>CM039094.1:34134199-36634199 GCA_022113865.1 Chimonanthus praecox
TATATAATTTTTAAAAATGGAGTTATAATTTGAAACAAAATATCAATTTTACTTAAACAATTTTAAACTCAGTTCCATATACCCATTGAACTAGGTCGTGTATATGAAATTTCAAATTTTCTAAAAGATGTGAAATCATTTAGTTGTGTCTATATTTCAGCAATAACATGCATAACACTTATATCTAAAGGAGAATTCAGAAATTAGAAAAAAATTATTACAAGGGATACGTGATTTATCTTTTTATCTACTTCTCATCACCCAAATGGTGAAAGAATACCCTAGTATCTCTTATTATCGCCGATGTACTTACTCATTCCTAAAGAAACAATTGGAGAGATGAAAGGTAATAAAAATATCTCTGATTTTAAAATTTTATGGTTCCGAGTTCAAAGAATTATGTATGTGATTTTTTTCTCTGTTTGATGATTTTCAAATAAACCAATATCTAAGTCTAAGGGATTGAGATCCAATTTTTTTAAAAGATTTGTAGATTATTTGTCTAATGCAAGCGACCACAAAATTGGAACATAAAAAGGACAGACACGTATTAGTACGACCTTAAATTATTGGACTCAATTACAGCAATAAGACATGTTGAATTAAGTCAGACATAAAATTTGTGGAATTAGTTGACCTTAATTGGAATAGACCGCACTCATAAGATGAAGGATATTTATTACAAAATCCTAATGAGTAGAATTTACAAATTATTGCAAATTGAGTAGAATTTATAAATTATTGTAAATTGAGTAAAATTCACATCTTTCAGTTGAAGACCCAACCGACACTTTAAGTATTATGCGACCCACGTTACATAAAATTTTCTTAAAGGAGAAATAAGTGCCCACCTTAGAAGACTTGTGGTTAAATCCAGGTCTTCTTATTAAGGGAGACTTGGACATAGAAGGGTTACATTAAATTGGATTGTAGGAAGATATTAGAGTCGTCTTCTTCTTAAGTAAGACTTGTATACTGCATTCCCCACCTTTCTTTCATTAAATGGAGGCATGGAGAGAGGTCCTGCATTTGATAATCAGAATATGAAAATTGAAAAATGAAAAAGAGTGTTGACATAAATCAATCTCAAACTCTCAAAGTCTCTTCACATGGGGAGACTTATTTCTGAAATTATATTTTTATTTTTGAAAAAGAAAATATTCAGATTTTAAAATAATATAAACTATATATTATTTTTGAAAATGGAGTTATAATTTGAAACAAAATATTAATTTTACTTAAACAATTTTTAACTCTGTTCCATATACCCATTGAACTAGGTCGTGTATATGAAATTTCAAATTTTCTAAGAGAAGTGAGATCATTTAGTTGTGATAATATTTCAACAATAACATGCATAACACTTATATTTAAAAGAGAATTGATAGAGAAATTAGAAAAAAAAAATTATAAGAAGGGATTCGGGATCTTTCTTTGTTTTCTACTTCTCATCACCTAAATGGTGAAACAATACACTAGTATCCCTTATTATCACTAATATCCCTGTTCATTCCTAAAGAAACAATTGGAGAGATGAAATGTAATAAAACTATCTGTGATTTTAAAATATCATGGTTCAGAGTTAATAAGATGATTCATATGATTTTTTTCTCTGTCTGATGATTTTTTAATAAACCAATATCTAAGTTTAAAAGATTTAGATCCAAATTTTTAACGAACTTGTAGATTATTTGTCTAATGTAAACGACTACAAAATTGGAATATGGAAAATACAGACACAGATTAGTATGACCCAAAATTGTTGGCCTCAATTACAGCAATAAGACATGCTGAATTATGTCAGACCTTAAATTTGTGGATTCAGTTGAGATTAATTAGAATAGACCACACTCATAAGATGAAAGATATGTATTACAAAAAACTAATTAGTAGAATTTATAAATTATTGCAAATTGAGTAAAATTGCCATCTTTCAGTCAACGACTCAACCATAGCTTTAATTGTTGAGTGACTCACATTGCATAGAAGTCATCTAAAATGCTAATATGGGCCCACCGAAGAGGAGTTCCGGTCAAGACCATGTCTTCTCAATTAGGTAGACTTGAAATTAGAGGGGTTATATTGAATGGAATGGATCGATGTTATAAGAACCATACTCGCCCTCGATTGGACATGAGGTTCGACCAGGGTCAACAACTTCAAAGGCCGGTTCAGCATGAAACCGGTAGAGATTGAAGACCATCAAACCCTTGTTGGCCCACGGGTCAAAATGAGTTTCATTGTTAACCCTTCAACGTGACCTACAAATCAACCTAAAATCAATTTTTTTTCCTATTTTCCTTTTTATTCAATTTTTTTTTCATCTTTCCTTGTTATCGTGGGGACTCATGAGTGACTATTAAAAAATCCATTGATATCGTGGAGATTTAGACTCCAATAAACTTATATAGTAATAAATATTAAATATTCTAAATTTAGTATAGCAAATCACATCTTATTCTACAATTACAAGGATCCCGACGAGCATATGCTTTGTATTCGAATACACACTGTGAAGTTATCATTGATAGACCAATATTTAACCCCTTACAATTTGATCAATCCTCAACATCTTTGAGCCAAAAATATTTAAAATTCAAATTTTAAAAACTTACTGTAAGAAAAGAGAATAAAGTGAGCACGATTCTTTATTAGAGAGATTTTCATTATTCTAACTTGATTTGTTTTTAAATTACAATCAACATATTGCTACTTATGAGCAGTATTCCTCTAGAAAAAGAAAATAATTTGGAGGCATGAATTGGGACTAAATTCAAAAGACATTATGAAGGAAATTCATACACTGTAGATAATGGAGATGCAAACACTGGTTGGAATACCTGGAAAGCTTAAGGATGAGTAAAAGAAGAAAAATCTCACAGATTTTTTGTGTTGAGAAGCATTTGATGTTAAAACTTTTCGTAAATATAGATGAGTTTTGACCATCACATCAACCCATAATCCTTTATCTTCTCTTTTACAAGATAAATTTTGACTTATTTTTTGTATTTGCAAAATTCGAAGTGCGTTGAGAAATGTCTCTTGATCTCACGGATTTTATAAATGACTTTTATCCACATTAAAGGATGTCCACCACACCTTTCATTAGTGAGCAAGCCAATCACGTTGTGCATTAATTGGTAATTTTCACTCATTAACTCCAATCCTTGTTTCAGCAATTTCGATCTAAAATAATGCTTTCAATTGTGCATGTATTACGATTGATACTTGATTAAGGATGTGTTGGGTTAATTCTTTTTCCTTTTAAGATCCTCATATATGTATTGGTGGTTCCCATGTAAATATTATATAATAATTACACTCACTTAGGGAAAGAATATGTATAAAATAAACAATTAATGCATGCTAATAGAAAGCATGCGGGTTGAGTTATGAAAGTCAAGTTAGGTCGGGTTGGGTCAGGTTGAGAAGTCAGAAACTCGCATTGAATTCGGCTTGGATTGGGTTGAGTGATTTTTAAGTTAACTCGACCCGACCCTTATCAAACCCGACCCGACTTAGTAAAAAATAAGCTAAAGTAGGTTCAAAATGCGGGTCGGGTCGGGTTTCGGATTGTAATTTGGGTCAGGTGGGGTCAAGACGTATGGGTCAAAAGTTTGGGTCAGGTTGGGTTCCATATATTAATAAGTTGGGCTAGATTGGGTTTTAAAAAACCCGACCCGATCTGGCCCAATTTCAGCCCTATTCACCTCAAATGCCACACTAGCTTGTAAAAAAGAAAAAGAAGACGAAGAAGAAAAAGGAGGAGGTGATCTACATTTCATATAAATCACCATATATCACTGGCTAGAGAAGAAGAAGTGTTGATCGAAACTGATTCAACAGTTGGGAAAGGGAACGTTGCATTGACGAGCGACTCTACCCGCATTTGCAGAGTTCACATACTGCTTAAGATTTGGATCCCTTAGATACTGGCAAAGGCATGGCTGTTGTTCCTTAAGTTTGCTGCAACATGTGGTGGAAGGCGGTGCCGAAGACGTGATTGCCGATGCGCAAGGTGCCAGCTGCACTGGATTGCAAGTGACTGCCATGGAAAGCTGGGCATGACCCAGTCACCCAGAAGCAGCACTAGTGCAATACACACTACAAAGCTTGGTAGCTTCATTTCCAAACCAGAGTGACAAGAAATTGATGACAAAGAAGGAGGAGGACAATAATGAAGAGGAGGAGATGGGTCTAAATGATAAGAGTGGTTACTCAATTTATAGAGAGCTTGGTGAGATAATGATTCAAAGGAATGATGCAAAGTGGAAGAAGATATTAAATTGTCACATGCTATTTTTTTTCTTTCTTTTAATAAAAAAATTCAAGGAAAATCATTAAAAAAAAAAAAAGAATCAAAGGAAGGTTTGAAAGCACTTACTACAGGAGTCAATGTCTGCTAGTGCTTCCAAAATGAAATTGGAGCTATGGGCATTAGATTTTTCTGAAGTCTTGACTTGATTTGGATTTAATGAACAGCCAGTCCACTCAATTGTTGGGATTAAGTGGCAAGTGGAAACCACACACTTAAAAATGTTTTTTTATTTTTGAAGTTTTTCTTAGAAAAAAAGGACACTAGTGAGTATGACGGTACACCTTAATTTTCAAAATTTGGCCAAATATCAGTTATTTCAACTTTTTTCATACTTAGTCTTTAAAAGATCAAATTGCGTCTCAGAAATCTTAAAATATTAGCTCTGTTGGTATTTAGGGTTTTTTTTTTTTAAATCTAAAATTTGCAATATTTGCATATTAGCCCCTAAAATTTGATATTAGCCAAAATATTGTGATTGAATGGATCGAAATCTTTCGGCTGAAATATCAGCAATTTTGAAACTTTTTTTATGACTCAGGTGTTCAGACGTCTCATCTGTATTACAACAGAGGACATTTTTTTTAATCTGATTAATCCATAAAACAAGTACCATCTTCCCAATACCACACATTGAGTCTCCAATACAGACGTGTCTAAATATTTTATTTTTATTTTTGGAAAAATCAATAACAGTCAAAACTTCAAACTATCGGCCAAAATGGACAAAAATTTGGACCCACTTCAACCCAAAATATTTATGTTCTCAGTATTTAGAGATTTAAGGAAAAAATAAAAAAATTGCAATATTTGCATACTACCCCTTTAAATTCTGGAAAAAAAAAAAATCATCTGACATCATGGATATCGACTCAATTTTTTTTTTTGAGTGTACACAAGTGCAGTATGTTTCTAAAAGAAGAATAATCTCTTACAATTATTGGATCAAAACAAACTTTTCAAAATTTAAGATTTTAATAGAGATAGGGATTTGAGCTCAACATGTAATATTTGTTGTTTTAATTCAGCATTGAATATAAGCATATTAGAGTGATATCGGAGAACACCGTTTCAATAATTGGCCTCAAAGAGAATTCCTGCACTAAAGATTTTTTTCAGTATATACTAATTTTGTAATCAACTTGAGTTAAGAATTTTTTTCATTAAAATTCTAATCATGTAAGACTCAAACCTCCTTAATCATTAGGTTTGGAATTTTATATAATCAATTCCACAATCCTATCTAATTCCATTATTAAATAGATCAAGTTGAAACTAATCTTATAGTTAAAAAATATCATACTTCTCAGATTTTAAGTGAATTCAAACAATTATTGAAGTTTCATAGCCTCATAGATGTTAGATAGACAATCTGTTAACTTCAAATTAGTGAGACAAATAACTTCGATGATGATGATAAATAAACTGTTAGAATTACCATTCAACCAACTTAATCAGCTAAATTGAATGTTTTTTAAAGGTCTGAAATCATCTATTTATTAACTATCAAATGGTTATTGGGTACTGGTTAGGATCGTCAAATCCCTAACATTTTAGATAATAAGAAGAGAGTCCATTATAACAAAGTTTGTGAATGTTGACTATTTCAACAATAATTATTATAAATTTATACTCATCTGTTTGATAAATAATTGATTTACAAAATATAGCTGATTAAATGTAGCTATAAATGCCAATATCTTATATAATTAATAAAAAGAGTGCTGCAGAAAATTCCAATTAATGATGTAAACAGGCATTAAACTCAACCTTAGCTTTTATTTCTATGATGTGTCATATTCTTATCGAAATGCCCTATCCTTCAAGAAATTTCATTATAGGGTCCCAGTGTCCCAATAAAATTAGATACATTGCGCCTTAAAATGAAAAATGAAGCATGATTGTGCCATCTTCTCCTTTTCTACATGAGAAAAACAGAGCAATTTTTTGGACCAGTGTTATCAAACTCGGACAGGCTTGCGGTTCAACTGCGGACTGGCTGAGACATGAGTCGAGTTTAATAAAAACCCGTTTTTAAAAACAACCCTTAAAACCCGGTCAAATCCATGAATTTGACCAGTTTTTAAAGAAAACCCGCAACCCTTGACTGTAAAAACCATTCTTAAAATTAAAAAAAATAATAATATTTTAAAAATTTAATAAGGGCAACATTGAAGGCCCCTGTTTTAAGAAATTTAGTTTATTATCATATGGCCATTGGGCCACATCCCGCCCAGCCCAAAAGGGCCCAAAAGGGCCAAGCAAAGTGCAACTGTGCAAGAACTCATTCTCCCTCTTATGTAGCCATGAGCTCTCCTATCCTTTCTACTACTTTTCATGTGGGACTAACATTTCAATGAAAGTTGCAAGCAACCTGGGTTTAAAAGGCTTTTTTTTTTTCTTTTACTGTTTGCCTTCCTTTCTTTCATTTATTAAATCAATACAAATAAATATCTTTCATTTTAGTTTTAATAATATATTGATTTATTAGAAAAAAATGTCTTTATTAGAATAATAAAAAGATAAAGATTACAATTCTAAAATGAAAGTTTTATTTAATTTTTTTTTTTATATATTTGATTTAAGTAAATAATTGACAATTAATAAACGGATTCATATTGATTATTTATTTCACTCAGTTTAAGTCTGATGATTTTTTATGTTATACGTTAATCTTACTATTATATTTTGATGTGACAGAAAAAAATTATTTAAAATTTTATTTCAGCTCATTAATTAAACATTAATTAATAATTTAATATTATTTATAATATTTATATTAATGACACGGGTTTAATATTATTTATAATATTTATATTAATGATATAGGTTTGACTAAGTTTGACCATGATTGAACTCAGTTGAATCGTATTTAATCCAACCTGTTATTTTGACGATTTGTTACATGGGTCAATTTTTAAAACATTGGTTTTGACCATCTGTTCAACAACTTAAATACTGTATTCTTTAACATCAAGTGCATATGGGCCGATACGTTGCAGATTTTTAAGGGCCACAACTTGAAGATTGATACATATCCGTTGCGTTGCAGTTAGGAACTTAGGATACAATCGACCGATACGGACACTGATTCGGCCGTAGCATTGCAGTCTGTATCAGTCGAGTCGGTGTTCATAACAATGATTACTTTTAAAGTTTCGTGCAGGGCCACAACTGAGAGAAACCTTTCTCTCCTTCTTCCCCTCTCCTTCTTTCCTTCACTCAGGTGACACAACAGGAAGAGGATGTTTAAGGGAAACGTGATTTCGACCATTTCAACGTCCATTTGAAGCAGTTTTCGGCCTATTTTGAGAGATTTACCCTGTCTATGTTTGAGTTCTTCGTTAGATCTTTCATTTGTGCTAATTTTATATGGTATTTTTGAAGAAAAAAAAATCTTTTTTTGAATTTACGTGTGGGAAACTCAAACACAGTCCTATTAAAATCCCCACTACTCCTAGGACACACTAAGGTCAGGCCATGGGGGCTCGAACCCACAACCTTTGTATTTTAGGAGATAAACATGATGTTTAAATATTAGATTTCAATCATTTGTAATTTATTGTAAATTAAATCCGAATTTTTGCTAAGGTAAACGAGAATTAGGGGTTTTTTAAAATTAATTCTTATTTTTTTAATCATTTGATTTTAGAGGTAATGGAGGTGTGATTTTGTTTATTACATCTTTTAAAATGATATTCCTAAAATTTTCATGAAATTTTTTGGGGAATAAAATTTATAGATGAAGTTATTAAAATAAGCGTAATGTGTTTGTGAATGGTTGATATAGTATTTAAGACTTTAATGTAGTGTTTAAATGTTAAATCTCATGCATTTTTAATTTTGTTAATTAATTCTAATTTTTTTTTTTAAATGAAGGATAAGAATATTATTCACTAAAAGGAGAAGAGAAAGTAAAGGGGGCCCAAAAATACAACATAATAACAAGCCAGGGTATGGAAAATAACAGAAGAAAAGAAACTTCAAAGTGATAAACCCAGCCAGAAAGCAAAGGAGCAAGACACAATGTGACCAGAGACAACCTCAGTTACTGGTCAAAACAACACCACTTGAGGGGATTTCACTTAGAGTAGAAAACTCTCTGGAGTAACAATTGAAAATACTTGTTAGCATAGGAATAATACAAGCCATATCACAAGAGAGACAATTCATAGCAGCAGCGGCTGCGGCATACAAAGTGCAAGTTTTCCAATCAGAGCGGATATTCTTCAACATACGAAAAACCTCCAAATTGATATAAGTAGATCTTGTCGAAAGATGACTCTTGATTAATCAGATAATGTAAACCTTTTTCCAACCTAAGAAGAGAAGCAGTAGTCGTTTTGGCTACTTAAAGCCGTACTAGAAGTACAAACGATAACACCATCGGTACCAATGAACAAACATCTTTGGTAAAGAATGTTATCTAAATAGAAAGAACTGAGCAACATGTAATTTTGTAGGGAAGTGGTGTTGTTTGTTGATGGATCTGGAGGTTTAACAGGCGGCAACATCGCTGGAGGAGGGAGGTCCCATAAGGCAGAGAAGGAACTTGTAGCATGCCGAAGGTTAGAGTTCGATGAGAGAAATAACAATCTCGAGTGAATGTCGCCACAGATGGAGGAATAAATGATATCAGATCCTTTTGAAAGACATTTGAAAACCCGGCTGTTACGCTCGATCCAATAGTGCCATATCAGCACAGGGATAGATAACTGTAACGACCCTGCCCATAAACAGAGCTTGGGTCCAACTCAATGGAAATTGTCCGCTTTGGGCCCACACGTGCTCATGCACACGCGCGAGCCCGCATGGGTTTGGATTGGGCCTGGTTCACCATGATAGGCCCAAAACGCATCCACTAGAGTTGAGGGGGCAACCACTTATAAACCCCATGCGAAAGTTGGAAACTTCCGATGGGAGACTTTTTTTCCTACTCTCAAATGCACTCCCATTCACACACCTTCACTTGGGTCGGCCCTCAATGGACTCGGCCGTCTGGGCCGGGTTAGGGTCTCACAATAACTTTGCAGCAAGAAGGGCAATGGCATTTGATGAAGAATCGATCAGCTCCTTGGCTTGTTGAGATATGGAGGCTTCAGAGGTAGAATGAATAAAGGTGAAGTTTTGCATAATATTTTCCCAAACAGATCCCACGAAGTTGCAAGACAGAAGGTGTAGTCTGTCTTCAAGTGCAAGAAGACAGAGGGCAATGTGTGTCGCAATTGATCCCCAACGCCTGAAGGAATTGGTTTGTTTTCAGGCGCCCATTGAAGTAGAACCAAAAGAATATGGAGTGTCTATTGATGTTGCCTTTGAACCAGGAAAAACCCAACCAATTAGGAGCAGTAAACGAACGGATAGAATTGAGAATTGAGGAGAGACTGAAGTTGCCCAAGTTGTCCATAATCCACAAAATTTGGTCCTCCACATTTGCACAGGGAATATTGTGAAGTCTGATCAAGTCCCAGATTTCAGATAGAGTATCTGAAGAGGCATGCGAAAGAACCCAACTACCATTATTGATAAAGCTACTAACATTTAGATTTCTTCTCCTCCCCAAATTGTAGATCAATCGTGTTAGAAATAGCTGCTTTATTGAATGAGAAAAGTAGCTTAAATAGCCTTACAAAACAGAAAGAATAACAGTATGATCCCATGACTAACAGTACCTAAAATCAAGGGATCCTCCTAAACAAACATTCAAACTCTAGCCACTTCCCTAAAACATAGGGTTATTTCAACAGCTTTAACAAATCCTAAATAACAACTTCACATCCTTCCTTAAACTGAAAAGCGATTAAGCTTTCAGTTTAAACACAAACTCGAACAGATCCCAAGTGATTCTCGCATCTTTATGAAAGCTTCCAACTTTAGTGGCTTAGTTAGGATATCAGCAACCTGCATATTGCTTGAACAATGCTTTAACTCAATAACTTCATCTTTGACGAGATCTCGAAGAAAATGAAATCTGACATCAATATGTTTACTCCTCCCATGCATTACTGGATTTTTGGATAGTTTAATGGCAGAGCTATTATCACAGAAGATTACAGTAGGCTTATCCTGTTTAAAACACAATTCTTCAAGCAACCTTCTCAGCCAAACAGTTTGACATGCACATGACGCTGCTGCTATGAATTCGGCTTCTGTTGTAGAAAGAGTGACAACCGGCTGTTTTCTCGATGACCAAGCAACAGCTGCTGAACTTAGCATGAACACATATCCGGATGTACTTTTTCTGTCGTCAAGATCCCCAGCATAGTCACTGTCGCTGAATCCCATTAGCTTACCCCCAGCTTCCTTTTTGTAGAATAAGCCAAGATCTATTGTTCCTTTCAGATAACGAAGCACTCTCTTAGCTGCTTGATAATGAAGTTCAGTAGGTGATTCCATGTACCTGCTAATAAGACTCACAACAAACATCAGATCAGGTCTTGTAGCAGTTAGATACATTAGGCTTCCCACTATTTGCTTGTAGAGAGTGTTATCGACTTTCTCTCCTCCCACATCCTTACTGAGCTTTGTTCCTGGAACTATAGGATTTTGAACAGAATTACAATCTTCCATGTGAAATCTTTTGATAATCTCCTTAGCATATTTCTTTTGTCCAATAAAGATCCCATTGCTTGACTGCTTCACTTCAATTCCAAGGAAATAGTGCATCTTTCCCAAGTCTGTCATCTCAAATTCTTCCATCATAGACTTCTTGAATTTTTGACATATTTTCATTATTTCCTGTGAAAATAAGATCATCCACATAGAGACATACAATGAGAATCTTCCCTTCTTTTCCATGCTTGATAAATAAAGTGTGCTCGTATGGGCACTTGGTGAAACCGTTCTTCAAGAAGTGTGACTCTATACGACTATACCAAGCTCTTGGAGCCTGCTTTAGTCCGTATAGGGCCCTCTTTAATTTGTAAACTTTTTGTTCTTTCCCTCTTTGCACATATCCAGCAGGTTGATTGACGTACACTTGTTCATTGAGCTCTCCATATAAAAATGCAGACTTCACATCGAGTTGATAGATTGACCAATCATTCTGTGCAGCTAAGGATATAACCAAGCGTATGGTATCATGGCGAACCACAGGAGCAAATACTTCTGAATAATCAATACCATATTCTTGAGTATAACCTTTAGCTACTAACCTGGCTTTATACTTGTCAATCTCCCCATTTTCTTTGAACTTGGTCTTGAATATCCATTTCACTCCCACTGTTTTTTCTCCTTCAGGCAAGTCAGTCAACTCCCATGTATCATTTCTTTCAATTGCTTGTATCTCCAAGTCCATGGCTTTTCTCCACTTCGAACTCTTCACAGCATCATCAAATGTAATGGGATCATTGCTAGCAAACAAAGCAAATTGAGCAATGTTATCATCATCTGAAACTCACCACCACTCACATAGTCTGTCATCCAACCAGGAGTTCTTCTTTGCCTTGGTACATTTGGTGAAGCTTCATTAATTCTTGGTGAGTTGTGCTCAACAGGTTCATTTTCGACTTCTCTAGCTGTGACTTCTTCAACAATTTCTTCGGTTTCAGTCTCTTCAAGATCAACGCCAGCTCTCTTTTCTTGTTTATTACTCCAGTCCCAACCACTAGCTTCATCAAATATCACATCTCTACTGATTATGATCTTCTGAGTCTCTGGATTGTATAGTCTATAGGCTTTTGACTCTTCGCTGACTCCAAGCATCACACACTTTTTGCTCTTGTCATCAAGCTTGGTTCTTAGATTATCTGGAGTATGAGCAAAAGCCAAACAACCAAACACCCTAAAATAGTTCACTTCGGGTTTCTTGCCACTCCATGCCTCCTCTGGTGTAACATCCTTCACAGCATGAGTAGGGCATCTGTTAAGGATGTGTGAGCTCCAGTTTACAGCTTCTGGCCAGAATCTCTTTGGTACCTTCATTCTTGCAAGCATGCTCCTTACCATGTTCATAATGGTACGGTTTTTTCTTTCGGCCACACCGTTTTGTTGTGGTGAGTAAGCTGCAGTTAATTGCCTGTGTATACCATTCATCTCACAGAAATTAACAAACTCATTGGAAGTAAATTCTCCCTCTATCAGTTCGAAGAGCTTTAATAGACACACCAGTTTCTTTTTCAACAGAGGCCTTAAATTTCTTGAAAACTACTAGAGCTTCAGACTTCTCAGCAAGGAATATATCCATGTTTTCCTACTAAAATCATCAGTGAAGGTTATGAAATACCTTTTGCTACTGTTGGAGATTGGTTGATAGGTCCACATATGTCAGAGTGCACCAATTGAAGTACCGTGTGGCTCTCCAATTGCTCTCTTTAGGAAATGTCTCACGATGTTGCTTTCCTACCATACATTCTTCACAAACTTTCGAAGGGACTTGTAGTAGAGGAAGACCTTTCACCATATTTTTTTGTTGAAGTGCTTTGAGACCATTGAAGTTTAGATGTCCAAATCTGTAGTGCCACATCCACGTCTCCTCTTCAGTTGTGGATTTGAAACACATTTGTTTCTCAACTGATGCTCCAGTTTTGAGTAGAAACATGCGGTTAGAAGTCATATCAACTTGAATGATCAAACCCTTGTCAGGATGATGAATCTGACAAGAGTTCTTTTGAATCATGATGACAATTCCTTTTTCCTGCAACTGACCTAGACTAATCAGATTGCTTTTCAACTCAGGAACATAAAATACCTCAGTTATACAGTGCATCACTCCATTGACTTCAATCCTTATGTTGCCTTTTCCCATGACACGAAGACTGGAGTTGTTTCCAAGTTTCACATTATCCCTGAAGGATTCATCCATCTTCGAAAATAGTTTTTTGTTCCAACTCATGTGATTGCTGCATCCAGAATCCAAGTACCAAGTATTGCTCATCTGATCACCTTCCTTTTCAACATATGCCATCAGCAACATCTCCTCCTCAGTCTCAGCCACATTAGCCTTGTTCTCCTTCTCCTTCTGGGGACATTCATATTGAAATGTCCAAGTCATGACAGTGGTAGCACTCCACAGCTGATTTGTCAAACGAACCTTGTCGGCCTCTCCCTCTTCCACGACCTCTGAAACCTCCTCGGCCTCTTCCTCTTCCTGGTGTGTAATTCTCTTGACTAACCTTGAGGGCTTGTTCGTCCATCTCTTGACAAACCATCCTTTGTTCATGTACCAGCAGACTACTTTGCAATTCATCAATTGAAAGAGCATCAATATCATTTGATTCTTCAATTGAACATACAACATAGTTGTATTTAGGTGTCATAGATCTGAGAATCTTCTCAATCACTGCTACATCTTCCATTTTCTCTCCATGTATCCTCATCTTGTTTGCTACAGTTAGTGTTCTAGCAAAGTAGTCAGCGACCATTTCTCCATTCTTCATTTGCAACATCTCGAACTCTTTTCGAAGAGCTTGCAATTGTGCACGTTTGACTCTAGCTGTCCCTTGATACTTTTTCTTCAAGGAATCCCAGATATCCTTTGCTGTATCCTTCTTCAGAATTGTCTCCAAGATAGCTCGATCAATTACTTGAAACAAGTAATTCTTGGCCTTCATGTCTTTGAGCTTCTGTTCCTCTAGGGCCTTGAGTTGAACTTCTGTCAACACTGTCCCTTCTGCATAAACTGTGATTCCATTCTCCACAAGACTCCAGTATTCTTTTGATCGCAAGAAGTTCTCCATCAACATGCTCCAATGGTCGTAGTGACCATCGAAACGTGGGATGGATGGTTGAACAAAACTACTTCCCTCAGTCGACATTGAGACTTGCAACTGCAAGACTTGCTGCTTTGGTCAAGAGTAATTTGATCTTGCTACTGCAAGTGAGAAGACTGCTGATTTGATCTTGCTGCTGCAAGTGAGAACACTGTCCCTTTCTCGAGCTTCTTGAGCAGCTCTCTCTCGAGCTTCAGCAGCAGCTCTCTCCACTGCTGCTCTCTCTGCTCTAAGCCGCACCTCTGATGCAGCTCTGTCCACAGCAACACTTTCCCTTGCTTCTGTAGCTGCTCTTTCTGCAGCCCTTTGCCTGTCTTCTGCAGCTGTCCTCTCCCTTGCTTCTGCAGATCTTTCTGCTTCCTTGATACTCAAACCCCCAACCTGGCTCTGATGCCAAATGTTAGAAATAGCTGCTTTATTGAATGAGAAAAGTAGCTTAAATAGCCTTACAAAACAGAAAGAATAACAGTATGATCCCATGACTAACAGTACCTAAAATCAAGGGATCCTCCTAAAGAAACATTCAAACTCTAGCCACTTCCTTAAAACATAGGGTTATTTCAACAGCTTTAACAAATCCTAAATAACAACTTCACAAATCGATTACCATAATGATTAGCAAGAATGAAGCTTGGATGCAGCCAAGGGTCAAGCCAAAACCTGGTAGAAGCACCATTGCCAATAACATGCACAACAAAAGGCTTGGCATTATCTCTACAACACAATATAGATTTCCATCCCCACGAGGCATTAGCCTGAAGATGGACTTCCCAAATACTGTGACCTTTCAAGTATCTTTCATGGATCCAATTGTTCCATAAGATTTCCTTCCAATAATAATAAACCATAATTGATGCACTAGGCAGACTTTGTTGATTGATAGAAGGCTCCGAAGCCCAAGACCGAGTTCTTTTGGCAGACAAACCTTGTACCAACTCACCATATGGATCTTTTTATGAGTACCATTCGATCCCCAAAGGAAAGATCGCATAGCCTTTTCAATAACTTCTAAGCAGGACTTAGGAAGAAAGAAAAGAATTAGCCCAAAAAAAATGAAGGCAATTGATAGTAGATTTCAGCAATTCCAATCTCCCCCCATAAGAGAGGCTCAAAGCAGACCACCCATTGATTTTGAATCGAACTTTATCCACAAGGGAGGCACAATCTTTAACATGAATCGGGGAAGATATAAAAGGAACTCCCAAATAACTGATAGGGAGGGTGGCTTCACTCATACCAAATATAGACATGATTTCTTCCTCTGTCCCACAAGATTTAGAGAAGATGATTTGGCGTTTTGAAAGATTAACACCAAGCCCGGAGAAGCAGTGGAACTCGTCAAGGATACTCTTCAGGGCCATAAAGGAATGATAATCTGCTGAACATAAAATCATTAAATCATCAGCAAAAAGAAGGTGAGATATACTCATAGATTTCAACAAACTTTCTTCAAATTCTGGAAACTAATAATCAGTCCATCACTTATCTAAAAATTATTGGACTAATCTGAACTCTCATAATTGGATCCAAACTACCCAATTTACAATTAAATTCCTAAAGCGGTGCAATAATTATCAAAGTTCCAATTCTTCCAATTTCAGCTCAATACTTGCAATTATTCCTGGTTTTAGGCTGATATTATATTTTCTCCAATTTTTCTTTACAAAACTAAAAACAACATTAAATGCATTTAATATAAAATAAAATCAAAGGCCAACCAATCTAAATATCAAAGGTAAAAATGTCATTTTTCATTTCTCAACATAAGCCATAGATGTTATCGTTAAACTGACGGCTCACATCTCACGATGTAGATTAAGCGTCTTACTCTTCATTTTGAAAATCTGAAAATATGAAATGCTTGGTCAAACCACAGATTAAACACAAACTATTTTTCCATAAATTTTTTACTTCCATAATTACTTTTAAATTATGGTTTTATGATTAGGACCTTTAAAGGGGTTAAAAAGTTGTAAATCTAAAAATCAAAAGAACAAGCAGAAAGGTTCGTTAAACTTAAAATTTGAAATTATAGAGTGTGTGTGAGTTTGGGAGTTCAAATACTCCAAATGAGTGGTTTTCCCCAGGGATACAGTTTTAGGATCATTTTTCAAAATAAATAAATAAAGTTCAGGTATTTACGATTTTGCCTTCAAACTTCAACGAGTTGAATCAATGAGTTACTAAGCTCAGATTGGGCCAAACTTAGACTATTCGGAAAGCTCACTCAATAATCTTCACGATTACCGAATCACAAATCACACTTAACGGCATGAAATCATACAATTAAGCCTAAATTAGGGTTGAGGTATTACTTTGCCTCTCAAAGAAACTCCTAAAATAAGCAACCTACTTAAGATAGAATGTAGTCTATTTCTTACCATTCTATCTCAACCCTAGACAATTCTGCATGTCTTATTAAATGAACAAGAATAAATCCTAAAAGAAAAATAAATAAAGTAAAGAGGCTAGTTGCACCTCCTCTTTCCACCTCCTTTCTCCACCTTCTATTTCCACCTCCTTTTCCCACCTACTTTTTCCACCTCCTTTTCCCACTTACTTTTTTGACCTCCTTTCTCCACCTACTCCTCCCACCTACTTTACTTGTCAAATCCTCTAATTTCCAAGTATGTGGACTACAATCCCGTACGGAAAGGTTTTGAAATGGTTTATGGTAGCAAAACAAGCCAATTGGGGCTGATTTAGGTGAATTTGACCCACAAAACCCATATATTATTGTCTTAAGGCAATTTTGGCTCAAATGGGTTGGCTTTTGGGATTGTGTATGCGGGTCTTGGGCAACAATTGATTTACTATGTACAATTAGGGCTAATTGGGCTTTATGGAGCTTATTGGAATTTGGGTCAGGCCTGGTAATATTTGGAGTTGGGCTTGCAAGCATAATTGGGTCATTCGGTCCCATTAGGTAATTGGGCTCATGCTGACAAAGTGTTCAGGTTTAGTAGATAGAGTTCATTAATGAATACTTTATGCAATTTGGGTCATGAAAAAGAAGTCAATTTTATTAATGGTCCATATGCCTGATACATCAATCATTCTCTCCCTCTCGGAGAAAACTCGTCCTTGAGTTTAAACATAGAAGCACAACACCAAACAACATCTCTTGTGATGTGGAATTGATTCCTTCCACGGCTTGGGCAATAAACATCTGCATCATTCCCTCATGACAAGAGGTGGAGGTGCTGCGACTGCAATCTGATGAAAGAACTAAGGAAGCGAATCATATCCAACTGATATATTGCAAGGCGTGGATGATGGTTGCTGTCATAAGTGGGGTCGAGTGTCTGAAATCCAAAAAACTAAATACGTTGCTCCTACGAGCATTAGCTCACTACTGCTCCAATGTTTGCATGTGTGCAAGGTATCAAATTCCATAACAAACTGCGTGGAGAAGCCTGCAATGTAGACGGATCCACCTAAGTACCATATCTTCATCAAGACTGCGTAAGGATGGTGTAAATTCTCCATCTAGTCTTCCTCTTCCACATAAAACTTATGCTACCACTTGTTATCACCATGCACTAAGTCTACCTTCAGTAGGCTTGGGGGGTAGTAACAAATCACGTGACCTAGGAAACTACATGCGAGAGTTGCTACCCAATCTGATAGTGCTCATAGGGTGACCCTAAAAGTTGAGGACTTGGGGCTCGTACATTGTCGTACACTTGATGGGTTACTACTTTGGAGATACCCCTTACAATGAAATACAATGAAATGCCAAATACAAAGAAATACCCAAATACAATAAAATGCAAATTACAATCTCAACCCAATCAAGACAACACCAAATACCCCTAGAAGACACTAGCAAGATGATTTTCATTTAGTATTATCTTCTTTTGGTGTGGTGACAACGCTGCGCATGAATTGGATGGTGAAACATGAGACCGTCTGATTCAGAAGGTGATGTATGGTGTGAACCATGTGACCTCCTAACGGATGAAGATGTCTGCCGACGCTCATGTACAAGTTGTTACATCAAATTTGCAAGGTGACAATCTATCTTGCTAATGATGCAATTGTCTCCCGTAGGTCAACCATCTTAACTGCCTGCTGTCCTGATATGCATTACTGGTTCGAACCAGCAGAGTCATGCTCTCAGGACCGACGTCTTCATTCTTGCCCATGTGAGTTATATCTGTGTTTCATAGAAGTCTCAACGAGCAAGAGAGTTTGAAACTTGAAAATTTGTTTGTTGTGAACAAAACAATATCCAATGTCGTCACAAAAAAAATCATAAATGGAGTTCCTGATATGATGTTGTGTACAAAAATTTTCTGGAGTAACAAAACTGATATATGAGACTTCTGTAAAAATCTCAAACTGAAAAAAGTTCGATTGATACCCCAAAATTTTTTTGCAAATAATCTGATGCAACTGATAGGAATGGGTAAAAATATGGACGCGTAACCCAAGTTAAAGGGGGTAAATAAATAGGGGTTAAAGGGTTAAAGAGATATTAAATGGGATAAGTAGGGACCAAATGGATCTAATGGAGAATAGGTATTAAATAAGGATTACTGGAGCTAATTAATGAATCAAGGTGAGGTCCAACGGGAGGTGGTCAACGATGGAAATTGGAATTAAATGGTTGGGTTGAAGTTGATAGTCTTGGTCAATGGAGATCGAAGGGTCAAAGGTGAGGCAATAATAATGGTGGGGTGAAGAAATAAAATAAAGAGGTTGCTTGGTATGGGACACAGAGGGGAAAAATGGCATAGAGGTGGAGGTTTGACATGGGTGTTGGTTGATGGAAACAGGGATGAGGATGGAGTTGGAGAGATGGGCAGCAGGGCAGCGACGGCGAGGTGGCTGGGTGGTCTGAGATTGGCAGTTTTGATAGTAGTACCTTGTAACAGTGATAATTGATGTAGAAAAATCAAAATGGTGTAGAATAATATATCATGATGATCCTCATGAAAATATCTACCCAGTCTGTTCCAAAAAAACCTATTTGCAACTGTCGCAGTAATACGACGATATCTCGGGCTAGAAACTTTTGCTCATGACGAACCATATATTTCTTTAATCCTCACAGAGATACCTATCTGCTGGAATTTTTTGAGATTTTTCCTCTAAACCATCTATTCCCCAAAAAATTTGCAACATAACGAAATTTACAGGGTTGTGCTTGAATTCCAGTTTAGAACACTAGGTCATAGAGGTACTGTCCGGATTAAATTCAAAGTCCAGAAAAAAAATATTTAAGCACAAATATAGCAGGTCTTGAATGAATAACGTGTGATTGAATGAGAAAAAGTTTATAAGCCCCAAAAAAGATCGAATTTTCCAAGAATCATGTTCCGATTGCAATCAGAAGGAATCTGAAGTTCTGATGACCAACTGTTGCAATCAGTGGTCTTCACGATCAAACATTGAATTTCAAAGTACTCTGGCTCTAATATCCACCTGATGCATGCGTAGGGACGAAGAAGTGCAAATTCGCCTGACGGCTAGCTGTTTTCAGAGTATGGTCTTTGAAAGACCCAACGTATCCAATTACGATTCATAAAATGATTCTGTCTTGGTAAGAAATTACTTAAACAATATCCCCACCGACTCAAGTTTTCTAGTAATTCGAATTAGTCCAAGAATTTCATGAGATTAGGCCTCTTTCAATTGAATTTGATATAGAATAACAGATGCAAAATCAAAATAGAATATGATGAATTTGAATGAAGCATGCACATAATCTATGAAAACCAAGGAACTGATTAAATTCAACTAAACACTGGTACTTACTTGCAAGATAGAATTGGTCCCAATCCGAGGACCTGGCTTTTACAAAGGGCCAAAGCCTGACGTGAATCCACACTACAACTCCAAGAGTCTTTTCTCAAAATAATTTTATTCAATTTGTAGAATTCTAATGGCTTTCAAGCCTATTTATAATAAAAAAGTGTAAAAAGATCAAATTGGCCTTGCCTCTCTAAGAAACTCCTAAATAAGCAAGCTACTTAAGATAAAATGTAGTCTAATTTTTACTATTCTATCTCAACACTAGAAAATGCCATATGACTTATTGAATCAACAAGATTAAATTCTAAAAACAAAACAAATAAAGTAAGGAGGCCAATTGCACCTATCCTTACCACCTCCTTTCTCCACCTACTTTACTTGTCAAATCCTCTCATTTTCAAGCATGTGGACTACAATCTCGTATGGAAAGGCTTTGGATAGGTTTAGGTTAATTTGACCCATAGGACCCATATGTAATGAACTAAGGGCAATTTTGGCTCAATTGGGTTGGTTTTTTGGCTTTTTTATGTGGGTCTTGGGCACCAATTGATGTATTATGTTCAATTAGGGATAATTCGACTTCATGGAGCTTATTGCATTTGGGTCAACCTGGTAATATTTGGAGTTGGGTTTACAAGCTTAATTGGGTCATTCGGACTTATTAGGCAATTGTACTCAGGTTAACAAAGTGTTCCGGTTTATTAGACGGAATCCACTAATGAACACCTTAGGCAATTTGGGTCATGAAATCCATGTCAAGTTTATCAATGATCAATTAGGCCTGATGCCTCCATCACTGAACCTCCACAAATCTCATGGTCCTTAAAAGGTCTTCGCATGACGGTCCGTCTTGGCGTTGGGTTCCAACCAATTCGCACCTTGAGTGATGCAGTGTAGATGGCCATATGAGCTGAAGAAAAGTTGGATTGACTGAAAGGAAGTAATGCACCAATGACTAGATCTACCCCACCATCGACCACTTCGGCTACCACACCAGCCCAAGTGAAATCCCAACAATAGGATACTCCCTCGACTTGCACTTGTATGCAATCATGTACCAGTTGCCCCACTAAAGATTACTGAGAACAAATGGCCTACCAAAAGCAACCCCTATGCTCCTCATATTCCCACCAGGTGCTTCCATTGCGGTTAGGCAAGGCACCGTTCAAATAAGTGCCCTATTCGTTAGCCAGTTGCCATTGCCACCAACAATGGAAAAGAAGTTGTAGACGAGACATAGAAGGACAAGTGGACGATGTTGCGGATGATGGTGATGACTATATTTCTCATGAAGACGAATGATCTACTTTGATGATTCACAGATTGTCTAACACAACAAAGCAGAGACCTCCGTTGCAACATCTCAAAATCTTCAAGACTCAGTGCATTGCTAACTAGAAAGCCTATGGTGTCTCATTGAGAGCGGATGCAATGAGAACATTGTTTCTCAGTTGATGGTTAAAAAATTGGTTTGACGACGGAAGCACACCCTTTTCCCTACTCAGTTGGGTGGATCAAGCATGTGGGAGAGACATGCGTAACAAGGCAGTGTTACATCTCCTTCTCTATTGGACAAGCTTACAAAGACCACATTCTCTTCGATGTTGTTGATATGGACGTGTGCCACATGATTCTTGAGCGCCCATGACAATCCGACTTCGACTATGCTTACAAGGGTCGTGCCAACACTTGCACTTTTTATAAGCATGGAGTAAAGATTATTCTCACTCCTTTGCATGGTATATTACCAACCCCTTAGAAGGAGTCATCTCTCCTAGAAAGTGGCACTAAGTAGAGAAGTTCAAGGAACATGATGCAAATCACATGCTTCAACTGTCAAAAGCTGGGGCATATCGCAGTGAGATGTCTGATGCGCAACGTTAATCGACAAGTTGATCGTCAAGTTGCCCATGATCCTATTTTGAGAATGGAGAGAGACCTCATGATAGATCTCTCCCAAACTCCGCACAAACACACAAGAGATGGCGCATGAAAGGTCAAAGTGAAGTGTTGCGGCATCTTCTCTATAGTGGGTGTGAGAAACATTACGACTATGCTTTTGCATTGCATCCATTTGGTATGAACTCGAGGACGAGTTCTTCTCAATCGGAGGTGACTGATGTATCATGAGTCACTTGTGAGGCAGATTCTGTGCGTGGGACAGCCAAGCATGGTCCCATCTCAATCGTTTTCTACGGCGAAACTGCCACCGAATTTGATTTGTTTACAAAATCTTCAGCCAGCTGACTTTGAGAAGTTATAAAAACATGTGTTCTCGCATAAGTCGGGATCAGATCAAAGAAATCCCAAATCTACCTTCTCCTGTTTCCTCTTTTCTTCTCCATTCTTCTTCCTTTCTTGCTCCCCTTTCTTCCTTCCCCACTCTGAAGGAGACGGCTCTAATTTCCTATGTACCTTCTCTCTCACTTCCCTCTCTCCTTTCTCTCTTTCCTCTTTACTTTTGTTTTTTTTTTTCTCCGTTTTGCAGTGTTCCATCCAGATGGTGTTGTCTCCACCCTCCCAGATCGAGCAATCTCTTTTCTGCTGCAGCCTCTCTGGTCGTCTGTTGCTTCCTCTCTGGTCAGCATTCATTCATCAGCGGCCACGCCTTGCTGCTCACCGGATTCTACAGACCTATCACAGGCAGTTCATGTAGCCGCCTCTGCTGCCATCTTTGAGTGGCCAGTGTTCAGATCGACTATTGCCCCACTTGAACTAACTCTTCCATTGCAGCCCAAGCTCCAGATCTACCGCCAGTACAAGATTCGTCCTTCAAGCAACACCCACATTGCAACCCCTATCCTGCATTACATGGGGAACAACTTGAAGGCCAAACTACCACCGCCTGTCATCACAGCCTTGCTTCGCCCAAACCTAGACGTAAACATTGAATAATCCTATGTTCTTTCCCTTTCTTCCATCTCACCTTTATTACCTTTGACAAAACCATTTTTTTTTCCTCTCTTTATTACATTATCCAACTCAAGCATTCGCATAAAGTCTCAAGTACATAAATATTCTCTCAAATTTCAACAGTTCTGTCTCTACCAGCGTTCGAACCCGGCATAAGGTAGACAAAACTCAAGTTCAAATTATAACAGTTAATCCCTTACCGAGTGACTTAATAATACCAAGAGTCCCCATTCATAGCATTCCATGTCCATTAATCAAATAAGGAAATATATGCAGAAATGCGTATGCTAAATCATGTGTAATGAGTCCCCTCACCTAGATGCATTGGTGAAATGTGTACAGAGCTCCTAAGGTCCAATTGAAAATGCCGGTGCCAAGTTGGTGACTGAGTCACGCCGAGTTGAGAACTGAGTTGGGTTTGAGTCAATATTGTTTCGGCAAGATATGAAGGAGAAAGGATGTTTAAAAATAAATACTAATAATTTGGACCTTGTTGAGTCTCAACTCAGTGGTGATTCGACTGAGTCAACTCGGTGGTAAATGAGAAATTAGGGTTTTTTAAAATATAAGTCTTGTTTTTATTTAATCATTCCATTTTAAGGATAACAAAGGTGTGATTTTGTAGATTATATTATTTAAATTGTTTTTTTGGGAAATGAATTTCAAAGATGAAGTTGATTAAAATGAGTATAATGTGTTTGAGAATATTTGTAGTGTTTAAGAAGTTAATGTAGTGTTTGTTCTAATAACGTATGCATTTGTTCTAATAATTTACTTTTAAATGTATTGTTGAAAAATGACCCCAAAGATTGATGATCTAGCATGGGAGTGTTAGGATCATGGACCCCACTTCCAACAACTAAGTGTGATATTGTCAGCTTTGTCGACCCACCCTGGTCCCTCACCCCACCTAATTTTGGGCTTCCCTCACCCCATCAGGTTTTTGGGCCTAGGCTCACGATTTAGCTTTCAAAACGGGTCACATCGAGGAAGGGAGGTGTCTCCACACAGTGTTTTTAAACTCGGACTGGACTACGGTCATTGGAGATTCAACTGCGACCTGCAACATTACAGTTCGGTTTTGAAAAAAATTGTTCGATTTAAAAAATCTTTAAAATCCATCAAGACCAGCAGTTCAACCCAGTTTTAGTAATCAAATCGTGACCCGTTAAATTTTAAAACCATTCTAAAAATTAAAAAAAAAAAACTCTATCGTACTGGAGAAAAACTCCACCAAGTCGGACGAAAAGAAAAAACTACCTGCATTCATGCACTCCTATTGTGCAACTACTTTCCTGAAGTTCATCTTGCCTGAAGAAAAAAAAATAGAGAGGGGCGGCTAGGTTTTGGAATTGGTGTTTATAGGTGTTTACGAGAATGGAGGGAAAGTATGAAATTGGGGTTTCCATGAGCACCCTTTTTAGGGTTTGCTAAGGAAACTCACGTGAGGTACTTAAAAACCTCACACGAGCACGAGATTGATGTGTTTTTTAAAATGTGTTAAAGGGTTTAATATTTTCTCATAGTTTCATTCATTCCATTATAAATAAATAAATAGATAAATAGAATAAATGGTAGGCAAAAAATTCAACCGAATAAAATGCAGTTATCTAGATTAGTTAAATGGGAAAATTCAATTCATTTTAAAGGTTTTTTATTTGATGTAAATTTATTAATTGGGAGATTCAAATAAAAAAGTATTTATATTCTTATTTGTTGTTCATTTATAATTTCATAATAATATTATGAGTGTTGTGCAATAAGAAGTTTTACATTTATTGTACTCGTAAGGCACAAACCATTAAATAGTATAGCGACTGAGTGCGAGGTCGAACTCAAGGGAATTACAGAAAAAATGTCTTAAGTATTCACAATTATTAACCAATTGTTTAAATTAAATTCTAACTTGAAACTTATATTGGTGAAGTGAATAGAAAATCAAAGATAACTTAGGTCTAACTTAGATTTAATTAAGGATTAGTTTATTTAATTTCAATACTAGTTTCTTATTCAGATATGGAGCTGGAAAAGAATAAATAAATCAAAGAATTAAATAAAACAAACTAAATCTAATAATTTTCATATGTTACAATGGAATTGACATCAGAAAATCAAAGATAGCATTATTTATCCAAGTTTTAATAACAAAATTAAAGCCTAGAGTCCAAAGCTCGCGTAAACTGAATAATATTGCATTCATGTTTTCTTTCATAATTATATCAAGAATTAAGTCCATGGAGTTCATTAATATGCATATCACAAAATAGACCTTAGACTTGAATGAAAGAAGATAGGCCCCTCTTCTAGCACTAAATTTTCATTACACTCTTACAGATAAGAGCCTTAGAAACCAAAATAGGGGTTCACCCAAGCTAAATTTTCATTGCATCTAATATTGTACTCAACATATTAAATTCGACCATAAATTTAACTTTTGAAAGTAAAAATAAATTCAAAAATCATAACACAAGCATTATACAATTGAAAAACCAAAAACTAAATATTTCATTGCACTTTGAATCTTATTATCAAACATGGAATATGAATTACACAACTCCGGAATTAAAAGAAAGAATGACAAGATTTAACAATTGGAAAATAAAGAAAGTAAATCAAACCAATGGATCCTTTGGCGTACACGATTTTTCCAAGCTTTCATGTCTTTCTCTCCCTCTATGTTGTGGGCCAGCCCCACTTATGGGCCTACTGGGCTTAGGCCCAGTAGTCCCAATAGTGTGACTTAAGCCCTAGTTTATTATTCTCTTCTTCTATATATTAATGTAATCCTGTGTTAAACATAGAGAGTGATTAGAGAGAGAGTAAGAAACAATGAAGATTTGATAGGGAGAGACTTTGTAATCCCCTATGTATATTTCTCCATAGTAGATTTGATCTCGCTCTGTGGATGTAGGCATTTTAGCCGAACCACGTAAATCTTATGTCGTGTGTGTTGAACACCGAAAATTACCATTTTACCCTTTAATTTTGGATTAGTTAGCCTTTGATTTGTGAATATTAGATGCGTTTAATAGAGTTTTTAAGTTTTGCAATGTATTTGTGAGAAAAAAAAAAGGAATTAAAATGGAGAAAAATGGGTCATATTCCTATTTTTGGAAAGTTTATAATTTTTACAACCTATTTTGTTTTGGAATTATTGTAAATTATTATAATTCAGATCCGGATATGAGAGTTTGAATTATAATAATATTTTTTAGACTGTGTTACATTGTAAAGGTGGTAGAAATCTATAAACACACAAATGGACCCACTGTTCGAGTCTAAAGCCTGAAGACAAAGTCTGCAATTGGAAGCCAATGAGCCAAAGTCCACCAATATTTTGGGCCAGATAAAAGTCCAAGTATGGGATCCAAGTCCAAAAGATCAAGTGGGACTAGTGAATTTCGTTTGAATGATGGTGTCTTATCTACAAAATTCGGCATTTGAAAAAGACAGTGGACTTAGATAAAAGATAGTGGATTTGAATAAAAGACAGGGATAATGATAAAAGAGTTTGAATCCAAGGAGAGATAAGAAAGAAAGAGAAGAAAGAGAGGGATAAGGAGGAACAAAGATAAGGAGATGAAGGAGTTAGCCGATCTCAACAGAGAGAAATTTTGAATTTGAATGGGTCTCTTATCTTGGCTGAATTTGAAGGGTCCCTTATCTCATCTCTTTTGACTCTTATAAATTGATGGCTATGGGTTCATTGAAAGTTGAATCGGGCAAGACATCGAAGGGACTGAAGTTGGACGACAAAAGACAGAGAAAAATAAATAATTTCTTGTAAGTTATTTTATTTTTTTTATTTTTATGTAAAGTCCAAAAGGATTGTATTTCATTTCCAATTTTTTTAAATAAAAATTCATGGCAGTTGTTTAGATTTATGGTGGTCCCAGTTATTAAAATATTTAATAGTAATGATTTGTATTTTATTTTTAATTCTTTTTATGAATATTATGTAAGAAATTATTTTTAGAATTTTTTCAAGGAAAGTAGAACCCTATTAAGATCAGTGAGACTTGTCGTCTTTCCAGTCTAAGGTTCTTATCAAGAACAATTGTT
Organism: Chimonanthus praecox; assembly: GCA_022113865.1. Classification (NCBI taxonomy): domain Eukaryota; kingdom Viridiplantae; phylum Streptophyta; class Magnoliopsida; order Laurales; family Calycanthaceae; genus Chimonanthus; species Chimonanthus praecox. The sequence continues at coordinate 34,160,960 of CM039094.1, forward strand.
TTAGATTTGGGGAAACACAAGTTTAAAACCCGCTCAAGCCTAAGGCTTCAATTGAAAAAAATCTGATTTAATTGAGGATATAAAAATTGTAATTAGAATTTTAATAGGAAATAAATTTGAATTATATTTTATAACTCTAGAACATTTCATAGTCTAGGCCATGATTTTATTATTTTTAAATAGGATAACATACCGCTTTGATATTTGACCCGATTCCATTGTAGATTATGTAAACAATTTATTTATTCTTGATTTATTTTTCTCAAAAATTCATCAAAACAATTTATTGTTCTAAATTAAGATGATAAATATATGTTTTAGAAAACCATTGTCTTAAATCACATTTTTAATAGTGTCATTTTCTATTTCATATATATATTTTGTCGGTTTCCCTTGAATACGACCTCGCACTCATACTCTATACTATAAACTGATTCGTACGCTTGCGAGTAAATTAAAATTCACATCAGTGTGATTTGTGTGATTGTTTGAATTATTAATTAATCCCTAATCCCCAACACTTTGGTCCATGCCAATGCCTTGATTCCTCTAAGTCCAATTCGATTTTTCTGAGTACCCTTGAAAGTTCTCAATTTCAATGTGCTAGAACAACCTGATTGACCCTACAGGGGGGGGGGGATAAATAGGTCAATCCCCATTTTTCATGGTGTTCACAAATTTCTTGATTAATTTGAGTGTAGCGGAGCATACATCAAGAGATTTGTTTATTGTGATAATTTTATTAATTGATCACTCTAAAATTATGACCCTTTACATAATGTTTGATTATTGATGCTTGTGTACAATGTGTAAAATAAGATAATCAATATGTAAAGTGATAAAGTGATGTGTGTGGAGGAGCACTTAAATAGTAAATACAAAACACATAAATCAAACATCATAAGACCAATTTAAAGTAGTTCGGTTGGCCAACCTACATCCACTGTTAGGACTCGCTCAACCTTGAGCTATCCCAAAATTCACTAAGTGGAGACTTACACCCTCACAATTAAAGTAGGAATTCCACCTCACTCAATAAGCTGAGATTTTCACCCACCACTGCCGAATAGGAATACCACTTATCTATTTGGCTGGGAATTTCACCCACCAATGTGCCAGAGACACCGCTCCAGATTTTTATAGTTGTTCCGAAACCAAGCTTCTTTAATACACTTTTGGATCAAAGGTTTAAAAGAAAATTAAAACCAAGAAGCACTTGCCTTTGAAGCTCTTTCTCCTGATGTGTGCTTCCTCAAGATCCCACCCAATATATGCTTAAGCTCTGCCTCATAGCCGCAGTTTAGCAATCATAATCCAGGGTGACAAGGAAACTGGTTTTACTAAGGTTTCCTAGATGAGATCCCTTCTTTTTTCTCTCTATCTCACTTTCAAACTCAATCTTTAGATTGGTTGTTTATGAGTTTAATTCCTTCCTCTATCTCTCAATACTCAATCCATCTGATTGGTTGTATTTGATTCCCCAAGTCTAAGCACGATAGAGAGAGAGAGAGAATGATCATTCTGTTGGCCCTTGTTTAGCTCGTTGGTGAATATGAGAGTCCAACTGATCCTTCCGAAGGATACCAACTGGTTGCATAAATATTAGTTTATATAGCGAAGGAAACCAGTTGCAATAACGGTAATGTACCGAAAGGTTGGTCGCAGTGATGGGTCAGTGACTAAAATTGTTACCATTATAAACCCGACTGTTGTGCATTAAGTGCACTCCCAACGGTATTAGTCTTTCCCGGTCGACATGTCGTTGTCGCCGATGGGACGACACTTATGGCATCGATGGGTCGGTCCATACGAGAGGCTCGTTCTGGTGTAAAACATGCTTGACAATGGTTTCATCTAAAAACATGTTACCCAGAACGACCTGTCACCCTTTACTGAGGGGTCGGTCCTGGTACTCTCGATCGGTCTTTGATTGCCGATATATCTGTTTCTTCGAGAGTCCACATCAGTTCAAAGTTTCAAAAATCAAGATCTTTGATCGAGGAGTCGTTGACCAATAGGGGTCATTTTAGCCATTCACTGAGGGGTCGGTGCATACAAGACTCTCGATCTGTAACACCCTCGAATTTCAAAGATAACAATTTATATGAATTTATTCATATTTACGGAATTGCAATTGTGAAATATTTGAGTTGAATTTAAATGGGTCAATGGTTCAATCAAGACCCAATGGTTAGTAGTTTTGATTACAAAACAATAAAGGGAAAAGATGTACATAAACGGGTCGAAAATCATAATTGGGTCAAATTTTGTTAAATGGGTCAAAGTGGCCAAATTGGACCCAATGGGTTGTGGCTGACATGTTTGACCATTAATTGAGGTCAAAACTTAATTGGGTTAAGATGAGTTAAATGTTTGAGTTGGGTTTGAGTTATAATAAATGATGGAGTTTAGTTGAGTGGACTTTATTAGTTGAGTTACATTAATTAATGAGTTGAGTTTGGGTGAGTTAAATAAATGAGGTAGATGGAATAATTATTTTAATGAGTGGAGTGTGTGTAAGATGGTGGTGTGGGCTGGTGGTAGGTTTTAAACACAATTAAAAAAAAAAACATTGGCTGCATGGGAGGCATTACCATGCATGTAACTCCCATCTAAATAATGAATGAAATGAGAGTTACATTTTGGAAGTTACAAAGGTGGGAGGTTTATTTCAAATGTAAATGGTAGGCACGTTGGAAATGGTTGGGTGTACCTGGTTTGGGTCTTCAAAGGACAGCCAATAGATAGGTTTATAATCCATGCATGCAACTCCCATTCAAGTGATAAAGGAAATGAGAGTTACATTTTGAAATTCACATCATGGGACATTGGATGCTTGAGAACATTGCATGCATGTAACGGCTACAATGGAGATAAGTGGGGTGGCTGTTTTAAGAGTTACACATGCAAGGATAATGGAGAGAATGCAAACAATCACCTCCAAAGATAATAGAGACGTTGGATGCTAGGGGGGGAGTTTCATTCCATAGATGAAACCCCAAGGAACTTAAAGGATTTTAATTATGGAGAGGTGAGTTACACAAGGTTAAACCTTGGGCTGAAGTTGATTAGTCAAGAGGAATTCATTCTCTATTATTATCTCTTTCTCTCTTGGGCGTCCTCCATCTCTCCAAACACTGAGAACAGCAGCTAGTCACTGATTTGCAATCAGTCCTTGGTTGCTTTCTTTCACCAAATCAAAAGTACACATTGAGCAAAGGAGGGGGAGATCAAGGTTTCCCATCTAAAAGCCAATATTCTATCTATCTCTCTTTGCTGTCCTTGATTTTTTCCAAACACCTAGAGTAGCAGCTGGTTGTTTAAATCAGTCCTTTACCATTAAGGAATCAAGAAGAAGGAGAGGCTAAGAAAGGGGAAGGAACAAGCCGGAGGGAAGATCAATTGGAGGAGTCGCGGAAACGGTAGGTTTTCGATAAACAATTTTTAAAATCATGATCCGGCCATTGGATGGCCAAATCTAACAAGGGTTAGATATTAGATGGAGGTACATGAATGAGATAAAAAGATGGACCATAGGGTTCTGCCCCATTGGATGGCCGAATCCCATGGAAATAATTGATTTATTTGGATGATTTTTGGAAGTTAAAACCATACAAGTATGGGACTATTTTTAGATGATAAAAGTGGATTAAGTTTGATGTTTTTAAAGGACAAAAATCATAACAAAACATGGTAAATTTTATATATGTCAAATGGGTCATTTTGTGGCAAAAAATCAGTAAGTAGGATAAGAAGATTTACATCAAGGAAACCTTGGGGTTCGGCCATGTGTATGACCTAACCCCATGGACTGTTTTTTTATGGTTATTTGGGTCAAGTGTAGGATGGATTTTTATGTAAACATAATGTGCTTTGATTTAAGAATAAACTAAGTTTATAAATGGATAAATGGATCTAAACCATAGGCCATGAGGTTCAGCCAATTGGGTAGACCGAACCTCATGAAATGGTATGACATTTCATTGAAGTATTAAATGATTTTGTGAGATTTTAAAGGATTTAAAGTGAAGATAAGTTTACTGTTTTTTTTTAGGTAACTAGGGCTTGGCTGAACCATATTAATACTATGGTTAAATTATGGATTAAAACCATGGACAATGGTTGGATTAATTAGACCAAGAACCATATGGCCGAACCCCATGGACTGTTATGTGGATATTTGGATTGAGTTTTACAAAATGAAAATCATACAAAGTGATGGGCTTATTGGATGGTTTTGAAAGGTAAAAACATGATAACATTATAATGTTATCCTATGTCTAAATGAGACTAAAAACATGTTTAAAAGGGCCAAAACTATGGGGTTTTATGCTAAGATAGGACATAGAAGTTCAAGTGGATTTTTGGGACTTAGATTAAGTTAGAATCACATGAATGAATGCTTAACTTGATGTTATGTAAATAAGGTTTTGAGATTTCTAGAACGGTGTACAAGCCCTGATTGGAAGACGGTTCAAAGGCAGGGTCGAACAAAGTAAACAAGTGTAGGTTTCCTACCTTTATTGTAACCACTATTTCATATGCTGTTTTATGTTGATTTTGATATCCTATATGATTGTAAAGTTATGTTTCTAAATGACATGTTTGCATAGACATCTCATGCATGGCATGGGATGATGGTGTTGTAACCGGAGGCCACACTCCGTCGGGACGTCCGAAAGACCACTGTGGGGTACCCTGATGATGAGAATCCCATCAGGAGGAATCCGGAGGCCACACTCCGTCGGGGCGTCCGAAAGACCACTGTGGGTTACCTTGACGATGAGAATCCCGTCAAGTGATGACTATGATGAATGGTGATGGGTGGGACTCATTACATGTTCATTTCATACATAGCATATTTTATGTGATTTTATCACACATGTTTTATTATTATATTACTTGCATGTTTTTGACTAACCATGTGGTAGTCCTATTCGGAAACACTACTAGGCGCGTTGATCTAACGCCCTATCTATACCCTTAGTGGATGATGCAGGGAAAGGGAAAAATGTGGATCGAGAAGAGGACCAATCACGGAAACTTGGGCGGTTTGAATGATTGGAATGGATTATGAATGGACTATTTTATGGACTTGATATTTGATATATTTGGACAATGTAATTTGATAATTAGTTATGTTGGCTTGTAATAAGTAGTTAAGATAGATGCTATGGTTTGTTTTAAGTTGGATGATTTGATTAAACGATTAGTTAAGATTAATTAGTAAGTTTGGAGAATAAGTTATATACTTTGCTATCTAAGAATGAAAAACTGGAATAGTCATAGGTTCTATTATAACCTCAGTTAGATTTAGACTAAGTTAATTCCGCAAGTTATATATGTACCATGTGCGTATCAGTTTTATGGACTTAGTTCATACGCACATGGGCTTGGCTAGTTAAGGGTCGGATTTAGAGATCCGAACTTAACTCGCGTCGTGACACTCCGCCCCGATCACTTGATTATTATAAAAAATATATATATATACTCTGAAAATTAGAGTGAAAAGGGAGGGGCGTTACACGATCAGAGGCTTACCCAGAATGACAGTTTTTTGATCCAGAACCTATGTAATTCTGGCCAACCAGTCCTTAACCACGATGGATCGATCCTGACTTCACCGAGGGGTCTGTGAGATACGACTGGTCGAGCTGACAGTGAAACCAAATACCTATTTCCAAGTTGGGTTCCAATTCACTATCAACCTTTCTCTTTAGGCTCTCTATGATTTAACAATTTCTTCCATTAAGCGTAGGGATAGTCCTTTTTGAGGAGTGGGTACCACCTAAAGTCATCTATGGCTATATTACCTATTTTGTGATTGCCATAACGATGAGCTTCAATTCAGAGGAGCGTGATCTTCATTCTTGATCACATTGGGTCTTCAAGCTTCTCGTAAGTGTTTCTTTCTAAGTCATGGAATTGAGAAACATAGGGACTTGGCCAAGCCGAGGTACTAACAACCCTAATGCTCATATTTATAGGCTTTGAGTAGGATTGGATGGCTAAAATTTATCAGGATTTAGGATGGGTAAAGGGATGACTTGGATTAAATTATCTTAAGTAAGGAGAGCTAGGGTTTAAAGTGACTGGTCATAGGCATGGACGACTAGGGTTGCTTGGAAAAGGAGTTGACTTGGTGACCAAGAAGGGATATGAGCATGGGAGAGAGAAAATAGGGTGGTGGCCGATTTTTGCTTCATTAAAATAAATAAACCCTAAAACACACATGCAAAAATCGGCCACCACCCTATTTTCTCATGTGTGTTTTAGGGTTTATTTATTTTAATGAATGCATGAATGGATGGATGAGATTCAAAAGTTAAACTAAATGAATGGATGGATGATGGTGTGCTCCTAGGGGTTAGATGAGTGCTATATTCGGATGGATCAAGATCGATTTGACAAAAATCATGTGAGGTGGATGGATTGCTTGAGGTGTAAAAAATCTAGGGTTGTTTGGGATGCAAATTGGATTAGATCTAGGGTTTTTCGAGTGGATAAGATGGAGGCTTTGAATGAATGATTGAGATCAAAATATGGATTTGATGGATTGTGTTTGAGTTAAGATTTTGTGTGAAGAGTTGAAATTTAAAGGTTGACCTAGATGAAGGGTTGGATGAATGGTCTAGATTTAATATTGAATTTGAATGGAAGTGTATGGAGTAGATACCTAATGGAGGCTCTAGGGTTTATCTATGTTGTGTGCATGAAATGAAGGGCTTGGATTGAAAGATGATGGAATGAATGGTTAGATGTGCATGGATGACACGGAGAGAGGGTATGTGAAGGCTTAGGGTTTAGGTAAAATTTGCATGGCGTGTTTTTGGATCTCAGGCTTAGAGCAATTGGGCCTCCATTGCACTTTGTGCTCATAGACTCGGACTTTCTTGCATGTTGGATTTTGGCCTTTACATGGGTCTGATCCATTTATGGAATGAGCATGGATCACTGATCTAGGCCCAGAGTACTGGCGTGGATCTCAATGTGGTGGGCTTGGTTTCTGACTCATGAACTTCTAGCCCCTTGTCTTTAATTTCCAACCTTTTGATCTTCGTTGGGCTCTTGATTTCAACTTCTCTCTCTAGAATTTAAAATAATTAATTCACCACTTAAATCTAAAATTATTGAAACAATTAGTCTCTCATAATTGGATCCAGATTTATTCAATTTATAATTTAAATTCCTACAAGTTGTGGAAATTAATTATTAAAAATTTTGTGTCTTCCATTTTAGCACAAAACTTTGCAATTATTCCAGATTTTTTACTGATTTTTTGAACTTTTCATTTTATCTATAAAATTAGCAAACAATATTAATTGCACTAAATATATACAAAATTGAGAGCTAACTGGTCCAATAATCAAGGGTAAAATAACATTTTTTATGCTCAACAATGAGATTGTAATAGATTATATAATATAGAATTTTGGTATTTGAGTAGGTTTATTTTTCAATTCAAACCCGACTTGAAACTCGTCGAGCTCATTATAAATGAATGAATATAACATTCTATCTGAACGACGCAGATTTAAATATATGATATAACAGCCTGTCGAAGCGACACGGGCTATATTTTAGAGCATGTTATTTTTTCAAAAAGCACAAAAGCCAATTGACTTTCAATCTATTTAGCTATTATATATTACTACATTTGGTGTATATTCTTTTTTAATTGTTTTAAGGTGTTTCATAAAAAATATTGTTGGATTAAAATTAGATATAGTAAGCCACGAGTGGATCAAAATTTGAATTTAAAATTCAATTTGTAGTTACTTGATTGCCTATCAAAGTCACATTTTATTTTATTTTTAATTAGTTTTTGCTTAAAATTTTATTTCAACTCATTAGTTAAACTAAAATTAATAAGTTAATATGATTTATAATATAATATTCATGCCACGGGTTCGACCGGGTTTGACCACGGTTGAACCCGGTTGAACCTTATTTAACCCAACCTTCCACTAAGACAGTTCGCTTCACTGGCCGATTTTTAAAACATTGTCTCCTCTTATAAGCGCCCTCGCCTCTCACTCCATAGGCGATGTGAGACTCGCTCATCCACATCCATTCCCTCATCGCAAGAGGCGTTCATGAGGTGAGGTTCAACACTGGATTACTGAGTTTCATCCTCCATAGGGAATTTAATGAGAGGTTGGATGACACCAACCATTTCAAGATTAGATGTGTCACGCCCCGACCCTCGAGACAAGTGACTAAAGGATTTCTTTTCTTGAAATTCTCCCTCACACGCTAAACCACTCACTAATGGGAACTATACACATTTAGTGGTTTCCGTAGTCTCGAGGTCTTCTTCGTGTTAGTCAAGCGAGATAAATGTCTAAAATAGTCATAGAGGGGGGTGAATAAGACTATGGAGAATTTTCATTTTTATTTACAATAATGGACAAGTTAATGATTGGTCTTTACAAAATTATCCAATTAATCTTTCAATTTGATCTTTAAGCAAAATTAAGTTCACTTCAAACTATATGTGCAATAAGATATGAGATGATGAACGTGTCCTAATTAAGGTGAAGGAGATGAGGAGAAATGGAAGAAGGTGACACAAGTATTTTTACGTGGTTCGGCAACCTTGCCTATATCCACGTCTCAAGTACACCACTTGAGGATTTCACTAAACTTCTCCTTCACGGGTGGAGAAGAAACCTATTACAATGCTTGATCTACTTCACGGGTGTAGATCGACCTAATCACCAAGAGAACACCTCTCTTGAAAGCCAATAGGGTTACACCAACCCTTTACAATATTTCACAAGTAATAGAAAGAAGTTGTGCTTTGAAATATACCAAGAACTTAGCCTTGAATTACTTGAACTAGCTTAGGCTTGTTCTTGAATGTCCTCCTCTTCTTGGCTTGATGTAGATGCTCCAATGAAGTCCAACCAAGATAGTAGCAAGGAGGACTAGGGTAGATAGTGGTTTTCCTATGAGGTTTAAGACCCTAGTGAGAATCTCAACTTAACACATTCAACTTCGAGCATAAGATGTCAAGATATGCCTATGAGAGCTTTGAATGTGTCCAAAATAGAGCAAAATCCACATAACCTAAGAAATCCAAATAAGTTCTATCAAATTCTAAATTATGTATTCTTAGGTTTATCCAAATGGTAAGTGTAGGTATTCTAAGTCATTCCTAAGGTCCAAATACCTATGTTGGTTGTCATTCATGAAGTTCTTCCGATTTCGGTGCGATACCTTCCAAATGACGTGTCTTTTGGAGCTTCAAACTTGATTTGACTATGTAGGTCTTCTAGATGCGAGGTCTTGGAAAACATCCAAGACCTAAGAAATCCAAATAGAGCAAAATCCACATAACCTAAGAAATCCAAATAAGTTCTATCAAATTCTAAATTATGTATTCTAAGGTTTATCCAAATGGTAAGTGTAGGTATTCTAAGTCATTCCTAAGGTCCAAATACCTATGTTGGTTGTCATTCATGAAGTTCTTCCGATTTCGGTGCGATACCTTCCAAATAACGTGTTTTCTGGAGCTTCAAACTTGATTTGACTATGTAGTCTTCTAGAAGTGAGGTCTTGGACACTTAGGCGGTCACGACTCAGTCAAAGGAATTGACAACTGAATACTCAGTCGGACACAGTCACAGAATTAACAATACAGTCTGACTCAGGAAAACAGATTTAACTTTTAGGACAACAATCTCCCCCTTTGTCAATTTCGTGACAAAACCTAGAGAATACTCTATAAAACCCCAAATATATTACAGACTATGACAAATTCAATTACATGCCATGTACAAAAATAAAATATTACAATAATCTTAATACACATGGACATGACTGCATTATGGTTTGAAGGCTTTAAGGCTCATGGCGGCTCCTCCTTAGAATATGTCTATGATATTCCTGTAAGCACAACATAAATGACATATTCTGGTGAAAAGTAATCTCCCCAATGGTTAGTGACAGTAAGAAATATGTGTTTAATTTTAAAAGATGTCTTAAAATTACAATTGCTCCCCCTATCTTTGATATCGATATTGAATTTTTGTTTCTCCCCAATCTTCATGTATTGACCCTTTCAAAAGTTTTCTTTCATCAAAACATTTGTGTCTCCATTATATCATTATTTCTCCCCCTTTTTATCAAAATTTGACAAATGACCATTTCAAGTACTTTTTTATGGTGCACTAAAGAAGTATAACTTCCCCAAGTTATTATAAACCTTGTCATGTAAGTTTCCATATTACTCCCCCTTAATATTGAAGTGTGACAAAGGTTTAGATGCATATGTCATAGCATCCCATCATTCATCTAGACAATATAACTATATAAGAGCAAATGTAATGAGTGATACTAAGATAATACAATATTCCCAAATGGTATGTGATATGACTATAAGCATTGGGAATAGGGGAGGAAGGAGAGAGAGGGAAAGCCAATGGTATTTTCAAGATCATTCCAAGTGATACCATATATGGATAGAGATTTAACTTTTAGTCCCATTAGTGATACCACTATGATCAACCATATCACTTTAATGGTCTAACATAGTTCTCTTAATGTTCTATGGTTATGAGCTGAGGTCAAGTTTGAAAAACATAACACTATGCATGCCAAAGAGGAGGGAATCACTCATACAATTTTTTTCATGAAAGGAACCTATGAGTGAACATAACATGAATTACAAAGTGTACAAATAAAGAACATAGTTCATGAGAGCATGAAGAATCCCACCAAGCCAAGAAAAAACTAAAATCAAATCTCCATGGTTTTCAAGAAGTATAGGTTGATCTTCACACAACAAGGGTTATGCAAAATTAATTACCAATGCAAGCAAAAATGTATCAATCCAATAAACTAAGTCCATTCAACAAATCATGCACCAATGAGTGAACAATGAATGAACAAATACCATGTCATTAGAAATGAATTAAGCATATGGAGGCTCTTTTCTCCCACTAAATTTTACAAGGTGTGCTCTCCTTAGCTCTTTGAGAATACAATGCACTAAGTCCTTAAGTACAAGGGCCACGTAACCAATATGGCTTTCATAATGCTAATCAATCCAGATTTTGGCAATGTCAATGTTTGCTCCTTGAAAGCCAAGCCATTATGGTGCATTTATCATGTTACATTCAAACCTCTTGTGACCCTCTCCCCTTTGGGTTGTTACAACACAAAGATTAGAGGTTGAATGCCCAATATGATAGATTTGGAGAAGAATACTATCGCATTTCTCCAATCATATGTCCAATGTCTAATAGATTTTCCAATATAAAACTAAACTAGAACATTGGAAAATTAGAAATTCATCCCTATGAGATTTGCAAATTGAGGGATGAGATTGTGTGTGCTTGTGATGGATGCAAGTCCACAAGACAACAAGTTTTGCATACCAACCTTTGAATGCCAATATGAGTCTATACATTCACCACAATTTTTTTTTTTTGTGTGTACCATTTGATGATTCTAACTCATGCACAAAAACATGGATCTTGGATCAAATTTGTCTTTGCCAACTTAATGTTTTGATCCAAATCAATCCAAAAACCTTGGGCCTTAAAATTTACCTATTTTTGTCAACATTGCCCATGTGTGATGTCATAAGATAATGCATTCATAGGTTTAGCAAAAACTTGGTATTTTGTGAACACAAAAATCATTCCACATAATGTATGCCAAAAATGAGCATAGGAATGAAACCAAGCACACAAACCATACATACATTTCATATATGATATACCTATAAAAAGAGCACATAAATGAAGTATGAACAAACTATGACATATGAAAAAGTTATTGCTACCACTTAAGAATATATATGCCACACAATCATCTTGCACGTAATCATTCCAACAATCAAACAAAAACATGGAATGAAGGCAAGATACACAATGTGATTCCAAACATACTTCAAATGTGTTAACCATATTAAAAAAAAAAAACATAACACATTTGAACTAACATTGGGGGACTTGGAATCTAAAGTCTACATCTCTATGACCCTTCAAGCACGATGTATATTATAGTCAGGAAAAGTAAAATCAAGTTCTTGCAAAGAGTCAATGTGCCATGCCACATCATAATGGATGTTTGAACTTACTTGAATGAAAGATTGAGTTCAACTACACTTGGTCGTATAGATATAATAATTAAGCTCAAATCTTAGACCAATATAGGGCATGAGCAAAGTCCTATCACTTAGAAATCTATATGAATTTTTTATCCGGATCTTTCCTCCCAAAACCTTGGAATTTGGGTTTTTTCATTCTTCCATCTCCTACATTTGCCCCAAGTCCAAAGGATTGAGACGAGACCCTCCTTATGATGTTACTAATGTTGTTTTTAGACCCTAGAGCCAAAATAAAAAATAAAAAAATTCATGTATCAACTTTTGATTTTAATCATGGTACACTAGTCATGCATGATTCATGTCAAAAGAATTGCAAGATACAATATATTGCAAATTTTCAACATTATCATGCAACATTAGAATATTTTGTCAATCAATAACTACTATAATGTCCACTCCGACTGATTCCAATTTAAGACATGGAGATGGAGATATTGAAAGCAATAATGATCCAACAATTTGTGTTCATTGTAAGTGTCCCGATTCATCCGAGTCACCCTTATTGTTAATTACGTGATTCAGTTGGACTTTCCTTTGATGTAGGAGAAAATCTACTATGAAATTGAAAAATCTACACCGAATACATTATTGGCACACAGGTAAGTGAACTGTAGGAGACCTTAGGCTAAGTCAAATACCTTAGAAATGAAATGGTTATAAACTGGAAAATAAGATAATAGGTGACTTTCAACCTCAACGCCTCGTGCAGTCTGTTGAGGTCTCGTAGCCAGTCTTGTGCTGAGTTGTATTTTGGACAATTGTAACTCAACTGACCTTGTGTCTTGCTGGTTGAGTCTCTTAGAAATTTGGGAAATTAAATCTATATTCCTTAAATAGGGAGTTTATTATGGTAATAAGATATATCCACATGTTGAAATGTTAACTGCCACCTCACATGTTTTTTGAATTAATAATCGTTGGAGAGCTGGCCTTGTGTGACAAGAATGGAAAGGCTCCTCCATGAGATTTAATATGATTCACAATCATTAATATCATCCTTGATTGATGACTAAGATAAATCAATTATCAATCATGCACGGTGGCATCTTAGTTGGCTGGATATTATCTATTTGAAAGACTAAATAACTTATGTATTTTTGAGCTGTCTTTCCATGATTACCGCCACAAGGCGTCATTGGAATCCTCGAGGTCTCATGGACGTGACTGTCTACAAACAATGCAGACAGTCTTATAATTAACTGTAAGCTGAATGAAATGAGGATGAATTCACACAGAGAACAATTTTGAAAAATATAACAGTGTGATTAGAGCAATTAGACTCCTCCCTTTACACCTTCTTCATCATCTTGTTTCATAGATGTTTGGATAATCAATATCTCAGTTCTGATGAAGCTTAAGGTGTTCACATAGGACCTTAAAACCAGTCATATCTAAGTCCTATACTGCTGTGCCGATAATCACTCTAATGGAGCTAATTTGATGGAAGGAGTACACAGATCAAGTAAAGAAGAAAACGCATAAAGGAAATCGGATAAGGCCTAAGGCAAGTATTTTTTCTTCCTTTTATTTCAAACATTTTAAAGTGGATTAGAACAGTGTGTTCGAACCACTCTAAAAAATAGGTGTAGAGAATTAGAACGATTGGGTTGAACCTCTATAAAAAAACTAGGTTGTACTATTTGGGTATGAGACCCATACATAGTATATTTGGGACAACCCTAGAGTTGGAAAGTCTGACAGTGGACGTAAGTTTGTTGAAACCGAACCACTATAAAATATATGTATTTATATGTGGCTGATGCTTGAATTGATTGCTTGGATTGAATATTGTTTCACATACACACACTTATATTGATCGGTTAATTTTATTAAACAGTGTTCATTTCTCGGTATAAGGATCTCATTGAATAATTCATACACATAGATTAAAATTCGGTTGAGAAATTTTAAAAGGGAATTAAAATTGAAAACCGACCTATTCACCCCCCTTTAGGTTGTGCATTACTCTATTAGTAAACTTTCAATTGGTATCAGACTACCATAATGTCCACTCCGACTGAGTCCAATTTAAGACATGGAGATGGAGATATTGAAAGCAACAATGATCCAACAATTTGTGTTCATATCAATGTAGGGTAGAATGATTGAGACAAACATTTAACAATAAAACTTTATGGCATTTGAATAATTAATTTTAAATCCATAAATTTTCGACTCTTCAAAAATGATAAGCATCATAGCTAGGAAGAATGTTATTAATTGCATTAAGAGTCAAGAGTTCCATACCAAGCATATAAGTAATTTGAACTTGCCTACAATAGTGGTAACCCAATAGTTCAAATGCTAGGCAAGTTTACTACTATGGTCCAATGATATTACTATTAGCTCCAATTTTGGACCATAATGGAACATGGGTTCACATATAAACATCATCAACAAGATATATGCATTAAAAACATGGATGATCAAAACACTCAAAGAAGAATTCTGTTCATGATGGATTCTAATTCATATACGTAAAACGGAAACATAGAATCCTGCAAAAGTTCATACCAAATTCACAACACAATTTAACCCACTTTCCTAGCCTTGGGTAACCAAATGGCGTTGGGGAAAGGTCTCCGAGGTCCACCGATATCAAACACATGAACATTTGATTTTCTCTTTTCAGTGTTCTTGTTGGTTTGATAGAATCTTATGAATTCATTTAAGGATTCAATCAATTTACGAGTTAAGGTATGATTTCAAATTCCATTAAAATAGTTATGCCTTTGCCCATGATTTTGAATTCTTGGTGCATAACTCTTTTGATTTTTATTTTTCTTACCCCTTTTCACATTTTCTTTATGAACATTTTCCTTTAGATTTTGCACCTTAATTTGTTTTGCATTTGATTTTCTTTTCTTACTTTGCATTCAAACATGAGATGCCCAAATTGTCCACAATGAAAGCATTTTATAACTTTCATTGGAGGAGTTGAGGGAGACTTATCCTTAACAAAGATAGTTTGGTTCTTGGATCCTTTATCATTTTTCTTATCATATCCAAGGCCCGCTTTGTCTCCAAATGGTTTTGCTTAGTTTTAGAAGCTTTTCTCCTCTTGTGAACTTTTATCTCAAATTTTTCTTTATATCTCTTTAAGTCATTAACTTCTTTTGCTAATCTTTGATTTTTAATTTCTAGATTTGATTGTGATTTAGGGACATTAGCTTTAGCATCATTAAGTTAATTTTTAATTTTAGCATTTTCTTCTTCTTTACAACTTAGCACAATTTTCAAATCTTTTTAGTCTTCTTTTAATGAATGAAGTTCATGCTTCAGTTTTCTTATATCATTTTCAAGATTCATTTTTCATTTATTTCCACTTTTAAACATTCTTCAAGTTTTAAGCACTCTTCTTGAATAGCTTTTGAATTTACTTGATTTGCCAATATTAGATCTTTTAAAATGTTTTCTTTTTCCAACTTTTCTTGATTTAGTTCTTTTGTTAGTTTTATATTATCTTTACCAACTTTCTTACGTTGCTTGTACATTTCATTTAATGTCTCATTTAATTCTTCTATGGTAGGTGTATTATCTTCTACATGTTCTTCATTAGTTTGTTCTTCTTGAGGTTCAAGTGTTTGAATGGTTCCTAAACAATACATCGCTTCTAAGGCATTTTCTTTCTTAGATTTTCATACGTTTTCTCCAAAATATTCCATACTTCCTTTGCGGTTTCACAAGATATGATATCTTCCAAAATATTTGGTGAAACAACAGAAAATATAGCATTTAGGGCATTGACATTGGCCGAATACATACTCCTTTCCATTTCATTATATGTAAAATAGTTCTTTGATGGTTTGGTCCAATCATATAAGATAATTTCGCATAAAGCTCCGTCCATTGTCATTAAATACATTTTCATTTTTGCTTTCCAAACACCATAGTTGGAGCCATGAAGGATTGGAGGACACATCGCGGCCATGCAATCACCCTTAGACATTTCTAGCTTGAAGGATCTATTGTTAGACGGTTAAGTCAAATAGCAAGAGTCCTTGCTCTGATACCTCTTGTTAGTCAAGCTAGATAAATGTCTAGAATAGTCCTAGAGGGGGGTGAATAGGACTATGGTGAATTTTAATTTCTATTTAAAATATTGGACAAGTTAATGATTGGTCTTTACAAAATGGTCCAATTAATCTTTCAATTTGATTTTTACGTAAAATTAAGTTCACTTCAAACCATATGTGCAATAAGATATGAGATGATGCACGTGCACTAATTAAGGTGAAGGAGATGAGGAGAAATGGAAGAAGGTGACATAAGTATTTTTACATGGTTCGGCAACCTTACCTACGTCCACGTCTCAAGTACACCACTTGAGGATTTCACTAAACTTCTCCTTCACTGGTGGAGAAGTAACCTATTACAATGCTTCATCTACTTCACGGGTATAGATCGACCTAATCACCAAGAGAACACCTCTCTTGAAAGCCAATAGGGTTACACCAACCCTTTACAATATTTCACAAGTAATAGAAAGAAGTTGTGCTTTAAAATATACCAAGAACTTAGCCTTGAATTACTTGAACTAGCTTGGGCTTGTTCTTGAATGTCCTCCTCTTCTTGGCTTGATGTAGATGCTCCAATGAAGTTCAACCAAGATAGTAGCAAGGAGGACTAGGGTAGATAGTGGTTTTCTTATGAGGTTTAAGACCCTAGTGAGAATCTCAACTTAATACATTCAACTTAGAGCATAAGATGCTCAAGATATGCCTATGAGAGCTTTGAATGTGTTTGAGATTAAGATTCAAAGCTTAGAGTATTTTAACTATAGAGTTTGTAAGCTTTGGAAGAAGAGGCTTAGGGATGATATTTGGTTTTCCTGTTGATCAATCTTTCCCGAAGGTGTCTCTTAATGACACATTCAACATTGAGCTTAAGATGCTCAAGGATTTTTCCTATGAGTGCTTTGAATGTGCTTAAGAATTGTTTTAGCGCAATGAGGATATAACTATGGAGTTTTGATGCTCTAAGAATGATTGAAAGTCTTGGAGAATGTTAGAGAGTGTTTGTCTCATCAAGGATCAACCTTTGGAATGCCCTAAGGTTATACATTGAAAACTCTCTTGAAAATATGGCTGTTGGAAGTCGAAATCACAAGAATAGAACTGTTAAAAACTTCCCATTGCGATTTCAATCGACTGAACTTGAAGATTCAGTCGACTGAAATGTCCAGAAATGACCGTTGAAACATTGGGGCACAACTCAATCGACTGAACCTCATCTGAGGCTGAAAAGACCAATTTACAGCACTTTTAGTCAACTGAAACATAAAGTTCAGCTGACTGAATCTCACCAGTTTTGTACACCTGCACTAAAATGATCATAACTTGAGT
Organism: Chimonanthus praecox; assembly: GCA_022113865.1. NCBI lineage: Eukaryota > Viridiplantae > Streptophyta > Magnoliopsida > Laurales > Calycanthaceae > Chimonanthus > Chimonanthus praecox. The sequence continues at coordinate 34,178,426 of CM039094.1, forward strand.
TCGCAAACTCGGTTGTGGGATTTATTGGGCTTGTTGGAAAGATCATTGAGAGATCTATCTACTTACCAAATTTGATCCAATTTGAGGTCCATTTGATACCTAAAATAATCTATCAAAGTGAGGGTATATGACAAAACTGTTTTACTCTATTTTGCACCATTTCATTGAAATGCTCATCACTTGAGCTATACATATCAGAATTGGGTGTTCTTACACTTTTTGAAAAGATATTTGAGTGATCTATAAAACCATAGAGGCTTAACAAATACTTGAGCACATTTGATAGGATAAAAAGCTTATCCAAAATAGAACAAAATCCACCTAACCTAAGAAATCCAAATAAGTTCTACCAATTTCTAAATTATGGATTCTAAGGTTTATCCATATGGTAAGTGTAGGTATTCTAAGTCATTCCTAAGGTCCAAATACCTGTGTTGGTTGGCATTCATGAAGTTCTTTCGATTTCGGTGCGATACTTTCCAAATGACGTGTCTTCTATAGCTTCAAACTTGATTTGACTATGTAAGTCTTTTAGAGGCGGGGTCTTGGACACTTAGACGGTCACGACTTAGTCAAAGGAATTGACAACTCAGTACTCAGTTGGACATAGTCACAGAATTGACAACACAGTCTGACTCAGGGAGACAGATTTAACTTTTAGGTCAACACCTCGGGATTCAGGAAGCCTATTGAAATTTCGACAATCTCCCTTAAAAAGAGAGTTGTGAAGACTTCTCATCGGCCAGATTTCAACTCTGGGGTCATTCTTTACATTCCATTAATCACATATTCATATTCTACCACCGTTCTCTATTCAACCCCCACTCATACAACACATACCCAACGTCCCATAATATAAAACGTTCTACAATCCAATTTGTCATCATTTCAGTCCCAAGATATCATAATCCAAACAATACATCAACTTAATTTAAATACAACGATGGTATTTCAAAAGATATGCTAAACATCCCATGTCAAGATATAAAACACAAACATTAAATTTGGGTCTTCAAGGTAAGCAACTACTAAGCTCGTCCTTGGGTCCCTCGGACCCCACCTCCACGATGTTTCCTTAAACTTGCATGGGTGATCATAAACAAGCCCTGTGAGAAATATGCAACACGTCACACACTAACACCCTGTCAGATCATAGTCTCCTTACACTCAGAGTTGTTAGCCCCAAGGTAACCCATGGTTTTTGGTTGTATTTGATGATAACAAAGGTATTGACGAACTATGCTAACTCCTTGTGTTTAAGCATAATGTGTATAAATTCTAAGTCGAAAGAACATATATCTCTAGCTGTGAAGGAGACATGTATTGGATATCAGTCAATTCCTAACAAACTATTTATGAGGAATGAAGAAAAACTCGCCAGCATTTATTGAAGATCACATGGCTCAAGACATGAAGATTCAAGCATTGAAGATCTTTTTTGAGTGTTTTTAGTCTTAGGGCGTGAGTGTTCTAGAATTTTTTTAAAGTTATTCAATATCTGAACACTATAGCTCAAATGGTACCTCTAGGACTTTAAGAAACCAATAGATCATACATTGATAGGTGCTGCCCTGAGAATTACGCATGAGGGGGAGTGAATTGGGTATTTGACAAACTTTTCCTCTTTCTTAAGATTTACACAAATATAAATTAAGTATGGACATAATCAACTAATCAATAAATAAATTCTAATAAGTAAAGAGAAATAGATGAGAAGAGATGGAAAATTGAACCCATCAATTTTAGCGAGGTTTGACAAATGGCCTACGTCCTTGACTCAAGAGAGTCCCTTAGATTTGCAACACACACTATCTGTCCTTCTTAGCGGTGAAGTACAAACTGATACAAAAGTTCTTTACGGGTGGAGAGAGTCCCACGTCAATGATCTGAAGTCAATAGGGTTAAGCTAGCCCTTTACAAATTTGATACAAATACAATGATGGTTCTTCAACAACTCTCAAAGACATGTAATTGATCAAGCCTAAGAGTTAAACAATGAAAGAATCACAATATCTCAAGTAAAGATATGAAAGTGATTTCAGCTTTTTGAGCAGAGTGAGTAGGAGAACAATAAATCTCAATATTGGAAGTAGTTGAAGAGATGTTAGAGTTGTTCGCTTGGTCATAAATGTCCTATATATACGAAAAATAAAAATAGGGACCTTAGAGCTATAATAAATGCAAACATGACCGTTGGAAGATTCATTTAATATTCCAAAATGCCAACATTTTCCCCAAGAATAAGTATAATAGTTCGATGCATTCGGTCGTCCGGATAGGAAGTTGTGGTCGTCCGGATTTATCAGAGAGCATATCTCTGTTTCGATTGAGCACTTCAGTCAACTGGATAAATACTTTTGGTTGTCTAGATTTTTCAGAGAGTTCTTGGTTATATTGTCATTTAACTTGGCTTGACCGAACTATATGCGGTCGTCCGAATTTATCTGAGATTCGATTATAACCGATGACACATTCGGTTGACAGGATATTTTCGGTTCGTCCGAATCTTAGTGAATTTTTGTATCTAAGTGAAATCTATTTTTTCAAGTCCATAATGATTTTAAATGAGTCATGGGACTTGGATAATATCTAGGAAGTGTAATATTATGGTTTCTTAAGGTTCTAGAGGTACCACTTGAGTCATGGTGTTTAGACATTGAATAACTTTACAACAATTCTAAAACTCACACGCCCTAAGACTAAAGATGCTGACATATAGTCTTCAATGCTTCAATCTCCATGTCTCTGAGCCTTGAGATCTTCAATATCATCATTCATCATAGATAACTTGTGTAGGACTTGTTTGATATCTAATAAATGTCTCCTTCACAGTTGACATTTTTTTTTTCTTTTGAGCTGTAATTTATGCACATAATACCTAATTAAAGAATATTTACACACTTCATCAATGACTTTGTTATCATCAAAACTATCCAAGACTCATGGGTTGCAACCTTGGGACAAACAATCCTGGATATTACGCAATTCCCAAGACTCATTTAAAATCATTATGGACTTTATAAGAAAGACTTGACTCAGATACAAGTGTTATTGAAAATTAGAACGAACCAAAAATAAATCGATTTACCGATTTTACTAACTGTTATACTTTATTTAAGAAAACAAAAACCAAAATAAAAAATACAAATACAGGAGAGGTTTTGCCTAGTACAAGCGGTGCAAAACAAAAGTTTGTGCCTGGTGAAGCCTTTCCTTACCATTCAAGCTGATTATTTGACATACAATTGGATTGGGAAGTTACAGAAAAATAAAATAAAATATTACCAACAGAAATAATGCCAGCCAAGAAGGCTTTTTCAAATGTTGTGTGCAACCTGATTTTATGAGAGCTCAATATATAAAGAAAATAACAACCTAATAGCGAAGCTAGTAAATCCGGGATTGGTCACATCGCAGCAATTGCAATATCATCTAAAAATACAAGGCAAAATCATGAACTGACACATCTACAATTCACTTTGAAAGAAAAAGATTCCCATAAAGTAACACCAGCCTGATTGCTAGCTTGTGTAAGATGTCGTATTAACTGTATTTTTCTTAATTCACCAAAGAGAGTTAGTTACCAACAAACCACCAACCCTTTCTACAAGGACACCTGTATATTCTTAATTTCTTACAAGCTTAAACATAATGCCAACACACCCTTTTCAAAGAGATGGGGCAATGAGAAGAAACAAAGACATTAGAGCAGGCATAATTACAGTAGACGAGCACAGTTCATCGTCTTGGGGGTTCAGGAACCATTTTTCCAAATTGAAGAGTCGTGATCATAGTGATCATTTAATCAAGTTTTTGTATCATGGTTATTTTCAAATGGTTCATCGTCTTTGGGGTTCAGGAATCGTTTTTCCAAATTGAAGAGTCGTGATCATAGTGATCATTTGGTCATGTTTTTATATCAAGTAAAATCCTCTGTTGAGTAGCAGCTATAGTTTGCTTATGGTGTTCCTTTCTTTTGAAGCTTGGTGACATCTGAAGCAAATCCAATTATGTTTTCCATAAGCTGTTCATAATTCAAGCTGCCAATTGTTGCAACATGACTTGAAAAAATTATTACTTAATCAGGAGGTGTTTGACAAAGGATCGCTTCAAAGTAGATGACAAGATGGGGCACACACATGACACATCTCAATCTTCAACCCATTGCTTCAGCAGCAAGGATGAAATGAGTTCTTCAGATTTCAGCAGGGGAAACCAAGACAAGGAAACTCGTTCCTAGTACTGATAATTGCTTGGTGAGCGACAGCTTTATCTGCTGTATAAATGGTGAGATTGTGCTGGATGTTTGGCTGAGACTCTGTGATGTTGAGTTTGCTGAGTTGGAGTTAAAGATCAAATGGGTTGATCTGACTTCTAATTCTCATTCTTTTTTTTTTTTAGTTGTTCTTTGGGTGGGGGTGGAAGGGGGCTCTAACGATTTTACAATGTTGAGATGCAATGGGTCCATAGAACTTTTCTACAAACAAAAGATCATTGTGGAAACAGAAATTATTGTCATCCACGTAGCAATGGTGCTTCTCCACACATGGAGGGGAACAATGGAGAGGAATTGGTTTTTACCAGCCAGAATTTGGTGGGAAATTGAAAGGGTTTGGAGAGTAAGTTTTAATCGTTGCTTTCTCTTAGATATTTTCAATTTCAAACAATAAAAGGAGCATTAGTTATGGATTGTGTTGAGTGGTTGGGGACTGGGGGGAAAGAGTATTTGTGGGCTTGAACTTTCAGAAGAAGTCTAATGTATTTTTAGATTTCATATTGGAAAACTTTCTACTTTATATAATCCTGACTCCATAAGTAGGTAATGAAAATAGAAGAGCTTGGGTCAAGGAATCTAATGGGATCTACTCTCGTTTGAAACACTTGCTGATTATCTTTATCCTTGTAAAGATTGGTTTGGATACTCAAATCTTACATGTTGGATAAATTATGATTCTTCGGGTTGGGCCTATCTAAGCAAACATTTTTTCGTCCATACATAAATAGCAATATCTAAGATAGAAAAGAGAATTCAACAAAGAAAAGCAGACTACAACATAAAGATTTTACGTGGTTTCCTTTCAATACGTTCATAGGATTCAAAATGATCCACCATGCTTAAAGGCAAAACAAGAAGAGGCACACTGATCTACTCTCAAATTTTGACCCCCCAGAGAGCTCAGGCAGAGCTCGACCCACGACTTGGTCGATAGTACATATCTGATGATCAGGCTCCTCAGTGCTTAACAGGGCCAACCATTCAATAAGTGAGTCAAAATTGGTACGAGTTGGATTGACTTGGATTGGGTAACCCATTTAAGCTTAATCATTTACTCGGATCAAGTTGACTCATTTAATAAATGAGTTAGAACCTGATGGGTCTATCCATTTTGTTGATGAGTTGAGTTGAGTCAACTTAGTTAATCTTAATTTGATCAGGTTAATTCATTTAATAATTGGTTGGATTTAGTCATCTTGTTTAAATTTAGTTGATTTTTGGTAACCCGTTTAGAGAATGAGACGATCATGATGTTTAAGATTTATTTTCATTTTATAAAGTATCATAATTTACTTTTAACATAATGATCCAGTTTGAATGTTATAGGCTCAAATTTAGTAATCCTGATCCACAACTATTGTGAACTTACAATGCATGACTCAAGCACTGAAAAATAACATCAAGTTGATTCAATTAAGCAAATTTTCTTTCCTAACTTATACGAGTCATTAGTGTGGACAAATATGAAAATAGCATAAATTATAAGTTATCTAAGTAAAGTACAACTACATTTATTAGACACATACAATAACTTTACTTCAAAAAGAAGACTTCATATTTAAAAGATCAAACTTATAACATGATGTAAAATCCACAATGCCTGTTTGAGTGCTTTTTCATTATCAATAGCATTGTGGTTCTTATCACTCTACAATATCTTAGCTTCATCGAGAGAACATCGTAAACATCGTATGAATGAATTTGATGTATCGCTGGCTACCTTCTTTCCAAAGGACTAAAGTCCAGACAATTATTGCCAATCCTATTCCATATCCAAAGCCAAATCCTATCCACGTAGATCTCCAATCAAACTCATCCACTTCTTGAGCGTTCTTGGTATTGGGTGGGTTTGGGTGCAATGTGGTGATAGCATCTTCACATTCTCTTGACAAAGGGGATCCACATAATCCCGTGTTACCGGAGAAAGATTCATTGGTAAATGTGCTGAATTGATTGCCCTGCGGTATGCTCCGTATAAGATAGTTCTTTGAGAAGTTTAATGCTGAAAGAAACGAGAGCCTGGCCAACTGAGGAGGAATTTCACCTGAAAGCTTATTTTGTGAGAGATCTAAGGACTCGAGTTCCATTAAGTTTGCCAATGATGTTGGTATGTGGCCTGTCAGAGCATTATGTGAGAAGTCGAGTGCAAGGAGCAACTTAAGGTCACCAATTGACTCAGGAATTTCTCCTTTGAATCCATTTTTTGAAAAGTCTATTACATAGAAAAGAGATAAAATTCTCTGAACGTCAAATTCCATCCCATTTATCATTATTGTCACTGAATCTTGATAGAAACCACTTATACCTTTGAATTCATATCTTAGGATATGGTTGGAAGAGTAAGACTGAGACTCATATTCACCCATCATTGCCTTTAGGCTTTGAAAGAATTTGGATGAAAGATTTCCAGTAAAAGCATTGGATGAGAGGTCAATGATTTGTAGTCTTCGCCAACATGTGTGGTTTGGATGACAAACAACAGGACCATAAAATTTATTTGATCGCAAAATAAGAACTCGCAATTGAGGCAAAGTTTCTAACCAAATGGGGAAGGTATCATCAAATATATTGCTTCCAATGTCTAAAACTTCCAATGCTTTGCAATTGGCTAACGACCTCGGCAGTGATCCTTCTAATTGATTTCTATTCAAATGCAGAGTCCTCAAGCTACAACTTCTACTAAAACTGTGAGGCATGGTGCCTTCAAGAGAATTTCCATGCAAATTGAATATTTTGAGGGAGTCTGAAATTTTGCCTAGGCATTTTGGAATTGTACCAGTAAAATTGTTGTGTGATAGGTCAAGGACTTCAAGTTGGACTGCCTTACAAATTGAATTTGGAATTCTCCCACTAAAATTGTTGTTTGAGAGAAAAAAGTATCTCATGGCAGTAAAATTTATATTTGATGGAATGATAGATGTGAATTGGTTGTGAGAGTAATCCAAGTAAAAGACGGATGATGCATGTAACTTTGGAGGTGACTCTTTCAACATGTTAGAATGAAGGTCAAGAATTTGCAAGCCGCTAGATGAAAAATTTGGCAATGGATGCTCTAGACTCTCCAGGATGTTATGAGAAAGATTCAAATATTTGAGACTTCCATTTCCGATCTCCCATATCCAGCTAGGTATTATGCCGCTTAGTTTGTTGTTTGAGAGGTCTAGATGGGTCAAATTGGTGAAACAACTCAAACCTGATGGAATTTGATGACCGTGGAAGTCATTGCAAGAGAGGTTAAGTCTCTGTAGGCTGCTAAGGCAGAAGAGGCTAGAGTCAATTCGACCTGAAATCCAACTAGTGGAGTCGATAGTGCCGCCGCCAAAGTCGAGCTCGATCACATGGCGAGTGGACACATCGCAAGTGATACCTTCCCAGGAACAATAATCTGTGGAATGATTCCAAGAATTGATTTTTGAAGAAGAGTTTATGGTGAAGCCAGCCTTGAGTTGAAGCAGAGTAGATTTTTGGTCAGTGGGACACTGGAAAGAAGAAGTTTTGCCATCATCTACGAGAGTAGTTTGGAAAGAGAGGACTTTTGAAAGGCGAAGGGAAAAAGAGAGGAGAATGAAAAGAAGGAGATGAAAGGAGAAAGCTCTGGCGAAAGTGGAAAGAGAAGGGACTTCCATCGCCTATTCTATCTCTGAATTTGGATGGGACGGAGAGAGAGTGGTGGGCACATGTATTTATATTGAAAAAAATAGGGAAGAGGAAATAAGGACTACTTTAACTTTGAGTCTTGATGCTCCTGCATAGTACACATTGCACATAAAAGTCTTTTAAGTGCAGAGTAACTCACATTCCATAAGTCTCCTGAAATGGGCTCAACCGAGAAAACTGCCAGTGCTGGTCAAGTCCATTTTTTTTTATAGGGAGACTTGACGGTGATAACCACTAGAGAACGTATAGAATAGAATGGGAGTGTGCAATTAATTTTTAAGCAATGTCCCTTAAATTGGTGCAATTTTCCACACGGTTATTTCCATCGATCCCTTTAGATATTTTTTAAAAAAAAAGAATCTTCTGCCTTGCATTACACGACTACAATATATGAACAGTCAATTATAAGTGTAATAATTTTTAATTAATAGTCAAATTTTTGGTTTGGGTCAAATTTATACTTAACTTATGTTAGAGTTAAATATTTTTAGTCTAGACTCAAACAAACCCAACGTAGTAAATCCCAAATATTGATCTTTGGAGAAGTTATCCAACTGAAAAAAATACTCAGAGAGTCGAAGAACTAGTCAGAGAAGTCAACATTTTTGATAGATTGTTAAAAAAATCCTAACCATAGATAGCAAAAAATCTAAAATAGATCCTTAAATTGAAAATAATTTTTTTTTTACTTAATTGCATGAGAGAGACTCCAAGTTTTTCATCATTAGATCCTTAACTTGACCATTTTGAAATATTTTAATATTTTTTTTAATTTTAAAATTAACAAACAATTGAATAAAACAATATGAGTGTTTATGAAATTTAATGAGCCCACCAAACAAAACTGCTGCTAGTCAAGTCTTCTTGTCGAGGGAGACTTTGAAATAGAAGGCACACTTGAACAATTATTTGGACAAATGTTCTTCTTGAGTTGGACTTTCGTGGAAATCTACAATGTGGACTGGAGAGTAAAATTGCAAAATCAATGGGAAGTTCATGTGGGGTGTTTGATCTTTCTATATCAATTAATAATGAATTGATTTAAAATTTTAATTATAATATTTAGATAAGTAAAGAGTTATTAAATTTTATATTTAAAATTTAATCTAAGTAACGTGGTTGAAAGTTTACAACAGAACATGTGAACTATTATTTGTATAAGCAATTGGACTTATATGGAGTGATGAATGTAAAATTCTTAAAATATTGTTTTCTTCTATTAATTTAAATCCGACTTAAATTTATTTTCATTTGATATTCTCATACTTTTTGAATTGAGTATCAAAGGTAAAAAACATTTAAATGTTTTCTTTTGAACTTAAAAGTTTACGAGCATAATGACTCTATAAGTTCCATTATGAAAAGTTTGGTAGTCTCTACAATTAGATATTAGCGACTAATTTTATTATTATTAGAAAACTTTTAAAATTTTTAAAGTTGGGCATTTGATAGACTCCATATATACAAATTTCGGTAGATGATCTCACCATCCAACCCTTGTACAGTAATCTCATCAAATTAAAATTTCCTTGGCTCCTTCCATTTTCCATTTTGAATCCCATGATTTAATGGTTTAAACAGAATAATCAATTTGATTTTTAAATACATAGATGCTACACTTATTTATTTTTATTAAAAAAAAAAAAAAACATAGTTTCTACTCTTTCCTTAAGTTATATCTGTTTATACTCTCAAGATAATTTAACAAATTACAATTAGTTGACTTTTCATGAGTCAATTAAGATACTGATAAAATGATTTATCACATCATCAAAGAGTATAAAAGGGTACAACTTAAGATTAAGTTTAGCATTTTCCTTTTAATTCCATGACTTTGACAGCTTGAATGAGATTATTGTATTTTACCGTGGTACAATGAATGGGGTCATGTACACAATTTTCTCTAAATTACAAAAGAATCATAATTTATTAATTTAACATACGTCCTTGATTCCTTTAAAAAGTTAAATAAGTAGTAAAAATTTAACAAAGAGGATTAAGAGTTTGATAACGATTTGGACTGTCTATTGATAACCAATAGAGAACGTATAGAATAGGATTGAAATATGCAATTGATTTTTATGGGAATGTTTCTAAAGGGCTAATCAAATATGTTATTATTATTTTTTTGAGATTTTTTTTTTTTTTTTGCCGTGTAATGTGCAGCCATCAAATGAAAGGTGAATTAAAATTTATTAAATATTTTTATATAAAATATTATATATTTTATCAAAATATCTCCAGTTAGGTCTTGTGTCTTGGAGTTTTTCTTATTAACTCAAGAAAACTTGAGATATTTAAACTTGAAATTGCCTATACAACTCTCTCGAGATAAATGGCATCATTTTGATTAATAGTCAATGGGAAAATATTGTTTCAGATTTTTATTTACACATTATAACTACAACATTCAAAAAATTAACCTTTACAAGAATATATATATATATATATATATATATATTGGTTTCTTTGGAACAAAAATTATAATTTTAATTAACTTTCTAATAATTTTAAAATGATTTTTTGTTTTTTGAAATATTGAAAAAAAATCTTTAACTTACATAAGAATCTCAAAGGTCTCTTTGTCAAGACTCAAGAGAATCACGGAGAAAATGCTCTTCTAGATGGAATTTATGAAAAATGGAAATCATAATTAATCATTATTCATAAAAATGATTATACAAAAATCCATAAAAAATAAAAGAAAATGTGTGAGTTGTGACACTGATAAAGGATGAGTAAGAAAATATTAGGAATAACTTTATTTTTAAGATAGTTTCAAGCCTTTTACAAAGTATTATGTTTTTTGAAGAAAATATAAAATAAAAATAATAACTGGGACTTCTACTGCTGAAAAGCAAAAGAGAGAAGAAATAAAATTGTAGAATGAGAAAATAAATGTTTATATTTTAAATGCGAGGGCATTTTAATACTTCTATTTGTAGAAGGTAAGGTTGTAATTTTTCTTAACATGGGTAATGTTGTCATTTTGAACATTTCAAATGGTAATGTACTAAATAATGGTACATTTGAAATAAGCATGTGAATAGTGGACTCATCTATAGATGTTTTAATAGAGTTGTGTCTGAGTTGGAAACTCGTTAATATTAAAAAAAAAAAAAAAAATTGAATCTAAAAATAACCAATATTTTAGTTAAAAAATTGGATGTTCAGGGCGAAAATATCAATTTCACTCCCACATTTAAAACTCAATTTCATGTGAGAATGAGACACCATGGGCCAGTGACGGCTCAGTTGCTCAACCCAACGTTACCCGGTCAGAATTGGCAGACTAAGTAGGGTAGGCTCAGACAAGTGAGAGATGGGTGCATTTCTTAACTATTGCATGCAAGTCTCTTGAAATGGGCCCACCAGAGAAGACTTGCTAGTCAAGTCTTCTTGTTTAGATAAATGCTTTTCTTGACCTGGGCTTTTGTTAAAATCTACAATGTGGAATGTTGAGTAAGTTCGCAGAATCAACAGGAAATTTATTTGGGGGTAATTGATTCAATAAAATTTTAATTATAATATTTAAATAAGTAAACAGTTATTAAATTTTATAGCTTAAGTTCATTATAAAAATTTAAATCTAAGTAATGGGTTGAAAGTTTACAACAGTATTTGTGAATTGATTAAAAAAAAATCATTTCTACATTTGTATAAGCAAATGGGCTTATATGGAGTCCATTTGATGGTGAATGTAAAAAATTTAAAATTTTTTTTATTGAATTAATTCTAACTTAAATTCATTTCATTTGATATTCCAAATACATTTTAAATTATTTGCGAATTGATTAAAAAAAATCATTTCTACATTTGTATAAGCAAATGGGCTTATATGGAGTCCATTTGATGCTGAATGTAAAAAAATTAAAATATTTTTTATTGAATTAATTCTAACTTAAATTCATTTCATTTGATATTCCAAACACATTTTAAATTGAGTATCATAGGTTAAAAAACATTTTCTTAAATTTCTCCTTTTTGAGCTTAAAAAGTTAAGAGCACAATGAATCGATAAGTTCCATTCTAAAAAAGTTTGGTAGTCTCTACAATTAAATATTTAGCAATTCATTTTATTGTTATTATTAGAACACTTAAACTTTTAAAATTGGGCATTTGATAGACTCCATGTATACAAATTTTGGTAGATGAAATCATCATCCAACTCTTGATTGGAATATGCAATTAGTTTTTATGCCAGTGTTTCCACAGAGCTATTCAAATATATATTTTTTTACATTTATTTTATTTTATTATGCCGTACAATATGTTAGTCAAGCTAGGTCAATGTCTAGCATTACTCCAATCAAAGCATAAAGATTAATTGAACCCAAAATGCTTTTAAAATTTTGTAAATAATTGACAAACCTAAAATGCTTTTAAAAATTAACTGAACTAGACCAAATAATGGTACATTTCAAAATTTATTTTAAAAGTACGTGGGTAGTGGTCTCATATATAGAAGTTTTAATAGGACTGTGTCTGAATTTTCCAGACATTAATAATAAAAAATCTAAATTTAAAATTAGTCAATATTTTGGATAAAAAATTGGATCTTGATGACGAAAATATCAATTTCACTTGGACATGAGACACCAACGGGCAGTGATGGCTCAGCTAACCCAACGTTACCCAGTCAAAATTGGCAGACTAAGTAGGGTAGGGTAAGACAAGTGAGAGATGGGTGCATTTCTTAACTATTGCATACAAGTCTCTTGAAATGGGCCCACGAGAGAAGACTTGCTAGTCAAGTCTTCTTGTTTAGATCAATGCTTTTCTTGGCCGGGCTTTTGTGGAAATCTACAATGTGGAATGCTGAGTAAGTTCGCAGAATCAACAGGAAATTCATTTGGGTGGCGTTTGATTCAATAAACTTTTAATTATAATATTTAAATGAGTAAATAGTTATTAAATTTATAGCTTAAGTTCATCATAAAAATTTAAATCCAAGTAATGTGGTTGAAAGTTTACAACAGTATTTGTGAATTGATTAAAAAAAAATCATTTCTACATTTGTATAAGCAAATGGGCTTATATGGAGTCCATTTGATGGTGAATGTAAACATTTTAAAATATTTTTTATTGAATTAATTCTAACTTAAATTCATTTCATCTGATATTCCAAATACATTTTAAATTGAGTATCATAGGTAAAAAAACAATTTCTTAAATTTCTCCTTTTTGAGCTTAAAAAATTAATGAATCGATAAGTTCCATTCTGAAAAAGTTTGGTAGTCTCTACGATTAGATATTTAACAATTCATTTTATTGTTATTATTAGAACACTTAAACTTTTAAAATTGGGCATGTGATAGACTCCATGTATAAAAATTTTGGTAGAAGAACTCATCATCCAACTCTTGATTGGAATATGCAATTAGTTTTTATGCCAATGTTTCCACAGGGCTGTTCAAATATATATATACATATTGTATGGCATAATAAAAAAAATCTAAAATATATATATATATATATATATATATATATATATATTTTATATTTTTTTTATTATGCCGTACAATATGTTAGTCAAGCTAGGTCAATGTCTAGAATAGTCTTGGAGTGGGGGTGGGGGTGTGAATAAGACTGTAGCGGAATTTTAGTTTTAGTTAAAACCTTAGTCAATTAATGATTTGTCTTTACCAATTAATCCAATTTATCTTCCAATTTAAGATGCAAGCAAGATTAATTAAGTACTTCAATTATTATGCATCAACAAATTCTCACAAGTTAAGTGTGCAATTAAAATATGAGATAAAACACATGCATAAGTAATAAGAAAATGTGAGAAGAGGTGAAAGATAATGACATAAGAATTTTTACGTGGTTGACCAACCTTTCCTACATCAACGCTGGGTGGAGAAGAAACCTATTACAACACTTTATCTCTTTCAAGGGTAGAGATCGAACCGGTACAACTTTTGATCTTCTTCAAGAGTGAAGATTAAACCTTTGACACGCAAGAAACCACCTCCCTTGAAAGACAAAGGAGAAGACATCTTTCTCACTTAGCAAGGTTATACCAACCTTACTACAAATAACAAAATGATAAAAATAGTTTATTTGTAGAAAAATACCAAGAACATTTGCCTTTTGACGCTTGAAGTGGAATTTCCATGTTCTTGAAGTGGCTCTGCTTCTAAACTTCCTTGATGAAGTGTAGATGCTCCAATGATGCCCAACCAAGATGTAGGAGAAGATGTTTCTATGGAAATAATGGGTATTCCTATGAAGAGAATCTATCCCTAGAAATTCTGTCAAATGCACATTCAAAATTGAGTCTAAGATGCTCAAGATATACCTATAAAATGTTTGAATGTGAGAGTGTGATTTTCAAGAGCTTAGAATGATTTTCCTAAATTCGGAACTCTCAAAAATCTTGGAAATAAAGGAATTTCTTTGATTTCACTTTATCTAATCTTTTGTTGTGCTTCTTGCTCTTGAAAAATCATCTTTAGAATGCTCCCTACTCTTGCATTTATAGGCATTTGAAAAATAGGATCGTTGGAAACACATTTGGCAAAGAGAGAGCTGTTGGAAGTGCATTGAAAAACCCAAAAATGAGTTTTCTGGTCAAGACTGACGAGCCTGTCCTTAGGACCGATGAGTCGGTCTTAACTGGGCTCAAAACATGGTAACTTTGCACAGACTGGTTTTCAAACTTTTGTACCTCTGCATTAAAATGACTATAACTTGAGCTATGTAGCTCAGTTTTTAGAGTTTTTGTACTTTTTGAAAATCTCTTTTAGAGATCTATCCAATCACAAATTTGAAAAATTATGATAACTTTTGGAGTTCATTTGATAGTTCAAATATGCTCTCAAAGTCAAGGTAAATTTCATCCAATCTAAGAATCTCTTTGTTTTGCCTTATTTGAACTACTTCATTAAAGTTCTCCTAACTTGAGCTACACAACCTAGATTTTAGTGAATTTAGACTTTTTGGAAAGGTCTTTGAATGTTCTATATACTTGTAAAATTTCATCGAGTTTTTAATTCATTTGATAGCACACATGAGCTCTCCAAGCTAGGATATATTCATGAAAAAAACTATTTTGCCCTGATTTGCACTCTTTCATTGCAATACTCATAACTTGAGCTTCACAACTTGGATTTGGGTGTTCTTGAACTTTTTAAAAAGCTCTTTGAGTGCTTTATCAAGAGATAAAGATTTTACTAATATTTGAACACATTTGATAAATAAAAGAGCTTCTCCAAAACCAGGGAAATTCTACCTAACCTAAGAAATCCAATTAAGTTCTACCAAATTTTAAACCATGAATTCTAAGGTCTTTCTAGGTCCATCATAAGGTTCATTTATCTGAATTTGATTGACATACATGGAGTTTAATTTGTTTGGAGCAATGCCTTCCAATCTTCACTGCTTCTAGGCTTCAAGTTTGATTTTACTATGTCGGTCTTCGAGAGGCAAGGTTTAGGACACACAGATAGAATCACGACTTAGTCACAAAATTGACAACTTAGGGCTCAGTCAGACTTAGTCATAGAATTGACAATTCAAATCTGATTAAGGGTGACGGATATAATTTTTAGACCAACAAAATATACAATGCTCATTTAAAATGTCAAATATACAGTTACAAGAGGGTCGGATGGGGTTGAATATATGCTAACCAAAATCATAATTATTCATTTTTCATAAAAATAATAAAAATGATTATACAAAACTCCATAAAAAGTAAAAGAAAATGAGTGTGAGACTGATAAAGGATGAGTAAGAAAATATCAAGAATAACTTATTTTTAAGATAGTTTCAAGCATTCTACAAACTTACAAAGTATTATATTTCATAAGAAAATAAAAAATAATAATAATAGCTTGGACTCCTACTCTGGAAAAGCAAAAGAGAGATCGAGAATAAAAATATGAAATCAAGAAATAAATATTATATTTAAAATGCAAGGGCATTTTAATACTTTTATTTTTAGAAGGTAATATTGCATTTTTGAACATTACAAATGGTAGATATTGGTGAACTTATGATGGTCATCCTTGGTTGGCTTTTGAGATTTCATAAGTCTAACAAGTTTTTAATATATTCATAAATATCAGTACATTTGAATAAAACTTTTCAAATTTTATTTTTATTTTTGAAAGAAAATTATTTAGACTAGAAATTAAAGTAAACAATATTTAAAAAACGGAGGTTATCCTATGAACCAAAATATCAATTTTGCTCGACATTTGAAACTCACTTTCGTATATCCATTGAAATTATAGATTTTCCAGAAAAAGTGAGATCATTTAGTTGGGTTAATATTTCAAATTAAGATGTATAACATATATCGACAAGAAAATTGATCGAAACATCGGACTTTTTTATGACGAGATGTCGGATTTCCTTTTTTTTTTTTTTTTCCACTTTTCATGGGTGAAACGGTATTCCGGTGTTCTTGATGATAGCTGTAAAAATCCGTACAAATTCAAATGTCACATTTTGAAGTTAAAAAAACTTGATGACATAATTAATACTCTTTGAGTCTTGACCCATTTGTGTTCTTCAACATTGTCATCGTAACAGTTTAAGTAAGAAGAAAGCAAATAACAAGAAAATTGCAATCACAATAATTGCAAATATTATCCCACCAATTGTTGCACCAAAGATGAGCCCCGTGTGAGACTTTTTTGGAGCTCCTCTGCACCTATCCAAAGGTTCCCCGCAGAGACCAATATTACCCGAAAAGTTTGAAGCAGGAAATTTTGTAGCAAAAGTAGGAATCTGGCCTGACAGAGAGTTGTCTGCAACACCGAATGACTTAAGTCGACGAAGCTGGGTGAGTTCCCCAGGGATCTGACCAGTAAACTGGTTGTGTGCAAGACTGAGGGCATTCAGATAGGTAACATTCCCAAATTTTGATGGAATTTCACCTGAAAAATTGTTCGAAGAGAGGTCAAGTGTGATAACAAATGGTATTATTTTATCAATGTCAGTTGGGAGGGATCCAGATAGTTCATTCCTGGATAGATCTAATCCTGTCATGCTTGTGCAGTTCTCGAGAGCCAGAGGGAATTGGCCTTGGAGGCGCATGTTGGAGAGGTGTATGTTTAGGACCTTGCTCTCATCAGGATGCTAGCAATCGATGCCATTGAAATCACAAATGAAACCTTCTTCGCCTGAGCTTTCAAAGTTCCACGAGTCTAGGTACCCATTTGGATCTATAAGTTGCTTCTTCAGGGATTTTAAGCAATTAAGGTCAGTCTCAAGTCCATAACATGTATTATTGCAACTGAGAAGAAGACAGAACAGGGTATGAAGGAGGAAAAGAAGACCACTGTTTCCCATGAAGAATATCACTGGAAACCCCCCACCTTCTCAACATCCAAAACTAGCATGAACCAACTCAGCTCTACTCTCACCAGCCATTAAAACCCATCAAAGACCAAAAGAAATGCCAATCCTCCAACTGAAACTCTCTGCCTGCAAGTAATAATTTCATGGAACATGAGATCAAGGAAAACACAAACAAATTTCAGCATTTCAATTTCATAGACACCCAGATCAGAATATATTCCAATTCAGCTACACCAATGTCACACATCTAAACCAACTCAATTTTGAATCATAGATTTTGCGAGTTATCAAGCTCGTTCTGCTTACCTTCCTAAAAAATCATTCAGGGATTTTCAACTTACCGGCAAATTCATGACAAAATTTAAGTAAAAATTATAAAAGTATCATATTCTGCTGCTGCGAGTTTTCATGGCGTGATGGCTTAGGCGTTCCACACTGAATCAAGGATTCAGGGGTAATGAACTTTTAAATGCACTCTAGTGTCTGTCATTCCAACCATGGCGTAGACTTGCACACATGTGGGGTCATGGAATTCAGAAAGGTAGGCTCAATATAATTTAATAGAGATTAGTATTTTTGAAAATTAATAAATATTGAATTTATTTTTTATCCATTTATTAATATCTAAGTGATAAGAAAAAGCCCATCAATCTCTCTTATTATAAAAATACCAATATTCCTATAACTCTCGCAGCTAGATAACAAATATGGATATTTGAAGCGGTGGTTAGGGCTTCATCCTTCCGAGGGTTTAAACTGCCGGCGGCCAATATGTATTGCCCATATAGTTTCCCTCTCCTCTTTATTTTTTATTTTTTTAAATATAAAAGATATGAGAAAATATGGAAAAATGAAAAAGCTAATGTAACATATTTTTGACAAAAAATGATATTTTTTTTTTTGGAGATTTGTACTCTTGAGAATTGAAATTTCAATACAAATAAAGTATATCTTAAAAAATTTAGAAAATAGGAAACCAATATACTGAAACACCTAAAATGAAATTCATGTTCTCTAGTATTCTAAAGTGACACGTAACTTCAATTATAATTAATAAATCTTGTCATAAAAAATTCTAAGTTTCATAAAAATGGTGAAATATTAGAAAAAGTACACAAAAACTTAAACACAATATCAATAACAGTAAAGGCTTTTTATTTAATTGCATAAACATTTATATATTATTTCGTCAGTTTTTCTCATAAGAAACTCTAAGATGAGAGTTATTTTAGAAATCTCGACTTTTATTATTTTTTTGAAAAAAAAAATTAGGAACTCACACTGACACCCTATAAATTTTATCAATCATGTTAAGACATCTCTATTGAATTCTATAAGCACTGATATTATTTCATTAATTTATTTTCACAAAAAATCTCTAATTTGAGATTACCTTAAAGTTAAAATTTAAAAAAAAAAAAAAGAAATTATGAATTTTTTTCCAAATTATCAAATTTTAAGGAAAAATATTTAGAATTGATAAATATCTTTCACAATTAAAAAAATTATGTCTAAACCATCTTAAGATCACATCCAATACAAAATTTAAGTCGAAAAAAAATTGAATAACTCATTTTTAACTAAAAAATCATATTACCAAATACGGTATTGACCGATATTCTCTGAAACGTATAAAGACCTATCCGACGTGTCCAAACTTTCTTTTCACTTGATAACTGCTTCTCATAAAGGATATTTATTCAATTAGTCTTGTTGACTGGTATTGAAAAATAACTTTTATAATACTATTGATGAGTTATACTCTACCACGTGTCCAAACTTTCTTTTCACTTGATAATTGCTGAATGGAAGTCTTTCAAGGAACAATAATTGGACAAGTAACTTAATATAATTTTTTTTATAGAAAATGACTTTACATCACAGTACTTTTAACTTTAGTGTGTAAAAAATAAATAAAATATTCATCTTATCTAAAAATATTTCAATTCTTCTTCGTTCCCTCTTTTTCATTTATTTAGATAAAATAAGTATTTTACTTATTTTTGGTGTATCAAAATTAAAAAAATTGGTGCACTAATCAATTCTCCAATATAAATTTCAGCTGTGACATGTAAATTCTATTTATAAATGTTTTAAATTGTTCATCAATTTATAATTAAATGTTTATTCGCAAGTTTTTTATTCAATTCTACCCATATATTGACCCATCATTGAATTGATGAAGTGATGGGGATTTAATAGACTTCATAAGTTTCTAATCAAGTTTTTTTCTATTTACACATTTAAAAATATTTTTAAATGTAATATTTTTAAATGGGCATGTCACATGGTTTTGAGTTTCATGAGCTCATTAAAAATAAAAGATCTATTGCTTAAACAAATTTTTGATACGTTTTAAATTTCTATCCATCTAGTGTAATGTAATGAATTAGATTTGAAGCCAAAAATATAAAATGGTGAGAAATTTTATATGTTGTTTAATTTTGAATTTTGATTAACCTTAAAGTATTATTTTAAATTTTAAAATACATAAATAAAAAAGAATTTCAACTTGGAGAAAAATAACTGAACTTATTTGAAAATATCTAAAAAATAAATTGAATGGCTCCTTTTACTTGTGAAAGGAATGGATAGACCAATGACTTCTTTGATGGGCAGTCAAGGGTGAGGGTGCTGCCTGCTGAGAACTTTCTTCCTTTCCATTCCTCATGGCCAAGGACTTGACTGACTCAACTGCCGTTCTGCTGTTTTAACTTTCCACTGCAACTGACCGTACATTAGACGATATGCCGTTTTCTATGTGACACTCTATCTTGGAAATATTGTATGTTTATTTTGAGATTTCTCTTGATTTTTTTTGGTCTTTGCTTGGATTCCATTTTCTCCAATAAGTACAAGATTTTCCATCATTCTTAATTAATTTTCTTTGAAATTTTAATTGGTTTCCATCTCTTTCTCTATGGCGTTTCCTCTCCAAATTTGACCAAGCATATATGAATTATTTTGTGAAATTCAACGATAGAGGATCAGAGCAAGAGAAACAGAAGGAAAGGAAGGATTAGATTCAAGAGGTTTTTGATCAATTTGAAAGATTGGAAATCAAAGTAGAAATTGGTTAGGAGATTTTAGAAAATTGACCAGGGAAATTGTAATTTGGATTGCAAAATTTCATTTTCATGGGTTTAATTTTGTAGAACTTATTTTGGGGATGGTAAAATCAAAATTTTGATTTCTGAATCATCCAATCCAAGGATTGATTCTACATCTTTAGAAATTAATTCCAAATTTTTTAGATCATAAATTATTAGTGAAAACTTTGCAAGATGAACTCTCAGATCTATATCCCGTTTTCTGGGCGCCATCACTAGAAAATTCATATATGGGGCTCCTGAAAAAAATTTCAACGAAATTTGTTTTACTGGAAATTAGTTTGACCAGTATAGTTGCTGTTCAAATTTGAGAGCAAAAGAAGATAAATTGATGCCCCAATTCGGGTCTGAAAGATGGACCAAATTTCTGGTTCAGATCTGAGATATAGTTTTGTTATACTTTACTAAATAAATCATAACTTGATCTCCCGGTATCGAAACGAAGCAAAATTTGTATGTATTCTGATCTAGACAAGGTGAGCTATCTCCAGTTAAAATTTGGAAATTTTTGGATGAGGTTTGATACCCTAGAATTGATCTGAAAATCGGATCAAATTTCACATGAGGAGACTTTATTTCTGAAATTATATTTTTATTTTTGAAAAAGAAAATATTCAGATTTTAAAAGAAAATAAACAATATATTATTTTTGAAAATGGAGTTATATTTGAAAAAAAAAAAATCAATTTTACTTAAACAATTTTAAACTCAGTTTCATATACCTATAGAAATAGGTCGTGAATATGAAATTTCAATTTTTCTAAAAGAAGAGAGATCATTTAGTTGGATTAATATTTCAGCAATAACATGTATAACATTTAAATCTAAAGGAGAATTGATATAGAAATTAGGAAACAAAAAATTATAACAAGGAATATGGGATCTATCTTTTTAGCTATTTCTCATCAACTAAATGGTGAAAGAATACACTAGTATCACTTATTATCGCCGATGTCCCTGCTTATTCCTAAAGATATGATTGGAGAAACGAAAGGTAATAAAAATATCTGTGATTTTAAAATGTCATGGTTCAGAGTTAAAAAAAATGATACATGTCATTTATTTTCTCTATTTGATAATTTTTAAATAAACCAATATCTAAATCTAATAGATTGAGATCCAAAATTTTTAAAGGACTTGTACATTATTTGTCTAATGCAAGTGAACACAAAATTGGAACATGGAAAGGACAAACATACATTTGTACGACCGAAAATTGTTGGACTCAATTATAGCAATAAGACATGGTGAGTTGAGTCAGACCTAAAATTTGTGGACTAAGTTGAGCATAACTTGTAATACCCTGTCCCAGATTAGGCGTGCTTTAGCTCGTTAATTCCTTTTTAACCGGTTAATCTTGGAGATTACGGTAAGGGCTTCGAGGAAAGCCCAGGTTTGGCCCGATCTGAGCCCGAAAACTCAGTGCTTCAGCTCATCGAGCTGGAGGGGCATTTTGGTAATTTACCACTTGTTATGTATATTTTTATAAATATTGTTGATATGTGTATATTATTGGTAAATAATGTTCTCCTAAATAAAGGATTTGTATTTCTAATTTTAAAATGAATTTATTTTCAGAAAATGGTATTTAAATCTCGCCCGTCAAAACCCCGAAAGGGAGTATTAATTATTTTAAAGGGTTTTGAAAATGAAACAAAATTTGAAATTAGTATTTTATGGTAGACCATTTTAAGAATGGTCTATTTATTTCATTTCATCTGAAAATGATGTCTCTAAATTGTTTATTTTAACAATTCTTTATTTAAGTAAATAGTATAAATTCATGGTTTTTATTTAAATAAATGGTTTTTAATAAGAGTTAAATTCCAAATTTTTTATGGTAGCTAATATTTTCAAAACCCAACCTATCTGTAAGGTTGGATCAGGTTTTTGAATTTTTAAATTATTACTTTTAGTTTAAAAATCAATTTTTATCAAAATAGGGCCCTTTTTGCAAAAATTGGAAAATGGAAGGGCTGATCTGCAAAAACCTGCGATTTACTATAGCACCATCAGCGGCGTGCAGCGTGCCATACTCGACCCGATTTTCCGGCGTCGTCCCATCCCATCACCGGATTTTCCGGCCAAAAACCTATAAATTCCGGCTTTCCCCATCTGTTTGAACTCCCAAAACTTCTTCTCTTCTCCGTTCTCTCTCTTGCAGCCGAGAATTCCATTTTTTTCCAGTAACAATAGCTTAGGGAAAGATTTTCAAAAAATCCGGATTTCAGCCCTGAAATTCAATCCAAGGTAACCACTGCATTCCCCTTTCAATTTCGATCGATTTTGAATCAAAAAATTTTGAATTTGGCTCTGTTTTCAGAGAGAAAAATGATTTCAAAATTTGGGAAAATTCTAGGGTTCCTTGTATCAGTGAGCTTCCGGTGTTAAGATCAGATGGCTTACTGAGTCTCAAAGCTCCAAACCTCTTCCTTTGGAAAGAGGACTCCCGGAGGAATCCATCAGACCGGTCAGATGTAAAAACCGAGTCCAGAAAATCCCCCATTTCCCATTTTCGGTTTTACTGTTCACGGTCGTTCACTGTCTGTTGCAGACAGTGAACGGGGAAGAAGAAGAAAAAAAATAAAAATAAAAATAAATATTTTTATTTGATATGATGGTTGCTGGTGATTTGTAATATTGGTTCCCATTGAAAAAAATAATAATAATAATAAATGAATAAATAATTAAATAATTAAATATTATTATTTTATTCAAAAAAAAAATTTGATATTATTGTTGCTTGTGCTTTTAAATGTTGGTTCCCTTTGGAAAAAAAATAAATAAATAATTAAATAATTAAATATTATTATTTTATTCAAAAAAAAATAATATTTTGTTAGATTATGTGATGTGATGATTGGTACCCTTTTTGTTAATTAAAATTGTGCTAAACCTCTTTTCTTATTACTTATAGTGTAAATACTATTGTATCCGCTTCTAGGCCGACCCTATTGGTCGGGCACTGAGTGATTCACTTTCAGGCCGGTACTATAGTCGGGCACTGGGTGACCTCGAGGCCTACTTAAAATGTCAGATCTCAGAAAACAACCGAGAAGTGACCCGAGGATCTAGACCTAACTCAATAAGTCAATCTGGTCAATGCCCAGAAGACAATATGGTTTGGACTAAGCCCCTTTTTATTTATTATTATATTATGGATTATGATAATTTAAAAAGGATAGAAACCCAGTACGAGACTCAATTCTATATACCTCGGATATTTTGTGGGAAAACGTGTGATTTCCAAATACTACGTATGTGTACGTATCTGTTGTGTATATTGATTGTGCACTTGTGTGTTGTTTGAACAGAGACCGCGTAAACCACACAAAACGGTGAGGGAACTTAACTCTGCAGATTTTGTAAACAGGTGTTATGATGAGATGAGTATTGAGCAATGAGTGGTTTCAGTTTTGATGAACCCACTCATGTGCCTATATAATGCACTATGGTAAGAGTGCTGTGATGATTATGATATTACGATGTTGATCGTATATGAAAGACTACTTCTACGTACCTGGGCTATTGAACCAATATCGGTCATATGAGAGATGGTTTATGTCTATTGGACCATGGGCGGACCATGCTGTCGTCAGTTGCTGACTTGAGGGTGTCAGTATCGGCTAAGTTAGAGCCGGAGATGTACTTCTAATGATGTATTTTGACCGTGCCGGGACTTAATACTGGTCTCAGCATAGTCTGCAGGCGTTACTGTGGATAATGGCAGTGATTGATGATGTTGATGTATTTCCTAAGATTATGCTTATTGTTATCAAGCATTTGATATTATTGAACTGTTACTAACCTGCTTTATATTTACTTAATGTGCATTGTTATATTTCCTTCACTGGGCTAGTTAACTCACACCACTCACTTTTCAGGAGATGAACCCGAGGAGGAGGACCCTCTCTTTCAGGCTTAGGGCGATTAAGCTGCGATGGTGGTTTGGGATTCCCCTGAAGGGGGAATACCCTTATTTGTGCTTTCGGGTTCTTGGAACCTTGGCTTTTGTAAAGTACCGGATGTGGTGCTTAGTTCCTTGAAAAACTTTATGTATCGAGACTACGACGTTGCTGTAGTCTGTTTGTTGTGACTTTGAATGATGAATCAATGGATGATTTTGTTTGATGATATTATGATGTTGTTATTGTTATGTTTATGGGGGCAGGCATATGGTACATGTTTGAGTCCACATGACGGGGTCATGTGTGACTTCTGGGCCCAACTGTTGATCCGGCCCAGTAAGAATGCTTGTGGTTTAGTTTACTTATCTTTAAAAAAAAAAAAAATCAGCCGCGTTCCCGGCCCACCCTTCGGGTCGGGGCGTGACATAACTAGAATAGACCACACTCATAGGATGAGAGATATATATTACGAAAAACTAATTAGTAGAATTTATGAATTATTGCTAATTGAGTAAAATTGTCATCTTTTAATCAAAGACACAACCAACTCTTTAAGTATTGTGCGACCCGCATTGCATAAAATTCTATCAAAAGACAAATAAGGGCCCACCATAGAAGACTTGTGGTTAAATCAAGTCTTCTCATTAAGGGAGACTTGGAAATAGAAGGGTTACATTAAATTGGATTGTAAGAAGATATTAGTCGTGTTCCTCTTGAGTAAGCCTTGTGTACTGTATTCCCCACCTTTCTTTCATTACATGGAGGCATGGAGAGAGGTTCTACATTTGATAATTAGAATATGAAAATTGAAAAATGAAAAAGAGTATTGGCATCAATCAATCTCAAACTCTCCAAGTCTCTTCACTTGGGGAGACTTATTTCAGAAAGTATATTTTTATTTTTGAAAAAGAAAATATTCAGATTTTAAAAGGAAATAAACTATATATTATCTTTGAAAATGGAGTTATAATTTGAAACAAAATATCAATGTTACTTCAACAATTTTAAATTCAGTTTCATATACCCATTGAACTAGGTCGTGTATATGAAATTTGAAATTTTTTAAAAGAAGTGAGATTATTTAGTTGTGTCTATATTTCATAAATAACATGCATAACACTTGTATCTAAGGGAGAATTGATAGAGAAATTAGAAGAAAAAAAATCATAACAAGGGAAGCAGGATCTATCTTTTTATCTACTTCTCATCACCTAAATGGTGAAATAATACACTAGTATCCTTTATTATCGCCTATATCCCTGCTCATTCATAAAGATACAATTGGAGAGATGAAAGTTAATAAAAATATCTGTGATTTTAAAATGCCATGGTTCAGAGTTAAAAGGATGATGCATGTGATTTTTTCTCTCTTTGATGATTTTCAAATAAACTAATATCTAAGTCTAGTTGATTGAGATCCAATTTTTTTAATGGACTTGTAGATTATTTGTGTAATCTAAGCGATCACAAAATTGGAACATGGAAATGACACACACGGATAAGTACGACCCAAAATTGTTGGACTCAATTACAGCAATAAGACATGCTGAGGTGAGTCAGACCTAAAATTTGTGGACTAAGTTGGGCTTAATTGGAATAGACCACACTCATAAAATGAAAGATATTTATTACAAAAAACTATTGAGCAAAATATATAAATTATTGCAAATTGAGTAAAATGGCCATCTCTCAGTCAAAGACCCAACGAACTCTTTAAGTATCGTGCGATCCACATCGCATAAAATTCTCCTAAAAGACAAATGCGGGCCCACCATAGAAGACTTGTGGTTATATCCAAGTCTTCTCGTTAAGGGAGACTTGGATATAAAAGGGTTATATTTAATTGGATTGTAGGAAGATATTAAAGTAGTTTTCCTCTTGGGACTTATGTAATGCATTCCCTACCTTTCTTTCGTTGCATGGAGGTATGGAGAGAGATCCTATATTTGATAATTAGAATATGAAAATGAAAAAAAGTGTTGGCATCAATCAATCTCAAACTCTCCAAGTCTCTTCAATTGGGGAGATTTTATTTCTGAAATTATATTTTTATTTTTGAAAAATAAAATATTCAAATTTTAAAAGGAAATAAACGGGTAATCATATGGACACCATACTTTTGTGGTTAAGGTACACCACAATGTTTTAAAACCTGGCCCGTGGAGCAACCCGTTTTGGAGAAAGGGTGCGTTAAATAAGGTTCGCCGGGTTGACCCGTAGTCAAACCCGGTCAAACCCGTGCTATTAATATAATATTAAATTATTAACTAAGGTTATATTTCATAAAAATATATTCTCTCACACAAATACAATTATAAATACTAAAAATTAATAATCCAAATTCATATTCTCAAAATAACAACATCTTTGATAAATGCCTAAAATTGCATTTATATCTTAATTTTTTGAGGTATTATTGCATTTCTTCTATTTTTAATTCCTGCATTTAGACGTAAGTATTGGAATTTTAATTCTCAGTTTCATTAGAGGCATATTTCATGGAATTTAAGCCAGTTAATTTAATAAATTCTACTCTAAACCGGAGTGAATCAAGTCGAGTCTACTCGGACTGAGTCAATTTTCAGATAAAAAAAAATGAGTGAAGTGGAGTCAAATTGTGAGTTTAGAATTGAGTCAAAACTCAAAACCCAATCCCATATGGCCGTCCCTTATTGGCTCTCATTTGGAGCCTGGAATGCATCTGCAGATGAGAAAGGGGTTTATTTTTCTACAGTCGGTTTTGAAGGGAAGGAGCAGCAATTTTTTTCCTTTTTCTTTTTTGCCTTTTCTTCTTCTTCTTTTGTTCTTTCTTCTTTTGCTTTCGTTTTGTGCAGGTCATAGAAAGAGTGGGACGAAAAAAGGGGGCTGTTTTGTTTTCATTTCCATCTTGGGAACTAGGTGGTTGAAGATCTGAAAAGCAGCAAACGCGATAGAGCAAGAGGGGGCAGCATCCTGAATAGCCATCTGGAGATCTGGCCTAAGAAACGCAATCTGGGCGTTTGGGCTATCGACAGCCAAGCAGCAAGAAGAAACCCATTTTGCAGCCAAAAGCAGAGAGATGGAGGCCAACCTGAGACAGCAATAGCAGCGTGTGTATCGACTGCCAAGCAGCTGCGTGGATGGAAGGAGTTGAGCGACGGCAGTGAGCAAGAGTCATTGTTGCTCTATTTTCTTTTGATCCCCTCTGCAATCTTCGTCTCAACCAAGGGTTTTTAAGGGTCGGATCACGGGTTTATTAAAGAAATCGACTTGACCCACGGGTTAAAGAGGATTTTTAAGGATTTTCAAATAGTAGGATTTTTTAATGACCCGATCGGTATTTCAATCAGGCACGGTTGAACCGAGGGTCAACCCGTAGGTCGGATCGAATTTGACAACGTTGGTACACCACAATAAGTTATTGTTTTCTAACTTTCCATTTCTACCCTCTCGTTTTGCTCCCATATTCTCGTGGCATACAGTCTTTTGCCGTGTTTCTCGTCTCTTACCTTCTCCTCCCACGTTTTCTCTTCTACGGGATCCCAAACACTACTCGTCTCCTCTTATTCCCGCTTTCTCTTCTATCTCCTTACTTTTTCTCTGTCTCATCTCTAAGGTTCTATACTGGTTTTCTCCATCCGAATCTCCCTACATTCATACGTATGAGGCTATCTTCCACAGTTAATCAGAAGCACAAATCCGGTACTCCCTTTCTTCCCTTCTCCATCAAACAAAGGGACGGTGATGCCTTGCCCACTCTTTCTTTCTCACAAGTAGGAGATGGTGATTTCCTTTCTCTCTTTCCTTTCTTTCTCTCTCCCTTCTCTCACCAGCAACCCAGCAGGAACGGTGATTCCCCTGATTTCTGCCAGCGAGGATTAAGGCACACTTGATCTCCTGGGCAGTAAGAGAGCGTCCTGGCATTTCAGCACTGGTCCTGATAGAGATTGGTTTTGTTGCATTGGTTCCTTATAATACTTGAATCTCATGTCATCATTTAAAAAACAAAAAAAACTCGAATCTCATGTCAAATTGGTAGTTGTTTACGGAACTTAGTTGATGTAGCAGTAATGTATTATACTGCTTTGGTTTTGTGTAGCATTCTTGTTCTCTATTTACCACTGATGGAATGTAAAGTGAATCTCTCTCTCATGTAGCATACAGACACAACCATGCACATAGTGCTATTGGCATCGATGTGCATAATAACACATGCTGAGTTGTATCTGGGTGACCCTTTGCTTTTGTGGTAAGTTCTTGACAATGATCCTTTATACTCGAGGCACAAAACTTATCTAGTATTTGAAGTACTTAGTCTACCTTCTATAGTCATTTCTATGCAACAATAGTTAACCACAGAACCTGCCATAATATGTATAAACGATGGTCGATGGAATAAGCCAAACAGCCGAGGGAAGCCATATGGTCTGATTCATGAAAAGCAGTGTAAGATGGGTACTTTATAGAATGGATTAATGATGTTATTGACTGTAATAAGTTCCCAGCTCAATGTTGTCTCATTGCAAGTTTTGAGCATCAGTTTTGGTGTGATTTCCCTTTTGGCATTGGTGTGTTTATCATGTGACATCGGTATACAAGACTTCTGAATTCTGATTATTGGTTGTTACCCCCAATAGGAACAGGGTCAGATTAAACTAAGACGTCACGAGAAGCTCCTGCAAAGGCTGACCCTAGTCATCATCCGTTGCTCCTTCGCCCAGTTGTTTCTTCTGTCCACCGTCCATACATATGAATGAAGGGGGATTTGGGATGGAGAAAACTAGTGAAAATAAATCTAAGAGATTGAGAGGGAGAAAGAGGAAAGAAGTAGTGTTTAGGATGCCATAGAAGAAACGTGAAAGGAAAAGAGGAAGAGATTACTGAGAGAGGGTGGTGGTGTTGGAACTTGTGGCTCAATTCTACTGAAATTAGGAGTCTAGTTACATGGGACTCCTAGTTACATAGAACTCCTAATTACATGGGATTCCTAATTACATTAGGAAACTGCTAAACATAGGACACTGCAATACTGCTATATATTAAGGACGTGGGTTTCATGGAAACCTTGCCGTTTGGCCGAGTGCCTTTTGAGGCCAGAAGGGGCCTCTTGCAGCAAAGGTGTAGTGAAGGAGATAGAGAGAGAGGAAAGATACCAAAAGAGATCTTGGGATCCAAATATTGTATCTGTATTCTTTTTATGTATAATGAAATCTACACTCTCCCGTGGACGTAGGCCAAGGTTGGGCCGAACCACGTATATCCTGTGTTCTCTGTGTTTATGTGTGATTGAGTCTGTATTTTCTGTATGTGGGTATTGGGTCTAATCCCTAACAGGTGGGAGACTGTATGAAACGAGAATATGGAGAAGTGGAGAACATGGTTCTCCCACTATGAGAATATTGAAGAGGGTAGAATTGGTAAGTAAATAAATAAATAAAT
The DNA here is from genome assembly GCA_022113865.1 of Chimonanthus praecox. Classification (NCBI taxonomy): domain Eukaryota; kingdom Viridiplantae; phylum Streptophyta; class Magnoliopsida; order Laurales; family Calycanthaceae; genus Chimonanthus; species Chimonanthus praecox. The sequence continues at coordinate 34,208,110 of CM039094.1, forward strand.
TGTGCTGTACCTTAACCAAAAAGTACGGTGTACATATCATTAACCGAAATAAACAATATATTATTTTTGAAAATGGAGTTATAATTTAAAACAAAATATCAATTTTACTTAAACAATATAAAACTCAGTTTCATATACCCATTGAAATAAGTCGTGTATATGAAATTTCAATTTTTTTAAAAGTGTAAACATTTAATTGGATTAATATTTCAGCAATAACATGCATAACACTTATATCAAAAGGATTATTGATATTTTAATTAAAAAAAAAATTATAACAAACGATACGGGATCTATCTTTTTATTTACTTCTCATCACCTAAATGGTGAAAGAATACACTAGTATCCCTTATTATTGCTAATGTCCCTGCTCATTCTTAAAAAATACAATTGGAGAGATCAAAGGTAATAAAATATCTGTGATTTTAAAATGTCATGATTCAGAGTTAAAAAGATGATGCATGTGATTTTTTCTCTGTTTGATGATTTTCAAATAAACTAATATCTAAGTCTAATAGATTGAGATCCAAATTTTTTAAAGGATTTGTAGATTATTTGTCTAATGTAAGCAACCACAAAATTGGAACATAAAAAGAACAGACACGATTAGTACGATCCAAAATTGTTGAACTCAATTACAGCAATAAGACATGCTGAATTGAGTCAGACCTAAAATTTGTGGAACCAGTTGAGCTTAATTGGAATAGACCACACTCATAAGATGAAATATATGTATTACAAAATCCTAGGAGTAGAATTTATAAATTATTGCAAATTGAGTAAAATTGACATCTTTCATTTAAAGACCCAACCAACTCTTTAAGTATTGTGCGACCCACATTACATAAAATTCTGCCCACCATAGAAGACTTGTGGTTAAATCCATGTCTTCTTATTAAGGGAGACTTGGATATAGAAGGGTTACATTAAATTGGATTGTAGGAAGATATTAAAATCGTCTTCCTCTTAAGTAGGACTTGTGTACTGCATTCCCCACCTTTCTTTCATTACATAGTGGCATGGAGAGAGGTCTTACAATTGATAATCAGAATATGAAAATAAAAAAATGAAAAAGAGTGATGTCATCAATCAATCTAAAACTCTCCAAGACTCTTCACATGAAGAGACTTTATTTCTGAAATTATATTTTTAGTTTTGAAAAAGAAAATATTCAGATGTTAAAAGAAAATAAACAGTATATTATTTTTGAAAAAGGAGTTATATTTGAAATAAAATAAAAATTTTACTTAAATAATTTTAAACTCAGTTTCATATAACTGTAGAAATAGGTCGTGAATATGAAATTTCAAATTTTCTAAAAGAAGAGAGATCATTTAGTTGGATTAATATTTCAGCAATAACATGCATTATACTTAAATCTAAAGGAGAATTGATATAGAAATTAGGGAAAAAAATTATAACAAGGAATACGGGATCTATCTTTTTATTTACTTCTCATCAACTATATGGTGAAAGAATACACTAGTATCACCGATGTCCCTGCTCATTCCTAAAGATATGATTGGAGAGACGAAATGTAATAAAAATATCTGCGATTTTGAAATGTCATGGTTCAGAGTTAAAAAAAATGATGCATGTCATTTTTTTTCTCTATTTGATGATTTTTAAATAAACCAATATCTAAGTCTAATAGATTGAGATCCAAATTTTTTAAAGGACTTGTACATTATTTGTCTAATGCAAGTGAACACAAAATTGGAACATGGAAAGGACAGACATACATTTGTACGACCCAAAATTGTTGGACTCAATTGTAGCAATAAGACATGGTGAGTTGAGTCAGACCTAAAATTTGTGAACTAAGTTGAGCATAATTGGAATAGACTACACTCATAAGATGAAAGATATATATTACAAAAAACTAATTAGTAGAATTTACGAATTATTGCTAATTGAGTTAAATTGTCATCTTTCAATCAAAGACTCAACCAACTCTTTAAGTATTGTGTGACCCAGATTACATAAAATTCTCTCAAAAGACAAATAAGGGCCCACCATAGAAGACTTGTGGTTAAATCCAAGTCTTCTCGTTAAGGGAGAGTTGTACATAGAAGGGTTATATTAAATTGGATCGTAAGAAGATATTAGAGTCGTCTTTCTCTAAAGTAGGACTTGTATACTGCATTCCCCACCTTTCTTTCATTGCATAGAGAGAGGTCCTGCAATTGATAATCAGAATATGAAAATTGAAAAATGAAAAAAAGAGTGTTGGCATCAATCAATCTGAAACTCTCCAAGTCTGTTCACTTGGGGAGACTTATTTCTGAAATTATATTTTTATTTTTGAAAAAGAAAATATTTAGATGTTAAAAAGAAATAAACTATATATTATTTTTGAAAATGGAGTTATAATTTGAAACAAAATATCAATTTTACTTAAACAATTTTAAACTTAGATTCATATACCCATTGAAATAGGTCATGTATATGAAATTTTAAAATTTTAAAAGTACTGAGATCATTTAGTTGGGTTAAGATTTCAACAAAAATATACATAACCCTTATTTCTAAATGACAATTGACAGAGAAATTAGAAAAAAATAATTTATAATGTCCTTTCACCATTTTGGTGATGAGAAGTAGATAAAAAGATAAATCTAATATCCTTTATTATTGCTGATGTTCCTGCTCATTCCTAAAGATACGATTAGAGAGATGAAAGGTAATAAAAATATCTATGATTTTAAAACATGGTTCAGAGTTAAAAAAATGATGCATGTGATTTTTTTTCTCTATTTGATGATTTTCAAATAAAGCAATATCTAAGTATAGATCCAAATGTTTTAAAAGACTTTTAGATTATTTGTCTAATGCAAGTGACTACAAAATTGGAAAATGGAAGGGACAAACACAGATTAGTACGGCGCAAATTGTTAGACTCAATTACAGCAATAAAACATGCTGAGTTGAGTCAGATCTAAAATTTGTAGAATCAGTTGGGCTTAATTGGAATTGTGATACCCTACCCATTTGTGAACAGACCACCGATGTGGGGAGTCCCACATCGGTAGTGGAGGTTTATTTGAGGCCACCCCCTTAACTCATGTGTGACGCGTTTTGGGCAGGGCCAGGTTGGCCTTGGCCCAAGAACAAATCCGTGTGGGCTCGCTTGTGTGCGAGGCTCAGAGTGGACAATATCACACTGAGTTTGACCCTAAGCCCACTTTCGGGTCGGATCGTTACAAATTTGGTATCAGAGCCGAGGTTCTACACTCGGATTGTGTGGGCTTTCCTCCTTCTATAGTGTTGTTGAGTAGGGCCGAATCGAGCCGAGGGCGACTCGAAGCCTTAGAGGGGGTGATTGTGATACCCTGTCCCTTTGTGAACACACCATCGATGTCAGGAGTCCCACATCGGTACTGGAGGTTAAGGAGTGGGGGTTTATTTGAGGTCAACCCCTTAGCTCTTGTGTAACGTGTTTTGGGCCGGGCCTTGGCCCAAGAACAAATCCGTCCAGGCTCGCTTGTGTGCGAGACCGAGAGTGGATAATATGACACTGAGTTGGACCCTACGCCCACTTTCGGGTCGGGTCGTTACAGGAATAGACCACACTCATATGATGAAAGATATGCATTACAAAAAAACCAATGAGTAGAATTTATAAATTATTGCAGATTGAGTAAAATTGACATCTTTCAGTCAAAGACCCAACCAACTCCCTAAGTATTGTGTGACCCACATTGCATAAAATTCTCCTAAAAGACAAAATGGGCCCACCATAGAAGACTTGTGATTAAATTCAAGGCTTTTCATTAAGGGAGACTTGCACATAGAAGGGTTACATTAAATTAGATTGTAGGAAGATATTAAAGTTGTCTTTCTCTTGAGTAAGACTTGTGTACTGCATTCCCCACCTTTTTTTCATTACATAGAGGCATGGAGAGAGGTTTTGTATTTGATAATCAGAATATGAAAATTGAAAAATGAAAAAGAGTGTTAGCATCAATCAATCTCAAACTCTCCAAGTCTCTTCACTTGGGGAGACTTATTTCTGAAATTATATTTTTATTTTTAAAAAAGAAAATATTCAGATTTTAAAAGGAAATAAACTTTATATTATCTTTGAAAATAGAGTTATAATTTGAAACAAAATATCAATGTTACTTCAACAATTTTAAATTCAGTTTCATATACCCATTGAACTAGGTCGTGTATATGAAATTTGAAATTTTTTAAAAGAAGTGAGATTATTTAGTTGTGTCTATATTTCATAAATAACATGCATAACACTTGTATCTAAGGGAGAATTGATAGAGAAATTAGAAGAAAAAAAATCATAACAAGGGAAGCAGGATCTATCTTTTTATCTACTTCTCATCATCAAAATGGTGAAATAATACACTAGTATCCTTTATTATCGCCTATGTCGCTTCTCATTCCTAAAGATACAATTGGAGAGATGAAAGTTAATAAAAATATCTGTGATTTTAAAATGCCATGGTTCAGAGTTAAAAGGATGATGCATGTGATTTTTTCTCTCTTTGATGATTTTCAAATAAACTAAGATCTAAGTCTAATTGATTGAGATCCAAATTTTTTAATGGACTTGTTGATTATTTGTCTAATCTAAGCGATCACAAAATTGGAACATGGAAAGGACACACGGATTAGTACGATCGAAAATTGTTGGACTCAATTACAGCAGTAAGACATGATGAATTGAGTCAGACCTAAAATTTGTGGACTCAGTTGAGCTTAACTGGAATACACCACTCATAAGATGAAAGATTTTTATCACAAAATCCTAATTAGTGGAATTTATAAATTATTGCAAATTGAGTAAAATTGATATTTTTCAATTAAATACCCCATCCAACACTTTAAGTATTGTGCGACCCACATTACATAAAATTCTCTTAAAAGACAAAAAGGGTCCACCATAGAAGACTTGTGGTTAAATCCAAGTCTTCTCATTAAGGGAGACTTGGATATAGAAGGGTTATATTAAATTGGATTGTAGGAAGATATTAGAGTCGTTTTCCTCTTAAATAGAACTTGTATACTGTATTCCCCACATTCCTTTCACTACATGGAGAGAGGTCCTGCAATTGATAATCAGAATATGAAAATTGAAAAATAAAAAAAGAGTGGTGGCATCAATCAATCTGAAACTCTCCAAGTCTCTTCACCTGGGGAGACTTATTCTGAAATTATATTTTTATTTTTGAAAAAAGAAAATATTCTGATTTTAAAGGAAATAAATAATATATTATTTTTGAAAATAGAGTTATAATTTAAAACAAAATATCAATTTTATTTAAACAATTTTAAACTCAGTTTCATATACCCATTGAACTAGGTCGTGTATATGAAATTTCAAATTTTCTAAAAGAAGTGAGATCATTTAATTGTGTTTATATTTCAGCAATAACATGCATAATACTTATATCTAAAGGAGAATTGATAGAGAAATTAGAAGAAAAAAATTATAACAAGGGATACGAGATCTATCTTTTTATCTACTTCTCATCACCTAAATGGTGAAAGAATACACTTGTATCCCTTACTATCGCCAATGTCCCTGCTAATTCCTAAAGAAACAATTGGAGACATGAAAAGTAATAAAATTACCTCTGATTTTAAAATGTCATGGTTCAAAGTTAAAAAAATTATGTAGGTGAATTTTTTCTCTGTTTGATGATTTTCAAATAAACCAATATCTAAGTCTAATGGATTGAGATCCAAATTTTTTAAAAGACTTGTAGATTATTTGTCTAATGTAAGTGACCACAAAATTGGAATATGGAAAGGACAGACACGAATTAGTATGATCCAAAATTGTTGGACTCAATTACAGCCATAAGACATGTTGAATTGAGTCAAACCTAAAATTGGTGGACTCTGTAGAGCTTAATTGGAATAGACCACACTCTTAAGATGAAAGATATATATTACAAAATCCTAATGAGTAAAATTTATAAATTATTGCAAATTGAGTAAAATTGACATCTTTCAGTTAAATATGTAACCAACTCTTTTAGTATTGTGCGACCCAAATTGCATAAAGTTCTTTTAAAAGACAAATAAGGGACCACCATAAAAGACTTGTGGTTAAATCCAAGTCTTCTCATTAAGGGATACTTGGACATAGAAGGGTTACATTAAATTGGATTGTAGGATCCTCTTGAGTAGGAGTTGTGTACTGTATTCTCCACATTTCTTTCATTGCATGGAGGCATAGAGAGGGGTCCTGTATTTGATAATCAAAATATAAAAATTGAAAAATGAAAAAGAGTGTTGGCATCAATCAATCTCAATCTCTCCAAGTCTGTTCACTTGGGGAGACTTATTTCTTAAATTATATTTTTATTTTTGAAAAAGAAAATATTCAGATGTTAAAAGGAAATAAACTATATATTATTTTTTAAAATGGAGTTATAATTTGAAAAAAATATCAATTTTACTTAAACAATTTTAAACTCAGTTTCATATACCCATTGAACTAGGTCTTGTATATGAAATTTCAAATTTTCTAAAAGAAGTGAGATTATTTAGTTGTGTCTATATTTCAGCAATAACATGCATAAGACTTATATTAAAGGAGAATTGATAGAGAAATTAAAAAAAAAAAATTATAACAAGTCATCTAAAATGCTAATATTTCAGTTAAAGACTTAACTGTAACTTTAATTGTTGAGTGACTCACATTACATAAAAGTCATCTAAAATGCTAATATGGGCCCACCGAAAAAAAAATATCAATATGCTTTGTATTCGAATACAGAGTGTTAAGTTATCATTGATAGACCAATATTTGACCCCTTACAATGTGATCAATCCTCAACATCTTTGAGCCAAAAATATTTGAAATTCAAATTTTAAAAACTTACTCTAAGAAAAGTGAATAAAGTGAGCACGATTCTTTATTAGAGACATTTTCATTATTCTAACTTGATTTGTTTTTAAATGACAATGAACATATTGCCACTTATGAGCAGTAAAAGAAAATAATTTGTAGGCATGAATTGGGACTAAATTCAAAAAGCATGATGAAGGAAACTCATACACTGTAGATAATGGAGATGCAAATACTGGTTGGAATACCTGGAAAGCTTCAAGGATGAGATTTCAAAGAAAATCTCACCATGAACCCTCATTTGCAAAGGGGCTCCATCATTTCCAAGTGAAACCAGTAAAATCAGGTAACTTCTTCCTTACAAGTTACAACGACACTTGTGCTTTGGCTTTCTAAACATGTGTTTCCCTCTCCATCTAGAAACAAGAGTGCAAAGAGTTGGCAGCTGTGGAAGAGTGATAGAGAAACGGCAAAGGTAAATTAGAAAAATGAAAAAAATCCGTGTAAGTAAAAAGTTTCTTCCCACGTAAGTATCATTAGCCTTTTTTTTTTTTTTTGGTATTTCTGACTAGTGTATTGGGTCTAAGAGATTTCTTTTTCATTTCCTTGAGTTCTTAATGAGTGTAACTCCCATTTTAGATTTGTAATTTTGTTCAATAAGGTTGCTGATATCTATAGATCTTGTTGTTTTGGCATTAGTTAGATTGAATGTGACTGGCAGTCACAAATATGGTGACTCCCATAGGCAAAAGCTGGGCCTTGATGCATTAGGGTCCCAGGAAACCATACATGCAACTTGGTCTGTATGATTAGACATGATAATATGAAAAATGTATCAATTAAATGTGTACCCAGAATTATATTGGAACTGTATACTTAGCAGCAAATAAACTTTCAATAATCTGTGTTAGAATTCTTTAAGCAGCCCGGATTTGATGATATACAGACTGTAGTTTGGGCTTTGGCCCGAAAGGCTTGCTTGATTGTAGAGTTTGAGCGATGTCAGGACCTGTCTTCCCATGATTTCCACCAAATTATTCCTTGATTGTGCTGATTTAAAATGGGCCCAGTGTTGAAATCGAATCTCACCACCATACTCAGATGATGGATTTATAATGACTAACATCAGTAAATACAAATTTTAAAATATTAACTAACCTAACCAACTAATTATCCTAACAACTACTAACTACTTAATATTTTTTTATGACCGAAGGTATTCAGGTGCCTGCCTGATTAGTCTTTCAGAGCATGTGCAAGTCTCCCTACACACACATGTTGAGTTCAAACGTGGGACCTTACTCTGTATATATCCCACAGAGAATGCCCTTCGTAAATCTTGTGTCTTAATCACTATGCCAACCTCTTGGAGTTTACTAACTACATAATATTATTAATACATCAATACCCAGGACCTTTTCTTTGCCTGTCCAATAGGTATGTCGATATGGGTTTCGATTTTTATTATCAATCATAAGGATAATTACATATAAAACGTTAAGTACATTCAAGGATGGAGAAATTTCAACTCTTCTTCATTTTGGCTATAAATAATGGAGAATTTAACCATGCACAGAGTAGGTCGATGTGAATGATTTGGATCAATAGTAAGAGAACTCTAGATAAAGGTCTCTATTTTGTGAAATAGAGATTGATCTTTGTAGAACATTGCCTATAAAGTAAACATCCAACTTAGAATTTTAATCATAAATCAAATGTATGATTTTAATTCACATGGATGGTTATTTTCTTCTTCAAATTTAGATTCAACGTTTGTTGATGTCTATTTGATGTATCTTCATTGTTAAATTGATCATGATAGGCAAAAATATTTATCTAATGGTTTGATTTTTATCTTAAAGATTAGAGGAGGGGAGGATTCAATGAATTCCACTTTTCATAGTTTGATAGTCTTTATGATAATCTATTTATTCATGTATGTTTATTTATCATACTATGGGACTTTCCATTTGGCATTGCTTATCAGAGCACTAGAGCTTTCAAGTTAAAGAACTCGTGAATTCTCTATCCATAGCAACTTGGAGTTCCATATTTTTAGAACTGAGTTCATTGAAAAATATGATTTCTCCTTTAAATCTTACTTTCAATAAGGAAATACCATGATCATTTCTGAAAAATTCTACATGTAGAATATTCATATATTTTTTAATAATATGGATATCGTCATCGCATTTTGGAAGACAGACTAATTCTACAGATATATGAAATCACTTGCAAACTTTGTATATTAGATTAGCCAGGGGGAAAAATTACAACCATATACGTGTCCAAGCTTATTCTCTTAATTTTACATTTTTACATGTTTTATTAGAGAGAGAGAGAACACATGGTCCCAAATAAATGTTTATTGGACTGCATTGAATTGATGTGCAGATGGGTTAGGCAGCACCTAAACCCAGAACCCAGAACTGTCTACTTGAAGTGCCCATAAATAAATAATAATTCTCAATTTTTACAACCTATTAACTAAAATTTAGTTGTAATTGTAAACCTCTACATGAGTGTTATGCCAGCCTTCCTCTTCGAGAAATGATCTATTGTGAATCGATTCATATTGAGTTACCATGAATATTCAATCACAACTTTTGAATTAAAAAAAAAAAACTGTCATTTTTTTTTTTAAAATTCATCCAATAAAATTCAATTCAAAAGTTATGATTAAAAGTTTAAACAAATTTATTGTGAACTGTTTCACATGGATCACTTCTCCTTCTTCCGCCGGCTCTCAACTTCAGTGTACCATGTATAACCTATCAATTGGTCCATTTGTGTGCTCAGTTGGTCACCTCTCGCCTCAGGAAGTAGGAGGTCACGGGTTCGAGCCCCCATGGGCTAATCTTGGTGTGCCTTAGGGGTAGGGGTCCACCCATGGGGGTTTTACGCTGGATATCCTGCGGTTTTCCATATGTAAATTCAAAAAAAAAAAAATTGGTCCATTTGTGGTTCCCTATCTGTACCCCTCAATCCTTTGATTTCACTATTTGGGATGGAGAATAATTGTAAATCATACTGCTATAGATAGATTTGTTGCCGCTAATGAAGTTATTATTATTATTTTGTCAAAAAGGTGTGTAGTTTTATTTTTGACTTGTCATTTTCCATGAATCATGTGCTTAGTCCTAAAAATCAAGGCAGACCAACTAAGTCACAAGCTGGCAGTGTACGATACAATCAACAGTAAACAACGCTAGTAATCCAACTTCAAATCAATTTTTGGCTCTTATAGTTGAAGGAATTGCCTTTGTGGGATCCATTTGATGCATGGATGGGATTCCTCTGATGTATGGTTCCCTCATGTCAAATTTTTTTAAGTTGATGGAACGAGAAAAATTAATTATTTTATTCTATTCCATTAAGAGTTGATCTAAACTCTAGACTGAACCCCACTAAATACGTGACAAGTCATCAATAAACTTCAATATATTTTTGAAATTCATTGCATTTTAGAGATGAGAAAATCCAACAATGTCAACAGAATCATTACTATATACTTCATAATATCATAATTACATATCAAATTGCCTAACAAATTCAACAAAAGCTACTAATTTGATTGGTTTAATTCAGTGTTTTTCAGTCCATATGCCAAGTTTTCTAAGTTTTTATTATCTTTAGAAATTGAAGTGTCTTCCACACAAAAAATTTCTTTACGACAAGCAAAGGCGACGGATTTCCTCATGTTACCTTGGAAAAGAGGCAATGGTATCTATGGTATATATTCATCCATAGGCTGGACCACAACTTGAGAGTGAGGCTAAACTCCTTGGTGTGACCACACTTAATCACAGTAAGATGATAATTTGACGATTGTTAAATGAGAATGCACCATTTTCCAATCCATAATCATCACTAATAGCTGAATTTAATAGATCTCCTCAAATTTTCCACAAGTTCTGAACCACTTCTACCTTCTTTTTCTTGGATTATTAAAGCACTTGCTTTCATAGAAGCAGTTGAACCTAAAAGAAACACCCAAATGTAAAAACTGACAATAAAAGAAAATTATACAACGAAAGATTAGTTGATGATTTCTGTCTCAGTTCACAACTCTACAAATTGGGTCATTTCCAAAACCTAAGGAATCCCCCTGTAGCCATTGATTGAAAACTTTTTTTGGAAAATGAAATTTCAAGAATTTCTAATATGGGATCCTGACTGAATCACGTTGGTATCAGAATCCACCCACCCCCACTACATTTCTATTATTAAGTGTCCTCACTCAACCCGGAGAATATGTATATGAATATTGAGATGAATTTTCCATCACAATCTTGAAAATGTGGCCTACCCATCCATACACACAGAAACGTGTTGCAGGGATCTTGTTCTGAAGTACACATGGACAGATGTAAATCACAAAGAGCGAATATTCCACCTGACTGCATTCAAGCAAATTCACTTCGCCCGGTGACGTGTTCGTCCAGTGTATAAGGATATTATGTGAACAATTGAGGATAAGCAAATTCAACCCTCAATTGTTGATTCTCATGAACTATGTCTTGGTTGAGCTTCTCCTTCTCCTTCCTAATCCTCTTAAGTGAATTCTTCCATGTATCTCTCCCTTCCCCAACATGTGAACCTTTGCCTCCCACCATTCCACTGCCAATTTATCCAGAAGATGTCAACTTACTGCAATTTGCACTGAACCTAGAGCACTTGGAAGCAGATTTTTTCTTGTTTGGAGCACTTGGATATGGACTGGACTCTGTTGAACCAGAGTTAGTCATGGGAGGACCTCCTCCCAAGGTTCTCTCTGTCTCAAAATCTCTATCCATATCATTGAAGTTGTATGTACAACATGAGTGATACTGAATTGAGCTTGGGTTGAAATGTTTTCCTTTTCGGGGCTATTAAGACAACAGTTGGAGGATTTCCGAGGCCACTGATGAACCTGAATGCTAGCAGTTTTGCAGAACTATTCGACAAGGCTTTTGGACACCCTCTCAGCCCTCCATTTGACCCCTACATCAACAGCCTCAATTACATTTTAGCTTCCTATGTAATCCCCTGTGTTGGCCTTGTTGCTTATGTCGGTGCAAACCCCAATATCAATGGATACCAGTCCAAGAGAGTAACTACATCCTCTCTCAACTCTCACCAATGTGTACTGTGATTGGTCAAGTAGGCAATGAAATGAACCATATGCCGATTGCGCAGTCCGATCCGTTAAAACGATGTACAATACCATCAGTTTATTGTTTTGATCCAATGCTTCATAATCATTGACAATGCAAGAGTGCTCCTGTGCTATCAAATGGGTATCCTCTGCTAGTCGTCTGATGATGTAAATAGCTTTAAAAATCGAACTTTGTTATATGACAGAAGCTTATACATCAAATTTTGATGGATGGTTATAACCAAAAACATTTTTCTTTGTTGGATGGATTCTAATTTGTACAATATCATTCCAATTCTTCTACCATTTCTCATGGAGCCAACATTTATGGCCACAATTTTCTTTCAGCTGTTAGCAGGGCTCTTAGGTGTGGAATCGGGCCAAGATGCAGTTATCCGAACCTTGCTGTATGAGCGAGCAAAAGAAGTCGTACATCCCTACAACTACACTGTAGCAGAATTCACTGATTATATATCTGATCTGAGGAACATGCTGGCTATGTGTGGCATCAAAGATGAAGGATTGAATTGTGCCACCGGAGTTGGGTGCAGAAAATAAAACTAGCAGCAATATCCTATCGGCAAACACTCACTCACTGTCGTATTCACGGACACCTGCTGAGATTCTCAAGACTGTATATGGGACAGGAGATGAGCACAAGCCTGGAGGTTTCTTCCCCAAAGGAGGAAATGGAAAGGTTGCAAGAGAATTTCTGAAATTTCCATGAACTAGCAATCATGGTCTTCCTCTTTTATAATAAATGTGCTTGATGAAGCTTCAATGAAATAAATTTGCTAGCATTAGTATGGTCTTCTGCTAAATGCAAGCACAATGAACTCATAATTTTTATTGTTATTATTATTATGACAGGTAAATGAAATTTCATTAATGTGAAAGAAAATGCATGTCTTTGGATGATTATGTGCAATAAACAGACAGATCATTATTCTCATTGTCGTTTTTGGCACCATCCTTGGGTCATCCCAAGGGGAGTGGGAGGGATGCTAACCCTCCGTGCAATTGTTCTGAGGCAGAGAAGTGACTTAGTCTTTTTGTCGCAATATCGCGATGGACAGTTGTGTCCACCAAGAGGCAATGTGTTGGATAAGTCTTTATGATTTATATCGACAAATCTACCTCGATGATTTTCGACTAGACTCTTAATTGGGAAGAGTTTGAATGCAATGTTTGGTTTGCACCCAAACCCCTCCCATGCTGGACTTCGTGTCTTGGCATTTAGGAGAGATGCATGTTTGTTTTGAATGATTTATCTTTATCTCAGTCGGGATTTAGACTTGTAGTGTCTATTTAACTCTCATGAAATTCAAACCTACAACCTTTTTATTTGAAATAATAAGCACTTATTTGTCAAAGAGTGTTTCTTTGTTTTAATATATATATAGTGATAAATCATCGCGATCTAATGGTGAAGAACGACTAGTCGTGCTAGTCTCATGGCTTCACTATGGTTACAGGGAGTAAACCATGTAGCTGCATTTTCGGGTAGAGATCCGACCCATCATCTTTTCCCTAAATTTATCACAGCAAACACCAATATATTGTTACTACGAGGAATGAACAATGACTAGAGCTCTTATTCAAGCTAAGCTTGATTCATCCAAATGAAGAATTGGCAGAACATTTCTGTGGTCATCCATTAGTAAATGGTTAGTGAACTAAGTAGTGGGTGAGTAGCTTGGATTGAAAATTAGCCAATGTTTAAACATGGGTTCATTTAAATAAACAAATTTGTAATATGATAGAAATAATAGTAATTTATGGTAAGTTTTTACTGCACAATTTGGAAGATTAATTAGTTAGACAATTTACTCAATTAAACTAGATTCTAAGAACTTGAATAATGATGATCATAGAGTTGGGTCATTGTAAACCCCGAAAAAGAAGCATGAAGGCAGTAAAGAAAACAAATGTATTAAATTTCAATGAAAACTGACTAGAAAGCAGGGGAAAAAACAAAGCATGATGCTGACAAGACAAATTGATGAAAAATTGTCTGAGCAGTAACGATTCATCAAAAATTGCAGTCACTTGAGAGGAATTAGGTTCAAAATTCTAGTGGTTGTCTTCTTGATTCTTAAATGATAAGCACAATACAGATATACAAAAATGCAAATGAAACTCAAATGCATGAGCTACTGCTTGTATGGAATGAACAAATCAAATGCAAACAAAGGCCAAAGTCCAATTCCATTCACCATTCAAGTTGAGGATTGAAATTAAAATTGACCAACTTAAAAAGAAATAATAATATAAGGAAATACAGGTTCAAAACACTCATAATCCTCACTGGAACGAAATGGATTGGAATCCCCATATTCTACATGTGAGAAGGTTTATATAGAGAAAAGTTTGAACAATCTCGGCTCCTAATCTTGGATGCAACCATTGGAGCAAACCTGATCTCACTGTTAGATGTCAGGATCCACTTTAAGTCATTAAAGATAGGCTTGATGCTTATCAGATAACATGCTAGATTACCTAAACTTTTAATCATACACCACAAAAAATAAAATAAAATTCAATTGATGATCTTAGTCATTTACATTCTGGCAATAAAGTGGTAATTAAGATGAACAAGGAGAATAGCTCTATTTTTTTTTAAAAAAAAGAAAACAAAATACAGCTTGGTAAAATTGTTGGGTCTAGTGTCACGGGTCGGAGACTACGTGACAAGTCAAGAAAATACGAAAGCTAGCTTTGATGTCAAAATTGTGCACAAGGTATGGCCAAACTCGAAAGATAGAGGTTTCAAGATGTAATGACACCAAACAAGAATGTCAACACAAATGGAAATATATTCTACAATTGTCCACTTGCGTGTTGTAAAATGTAAACTATATTTTTACAAACTAAGATTTTGGGGTTCATTAATTATATTAAATAAAATATTATTTTTAGTCCTTTATCTTATTTTTCTAGATTTATTTAAATACCAAAATTATGTCTAAAAAAACTTTTTATATATTTAATAAAAATCCATGAACATAGATGAGCAAGTTTTATACTTTTAAAAGTTTCTTTACGCACCTAATTTCTATTAATTTTTCTAAAGACTCTAGAATTGAAATCTCTACGTAATTTGATTCCATTTTTAATTGACTCCTATTTAAGCAAACCCTAGTCATATAACAAAGTGACATCTTTATGACATTTCAATTCAATTTTCTAGTATTTTTTCATATATTTTCTAGACAATTTTTTTTGTTCAAATTAAATTTCTAATTTTAAGTAGTTAACCAATCTTTTATAAGCCCAGAGTTACATAAATGGCTTAATGACCTATAAATTTTAAGTTGTGAAAAATTTGGGCTAAATTTGTATAGATATCAAACATTTTCACACCATTCTTTGCCGTCTAGAATTTCTAAATAAAGATTGAAAATTGTTTTAAGGCCGCCCATCCTCACACGGGAGGTGAACTAATAATTTCGAGTGGTGCACCGCTCAACTAACTTCAAAGTTATTTTTTAAGCACTGTGTGTTTTCAAAAAATTTCAAATTAAATATCCGAACTAATTACAATAATCTGATAAAAATACTTTAAAGCTTTAAGGTCTTTTAACACTCCTAAACACTTAAAAGACAGTGTTTTACAAATAAGGGTATCCCTAGGCTGTACCGAAAACATATTTGGGAATGTCAAAAGATATTAAAGTCTTAAAATATTTTTATCAAGTTATCGTAATTAGTCCAAATATTTAATTTGAGAAATTTTAGAAATACACAGTGATTAAAAATACCTTTAAAGTTTTAAAATAGATTTTATTATTTAAATAATTTAGTATGCATTACTGTAGCATTTGCAATATAAACCGCTAGTTTTTAAGCACTGTGTATTTCTAAAATTTCTTAAATTGAATATCCGGACTAATTGCGATAACCTAATAAAAATAGTTTAAGACTTTAGGTCTTTTGACACTCCCAAACGCTTAAAATATAGTGTTTTATAAATAAGGGTATCTTTGGATTATGCCGAAAACATATTTGAGAGTGTCAAAAGACCTTAAAGTCTTAAAATATTTTTATCAAATTATCGCAATTAGTCCGAATATTTAATTTGAGAAATTTTGGAAATACACAGTATTTAAAAAATAACTTTAAAGTTTTAAAGGAGATTTTATTTTTAACTATGTATTACTATAGCATTTGCAATATAGAACATTATTTTTTAAACACTGTGTATTTTCAAATATCTAGACTAATTACGATAACATGATAAAAATACTTTAAGACTTCAAGGTCTTTTGACACTCCCAAATGTGTTTTCGGCACAGCCCAGGGATACCTTTATTTGTAAAAGACTGTGTTTTAAGCGTTTGGGAATGTCAAAAACCTTGAAGTCTTAAGTATTTTTATGAGGTTATCGGATATTCAATTTGAGAAATTTTGGAAATATACAGTGTTTAAAAAATAACGGTCTACGTTGCAAATGCTATGGTAATGCATAGTGCTATTTTTTAACCAATGTGTATTTTTAAAATTTCTCAAATTAAATATTTAGACTAATTACGATTATTGATAAAAATACTTTAAAACTTTAATATCTTTTGACACTCCCAAATGTATTTTCGGTACCGAATAGAGATACTCTTATTTGTAAAATACTGTGTTTGAAGTGTTTGAAAGTGTCAAAATACCTTAAAATTTTAAAGTATTTTTAAGAAATTATTGTAATTAGTCTAGATATTAAATTTGAAATTTTTTAAAAATATAGAATAATTATAAAATAATTTTGAATTTAGTTGAACAGTGCACCGTTCAAAATTATCAATGTACAGCACTGTATAGGTTAAAATAGATTTTTCACTTAAAATTCTAAAAACGTCTCCGGTGGAAGAAAACTCGGGTGATAGGACGGGCGACCTTGTTTTAAAAGATCGTACAAAAACATAACTGAAAGTTCTAAAGAGCAGAGGAATTAGTGATCCATTATTTGGCCAGTGACTCTTCCAAACCTTCTAGTTGAGATGGAAGGAAAAGTGGTCAATGGAAAGGCAGCGAGACCGTGCAACTTGGTGCAGCAGGCTAGGCCGGGCGATCGGGACAGACGACCTGTGCGGCGTGGATCTGGCGTGAAGCATGCGCAACGACACTGGCCTCGGCCCGCCGTGTTCCTGAACAGGGACTCTGCAAGGAACACGAGCAGAGGGAAGAAACGGCGCTGGCCGGGCGTCTGGGAATCCACCCAAACGGGAAACAGAGAGGAGAAGAAGAAGGAGAGGAAGAAACGAAGGAGGGAGAAGATGCAGAGAAGAAGAATTCTCAGTTAGGTCTGAATTTTGGTTTCAATAATAATAAATTTTACCCATTTCGAAAAAAGAATAATAATAAATGTTACAATCCAGTCTCGGGTGTTATATAAAAACGGGAAAATAACTCACGGTGCCGCTCAATTAGTTGCATCCGATCTTAGGAAGTGAGGATGTTGATTCGAGCCTCAATAATCTAACCTGTAATGAAGGTTTTACGCTATGTCGCGGTTTCTCTAAATTCAAAAAAGAAAAATAAAAAATAAAGTAAGAAATAAAAAAATAGAAAATAGAAATTAAAAACAAAGAAGTAAAAGATAGAAAAGAAACGGTGGGGGCGTTTCCTACTTTCCTGAACGTTTTCCCATTTTCTTTCATGCCATCTGTTTTCAAACGCCCCATCTCCAGAAATAGATTTTTTAAACGCATGCTACATCAAAGTTTCATAAAGAAGGAAAGAAATATATTAAAAAAAAAATTATGAAATGGGAACGGCAATTTTCTTTTTCTGGGCAGTGGATTTACGTCCTACGTCATTGGTTATCTGTGAACTAATTTGTGACAGAATCATGTACCGATCCAAACCCACCACCTACGATAGCAATTTTTCCATTATAAAAAGTCAATTCACCACCTACATTGCTCCATCATTCCTGTTCTCGGTTCTTAAAAAAATGTTGAAGAATGCTCTTTCCATCTTCTTGCTTGCGTTTCTGGTTTCTGGGTCAGAGGGTAAATCATGTTATTCGAGCCCTAAATCTGGAGTTGCAGTGCACCCAAATGATGTGGAACAAATCAGATTTGCTTTGATCTGGAATTCCTTGAAACAGATTGGTTCCTCTATGGTGCATTACGATATGGTTTAGACAATGTAGATCCAAATTTAGTTATGGGTGGCCCACCTTCCATTGGTGGCAGAAAAGCTAATCTAGACAATGTTACACGACGCATCATTGAGGAGTTTGGCTATCAAGAAGTGGGCCATTTGAAGTAACAATCTCTCTCTCTCTCTATCTCTCTTCCTCTCTCAATCTCTCTCTGCAATCATATTTTAATGCAAGAATAAATTTTGTTGTCATTTCGTTAGGGCTATCACATCAACAGTTGGAGGATTTCCAAGGGCTCTGATGGACTTGAGTGGGAAACATTTTGCAAAGATTTTTGATGCAACAGTTGGTCACAGTCTGAGCCGTCCCTTTGACCCATATGCCAATTCTGTCAATTACCTCTTGGCTTCATGTGTAATCCCATATGTTGGTCTTGTGGCATATGTGCGCACTAACCCAACCATCAATGGCTATGCTTCAAGAAAGGTATTTAACCCCATATATTACTGATTTTCTAAGTGTTGTATATATTATCTATTCTTCAACTTGGGATAAAAACCAGACCGAACCTTAACTTCTATGTAAAGCACCAAGGCGTCTGGACTTGGGCTAACCTCAGCTTGTGTGGAGTTTCAAATATGACCCAACAAAATAGTTTGAATATGGGCTGGGGCTTTAGACCCAGTGTGCTGAAGCTTGATTCTAGAGGTACAATTCATCTATGATCTGTTCATTTTACAGTTTTTAAAGCAACATGGTGTCAATAAAATGGGAGAATGAGAGAGAGAGAGATCATGAATTTAATTTGGGTTTGCCAAAGCCTGGCTAAGCTCAAATGAATCTGTTCTTTACATCTGGGCATGTGCTCAAGCCGCCACTCGCTGATTAGGTTGTTTTTATTATTTCTTCATCATGATCTAATTAAGTTGTATGTTGTTTTATCCTTTTAGTTGCTGGCAGGGCTCTTAGCAGTTGAATCTGGCCAAGATGCAGTGATCAGAGCGTTACTCTACGACAAAGCTGATGAACTTGTGCATCCCTACAGCTACACTGTTGCAGAATTCACCGACCGCATATCGAATCTCTGAAACCAGTTGGGAGGTTGTGGCATCAAAGATGAAGGCCTCATTGTTGGCAAAAAATATGGTGCAGAGAAAAAGACTAGAAGCAACATATTATCAGCTGATGCCTCTGTTGGAAATGCTCGAACAACTGCTGAAGTTCTAAGGATTGTCTATGGAACTGGAGACGAAGGCAAGCCTGGAGGCTTTCTTCCAAACGGAGGCAATGGGAAGATCGCTAAAAGATATCTGAAGCACAATGACTGACCATAAAGAGATGGAATTGTAGATCCTATTAAATCTTCTTGTCTAGATACTCTATAGTCTATAGAAATAAATTGTTATTCCTTTCCTCTTCATAGAAAGGTTTATATAGCATTAGGAATTACACACTTCAGCAGTTATGTTATTTGAAATAGTAATTGTTTCATATATCATACAATAAGTGTTGAGTACTGTAGTTGTTTCTACAGTATAAAATCATACGAAATATTCATTATGTTTCAATTTAGTTGTTTGATATGCATTTTAGAACTGTCTCAAAATAATTGTCTTATATGTCATTTTGATTCTCTATCTCTAACTATCTACTCTTGGACAGAAGTTCATAAGCCTTTTAATAGTTTTTCCTTGAAAAAATCAAAATTTTAAAATGGGACATCTAAGATGGGACGAGAGAGTATTAAACTTGAGCATTGTTTTATGTGTTGCTTGTTGATAGATTTATGTATTGGTAAATAGTTGGGGGCCATCTACAAGCGTGGTTGATAGCTTGATGGACTGTTGGTGACAATTGTGCATTGGATATGGCCCAAAAATTACTGTGATAGTGTGATTAGTTGAAGAGGAGAAAAATACTTACACTACTCAGCATTTCTAGATTTCATTTTTTTTGTTGAGTTGCACTTTTATATTTATAAAATATGAAAAATTCTCTGAACGATGACACTGTTATAAAGTGATCAGTAGTATTTATAGTGAGAATTTTCATGAAAATTCTCACTTTTCTGTAATTGCAGCATCTGAAGTCTGAAATCTGGAAAGGTTGCATTCAATGGAGGAGGGGGTTTTAGTTTTACCACTTAAATTCTAAGAAAGACATGTCCAATAGGGGTGGAAATTTTATAGTATTTATAAATTCCTCGATCAACGATATGGAATTTCATGCACAACTTAAATTAACAGATCTCGACTCATCACGCCACCATCATTTTAGCCAAAAGTTTACGTGAAAATTTTATGGTTTGATTCAGAAAGTTCAAAAGGTCCTTCCTCAGATGGGTCAAATGAAAAACCAAGTCTGCTTTGTGTGTCTTTTGATGGTGCAAAAGATTAAAAATTAAATAAATAAACAATTTATTACCTCTTTAATCCAACAGTTAGTGTAGGTTGTGTACACAAGTAGTCTTTATTCATGAGATGCTAATGGAAACACATTGGTCTCACGGTGGGTTTAGAGTATACATCATATTGATTTACAAGACATAGATATAAAAGGAATTTTTTTCACACTCATCAGATAACTTAAAAGTAATCTTTTGAGGTTGAGTGAGAATCAAACTCAGGATTCTAGCTTCTCGAGACATCATACGCTACTGTGAAGGTCCCATTGAGTAGGAGGCACACCCTTTTTGGCTTCCCACTTGAAATGTGCACACATCATTCATGTGTGTGATACACATATTAAATGTAATGTATTATAATGAGAATCCTTATGTGGGGCTTGTTTGGGACCATGGATATCGGTCATACAAGAATATATTTAAATATAAGATTTATAAAAAGACATAGATAAATCAATTAGACTATGCTTTAAAAATTGTAGAATTTGTTGGATTAAAAAAAAAAAGGGAAATCTAAAAGTTTGGACACCTTAATCTTAAAAAAAAAAGAGTATAGGAACATAAATAGATACGAATAATTTATTATGAGAGGCTAAAGATTCACGTAGTAGTAAGAAACAAGTTTTTTAGACATCAGTGGCTAAAGATTGTGAATTAAGCAGCAAAAAGCAAATATTTTATAGAGCAGGGTTTTGGATAAGAGACATGGAATGATAAATCTTCCAGGGCCAAACCAGGCCCCAATTTAAGTATGAGTTCAGTAGGATATATAGAGGTCCACATGGATATTAGAATATTATCTCATCCTAGCTCTGGAATAAACTTCACATTATCACTAAAAAATGGCACAGATCGGATGAGGCTTCAACAATGATGACATTGCTGATGAATTACTGATTACGGTATCTAAGGACAATGATTAGATGTGCATGACCCTGCAAGATTTAAGTACCATTCTATAAAACGGACAGCATAAAAGCATAATGGATGACATGTCATTGAGTTTATAATCGCATCCCTAGAGTTTCTGGACAATCATTCGGGCCCAAACACAAATAGAATCAAAACCAGAATTAAATAGATGGAGTTTTAAGGTATTTGTACATTCTACATGATTATGCAGATTCAGATAATTTGCTCAATCCCTCTGAGGTCTGACTCTGATGAAACCCAACTACAGAAAACAGTAGAACTTGAGAGACTCTTCAAGTTGAACACTTAGCTGCCCTCGATAACTCTAGTTATTGGAATGAACATCATCTTGATCGGCCTCTTCTTGATTAGCATTCTCATTTTGCAAAGTAGTAGTTGAGTTGGAAACTGAATTCTCAGCAGTAACATAACCATTACCATCCTCAACTTGATTCTGAAAGAAAGCAGCAAAGGATAGAGGGCTATATGTGGAGCTTGCTCTACGGAGGCCCTGTATAGCTTTCATTGCAGCCAGAGTGCTCCGATATATCTCCAAAGTATCCTTCTGAAGAGATGATGCCTCAGATGCACCTGATTGACTATGGATCACCGTCTGATTTTGTGGAGTTGATTCGATGACCTCTGCTTCTAATGGAAAAAGGATCTCAAGATTGGCTTCACATTCACGGACTAACCTTGTAAGAGGATCCGTGGTAGAAAGGCTGGTGAAGAGCACGCTGTGTGAAAGGCAGGCGTAGCAACCCTCCCGTTCTGTTGTCATGCTTCTTTAGTATCTTGACGAGTCCTACAAAAACAATTGAAATTCAAGCTTCAAGATGCAACATGTGGTTGTCCTCTGCTCCTCTTTCAATTCTTTCCTTCAACTCCTGTAGCAATGCATAAAAAAGAAAAAGAAAATTCTGCGCATTTCTCCATCAATATAACGCACACACACACAACCAGAATACATTCTTATCACCCTAGCCATGGCCAAATGCAAGAGGAAATCTCATTTCTACAATTTAAGTCTATAAATGACTTGAAGAATTTAAAATTTTCCATTAATTGCTTCCTGGAAAGTAGTCATGATTCAGATGAAAAAAGCGTGTTCAAAGAGTGTATGTTTCAATCATATTGTAAGATACCGATGTTTGAGGTCCACCCTAGTAGCCATGTAGCATTTTTCCTTCAATCAGTAAGAAAATTGCTTGGTTCCCTTTTTAAAGAGATCACTCAAAAGAAAAAGAAAAAGTTAAAGTGAGAAAGACAAAGAATATAAGCGAACAATTTAGAAGCTATATAATGGATAAATCCAATGAACAAAGTTCACCCATAAACAAGAATTGCCTACTAGAAATATAAGTAAACTAATGCCAAACGCTACATTGATGGAATAAATGGCTTAAATGATTATGACGATGACATAAAGTGAACCAATATACAGGTACTTTTGCTAAAAAGTTTCACAACCAGTTAACAAGTCCTGTTTAACTTAATTATAGCTTCAGGAGAAACTAATCCAGCAATACGAGTGTGTGCATGCAAGAAAAGATTAGATGGAGGCAGCAATCCTGTGACAGGTGGATTAAGGCCAGGCAACAAGAATACTGAATGCTTTCATGCATTAGCTTCAGCGAATCACAGTATAAACTGCATAAAAACTATTTATGTTGGAGTATCCCTTTATGATAGAGATTCTCCTTCCAACGCTATTGTTGATTTCTTTTAAGATTTTTAATGATCCTCGGGAAATGCTCTCACTTGCAGGTCTGTCTTACAAAACCATCTTCCCCCAGGATGCCACTCTTCTCGAGCAACCTTTTTCCAGTCATGAAACTAAGAAGGCAGTTTGGGACTTGAGTGGTGATCGCTCTCCAGGACTGATGGCTTCCCATTGGCTTTCGTTAAAGAGTTTTTGGACTTGATCAAAGATAACCTGATTACTTTTTTGAAGAATTCCACACAAGATGCGCTCTCTAAGGGGTTTGGCACAACTTTTGTGGTGCTTGTTCCAAAGAAAGTGAGTGTCTCCTCAACAATTTTCGGCCCATCAGTTTACTTGGCAGTGTTCATAAATTTCTGAGAATAATCTTAAGCCAACTTCGAGTCGCAAAAGCAAAAGTTGTTCGACATATCCATCAAGTGTATATTGTGGGATTTTTAAGAACGAGAATGGGCACATCATTATGAATTTATGATGCTACTCATGTTGTATTAAATTAACTAATTCTATATATATATATATATATATATATATATTTTTTGAAGATTAAGGTGTTCAAACATTTTATCTAATTAATTTTTGAGGCATTTATCACATATTAAGAACAGAACAATTGAGAGTGGCCTTTTTTGTGTTGAGCGGCACTTGATCTCAAAACTTTCAATAAATATATATAGTTTTTTACCATCACATCAATCCCTCGTATAATCCTTGATCTTCTCTGGTAGGAGATAAATTTCGACTTATTTTTTTATTTGCAAATTCGAAGTGAGTTGAGAAATGTCTCTTTATCTCACGGATTTTACAAATGACTTTTATCAACATTAAGGGATGTCCACACACCTTTCATTAGTGGAGCAAGCCAATCACGCTGTACATTAATTGGCAATTTTCACTCATTAACTCCAATCCTTGTTTAAGCAATTTCTATCTAACACAATGCTTTTAATTGTGTATGTATTACGATTAATTCATATTAACAAAAAGCATGCTTTTTGCATGAGGAACATTGGTCAAATTTTATAGAGAATAAAGTTTTTAATTCAAAAAAAATTATATAGATTTTTCTATTTTTAGATACTGATGTAAAAGAATTCCGGTCGTATCTTTAAAAATCAGCAAACTTCCTTTCCTCCTTTTAGCTAATTTTTGCATATTTTTTTCCTATTTTTAGATAATAATATTATAAAATTGAATTAAACCCTTTTAACTCACCACCAAATCTCATCTTACGATATCTTTTTCTATTTTTAGCCTTTTTTTTGTTTGCCAACATAGAAATAAATCATAATCATTCAATGAACAAACGAACGGTCAAAATTCATTTTACGAATAGATAAACAGTTTCTAATAGAAAATTTTCTTCGTTGATTTTATCTCAGACTGAAATTTAGGTCGAATAAGTCGGGTTTTAATAAACTAATTCAATCTATACAAAAAATTATTGAGTCTAACTTGACTTGACTCGATCCAACTTGAGTTGCTGGGCCAATCCAACTCAAGTCACTGGCTCGACAGCTCGACCCATTTTCAGCCTAAATTTGGAAAAAAAAAAAATTAGTAGTAGATTTTTATATTTCTTAAACTCGAGTCAAATTAAATGAGGTTGATTTTAAATTTCTGAGCCCAACAGAACCGAATTTTCTACAGTTATTTCCTAATTCAACTTGACCTCAAATTTACAAATACATAACTCAACCTACTGATTTTTCAGGTCAGATCATGTGAGTCAAGTTGAAACTCGGCCCAAATTTCACCCTTAATTCTCTCAAACTCATTGATTTGATTGAGATGAGTTGCATTCAACCAACTTTTGTACTATGGCTGAGAGATTAAAGGCAAATTTGAAATTTTATATTTGTGAAAGGCAGCCATTCTTTTTCATTAAATGTCATTATTGAAGCTACAAATCGAGATCGATTTTTAAAGTTTTTCTCATTTTACTTTGTTATATTTTTCATTATTTTATCTTTGTTTGTCATCCATTCAGTGTGAGAATGGGGCCATAAACAGTGAGGTGGGTATTGGCGATGACTCAAAATTTCAAAATTTCTAATAAAGAGAGAATTTAAACAAAGGGCCTTTTTTAAAAAATGAAATTTATATGGTAGCAGCCTTCCTTCCAATTACGGTCAAAAGAAAATTCCTGATTGTGCCCCGTACTCCTTTTCCTAATTTTCTTGGATTTCATATTACAAATTGATCAAGTTGACTCAAGACGTAACCGTGTTGGCTCAATCATCAACTCTTTTGAGTTACAACAGTCATCCCTCACAATTTTTAGTCCATTTTATATATATAAAACTCCCACGGGTGATACCCACTGCCTCTTAGAGCACACTAAATGAGGTCATGGGGCTTGAATCTCGCACCTCTCACTTTCTGAAGCGGAATATTACCAATTAAACTATACCTATATATTGGCTTCACTGAAACTAATGTGTCTAGAAATTATATTGTAGCAATTTCAGAACCAATCCTAATATTCAAAATGACATATCGAGTTGGGCTTAATTGCAATAGATCACACTCATAAGATGAAAGATATGTATTAAAAAAAAACTAATGAGTAGAATTTACAAATTATTACAAATTGAGTAAAATTGTCATCTTTTAGTCAAAGACCCAACCAACTCCTTAAGTATTGTGCGACCCACATTGCATAAAATTCTCTTAAAAGGCAAATACGAGCCCACCATAGAAGACTTGTGGTTAAATCCAAGGCTTCTCATTAAGGGAGACTTGGACATAGAAGGGTTATATTAAATTGGATAGTAGGAAGATAATAGAATCGTCTTCCTCTTGAGTAGGACTTGTGTACTGCATTCCCTACCTTTATTTCATTACATGGAGGCATGGAGAGAGTGTAAGTGCCCCGGTTCGTCCGAGTCACCCTTATTGTCAATTACGTGACTCAGTTGAACTTGCCTTGGATGAATAAGAAGATCTACTATGGAGTTGAAGCGTCTACACCGAATACGATATTGGCACACAGGTAAGTGAACCATAGGAGACCTTAGGCTAAGTCATATACCTAGAAGTCAATTGGAAAATAAATTAAATACGTGACTTTCAGCCTCAAGGCCTCATGCAATCTGCCGAGGCCTCGCAGCCAGTTATGCTGAGCTGAGCTGAGTCTAACTGACCTTATGTCGAGCTGACTCAGTCTCTTACAGTTTTAGAAAGTTAAAATCTGTGACTGTTTAATTGAGAGGTAATTATGGGTAAATTTATTGGAAGCTTATTATGGTAAATAAAATTATCCACATGGTGAGATGGATAATTATGCTAAATTGATTGGAAGCTTATTATGGTAAACAAATTTATCCATGGTGAGATGTTGCTACTTCTCTTAAGTTTGAATTTGAATATCCTTGGGGAGCTGTCCATAACAATTATGGAAAGGCTCCTTCATGATTTGTAATCCACCTTGCAATATTCCCATCAAGTCCTTGATTTAAGGCTAAGATAAATGATTTGCAAGTCTTGCAAGGTGGAGATGAGTTGGCTGATATCTGATTGATATCTGGCTGATCTGGCTGAATCATTGACACAGCACATGTGTGCTGTCTTTCCAGCAAATACCGCTGGGGAGGCCTCGTCAGAATCAGCGAGGCCTCGCAGGCGTGACTTACAGCAAAACTGCAAGCTGTCTTTCCAGAATTACCTCTGGCGAGGCCTCATCAGAAACAGCGAGGCCTCGCTGACGTGACTTACTGCACTCCTTAAAACTGCTTATAAAATAACAGTAAGTGGGCTGTTTTAAGTACCGAATACACACAGGAAATACTCAGGAACATATTACCAGTGAGTGATCATTCGGCCTTCCCTCTAGACACCTTTCTTCATCATCTTTCTTAGTGAATGTTTGGGTAATTAATACTCCAATCCTAATGAAGAACAAGGTGTTCATATAGGACTATAAAACCCGTCATACCCTTATCCTATACTGCTGTGCCGATAGTCATTTTGATGGAGCTAAACTAATGGAAATGAGCACACAGATTCAGTAAAGAAGAAAGGGCTTAACGGAAAACGGTCAAGGCTCAAGGCAAGTATTTCTTCTTTGTTTTATTTCAAACATTGTAAAGTGGATTAGAACAGTGTTTCGAACCACTCTAAAAAATAGTAGAGATTAGACCGATTGGGTTGAACCTCTATAAAAAACTAAGTTGTACTATTTGGGTGTGGACCCTACATAGTATATTTGGGATAGCCCTAGAGAGGGTGATCCAACAGTGGATGTAGGTTCAGGTGAACCGAACCACTATATATCGTTGTGCATGTGTGGTTTGTATTAATGGTTTGATTCATTTGTTTATCACTTGCACATACATTTATTCCGCTGCACATATTGTTAAATCTGATTTATTTTTAAAAGGGAACTAAAATTGAAACCGACCTATTCATCTCCTTCTAAGTCGTGCATACTTCTAGTAACGGAATTTCAGAGAGGCTCTGCATTTGATAATTAGAATATGAAAAATGAAAAAGAGTGTTGTCATCAATCAATCTCAAACTCTCCAAGTCTCTTTACTTTGAGAGACTTATTCCTGAAATTATATTTTTATTTTTGAAAAAGAAAATATTCAGATTTTAAAAGGATATAAACTATATATTATTTTTGAAAATGGAGTTATAATTTGAAACAAAATATCAATTTTACTTAAACAATTTTAAACTCAGTTTCATATACCCATTGAACTAGGTCGTGTATATGATATTTCATATTTTCTAAAAGAAGTAAGATCATTTATTTGTGTCTATATTTCAGCAATAACGTGCCTAACACTTGTATCTAAAGGAGAATTGATAGAGAAATGAGAAAAAAAAATTATAATAAGGGATACGGGATCTATCTTTTTATCTATTTCTCATCACCTAAATGGTGAAAGAATACACTAGTATCCTTTATTATCGTCTATATCCCTGCTCATTCCTAAAAATACAATTAGAGAGATGAAAGATAATAAAAAGATCTTTGATTTTAAAATGTCATGGTTCAGAGTTAAAAAGATGATGCATGTGATTTTTCTCTGTTTGATGATTTTCAAATAAACGAATATCTAAGTCTAATAGATTGAGGTCTAAATTTTTTAAAGGACTTGTAGATTATTTGTCTAATGCTAGTGACCATAAAATTAGAACATGGAAATGACAGACACGGATTAGTACGACCCAAAATTGTTTGACTCAATTATAGCGATAAGACATGGTGAGTTGAGTTAGACCTAAAATTTGTGAACTCGGATGAGTTTAATTGGAATAAACCACACTCATAAGATGAAATATATATATTACAAAAAATTAATTAGTAGAATTTATGAATTATCACAAATTGAGTAAAATTGTCATCTTTCAGTCAAAGACCCATCCAACTCTTTAAGTATTGTACAACCCACATTGTATAAAATTCTCCTTAAAGACAAATGCATGCCCACTATAGTAGAATCGTGGTTAAATCCAAGTCTTCTCATTAAGGGAGACTTGGACATAGAAGGGTTACGTTTAATTGGATTGTATGAAGATATTAGAGTCGTCTTCCTCTTGAGTAGGAATCGTGTACTGCATTCCCCACCTTCTTTCATTACATTAAGGCATAGAGAGAGGTCCTGCATTTGATAATAAGAATATGAAAATTGAAAAATGAAAAATAGTTTTGGCATCAATTAATCTCAAACTTTCCAAGTCACTTCACTTGGGGAGACTTTCATTTCTAAAATTATATATTAATTCTTGAAAAAGAAAATATTCAAATTTTAAAAAGAAATAAACAATATATTATTTTTCAAAATGGAGTTATAATTTGAAATAAAATATCAATTTTACTTTAAAAAATTTAAAATGAGTTCCATATACCACTTAAAGTAGGTTGTGTATATGAAATTTCAATTTTTTTAAAAGAATTGAGATCATTTAATTGTATTAATATTTCAGCAATAAGATAAATAACCATTATTTCTAAATGACAATTGATAGAGAAATTGGAAAAAAATAATTTATAATATCCTTTAACCATTTAGGTGATGTAAAGTAGATAAAAAAATAAATCTTTTATCTCTTATTATCGCCGATGTCCCTGCTCATTCCTAAAGAAAACAATTGGAGAGATGAAAAGTAATAAAAATATCTGTGATTTTAAAATGTCATGGTTCAGAGTTAAAAAAATGATGCATGTGATTTTTTTCTCTATTGATGATTTTCAAATAAACCACCATCTAAGTCTAATGGATTGAGATCCAAATTTTTTAAAAGACTTTTAGATTATTTGTCTAATGCAAGCGACAACAAAATTGGAACATGGAAAGGACAAACACAGATTAGTACGGCGCAAAATTGTTGGAATCAATTAAAGCAATAAAACATGCTGAGTTGAATTAGACCTAAAATTTGTAGAATCAGTTGGGCTTAATTGGAATAGACCACACTCATAAGATGAAATGTATTACAAAAAACTAATGATTAAAATTTATAAATTATTGCAAATTGAGTAAAATTGTCATCTTTCAGTCAAAGACCCAACCAACTCCTTAAGTATTGTGCAATCCACACTGCATAAAATTCTCTTAACAGACAAATATGGGCCCACCATAGAAGATTTGTGATTAAATCCAAGGCTTCTCATTAAGGGAGACTTGGACATATAGGGTTTACATTAAATTGGATTGTAGGAAGATATTAGAGTCGTCTTCCTCTTGAGTAGGACTTGTGTACTACATTCCCCACCTTTCTTTCATTACATGGAGGCATGGAGAGAGGTTCTACATTTGATAATCAGAATTGAAAATTGAAAAATGAAAAAGAGTGTCGGCATCAATCAATCTCAAACTCTCCAAGTCTCTCCACATAGCGAGACTTATTTCTGAAATTATATTTTTATTTTGGAAAAAAGAAAATATTCAGATTTTAAAAGGATATAAACTATATTTTATTTTTGAAAATGAAGTTATAATTTGAAACAAAATATCAATTTTACTTAAACAATTTTAAACTCAGTTTCATATACCCATTGAACTAGGCCCTGTATATGAAATTTCAAGTTTTCTAAAAGAAGTGAGATCATTTAATTGTGTCTATATTTCAGAGTTAAAAAGATGATGCATGTGACTTTTTTCTCTGGTTGATGATTTTCAAATAAACCAATATCTTAGTCTAATAGATTGAGATCCAAATTTTTTAAAGGACTTGTAGATTATTTGTAAAATATAATCGACCACAAAATTGGAACATGGAAAGGATAGACACAAATTAGTACGACGCAAAATTGTTGGAATCAATTACAGCTATAAGACATGTTGAGTTGAGTGAGACGTAAAATATGTAGAATCAGTTGGCTTAATTGGAATAGACCACACTCATAAGATGAAATATATGTATTACAAAAAACTAATGATTAGAATTTATAAATTATTGTAAATTGAGTAGAATTTATAAATTATTGTAAATAGAGTAAAATTGAGATCATTCAGTTAAAAATCCAACCAACTCTTTAAGTATTGTGCGACCCACATTACATAAAATTTTATTAAAGGAGAAATAAGTGCCCACTATAGAAGACTTGTGGTTAAATTCACGTCTTCTCATTAAGGGAGACTTGGACATAGAAGGGTTACACTATATTGGATTGGAGGAAGATATTACACTTCTCCCTTTCTTTCATTGCATGGAAGCATGAAGAGAGGTCCTGCATTTGATAATTAGATTATGAAAATTGAAAAAAAGAGTATTGGCATCAATTAATCTCAAACTCTCCAAGTCTCTTCACATGGGGAGACTTATTTCTAAAATTATAATTTTATTTTTGTAAAAGAAAATATTCAGATTTTAAAAGGATATAAACTATATATTATTTTTGAAAATGGAGTTATAATTTGAAACAAAACATCAATTTTACTTAAACAATTTTAAACTCAATTTCATATACCCATTGAATTAGGTCGTGTATCTGAAATTTCAAAGTTTTTAAAAGAAGTGAGATCATTTAATTGTTTTTATATTTCAGCAATAACATGCATAACACTTATATCTAAATGAGAATTGATAGAGAAATTAAAAAAAAAAAATATAGGGATACGGGATCTATTTTTTTTATCTACTTCTCATCACATAAACAGTGAAAGAATACACTAGTATCACTTATTATCACCGATGTCTCTACTCATTCGTAAATAAACAATTGGTGAGATGAAAGGTAATAAAAATATCTCTAATTTTAAATTTTCATGGTTCAGAGTTAAAAAAATTATGCATTTGATTTTTTTCTCTGTTTCATGATTTTCAAATAAACCAATATCTAAGTCTAATAGATTGACATCTAAATTTTTTAAAGGACTTGTATATTATTTGTCTAATGTAAGCGACCACAAAATTGGAATATGAAAAGGACGTACATGGATTAGTATAACCCAAAATTGTTAGACTCAATTACAGCAATAAGACATGCTGAATTGAGTCAGACCTAAAATTTGTGGACTCAGTTGAGCTTAATTGGAATAGACCACACTCATAAGATGAAAGATATGTATTATAAAATCGTAATGAGTAAAATTTATAAATTATTTCAAATTGAGTAAAATTGACGTCTTTCGGTCAAAGACGCAACCAACTCCTTAAGTATTGTGCGACCCACATTTTATAAAATTCTATTAAAAGACAAATAAGGGCCCACCATAGAAGACTTGTGGTTAAATACAAGTCTTCTCATTAAGGGAGACTTGGACATAAAAGGGTTACATTAAATTGGATTGTACGAAGATATTAGAATCGTCTTACTCTTGAGTTGGAGTTGTGTACTGAATGCCCCACATTTCTTTCATTACATTGAGGCATGGAGAGAGGTCCTGCATTTAATAATCAGAATATGAAAATCGAATAATGAAAAAGAGTGTCGGCAACAATCAATCTCAAACTCTCCAAGTCTCTTCAGATGGGGAGACTTATTTCTGAAATTATATTTTTATTTTTGAAAAAGAAAATATTCATATTTTAAAAGGATATAAACTATATATTATTTTTGAAAATGGAGTTATAATTTGAAACAAAATATCAATTTTACTTAAACAATTTTAAACTCAGTTTCATATACCCATTGAACTAGGTCGTGTATATGAAATTTCAAGTTTTCTAAAAAGAAGT
This sequence comes from Chimonanthus praecox, assembly GCA_022113865.1. Classification (NCBI taxonomy): domain Eukaryota; kingdom Viridiplantae; phylum Streptophyta; class Magnoliopsida; order Laurales; family Calycanthaceae; genus Chimonanthus; species Chimonanthus praecox. The sequence continues at coordinate 34,240,335 of CM039094.1, forward strand.
GAGATCATTTAATTGTGTCTATATTTCAGCAATAACATGCATAACACTTATATATAAAGGAGAATTGATAGAGAGATTAGAAAAAAAAATTATAACTAGGGATACGGGATCTATGTTCTTATCTACTTCTCGTCACCTAAATGGTGAAAGAATACACCAGTATCCCTTATTATCGCTGATGTCCCTGCTTATTCCTAAAGAAACAATTGGAGAGATGAAAGGTAATAAAAATGTCTGTGGTTTTAAAATGTCATGGCTCAGAGTTAAAAAGATGATGCATATGATTTTTTTCTCTATTTGATGATTTTCAAATAAACCAATATCTAAGTTTAATGGATTGGGATCCAAATTTTTTAAAGGACTCGTAGATTATTTGTCTAAAGTAAGTGACCATAAAATTGGAACATGGAAAAATAGACACAATTAGTACGACCCAAAATTGTTGGACTCAATTACAACAATAAGACATGCTGAATTGAGTCAGACCTAAAATTTGTGGATTCAATTGAGCTTAATTGGAATAGACCACACTAAAAAGATGAAAGATATATTCTACAAAAAACTAATTAGTAGAATTTATAAATTATTGCAAATTGAGTAAAATTGTCATCTTTCAGTCAAAGACTCAACCATAACTTTAATTGTTGAGTGACTCATATTGCATAAATGTCATCTAAAATGCTAATATGGGCCCACCAAAGAAGATTTCCGGTCAAGACCAAGTCTTCTCATTTAGGGAGACTTGGAATCAGAAGGTTTATATTGAATGGAATGGATCAATTTTATAAGAACCTGACTCGCCCTTGATTGGACCGGAGGCTCGACCAGGGTCAACAACTTCAAGGGCCAGTTCAGCATGAAACCCGTATGGCATTGAAGACCTCAAAACCCTTGTTGGCTCACGGGTGAAAATGGGTTTCATTGTTAACCCCTTCAACGTGGCCTACAGATCAACCTAAAATCAATTTTTTTTTCCTATTTTCCTTTTTATTCAATTTTTTTTCAGCTTTCCTTGTTATCGTGGGGACTCATGAGTGTCTAATAAAAAAATCCATTGATATCGTGGAGATTTAGGACTCCAATAAACTTATATAGTAATAAATATTAAATATTCTAAATTTAGTATAGCAAATCACATCTTATTCTACAATTACAAGGATCCTGACGAACATATGCTTTCTATTCGAAAACACACGGTTAAGTTATCATTGATAGACCAATATTTAATCCCTTACAATTTGATCAATCCTCAACATCTTTGAGCCAAAATTATTTGAAATTCAATTTTTTTAAACTTACTGTAAGAAAAGAGAATAAAGTGAGCACGATTATTTGTTAGAGATATTTTCATTATTCTAACTTGATTTGTTTTTAAATTACAATCAACATATTGCTACTTCTGAGCAGTATTCCTATCCAAAAAGAAAATAATTTAGAGGCATGAATTGGGACTAAATTCAAAAGTCATTATGAAGGAAACTCATACACTGTAGTCTGTAAATAATGGAGATGCAAATACTGGTTGGAATACCTGGAAAGCTACAAGGATGAGTAAAAGGAAAATCTCACCATGAACCCTCATTTGCAAAGGGGCTCCCATGTAAAAAGTTTCTTCCCATGTAAGTATCATTAACCTTATTTTTTTTGTATTTCTGAAGAGTGTATTGGGTCAAGAGATTTCTTAATGAGTGTAACTCTTATTTGATGAATTTTGCTAGGTTGAGGCCTCTTTTTCTTATTTCATTATACTTTTCTTTACTCTCATGCAATAGCCTATGCATTTTTAAAGTGTAGATCCATTACAAGTATCAACAATCTATTATTAAAAGAGAGAAAACCACTAGAATTGGGACGTAGAAACTATTCCACAACCTTGAATATCAAACCCTCTCTCAACCCATTCTTCTTTCTTTCTCCGATCAACCCAACTACTCATTTATACTACCATAGTGCTTTAATAGGCTGTCCTGTCATCCAGAGCCAACATTATTGTTCCTTCCGTAGATGGGCTATCCCATAATGTTAAGACCCATTTAGATAGGGTGGTCATCCTAATAGGAGAATATTCCTTTAGTAGACACGGATTTTTTGGATTTCTCACTTTGCCCCATCCGTAGAAATTGGCTCACTTTTTCAGTGATGGTACACCATTGAGTGAACCGGTTCACTGAAAAGTGAATCGATTTATATGTAAAATGATCTGATCAGTGCACCAATTTGGACTCTCAAGAAATCGGTACACCGATTTTCAAGTGATCCGGTCGGTGCACCTGTCCAATGCACCGATAAGTGAACCGATTTCTGCGGATAGATAAAGGATAAAATAGAAAGTTCACTAAAATCCATGCCTCCTAAAAGATAACGCCTGTATTAGGATGCCCATCCTTTAGATACTCTCACTAACCACACAGACAAGGTTTTGCATTTTAAACTTTGATGGCTCATCTAAATTACCATAGGTAAGGGAGGATGTGGTGGGATTCTTCAGAACAAGAATGGACATATCATTATGATGTACTCATTTTGTATTAAATCAACTAATTATATATATATATATATATATATATATATATATATTGAAAATTAAGGTGTTCAACATCTTATCTAATTAATTTTTGAGGCATTTGTAAACTTCTCAATCTACACATACTGAGTATATAAAATTGGAAGTGACCATTTTTATGTTGAGGAGCACTTGATCTCAAAACTTTCTGCAAATATAGACAGATTTTGACATCACATCAACCCCTCATATAATCCTTTATCTTCTCTTTTACAAGATAAATTTCGACTTATTTTTTGTATTTGCAAAATTCGAAGTACGTTAGGATTTTATAAATGACTTTTATCAACATTAAGGGGATGTCCACCACACCTTTCATTAGTGGAGCAAGCCAATCACGTTGTGTATTAATTGGCAATTTTCACTCATTAACTCCAATCCTTGTTTCAGCAATTTCTATCTAACATAATGCTTTTACTTGATTCATTATGTGTTGGATTAATTCTTTTTCCTTTTAAGATTGGTTCCCATGTAAATATTATATATTAATTACACTCACGTAGGGAAGGCCGCCCATCCTAACATGTTTTCTGTCACCAAGCACAGATTTTCAAAATTTTGGGTGAAAAGTCAATTTTACTCTTCTCTCTTTGAAAAGCAACTGCTTAGCGGTGTACCTGCAGTGCACTGATAATTTCGAGCGGTACACCGCTCAACTAACTTCAAAGTTATTTTTTAAGCACTATGTATTTTCAAAAAAATTCAAATTTAACATCTAAACTAATTACAATAACCTAATAAAAATATTTAAGACTTCAAGATCTTTTGACTCTCCCAAATGCTTAAAACACAGTATTTTACAAATAAAGGTATTCTTGGGCTGTACCGAAAACACATTTGGGAGTGTCAAACGATATTGAAGTCTTAAAGTATTTTTATCAAATTATCATAATTAGTCTGGATATTTAATTTGAGAATTTTTAGAAATACATAGTGGTTAAAAATAGCCTTATGCATTATTTTAGCATTTGCAACGTAGACCGTTATTTTTTAAGCACTGTGTATTTCCAAAATTTCTTAAATTGAATATCCGAACTAATTACGATAACCTGATAAAAATACTTTAAGACTTTAAGGTCTTTTGACACTCTCAAATGCTTAAAACACAGTGTTTTATAAATAAGGGTATCCCTAGGCTGTGCCGAAAATACATTTGGGTGTGTCAAAAGACCTTAAAGTCTTAAAGTATTTTTATCAGGTTATCGTAATTAGTTCAGAAATTTAATTTGAGAAATTTTGAAAATACACAGTGGTTAAAAAATAGTGGTCTATATTGCAAATGCTCCGGTAATGCATAGTTAAATAATAAAATCTCCCACTGTTTATTTTCAAAATTTCTCAAATTAAATATCTTGACTAATTACGATAACTTGATAAAAATATTTTAAGACTTCAAGGTCTTTTGACACTCCACATGTGTTTTCAGCACAGTCCAGGGATACCCTTATTTATAAAACACTGTGTTTTAAGCGTTTGGGGGTGTCAAAAGACCTTAAAGTTTATAAAGTATTTTTATCAGGTTATCGTAATTAGTCCCGATATTGAATTTGAGAAATTTTGAAAATACGCAGTGCTTAAAAAATAACGGTCTACATTGTAAATGCTACAGTAGTGCATAGTAAATTATTTAAAAAATAAAAACTATTTTAAAACTTTAAAGTTATTTTTTAATCACTGTGTATTTCTAAAATTTCTTAAATTAAATATCCGGACTAATTACGATAACCTAATAAAAATACTTTAAAACTTCAATATCTTTTGACACTCCCAAATGTGTTTTCGGTACAGCCCAGGGATACCCTTATTTGTAAAATACTGTCTTTTAAGCGTTTGGGAGTATCAAAAGACCTTGAAGTCTTAAAGTATGTTTACCAGGTTATTTTAATTAGTCCGGATATTCAATCTAAATTTTTTTTAAAATACACAGTGCTTAAAAAATAACTTTGAAGTTAGTTAAGCGGTGCATTGCTTGAAATTATCAGTGCATCCCAGGTACACCGCTATGCAGTTGCTTTTCAAAAAGAGAAGGGTAAAATAGACTTTTCATTTTAAATTTTGAAAACCCGTGTCCAGTGACAAAAAATTCCCGTGTGAGGATGAGCGGCCCGTAGGGAAAGAATATGTATGAAATAAACAATTAATTCATACTAATAGAAAGCATGCATTTTGCATGAGGAACATTGGTCAAATTTTATAGATAATAATGTTTTTAATTCACAAAATTTTTATATAGATTTTTCTATTTTTATATATTAATATAAAAGAATTCCAGTCGTATCTTTAAAAATCAGCAAACTTCCTTTTCTATTTTTTGTTAATTTTTGCATATTTTTTCCTATTTTTAGATAATAATATTATAAAATTGAACTAAACCCTTTCAACTCACCACCAAATCTCATCTCACAATATCTTTTCCTATTTTTACCTCTTTTTTTCAACATAGAAATAAATCATAATGAACAAACAATCAAAATTCATTTTACTAATAGATACACTGTTTCTAGTAGAAAATTTTCTTCGTTGATTTTTAAAAATAAATAAATTAAATCATGCTGATATCTTTTAGCATATCCTTTCACAAGTGTTTGGCTGCATTATTAAAAAATGAGAGACTCAACCTAAACATAATCAGCGGTTCAAAAAACGCCACTCTTCTCTTTTTTTAAAACAAAAAATTGGATGGTTTTTCCTTTTTCTTTTTTAATTTTATCTGAAGTAAAAATAAAAAATAGATTTTTTTTTTTAAATATTTTTTCTGGAAAAAATACAAAATATCAGCTGATATTTTGACACGGAAACTGTTATTTTTTTTCAAACTTTCGCTGATATTCAAGAAATTAGCTTCTATTTTAGGCCAATACAACACAGTGATATTGCGAATGCTTTTTTCTTGAACCGATATATACAGATACACCCGAAAATAATAATAATAATTCTGCTTGTGACTGCTTGGTGTGAAAAGGCATGTGTTAGTTTGAAAATTAAAAATAAAGGACAGGTGGTGTTTGGGTAGGCCACTAGCACCATTAAATAAAAGGAATGAGATTTCTGACCAAATAGTTATTATTGACTATACACTTGTACCCACTAGCAGCAATGAAAAGAAGGATAAAAATAAAAGCCGAGAACAACTCACAACCACTTTTATTCATTGATCACCTAGAAAGTAGAAACAAGAGGAAGAGCTGAGCTGATTGTGTAAGGATTCCCGACTCGGAAAAAGGGAAAAAAAAAAAATAAAGATATCTTTCCTTTTAATGCAAAGTGGACCATTCTTACAGCGGTAATTTTTTTTTAATTTATACTTGGGAAATCATAAGATAATCATTATAAAATTTCTAAAGGTGAATCCACTAACCCTAGGACACACCAACATTAGGCTATGGGGGTTCGAACCAGTAACCTCCTCCTTCCAAAGGCAGGAGGCAACCACTTAAACTACACTCATGTGAAGAATAACTTCACTTTACTTAAAATGACGACAACTCGAGGAACTTGATTGAGTTGTATCTATGAAATTATTTGAATGATTTTATCTCGGGCTGAAATTTAGGTGGAATGAGTCTAGTTTTAATAAATTAATTCAATCTATATAAACAATTATTAAGTCTAACTTGGCTTGACTCGATCCAACTTGAGTTGCTGGGCCAATCCAACTCAAGTTACTGGCTCGACAGCTCAACCTATTTTTAGCCTAAATTTGAGAGAAAAAAAAATCAGTAGTAGATTTTTATATTTCTTGAAATTCGAGTCAAGATTAAGTGAGGTTGATTTTAAATTTCTAAGTCCAACACAACTGAATTTTCTACAGTTTTTTCCCAATCCAACCTGATATCAAATTTACAAATACGAAACTCAACCTACTGGCCTAAATTTCACCCTTAATTCTCTCAAACTCATTGATTTGATTGAGATGAGTTGCATTCGACCAACATATGAACTATGGCTAAGAGATTAAAGAAAATTTTGAAATTTAATATTTGTGAAAGGCAGTCATTCTTTTTCATTAAATATCATTATTGAAGCTACAAATCTTAGTTATTTGAGATCGATTTTTAAAGTTTTTCTCATTTTACTTTGTTATATTTTTCATTATTCAATCTTTCTTTGTCATCCATTCAGTGTGAGAATGGGGCCATAAACAGTGAGGTGGGTATTGGCGATTACTCACAATTTCAAAATCTCTAATAAAGAGGAAATTTAAACAAAGGGCCTTTTTGAAAAATTGAAATTTATATGGTAGTAGCCTTCCTTTCAATCATAAGTGACCCAAAAGAAAATTTCCGATTGTGCCCCGTGCCCCTTTTCTTATTTTTCTTGGCTTTCATATTACAAATTGATCAAGTTGGCTCAATCCTCAACACTTTTGAGCCACAACAGTCATCCCTCACGATTTTTAGTCCATTTTATATATATATAAAACTTCTACGAGTGATACCTGTTGTCCCTTAGAGCACATCAAATAAGGTCATGGGGCTCGAATCTCGCACCTCTTAATTCTTGAAGTGGAAGATTATCAATTAAATTACACCTATATATTGGCTTCACCGAAATTAATGTGTCTAGAAATTATATCCGTAGCAATTTCAGAACCAATCTTAATATTCAAAATTACACATCGAGTTGCTGAGTCTGAACCCTGACTGACTCACTATCGTATTGTTGTTCTAAAAAGATGTCTCGATGGATCAGTGCTTAAGAGGGTCCAAACCCAAATAATTGTATCAGATTTGTACTTTTGCCAGCCAAGAGACCAATTATTTCTCTCTCAAATTAGTTGATTGAAATCACGTCTTGTGGCATCAAAATCACATCTGTGTGAATGACTATTTTATGATATGACACGTGAAAGGAATCAAAATGCAGCCGGTGCACATGAGACTAATTCCACGTATACACAAAATTATATGTAAGACACTGTAATAATTGATGATATTAAAAAGACAATTACAGCATACAAACTCTAATAATAAAACATAGCATGTAATAATATATTCTTGACCTCAAATGCCACACTAGCTCATAAATTAGAAAAAGAAGACGAAGAAGAAAAAGGAGGAGATGATCTGCATGTCATATAAATCACCATATATCACTATCTAGAGAAGAAGAAGAAGTGTTGATCGAAACTGATTCAACAGTTGGGAAAGGGAACGTTGCATTGACGAGCGACTCTATGCGAATTTGCAGAGTTGACATACTGCTTAAGATTTGGATCTCTTAGATACTGGCAAAGGCATGGCTGTTGTTCCTTAAGTTTGCTGCAACATGTGGCGGAAGGCGGTGCCGACGACGTGATCGCCGATGCGCAAGGTGCCAGCTGCACTGCATTGCAAGTGACTGCCATGGAAAGCTGGGCATGACCCAGAAGCACCACTAGTGCAATACACACTACAAAGCTGGGTAGCTTCATTTCCAAACCAGAGTGACAAGAAATTGATGACAAAGAAGAAGGACAATAATGAAGAGGAGGAGATGGAGATGGGGCTAAATGATAAGAGTGGTTAGTCAATTTATAGAGAGGTCGGTGAGATAATGATTCAAAGGAATGATGCCAAGTGGACGAAGATATTAAATTGTCACTTGCTATTTTTTTTCTTTCTTTTAATTAAAAAAAAATCAAAGGAAGGTTTGAAAGCTCTTACTACAGGAGTCAAGGTCTGCTAGTACTTCCAAAATGAAATTGAAATTATTGGCATTAGATTTTTCTGAAGTCTTGACTTGATTTGGATTTAATAAACAGCCAGTCCACTCAATTGTTGGGATTAAGCGGCAAGTGGAAACCACACACTTAAATAAGTTTTTTTTTTTAAATTTTGAAGTTTTTCTTAGAAAAAAGGACACTAGTGCGTATGATGGTACACCTTAATTTTCAAATTCTGGCCAAAATATCAGTTATTTCAACCTTTTCATACTTTTTAAAAAAAAATCAATTATCCTCTCGAAGTCCTAAAATATTAGCTCCGTTGTTATTTAGGGATTTAAAAAAAAAAAATCAAAATTTTAATTTTAATAGAGATAGGAATTTGAGTTCAACATGTTATATTTGTTATTTAGTTTCACCCCACTGTATATGATATGAGAGAACACCTCTGTACTCCGAGAGAATTTAATTCAATAATTGGCCTCACAGAGAATTTCTGCAGGAAAGATTTTTTTCAGTATACACTAATTTTGTATTCAACTTGGGTTAAGAATTATTTTTTTTTTATGAAAATTCTAATCATATAAGACTCAAAGTTCCTTAATAATTGGATTTATTCTAGATTAAAGTTTTATATAATCAAATCCACAATCCGATGGAAACACAACCTAACTCGACAACTTTGAAGCAACCCAATTCATTGCTACCCCTAACCTCAGCCAGCGTATTTAAACACCTTCATATTTTGAGCTCATTTGAGTATTTATTTATTTATAGATAATATGAGTATTTGAAGTGAGACGGATCTCACGTATACACGAAATAACCTGCAAACTTCACGTGTCAAGTAAATTTTTGACGAGTCTAATCCTAGAAGCTTAGACTAAAAAGTTTATTAATTTGACCTATAATGAATACTGGGCTTTTTTAATAAAAAATAAATACTGGGTTTTGGCCAAACATTTTTAGTGATAGTTCAACCCCAAATGGATTGGGAAAATAGTACTGTTTTCTATCTTTTTTAATGTTAGGCTAGGAAAGGAAAAGAAAAGATTCTCAATTGACTTATCAATTGAGCTACCGCTAATCACGCAATTTGATAGCTACACCATTTCAGCTGAAGTAGATGTTTCACACCTGAATAGAGGTTTGATCTAATCAAAAAATAATTTATCTAATTATTGAATAGATCAAGTTGAAACTAATTTTAAAGTTAAAAAATATCATACTTCTCAGATTTTAAGTGAAATCAAACAAGTATTGAAGTTTTTGAATTCTATAGATGTTAGACTGACAATCTGTCCATAAAAAAGATTTTATTGAATTTAATTGAAGGGTAGCAATCCTCCCACGAGTGTTTTGTGTAACCAGACATGGGATTTCGTGGATTTCTCACTTTACCCTTTTCCTGCCGTACCAAAAATTTAAAAAAAAATGTCAAAAATCTGCTCACTGACCAGATCACTAAAATCGAATTACTGAAATTTATCTAAGTGAGACTATTTTTTTCATACAGAACAGCAAATTGGATCACTGACCGGATCACTGAAATTGGCAGGTGAAAGGTATAATAGACAATACAGTAAAATCCGTGTCGGGTTATACAAAACACTCGTGGGAGGATTGCTACCCTAATTGAAATGTCAACTTCAAATTGACGAAATCTATCCGTATTTGGCCGTTATCGGGCGATATCGAATATATATCGCCGATATGTATCGGTGATATTGCTCGATATCGGTTGTTTTAATTAAAAAAAATTAAAAAAAAAAAGAGTGAAATTTTGCGGTCGATATATCGGCTGAGACCGAATTTAAACCCCTGGTTTCATCAGTTAGCTTGATAAAATCTTTTTTTTTAAAAAGTCTGAAATCATCTATTTAGTAACTATCAAATGGTCATTGGGTAATGGTTAGGATAGTCAAATCCATAACATTTTAGATTATTATTAAAGAAGAGAGTCTATTATAACAAAGTTGGTGAATGTTGCCTCAGGACGCGGGAGGTCACGGGTTCGAGCCCCCATGGCCTAACCTTGGTGTGCCTTAGGGGTAGGGGTCCACCCGTGGGGGTTTTACGCTGGGTATCCCGCGGTTTCCCACACGAAAATTCAAAAAAAAAAGTTGGTGAATGTTGACTATTTCAACAATAATAATTATAAATTTATACTCATCTAGTTGTTTGATAAGTAATTAATTTACAAAATATAGTTGATTAAATGTAGCTATAAATGCCAACATCTTATATAAAAAAATGAATTTAATAAAAAAGATGCAAAAGAATCCAATTAATGATATAACAAGGCAACAACCCTTGTCATATTCTTATCGAAATGCCCTATCCTTCAAGACATTGCATTAACAAGATTAGATACATTGCATTGGAATGAAAAATGAAGCATGATTGTGCCATCTTCTCCTTTCCCTTTCTACATCCACCAGATCCATGTTCCATCGATCCCTCCACTTAACTTTACATGAATTCCCTATTCCCAAGCCCCATTACCACCAACCCTTTAATGCCCACCAACCAATGTCACCATCTTTTCCACCGTCCCAATATGGTCTTTAATATTTCCCATTCTCCATTAATTAAACCCGTCCATTTATCCCACTTAGTTTCATTTTAATTCCATTCTTTACATTGAACCCATTAATCACACCCATTACTCCTATTGAACCCACTAATCCTTTCACCCGATCATACCTGTTGCATCAAAACCTAATTCCAACTTAAAATAGACTCGAACTCACTTAACCTATTTAACATAACCTAAAATAGACACGAACACGAAGTAAGCCCAAACCCAACCCGATCTTGAGTACCTTTGTTATATTTTTCGGAGTTTCTTGCTCTGTTTTTTGGAGCTTGATCTTTATTCGATTATGCACCATTTAAGAGTTTACGGTACAATAATAGAAACGTTAGAATATGGTGATTTTAAAGAAGTTGTGAAAAAAAAATAGAATTACAATAGTTTTTGAATTAACTTAATCATTAGGGACAAAGGTTCAGCCGACGTATCGAATCGTATTGACTAATATGTCGTATCGTCAAATACGATACATATCAGCCTGATACACAATCAATTTTCAATTAAAAAAATCAGGAAAAATCATAAAAAAAAAAAATAGAGGAAAATGGAAAATCTAGTGTGAGCATATTTTGGTTAAAAATGATTATTTTCATAGAGTATTAGACCCTTAAGAACCAAAATTTCAGTATGATTAAATGATGCCAAAACAATTAAAAAATGAAAAAAAAATAGAAAATGGACAATCAATATGAGCAAACACCTTATATGAAATTGATGTTCTTTAGTGTCCCATAATAACATGTATCTTCAATTACAATTCCTTAATTTTTTCGTAAAAAAATTAGAATTTTATAAAAATGTTTGAATATTAGAAAAATCAGATAAACATTCTAAATATTATATCAATCACATTAAGGCTCTTCATTTAATTCCATATACATTTGCACAATATTTCTTTAATTTTTTTCACAAGAAATCCCAAGATGGGAATTATCTTAGAAAGCTTGGATTTCATGATTTTTTCCGAAAAAAGTAGAAAATCACACAAATACACTAAAAACTATATCAAATACACTAAGGCATCTCCATTCAATAACATAAATACTAATATCATTTCATTGAATTATTTTCACAAAAACCCTAAAGTTGGGGTTATCTTTGAGGAAAAATTAAAAAAAAATGATGAAAATAACTCAAAAATGGATAAATTTGAATGAAAAAAAAAGTTTAGAGTGGAAAAATACCTTTGCCACTTGAAAAACATTCTTCTAAACCTTCTGAAAACATACCCAATACAAAATTTAAACCGAAAAAGCCATCGAAATGATAATTTTTTACATAAAAAGTTAAATACAGCTGAGTTTATACTATATCAACTGATACGAGTAGATATGTGTCAGTTGTTAATGGTGTATATTGCCTGATAAATATATTGTAATGACGATACTATATGCATTGGCAAATATATTTTGACAAATAAAAATCTGATACATATCGACTAATTTTTATACCTATACTATATCAATCTAAGAACCAAACTGTCATAAAAATCGATTCAAATCCAACTAAGTCAAACCATTCGTATAGCTTAACTGGTTGCTTTCCGAGCCTCCAAGACCTAACATTGGTGTGCTCTATGGGTAATAGACTCACTCATGAGAATTTTAGTAAGACTGTATTTGAAATTTAAAAAGAAAAAAAAATGAAAAACGAAATGCTTTGTTTCAATGATGTGCTGAATTTCCACCAGTGAATCATAAAAATTCCCACTAAGATTCAAATAGAACGGGCGGCGAAACATGGCAGTGGAACCAAAATTCTCCCTAACATAGTCTCTGCCATTATTGTCATCTTGAATTTTGAAAGAACCTTAGTCTCTTTTACGTCACTTTGACGTATTATTGGTTAGTCTTTGTTGGTGAACATTCCTCTTAAGTTTGTCGGTTTACATATTTAATGTTAGAATAAAAAATTTACATATTTTACAATTTTTCATGATTATTTATGGCCACGCATTTAGACACGTGGATTCTCTTTTACCAAACACCAGTTTTCAGATTTTCAGAGTAAATTATTCTTTTGCCCTCCTACGTTTTATCCTTCTAACGATTTTTCAGTTGATTTTTCGGTGGAACAAATCAATACTTAAAATCCCTTAAAAATTTTAGACAGTAAAATATCTTTTAAAATTTTAAAATTATTTTTTAAGTACTGTGTATTTCCAAAATTTCTAAAATTAAATATTTAGACTAATTACAATAATCTGATAAAAATACTTTAAGACTTCAAGATCGTTTCACATTCTCAAATGTTTAAAACACAGTGTTTTACAAATAAGGGTATCCCTCAGCTGTGTTGAAAATATATTTCGGAGTGTCAAAATACCTTAAAGTCTTAAAGTATTTTAATCAGATTATCATAATTAGTTTGGATATTTAATTTGAGAAATTTTGAAAATACACAGTGCTTAAAAAATAATTTTTTAATTAATAAAATTCCCTTTAAAACTTTAGAAGTTATTTTTTAAGCACTGTGTATTTTCAAAATTTCTCAAATTAAATATCCGGGCTAATTACGATAACCATAAAATACTTTGAGACTTTAAGGTCTTTTGACACTCCCAAATGTGTTTTTGGCACAGCCGACAGATATCCTTATTTGTAAAACACTGTGTTTTAAGCATTTGGGAGTGTCAAAAGACCTTCAATTCTTAAAGCATTTTTATCATGCTATCGTAATTAGTCCGGATATTTAATTTAAGAAATTTTAAAAATATACCGTGCTTAAAAAATAACTTTTTAAATAATAAAAACTCCTTTAAATCTTTAAAGTTATTTTTTAAACACTGTGTATTTCCAAAATTTCTCAAATTAAATATCCGCACTAATTATGATAATCTGATAAAAATACTTTAAGGCTTTAAGGTCTTTTGACACTCCTAAATATATTTTTGACACAGCTGAGGGATACCCTTATTTATAAAACACTATGTTTTAAGTATTTGGGAATATCAAACGACCTTTAAATCTTAAAGTATTTTTATCATATTATCGTAATTAGTCTGGATATTTAATTTTAGAAATTTTAAAAATACACAGTGCTTAAAAAATAACTTTAAAATTTTAAAAAATATTTAATATTTAAAAGTTTTAAGAGATTTTACTGTAGCTATAAGCATTCATTCCTTCGAAATTAACTGAAAAATCATTTGAAGGATAAAACACGGGATAATTAACTGAAAAATCATTCAAAGGATAAAACACGGGAGGCAAAAGGGTAATTTACCCCAAAAATCTGAAAAACTGGTGTCTGGTAACAGAAAACCCGGGTGTGTAAATGCGCAGCCTAATTTATATATAGTTTAAAATTTTATAAGATTTTGCTTAGTTAAAGAATTTTGAACTAACAAACAAGTCTATCAAGACCTACTGATACATGAGATTTGTAGGTGCTTTTGTATATTCGTGGAATTTGTCTCACCTCCAATATATCAGGGGAATACCCATATTATTAAAAAAAAAAAAAAAGAATTACGAAAATTTCATATTTGAAAAACCCTCGTAGAATTTGCAATTTGATCTTTTAAAAAATTACAAAAATTACAATTCGTACATTAATCCCATATAAGAAAAATTATGATTCTGCAATTGATTGTTGCATCGAGGGATTATTGTTAACAAATTCAAAAAATAAAATAAAATAAAATATCAACAACCACCATTCAAAAACTTGAGAGGGTTGGCTTCGCGGTTAAGAACCTGTTTGAGAAATAGAAGGTCTTGGATTAAAGTCACTTTCAACACATGTTTTAAGAATTAGTCAAACATTCTAAGAAATTTAAATATCTTGATCTTAAAAAAAAACAACCATTCAAAACTAATCATGGAGATGATCATCTAATTGCCTAAAAGTCTAAAATAGGGAGATCCAAACATCCTCATACAAATTAAGTAGATTATCTTGCCTAGTAGCACTTAACAACCACAGTCTTGCACAATAATAGGGTCAAGTCTCTGTCACTTTCTCTCATATTTTACATAAGCCCATGGTCTTCAAGTGACAAGTGATGGACTCGTAGGTTTGAAAAATAATTAAACATTTTTAGCCTTTTCTTGCACTTGTAATTATAAATTTATGCCTGTATGTGTTAAATTGCACAGAGATTTTGATCTCTCGGTTGTGAGAGATGAAAAATGTATTTTCATTGTGTTAATAGACCATTTCCAAGAGAAAAGATGAAAAGAATATACAATTGGAAAAAATAGAATGAAACAAAATAAATACCTTCAAATTGGGATTCGTAATTTGAAGGAGGTCAATCCTTAATATTCTAATAGTATGCCATGCTTTTCGAAGTCAAAAGAGGTCTACCATAGAAAAAACTTTCTTGGCAGAAGCTTTATCTTATTGTATGGTGCATATTTTCAGCATCATGTGCAAAAAAGAGATTGAAATGAAAATAATATTGTAAAATAAATTTCATGTATAAAAATAATTATAAATAAGTAATGAAAATATAATAATGCATGTATGAAGAAAAGAATGAAATGAGTTTAATAAAATTAATTTCTGATAACCCCATTTGCATAAATTTAAAGCTAATGCATGATTTCTTGAAATATCTTCTCCATTTTAATTAAAACTAAAATTCTAATTGAAATATAAATACCATTTCCATAAAAATGAGAGAAATGATTTCATAAGGACATAAATAAATCCGAAAAAACTTTATAAATGCAAGGCCAATTTGAAATAAATCTGAAAATCTGCGAATAAATCTGAAAATGTTTAAATAAATATGAAAATCTCTAAATAAATTTGAAATAAATGAAATGAATTTGTAAAAACAATTACAATTCAAGAATGAGACATAAAACAATGAATAATGAATTAAACCAATGAAATAATAGAATAAAAACAATTACAAATAAAGAATGAGACATATAACAATGTATAATAAATGAAAGAATGCATTTCATGAAAGTGTACTTGTGCACGTGTATAGGTATTGGATGTGTTTATCTTCAAAACTTGTAGAGTATGTCAAAAATGTTTACATCGGGTATATCAAGTCACCCTAACAGAATAAAATAAAAGTTTATGATCAGTATAAATTGAATTAAGTAAATTGAAAATTTCTTAAAGTTCTCCCTTAGTGCTAGAACACGATTGACCCTAGAGAGAGGGGGGGTTGAAAAAAATCGTTGGTCCTTTTAAAATTCATTGATTGATTAGTTAAGTCCAGTGGATATAACAATCAAGTGTGTGTATGTATTAGGAAATGTGATTAAGCAATCAACACAAGAGGTTGTCTGGTTCTTGGGATATAAGTGACACTCTCCATTCTCTCAATATGAGGCCTTTTGGAGTGTGCGTATGGGCACACATCCCAATACAAATCGTGAGGGTGTGTGTGAGTCCAAAGAGGACAATACCGAGGACAACTCTAGTCCCATGTGAGGGGATTATGATGGCCCACACCCCGATGGGGGGTGTGGCATGGAATATAGAGAGAGAAAGAGGAAGGTGGCTCCTCACTGGAAAAAAGTGTCAGTCCCGTATTGCATGAGAGGTTGTCTGGATCTTGGGGTATAAGTGACACTCTCCCTTCTCTTAGCATGAGGCCTTTTGGGGCGTGTGTATGAGTGCACATCCCAATGCAAAACTGTGAGTGTGTGTATTGCTCAGATCTTGACTCAAGAGGAGGAGGAGGGGGCAGGTAAATTTAATCCGTACAAACTTTTTGGATGTCTTCCTACTATGCTGAAATGCTCTTTTAATTATCTTGATTAATTATGTCGTACATGAAGAGAGTACACATTTAACAAAATATTTTACCAACGGAGTATTAGCCGTGAAGAGCATAGGGACATGGTGCTTTTATGACAGGGTTAAATGCAGTGCAAACATTCCATAGCAAATTAGTTAGGAAAGCATAAAATATGTAAAGAATTAAAGCACAAGAATTATAGAAGGGGATAGAAGAGATGGAGAGATACAACTAGATTTAATAAGGTTCGGTTGTTCCCACCTACATCCTCACCCCGAGCTACACCCAAGGGTTAACTCTACTAACACATCCTTCTATACAACTAGAGTTGATATAGTATACATCTAGTTGTTTGATAAGTAATTAGTTTACAAAATATAGTTGATTAAATGTAGCTATAAATGCCAACATCTTATATAAAAAAATGAATTTAATAAAAAAGATGCAAAAGAATCCAATTAATGATGTAACAAGGCAACAACCCTTGTCATATTCTTATCGAAATGCCCTATCCTTCAAGAAATTGCATTAACAAGATTAGCTACATTGCATTGGAATGAAAAATGAAGCATGATTGTGCCATCTTCTCCTTTCCCTTTCTACATCCACCAGATCCATGTTCCCTCCACTTAACTTTACATGAATTCCCTAATGCCAAGCCCCATCACCACCAACCCTTTAACGCCCATCAACCAATGTCACCATCTTTTCCACATTCTCCATTAATTAAACCCGTCCATTTATCCCACTTAGTTTCATTTTAATTCCATTCTTTACATTGAACCCATTAATCACATCCATTATTCATATTGAACCCATTAATTACACCCATTATTCCTATTGAACCCACTATTCCTTTCACCCGATCTTACCCGTCGCATCAAAATCTAATTCCAACTTAAAATAGACTCGAACTGACTTAACCTATTTAACATAACCTAAAATAGACCCGAACTCGAAGTAAGCCCAAACCCAACCCGATCTTGAGTATCTTTGTTATATTTTTCGGAGTCTCTTGCTCTGTTTTTTGGAGCTTGATCTTTATTCGATTATGCACCATTTAAGAGTTTACAGTACAATAATAGAAACGTTAGAATATGGTGATTTTAAAGAAGTTGTGAAAAAAAAAAATTAGAATTACAATAGTTTTTGAATCAACTAAATCATTGGGGACAGATTCCGCCGACGTATCGTAGTGACTAATATGTCGTATCGCCAAATACGATACATATCATCCTGATACATAATCAATTTTCAATTAAAAAAATAAGAAAAATCATAAAAATAAAAAAATAGAGGAAAATGGAAAATCTAGTGTGAGCATATTTTGGTTAAAAATGTTATTTTCATAGAGTATTAGACCCTTAAGAACTAAAATTTCAATATGAATAAATGATTCCCAAAACAATTAAAAAATGAAAAAAATAGAAAATGGACAATCAATATGAGCAAACACCTTATATGAAATTGATGTTCTTTAGTGTCCCATAATAACATGTATCTTCAATTACAATTCCTTAATTTTTTTGTACAAGAATTAGAATTTTACAAAAATGTTTGAATATTAGAAAAATCAGATAAACATTCTAAATATTATATCAATCACATTAAGGCTCTTCATTTAATTCCTTATACATTTGCACAATATTTCTTTAATTTTTTTCACAAGAAATCCCAAGATGGGAATTATCTTAGAAAGCTTGGATTTCATGATTTTTTTTGGAAAAAAGTAGAAAATCACGCAAATACACTAAAAACTATATCAAATACACCAAGGCATCTCCATTCAATTCCATAAATACTAATATCATTTTATTGAATTATTTTCACAAAAACCCTAAAGTTGGGGTTATCTTTGAGGAAAAATTAGAAAAATGATGAAAATAACTCAAAATGGATAAATTTGAATGAAAAAAAAAAAGGTTTAGAGTGGAAAAATACCTTTGTCACTTGAAAAACATTCTTCTAAACCTTCTGAAAACATACCCAATACAAAATTTAAACCAAAAAAGCCATCGAAATGATAATTTTTTACATAAAAAGTTAAATACAGCTGAGTTTATACTATATCAACTGATACGAGTAGATATGTATCAGTTATTTAATGGTCTATATTGGCTGATAAATATATTGTAATGACGATACTATATGCATTGGCAAATATATTTTGACAAATAAAAATCTGATACATATCGATTAATTTTTATACCTATACTGTATCAATCCAAGAACGAAACTGTCATAAAAATCGATTCAAATCCAACTAAGTCAAAGTGTCAAACCATTCGTATAGCTTAACTAGTTGCTTCCCGAGCCCCCATGACCTAACATTGGTGTGCTCTAAGGGTAATAAAGTCACTCATAAGAATTTTATTAAGACTGTGCCTGAAATTAAAAAAAAAAATGAAAAACGAAATGCTTTGTTTCAATGATGTGTTGAAGTTCCACCAGTGAATCATAAAAATTCCCACTAAGATTCAAATAGAACGGGCGTCCAAACATGGGAGTGGAACCAAAATTCTCCCTAACATAGTCTCTGCCATTATTGTCATCTTGAATTTTGAAAGAACCTTAGTCTCTTTTACGTCACTTTGACGTATTATTCGTTAGTCTTTGTTGGTGAACATTCCTCTTAAGTTTGTTGGTTTGCATATTTAATGTTAGAATAAAAAATTTACATATTTTACAATTTTTCATGATTATTTATATATAGTTTAAAATTTTATAAGATTTTGCTTAGTTAAAGAATTTTGAACTAACAAACAAGTCTATCAAGACTTACTAATACATGAGATTTGTAGGTCATTTTGTGTATTTGTGGAATTTGTCTCATCTCCAATATAGTGTGGGAATACTCATATTATTAAAAAAAAGAATTACAAAAACTTCATACTTGAAAAACCCTTGTAGAGTTTGCAATTTGATCTTTTAAAAAATTACAAAAATTGTAATTCGTACATTAATCCCATGTAAGAAAAATTATGATTCTGCAATTGATTGTTGCATCCAGCGATTATTGTTAACAAAATAAAAAAATTAATTAAACTAAAATAACAACAACCACCATTCAAAAATCTGAGAGGGTTGGCTTCGCGGTCAAGAACCCATTTGAGATACAGGAGGTCATGGATTCAAGTCATTTTCAAAACAGAACGGTCACTCCCCATAGTGTTATCTGATGTATGTAGATAGTGAGATTTGCACATACTTTAAAAATTAGTCAAATATTCGAAGAGATTTAGACATTTTAGTCTTAAAAAAGACAACCATTCAAAACTAATCATGGAGATGTTCATCTAATTGCCTAAAAGTCTAAAACAGGGAGATCCAAATATCGACATACAAATTAAGTAGATTATCTTGCCTAGCTTTGAGTTTGAGCTGGGGCAATCAATCCTCCAATTTGCAAGTGCTCTTGTTTTGCCCTTCGAGTGTAGCATTAACAACCAGAGTCTTGCACAATGATAGGGTCAAGTCTCTATCTCTCTCTCATATTTTACATAAACCCATGATCTTCAAGTGACAAGTGATGGAATCGTAGGTTTGAAAAATAGCTAAACATCTTTAAACTTTTCTTGCACTTGTAATTATAAATCTATGTCATGCTTTTCGAAGTCAAAATAGGTCTATTGGAACACCCACCCACATGGGGGTGTGGGAAAAAGTCCCACATGGCCTATGAGGTGGAGGGGATGTGAGGTTATAAGAGAGTGCTCCCCTCTCCTTAGCACAAGGCCTTTTGGACCTGGTCTTGTGAGCCAGGCCCAATGTAAAGCCGTACGGGCCGCTGCATGTGGAGTCCAAAGCGGATAATATTATGCTGAAGGGACGAACAAACTTTCTTGGCAGAAGCTTTATCTTATTGTATGGAGCATATTTTCAGCATCATGTGTAAAAAAGAGATTGAAATGAAAATAATATTGTAAAATAAATTTCATGTATAAAAATAATTATAAATAAGTAATGAAAAATATAATAATGCATGTATAAAGAAAAGAATGAAATGAATTTAATAAAATTAATTTCTGATAAGCCCATTTGCATAAATTTAAAGCTAATGCATGATTTCTTGAAATATCTTCTCTATTTTATTAAAACTAAAATTCTAATTGAAATATAAATACCATTTCCATAAAAATGAGAGAAATGATTTCATAAGGAATTAAGTAAATCCGAAAATCTTTATAAATACAAGACCAATTTGAAATAAATCTGAAAATATTTGAATAAATCTGAAAATATTTGAATAAATCTGAAAATCTTTAAATAAATATGAAAATCTCTAAATAAATTTGAAATAAATGAAATGAATGTGTAAAAACAATTACAATTCAAGAATGAGACATAAAACAATGAATAATAAATTAAACCTATGAAATGATAGAATAAAAACAATTACAAATAAAGAATGAGACATATAACAATGAAATGAAAGAATGCATTTCATGAAAGTGTACTTGTGTACGTGTATAGGTATTGGATGTGTTTATCTTCAAAACTTGTATAGTGTCTCAAAACTGTTAACATCGGGTATATCAAGTCACCCTAACAAATAAGATAAAAGTTTATGATTAATATAAATTGAGTTAAGTAAATTGAAAATTTCTGAAAGTTCTCCCTTGGTGCTAGAACATGATTGACCCTAGAGGGGGGGTGAATAGGTCAATCTAAAAAAATCGTCGGTCCTTTTAAAGTTCCTTGATTGATTAATTAAGTACAGCGGATATAACAGTCAAGTGAATGTGTGTATTAGTAAATGTGATTAAGCAATCAACACAAGAAATTAGCTCTAACACCACAAGCACAAGGACACAAGATATATAGTGGTTCAGTTAGCAAACCTACATCCACTATTAGGACTAGCTCAACCTTGAGCTATCTCCAAATTCACTAAGTGGGGACTTACACCCTCACAATTAGAGTAGGAATTCAACCTCACTCAATCGGCTGGGAATTTCACCAACCACATATAAAATATAATTCAGTCGACTGAAATGACCCTTAGATTGTATTGTGCAATTTTTGGCTTTATTTTGGTCATTTCAAATACATTTGATAGGTCTTGGGGACTAAATCATATCCTAGGATTCCATTTGGATGCATAAGATTAAGCTTGGTATCCTAGGGTGCACTGGAGGTGACTTGAGCTATAGTGTTCAAATGTTTAAGCACATTTACAACACAATTTCCTAAACACTCATAATTAGACTCTATACATGACTTTGATCTTCTAAGTTCTTGATTTTCAGTCTTTGAAATTTGTAAGCCATTTAATCTCCAAAATTTGACTTGATGCACAAGGCTTGATATCATCAACTTCATTTTCATGATATCCAATACATGTCTTCTTAAATGTGATACATGTCTCATAGAGTAATACCATTTGAAATGTTAAATATCACACTTGAATGGTTTGTGATCTGTTGTGCAAATTTTAAATTTATAACTCGCAAGCGCACGAACCATTAGATAGTATAGCGATTAAGTGCGAGGTCGAACCCATCGGAACTTAGGAAAATATATCCATGAAAATACACCATTGAATTATATATTTTAAGAACTTTGAGAAATATGGAGATAAATCATGAACGTGGAATTGTTAATCTAATTTATGAATTTTAATCTTAATTTAGAAACATTCTAAATTTAAACATAGAATCTAACAATTTAACTAATTTTAATTAAGATGGTGGAATTAATATAAAAATATAAACAATCTTAATCTAATTTAGAAAACAAAATTAAGATGCAATTAAATTATTTCCAACCTAGTTCATCAATTTCACGAGTTTTTGGATTTATAAACAAAAATAAAATTAAAGACATCTAAATTACATCTGTACATATTTACAGTGGAACTGGTTCAAAGAATCAAGGAGGCATTATTTTCCATATTTTAAAAATAAAACAAAGGCCTAGAATACGGAGCTCACGTAAATTACCAATCATGCATTCAAATTTTTCATCGATAAATATTCTAAGAATTAAATCCATGGATTTCATTAAACTAAAAATCTCAAATTAAACCTTAGAATGAATAGAATTTAAACTTCATCTCCAAATCTAAATATTTCATCGCACTCTTAAAATAAGAGCCTTAGATCGAAGAAGGAAGTCTATTCAATCTAAATTTTCATCACATTTAATCTGAAATAATTAAAATAAATCCACACATAAATTTAATTAAAGAATAAAAATAAAATCAAATAATCATCATACATAAATTGAATAATTGGAAAACCATAGACTAAATATTTCATCACACCTCAATTTTATTTATGAAACATGAATTTAGACTTACATATCAATGGAATTTTAAAGAAAAAGAAATATAATGAAAATCAAAATCCACCAACCTTAGAACCCAATGTGGATTGAAAATCCCACAGTCTTTCTCCTCCTCTTCTTCCTCTCCTCTCCTTTGCTTCAATGCCCAAGTTCAGTTTTCTCAATGGGAGAGGGCTAGTATTTATAGATGAAAGGAGGTGGAATGAATGGATTGGATTCAAAGATTTAAATAAAGCAGGGGACACATGGAGGGCGGATTTGATTTGTGTTAAATATGGAATGACTTAAAAGAGGTAAGGAGCTAAATTTATATAAGGAAAGTGGGTGTAGAATCCCGTTTTTTAAATATGCACCATCTTGAAGCTCAGTTTTGACCCTTTTAACTTCCGAATCAGGAAAAGTCGTAAACTACAAAGTTGTAGCTCTTGAAGTCTTCTTTCCAACGCAAAAAGAATCAAAAAAATCGGATATCGGAGTAAAAATTTATGACAAAAATACTGAACATATATCAAACCTTCCTTATTTTTCTCCCTTCCTTATTTTCTCTCTCTTTCCTTAATCCACTTGCCAAATTCGAAAATCCTCTTATATTAGCTTGTAAATTTCGAATTTCCTCTTGAGATAATGGAAATAGTATTCACACATGTGGATTTCTTCATAGGCTTTTCTTAATGGGCTCAATAATTGGGCTTGAGGTCCAAAATAACTCATAATGGGCCCAGACTTTATATTTAAGCATTTTTTCTGTCATCCTCACTTTTAAACCTGCAAAACACAAAATTATACTAATTAGATAAAATTAAATAAAATGAGATACTAACAATAATAAATTTAGGAATAAAATATGTATTTATTTTGTACTCATCATGATCATCAAAAATACCCATATATCCTTGGGTTGAAACCTTGGGGCTAACAGTCTAGGAAAATAAAATGTGCTAGGCCATATGATGAGTGATGATTACATGGAGTTGAGAATGTGCTAGCGATGCATGAAATTGTTGTGATATGTGATAACCTATGTTTAGATAAGACGGCTTTTTATGCTTGTCTATATGACAGTGTGTCGGGGAAACTAGAGCGAAGATTTTGAGCACCACTAAAGAGAGTAGTGGTGAGAGATGACCGAGTGTGTGTTGAGAGCCATTAGTGGCAGCACTACGATACCTGAGCGTGTGTGGTGAGAGCCATGAGTGGAGGAACCGCGATACCTGCCGTGATATGAGATATAACGGCGAAGCACTCGAGTGGGCGTATAGACCATGAAGTGAGAAAAATGGAAGATTAGAGATGGGAGAGATTTGAAATGTGATAGAAAGGGTCACCCTCTAGTAGAGTAGAGTATGAGTAGAGGGTGAATGGCTAAGAGACTATCCTTGTACCTTAAGCTGTGTCTAGAGATGGATAGTAATAACATGTGGTTGGTTTCATGCATGGATGGTATGAATACTAGGGTTTGAGACTAGATCTTTTCAGGAAGATTTAAAAGACGGACAGTAGAATATAGGGAGAACTACATGTGATGAAAGAGTACGTAGGAAGCTAAATAATCAGTAGAATGTAGGGAGAACTACATGTGAGAATCATTTTTATACGTATAGGTCCCACGTGTTTAGACTATGAGATATGCATTGTTTAGAGTTTAAAAAAAAAAAAAAAAAATCCCTTACTCACATGCCTGTTGGACAGACCGTGACATAAAGAAATTCAAATTCAAAAGAAACCAATAAAGGAGACTCACCAACTTTGGGGACTCAAACAAACATTCAATGCCCAGTAATTCAACTGACTCGATTCATTGTGTACTCCACAAAGCCCGGCCTAAGGCTATATTTAGGCCTTAAAATCATTTAAAAAAATAAATTAAGCTTGTTTCCAAACTCCGGTTCTTTCAAAACTCGTTTCGAGATGGTCAATACGCAGTCAAGTCGAGTTACTTGTAAGACCAAACTGTTGTCTAAATGGCTTCAATCCAAATTGATGCAAATGGGCTCATATTCGGGTACACATGGGTCCAATGAGTTGTGTCTAGGCCTCGCTTCCCTCCATCGATTCGAGCATGGATTCAGGGAGCCATTTCTTCAATTTCGTCCAATCCAGTCTACGTTGGAGCATCGTTGGCCTTGTCAGGTTTGATGCCCACATCTGATTTCAAATTGAACATCAATTTCATTAGTTAATTTTGCATAGTGTCCATTTTCCTAGGAGATTTTGATCTTAATTTTGTTTTCCACTGAGCGAATTTTAATTGGAAAATCCATCTAAGCTTCGAATTTTTTCCTAACACAAGCCACTGCAAAGTTTTTGAAGTGGGGATTTTAATATTTGAACTCTTTGATCCGATATGTTAGAACTAGATCTAAATCTTATTTCATTGAAGGTTTGCAGAAGAGTTGATCTTTTTCTTTTTTTTTTCAATACTGATCATACACCTTCATCACTAACAATTTAGGAAAAAAAATGAACATTTGATCAATTTGAACTTCAAAGAACTTGGATTTGGAAGTCATAAATTTGATCAAAATGTATTTGAATCTTGGACACTGGATCTGTGTCATGTAACCGATATCCAAGTTTCTGATCCACATTCAGATCCATAACCTACATTAGCAGTCTTTTCTGGATGTCCATAAAACAAGAGCGCAACCTGTTTGACACCCCTAATTTGGAAATAAGCATATAATTTATTAATTTCTCTCTCTAAAAAAGATCGCAGTTTTTTGAAGTATGTAAGGTTTTGAAATAGATAATTTCGTATAAGCCAGCAAGAACAAGCCTTAATAACTGCACTAGAAAAAAAATTCATGAATAAAAAGATAAATATTAGAAGATCACTAAATATGTGATTTCTTAATTGTTATAATACATTGATTGCTTTAAATGAGAATATTTGACCAGGAGCATTATAAGGATCGTGGCACAGAAAATGTAACAAGGTAGTATATTAGCGAGGAATCCGTCTTAAGGAAACGGGAGTTTTGAGTTTGAATCACATCTCAAGTTAAAAGGCCACTCTCTATAATTTTACTTGATGTATAGATAGAGAGGTTTATGCATGTCCCAAAAACTAATTAAATACCCTAAGAAACTCAAAACCTTCATGTGACCGTCCTTGGCCCCCCCGTCTCACTAGTCACCGGTGAATTAGATCTCCAATTCATGTGAAGAAAGTAGGGATCCCACTTTGGAACATAGGAAAAAAGATTCTTGCCTCCATCAAAGAACAAATATTTGCAAATTCTAAACATGTTTAAATTTAATTAAAAAATGGAGCAAAACACATTGATAGGTCAGACCGATATATCGGCTGCAACGTACTGATTTTGCCATCATCTGTCACTGCTACAAACTTTTCTTTTCTTCCAAAACTGCCGGTTATTAGGTTCTCTTTGTTGAGTTCCACATTTGCAGAGGTGGCAAAAGCTTTCTTTTCTTTAGTTTAAAAGATGGCATGAAAAGATTTTATTTTTCCCTTTCTTTTTCTTATTTTTTCTTTCTTTTTTCTAAATCTTTTCTTCATAAGAAGCCATGAGAATCAAAGCTTTTGTGCCCTTTGTGCTTAAGTAAGACAAGCCCAAGTCATCCCTTTCTTCCTTCTACAGGTTTCTTAGCTGCCAAGTTTAGAAGCCCATGTTTGTATGATCAACAGTAGAGATCCACATATCTTAAATCTGAAAAAACCAAGTAATCAGCCCTATTTTTTCCGGTCACCATGCCGTCATTCTATTCATCGTCATATTCCGATGACCGATCAGCAGCCACATCGAAGCTCTTAGGTCACCGGAGAACGCTGCATGCTACTTTTGGAGGAGGCAGAGGTACGAACTATGAAAACAAATTCAGCTGTTATTTTCTGTATTTGAAAGGGGGTGTTATACAAATATGGCAAAATATTGAGTTTTTTTCAAAAATAGGCCTAAAACTAATACATGAAATTATGTATGGAATTTCTGAAATCTTGGGTATTATCAGTGATAAACAATTTTTGAAGAAATAAAAAATTGGTGCCCAAAATTCCAGCTGAGGGTACGTGCATACCACCCATGTAGTTTGTGGGCCTGTTGTTATCAGTCTCACACAAGCCCATGGACTCGATGAGAGCTGTAGGGCTCAGAGCCATTGAGTAAAGGTTGGGGTTTTCGGGCTTCTCTTTACATCACACTGAACTATACGGGTATCACATGTAACACATGACAGATGGTGCCATGATCATGGGCCTTATCCTGCTATGACGGATAAGAATTTCTTAGGGCTGAAGAATGGTTGGACCAGAGTTCATACTGGACCTGACCTGAAAAACTGGAGCTCCGTCCAAGGTTGGACTTTGGATTGGATCTGAGACATGGTCTGTAGATCCATGGACCTAAATATGTGATGTTGGACATCGGCCTCAACTCTCTTTTAAATAAATAAAATGTTCTTTTTGTATTTTCATGAACAATCAATAGCCCTATTGAATTCGAAGATTATATGAGTATAATCTAATAAAATTAAGAGCTTAGAAAGCACCCATATGAAATTGATCTAACCAAAACTTCTCTAACCAGAGAAACCCCACTCGTTTTCCACTTTGAAATCCTAAAATTTGATATATTAAGGCCAACAAGACCTAAATTTAAAATATCGAAAGATCTGAAATTTTGAGCCCATGATGGGCCAAAAAATTAGCCAGCCAATTTTGGTTCCCAAGTTTTAAAATAAACTTTACCAAGATATTGGCCTATAAAAACTCAATAAATTTAACCCCAAGGGGGTTGGAAAGATGGATAGGAACCCGCATCCTGTATTCGATTTTCACTCCAATCTCAAAGAGTCATTCCCTATAGAATTACTCGGTATGTATGGGTAGAGATGCTTGCATATGCGTTGAACATTAATCGAATGCTCTAAGAGACTTAAACACCTCGGTAAAAAAAAATCAATAAATTTCAGCCGATATTTCAGTTTTGGATTGAGGATTGAAGTTGGATGGTGTTGTTTTCTCATTTCTGCAGTTGCTGATGTGATATTATGGAGAAACAAGAATTTATCAGTGGCTATTTTGGTCTTAGCTTCCGTTCTCTGGTTCCTTCTTCAAATTGGGGAATACCCCTTACTATCTCTTGTCTGTCACATATCCATTGTAGCCATGCTCATCATCTTCATCTGGTCAAATGGTGCAACAGCCTTTCACTGGTAATCTCTTTCTCTCTCTTTCAATCTTCTTCTAAAACTTTCATCAGATCCTGAGTAATGACTCATTAAGATGTCAATTATAATAACATTGTGTTATGTTTAATACCCAATTAGTTCTATCAGAACTAAATCAGATTGTTTGGTTCGATTTAGTTTAATCAGAACTCACCATCCTTATTGCTCGGTTTGCCCTAAAACTCTCAGAGAACGAATTCAATGAATCAACTGGTTGACGATGGTTCAACCAGTAGAGCTAATGGCTCACACTGATTCAGAACAAGTATACTTTCTTTCTAAAATATTTTTTTTTTATTTCACATTACAAATATACTTTCTTTCTAAAATATAATTTTTTATCACACATTATGATGTCACTGTAATGACACAGTTTAAAATTTCTTTGAAGTGGTAGTTAGAAACCCACATCCGAGAATTTTTAGTTGGATTCCCACTCCACTCTAAAAGACCACTCTTCGTAGAGTTACTTGGTATGTATGCATAAAGAGGCATACGTATGCTTTAATATTAGTCGGATACTCTAAGAGATCTCAACACCTTAGGCATAAAAGAAAACAACAACAACAAAATTTAAAATGGTTTCATCAAACAATTCAACTTAATTATATCTAAGTCAGGGGTCCAAAAAACGGTAGACCCGAGATCTCGACCGAAACGTTGAGATCTCGGGTCCACTATTTTTCGGCCGATATCGGATATTTTTTTCTTTCTCTTCCTTTTTTTTTTTACAAATCTCAGCCGTATCGGTCGATATCAGTGAGATCTCGGTTTTATTAGCCGAGATCTCGCCTGTAAAACCGATATATCTCATATCAGCAAAAATATCTAAGGTGTAAAAAACCCGAGATATCTCTGCCGATTTAAGATATCTTCTGTGTTTTTTTGACCCCTGATCTAAATAGGACAAAACATTATAAGTACTCAAACAGTTCGCAGTAAAAGTTCCTAAGGAATTCTAATCAATACTCTCCATGAAATATATCAGAGGGGATTCTTTTAAAAATGGGTTTTTGTGTGTGTGAAACTAATTTTATAATGAAAATTTTTAGAAGGTTGATAGATCAAAATGAGATCTGTCGAATTGTGAAAAATGGGGAAAATTAAGTCATCTTG
Organism: Chimonanthus praecox; assembly: GCA_022113865.1. Taxonomy (NCBI): domain Eukaryota; kingdom Viridiplantae; phylum Streptophyta; class Magnoliopsida; order Laurales; family Calycanthaceae; genus Chimonanthus; species Chimonanthus praecox. The sequence goes on from CM039094.1 coordinate 34,269,442, forward strand.
ACTCTTATTTCTAACCATTATACTCGATTCAAAGATTAAGATGGATGAAATGGATATTGAAGGGAATTATACTTGAAATTTTAAAAAAATAATAATACTTTTAATAAAGTTATGTTAAAGTAATTTTCATTCCATTCCATTTCAAAAAAGTTACAACGATTTAATTTTAAATTTTAAATTTTAAATTTCAAATGAACTTTGCCCATTGAATCCATCATTTAAGGGTCAAGTGAAGTGGCATTTTTGAGTTGTGAAACAATGGCCTTAATTGGGCATTCAGTCAAACAATCAAAGAAAGAAGAGGCCATCTTTTGACAAAACCTAATCATTCAAATGGTGGGCCCAAAAAATTAAAAACAAAAAGGTCTCCCCATTCACATTATCCTAACATTCCTCATTACCTACCAAATTCAATTAAATGTGGGGATAAGGCCTTCATTGATGGAGAAATTTTGTTCAGTGCATAATTGCAACTTTGCCCTTTCTTCCAAAGTGAGAAAAAAAAAAATCCCTACTTCACTAACAACTTCAATATTTTCTCATTTTTCAATTGTTCAACTCACTCAATGAATTTTTTTTTTTTTTAAATTTAAATATCAGACTCAATCTCTAACTCAATGAAGGCAAGTCAAAGTGAAGTGGGAGTAATATTTGCCAAATCTTAACCAATAATTATAAGTCCAGCAGAATGTTTTATGCTTGAGTATAAAGTTTAAAAAAATCACTTTGATCGAATTAATTAAGATATGATTTTAAGTATTATAAAAGTTTAAAATTTGAAAATTAATAAAAAATAAATAGAATTTGAGAGGCTTAAAAAAAAATATTTTGCTTCTCATAGGATGCTTTTTAAGTGTCTCGATTGTTTTATTTTAAACTATTTCTCTAATCCTATACTTTCATAGTTCTTAAAAAAGTTATGACTCGATTTATTTAATTAAGATGATTTTTATACTTTATAGTCAACATAAATTATAGCATTGGAAAGCATTTGTCTTGTCAAAATTATCTCTATTTTTTATTTATAAAATCTAATCTAAGATAAGAAATTAAAAGACAAAAGTATTTTATAATTTTAGATCAATTGACTATAAGTAAGTCATTCACTTCAAATCTCAATCCACAGATAGTTTACTCAATATTTTAAAATTTAAATAAATAATAATAATAATAATAGTAACACTGGCTGTAACAACCCGACCCAGAAACAGTACTTTGGATCCAATCAGTGTGATATTGTCCGCTCTGGGCCTCGCACACAAGCAAGCCCGAAAGGATTTGCATTTGGGCCGGGCCATGTCGCGTCACAAGAGTACAAGGGGTGGTGGCCTCAAATAACCACCCAATTTTTTCTCTCCACTACAGATGTGGGACTCTCCCACATCGGTTTCCCATGTGATGCTTTTTTTGGACAGGGGTTTTACAGTCGCCCCCCTAAGGCCTTGAGCCGCCCTCGGCTCAACTCAGCCCAGCTCAACAACACCAGGGAAAGAGGAAAGCCCACACAGTCCGAGTGTTGAACTCGGCTCTAATACCAATTTGTAACGACCCGACCCAAAAACAGGTTTTAGGGTCCAACTTAGTGTGATATTGTCCGCTCTGGGCCTCGCACACAAGCGAGCCCGTACGGATTTGCCTTTACGCCCAAGCCCACATAGTCCGACCCAAAACGCGTCACATGAGTACAAGGGGTGATGCTTTTTTTTGGGCAGGGGTTTCACACTAGCAACAATAATAATAATAGTTCACCCACATGATGTTGTCTATAGGTGAAAATTTTATACCCTCCTCCATGAGCCACATTTGAGCCCTTTACTCCTTTGCATTCTTTCATTATATGAATTATATGAATTGAATTCCTACTCAATTTGAATTCATTTTGAGCTCATTTCAAGCTCATTTCACAGTTAAAAATCTATAAAAAAAAAAAAATTAAGTTAATATGTTTTGAGCCTTTTCAATTAGCAAGTCTCTCTGAATTTTCTTATTATATTATATTTAAATGTTTATTTATTATTGTAGGCCCCCACCAAAGATTCCAAAGGTCATTTCATCTCAAATAGAGTTTAAAGAAGCAGCTGGGGCCTTCCATTCAAAATTAACTCGCTTCACATCAACTCTCCATGACACTGCAAGTGGAAAAGACCTCAAATTGTTTCTCTTGGTACTGTTAAACTCTTTGTTGAAGAACAGAAAAAAACAAAAAAAAAAATATCTGTTCACTTCAGCACAATCAAATTGCAGGCCCCACTTGTGAGAAAGAAAGGGTCTACCATAGTTATAGACTGCACAAAAATATTAATCTGGGTGTAGTTCAAGTGGTTGTCTCCTGCCTAAGGACGCAAAGGTTGTGAATTTGAGCCCCCATAGCCTAACCTTGGTGTGCCTAGGGGCAGGGGTATAAATCTCGACCAATACTGTGCGTATCGGCCGAGATATCTCAGGTTTTCAAGGATCAAGATATCTCGACCGATACGCACAGTATCAACCAGAGATAAAATAATTTGGCTGAGATCTCGACTGAATATCGGTTGTGGGCTCGGCTGATATTTATATTTTTTATTTTTTTAAAACAGCTTTTTTATTTTTTAAAAATGAATTTTTTCAAAAAAAAAGCTACTGAGATTATTTTAGAAAAATTGAGGAGAGAGAAAAAATGTTAGCTCATGTCTCGACAAGGCCGATTTTTTTACCCCTTTTTAAGGGTAGTAGGTTCATCCGTAAAGGTTTCAATAGGACTTTATCTGAGTTTTCTACATGTTAATCCAAAAAAAATATTAAAAATGGTTTTGGTCGGGAATCTATTCATGGCTATTAAAAAGCATGATAATGATCTAGGCCCATCTTATCTAATGGTTTGTGTCATTTGGTCAAAGTATTTTTTGAACTGAGGTGCACCCCTAAGTCTAAGCCTATTCATTCTCTCACCCTGAGTTTAGTGTGAGTCAAAATTAATTTTGGGTTTCCCACGGGCTGAATTTTTTTCATACAAAATTTCAGCAACGCCCATCTGGAACCCTGAGAAGTTAGTTTGATAGTCATATTCTCACCTTTATATGTAGAAGGTCTTAGGATCAAACCCCTCTCAATACAAAAAGTGACAGTCGCTATGGTTTGTATCCTACGTATACATATAGGGAGATTTACACATGTCTCAAGAATTAGTCAAGTGAAATATCTCACCAGATGAGACGCTTAAATACCTTGATTTTTTTTTTAAAAAAAAAGAGAGGCCATGACCAAAAAATATAAGTGGAAAGTTTTTAAAGCTCTCACCACCTTAAGATGGGAGGTTAGGTTCATGGATTAATCTCTAATTGTATTTAAATGATTCTTATATATTTTTTTTTATTTCTTATTTCAGGTTATTGCATTTCTTTGGATATTATCAGCAATAGGAATGTATTTTAGCTTTACAAACATACTTTATCTTGGTAAGGGCTCACTCCATTTATTAATAAATTTACTCTTTTGGCAAAGAATAATTTAAAATATTTTTTATTCGAAATTCGGAATTAAATTAGTAGGATTTTACAGAATCTCAAGAAAATCATGTCTTTCATTTTTATTTTTCTTTTAAAAAAAAATCCTACCGTAATTTCCTAATTCCATATTTTGTATTAATCATTTTATTTTTCTTTTGGTATTAATTAAAAAATGGAATTTCTTGACATGAACCAGGCTTTCTCTGCATACAAACATTACCAGCTCTTTATGAGAGGTATGAAGAAGATATGGATTACTTTGCTTATAAGGGAACTAATGACATGAAGAAGTTATATAGAAAGTTTGATTCCAACGTTCTTGACAAGATCCCAAGAGGCCCTAGGAAGAAACTTTTCAAATGAAATTCACACATCTCAAGCAAAGAAAAGCAAATTCCTTCATGTCTCAAGCAAAGAAAAGCAAATTCCTTCATGTTCCATACAATGTATGGCATACATATTTCTTTTATTTAATGTAATTCATATTAAATTGGATTTGTGAATATGAAACATGCACATTTCATGTAATTAGGTTAAAAGAAATTTCAGAAGACACAGAATCTAGATAAAAGAAGCAGATGGATTTGGAACCCAAGAAATTTGACTAATAGAAGCACATAGATTTGGAGCACATGAAATTCGAATAGGAGAAACAGACAAATCTGGAACACATGAAATTCAAATGACGGAAGCAAACAAATCTTGGAATGGTGAAATTCATATAACGATTTAACATATGGAAGATCTAAACTATTGCCATAATAATTAGATCATCTGACAAAGAATCCAAACTGGACCACAAACACAAAGACACTTGCAATGGTGGTAACCAATAGAGCGGCAAGATCTTAATTCTAATACAAATACATCTCTTATTAGAGATAAACTCAAACATAGAAACCTAATCAAATAAATAATTCTAATAATTTAAAATCTTAAATATATTCCAACACATCTAAAACAATGGTGAGATAACATAAATAACAGAGAACACACATTATCTTTGAATAGCTCATTGGATGACTTATGAAATCACAGATAATTCAATGGACAAACATGTACAATGTGGTGTACACAAATCAAATCGCCCAACAACTGATCCTAGGTAGAGTTGGAGAAGACAATGGTTGTTGAAACAAAATGAGGATTAGTGTTCTTAATTTTATAGAAGATCAATAATTTCAATTATGATTTATGAAAATCTCGTATGGAATCATATTTAGTGTGTTAGGTATCTCGTATTAAATTATCATGTCACTCCATACTATCTATGTATTTTTATCCTCTCCTCTCATAAGAGCCCATTATCGTAGTGATAGAGCTTAAAACCTATATATTGTTTTTATTTAGAAATTTAATTGTTTTTAGTTTTTTTATGATGCATTGACTAAAAATGAGATAATAAATTTTTTAATTTAATTTATATGATAGATATAATGGAACTAATGGCTATAATAGTGATTTGTACTATAAAAATTTGATTTAGGTGATAAATCCTTATAAGATCTTTTATGCAGTAAACAATAAATGACTAATAATATTAAATTTTTTTTAAACTAGATTGAGCAAAGGCTATAAAAACTGTAAGTCTATATAAGCCCTTATTTGTTTTTAAAACTTAAATAAGATCCAAATAGGCTCAATGTAAACGCAATATCTATAGTTGACTTAGGGCCAGATCTGCATTATCTTCTATGAATTGAATTTTTATCTAATTTTAATTCATTCTAAGTAGATAATAGATATAACTGTTGAATTAAAATTAATAATTTTTATTTTGTTTTGTTTTAATTATTCATTTTAAACCTTAAAAATCATGACAACTCATCGTATAAATATTTTTCAATTTCCCCAGCCTTTTTTCATCACAGCTACAAGCAGCATCCCTCGTGTGAAATCATTCTTTTTTTTTTGTAAAACTACATTAGGTTTGACGCAGCCTGAGTGTAATGGTTTATATGGGCTCATCCATGATACTCTAAATTATGATTTATATTCAGTTTCGTTGTTGTATACATAAAACATCTTCGCTATTAAATTAAACATTATAAGTATGTTTATTTAATAATTTTATTCTAAATTTACTATAAACTATTCAATTATAGATAATTTGATAATCTCTATGTTAAATTTTTTTATGATTAAGGTATGAAGGCCTCTTCAAGCATCCGATTGATTCTTGGAGAATGTGCAACTATCTAATATTTTAATTATAATAGAGAATCCTCAACGGTTCCTTGGCCATCACTCCAACCCTTTTAGTTCAACTATCTAATATTTTAATTATAATATGAAATTCATCCTCAAACACTATCTAAAAACATTATGAGATTGTTTGTCATTTTCCAGTTTATTGGAAACGAAGAGTAAAGAAAATGAGTCTTTCTTCTTTTACGAAATATAGTTTCTCTCTCAAGAACATAGAATATAAGATATTTTCTTCTTCCCCTGAATTCATTTTCTATGAGGACAGACAGAAATTTTAATAAAAGAAGGAGATTTTTCTTATTTGGTGAGATAATATTTTGTCCATTTCTTTTGAAAATAAAAATTTAAATGTAAAAAATATAAACATCAAATTTTCATGGTCCGATGGTAGATTTCATGGCATAAGTTGGATAATATGAATTGCATTGAAAGATAATATTTTTTTTATAAAATTAATTTTGTTAAAAAATTAATAGACCTCTTCCAAACTTTTGCTTGACGTGGCCTAAGTCTTGCCTTCTATAAACCCCATTTTTCCAATTTTATTTTTCATTTCTTCTTGTCTTCTTAGCTAGGTCTAGTGAACTTAGAGAGCATTTTAACAGATTCCGTTCTCAGAATGTTAAAAACGACCGGTAATATAGGAATATTTTTAAATTCTCATGTTTTTTATTGAAAACTTAACGAGAAAAATCTAACGAAAGATATAAATACTTTAAAAATAATAAAAATATAATAAACATAAATATTAATACCATTCATGAACAACTAACAATCAATTCTGAACAAACAATATATTAGAATATAATTTAATAAATATTTTACAATCTTTAAAATATTAATAAATATTTTAAATCATTGCAGAAATTTTATTAAAATTATTATAAAGATTTTTAATCGGAAATTTACTGAAAATTTATCGGGAATTTATAAAAAAATTACCAGAATATTATCACGATATTATCGTTTATTGTGTTTTCAACCAATTTTATCGAGAATTTATCATTAAAAATGACGGCATGGATAAATACATATTATTAATACAGTAATAATATTTTATTGATAAAAATATGTTAATTTAAAATTATCATCGATATCTATGTAATTACCTGAAAAAATACAATAAGAGTAGTTGAGAAAGGCTTTCAAAAATTTCGATGAGATCGGTTGGCAGACGCAACGCCAGCCCGACCCAAGTACCCAACGCTTTCTGCCTTCTTTTAAGCCGCAGGAATAAAAAATAATACTGCTCCCTCAGACTTCCATGTATATATATTCCATGGTCCAGCACTCCAGCTTGAGCGCAAAGTGTTTTGAAAATTGAAACATGACGACAGTGGTCCAACAGTTCAGCTATCTGATTCCCGTTCGGCAACACTCCATTTAAAAAAGTTTTAAATATTACTAAAAATGGAATTTTGTTCTTAGATTTACTAAAATGTTGAATTTTTTAAAAATAAAATAAAATAATTAGTATGAAAATGATATTTATTTCATATTAATAGCTTTAAAGATTATTTTTACATTTTTATATGATATGATTAATACTTTTCGTAATTTATATAAGAGCAAAAATACCACACTTAATTGAGATGGGTAAGCACTCTATATGAACAAAGTTGTTTTTATATCTCTAGGGTCCACCTACACCATCAAGCACTAATAAGTAAACAAATAAATAAAATAATACTAGTGATGAATTTACACCCACCCATCACTTTCAGCTCGCCGATTGCTGTTAAACACCTAATAATATTTTCTTATGCATTAATATTATTATTTTTCACAATAAATAATAAATATTTTACATCTAATTTTAACATTTAAAATGCTAGCAGTAAATATTAAATATAATTATAAAAGTAAGAATTTTATATTAGATAACTTAAATAGATTGAAGTGATTGGTGTGAAAAGAGAGTTTTAAATTTGATTTTAGAGGACCATCACTTCCTCTTACTCTAAAATGGTGCAGGTCAATCATTCGCTATCACGTGAATTAGCCAGATGTCACACAGGTGACGAGAGTCTATTTTCTAATTTCAAAGAAAAACTTAAACCGAGACAATACAATCCTTCTAGATGGAGATCCATGTAGGTCAGAATTTTTGAAGTACTAGAAAGTTGTTATTTTCAATATATAATATTATTATAAGTTAGTGGAATTCATTATTGTAACGTAAAATTATAAAATACTAAAATTAAAATTTAAGATTAAAAATTATTTTGTCATTAAAAAATTTAGATGTAGGAAAATAAATAGTGATATAATATTATTTTTAATGTATTCAAATTAAAATAATCACTTTTAATTTTAATTTCTATTATAAATATTTAATAATTCATAAAATGTGTAAATAGGCTGCAACTCGGGTCGGGCGGGCTGGGTTTTAATAAACCCAACCCTAACCCAACTCACACTACATTGAACCCAATCCGATTGGACCAGAATAAAAAACCCGATTTAGTGAACCCGACCCGACTCGAGATTGTAATACCCTTAACCCGACACCCGACTCGACTCGAGTTGCAGCCCATTGAACCCGACCCGAGATTAGTTTAGATGATAATTCGTTTGCTTTTTTTTTAAAAAAAAAAAATGGAATAGAGGAAATCCTTTTCCAATAAAATTTAAAATGGGATAGAGCAGTGTTGTCAAACCCGATCCGACCCGTGGTCGAACAGGCGGTTGGCCCGTGACCGGCTGTATGAAGGGTCGGGTCATGATAAAACTCGTTAGGGTTAAAGACCCTTAAAAACCCGCTGTCAACCGTGGTTCAACCCGGTTTGTGTGTAATAAACCCGTGACCCGTTGGAAGTAAAACCCGTTTTTTAAATATATAAAAAAAAAAAATTAACTGCTGGAATGGGATTGGATTGCCGATTTGGGATAAAAGTGAAAAGAGAGAAAAAGAAGAGGAAAATCAGGGAAGCAAAAAGAAGAAAGAAATAAAAACCAAAAAAAAAAAATTCACATTCTCACTACTACTTCTCCGTTGAACGATCTTCCCATCTTCATCCGTGCGGGCCAATGATCGGAGACTCGAAGGTCGTTCATCAATTTCTCTTTCGCAGTTTCGTTGATGTGGCGGCGGCTGCAGCGGCGGCGTTAGTGACGATTTTAGGGTTTCTCTAAGAGAAGCACATCAGCACTTCCCTATTGGAAATGAAAGTTAGGGTTTGAGGGGTTAGGAGGGATTTTATATTAAGTTATAAAATTCGGGTCGGGTCGGGTCGGGTTGAAATTTAAAACCCTCAGTCCAACCCGACCCGAATTTCGATCGGATTTTTCTCTTCTCAACCTGACCCGACCCTATAACCTGATTATTGTAACCCAACCCGCATGATTTCTCGGGTCGGATCATGCAGGTTGGGCCAAAACCCGACCCGAGTTGCAGCCCTATGTGTAAAGTTATAATTTCTATCACCTTAAACTAAGTAACAGTCTAAATAAAATGGTCAAATCTAACTAAACACATGAGTAGTTGTCCACAATAATTTATGTACTACATGTAGGCCTTCTCATATTTAATACAAGATATTCAAAATATTTTTTTTTAATTTATATTTAATTTGAATTGATGACTCTTGATGCATCTTTAGTATTGGCTTGAGTATGGTAGTTAAAAATATTTTTTTATTTTAAAAATAAAAAGTTAAAATAATTCAATAAATGTTATTTGAAAGAGTATACTCTCTAACATTAGCATTTAAACTCAAAAACATGGTAGACAACTAAATAAATATTCTATTTTTGTAAGTAATCCTACTCATGATAGATATTTGGAGTCCACAAGGGCTCTATCATCACTCTTCCCTCCCTTGCTGCCATTTAAGCACTCATGAACTAAATACTTATCCAATTTAGACCTATTTATGGTTGATCTCATTGTTGAATCAAATTTCATTAAAAAATCCAACCATTTTGACTATTAATTTTTGGTCATTTGGAAATCATTATTTTTCAGTTCTAATGAATTGATTTCTTTTGCATGTAAAATATCACTTTTAAAAATATTTTTCAAATGTACCCATTAATGCAAATTAGACCCCTCCCATGAGGGTTTTGGCCCAAATGGGAATGCCACTCCTAGGTGAAAATGGTTCTTCTTTCATAAAAGTTATAATTTGTATGAATGATAAATAAAAAAAAATTCAATTATACGTTATCTAACAAGGGATGTAGTGATGTAGACTAAGGTAATGTAAAAATCTTCCTTTAATCCACTGAAATAATCAATGATTCAATCAGACTTCCGTTCGAAATCATATCGCTAATGACAATTCTTGATAGAATAAATTTCAATAAAATTAGTTTTCCATTTATATTGAATTAAATTGAAAAAACATATTTCAATTTAGTTAAGCAAATGGTTAAGATTAAGATGCCAAAATTAGAATAAAAAATAATTCAATTGAATTCACTTAAACTAGAAAACAAGCATTTAATTGTTTACTTACTTGAAAATAACTTGGAATTTTGAAACTCCTCTCAACTTCAACTCTTTTCTTCAAATAATGTTAGCCCAATTCCTCCCTCAATCGGCCAAAGTGTGGCCTCTATTTTAAGCCTTTTTTATGATAACTAAAAGTAAAAAAAAAAATAAGTAAACAATGGAATGTATGGATCTTTAGATGAGGTTTGCACTTTGACTTTCTTTCTCACTCCATGAACCTAAGCACCCTTATGGACTCTTTCATGCCAATGGGCTAAGGAAAAAAAGAAAGAAAAGGGAAGCCAACCTTTATCCATGCACCCACACCATCCTATAAAGGCCTTTACCATTGTGTAGCATCTAATGGAAGCGTGTGAAGTTGTACCATTCACTCAAATTTCATAGAGTTCTAGTCTCCTTTATTTGTGCCACCGACCCTCCCTCTAATCCATTCACACCCCGATAAAGGGTCGACTAACGTGGAGTGTTCTCTGTCCATGTAGGTAGGTGGGGCCCCCTGGTGCTTCTGAGTTGGACCCATGGGCAATATTGGGGTCCACATGCATGAGACCTGCCAAATTGTAGCTTTCGTTGTTTGCACTTTGACTTTCTTTATCAAATCTCTTTAAAGCAGCCAATCATAGAGAGGCTCTAGAACCTAAGCACCCTTGAGGACTCTTTCATGCCAATGGTATAATGACCCGACCCGGAGTAACGGGTCAGTTGTGACGGGTAAAATTAATTTAGAAAATGATTGTAGTTTAAATTGATTTGTTAGTTTAATCTAATAATTGTATTTGGGAAAAACACAATTGAATATAGGGATTTAATATTTAGACTCCGATTTCATATTTTCTTCTCAATAAGAATTTACAAATTTATCCCCTTCGAATTAAATTAAAGGAATGGAAAATAAATTATTAACTTAGATTTTAATTCTCCTAAGTTAGAATATCAATTGAAAATATTCAATTAAGAATGTGAAATCAATAAATAAGTTCCAATTTTAAGTGTGTAGAATTTAATCGATGAATGACAAAATTAATAAAAGAGAAATAAATGACAATTTATTAAAATCAATAATTTAAAGGGACCCACCTTCCCTGGTAAAATATAATTGTCCAAAATTCCTTCACGTTGAGATTGGTCTGGTGGGATTTTTATATTACATATAAAAAAATATAAATATCAAATTTTTACCAAAAATAGAAATTACACTAATTGTGTGGGCCCTTTGGACCCACACCTTCAGTTTTTATCTTTGTTTTTCCTACGTTTCCTTTGACCCTTATCTCCCAAAAAAAATCCCAGATTTCACGATGGAAACCTGAAAGCTCTTTGCCGCACCATGGGTTTCCTTGTCCAGATAGGATTCTTCTTTTTCCTTATTCGTTTGGGACTCAAATCCCTACTTAACTAGAACCTGTCCAAAATCCTTTCACCTATGGGATTTCTTTACCGATAGGACTATCCTCCTTTGAAGAGACCTGCGAACCCTTCCCTTGTTTTACCCTTTTCGAAACAGCAACCAAATCTCAATGGAAATCGCAGCGGAAGCCTCAACAGAAGAAGGGAAAGAAAAACCCCAAATCTCTCTCGAGTTCTTGCTCCTCTCCTCTTCAAAGACCATTCCGGTTCAAATAGCAGAGCCCAGGACTACCGTGTGACTGCCTCTCTATCATCTTTGGTTCCAGTTGCAGCTAGTAACAGGTATATCCTCCAATTTCCGTTAAGTTCTTCTTCACCCTTTGGTTTCTTCTTCCTTTTCTCCATTTTGTAATTATTTGAGCCGGCCAATCAATCCAAAACTAGCAAAATTAGGACTGATCTTAGTCCCCTTATTGCCAGCCACCTTGCTGAATTTATTTATCTCAGTTAATTGGATATATTTAGTAACTCAGATCAGTCCCTAATACTTGATCCGTGAACAACACCTGCCCAGTTTTCTTCCCCAAATAACTAAATCTGGGCCTGATTTTTCAGTCTTCAGATCGCTGATTGTGGGGACTAATTAGGATTTTAAAACACAGCCAAAACCTAAGTGTTTTCCCTTATTGTCCTACTAGTTTTAAAACAGCCAAGTGTGATTCTTTCAAACCAAGCTAGATCTTGGTCGTGGGCTTTCTTGGACTACTCAAAATTACTTTTAAACCTCACAGATTTGTTTCCTTTTGATTTTTATGAATTTTGTCTGTTTTAAATAATTTATGTGCATTTTCCTTAAAGTCTTGCGGATAACTGATTTGTATCAAAACCATTTAGACGAGGCCAAATATTTAATATTTGACAGTTCTCTATAGCAGCCCCTGCTTCAATTTCCTCTTTGTTTAATACCCAGGCTTTTATAGTTGGGGACTGATTTCTTAACCCAGATTAGCAAGTAGAAGGGACTGATTTTCAGCCCCAAAAACATTAATGTTGAGGACTGGTTGGTCCAGAATTCCACTCAGAACTGATCAGTAAAATTGGTCATCTTTCTACCTAAAATTGGATGGTTAAACCAGTCTTATTAATGTCCAGCTTGAATCTGAGATAGAAAATCATCTCATACCTAGCCTCTTAACCTTGTATTTTCAGCATACATAGGTGAGGGCAGCACACATCACCCATGGTTAATAATCCTTAAAGACCGATCTAATCCATGCTATTTAGAAATATTTGTTAGAAGAAATATTAAAAGTGATTGGAATCTTTAAAACATATTCGTAGCAGACTTTGGTATTCAAGAGTAATTATCACTTGGAAGATACGTGGATTTCTCATTCACAATACGAAAACTTCTAGGTAAGGGAAACAATTCACTACATACTTTTAAACATGATTCCTTATATTATTATGTGTTCAGGCAATAAAAATATTGTAGTTTGTTGTGTGATTGGAATATAAATGTTGGATTTAGAATAGACTGGGTGTATGTTAATAATGGTTGTGATTCGGTGTTCACTCACAGTAGTGTAAGGGGGATTTTGGCTAAACATTCTATTGGTCGTGAGGAGACTCAGTCCGCCCGGATTGTAGAGTCTAACCATTAATATTGTTGAAAGATCCAATGATTTATATTCGTAAATTGATGGTTATTTGTATGTTATTGTCTAATTATTAACCTTGATTGGACATGTTTGAATGTTGGTGTATATAATCCAAATATTATGATGCATGGACTATTGTTACGTTTATTTCAAGGTTTATGCATGCTATGGCAAATGAGATATTTAGTATTATGTTAAAATCTGCTTAGATTGAGATTCATAATTTCATAGGCATGTTATGAATATTTAAGCATGTTTGTTGGCATTGAGCATAATATTCTCATATTCATAGCATTGGATATGAGGGTGCAATCCATGATTGTCACGAATACCACGATGGTGGTAGTGTTGTTAACCTCACTTTAAGTGGGAAGACTATTATGGTAGAAGAGGTGTGATATCCGTGACAAGTCATGAGGGCTGTTATTTGGTGGTAGGTTGTGCTATCCTCACTTTATGTGGGAAGGCCATTAAGGGGATGTTGTGTTATCCTCAATTCGTCGGGAAGGCCACCAAATATCAGTAAACGTAATAATGGGTTAGAATATGCCATTTGGCATTGAACATTATATTTTGCAAAGACATAAGAATGAAATAAATTGTTATTCTTGCTTATCTGAAATATCATTGAGGAAGTAGGAATATAATACGCTATGTTTGTGTTATTGTTTTCTTTACTGGGCATGGAGCTCATTCCTTACATTACAGGCAATCCCTTTGATTTGGGTCTGAACGATAATCAAACTGAGCTTAGAAGACGAGGAGTCGATGAAAAATTCTTAAAAACACTTAGTACATAATTTATTATTTAGATTATAAGCTGGTTGTTTATTTGATTTAAGATTTTGAGAAAGTTGTTCATTCATTATTTTAAGTTGTGGAAACTTGGATAATGAATTCAAGTATCGATTAATTTTGAGGACACTTTAATTTGATTGCCATGGGAATGTGAGTAAGTGATGCGTTTAGAAATCTTTATGTGAGTGATATTTATCCCTTTAAGTTATTTGGATGGTTAAGTGAGATATTATGTCTTCTAGCAGGTTGTGGTTTTGAGGAATATCGGTGGCTTGTGAATGTAGTTATGTTTGTTTTGAATTCAGCCATAAATTTTTTATGTAAGACCCGTTTAGGGCAGTAGGTGATTTAAATTTGTACAATCAAATCACGCCCGTCTAGGTATTGGAAGGTGGGGCGTGACAAATGGGCTAAGGAAAGAAGAAAGAAAAGGGAAGCCAACTTTTATCCATGCACCCACACCATCTTATAAAGGCCTTTGCCATTGTGTATCATCTGATGGGAGTGAGCGAAATTGTACCATACACTCAATCTTTTCATAGAATTCTAGTCTTATTTATTCGTAATTGTAACACTCCGCCCCAATTTCTCGAGTGTGATATTATCAGCTTTGAGTCCACTTATGCCTGCACGATTTTGTTTCTGGGTATGGCCCACCAAACTAGGCCCAAAAGGTCTCATACAAGGGAAATGATTGCCCCCTCTTTTAAATCCCACATCACCCAAGTTCGGGGGTCTACACAGGCAACATATCACACAAGTAGAGGGCCCACACAGTCCGAGTGTTAAAATGTGCTCTAATACCACTTGTAACACCTCACCATAATTTCCTGAGTGTGATATTGTCGGCTTTGGGCCCACTTCCTCCCACACTGTTTTGTTTCTAGGCCTGGCCCACCAAGTTAGCCCAAAAAGCCTCACTCAAGGGAAAGGGCTTGCCACGCCCCAGACCGAGATGTGGGCCCAGAAGCAGCTAATTTTTTTTTATAAAAAAAAACTATCACCAAAGGTCCATGAGTTTCGAACCTCTCTAAGCCCATAGAAAACGCCACACCTGCTAATGTGGACAATATATGCAACTTATCAAATCAAGACACCCCAAGAATGCGTCGAAACACAAATCACAAATCTTCCCCTGGTATTAGTCGACCGATACGCCAATTCTTAGTCGAATTTCGCAAATAAGATATCAAAGTTCATCTATTCTGAATAAGAACTCTAAGACTGATTTCTAAGTAAAATGGGTTAGTCTTGGGCTTCGAAATTGTATTTTTAAAAATTAAGGAAAATGGACCGACACATGTTCATAACCTTGTATTACAACCTGAGGTTGTTGGGATGACTTTTAACACCTTGGAAAAGGTGATCGATCATGCCTCAATGGTGGAAACTGTGGATGCCACCAACAGGAACATAGAGAAACCTCTGCAGGGCAATGCTCAGAAACCGCCCCAACCCAATAAAAAGAGGAAGTTCAAAGGATCATTCTCCAAAACTGGTCAGTCCTCAGTTAGACAAGCAAGCAATGCAGGACCCAAGATGTTGATCTGCTATTCGTGTAACCAGCCCGGTCACACGATCAAGTAATGCCCGTAGTACAAAGCACCATAGTCAGGTGATCGAGTGTGCTTTCATTGCAAGCAAGTGGGACACTTCATCAAAGATTGTCCCTTTACCGGCAGTGGCAGCAATGTGATGGGACCAGCTCAGGGCATGAGGCTGGCGTAGTCTACACCATAACCTTCCAGAGGCTCAGTGACGTTGGGGAATGTACCACAAAGGACTGGACAATATCACAATGGAGTCGGGTAAGGTCGAGCCGCCATAGGGCTATCCTCTTTTTTAAATCCCACATCACCCAAGTCCACAACCAATGTGGGACTTTGGGTGGGTGGATATTACTGTTATGTTTTGAGTTTATTTGCTACCACCGACCCTTCCTCCAATCCATTCATACGCCGATAAAGTAAACAATGGTTGCAAAAGGTGATCCACTTGGGTTGGCAAGATAGAAAGTCCAAATAGAATCTCCTGCATGTACAAGTAACCCTAGGAGAGAGAAGGGTCGACGAAGGTGGAGTGTTTGTTGAAGAGGTGGCTCAATTCCTCAAAACAAGGAGGCTGGCATGGACATGAAAATCTATACATGGCAGCATGAGGGAATCCCAATTAGAATGGGATTGGCAAGACAGAGAAAGAAGGAGTCTTTCTAAGTTTGACAATTGCTTAATATGTAATTGCTATTCTAGTGGAATAACAATTATATATGTGGTACACGGCAATTCACTACATAGACGGTATGTGTACACAAAATCTCCAGCGTGGGTAATATCCTTAATAGGTTATGTGGGAGATTACATTGGAAGGCAACTTGCCTAGTCAACTACAGTGACTGCAGTATATATACTAGGCGACGGGTTAGTGGAGTTTTTGCCTTTTGGCCGTGTGCCTTCGTTGGTCACCATGAAGGAAGTCTTAGCATGAGATAGATGGATGCTGGACATTGATGGATGGTTGTATACGCAAGCAGCGGCGAGTTGCAGATCTGATGCTGTCTGGAGGACAGCTCGATGGCCGGAGAGGGGCAGAAGCAACAGTGCAGTACTGCTGCAGATCTGGGTTTTCAGATCTGTGAGTGGCAGCCAGTAGAAGTGCAGCTGGAGCAGAAGTGCAGCTAAGTGTGTGAGGACGCACCATCATCGGAGACGCTCGCGTTTGAGAAGTATATCGGGATGTTGCTCGTAGAACACAAGAAGCGTAGAGGAGAGCAGGACACAGAAGTTGTGTTCACTATTCTGGGTATGAGAGAGATACAAACACCAACTGAGAGGTGACGTCGGTGTGTTTTATAAATGTGTGTACAAGGGGTTCGGGACTTTGGATTTGGATTCATGACTCAAGGGAGTCATTAATATTGTACATGTATTTCTTTCTCTTTTATAGTGAATATTCTTTCACTCCGTAGACGTAGGTCAGGTGGGCCGAACCACGTTAAAATATTGTGTGGTGTTGAGTTTTTTTATTTCCATTCGATTTTTCTTGTTTCCGCGTATAACGCTAACAATGTTCTCTATCCATATAGGTAGGTGGGACCTCTAGTGTTCATGAGTTGGACCCATGGATAATAGTGAAGTCAACATGCATAAGACCGGCCAAATTGTAGCTCTCGGTGATTTCTTTCATCTCACCCTTGTTCATAAAAGTCTACAACAATTGACAAAATTTTATCTTCTGATAGTGTTTGACAATGGCCTCATCGGGCAACTTAGTTGAGACTAAACTCAACCTTATAAATTTCAAAAAGAAATTTGGGTTTCAACTAATCTGAGATTTGGTTGAATTCATTTTTCAAGCTTAAAATATTGGTTTGACTAAGGACTGAGCATAGAGTGTGAATTTGACGTGAAAATTTAAATTTGAACTAAATAAATTTAAATTTAAATAGATTTACATACATTTTAAATTTAAAATCAAATTTAAATCTTACAAATATAATTTAGAGCAGTGATTCAGATCTGGGCTCGGACTTTAGCAAACCCAATATACGACTTGGGCGTTGCATCTCAAATATTTTATAAAAAATATTAATAAAATGAAAAATTATTAGATTTAACTTTAAAATTTATAGCTGCCTCAAATTCAAGTGATAATCTCATGGACATGTTAAATCCTAACCCGTGTCTGCACAGCGCGTCAGACAAGGTAATGATACAGCACACAACCATATGAAAATAAAAGAATATAAAAACAAGTTGCAGGACAAAAAGAGGAGAAAAAGCACACAAGAAGATAAAAGTAAAGAAAAACAGAGAGAGAGAGAGAGAGAGAGTGGAAATATAGTTCCTTTCCCTACTTCTCAATCGGTGGAGCTGAGTCTTGATTCCTGAGATTGAGAAGAAAATAGTGTAGTAGCATTAGCAGTAGAAGAGAGTGAAGTTGGTGGGTTGGTGAGCAATGGCGCTCTCCATATCAGTCTTGGCTATTGTTATCTGTTTTCACCTCATTGCGTTTGTTCTTGCTGTAGCTGCTGAAAGAAGAAGAAGCACTGTATGCACTTTTCTCTCCTTCCTTCAATCATCTGGCTTCTTTTCACCTCTCTATCTCTCTCTCTTTCTACATAAACTGCCTCTCCTCTCAACAAAACCTGAAGGGGATGAGATTGAGGCAGCCCCATTCTTCCAGGGGAGTGCCCATCTGATGATGTTGATTGGACCCATTTTATGGGATTTGAGGAGACTCTGTCCAATATTCTCAGACGTGTGATAGGGGTTGTTTGATAGAAATTTTAGTAAGATTTATAATTAAAAAAACAGTTTGCAAAATTTGCTCATTTTAGAGTATAAAAGTTCTTGAAATAGTTGTTTTATTTTTTTGGACTTGAAATTATTAACTTAAATGTGAAAATTCTGCTAAAAGTTCTTGAAATAGTTGTTTATTAAATCAGGTGGCATGTTTGGTAGTAATTTTACTAGGATTTTTAAATTTTTAAATTTAGAATTAGCTTTTTCAGCTAATTTTAGGGTTTAAAAGTTCTTGAAATAGTTGTCTTATTTTATTTTTTTGATAAACTTGAAATTATAAGCTTGGATGTTAGAATTCTATGATTATTTAAATAGTTCATGCTTCAGAATTTCAAAATGATAAATTCCACAAATCAGAGATTTGTATTTTGTGGAATTTGATGATTCCCCACCTGTAACTGTGGATTTTTTCTAACTCCGGCCTTCCAAACCAACATGCCTAAGAGCTGTAATAGTGCATTTTCTAAGGAATGACCTACTTTTATTCATTTTATATGATGGAAATTTATAAATATCAAAGATGTAGTCGACAATGGGTAAAAAGAAGAAGAGAGAGAACACCCTTCATTTTACTTGAATTGACATTCCTAATCATGCTGTATTGTTCATATCCATTCTTACATCCACCACCCTTACACATACCACCCAGTTATGAAATTTCGAGTTGCATTCATAATCCTAAACGTGCATATTTATTCTTTTCCTTTTTACACATACTACCCAACTTTACTGGTTTAAGTACAACCTAAATCTCTCTATTTTCTCATCAATTTTATTGGCCTTGTATTCGTATTTGTACTGTATGTAGGGAAAGGTGGTACCTGATGAATATGATGAAGCTACCTTCTGTGTATACAACTCTGATGCCTCTACCGTGTATGGACTATCAGCATTTCTCCTGCTCCTCCTCAGCCAGACATTGGTCAACGGCGTCACCAGATGCCTCTGCTTTGGGAAGGGTCTCACACCTGGCTCGTCCCGAGGCTGTGCAGTTTTCTTCTTCATCCTCTCTTGGTAATGCTTCTAACTTGCAACCCCATTTGGATTAGATGCTGTTTGGATGGTGAAATGGATGTGACCAGTGAAACTGCTGCCCCCATGTTACACTTGGGCATTGTAAATATGGCAATGACAGTGATAGGATGAGTTGGATTTTTTGTTTGATCAAAGTCCAGAAAGATCTACAGTTCAGATTAGATTGTTTATAGCAACAATAGACACAGCTCTGAAGCGGGTTTTTGCATTTGTTTTTTCCCACATTGGATTGGTTGCTTTATGATATTCTTGCATTTGGTTTTTCCCACTCTAGATTTGCTTGCTTTTGATTATTGATAAAAGGGAAAAAAATACAGCTGAGTGAAAAGATCAAGAAAGGCACAGAGAAGCCAAACAGCAACTAAACTAAAACAAAAACAGGAACAACAGCTACAGGTTTACAGCAGGGACTTAATTATTTTAATGACATTTAGGTGGAACCGTCCTTAGCTAAATGATCAGCTCTCTTCTTAGCTTCTCTTGGAATTTGAAGGATAAGAAAATTACATGTAGGTGTAATTACTCTAATTTCCTCCATCATATCTAGATATTTCCAAGAACAGGGCCTTCCTCTCATCCATTGGATAATAGACTTGGAATCTCCTTCTATTATCTCTCCATTAGACCTCAGTGATTCAGCCCCTTTACACCAAACCAAGCCGCTTTATAGCCTGAGGAATTTGCAAGGGTTTAGCTAAGGACAGAATCTCATTACCTTCAGCGTCTCTGATTGAACTACCAAATTCCACTGAAATTAAAGAAGATTAACTGCCATGATGTTGGAATATATGGCTTACATGGGGCCCACTTGCATGACCAAAGAGCCTCAATGGCTTAGAGTTCAATGGTACTTTATTCAAGACCTAATAACATGTCTCTCTCTTAAAACCTCTCCTCTCAGTGTAGGTTTTTAGAGCTATTTCATTGACAGTTATGGAAGAATTTCAATGTATAAACATAGGGCTTGAGAAGGGCGAAGCACTAAAGCACATGAAGAGAATTCTAGACCTTGTGGAATCTTGACTGTTGGAGATCACTAGCTTGATGGCATTCTGAAGAAGAAAATTGTAGAGAAAGAAGAAAGATCGCAGGGAACATTTGGAGAGCGACTGTCATTGGGCTGGTGATCCCAACAATTACACTTTTCAA
The DNA here is from genome assembly GCA_022113865.1 of Chimonanthus praecox. Classification (NCBI taxonomy): domain Eukaryota; kingdom Viridiplantae; phylum Streptophyta; class Magnoliopsida; order Laurales; family Calycanthaceae; genus Chimonanthus; species Chimonanthus praecox. The sequence continues at coordinate 34,289,882 of CM039094.1, forward strand.
CAATAAGTATGAGTTCTTTATTTTATTTTTATGTTGATTCTCTTCTCATACCACATATACATAAAGAGACTTGGATTTGTCCATGAATGTTGGTGAGAATAGCTCTCCAAATAACTCTTGTTGAGGAAGAAACAAATGGGAAAAGGAGTCGGGTACAATTCTTTAAGGAGCCATTGAGGCTCTTTGGTTATGCAAATGGGGCCACATATTCTAATACATTTGTTGTCTAAGTGATGCAGGACAAGGGATAGAATAACTCTAAATGCCTAATGTGATTATGAAACTATTAAAAGGGATGAAAAAATGCACTCTAAATCTAAATGGGCTGAAATTAAATTCTAATTAATACTAACAATTCAAAATATGAATTTACCTCAAATAAGCGAAAAAAATCTTGGAATTCAATATAAACAATTATGATATAATCCAGACCAAGTTGCTACTCAAGATTGGGACCTTCCAAAATTACGGGTTCGTCGGGATCCTCAAAAGAGTAGGCCTATCACCAGATTAGGACACTCAAGATTGGGACCTTCCAAAATTACGGGTTTGTCGGGATCCCCGAAAGCGTAGGCTTATCACCAAATTAGGGCTAGTCACTTCTAATAGAATGGATCTAGGGCTCAAAATAGGTTAGGGTGATAAAAGGATCCAAGATGTGAAGTGGATAAAGGGATAGAAGTGACCAATTGGTCTAAGGTGGAAGGCTACGAGGGCCAGATAGGCCAATGTTGGTGTCGGCTAAGATAGGGAGGGGTGTGAGGGTAACAAAGGCAACATGTGTATGGTATGGGTTGACAACAACAAGATGGGGCTAAGGAGGGGTAATGGGAAGGGCTTATGAAGGTATATGGGGCTGGCGAAAACAAAGGAGGGTAATAAAGAGGCTGGCGACAACTGTAGGGCTTGGGGAGGGAGGCGGAAGCCAAAGGGGCTGGGAAAAGGACACGACAGCAGCAGAGGGTTCTTTGGAGAGGGGCTGCAGCCTAGGATGGGGCTTTGGAGAGGAGAGGGAGGAGAGAGAAGGGGGGAAGAGGAGGAGGGGGGGGGGGGGGGGGGGGGGGGGGGGGGGGGGGGGGGGGGGGGGGGGGGGGGGGGGGGGGGGGGGGGGGGGGGGGGGGGGGGGGGGGGGGGGGGGGGGGGGGGGGGGGGGGGGGGGGGGGGGGAGAACCAAAGGTGGGGGTTGAGGCGAAGGCGGAGGCCCAAGAGGGGCTGGGGATGATTGGCAAAGCCCAGGAAGGGGTCAACAAGGGATGGTGACACCAAAGAGGGGCTGAAGAAGGTCTAAAACAGCAAGGGAGGGTGAATATGTAGGGCAAAAGCAAGGAGATGGATCTGGGAGAGGTCAGAAGGTTGATGGAGGGCTTGGGAGAGGGGCGGAACTCGGGGAGGGGAAAAGGGAGGGAGGAGAAGAAGAGAAACAAAAGAAACAAAATGGAAAGAGATGAGAAGAGAGAAAGTGAAGATGAAGGAGGAAGAGGAAGTAGAGTACTTGTACGGGGATGGCTTCTCACTCTTCTCCCTGCCTCTTGCCGTCGCTTCTCACGTATTCTGCTGCTTCTGTTTTCCTCCTTCGTTCCTTTCTTTTCTTCTTTTTTGTATCTTCGAATGTATCCTCCTTTAGGGCAACAAGCCCTTTTAAAAGCTTAAGATTGCTGGGCTTGGCTCGAAAATTGGGCCTGGCTCGAGACTGGGCCAAGGCCCAGTTGGGCTGCTCTGCATCACTAAGCTTCCTTCAGATATTCTTCTTTCTCAAATTCTTCTTCTTCTTCATGTGACCCATCAATGAGTTAGTTCCCATGGGTTTTGATAATGGACGGTTGTGCGGATGGGCCTTCAAAGATGAATGGTTAGATGGAATGAGATTGGGGGGGCGGGGGGGGATTATCTAAAAGATGTTTTATCTTATTCTTAGGTCCTGTGGCACACTATGTAAAAGGATTATGTGGGTCCCATCAGCTCATCATAACTTTTGTGTTTTAGCATCAAAAGTTCAACCATTAAGTGAATATTTATACTTTTTCAAGTCTAATAGGATTTGAGGTTTACTTATTTCAAATTTTGACACTTGTCTAGGTAAAAATGAATCAAAAGAAATTAACTTCAAATATTAAAATGACATGCTTGAAGTCCATGGAAGGATGTTTTTGAATCTATATTGACTATGATCCTTTTCGAATAAATGTCTCCACCGAAGTATATAATATGAATTTAAAGAGATGGAAATGTGTAATATCCAACCTCAATGACCATATATCTTGATTATGATAATATGTAGGAACAAGTTTACTTCATGAAACTCTACAAAACCTTGATACAAAACAATTCATTGGAACTCTGAAACAACCCGCTTATTTGCAAGACAAGGCCTTATATAAGCTAGTGAAGTAACCCTATCTTTGTCATCTTCTTTTTTGTGGGAATGATTGAAAAGAATGTAGCCAAAGAAAATTGAATGAAACAAAGCAAGCTAGTGAGGTATCACTATTGAATCCTACCCACTACAACCATCTAACCTAAGCCTATCCCCAACTTTAATTCTTATGTAAATAGACTAAATAAAAAAGAAACAAATAAAACAAACAACTCTTGACTAATAATGTTAAAATTTGATACCATGGTAGAATGCTCGAAGTTGGTACATCCAACTCTTGTCATTAGTACTGCTTCACGTGATGGTTGTGGATCATGGGCAGAATGTAGGACAACCATTGGATTGGACCTTATAATGCCTGTTGTATTTCCCTGGACTCAAAGTTAAGGGTTCTTGCTCCACGTGATGTATTTTTTGGATCTTCATCTCTACAACATGGAATCGATCCTTTTTTGTCTTTTATGATCCCTTCTACAAGTAGTCCTAGATTTCCTCAATGATACCATCAATCTCTAATTTAAACCCTCCCTCTAGAATAAGGATAGTGTAGAACAATACAAGTGGCTAATCCAAGCTGCATGTCATTGCACCCTCCAATCTCTAGAAGTCTGAAGTTGACACTGTTAAGATAGATTAGAAGTCTTGTCAAACTAGGAGTCTAAGTTTGTCTTAGTCTCTGATTAAGAGATGGGATTGGTAGTTTGAGATTGTCTATGAATCTTGTACATGTGTCTATGTATATATATATATAATATGTATATGAATGAATATGTCACAAGTTTATGAAATCATCTCTGTTCTTAACATGGTAGTAATTGCCAGATTCTAGTGATCGATAGCATATCACTCTCGATGGGATCATGTGTGCTTGCTTTTTGTTCCATTGTCTTGGACCATCCACTCTATTGTCCATGACCGTCCAATCTATCGTCCATGACTGTTCGCTGCACCATCCTTGACCCTCTACTACACCATTCACAACCTATTTGCACTTGTGCATCCTCCTGTTGAAGCCCTGTATGCCCGTGTTCATGCCATATCCACTCCTGGCCATGCTTTTGTCCATGCCCTATTTGCACTTGTTCACATTCTTGTTTGCCCCTGTCGACACCCCGTTCGCTCCTATTGAAGCTCATGTTTGCTCTAGTCCACACTTTTACCCACGGTCTTGTCCACACTACTGCCCATGCTCATGTCCATCCCTATCCATTCCCTATTTGCCCTTGTTCTTGCTACTATTTTCTCTTATCCACACCTTATCCTCTCCTGTCCATGCTTTTGTCTATGCTTGCTCCTTCCTTGTTTGTCCATGTCCACACCTCTGTTTGTTCGTTCTATTTACCTTGTCTATCCCATCTGCCCTATTTGCGGTGTTAGCCTCGTCAATCACTTTTCCTTACTTGGTTATGTTAAGGATGTTCCATAGCCATTGCTATCATTGTCGTTGTCATCAGGTCATTATCACCGCTAGGGATGGCAACTGGTTGGGCATGGGTTGGGCCTATGTTGCACCAAGCTTGAGCTCGATTAGAGTATGTAAGCTTGAGCTTGATATTGGCTTAAGATATGTGCTCAAGCCCAAGCCCGAGAAGCCCGAATAACCCGTTAAGAAGCCCAAATAGCCCTTTAAGAAGCCCAAGCCCAATGAAAGTTTGAATAAAATATTAAATTTGTCTAACGTGTATGTCATAGTACTTGGTCAAATTTTCCTTTATTTTTTTAAATTTTTTATCAATTTTATTAAAAAAATCAACTGTATAGGTTGAAAATAGATTTGATGAACTACAATTGAATCAAATTTCTACCCAAAATGTAAGTCACCAGGTGTCCTTAAAATTTTGTTCAAGGATGGTTGATGATTTTGATTGCTAACATCAAATGGCTATAATTTAAATTTTGAGTTGAAATTTGTCTAATAGTAGCTCATCAAGTCTCCTTTCAATTCCTATGGTTGATTTTTTTTTTTTTATGTATCTGAAATATAAGAAATATACATGAAAATTTTGGGTCGCAGGTTGGGCTTTGGGCTTGAGCATTGATATGGCCAAACCTAGCCCGCTTTTCGGAAGGGCTTATTTTTAGGCCTGAGCCATACCCTGATTGCCAATGAAGCTATAAATTAATTCTCAAGCCTTATTTTTCTTGGGTCATACTTTTTGGTCATTTGGGTTTTCAAGCCAAATTATCATCTTTAATCACTGATGCTCTTTGCTGCCATCATCTTTGGCTCAATTTGGGTCATCTATCTGTTGGATCTAATCATTGTGGCAACGGTTCAAATCATTTGTCTACCCCACTTAGATTTTTGTTGTGAATTTGTTTGTGTTATTGGATTTAATTTGCCTCTAGATTTGTTTGCTTCGGTCTTCGATTATGGTGCCAGTTGTCAAGATCATCCAGATTTGTCGATTTCACGCACTAAAATGCTGATCTTTTTCTTATTTTATTCATTTTTTGTTTAATCTACAATTGTGGCATATTGATTCTGTCACTGGCTTCACCATCACATCTTTATTGTCAGTCTTCTTCTACTCCACTAGATGGCATCATCCAACTATTGGATTATTGAATTCAATAATTCCAAACCATAGTATTAAAACTTGATTTTGACTCAGTTGTCTTGGAATGGGTCATTCTTTTTTTAGCAGTAACAATAAAAAAATTATTATGAAGAGAAAAAAACCTACATGAAAAGAAGAAATGAATGGTCCAACAGACATGGACCAAAAGCAAAAACAAATAATGAAAGAACGATCAAGAGAGTTATTCCCTATCCTAGATAAAGTGAATAGAAAAGCCTCCCCCAACCCCGACTTAAGATAGGTTACACATGAAATGCTCCATCGAACACTGAGTTAATACCTGCCTTCGCAAAGAAGTCAACTACCTCATTAACCTCCCAACTCACCTGTACAAAGGATACCTCCTGACCCGAGTACAAGTTCTTTAATTCCCTAACTACTGTGATTAGCCTCCATGGAGGCCTTTTTTTCCCTCTTTGCCCATATGATTGCGTTCGCCGAGTAGCCTTCTATTACTAGGTCCCCTTGGCCTCAGGACCTCTATAACATGATTGCCCTCCTAGTAGCTAAGAGTTGTGTCTCATTGGAGTCTCTGACCTCCACTGACTCTGAAAAGATTATGTGTGAAATACACCTAAAATCCTGTAGAAGAAGCCCATAATCAGGCAAGGCCAACTCTTTAGGGCTCTAACCTTCCTAGGGACTTGGCTCATACACCCCTCCTACGACGTCAAGAAATCCATCAGCCTGAGGCCCTTAAATTCCGCACTCAACTGGGTCACTTGAGCGAATGACTTTCAAGTTTTCTGTCAAACTCGGTCAACTCGCCAAGTTATGTAGACAACTCAGCAACTTGAGTTGGATGGACCAAATTTGTATAGTAGCAATAGGACATGGAAGTCATTTGTATGAAATTTAAAGGGAAAATGAGAAAATAAAAATCTCATATCTATAGCCTCTCCAAAACCTTAATCTCATTTGGAAGCTTAAAAAATGAGTAAGGAGGGAGAGAATGGAAAGTCATCTAGTCGTCTCCAACATGCCAAGTTTGTGGGTGTTTTGTTTTTACTTTTCTTTAGTTATACTTTTTCACCTCTATCCTTCTTTGTCCTCCACATTGGGTTTCATTTGTTATAGTTTTTTTTTATTTCTTCACCTTTTTTATTTTCTTCTCTTTTACATTTTTAGTTTTTTGGTTCTCTTTTTTACTCTATTCTTCTTTGTTTTCTTTTCTTTTCTATTTCTTTTTCACTTTTCATTTTTTTCTTATTTTCTATTTTTAACCGTAATGGCCTTTTTCATAATATGGTACTAAATAAATAATGAAAATAGTAAAGTAGGCATCTTGTTGTCGTTTTATTGTAATTTTTGGTTTTTGTCATTTTCATTTAATGATTTTGTCTTTTATATTTTGTATTTCTAATATAAATTATAATATTATTTTATTTGGTTTGATCGAGTCTAGACTTTTTTGACTCAAGGGAAACTCGACCAAGTCTTCAAGCTGAAATAGGTCTATGAAAGGGCCTGTTTCAGAGGGTTTCTGCACCAAATAGTACACTATAGGGTAGGGAACTAGATCAGAATGAAACAAAAGCCAAAAAGGGGTAGATTTGACCTTGTCAATATGGGTTCAGGTCGTGACGGCCTGCAAAGTTTAGATCTGGGACTAGTCAGGGCCGGCTCAACCCAAAGGCGAGGAAATCGACCGCTTAAGGCCCCAAGTGTTAAAAGGCCCAAAATTCTTGATAACTTGCTGCAAAACCCTAATGGCGGGGCCCAAATTTCGGCCTTAGTTACTGCACAACACCCTAGGCACAAACCCTAAATTTCGCCCTTTTAAGTTATCGCAACTTCACAAACCCTATCTTCTCTCATTCCTCTCTCTCGCCGCTCCTCTCTCTCGTCCGGCTTGCTCTCCTCTCAATCTTAGATACTTTTTGTCGATGTGGGTTGATTTTATTTTCCCTTTAACTTGTCCTATATCAGTACTTACGTATTTTGGCTTGGGAATTTGCTCATATAATCTCACTAGAAAAGGAATATCGTTATTGTGCCATCTGTTAAACCTAAGTTCACTTGCCCCATCACACATTTTTTGTTCTAATCCCTAATGATCAACTCAATCCACAAACTTATTAATGGAGAGAACTCAATGAAACGACAATTGGTACCATAGAGAAGTGCTCATGAAGTAAAGTATCGACCAATTGGAAAGATTATCCATGTGGTTAAAATAACTAAACTATGGATTGATTTCCCATCTCATGGCCTAGTCTCAATCCTGGAGAGATGGAGGGAATCTGTACCAAATGGTTCATACAAAGTAAGGTAATGGGGATTTGCTGTATTATGAGACTTTTATTTACAAATGACTGTACAACACAAAGACCTCATCTACCACAAAATACTCATTGAAAACTTACTCATGTACTTAGAGTAGAATTCTTTGAAATGTGGAAATACTGCAAAACTAATTGCCCTTTATATTCTTTTGTTAATTTATTATATATAATTAAAGTTTAAATTGAATATTACTTATAATAACATGTTAAATACCAACAAGGCCCATTTAGATTTTTTGCTTTAGGCCTCAACTCGTGTCGAGACGGCCTTGGGACTAGTTGGATTAGATTTGAGTTTATTTGGGATTTATTGACTATTTAGGGTTCTAAAACTGCTGGAAAATTAGAAAAAATTGGAGAAGAAAGTAAACGAGAAGAAGAACAAAAGAAGAAGAAAAAGAAGAGATTACGAGGAGAAGGATAGAAATCACTTGGTTTCCTTGGAGTCACACTAGAGGAAAGATGTAGTCACATCACCAGTCTTCTCAAAAAAGTATACAAAAAATTTCTTCACTTGTATTCTATTGAGAAACAATGAATGTTTTCAAGTATTTATAAGAAAACCTAAGAAATCCTAGAGACACACGTGTGTGTCACATGTGTGAACTATACAAGCCATTCAAAATAACTTATTACTTCCCATAAAGTTATACTCAAATAAAATATAATAAACTTTCTAAGCCAACTACTATGACAACTCTGGATCTATTTAACGGTTCTAATCAAGCCAACCACGATCTGATAGACAAAACAACTCCCAAAACCCGTCTGATGAAATGAACAATCAGATCAAGCCTTCCAAGCAATCTAATAACAAATTTATGCACAATTTGGATTATCCATGACATGATCTACCTCAGTCCCTCGTTAGATATGTAGGGATTGTGCAGAAATTTAGCATCCAACCATGATGAGGTAAAATCTAGATTCTGATGCATCTTTCTTTGTTGGCGTCCCATGATGTCTTCATCAGATCACATTTTAAAATTAAAGATATTGAGTGAGGTGGTGGACATGAATTGTATATTCATATTTAGAGGTGGTTAATCATTTTGAACTGCTATATTCTTGTGAGCATTGGTCTAGTCTACTGTTGCATGCAGTGGATTTTGATGACTTTCCACGTGGAAGTCTAAGCGGTTGGTGAGAGTGTTCATGAAGGAGGCAGAAAGAGTAGATCTGACGTGCTGCGGCATTTTGTAAGTATGTTGGAACATTTTTAAGGGCCGATATTATGAATGTTTTCGACAAGTTCCATAAAACTTGTCAGCTCCACAAGGGATTGAATGCAACCCTTATTAATTGATCCCACAAGTGGAAGGTGCCATCAATCTTGGAAAACTTTGGTGTAGGAGTCTAGTGGAAACTCTATATATTATCACACAAGTTATGGGTGATAACATGAGGGAGGTGATACACTAAATCATATCCAAAATTTGAGCAGCATTTATCTATGGTAGAGTGGACAAATCATTGATCTCTTGGTAGACAATGAATGTGTAAACTCTGGCTAGAAGTCAAGAAAACTGGGTTTGTCTGCAAGGTCAACTTGGGGGAGCCTATAATCATGTTCATTGGTCATTTCCAACTTGGAAGCTTAGAAGGATGAGTTTCAATTTGATATAGTTTTAGGGTGACTTGGTGACTCGCACATGGATTACTAAATCAAAGTGTGTTTTACCATATAGAAAATGCTTATGCAAAGATAAGGGTTCAAGTATCAATTCTCAACATGCAACCAACTACCACTCCTATTGCGTCGTGTTATATTTTGCTTCAAAATATTTATGTGAAGTAGCTGTATGAATATATGTATTCACCATTATTACATGATATTTTACTAATTTGAATAAATGTATTGCAATTGAGTTGTTGTATTGACCTGCTTGAGTCAAAATTATAAGGTTTTTTTTTTGAAACATTGTCGATTAAATATCATTAAAAGAAAGGGAGTACAAAGAAGGGATCCGAGTATAGGAGATATATACTCAGAACCGAAAAGAAAGAAAAAAAAAAAAAAACCAAAAACATGAACAATATACAAGAAAACAAGATACATCAAAATGGCAGCCCCACAATAAGCAAATTAAACCCCCAATCCCAGCCGCGAAGGCTGAGAAAATGAAAAAAATTCCAAGGATGGACTTCGTAGCATGACACCAGATTTCGCCAAAAAGTCTGCAATGCAATTTGCTGATCGAGGTGTATGAACGAATGAGACACCACCTGATTTGCACAACCTCCAAATATCCCTAGCAATACCCATCAACATCCATGGGGGGATTTTTTTTTTATTAGCCCAGGATATGGCATTAGTTGTGTAATGCCCTGCCCTTTTTCACTCGTCGAAAATTAGAGTATATATTTTTTTTTTTTATAAATAAGAGAGTGGGAACGTCACAACGCGAGTCAAGTCCGAGTTTCCAAAATCCGACCCTTAACTGGCCACCAATACGTGTGCATGGACTAAATCCACTTAAACATTTCACATGCATTACTGAAATATTTGCGGAATTATTATATTAATAAGATACCATTCATATACATATCTTTATTAAACAAGGAAGCCAATCACCATATAACTTCAATTTAAAACTCAAAGGTTATCAAACTATAACAAATAGATTCTAAGTTATTACAATCCCAAAATAACAGTCCTCCAAATACATCTTCCAAAATCAACATAAATGACATAAACATAAATCTACCCAAGCTCCTACGCTTGGCTACCTTCATGTCCCATGCCTATGTCATTCCCTGTTCTATCATCTATAGGGTAGAAGTAGGGCATCAGTCAACATGCCCAGTAGGAGGGTTATGGTACACATAAGAATAATATAAAAATCAAGATAAATATATCATATCAAAACTGTAAAACATCTTATAGTACTAAAAACAACGCATGATACTCATCAAAATCATGCTAATGTATGTGTATGTCATGGGTGTCATATGCCAATGATCTCTCACCCAATTTCCATATCAAATCACAACACAAATCATATCAATAGTTTCCTTGATAAATAAAGTCATATCAAGGTGTCCCTTGACCATTTACGTCCGCAGTGTTTTGTGACGGCATCACTAGGTCACTGTTATACCTCCCCACATATGTTAATCAAAATTACCGATGGAGTGTGGACTCCTCCCTCTGCGCAGGGTTTCGGGACTGTTTACCCAGGAACTCTTTGGCCCAGACTACGTATCCATTTCTAGCAATCCTGGAGAAGGCCAACATATCAATAGTTCATATAGCTTCATACAAGCTAGTCTCAAGCCCCCAAAGTTATGTCCAGACAGCTCATAACTTGGCTTGCTGTCCCATGTATTCCCTCTCATGCCATGCATGAGAATATGAATGCAAGAATTTCATTTCATATCATTTTACATAATATCATTGAAAACAAGTTCATAAACACATATCATTTGTTATACTCAAAATAAACATCATAATTGGAATAAAACCAGTATCATATAAAATCCATAGTGTCTCACTAAGGTAGGAATTCTACCAATGTACATTATACTTTCTTGCAAGGGTAACGCCAACGGTCACGTGAGATGAATCGCAATCCTTTTGCGAACCTCTTTACCTTATCAAGCTCAAACATACATATTAGTTTATTTTTCCATCTCAATTTCATCATCCCTATCTCCATCTAAGTTCTATGTTCGTTTCCCAACGCATTTATGCATTCCTTGTCCTTAACCCGTTTAAGATCCTCAATGGGGTTTGGCCATACAACATGGCCGAACCCTATGGTCCCATTTCCTCTTAAATGTATTTATGTTCAACAAACATCACTCAATAGGGTTCGGCCATACAATATGGTCGAACCACCATGGTGGGTCTTTACTAGCTCAAAACAGTCCACAAGTTTAACAATTTATAGACTGAAAATCAGTCCCATCTGTGGCAGTTTTTACTAGCCAAAACAGTCCACAAGTTTAACAATTTATAGACTGGAAATCAGTCTCATATGTGGTAGCTTTTACTAGCCAGAACAGTCCATAAGTTGAACAATTTATAGACTGGAAATTAGTCCCATATGTGGTAGTTTTTACTAGCCAATCCATAAGTTTAACAGTTTATAGACTGGAGATCAGTCCCATATGTGGGTAGTTTTTACTAGCGAAATCAGTCCATAAGTTTAATAGTTTATAGACTGGAAATCAGTCCCATATGTGGTAGTTTTTACTATCTAAAACAGTCCATAAGTTTAACAGTTTATAGACTGGAAATCAGTCCCATATGTGATAGTTTTTACTAGCTAAAATAGTCCATAAGTTTAACAATTTATAGATTGGAAAATCAGTCCCAAAAACCAGTCATCAGCTAGTTCTAAAACTGATCCAAAATCAGCCAGCATCTGCCTTAAAATCAGACACCAAAATTAATAGTTTGAAGGCTGAAAACCAGTCCCAAAAACCAGCCATCAACTAGTTCTAGAACTGATCCAAAATCAGTTAGTAACTGATCGTAAGATCAGTCAACAATTAGTCCTAAGATTTACTGATTTTGAAACCTTAAAATCAGTCCTAAGATTTACTGATTTTTGAAACCTTAAAATTAGTTCTAAGATTTACTGATTTTGAAACCTTAAAATCAATCCCGACCTTATTCTATTTAATCATATTATTATTATGGCATGGGTTCTTTTGTTTCAATCCCATAACTATCCCTTGAATGGATTTCCAACCCTATGGCCTTATAATAATTTTGCCATCCATCCCAACCAATTAAATATGGAACCCATAGGTTCGGCCACTCCATGGCCAAGCTATGGTTTCCTTAAACTTATTTCTATGTTACTAAGTTTTAACATACCTTATTTTTCCGTCTCCTTCTTTTCTTTAAGATCTGTCCTTTCCTTCCTTAATCCTTCTTTGTCCTTCGCTCTTCAATAGTTTTCCAAGTGTAGGTGGAAGAGAGAGAGAAGAGAGGAGAAGAAATCCCTTTGCTTACAATGGAGAGGAGTCGGCCAAGGGGTGTGATGTGCCCCTTGGGTTTGTCTCTCTTTGTATATCAGCTCAAGACTTTCCACTCTCCCTCATTAAGGTTTTGGTCCAACCAAGGTGTCCTTTGGCTTAACCAAGGAGACCCTTGGCTTAAACCAAGAAGCCCCTTTGACTTCCAACGTGTTCTATGGGTTATGTCCTTTGAGATGGAAACCCTCAATCTTCCCATCTTAACTCATCTCAACTCAACTCAACTCCACTTAATTTATTTGAACTCATTTCCCAACTCAACTCAAGTATTTTAATCTTAAACTCAAGACTTGAAGTCACTTCTTAATTGAATAAATCCTTAACTCAACTCAAATGAATTCACTAATGGTTGACAAAGTCAACCATGACATGGCCGGCCATGCATGTGGCATTTGGGTCCCATCTTGGCCATGTCACTTACATGCCACCTCACTTGATGAGGTGGATTTAATGCATTGGGTCTTAATTGGTTAGTTTGACCCATTTACTTGACCTTACCCAATTACTTTACACTTAAGCTCATCTATTACCCATTGGGTCCCAATTGGGTGATTGACCCAATTCCTTACCCATCTAAGGTCCATTTCAACTATTTAAATCTCAATTTCCATTCATTCACAATTTAAATGAACCATTCCAATATATATTTATGTAATGAAAATCTGGGGTGTTACAAGTTGAGTCACTTTCGATAATGAGGTTACCGCTCCTAAATTCAAACCAAACCTGGAGTGCTCTCTTAATTGCCCTCAATTCAGCTTCATTTGACTTCATCCACCCTACTGATTCGGAAAAAGCTACCATCATTCTACCCCTACCATTATGTAACACACCTCCTATACCTGCCGGCCCTGGTTTACCTTTTGTAGCCCCATCTACATTGAATTTGCATGAACCTAGGGGAGGCACAACCCACTTGACCAATCGTTTTTTTGGCTCTGCCCACACCCTTCATACACCCATCCCAAGATAAATAAAAATCCTCCGGTGCAAGACTTTGAAACTCTTTACACACAGACAACCAACCAATCACTTGCCATTTTGCCTTCTCAAAAACATCTTTAGGGTCTCCCTTTTTTCCCTCAAAGATCCTCCCATTCTTCTCTTGCCAAATAGCCCACGAGGCAGGAAAAGGCACCATCTTCCAGGCTACTCTAAGTCTACCTCTAAAGGAATCCCCCATCCAGGCCACAAAGAACTCTCCACTCCACTACTAAGAACCCATGAACACCCAAAGAGTCTAAAAAAATAAGCCCAAACCACCCCTGTGAATCGACATTTGCATAACAAGTGGTCTAGAATTTCCTCCTCAACCTCACATAAGGGACACACAAGTGGAGTCTCATCTGAAATAACACGCCTTCTCTTAAGATTGTGTTTCACAAGGATCTTCTTATGCAAGGCCGCCCACATAAATAATTGGATTCTAGGGGGAATCAAGTTGTTCCAAGCCAAGTTACAAATAGGAGGTGACGGTAAATTTATTGCATAAGCCGAACGTAGAGTTGATTTAACGGAGGATCCTGACGACTCTATAGATCAGATCCACTTGTCCTCATCCACAATCCACGACCTGGTATCCTTTAGGATTTTGATCAGGACTTGATGGATACCTTCCTCAAAATCTCGCAAAATCCTCCTGAAAGAGATTGACTACTGTGCTATGCCATTGACCTCGCTGTAGTAATCACTGATCAACGCATCACGATTTTGAGCCACTCTAAAAAGTCTGGAAAAAACTAACATTAAAGGCCTCTACTCCACCCAAATGTCCTAGAACAGAACTCTTTTGCCATTGCCAACCAACACCCTAATCCCCCTTTGAAACACTTCCCCAACCTTTCCTTCCCCCCTCCCAAAGTCAAAATTATAAGTTGGAATGGTCGAATTTTTGTTTAAAAAATTCCATCCTTGTTGAGAACTCCTTATCAAAGATCATACTCAATAAACAAATTGAAAGAATCCTTTTTTATTCTTAATTTTTGAATAATCCAAAAGAATCCTTGATTGAAAGAAAGATTCCTTGTTTGAAGATTGTGTGGAATGAGTGGCTAGAATATGAGTATGGACTCCTAAGTGGAATTTGATGGATCATAAAGTGGACCAGATGGAGTTATTGTTAATTATGAGGAAGTGATTTTCTTCCTAGCACAAGGGAGATATGAGAAAGTGAACTAGGACCGTATAGGTTTTTTCGAAGCAAATTGCTTCACTATCGTAGTAGGCCTATTGAATCTTCTCCCCCTCTAAAAGTCATTTTGAAATCCATGCCTACTCCATGGGTAAAGCGTTTTGTTGGACCACCATCTTGAACCGAATCCAAATCCTCAATAAAGACTGGAACTTTAACCTACCAAAAGTTTTCTAACTTTGTTGGGTTACTGTGTAGTCTGTTGACCACATTTTTTAACACTACCCCTTTGTTTCACCAATCTCGTCCTTTTTCTTTAGGTTCTATATTCGTTGGGCTATTCCCTCAACTCTGCCCCTTTTGAAAGGAACTAGTGAGGGCCTTTATGCAAAGGGCTGGGTAATCTGAAAGCTGTTCCACTTGTAATGGCTTTGAAAGCATGATATGAAAGAAATATAGGGATCTTCCCAAGCTTCATGATAGCACTAGTTTCAAGAATTATTTTGACAGTTGTAAAATAGACCTTACTACCCAAGGATTTGGATTGATTTCTGCATCAGAGCTGTTCAGGTATTGGTGGGAGTAATTCAATGGTAGGATGCACATCTTATAGTGAGAGGGATTTTGTTAATGATATTGTTTAGTTCTTACCCTGTTTCATTGTATTTCATGGTGTCTCCTGTCCATGACCTCTATGGATGTTGTGATGTTTCCATATGTAGTTTTTTCCCCTTCCCAATGAACTTGCCCGTTCTTTCTGAAAAAAAGGCAATGAAGATGCTGATGCATTAACAAAATCGGGCATTGTGAATTTCCTACTCCAATATTTTCATTAGCTCCCTAAATAATGCATTTGCATCTGGATTGCCTGTAACTTTTATCTGTGACATCCCATGTAAATGTTTCTTACATGAATAAAATGTTACTGTTACCTCTCAAGGAGTCTCTGGAAATTCTTACTTAAGAAGACTAAAAATCACTTTAGCTTTTGGAAATTTCCCCTGAATTTTTTTGGGTGACTCTCGTAGTGATCTTCACAATGGAGTGGATGGCTCTAAATTAAAATTGTTAAAATTCTTTTAGAATATAAATTGGGGATATGTTTATTTTGAAGTAGATAAATTTTGGGTCACCATTATCAGTCAAACACAAATGGGTGTTACCTATGTGGAATAAAATTTGTTGCAGTAGGACAGATCCTGATTAAAAGAAATGGCAAGACAGGTGTTCAGTACTCATTACATTTCCCATTCACTCAATTCATTGAAGTATAGTCAGTTCGACTTAAATTTAATTGAGGTTTTTAAATCCCATTCTCTTGAATTTGTTATTTACCTAACTACATGTAGATGGGATATGACTTCAATTATGATTACATTTTTTATTCCTTTTTTGCAGGTTGGGTTTTCTTGGGGCAGAAGCATGCCTTTTGGCAGGATCGGCGAGGAATGCATACCACACTAAGTACAGGGGTTCGTTCGGTGGACGAGACCTATCATGTGCTGCGCTTCGAAAGGGGGTGTTTGCTGCTGCAGCAGCAATGGTAATGCTGTCAATGGCAACCTCACTCTTGTACTATTCAAGCCACACCAAGGCCAACACCGGCGGATGGCAAAAGCACCACAATGAGGGCCTTAACATGGGTCCTTACCCCCCTACAGCAGAAGATATAGGGAGCCAAAAGTACTGAGTTCCAATACTCTATTTCCTCTTCTACTTATAAGGTTTTTAGTGTAGCTAAGCTTGCTTATATTGTATTTATGTCCTATGGGACTGCTTCCTCTTGTTTTGCTGGGTGAGTGCCTTCTTTTCTCTTCCCCTCTATGATATGATGTCTCGACACTACTAAGTAGGTGATGCTCCCATTTTGTGTCCTGTTAGACACTTCATTTTTATGTGTAAAATCTATGTCTTTGCCGCATCGATGCCATGTCTAAGCGTAGTAGCTTTAGCTTCCCTCGTTTAAGTGAGGTGGGTTGTCTGGAATGAGATAAATATATGCAGGAATTCTTTATCAATGTCATAAATCCATTTTTGAACTCTCTGGGTTTTTATTTTTCATGTTAAGAAAAAATGAATTTTTTTTTTTTTTTTGTTAAAATTGGAAGGGTAGAATTGGCATGTTGTCTGAGATAGAAGCTTTTATTTATATTGTGGACAAAATTTATGGGAAATGAGTTTTCTAGCATCAGATGTTTGTGTCGTAATGTATGCATGTTGAAAACAAGTGACTCAACGTATGATTTAGCTCATTGAGAATGCATTATGGAGGACAACTAGGTTCTGCAAGACAATTTTTTAAAGAGTTGTTCACCTTAGTCAATTTTTTGCATCTTTTAAAATTTTATTGAACATTAAAAATCTTTTTAAAATTCATTCGTCAAATTTAAAATATAAAAAAAAATCTTTAACAAAACTTTCTTTTTATGTTTAGGTGATTATCATTCTGATTAACTCTCCAGTCACCAGTTGACCTAATAAGTATATGATATATACCATTGTGACAAATACCGTTCTCGGGATATTAACGGCGATTGATAATAATGAGATATTTTTAAATTCTCAGATTTTTATCAGGAATTTAACGGGAAAATCTCTCGGAAATTATAATATTTAAAAAATAAAAAAATAGAATAAATAAAAAAATTAATGAAATAAAAATGGTATATGGAATTTACCGAGAATTTATCGGAAATTTACTGGCAATTTACTGGGATATTATCGCGTTATTAATGTTTATCGCGTTTTTAATGCGATTTTATCGAAAATTTATCGGAAATTTATCATTGTGGCGATAAAAACCTGTTTTAAACGCGGTAATGGTTTGCTGATAAGAACGCGGTAAATTTAAAAATACCGTCGATATTTGTGACAATGATATATAAGAGTAAACCATATGACAGTCATGGATAATTGTCACGTGCCATAAGAATTGTGTGTGAGACCAAGTATTGCAGATAGAAGAATATATTAATTTTTCTCTGTTTTTCTTATTTAATACTCTTTGTTCCAAATTAGTTGTCCTATATGGATTTTGGAATTGTCTCAAAATAGTTGTCTCATTTATATTCAAATAGTATAAAGTGTGTTGAAAATAAATGAGATTACATGGAATGTTAGTTTTATATAGCGAGTTCCTCAAAAAATATAAATATTTTAAATGATACAATTAAAATGAGATGAAGGGAGTAGTATATTATTTAAAGTGGAGCCCAATTGAATAGTCACATTTATGATTTCCATTAGTCAGTGATTATCTTCTTATGTAGTCCTTCGATCATTAATGTAGAAATTGATAAACTAAACATCAACACCATAATAGAAGATACAAATATTTACATGGAAAACCTCTAAGGGTTGCATTAGGAGTCTCAATTCTACTCCAACTCTTTCTCCTGAATCAACAATTAATTAACCTAAGAGATAAGTTAATCTAGTTTCATTACAATACAATCCATTTTTAATTATAAGTTTCACATAGATTCCCATCCCTTTGGACCATGCATCTAAATATCGATTAATAGGTGTTGCTTTTGAGCTCTTCGATATGTTTCGACTGATACGTATTGTATATAGCCGATTTGATCACGTATTATTAATACTAGGCCAAGATATTGCCAAGATAATGTGTATCATGGATATATCATAATACAATATTTTCTTTTTTACTAACATAATTTTTAAGTCGATATGGTTGCGTATTGCGAATATCGATATGATATGTATCGCCAATGTAATATTTGATTCTATAAATTTTAGACCAATATTTAGTCTATATGCATGAATGTAAGTCCAACCCTTGCAGATCGCATTGTTTTTCTTTTTAATAAAACCAGTTCCAACTGACCTTGCGAGTCCAATTTAGCTTACCTATATTTTCCATACTTGGATAAGAACTAAGAAGTACGGGGTTTTAATGGAATGGTTCTATGTTGGCATCTTATGATAAGAACGGTAGTGGGTGTGATATTAGGTATGAATTGTTTCGAATGTTTATCTACACTTGATCACGCGAGAAAAGTGAGGGACAGTTTACACTATGTAATCTAAGTATTTTTCTTCGACTCTACTTTTTTTTTTTTTTAACTAATGTATTCAAGCGTCTCACTTGACTAATCCTTCAAGCATGTGTAAACCTTTCAATTCGTACATGTCGGATAGTAAATGACTCTACTTATTCTAAATTTCTAGTAGCTGCATCCTTAATATTTAGATGGGAGTTAAATTATCTTTTGACTTAATCTTATTGATTAGGCCCTTTTTTCTTTGACTACCATCATGATTTTTAAAAGCTCCTTATTAGATGATTTGGGCTTATGATATTTAAAATTTTAAATTGCTTACTTTTTGGTCATTTAAAATCCATGCAAAGTCTCTTTAGCCGTTGTTTTAAAATGAGTTTGAAGATGCCAAGGGATTGGCCTGACGATGAAGATGTCTGTCTCATGAAGCATGGTCTTGAATTCAATTCACGCTCAACTCCAACGAATCATGCTCTGTAAACTTATATCGGTGTGTGGATTGCGACGTTTACAAATGCCTATGAGATTAGTCTCATCTCTAATATGTGTGTGGAGATACCCATGTTATAAAAAACTAAAAAAAATGAGCTTCACAAAGTGGGTTGAAACTTCTATTGTAACGCAACATTACCTAACAATTGGACTTCAAATTTTTTATATTATTTAATTCAAAAAGGTACTTCTTAAATTAAATTGTTAAGTGTTTTAAAATTAAAACTTCAATCCTCAATTTTTAAAAGATTAATTAAATATATTTAAGAATGCCATGTTATTATCATCATTGACATAATGATACAATTGTTCATCTTCATCCATTCATCTAATATGAGGATTTTAATATTATCTTAGGCAACAGCGAAAAAAAAAAAACTGGCCATTTGTTGAATTTAGAAGTGTAACCATAAAAAAAAAAAAAAACCTGCTTTTCAAGAAATTGGTCCTTTGGCATTGTCTTTCTTTCTTATACAGATAATTGAAATGGTTCTTGTGATTATTTTTAGCCCCTTTTTCTAATTTACATTAATATGTAATTTAAGATATTTTAAGTCATTTTTCTCTAGAATTTGTCTATTTAATCAATATGATTCTTATTAGGGGTGAAACTTGGGTTGGATTTTGGCCCGACACGACTGACCCGACTAGAAAATAGTGTGGGATGGGTTGTAGAAATTGTAAATTCGGGTCAAGTTAAGTTAGAAAAAAAAAAAACTCGACTGAAATTTAAGACGAATTGGGCTGAGCTCTTTAAATCTCGACTCGACCTGACTCAAAAAGACCTGAATTTCTTAAGAAAAACATGCTGATCTGATGTGCCCACTTGCCTTCCTTTTCCTTCTATTTTCAAATCCCACTTCTTTAGCTCGGTCCCACCTCACATGGGGAGAGACACCCAACACTTTTTTCAAAACCTTCCTTCCGACACCCAACAACACTCTTTTCAAAACCTTCTTCTGTTTTCAAAACCTACTTCATTAGTTGCGGTGTTGGGACAAGAGTATGCAGATTTGAAGTATTCAAAAGTAGGATCGGTCGAGCAGAAGAGAAGATCTGCAGTAGTCTGAGAATCGGAAAACCGACTCGTCCGTCGGGACGGCAGCAGCGCACGCACGTTAGAAAGGGATTTTCTGCAGCGGATCGATGAGGGTAGGGGAAAGGAATCCCCAATTGCAGAGATCTGATTGAGATTGGGTGAAAAGATATCCCAAATGCAGAGATCTGATCGGAAGTTTTGCTCTGGATTGATAGAGAGGAACCGATCTGCTTAATGGAAGAGGAGAAGGCTGATAGTGGTTGTTCGTTCGGCCATCGTGCCAGTGATATTTGAGAAGCTTGTTTCTCTTTCGAATAAGAAATTCATCTTATTTTCTGGTGTCAAGAAACTGTAGGATTGCAGTTTGGATCGGGGCCAACGCGTCGTTGAGGGTATTATAAACTCGGGTCGAATTGGGTTAGATAAATCACATTTTAAATTCGAGTCGGGTCGGGTTGAGTTCAGAATGTTGTGAAGTTTTCTCTCTTCATCCTCTTTTTTTTTAAAAAAAATTCAAAAAAATTACAGTAAATACAGATAAATATGAACTTATTGAATATGTAATTTTTTCATAAAATATCGGACATTTACATCTTCTAATATATTTTTGAAGTTACGATATTGAGAAATTATATAATTAGTAATAAAATGGTGAAAATTATAAGGAAAAGTAGATAAATGAGGAAAATTTGTAGAAATAATTTCATAATTTATTTTCTTATTCAATGAGTGTTATTTTAAGTTATGAATTATAGAAATAAAAAATAAATAATAAAATAATTAAAAATTACATAATAATGTAGAAAAATATTAGAAAATGAAACTAATGGGGTCCTAATCACTTGAATTAATAACCACACAAATGTTATACATTTTTAATTATAAGAAATTCTATTTAAATAAAAGAAAACATTATACTTTTTACTTTCAGCATAAGTAAATATTATATTTAAAATAAAAAAATATTACTTTCACATTAAAAATAACTTTTTGATAAAATATTAGAGTACACACATGAGCTTCCACGTGAGCTCTTTAGGAAGCTCACGTGAGTTTCCTTTCATAAAGATGGGTTTTCACTTAGAAACCCTAATGCTCATAGGGAAATGATTCGTGCACCTCTATTTTTACCCAGCGTGCACTCCCTATTAGGGAAATGCCAATTTTATCCTCTAACTTTTCTGTTTTTTCTCTCCGGCTGCACCCGTTCTCTTCTGGGTATCCGTGTTTTTTTTCTCCCTTTCCCTTCAGGTTAATTCGTACGATCCGTCCTCCACACAGAACTGCCGAGCCACTCTCTTCCATGCAGTTACCATCGTCGCTCTCTCTCTTTACACTGTGTCGTTCTTGTAGCTCTGTCTTCCTCTCTCCAACGCTCACTTGCGATCTGCTGCGTGACATTCCCAACTGTGCAGGCCCACCTCTATGCTGCGTGACATTCCCAAATGCTGCAGGCCACACCTCTCTGCTGCGTGCCGCTGTTCGTTTGTTCTCTAAGCACGCCGCCTCCGACGTCACTACTCTTCTGGGCATCATTGGCTGACGCTCGCCTCTGCTGCACTTCTCCTTGCTTCTCACACCTTCTTCCGCCCGTCTCTTCTTGCCCTCGCAGCTCTGCCCGACGAGTTGCCCTCTTACACACGGGAACCATGGGCAACCAAGACATCAAGGCTGATGTCTGTGTGTGGGTTGGCGAATGGCGATGGGTTCCCCACAGCAGCAGTTCTCAGATTTGAGAACAAAACTTCCATTAGACATAGTAAATACCTTAGATTGCTCAGTTTTGTTGGACCTCATTAAAATACTAGAATTCATTTGAAGGTCAAATTCTTTGTAAGATGGACAATGTGTTGCTTGGTTCACTTGGTTATTTGCCTCTTGTGTTTGCCTGATTTGCTAACAGTAACAAGTGAATGTAATTTACATTTTTATTAAATGAATACATAGTTGCCTGGAACTGCAAAATTTGTGTTAGTAATGCTCTCTTAGATCGGTGGAATTTGTTACCACAGATCGATTTGGGTGCATCGGACTTGTGCACCCATCCTCCTTGCTTCTCTGTTCTTCTTTAAAGAACCCTTTTGTGCCAGATTTGCAGATCGCTCATCTTACCTGCACTCAATCTGTTTCTCCCCCACTACACGTTGAAACCCGGACGTGGAACAAGGGAAGGGAACGAAAAAACATGGATGCAGCGGGAGAGAAAAGACAGAAAAGTTGAGGGTAAAACTGACATTTCACTCATAGGAAGTGCACGCTGGATAAAAATGGGGGTGCACGAATCATTTCCCATATTTTAATACCCTTCTTCTCTTTCACTCTCTCTATTAAACCCTAGCGGCCGCTGCCGCTCTCTGTATTTTTCAAAAGTAGAGAAAGGAAAGCCGTGAAAAGTGTAGTGATTTTTTTTCTTCAATCTCTTCTCCATATTTTCTTAAAGAATGGGAGTTTCAGCCCAGATTCGACCGAGAATCGGCCGAGATTTAGACCTATATATCTGTCATCTCGACCGATATTTCTAAAAAAAAAGGGTTTCTTTTTTTTTTTTTTAAAAAAAACAAAAAGACAGATTTTTAAAATTCGGCCAATATCATGACCGAATTATTGGCCAGAAATTTTGTCATCTCGGCCATTTTGTATCGGCCAAGATATATCGGCGTTCGAGAACCCGATACATATCGGCCGATGCGCATAGTATCGACCAAATTTTTGACCCCTGGTTAGGGCTGAGTTTATTAAAACTCGACCCGCCCAACCCGAGTTTAAGCCCTAATTCTTATATTAAAATGTGACAATTTGTCCATTTTTCTTTGACCAACCCTATCAACGTCTATAATTTTGTTAATTTAAAAAAATCTCTCTATATTATTGATAATTTTTAATTAAAAGTATTTCATTTATTAGAAGTTCACTACGTAATTTAAGAAAGTTGCCATTTTTTGCATGCTCTCTCTCTCCCTATATGTTTGAACCCATATTGGAAAACTTTAGAAAGAGAACAAGCTCCATTTATTATTAAATGCTTGAATATTTTGTATATAACTTTTATTGTTGTTGTTATTATTATTATATGCATTTATTTTGGCCCATCGTCACGTTTATTTGTAAATTTCAAATTATTTTGTTATTATTTACTCTATTAAGATCTTGTAGCATCCTTAAAATATCTAAAACTGAAAATATCACAACATTATATGATGTTATTATAATTTTTCATAAATATATGATGTTATTATAACTCCACCTAATTTTTTTATATATGTAAAACTTTAATTTTATATTTTGAATAATTTTCTGGATAATTTCTATATCATTATAGAAATCTAATAATTTAAAAATATCTTAAAACATTGGCTTACCATATTATCCTTATTAATACTTTGGCCCTGCAAAGAGAGATTTCTAGATCTGCCCCTACTCTAGCTCAAATTCCTAGCATAGGCGAAATAGGTTATATTATTGGTATAGTTCTTTTTCTATAAGAATCTTGATTAATATATTTATTTTTAAAAGAAATAATATTTTCATACATTTAATATCTTAAGAATATATAAATTACTCAGCCCTACTCATATAATATTAAACATCTGTTGTATTTGTATGTATATTTGCAGGTAAGAAAAATGTATATGGGGTTTAATAAATTGGATTGAGTCAAATCAATTATTAAAAGGTGAACTCAATTTGGCTCGAATTTAAGTCGGGGTTTTTCAGATTCAACTTACCCCAATCTTGAGATAAAAAATGCTTAACCTAGCCCTACTATTTTTTGAGTAGAATAAAAACCTAAATCAATTTTTGCCCCTACTATATATATCATTAGTATAAGGAAGATAGTCATGTAACATTCAAGTATGCAAATATACATAAAATATATTACAGTCTTAAATTGGTACAGTTAAATATTAATATATTCGTAATACCTATTATATTAATAATATATAGGTGATATTTGACCAATTTTGATGATATCTCATGCCAATATTGACAATATGTGATTCACTCAACCACGGGTATAAAATTTGGATACAAAAAAATTTGGTCGAATATTGACAGATTTATTTTTTATTTAAAAAAAAACAAATATTGATTGTGGGCCCGATCAATATTTAAATTTTTAAATTTTTTTAAAAAACAGCCTTTTTTATATTTTTAAATGGTTTTTTTTGAAAAGAAAAGGACACCAAGATTTTTAAAAAAAAATTGAGGAGAGAGAAAAAAACTCGGCCAACATCTCGGCCGAACCGAGATCTCAGTTGTATACCCCGACCAAAATTAGCGTATAATTATGTGATTAATTATAGGTGATTGTGTTTAGTGCCAGTTAATCTGATAGTTTAACAAATGGGCTTTGTATAGAGTCAGAGTTGACTCGATCCGAGTTCGGAGTCTGTGGATCCAACTCATTAGTGTCATGGGAAAGTTGAAATTTTCTAAACTTTCTCCAGCTGAGACCCTTAAAATAATTTGCGTTTGGAAAATAAATTATTTGAGGTGTTTAAATTCTCAAATTTCACTCATTAATTTAGTTTTAAAATTCTTAGTCTAAAGAATTTTTCCGGCTGACATTTTGATTTGTAGAAGTGTGGATTTTGTTTTAAAAATGTTAATTTTAAATATTTGAAAGTGTCAAAATAGTTTTATAAAAAAAAAGAGGTTTAATTTATTTAATCAAATTATGGTGTTATGTAGTTTTAGCTTATTATTACAAACTATAGAAGTATATAGTTTAGTTTATTTTTAAGAAGATATGAAGGAAATTAATAAGCTACAATGTAGCTAGGCTAGGTGGTAGAGAGAAAAGAAGAAGTCGAAGGTGTAGAAAGAAAAAAAATGAAAATCAAAGGGTCTCTCACCCTCCATCGATCCCTCTATTTTTTTCCTTTTCACCTTCTTCTTGTGTCTTCTGCAACCGATCCTCTCTTCCTTTGTTTCTTTTTACTTCCTTTATTTCTCCTTTCTTCTTCTTCTTCCAACGGTTCCTGCGGCAACAGTGTTTAGGTTTTGGGGGTTTGGGATTAGTTTAAAAAAAAAAATATTTAGTCTCGTTCCGAGCCCACATATAGGGTCTGGGCGTGACAGTTTGGTATCAGAACTTTAGGTTCAGCTCTCGGACTCTGAAGGGTCATGCATGTTTAGAGTGTAGTATGGGCGTGACAGTTTTAGTGTTACCCCTATATTTGATTACTTTGTTCTTTTACTAACTGTTGTTTTATTCTTGGACAAAGATGTTTGATAATAAGATTCCAACTCAAGTAATGGGAAAGGGTACACCTGGGAGTCCGCTGACGTTGTACTCCTCGAGTAGCGATTCTAGTATGATGGTTTGGACCCCAAGATCACCTTCGTCAAATGTAGAATCCCAACTGAAGGAAGTCATAAAAATCTCTTCAACTACTTCCTATGAACCAGATACCCCATCTCACTATCGATCATCTGCCTCACCTTCAATGACTAACACTGAACAAAGTGTCGAACCTGAACTTGAGTATGAATCTCCAGTAAACCAGGAGCCAGTAATAAACCCTCAACTAGTGATTCCACCAGTGAATCCTCCAGTATCAGTTCAAGCACCAGTTTTTGCTCCAGAACCTCTGATCAATATAGAACCAATGCCTGATCCAGTGGAGGAACCAGCGTAGTTTGATCTGAATATACCTTTACCGACATATGAAATATACGTTCAGCAAAGGCCAATCCTCATGTGTACTAACTGTTTTCATTTGGGGCATGTTGCTTCTTTTTGCCTACATCCTCTCAACCATAATTGTCAAATCCGTGGTGTTTTTGGACATTATGAGGAAATGTACTATTCTGTAAGGTTTAATGTTCCAGTTCGATGCAGCTTCTGTGGAGAACACAACCATATTCTTGGAGCATGTCCATTCTATAACCCACCATCCTTTTCAGATGAAGACTCATGGTAGAAGTAGTCAGGGCGTGTTTGAGAGGAAAAAGACTTGACGAGAGAAACTTTTTGGTACTTGTACAAAAGACTTGTGTTTAGGTGGGAAGATGCTTTGGGTAGTGAGAAGAAAATCTGTACATATAAACTTTTGTAATCGGACTGTAAGATCATAGAATCAATGAACATGTATGTGTATATAATCTTTTGTAACTCTGAAGGCTATGTATAAGTCTCAGTATTATGAAAAAATAAATATATAAGTATGCTGGTTTATTATTTTGTGTTGTGATGAGTTATATTATGAATAATACGGATGCTCATAATACACCGCTTTATGATTTATATTGCGAATAGTATGTTAATAGTAGGTGTGTTTGTCAGGAGATGTCAGAAGCATCCCGACATTCTGTAAGTTTAGGAGCAAGCATGACTCCTCTCTTGGAAGACCAAGGCGAACATGTCCACCAGAATGAACCTGTTGACGCAGTGCGTATCGCAATAGAGACATTTCAGCGAGTAGCAAACGATCTTCGACGACCCCAGAATTGAAACCTCGGAGAAAGAGTTGCAATTGCTGCTAAGGATTTTAGGCGGATGAATCCACCGACTTTCTCAGGAAGTGCGGATCCAGTGGTGGCAGAGACGTGGCTCAACAAGATTAGTCGTATATTCGACAATCTAGCCATCGCTGACAATCTCAAAGTGACCTTGGCAACCTACCAATTGGAAGACAATGCTTACAAGTGGTGGGAAGTTAACCATTTACCTCGAAACCGTGAACCGATGAGTTGGACAACATTTTCAATGGCTTTTCTTGCCTGCTACTACCCTAAAGTGGTGAAGGACGCCAAGAAGAAGCAGTTTACGAATTTAAAGCAAGGATCTGATACTGTGGCCCAATATGGCTCAAAGTTCTTTGATCTTCTTTAGTATGCTCCACATATAGCAGTTAATGAAAATGAAAAGATTCAACATTTCTCGAATGGAATTCGTTCATTTTTACAGCGTCAGGTGGTTGGGTTGGATTTGCCTACTGTGGAGGCATTACTGGATCGAGCTTCAATGGTGGAAGCTGTGGATACTATCAATCGAAATATGGAAAAGCCTCCTCAAGGTAATGCTCAAAAGCCATCCCAGCCTAATAAAAAGAGAGCTTAAAGGACCATTCTCTGTGAAAGATCAATCCTCTGTGGGTCAGGGAAGCAAGGCGGGACCCAAGATTCTGATTTGTTATTCATGTAACCAGCCTGATCACATGGTTAGACAGTGCTCGCAGTACAAAGCACCACAATCTAGTGATCGAGTATGCTTTTATTGCAAACAAGCGAGACATTTTATTAAAGATTGCCCCTATAATGGTAGTGCTCAGAATATGAGACTAACACAGTCTACACCACAACCTTCCAGAGGCTTAGTAGAGCCTAGGAATATGTCACAAAGAACTGGACCAGGAAGGGGACCAGGACGTCCACAGACCACTCAAGGAAGAGTCTATACCATAGGCACTCAAATGGTGGAGCTAATGGATAATGCTGTGATGGAAGGTACATTATCTCTATTTAGCCTCATGGCATGAGTATTATTTGATACCGGTGCATCTCATTCTTTTATCTCTAGAACTTGCTGTGATAAGTTAGAATTGCAGCCATTAAATGCAAGAAAACCTTTAACAATTGTTTCCCCATTAGGTAGAAAAGTAAGAGTAACTCAAGAATGCAAGTCATGCATTCTAAGATTATATGGCTTAGACCTGTCATACGAACTCCTGGTGATAGATATGATAGATTTTGATGTTATTTTAGGCATGAATTGGTTATTTGTGCATCAGGCTTTGATAAACTATTCCGAATGGAAGATCTATGAGACTTCTCTGCTTGGGATTAGATTTGTGGAGAAGTTAATACCTTATGATAACCTGAGAGTTAAGTTCTCCGATCTGAAGGTATATCAAGGTAGTATAGTGGCTAGCATGGGTTGAGAAGATGTAGAAGGTGTTGAGACAAAGTTTCCTCGAGTGATGTGTGAATTCACAGATGTTTTTCCAGATCAGCTTAGTGGGCTGCCTCTACGCTGAGAAATAGATTTTGTAATCGATTTACAGCCTAAAACATCTCCTATATCCATGGCACCCTATAGGATGGCGTCGGGAGAACAGATGGAACTAGCTAAGCAGATTGATGAATTCCTTAAGCTTGGCTTTATTCGCCAGAGTGGTTCACCTAGGGGAGCACCAACACTTTTTGTAAAGAATAAAGATGGGTCTTTGAGGATGTGTATTGATTATCGACCATTAAATCAGGTCAATATCAAGAATAAGTACCTGTTGCCAAGAATAGACGATCTTTTTTATTTGTTGAGAGGTTCGAAGTGTTTTTCAAAGATTGATTTGAGATCCGAATATCATCAACTAAGAGTCAGGGAGAAAGACATTCCAAAAATTGCCTTTCGGACGTAGTATGGACTCTATGAGTTTGTAGTTATGCCGTTTGGTTTAACGAACGTGTCGACTATTTCCATGGACATGATGAAGAGGATATTCCGGCCATATCTAAGGCAGTTTGTAATAGTATTTACTGATGATATTTTGATATATTCATCGTTAGAAGAAGAGCATGAGTGTCATTTGCGTTTGGTACTGCAGACTTTGAGGGATCACCAACTGTACGCCAAGCTGAGCAAATGTGAGTTTTTGATGACTCAAGTCCAATTCCTCGGACATGTAGTATCAGCAGAAGGAATTTCGGTGGGTCTAGTAAAGGTTGAGACAGTGATGAACTGGGAAAGACCTAAAAATCTCACTGAAATTCGAAGTTTCCCTAGATTAGCGGGATATTATCGAAAATTTATCTCCAATTTCACCCAAATTGTTGTGCCTATGACTCGTTTGATGTGGAAAGATGTCAAATTTGAGTGGAATAAGGCCTGTGAAATAGCATTTCAAGACCTAAAGGAGAAGCTAACCACCCCTCTGGTGCTAACCATACCAGAGCAACGACGAGGTTATGAGATATATTGTGATGCCTCTAAGCTCGAACTAGGGTGTGTGTTGATGCAAGAAAGGAAAGTTGTAGCTTACGGATCAAGACAACTGAAAGGACACGAGCAAAATTACCCCACTCATGATTTAGAGCTAGTAGTAGTGGTATTTGCATTGAAGTTGTGGAGACATTATTTATTTGGTGAGTGATTTACTGTCTTATCTGATCACCATAGCCTCAAGTATCTCTTCACTTAGAAGGATTTAAACATGAGGCAACGAAGATGGATGGAGTACCTTGGAGATTATGACTTCGAAACTTACCTATCATCCTGGAAAAGTTAATGTAGTGGCAGATGCCTTAAGCAGAAAATTTCGCAATGATATTGCAAAAATGGTGTCACTATAATGGAAAATATTGGAATCTATGTTTGATTATGATTGAGAATTTATTGAAATGGAAGAACCAGAGCGTATTCTGAGTCTAGTGTTACAACCAGAAATAGTTGGAATAGTATTAAAAAGGCAGCAAAACGACTCTGAAGCAAAGGAATTGAGAGTTCAGTTGTCGAATAGAATAAAATTAGAAGGTTGGAAAATCAAACCTGATGAAGGTTTGACGTTTCAAGATTGATTATTTGTACCTGAATCAGAGGGATGCAGAGAGAAGGTACTAGATCATTTTCATCATTCCAAGTTTGCAGTGCATCCTGGAAGCACAAAGATGTATCAGGACTTGCGTCGACAATTTTGGTGGAAAGGAATGAAGCGTGAAGTGGCAAACTTTGTATCCAAATGTTTGACTTGTCAATAACTTAAAGCTGAACATTAGTGACCTGGTGGTAAGATGAAGCCTCTTCCTGTGGCTAGATGGAAGTGAGAACACATCAGTATGGACTTTGTGTCATGATTTCCAAAATCCACTAAAGGACATGATTCTATATGGGTAATTGTGGACAGACTGACCAAGTCAACCCATTTTCTGCTAGTAAAAAAGAAAGATACTTTAACTATATTGAGTAAGTTATACGTTAAAGAGATAATCCGGCTGCATGGAGTATCAGTTTCTATTGTATTAGATAGAGATGCATGGTTCGTATCTAGATTCTGGCAGGGATTGCAGAGGGAATTGGATACAAAACTGTGTTTTAGTATAACATTTCACCCTCGAACAGACTGTTAGTCTGAAAGAACCATTCAGATTTTGGAATACATGTTGCGTGCATGTGTGATGGATATGCAAGGAAGCTGGGAAGACCACCTAGTGCTCATTGAATTTGTATGCAACAACAGTTATCAGTCAAGTATACAAATGGCGCCGTACGAAGCTTTGTATGGAAGACCTTATAGATCACCATTGTGTTGGGCTGAGGTAGGAGATAAACCTCTTCTGGGACCAGAAATGGTTGGCGAAACGTCAGGACAAGTTGACATGATTAGGCAACGACTCAAAGTTGCACAAAGTCGACAAAAGAGTTATGCTGATAAGAGGCGGAGACCTCTAGAGTTTGAAGTTGGAGATTTTGTATTCTTGCGTGTTGCTCCACGATATGGTATACAGAGATTTGGTCGCAAAGGGAAGCTATCACCTCGCTACGTGGGACCGTTCGAGATATTGAAAAGAGTTGGAGAAGTTGCTTACC
Organism: Chimonanthus praecox; assembly: GCA_022113865.1. Classification (NCBI taxonomy): domain Eukaryota; kingdom Viridiplantae; phylum Streptophyta; class Magnoliopsida; order Laurales; family Calycanthaceae; genus Chimonanthus; species Chimonanthus praecox. The sequence continues at coordinate 34,320,324 of CM039094.1, forward strand.
AATTGACACTACCTTCAAATCTGGAAAAATTGCATAGCACATTTCATGTGTTAATGCTCCAGAAGTACGAACCAGATCCTTCACATGTATTAAATATAAAAGAGATAGAAGTTTCTAAAGACTTAACTTTTGAAGAGGTACCTATAGAGATTCAAGGTACGCGAACTCAAGTGCTTCGAAGGAAAGCATTCCTCTAATGCAAGTCTTGTGGCAGCATCATAGTGTACAACACGTGACGTGGGAGCCAGAAGCAACGATGCGAAAGGTGCACCCCAGTTTATTTGTTGAGTAAGGTATGAGTTTTCTTTTTTCTTGAAATTTTGGGTCGAAATTTCTTTAAGGGGGATGGGATGTAATACCCTGACCAAAATTAGTGTATAAGTATATGATTAATTATAGTTGATTGTATTTAGTGCCGGTTAATCTGAGAGATTAACAAATGGGCTTTGTATAGAGTCAGAGTTGACTCGACCCGAGTTTAGATTCTGTGGATCCAACTCGTTAGTTTAGTGGGAAAGTTGAAATTTTTTAAACTTTCTCCGGCTGAGACCCTTAAAATAATCTGCGTTTGGAAAATAAATTATTTGAGGTGTTTAAATTCTCAAATTTCACTCATTAATTTAGTTTTAAAATTCTAAGTCTAAAGAATTTTCCCGACTGACATTTTGATTTGTAGAAGTGTGGATTTTGTTTTAAATTATGGTGTTATGTAGTTTTAGCTTATTATTATAAACTATAGAAGTATATAGTTTAGTTTATTTTTAAGAAGATATAAAGGAAATTAATAAGCTACAATGTAGCTAGGCTAGGTGGTAGGGAGAAAAAAAAACCACCGACATATGTGGGTTTTGATTTAAAAGAAAAGAAGAAGTTGAAGGTGTAGAAAGAAAAAAAATTAAAATCAAAGGGTCTCTCACCCTCCATCGATCCCTCTCTTTTTTCCTTTTCACCTTCTTCATGTGTTTTCTTCAACAGATCCTCTTTTCCTTTGTTTCTTTTATTTCCTTTATTTCTCCTTTCTTCTTCTTCTTCCAACGGTTCCTGCGGCAACAATGTTCGGATTTTGGGGGTTTTTGTTGGGCTTTCAAACTTCATCATTTCTCGGTGGATTTCGACGATTAAGGTATAGAAATCTATCTATTCAAAATTTTAGTAGCTCTAGGATTTTTTTTTTTTTTTTTGAAATGTGTTGATTTTGGGCTTCATTTTTGGATTTTTAGAATTTAGGGAAAATGCCCCTTTTCTTTTAATTTTTAAGTAACACCTTTAGAAGTGATTTGTTTTGCTAAGACCTTTATGTTGTAATTTTAAGCTATGATTTAGTTTATATTGGATTTCAAGATTTAGTTTAAGTTGATTAAATAAAATAAAATTAAGCAGGGGATTAAAAACCCATTTTTGTTCACAGTTCTTGTCTTCTTCATTTTTCCTAAAATGGAGAAAGTTATAGTTTGATTTGGTATTTTAAGCATTGTAATGTTTCTTATTATTAATTGCATTAATGTCTTTGGATATTTTGTTTTCAAATAGTTTAAAATATATGATTAGGATAAGTTAGGAGGGACTATTGTTTTATGAATTTGACTTAGTTGGAATTTATATCAGTTCAATCCATTAGTTTCTATTTATTTTAAATAATATTAGATTTTATTGTTTTGGGTTTAAATTAAAATATGTTACGATATGATTTAGGAAGTGATTATTTCAATAAATAAGCAAGTGATTGAAAATACACCTATTTAACTAGTTGAGTTGTGTTTATTTAAATTCTTTAATTAATTTGCAAAATTTTATACTATGAGTAGTAAAAGATAAATGGAGAAGGATGTTATTTTTTTCTACTTTCAAATTTTAGTGAGGTTTTATCATTAAATATAAAATAAGACTAACTTGGAGTATTTAAATTAAACCTCCACTATTTTCTTCTCAATTTCGTCGGTCGGGTCATCTTAAGTTAATATATAGTGTCTAACTCCGTCAATTATCCAATTGAAACAGTTGGACAGACTCTCTCTACTTCACGTAAATCGAGAAACCCAAGTAACTTTGTTGATCAAAGTGAGGAGACTCAACTGTGGTTTATTTGCATTTGAATGTGTATATGTTTTATATAATGTTCATATATACATGATATATGTTATGATTGGAATATGTAGGTGATTATCTGTATATATCTAGGAATGCACTTGTGCTAACGTGGTTATGCAGGTGTTGAGAATAAGATTACTATGGGTTGATAAACCTGGGTTTTATACCAGTGAATGATAATTGTGTATTTTTCTATGTCTATGAAATTTTGTTTATGTGATATGTTAGACATATATACTCACATACTTGTTAAGTGGGTCGAGCTCTTGCAAGATGCTGCATTTTGTCTGCCTTGACTTAATGCGTTCAAGGATGAGTGAGATTCCTCGACAGGGTTGAGTGGGATACCCTGGGCCTATACAGTTGAAGTTGAGTGGGATACCTCAAGGTGTTGAGTGGGATACCCATGTGAGTCAAACAAACAATGATACACATTAGGAATTGCAAGAAAAGAACAATTGCCACATGTTTTGTTATTTATTTTAACTGCATTGTAGACTTTAATTCTCTATCACATGCTATATGTATGATATGTCAAGTTCTCTTCACTGGGCTAGAAGCTCACGTGTACCTTAATACATGACAAGGTCTGGAGGCAGCGGAGGACCCCTCTGCAATGACTTAAGCTGTGGAATCTTTGAATTCCAATAAGTTGTTTTGAAGTAGAATTTACTTACATGGTTTAATATGTAAATATTGTCTAAGTTTACCAATTGTAGCATCCAGACTTTTATGAGTATAATTATGGTGTGAACGGTTATGTGAATATAAGTACCTTATGTGATAGTTTAGATTTTATGAGCTTGTGTGATCTCTTCATGGGCTTAGACAGACCCGAGGCCATGGACATGTTGAGTTTGGGATTATTTTTTTTAAAAAAAAATTAGTCTCGTTCCGGATTCATATATCAGATCGGGGTGTGACATCACCCGATATAAAAAATCGGCCGAAATCTTGCCCAGGCCGATTTTTCCACTCCTGCACTCAATTATATATATGACATGCATTGCCCCAAACGTATCCAATAGTCTAAAAATGATACACATCAGTCAATACATATTTATATCTAACTGATTTGAAATTTGAAAATCTTACATTCGAGGGTTGACCAAAATTAAAATCTAACCGGTTGCCATTATCATTTCATTTGATCCTATAGTGAAAAGTTTTAATGTGAAAGTCTCTTCTTATCAAATACTGTTTAGAATAAAATAATAGAATTTTGATAAAATATAGAAAATAATATTTGACATTGCTAAATAAAAGCATGTAAATATATCAAAATACAAATTAATACCTTTTTAAAACTAGAGCCAGATTTTCAACTCAAAATGTGAATATTTATACTGTGTAAAAAGATATATAATGAAAATTAGATAAAATGAAGTTTAATTAAGTTAAAATGAGGAACAAATAATATAAAAATAGTTGAAATGAATAAAAAAGAGAATACTGGAGAAAAATGATACTATTACAACTCATTTACTCTTGCACTTGAAAGAAAATTTAATTAAATTTTCAATGGAATAGAATCCCAATTTACACCTCAGAAATGGATGAGGGTCCATTAATGGGTCAACTAAAACTAACCTATTTACGGAAATGGAAACTGTGGACTTAATCCTCTACGTGGCAGCCATGCACCAAAAATAGGAGCATCCGTTGGATTTGTTATGTGAATCACGTGAGCAAAGATGGAGATAGGAACAAAGACTTGAGAGTCAGAAAATACCTTAAAACCGAGCAAACTTCTCTGACTCTGACCAGTCACTCTGGACCAATTGCAACCGTCCATCTATTTAGAGGGCCCCACTCCCTCTCTACTCAGCTCCACCTCAGCACCACCCCTACTTTGAGAGTTTGACCACTTCCATCCAACTAGGTACGTGCACTGAAAAAAGTAGTCATTTATAAATCCATTTGTTTTCAAAATTAAAGATTAGTTTTATAATGAAAATATGAATTGATTGAAAAATCTACGTAGAAATAAATATATACCATAGATTAGATTAAATGAATGATTCTGATTTTTTATTTATCTTAAGAGTCATAAATATTCTACTTAATTCAGCAGTATAATTATCTCATAAATGAGTTCGATAGAAAAACAATAATATATATATATATATGAAAAGAATGATGTAAATTGTCCTCTCTAAAAATAGTTAATCTATTTATAACAAACGGATTTGTAGTTAATAATTTCTCACTTATCTCATACTGAAAACCCTAATTCCAGGCTCTTATCATTTCATTTTAATTTTAATAATAGTAGCAATTTTCTGGGTTTACTAAATTTATCAAATTAGAATAAAATAATATTACACTAATTTTAAAATAAATATTATCATTTTTTATTTAATTTAAGGTAATAAAACAAGCAATTAAATTTTTTTTTATCAAACTATTAATTTTTAATTGAAATCACATAATAATTATAGAAATTAATAGAATTAATAATTTGCTTTTTCATTATCTCCTTTACTACGTGTTTCCGTCATCTTACGCGGCGCCTCGACAGATGCATCTGGACTCTTTCTCTCTCTCTGATACAGAGAAAGGGAGGAAAAATTAAGAAAGCTAATCCTAATTAAAAGGGACTCTTTCTCTCTCTCTCTCTGGCTAATAATAATATTTAATGATTAATTACCATTACATTTGTATAAAAAGAAAGAAGCAGCAGCAAAAGTGAGGCAGAAACAAGAAGCAAAAACAAGTCTTAGCCATGGCTTCCGACCTCTCCAGGATCCTCCCAAGAGTGCTTATCGTCTCACGGCGAAGCGTCCGCAAGAATAAGTTCGTCGACTTCGTCGGTAATCTTCTCTCTTCTTTCCGTTCGCCCTCGCCGTCGCTGTAAATGCTCTTTAAAATCTCATTGTTTGATTGTTCTTGGGTCACATTGTTTGTTATTGATTTCTCATGAAGATTATATTGTTGATCCGTGATTCAGAAATTTTGTGTTAGTCCATCGGTTCATCGTTCTGACAAACTACTCGTTAGCATTTAAAGGATCAAATTCCATTATCTTCATTGTTAATGGGATCATTAATTTTGGTCATTGGCTCATTCTTTAAAGATTGGTTTATTGCAATTTCGGTTAAATATTTGGTTTGTGGATCATATTCATCGATATAGTTTCTGTCATTCCATCGTTGAATTGTTGAGAATCATTGAATTTGTTGGGAACATGGTTATTCTGATGAAAATGCATTCGAACAAATGAGTGAGAAACCTGACGAGGTTGGGCTAATGATCAAGAATCCAACTCAGGAAATAGGAGTCTTGTGTTTGATTCACCTTCAATTCCAAAAGGCCAGTCTCCATTGAATTTATCTGTTGTGTGTAGATTAAGAGATTTACCTATGTTCTGATGATTAGTACATTTTGATTAAAAAAATATGTGCAATACTCCATTTTTTTGCAAAGTTTTGAATGAATTTTATTTATATAAAACAACAAAGTAAATTAGATAAATGAGAAATGTTAGAGAAGAAAAATGAGTTTCCCCATGACCATGGTCAAGAATTGTTAGGTTAGGCTGAGAACAGAATTGAGATATGGTTTGCTTCATAATAGTATTGTGATTATCTCTATATCAGATAAGGTTATGTATTCGATTTCTCAGTATTTATTGAGATAATTCTAGTTTCTTATAGGTTTAATTATACTCTATACATATCTTACATGTCCAATTAGAATATGATTCTTGACCATTGAAAACAAGGAAAATTATTTGTCTTCTGGAAGGGAGAATTTGTAAATTACAATACTTTAGATCTTAAGAAGCCTTTACCATCTTCAGGTGAATATCATCTTGATCTCATCGTAAAGTATGGAGCTGTGCCGGTAATCATCCCTAGAGTTGAAGGTGTGCACATGCTACTAGAAAGCTTTGAGCCCATCCATGGTGTCCTCCTCTGTGAAGGTGAAGACATCGATCCATCTCTTTATGAAGCAGAGATGTCTGGCCTTTCACAAGAGGAATTAGAGGAGATCAGAAGGTTGCACACAAGCGACACTGCAATTGATCGGGAGAAGGACTCCATCGAATTGAGGCTTGCAAAGCTTTGCCTCGAGAGGAACATACCATACTTGGGCATTTGCAGAGGTTCACAAGTTCTAAACGTAGCATGTGGGGGTACTCTGTACCAAGATGTGGAGAAAGAGCTTTCAAAGGAATGCAGGGGAGAGAGTGTAGTTCATATAGATTACGATGATTACGATGGCCACCGGCATCTGGTGAAGGTGGTCGAGAACACACCATTGCATTTATGGTTTAAAGACTCTTTGAAAGAAGGAAAAATGGAGATAGGAGTCAATAGCTATCATCATCAAGGGGTTAAGAGACTAGCAGAAAGGTTCGTGCCTATGGCTTTTGCAACTGATGGTCTTGTTGAAGGGTTTTACGATCCGGATGCGTATAATCCTGAAGAGGGTAAATTTATCATGGGCTTGCAATTTCACCCAGAGAGGATGAGGCAACCTGATTCAGATGATTTTGATTATCCTGGATGCCCATCTGCCTATCAGGTAATCCAACTATTTCTACAGAGTGAAGAGGAGAAAGAGCTTTCTTTTTGTATGTAAGCAATGTTCTATAATGAAATTTCTTGGCTGTGGAGTTTCATATACAATTTTCATGTTGTCTTTGTGGCAGGAATTTGTGAAGGCAGTGATAGCTTATCGAAGGAAAATAAATAGCTCATCTTCAGAGGCAAAAGGCCTAAAGCTGGATCAAGAAATGGAGAAGAAGAGGAACATAATCATCCGAAGCTTCTCGATTGCTAGGGACATGTATGTGACCAAGAACCAAATGTCCTTGTCTAAGGAATCCGACCTCAAAGAGGGAGCTGAATTCTTGGAGGTAAATACTATTAAATTCATGTACATTTTGTTTGCCCCTCCACTCTCACTTTTGAAAACCCTTTTAAAGCAAGCGGTATTCAAAATTAGTTACCCACCCCTACAAAATTTACCGCTCATGTGGATGAGCCTATGTGTAATTGTTAGAAAATCATGACTTGATAACATGCTTGAGATAGAACTCACTCTCAAAGTCTAGCCATTGAGAAAAAAATGCCTCAAGTAATATATAGAGTCATTAGTTTCACAAACTAACCGATATGAGACTTTTTGTCACTTCATGGTAATAACTATGATGATTGTATTCTATGACTTGGGTTTAATTTGAGTTGATTTTTCTTTTATTGTTATCGTTCTGCTTGCAGTCGAATACGGCGTTGAGTTTGCAGCAAGAGAAAAGATTGAGCCAAATGGGAGCAACAGTGAGGAATGCTTCTTCATATTTACGGAGGTTGAAGATGGATGCAAAGAGGGAAACACTTGCAAACAGTGTGATGGGGAAGATGTCAATAGAACAGTTATCGGATCTCCTTTCCTTCTACCACATGATGGGGAAGACATGTTCAGAGGTTTTAGAGAGAAAGCTCACTGCATCATGAAACAGAGTTGATTTTATAAATTTAACTTGTGGGTGTTGAAGATGGGATGATTTGTCTTCTGAGGTAGGAATTCTTGGGAACTCAGAATGGTCTCCTGCTTGTTCTGTTGTTGATTGTGCTTTCTTGTTTGTTGCTTTGTTCATTCCTTGTACAAGGAAATCATCAAATGTGTATAATTCAAAATACCCATTATGATATAGTAATTCAATAATCTTTTTATAATCTTCTTTAAATCTAGAACTATCTAATACACAAATAGTAACTTTTTAGGTGAACTGAGGAGACCACAATTTTTTTTTTGTTTGTTTTAAACAACAAACACTTTTATTCGGAAAGAGAACAAAATGCCAAAATATTGTGAGTCGAACAAGAAGGCCCTATTCTTTGTTGGGTTTTTCTTATATTATTGTTAACATAATTTTATTGATTGCAAAATAAATTACAAAAGACTTGAGGTGCAGTAAGGAGTTGGGCCAAAGCCAAAAGAAGAAGCTATGCATAAGATAAAACACATCTCAACTCACAAGATTAAATGGACCAAAGAACTATGATATTGCTATCCATATGCGACTAAGCTTGTTCTATCCATCTTTCTGCAGGGATCTTTTTTTTATTTGCAACAGAAAACAGATGAAATGAGGAGGTTTTTCATGTAGCAAACCTTATTTTTTAGTAGAAGAGAAAATCTGTATTTTTAGATAGTCCAAATGGTGCCACGGAAACCTAATGGATAAAAAAAAAAAAACACACACCACTGAGAAAAAAAAATTTGAGGGATAAAGAAAAATTTATTCCCCCTAGTCCACTACAACAACAAGGACAATGGTTGGCGAATCCAAAGAGGTTTTGGATCAGCCACATTCAATAACCATCACAAACATAAACCAAAACAGGCAACAATAAATGAGTCCTACATTCCCTTTCTCTTCAACAATGATAGAACTCTTTATATTAGATGTTGCAAAATCTGGTCTGACCCGATTACCCTATCCAATCCATTTTATAAACAGATAGACTTGACTCGACCTATTTAATAAATGGGTAGACTCGTAATGTGCCCATTTATAAATGAAGATACTCAACTTGAACCTATTTGTAAATGGATAGACTTGACTGATGTGAATATTGCCACATCTCTATCAATACAGTCAAATTTTAGAAAAGTTTCATTTGTTAGATAAATGGGTAATTCGATCCAACCTGAACTCGAAATAGACCCGGTCAAGTCTAGATGCCAAGGTCCATTGAACAATATTAAGCTTGATCTTTTAACCAAGGAAGATCGCTATAGCCTGAGGTGTTAAATTCCACAAATTTTTTATTTTCTTAGTAAAGGGTTTTGGTCTCATCCAAAAATGAGAGCCTGAAATGAGGCAGGACAAACCAATTAAGTAGGGAAGAGAAGGAGGGGATAGGAAAGAGGACCAAATAGAGGCTAGAAGAGGACAATAAAAGAAAAAGATGTGATCCAGTGATTCTTCATGATTCTAGAAAAGAAAAGAAAACACATATTGGGAAAGCTATGAGAGTCAAGGTTTTGCTTAGAAAAGTTGTTCAACAACCAACATTCAGCTTGGACTATTGAAATAATCTATAATGAGTTTGAGATTGTAGTCGTCTTTCTCCCCGAGATAAAATATTGGTAGGATCACATCAACCCAAGTGTAACATCAATCTGATGTAAGTGATTCTTGGGCTTATTTATGATTAAAACCTACCAAATGGTTTAAAGTAAAAGATGTAATTGTTATTACGAGACAAGTGGTCTGTGGAAATATGTCACAAGTTTCAAGTGGTTTAAAAAGGGATTCAACAAGCCATGGCTATGTACACTGAGAATGTTTAATAGCAATATTATCAAATTCGGCCTGACCCGCTGTTGAACCGGCAGTTCAACCATAACTAGATGTGTGGAGGGTCGCGTCGCTTTTAAACCCATTTGGATTAAAACCCGTAAAAACCCTCTTTCACCTGCGGTTCAACTCGGTTTATGAAATAAACCCATGACCCGTTGAACTAAAAACCCATTTTTAAAATATATATAAAAAAAATTTAAACAAATTTATTCCTTAATCATGTGGCCAATTAAACCAGCCCCAAACGTACCGAGGTGGGATCCTTTTTTAAACTTACCCATATTATAAGTTTTCTAAAGTCTAAGCTCTAACATGTAAAGAATCCTCAAGCAGTTGGCCGTGTGCTGTGAGTTTGTCGTGAATAGTAATTGTTTAATAAAAATTATTAAGATTTTTAATGAGTTAAGATTTTAAACAATTTTTTAAAAAGTTAGATGTTAAATTTTTTAAAAAGAAAAATAATAAAACAATAAAAAAAACTTAATAAAAATCAATAATATTTATAATAAAGGAGTTTTTTAATGATTAAAATACATATTGACAAAATATTAAGTTGTTATTTTATCTTTTTATTTGATAAAAATAATATTTCTACTAAAAGATTTTGTGAATGATTAAAATAATATTAACAAAATATTATATTTTTTTATATAAATAATATGATAAGTCTTCAACTATTCTTTTACTTTTTGTCCTATGAAAAGATGGAAGGTGTGCTGATTCGAAGATATCACAATTTAATTTCTATTTTATATAAAAATAAAATAAATAAATAATTTTTTTCTTGGATAATTTAATATTTCAACAGTAATCTATTTAATTATTAGATATTCTCATATTCGAAGTTCAGCATCTAATATAGCCCACTAAACTTTTGATTTCCAAACTACCAAATGTGAAATGAAATTTCATGGTCACATTAATTTTTTGAAAAAAAGATTGAATTTAAATAAAAATTAAATTTGGATTTAAATATTAGATGTATGAGATCATATATTATGAAATATTTATGTTTAGGATGGTATTAGAACATAGACGTTGGATTATTAATTTTTGATATTTATAATTGTTTCTAAGGGAACAAGATTTTTTTTATGAAAATATGATCTTCTCTTTTATTATGTGTATTGTATTTTATATTTTATTTTATTATAGTTATTTATATTTTATTCTTATTTAATAGTTAATAGTTTAGAACTATTTATCATATTATATTGACTGGTACAGGTTTGAGTGAGTCTATTTAACCAAACTTTCCTATGAAATGGTTCGGTAGATATGTCAGTTTTTAAATATTGCTCTCAAGTCTCAACCACTAAAATATATATTGACAAAATATTATATTGATAAAATAGTTTTTTACATAAATTTTATTTCAACTCATTAATTAAACCTTAGTTAATAATGTAATATTATTTATAATATTATATTAATGATATAGGTTTGACCGGTGTGACTACGGGTCAACCCGGTTGAACGTTATTTAATCCACCATTCCTCTAATACGAGTCACTCCACAAGCCGGATTTTAAAACATTATTTAATAGCAGTAAAATGTGAGGGAGTGACAAAAGTTGTAGATAAAAACCGACGATGATAGTGATGAGCATGTTAGCATGTCTCACATTGTATGTGGACCAGAAGATTATGGGGATTATAAATGCATGGGAACTCTCTCTTTAATAGTCAATTTTTAAAGATGAATTCTAGTCATGTGTTTTAACAAAGCATTTTGTTTATTGTTATCAAATTGCAAAGCAAACAACCTTCAAGTTTAGGACTCCTTTTTTTTTTTTAAATATGGTTCTCAAAAGACTAAATTTCTTTGACCAAGTATCAACTCTAAAAGAAAGATGTGTAGTTAGATCCAACACATAGAAATCGACTGATTTTTTTTTAAGATGTTGTCGTTTGGTACCATCAACGTAGACAGCATAGAATCATTGCTTTCCATGAGCTGTATTATTAGCGATGAAGGAATGAATCATTTTTTTTGCGGTAGCAGAGAAAGACTTTTATTAAAAATAAAAAGAAAAAGAAAAAGTACAAAACAAAATACACAAGGCCTAAGAGAAATAGTTCCAAAAGACAAACAGAGGAAAACAATCGAAGAACAACATACACAGTATAAACTATCCATCTGGTAACTGAAAATTGTCACGAATTGAACCACCAACGCCATTCTTTGCAAATAAGTTTGTCACTCCATTGGTTGTATGGCTAATAAGCACAAAGGACACCACCACGCCCGAAACCAATTCCTTAATCTCCATAACTAAAGTGATTAGCCTCCATGGAGGGCACTTCAGCCCTCTACCTATCTTCCTTATGTAATCTTTTGGACAGTGAAGTTTCTTGAGAAGGCTGTTAATGGCAGCAATGTGAGGAAGATTACCCCAATTAGAGTTGACAACATTGCAAAGAAGGTTGAATCAATTAGGTTACTTTGTGAAAATTTGCCATTATTTCTATATGCCAAAGGAGAGTCATTCTCTCCAGGGGTTAAAAAAACGGTGCGGCCAATATATCCCCAATATTGGCCGAGAAAATTCTTTCTTCCGAGATCGACATTTTCTCTCTCCTCCGATATCGATACCGTGAAAAAACCGCAAAAAACCATGATGAACAGTGATGAACCGTAACAAAACTGCAAAAAACCGCAAAAAACCGTGAAAGCAGTAAACCCTGAACCGTTAAAAACAGTGAAGAACAGCGAAAAACCGTTAAAAACCGCAAAAAACCGCCAAAAACCGTGAAAGCAGTAAACCCTGGACCGTTAAAAACTGCGAAAAACCGTTAAAAACGCAAAAAACTGTCAAGGACCGTGTAAAAATCGTATCAGTGTTTTAAAAAAAAGAAAAAAATTAAATACCGATATTTATGAATATCGGCCGATATTTGGACCGATATTTCGGACCGAATATCGGCCATATCGGCCGATAATACTACAGTACGGCCGATACATATCGTATCGACCGATTTTTGAACCTTTGATTCTCTCCATACAGATCAGCTTGGAGTTGGATTGACATCGAAGTCCAATAAAAATTGTCAAATCTAATTATAAATGTCTAATCCAAATATATGAGATTAATAGCTCTAATGATGATGGTTAATAAAGAATAAGCTTGAGTGGGATTCTTGTATAAATATGACTAATAGCTGGGATCTAGTTGGTGACCAAGGCAAACCACTCCAAACATTTCTACCGTCTAGTGGATCAAATCTAGTGAGGCCCAAAACATCTATTCAACTCATCCTTCTTGGATCAAATATAAGAAATCCACTGTTCTAACTTTAGAACTTAAAAAACAAAGTTTGGGACCACATTAGTCAATTTCATAGTTCGCACGATTCCACGTTCATCCATTTTTTTAGCCATATCAAAAGGTAGGGCCTTCACTCCAATATTGTTTGTCAAAATTCAAGGCCTTTTAAGACCGTCACTGTTATTAAAACCATTTATCTTATTCATTTACTTGACACTCATAATTGAATTAGACAAATTGTAATACATGAGCCATTTATCTATTTGACAAAATAAGCGTATATAACTTTCGGGAAGATATTTTCGATAATACTCTTGAGAAAACCCTTGAAGCATTGAAATGTCTTCCTATGTCTACCAAAAAAGGAGCCAGTGAGACGGGGGTTTTTGGCAATTGTTTTAAGGATCCAAAACCATTGGATTATGCTGTCATCACAAGGTGTTTAAATTTTATTTTTTTAATAATAAGATGCAAAGTGTAGGACAATAAAGAAAAGTTACTCAAACAAAGAGTTATACACATGCAAATAAGGGAAAGTTGCCTCGATCAGGGGTTTAAATATCGGCCGATACGTATCGTATCGGCCGATATATATCGGTTTTGTATATGTGAATATCGGCCGATATGTATCGTATCGGCCGATATTCACAATATCGGCCTTGATATCGGCCGTATTATATCGGTCCGATATCAAAATATCGGTCGATATTTAAAAAAACAAGGAAGAAAGAGAAAAATATCGGCCGATATATCGGCCGATAACGATATATCGGTCGACATATCGTATCGGCCGATATATCGGCCGATACCGATTTTTAAACCCCTGGCCTCGATAATAGAGAAAATAAGGGAAATTTGTTTAAGATAGTTTGATGGGTAGCTATCCTTCTACGGGAGTTTTGTCTAATTCGATACGTATTTTACTATATTACCCATTTTACCCTTCAAACTGGCTAGCTAAACCCTTCAAATCAGTTCGCCCAACTATTCGGATCACTGACCCTTCCACTGCGATATAAATTGGCTTACTGACTGGCTCATCGAAATTTATCTAAGTGAGACTTTTTTCATATAGAACAACAAATCAGATCACTGATCGGTTCAATGACCTGATCACTAACTGGATCACTGAATTTTTTTAAAAATGCTTTCGTACGGTGGTGGAAGAGTAAAATGGATAATACCATAAATCCTGTGTCTCATTACATAAAATGCGCGTGGGAGGATCGCTCCCCTAGTTTGATATGTATGTAGGCAACTTTATATTCAAACTTGGGAAGAAAAGATAAAAGAAGGACACTGCAAATTTATCTAAGTGAGACTTTTTTCATATAGAACAATAAATCGGATCACTGATAGGTTCAATGACCTGATCACTAACTGGATCACTGAATTTTTTTAAAAATGCTTTCGTACGGCGGTGGAAGAGTAAAATGGATAATACCATAAATCATGTGTCTCATTACATAAAATGCGCTTGGGAGGATCGCTACCCTAGTTTGATATGTATGTAGGCAACTTTATATTCAAACTTGGGAAGAAAAGATAAAAGAAGGACACTGCAAATTTAGAGTAAAAGAGGAACTAATTCGTGATAAGGTAGAATGGAAGAATATAACTTGAAAGCTAACTCTAGATATATATACACTAATGATTTTGACGATGAGTATAATATAAATTAAACTAGAACTGTTGCTATGAATTCTCTGATGATGAAACAATAACCAGATATTTAGAACCATCTCATTAAATTTTGTGGAAATTAACTCCTCTGGATATTTAGAACTGTATCAACAATCTCTCACTGCAAGGCAGCAAATGCTTCCACATCATCCAACATAAACACAATCCAAAGTCTTTATTTATGGTCAGAATTTTAGTAAAATGGTGTATTCATATAACATGTTTCAAAACCATTCAATGGCAGACAAATCTTGTCAAAATTCAAGTAACAGGAAAATTCAGAAAGATTCAAGCAACAAACATTGACAGAATGATAGGCTGAACACATCTATGATGAGAAATCTCATCATTCAAAATGAATTATTAAAGAATGGAAATTACAAACATCTATGACAATTAGAAGTAAATGTTCTCCAGAACTAACCATGAATTCGAGAACGAACGGGAGCAGCCAAACGTGGCAGACTGTCTGCATGCAGCCTCAAGTCCACACAATGTACAAAGGATTTGCAATGTAATCATCTACACGTATGTTGTTTAGAACACTAAACACCACAGTCAGGTCAAGGCTCAGGGGCCTGAGCCACATTGGTAGGTCTCATACATGTTTGAAGGTAGCCTCAAGTCCAAAATAACACCTTCTTTACAGATGGAGAAGGTTAGATATGGGATTCCACCCAAGAAGCCATGGTTTCTTATCTGCTGGAATCACAAAGTTGAGCTCAAACATTTCTTTTGTTACATTCCCACCCTCACAGAACCCGACAAGCTTTGCCACGATGTCTGCACTTTCCTGTATATGTTTATCATCGTTAGGGTCTGTCCACAGCTTGTTTACCAGTTGAAGCTTCCGTTGCTTTCCGTCATGTGGGACATCCCATTTCATGTATAAAAGCTGTCGCTCTTCTTCCGTTAACCGTGAGTTCATTCTCTTAGCAAGGAACTCCCTTTCATTCTTCAATGCCCGGATACTACACAAAGTCAATCAACATACAAAACTTAGAAATGAATTAGGCTGTTCCTGAATGTAAATGTATTCCAAGATTGTGTTATTGGTTCTGCAATGAATTTGGAGTGATGCAAAAGTTGATCGAGACCTGTTAAGTGGGACAGACCACTCGACATTTCCTCCCCTGATCATTGAGATGAAATGTTCAGCAAATAGTGCCCATCCTAATATGGCACTTTCCAAAACACATAACAAGGACCAATAACATAATACCCATGGACAGAGTACATGTAAACAAACCATTAATCAGAAAATAAAAACTTTTTTTATTTTGTTTTTAGGAAATAAGTATTGAATTACTTTGAGGACAGTGATACTGTGGGCTCATCCCCTATACGAGCTGGGCTGGCATTCCCAAGCTCTGCCAGGTGTTGCTCCAGCCAAGTCAATCGACGAAGCTCGACCTCCATGTAGATTTGATCAGCTGGGTCGCCCCTAAATAACATGTAGAACTGTGTCCTATGTACAATGGATACACAGCATAAATGCCATAGTTGAATGACCTGCTGCCTTTGCTCCTGGAAAATTGCAGGCCATGATGCCGGGGAATTTAATGGCTCGGATGCATTTTCATCATTCTCCATCATATTGCATCCTGCAGCCTCATTTGATTCCAATTCTATCACCTGCTGACATGAAATCATCAGAACTCATATAGCAAGGAATCAAGGACAAACCCTTTATTTAGAACATTTCTGTCCTTAAGACATGCCAAATATGCCGACAGCAGTGTATATTTTAGCATTCAAGTCTTCTGTTGAAGGTAACCAGAAGAAGGAAGAGGGCAATAGATAGAAATTCAGATGTGAATAGCATGCTACATTGTGAAGTGACAAACAACAAAGCTTTTGATAGGATTGAGTGAAAACTAGATATAAGAAACCCGACCCAAGATAAATGGGATATTAGGCTTCAATTATGAGATGAAGCATGTGATATGATAGCTAAACTTCTAAGGAATCGGTAGGGTATCGATTAGGTGCATAGCTAAGTACATAGAATGCAAGGACCAGACTAAAAAACAAAGTGTTAGGATATATAGATTAGTTAGGATTTAGATTTGGGTTTTCTCTCAAATATACATTTATAAATACTATGTTTAGTTCCTTTATGAATTATGGACACATTTTATAGAATTCTCAAAACTTAACACAATGTATAGCATAAGTGGCCACTAACCTGGCAAACAAGTAGCTGCTTTTGGTATTGCAGCTTTGCTACACGTTCTTTGAGTTCAGTCACATAAGCCCTTATGCTCCTCACATTCTCTTCTGCTGCATTCTGGAACATTTTCTGCATCTTACGCATGTTGACTGAGCTGGAACGATGATAGCATGGGGTGCTCTCCCTTGACGAGACATCCCCACTTTCTTCGCTCTTTGCTGGTGTGGCCTTCTCAGAGACTTGCATGTTTTCCCCAGCTACATCATTCCCAGGAGCCTTGTTTTCTATCTCAAAATCCAACACCTTTCTAGTTGAGGATAGAGGCGAACATGGAGATCTAAGAAGGTTTTGTCGGTTGGCACTATTACTCAAGACCAAAGGAAGCATCTTCTTTTTTGATTGATTTTTGGATTTGGGTGTCGCTTCGGTAGGCTGATTGTGATTGGGAAGAGACATGACAAGTTTATCTATAGACTTCTGAACACTCTCTAGTTGCTCCTCGAGGTTGGCGATGGTATTTCCTTGAGAATGGAGTCTTGTTATTTCTTCTTTGAGGTTGGCGCCAACACTTTGGTTGGTACCAATGACACCAACATCGACATCCTTAGTTATTGAACGAACAGACTGCATTTCCCTTATTTCTGCTTGCAGCTTGGCAATGGTCTCAGCTGCACCTTGGTTTCCAAGCCTATGGCAAGCAACCTCCTTCTGAAGTACTTCAAGAGCCCGGTTTGCTTCTTCTCCAAGCTGCTCTTGTAACTGTTCAAGCTTGCGAATTTCATGCATTAGTGTGAAGGGAGCTGTGGCTGATTGCCTCAAGGTCTGCCTACCCATTGTTTTCCGAGTCTTGTCACCTCGAGAAAGGCCCTTGACATCATTGGCTGGTGATAGTCCAGAAAATGAAAGGCACTTTACCACAGGACGAGGAGAATCAAATGGATTTGTTCCCTGAAAAGGTTGCTATTATCAGAACATAAATAGAGTAAATCAAGAAAATCATCAAACAAAAATGGATTACAAAGAAGAGGATGAGACCAATACAGGTTGCTCATTCTGCACTTTCCCACGTATTTCATTCAATTGGGATTGAACAATATCTCTCTGTCTCTTTATTTCTTCCATTTCCTTTCTTAACTGCATGGCAAGTAGCAAGAAATAACAATAAATAATGAGAAATAGTGACAATACAAATTGAAAATGATAATATGAGCAGAGAGCTTCATGAAAATTGCGACTTAAAATGGTCAAGAATGTTATGCAGTAAGAACCACGTGAATGCACCATGGCTGAAGGATGATCATAATTGACAACTCTTAATCATCCAAGAGGGTTTGTGAGGTGTCAGACTTGGCAAACACCACCCCCCACCACCACCAAAAAAAAAACAGACATAGGGTCACAAAACCATATTTAAATAAATATGAATCTAAATTTATTCTAAATGAAAATCAGGTGCAAAAGTAACAATGATAAAAAATAATGTACTAGATTTGCGCTAAACAATTAAATTACAAACATATCAATGTTTTACTTAGGTTTTAAGAGGATAAAAGTGTTGTAGATATTTTAGTCATCTTAGAAATAATGATAAAACGTACTAGAAGGGTCCATGAAGAACATGTGCGAGTTTCCAACACGGGTGTGTGTCACATACATCCTGAAGAGTCCATGCAACATAGGTTTTTCAACTCAACCTTTTGCCATTCATAGTACAAGAAGAGTCCACCAAGAATAGGTTCGAGTGCCCGACACAGGTGTGTCACAGATCTTGAAAAAATGTCATACTTGAAAAACAAAGTGCATTATACCTCCTGAATTTCCAGGTCTTTTTCCATCAATAAAGCTTCTGAGCATGAATTTGGTTCTGGGGTGCGCAGCACTGCTTCTAGTCTTGCTACTTCTTGCTGCAAATGTTTTACCATTTGCTTCTCTGAAACCACCTGATTGAGTGAAAGGACAACAACTGTTTAGTACATGATCAGTTTGGGAAATGCAAATAAAAAATACCAGTAATATAAACATAAACAAGACAGAGAAACGGTGTGAAATGTAAGTAAAGAAGATTACATACCATGTTTACTTGTGCATTGTTGGTAACTTCCTTCGCACGGGTTGCAAAGGAGAGAGTGTTCCGTGACTGTTCCACATGACTCAATGCTGGACTCATGGTACAGATTATTGCAGTCCTTGCATTTCCGCCAAGTGAAAGCTGCAATATTCTTGTTAATTTTGAATCACGGTATGGTATATGACCACTTCTTTTTCCACAGCTGCATTCAGAGGGAAAAAAAGGAAAAAGGAACCGTTACCGAGACACCAAAAAGCACTTGCTGAATGAAATAACATGCAGATGAAATCTGATGCATAATCTCACTGACAAAATGAATCATGAGTGCATACTAATCTCGATATAATGAACTGTTTGTGTATGTCTCTAACTTGTATTTATCATTACTTTGTTGGAGAAACATTCAAACTTTCATCAGCACAAGAAACTCTGAATTGATACATGCACTTCAATTTGGTTTGTTCCTTCATCATTGCCTGTTTACTTCCTTCAACTTACAGTAATACTTTGTAGAGATTGACCTAAATTGCAGTTGTACTCTATGGTTTTGTGGTATTTGGGTTCTAGTCAAATTCGTAACTCTGTAATGTAGTGTTGTAATTTACAAACAAGAAAGCGTTCTCGCATTTGAATTAATTTTTAATTATATATAGGCCCATCTATGTTTTATGCAAAGGGTATTGATACTTGACGAACAGAAAAAAGCAGGTGGATACTAGCAAATTGCTCAGGAAAAGATTAATAAAAAATATGTAACTACACGTAATCTAATCATAGATACACTATATTTAGGTATCAATAATTGATTTCAATATAAAAGGAAAACCATTGGATTGAGGCTTGTGGCAGATGTAAAACTATAAAGAATCATCAACACAAAGCATCACAAGAAAGAAATATTCATGGGAATTCCATGTGAAGAAAAATTGGACTTGTTTGTGAATCTTGATAACTGTATATTTACATCGGCTTTCTAGGAATTCTATAAGGAGCACATTTAGCCTTTAGCTCACAATTGATAATACTAACAATGACATTTGAAGCAGGTTTGACAAATCACCAGCACAAGTTGAGAACTTGATACCAACCCAACATAATAAGGTATGTGTGAAGTGATATAAAAGTGAAAAACAATCTAAAGTTTCAGACCTGAGCTTTCGAATTACAGTGGTGAGAGTGAGCAAGCTACGATTTATATGGCTTCCTTCCTTGAGCCTAGCACCATCAGCATGTGTCTGAGAAGCCCTTTCACTTCCCGCAAGGTCCACAAAATTCTGCACAATGTCAAAATAGATAATGATTGGTGATTGGCAAGTGGCGGTTATCCCGCAAGGTATGCCACTGGTGGTTTTGTAAGAATATCGAAAGATCAATATTCATCAGAATCTAAATAAACTATATAGTTCCATTTTTTTTAAGAACTTCATAAAATTGTTTCTGATTTATATGCCACTAAAGTAATGACCATAACAATCATCAAGGAAATTTGGAGCAAGGGATGATGAACTCACCAGACTAGCAACAAAAGATTTTACACATCCTGAATTCTCACGCAGAGTACTTTCTATAGTCTGGAAAACCAGCCAAACGAGATATGTATTAAAAAATGAAGGAAAAACTTAAACATGAGCCTCCAAAAAAAAGTATGATCATTAATTTACCAGTCTAATTATTTGGTGTGATCTTGAGCTTGTATCATTTAGAGCAGTTTCCCCCACCTGCCTTTGAGCTGCATTAAAACATTCATTTCAGTTAACAGCCTTTCTTTAGGGGAAAAAATGCACCATTAGTTGATATGCAATCCAATATGTACCTTCACAAATACTGATCAGTTGTCTCAAATGCTGACTATTATTAGCAGTTTCTTCTGCCAACTTCTCGACTACAGTTCCTTTCTGTATTGTGTGAAATATGCTAAATGAAATTTGAGAGAAAAATAAGTCTTAGATCAAGAACATGAAGGGTCTTCTGTTACATACCTCAGGATCATCTAACAGACGAAGAGGACCAGAACTTGAACTTAACAAGTCCCTGACTACCTCATTATAAATTTCCAATGCAGAAATCTTTATGATAAAATCCCTTTGTGGAGTCTGGAGAATGCAAAAGGAGCATATATTACTTGAGCTTCACATTTTTATCTCACAGCATATTTTTTCCAAAACTATGCAAAAGGAGCATGCATATTACTTGATTCTTATGGTCATTTACAGCCCTTTTTTTTAAAAAAGGGCTAGAATTCAGTATGCATTTTGGCTGTAAATGACCATTACTAAGAGACAGCTTAAAAAGAATTTATTATACTGTGGAATTCAGAAAGCATTTGGCTGTATGCCAGAAATAGTATTAGTTTAAACATCTAATATAGAAATGAGATCTGGTCCTGCATTTCTTTAAATGGTGGATTAGGAGTAACACCAAGATAGTGTGGTTTCCTGGTTCTTCCATTAAATAGACATTGTGGGTCATCAACACCATTAACGCCTTGTCTCATCCCATCTCTACTTTTTGATAGAAGTTGCTTATATGAAATTTAGGATTCAAGTGCATGTATTCCAAATTGCAGTTACATCAAATGTTTCAGTAGAATTGATGGCTTTATACTAGCATCAAGGTATCAAAAATAGGCGAAACTATTTGTCAAGCATTTCTTATGGGGGAAATGAATCCCATAACATTGGTGATTGGTGCTAAGAGAATCAGGATGCAGTTCAATGCACACCCAACTTGCAATAGGTGAAACCTTTTGTAGAAGAAGGTAGATATATACCCCATATCTTATATGAGAGCTTTGGGTTTTATCGAAATCAACACCACATATTATCATTCTGAATATTGCATAACACAGTAGTTTGGATGCGAAGGAAGTAATGACCTAAACACTAAAGAATCCACAACAAACATGGATATCGATGCCAATTAACCATATCTTAGCCAGCTCCGACGATGAGCACATATAGGGATATTAATGCCAATATAAATATGAAAAACAGGGATATGACACCTCAATCTTCTAAAAATTCATTTCAAGAATACATATTATTTTGAATCCTTTGCCATAGTTTTTCTTTTCTGGGGGACTTTCATGATTTTACAACTTATCCTTTAGTTACAACTAAATGATATTACTTGCTTTTTTTTTAAAGTTTACAGTAATCAATTCTTTTGATAGACTTCTATATGTTTCTTTCTTATGTCAAAAGTGTACTAAAATCATTACCAACATAACAAACCAGGCATAGTAAATAAAGCAAGCATAGATGACAAAGTGTCCTATAAACATGATTCATATTAAGGGATTTCGAGTGGACAAGCCTGCTTCGATTGCAGGGTTCCACAGCTTGTACAGACCTCAGATATATGTATCTTTTGGTGATAAATCCAATGGTGATTACAAGATGTGTGGGTGACAATCATAGGTGGGGCCTCATACAAAATGATCCCATATTGCTCATATGATATTGTTACAATTTGTTTGATCAATATAAATACAAACTGTCAAGAGGATTTTGTGTGGATGAAGCAGAAAATGTGCATCACACCCAAAATAGTAAATGATTCGTTTTACGAAACAAACCATTTGCAATTTTTGGGTGCTTCATTGCAATTCAATAGAGATTTTAGTCTTCTTCTAACACACGAAAAATCCAAGGAAGAAAATAGAAATTATATACCAAACTTACATTGCAAATATGCTCATATATATCATTTACTGCACATTCGGTGATTCCTCTCATTGTATATGTTTTCCCACTGCTTGTCTGGCCATAAGCAAATATGGTTGCTGCCAAGAAGAGAGGAGGGAAATAAAAAAACAAGCATAGACAGTTAGAGCTCATTTATTTCAGTTATAAATCTTAAACAGTCTTGGCTGAAACTCAATCCTCAATAATATAAAGTGCTTCTAGTACTTTGGAAGGACTAGTGATAAGGACACAAATAGTTTTGATAATAAGGAACACTGGGTTTGTCTTTTTACACACATTCTTCAAGAGGTGAAAAAGCAAGTCTGGTGTTCCTTATAACGTCCTATTCTCGAAATCATGGCAAATGGATGGCTATTTCTTTGTCACACATTTGTACAGAATGACAGAAAGAAATAAAATCAGGTGGAACCATTGCTCCACCACTGATTATAGGATGGAAAGTTGGAAATAATATACAATAATTTCTGATTTGCAAATTTCCCAAACAGAAGATTCAAGTGCATCACAAAGAATGAAAACAAGAACACATTGCATATACTACCATTGATGCCCGTCAATGCTGACATTGCGACATCTTTCGCTCCTTCCTTGTAAACAGTGTCTGTCACTGAAGCAGGGCCAAAGACCTTATCTGACAAAAGAAAATTCATCCAAAATTGCTTTCAGATAATTAGGGATGAAAGTTCAAGGAACAAAACTTTACAACTACGAAAATAGGAAATAAGGCTCAAAATTCTTCAAGATACCAAATGTAAAAGATGCTGGCAAATTTGAACGCTCTTGAGAGGGTGGTTTGAAGACAATGGTATGATCATCAACACAATCCCATGCTACTTGGTCTTTAACTGCTTGTTCCTTTTTACTGAGTGGTCTAACACGTACTGTAACAAAAATCTTCTCCTCCTTGACTTTGGGACCCCCTGGGGTAGATGCCGGAGTCCTACTTTCGGTCTTCGTTGCTGGAGTACTGGGAGCTCCAACTGCCATTCTTATTTGCTGTGTATACAAATTTTTTTGTTGAAGAAATAACACTTGAGCAAGTAAAACCTGTGTACTGCATCAAGCAATTGGATACAAAAAGTAAGAAATGCCATCCATGTCAGAGGATAGAGTTTGAAAGAAAAAACCACCAATGCAGCAAACACACAAGCAATCACAAAAAAACCATGAGATTTAAATAGTTTGGCAATGTACCTACGTCCACAGAGAGACTGTAGATATTTACCTGACTTAAGATCTTGCTATTTTTGGGTTGATCATGGATTCTTTTGTGACAAGATATTTATTTTTGTTTTCCCACATTAACATACAAATAAAAAACATCATTTTCGCAACAGATAGGCCCCAAATTACGCCAAAATGATAGACATAAACAGAACCATTTGGAGTATAACCGATTATACAATCCAAAGTGGGTCCAGTTGAATCATCCTAACTATTTATTTCAAGCTTCAGCCTTAATCCATTAGATAAATATTTATATTTTTATAATCCATCCAAGAAGATATCGGATGGTCATTGGCCGTTGCGAGAGGCTTCATGTGTGAAATGGTTTTATGAGGAAAAAAAGATGGGACCACATAAAAGCCATATATGCTCATGTAGGATTTCCGCCCAAATATTTTCTAGATTTTCCCTGCACTGACATTTCTCTAAATTATATGTGGAGAAGCTTCTTTAGATAAATCTAGACCAAAAGCGCCAAGAAAGAAGAAAAAGATCACTACTTTCTGAACTTCTTGAAATTTTTCCTGATTTGTTTGAATCGAAAGAAAATGATTTCAATACTTGACCCAAAATTCTCGTTTCTTATTTGCCCATGATTGAATCTTTCTCAACCTTCCCCCTTCTCATCAGATCTTGATGAGAAATACTTCAAAAAAATAATACTACTTTGATTACAAATCGGAAGCAAAAATAAAGAAATGGGTTTCCTTTCTTGAGGCAAGCAGATCCATAGGAATAAAAGTCATTTAAAGAAATGAGGAAAGAGTTTCAAATTTCAGGACAGGAGTTGGATAAAATGGAATCCCCGAATCTTTTTAGATGGAAATCCATTTCTCATTTCTAAAGAAACAAAAATTCACCTGAAATCAAGAAAAGATTGAAATGCTTACAAAAATGGAAAAATCTGGAGACCCAACTCCACTCCCAGAAGATTATGGGCGACGCTCTGGAGAAGTTTTGAGGATTCTGCTCAAATTTTTCTGAAATCCGATCGTTTGAGGTCAGAATCACCGGATTTTGAGCAACTGATGGAGGACTTCTAGATGGAAATCTCCAGGTTTAGCAGGATAGAGAGAGAGAGAGAGAGAGGAGCGTTACAGAGGAGAGAGAGAATAAAGCTTCGATTTAAGTGTCTCGAGACATTTTCAGGAGACGTTTGAATTCGAGTCTAACGGCTAGTTTCATCTTTTTGGGTTTATTTTTTTACATTTATTTATTGGCTTGGGTTTTTTTAACGCATAGTTACCGATTCCATTTTTTAGATAATTTTGTTTTGCTTTTTAAGCGGAATACTTCAGTGTTTTGGTTAATGTTTGACGCTACGACAAATTTTAAAATTTATATATAAGAATTAAAATAATAATAAATATTTTGAGTTGAAAAATAATTATTAGAAAATAAAAATAATAAAACCTTCAATTTTATTAAAATCATGAAATAAAAATAGTAACTAGAAATATAAAAAACTAACAAAATAGTAAATTATGTTTAAATCATGGAATTAGAAAATTAATTAATATTTTCTGATGAAAGTAAGAAGAAGAAGCGACTAAATTAATAATAAGAAGTAAAATAAATAAATATATATATATATATATATATATATATATATATATTTTTTTTTTTTTTACCGAAATAAATTGAGACGACTGAAAGGGACTAAAGCAGAGAATGAAAAATTATAAGAGTGTGTTAATGGAAAATTCTTATTATAGGTAAAAATAGTTAATGATGATGACTATAATAATAATAATAATAATAATGAAAACAAAAAATCATCATAAATTAGAGATTCACAAATAAAAAAATTGATTAAAACTCAACCATTTGACAAGTACAAAGGATTCCATCTTCCAATATATGATTTATGTTAAACTAATAAATGTCAAATTATAGGACATTATTATCTATAAGTTTGTGTGTTACAAAAAGTTTAAAAGTTTTAAAATTACTCTAAAATATACTTCTTTTGTCCTATATTAATGTAGAAAATTATTTAATTAGTTTCTTTTCTAACTCTTAAAAGATGGATTACTTATGATATGTAACATCAATATAAGAGTTTGAAACTGTATCATTTGAGAATAAATATCTCCTGTTTCCGAATGTCTTATCATAGACATACAATTATACATTACTTGATATAGTAATATTTATTGAGTTTTTGAGATATTGTTATTAAAATATGAAGTATATTTGTAACATATAGTGCAAATCGAAATATCATTTTGATATTTCAAAATATTTATATATTATATGTTAAATTTAGAACATGGAGTTGATAGAGATACTCTTGTTTATAAAGAAACGCGGACTGTTTTATTATACTGACAAAAAGAAACTCTTTAAAATGAAAATTATCTTATATACTGAAATTTTATTATTAAAAATAAATTGTTAGATAAAATATTTTCATGTAATAATTAAATAAAAATGATTGTAAGTTAACTCACATTGGTGTAGTTCAACTGGTTGCCTCTCACCTCAGAAAGTGGGAGGTTGCAAGTTCAAACTCCGTATACCATAAGGATAATGGGCTAAAAAGAGAGAGTTTGGGACACTGTTTACAAATCAGGCTTAGATCCAAAACATTTGGATTTTGTAAAAGTCTATTATGTTTAGACCCAAATAAGAGCTACTTTCTTGGCTTCTCCCCCCTAAATGGGACCCACCGAGGTGTGATTGTGTTTAAAAAGCATTTTAAAATGAAGAGATTTGAAAAGGCATTATCTTTAAATCCAATGGATTCTTAATTTTTTTTTTTTTTTTCAAATTCAATGTATTTTAAGATCAAATGTCAAAATGGGTTGGTTTAAGATGGATTTTTAATTCCAGGGTTCTTAATTACTCAGAATGAGTTTAAATTGAGTAACGATGTAATTCATAAAGGTAGATAAGTCATAATCAACCTTTTATGACTATTTTTTTATGTTAGAAACTTGTTTTGAATTTGATTTTAAAAATGTTTAGAAGTAATTTATTCAAGTGTAAAAGGTATTTATCAATTCTAACCTTCATTTTAAATTATTTTCATCATTTATTTTGAATTGTTGTTTTAAGATAGTCTCGATATTTTATTTTTTTGTCAAAATAGTTTGATGAAATGATATTGTGTGTTTATGCCTTTATGGAATTGAACATGGTGTTTGTGTGGTTTTCAAGTTTTTTCAATTCCCATTTTGGAGTTTCTTTTGAAAAAATTAATAAAATAATATACAATGTTCATGGATCAAATAAAGAACCTTTAATGTAATTGATATTGTTTGTAGAGTTTATGCATAATTTTTTTAATATTCCAATACTTTCATAAAATTTAGACTTTTTACAAAAAAATATCATGGGTTGTAGTGGAAAATCTATGCTACTATGAGACAATAGGTAACACGAATTTCATATCAAATGTTTTCTTGAATTGGTTTTCTACTTTCTAAAATTTTTAGATATTTTTTAATTATTCAAAATGTACTTTATACGTATTGAAATGTCTGCTCTTAGGAGTCTAATACTTTATGAGAAAGACCTTTTATAACCAAATTATCTTCACACTAAGTTTTTTATTTTTCTGATATTTTTTATTTTTTATTTTTTAAAAAGGAGGAGGAGAGAAAGGGGTACACCATACTGGCAGCCAACATATTTTAAATTCCTGTATTGGACACCAACAAATGAGGACGTTGCTCAAGTGAAGTTGTTTTTTACAAATAATTGTAGTAAATATATTAATAAAGATCCATGCTGAGTTTGGCTTCCAAATATTAGAGCTCATTTCTTAGGTAGTTAGGTTTGAGCCTTGAGCCCACCACTGGCCCAATCTGAACCACCCATCGCCATCTGTGTTGCCAATTCTAAGTAGGTCCAACTTAACTTAGTTCATTTCAATATACTCTCCAATTTTATTTGAAGTTAAATATTAACAAATATGATATGTATGAGCATAAGAGATAATGTCCAAAACCCAACTTATGTCACTAATGTGAATGTTTTTACAAAGTCTACTTTGAATTTGAAAGGGAAGAAAGGAGATATCAAGCATCACATTTAATTTAGGTCCATTATTGGTCATTAGTTGTATTATATGAATAATTGATTGTGTCAAATAAAGAATTTTTATATAACTTTTATTGATCTAGATAAGATATATAATTTACTGGTAAAATTTAGTTGTGAAAAATAATTTCAAGTGATTATTTAAACAAAACATAAAAATTATCTTGATAAATTTGGATAAAGTAATTTTTAATAAATTACAAATTCAAATTAAAGAATTTTTCAATAAATGTATTATCTTGTCTATGGTGGGCGTAACACCAACCCTTGTACGCTAGTGATCAGCAAATAATGACAAAAAAAATTATCTGTATCTAATTTTTTTTTAATTATTGTCACGTGAGGTTCACAAGGCAATCATAAGTTGCACTCCAACCTTAATTGACAAAATGCCTAATGTTATAAATGAAGCTTAGAAGAGTTTGGAATTCAGATTTATTTGAAGAAGGGTTATTTGGCAGATTTCATGTTTCAATTTTCAAACTTTAAAGTTTCAACCAGGATCTGCCCCATTTTTTTTGAAAAAAAAAAAAACAAGAAAAGTGTGAAAAGAAAAGTAAATCTCATCATTGTGGAATGGTGAGGTGGATTTGATAACAAATGATATGATGACATGTGGAAGATGAGATGGAGAAAAGAAGGTGATTTATATGCCTAGATGCTAAGGTGGCAATCCTAAAAACCTTTTCTTTTTCTTTTTTGAATGGAGGTTAGTAATTTCATTTAAAATAGGGAAGTCCAAAATTTACACTAAAGCTTATAGCCCGGACCAGGCACAAAAAATATCAGAAAAGATAATACAAAACATGCTAAGATAAAAAAAAAGGCCCAAGACAAAACATGCAAACCCCAACCACTCAAGAAGACCAATAAACCGGCCCAACAATAAACTAGTTTCAACGAAGGATGCCCTTGAGAAAAGGAGGGCCCTGATCAACTAATGGGATGATGACTCCTCAACAGTTGCACAAAGATGAGTGGAAGACTCGATTCCACAGGGTTACTTTGGAACCTCCGAAGAAGAGAGCAAATGACTTCGGTGTGCATCAACAATCGCCAACCAGGCCGGCAATTACGCAGTAGAGAGTGCATTTCAGTGTCATTGGAGAGCACACATTGCAGAGAGGCCTTCTTCTTTACTAGGATGTGGAGAATATCCGCGATGAAGAGCAAGCAAACCCCAAACCCTTTTCACACTAAGTCTTTATTCTTCAATCTTAAACCCTTTTCACATTGAGACTTTAATGGAGTGAGCCATTTTTTTTAGAAGTATTAGTGGAATGAGCTTAAGTGAATTCTTAGCAACTCGGTTTCTATCTCGTATTGCTGACCTTACTTCTTTGTCTGTCAAATTGATCATATAATTTCATAGCTATGGCAATAATCTCATCTTCAATTGTCATGTCCTTGTTAATTTTTTAAAAATTACAAAAAAATGAGAAAATGGAGAAAAATGAAAAGTTTAGAATGAGCATATTTTTTTAAAAAATAACAGTACAATATTAAATCATTAAAAATTATAATTTCGATACGGATAAAGTATGTCCTAAAAACTTGAAAAATATCCTAGTTTTTTTTTTAAATGTCAAAAAAGTTTGAAAAATAGAAAACCAACACAAGAAGATACCTAATATAAAATTCACGTTCTCAAATATCCTCCAGTGACATGTATCTTCTATTTTTTTTTTTAGCAGTAAAGAAGAAGATTGTATTAAGAAGAAGCACATACAAAACAAGAAAAAAATATAAAAAGGCCTGAGAGACTTAGACCAAAAGAAAAAACAACAATACACAAACCGCCAGAAAAACAAAGAAAACCCACTCCAACAAAAAACTAATCTCCAGGTAAGCTGAAGACCCCACGAGTCGTGCCATCCATACTGTTCTTCTCAAAGAAGTCCACCACACCATTAGCAGAGCGACTGATGTGGATAAAAGACACCTCCATACCCGCAGTTAATTCCTTAATCTCCCTAACCAAAGTAATTAATCTCAAAGGAGGACACTTCAAGCCCTCAACCCATTTTATTGCATTGGAAGAGTCACTTTCAATTACTAAATTCTCCCTCCACCCAAAATCGGCTCCTAAAGACAGGGCTCTCCTAATGCTAAGAAGTTCAGCCTCATTAGACTCCACGATCCCCACAGATTCAGAAAACACCAATCTGAGTGGACCCCAAATGATCCCTAATAACTCCACCAATCTCATCAGGACCAAGTTTACCCCTAGAGGCCCCATCCACATTAAACTTCAACATACCAAAGGTCGGTGGGGACCAATCTAAGAGGTTCTTGCGAATTCAAGGGCGAGACATTAAGTCCCCTTCCCAAAATTGAATAAAGTCAGAGGCTTTAAGATCACTAAAAGCCTGATGAGAACAAAGCCAGACACACAAATTCCTTTTTGCTTTCTGAAAGAGATCCCTAATTTCCATAACCTTACCTTCAAAGATCCTAGCGGTCCTTTCCTTCCAAATAGACCAAAGGACCACGGTAGGGACAGTGATCCAGGCCCACTTCCTTTTGCGGTTACAATTAGGGATAAACCAGGAACTCGCCAGACCCTCCAATGATCCAGAAAAAACCCAAGAAACAACCATAAGATCCCAAAAGTAGCTACACAATTTCCAACTCAGAGGGCAAGAAGCAAAAAAATGGTCAACAGTCTCATCAGCCAAGCCACAAAGGGGACAACTGATGTCACTATCATCACCAAGCATACCTCTACGTTTCAAGTCAGCCCTAGTTAAAATTTTCTTTTTCAAACAACACCAAACAAACAGTTGAACCCTTGGTGGAGCTAGGCATTTCCACACTAAAGGTTGGGGGTGCCTCAACTCTAAAATCATACCAATTCCTAACTTCAATCATAGCCTTAATAGAGAACAAGCCCGACGAATCACCGGTCCAAACCAAATCATCTTCCCCCACCGGATCAACCGGAAAACTCAGCAACTGGGCATTAAGGTCATTCCAGTAATCGATCTCAAACGACCTTAGATCCCTTCTAAAAGCAACCTGCCAAGAAATACCCTGGTCGCTGACAACATAAGCATCACGAACAAGAATCCTTTTATCGCAAGCAATCCTGAATAATCTGGGAAAGCACTCTTTCAAAGGTCTATCACCTAACCACAAGTCCTCCCAAAAGAAAGTGCGGTCGCCCTTACCCACCAAAATTCTAAGGCGTTCCCTAAAAAGTTTACCCAATTCAGTCCTCCCCTGACACATCTTCCACCAAGCTTTAAGCATCCCATAACCCCTCTTTTCCACCTCCTCCCCCAAGGACCACTTGTTCAAATCCGAAGTACCATACTTAGCAGACAAAACGCGAACCCACATGGCATTAGGTCACGACCGAACCACCAACCCCATTTACATAATAATGCTTCATTTCTCAACCGAATAGGAACAATTCCTAAACCACCTTTGGAGATAGCTTTAGTCACTTCCGACCAGGCAACTAAGAGAACTCTCCTTTTCTGTGAATGATCACCCCAAAAAAATCTTCTGAATAATTTTTCAATTTTGTTAGCCACTCCAATGGGGATAACAAATAGTGACATGAAATAGGTGGGAAGATTTAACAACACCGACTTAATCAAAGTCACACAACCGCCTATAGAAAGAAATTCTTCCCCCACCCAACCAATCT
The DNA here is from genome assembly GCA_022113865.1 of Chimonanthus praecox. Lineage (NCBI taxonomy): Eukaryota > Viridiplantae > Streptophyta > Magnoliopsida > Laurales > Calycanthaceae > Chimonanthus > Chimonanthus praecox. The sequence goes on from CM039094.1 coordinate 34,351,559, forward strand.
TCTCTCTACCCTTTCCACAACCGAAGTCCAAAAATTCTTCAGCCTCCCGCCAACAGGAAGGCCCAAGTACGAAAATGGTAAAGTCCCAATTTTACACCCCACCAAACGAGCCCAATCTTTAATCTGAGAATTCTCCACTTGAACACCAATAAGGGTACTCTTACAAAGGTTAATTGGCATGCCCGATACCAATTCAAAACATCTGAGTACAGCACGAAAAACCAAGACCTCAGAATCAGTGGGATCACAGAAAAATAAAGTGTCATCCGCAAATTGAAGATGAGTGACCACCGGGCCTCCGGGACTAACTTTGAAGCCCTTCACAATGCCCAAGGCTTTGGCCTTCAACACTAATCTATTGAGGCTCTCCCCAATCATCGTGAAAATGAATGGGGAGAGAGGGTCCCCCTGTCTCAATCCCCTAGTTGCTGAGATTGGGGACGACGGTGAACCGTTCACCAAGACAGCGTACCTTGTGTCTTCAACACAAGCATTCATCCACTTCCTCCATCTATCACCAAATCCCATCCTCTCAAATAAATAACGAACAAAAGACCAGTCAACACAAACATAGGCTTTTTCCATGTCGATCTTAAAAAGCAAACCATGCATCTTCTCGTTTCTCCTCAAGTGAATCAATTCATTGGCAATAAGAACCCCATCTAAAATCTGTCTGTTCTCAATAAAAGCCCCTTGAGACTCGCCAATGATTTCAGGTAGCGACTTCGTCAGTCTATCGGGTAGCACTTTAGCAAAAAACTTATAAATGCTCCCAACAAGACTGATAGGACGATGATGAGATAGATCAGAAGGACCTTCGTTCTTAAGGATGAGGGTAATAAAGGAATTCTTAAGCCTCTTGTTAATGATACCATCATGATAGAACTCCTTAAAGAATCTAAGCACATCAGATCCATCCGTCTCCCAACATGCTTTAAAGAAAGCAAAATTAAAACCATCTGGAGCAGGTGCCTTGTCACAAGCTAAACCATCCAACGCCTCCCTAATTTCTGCCTCAGAAAAATCATGCTCCAGCCACTCTGCCGTCCCATTGCCAATTTGGGAAAAAAAGATACCGTCCATAGTGGGACGTTGGAGACGGGGGTCTATGCTAGAGGCCGAACTAATACAAGCAAAAGGAGAGCCAGAACGCCTAGGAATAGATAGCCAGGGAGCAAACAGGAAAAGAGAGGATAACAACCAGTGCATAAGCCAGAGGGGAGAGGAGCACCACGAGAAAAATTACTAAGCTTAGATGAAAAAGAAATAGAAGGGAAAGAAGGTACGCAGACTTCGAGGAAGCAAGGCAGACGCCAACAGCAGGAACCGATCTTGAGGCAAGACAAACTAGAAAATATAACTTGCTAGCCTCCACAAGAGCGATAGAAGACTACGAGAACCTCCTCAAAGAACAAATATCAAACAATGGTGTAGCGCAGTCTAGCTAAAGGTGAGACAACAAAGAGCAACCGACTGGAGCCACACCCGTCTCCAAGAGATTAGCACCACCTTCAGGAACAACGGAGGGTGTCTGAAAGGGGCACTGGAGGAGACTAGGGCTGAGCATCCACAGAGACCAAAAGTCAAGTGAATCAATGGCCGCCACAGAGGAAGGCGGGAGAAACGAACTACCAGAGCTTGAATTGAACAACACCTGCGGAAAGGACAAAGCAAACACACTGCACGGTTTCCAAGCAAAAGAATCAAACAAAACAGAAAATAAGAAAGGAAAAAAAGAACCTGAATCCACAGAAGACGATGAAGGAACCGAAGAGGGGGGCGACGGAGGCAACTCCAGGAAGAGGGAGGAGGGTGGCAGAGGAAAGGGGAGCGGCCGGAAGATTGAGGAGAAAAACTGCACCACAGCTTCCCTGATACTATCCTTATCATAGAGTCGTCTACCATTCACAACCACCGAACGAATACAATTTACCGCTCTTCTAAAAGAAGCACAAGAGTGAAAGAATTTTGAATTTTTATCTCCCTCTTTCAACCATAAAGCACGAGAGTTCTGTCGTCATTCCACCTCTTCAAGTCTCAAGTAGTCCCAGAGAATCCCAAAGGATTCTTTTTTGGAGGTCAATTCCCTTTCATCCAGATCGCGGTCCTCTTCTAGTAAAGACCAATGCTCTAGATCCCGGAAAGCAAAGCTCTTTTTTCTCAGCAGTAGACCCCCCATTGGAGGCAACCCAATCTTTAATTTTCAGTTTTAACATCTGAAGCTTTTTGAAGAGGACAAAGCTAGCCCAACCTGAGTATTGCAGCTATCCCACCAAACTTTCACATTTTCCTTAGAACCCAGAATAAGCAGCCAAGAGTTACAAAACTGAAAAGGTTTTGGGCCCCAATCAATCTCCTCGGAGTCAAGTAAAATTGGACAATGATCAGAAATAGGATAAAAAAGCCTTAACTTGGGAAGCAGAAGAGAATGAAGAATCCCAATCAAAAGAAAAGAGAAATCTGTCAAGCCTGCTCATAGCCCCTCTTAGTTGCCCATTCGACCAAGTAAATCTACCACCAATAAGCGGAGGGTCAATCAGCTCACAACTATCAATAAAACTGGAGAAGGCCTCCATCGCCCCTTTCTCTCAGACGGGAAACGGATCATGTTAAAGTCACCTCCCAAACACCACTTTGAAGAGGCCCACAATTTTATATCTTCAAGCTCATTCCAAAAGTCTCCCTTATCCCCCTCAGCATTAGGACCGTATACATTAGTGATACTAACATCAAGATCCTCGTTAACCACAGAACCTTTGATGGTGATAGATCTCTCATCCAATCTCATAGCCGAGATAGTAATAGTCGCAGGGTTCCATAAAGTGAGGAGACCACCAGATCTCCCAACTGCATGTTTAAAGAAGCTTCCACAATCTTTAGCACCCCAAATTTCCTTTATCTGAAAATTAGTAATTTCCTCTCTTTTAGCTTCATGAATAAGTAAAACATCCACTTTTTGTTTCCTGATAAATCTTCTGATAGCCCCTCTCTTCTCATGACGTCCGAGTCCCCTAATGTCCCAAGTCAAAATCTTCATTTGGGAAACTGGAGAACACCGAACTCTCCTTTTTGGCTGCCAGACACCTCTCCTGCACTTAATTTTCGGTGAGGAGTTGCGACCCTTGTTAAAAACTATCTGACGATTTACAGAGGAGCTTCTTGAGGCAATATAAAAAGACCTATCAGCAGTCTCAATAACTTCTAGGTGTTTCAGAGATTGAGCTTCGATAGTGAAATTGATGCCTAATTGCCTACCCACCTTAAAAATCTTCTTACCATCCTTTTCTGAATAAACACGGTTCAACTGGCCAAGCAAAACCCTGTCTGAGGAATTTTCTGAGATAAATCTTTTCTTAGATTTAGCTTCTTTTTTAAATTCACTAGAGCCTGGACCAAAAACTGCCGATGGAGCCTACAAAGGAGTTAAAAGTGAAATTTCCACCTGGTCACCCCACATGTCCTCTTCAAGCATCTCCTTCGCAATCAGATTATTCACCCCAAAAGAGTTGTCCATATACTGCTGATTACAGAAGGTATCAGCCACGACATCATCAACACAGGTGAGAGGCAACTACTCCGACATAAGCTTCGAGTGGCTCGACTGAGGAGCAACATGACAAGGCCTCGAGCAACATGACAAGGCCTCTCTAAAAAAGAAAATTCCTCTTCCTGACAAGAAGAGCTGGAGAGAGGAATTGGGAAAAATTGTGGATTATCCAAAAGCGGGTCGATCAAAAAAAGGGGTTGAGCAGAAAGTTCATAGCACTTAAGATAAGAGCCCAAAGACAAATCATTGGGCCGATTCTTCCAGACCCAAGAAAGAAGGCCACGGCCCCAGAGGGGAAGGCAAATGGGCTAAGTTCGGACCATGACCCGACCCGATAAGGTAGCATTGACCCGTAGAAGCAGCTCTGAAGCGTCCCACATCAACCACCTGACAAGAAGGTTCACATGAACGATAACGCATAGGATGAGGGCCATTAGATTCAAAGTTTAGAGCCACACGCCCATTGCAGCGTGGCACTCTGATGTCAGAAGTTGCATGCAAGCAGGATTCCTCAAAGGCCATCTGAAAAATCTCTGTAGAAGTAGGTTCCTTCCTACGTACTCCTTATTGAAAGAAGACTCAAGCAATAAGTCATCTGCACAAAGCGGCGGCAACTCAGAATGCTTCGACTCCTCTATACCGCATGACAGTTTTTCGAAAAGCCCATCCTAAGCCAATTTACCACGTGGCGCTTCTGAAGCAAGAACCATCGATGAACTGGAGGAAACCACCTCATACGAAGAACCTACCAATTTCGATGAGTGATCCCGCTGAACCCCTGACGATTCCATTTCCATCACAGAAACCTGATAGGATAAGCCATTGATGCTCACATTCACCAACCGGGGCAAGCTATCAAGAACCCCGATCTCCAAAAGCAGGAAAAACGAAGAACAATCTACCTTGAATAGATTCCTTTGATGGATTTCTAACAGATTGCTGAACTTCATAGCAAAGGCTCTTATCAGGTGCTCTGTCCAACCTTCCAAGGGGAAGCCAAGGCATTAGATACGTACACATACCATACACATATAAAATACCCTGAAAACTATATCAATCACATTAAGTGCTCTCCATTTAATTCTAGAAACATTTATATATCATTTTATTAATTTTTTTTACAACAACCTCAAAAATGAAAAATATCTTAAAAAACCTAACTTTCATTAAATTTTCAAAAAAAAAATTAAAAAATCAAATACATCCTACAGGCTATGCCAATCACATTATTACATCTCCATTAAATTTCATAAGCACTAGATATTATTTCATTAAAATATTTTCACAAAAAAACCCTAATTAAAATTATCTTAGAACCGAATATCATACACGCATACATACACAGATAGATATAAACACACAGATACATACATATATACATATACATACATACATTCATACAGATACATACATACAGACATATACATACATGCATACCATAGATACAAATAAATACATATATACATACACATATAGATGCGTACATATACCATACACATACCATACATGTCACTCCCCTGCCCAATTGTGGGCTCGAAAACGTGACTATTTTTTTTTCATATAATAATGTCCAACCATCATAATTGGGTTGGATCCTCACGATAAATATTTAAGCCCATAACAATAAAATATCACACGTGGACTCAACCATGTACCATATGTAGCCATATACAAACACATCATACAAACAAATATTTTCACTATACCATGAGAGTTACGAACGAGAACATGATAGTTTAATACATGCTTAGATTATAGTACCACAGGTGGTACTAAAATCAACAAAATATCATCAACACGAAAAATAGATATAATAAAACGTATTTTTCCATCATCGGAAAATAAGATCGTTTGCAAGAGTTTCCTCATCCTAAGGCAGCGGTGGAGGTTCCTCCTCCTCAGGTGCTAAACCTCAAATGTAAAGGACGTGAGCTTCCTAACTCAGTGAAGAGAACTTAAATAACATTTTAACATAATATCACAGGTTAGATAATGCAGTCAAATTTTACAAATATCATAATAACAATAATGGTCTACTCTACTACTAACATCATAAATCATCTTACTTAAATAAAAAATGGTCTCATATACCATACTTACCAACTCACCATAAATGGTCTCATATACCATATTTCCAAATTACCATCACTGCCACATCACTATCACAGACACGAAGCACTACTCTGGCTTCCCAAATATATTATGTCCCGACACGGTTAAAATGCAGCATCTTGGAAGAGCTTAACTGACCCAACGCTCCGACCTCATCTGCCAATAATAGCCTAACGGCTAAATGTGTGATAGAGTTTAACTGACCCAACGATCCGACCTCATCGGCCAATAATAGCCTAATGGCTAAATGTTTGATGGCAATACTAATAATCAAATTGTTACCAAGAAACAAGTCGAACATCTCTTACCATAATGCTCAGGTTCTCATATCGGAGGACATCAATCTCAAATAACATAAATACTATGATCATAAACATCATCATATATTCACATAAATATATCTTAGTGATTCGTCAATATCTAGGCATGTAAATGGATTCATTATCCGTTATAGACTACTAGTTCTTAACTCCTTGAGATCATGTTATTCTTTGGTTCTAATAGTTAGAACAAATCTCATCCCTTACATGGAAGCAGGTGTCAAGTCTCGTTTTCTAGCCCACTTAGTCTTTTCCATTTTATATAGTGTCCATGAAACCACTTATTGCCTTAGAGTCTAGGTTTTCAAAACCTGATTTACCAATCCCATTTGATTAAGTCTCATCACCGGTAACTGTTGGGTATTCACAGGAATCTGTAATACACAATAAAAATACAAGTAGATACATATTTACAGTCAATATACACACACACATTATACAAGTAATCTTTCCAATTCATCTTTTTTCGAAAACTCAAGGGTAGTTGTGAGTCCACTTTAAATGTTAGTACTCCATTTTAATTTGATGTCAGGAGATTTAGCTATTCAAAACACCCAATAAAAAGAAAATGAAAGTACTCAGTGCCCAGTCTAGTATTTTTTCCGGCGCCTAGGAAAGTATTTAGACTTTACCCAGAGGGTACAATACATGAATATAAAGTGCTCAGGCCACTACACATATTGTCTTTTGAATTAGGACCATGAAGACGTAAACCCTAAACCCTAAACCCTGAGAGGTATAGAAATGTAAAATGCTTAGGCCACTACTTGTTTTGTCTTCTGGATAGGACCATAGAGACATATTGAGTTAGGCCTAGAGAGTACAGTAAAATAAATTACTCAGTGCATGATCCCTTTTTACGAACGAGCAACATTTCCACAGCGCTACTGATGGCTACCGAGCTGCCTTTCCGCTGTGCTACAGATAGAGAGTATCGTACTGGAAGTGTACACCCAATGCAATGATGTAACAAACAAGAGTTAGAATTAATATCTTTTTAAATAGAATAAAGGCCTCATAAAAACTGATCATTAAAATAAACCACAAATATTAAAGCATTAATCTCAAAAACAAACCCAAAAATCAATTATGGGTCCCTCGGAACATGCTTCGGAACCTAGTACTGTGACTTTGGAACTTCCGAGCACAGTCTCGAATCGTCCAAACCCCATCAGTAGAGGCTAGAAAACGTTTGGCCTCTGTTTCCTTCCAAACTTTTGAGTTAAGTCTCAGACCTTCCGAAGGTCGTCCTCTTCAGACAGTCACCTGCTACTAGTGCAGTGACAGGTTTCTAAATTCGTTTTTCACATCTCTCTGGTCAGATGTGTTCTATGTGAAGTCTACGTCATTTTTGAAATCAATTAGACAATAAGTAATTGAGAAAAATCTCTAATTTTAAAGGTAGAACCACTAAAACACATGAAAAACTAAAGTTTCCACTAAATTTCAAAAATCATTTTAAAGCTTATTTTGAAACCAAATTCACTTCTATTTGATCCTAAATTTGTTAAAATTAAAATGAAAAACAATGCATACCATTGCTTTGAAAATCGAGTTGAGTTTCAGATAGTGGAAAATTTGCTCAAGGTGAGAAACGTTAGTGGAAAGAAGAAGGTTGCAGGAAGAAGAAGCCAAAAAAGAGCAACAAGTTTAAATTTTCAAAACACAAAGCAAGTTTGTATAGAGATTGAGAGACGGGAGGCCTAGACTGTCACTGGCTGGAGGGTGATACACGATCACCTGTGGCCTAGGGACGTAGGCTGAATGAATCATTTGTGATTCATCAGCAACGCAGCTGCTTTTAAGCAGCTATGTTTCAATTTCACTATTTACATTTTAGTCCCCCTAACATATTTACTTTAAGTCCAACAAGCTTATTTTTTAATAATTAGATAAAGATAGGATTTTATAAAATTAATCTAACCAGTCCAAAAGATCGGTTTTTAAAATCTAAATACACTGTAAAAATTTGGAAAAACAATATACTTCGAAATTTAGTCGATTTTAATAAAAATGACATTTTAGATCATTTCTTAAACCAAATTGTATTTAATTAAAGGATTTTAAAATTTTATTTTCAAAATCTAAAAACACAAAATAATGAATTTAAACACAGATTAAGCACTGAATAATTTATTAAAATTATCTGACTTCTATAATCATTTAAAATAAATATTTTGTAAAATGGGGACCTCTTCGGGTCACTAAAATTAATTTTTCTAAAAATAAAAAACATAAATTAAAAAGTCCTATAAATTCAACATTAAAAATTATAACCAAAATAAATTTGAAAATCAATTTAACACATACAATAGATAAACAATCAATTAAAATCACTAAATAATAATATGGCAAATTACCAATTTACCCCTCCAACTTAAATGAGTTGGATCAATGAGTGATCGAGCTCTGATTGGACCGATCTTGGACTTTTCAAAAAGCCCAATCCGTAATCTTCATGAAAGGATCAAAAACACATTTAATTAATATAAATCACACAATTAGGTCAAAATTTGGGTCAGGGTATTACAATACACATACATATAGATTTAGTTACTGACTTACTGAATTGATTAACTTTGGTTAATAATTTAAATGGAGATTACATCGTCATCTATTTAATATCATGTATTTTATAAATAACATTTATATATACTTAAAATCGTATTATACTTTGGACAATTCTCACTCAATTTAAAAAAAAAAAAAACTAAACATGAACTCCAAACTAAACATGAGCTCAAAATTCATAATTTAAAATCCTGATGAAAATGCTGAGAGTTAAGTGTGTCATGAAACATAAAAAATATAAATAAAGAAAATTCCCTTTTTAGCAATTTTTTTTTTTTGGAATTTTTTATAGATAATTTAGATTTTTTCAGCATTTAAACATTTTTCCAGTGGTCTTTTCTTTGTGCATTTCCATTAATTATACTGCTATCTTATAAATGTAATACCCTGACCCAAATTAGGCGTACTTTAGCGTAATAAATTTCGCTTAGACTTGGTAATCTCGAAGATTACGGTTAGGGCTTAGTGAGAAGCCCAGGTGTGGCCCAATCCGAGCTCGAAAGCTCAGTGATCCAGCTCGTTCAGCTGGACGGGCAAAATGGTAATTTACCGCTTATTGCTATTATTTTATAAATTGTGTTATTATTTGATTATTATTGGATGATATTATTCTCCTTAATCAAGGATTTCTATTTCTGATTTTAAAATAATTTTATTTTCAGAAAATAGTATTTAAAACCGCTCGTCAAAACCCCGAAAGAGAGACATAAATATTTTAAAATGATTTTGGGAATGAGAAAAATTTTGAAACAAATTTATTATGTTAGACCATTTTAGTATGGTTTAGTTTATTCTTTCAAAACCCAAAAATGATGACTTTAAATTGTTTTATTTAACACAAGTTAAAACATGTAAATAGTGTTAAATTATGGTTTTTATTTAAATAAATGGTTTTTGGTAAGATTTAAATCTCGAAATTTGTATGGTAATTAGGGTTTTTAAAACCCAACTTATCTGGCAGGTTGGATTAAAATTCTTGAGCTTTTAAAATCATGTTTTTAGTTAAAAATCAGTTTTTATCAAACTAGGGGCCTCTGTGCAAAACCAGAATTTCAGAGGGACTTATTTGCAACCGTGACTACCGAATTGTGGTTACATTGGTCGGGACGTCCGTTGTAGCTGCATGCAGTGGCCATCCGGCCACCATCCACGAATCAAAACTCTATAAATGTGGCCTTTTTTAGCTGGCTTCAATCCCTCCAAACTTCATCTCTTCTCTCTCTCTTAGTCTCAGCTGTTTGAAAAACCAAAAACCAACCGATCCTTGCCTCTGTTCTTCCTAGTTTCAGTTACCATAGCTTAAGAAGGAAGTTTTTCAAAAGATCAGATTTTCAGCCCAGGAACTCCAGTGAAGGTAATCACTGTGTTCATCTTCCAATTTTGAGTCGGTTTAGAATCAAGAAACACTGATTTTGGCCAAGATTTGAGTAAGAAAAACTAGTTTGAAGTTTAAGAAAAACCATGGGTTTTCTTGTACCAGTGTGGGTTTCATTTTAAAATCCGGAGGCCTGTTCAGTTTTAAAACTCCTAATCACTCCCTATGAAAGGAGGACTCACAGAGGAGTCCATCTGACCAGCTAGATGTGAAAATCGAGTCCGAAAAACCCATTGTTTCCGCATTAGTATTTCATACAGTGTATGCGGTCACTGTCTGCTGGTGCAAACAGTGGAGGAGGACGACTCTCGGACGGTCCAAGAGTGGATCTTCAGAGGTCTGAGGGTCACACCCTTCGGACGGTCCGAGAGGACCCTTAGGACGTTCTGAGCTTCACCCGAAGCCCGAAACCGCCCGAGGCTAGCCAGACTCGCCCGGATGTTCCGAGTCGAGTTCGGAAGGACCGAACCCTACTCAGACGATCTGAGCCTCATTCGGCATATTCCGAGACACCAAACCCACCGAGACTTGTTTTTCAGATTTTTTTGGTTCGGAAGGACCTTCGAATGATCCGAGACCCGATTTACGGACGATTCGAAGTCAGACCCAAGGTCCGAAGTCAGTGACTAGTTTAGGCAGTGGTTCGGATGATCCGAACCCACAGTACCTGGTTCCGAAGCATGTTCATAGGGACCTAGTTTTTAAGCATGAAATCTTGTTTGATTGTATGATGATACATGTGATTGTTATACCCCATTGATAAATTAAAAATGTGTACTAATCCTCTTCTCTTATTACTATAGTGTATATACTATTGTATTCACTTCCAAGCGACGCTATATTTGTCAGACATTGAGTGACCTCGAAGCCTTACTCAATATGTCAGATCTGGTCCTATCCAGAAGACAACCGAGAAGTGGCCTGAGAATCTAGACCTAACTCAATAAGTCAATCTGGTCAATGCCCAGAAGACAATATGAGTGATGGACTGAGCACCTTATTATTTTATATTGTGGATTATTATAACTTAAAATGGTTAGAAACCAAATAGGAGACTCAATTCCATTTACCTTGGATATTTTTGGGAAAACAAGTATGATTTCGAAACACTACTTGTGTGTATGCATTTGATGCTATGTATGATGATTTATGATTGATTGTGCATTTGTTGGACCTTTGAACAGAGACCGCGAAATCACACATTTTCGGTGAGGGAACTTAACTTTACAGAAGGTGAAAACAGGTTTTTATTGAGATGGATCTTGAGGAATTGAACTCAGGACTTTTGCTTCCTAAGACGAGTTACTGAGCATCACTCTAACCCCTTTAAGTTCATCGTTATCTATATCTATTTTCATAATACAGGGTAGTTGAATTCCATATCTAAATTTGAGTGCACATCTAGTACTAAAGTGGCTTGTGGCTTGGATATGAATTCATGTCAAAAATCGATCTTAGTTCTCCTTCCTCTCTCATTATCCAACTTCTACATATTTTTAATGGAAACAAAAAAGCATTTCTACGATTGTAACGACCCGGAGTTTTAACTCTTGGGGCCACTGTAATTTTTCTCTGATTATTTTGAATGAAATTTTGAGGTTCAAACTCCTATTGGAGATTTGTGGAAATTTTGATGTTAATTAATGAAATTAAAGAAGTGATTCAGGGATTAAAGAAATAATTAGCTAAATTGTGAATTTAAAGGTGATTAAATTAAGTGTTAATTTAATTACCCAAGTGAGGTGGAATATAATTAATGGGAATTGTAGATTTTAATTAAAAAAGTTAGAGAGATGATCAATTAATTAAAATTATTGGGAATTAAATTGAGGGAGAAATTAAATTACACAATTATTGAGTGGAATGGAATTTAATTAAGTGGGATAAATTAATGATGTGGCAAGAGTAGTGAGGTGGCCTACCATGTGACATGCCACTTGGAAAGGTGTGACACAACCACCACCTCCATGTGTCACCTCGTGCATTAAATGCATGAGGCAACACCACACTCAAACTCCATTTCCTTTGACTTAGGGCAACCAAAGAGAGAAAAAACTCTCTCTCTTCTCCTCTCCCTCTCATACAGTTCCTCAATTTCTCCCTCCTTTCCCCTTCATTTCAATCGGTGGTTGTGATATCCCTGGGCATCCAGGCAGGTGATACACATCGACTGGGGTTGATGTGTAGCATGACTCAGGTGTGGGTGTGGAGTCCCACATCGGAAATGGAAGAAAAATGGCTTGGGCTTATATGTAACCACATCCTCCAACATAGTACAACGCATTTTGGGCCTACCGTGTGGGCCAGGCCCAAGGGCAAAGCCGTACTAGCTCGCTCTTGTGCCCATGTGTGCACGTGCGAGGCACAAAGCGGACAATTTTTTACTGTATTCGAAAAGCGGGTTAGGTTGAGCCGGGTCGTTACAATGGTGCCCTCCTCTCCTCTTTCCCCCTCTCTTCTCCATTTTGAAGCTCGAGGAAGGAGAAAGCAAGAGAAAGAGGAAAAGAAAGAAAAGAAAAGAAAAAAAAGAGAAGAAAATAGAAAAAAGAGCAAAAGAAGAAAGAAACATTGATATTCTCTGCTCCTCCTCCTCCTTCTTCATCTCCAAACACTTGAAGAGGAAAACTCTACAGTACGGACTCAAAGCCTGGAAGAGTTTTGGAAAGATTTTTTGGAAAAGCTCTACAAACAACAGGTTGGTCCCCTCTATCTTAGTATTAGGATTTAATTTGAAGCTTAGAAAATTTAGAATCAACCCTGAATGAATTTGATTAAGAAATATGGAAATTGAAATAATTGGAGTTCATGGCTTTCCACACACATATTATCTGTAGGGTTAAGATCTATGTGTGTCATGATCAAATTGTGGATATTAATTTTCGAAATTATAGCTAATCACATGTAGAATTAATCTAACCAGTTAGATTTGGAAATCAGGCTTAAACATCCTTTGGTTTTAAGTTTCGAAATTCTATTTTTCCGAACGTCTCTGCAGTTTCTACAATTAACTATCTGAAGAAGATAGGACTCGGAACTTGGCTTGGAAGTTTCGAGACCAGGTTCCGAAGGTTGGGACGATCCTAAAGCTGGGACGATCCGAAGCAGGCCTAGGGATGATCCTAAAGCTGGGACGATCCGAAGCTGTCCTGGTGACGATCCGAAGGTTGGGACGATCCGAAATAAGTTCTGACGATTCGAAGTGAACTGTGTAAATATCCTGAAATAAAATCTAAGCTTCGGACGTCATGTTACGAAGATTCGAAAGTTCCGAACCAGATATACCATGTTCCGAAGTAACAATAGTCAGATTGTCTTGTTTTCTAAACACTTGAATTCAATCATTTATGAAGAGCACTTAGACTAATTACCAGATGTGTAAACCTCAGTGAAAGTTTCTTAATCGAGGTTGTAGAATTCATAACTTAGTGATAAGGGTCTGAATAAACCTTAACGATTTGATTGTATGTCTTGACACATGAAAATGAACGAAGGGTTCGAGAGTAACCCCGGCTTTGTACGTGTCGATTTGTAACCCTCTCCTTCATTGAATGTCATCAAACAAGTAGGTTTTTTTACATCTTTGAAGCATTGTGGTTGTGTTCTAAATGTGTTTTCCATTATTATGAAGTTAATCTTATTTCAAATGGAATTATGTTTAAATATTTTGATTATATACTATCAAATGTTTACTTTGAAAATGATTTATGATACAATGAGATTGATGTTTTTTCACCATGGAGTTTGCGGTATTTTGAATATAAGATGATTATGATTTGTACACATATGATGCATATATTTGGCATCATTGATCATTCATATACCTCATGCACGATAGGATGAGATGGGTATTGCATAAATATTGGGCTGGAAAGCTCTTGGGTCAGAAAGAAGTCCCGAATAAATCACTATCGGGCCATAGCGCTCCTAGGGTCAGAGAAGTCTCGAAATCAATATTGGGACAAAGTGCTCATGGGTCAGAGAAGTCCCGAAATCAATATTGGGTCATAGAGCTCTTGGGTCAAAGAAGTCCTGAAAACTTGCATGGGGCATGGTGAGGGCATACATTGATCATGACACCCATGACATAACATTACATGATACATATTATGTTTGATTTTGAGTATGTTATTTTCATAATGAAACGATATGAATTGAAAAAGCATGAGAATTTTACAATGATATGATTTGAAATATGGTTTTGCTATAACACTCCTGCGTACATCTCCTTTCCCTTTCATTTGGAATTTCTACTTGGTGTGTTGACTAAGCACAAATTTCCCCCTTTAAATGTCAATGCAGAGCAAGGCAAGGGAAGTGAGGCTGGACCAAGTGGTAGCAGTGCGTGATCGAGATGAATAAAAAAGAAGAAATTATGACTAGGATTATTCCCTTTTGATATTTTGAGAATGATGTAATTTGTAGGAGTATAAACACAGAAATGTAATTGTTAGCATAATTTCAATATCCGGATCTAAACTTGGGCGTTAAGAATCGATTAAACTTTGTAGCCAAGTCTCATAAATTAATCCGTTAATCATCAATACTATCAATCAAACACACATAATGCGGAAATCATAATCAATAATTAAAAGCATACCCGAATCCATCAGATCTTCAGTCGATGTGTCGATCTCTTTGCAGTGTCTCCTTTTCTTCTTCCTGTAAAACTTGTGTGCTCCTTCGAGTTTCTCTGGCTTTCCCACTTAACTCTTATCCTTTGGCCGTACAGTGATGGTGAATGAGAGAGAGGATCGAACAGGGCAGTCAAGAGGACTCTTAGGGCTGTGTTTCCTCTTATATTCCACTTTCCATCAAAGTGGAAAGGCAAGTCCTAAAAGGACTCCTCTTTAATCTGTGAATACTAATCTGTGTGGGCCCCACTTAAATCCAAAATTAGTGTGTGACTTACGTGTGTGGGTTACAAGGTCGGTTAACATTCTCCCACTTAACCCACACTACACCAATATTAGATTCAAATAAGGATAACATAAGGCACGCACATAATCCACATTGAAATACTCATAATACGATTATCATCATAAAGCTAATACTAAATGACCCACAAATGAGAGCAATGGCGGTTACACATCATCTTATCCGACATGCTTCCTTCCATCAGTCACGACACAAGTGACCCACTTAATACAACCCTTAAACGAGAGATCATTTCATAATGGTCCAGCATAAACGTCTTAATACAAATACTATTTATGTTAGTAATAAAACAAATATAAGTGTACATATAAAACATAATAAACAGAAATAAAAATCCAGAAACTCATACATAAGTACTCAAGTGTCAAATCATATATAATTGCATAAAGCAGTCCAAAGCACATCAAACCAAAAATAAAATACATCATTCTGAGTTACGACCAAGACCCATTCTATCGGCATGTTCTTTAAAGGTCTTGACAGGTAACCCCTTTGTCAATGGATCTGGTATCATAAGCTAAGTACTTATGTGCTCAATTGACACTATCTGTTTCTGAATTTCTTCTTTTACGACAAAATATTTCAACTCCATGTGTTTCGATCCATTCGAATACTTGTCGTTTTTAGAGAAGAATATTGTTGTCGTATTATCACAATGAATTCTCAGCGACTTGGCAATACTGTTAACAATCCCAAGTCCTGAGATAAAGTTCTGCAACCACATCCCTTGAACAGTGGCTTCATAGCATGCCACAAATTCCGCCTCCATGGTAGACGTCGCAGTGATAGTCTGTTTGACACCCTTCCAGGATATTGCTCCATTAGCCATAAGGAACAGTTAGCCAAACATGGGCTTCCTACTGTCAACGTATCCACCAAAATCTGAATCTGAGTAGCCAACAACCTCAAGATTATCAGATCTCCTATATGTGAGCATGAAGTCTTTGGTACCCTAAAGATACCTCATAACCTTCTTTGCAGTTTTCGAGTGGTCTAACCCTGGATTACTTTGATATCTCCCCAACATACCGACGGCAAAATTGATGTCTGGTCTGGTGCAAGTTTGTGCATACATCAGACTACCCACCGCTGAAGCATATGGTAAATCCTTCATCTGTTTATTTTCTAGCTCATTCTTCGAACATTGTATTAGACTGAACTTATCACCCTTCTGTATAGGGACATCTTGAGAGGAACAGTTTTGTATCCCAAATCTCTCCAAAACTCTCTTTATATAGGTTTTTTGAGATAGCCCTAAAATCCCACGTGTTTTGTCACGGAATATATCTATTCCAATTACGTAGGTTGCCTCTCCCATGTCTTTCATTTCAAATTGGGTAGAGAGAAATTTCTTGGTTTCAAACAACTTATACCAAGATTATTGGTTGCAAGCAAGATATCATCAATATACAATATCAGAAATATATACTTGCTCCCACTAACCTTCAGATATATACGCATATCAAAGATGTTTTCCTTAAATTGGAATGAGGTGATGGTATCATTGAACTTAAGGTACCGTTGTCGGGAAGCTTGGTTAAGACCATAAATTGACTTATTAAGCTTGTATGTCATCTGTTCCTTGCCCTCTATCGAAAAACCTGTAGGTTAATCCATATAAACATCTTCATCTAGATTACCATTCAGAAATGTTATTTTAACATCCATCTGGTGTAGCTCTAAATCATAATAAGCCACCAAAGGCATAACAATTCTTAAAGAATCCTTCCTGAATATAGGAGAGAAGGTCTCTTTATAATCAATGCCATCTCTCTGAGTAAAACCTTTGACCACAAGTCTGGCTTTATACCATTCGATATTGCCCTTTGAGTACATTTGGTTTTAAAGACCCATTTACAACCAACTTTCTTGCATCCTTGGGGCAATTCTATTAAGTCCCAATCTTCATTCTGGCTCAGGGATTCTAACTCATCTTTCTAAGCATCTATCCATTTATTAGAATTTTCACATCCTATGGCTTCTTCATAAATGACTGGATCTTTAACAGTCCATATATCATAATCCGATTCTTATAGGTAAACCACATAATCATTCAAAATTGTAGGTCTTCTTTGTCTTTTAGACCTTCTTAATGCAATTGCTTGTGATTGTTCTTGTCACACCCCGAACCCAGATGTGGGCCCGGAATGCGACTAAATTTTTTTTTTTCAACAATAAACTCTAATCACTCAACGTCATAACTGGGCAAGATCTTCAAGTTTACCATAACCCGATCCTAGAAAATGTCACACGTGCTCTTCACACATGGATTCAAACATATACCATATGCCCCCATATACAAACCCATATCAGACAACTAATATTTCCATTTGTCTCATAAGTGTTACGAACGAAAACGTAGTGGATATAATGTATACGACATTAAAACTTACAGACATAAGTTTCTTATGCCACATGAGGCATATTTATTACAAACACTCAAACATATTCAAGCAGACAAATGGTTTCCTCATGCGGAAAACCTTAGGAACTTCTAAGTTTCAACTTTCAACGAGGCACCACTGGTTCCTCCAATCCCTCCTCTGGTTCATATCCTACATTGTAAGGGACGTGAGTAACAACCCAGTGGGGAGAACTCACCATAAAATCCAATGATTGTAATGCAACAATGCATAAGCAATGCATGTCATAGAAACGCATGTTATTAGCATATCGCATTTTCACCCTAGGATCATCTTCTAAGGTTTTTATTCAAATTGTATTGTTAACACCGGGATCAGTCCCAAGCCATGTTACAACGCCGAGGTTAACCCCCATTTGAAGTTCCAACCAGAACTAATTTTAATTCCTCCACGGAATTAATATAGCAACTTGCAAGTGCATAAGGTCTCCACAACCCGGTCTATTAGCCCATCCAACACCAACGGTTGATGGCGGTCGACCACAGCCTACTAACACGTCCAATCCAACGGTTCGCAAACGGTGTTCTGCTAATCTCAACAATTATAGCCCAACGGCGATTATTAAACTTTACAAAGTTATTATCTTACACAGATTTAATTTATGAACATAATTATCACATGTAAATGTCAAATGCATGATAATGCATGATTTCCAGTGCCCTCCTTACATAGGGACTTATTATGAGAGAACCACCATATTTCAGCCTTACCATTTGGTGTATCAAATATCAATACAAGAAATCAATAAACTAATCAATATCACACCAACATATAAAACTGGACTTAATAACACGAATGCCTTTACCCAGTTTTTACCCGACAATTTCCAGACACTCCATGGGTCCATACTGCGTTAGAGACTACAAATCCTCGACTCCCCGACACCATTTTAACGCCTACGTTCTAAACAGTTAGAACATTTACATCCCTTACATATAGGCAGTGTCAGGTCTTGTATTCTGGACCTATATAGCCTTTTTCTTTCTTTAATTGACCATGGGTCCCATTTCAGTCTGGTGTTAGTTGGTTTAACATATAACACAATACCAGTGTTGTTTCGAGTCTCTCACCTTCTCCGGTTGAGTTGTTCATAGAAAATCTGTAAGATAGAGTAAAATGTATAAATTTTTTATTTATCAGTATATACACATAATAATTTCCCAAACCCCGTGGTATTTTTCCAAAAAAACATGATATGTATAATGAGCCACCTAGGCTCTTTCTACTCCTTTAAATTATGTCAGATAGTTAGTTGTCAGCCATCCAAAACATTACAATAAAATGAAAAATGTAAAGTACTCAGTGCCTTCTCTCGTATTGTCTTCTAGAGGAAGGACCATGGAGACGTATTGTGAGAGGCCCAGAGGGTACAGAGACAGTAAAGTAAATAAAAGTACTCAGTGCCCTATCCTCGTATTGTCTTCTGGAAAAAGGACCATGAAGACGTATTGAGAATTTGGCCCAGAGGGTATAATACAGGAATTTAAACACACAAGGCGGAAAAATAAATACACAATAGTCAGCTGGGGTTAATCTTTTCCCCGATTTTACTTAGGGTCAAAAATTATATTTTGAATGTAAAATAATGCAAATCTTGAGAGTGAAATTTAAATTTTAAGAGGAAATATATTTTTCCTTTATAAAAAAGATCTCATTTTTTTGAACTCCAATACTAAGCTATTCTACTCCTAACTTGCTATGAAGTTAATAAAAATAAGAATAGAATCATTTTGATACCTTGGGTACAAAATTCCGTGTAAGATTGACTAAATTTGAAAACCCTTAAAAGAATGCGGGAAACCCGAACGTTCAGCTGTTTGAGTGCAAAATTCGGCTACTGCTAGTACGGCCAAAACAAGAGAAAGAAGAGGAGAGAAAAGAAAAATAGGAGAGAGAGTGCTTGCTGTTTTTGAAAGAGGGAGAGAGAGCAAAACGACAGAAAAACTTTGAGGAGTTTCTTTTTTTTTTTTACGTTCTGGCTTCCTCTTCGATTACTCCTATTTATAAGCAACCGTATGGATTTTTTAACCATACAAGTTGCCTAAGCTAATCATTAGCTTTATAGGATTTTGATACTATGCATTTATTATTATATATATTATAATTATTATTACAACTACCACAGAGTGACATAGGCATTTAGTGGTCTTATAATCTTCCAGCATGACTACAAGCTACAACCGTAGCTTTGAAACTTATCTTACATCTGTTTTCTATTATTATTTTATAATATGATATTAGTTTATTCTTTTTACTATTTACATGTATGTCCTTTCTTTTATCGGAGTGTTTCAGGGTCTCACTAAACTGATATAATTGGTTCAGTAGGTCAGGTATTAAAAACTAGGCATGGTATTAAAATTTGGAATGAAATCTATCTCAAAAATCGAGTGTTTTTGCTAAAAATCATCGTTTTAACAAAATCTCCTAATCTTCAAAATTCTTTTTGAAAGTATCCAACCTTATAGTTTTATAGAGTAAATTTGTCTGATAAAAACATTCTAAAATTTTAAAGTGTTTTGAAGTCAAAAATCACATTTTCCAAGTGAAAGAATATTCCACGGCCCATATTTCATGACTTAAAATAAATATAAAAAACTAACAATTTTAGAGTGTAAAGAAATAAACAGTTTAGTTATAATACGGATTGAGTACTGACTTTTTCTTTATATTTTTAGGACTTCCTCTACCCTATCAAATTGGGGTTTTACCACTTTAAAACTTAGGGGTAAAATAAATTAGCGAAATTATAACGAGATTGGCATGTCATTAGGTCCGGAATTTAAAAATAATGCATTATGCAAAATTTGAAGTTCAAACTAAGTCAAATGACTGAGTTTCTATAGCAACTAAGGTTTAAGCCTAAAATAATATTATTATTATATTCATAACTTGTCCATATAACTTTGAAACTTAATTAAAAGAGTTATCGGACTCGGATCGAGTCAAACTCAAATTCGTTAAAGAAATTATTTGATACTCTTTACAATTAGAGGAAAATAATTCATAATTAACGGATAAAAATTATTTAATTAATCACAATTAATCATAATTAACTCTTAAATTGGATTGGGGTATCACATTTCTACAATCGATTCATCAATGGTGACGACATCCTCATGAAGTGATTGATCATTCAAGTGTTGTTCAGTTTCATTATATTGTTCAATAGCTTCAGGAACAACAACACTGTCTAAAGTTGAGGGTATAGGGATTTGCACCCTCACTTCTTGTATACTAACACTTCTCATCATATCACTCTCATTGATGTCACCATTCTCAATAAATCTTTTATTTCCAGTCTCAACAATTCTCGTACTATGGTTCGGACAATAGAACCTGTACCCTTTGGACTTCTCAGGGTAACCTATGAAGCAACCACTGATTGTCCGCTCATCAAGTTTTCTTTCATGTGGATTATAAATTTTTGCTTTCGCAGGACAGTCCCATACATATAGGTGTCTCGGACTGGGTTTCCTACCTGTCCATAGTCCATAAGGGGTCTTAGAAACTAACTTAATAAGAACCCGATTAAGTATGTACGCTGCGGTTCTCAATGTATACATCCACAACATAATAGGTACAGTACAATTGCATAACATACTCCTAACCATCTCTATAAATGTACAATTTCACCTTTCAGCAATACCATTCTGCTGAGGCGTACCTGGCATCGTGTATTGTGCCACTATGCCACGACTTTCCAGCAATCTAGCAAACGGTCTCGAGTGTTGACCCGTTTCGTTATACCTACCATAGTATTCACCACCTCTATAAGATCTAATGACTTTTTCCTTCCTATCTAACTGTTTTTCTACCTCAGTGATAAATATCTCCACGGAATTCACCGCTTGAGATTTTTCATGCAATAGATAAATATAGTTATAACTTGAGTAGTCATCTATAAAGGTGATAAAATAGGTTTCTCCACCAAATGATGGAACATCAAATGGACCGCATATGTCTGTATGAATCAATTCAAGTAACCCTTTACTTCTTGTCGCACCTTTCTTAGTGTGTTTAGTTTGGTTACCCTTAATGTATTCCATACATACACCTAAGTCAGTAAAGTCGAAACTCGAGAGAATCCTTTCCTTTACCAATCTTTCTATTATTTCACGGGATATGTGTCACAATCTTTTGTGCCACAAAATTGCGGAATTCTCATTCATCAACCCACGTTTAATTTCAATGTTATGATGCAGAGTTAGGACAGAATGAGCAAAATCATCATAAAGTCTCAAACGATAAAGGTCATCAACAAGACATCCAGAACCAATAACCTAAGTAAATTTAAATAAACTGAAAGAATTATGTCCAAATTTGCAATAATACCCATCAATGTCTAACTTAGAAACAAAAATAAGGTTTCTAGTAACTTAAGGAACAAATGGACAATTCAATCTAAATGAAAATCGGTATCTAGAAAGAGACGATAGGTTCCAATGGCTTCGACGAGTACTTTTTGCCGGTTGCCTAAATAAAGGGAGACTTCAGTTGGGTCGGTGTTCCGAATTGTAAGGTATCCCTGCATCGTATTAGAAACGTGAGTTGTTGCCCTAGAATTAAGCCACCAAGTATTAGAGGAAACTTTAGTTAAATTAGATTCGAAACATATAGAAATACAATGTGTACCTTTCTTTTCGAATTAGGCCTTTCTTTTATGACAGTCTTTCTGGAAGTGCCCTTATTTCTTACAGAAGTGACACCTTACACCAGTAGCCTTCCCCTTGTCATTAGCTTGGGCACTTAAACTTGCCTCCTAAGGTTTTGATTTGGCTTTCTTAAACTTTTTGGGCTTGATACCCTTCTTCTTTATGGGTTCTTGACTTGTGTAATGGCTCATGTGGAGACCCATCTGTTTGAGTCTGGGCTCTTCTTGAATCAACTTACTACTAAGTTAACTGACTTGCCATTTTTCTTTCATAATGTTATAATTAATTTGAAATGACCAGCATTGTTGTGGTAAAGAATTCAGAATGAATTGAACCAGAAAAGAGTCGTCCATTGTCATTCCCAGATTTTTCAGTTGATCAGTGATATTTGTCATCTTAGTCACATGATCATGCATACCACGACTATCATCAAACTTCATGGTGGTGAGTTTGGCCATAAGTGTCCTAGCAAGAGACTTGTCAGCAAATTTGAACTTATCTTCAATGCTCTTAAGGAATTCCTTTGTATTCTCAGAAGCGGGTAGGGAGGATTTAATGTTGTTGGTCATTGACATGCGCATGAACTTAAGGCTTAGCTTGTTGGATTTAAACCCAAGCTTCATGGTTCGACTTCTCTACAGGCGTACTTGCATCAGTGATGGTAGGCTTGTCTTCTGTCAATGCCTTATCAAGATTGACTACATCTAAGTGATATTCAACTTGTCCTTTCTAGTAAGAGAAGTTTAGGCCATTAAGCATGGGAATTGATGAGGGTTGCATATGCAATGGGACAGTCAATGAAGCTGCAAAATATATATGTAACGATCCGACCCGAATACAGGGCTTAGAGTCCAACTCAGTGTGATATTGTCCGCTTTGGACCTCGCACACAGCTCGAACCCACACAGTTTTGTTCCTGAGCCCTAGCCCACATGGCCAAGGCCCAAAAGGCCTCACATATGAGTTGCATGGGGTGGCTTCATATATACCCCCCTCTCCTTTCCTTCACCATCAATGTGGGACTTTCCCTACATTGGTGGTGTGTGACTGCCCATTGTCCACACAGGGCAGGGTATCACAATCACCCCCTCAAAGCCTCGAGTCGTCCCCTGCTGGATCCGGTCCAACTCAACAACTACAGGGGAAGGAAGAAAGCTCACAGAGTCTGAGTGTAGAACCTCAGCTCTGATACAAAATTTGTAACGACCCGACCCAAATACAGGGTTTAGAGTCCAACTCAGTATGATATTGTAACACCCCGCCCTTTTCACTCTAATTTTCAGAGTTTATTTTTTTTATATAATAATCATACAAGTGATCGGGACGGAGTGTCACGACGTGAGTTAAGTTCGGATCTCTAAATCCGACCCTTAACTGGCCAATCCCATGTGCGTATGAACTAATTCCATAAAACTGATCCACACATGGTACAAATACAACTTGCGGAATTAACTTAGTTTTAATCTAACTGGGTTATAATAACTCCTATGACTATTCCAATTTTCCATTCTTAGATAGCAAAGTACATAATTTATTCTCCAAAATTACTATATAACCTTAGTCTACCATTCATTCCAAACCACCCAAATAAACCAATCCATAGTAGCTACTTAATTACATTATTACATGCCAACACCATTAAATATCAAATTACATTGTCCAAATAACTTAAACAAAAGGTCCATAAACAGTCCATTCAAATTGCCCAAGCTCCTATGCTTAGTTTTCTTCTCGATCCTCGTTCTTCCCTTTCCCTGCGTCATCCACTAAGGGTAGAGATAAGGCGTTAGATCAACGAGCCCAGTAGTGTTTCCGAATAGGGCTACCACAAGGTTAGTATAAAACATGCAAATAATATAATAATACATGTGTGTCAAAATTCCATAAAAACATGCTATGTATGAAATGAACATGTAATGAGTCCCACCCATCACCATTCTACATAGCCTCCTCTTAATGGGATTCTCATCGTCAAGGTACCCCACAGTAGTCTTTCGGACGCCCCGACGGAGTGTGGCCTCCGGATTCCTCTTGATGGGATTCTCATCATCAAGGTAACCCACAGTCGTCTTTCGGACGCCCCGACGGAATGTGGCTTCTGGTTACAACACCATCATCCCATGCCATGCATGAGATGTCTATGCAAACATGTCATTTGTAAATATAACATTTCATTCAAATAACTTATTCAAATAAACATAAAACAGCAAATAACATATGTGGTTACAACAAGGTAGGAAACCTACTCAATGTTACTTAGTTTGACCCTTCTTTTGAGCCGTCTCCCGTTTACGACTAGTACACCGTTCAAGCAATCCCGATACCTTATTTACATAGCAGCAAGTCAAGATACTATTCATGTGATTCCCATTTACATCTAAGTCCCAACAATCCACTTTGTGGGGTTCGGCCATACCCCATGGCCGAACCTCACCCATTTAAACTTTCATGTCCTAACTTAGCCATAGAACCCCATATTTTGATCATGAAATGGCCGACCCATGACTTGTCTAAATGTTCACATAACAATCATTTATTAACCAATCAAAATGTTCCATAATCTTTAAATTTGAAACCATTTGATTCAATAAAATAGTCCTCATAAAATGGTCCATGGGGTTCGGCCATGTAATGGTTCCCTTGGTTCAATAATTTTAACCTATGTAACTGTAACTTAAGCTCCACTCTTTTACCAAGATATATACATGGTTAAACCATCCAAAGGCTGACCCAAAACAGCAACCAGAACCCCAAATAAATCACATAAAACTCCATAAGATGACCCATGGGGTTCTGCCATTCACATGGCCGAACCTTAAGGTTCTTTTGATGCAACTTTTCCAACAATTCTACATTATTTATCTACTACATCTTAGCCATAAAAACAACAAGGTTTAACCATCCATTGCCGACCCCATAACAATTACTTAATTCCATTTTTTTTTAATCCTTTAACAATCTTTACACATGTTATGGTTTCTATCCCAAAAACCATACCATTTATCAATAACTTTCATGGGGTTCGCTATCCCAAGTGGCCGAACCCTATGCTCTAGATTTCCATCATTTTAAACCTTCTCATCATACTTTATATCCTTACTTAAGTCGGCCACAAGATGACCCAATTAACACATATAAAAATTACCATGGTTTGACATGGTTTTTGACCTTTAAAAACATCAAACCAATCCACTCTTTCCATGGGGTTCGGCCAACCAAGATGGCCGAACCCAATGATATATTTTCTATCCTTTTTAAGCAATCTTATCCAAGATTAAATTCTTTGATGTATTCGGCCAATCCATAGCCCAACACATGACACTCAAAAGCATGATTTTAGAATTTTTCAAAACATGCACTTAATCTAACTTAGCATCAAAAACAGTCCTAGGTTTTGTTTTACAAAAACCATCCAAATGAACCCATTCTTTTCATGGGGTTCGGCCATCCCAAGTGGCCGAACCATATGATCCATTTTTCATCTCATTTATAAAATACCATCCAATGTCTAACCCTTGATAGATTCGGCCATCCAATGGCCGGATCATGTTTCTTTATTAAATGATAGTTTATCAAAAACCTACCGTTTCCGCGACTCCTCCAATTGATCTTCACTCCGGCTTGTTCCTTCCCTTTCTTAGCCTCTCCTTCTTCTTGATTCCTTGGCCGAAGATGATTTTGTTGCTTTCCTTGAAATGATTCGGCTAAGGTATGGATTAGAGAAAGAGATAGAATTTTGGGTTTTGGATGGGAAACCTTGATGCCAACTCCTTTGCTCAATGTGTGCTTTTGTCTTGGTGAAAGAAAGCAACCAAGGACTGATTGCAAATAAGTAACCAGCTGATGTTCTTGGTGTTTGGAGAGATAGAGGACGCCCAAGAGAGAAAGAGATAGTGATAGAGAATGAAGTCCTCTTGGCTAATCAAATTCAGCCCAAGGTTAACCTTGTATAACTCACCTCCCCATAATCAAAAATCCTTTATGTTACTTGGGGTTTCATCTATGAAATGAACACCACCCCCCACTCCACCCCCACCCCCACCCCCACCCCAAGCATCCAACGTCTCCATTACCTTTGGATGTGAGAGTTTCATATGGAAATGAAACTCCCACACCAACGGCTATTCTTTATTAGCCCAATGTAACCGCCATCCTTCATTCATATCTTATATGGGGGTTTCATTTTAAAATGAAACTCCATGTGCTTCACCGTCTCCCCATTGGCTGTCTTTTGAAGACCCAAACAATAAACTCTATACCATTTCCAAAGTGCATATAAACTTTTAAATTTTTAATTACAACTCCCCACAATTGTAACTCCCAAAACCGTCACCCATTCATTTTTTAAAATGGGAGTTACATGCATGGAAAGCTTCCCATGCAACCAACGTTTCTTAGTATTTGAATTTGAAACAACCTACAAACCTTCTATCTCTACATCTCACTCACTTAAAAATACATATTCCATCCAACTCATTTATTTAGCTCACCCCAACTCAACTCATTCATTTAATATAACTCAACTAATAAATTCCACTCAACTAAACTCCATCATTTATTTCAACTCAAACATTTAATTCATCTTAACCCAATTATGCTTTGAGCTCACCAAATAGTCAAATATGTCAACTACGACCCATTGGGTCCCATTTGGCCATTTTGACCCATTTATCAAAATTTGACCCAATTACAAATCTTGACCCGTTTGAGTACTTCTCATCTATTTAGTTGTCTTGTAAACATAACTACCAACATTGGGTCTTGATTGAACCATTGACCCAACACCTTACCCATTTAAATACATATCAAATAAATCACAATGGCAATTCCGTAAATATGAATAAATTCATGTAAATTGATATCTTTGAAATTCCAGGGTGTTACAGATATTGTCCATTTTGGGTCTCTCGCACAGCTCGAACCCGCACGGTTTTGTTCCTGGGCCCTGACCCACATGGCCAAGGCCCAAAAGGCCTCACACATGAGTTAAATGGGGTGGCTTCATATATACCCCCCTCTCATTTCCTTCACCACCGATGTGGGACTTTCCCCACATTGGTGGTGTGTGACTGCCCATTGTCCACAGAGGGCAGGGTATCACAATATATATATATACATAATTTCATGATCACGACATAATGCTATGAATTTTAAACAAAAATTGAAACACATAAACAATTTATTTAACTTTAGTGAACAGTGTTATCAGATCTACCTTTCGGTAATCTAAGACACACCATCCAAACGTTGCGGTGATTTCCAGTCACCGATAGGACTAACTAACTAAATACAAGTGACTAAATACCGTAGTCACATTTGAGTGTCCGTACTAATACTAACCACAAGTACCCCATCAATTATCCTATCCCAATCCGTTAACCACTCGGAATGGTGCACCTTTGGGCTAACCTAATATCTCTGTGAGTTAGGGATTGCGATTTACAAAGCCATTATTAATTAACACTTGGGAATAGTATTAAAACATGGTTATTTGACTCGATGCTCAACACATTCCGGTCAGGTCACTTTGGTGACTAACAAACCGTATCATAATTTGAATTTAAGTCAAAGATAATGGTCTCACATCGTAATGAGTCTTACAAGATCTATAAACAACTCAGTCAACATAAGGATATCATCAGGTGTTCTAACAGTTTGGTTAAATTATCATAATCAGTAGTTGCACATTAGGACCCACGACATATCGACACAGTCGATGTATCGGTGTGCCAACATATCGACAGAGTCGATATGTCGACCAGAGACAGAATAATAGTCTCTACTTTCTTTAGATCTTAAGCCTTTAGTGATCAATTTGTGATCGATCGATCGACATCATCGATATGTCGAAGTGCCGACATGTCGACAAAGTCTATGTATCTACTGGATTAAATGGTCGGTTGATTTAGAACACAGTGAAATTAACATCATGACCAACTGATCAACAGAGTCGACATGTCGGATTATCAACATGTCAACGGAGTCGATAGATCGGCCGCAATCGTCTTCAACCTTATTCTTACACCCGACATAACGACAATTGTCGATGTGTCGGTGACGGTCGACTACAACTTTAAACCGAAAACAGAGTACCAATTTTCTTTGCTAAAACTTGATAAAAAAATTTGAAACTTCATGAAAACCCATCATTTTATTGAGAGTATCAATGATTCATTGAAAACCATACGCTCTAAAACCAATTGTTAGCATAATTTCAATATCTGGATCTAAACTTGGGTGTTAAGAAACAATTAAACTTTGTACCCAAATCTCATAAATTAATTCGTTAATCATCAGTCCTCAGGATCGTGAATCATCAATACTATCAATCAAACACACATAATGTGGAAATCATAATCAATAATTAAAAGCGTACTCGAATACATCAGATCTTCAACCGATGTGTCGATCCCTTACTTGTGCGGTGTCTCCTTTTCTTCTTCCTATAAAACTCATGTGCTCCTTCGAGTTTCTCTGGCTTTCCCACTTAATTCCTCTCATTTGGCCGTACGATGATGGTGAATGAGAGAGAGGATCAAACAGGGCAGTCAAGAAGATTCTTAGGGCTATGTTTCCTCTTATATTCCACTTTCCATCAAAGTGGAAAGGCAAGTCCTATAAGGACTCCTCTTTAATCTGTGAATAGTAATCTGTGTGGGCCCCACTTAAATCAAAAATTAGTGTGTGACTTACGTGTGTGGGTTACA
This sequence comes from Chimonanthus praecox, assembly GCA_022113865.1. NCBI lineage: Eukaryota > Viridiplantae > Streptophyta > Magnoliopsida > Laurales > Calycanthaceae > Chimonanthus > Chimonanthus praecox. The sequence goes on from CM039094.1 coordinate 34,380,204, forward strand.
AGGTCGGTTAACAGTAATATGTTGATTAACTCCTAATTTTTTATTTAGATGTTATTTTTGTATTTGACTTATGTTTGGGAATCTTTATCTTTGCTTTGAGATGAAGTTTCATACATTGTGTATAAATGTTTAAATTTTCTTCAGATAATGCTAGCACGTGCAAATGTTAATGTGGACCTTGAACCACGCACGTGCTAGGTTGGACCAGAGCTTGGGTCTTCGGACTCGGACTCAGACTCGGCTCGCGTCGTGATATCTTCTCCCTCTCCTGATAAGTGATGATCTAGGTGGGAGAGGGTGGGGTACCACAACCATATTTATAATGATATTATTATTATTATTTAGAGTTTAAGATAATTAGTTTCAGATCCATTTTTTTAATCAAATTTGACATCTTAATGTGAAAAACAAGTAGATGATTTTTTTTTTGCTGTGCCACTCATTGTTGGAAGCCCAATAACAATTTGGGCTATTTCAAGCTCTGGCCTGTCAAATTATAATGTAGGGTTGAGATTTAGTTACTGACTTACTGAATTAGTAGCTCAGATTAAGAATTGATTAACTTTGGTTAATAGTTTAAATAGCCCAATTACAATTTGGGCTATTTCTAGAAACTCCAATGGTGGAAATCATTAGATAATTGATGCCTCATATGGATGAAGCCAGGTGGGCCAAGCTCAAACCAAGACTGACTCTGAAGCTGGGTCATGCCCGAACTCGACCAAGCAAAGCTTGACCGAGACCGAGCCTAACTTTCATATTGGAAGCCCAATCACAATTTGGGCTATTTCAAGCTTAGGCCTGTCCCGATCCAAGATAATGTAGGGTTGAGATTTAGTTACTTGCTTACTAAATTGGTTAACTCAGATTAAGAATTGATTAACTTTGGTTAATAGTTTAAATGGAGATTACATCGTCATATATTTTATAAATAACATTTATATATACTTAAAATTGTATTATACTTTGGACAATTCTGGCTCAATTTTAAAAAAGCTAACTCCAAACTAAACATGACCTCCAAATTAATGAGCCAAGATGATGCACGAGTTAGGTTGGACCATGTGACTTTGTAATACTCATATTATACCTAACGATATTTCAATTATACACATATTAACATATAAAACATGTAATTTACAAATTATTAACTATTTCAATTCTTATTTATTCTTTTATTTTTATATTATTTAAATGCAAAGATTAATCATTTTTCTCAAGGTAATTGATGTGGCTCTAAATGTTCAACATTTAGAAAAGATGAAGAGATGAACAAATTTGTAATTATCTCATTTTTGCTTTTTCTTTAACTAACATATATTATAAATAAAGCTTTTTTAAGATAATTTTTTACATTATAGTTTTTTTTTCTAAAATTTTTGGTAAAAACTAAATTAAGTTCAAAACATAGTTTTAATCTTTATTTCAATTTAAAACATTTTGTAAAAATTACATAAAAATCATAAATATGTTAAAACTAATATGGTAATTGAGCCGAATCTTTTGTAAAAAAAATATTCAAATAGCACATATCAGACTTGTGTGTATTCATTCTTAAATTTTTGGAATTCTGCATTTATTGCAAAATTTCAATCAATTTTTTTAAAAGAACTGAAATATATATAAAAAAAAAAAATTCCATTTTACTTCTACCATATGCTGAATTAATAACTATGGATAAATCTTGTACTTAATCATTCATAGATCTAAGCATGCTGAAAACATCTCGGTTTTCCGATTACAATTATTGTTCAATATAATCTAAAAGGGTTGAACTAACAGTGTCTCAAGAAGCGGAAGTCTTGAGTTCATTTTCACTTCATCCCAAAGAGTCACTCTCATGAAAGTAATTTAGTGTGAGTGGGTAGGAAAGCTTGTATATGTCAGCAGGATTTGTCAGATCTTCTAAAAAATTTGTACACCTTAGTTGTAAAAAAATAAAATTATTGTTCAATTATAATTGCAACATAGACAATCAAAGCCAGACTTAGTTTCTACCCAGTCACAGGCTTGAGCCCAACTTGTAAGAACATAATCCAAGTTTGAACCATGGCCAAGTTGGCCTGATTTGGTCAAATTTGAGCTCAAGCACATCTCAGTTTACAATAGTTGGATTCAATTTTAAGCCTTATTGTACTTTTGAGCTTGTCTGATGCATACCTCTTAAAGTGATTGGTAGATTAGCTTGAAAATTTATAAAAAAATTAAATCATAAAATAATGTAGAGGTAATATTTGAGCCATTATATATAATACTCCAGGTGTCCCAAATTAGTTGTCCTATATGGTCAAAATAGTTGTCTCATTTATATTGGAGTATTATAAAGTGTGTTGAAAATCGATGAGATCACATAGAGTGCTAGCCTTATATAGAGAGTTCATTAAAAAATACAAATATTTCAAATGAGACAACTAAAATGGAACGGAGGGAATATTATATAAACAAAGTTATCAAATTTCAACCTACTATGTTGGTCTGAATTATGTGCGAGACCAACGTTGATCTTATTTCTAGAAATGCTTATAGTTTGATTATGTGACAGTTCAAACTTTATAGCTTTTAAAACTAAGCTCAGAAATTATAATATTTTTCAACTTGAGTTTTAGTTCACTTTCTATTATATTTAATAATAAATTTATAGAAATAACTTATTTTCACCATCTAATATAAATATAAAAATTTAGACATCCAATTTGCAATCCTTTCACAAGAGATAGTATTCTCAATGTGGGCTGTGGCAAACACATTAAGGTGATTTCACTATGAAATTTCAATGATTCACGTGATTTCATAATTATAGTGAAAGAACTAAAGAAAAAGCGTTCCTCAAAAAATGTATATGATTCAAAAAAGAACTTGTTTCAGAAGGTAAAAAAAAAAGTATTTTTTAACTAAGGCGTTTAGACGTCTCACCCAATTAATCTTCGGGGCATGTGTGAACCTCTCAATCCACACATATCGAATAAGTTCAAAGGGAGTAACCTTTGGAGTTGAGCATGAATCAAATACAAGAATCTCACTTTCTAAAATGAGTTTTTAGCCGTCAGGCCAACCCCTCCATCTTAGAAAAATACATTTGTTTTGACACATTCAATGTCCTAATTTCGGTGAGTTTCAAGGCTTTTTTATCTATTTTTATTATAAATCTATAATCATTGAGTCTAATAATAAAATTTAAAAATAATTATATCCTATCATCCTTACGAAGCATGTCTCAAAATGAATAGTAAATTCCCTCATCCTTATGAAAATGATCATGAAGATGACATTATATAATCGTTTCACATCAAAATTTCTCTTCAAAAACTAAATCAAAACGAGTCAGATGCAATAATGATCAATGCATATTGTTAGTCTATGAATTTCTAGAAACCTTGTTTCTACCACGTTAAAATAGACTCATGAATTTGATAAAAATATATTTGAGGTAATGATTGAGTTATTTTTTTATAAATAATTCATATTTAAAATAATGAAAAAATAATATTTGATATCATAAATATTGAACCATTCACTAAACTATTTCATACTATTTCATTCTCGGTTATGTAGAAAAGGTTTGAAAATATTTGGTGAGATGCTAAAGAAAGATCTCCAATAGATTATTCAAATCCTGAGGGGTTGGCTTGGTGGTCAAAAATTGATATGATAATGAGTCTATTAGAAATGTCTTTCCTTTAATATGTGGCTCATCAAAACTCAAGTTGATTAAATTAATTAAGCCCTATTTTTTAAAAAAAAATTAAATCTTAATCAATTTTTATTTAATTTTTAAACATTGTGGTCTTTAAAAATATGATATGATTGATTCTATTAAGGTGATTTTTGGTAGATTGTACACGGAAGGTAAGACTTTTCCATTTTTATTTTTTTGAGGTCCAAGATATCCAGGCCTCTTAGAACATCCGAGTAAGTTCTTAAGGCAGGTGAAAATCTCCCTATCTACATACACCGGATAAAACTAGGAGGAGTGACTCTTATATGTTAAGAGTGAGAATTGAACCTAAAACCTCCTGCAGTTTATTGGAGTTTTTAACCGTCAAACCAATCCTCTTCTACCAATCGCCACCTCATTGGTAGGCTGCATGTCGCGCATGGGATGATATACTGCACGTGCCCGATGATATACTGCATGTCATTATGTGAGTGATCATTTCAATTGACATGATGGCACTCATTGAAGGCATCAAAGAGTGCGGCATCATCTTGTTTAATTCTGAATCCATGATTATAAATGCCAAATCGAAATAGATGAAGTAAACCATCATTATAAGCCTAAAATTGATGAAATAAATTGTTAGATAGAGTAAATAGCTTCAATATTGACAACAAAATTTTATAAAGACTATCATTTATGATATCATGTCATTAAATTATTTAAAAAATTGAAAATCAGAATTATCTTAAAGTAAAAAAGAAAAAATAATGAATATAACTTAAAATGGATAAATATCTAAAGAAAAAAAAATTAGAATAGACAAATACTTTTCGTGCTTGAATAACTTGCTTCTAAAATCTAAACCTTCTTAAAATTATATTCAATGCAAAGTTCTAACTAAAGTTGAAGGCAATTTTTTACAAAAAGAAAAGTTTTAAAGTAAAAGACTAGTGCTCTATCGTATTGACCAATGCAGGCTGATACAATATGGCCACTAAACAGTCCGTATTGGATATTTAGCAAATTGTTTTGAAAGTTGAAACTTATATCAAAGTCGATTTTCCATGTTAGAGTTATCCGGTTGAACTCTCAACTTGACATGGGTCTGTCTATACTGTAAAGTCCATTGGACCTTACATGTTGAAGCCTGAGCCCGCCTGTTTGAAAAGACACTTAAGCACGAACTCATCCATTTGAGACATTAAAATCCAACCATTGAAATTGAAAACAAAGATGATGAGCTACATATAGATTAAATTTAAGTTCAAAACTCAATTTTCAACACTTGATCTTAATAGTCAAAATCATCGAACATTTTTATATTGATATTTCTAAGAACATTTGATAATTTTGAATACTAAAATCAAATGATTAAAAATTAAAATTTAAGATCAAATTTTGTCTAACTGGTAACTCATTGTGTATTTTTTCAACCTGAACAGTCATATTCTAGTTAGTTTTAACACAAACTTTAAAAAAAATAATCAAAATACGTATCTAACATATAATGACTAAATGGGCCAATAAGTCTAACAAGCTTTTAGGAGCTTCTTACAAAAATTTCACTCTCGTTTGTTTATGATAGGTTCAGGTTAAGGAATAGACCCCCACAAAGAGCTTTAAAACATCTTTCACCAATCTCAGTTCTTCAAAATCCTGACACATTGGCCAGACGGCATTTGGGAGCCAGCTCAGCACATAGTATTGGCCGATTCAGGGGAGAAAGAAAAAAATGGAATATACCCTCCTCTATCCCAACTGAGACTGGCATTCATGATTCCTTGACCCAGTTTTAAAACTGATACTATCAAATCTCGTGTTGAATAATATGAAACATGACATTTTAAATGAGTGATCATCAGCATTAGGCCCGTAAACGGACTCAGATCTGGCCCTCAGATGGTCTGGCTCGGATCCTAGAGTCCAGATAACGAGCTGGATCCCAGAGTCCGAGAAGGACTCACGGCCGGATCCTAGAGTCTTGAGAACACTGTCGGGCGGGCCGCGAACCGTCTGTGAACGATCCGACGGACTCTTATAAAATACAAAATACTGTTTTAAGATTAGGGCACCCCGCATTTGCTCTCTCATCTCCTCTCTCGCCGCTCTCTCACCTCACGCTCTGTTTGCTCTCTCGTCTACTCTCTCGCCGCTCTCTCGACTCTCTCCTTCGGTGTCTCATATTTCCCTCTCTCGGTTCACTCTCTCACTCAATCCTTTCTCTCAGTTTTCTCAGTCCTCTCCCTTAGCCCTCTCTTCTTTGCGATTTCACTCTCTCATTCAATCTTCTCTCAGTTCGCTCAATCCTCTCCCTCAACCCTCTCCTCTGCCCGAATTTGCAGCGGCCAACACCGTCACCCTACGCCCCTTTGTTGCCACCTGGGTCATTCCTTGTCGCCGCCCCACCCGTCCATCACAGGTAAAACTACTCCTTTTTCTTTTTTTTCCCCTCAATTATTTTCTGATTTGGATTTTGTAATCTTTATCTTGAGGGATGTCAAAATTGACATATTTAATGAGGGGAAAAAATCAATTGAAAAAGTTAATATTTAACTTCACTTTTGCTTTAAAATTATTATAGGAAGGCACTCTATCTGCAAACCGTTTTGTTTAAAAACTCAAAAAATACTCAGCTGATTTAGTTTGAGTTAATTTGATTCAACAAAATTTCAAATTTAGCAATTCAATAAATTTTTTTAATTTTCTTTTAAATTTAATTAATTTCTCAACTTTATAGAATTTTAAGTGAAATTTGAATTTCAAATTGTCAAACTCCAATTTAGGTTTAGAATAAAATCTAATTTATCAAGCCCAATGGCCTAAAAATTAAGGTTAAAAAGTTCTAATTTTGGCTCTGGTAGCACTGAAGTGGCACTTAGGGCCATATGATAGACCAAATGGACAAACAAACCCTTATCGGGCCATGGACGATTCGATAGCTTGATCGGGCCGGGTCGGATCAAAGACTAATCAAACCCTGTATTATCGGGCCGGGCCACAGACAGTCTGATTATCCTACCGGGCCGGACCGAACCTGGGTGCCTAATCAGCATCATATAATCAGAAAGTAGCAGATAAGCATAACAATGAAATCCGAAATCATACATACCATCACAAAAAGGGGGACAACAGCATATTACCTAAACTTATTTCGTAATTTACATCATTAGTCCATAAGACCACAATTTTCTGTTCTTCAGTTTTCTAGGATGATAAGCAACAAACATGTTAGTATGATCAGAGAACATATGAGGGACGACCATAAATTTTGCCCTCACATGCATAATACCAAATCCCCTTTCACAGTTGGATTAAATAAAACATCAAAAAAATACCATCAGTACATGTAAAAAACAGCCTGCAAAGTTTGTTTTGAAATGTTTCATCCATGCCAAATGCAAGAAAGACATGCGGCTAAATTGTCGCGTTGTCTCGTTCATGCTGAGCACACGCCTGTCATACCTTTTTTTTTTTTTTCCCTTTTGACTAATCTCCTTTCTTATAGCTATCTTTATTTCCATTCTCTCTTTTTTTTTTTTACTCTATAAGGAGATAAAAACTTGACATGATGCCCAATTTCGATAAACATGATCTGCCCAACTCTTGGTCGGCACACGTATACTTGAGTAGGGGGATCCTCAGGTAGTAGAAACAGAATGTGCTAAAATGGAAGATCACTCTTGCCAATTTCACCTTCTGAAGGTTCCACGGGATGCAAAGAACTGGTAGTCTGGGTGATCAACACGAAGGAGCCTTAGCCAGTTATCTGCAGCTTGCAAAAGTGAGTTTGCAAGTTGACGCTCCAATCCTCCATTCAGTGTCCACATGGAACTTTTAAATTTATATGAGGCTAGACCAAAAACAGGGATAGAAATATTTGGGACACCGTCTGTTCCATTGGGGTATGTAACTATGGGACCCTGAACATTTCCAGCGCCTGCAGCACATGGTAATAAGCAAGCATCAGATCGGACAGACTAATAGTGTGAACAAATTTTTCAGCAGTATTTATACAAGGAAGAACAGAACTACTACAAAATAAAAAGATTATGACGATGGTGGTGAGGTGATTAAGACAACAGATGATACCACCACCACTTGAGTCACAAATCTCATGGATTTTAAGTTGGGTAGCCACATATTACAGGGTAAGCATCATCCAACGAGAATCTGCTCAGCGGAGTCATCATTACATGGCACCATTAAAAACAAGTATTGACAGGATCCTTGAGAAAAAAATATGATCAATAATTTTCAAGAGAAAAAATTGCAACCATGTTCACGATAGAGATTCAACAGCTTCTTGTTTCCAAACTATGAAATGCCAGAATCAGTAAGAATTAGAAATAGCATGTAAAATGCATCAATATGGAGGGCCACCTGATCTGAGTGGTTCTTAGGCAACTTCATTTTATCTTCAACACATCTAGTGAAATATGCTGACGAGCAATAGCAGGTTCATTAAGAATTCTTACATAGATTCTTTATGTCAGATTCTTCTAAATCAACATTATTATACATTAAAAAAAAAAGGCAAAAGGATTTTACTTCTTTAGTTCCTTTAAAAGTTAAACTAAAATATTGAGATGCTCATTATTTGATTGCTTTGAATATTAATCTGTACATTATTTTGTATTGTTGCAATTCGTCACAGTTTGTTTTAAAATATTATGTTATTACAGTTCATTTTAATATTGTGCAAATCCATGAATTCCAAATTTTGGTATCTGCCGAATTCTGCACCTTGTGCTAACAAAAAAATACCCCAACCTAAGTTTTTAACAAACTAACTGATGGCCATAAAATAGACAGATGAACATGAAACTCCTCTTCCAAGCTAGAAACACCATAGTTGAAAGTTCAACCTTCAATTTTATGGCCTTGTATTTGAAGGCTAGAAACTTTATCTAGAGTAAATTTAGTACTTCGTCATGTGTACACTCAATAATTGCTACAAGGATACCTTAAGAAAATCATAAACATCATTAGTAGAAGCAAGTATCCCATCTATCTGGGGTCGGCCTTATGAGTTCTCCAATTGACCCTACCATAAACCATACCATCAGTCACTCTACAGTTATTGGTTTTATGAGTTATTCTCCAATGGACCCTATCATAAACCATATCATTAGTCACTCTACCGTCTAATATGTTCTCTTTTATTCCTTCCCTCCATGTTTTTGAATGTCACCCTCTCCTTCCTTCCCTCTATGTTTTTAAAGGTTGCCCTCCCCTCCTAGTGTCTTCGATCTGTAGCCTTTCAACTCTATGCACTAAGGTTGTGTTTCGTATTTCTACAAATATGACCAAACCACCTCAAACGAACTTTTTCTTAATTTTTCATCTGTTGCAACTATCTTTAAACTACTCCTAATGCGTTCATTTCTAACTCTGTCATTTAGAGTTAAACCACTCATCCAATGTAACAATACGCATATCCGGTGTCTTAACTTTGTTTATTTGTTTTTTTTTATTTTTTATTACTGAACACTTTGCTTCGTATAACATATAAATCTAATAATCGTTTTATAAAATAGTCCTTTTAGGCAAAAGGTAACTATTTTATCGCACAAGACCCCAACAGCTTGTTCACATTTTGGTTACCCCACTCCTATCCTATTCATTATATCTAAATTGAACCTCCTTGAGATTCTACCATAAAGTCAAGTATTTAAACATATCACGATATGCAACTAAGTCGTTTCCCATTTTTACCGGGTACCCTTACTATCGTCTAAACCACTAAAGTTACATTCCATGTGTTCTATTTTACTTCTACTAATTTTCAAACCATTTGACACAAATGTTCTCCTCCAAATCAAGTTTTACGTTGAGTTGTTGTTTCGTCTCACTAATTAATATTTAATGACATATCATTTGCCAAAAACATACACCAAAGCATTGAAACCTTTAAAAGAATCCCAAACAAAATGTAGCATGTGCTACTAGGAATCCCAATCCTGACTAGTTTAGAAGATATTACTTGAGCTGAAAAGGCCTAAAAAAAAAAAAATGAGACACAACCGATGAAAGGCTAAATATGGGTTCACGTTTTCAATCAATCAGGAATCAACTTATGTTTCCCTAGTTCTTGGTCCCATATGCTAAATGAAGAAGTAATCCTTTCGGGCAACTCATTTTGCCGCAGACTCCGGACTACGACAGTGCTTAGTATTGGATGGAACGAAATAACCGTATTTTTCGGGACAAAGCGACCTCCATCTCCAATTTATTGGATTTTATAAAAGTGAGGATTGCATGGTGGATATTGAGCTCTATGAAATATCCGGGTATTTCAATTACAAACGTATGTCGGAACTGGGCCTCAATCGATTATTTCCAACCAACAACAACATCAAGAATTCCAGTTCCTTGGGACCCTCCACCCTTTGGATTACTCAAACTAAACTTCGATGGAAGCTGTCAAAGGGATGCAGGGATTGCTGGATTCGGTGGGATCATCCGCAACAACTTTGGCACTACAATGCTCACATATGCAGGACCTCTTCCCAATAATTCAGTGACAGATGTAGAACTACATGCTTTATGGAGAGACATTTTGGAGCTAGATTCAATAGGAGTTTCAGGGAGTTTAATTGAAGTTGAGCTAGATTCAATAGGAGTTTCAGGAAGTATAATTGAAGGTGACTCCAAAGTGGTAATAGGGTGGGCTCACGACTCTAACTGTCCATGGATCTTCTTAGATAAAGTCGAGCATATACGTCACTCAATTTCCATCCATAACTATCATCTTTCCTGATCTCCTCGGACAGCAAACTCTGTTGCCAATGAAAAGGCTAAAGAGGGGGCATCTTTGTCTACGAAATCAGTCTTCCGTCATTTGTAATTTTCGGGTTGACAATCTTAGCAGGAGATACCACATCGGGCCTCACTTGCTATTGTCGCTTCTGTAAATATTTATATTTATTAATAATACAGTTACCTTTCAAAAAAAATATTAACTCCATTAGCTATGGTCTCATACAGACCATTACATCTTTCCTTTTTAAGGAATAACAAGATCTGGGTAGACGAGATTTAAGAGATCATAAGCTAGATAAAATAATATATAGGATTTTAAAGAAGACGATTCAAGAATAAGATTGAAACCATATTTTAGAAAACTCAAGTCAGATGGTAAGTTTCATAAATAAATGACAATATAGAAGTCGGTACTTACCACTCCTGGGTGTGGAAAGAGAATGGAAAGTCAAAAAACAGGCATCCAAATCTCTGAGTGTAGGTCCTGTTGGTATCCTGTATATTGGATACCTGCAATAAACCCCACCCATGAATCAATACTATGTAACAGTTTGATATAATTTGGGTAGCACATACACATTCAAGTAGGATCTTACCATGCAACAGACATCCAACTGGTTGACGACAAATCACAACTTCTAAGGGTCTTCAATTCAGGAAATCGACGTGAAAGGTCTGCAATCTGTAACACAAGCACATCAGAACAAATTGGAGGGAAACAATCAGCCAATTGTAGCAACTTTGTTAGAAGAATATCAATACAACAATTTACTTTGTCTGCCAAAGGTTCACGGCTATATGGAGGATCGCGCTCAAGAAACTCAAAAAGCAAATGGCCTTGAGAATTGCAAACTTCACCATCTTCACTTGAACAACTTTCTTGTGAAGCAACATGTTTCTCTGTCAAAGACAGCCTGTCAAATCTAAGAACAGTGTCACTTGCAGGAATACGATTCCGGTGCTCCCATGAATGCTTCAAGCCTCCTTCAAGTTCACAATCGCTGCTTCCATCACTACTTGAGTCCCTGCAATAGTCACTATCGCTCTCCTCACCAGGCCTCCTACCACACCAGAAAGAAAGCAAAATTATGCCACGAGTCTTCTGAACTAAATAATCCCAGAACATAAAGTACAAAAACAAATGCACCAGATATGAGGGAGGTGGGGAAGGGAGAAAGGGGGGTATTGATTCTAGCTTAAGAATGGGCTTCGTGAACTCGTGAAGATTAAACCTGTGAGGGGAGGAAGGGATGAAGGGGGGAAGGGGTAGGGGTGAGAGGTGGGGGAAGAAAGTGACTGGGAAATGTTTGAATTGTTCAATGGGATGCCCTGCCTATGGGTCGCACACTAGGGCTGCCTTCCCGCCCAATCTAAATATATTTGCCCATAAATGTAATTGACAACTTCAACATAATGCAAGTCAAGGATCTGTCCTTTCAAATATGAGGCAATTGAGAAGGAAAAGAAAAAGGAAAAGAAAATACCAGTTCCGATAGAACATCTTCCCATTACCCCAACAGATATAAACATCCCGCAATTTAAGAACTAGAAGATCATTTCATTTGCAAGCAAATTGGAAAAGGAATGCACACCACTAAGAAGATGCCTGAATGATGGGATAATACAACCAGTGAGACAGTACAACACTGTAGAGATTGTCAGGTTCATCATCAGAATACGCCATTTTTCCATTTTATATGGGATCGGCTTTTGAATTCTACTTTTCCATTTAACCCTATAATAAATCACAACCTTCATCATGTGGAAAGTACTGTATCCTTTGATCAAACTTCAAAGTTAGGCAAATAGTGACACAGGTACGCTAGCCAAACAGGGAATTTCATGACCTTCAATGGTTTATGGCAATGTGATCCTTCTTCCATTGTAGTTCAGTTGTTTTGTCACAGTTATTGTACTTAATGTCCTATGAGATGCTGTCCTTAATCTGCTCCTTTGAGAGCCTGATGTCTCTTCCCTCGAATTTCTTCTCTTGGTAAGAATCAAACACCTTTATTGGAACTTATGCAGATGCTAACACAGGTTCTCATGTTAGATTCTTCAAAAGATGGTTGCATTCAAGCCCTATTCTAGTTATTTACTCTAGACATGAAAATATTATTTTTTCCTCTGAAGTTTGAAATGAATATTAGAATATAATGCTTCCAAATAATGGATGTCTAGCATAAAATTTACCCATAGCTTTCACCTTTTTATTTCCAAATATTATTTCAGTTTAAAAGTAAGCATCTATTCTACTGTCCCCTTGAAATGCATTTTGTCATGCCTCCAATGCAAACTACGTAACCTAGCATATGTAACCATGTGTAGACTACATTTGTTAGTTTTGTCATTTAGATACAGATCAGTTTGAAACAAACACTTGGCAACAATTCTTTAGTCAAAATACAAAAGGAAAACCTCAATAGAAATCTCATGACAGATGGAAAGTAAGAGCTATCGAGAAACATATTTAAAGAGTCATTGATGGTCATGCCAAGCAAAACTCGAATGATAGAACCTTGATTCCTGCAAGGAATGTGGGTGTATAGGCCTTCTACAAACTACTTGGGAATTAATCAAGCTTCCCAATCTTGAAGATATATTATCTCCTCACTGAAAGATTTGTTAGACAACATCCCATTTCAATTATCCACTGAGGCTAGCCAAGTAACTCAACTAAGAAGAAGGAAAATGGGATTTGAGAGGATCTTTGGGATTTTGCAGCCCTTTACAAGGTAAGCTGACTCAAGCTCGCAACTTTTTCAGGGTAACTTGAAAGATATTTATAGGACACCATCCCCTATCAGTATTCCAACGAGACCAGCCAAGTGGCTTCACCAACGAGAAAAGAAACGAGATCTAGGGAGGATCTTTAGGATTTTTACCCCTTCTTATGTAAGCTACCTCACACCTTTACCTTCTTCTTCCTCTTCTACTTTTTGAAACTTCACCAATTGAGACAAAGATATTCGTTAGACAGCATCCCCTATCAATTATCTATTGAAGGGTTAGTTGAGTAAGTTGACCAAGGAGATTAAAAAAAGGAATTTAAAGATTGATCTTTTGTATTTTGTACCCCTTCCTTAACATAAGCTGACTCAGACCCACATAATCTTTTTTTTTGGGGAACTTGAACCTTTAATTGCAACCATAACCAGCTTCCAAATTCCAAACTACAGGCTCATCTTATAAATCTTCTATTACCTAGTATGAAGAATTAATAATAAAAAGTACCACCTTTTTCTCTATATAATAAACATTCTAAAAGTGCTATTGTGCAACATTTACAGCCCTAACCTGAAAAAGTTCCTTTAAACAGATATATACCAAAAATAAATTCCACATTCACATTCACCAGCTATTCAGTTATCCATCTTGTTTCTTCCCTCCCAAATGGTTAAAATGGATAAGCAGAAATTAAACTAAAATTAAATTTAAATTGAAGATGATTCAAATCTTCAAGTCACATACCCAAATTATAAGGCCACTATTATGCTTGTCCAGTTCCTTTTCAGTTATAAATCACTAAACATATTGACAATTTTTCTCACGCACTCCTATAGCACCTCATTCTGCGTCATAAGAACATGCAAGCCTATGACAAAACATAAATTTCAGGAATCACCAATTAAATGCAACAAAATATCAATACCTTGTTTTTGTGACAGGCCTTGCAGAATCACCATATATCTGAATACCAGACAGATAAGGCACATAGTACTGAACAACGCAATCACTGCCATTCAAGACCAATGGCACTCCAGCTCCATATGCACTCCACTCTTTGAATGCCTCCCAAAGATCCCCTAGCATAAAGTAAGGCTGGAATTCAACATCACACGTCCTCCACCCACGCATCCTTGTCTGTTTAAACATCACAAGAAACATAGGGTCATTGTTATCATCAACATCCAATGAAAGCTTAAAAAATTCCATGAGTCAACTCATAACTCACACTAGTTGACAAGCCGTTAAGTTACAGGGTCAAAATCAGGGTGACTCACTTGATAATAGAAAAATGACACAACTTGAATGAGTTGTGTCAAGTTTTTGGGTCGCCTCAATCGCTCATACCAAGTTGTCAAGGTGAGGCAAGTTTTGTCCAGAAGTAGGATTTGCAAACAACATCTCCAATTTTGCAATCACTGGACTAATATTGCTCCTTACATTGCTTTGTGTGCATTTGCATTTCAAATAGATATATACACATGCATAAATACATAATACATACATGTTCATATTGAATTTATGAGTACACATTTATTATTTTGGCATAACATTTAATTATGTTAGTAATTTAGATAAAAAGTCACCACATTTTTTTTTTTTTGAGGTCTGGAGGTGTCGAGGCTTCACACCTGACTAGTCCCTCAGGGTGTGTGAAAACCCTCCAATCCGTACACACAGGGTAAGTTTGCGGAGAGTGGACCTTCATTGGAGCCACTAGAGATTGAACCTCAATCCCAAAGTCTTGTGTCTCAACCACTAGGCCAACCCCTTGGGGTTTAAAAAGTCACCAAATTGACCAACCTAAGTCAAATTTTTAAATTGGATGAGTCAAGTTTGATGGTTTGAGTTTTCCAAGCTTGCATCGAAGCCTTATGCCATCCATCCAGTTCAACTTTTTAGGTTTAATTTTCTACTCAACCCCTATCAGAATCAATTGGTATTGAGGAGATTGCAACAGCCTATTTAGCTGCCCACTGATTTTTAGGGATAAAGTTTTTTATGAGGACATCATGGTACGTCAGCAAAGAAGGATGTAACGGAGTCTAGATTCCATCTCATTTTAGTTAGATGATGAATTTTGCACAATTCCCATATATATGACCATGGATAGATACAAATCTAGCCATGGATAGCACAGATTATGCATTAATCTGGCAGTGGATTTGAATATCGGCTCGATCAATCCATTTATATCATCTAAGTCGTTCATTGGTGGACTGGACTGATCCAACCGTTGATCCAACATCATCTTGGCGTTTGTCTCTCATGTTGTATTAGTGTTATATAATTTAGTTTATACATGTTTTAAGATTATTAGAAACATACTTTTTATTTATGGTAGATCGTCCAAATGTGTGCCTTAAGTCACACGTGTCTAGGTTTTTTAAGAGTCTCCTTTTCATAAATAGCCTTATAGAGACTCTTTGATGATGATGGAGGAATGAATAAAAGAATTTCAAATTCTCCCATTTACAGAGCCTGGTGTTATTCCATTTGCCTCTTTGGTGTGAGACCAAAGAACCTCGTGTGACTTTAGGTACAAATCCTTATTCTTTTTTCTCTCTTTCCCTTTCTCCTCTCCTTCCCCCGCCTTTTCCCTCTTCTCTCTTTCCTTTCCTCCTCTCCTCCCCCCCTTTTTCCCTCTTTCTACACCTTATTCTGTCCATTTTTATCCAAACCCCAACCCCACCATCAGACACCAAAACCCTGTCGAGACCCACCAGTTTGAAGAGACGTCCATACGACCATACGGACAGACCCCATTTTTGCACCCCAACCTTAACCTTGGCTTAGACTCATAAATCTAACCCTAGCCTACTATTTCACCCTATTTGAGACCTAGTTTTGTTAAAAATAAATAATAATAATAATAATAATCCCTCTGGCAAACCCTTTGTGGCCCCATAACCCTATTTATCCCTTGGATGATTGATTTATAGATCTCCAAGACCTAACGTATGGTTTAAAACGATTTAATTAGTATTTTGAGGGATTTTGCATTAAAGGCCAGCAGCACAACCATAAAAGCTTTATGCATACAGAGTCATTCTTCTTATTGAATTTCTTTGATTAATTATGAGTGTGAATTTGCCTAACTTTACGTTTTATTCTTAGTTCAATATCAATTTATCTCTCTAACATCTTATAAGAATCATGGATATAAGTTGCACCCATTTTAGGATTTACCATACACATTTTCTATTATCATAAACGCAAATGTCTGACATTTAGATCTATGGCTTCCAATATTTTGACCTATCCTATGTCAGTTTTGCATTAATCAATCATTCTAGCATTGTGATTTTGGTCATTTAAATGTAGTCTATTATAAGCTAAGGTGCATAGGTACAGGTCTGAGTGCCAAAGCCCAACAAAGTTGCAAGGTGATATACTTGGACAAGTAAAAAAAACCCGGTCATTTAACACCATATTTAAATAAATTTAATATTAAACTATTTTAAATAAAATAAGATGAAAAATAACATTGGTAACAAATAATGTACTAGCTTTACTTTAAACACTTGAGTGACAACTAAGTCAATTTTTATTTAGGTTTCAAGAGGATAAAGGTGTAGTAATGGAATGCCTTAAAAACGGCTCAAAAACATTCCTTCTCAAGCCATTTCAAAAGCTGCATATACACTTCTGTTAAGAATATGACCGCAGTCATCAATTTATGTCAGAACTCATTAGTTGTGAACCCATTCACAATGATTTATTTTAAACTTTTAAAGAGGACTCTTAATTGAGTCAAGGGCTGTAAGATTTCCCTTCTAAAATTCAGCCAATACTTAAATTCAAGGGCTGGATTTGTAAGTTCCAAGGAATTATTGTAAACCAGTTCACAATGGATAATCTCTCCCATTTATTTTTATAGCAAGTCTTCCCAAGAAATCTCGCTAGGACAGTCTGCCAAGAGCTTTACAACTTGAGAGTTGAATTGGAATAATCAATAGTAGTGTTTTGAATTGGAATAACAGGTCAAGAGTAGTGTTTTGTAATTTGGAATGGCTTCAAAATGGCTAAGTAAGCACTCCTTTTACAAAAAATCTGACAAATACACGTTTGTTTAAGAATGTGTCACAGCAACAACCATTTCTCCAGTTACTCTGAGAGAAGCTGCCAAACATGACTGCATTCTTCCTACTACAGAATTTTGTATGTCAATTATATTTTTCTTTTCCGCATGACGAATTTTTTCTCACTTATCAGTACTTCATTCTAAGTTTTTGTTCTTTTCCACCCTAATTAGTCACTCAACATCTTATAAAAAAATCATTCATAGTATTGTATTATCTAAAAGATACTATTCAACATATTTTTCAAAAGCTTAAGTTCCATTCACTCATTTTTATTTGAGAACAAAAAGTGTGCAGAATACATGAATTTCACCATGCACTACCACAGCTGTGACACATTTCAACACGTTTTATTCAAAAATATTTCTATCAAGTAAAAGATTTCTACTCTGGCATTTTGAGTTTTCTGCTATTAAATCTTTGAAAGGTTTTATTCAGACAAATTGATACAGCAAGACATTCTTTATTTTTACACCACTTAAATAGTGACACACGTGAAATGTGAATATAGGCATCGAGAGCCATTATCCATCTTTTATTTGTCTTTTTTAGACCCAATACACAAACTTTTCCCGTACTGTATGTTTGATATATTTCCAGTAACCACCTACGATCTCCACTACATCCAAGTTCCTTTCCTTTAACTCCACCAACCTTCATATTTAATGATGTGCTTACCAGCAACTAAGTAATGGAAGACTATTGTGTGTCTCGTATACACAGTTGATCAATGTAAAATGATTTGCTAAATTCAAATTGGAACACAGCTAATCCAAGCGCCATGAACAAGTTATACCAGAAACACAGACAATTACCGAAATTTTAAATACGAAAGATCAGATAGTCAAAGTCAACCTTAGACAAATACTGAGCAGGGACAGATGGCGTTGTTGCCTCCAAGAACCGATCGAGATTACTGCAGAAATCTTTTGCAGGCACCAAGGCGGGGCTTGCCGCCGGTTTTGATGCCTCATCAGATCCCGATCTTAATTCCTGTTGTCGATTCTCCGAAATTACTGTCGCTGCTACAGTGGTGGTACTGCCGCCACTCCGAGCCCTATGCAGCTGCTGATTCTGATGATTCCGGCGTGCCTTCATCGGCTTGTAGAACCGATCCTCTCCTCGACGGAATTGCATACCCGCCCCCAACATTTCTGACACCCAAAAAAACCCTAATTTCCACAGAAATCACAAATCCGTGGAAATTCCTCCAACAAAACGATTGGAAATAGAGAGATTGAAAGCAATAGAAGATCGAACCCTGTCAATTTGGGAAACTCAACTTTAAACCTTAAATTCTGCGAAAAACACAAATCTACCGAATCGCCTCGACTGAAACAATTGGAAATAAACAGATCGTGAAAAAAAAAAAAGGCGTAGATGAAATCCCTCTGCTTAAACAAAACTCGATCCAAACCTAGTTTCAACAAAAGAAGTCGACTTCACACAGAAAATCACAAATCCACGAAATATTCCGTAAATATAACCAGTCAGAAATGAAAAGATTAAGTAGAACAAGTGTTGGAATCCGTTCGATTTGGGAGAACTCCAATACAAACCCAAATTTCCACGGAAAACATAAATCCGAAGAAATTCCGTCAACGGAAACGATCGTAAATGGAGATATGAAGGAAAATATAGAATGGAATCCGTTCGATGCTTCGATTTTGGGAGACTAAGAATCCACGGAAAACACAAATCCACGAAATCCCTTCAATTGAGGAAGAAAATATAGAAATGGAATGAAGAAGAAAGGAGATACAACTTTGGAGGTCGCGGGAATTAAACACAGACCATTTGATCTGCCACGTGTCGGGAGATGAACGGACAGGATTTCTCGGATTGAGCGAGATGAAGAGGAGGAAGAGAAGAAAGGGAGCTGTAGAAGTACAAGAGGCGAATGAAAGGCGAGACGAGAAGGGAAGAAGATGACGATTGATTAATTAGTTTAATTAGTGGATTAAGGGTACGTTTAAGGCCTGACTAATAATAATTAATCATGAAAAAGCAGTCCTGGGCAGTAATTGGTGGGTTTCGCAGTTCGAGGATTGAGGGTTTGGATTCTCAGATATCTAGAGTGGTGGTTGCAGATGGTGCCACGTGGGATATGAAGACGATTGAGCACGTGTACGGTCCTGATCGATTGTTATCCCTTTCCGTGCATAGGTATGATAGGAGTAGTGGGGACGAATCCCCCAACATGGGATAAAAGAAAAGCAGCAACGTGAGAACCGATTTCTTGTACGAAGAAACGACTACTTCAAAGCACCTGTAATTTTTCGGTCTTTTATTTATTTTAATTTCTTTATATCATTTTCATCTTACTTTGGTCATATTTCACCCAATCTGGATGAAATATATTTTTCTCTTTAAATTTTATACTTCTAATATATGAAAATCATAATCAACAAGTCATTAATTCTATTAACATGTTAAAAACTTTTAAACTAAAGAAATAAAATCTTCTCTCTAGAAGTAATGATTATATAGAAGGAAAAACAAATTCATACTATCTGAATTCAGTCTTTGATCTACATCTTAAATTTATTTGTTGATTTTTTAATATTAGTTCAAAATTTGACAACTACCAACAAAATGTTTTATTATATTCGTTGTTACTGCTAAAAATTGAATCTAAAACTGGATGTTCTTTTTCATCTATTATTTACATTCAATATTCCTCTTTTATAGGAATTTTTAATTAAAATTTGTCATTATTAAATCAAGTTGCATTCCCATAAGCTAGTTATTGACCAGTAATTACACAAATGATTATTAAGTTAAGTTTTATTAAGCCTATCAATAATTCTTTTGTAGAAGAATATCCAAGCCGTAATGGAATGCTTGGGAATATGGCCTATTAAACAAAATCTATCAATAATTCTATAAGCAGAATTTAAGAAAAAAACTTTTCATCTATCTCTTTTCCTTTCTTTATTAAAGAACTATCTTTACGTAGAGTAGCTATATATTATTAGAGCAATATTTTTTTTTTATAAGTTTACTAAGTGGAAGTATTGATTGGAATGCAAAAAGAAAAATATAATTACAAAATAAAAACCTTCAATTAGCAATGTTAATCAGGGAAGTCAACTCTAATAATGCCATATAGATTTGAATGTTGTCCAATGAATAAAGACAACCCGATAAAGTAATAGTGATTACAATATTGTACTAATAAAAAAAAATGAATGCATCAAAAGAAGTTTAGGGGCTCATTTGGTAGAAACTTTAATAGATTTTTTAATCCTTAAATTATGTAATTAACAAATTATGTCAACTTTTTGTTGGAAGATTAATCTGATATCATTCAGAAGAAGAAGGCAAAAGCCAAAGAAAAGAGAAGGAAAAAAAAACACAAGCAAACAAACTAGCAGGCCTACATACAGGACAAGGAAAGTAAAAATAGAAAAATTAACTAAGGGGACAAGGAAAGTAAAAATGGAAAAATTAACTGAGGATCTAATACCCATCTCCCAGGTTAACATAACTTCTCCTTATAATGAACAAATGAAATTTTTCCTCCCAGGTTAACATAACTTCTCCTTATAATGAACAAATGAAATTTTTCCTTGCATTATATGTTGAAATCAATTGAGTTATGATGATAAATCTAGTAGGGTTTTAGCTATGTTTGAAATTTCAATTTATAAAAAACTAGGTGGAGGCATGTTGGAGAAATAGACCCAACCCACATATACACCATCAAACCACAGATCATGCACACCAATTATGAACACAGAAGAATATAAGATATACGTGGTTCGGCAACGTTGCCTACGTCCACGAGGCGTGCAAAGATTCCACTAAGAGGAAGAATACCCAATACAGGCTATAAGGATTACAACCGTTCTACCCACCCTTTCTCTCAGTCACTATCCTCTCTGTTTCTCCTCAAGAGAAACTGCACCAGCCCAAAGAAACCTGACAAAAAGAGAACTTAAATATTGTAGTTTGCAACAGACAGGGCTTGGGCGACAACTCAAACCCAATAAGGCTTTGAGCCATAAATTCAACAAACTCCACCTTGGCGAAAAAGCCCGACACCATGAAGATTGTTGTCTTCAGTTTATGACACCTCTACCTACTGTGAAGCACATCCAGTTCCTCATCTTCTGTAAAACGTCCATCCCTTATTGCCTTGGGATGTCCCACCAGTCTTGAGTAAGACTGTATAGCCCAACCGGGCTCCATCTCGAGTATTCTTGCCTGAATTTCCTTGCACCGCCGTTGACCACTCCTCGACTCCTCCAAAATTTTCCTCTCATTTTTCAAATCCACACCTGGTCACTGTGTAGATCTCTTTGCTGCGATCGCACAGGCGACGACGGATCTCAATTCCGAGTCCTGACCACTCCAGAAATTGCAAAACAATTATAGCCATTGATTTTCCTAGCTAAAGGAGTATCTGAATTTGTGGTCCTGCGGGGTCACCCGAAACTGTAGTCCTGCTGATCACCATTCAAGCATACTGTAGTCCTGCAAGACTACCCCAATCTATAATCTCTCAGGTGCACCCAAATCTGTAGTCTCGCGTGTGCACCTGAAATGGTGGTCCTCTAGACCACCAAAACTCTTTTTTTTTATGAGTCCACCCGTTTTAAACCTAAAAATGAGTGGAAACTTGTTCCACTGCAGCCTCCTCTCACGCCAGCCCTTCTCTGACGCTCACCGCCTCCGGCATCGCTGCAATCCGGCAGCAGCTAAGTGCTGCCTACGTTCGAGATCTACTCATTCCGCAATCGCAAGTCAACTTGCTGCTCTTGGCCAAGAGAACCAGCTTCCTTGTTGCCGATCTGCAATTGATTCGAGCTTCTCCAGATCTGTGGATGGGGTTCTGCAGATCTGTATGTCCACAGCCCCTCCTCCCTACAGTGCCTTTATTGGTGGTCTTCTTATCTGGCTGTGCAAAACTACGATATGCTCTTGACTGAGATCTGGCCTCTGCTTGGCCACGCAGCTGATTGCCTTGAAGGCTGTCGTTCTATGCTCGGCCTCTCTGTTAGCCTAATCTGTGCGACATTGGGGCCCTGATTGCCCTCCCCTTCAATCTCCACGTGTAGCAACTTCAGATCTGATCAACAAGCACTCTTGCTGCCTGATCTGCTGTGGGTTTACCCCTTTATTGCTCCAGCTGAGATCAGCACGGAACCCCTTCCTGCGGACCTTCTTCTTCGGCTTCCTATGGCTCTTACTGCCGCACCTCTCTGCTCTGGCAGTGCAGTTTCAGATTTGCACAATGGGTCTTGTGCAGTTGCTCCTTCTTGCACCTGCAGTTTTCTTCTCCAGATCTGCTTTGTTGCAATGGCCTTCTCTTCTATTTCAGAACAGAGAAACAACAGTCCCTTTCTACTGATGCTCAGATCTGTTCTCCTTCTCATCTGGAGCAGATCTCCCATGCATCGTCATTTGGGAAACTTGCGCACGGCTGCAAGAGGGTTCTCTGCCTTGCCTGGGTGCTGCAAGCTACTCCGTCCTTGCTCGCCTCTTCCTCTGGTTCTCGATCCACCTGTAGTCGATCTTCATCATGGCGCCTTCCGCCGCCCCTGTCTTCTTCAAAGTTGAGAAACCCAAGTTTCCTCTTTTTTTTCTTAGATCTGCTCCAATCAAAGATCCCAAATCTGATACCCCTTTTTTTTTCCACTTGTTCTTGCTTGCTTAGTTGCTAAACCGAGAGACAGACTTAGATTGAAGGAAGCCCTTCCCAATCTCAGATCTGGCTGCTGGTTGGGTGATGGAGGTTCCGCCACTCTGTGCTTGAGCTCCTCTCTTCTTTGGCCGCCTCTAGCTTGCTGCACGTCTGCAGCTGCTGCAGGCACTCTGCTCAAACAATGCGGCTCTCCTGCGCACCTCTGCTAGTATGCCTCCACATACAACCAACACTTGCAGTTTTTGTCCTCTCTGTGATTTTCCCAGCCCCGATTCCGAACCCGGAGCTCAGATACCAATTGTTGGAGATTATACCCAACCCACACGTACACCATCAAACCACATATCATGCACACACCAAACAAGAACACAGAAGAATACAAAATATACGTGGTTCGGTAACATGCCTACGTCCACGGGGCGTGCAAAGATTCTACTAAGAGGAAGAATGCCTAATATGATAAGCATTTAAAACTGATAATTTTACTGTTTAATATTGGATTAGTTAGCTCTTGAAATTTGTTTATTTTATATTATTATTGTAATATATTTTATATCTAAAATTATTATTGTTAGTTTCTTATATTATTTAATTTTATCTAATTAAGTGTATTTTTATGTGTTGACAGATTGGTGTATTGCATGGAAATATTTCCCAAATAATATATAAATTAACACCAACAAGAAGTGAAGGTGAACTCGCCTATCCAACCATTGGAGACATGGAAAAATTGCTTCTCTCAAACAAACAAAGCCATTTTGAACCCATCATTGTTTCAAGCTAAGAAAGTCAAGAAAAACTCAAACATGAAAAGAAAGGATTGACATAGCTGTCGTTCTTACAATAGAAAAGCATGAAGAAGAGAAAGAATACCCAGTATTTGTTTCTTGACAAATGAAATGAAGAATGGAAAATGAGAATGAAGAAGAAAGAAGGTAGCAAAGAAGCTTTCTATACAGCAGCCA
Source organism: Chimonanthus praecox (assembly GCA_022113865.1). Lineage (NCBI taxonomy): Eukaryota > Viridiplantae > Streptophyta > Magnoliopsida > Laurales > Calycanthaceae > Chimonanthus > Chimonanthus praecox. The sequence goes on from CM039094.1 coordinate 34,404,048, forward strand.
CTGTAAAATAGTGGTGTGCAACAGATCAGCTACTAGCCAGCAAAATGAGAGTTTGGGGAGATGAAACAAGAGCGGTGGGAACCAAGTTGCATTACAGGACAACAGCAAAACATTGCAGTGTTTTTGGTAAAGCAGTAAAGATCTGTAAGCAAGCAATCAAGAAGAGAATTGCAGCATAAAAGACATCAAATAATAGCAGCAACGTGTGTGCAAGATGAGGTGTTGTAGTACTTGGGAATTATATGGGTTTTGACCCAACTTTTGAATCATCATACCAGCAAAACACAGGTAGCAACAGTTAGCAAATTAAAAAAAAAAAAAGAACAAGAAAGAAAAGTTAGCATTGGTGGTGATCAAGAGAGGCCTGATAGAAACTAAAAACTATATTCAATAAGGAGTATTACACACATATATATAGCCTTAGCCGACACTAGGGCTATTTGAGTCAAACTCTAAACTTAATCTAAATACATCTCTTAATAGAGATAAACCCAAACTTAGACACCTAATTACATATAAACTAATATATTCTAAGATTTCCCCTTAAACTCAGGTGAGTTTACAATTACTGAACTAAAACAAAAACTAATAATTAGATAACTCAATTGTCGAATGACGCCATTAGGTGAAGCGGTATCAGATCAATGGTGAAGATGTGTCGATGAAGCCAAACATTTAGCCAACGTGTCACTTGTGCTTCAAGTTGCGAGAGAATAGAGAGTTGCCAACAATTGCCAAGATTCATCATTTCATGCAAATGCTAGTGCCATTCTAATGCCAATACTAATGCCACGTCCAATTCCCAATGCAAATAGGGACTCCAAACAAACTTCAAGGCTGCAAAGAGGATAAGAAACCAAATCCTCCAACTGTGGCTGCAAACCACTGCAAGTGTACCAATGCAAAATCAAAGCCGACGAAAAAGAGAGACAAAGACAGAGAGAAGATACTAAACCAAATCCTCCAAAGTGTGACTACAAAAGGAAGAAACAAGGTACACACGGTTGGAAACAAACTGGTTGATAGCGGCAATTACTTCAACTTCTACGAATAACTTTAGATTAGAAAACCCAATATACCCCTTCTCTGACAGACAAACGGAGACAACAAACTTGAAATCTAAACTCTTGCTAATAGGAAATTTTGTTGTTTTAAAATCAAGATCAAGATAGGAATCCAGCGAGCAAGATGCAAGATCTAGATCAGGATCTAGTGAGAGAGGCGATGGTGGATACTAGAATAGCAACAGATCAGACTACGGCAGATTCCAGAGAGTAGAAGGGGATGCAAAACAAAATCAAAGAGGAGGCGTTGGTTGCATATTTGGGTCGATTGAAGAGAAAAGACCAGCGATGGATATCAAATGTGAGACGGGAGAGGGTCGAGTTGTGAAGAGAGCAGATCTGGCACAGGGGTAACAAGAAAGCGTCAATGGGTGTATGCTGATGCAGAGTGCAAATTCGAGGTGTCTTATGCAGGTATCGTAATGAGATCTGGGAGGGTGGAAGATGGCGAACTTTGGAGAGCGGTGGATGCAGGGTCGGTGGCAGGTTGTACAGTGACTGAACAGAAGCACGAGCAGAAGCAAGGGTATGAACGTAGGATCTGATGTGGTTCTGGACAGCATCAAAGGACAACAGGCAGCAGACGGTGGGGAAGACTGGGACAATGCGAAGCGACAAACAAGAAAAGGCACTGCGTGAAAGAAGGGCAAACGAACACCAGATCTAGTAGCAATTGGTGCGAGATCTGAGAAAGGGAGAAGGATCTGGTGGACTGTGAGCAGCGTGAGGGAGAGCCAGAAACAGATCTGGCTTCAGACGAAGCAGGAAAGAAGACGAACAGGCAGAACTACTACAGGAAGGGATTTGATAGAAGATCTCGTGTAGAGGTCAAGATCGGTTGCAGTTCTGGCTAGGTTCGAGACTGAGGGATCAGATCTATGAGTGGGGTTGTGTTAGAAAAAGTACAAATCTGGAAAACATAGGCGGGATTGATTTGCGGTCGGGTTGCAGGTCCTATTTGGGGCTTCTATCTGGCAAGACAAGATGTAGAAATAAACACGAACAAGGAAGGTAAACAGATCTGGGCTAGATCTCAATGAGATTGGTAGCAAGCAGTAGAGAGATGCAAGACAAGGGCTAGATCCAGATTGATGATAGAAGACCCTTGGAGAGAATGAGATCGTCTTTCTCAGCGGTCCTCTCCCTCTGCCATACGAGTCACCCTCCAGCAGAGGGAGAGAAGAAGAATCTCGTGAAGGAATATTCAATAGAGGAGCATTGCTCTGATACCATGATAGAAACTAAAAACTATTCAATAAGGAGTATTACACACATATATATGCCTTAGCCAACCCTAGGGCTATTTGAGTCAAACTCTAAACTTAATCTAAATACATCTTTTAATAGAGATAAACCCAACCTTAAAGACCTAATTACATATAAACTAATATATTCTAACAAGGCCAACAAAGAAGACATCAGTAAGATATAGAGACAATGTTGTTTTATTTGTAACCAGCAACAAAAGAAAATTATAAGAAAGAGAAATCAGCATACAAAGAAAAAAGGTACAGATGCAAACAACAAAACCAAGCAGGAATTGAAAATAGAAGAGAAGGGACGACTAAATTGAAAATATAAGAGGAAAGGAGCCGTGCAAGTAGAGAGGATTTGAGAGTGAAACCCATACAACAGTACAATGGAAAATAGAAGGTGATTGGCCAAAAATCAAAGTAAAAAAATAGAAATTGTCGTGCACAAACTAAGAGAGAAAGAGTCGACCAGTAAGCTACTTGACTAGAAAATAACTAGCACAAACGGATAGACAATGGAGAAGGCTCGGCTGAGTCAGGATTGTGGCATTGGGTCGGGATCTCCAACAATGGCTCGGGTTTTATTTTTTTATCTCTTTTATTTTAATTTCATAATGTCCGACTAATTTCTTAGACTGAGGTTGAAGAGGAAGCCCCATTAATGAAATAATTTTCTTTTATTTATTTATTTAATTCCAATTATATGTGTTTGATTATTTCATGATTTTGTCTTCATTGGATTAATAAATATAAATTATTTTCGCCACTAATATTATGGATTTGTGGTAGTTAATAATTATATTTGATTAATTATTGCTTGGCATTTTAATTAATATATGCAATTTCTTTTGATTTAATGTTTTTCAATTTAATTAGATACATTGATTACTTAGGTGGATTTCTTTGATTCATTGTCTTCTAAATTAAAATTGAATACATTTGATGCTTAGGATTTTGTACGTTTAAGCGAAGGAAGATCTAAATTTTGAACACCATATTAATGAACTTAATTAAAATTAAGAATTGATAAATAAATAATTGGAAGATTATGGATTTAATGGTGGTAGAATCTGATATCTTAGTAATTTCTCTCACTTGATTTAATCTCCATTTTTAGTTGTTTTAATTATTTTTTACATGTTTAATTCAACCATCCTCTAAAAAAAGTGTTAACTAAGTTAAGATTAAATTGTTAGGCTTTTTAATTTATTTTCCTTTTCATTCTAAATCAAATCCCTCTGGGTTTGACCTCGCACTTGCACATCTCTATACTCCAATTTGATTCGTGCGCTTGCGAATAATTACAGATTTAAAATTTGCACACCACAATACATGCTACAAGGATTACAATAGTCCTACTCACCCTTCCTCTCAGTCACTCTCCTCTCTGTTCTTCCCCAAGAGAAACTGCACCAGTCTAAAGAAATCCTACAGAAAGAGACCTTAAATATTGTAACTTACAACAGACAGGGAATGGGCCTGAGCCTGGGCCCATCAGACAACTCATGCCCAATAAGGCTTTGAGCCATAAATCGATAAAAGACATTTAACATGTCAGGGTCGACTCCTCATGAAAAAACTTCTGGCTTGAATACTTTTCAGAAGCTAGAAAAGAATGAATTCTTTTTGGATTTATTTGTTTCTAAAAATTCTTGAAGTTTTACATCCTTGACATGCCAAACATAAGAAAAAAAATGCAACTTAAAAATTAAACCTGTAATTGGAGATTTTTTAAGTTTGGCATGATAGTTTTAGAGTTTTTATGGTTGTGTGCATTCCAAGTTTTATCCAATACTTTTGTATTTGAGGAGAGATGGAGTCTTGAATTTTTTTTGTCAAGAAAAATAGTCTTAAAATCTTTCTACATGACTATAGTTCCGCTTTTTCTTTATCCCATGTTTGAATGGACAACAAATTATTCCTAAGATATAAAGTACAACTTCTTCAGATAAATCGCACAAGTTTTTGTGAAACCCCTGCCACCGATGTGGGAAGAGTCCCACATCGGTAGTGGAGGCAAGGAGGGGAGTGCTTATATGTGAGGCCAAGCCTCTTAACTCGTGTGACTCGTTTTGGGCCGGGCCAGGTGGGCCAGGGCCCAAATGCAAAACCGTGCGGGTGCGAGCATGTGTGCGAGGCCCAAAGCGGACAATATCACACTGAGTCAAGCCCTCAGCCCTGTATTTGGGTCGGCTCTTTACAAATGGTATCAGAGCCGAGTTCAACACTCGGACTGTGTAGGCCTTTCCTCCTTCCCTGATGTTGTCGAGCCGGGGGCGGCTCGAGGCTTTTGGGGGGGTGATTGTGAAACCCCTGCCACCGATGTGGGAAGAGTCCCACATCGGTAGTGGAGGCAAGGAGGGGAGTGCTTATATGTGAGGCTAAGCCTCTTAACTCGTGTGACGCGTTTTGGGCTGAGCCAGGTGGGCCCGGGCCCAAATACAAAACCGTGCGGGTGCGAGCATGTGTGCGAGGCCCAAAGCGGACAATATCACACTGAGTCAAGCCCTAAGCCCTATATTCGGGTCGGGTCGTTACAGTTTTTGTCAATCTTTTAATTTTCTTTCTTGCCAAATAAGATCCCTTTTTAAGCTTATCATGAAAAGCAAGCCATACGCAAAAAAAAAAAAAATTGAAGAGGAAAGTGAAGAAAAACATAGTACAATTTACAACTCCAAAGGATGTTGTTCTTGAATGATAAAACTGATGTCCTCTCTCAAGATCTCACGCTTTGAAGGATGGCTGATCTAGACTTCCATGGATAGCACTTGTCACGCCCTGACCCGAGAAGCGGGCTGAGAACGAGACTAAATGTTGAAATAGAAAAGAGAGGGTGAGTGAGACTCAGAGTCCTAACTCCATTGGGTCTCAGAGTCCTAACTCAATTGGGTCTCAGAGTCCTAACTCAAATAAGACTCATACTTGTATTTGTTCTTATAAATATATATCTGATGTACTTAGAAAAATACAGTGAAATAATATACTCTCTTTCTCTCGTGGTTTTTTTCCCTTAGGGGTTTTTCCACTTAAATCTGGTGTTATGATGATCTGTGATGTGTGATTTGTGTTTCTACACTAAATATATTTTTTTTAAAAACAAATCCAATTATCAAAAATCCATGGACCTTTCATGTGGTTCCCTAAGCCCATAGAAAAGGTCGCACATGCTTGTGTGGACAATACTTGCAACCTAAAACATCAAGTCCCCTAAGGGCACATTGAAAACACATCTCACATAAATCCCTCCTATATCAGTCGACTGGCACTCTAAAAATCCAAAATACACACCATTATATAATCAATTATACATCATATCATCATATTACACATATATGACTTATACACAAGGTCTTTATGCCACAAGTGACATAAATTTACATAATTTTAATATAAAACTAAACAAGTATAAATCCTACCATCGAACAGCACTGGATTCCAACTCCTAAGCATCGTAGAGAGATTCTCCATTCCCACATCCAATACATGATCTGCATTGTAAGGGACGTGAGCTCTAGTCCAGTGAAGAGAACTCAAATTAACAAGTCCCTCCAAATTTTTAGAATATCGAATTTATAATGTAGTCTACGAGGAAAACACTTAGAACACCATGGCATATATTTACGATTTGTTCTTTCCTTTCCACATACACACCCATGCATACTCATGCATATACATGTAAATCCCCTATGTATACACACAAATGCAGATGCCACCCATATATACATTTTCACATTTGCACCTGCAAACTCACACATGCATTCATAATATCAATAACCCAATGCATGCTTAACAACATGATAAACAAATAAATGATATTTATCATTTACAAGGTTACAACGAAAATTGTAATACACTGGGGTATCCCACTCAACCCCGTTGAGGTATCCCACTCAACCCCAACTGTACAGGTCCAGGGTATCCCACTCAACCTTGTTGAGGAATCCCAATCATCTTCGAATGCATTAAGTTAAGGTAGATAGAATGCAGCATTTTGCAAGAACTCGACCGAATGTACAAGTGTGTACATATACATTAACATGTATATTAACTATCAACTACCTACAAACATAGAAACAATATAAAATCACCATTTACTTATGCTTTCTCCATATACCCTTTCCATGAGGATTTAACAATGGAGTTCCACTTACCATCCACTGGTTTCAATCTAGGTTTAATAACCTAGAATATTTTCATCTCATCACCTGCACAAACTTATTAACAAATGAATAATCACATACATACATAACTCTATGCATGATCAAATATCACACCCATCACATGCACCTATACTATGGTATGAACCACGTGCATGTTCTAATATAACACATACCATATGCACTACTAATCCTAGCATGAATCTCATGCATGATCAAGGCCACATATATCACCTATTCACATAACCAATGCATAAATCAAATGCATGAACTATACTACATGCACCACAAACCATAGCATGAACCTAATGCATATTCAAGTAGGCACCAATGACCATAGCATGAACTACATGCACATGTACCACACTAAATGCATCATTTTTAGAAATTTCTCACTATTTGTCCAAACCCATGAACCTACTATCCTCTAGACATCCAATGGGTCCCACACTGCATTTGACACCACTAGGCCTCGGCTCCACGACACCTTGTCATGCTTACATTGTAAATAACTAGAACAATATCCAGTTCCTTACAGGTAAGTAATGTCAAATCTCGCTTTCTGGTCCCATTTGGTCTTTTCCATCAATTCATTTCCATGGGTCCCATTTTCCGTCCAAGAGTCTAATAGTTTCTAATGCAAACTCATAATATAAGTCAAGTTGAGTCTCTTCACCTTAATCGATGAAGTTATGTGAGTTTCTCGATTTGCATGAAGGAGAGAAACAGAATTGGTCCAACTGTTTCAATTGGATAATTGATGGAGTTAGACACTATTTATTAACCTAAGATGACCAGACCGACACTCAATGGATTCGATTGACGAAATTGAGAAGAAAATAATGAAGGTTTAATTTAAATACTCCAAGTTGGTCTTATTTCATATTTAATGATAAAACCTCACTAAAATTTGAAACTAAAAAAAATAACATCCTTCTCCATTTATCTTTCACTACTTATAGTATAAAATTTTGCAAATTAATTAAAGAGTTTAAATAAACACAACTCAACTAGTTAAATAGGCTTATTTTCAATCACTTACTTATTATAGAAATAATGTCACGCCCTGACCCGAAAGGTGGGCCCGGAACGCGACTGATTTTTTTTTTTGAAAACTAAACTCAAGAAGTCTAACTGGCTCGGATCAACGGTTAGGCCCAAATGTCACACATGATTTCAACATGTGGACTCAAACATATACCATAAGTCTACCCAAAAGAAACACAGATATAAACACATAATTCCAATAGTGAATTATTATTACAACATTCTCAGAGTAACTACGGAACACATAGTAGTTCAATACATCACATTAAAGCAAATTAAGTACCACACCAGGTACTTTACATAAGTAAAAGGTTTAAGGAATCAAAAAGCAAGGATGATGGAATTCCCCTCAGTGGGAATCCCAAGGTAACACAGCGACTTATCCATCCTAAACTTCATATGGAGGGTTCTCCTTCTCGGGCACATCTTCTGAAAGGTGAGTAGGGTGAGCTAACTAGCCCAATGAAGGAAATATAACAGTGCAGTCTAATGAAACATCAGGTTAGTAAATATTCAACATTTGCAATATAATATCTCATGCTTGACAATAAATTCTCAATATCAAGTATAATCTCATCATCATTTCCATTACTATTGTCATCCAACGTAACGCCTACATACTACGCTGAGACCATTGTATTAAGTCCTGATACGGTCAAAATACATCATTGCAAGTACATTTTCGGCCCTCACATGGCCGATATTGATACTCCTCAAGTCAGTAACTGTCGACACCCTTGGTCCATTAGACGTAAACCATCTTACACATATGGCCGATATTTGTTCAATAGTCAAGGGCACGTACAAGCAATATTACATATCTCATATGATCAACATCATAAACATTCACAATTACCATAAACACTTCTTACAACAGTGCATCATGTCTAGGCACATGGGTGGGTTCATCAAATTTGAAACCACTCATTGCCCAAGATCCATCTCATTAAAAACTTGATTACACCTACTGCAAAGTTAAGTTCCCTTACCGAAAATGTATGGTATCACGGTTTCTATTCAACAAGCAAACTAGTGTATAATCAATAATAGGTCAACATACATGGCATCCAACTGTATAGATACAAGTAGTATTTTCAAAACCATACCATTTTCCCAAAAATCTCAAAGGTAAATGGAATTGAGTCTCCTACTTGGTTTCTAACCATTTGAAGTTACAATAATCCAGAATAATAATAATAAGGTGCTCAGTCCAAAACTCATATTGTCTTCTGCGCATGACCAGATTGACTTATTGAGTTAGGTTTAGATACTCAGGTCACTTCTCGGTTGTCTTCTGGATAGGACCAGATTGACATGTTGAGCAAGGTCTCGAGGTCAATCAGTACCCGACAGATATAGCGTCGGCCTGGAAGTGAAATCACTCAGTGCTTGACAAATAGAGTCGGCTTGGAAGTGAATACAATAGTATATACACTATAGTAATAAGAGAAGAGGGTTAGTACATTTTTAAGTTATTAAAGGGCATAAACATCATATTTAAAACTTAAGTCTAACACATGCATCAATAATCAAACAAGACTTCACATTCAAACACTAGGTTCATCGAAACATGCTTCAGAACCAGGTACTGTGGCTTCGGATCATCCGAACTACTGTCTAAAACTAGTCACAGACTTCAAACTTGGGACTGTCCTTGGATCGTCCGTGGTTCAGGTCTCGGGTCGTCCGAAGGTCCTTCCGAACTGAAAAAATCAGAAAACAGGCTTCGGTGGGTCTGTGTGTCTCGGATCATGCCGAGTGAAGCTCGGATCGTCCGAGAGGGGTTCGGTCCTTCCGAACAGGGCTCGGATCGTCCGGCAGAGAGTAGCTAGCCTTGGACATTTCGGGACTTCGGGCTGAAGCTCGGAACGTCCGAAGATCACTCTCGGACCGTCCGAAGGGGTTACCCTCGGATCGTCCGAAGCACAACTCTCGGACCGTCCGAGAGTTGTTTTCCTCCTCTGTCTGCAACAACAGACAATAACGGGCAGCACTCTATGAAATACGAATCCAGAAATAGTGGGTTTTCTAGATTCGATTTTCACATCCAACTGGTCAGATGGACTCCTCAGTGAATCCTCTTTCCATAGGGAGTGGTTTAAAACTTTAACACTGATTAGGCCAAAGGATTTTAACACCAAAATTACACTGACACATGAAAAATCAAGTTTTTCCTTAAACTTCAAATATGTTTTACACACTCAAAACTTGGTCAAATTCATTTTTTCTTGATTCCAAACCGATTGAAATTTAAAGAGGAACACAGTGGTTACCTTCACTTGAGTTCCTGGGTTGAAAATCTGGTCTTTTGAAAGTTTCTCCTCTTAAGCTTACGGTGAAGAAAACTGGGAAAAACAGAGGCAAATGGGATCAGCTGGTTTGGTTTCCAAGAGAGCAGCTGGGATTGAGAGGGAGAAATGTGGGAGTGAAACCAGCTGGGGAGGGGATGATCTTATAGAGATCATTGATGAATCGGGGGAGGCCACCGGGCGGTCACATGCAGCTGCGCTTACGTCCGGTACAATAACAGTACTGTTTGGTTGTTGATTGCAGATAAGTCCCTTTAGACTTTTAGTTTTGCAAATAGGACCCTATTTTTGATAAAAATCGATTTTTAACTAAAAACGATACTTTTGAAGCTTGAAAATTTTAATCCAACTTGACAGATAAGTTGGGTTTTAAAAACTCTAATCACCATAAAAATTTGGAGATTTAAACTTACCACAAACCATAGATTTAAATAAAAATCATAATTTTATACTATTTACTTAATTTAACTTGCGTTAAATAAAATGATTTAAAATCCTCATTTTTGGGGTTTGAGAGAATAAACTAGACCATACTAAAATGGTCTAACATATTATACTTATTTCAAAAAAAATTTCATTTCCAAAACCATTTAAAAATATTTATTTCTCCCTTTCGGGGTTTTGATAGACGGTTTTAAATACTATTCCTGAGAATAAAAATATTTTAAAATCAGAAATAGGAATCCTTAACTAAGGAAAATAATATCATCCAATAATAATCACATAATAACACAATTAATAAAATAATAACAATAAGCGGTAAATTACCATTTTACCCCTGCAGCTGGACAAGTTGGATCACTAAGTTTTCGAGCTCAGATTGGGCCACACTTCGGCTTTTAACAAAGCCCTAACCGTTATCTTCGACATTAACCGGTTTAAGCAGGATTTATTTAGCTAGACTCGCCCAATTTGGGTCAGGGTATTACAAATAGTCACTTCCTAAATTATATCGTAACATATTTTAATTTAAACCCAAAACAATAACAGCTATTGTTATTTAAAATAAATACCTCATACAAACATCTGAATAATCCATATCTATCACATTAAAAGCCTAATGTGATAAATAAATTAAAATCGTACAACAACATCATATATTAAAATAAATAGAAACGAATTGATTAAACTAATATAAAGTCCAACTAAGTCAAGTTCATGAAACAAGAGTCCCTCCTAACTTATCTTAATCATATATTTTGAACTATTTGAAAGAAAAATATCCAAAGATATTATTGAACTTAATAATAAAAAACATTACAAAGCCTAAAATACCAAATCAAACTATAACTTTCTCCATTTTAGGAAATATGAAGAAGACAAGAACTATGAACAAAAATGGATTTTCAATCCCCTGCTTAATTTCATTTTATTTAATCAATTTAAACCAAATCTTGAAATCCATTATAAACAAAATCATAGCTTAAAAATGCAACATGAAGGTCTTAGCATATAAAAAATCATTTCTAAAGGTGTTACTTAAAAATTAAAAGAAAAGGGACATTTTTCCCTTAATTATAAAAATCTAAAAATGAAACCCAAAATAAACCCATTTCACAAAAAAACAGTCCCTGAGCTCCTAAAATTTCCATACCTCGATTGTCATAATCGGTCGAAAATAAAGAAGTTGGAAGAAATCTCGGGCTTGTTGAGCACTGAAAATTACCATTTTACTTATTAATTTTGGATTAGTTAGCCTTTGATTTGTGAATATTAGATGCGTTTAATGGAGTTTTCAAGTTTTGCAGTGTATTTGTGAGAATACGAGAAAAATGAATTAAAATGGAGAAAAGTGGGCCATAGTCCTATTTTTGGAAATTTTATAATTTTTACCACCTAATTTGATTTGAAATTATTGTAAATTATTATAATTCAGATCCGGATATGTGAGTTTGAATTATAATAATATTTTTTAGACTGTGTTACATTGTAAAGGTGGTAGAAATTTATAAATACATAAATGGACCCACTATTCGAATCTGAAGCCTAAAGACAAAGTCTGCAATTATAAGCCAATAAGCCAAAGTCCACCAGTATTCTGGGCCAGATAAAAGTCCAAGTATGAGATCCAAGTACAAAAGACCAAGTGGGACCAGTGAATTTCGTTTGAAGGATGGTGCCTTATCTGCAAAATTCGGCCATGGTTTGAAAAAGACAGTGGATTTGGATAAAAGACAGTGGATTTGAATAAAAGACAGGGATACGGATAAAAGAGTTTGAACTGAAGGAGAGATAAGAAAGAGAGGGATAAGGAAGAACAGAGACAAGAGTTTGAACTGAAGGAGAGATAAGAAAGAGAGGGATAAGGAGGAACAGAGACAAAGAGATGAAGGAGTTAGTCGATCTCAACATAGAGAAATTTTGAATTTGAATGGGTCCCTTATCTCATCTCTTCTCACTCCTATAAATTGATGGCTTTGGGTCCATTGAAGGTTGAACTGGGCAAGGCATTGAAGGCTGAAGTTGGCCGACCGAAGACAGAGAAAAATATTTAATTTCTTGAAAGTTATTTATTTTTTATTTTTATGTAAAATCCAAAGAATTGTATTTCATTTCCAAATTTTTAAATAAAATTCATGGTAGTTGTTTAGATTTATGGTGTTCCCAATTATTTATTTAATAATGATAGTTTGTTATTTTATTTTAATTCTTTTTATGAACATAATGAAAGAAGTTATTTTTAGAATTTTTTCAAGGAAAGTAGAACCCCTGTTAGGATCAGTGGAACTTGACCGTTTTTTCAGTCTAAGGTTCATATCAAGAACAATTGTTTTAGATTTGGGAAATGCAAGTTTAAACCCCACTCGAGCCTAAGGATTGAATTGAAAAATTCTGATTTAATGGACGACGTAAATATTCTTATTAGAATTTTAATAGGTAATAAACTTGAATTAAATTTTATAATTCTAGAATATTTCATAGTCTAGGGCATGATTTTATTTTTAAAATACGATAACATGCCGCCTTCGATATTTGTCCCGATTCCATTGTAAAATATGTAAACAATTTATTATTATTGATTTATTTTATTCTTTCTTAAAAATAATCAAAACAATTTAATTAGGTTAGAAACATTTTATTTGTCTCTTAAATTTACATTTTAAATTAAATTTAGGTCATTTAAATTTACTCCACTATTTTAATCAAAATTATGTTAACTACTAAAAGTAGATAACCGATTAATTAGTATGCTAAATTAAGATTATAACTATATGTTTTAGAAAATTATTTTATTAAATTACATTATTTTAATAGTGCCATTTTTTATTTCGTACATATATTTTGTGAATTTCCCTTGGGTATGATCTCGCACTCATACATTATACTATAACCGATTCGTACACTTGCGAGTTAATTTAAAATCACAACAGGGCTCACATGCGAAGAAAGCTTCAATCGTTTGGAAGAAGATGAAGAAGAGTAAAAGGAAAGCAAAAGATGAGTGGGAATAGAATAATGAAAAGGAAAAAGAAAGAGGAAAACCGATGAAGAAAGAGGAAAGTGGGTAGATTTTTTTTTTTTTTTAATCTCTTCCCACTCCACTCGATTGTGCTTATATTTCCATGTTAGCCTAGCTACAAAGTAGATCATTAGCTTAAATCTTATCCCTTTAAAAATAAGTTAAAACTTTATAACTTATATAGTTTAGATAAATAAATTTTAAACCAATTAATTACCATAGTTTAGAAAAATAGATCTTAAACTTTATAACTTATAATGTTTAAGAAAATAAAATTTAAACTCTTTTTATTTCAAAATTAAAACACATTTTTTTTAAATACACTAAACTTAAAATAAAATAAAAAAATACCAAATTTCAAAATTAAAATAACACTTAATAAAAATTCTAACTTTTCAGTCGGGTTAATTACATTGACTGATAAAATACTTCTAAAAATTTCCGGGACAATTTGACACTTTTATAGCATTTAAAATTTTCATTTTATAAAAAGAGGGACACCCCTAATAACTCAAAATTCACACTTTTGTAAATTATAATGACAGACGATAAAATCCTTTAAACCCAAAATTTTATACTAAATAAATGAGTAAGATTTGATAATTTAAATACCTCAAATCATTTATTTTCCAAACACAGATTATTTTAAGGGTCTTAGCTTGAGAAAGTTCAGATAATTTCAACTCTACCATTGCCCTTAACGAGTTGGATCCACTCACCTCCAAACTCGAATTGAGTCAACTTTGACTCTAAACAAGGCCCATTTGTTAATTACTCCGATTAACTGGCCACTAAGCATAATTAATTATAAAAAGTTATATAATTAAACACTAATTTGGGCCAGTGTATTACAACACTTGCTGCCACTATCTCTCCTTTAAAGGATTGCAGAATCTGTGATAACCAAAGACCTTTTCTGATGTTGGCTCTCTCTCTATCTTTCTATTATTTCCTTCAAGTGTTGTTGTAGATGTCTCTCTCTTTAGCAAGTCTGTATTTTCGGAAACACCTTAGGATGATGCATGCATGTCTCCACCTTGTATTGACACTTCACTCACATGGTTCTCGTTACCCACCTTTATCTTTTCTTAAAATACTACCGTGTGGACTTCCTAAAATACTATCGTATGGAGATTGACTTGGGGAGCTGCAAGGCTGGGCAGCTATATCCCCCTCAAACGGTGCCATGGAGGACTCCAAAGGCCCAGTTTGGTACACAAGGTGGTATGAGTCTTGTGCGAAAAGGGGTTGGTAAAAATGTTAGCCACTTGATCTGAAGACGAGACAAATTTGGTGACAAGAGATCCAAGATCTACATTTTCACGTACAAAGTGATAATCAATTTCAATGTGTTTAGTGCATGCATGAAAATAGGATTAAGAGTGAGATCTAAGGCCAAGATATTATCCAAATAAAGGATTGGAGGAGATAAGAGATGGAGACCAAGTTCTCAAATAAGATAAGTAAGCCATCTGAGCTCAGCCGCTGCAGAGGTTAGGGCTCAATATTCGGCTTATGTACTAAATCTGGCCACAATGGGTTGCTTCTTAGCAGTCTAGGAGATGCAATTACTACCTAGATAGGTGCAAAATCCGGTGGTAGAACGACATGTAGTCGGACACGCTGCCCAATCAGCGTCCAAAATGGCATAAAGTGTCATAGGACAATGAGCCAAAAAACGAAGCTCATAAGTGATAGTCCCATGAATATATCGAAGAATGCGTTTCACCATTTGAAAAAGTAGAAGGGTAGGTTGCTGCAGATATTGACACACATAGTTGACACTATACAAGATGTCAGGACATGTCATATTGAGCTACTATAAGCCTCCACCGATGCTACGATAATAGCAATGGTCCGAAAAAGGGTCATCGTCAGTCGGACTCGAGCTCAATTTGGTAACCATCGGTGTGGAGACTGGCTTGCAACCTTGCATCTGAGCACGTTCCAAAAGATCAAAAGTATACTTTGTATGATTGAGAAATAAGCCACCAAGGAAAGGGATAATTGAGATGCCAAGAAAATAGTGTAGAGGACCAAGGTCCTTCATGGAAAATTCTTAACTAAGTCGTCCAATGAATCCATGAAGCACGGTGGGGTTGGACCCTGTGACAATAATGTCATCAACATATAACAATAAAAACAAAGTACCATGGTGTCCGTGATAAACAAATAAAGATGAGTGAGCGGTGCTACAAGAGAAGCCCAGTCCCATAACAAATGTACTGAATCGGTCGAACCATGCCTGAGGAGCCTAACGCAACCCATAGAGAGCAGGCTTGACTGAACAAACATGATTCGGCTGCATGGGATCTTTAAAACCTGGAGATTTCTCCATAAAGACAGATTCAGTTAAGTTCCCATGAAGAACTACATTTTTGACATCTAATTGACGAATCTTTCATCCATGAGCTAAAGCAATAGAGAGAATGAGCCGAATCGTAGAAGACTTGACAACTGGAGAGAAAGTTTCAGAAAAGTCAATGCTAGGAACCTAATTCTACCATTTTGCAACAAGATGAGCCTCTAGTCATTCTAAAGAACCATCAGACTTGAGTTTCGTTTTGAATATCCACTTACAGCCAAGAACATTCATGGTAGAATGTCAAGGAATTAAATCCCAAGTGTCATTTTGATAAAAAGACGACAATTCATCTTGCATAGCAGTAGTCCATCCAGGATGTTTGAGAGCTAAGATGATGGATTTTGGTTGGAATGGTACAAATTGAGCTAGTAAACAATAGTCGAAATTGAAGTACTTGGGATTATGATTGACAATACCATGACTGTGGCGCATGGCCACTGGTGAACTAGAAACTGTAGTGGAACCTCCAGAAAGGGAAACATGTGCATCTGGTTCCACAGCTCATGTAGACACTTGAGTGTTGATCGGTCACACACTCAGGCTCTTCATGTGGTGAAGATGGTTCAAGTATTGTGGAAGGAGCAGAACATGCAAGAGAAGTTGGGCTCTCATTGTTAGTCAACATGTCAGAGTCTGGTGGAGAACTAGTTTCATAAGAAGTAACATTTGAGCTCATGGGTACCATTAGATCACCTGTAAGCCAGTTAGAGAACTCTATTAAATCAGTAGCAGTATATGATGAATTATAAAGTGATCTCGGATCTCGAAAGGAAAATGATGTTTCATAAAAAACAACATGCCGTGAGAGATAAACTTGATTTGTCGGTGGATAATAACAATGATATCCTTTGTAATGTTCACAGTAGTCGAGAAAGATGCATGGAACAGAGTGTGGTTCAAATTTCTTCTTAATATAATCTTGAAGACAGGAAAAACATTTACTCCCAAAAATTCGTAGTGAACCATAGTCTGGATGTTTATGAAATAACTTTGCATATGGACTCTTCCAACTAAACACTCAAGAGGGTTGTCTGTTAATCAAACATACAGCTGTGCTAAAAGCCTCAACCCAAAAGCGTTGGGGGACATGTGCGTGGAACATCATGTTGAGATCCAACTTGGTGACATTACGATGTTTCCGTTCTAACTAGTCCATTTTGTTCGGGAGTTTTTGGATAAGAAATTTGAAATTTGATTCCAAGATCTGATAAATAGCTTCTAAATTTTGTGTCAGCAAACTCTCCACCACCATTAGATTGAAAATTTCAAATTTTCTTATCAAACTGAGTATCAATGTATCTTTGGAACATAATAAAGCCATTTAAGAAATCTGATTTTTGTTTGAGCAGATAGAAAATAATTTCTATTTAAAATAATTTCATAATAAAGTTGACTGATAGAAAATAATTTCTTTTTAATTTAGGAACCACCAAAACATTATCTAGATGTAATTTTTGTATTCTCCATATCAATATTTGCAGATCCAATATGAGAAGTGTCTAAAGAATTTTCATTGCCAACAAAAAACTCTATCAGTACCATGATATAGAACAAGAGATGTAAGTTTACCTGAATCAATTGTCATGTGAGATGTTGCACCTGTTTCAAGATACCAAGTCGTTTCTGGATTATCATTCAAGGAAGTTACTGCAAGATATTGAGTCACATCATCAAGTTGATAAACTTGATTAAACTGATGCTAGCACTCGAGAGCTGTGTGGCGTGGTTTGTTACAGATCTAACACCTTACTTCTTTAGTTGATTTGGTAGGAAGATTCTCTCGTGGATTGCGATGGGGTCCTCCACTGTATACTGACTCGATTGTGGACCCCTTTGATTGTAACCTCCATCTTGAGGAGATTGAAATCGTCCCTGGGTAAAGCCTCGTCCTCTTGAATTGGAACCACCACCCCATCTATCCCTTCTATTATTACCATAACTGGAGTTTGAACATCCAGATCGCTCTCCAACAAAAGCCATATTGTGATTAGGAGGAGAAGAGTTGCTTGGATTGTGAAGGTTTTTCATAGTTTCATGACCTTGTAACAAAGGAATGGCGTCTCGGTAGGTTGGAATGGGTGGTTTGAGCATGGTGGTAACAAATGATTCATAGCCCCGGCCTAGTCCTTTGAAAATGTTGAACACCTTGGTTCGATCATCTACGAGCTTGCTGATGGCAGCCAGATCATCACAGTGACTTTTGAAGATTCAAATGTATTCAAACATGGAGTAGTTGTCTTTGGAGTGCATTTGTAAACTATGAAGAAGATAAAACTCTCTGTTCTGCGATTCTTACGCAAACGAGTCCAGAAGAGCAGGCCGAACATCAGCCGATGTGTCAAATCCAACAACTAGCCCAAGTACTTCTTCTGAAAGGTTCCAGTAATCCATCCACGGAGTAGCCTATTGGACCTCCTCCATGCAACATAATCGGGATTAGTTTTGGTAGTGTTCTCGCCACCACCTTCTATTGAGGATGCACTAATCGATGGATTTGGCATAGGGAAATCTCCATCTAAGAAGCTGAGCATATTTTGGCTGTCTATAAGGCCCATGATTTGGATTTTCCAGAGAAGAAATTGGTTTGCGTAAGTTTGATTGAAGCAAAGTTCCCAACACTGAGTGACAATGGGTATGAATAGTTTTTTACTGATGAAGAGGCCATTGATGGAAGATGAATGAGATCCTTTTTCTTTTTCTTGAGCGGAAGACTTTGAAAAAGTTATGAATCCCAGTGCCTAGCTCTTGATGCCATGAAGAAAAACAGAGTACAACTTGTAAGATTAACAGTCTCTTTTGATGTGGCCCACATTCATTTAGAATTTGAAACTCAAGGGTCACATTCATATCTTTTGCATGTAACGGTTGAGAGACATAAATGGGTCAGTTACCCACTTTGATGGAGTGCGGGTTTAAGGCTTTGAAACTGCCATTTGGGTCCTCCTTCTCACTTAGTACAACTCTCTCTCAATCTATCCATTACCTTATGCAAAACTGAAAGAGATTAAGGAAGAGAAAAGAAGAGAAATCCAGTGGCTATTTTGCATCTTGTCTTGATTGTGTGTTGCAGGAAGAACCAAAGATCAACCTTGGATCTGTACTAGTAAAGGAGATAGCAACACAGCGTAAGAAGCTTAAGGAACTCACTTGATAGCGATGGATTCGGGTATGCACAATTTAATTATGATGTTTATTTCTGCCTTATGAATTATATGATTATATATGTTTGTAAAATACCATTTGATCCACGATCTTGTGGCATGTAATAAGTGGATTGATCTATGTATGATTTGGGTATAAGAAAGATAATAATCTGAGAATGTTAAATTATGTGATTCAAATGCTCAAACACTCAATCCCATTAAGTAGATAATCTTTCAACTGGTATCACAGCGAGGTTCATTAAATCACTTAGGTTTTTCAATAAGGCTGTATAATTTTGATTTGCTATTGGTTATGAATTCAAATTAAGGGGAAAATCTCTCAGATCTGTATATTGGGCCTGGGATCTAAGGTGTGACCAAAATGTTCTACCAAGAAGGTTTTTTATTTGTTGGGCCTTTTTGTGTGATATAAAGAATACTGTCAAGACTATAAAAGTTCTACCATTTTTGTTTACCCATCCAATGCTCTCAATCTAACTAATGCAAATTAAAACCTGTCACCTTCATGTTGCTCTTTTCAAGTTCTTAATTGTGAGTATTTCTTGAAGCATGACTCACAAGTTACTGCTATGAAATCTTAATTGGTTTTTTATACATGTGATTCCCACACTCAATAGTACTTGAGTTGTTAAAAGTATACAATTCTTAGGACCTCAAGTGTGTTGTAGACACTAGCATGGTAGAAGATTCACTTACAATGCATGAATAAGTGGAGAGAATGACATTCAGCTTTTCAAGTCTCATTATCGAATTTTGTTTTGATGTCAAAATAATGTAAATGCTGCTGAAACTTACACTATTAGTCCATTCATGCATTATACCAAGTATTTTCCATGTTTGATGTCTTAAGATGTATTACTATATCAAACCGTTTTATTATTATGATTTTTTTTATGTCTTTGGAACATATGAAGCATATAAAATATGTGTTTCAATTTAAGGAATTTATGACTTGAATATAAATCTTATTTAATTCTATAATGTAGTAAGGTCATTATTCATGACTTTAAATCACATAAAGATGCGATTTGGTAGTCACCAAAGTGGCCCCATCGGAATGAGTCGATTTTCGAGTCTTATAACTAAGGTCCAGTACTTCTCCCAAGTATTGGATAATGATGGCCTTGTAAATTGCAATCCCTAGCCGTAGAGATATTAGGTTGGGCCAACGGTGCACAGTTCCAAGTGGTTAACGGATTGGGATAGGATAATCGGCGATTACTTGTGATTAGTATTAGTACGGACACTTAAAGGTGACTACGGTATTTAGTCACTTGTACTTAGATGATTAGTCCTATTGGTGATTGGGAATCACCATAACACTTTAATAGTGTGTCATAAGATTACCCAAAGGTAGATCCAATAACATTGTTCACTAAAGTTAAATTATTTGTGTGTTCAAATAATGTTTAAAAATCATAGCATTATGTAGTGATCATGAAATTATGTACATTTTGCAGCTTAATTATCTGTCCCATTGCATGCTGGTTCCTCATTTGTTCCCATGCTTAATGGGGCAAACTTCTCTGAATGGAAAGAACAAGTCGAGTTTCACTTAGGTGTACTCGATCTTGATAAGGCATTGATTGATGATCAGCCTACCATTACTGGTGAGAGTACAGCTGAAGAGAGGGCATCCCATGGAGCGTGGGTTAAGTCAAATAGACTTAGCCTCAAGTTTATTTGCATGACAATGGCCAACAATATCAAGTCTACCCTACCTATTTCTGAAAATGCCAAAGAATTCCTCAAAAGTGTAGAAGATAAGTTCAAGACTGCTGACAAGTCCCTAACCAGGACACTTATGGCCAGACTAACCACCATGAAATTCGATGGGAGTCGTGGCATGTATGAGCATGTGATTGAGATGACCAATATCGCTGATTAATTGAAAAAATTAGAGATGACTATTGATGACTCTTTTCTGGTTCAGTTCATTTTGAACTCGTTACCTTCTCAATATAGACCATTTCAAATTAACTATAACACCATGAAAGATAAATGACATGTTAGTGAATTGTCTAGTATGTTAATCCAAGAGGAGACCAGACTCAAGCAAATGGGTCACCACTCAGTTCACTTCACTAGTCAAGAGTTTATAAAGAAAAGAGGATTTAAGCCCAAAAAGTTCAAGAAAGCCAAAGCTAAGTCTTATGAGCCTATTACGAGTTCCAAGGCTAATGAAAAGTGGAAAGTTGGTGGTGTGAGGAGGCACTTCTGTAAGAAGCAATGACACTTTCAGAAAGACTACCATAAGCCAAAGGCATGGTTCGAAAAGAAAGGTATACATTACATTTCAGTATGTTTCGAATCTAATTTAACTAAAGTTTCTTCTAATACTTGGTAGCTTGATTCTGGGGCAACAACTCACGTTTGTAATACGATCCAGGGATTCCTTACAATCCAGAACACCGACCCAACTGAAGTCTCTCTCTGCATGGGCAATCGGGAAAGGGTTCCAATTGAAGCCATATGAACCTATCGTCTCTTTCTCGACACTGAACTATCATTTGGATTTGCTTAGTTGTCTTTTTGTTCCCACCATTGCCAGAAACTTAATTTCTATTTCTAAATTAGACATTGATGGTTTTCATTGTAAGTTTGGACAAAATACTTTCAGTTTATTTAAGCCCTCCTCTTTTATTGGATCTGGGTTAATGATTGATGGTCTTTATCATTTGAAACTGGATGATGCCTTTGCAAATTCTGTAATAACCCTGCATCATAATATTGGTATTAAACGTGGGTTAATAAATGAAAATTTCTCAATTCTGTGGCACAAGAGATTGTGACATGTATCTCGTAATAGAATTGAACAATTAGTAAAGGAAGGGATTCTACCGAGTCTTGACTTTACTGAGTTAGGCGTGTGTGTGGAATACATTAAGGGTAAGTAAACCAACCACACTAAGAAAGGTGCCACTAGAAGTAAAGGGCTTCTTGAATTGATCTACATTGACATATGTGGCCCATTTGATGTTCCATCTTTTGGTGGAGAATCTTATTTTATCACCTTTATAGATGATTTTTCATGTTATGGTTACATTTATCTATTGCACGATAAATCTCAAGCGGTTAATTCCGTAGAGATATTTATCACTGAGATAGAAAGACAATTAGATAAGAATGTGAAGGTAATAAGATCTGATAGGGGTGGTGAATATTATAGAAGATATGATGAAAGCCGAGGCCGTTTGCTAGATTATTAGAAAGTCGTGGTATTGTAGCACAATACACAATGCTTGGTACACCTTAGCAGAATGGTATTGCTGAAAGGCATAATGTACGCTTATGGATATGGTTACGAGCATGCTATGTAATAAAACTATACCTATTATGTTGTGGATGTATGCATTAAGGACTGCAATATATATATTAAACATGGTTCCTAATAAGTCAGTTCCGAAGACACCTTTTGAACTGTGGACAGGAACGAAACCCAGTTTAAGACACTTGCATATATGGGGTTGTCCAACGGAAGTAAGGATATATAATCCATATGAAAAGAAGCTTGATAAGAGGACAATCAGTGGTTACTTCATCGATTACGCTGAGAAGTCCAAAGGGTATAGATTTTATTGCCCGAACCATAGACTAAGGATTGTAGAGACTGGAAATGAAAGATTCATAAAGAATGGTGAGGTTAGTGGGAGTGATACAGTGAGAAGTGTGAATGTACAAGAAGTGAGGGTACAAGTCCTTATTCCCATAACTTCAAAGATTGTTTTCGTTGTTCCTAATATCATTGAACAACATAATGAAACAGAACACTTGAATGATCAATCACTCCCTGAGGAAACTATCATCACTGATGACCAGATTGTAGAACAACCACAAGAAATAGCCTTAAGAAGGTCTCACAGGCAAAAGAGATCTGTTATTTCGAATGATTATATGGTTTACATACAAGAATCAAATTATGATTTGGGGACTGTGAAGGATCCTGTCACTTAAGAAGAAGCCATAGAATGTGAAAATTCTGATAAATGGAAAGATGCCATAAAAGATGAATTAAACTCCATGGACTAGAATGAAGTCTGTGATTTAGTAGAATTTCCCCAATGATACAAATGTAAATGGGTCTTTAAGACTAAACGAGACTCAAAATGTGATATCGAACGGTATAAAGCCAGACTTTTGGCCAAGGGTTTAACTCAAAATGATGACATTGATTATAAAGAGATCTTCTCTCCTGTATCTAGGAAGGATGCTTTCAGAATTGTTATGGCTCTGGTGGCTTATTATGATTTGGAGTTACATCAGATGGATGTCAAAACTGCGTTTTTGAACGGTAATCTAGATGAGGATGTGTATATGGATCAACCTAAGGGTTTCTCCATAGAGGGAAATGAACACATGGCATGCAAACTTAAGAAATTGATTTATGGTCTTAAGCAGGCCTCCCGACAATGGTATCTTAAGTTTAATGATACTATTACTTCCTTCGGTTTTAAGGAAAACACCGCTGATCGGTGTATATATCTGAAGGTTAGTGGGAGTAAATATATCTTCTTGATATTGTACGTTGACGATATCTTGCTTGCCACTAATGATCTTTGTATGATTGAAACCAAGAAGTTTCTCTCCACTCAGTTTGAAATGAAAGATATGGGAAGACAACCTACGTAATTGGAATAGAAATATTCCTTGATAAAACACGTGGGATTTTGGTTTTGTTTCAAAAAGGCTGCATAGAAAGAATATTGGAGAGATTCAGAATGCAAAAATATTCTTCTCAGGATGCTCCTATTGAAAAGGGAGACAAATTCAGTCTAATGTAATGTCCGCAGAATGAACTAGAAATAAAACATATGGAGGAAATACCTTATGCTTCAGTGGTAGGTAGTCTCATGTATGCACAGACCTGCACCAGACCGGACATCAGTTTTGCCGTTGGTATGCTGGGCATATATCAAAGTAATCCTGGATTAGATCACTGGAAAGCTGCAAAGAAAGTTATGAGGTACTTAAAAGGTACCAAAGACTTCATGTTCACATACAGGAGGTCTGAGAATCTCGAGGTCATTGGCTACTCGGATTCAGACTTTGGTGGGTTGACAGCAGGAAGTCTACTTTTGGCTACTTGTTCCTTATGGCTAATGGAGCAATTTCTTGGAAAAGCGCCAAACAAACTATCACTGCAACATCCACTATGGAAACAGAATTTGTGGCGTGCTATGAGGCCACTGTTCAAGGAATATGACTAAAGAAATTTATCTCAGGGCTTGGGATTGTCGACAACATTGCTAAGCCAATGATAATTTATTGTGATAACACCATAGCAATTTTCTTCTCAAAGAATGGCAAATACTCCAATGGATCGAAACACATGGAACTGAAGTACTTCGTCGTAAAAGAAGAAGTTCAGAAACAGATGATGTTTATTGAGCATATCAGCACTCAGCTCATGATAGCAGATCCGTTAACAAATTGTTACCTATTAAGACCTTCAAAAAACATGCTAATAGAATGGGTCTTGAACGTAATTCATCTTGATGTATTTGATGTTATTGATGTATTTTTGGATTACCTTATATATTTATATGATATTTGACACTTGAGTACCCTTGATAGTGTTTCTGATATTTTATTCTTGTTTATCTTATTTTATTTGTATATGTTATGTGTGATTATTTATCACTAACAGGAATAGTATTTGTATTAAGACACTTATGTGGACCATTATGAAATTTCTCACTTAAGGGTTATGCTAAGTGGGTCACTTATGTTGTAGTGGTGGAAGGGACCATGTCGGACAAAATGATGTGCAACTACCAATGGTCGCATTTGTGGGTTATTTAGTATTAACATTATGATGATAACGTTATTATAATTATTTGAATGTGAATAATGAGCGTGCCTTATGTTTACTTTAGTTTTAAATTCAATGATGATGATGTGGACCAAGTGGGAGAATGTAAGATTAATAGTCTCTTTTGATGTGGCCCACATTCATTTAGAATTTGAAGCTCAAGGTGTAACGCCCCGCCCTTTTTCACTCGCTATTTCCCGTAAATTCAGTGTATATATATATATATTTTAATAGAGTAGAGTGATAGAGCGCGTGACGTCACGACAAGAGCTAAGTCCGAACTTCCAAAGTCCAACCCTTAACTGGCCAACCCTATGTGTGTATGGACTCAGTCCAATAAAATGGTTCACACATAGCAATACCGATTTGCGGAATAAAATCATACAACTGAGGAATCATAATCATCAATATGCGGAATTATATTAGAACCACGTTCTAATCCATTCAGATAGCAAAGTACGTCATAATCATCAAACCAAAACATTCAACCATCTAAGTTATTACATTTTGAAATCCAAATACTCAAATACAAGTTCATGAGTATCTTTATTCAAAAACACGTAAAGTAAGTCTCCCAAGCTCCTATGCCTGGTTCGTCTTAGGTTCATTGTTCCCCTGATTACCTGTATCATCAACTACAGGATAGAAGTAGGGCGTTAGTACAACGTGCCCAATAGGTATTCCAATTAGGGTTTACACATGGTTAGTACAAAACATATCGTATAACATAATGATATCAAAACCATATAAACCCATGCCATGCAATGATGACAAATATGCAATGAGTCCCACCCATCACCTGTACATAAATGTGCCTACCACATAGGTCTCTCGGTCGCCCCGACAGAGTGTGGACCTTCCGGAAATCTTCTTGATGGAAATTACATTAAGGGGTTGCACATAGGTTTTTCGGACGCCCTGACGGAGTGTGACCCTTCCAGTTATAAATCCTCTACCCCATGCTGTGCATGAGATGCCAATGAAACACATGTTATTTTATAACATAACATAGCATTGAAAATCATCATTTGAAAACATATCCAACACATGCTCTTTATATAAATAAACTTAGAATGTAAAATCATCCTTTGAAACATAATTGGCCATGCTATTTTAAACAATTAAACATAGCATTCAAAATTCAATATAATAAAACATATCCTTGAAAACATAATATAAAAACAAAGTACATAAGCCATGGTTTCAACGAGGTGGAATTCTACCTAAGACCGTTCACAAGTCCTTGCGTTTCAATCCCAGATTCGATCACCGATCACGCACCGCTTGCGAGATCCCGTTACCTTATAATATAATAATAAATCCACATCTAGTCTCATCTAATTAGAAGGTTCTAAGTCTATAAACAAAACCCCATGGGGTTCGGCCATGGTGTATGGCCGAATCCATGGCTTACCATTTTTCATACATAATTACAAAAATACCATTGTTGATAACTCTAGCCCCTTTTCTTTGCTTAGGTTCTAAGTCATCCATTCATACTTCCAAAGCACATATCCATAAAATAATTCATGGGGTTCGGCCATAATGTCCAATATTCTCTCATATTTACAAAAATGCCATTGGTTTCCTCTTTCTTTTAAATCTTCCATAATTAGACCTAATAAATTTCCCTAACCAAATAAGTCTATCAAACACAACTCATGGGGTTCGGCCATACATCATGGCCGAACCCATGGTTCTCCATTTTGGTGTTATATTACATTTTTGCCATTCCTTTCTCCATTAATCCATAACATACATTGTATCCCATATTTTATTTTAAAACTACATATAACCTAACTCATAATATAGGTTCATAATCTGATTCATAATCAGCCCTTAAACCATGAATTAAAGACGCCATTAATCCTTTAATTTGGACCATGGGGTTTGGCCATACCCTTGGCCGAACCCTATGGTGTATAGTTTCCAAATTAGCTCCACCTTCCATAATTGTATGTTTTCCAAACATAGATTCCATACTTAGACATCATACTCCATAATTAAAAAGATTTCCCAAAATTAAACCCTAATGGGGTTCGGCCATACACCATGGCCGAACCTCACTCATGGTATCCAATCCATTCATTTAATCCAAGTTCCATGATCAAACCCCATCTTCCATTCTTGGATAGTTTCCATAAATAATCTTCATAATCAATAAGTAGATATTTCTAATTTTAATATCAACTTCCTTTCCATAAATGGATTGTTTCCTTAATTAACCAACCCTTTCCATAATTGGAAACACCTTCCAAAATTAGATTGCTTTTCCAAATTTAGCAACTCTTTCCATATTTGGATTGCTTTCCAAATTTAGCAATACTTTCCTTAATTAGACTTACTAAATTAAACAACCTCCTTTCATAAATGGAAGGTTTCCAAATTTAGTAGAACACCTTCCAAAATCGGGTGCTTTCCAATTTAGCAAACCCTGTCCTTAATTAGAAGGTTTTCTATTTTAATCTCCATTCCAAAATCTACCCCATGGGGTTCGGCCATACACCTTGGCCGAACCCTATGGTTCATGATCTTGGCCATTGGTTTTAGATCCAAATAAAATCCATCACCAATCCACAAAATGTTTGGTGGGATTCGGCCATACACCATGGCCGAACCTCACTTCTTCTTTTTATTACTTTATATCCCATAACTTAACCATAAAAACATCATGGTTCGGCCATGCCATGGCCGACCCAATGTCCTTCCAATTTTTCCTTTAAAAATTATCAAACTCTTCCATGGATTTTCATCATTCAAATTTGTTAATCTAAACCATAAATCCCCATGGTTTTTATTATTCAAACCATCATGAAATAACCATGACTTTCCATGATCCAAAATTTAAGAACATAACCCCAATGAAATAAATCCAATCTCTCCATTTAAACTATTAAATCATCTCCAATATTTTCCTCCATGGGGTTCGGCCAAACTTCATGGCCGAACCCTATGGTTCTTTTGTTTCATAAAAATAAAATTAAACAAACAATTAAATACTAACCTCTTTTCAATCCTTGCTCTTCTAATTTTCTTTTCCTTTCCCTTTGCTTTTCTCCAAACAAGAACTCCTTCTTGTTGCTGTCCTTTCTTCTCTTGTTCTTGGCGTGGAAGAGAATGATGAATTGAGAGAGGGAGAAAGAGGAATAAACTCAACAATAAAGGATATCAAAATCATGTATCCCTCTTGATCTCTCCTTTTATAGCCTTTCCTAATTCCACATTAGAAAGTTCTTAAGATAAGCAACCCTTAGCCATGCGCCCCTTGTGTTCCCCGTTATTACACATATACTATATTGTAGCTCAGTTTCGACCTTGTTAACTTCTGAATCAGGAAAAGTGGTAAACTACAAAGTTGTATCTCTTGAAGTCTTCTTTCGAACACAAAAAGAATCAAAGCAATCGGACATTCGAGTGGAAATTGACAACCAAAATACTGAACATATGTCAAACCTTCCTTGTTTAATCATGGCCGACTTTCCCTCTTTAATTAGCCATAGCGGTCTTTCCCTTTCTTAATTTAAGATCTTCCAATCAGCCAATTGCTAAAATACATATAGCAATGCCGTGTACCCTCCTTTTTAATTAGTTTAAGATTATTTGCATACCCTATTTAAAATATCCCATGCGCATAATATGAATATCATTATCTAAAATTCAGCCAAGTATAATCTTTATTTGATTTTTAACGTCTCCTTGGATATTTCAAATCCAATAATCGATCATGCACCATTTCTTTTATTTTTGATAAAACCTATGTCACAATTTAATTGGGCCTTAATTGGGTCATGGCCCAATTCCTTATCCATATAAGGTCCAATTCTAAAATCCACCATTTAAAAGAGTAAGTGTCATATAAAATAATAATCTGAAAATTCGAGGTGTTACACAAGGGTCACATTCACATCTCTTGCATGTAACGGTTGAGAGACATAAGTGGGTCAGTTACCCACTTTGGTGGAGTGTGGGCAGGGCCGGCCCTAAGATTTCAAGGGCCCTATGCGAACTTTTAAGATGGGCCTTTTATATACTCACAAAAAATAAAATCATACAATGTTTTTTACAAAGTGTGAAACATCAAAATAAAATATCATAATCAAATCTATAATAATGTATTATTTAAAATTTATTCTTACTTTGAGATGCAAAATTACTAATTAAATTATTATATTTAAGTTTTTTTAACATTTATTTTTCAATAGATAAGATAACTAATCCATTCAATTTTTTTGTGATATTGTAGACTGAAAATAAGATTTTATCAGTTTTAACTTTGAAAAACTTGTTTCTGTAGAGGTAAGAGTAACTGGTATAATCAACATTATTCTATAAGCAATTCATGCATTTGGAAAACAACAATTCATTCTTTTTATATAATTTAGCAATTCAATTGTTTATTTTACTTCTTTTGGTACTGCATCTTTTATCATATTCGAGTGCGACACTAATGCAAATTCTCATTTAAAATGAAGATATTATTATTATTTTAATTTTTCAATTTTTCTAGATTTAAAAAAAAATATTATCTTAATTGTAATGATTTATACTTGTATGTTACATCTAATCAAATCTACATTGATCGAATTATTAAAGTTATGTTTTTTCATCTTTTCAAATTTTAAAAGCTTTAAATTATTTTTAATTCAAAATTATCAACTCAATATAGATGTCTCTTTCGCTCTATTTAGATGATACATATATTTTAAAAGATTCTTTATTAATTAAAATAATAATTATTATTATTAAACTCAATAAAATGAGGATTATAATAATTATTATTATGATTGTTATTATCATTATCTTAATTTTTTAAGAAATCAACGTTTTAAATTGTATATAAATTTCCAATTTTGAGCGTTCTAAATTTGAAATAGTTAAAAATTTCTCTGGCAGCTGAACGAGGCAGCACAAGCCTCTAGTGATGAAGAACCACCACCGAGAAGAGCCAGATCTGCCTCTGTGAGCGATCAGATTTGAGAGATGGGAGAGGTAGTATCAGGAACATCAGGAACAGATCTGAGCAACGGGCCTGAAAAGGGAGGATGTGATGCTTGAGTATTGGCTGCTTGGGCACGAAAATATTAGGGAAACTCAGATCTGGCTTAGAAGCCGGCGACGGAGAATAATTGTAACACCTTGGAATTTTTATATTACTTATATTTATGAAATTTGCCATTTATTGGATAAAGTTACAATTGGAACAATTGGGTAAAATATATTCAATTTGGTCAAATTTACTAATTGGGTCAAAATGTCCAATTGGGACCCATTGGGGCGTGTTTGACTTAGTTGACCACCAAGTGAGTTGAGCTAAATTAAATGAGTCGAGACGTACGGTTTGTATTTCAAATTCAAATTCAAATAAACGAGACGTATGGTATATATATCTCAAATTCAAATTCAAACGACGGGACGTACGATTGATATTTCAAATCCAAATTCAAACAAAAGAAAGACGGTTTACATTTTGAATGTAAAGGGATGGACGACTCCATGTTTAAAATTTAAATGAAGGAGATGGACTCAATATTTGAAATTCAAGTAAAGGGAATATGTTTAAAATTCAAAATAAAGGGAGTGGACGGTTTCATGTTTGAATTTCAAACAAATAAGATGGAGGAAGCTATGTTTAAATTCAAATTAATGGTACACGATGGAGAGATGGAAGGATATAAGTTTGTTTCAAATTCAAAGGCAATGGATACACGTTGGAAAGATGAGGGAGGTTTTAAAGTTTAAATTGAAACAAATAAGTTGTGTTTAATATTTGAATTTCAAACAAATGAAATACGTTTGAAATTCAAATGGGATGGACGATTTTTAATATTGGAGATTCAAACAAAAGAAATGGAAGAGCTAGAATTGATATACGTTGGAGCTGGTTGTAAAATTTGAAATTCAAAGCAAATGGAGATGTTTATGGATTGGTTTTTTTCAAAATCAAGACAAGGATGCTCATGGAGGGATAATGAGATTATTTCACATTTAAAATATTCAAATTTTGAATGGCTCACACTTTGGAGTGTTGAGAATTTTATCTCATGAGGAGATAGGAAAGATAATCCCTCTTGACCATCTCTCCCTCACACTCTACCTAGGACGGCCAGCAATCTAAGATCAAAGATCAAACACTTGGAGAAATTTTCATTCCATTTTCTTGCTCTCTTGGACGTCCCTTTCAAAGACTTGGAGTAATTTTTACCATCTCAAGGCTTCCTATCTCTCAAATCTATACCCTAGCCGAACCACCTCAAGGACTGCAACAAGATCAATCTCAGTTAAAGGAGAAGGAAGGAAGGACTAAGAAAGGAACGGAAGAGCAAACCGGAGCAAAGACCAAATTGGTGGAGTCGCAGAAACGGTAAGTGTTCTACAATTTTTAGTTACTAAGATAACCAAAGAAGCTTGATCAGTTCCTTGAACATCCAAATCTTAAAAAAGAATGTACAAAACCATTGAGCATGAAAAGGAGGTGATTAGGTTTGGTCATGAGGATTGGCCAAACCCATCAAAGAATATGATCATGGCTAGGATGTCCAAAGGAAGAGGTAAAGGAACCATAGGGTTCGGCCATGACTATGGCCGAATCCCATGGAAGAAAATGAATGGTTAATGATGTTTAAAAGGAGTAGGAATTGGGTCATAGGGTTCGGCCACCTTGGATGGCCGAACCCTATGAAAGAATATGGAACTTTTTATTGTTTTTGAGGGATAAAAACCATACTAGGTTTTGGAGGTTTAAAGGGTTTTTAAAGGGAGTTAAGGTTACTGTTTTGGACCAGTTATTACATGGCTGAAACATGTGGTTATCATGGCCAAGTTGCTGGTCATAGACCATGGAAAAATAATGGAGTAATTGGGTTAAGAGAACCATAGGGTTCGGCCATGTGTATGGCCGAACCCCATGGACTGTTTTTATGAGTTAAGTTAAAATAAGAACATGATTGAAATTTATGGACTATGATGTGCTTTGCTTAAGAATTATACATGTTGATTTATGGACTTAGTATAGGTAGTTAATCAGCCATCATGGATGATGGAAAGTGGAACAAAAACCGGTTTGGTGAGGTTCGACCATGAAGTATGGCCAAACCCCACTAATGGTTATTAGTGGCTTAAATGTGTAATTAATAATGTGATTGAAGTGGTATTTAAGAATGATTCAAGGGATCAAATTGTGATGGTGAGGTTCGGCCATGTTGTATGGCCGAACCCCACCAAGTGGATTGGTTATGGTTATTTGTGTTTAAGTAAAAATTAGACAAAGGTTAGTATAGTGGCATAATGGTAAATATACATGAAATGACCAAAGGATTGGAAACATGGGCTGAAACCAAAGTGGTAAGGTTCGGCCATGTTGTATGGCCGAACCCTACCAAGGTTCTTTGGGAAGTTTGAGTTAATTGAATGGTTTAGTTAAATAAAAAGAGAGACCAAAAAGTTAAGTGGATGAGGTTCGGCCATGGGGTATGGCCGAACCCCACAAAGTGGGTTTTTGGGATTTAGACTAAGTTGGAATCACATGGTTAAGAGGTTGATTTGCTGTTATAAAAATAGGGCCACGGGACTTGCTTGAACGGCGTACAAGTTGTAAACGGGAGACAGTTCAAAAGAAGGGTCAAACTAAGTGAACATTAGGTAGGTTTTCCTACCTCTTTGTAACCATTCTCATATGTGATGTTTATCATGATTTTTATGAGTAGTTTATGTTAATGTATTATGTTCAAAATGGGATTATGAAATGCTAGAATATATTTTCAAATGGCATGTATCATGTATTCATTGACATCTCATGCATGGCATGGGGTGGTGGTTATGTAGCCGGAGGGTCCACACTCCATCGGGGAGTCCGAAAAACCTGTGTGGTGGTATCTTGATAATAAGAATTCCCATCAAGGGAAACCGGAGGGTCCACACTCCGTCGGGGCGTTCGAACAACCAATGTGGAGGGAGGCTGTGTATATTTATGATGGATGGGACTCATTACATTTGCATCACATACATAGCAATGTTTTTGTAAGATTTTGATGATATGTACCTTTATATTATTCGCATGTTTTATACTCTAACCTTGTGGTAGCCCTAATCGGAAACACCTACTGGACATGTTGGTCTAACACCCTACCTCTATTCCTTAGTGGATGATGCAGGAAAGGGGAAGGACGAGGATCATGAAGGAACCCAAGCATAGGAGCTTGGGCTTTTGAAATGATTAATTATGGATTGATATATAGACCTTTTATTTATGTTTATTGGACAATGTAATTTGACAGTTTGATGACTTTGGGCATGTAATAATTAGTTAAATAATTGCTATGGTTTGGATTGATGATTATGTTAAGGTAACTATGGAAAAATGACAATGTACCATGCTATCTAATAAAAATGGTGTAGTCATAGGTTCCATTATAATTTGCAGTTAGATTAAGTGTTATTCCGCTACGGTTATACTTTATTATGTGAGAACCATTCTCATGGACTTAGTCCATGCTCACGTATGTTTGGCCAGTTAAGGGTCGGACTTCAGAAGTCCGGACTTAACTGCGTCGTGACATTCCGCCCTAATCACTTGTTTATTTATTTAAAAAAAAAAATTTACTCTGATTTTAGAGTGAAAAGGGCGGGCTGTTACAATAATACGAACCAAATCTGTAAGCTGCAAGAATGGCTGGTGCTTTTGCTTAAAATAAAGGATCAAATCATAAAACTCAAACCACTCTCAAGAAGCCAAGGTCTCACAAACTTTGATGGGTTCTGGCAGGCTGAATCTGAGTATGCAAATGGCCAGATCAAAAACCCAAACTTGCAAGCTGAAATAAATCCACAAACCACAGAATCAGGGAATAACAGTGAGAAACAATGGGGATCTGGAGCGCTGAGATCTGGGCAGTCCAACTGAGATCTGGATCTGCAAGAGATGCCTAGGTCATGGACGGCTTGGTTGGGCTTTGGATGAGCAGATCTGAGGAAGGCAGCCGTGTGCTGCCTCTCACCGGTGCGCAGATCTGAGGAAGGGAAGCCGTGTGCTGCCGCTTGCCGGTGCTGGAAGGGAAACCC
The DNA here is from genome assembly GCA_022113865.1 of Chimonanthus praecox. Classification (NCBI taxonomy): domain Eukaryota; kingdom Viridiplantae; phylum Streptophyta; class Magnoliopsida; order Laurales; family Calycanthaceae; genus Chimonanthus; species Chimonanthus praecox. The sequence goes on from CM039094.1 coordinate 34,437,736, forward strand.
AGATCTGGGTTGCTGAGAAGGAAAGATGAGGCCTCTGCAATAATGCTGAGCTAGATCTATAATGCGGTGGCAAGCGTCAAGTCCCTGCCATGTAAGAAAACAGAGGCGTTGGCATAGGTGAGAAGGGCCTTTCAAGAAAACAGAGGCGTTGGCATATGTGGTTGCAGATTTCATATGAAGATGGCCATGCAGAGCACAACCGCTTGAAGAGAACAGCACTGGTCAAACGAGCAGATTTGGATCTGGGCGGTGAGAAGAACGATAGGATTTGGCAGCCTCCTTTGCAGATCTGATGATGGCCAGATCTGTGAAGATCGGATCTGAGATATGGGCAGTGCCAGATCTGAGATATGGGCTACAATGGTCTTTCTCTGCCAACTCCAACGATGGTAGCACCTCAGGCGTTGCAGACGGAAACAATGATGGTCGGGGGAAGATACTGAAAACAGTAAGATGGAGAAGATCCGTTGTTGCAGATCGTTGGAAACTCTCTTTCTCCCTCCCTCGTTGTGCCAAGTATGGCCGCCGGCAAAAGAAGGGCGGAAGTATTAACAGATTCGTTGTGTTGGATCTGGAAGCAAGTGCAAAACGCCCCCTCCCTCTGCCAACAAGATTCGTTGGGCAGAGGGAGAGAAGAGGAATCCAGAAATCAACCCTCAGATCATAACTGCTCTGATATCATGTAAGAAAAGAGAAAATTGTATTCATTAAAGAGTATTACACAACTATATATAGCCTTAGCCGACCCTAGGGCTATTAAACTTCTAATTTAAATAGATCTCTTAATAGAAATAAACCCAAACTAGAATCCTAATTACATTATAATTAGGATAATCTAAATATATTCCAACATATAGAACAGTATTGCTGTTGTAGACATTTCTCTATTTAGCAAGTCTGTATTTTTGGAAATACCTTAGGATGATGCATCCACGTCTCCACCTTGTATTGACACTGCATGCACATGGTTCTTGTTACCCACCTTTATCTTTTCTTAAAATATTGCTGTGTGGACTTCCTAAAATACTGCCGTATGGAGACTGACTTGGGGAGCTGCCAGGCTGAGCAGCGTCAATGGAAAGAAAATGACAAAACATAAGAGGAGAGAAGTAATGGCATGAAGAGAGGAGCTGTGAGGAGATGGATCAAGCAAAGGATTAAACAATATTAATTAATAGAAGTCTTTTGATTCTTGAGTTGTAGGATTAAGCAAAGGAAACACTCTTTAAGATGACAATAACAATTGACAAACACAATAAACTTGTGTTAAAATCTAAACCAAGAATATATTGTTAACATATATTCAACAACTAAATTAAATTATAGATATTTTAAAAGAAGCTTCAGTATTTTAATTTAATGTCTCATTATTTTGGATATTGTTAAAAATATTCTTTTTCCCAATTTAACAAATACTAGAAAAATTTGGAAGTAACAATTTCAAAATTGAACTCAATCATGAATGTAGGCTCAATCAAAATATAAGAAATGAAACACAACCTCTATCTTGGTTAAAATATGAAAAATATAGCCTCATAAGATTTTTTTTATCTATTTAATCTAAGGTTATGAAATTGATAATTGAAGTTTAAAATTGAATGCCTAGTTGCTAACTTTTTACACTTTTAGCACATCTAAATGTGTCCTTTGCATTTAATATGTTAGAATAGGGCCTACAAAAATGTCATAATCTTGGGAAAATACTAGATCAAAATCCATGAAGTGTAAGTTGAATTGTGACAGAGAAACTCATTTTCAAAAAAAAAAAATTTAAAAAAAGATTGAGCCTAACTTCTATCACAATATCCCTTAAAATTAACCAACAAATAGCTCAATAAACAATCATGTCCCCACTCTCCAGTAACCAGGTTCACTCTGGTGACTCCAGGCTCCTCCTTTCTTAAGTTTGGGCAGGCCCCCTATTTCAAATTTTTCTTTCGGGCTCGTGCTGGGTCCCGCCCAGGGGTGAAAAAACAGGATTTCTGAGATATCGGCATCTTGGCCGATATCTCTCTCTTCTAATTTTTTTTTTTTTTAAAACACATCATTGTGTATCGGCCAATATCAGCGAGATGTCGGCCATATCGGCCGATATTCACTAGTTCGGCTGATACGCACCGTATCAACCGAGATTTATACCCCTGCCACCCTTTCATTCTCTCTCTCTTCGGCTTTCTGTTGGGCCTGCCTGGCTCTCCGCTGAGCCAGTCGTTTTGCCTTTGTTATTTATGGATATGGGCTGTTTAAGCTTGCTCTCTTGACCCATCTCTAAATTTATTTGTTGTTGTTTTTTTTTCTCCTGACTCGTGATGTGGGCTTGTCTGGGTTGCCTTCTTGACTCAGTTTTTCTATTCTTTCTCTTGACCGGAGATGTGGGTTCAGTATTTTGAGCTTGACTCGGATTTGTTGGAATATATTTAGATTATCCTAATTATAATGTAATTAGGATTCTAGTTTGGATTTACCTCTAATTAAGAGGTGTATTTGATTTATAATTAGTTAAGTGTTTGAGTCTGATTATAATAGCCCCAGGGTCGGCTAGAGGCTATAAATACATGTAATAGTATAGGTATTCAATATAATACACACATTATCTTTTCTACAGGGTTGTAGGTTTTTTTTCTTGGGCTCTCTATCTTTGGGTTGACTCGTCTGTGTTTGGCTCTCTCGCACCTTGTGGCTTTTCTTGTTTGGCTCGGGTTGTAGGTTTATGTTATATATTTTGACTTTGTCTCTTTTGAATGAATAACTAATCAATTATTAAAAAAATAAGTTGTGTTACACATTAAGATAAAAATAATAAAAATTATAAATAAATATCCAATATCTCTAAATTTATAAATAAGTACCATATGTCTCTGAAATACTTTATTTATTTTGAATCCTCTCGGTGAACTTTTAAATTTCAACATCAAATTATTGCATTGGAATCAGAAGGAGAGGAATTCTTTTATGAACAACAATGCCAGAAGCTTAAGACATGTCAAGATCTTCCTTTCTTGAAATAATCTTCTTACCTCTCCTTGGGCTTTCTTCATCACATTGGGATGCTTTATAAGCTCAGCCACAGCCCACTCCATTGTCGCTGCTGTGGTATCTTTTCCACCAGTAAACATGTCCAGTAAAGTGAAAAAAGAAGCAACATGGATTATCAATATTTTAAAAAAATTGACTAAAATCTAAAATTTTAACAAAAAACTGTGGCTTCAACCAATGTTTTTTTGTTTGTTTTGAAGCACAACCAACATGAATACATTAATATTTTATTGAAAACTTTTGAAATGTTTAAAATTATTGTAGTAGAATAATATTTTAGGCCAAAATTTCCACTTTTTTTTTAATTTCAGTTGATTTTCACTCCATTTAAAAAAATTGGTCGAAAATATTAATTAAAGATTATTTATTGGTGAAAATGGTTGATATAGCCGAAGTATTGGCTGATACGAAAAGCTTCATACTGTCTAACATTTTAATCTCAATTATTATGCAGATAAGGGGAGCAACATGGGTTAGGGCTAACCAGAAGCTGCAATAAAAATATGGGAGGTTGACCTGATCCATATAAAATATGGGTTCTAACTAGGACAAGAGGGCATGATTTATTTTTAATTTGGGTTGAAATAGATTTAATTGTTTAGAGTGATTATCTTTGAAGATAGAAATTTATAACTTAGGTTAAGTTAATTATGAAATTAATTAGCTTAAATTAAAATGAATTGAAGTGTTAAAAATGATTTGGATTAACTCTAATCCAATAGAAGTGTCACGCCCCGACTTGAATGTAAGCCAGAAAAGCGACTATTTTTTTTTGAAACAAATTCATTTACCAAAAATACATGGGCCTCTAAATAGACTCACTAAAGCCCATAGAGTTTGTCAATATGCTCATGTGGACGTTAGGTGTGGTCCCTTACATCGTGGAATAAATTGAACCCTAAAGAATTCCCAAACTATACTGACAATCACCATCATGGGCGAGCCCCTCGCCATCTGGCGAGCGCCTGAGAGTTATGTGTTAGGAATTTTTTTTCAGAAACATCCCCAGTTCAAGGGGCTCGCCACTGTACTGGCTTATCGCGAGGGGCTCGCGACATGGAGAGGGGCTCAACTTGAGAGCAAGTGGGAAAAAAATACAGAGCTCTGGATCTATGAGGGCCTCACAGCATACGAGGGGCTCGGTGAGGGGCGAGCCCCTTGTTGGTATAGTTTGGAAATTCTTTAGGGTTCAATTTATTTAACCACACCTAATATCCACATGAGCATGCGTAACAAACTCTATGGGCTTTAGTGAGTCCATTTAGAGCGCATGGATTTTTCGTAATGAATTTGTTTTAAAATAAATATTAGTCGCATTTCTAGTTCACATTCGGGTTAGAGCGTGACAAGAAACATACCAAAGTCAGCCTTTGAACCAACTCAGCAGCCGAGGTTCACATGAATCATGAAATATTATAAATTCTCCACATCAGATGGATGGATAATTACAAGCTTTACATTCAAATGTTGGCTCTCGCACTCAGCATCATCTATCTTCTATCAGGAGATGTTACTCTTCAGCTTGGGAGCTTCTCACATAATTCCGAAGCTCTGATCACGGTCTTTTATCATGGCAACAATCCTGGCAATAGTAGATTCTTCTTCACTTCCTTTCAGCTTCCTGCTGCAAGGGACAACCTTCTCTTATTTTGTCAAGCTGCTCTTAGCTTTGTGTTGGAAAATGGCCTGCCTATGTCTCATTTGCATTGCCTAAATTCTAGCCTAACAATTCTAGTTGCAGATTTGGATTATTCAACAATTTTTTGGATTTTACGTGACCTGGGTTGTGGGTTCTTCTTTGGCCTTCTGCTTGCCCATTGTGGTGGGTTTGTGGCTTCTTAAGGGCTCCTTTGTCTCGTGTGGCTCTTCGTAATTTTTTTGGGAGTTCTCCTCTTTTGAATGAATACTTACCCAATATTTTAAAAAAAAATAGGCCCGCCATATGATCTTTTCATAATATACTCTATTCAACAAATGATTGATTGTAATCTAAATTGGCATTATTAATCTACTTTTTGTATTACATTTCTATATATAAATAAATATAGATAGTCCTCTTAAAAAAATGAGGAAAGAAAGGCAATATGAATTATCATGCATGTCAGGATAAAAAAGGCAATTTACAAATTTACGAGAAAGAAAATATTATAATCCTACTTTTAAAGATAGTAAAATCATACTCATTTCACTGTAATTGCTTAAGCATTTTTGTATTATAAATTATTTATTTTCAACAAGAACTTCTTATCTAATTTACGAGATTAAAATTTAACTGAATAATATTTTCATAAGGTTAAAATGAAAACGAATAGCTATAAAAGAACAAAACAAAAATTATTGTGAAGCTATATCCTCCCAAATTATGGGGCACTAAATCAATAAATGAAGCCTATGTAATTTTATTTTGAATTTGCCGGTAACATTATTATTAAGTGCCCCTATATGTAGGTATAAAAGTTAAAGTTATATAGTTATTTAATAAGAATTTAAACTAAAAAATAATTTGTCAAATTCAAATAATAGTTAAAATAGATGAGCAAGCAACTTCATAAATATTGATTATGATGTTGATAGGATATGATGTTATATTTTTGATGTAACTCCCTCCTCTCCCACTAAGATCAGAGTAATATGAAGGAAGACTTCAGAGAGAGTAATGAGCGTCACGAGGCGAGCCGAGTCTGAGACCGAAGACCGGACCCTCGACTAGCCCAACCTAGTACATTCGTAGATTGAAATCCACGATAATGTTTGCACATGCTAGAGTAAACAATGGAAAAATTTAAACATTTACATGTACATATAAAATTGCATCGGAAAGAAAAGATAAGGATACTCACATAAGTCAAATACAACATTCAAGTATCTCCATTACTCCTATAAATCATCATTCTCAAAACCCAAAAGAAACTATCCTAATCATAATTCATTCTTGCATTCATCTCATTCATGCTTGGCTGCCGCTTGGTCTAGCCTTGCCTTCATTCCCTTGCTCTGCACTCGTATCTAAAGGGGGAAAATAATTATTTTTATTTCATTTTTCTTCTTCACCCACATCTAAGTTGCCGAGAAGTGAAGTCACTTTCTTTGAATTGAATCCATTGGAAACTCTGAAGTTGGGGTCGTTAGTGCTCTCCTTATTTTTACATTCTTCCTGGAAAATCATCATCTTTCCATGCTTTTGTTCGAAAGAATTACTGAGTTGTGTTCAAAATCGATTTGAGTATCTGGATCATCACTGATGCAGCGGGTAGGATCGGGTAATGGGACTAGATGGATTAGATCGGGTTAAATGGGGAAAACATAATTAAAGGCTAAATAAATGGGAGTTGGATGATAATTGGGTTTAAAGGGGTTTAGATGGGAGATGAGTAAAGGTACGGTGCGGTCTAGATGAGATGTACTCATTAGCATTTAATGGGTATGGCCATTGAAGAAATAATGGGTATGTTAATACAATAAGATTGGTGGGAAATAAAGGCCTGGCAAAGCGGGGTTCGGTCAAATGAAACAGAGACGGGGTATGGGCGATGGTGTGGAGGCACAAAGGAAGATTGGGTTGCTTGATGGGTTCTGTATGAAAGGAGAAGGGTTAGTTGGAAACGGATCTGGGTTATGGATTTGGGAAGTAGAGATGGAAAAGGCAAACTTGGCGTTGGTAGCAACAGGCGGGCTGGTGGAAGAACTGGGTTTGATCCAGACAGCACGAGCTGTCTGGTTGCAACCAGGAGAGTCATGGCAGCAGTGTAGGTAACCCACGATTGGGGTGATGGATCTGCAGAACGCAGCAACTTTCTGGGGCGGATCTGCAGCAGAGTAAGAAGAGTGATAGAAGGAAGAGAAAGAAAGGAAAGAAGAAGTAGAAGAAGAATAAGAAAGAATAGAAGGAGATAAAAGATCTGACGAGAGAGAAGACAACAGGGAGAGAAAGAGGTAAAAAGAGAATTCTCAATTCATTAATCAATCTATCTATTACAATGCTAGAGAAGGGTTTTTATAAAAACCCAAAACTAAAAATAGCAATAAAAATAAAAATGAAAATAAAAGAAATAGTATCCTAAAAGAAATAGAAATAGTATCCTAAAAGAAACGACAACTTCCTCTTTTATCATCTGGTAGCTTCGAAGCCGAGATTGGATTTCCCGACAAATTTGTCGGTGGCTCTTGTGGATTCACAAGCTTATGCATGTGTTGCATCAGTCTCCCACGGTTAAAAAAGACTCATCCTCGAGTCAACAGGATATCGAACTTGGATTCTACTACAAGGAGTCGCACTTTCTTCTCGAGTGTCGGCAGACGACGTTCCTTCCCTTGCATTGGAGTGAGGATGATTTGCACTCCATCTTTGTAAAAGTTGATGGTATTTGCACGACCTTTGTGAATATAATCAACATGGTGTTACCATGGTCGTCCAAGAATCATGTGATTCACATCCATGTCTACGACGTCAAAAATGACTTGATCTGTGTAGTCCTGACCAATAGAGAAGGAGACGAGGCACTGCTTCGTAACTTTTGGTTCTTCCACACTTCTAATCCATCCAATGGGGTAGGGAGATGGATGTTTTTGAGTTGGCAAATTCAACTTATTTACCACCACTTGGGACACGATGTTCTTAATGCTTCCATTGTCGATGATGAGATCACAAACCATTTGGTTGACCGTGCATTGGGTTCTAAAGATGTCGATTAACTGCTTTTGATTAGTAGACATCTCTTAAACCACTAAGGCATGTCCTTTGTCTCCATATTCAATAATATTTCCTCACCATCATCAACGTCTTCCATTTGACCTTCCACTGTTGGATCTTTGGTCGCGAGGGCAACTGGTTGACGCCGAGGGCAATGGTAAGAGCGATGCCCTGCTACTCCGCAACGAAAGCACTTTCTAGGCATTGGAGGAGCGTACAGGTTGTTTTTCCATGTGTCTTTGTTGTCAAAAACCCTTAGTGGTGCAGTTGTTGGCGTTGGGAGTATGCCCGGTAGAGGAAGTATACCCTGTTGAGAATCATGCTTTGTGGCTGGTATGGGAGTCGAAGAAGTCGATGGTAGTGTGTGCTTAGCCACATATGCATTCCTTCCTCCCGAACGATCATTCTGACTTTCAGTTGTCGTGGCCAACTAAACTGCCTCGGTTAAGGTGTGAACAGGCTGATACCTAAAGCAGTCGCGGAGTGAAACGCGAAGACCACCCAAGAATCGTGAGACTTGCTAGGTCTCAGTCTCAGGCAAGTCAGCTCTGGCAAAAAGGCTATAGAACTCTTCTGCGTAGTCACAAACTATACGATTACCCTGACGACAATTCTGATACTGCTCGAAAAGAACTTGTTCATAATTAACAGGAACGAAGCGAGTCCGCAGTAGCTCTCTCATTCGCGTCCATGAATTAATAGGATGCTTTTCCTGTCGCTTTCGGGCGACTTGTAGCTGTTGCCACCATGCAGAAGCTCTGCCTTTGAGTTGGTAGGCGGATGCTCTGCCCTTGAGTTGGTAGGCTACCAGCTTTATTTTCTGCGCCTCATCGATTTCCATGCAATCGAAGAAGAGTTCGACCTCTGAGAGCCAGTCGAGGAAGCCTTCGACATGTAGTTGACCTTTGAAAGATAGTAAGTCCATCTTTGGACGGTATTTTCGATTAGTGTTGTTGTTCGGAGGCTCACGGTTGTCTACTGACTCCTCGTCGCTAGATTCATATTCGGGCCGAACTGGGGGTCTCCTACCACGATTGTCACGATCACGTCGATTGTCACGGTTGAGGAGTTGTTGCTTCATCACTTGCAAATCTTCGATGGAGTGTTGAACTGTACTCATCTTAGCCCTGGTGACAGGCTGATTTTCTTCAGGATTGGTATTGGCAGCCATGGATCTTTTGGGTTTATTTTTTTGAATCGTGGCTCTGAATACCACTTGATGCAGCGGGTAGGATCGGGTAATGGGACTAGGTGGATTAGATCGAGTTAAATGGGGAAAACTTAATTAAAGGCTAAATAAACGGGAGTTGGATGATAATTAGGTTTAAAGGGGTTTAGATGGGGGATGAGTAAAGGTACGGTGGGGTCTGGATGAGATGTACTCATTGGCATTTAATGGGTATGGCCATTGAAGAAATAATGGGTATGTTAATACAATAAGGTTGGTGGGAAATAAAGGCCTGGCAAAGGTGGGTTCGGTCAAATGAAAAAGAGAGGGGGTATGGGCAATGGTGTGGAGGCACAAAGGAAGATTGGGTGGCTTGATGGGTTCTGTATGAAAGGAGAAGGGTTAGTTTGAAACGGATCTGGGTTATGGATTTGGGAAGTAGAGAGGGAAAAGACAGACTTGGCGTTGGTAGCAAGAGGCGGGCTGGCGGAAGAACTGGGTTTGATCCAGACAGCACGGGATGTCTGGTTGCAGCCAGGAAAGTCACGACAATAGTGTAGGTAACCCACGATTGGGGTATGGATCTGCAAAACGCAGCAACTTTCTGGGGGCGGATCTGCAGCAGAGTAAGAAGAGTGATAGAAGGAAGAGAGAGAAATGAAAGAAGAAGTAGGAGAAGAATAAGAAAGAATAGAATGAGAAAGAAGATCTGACGAGAGAGAAGACAACAGAGAGAGAAAGAGGTAAAAAGAGAATTCTCAATTCATTAATCAATCTATCTATTACAATGCTAGAGAGGGGTTTTTATAAAAATCCAAAACTAAAAATAGCAATAAAAATAAAAACAAAAATAAAAGAAATAGTATCATAAAAGAAATAGAAATAGTATCCTAAAAGAAACGGCAACTTCCTCTTTTATCATTCGGTAGCTTCGAAGCCGGGATTGGATTTCCCGACAAATTTGGAGGTGACTCTTGTGGATTCACAAGCTCATGCGTGTGCTGCATCAAGCACACCTCAGCTCCGTAAAATGATGGATCTCACTTGGATTCCTCCTAAATTGAAATGGTAGATATCTAGTCAACCATTGGTTGGGTGGTGTTTGGATGTGGGGAAACCTTTTGCATTGGTGAAAAGGTAGGCACCTTAAAGGTGATTAGTGTGAATGGAAATGCCTCTAGGAGTCTAGGATGTTAGTGACATCAGTAATTAGCCCAATTGCACCTTGGTCTCTATTATTTCTACATCATCTTTCCGTAGTGAAAATCAATAGGAGCAAAGTAAAAAGTATGGTATATCCATATGGTGTTTCTCTATTTTTTGCCATATCCATTGAGTCAAGAATCCCACTTTTTGCTTGTTACACGTTGGTGTGTCGATGTGGAGTAAAAATACTAAATGGGAGTGGAGGAAAAAATTTCCTTGGGGTAAGAAGGATGTCATTGTTTCATGTTAGATGCCTAACTCGAGAAAAGTAGTGACCACTTGCCTAACTTGCTGGTTTTATTCCTATATTGTTTCTCCAACTGTTTGATGAAATATAACTCACTAAACAGAATGTTTGATAGAATGATTTCATGTAAAACTTTTGTTCCAATTTCACATTCAACAGCGAACACCAAAAAGGAGCAAAACCTGCACAACTCAACTATTTCATGAGTGAAGTGAGTCAAGTCAAGTTTTGAAATCGCAACTGGAAATCACAAAACCTACTCTTTTCCTCACACATCTACTACTTCTGAATGAAAGTGAAAACGCTCTGAATCCCTGCTTCAGATCAGATGATTCTGTAATTCAACCTTCTCTTTTCCATTCTTAGGTTTTATTTTTATTTCATTTTTCTTCTTTACCCAGATCTCAGTTGCCAAGAAGTGAAATCACTTTCTTTCAATTGAATCCATTGGAAACTTTGAAGTTGGAGCTGTTAGAGCTCTCCTTATTTTTACATTCTTCTTGGAAAATAATCATCTTTTCATGTTTTTGTTCGAAAGAATTACTGAGTTGTGTTCAAAATCGATATGAGTATCTGGATCAACACACCTTCAGCTCCGTACAATGATGGATCTCACTTGGATTCCTCCCAAATTGAAATGGTTGCTATCTAGTCAATCATTTGTTGGGTGGTGTTTGGATATGGGGAAACCTTTTGCATTAGTGAAAAGGTAGGCACATTAAAGGTGAAAATTTGCTAGTGTGAATGGAAATGCCTCTAGGAGTCTAGGGTGTTAGTGACATCAGCTATTAGCCCAGTCCCACCTTGGTCTTTATTATTTTTGCATCATCTTTCCGTAGTGAAAATCAATAGGAGCAAAGTAAAAAGTATGGTATATCCATATGGTGTTTCTCTATTTTTTGCCATGTCCATTGAGTCAAGAATCCCACTTTTTGCTTGTTACACGTTGGTGTGTCGATGTGGAGTAAAAATACTAAATGGGAGTGGAGGAAACATTTTCGTTGGAGTAAGAAGGATGTCCTTGTTTCATGTTAGATGCCTAACTCGAGAAAAGTAGTGACCACTTGCCTAACTTGCTGGTGTTATTCCTATATTATTTCTCCAACTGTTTGATGAAATATAACTCACTAAATAGAATGTTTGATAGAATGGTTTCATGTAAATCTTTTGCTCCAATTTCACATTCAATAGCGAACACCAAAAAGGAGCAAAACCTGCACAGCTCAACTATTTCGTGAGTGAAGTGAGTCAAGCCAAGTTTTGAAATCACAACCGAAAATCACAAAACCTAGTCTTTTCCTCACACATCTACTGCTTCTGAAAGAAAACGAAAACGCTCTGAATCCCTACTTCCAATTAGGTGATTTCTGTAATTCAAATTTTTATTTTCCTTTGTCAGGTTTTATTTTTATTTCATTTTTCTTCTTCACCCACATCTCAGTTGTCGAGAAGTGAAGTCACTTTCTTTGAATTTAATCCATTGGAAACTCTGAAGTTGGGGTCGTTAGTTCTCTCCTTATTTTTACATTCTTCCTGAAAAATCATCATCTTTTCGTGTTTTTGTTCGAAAGAATTGCTAGGTTGTGTTCAAAATCGATTTGAGTATCTGGATCAGTAAACCCTCAGCTCCGTACAATGATGGATCTCACTTGGATTCCTCTCAAATTGAAATTGATGCGGAAGCACGCCTGTAACTAGGTAGGAAGAACAAGATATGCCTGTAGATGGACGGTAGAAGAAGAAAGGAAGAAGATAGAAAAAAGGTATGCCTTCAATATTTTCATTCAATATTCACTGTGGTTGTTGTTCTCAACCGATTACATGGCTTTATATATATAAAAAAAATGATAGAAAGAAAGAAATCTAGAAATAAACCTACACGGAATTAGAATCTCACACATACTAGGAAACTTCCTAATTTATTCTAAAATGAAAATAACAACTTCTAATCTTATCTAGACTCCTAAACCAATAAGGAAAGCCACCGACTTGACTTTCTTCCAAGGACTCTGAAAATAAAATTCTAAAATACGAAAATAGTACGTACTCCATGTAGTTGTGTGTATCCTACATAAAAAATGGTAGTTATCTAGTCAACCATTGGTTGGGTGGTGTTCGGATGTGGGGAAACCTTTTGCATTAGTGAAAAGGTAGGCAACTTAAAGGTGAAAATTTGCTAGCGTGAATGGAAATGCCTCTAGCAGTCTAGGGTGTTAGTATTAGCCCAGTCCCACTTTGGTCTCTATTATTTCTTCGTCATCTTTCTACAGTGAAAATCAATAGGAACAAAGTAAAAAGTATCGGTATATCCATATGGTGTTCCTCTATTTTTTGCCATGTACATTAAGTCAGGAAACCCACTTTTTGCTTGTTACACGTTGGTGTGTCGATGTGGAGTAAAAATACTAAATGGGAGTGGAGAAAACATTATCCTTGGGGTAAGAAGGTTGTCCTTGTTTCTTGTTAGATGTCTAACTTGAGGAAAGTAGTGACCACTTGCCTGGCTTGCTGGTGTTATTTCTATATTGTTTCTCCCACTGTTTGAAGAAATCTAACTCACTACATAGAATGTTTGATAGAATGATTTCGTGTAAATCTTTTGCTCCAATTTCGTATTCAACAACGAACACCAAAAAGGAGCAAAGATAAAGTGTGGTTTCTCCATTGTTGGATTTCTTCATTCTATGTTATCCAATGTTTTCTCCACTCAGTATGTCGAACCCAACTTTCACTTACCCCACATTCACATTCAAATGCCACCTTAGCTTTTCTTTCAATGATATCTGTAGAATTTAGGAATTTGGCAATTTAGCCTCTCTATCGATATCAGTATAAATAGGAATTACAAGTCTCACAGATGAGGAAAGAATCAATCACATACAAATTACAATCCCGTGATTAGGAAAGAGAATCATTACCGATACACAATATCGGAAAGTCAAGACTTTCCGTTAATAATATCCATTCATAGATCACTGCGGTCGAAGAGATATCCATTCCAATAGGGCAGATGCTTGTGGGCATTTGTGGGCATTTGTGAAATTTATTTTATACTCTGATTGGGTTTGACATTTGCACTCTTGGGGAACCATATATTTATAATCCAGCAAACAAACCAAATAATACCTATAATTTATGCCTGTAAATGGATCCAGATCCAGCCCGTGGACCTTCCGGCCCGGATTTTGGAGTACATTCGACTCATGGATCCAGATATACCTTTTATAATTTTGGAGGGTTTTCCCTTTTTTTAAATAATTTTTGCTTACTATTTATTATTATAAAATAAATAAAGGCAAGCCATATAGACACCCCCATTTTCTGTCAGCAGACACTGCATTTTGTTTTAGGGCTGAAATTACCATTTTGCCCTTCCTTCTTTCCGTGTTTTTTCGACCGAACGAACAAACAGTTCATTTTTCCTTCATCCTATCGATCTTATACGAATATACAATCGTCCGATTGAACAGACAGTTTATTTTACATTCGTCTGATCAATCTTTTACGTATAAATAGGGTTGCAACTCAGGTCGGGTTTTAGCCTGACCTGCATGATCCGACACGAGAAATGATGCGGGTCGGGTCAAGAATTTCGGGCCAGCGGGTCGTGTCAGGTTGAGAAGATAAAAGCCAGCATGAAATTCGGGTAGGGTCGGGTTGAGGATTTTACAAGTTAACCCGACCCGACCCGACCCGACACGACCCAACCCGACCCGACCGGGCTAAAATTTGGCTAAAATGGGTTTAGAATGCGGGTCGGATCAGAATTAGGGTTGATTCGGGTCAGAATTCGGGTCAGGTCGGGCTCCATATATATCAACTCGGGTCGGGTTGGGTTTTAAGAAATCTGACCCGAGTTGTAGCCCTGTGTATAAACAATTGATCGATTGAACAGACAGTTCATTTTACGTTCGTTCGATCGATCTTATACTTATAAACAATCGACCAATTGATAGTTTAAGATTGTCTGATTGATTATCACTCGAAGAATGTTGGAGTAAATGTGGTTGCAATAAACAATGCGGAAATCGTGTGGGTCAACCATGCAAGAGCTCATTCACATTGCTTATGTCACTATGTGTATCCTTCTCTTGTTTACAGTCGTGGTTCCGTGCTCAGTTAACTTTAAGGTAAATAATTGAGAATCATGTAAACCTAGATCCACAACAACACCATTGTGCACCATCCACCTGGACAACTCGTCTTTCCTTTTCTAAGTCCAATTTTCAAAACATCACTTTTGCTTGATTTTCTTGTCATGGTACACACAAGATGCATTGAGAGTGCTAGATATAATTCTTAGGCAAATATACCCTAAGAATAGTATGCTCCTATGTTGAGTCCAATTTTTCAAAACATCCGCCTTTGCTTGAATTTCTTGTCATGGTATACACAAGATGCATTGAGAGTGCTAGATATAATTCTTAGGCAAATATACCCTAAGAATAGTATGCTCCTATGTTGAGCCCAATTTTTCAAACATCCACCTTTGCTTGATTTTCTTGTCATGGTACACACAAGATGCATTGAGAGTGCTAAATATAATTCTTAGGCAAATATACCGTAAGAATAGTAGGCTCCTATGTTGGGCCCCATTTTTCAAAACATCCACTTTTGCTTGATTTTCTTGTCATCGAACACAGGATGGCCTTGAGAGTGCTTGATCTTATACTTACAAACAATCGACCGATTGATCCTTTGTGATCGTCCGATTGATCCTTTACAGTCGACCTCTTAGTGAAGATCGATCAGACGATCACAAAGGATCAACCAGACGATTGTTTATACGTATAAGATCGATCGGACGAATGTAAAATGAACTGTCTGTTCAATCGGACGATTGTATATTCGTATAAGATCAATCGGACGAAATAAAAATGAACTGTCTGTTCGTTCGGTCGAAAAAACACAAAAAAATGGAAGGACAAAATGGTAATTTCACCCCTAAAGAAATGCGGTGACTGCTCGTAAAAAATGGGGGTGTCTATATGACTGGCCTAAATAAATCTAAGTATGACATGCTTAAGGATTTATACTCATTGTTTGGAAATTTCAATGCAAATACCCTATTTTCAAAGTTTAAATATATGAGTCTATTTGGTAACTTATTCACTTCAAGAAAATGACATTATTATTATTATTAATGATGGAGAACTTCAAGGCCCCATCTTTGTTGAAAACTAAGTAAAACTTTGGATGGATGCAAACCTCCACAAGCCACGAACATTAAATTACTACGAAATTCAAACTTAAAACTTGTAGTTCCAGTTGAACTTTGTGCGGAGAAAAAATAAAGGGATTATCAATGTAATGTTACACAAGAATATGTAATAATTTTTTATTTCATTTTCAATTAAAAAATTATTTGTTAAAATTCATTAAAAAGAATTATATACTAAACATCATTCCTTCGTAATTTCAACAATAACAACTCAAACGGAAGAATAAAAATTAAATTTTTAGTGGATGATTTATACTATCATACTGACTAAACCCATTCCTGACAGAGAACTGCATCAGCATTCATTTTATCAATTCATAAAAGGAGAAAACACATTAGAAGCGATGTATCCAACTCAGTCCATTTTTTCATTTGTTCTCACTCTGAGTCTTAGTCTGCTTGATAGCCAAATGTATTTTCTAACATTTGATGAATTTCATAATCTTGTGGATTTTGCAGATTAGGTGTTGATTGATAACATTTTTTAGGGAATTGTCTGTGGAAGATTCTCTTGTTTTTCACTTTTAAACAGCAACCAAAATTTTCTCTTGTAATGATCTTTCTTCCTAATAAAATTCTCTCTTGTTACTGCTCAAAAAAAAAAAAAAGCAGCAACCAAATTTTATTTCCTTCACTTGTTTTTTTTTTTTTTTTAATGTTTGTTTTAGCAGTGATGCAGCCAAGTCCTTGGCATGGTTGGATTGACACTAGTGGGAACGGATTGGATGTTGATCACTGTATTTGATAGACTAAAATACCTCTAAATAGATCAGAAAGTAACGTGGATTCTTTGTAATGTGAATATTGGAAATTCCACAAAGTAATTATTCCATAAAGAAATTAACCAAACAACCAACTTCGATATTCAACAGTATCACTGTCATGGCATAACAAAATTTCAGTGCATCATTGTTTTGATTCCCTGTGATTGCAATTGAAGCTGAGATCTTGGAATGAATGCATAATTAGTCCAGTGGTAGTTGGTTCAAGTCAGCAGGTTATAACAATCAGTAATAACACCGCCTGCCTATCGCTTATTTTCTAAGTTCAACACTTTAAATAAAAGACAACCAAAAAAAAAAAAACTATGGAACAGCTGACATTTACAGAATACCACACACTGATCAACATTAAATCCCACCTCTTGTTTGTGAATCATTTGAAACACGCTGAACTAAAGAGACAGAAACAGCAGTTTGAAGTTTACATACACATGCAGTGATCAAAGTGATCGACGGCCCATTCAGATTTACTCAAAATATACATGAAAAGTAAGCAAACACAGATACTCTGACTATGATGGCTAGTGGGTCTTCTTCAGACGCTTGGGCTGCCTCGTAATATCTTTTGTCATATCCTCAGGCATTTTCATTTCAGTATACGGCTGCAAGACAATGAACGAAAAATGAACGGTCACTTCATGCAACATCTAAAATATCCATTTTTAATAATTACTCAAAACTATACATGCGCAAGCACATGAATTATTAAAAAGAAAACACCCAAACGTGCACACATACACACAGAGAGACCAGTCTGCAGACTCCACTGGTTGAGCTTGAGACGTTTCTGTAAATAGGGTTTCTACCCCAGCAATCTCTCTCCAAATAAAAAATGAATAATCACAATGAAAATAAATTTAGAATAGGCTGAGGCCCATGCAAATACATAGAAGCCTCTAATGTCTATCCGAACTTTATGCTTGGCAAGGAAGGTGCCAGTTAATCTCCCTATTCAGGTTCAAGCCACCATTGGCTACAAACCTCAATAGAGTTTCAAGCTTAATGCTGAAGACCCTGAGAGTGGAAAATGTCTTCAAACCAAGAAACAAGAAAACAGTTACCTAGAGGGTGTTTGGGTTTGTAAGATTTAGTTCAGATTTGTAAGCAAATAAGCCACTGGAGTCGTGGATGGAAGGGTCTGGCATGGGAAGAAAATAAAATATTGCTCAGGCAGAATATGGTTCAGAACAGATGGTGCAAGGAAGGCAAGGGAAGAAGGTAGATGGGACTGATGGATAGCAATAGGATCAGGGAAGAGGGTTGGGAGATCAGGAGATGGGTCCAATGGAGGGAAAATGTACACTTTGTTCAGAGAAGAGCAGAAGCTTCACTACCTTAAGAACTTAGGCCATATATGTCGGAGTTGGATGGTAGAAAGGGGACCAATTTGCTGAAAGGGTGACAGACGATGAGAGGAAGCAGCAACATACAAGCATCATTAGCTACACCAAGGAGGATATGATGAATGTAGCTATGATTGTCAAATAGGTAACAGTTAGCATGGGGATTAAGCTAACTGAGATGCAAAATCTAGGCAAAATTGTAATCTCAATGGTGCTTGGCTCAGAGGTTTATTTACTCAGAAGTGGATGGGATTCCACAGCTGGAGTTTGTTTTCTAAGTGGAGAAATGGGTAGAGAATCTAGGTGCTTGGCCAAAGAGGAAGGTTATTTCAAGCTTTTGAGGTGCCCTCTCAATGACTGGAGAGATGGGATTTCCAAACTGCGAGGATCCTACTTGGGCAACAGTCTTAGCATTGATGAGCAGACATCAAACGGTGCTATGGGATAGTGACATCGCTTTGGTGGAACTTGGAAGGGTTGGAGTTCCTGAAAACTCGGATTTGTTCATCACAGACTTATGTTGCAAAGTTAAGCGGAAAGGGAGCTAGACGATTCACTCACAAGACTGAAAGTCTGAAATTATTGATGGGGAATCAGGGATGACATCTGATTGCAGCAACCTTAGTGGTGGCTTGAAGGATGCAGGGGGCAGAGAGCCCAAGCAGCTTGGGCTTCTCTTCCATAGTTCTCAATGGAAGGTTTGCAAGAAGGCAAGGAAATTCTTAAAGAAAAAAAGCAAGGAAGATAAGGACGCAGTCTAAACCAACAGAGAGAGAGTCAGATCTAGATCAATGCAGGAGGTCGTGCAGAGGAGATGGAGGATGTCAAGATCCACCATTTGAATTACTATTGATTGAATACCTAGGATCACCCAACCGAGGTAATTTAAAAAAATGGTTTCAAAATGGCAGCAGCTGATGGAAAACCAATATTAGTTACTGGTCTTCCCTTGTCATCCATATGGAGTGCCTACGTTGTTTCCATTGATCCTGAGCCAATTAAAGTGTTTTTTTAAAAGCAGTATCATAATCATCATCATCATCATCAATTGCCACTATTCCATCTATCTGGGGTCAACTTTTCAAGTTCTACTTCTCTATTTGACCCTATCATAAATCATTATATCCACCATTCTACATCTAACACATCTTTATCCCTTTCCTCCACGTCTTCAAAGGTCATCCTCTCCTTGTACCATCAATTTGTATCATCTCATCTCTACTTACCAAGGCCGTCTCTAGCCTACTACTAATAGGACAAAAACACATTAATTTCTCTCATTTTATTATCCACTAGGGCTAATTTCAATGCCTTCCTAATGCAATAATTTCTATCTTTTAAAGTTATAAACTCATCCAATGTAAAATGCACGTCTCCATTACCTTAATTTTGTCTATTTCTTGTTTCCTCATTGCACAACGCTCTGCTCCATAAAGCGTTGCAGGTCTAATAATTCTTTTATAAAATCTCCCCTTTAGTTTGTATGGAACTCTTTTATCTTATAACACTCCACTAGCTTGTCTACATTTTGCCCACTCCATCCCCATCTTATTGATTATATCTAATTCAATCCCCCATTGAACCCAAGTATCTAAACTTATCACATTGCAATACCCAGTCACTTTCAATTTCAATCGGCTTGCCCTCCCAATCTTCAATTCCCCTAAAGTTGAACTCTATGTATTTAGTCTTTGTTCTAATAATTTTTAATCATTTGTCTCAAAAAAATTCCTCAACAATTCTAGCTTATTATTTAGTTGATATTTTGTTTCACTAATCATTACTCATTTACAAATAGCATACACCACCACATCTCATCTTGTATATCCACTGTTAAGCTCTCCATGATTAGAGCATGAGTTTAATAGCACGATAATTTGCACAATTTTGATTTTTAAGCAATATGGCTAATCCCAATCAGGGCCCTCAATTGAATCATGATACAGACTAGTTGTGTCAGTATAAATAACTAAATCTTCCCTACCAAAATGGGTGGTAGAAACTTTTTGATAAAGGAAACTTTCAAGAGATATAGGCAATCCGTATTGATTGTTGCATAATTATGCAAAAAATCAAGTCATTAGCCCGATCAGTGGAAATATCTTTTCACCATGTTTGTCAACAAGGTATAATACACTGGAATTTTTTGGCAACGCAAGCAGTGGAGAGGGAAGAACTTCAGTTGGGGCTTTAGAAGAGTGTGATGGTACCTGTTATAGATTCAAAGAGATGCTATAGCTTTTTATACATTGGTATAGTGGGGGCTTGTATACTTCCATTTTGTAATCTTTATTGAGTAAGGAAATTTCGTCAACTTTCGGGAAAAAAAAAACTACAGGGAACACAAGTTATGAAATAATGATCCATGAGCCACATTGAAGATGGGACTTCATGGTGATGATCATTTATTATGTTTGTCCTTTTTCGTAGTTAGACTATCATCATTGTAGTTATTTTTTCCACATATACAGGTTTAGTTTTCATATTTGGTTCTTGGAAAATTATTTCACAGACAGACTGCATATCTGATGCCCATAATGTCAATTAAATACTTGCAACAATGAGCACTTGCCAATTGTGCAACAAGCTTTTGGGTGTATATTTTAGTCACCATTGGCTGGATTGTCTTGAACATGGCCATTCCATTCAGGTGATTGTCGAAAGTAGTAACTGATCTATACTGAACACTTGAAGAACTGCCTATATTGATTATTGGAGCCCTTTCTAGATAAGTTCACATCAAAACAAATTGCACAAATGCATAAATTATGTAAAGAAAATAATCATATTTTGATGATTTTTTAATTGATTCATTATTTCGTTTAAATATATTTTTTGAATGGTGATCATATTTTGATGATTGAACCTTTCTTATACTAAAATCATAAGATGTGGAGTCATGCGAACCCTCATCTCACGAATCTAAAGCCCAAACACTTCACCAACGATCCCTCCATGACTAGAGACAAACCTCTAACCAATCTTGTCCAACAGCGGGCCTTAAATTGAACGGATCAGGCCGGAATGGCACTGAGAGTCATTACACCCTTCCATTTCATAAATCCAATTGTGGGGTCTACAAATGGATGACACCAAATGGGGGCATATACCGATTCATAAGTGGTGGTCGATGAAGTGTTTGATTTTGTGAAAGGTGGAGCCTGCATGACCCATGACCGACAACTAAACCATAACCATGATTTGGCCATCACCATATGACATTACCTATCAAAGAAATGAAAAGCGATCAATTGGAAAACTTCATGCCAATAATGCTACCAACAAAAAAATATTACCAAATCGAATAATTAGTCAAGGAGAATACTTTTACAACATACATTTCAAAAAAAAAAAAACTTTTACAACATTCTCACCACAAAATCATCTTTAAAAAAAATCTAACACAACCTTAACAAATCATGCAATATCAAGTTTTTTCCTGTGGTTATGATGCATAAATAAATGGATGTTGTAGAAAAAAGAACCAAAATAATCTTCAATGAATAATAAATTGCTAACCTCTTCCCATTTTCTTTGGAGTTCTAGAAGTTCTCTACAATATTTGAGACATTCAGCATGGTACACAGCAGCTAGGTCTTTAATCAGTGCCTTCCTTTTGATAATGCCGATCACTACAAAATAGAAATTACAAAATTCAAAACAAAATCCTAGAACTTGTATGATAAACATAAAATAATCAATTTACCCAATTAATGAGAGAGAGAGAGAGAGAGAGAGAGAGAGAGAGAGAGTTGTAAGAGAGTTGAAAAGAACCTCGCAGTAGGCAACTGCTCACTGCCACAACCATATAGGCTGAGGTTTCCCTCATCTTACTAAAAAAAAAAAACAAAACAAAAAAGTTGCAAGGAACTTGACAAATGTTGTAGCACAGTTGGAGACTGCTCTATCATAACCATATAGAATGAGTTTCTAAGTCTTGTTGCCATTCCCTTTTTGAATGAAAATGTAGCAAAGCTGTACAGCACCAGCAATTTCAGCAGGGACTTAATGGGAATAATGTGTCAAAGTTGGGAAACTACTGAAGGACTACTTGAGGTGTTTTGGGTGGATATAGAAGAAATAAGGAACATGGGGATCAAGGAAAAAGAACAAAGAACTTAAGTTACAAACCTTGGTCAACTACAACAAAGAGGTTGATCCAGATAAAGGGAAGTGAGTTGAAAAAGGATACTAAAGAAACTGACACGGAATGTGGAAAAACTGAAATGAGGCCTCCTAGCTCAATCCAAATGGGTCTCCATGAAGGAAGTAATGAAAAAAGAACATCTGAATATTTTTCTTTCGCAGGAAACTTAGAGGGAAGAAATTGAAGACTGCATGGTGAGGATTATTTGCAGGAGTAGGGTCGGAAAACCAAAGATTTCCAAGGAGCCTCTAGGGAAATGTGGATTTTCTAGGACACCAGCATTTGGTAGGAATTACCACTGGCACAGAGGAATTTCTCTATGATAGTACTGTTAGTAGAGGGACCAATTGATAGATGAAAGATTATCTGATATATGGTCCTAATGACAAGTACAAAAAAAAACTACTTCAGCAAGAACTCTCTGACATCCAACAAATAAGCAACATTTATAGGTGTTGAGGTGGAGAGTTCAATTTGGCACATGAGATGAGGAAGATCTAATTAGGAAAGGATGCAGAAAGATCACTATTTTTGAATAACTGCATTGAGCTGCATCATCTCATTGATCTTCCTCTGGGAGGAGCTACATACTTATGATCAAACCATCAAGATAATCAACCAAAAGATATGGGCTGTGTTTGGATCAGGATTTTCTAGAGAACTTGAAAATGGGCTGTGTTTGGATCAGGATTTTCTAGAGAACTTGAAAATCAAGGGGTTTCCCTGTAGATGGTGAACTCCATACCTATACTTTCCGTATTATTTAAAACACCTTGTTTGGTAAATTTAAGGTGGAGAACGAGACCTTCCCTAGCAGACAAGTAAAAATTTTATTTTCCACTTTTGCTTAGTAATAATACATCACTACTCACAATATGTAGGACACATTTACTTACTTGCTCAGTAGGAAAGGACAATCATGTAAGTAAGAAATGTGTGGTGGGGCCCACATCTCATTTCCAATCATCATATTCATATTTTACTTTAAGATGATTGGATTGTTGATCTTGTGGTCATCTGGGTGATTATTCTACCATTATGGTTCATATTGTTAGAAAACCATGGCTTGATAGCATTCTTGAAGTAGAACTCACTCCAAAAGCTAGTCGTTAAGAGGAGGGTGCCTCAAGTGTTATATGGAGTCATTGGTTTCTAAAATTAACTGATATGGGACCTTTTGTCACTTCACACTCGCTCTCACATGCAGTTGGGACCCGATGACTGTACGCGGAACCTGCTCTGATACCATATTAGAAAACCATGACTTAATAACATTCTTGAGGTAGAACTCACTCCTAAAAACTAGCCGTTGAGATAAGAGTACCTCAAGTGTTATATGGAGTCATTGGTTTCTCAAATTAACTGATGTGGGACTTTTTGTCACTTCACACATATGTCATAGATGTCATACCATTATTTGTTCATTTCTCTCATTTAATCTTAAAAATTCTATATTTGAAAAAATCTCCCACATACCTTACTAAATTGCAAGTGCTAATGATTTTTTTGTCATTAATAAATGAAAGAGGAAGAGCAATAACATATATAATGATTATAATCCACGCTTTGATTGAGAAATAAAAAAAATCAACCATATGTCGCAAAATGGCTAAAAGCCATATAGGGGTATAGAGAAGTTGAGGATGAGAGGAATTGAGAATGTGGATTGATTTCCCCACCTTTGCTGGGAAGAATTTTTTAGGTGTGGAATCTCCACATCTAAAATCAAAACAGTGTGAGCTTGCATTTTTAGAGTGAGTTCAACTTTCCCACCCCAACTCACCCTGATCCAAACACAGCCATGGTCTTCGATAGGCATAACACAATATAGGACTCAAAAAGCCAACTCCAAAGAGATGAGAAAAAGGTTGTTCACATGACAATCATCATTTTCTCTATCCAAAGAACACTTCGAAGTATGTAGCCTATCTATTCACAAAGTAGTGCTGAAACCTATCTTTGATCACTCTCCAATATTACCAGATTCTAGTTTGGCATTGTGGAACCCATACTGGTTTGTTTTGAGTTGGATGGATGAATGAGAAGGATTTTGAGGAGAACATCAAGAACTGGTGGGATGAGGTGAACACAATGGATGGAAAGGATACAGTCTTCATTTGAAGCTTAAACACTTCACGACATCTCAAGAAGATAACTAGTGGGTGGCAGAGGCAGAATTGCGAACAAGCAGTAAACCGATTGAGTAGATTCTGAATGAAATTCTATAGATAGAACAAAAGATGGAAAGATAACAGAAGACCAGCATCTATGGTCACTTGAAGAGGAAGTCTTCTAGTGTCAAAAATCAAGAGTCTAGATGGCTTCAGGAAAGGGGTAAGAACACCTGCTTCTTCTATGGGGTGGCCAATGCAAGACTGTAATAGAATCCAAATGTCCACTGTGGAGATGCGTCCCAACTTCTCACCCGCCTCCCCCTTTCCTTCTTCCTCTCTTCCGTACAGCTCCCAACCATCCTCCTCCCTAATCCTACCACCTTCTTCCGTTCCTACCAGCAATTCCTCTAATCCAACCTTTTCCTCTTCTATCCCTAACTGGAAGGAGAAGAGAAAGAATTCGGTGTCCCCCCTTTATATCCAACCTACCGGATGAGTTTTTCAACCCGGACATCTTTGCTCTTTTTGCTAAAGTGGGGAAAATCAATGATAGCTTCATACCTTTATCCATTGAATCCAAGAAACATCGTGGATTTGCATTCGTTCGATTCAGCTCCGAGGTTGATGCTTTGAGAGGTATTGTCGATGTAAACGGTAGACTCTACAAGGGTAAGAAACTGGTAGTTCAGCTTGCAAAACCTCTCAGAGCTCTAGCTGTAGAAAAGAAATATGAAAATAAGGAAAAAGGACAAAAGGACAGAGACAAAATGTAGAAGTAGAGAATTATCTTTGTCAATATATTGGTCATGTATTCCTCTTAGAAGATACAGTATTTAAATAAAAAATATAGAGACAATCTAAGGAACAAAAAGGGAAATACAATAAGTGTATCCTAATTACAATCTATTTGTGCTGACCTTCAATATATAATGAATCTAGACATTAACTGGGGCCCACATCACTAGACGTGTGACGTGTGGGGCCCACAACACTCCCCCTCAAGCTGGTTCGAAGATATCGAATAGACCCAGCTTGCTAACGACATAATCGAGCTGAGTTCAAGGAACTGATTTGGTGAAGATATCGGCTAGTTGATCCTTAGATTGCAGATAAGGAGTGAAAATTCGCCCTTCTGAAATATGCTGACGAAGAAAGTGGCAATCAACCTCAATGTGCTTAGTCCGCTCATGAAAGACTGGGTTGGAGGCAATATGGATGGCCGCTTGATTGTCACAGAACATGATGAGTGGATCAACAGGAGCAAACCCATTTCATCGTTGCTCCTCCTTCCTCTGATGTGGTTAATGATAGTGCTCCTATGACTCATCAGGATCTTAACTTCATACTGGAATGCCTTGAGCGCCTTCAGTCCTCTGAGGTATCTAATGTTGTTTCCTCTTCTTCAGGTAATGAATCCTCTGCCCATCATGCCTCTCCTACTTCCTGGATTGTCAATTCTGGTGCTACCGATCATATGGCTGGTATGTCCACCCTCTTCTCTTCCCTTTCTCCTATTAGTGGTCAGGTCAAATTAGCCAATGGCTCCTTCACTAATATTGTTGGGAAAGGAATTGTTCATGTTTCTCATAATTTGGACCTTCACTCTGTTTTGCATGTTCCACATCTATCCCGCAATTTGGTATCTGTTAGCGCATTGATTAAACATTTGAATTGCTCAGTCACCTCTTTTTCCTTCTCATTTTAACAAGTAGTTAATACGCCTTCTGGCCAATAGGACGAGGGGACGCACATAGTAAAAAGAAGAGATCTGGCCACCTCAAGAAGGTGACGGTTCTTTCGCTCAGCTATACCATTCTGTTGAGACGTGGAAGGACAAGAGAACTGAGAATCAATGCCATGTTTTTCCAAAAAAGTAAGAAAGGAGTGGGACAAATAAGGAAAAAGGACAGAGACAGAATGTACAAGCTGAGAATTAACTCTGTCAATATATTGATCATGTATTCCTCTTAGAGGATAAAGTGTTTAAATAGAAAATATAGAGATAATTTAGGAAACAAAAAAGGAAATACAAAAAGTGTATCCTATTACAATCTATTTGTGTTGACCTTCAATATACAATGAATCTAGACATTAACTGGAGCCCACATCACTAGACGTGTGACATGTGGGTCCCACAACACTAGTTGTTTCTCCTTTAATGTCTGATGAGGAAATTGTGGCTTGGATATCGAAGTGGGGTGTTGATGCGGAGCATAATATCAATCCCTTTTTTTTGCTCTTTCCGTGTCTCTGCTATTTTTGTTATGCTTTATTTTCTTTCTTTCTTTTGTTAGTTTATTTTTAGATGAGAATAATTATGTAATTTTAGTTTCCTTACTTGGGGATAAGACAATCTTATAAAAGCCCTCTCTTGTAAGCATTATGACGGATAGTTGAATGAATAAAAGCTTGAGAAAGTTTTCGCAAAATACCTGTGAGTGGTGCGACAATCTTTGGGAGTGATTCCTTAGCGTGAGGCTTGGCGAGAGGCCCTACTTCTGATTCAGGTACTTCTCTTCCCCTTCTACCTCTCTTGTCTTCTTCTCTTTTCTCCTTCACCTTCGTCCCCTTTCCCTAACCAGATCCACCTTTCCACCATCCCCAAATCCCCTCTTTGGCTTCCGTGACTTCCGCTACCCCTTTGCCTCTTTTCCTTGCAGCCGCAGCCTTCGTCTCTCACTGATTCGATCACCAGCCCTCTTTCCTTTTCGCCTCAAGCCTTCCATCAAGTTTGAAGCCTTGTAGCTCTTCCTTTTCCACTAGTTCCTTCCGTATCCTCTATTTATTCCTTCCTTGGAAACCTAAGTTATATGCAGATGTCCATTTTAAACTATATACTTATTTGAACCCATGTGCCACTTCATTCGAATCCATTTCTTTTATTTGTTTAATCTTTCATGTAATTATTTACATCAGATTTAGGGGATATTTTACATGATTATGTGATAAATTTATGTTAATTAATTGCATATATTAATTGGTATTTAATTTCAGCCCATTTTAATTTTAGGGTGCATTATTTTCATCCCTTTTAATATTTAGGGGACCACATTTAGGTATTTAGGGTTACTCTATCCCTTGTCCTGCATCAAGTGTTCTCGGGTCGGTGCATGTGTCACGGATGGACCATTCACATGCACTGATCTCGTTCGGGGTAGCTGAGGAAGCAAGTAGGCTTGTTGTTGAGTTCCCAATCTTCCATGATCCTCCTTTCTCCAATCTTTGTTTCTGGTCCGAGGAGCGGGATTTGTTGAGCTGCTGGATCAGAGTCTCAGGGATCCCTTTGCGTGCTTGGTTCAATGATTCCCTTCTGGCGATTGGAAATTTTCTCGGCAAGGTGGTAGAAATTGACCCGAGCACCATTTCTGGCAGGAATCTTCAGTTTGCTCATTTCAGAGTGCTTCTATGGCCCAATCTTGCAGAGATTAAAAGGATTCCTCTTAAAGCTAGAGCTTCCTAGATTGAGTTGACTGTGGAGATTGAAGATAGTAACAGTGCTTGCGGCATATCGACCCCTTCACCTCAGGTTCGATTTGCTTCGCCTCCGGTGAAGCCTTCTAAGCGCGAATCTAACCTCTCGACCTGCCCCTCCACGTGGCACACCAACCCTACTGCTGAGCCTGTCAGTATCCCTCTACCTCTAGCTTCTTCGCCTAAGCACATCACCTTCACATCCCTACATGTTTTCCGCCTGCAATTGTTAATCCCTTAGCAAGTTCGGCGACTGCAAGTGTACCTCCCTTCGAGTCGTACCCTGCTGAGAGCCCTCCTCCTGAGCAAAACCACCTATCACCTCAACCCATTGGAAACTACCTTTCGCCTTCCGCAGCGGTATCCCTCTCTTTGCCTTGTGTTGCACCTTCATGTCCTAATCCCCCTTTTTTTAAGCCTCGCACCCTCCCCTCACGTGCAGGAACTTAAAGTGCCTCCAGTGTCTGGTACTGGGTCGGGTATGAACCTTCATTTGGGTCAGACTGGCTCAGCCCATTGTCCTATCAAACCGAGCCAGTTTTTCGGACCTTTCTCGCCCAAGCCCTCTTTCTACCCCTTCAACCCAACCTTTGTCCCTTTCAGGCCCCGTCCAATCCTATTCAACTCAAGGCCTTCCTACCAAAACCCACAGCCTTCACCGAGTCCAGAGGCCCTACACATTGGATTGAACCCTTTCGACTTCCATCCTAGAGGCTCCAATCCTAGAGGGACTCTTCAGCCATCTCTAATTCCATCTCCTAGTATGCATCCTATTTACAACCAGCACCTCTCCTAGGAAGACCGTCCACATCAGGAGAGATCTACCTCTCACAGTGACACTCGTGATTTCATCATCCCCGAGCAATCCTCCCCAATACAGAAGAATTCTTGCCGTGCTAGTCAACATGCTAGATCTCTGTTGTCTGAACCATGGAGAATTTACCAGCCTTCTGGTGAATCTCTCTCTCTGCTGGTCAAAGCTCTCCTTTTGCCTGAGACTAAAATGTCGCATTCATCAAGAAGTTGCCAATCAACTGGCGTGCGAATGTGGTCCAACCCTGTTACTGACAATGGACACTCTCCTTCACTAGCCCAGATGAATCGGAATAGTGCTATCCTAGACCTCCCAGTTGGTCCCCAAAATGACATCTTGGAATCGGATATTCAACTGGCTAGTAGGCAGATTTCGCCTTCAGTCCAAAGTGATGGTGATGAAGTTGAGCATTCTGGCAGTCCTTCTTCCAATTGGATTGATAATCGCATGATCCAGGTAGGTAGTCTGATGGGTTTATCTTTGGAAGGCCAGGAAGACTTACTTCGCTCCTACCTAGATACAATCAAGAAATTAAATTCTAAGAACAACGATCGAACCCTATGACCCAATTCCTACTCCTTTTAAACAACATTAACCATTCATTTTCTTCCATGGGGTTCGGCCATGATTCCTTTACCTCTTCCTTTGGACATCCTAGCCATGATCATATTCTTTGATGGGTTTGGCCAATCCTCATGACCAAACCTAATCACCTCCTTTTCATGCTCAATGGTTTTGTACATCCCTTTTTAAGATTTGGATGTTCAAGGAACTGATCAAGCTTCTTTGGTTATCTTACTAACTAAAAATTGTAGAACACTTACCGTTTCCGCGACTCCACCGATTTGGTCTTTGCTCCGGTTTGCTCTTCCGTTCCTTTCTTAGTCCTTCCTTCCTTCTCCTTTAACTGAGATTGATCTTGTTGCAGTCCTTGAGGTGGTTCGGCTAGGGTATAGATTTGAGAGATAGGAAACCTTGAGATGGTAAAAATTACTCCAAGTCTTTGAAGGGGACGTCCAAGAGAGCAAGAAAATGGAATGAGAATTTCTCCAAGTGTTTGATCTTTCCTCTTAGATTGCTGGCCGTCCTAGGTAGAGTGTGAGGGAGAGATGGTCAAGAGGGATTATCTTTCCTATCTCCTCATGAGATAAAATTCTCAAGAATCCAACATGTGAGCCATTCAAAATTTGAATATTTTAAATGTGAAATAATCTCATTATCCCTCCATGAGCATCCTTGTCTTGATTTTGAAATAAGCCAATCCATAAACATCTCCATTTGCTTTGAATTTCAAATTTTACAACCAGCTCCAACGTGTATCAATTCTAGCTCTTCCATTTCTTTTGTTTGAATCTCCAATATTAAAAACCGTCCATCCCATTTGAATTTCAAACGTATTTCATTTGTTTGAAATTCAAATATTAAACACAACTCATTTGTTTCAATTTAAACTTTAAACCTCCCTCATCTTTCCAACGTGTATCCATTGCCTTTGAATTTGAAACAAACCTATATCCTTCCATCTCTCCATCGTGTACCATTAATTTGAATTTGAACATAGCTTCCTCCATCTTATTTGTTTGAAATTCAAACATGAAACCGTCCACTCCCTTTATTTTGAATTTTAAATATATTCCCTTTACTTGAATTTCAAATATTGAGTCCATCTCCTTCATTTAAATTTTAAACATGGAGCCGTCCATCCCTTTACATGCAAAATGTAAACCGTCTTTCTTTTGTTTGAATTTGGATTTGAAATATCAATCGTACGTCCCGTCGTTTGAGTTTGAATTTGAATTTGAGATATATATACCGTACGTCTCGTTTATTTGAATTTGAATTTGAAATACAAACCGTACGTCTCGTTATTTGAATTTGAATTATAAACCGTACGTCTAGACTCATTTAATTTAGCTCAACTCACTTGGTGGTCAACCAAATCAAACACGCTCCAATGGGTCCCAATTGGACATTTTGACCCAATTAGCAAATTTGACCCAATTGAATATATTTTACCCAATTGTTCCAATTGTAACCTTATCCAATAAATGGCAAATTTCATAAATATAAGTAATATAAAAATTCCAAGGTGTTACAATACAATCCTCTTTTTAATATTTTCGTCCCGAAAATCGAACGAAGTAGGATTCCAAAATAAATTACATGAATAAATCAGGGTGAGCCGTTCTCATTTCCGATTCGAGTTCCCAGGTGGCTTCCTCAATACCATGTTGATCCCATACCACCTTGACGAATTGGATTGCTCTGTTTCGTAACACCCTTTGTTCAGTCTCCACTATTCTGACAGGCTTCTAAATGTACGTGGCGTCGCTTTGCACATCTATGTCTTATATATTCAGTACATGAGACGGGCCGGGATTGTACTTTCTCAGCATCGACACATGAAACACATCGTGTAGAGATGCCAATTGTGAAGGAAGTGCTAACTGATAGGCTACTTCCCCCATCCTTCTTATAATTAGAAACGGTCCCACATATCTTGGTGACAGTTTTCCGTTTTTTCCAAATCTCATGTGCCCTTTTCGTGGCGAGACCTTCAAGAACACCATGTCCCCCACTTCGAATTCTAGGAACCTCCTCCTTTTATCCGCATAGCTCTTTTGCCGACTCTGTGCAGTCAATAGATGTTGACGAATCAACTGAATTTGTCCTGTAGTCTCTGCGACTAGCTCGGGTCCAATCAGCCCAGGCTCGCCGGGCTCTGTCCAGCACACTGGTGACCTGCATGGTCTACCATATAAGGCCTCGAATGGGGCCATCTGAAGGCTTGCCTGGTAGCTATTGTTATATGAGAACTCTACCAGCAGCAAGTGATCCTCCCATCCGCCCTTGAAGTCTAGCATGCAAGTCCTCAACATATCCTCCAATATTTGTATTGTCCTTTCTGATTGTCCATCAGTCTGTGGATGGAACGTTGTGCTAGTCAGTAGATCGGTCCCCATGGCCGACTGCATGCTCTGCCATACTCTGCCAGTAAATCGGTCATCTCTGTCAGATACTATAGTCCGTGGGATACCATGTAATCTGATGATGTCCTTGATGTACCGCCGACCCAATGTCTCCGATGAATCTGTCATCTTGATAGGGATAAAATGCGCAGACTTGATCAGTCGGTCTACCACGACCCATATAGCATCATTGCCCTTTGAGGACCTCGGCAATCCCGTCACGAAATCCATGGAGATGTGCTCCCATTTCCATTCCGGCACTGATAAGGGTTTGAGTAACCCTGGTGGCTTCTGATGTTCCGTCTTAACTTGCTGACAAGTTAAGCAACGAGCCACGAACTCTGCAACATCTCTCTTGAGTCCATGCCACCAATAATGTTTTCTTCAGATCGTGATGCATCTTGGTGCTGTCCGGATGAATGGAGAGCTTAGTCTGATGTGCCTCCGTCAACAACTCTTTTCTGCAGCTTTTTGGCACATATATTCTACCCTGGAATACAAGACCCTGCCCTGGTCGTAATTCCCAATCTGGTATGACTACGCCAGTTGACATTTTAGCCCATATTTCTTTCATTTTTGGATATGTTCGCTGCTCCTGTTCAATTTTGGTAACCATGTTGGACTATATGATCAAATTGTAAATTGTCCCATGGTTATTGAGGTAGAGTCTAAACTCTCGGATGGTATTCAACATCTCCCATTCTGTTCTGATTAAACATGCCACTGATGCATGAGATATGCGGCTGAGTGCATCTACCACCTTATTTGCCTTGCCCGGATGGTATCGAAGCGCGAACTCGTAATCTGCCAGATATTTCATCCATCTGCGCTGTCTCAGGTTGAGCTCCTTCCGATCAAATAAATACTTCAAGTTCTTGTGATCTGAAAATACATCAAACTTCTCACGATATAAATAGTGTCTCCAGCTTTTAAGAGCGAAGACCACCGCAGCAAACTCCAGATCATGTGTGGGATATAGACGTTCATGTACTTTCAACTGTCTTCACCCGTATGCCACCACATGATTATTTTGACTGAGTGAACACCCCAGCCCCTCTCCTGAAGCATCACAGTATACCTCATAACCCTTGCCTCTTTCCGGTAGAATTAAGATAGGGGCAGTTGTGAGTCTGTCTTTCAGCTCCTCGAATCTCTGGTTGCACAGATCTGACCATTCATATTTGACTCCTTTCTGAGCGAGTCGAGTAAGTGGAGATGCTATTTTTGAGAAGTCCATGATAAATTCCGATAGTAACCGGCCAAACCCAGGAAGCTACAGATTTCGGTTACATTCTTTGGTGCTTTCCATTCTTTTACGGCCGCCACCTTAGCCGGATCCACAGCTATACCTTCCTCGGATATAACATGCCCCAAGAAGTTCACTTTAGATAGCCAGAACTCACATTTACTAGCTTTGGCATATAGCTTGTTCTGTCTCAAAGTGTTCAAAACTATCCGCAGGTGTTCAGCATGTTCCTCCTGACTCTTGGAGTAGACCAGGATATCATCAATAAACACAATAACGAACTGATCCAAATACGGACGGAAGATACGGTTCATTAGGTCCATGAACATAGCCGGTGCATTGGTGAGTCCAAATGGCATAACCACAAACTCATATAATCCATACCGCGTCCTGAAGGCTGTCTTTTCTATGTCCTCCTCTTTAACTCGGATTTGATGATAACCGGACATCAGATCAATTTTAGAGAAGTGATTGGAACCCCTCAATTGATCGAAGAGATCATCGATCCTGGGTAAAGGGTACTTGTTCAGGACCGTAAGCTGGTTTAGTTTCCGGTAATCCACGCACATGCGGAGTGAACCATCCTTCTTCTTTACAAACAACACTGGAGCTCCCCAAGATGATATGTTGTTTCGGATGAAACCAAGTCTGAGCAGTTCATCAATCTGCTTCTTTAACTCGGACATCTCAGTTGATGCCATCCGATAATGTGATAAAGACACTGGGGAAGTGCCAGGATACAACTTGATTTCAAAATTGAGCTCCCTCATGGGTGGTAAGCCAGGGAGTTCCTTTGGAAAAACATCCGCAAACTCTTTCACAATTGCCGAAAGTTCAGTGACTGGCGCCTTATTTATGATGATGTTGTTCAATACCACATGGTTCAACCCTTCCCGCAATCTGCTCTGCTTGTCCGTACGAACCGCAAATTGTTTTCCCTCGGTTGACCAAAATGTCACTCTGCGGCGATAACAATCGATGTTGGCCTGAAAACTAGCCAACCAGTCCATGCCGAAGATAATATCGTACTCAGTCATGTCGAGTACCAGATAATTGAACTCAAATCTGAATCCAGCGAGTTCAGTATTTATAGCCGTGCAAATAAGTCCCAAAGAAGTGTCTCCGACCGGGGATACAATTGTAAGAGTTGTAGACAATTTTTGAACTAAAGTACCTGTGGCAGTTACAAATGATGCAGATATAAAGGAGTGTAAAACTCCAGAGTCAAATAGTGCATAAGCATAGGAACTACTGACAACAGCCATACCTTGGATTACTGAATGATCCACGTCCGCTGGAGGAGCTAGAGAAAATAGTCGTCCAGATCCAGTAGGGTTAGGAGCCCGCCCCACCTAGTTATATGTCCTGCCTCCCCGAGAGTTAACTGGCCTAGCTGGTGGGCGGAATGATCCTCTGGTATGAGAGAGCTTGTTGACCTTTGGACACTCCCTCTTGAAGTGACCCGGCTGGTCACAGTGGAAGCAATTGTTCACCCCTCTGGGAGTCTGATTGACTGATACAAATGGAGTGGGCTGGTTGGGACGAAAGCCCCCCGTGGACCCAGTAGATGGTGAGGGTCTACTGAAATTCGGACGGAACCTCTTGTTGGGCTGGAACCCACCCCTCCCACTTGGAGCTTGGCGGTTGTCAAACCGCACCATTGCATTCAACTCCTGTTCTGCTATTGTGGCCTTGCTGACCACCTCAGCCAATG
This sequence comes from Chimonanthus praecox, assembly GCA_022113865.1. Taxonomy (NCBI): domain Eukaryota; kingdom Viridiplantae; phylum Streptophyta; class Magnoliopsida; order Laurales; family Calycanthaceae; genus Chimonanthus; species Chimonanthus praecox. Next base: position 34,471,904 of record CM039094.1, read on the forward strand.
TGGCGCACTTGAATATGGTCACTTTGGCCCTGATGTTTGGCCGTAGACCCCTCTCAAACTTCCTTGCCCTGCGATGCTCTGTGTCCACCATATAAAATGCATAGATGGATAGACTGAGGAATTCCCGGTGATACTCTGCTACCGTCATAGAGCCCTGAACCAAGGACAGAAAGGCTTGCGTCTGTCGCTCCTTCTCCTCCTCCGGAAAGTAGTGTTCCAGAAAGGTTGCTGAAAATTCTTCCCATGTCATGGCCGTCCTCTCCCTTTCTGGTATGAGTGCCCACTACTTCTCCACCACCTCCCACCATTTTCCGGCGTCTTCTATCAGTTGTGAAGTAGCCAGTAGAATCTTGTCAGCATGACTCGAGATCTTAAGTACCTTTAAGATCTGAGTGATCTTCTTCAACCAGTGCTCGGCTCCAACAGCCCCTTCCTTCCCTTTGAAGTAGGGAGGACGCTGTTGCTGGAATTCTCGAACCATACTCCGGTCATTGGCATCCTTGGAACTTTCACTTCCATTCATATGTTGCTGGAGTACCGAAGACACCACTGCTTGAACTAAACTCTGTAGTTCAAGCGGCACATGTGGAATATGCAAGCCGCTCTTCTCCTCTTCCTCCTTTCGAGATGAGTATTCCCGCTCCTTCCTTTCTCGCCGAGAATGATGTGACTCTTCAGAATGGTGTGACTCTTCAGAGTGATGTGACCTTCCAAAATGATGTGACTCTTCCTCATTATGTGTTTTTCCAGCCCCTTCTTTAGGCTGAGAATGCTCTTCCTCTGATGGAGATCTTTCCCTTCCTTCCTCATACTGAATGAGTGGTATCTCTTTTTCTTTCCCTTTCTTGCTTTATGGGATCTTTCTTTTTGGTGCCATTTTCCCTAAGTCATGAAAAAAAATAATTGACTTAGTTTCTTCATACAGTTTGTGTTTTCACTATTTTGGGGAGATTTCCAAATAAGCAATCTTGGTTTTCCTTTGTTTTTGAGGGAGATCTCTAAATACCTAATGTTTGTTTTTCAATTTGGGGGATATCGGGAAAGTATATCCTATTTTGCTATGTTTGGTAGATCAACTATAATGACTGTACTTTTGCTATCTTTCATTGTTGTTCTCAGATTGATTGTTCAGTCTGAGTCTAATGAAGTAAATTAATCCGGGCCCCAGTCAGCGGACTCCGAAGAGTCGGTCAGTTGGGATTCTTATCTGTCAGTGAGACATGAAACCGTCTTAATCTTACTTCGAAAGATTCAACTTCCCGTTTCGCTCTGATACCAACTGTAACACCCCGCCCTTTTCACTCTAAAATCAGTGTAAATTTAAAAAAAATAAAAAATAAATAAACCAGTGATTAGGACGGAATGTCACGACGCGAGTTGAGTCCGGACTTCTAAAGTCCGACCCTTAACTGGCCAAACATACGTGAGCATGGACTAAGTCCATGAGAATGGTTCTCACATAATAAAGTATAACCGTAGCGGAATAACACTTAATCTAACTGCAAATTATAATGGAACCTATGACTACACCATTTTTATTAGATAGCATGGTACATTGTCATTTTTCGATAGTTACCTTAACATAATCATCAATCCAAACCATAGCAATTATTTAACTAATTATTACATGCCCAAAGTCATCAAACTGTCAAATTACATTGTCCAATAAACATAAATAAAAGGTCCATATATCAATCCATAATTAATCCTTTCAAAAGCCCAAGCTCCTATGCTTGGGTTCCTTCACGATCCTCGTCCTTCCCCTTTCCTGCATCATCCACTAAGGAATAGAGGTAGGGCGTTAGACCAACACGCCCAGTAGGTGTTTCCGATTAGGGCTACCACAAGGTTAGAGTATAAAACATGCGAATAATATAAAGGTACATATCATCAAAATCTTACAAAAGCATTGCTATGTATGTGATGCAAATGTAATGAGTCACACCCATCACAAATATACACAGCCTCCCTCCACATTGGTTGTTCAGACGCCCCGACGGAGTGTGGACCCTCCGGTTTCCCTTGATGGGAATTCTTATTATCAAGATACCACCACACAGGTTTTTCGGACGCCCCGACGGAGTGTGGACCCTCCGGCTACATAACCACCACCCCATGCCATGCATGAGATGTCAATGAATACATGATATATGCCATTTGGAACTATATTCTAGCATTTCATAATCCCATTTTGAACATAATACATTAACATAAACTACTCATAAAAATCATGATAAACATTACATATGAGAATGGTTACAAAGAGGTAGGAAAACCTACCTAATGTTCACTTAGTTTGACCCTTCTTTTGAACTGTCTCCCGTTTACAACTTGTACGCCGTTCAAGCAAGTCCCGTGGCCCTATTTTTATAACAGCAAATCAACCTCTTAACCATGTGATTCCAACTTAGCCTAAATCCCAAAAACCCACTTTGTGGGGTTCGGCCATACCCCATGGCCGAACCTCACCCACTTAACTTTTTGGTCTCTCTTTTTATTTAACTAAAACCATTCAATTAACTCAAACTTCGCAAAGAACCTTGGTAGGGTTCGGCCATACAACATGGCCGAACCTTACCACTTTGGTTTCAGCCCATATTTCCAATCCTTTGGTCATTTCATCTATATTTACCATTATGCCACTATACTAACCTTTGTCTAATTTTTACTTAAACACAAATAACCATAACCAATCCACTTGGTGGGGTTCGGCCATACAACATGGCTGAACCTCACCATCACAATGTGATCCCTTGAATCATTCTTAAATACCACTTCAATCACATTATTAATTACACATTTGAGCCACTAATAACCATTAGTGGGGTTCGGCCATACTTCATGGCCGAACCTCACCAAACCGGTTTTTGTTGTTCCACTTTCCATCATCCATGATGGCTGATTAATTATCTATACTAAATCCATAAATCAACATGTATAATTCTTAAGCAAAGCACATCATAGTCCATAAATTTCAACCAAGTTCTTATTTTAACTTAACCCATAAAAACAGTCCATGGGGTTCGGCCATATGGTTCTCTTAACCCAATTACTCCATTATTTTTCCATGGTCTATGACCAGCAACTTGGCCATGATAACCACATGTTTCAGCCATGTAATAACTGGTCCAAAACAGTAACCTTAACTCCCTTTAAAAACCCTTTAAACCTCCAAAACCTAGTATGGTTTTTTATTCCTCAAAAACCATAAAAAGTTCCATATTCTTTCATGGGGTTCGGCCATCCAAGGTGGCCGAACCCTATGACCCAATTCCTACTCCTTTTAAACAACAGTAACCATTCATTTTCTTCCATGGGGTTCGGCCATAGTCATGGCTGAACCCTATGGTTCCTTTACCTCTTCCATTGGACATCCTAGCCATGATCATATTCTTTGATGGGTTTGGCCAATCCTCATGACCAAACCTAATCACCTCCTTTTCATGCTCAATGGTTTTGTACACCCTTTTTAAGATTTGGATGTTCAAGGAACTGATCAAGCTTCTTTGGTTATCTTACTAACTAAAAATTGTAGAACACTTACCGTTTCCGCGACTCCACCGATTTGGTCTTTGCTCCGGTTTGCTCTTCCGTTCCTTTCCTAGTCCTTCCTTCCTTCTCCTTTAACTGAGATTGATCTTGTTGCAGTCCTTGACGTGGTTCGGCTAGGGTATAGATTTGAGAGAGAGGAAACCTTGAGATGGTAAAAATTACTCCAAGTCTTTGAAGGGGACGTCCAAGAGAGCAAGAAAATGGAATGAGAATTTCTCCAAATGTTTGATCTTTCCTCTTAGATTGCTAGCCGTCCTAGGTAGAGTGTGAGGGAGAGATGGTCAAGAGGGATTATCTTTCCTATCTCCTCATGAGATAAAATTCTCAAGACTCCAACGTGTGAGCCATTCAAAATTTGAATATTTTAAATGTGAAATAATCTCATTATCCCTCCATGAGCATCCTTGTCTTGATTTTGAAATAAGCCAATCCATAAACATCTCCATTTGCTTTGAATTTCAAATTTTACAACCAGCTCCAACGTGTATCAATTCTAGCTCTTCCATTTCTTTTGTTTGAATCTCCAATATTAAAAACCGTCCATCCCATTTGAATTTCAAACGTATTTCATTTGTTTGAAATTCAAATATTAAACACAACTCATTTGTTTCAATTTAAACTTTAAACCTCCCTCATCTTTCCAACGTGTATCCATTGCCTTTGAATTTGAAACAAACCTATATCCTTCCATCTCTCCATCGTGTACCATTAATTTGAATTTAAACATGGCTTCCTCCATCTTATTTGTTTGAAATTCAAACATGAAACCGTCCACTCCCTTTATTTTGAATTTTAAACATATTCCCTTTACTTGAATTTCAAATATTGAGTCCATCTCCTTCATTTAAATTTTAAACATGGAGCCGTCCATCCCTTTACATTCAAAATGTAAACCGTCTTTCTTTTGTTTGAATTTGGATTTGAAATATCAATCGTACGTCCCGTCGTTTGAATTTGAATTTGAGATATATATACCGTACGTCTCGTTTATTTGAATTTGAATTTGGAATACAAACCGTACGTCTCGTTATTTGAATTTGAATTATAAACCGTACGTCTCGACTCATTTAATTTAGCTCAACTCACTTGGTGGCAACCAAGTCAAACACGCCCCAATGGGTCCCAATTGGACATTTTGACCCAATTAGCAAATTTGACCCAATTGAATATATTTTACCCAATTGTTCCAATTATAACCTTATCCAATAAATGGCAAATTTCATAAATATAAGTAATATAAAAATTCCAAGGTGTTACATGGACGCCATGATATCAGCTCATGAATGTATTGACTCCTTGCACAAGGGTCACCAAAAAGGTGTTATCTGTAAGTTGGACTTGGCGAAAGCCTATGATATGGTTGATTGGAACGTCTTGGTCTTTGTGCTCTCTAGTATGGGTTTCAGTAGGATTTGGTGCCTTTGGATATTTCAGTGTATGTCTTCTGCATATTTTTCGGTGCTCATCAACGGATCTTGTAAAGGTTTCTTCAAGAGTTCAAGAGGCATCCGTCAAGGTGACCCCTTTTCTCCAACTCTCTTTACCATGGTTGCGGAATCCGCAAGTCTTCTTCTGTCAAAAGCATCAGATTTCAACCTCATCCATGGGTTTGGCATTGATAATTCTGCTCTGCATATCCACCATTTACAGTTTGTTGATGATACTATCATCTTCTGCCAGGCTAATGAAGAGTACATCAGAAACCTTCGGGCTTTATTGAGATGGTTTGCGTTGTCTTCATCGCTTCAGATCAATTATTACAAGAGTGTCGTCTTCGGGATCAATATGGACAACACTGAGCTCTCATTCTATTCCGGGCTTTTGGGGTGTGCATCTTCTACACTTCCATCCACCTATTTGGGTCTTCCCCTTTGCATTGGCTCTCCTGGGTATTCTCAGTGGGAACCAATCATTCACAGTTTCAGCAAACGCTTTGCCTCCTGGAAGGGAAAGTATCTATCTTTTGGGGGCCGAATCACTCTGCTCAAGTCTGTTCTCAATGCTTTGCCCGTGTATTATCTTTCTGCCTTTCGTTGCCCCAAGAAGGTTTCCCAATCGATGGAGAGGATTATGAGGAACTTTCTATGGGGTAACCATGAAGATGTGAAAAGGTACCATCTTGTCAATTGGGATCAGGTTTGCCTCCCGATTACTGATGGGGGGTTGGGGGTTCGTCCAATTCAGGCAATTAACACTGCTTTGCTTACTAAGTGGCTTTGGCGACTTGTTTCGGATAGGGACTCTCCGTGGAAGTCTATCCTTTCTAGCAAGTATCGTTTGGGGAATTTCGGGTGGGATATCAACCCGGCCCCGCGCAAAGCTTCGGGTATGTGGCGTGTCATTGCTGCGTGTTTTGACAGATTCAAAGACGGGACAAGTTTCAAGGCTGGCCGTGGTGACAGAATTAAGTTTTGGACTGATACATGGTGCAACGGCTATTCATTGGCTTCTAGATTTCCATCCCTCTACCGCCTCTCTCTTAATCCTAATGGGGTAATTTCACATTTCCACTCCTTGACTGATAACCAAGTGGTTTGGGATATTCCTCTTCGTCGTAACCTATCAGACTCCGATACAGATGCATTCACTGATCTTCTCCAATCCATTTCTTCCTCCAGAATCAATATCAATGTGGATGATAGCACTATTTGGTGGCCGGATAAGAGTGGTATTTTCTTTGTTAAATCCTTCTACTCTTGGTCGTCTTCTGTCACTGGAACTGCTACTGTCAACCCTAATATTTGGTTTTCTAATGCTCCTCCGTGAGCAATCGGCTTTGTTTGGATCGCCGCATTGGGGAAAATCTTGACCCATGACAATCTGCGGAGAAGAGGACGAATCATGGTTAGCGCTTGCCCATTGTGTCTTCACGCATCTGAAGAGTCGAATCATCTGCTTCTGCATTGCCCCTTCTCTTCAATTGTTTGGTCTTTAGTGATTGGCCAGTTTGGTGTTTCTTGGGTCATGCCATCATCGATTGCTGAGTTGTCCTATTATTCGGACATTACCTTTGTTTCGCCGCGTTAGGCCTCATTGTGGCATTTATCTTTTTTTGCCACTATTTGGAGCGTTTGGTGGGAAAAGAATAATCGGCCTTTCAGAGATAAGAGTGAGTCTAGTACGATGGTTGGTCATTGCGCTCTAGCTAAGTCTGCTTCTTGGGTTGTTTTCTTGCAGGTCTTTCGGAATATTTCCATGTCAAACATTTTGCGCGCCTAGAAAGACTGCCTTGATCTGAACTGATGAATCTCCGTTTCAAGTTTTTTTTGTAGCTTGTTTTATTTGCTTTCTATCTTTGTATTTGCACCTCTGGTGCCCCCTTATTATCTAATATATCAACCATTTCAAAAAAAAAAATAGAATCCAAATGTCGAAAATTGAGGGTGAAATTTTGGAGGTAAAGATAAAAATTTGTGAGGAAGTTGTGTTTATCCTTTGCAGTCTATACACAAACGGTGGAAGGTATAGACCCATCTCTTCTCTTTTTCCTTACACGTAGTTCAGTGGTGTACATGTAGCAGCTCTAGAAGAACCATTAACCTCAAAGGAGATAAAATGTGTGGTGTAGAAAATGGGGAAAATAGATCACCTAGATGATGCTAGACCAAATGGTTTCCCTATATCTTTGAGCAATTTTCAAACTATGGTTCCAGAAGAGATCGAGGCTTCATTTTAAATTTCATAAAAAGAATAGTAATAACAAAATATTGGGGGGTGACATTACAGTACTAATCCCAAAGAAACCAGGCGCAGTGGAACAAAATGATTTCAGGCCCATCAATTTGATTGGAAGCATACATTAAATGGTGCCAAAAGCTCTAGGCCAGAGTTCTCGGTGCCCATATCTCCCGATGGCAATGGATAATGACCTCATTCATGACTTTTAAGTAGAGCATTCTGTCCTCAAAATTTCACACGCACAATGTGTCAATAATATGTTTTTCTTTCTTAATACAGATAAGGAGGAGGCTACAGTTTATGGTAGCTATTCTCTGATTGTTCCAAAATATACTATGGCTTTAAGATGAACTACCACATAACTAAGTTGACAGGGTCAATGTGTGGCATTAGTGAGTTGTTGAGCTTGCCACCATATTCAACATTTCAACTGCAAGGGTGCTAGCTTCCTAACCTTTTATCTGGGCCTTCCTTTATGCACAAGAAGACCTCCAAAGTCATAGTAAGATCCAACTGTATAATGGTTCGAGCACCAATCTGTGGAAAAGCTTCTACTTCCCCTGGGAGGTAGAATCACACTCATCAAATCTGCTGTCTTGAGTCAATTGTTAGACTTCTTATCGGTGTTCAAATGTCAAGTAGCTATAATAAAAAAATTGGAGAGTGTCCAGTTCAATTTCTCATGGAATGAGAGACCAGAGAAGAAAAGTAAGTACAACCTAGTGGAATGGGCACAAATTTGAAATCCTATTGAAGAAGGATGAGGATCCAGCCTTTGGGAGTGGTGACCTGTGCCTCATTGGACAAATGACCTTGGAGGATTAGGGAAGAGGATGAAAACCCACGGAGAAAATTTTTTGGAACTCATCCACAACATACATGGCATGATAATCAAGACTTATTCAACCACAGCACATGAATGAAACACCACCCGGAAACGATGCTAATTGAACAATCCCTACTGTTTATAGTTTTTAATTTCTCCAGCTGAAACCACTCATCTTCTTAGGTCCCCATTTGACTATCATCGATCAGATCAACGCAACTATTGGATCATAACCAATTCACATTTTCATTTTAAAAAAAAGTTCACCAACATTAGCAAATTGGGCACAAAGAAAAAAAAAACGGAGTGAATATAATGGCATTCACATTGCTTATTTTAATCCATCAAAGAATTAATCAGAAAAATACGATGTGCAAAGATGGAGACGTCTGAATGCGTAAAGAAATCACAATCAGGGCGAACATGAACTGCGACGAATCGATGTCAGTTCATATTATTTAAAAAGAAAAAGAGAAAAAAAAAATAGCGAATTGGGAAGATAAATATTGATTAAAAGGGATAGCGGAATCTAGGGGCATGCAAAAAAGGAAAGAAGAGAAAGAAAGATGAGAAAGAGACAAAGAGTACTTCGGGTAGGGTCAAATCGAATGGGAATTTCTGCTGTTGCTGCTGTGGGTTGTTGCTGCTGCTGCAGCTGCTGAGGAGGAGGATCCACTTCACTCATCGGCGTATGTTAGCGAGCGAGGAGTCTCAGTTGTGCTTTACATCGTTCGCACTTCGCACAATAGCTTCCTAATAAGGGAAGGTCGAAGAAAGGGATGGGAGGAAGCGTTAATCTGGGCATGCTGCGTATTTCTGTGTTTCTTCTTCAAACAATGAACGCTTAAGCGTGACACCACACTTCAACCTGCGTGTGACGGTATGAGTCGTGGATGTTACAAATAATAAATTAATTAATTAATATATGAATATAACTTTTTTAACAAAATAATAAAGGGATCTTTCGAACAAAGGTATGTCTTCGTATTTTGTTGGATTATGTACTATAGTAAATTCTATTTGATAATTATATAAATTAAAAAATTATTAAATATTAAATAAAAATAAAAAACTTAAATAAATAGTTTGATACATTATAATTAATCAAATATTTAAAATATATCAAATAAAAACTAAAAAAATATTAAATCTAAATTTTAAGTCAAATAATTTTAAAAGAATAAATTTAACATAAAATGAGTCTTATGCGAGTGTTTTATTCGTAGAAAAAAATATCTTAGGAGTTGGCCTGACACTAAAAAACTCATCTCATGAAGTAAGGTTTTGAATTTGATTCATACTCAACCCCCTTCTAAGCCACTTCCGTAGTTACTTACCTCGTGTGTGTGAGGGATTTAGATGCTTTTACATGTCCCAATGACTAATCCAGCTAAATTATCCCCTTTCCAAAACATATATTAAATTATATATGAATCCATATTTGCTCGCACTTCATCCAAGATGAGTGATGAGCTTCCGTCAAAGGGTTAAAAGATGTCGTGTGTACTTATTAATTAATAATTTAATACAATGTATTAACATAAATAATAGACATTGGGCAAATTATAATTTTTTATTTTTAAATAAAAATGGAAAGAAGAAAATATTTTGTGATCATATTTTGGATAAAATGATCATTTAGAATATTAAACCTGTAACGACTCGTCCCGCTACGAGTACGTTAAACTGACACAAAGTCTCGAAATCGATCTCATACTAATCAGGGGTATTTTTTTTTTTCAAAATAAAGGGAGGTACCGCTCCTGCAACCCACACTCAAATCAATAACCGATAGTACCAATAAAGTAATAATCATAATTGGAAACAATAACATCATTCCATTATTACATTCATCCAACTCAAAGAAACGTACACATATCTCAAATGCATTAGCAAGTCCTCAATTACAAAATGGAACCATGACAAGGTACAAAGCTGCAACTCTACACCCACATCCGACTGAGGGTCCCGCTGACCCCTCCTCTATGAAGTACCTTTGAGGCAAGGGGTTAGCTCTACATGCCCAGTGAGGGTAACACACGCCTCATATGTCACCCAGCATACACTATATATATAATCGTATGAACACATCAATTTCTATGATGTCTACATGCATAACTATGCAAGCGGGTACCCTACCCTTAACACACGGGCCCTCATCAGTCGGGCCTCCAGTACATCCTCTAACCAACTCAGTACAACTTTATGGCAACTCCCTCATGTGTCCATCCGTTGCGGTCCACCCACCCTCGGGTATACAGATTGATCTCCAACCGGATCAGGATCCATACTCCTCGACTAGACGTATGACTCTCTCACAACAACCCGCACACATACTACGACAAACCCAAGAGTCAGACTCACTAGAGTCCCAAACCGACTACCACGCGGGAGTAACCACCTCACCAGTCCTCAATAGACTGTTCAACCGAGTACCAGAGTCTTGATAATCAAACATATAACCTTGGACCCCACCTGTTGGTCTCCACACGACTGGCGTATCCACCCCTCACAGAATTCTATAGGTCTTCTACCGAGTGAGCCAGCCAAACTCACTCGTTAGGCACCCATAAATTTCTAATGAGTCAACACCCACAACACAAGTCTCAACAATGAACCCCAAGGTCATAACCGCGGGTAAACGCACTACCACATCACACCACAGGTTGTCCCCACCATACAGGTGTCCTAACCTGAAATACCATAACTCAGACTGTACCCACCTTGCAGGTGTCATAGACTGGAACATCATCTAACACCACACCACAGGCTGTCCCCACCCCACGGGTGTCCTAGCCTGGAATATCTCATCATATCACATCGCAAGTTGTCCCCACCCTACAGGTCTCCTAGCCTGGAATATCTCATCATATCACATCGCAGGCCGTCCCACCCTACAGGTGTCCTAGCCTGGAATATCTCATCATATCACATCGCAGGTTGTCCCCACCCTACAGGTGTCCTAGCTTGGAATATCTCATCATATCACACCACAGGGTGGGGACATATCACACCACAGGCTGTCCCCACCCTACAGGTGTCCTAGCCTGGAATATCTCATCATATCACATCGCAGGCTGTCCCCACCCTACAGGTGTCCTAGCCTGGAATATCTCATCACATGCTCCCTCGACTAATGAGCAGGCGAGCACATCCTCAGCCAACTCGGTCACCCGGGGAATCACAAGTCATACTAGCGGGAGCTGTCCCTCACCGCATCATCCCTATACCAATGACCGGGCGAGCACCTTCTCATCCTACTCGATCATTCTGGGATCACAAGTCATACTAGCGGGAGCTGTCCCTCACTGCATCATCCTTCGACCAATGACCAGGCGAGCACCTCCTCAGCCTACTCGGTCATTCGAGGATCCAAACTGCCATCCCACCCTCTGGTCTCCACGTGGGCCAACCACTCAACCCGTTAGACCACTGGGGACGCCTCATCCGCCACGTACTCGGGTAGCGTTCCTGTAATGACCTTTAAGTCAGCCTTGGGCGAGCTAGCACTCAACCCCAAAACCTCTCGGAGGTTTCCATGACCACCTCACAACATGTCCCTCTTAGGACTCTCGGGCACCTCATCCTCCGAACCGGATTATACCTCCCTCGTAGGCATGTTTAAAGATCACAACTGACAATCTAACCCATGCTAGGAAAGACTTCAATCCATGTCCAACCACCAGGTAGCCCATCGTCCAATCACCCTTCCACTGCGCGGTCCCACACGGTGTCTACACCCTACTACCCGACAAGCTAGGGGGAGTATCTAGATCCTGGTGTTGCCTAGTACCCATGCCCCCACCGGCATCCCACATACGTCAGTTCTATGTATGCACATTTAACTCTACACTTACACATGCTATTAACATAGTTCTTCACATAATAATCAAGTGTATGCATCACTATTTATCACTGGTTGGCATGTTAACATCCAAGCATGTTATAACGTCTAGCAGTCCAAACTAATTATCACATGATCATATGATATATTATCAAAAGAATACCTCACACCATAATCAGACATATACCACCATATATTACATATATTCGCATGTTGGCATCTTAACATATTATAAATGAAAATAAACTCCAATCATGTCACCACACAATTAATCAATTATGACATCAGATAATCAACTTGTATATGCCTCTGCGAGCATCGGGTACAAATACATCCGGATGGGGGCCCGCCACATAATAGCATCAACAGTTCCCTTACCGAGTGGCTCATAATACCGAGGACCCCCATTCGTCGCATTTCGTACCCGCACATTTGATAGGGAAGTAAGATGCATAAATGCATGCTAAAAGCGGTGGTAAGTTCCCTCACCTGTGTGTCTCTTTCGAAATCTAAGATATAAAACAGGCTGCAAGGTTGGGGGAAGCGATGCACGGGCTACAGGGCCGAAGAAACCGAGACGGGTCCGCAAGGCCGAGACGATCGCACCCGGCTAGAAATGGTCTTGCATACGGACCAGAAACGATCTCTGAAATGGGCCAGTGAAGGGCTTGGGCCGAGCCTGAAATGGGCCAGGCCCGAAACGAACTGGGCCTGAAACGGGCCTGGCTGAAGGTTGGGTCTAGCTTGAAACTGGGCCTGGAACTCGGGCCCAACACTGGGAACTGGGCCTGGAACTCGGGCCCAATACTGGGAACTGGGCCTGGTCTGCTGGGCCCAGAATTGAACCCAACTGAGTCAACTCGATGACTCGACCGGGTTGGCTCAGTAACCCGCCAGAAAACAGGGAAAAGAAGAGAAAGAGAAGAAAAAGAGGAAAACCAGAGAGAAAGGAGGAGGGAGGCACCTGATTTCGACTGAGATCTGGGCTCGGGCGGCGACAAGGAAAGGCTGAAGACCGACGATTTGGATAAATGTCGACGGAGCGAAGGTGGAGGATGGAAAACCCAACCGGAAGAAAAAGGGCAAAACAACCGATTTGGGGATGGGTTGCAGACGGCTGAAAAAGAGATGAGAGGAGATGGCGGAAAGAGGGTCGATGCAAAGAGGGGAGAAGAGACAAGGGGCGGCGGCGGCTGAAGGAGAGGAAAAGAGAGCTAGGGTTTGATGAAAGGAGGGGAAAAGAGAAGATGAGAAGATAGGGTAGAGATGAGGCTGCAGCGGTACTGTAGCTATGCGCTACAGTGCTACCGAAAATGGGGTTTTAAGGTAGGGGTTAGGTTTAGGGTTTCCTTTCTCTTTTTTTTTTTTTATAAAATAAAATCAATTTCTAAAATATTTAAAAAAGCTTGAAAAAGTCAAATGATAAACGTCGAGGGAAAACGTGTGATTTTCAAACTTTTAATTATGACAGAAATTTCAATAATTCAAAATTATCAAATTGCCCTATGAGTCTCCGAACTCAAAATCGGGTAAATCAGGACCCACCACAGGGCCCACACTCACCCCACTGCTACCAAGACCCTAAAACTCCGAAAAATAGGGTCGGGTCATTAAAAAACCTATTGAAGAAAAAATTTCAATATAGATATAGTATCATACTATTAGTATGTTATAGAAAATTAAAAATTCTAAAAAAATGGAAACCAATATTAACAAGCACCTGCTATAAAATATTTTCTAATGTCACATAATAACTTGTATTTTCTATTATAATTCATAACTTTTTCATATAAAAATATTAAAAATTTAATAAAATCACACAAACATTATACAAACTATATTGATCACATGGAGGCATTGTCACTCAACTATATAAGGACTCAATATGATTTTATTGAATTTTTTTCTAAAAACTCGTAAATGGAGATTATCTAAGTATAATAGAGACTTAACAACTTAAGGGAGTGGCTTTCAGGGAAAGGAAGTATCGAAGGAAACCTGAAAACAAGGTAATAGAGCCTTGAAAACTAGAAGAGATTTGGAATCGATAAGAAATTGAAAAGAACGGCTCTGTCAAAAGCCATGTACACAGCTTAAGAGGTCGCTTGGAGAAAGACAGAACTTGAAGATGCAAGAATTTCTAAAGGAAAAAGGTAAAACTCCAAAGCCAAACTCTTATGTGGTTTTCCAATGAAATCATTAATTTGGAATGACTTTAGGATATAATTAGACAAACATTAAGTATATGTTTTGACCAAAAATATAAAATTAGAATTTTTTTGTCTAAGCGTGGGAATTATACTTGATTAATTATTTGGAGCATATGCACACCTCTTTACAAATGCATAATGGATTTAAGTGATGGAGAGTAATCTAATAAGAAATGACCCAGAGCAGTTTAGACGTGAATCAAAGTCAAAACCTTTCTTCACTAGAAGAACTTCTTGATGTCAGACCAACCTCTTTGAATTAATAGTAAAATAGAATTGTAATACGACTCTAACTATTATAGTATAAAGAATGATTTTTTTTTTTTTAAATAATATATATCAAATGGCTTCTCCTTTTTTCCACCAAGTGAAGCGGAATTGAGGTATTTTGTTGTGATAATCGTCAAAATTATTGAAGTTATTGCCTTTTCAATTAAAATTAATATATTAATATAAAATCTAAATTGTATTATGTATAAAGTAAAACCTATCATTAAATTTATGAAAATATAAAATTGTCTGTAAAACAATTCTCAATCAGATATTTTACTAAATGAACAATCCTGAGCCCCATTTTCCAGTAGTAAAAAAAAAATTATATTCAATAACTTCTAATAAAGTAATTTTTGATAAATGATAAAATAAAAATGAGAGACAAGCTTAAAAAATTATAGGAGATAACTATGAAAATATTTAAAATTTCACGAGTATTTAGGAGAACATAAAAACCCATAAAATTATATTTCAAAAGAAAATAAAATTAATAAATTCATGGCAAAAGAAAAATTGTGTTTGCATATTATTTCTAATATGCAAACATAATTTTTTATTTTGTCTATGAAGGAGTAATTTTATCATTTTGATCCCTTTTATGCAGTAAGTAATTGTTAATTTAGATTTAACTTGTAGTCATGAGAGATTTTTACAAGATCCAACGTTGGGTAGCTCAACTTGTTATTTTCCGCCTAAGGAAGTAGGATGTCACTAGTTCGAGTCCGTTAACGATAGGCATCCTATTGGGTGTGGGGCATCTCCCCAGGGCTGGCCCTGAGATCTCCTAAAATCTCAGGGGCCCTAGGCAGATTGAGATTTCAGAGGCCCTGTGACTGATATATTAAAGAGTTTAAGTGTGTGGGAGCCTTCGTCTTTCAAAAGATTTTAACGGGTTGCCCTTAGGTTATAATAAAAAAACGAATCACTTCCCTTTTGATGTAGTAGTTTGCCCGATCTTTCCTGCCAAAGTTTTAAGACACAAGACATAAGCGTTGCAATACAGATGGAAGAAAGAGAGAGAGTTCACAAAAGAAAATTCTGAACCTTCTGGTGATACATATATTAACAAAATTCCATCACTATGAAGTTCCTCACAAATTGTAGCCAGAACCTGCAGCAGAAACCATAAGAATGATGTAAATATACATAGATTACTCTTTGGTTTCCCTTTGAAGAGAACCACTCATTGTGGCAACCAGAAGTCTCCAATCCAGGGTGCCAGGCATACAAGGAATCCTACTTCAGGGCATGTAGTATCATACCACCAAGTCACTAACCACTATGACGATTAAAGCAAGCTTTCCTTTAAAACAACAAATTATTCATGAACAATTGGTCTTACAATTTTATTTTATTTTTTTGAAAATTGGTCTTACATATTTTTCATCAATTGTGAATAGACAGTTTAAATTTAAATAGCATAGTCACTGGATACTGCTATGGTATTGTACAAATATAGTGACCTATGAGAAAATTCTTAATTTTCAGCTAAATCCTTTATGCACTTGTGCTTCTTGAAGTTTGAGAACTTCCCGAGCATTCCATCCATCTTCTCCAATGTGAAGCTGGTGAAAATATTTGGGGTTAAAAAACAAACTTCTAAATTCTGTTTATCTCATTGTTCTTTACCCCATAAACAGATAATAGATTTTTTTTTTTTTTTTTTTGTTGCTTCATGGAGTTAGTAAAACCTCATGAAAGTCATATTCACAAAATAAAATCATTATTGAGCTCAAATGACACTCACTGCAATAAAATGTGTCACAGCTGGTCGATAGAGAATGGCTTTTCGTGGGTTTGATGGCAAAGTTGGATCTGTAATTTCCTGCAAGGAGGTACAATGAGGTCCAGAGCCTCCATTCTCAACAAGGTTAGGACCATTTCCACTGATGTCAGACCCTCTTGCCTGGTAGAAGGAAACACTAGGTTCCCATTCCAGGCATTGCATCATCCTAAATGTGTCCAAAGTGACCTATGTAAACTTGACCTGATAAAGAACAGGCACCCTTAATTAACGTAACATATTCAACAGACAATAAAACAATATAATGAGATGATGATGTTTCCCAAAAGATCTTCTGGACTAGAGAAACTAAGAATAAGTAACAGATCACCAAATGAAACTGTTAATGAAGAGATTATTATAAACAAAAAAAACCTCAATATGAGGGTGGCTGCTCAGAATTGCATCTCGTAACCTTAGACCTTTCTTTGCTGAAGGAAGGGAATCTGGATGAGAGTCAAGGACTAAGCCGTATCTTAAAGGCCTTATATTCATAAAACATGTATGTGCTTTTAAAAATCTAACAATTTCCTGAACCACCAGCTTCAACTCTTTGAAGTCTGTCTCCTGCACAGATCACCCAAAATCTGTTATTTCATGTGCAAAGAGTTATATACATTACATACAATCTATTGCAAAGCAGAAAACAGGCACCTCTCCTTTTAAAAAGTTCACCAATCAAAATTGAAAGAGTGAATTAAGTTAACAATAATAATATTGTAACGACCCGACCCGAAAACAGGACTTAGGGTCCAACTCATTGTGATATTATCTGCTCTGGGTCTCGCACACAAGCGAGCCCGCACGGATTTACCTTTGGGCCCAGGCCCACATGGCCCAACCCTAAATGCGTCACATGAGTTAAGAGGTGGGTGGCCTCAAATAAACCCACCATCCTTACCTTTCCAAACCGATGTGGGAGTCCCCACATCGGTGGTGGTGTGTAAGGGGCAGGGTATCACAATCACCCCCTCCAAGGCCTCAGCTCGACTCGGCCCAGCTCAACAACACTAGGGAAGGAGGAAAGCCCACACAGTCCGAGTGTTGAACACGGCTCTGATACCAATTGTAACGACCCGACCCGAAAACAGGGCTTAGGGTCCAACTCAGTGTGATATTGTCCACTCTGGGCCTCGCACACAAGCGAGCCTGCACGGATTTGCCTTTGGGCCCGGCCCAAAACGCGTCACATGAGTTAAGAGGTGGGTGGCCTCAAATAAACCCACCATCCTTACCTTTCCAAACTGATGTGGGACTCCCACATCGGTTGTGGTGTGTAAGCGGCAGGGTATCACAAATATAATAACAGAAAATGCTAAACTGACCCTAAAATTATATCCTTTTATACCCTACCTAACTAACTCTTTAAGTGTCAGCCAATTGTGACTTGACACGAGAGCGTAAGAGCATAAAAGGGTATAATTTCACAGTTAGTATATTATCTCCCTATAATAAAGGAAAAAGCATGCGTAGGAAGATGGCAACTCATTCACGTCCCAAAACCACTATAGAGCGTAGAGAATCCAGTCGTGCCAGTCAATGGCCAAAAGGACCAAAAGGTCAGTCTCTCGTTTTTGCCCTGGGTCGAGCTCTAAAAATCTTGTGGTTGTTCAGGATCAACAGGAAACTCAACCAGAGGTGGGGGAAGATCCCATTATTGACAAAGGTGTCATCTTCGTCGAAGAATGACGAGAAGGAAAGAGAGAATAAGCAGATGAGGAGAATAGTCGTAGAACTAGAAACAAAGACCATGTTGATAGTGAGGATGAGAGTGACGACTTTGAAGATTTTTTGAGGGATTCAGACGAAGAAGAAGAGTATGAGTATCCTTCTCAAAATAATGTCAATCTAGGTAGAAAAGTCTTCTGACTAGAAAGAAGAATGGACTTTCTTGAAAATAGTCTAGAAAGTATCCAATTGATTGTTCGGGATCATGTTGTTGTTATCTCCTTCTTTGACCGAATTCCAGATTCTCCATCTCCTCCTCCTCCAGCACCTCCCCAAGATGGTCCTACTTAGGATAGTTTTTTATGTTCTCTGTTTTTAAAAAACTATACTTTTGGTATTTTATCTAAGCATCCACATTGTCACCCCTTTAGCAAAAACCATATGTACTCAATACAAATTTTGTTTTCAATGCAATGATATGATTTGGTTCAGTGTGATGTGTGTATTGCTATGTATAAATGTCGTATATCTCTTGTATATGATAAACTAACATGCAGGTTTGAATGAGTTGGTTTTGTATTGGCATGTTAGGGAGTTAAGTGATCGCGCTGTAATGCTACACACATCCTTAGAGTATGGGGGAGCACAAAATTTGTGCTGATTAGCTACTATCATTGGCCATGACAGCTTATGGAGAAAGGTGAATGCCAGGTTGAAAGCTTAGAGAAAAATAAACTTAGCGTTAGCTAAGTTTATGGGGGAGCTATGGAGAAAAAGTTAAGAAGATAGCTTAGAGAATGGGGGAGGAAATTCAAACGAAGCTAGGACATTAGCCTAACCCATGAAGAAATCAGCTGGAACTCAGTTTGAGCAAGGGCAAACAAACCTTGATGCACGAAAAATGTGTACTGAAGCATGAGTTGGAATAGATCTCAGTTAAGCACTAGATGCCAAAAGCATGGGGGAGTGCTTGAACCCGTTGCCTATCTACTAATCTTTTGTCAATTGAATGACAAAATGGGAGAGAAAATAAAAGAAGCCAAAAGGAGTTTGGAAGGATCAAACTCAAGAAGATTGGGGGAGAAAAATCTTCTCAACACTGGGCAGTGTTGGGTGCTAGCAAATCATTGGCGTATGGGGGAAAATGAATCTTGATTAGTTCATGGAAGTTTATGTTTTGGATTAACCCATTTAATGATTGTCTAATGGTGCTTGCTTGTGTGCTTAAATAGGAAACACATGTAAAAGAACCAAGCTGATCAAGCTTATGCGAAGAACATAGTCTTGTTATCCATTTGAGCATACATGTATTTGATCCAATATTTTGTATTCAAATGTGTTGTAATGAAGGGTGGGTTTATAGTTGGGTTAGCTTCTAGGTTTTGTCATAAAATTGACAAAGGGAAAGATTATTAGTGCCTCGGCTTGACCGAGTCCCTGTTTGTCAATTTCATGACTCGGGTAGAAGCACTTGTTAAGAAGCTTGAAGACTCAAAGTCGATCAAGAATGAAGATCATGCTCCACCAACTCAGAGCTCATCATTATGGCAATCACAGCAACATGTATATGGCTATAGATGACCTTAGGTGGAACCTACACCTGAGAGAGGACTATCCTAGGCTTAGTGGCATATGTTGATAATAAACATAACAAGCCTAGAGAGGAAGCTGGACAGTGAATTGGAACCCAACTTGAAAATATGTATTTGGTTTCACTGTCAGCTCGACCAGTCGTTCTCACTGACCCCTCGGTGGAGACAGGATCGACCCATCGTGGTCAAGGACGGGTCGGCCAGATTGACATAGATTCTGGAACTTAGAACTGTCATTCTGGGTATGCCTTTGATCGAGAGTCTCGTATACCCCGACCCCTCGGTGATGAACTTAAACGACCCCTCGTGGTCGATGACTCGTCAGTAAAGGATTTGTGAGTTCTGGACTGTGAACTCAAATTAATTCTCGATAAAACAGACATCTCGGTATATCAAGACCAGTTGAGAGTAATAGGACCGAACCCTCGGCAAAGGGCGACAGGTCGTTCTAGGTAACAGGTTTCCAAAGTGGAAATTACTGTCAAGCATGTTTCGCACTAGAACGAGTCTCTCGTATGGACCGACCCATCAGTGCCATGACTGTCGACCGGAAGTAAATGTGCCATTGGGAGTGCATTTAATGCAAACGGTAGGGTCGTTGACCGGTAATAAATATGAACACCGACTCATCGGTGCCACCGACCTATCGGTCCTGGACAGTCAGAAAGACCGTTAATACTCTTTTATAAATATGAGTGTTGGGTGATCGTTTTACCATCTTCCTTAAGTTGAAAAGAGTTATACACTCTAAGGAACGATCAACACTCTTGTGAGAAAGATCATAAATAACCAATCTATTGATTGTGTTTGCAAGTGAGAAAGAGAGGAGGAGAGAAGATAAAAAACAACCAATCTTCGGATTGAGTTTGCAAGTGAGACAGCTATAATCTAGGAAAGCTTTGGTCGAACCAAGTTTCCTTGTCACCCTAAGCTTGTGATTGTTATACGACAGCTGCAAGAAGGAGCGTCGAACTACATTGGGTGAGATCTTCAAGAAGCACACATCAGCGAGAAAGAGCTTTAAGACAAGTGCTTCTTGGTTTTAATTTTGTTTTTAAAATATGTTACCCGAAAGTTGATTAAGGGGGATTTGCTCTGGAACCACTATAAAAAACTCTAGAGCGTTGTCTCTAGCACAATGGTGGATGGAATTCCAGCAATTGAGTGAGGTGGAATTCCTACTCTAATTGTGAGGGTGTAAGTCCCTACATAGTGAATTTGGGGATAGCTCAAGGTTAAGCAAGTCCTAACAGTGGATGTAGGTTGGCGAACAGATCTACTATACATCTTGTGTCCTTGTGTTTGTAGTGTTAGAGCTATTGTGTTGATTGTTTAATCACATTTGCTAACACATACTCACTTGATTGTTATATCCGCTGCACTTAATTAATCAATCAAGTTAATTTCAAAAAGGACCAACGGATTTGAATTGACCTATTCACCCCTATCTAGGGTCAATCAGGTTCTTCTAGCACT
The DNA here is from genome assembly GCA_022113865.1 of Chimonanthus praecox. NCBI lineage: Eukaryota > Viridiplantae > Streptophyta > Magnoliopsida > Laurales > Calycanthaceae > Chimonanthus > Chimonanthus praecox. The sequence goes on from CM039094.1 coordinate 34,492,806, forward strand.
GTGTAAAGGTACTTTCAAAGGGTTTCATAGCCTCGATTGTGGGTGATGTTGATACACCCGTAATTGAAACAGAGGATGATGATGAAGATGAAGATCTTCAAGCATCATACAATCCTTTGTATCTTGAGAGTGAAAAAATTGGCTAAAAAACATGACAAGATTAAAATTGAAAATACAAACCTTTCTAGCAAACTAAGAAATGTAAAAAATGAAAACTCTCTCATATCTCTTAAGTTAACACTCTCTAATGATGAAATCTTAAAATTAAAAGAGAGTGAGAAAGCCCTTCAAGTTGAAAACGAAACTCATTGTAAAGATGTCGAAAATTTGTAGGATATCAAGAAAAATCTTGAAGAAGAGGTTAAGAAACTAACCCTTGAATTCAAAGAATTGAAAAATCATAAAGAGAAGTTTTCAGATAAATTTACCCATGGTGAACAAAAATCAGAGAAACTACTTAATTTTGGTAAGAAGTATGGAGATAGGACGGGACTTGATTCCTCTATGCCAACCAAAGGACCTATGAACCATATGGTGTTTGTTAAAAGGAATGTCTCACACCCTCCAAAGGATAAATATTTGTATTGTCATAAGATTGGAAATTACATAAGGGAATGCAATCTTAGGAAGAGACACTTGAATGGTCATGTGACGGCCTTGCATCCCACATTGCCCAGATGGGCAATGTGGGAGGGGTATAAATGAAGGAAGCCCCCCCTCTTCCATGATGAGGCCTTTTGGGCATGGCCATGTGGGCAGGGCCAAAACAAAATTGTTAGGGCATGGTGGTCCAAAGCGGACAATATCACATTGAGAAGTTGGGGCAGGGTCATTAAAAAGTGGTATCAGAGCACGGTTCAACACTAGGATTGTGTTGGCCCCCTATGTGTTGTAGCTGAGTCGAACCGAGGGCTGCTTTGGTCTTAAGGGGGTGGATTGTGACGCCCCAACATCCCACGCCCATATGGGTGATGTGGGAGGGGTATTAATGAGGGAACCCCCTCTTTCTCTCTCTCTCTCTCTCTCTCTCTCTCTCTCTCTCTTCCATGATGAGGCCTTTTGGGCCTAGCCATCTGGGCTAGGGCCCAAAGGAAAACCGTGAGGGCATGGTGGGCCCAAAGCGGACAATATCTTACTGAGAAGTTGGGGAAGGTTCATTACAGGTCAAGCCTTTAACAACCCACCTAAAGCTAAGGTCAGGGGTAAAAATAATCAGATTTACCGAGATATCGGCGTCTCGGCAGATATCTCGGTATCTCAGATCTCGACCGATCTTGGCCGATATCTCTTTCTCTCCTAATTTCTTTTTTTCAAAAAATATCAGTGTGTATCAGCCAATCTTGGCCGTATCAGCCGATATTCGCTAGTTTGGCCAATACAATGCGTATCGACCGAGATTTATACCCCTGGCTAAGGTAACAAAGCACAAGACACCTAAACCAAAGGCTAAAATGATCAAAGGCAAGACTCCTTGTTAAAACAATTGGATTAAGTCTTATATGAGTTGAGGAATCCAAGGTTGAGACATCAAAGGTATTATCATAAGGGTGTGTATGAAATACCAAACTCAACCATTTGGGTACGTAAGAGATAGATCATCACTCGTGTTTTGTATTGGTCTAAGACTCACTCCTATATCACAGACCATTGCAATTGAACATCACAAAAGACCTATGTGAGTTCAAATAGCCAAAATGCTATGACAAGATACATTTTGGAAATTACAAGTTTAGACTATACTCTTCCTCGCTATAGTACTAGTCTTGCTTGGAAACTCATACATTAATGGACAATTGAATCTCAAAGTCCTACATTCCAATTTCAGTGTGTCAAACATGTGAAACATGTATGGTGTGTTGACTTGTGTTCTTGCATTTTAATTCAATATTTTGATATGGGTATGTGATAATTGAATTTGATGATTGCAATATGTTTTTGTGACATATTTGTATTTTATTAATGTGAACACAACTTGTGTTTGACATGTGTTTTTGAAAATCTAGGATGTAAATCTTTCAAAATGAAAAGTGCTTAAAATGGGAAAAATTCAGCTCTGTCATGTCGACACATCGACCAAACCGATGTATCGTCTACTTCGACACATTGACTTCGTCGATGTATCGAATGTGTGAAGTGAGGTCAAGTTAAAAACCCCTTTAGAAAAATGGTTATTTATTCAAGCCGACACATCGAGCTCCTTGATGTATTGAGAGAGTCGACCCATCGACATCGTTGATGTATCGAGCATGCGCAGAAACTTAAGTTAAAATCCCTTTCCTGTGAAAATCTGTTCATTCAAATCAGATTGGGTTTTGTTATCCGCACTTGTTCCCTTCTTCTTCCCTTTCCTCTCGGTGCCCTAAACCTCTCGAAGTGACGTCTTGGACCAAATCTCAACGGCAAATCTTGAGGATTTTCTTTCCCCTAGAATGTGGCACCCTTCTACTCACGGATTTGAGTGACTTCGTTGGTTGGGTAAGTTTCAGATTTTCTTGATTTCGATTTTTACTTTAAAATTTGTTTGGGAAATAAAAAAACCATGCATATAACTAAGAAATCCAATTTTTATGAGACTCCGGTGAATAAGGATATTCCAGAAGCCACCTCTCCTCTCCTAAAAGGCCAAAAATCGAAAAAAAATTAGCCCGAAAGGCTAGATCTTCTCCTCTAACTTTTGAGGTTACCCCCTCTGATGAGGTGCTCAGTGGAAGACTTCCTAAACTGCAAGTCTCACGGCCTGGATCTTCCTCCCGTCCACAATGACAACCTCAACCTGAAGTTGTGGGAAAAAAAATGTGGGCGAAAAAAATTGTAGAAAGAGAAGAAAATGTTGGAGAAGAAGGAGATGAAAATAATGATGAGGATGATGATGATGACGAAAGTGAGGATGAAAGGCCCCACCTAAAACCACTTGTTAAGTATGCATGTTTTAAGGACCTTAACATTGAAAGGAAGAGTTGTGCCGAAGATCTGGCCAAGTGCAAATCTCTTCTCCATCTAAGGAAGATGGGATGGGAAAGTATGGTGGATTGGGGCGGCAAGATGTATCCCTCACTAGCAATGATGATGTATTGCTCCATTAAGGACTATCTTGTCAAAAATGACTTTAGGATTGAGTTTTAGAATGAAGACACTGTAATTGTCACATCATAGCTTGTCTCGGAGCTCATTGGTATTCATATCTTCAATTGAGGTTTCATCCCTACCATTCAAAAAAGAGTTCCACTTGAGGAAAGGAACAAGTATGCCAAAAAACTATGTGGAAGGGAAGTAGAGTAGAAGAATGATATCTAGACTAGAGGTGGAGACATGCTCCCAGAATACAGAGTACTTCATTTGCTTTTCTGTGCGAACCTCTATCCTTGAAATGGGAACATGGTGGATTTGAACAGTCCCATGGTACTTTTTCTCTACCGTGTTGCTTGTGGAGAACAATTTTTTCTTTCCACCTGGATGTGTGCATAGATCATCAAGTACTGGAGCTCTGCGAAGAAAGGCTATCCTCCATTTTGCTACCTCATGTCCAGACTAGCAGAACACTTTGGAGTTAAGCCCAAGAAAAGCGATGTACCGAGAGGGATAAGAGTTCTTGATAAGGCCACCATCTCAAAATGTCTTCCCAAAGAGGTGTTTGAGTTCATTTTTGGCAAACCTGATACAACTCGCCCTCCTCCTCTTTAACAGTTCTTGTGTTTGAAGAACCAAAAGAAGAAGAAGAACCTACTTCTCCTCATGTTGCTGAGACTGTCAGTTGACAATACTTTGAAGAAAGAGTTGGTGCTCTGGAAGGTAGCTTGCAGTGCTTCAAGTTGAGATAAAAGACAACATCAAGAATGCAGTGATGAGCATCATCTCAGTCATCATCTCCTCTTGCAAATCCCATGATACAGTCCCTCGTCATCGATCACCTCCTCCTCCTCCAGCTGGCGTAGCATAGTTTTTCACAGCTTGTGTTATTTTGAAAAACTCTTTTGTGGATTGTAAATCTAACCATCCATGGTGCAAACCTTGTGTTTACATTGAATGACTTATGTTTATGAATAGTTTAGTTTACACATGCTTTTGTCATGATGTGCATTGTATTTTGAGTTGATGCATGCTTGCTATATTTCTCTTCTATGTTTCTCATGTATAATTGAATGGATTTGTCTAATATGAATGCATGAGTGGTTGTCATGATTAAAAGAGAGTTATAATTGGCTCTTGTGTAGTTTTGGGAAGAACAACATGCACCTTTGTCAATTACTGACAAAATGGGGGAGAAAAAAATGTTAGAGAAGGTAGAAAAATTAGAAGCTTGGAAGAAGCATGTGTCATGGTGGAGTGACCATTGAAGTTTGGACTAAAATATGAAGCTTTGAATGCTTGAAGTATGGGGGAGTAAGTTTGATGAATTAGTCCATGTAATATGGGGTGTAAGTTTGATGATATTACTCATTTTTGGACTAACATACTAATGTGTGAACTCTTGCCTCTACATAGCTTGCTTGAGATGTGTGTTCAAAGGTAAACCTTGAAAATGTAGCAAGCTGAGCAAGTACACGAAACAAGTCCAAATCTCTTGTGTCATTTGAATTTGTAATGTAATTTGATGTATCACGTGTATTCAAATGATTTGTAGTAAAGGATGGTTTATGTTTTGAGTTATAACTCATAGCTTTAGGTTTTGTCATGAAATTGACAAATGGAGAGATTGTTAGTGCTCCGGCTTACCGAGTCCATTGTTTGTCAATTCCATGACTCGAAGAAGCATTGCCTATAAGAATTGAAGACTCAAGTGATCCGAAGATTTGAAGATCAAGCTCAAAGTTCCAAGTTCATCATATATAGAAATCACTCAAAGTATGTTGGCCATAGATGACTTTAAAATGGAGCCCACACCCTTAGGTGGACTTTGCCTAGGCTTAGAGAACATCTTGGTAAAAACATAATGAAACCTGTTGTAATGACCCGACTTTTGGGTTATGAGACATCAATGTACCCTGACAATTTAATTCATTAAATTCAAATTTATTAGATTCAATCAAGGAAAATTAATGGAGCTTAGAAATTTAGACGAATTATTTTATTGATGATTTTTAACTAATGATTTTACCTTGTGTGTTATAATTTTGTTTTGAATTTTTCTATTATTTAGAGAAATTAATTGGGCTTTAAAAATAAATAGATTCTCTTGTCATGAGTATTTTGATTTTTGAAATGGATAACTTAACTGAAATAAATAAATATAAAAATCGAATTTGAAAACCACTTGGCAAGCCCTAAACTGCACCAAAACTCGGCCCATTAGAACACTCCTCTAAGCCCACAACTTAAGCCCATTTTTTTTTTCACTCCATACGAAACCCAACTCCATTTTCTTTTCCACTCTCGAAACAACCTCCTAAATCCCCAAGCTCTCTCCCCTCTCTCCCGTCTCACACACTCCACGATCTCTTCTCCCTCTCTCTTTAACCTTCTCATGGCCAACCCATTCTCTCCAATGGAGAACCCCTCACACCACCGAACCTCTCTCATTTTCTCATTGTTTCTTCTTTTATCCACGATTTGCGCATAGCACTGACGACGATAGGATCACCAGCACCAAATTGAGCCAAGTCTTCATCTCATTTCTATCTTTTTCTTCAAAAATCAGTAGGCCTCTTTTACCTTTTTTTGATTTGTAAGTCTTTTTATCAAGGTTGGACAACATGAGTTTAATTAATTATGCAAAGCTCAGATTTATTAATCTCTTCAAATTAGGGATTTCTGAAATGAGAAAAAGGGGTGGTGTATTTTATGTGATTTCAGTTTTTAAAGGACGTTTTATACTCGATCGATCATTTCAGATTTGAGATTGTCGATTTTCAAGAAATGGGAATTTTATACAACAAAAGTCTTTATTGATTTTGGTGTTAGTGCTGTCTTATTTGAAAAAAAAATGTGCTTGTTGTTCTATTTCTAAATTGATTTGATTTGATGCTATTGTCATATATGAATTTTCATAAAATTTAAGTATGCCCAGTGAAAGTTCCCATTTTCAATGTGCTAGCACGTCGTGATTGACCCGAGAGGGGGGATGAATAGGTCAATCCCATTTTTCATGGCGTTTACAAATTTCTTAAATGTTTAAAGTGCAACGGAACATTCATCAGTAGATTTGTTTAGTGTGATAATTTCATTAAGCTATCATAGTATGATTATGACCCTTTACATAAACTTTGATTATCGATACTTGTGCACAATGTGTATAATGAGATAATCAATACGCAAAGTGATGTGTGTTAAGAAGAGTACTTAAATACTAAATACAAATATACATAGATCAAATACCACAAGACCAATTTAAAGTAGTTCGGTTAACCAATCTACATCCATTGTTAGGACTCGCTCAGCCTTGAGCTATATCCCCAAAATCCACTAAGTGGGGATTTACACCTCACAATTAGAGTAGGAATTCCACCTCACTCAATCAGCTAAGAATTTCACCCACCACTGTTGAATAGGAATTCCACCTATCCATTTGGCCGGGAGTTCCACCCACCTCTGCGATGGAGACACCGCTCCAAAATTTGTTATAGTGGTTTCGGGGTACCTCCCCTTAATCCACTTCGGAACAAAGGTTTTAAATAAAATTAAAACCAAGAAGCAATTGCCTTTGAAGCTCTTTCTTTTGATGTGTGCTTTTTCGAGATTCCACCAATGTATGCCTACGCTCCCCCTTGTAGCCGTCGTTTAGCAATAACAATCCAAGGTGTCAAGGAAACTGATTTTACCAAAGATTTCATAGTTTATGGTTCTCTCCTTCCCACTTTCAAACTCAATCCTCAGATTGGTTGTTTATGAGTTTTCATCCTTCCTCTCTCTCTCACAACTCAATCCATTTGATTGGTTGTATTTGATTTCCCTAGTATAAGCACGAGAGAGAGAGTGATCATTCTGTTGGCCCTTCTTAAGCTCACTAATAAAGATGAGGGTCCAACTGATCCGTCTGAAGGATACCAACTGGTTGCATAAAGGTTGGTTTATATAGCGAAGGCAACCAGTTGTAGTAACGGTAATGTACCGATAGGTCAGTTGCATCGAGAAGTCAGTGACTAGAAATGTTACCGTTACAATTCCGACCGTTATGTCTTAAGTGCACTCCCAACGGTAATATTCTTTCTCGGTCGACATGTCATTTGCCGCCGATGCGTCGACACTTATGGTACCGAGGGGGCGGTACATACGAGAGACTCATTCTGGTGCAAAACATGATTGACAGTAGTTTCAACTTAGAAACCTCTTACCCAGAACGACATGTTGCCCATTACTGAGGGGTCGGTCCTAGTACTCTCGATCGGTCTTTGATTGCCAATATGTCTGTTTCTTCGAGAGTCCACATGAGTTCAAAGTTTCAGAACTCAAGATCTTGATCGAGGAGTCGTTGACGACGAGGGGTCGTTTCAGCCTTTCACCGAGGGTTCAATGCATACGAGACTCTCGATCAGAGACATACCCAGAATGATAGTTCAATGTTCCAAAACTTATGTCATTCGGGATGACCAGTCTTTGACCACGATGGGTCGATCCTAACTACAACGAGGGGTCGGTGAGATAGACTGGTGTGCTAACAGTGAACATAATTCATATTTCCAAGTTTGCTTCCATTTCACTGTCAAGCATCCTCACTAGGTTTTTTATGATTTAACCATTTGTTCTTCTAAGCCTAGGGATAGTCATCTCTAAGGTGTGGGTATCACCTAAAGTCATCTATGACCATAATGCATGTTTTGTAATTGCCATAACGATGAGCTTCAATCCAGTGGAGCATGATCTTTACTGTTGATCATCTTGGGTCTTCAAGCTTCCAGCAAGTGCTTCTTTTCGAGTCATGGAATTGACAAACTTAGGGTCTTGGCCAAGCCGAGGCACTAACACCTAGTTTTTTTTTGAGTTTTGAAAATAATGCCTTATCTATGTTTTCATAGTTTATTTCCGTTTTCCTAATGCTTTCCTTGTGTTCTTTTTTGAAAAGTTTGGGTGGAAAATGGTGTTATACTTTCATTTTTGTCTTTTTTTTAGCGGTAAAGATGAAATTTCATTAAAAGAAGAAAAAATACAATAAGAAGAAAAAGACAAGCCATATGGGCCTAAGAGGATTAGGCCCAAAGGCGAGAAACAAAAGAGAAAGAGCAAAAGAAAAAAAATACAACAAAGCAATCATTCACCCGGAAGATGAAAGACCCCCAAGAACAACCCTTCAACACCATTTTTAGCAAATAAATCCGCAACGCCATTTGCCTTCCGACTGATAAGGATGAACGAGGCCTCCAAGCCGAATGAGAGACCCTTAATTTCCCTTGCTAGGGTGATAAGCCTCCAGGGGGACGCCTCACACCCCTAACCCATTTGATAGCGTTGGAGGAATCACTTTCAATAACTAATTTAACTCCCCAAAGACTCACTCCTAGAGTTAAGGCTCTCCGAATACTAAGAAATTTCGCCTCATTAGATTCCTTGATCCCCACAAATTCTGAAAAGATGACACGAATAGAGCTCATATGATCCCTAAGAACTCCCCCAATACCTGATGGACCCGGTTTATCCCTTGAAGCCCCATTCACATTAAACTTGAGAGTCCCCAATGGAGGAAGAGACCACTCAGCCATCAACCTCCTTTCTTGCCGAGAGGTAACCATCATGCAACTTTCCCAAGACTGACAAAGATTCCCGACCTTGAAATCTTTGAAAACCTTATTAGAACACAACCACGTGCTCAAACTCCATTTTGCTTTTTGACAAAGATCTCCAATATCCAAAGATTGCCCCTCAAAGATCCTAGTATTCCTCTCCTTCCAGATGGTCCACGAAACAACTCCCGGGATAGAAACCCACGTTAGCTTCCTTTTGGTTCTAATACGGTGAATAAACCACGATTCCATGAGCCTCTCCCAAGAATCAGGAATTACCCAGGACACACCCATAAGGCTCAGAAAGCAACTCCATAACCTCCACGCAAAGGGGCAAGTGACAAGAAGATGATCAATACTCTCTTCCTCTATATTACAAAAGGGGCACAAAGCGTCAGCATCCATGCTCAAAAGACCTCTTCTTCTCAATTCCACCCTTGTTAAAAAAAAAAATAATTAGCACAACCAAGTGAATAACTAAACCCTCGGGGGAGCAAGGCCACTCCAAATCAGATTCAGGGGTCCAGGAGAACCACTAACCTGAAGAGATGCTAGGACAATAAGATACTTGACCGAGAAGATACCAGGGGAATCCCCCACCCACACCAAATCATCATCACTATCTAAATCCAATGGGAACTCACCAAGCTAGGCTAAGAGATCATTGACACTTTCCACTTCAAATGCCCTTAATTCTCTCCTGAAATCGAACTGCCATGAGATGTTTTTATAGCCCACACAAAACATATCTTGAACCAAGGCTTCTTTATTCCTTGAGGCCCTGCACAACCTTGGGAACCTAACCATCAAAGGTAAGTCGCCTAACTATAAATCCTTCTAAAAGAAAGTCCTATTACCCTTACCGACTAGGAGACGCAGATTTCTCCTAAAAGGGTTACCTACCTCCGAGCTACCTTGACTAATTCTCCACCAAGCTTTAAGAACACTGGAACCCGATCTATTTATTTCCTCCCCCAAGCTTCAACCATTTAAATCAGAATTCCATATTTGGCAAAAAGAACACGAACCCATGAAGCATTTTGTTCCCTACCAAAGCGCCAACCCCATTTACACAATAAAGCTTCATTCCTCAAATGAATAGGAACCAAACCTAGGCCACCTTTATTTTTTGCTTTTGTGACTTCCGACCAACCTACTAAGTGAACTTTTTTCTTAGCCTCTTGGTCTCACCAAAGAAATCTTCGGAACAATTTTTCCATTGTGTTGGCCACCCCTTTGGGTATTTCAAAAATAGAAAGGAAGTACGTCGGAAGATTGAGTAGGACCGATTTTAAAAGAGTGACCTACCACCCAAGGATAAGTATTTTTTGCCCCACCCAGCTAATCTTCTTCCTATCTTTTCCACCACTAGGGACCAAAACTTTTTAAATCTAGGATTTCCACCAATTGGCAAACCTAAGTACGAGAATGGTAGTTTTCCAACACCACAACCCACAATGTCTGCCCACTGTTGAACTACTGAATTTTCTAACCCAACCCCGATGAGAGTGTTTTTACCCAAATTGATCTGTAACCCAGAAACCAACTCAAAACATCTGAGAATAGCCCTAAACCCAACCACCTCTGAACTGTTGTTATCACAGAAGAACAATGTATCATCTGCACATTGAAGATGAGTGATCACCGGCCCTCCAAATCAAACCTCAAAACCCTTCACGATACTCAGCTCCTTTGCCTTCAGCACTAACTTATTCAGGCTTTCTCCTACCATCGTGAAAATAAAGGGTGGAAGGGGGTCCCCCTGCCTTAAACCCCTGTTAGCAGAAATGGGGGTAGTAGGCGAACCATTCACAAGAACCGAATATCTAGTATTTTCAACACAAGCCTTCGTCCACTTCCTCCATTTACTACCAAAGCCCATCCTTTCAAAAAAGTACTCAACAAAAGACCAGTCCACACAATCGTAGGCTTTTTCCATGTCACGTTTAAATAGTAAACCGAGTTTTCTCTCCTTTTTCCTCATATGAACCAACTCATTAGCAATCAAAACACCATCTAAGATTTGTCTATTCTGAATAAAAGCTCCTTCTGATTCCCTAATGATATCTGGCAAAACTTTCTTTAATCTATCAGCTAAGACCTTAGCCAACAATTTGTAGATACTACCCACTAAGCTAATAGGGCGGTAATGAGACAACTCAGAGGGACCCTCTCTTTTCGGAATCAAGGTAATAAAAGTGTTCTTAAGGCCCTTATTGATGATGCCATTATTGAAGAATTCACAAAAAAATCTAAAGATGTCCTGACCCACAATACTCCATCAAGCCTTAAAGAACGCAAAATTAAAACCATCATGGCCAGGTGCCTTATCTCCTTCTAGATTTTCCAGGGCCCCTTTAATCTCATCCAAAGAAAACTCCTTCTCTAGCCAAGTTTTCGATTCCCCACTAATCTTTGAAAACTCTAACCTGTCTAGAGACAGCCGTTGGGATCAAGAATCAACCCTAGAGGCGAAACTGAGAATAGATAAAGGAGAGCCGGTACTCCAAGGGGTTAAGCGCTGGAGAAAAATTAGAGAAAGGAAAGACAAGACCCAACCCAACAGACAAGGGGTAGAAGGTTGACCCCGAGGGAAAACCACTCCATTATAGTAAAAAGGAAAGGAAAGGAAGGATAGTACCCAGGCCTCAAAGGAAGCTAGCCGTACAGCAATGGAAGACACCGCAAGAAGAGGAGACCCCTGCTGAAGTGCACACCTACAATCCGCAACTAAAAGTTGAGAAGACTCGAATGAGCACCAATGGGAACAAATGTCAAAGATCAACGAGGAGTCGTCCATGACAAAGTAAGGAGTGGAGGGGTAGGGACCGCCAACTCCAGAAGATCATCAACTCCAAATAAGAATCCCCAAGCCAAGAGAGGAGCATGAGTCACCAACCAGGATGATGAAGAGATCGATCCGCTGTTAACATTAGACTCTAGCTGAGATAGAGCAGAAGCAAACAAAGACCAGGTTTCCAGAACTCACAATAAGATAAGTAAGAAGAATGAAAGAAAGGGAGAGAAATACCCGGATCCACCGGCAGAGGCATAGAAAAGGCAGTGGGAGGCTGAGAGGGCTGAACCAGCGAAAGGGAGGAATGTGGCGAAGAATCACGTGTTGGCTGAAATATACCCGAAAAATACTGCACCACTGCTTCCCTTATATCCTCCTTATTTGAGAAAGCCCTACCATCCACCACCACTGATCTTATGTGATTTATTGCCCTTCTGCTAGACGCACAACAGTGAAAAAAATTTGAATTCTTATCACCCTCTTTCAACCATAATGCCCACGACTTCTGCCACCATTCCACTTCCTCCACCCTCAGACAATCCCACAGAGAGTTTTGTATACCTTCATGGTTGTTGCTTCCCCTTCATCCAAGTCCCGTTCTTCCTCCAACTTAGACCACTGCTCGAGTTCCTGAATTGCAAGTTCTTTCTTTTCCATGTTACCCCTGTTTGAAGCAGCCCATTCCTTAATTTTCCATTTGATCATATTGAGTTTTTTTAATAGAACAAAACCCGGCCAACCCTGAATAGAATAGTTGTCCCACCAACATTTTACAAGGTCAACAAACTTAGGGTCAAGCAGCCAACCATTGTTAAACCGAAAAGGTTTAGGTCCCCAATCAATCTCCTCTGAATCCAAAATAATCGAATTATGATCTGAGATAGGAAGGACCAATTTCGCCTGACTAGCACCAGGAAAAATGGCCTCCCACTCTGCCGAGACAAGAAATCTATCGAGCCTGCTCATATCTCCTCTAGATTGGCCACCAGACCAAGTAAAGTGTCCACCACTGAGAGGAAAATCAATCAGCTCACAACTGTCGATGAAGGTAGAGAAAGCTTCCATTGCTCTGGTGAAAACGCTGGCCCCTTTCTTCTCAGTTAGAAAACGGACGACATTAAAGTCACCCCCCATACACCAAATAGGCGAACCCCAAGCATGGATGTCTTCTAATTCAGACCAGAAGGCCATTTTCTCCCCATCTGCATTTGGCCCATAAACATTAGTTACATAGATTTCTTCCCCATCCTCTATAAGCTCTCCTTTGATTGATATAGACCTAGAGTCCATCCTTCTGACCAAGACATTTATGACAGAGGAATCCCATAAGTAAGCAAACCTCCCAATCTCCCCTCCGCTGGTTTGTAAAAGCTTCCGCAATTTCTGGCCCCCCAAATCTCCTTAATCAACTGACTTGAAATCTCCTCTCTTTTAGTTTCCTGAAGCAGAAGAATATCTATTCTATTTTTCCGAACAAATCTCCGGATAGCACCCCTTTTCTCCTGAAGTCTAAGACCCCTGATATTCCATGTCAAAATCTTCATTGGGAAACCGTTGTCCTCCTAACTCTTCTGCTTAGCTGTGGTAGCCTTCTTTTAGAATAGATCTTATACATGTGACGACAGCCTCTGAGGGAAGTTGTATATCTTCTTTTCGATGAACTTGTAGAGGATAAAGAGCATGAACGGTCCCCTACCTCCATCCATGCTAGAGTCTCCAAAGAGTGAGTCTCATTGACAAAATTTATACCAAGTTGTTTTCCAACTTTCAAGATATCTCTGCCATCCTTTTCTGAATAACCCTTTCCCTTTAATTTCTCCAAATCCCATTCAGCATCTATCCGAGGAACCTTTCTTTCTTCTGAAATTTTATTCATTTCTGATACACTGAAATCTGAGGCAGCTGACAGCTTGGAAAAGAAAATAGGGGCAGAGTGAGATTGAAGCAGCATAACCATACTGTTCCCCGAAATTGACCTAGGAGCCTTAGGACGACTAAATGAAGCACCATCAGAAGATGAAGCAGAAGAGACAAGGCTAGACAGCAGAGGATTCACCACCGAATCAGCCACCTTCTCTGTAGATTCCGCTAGAATTAACACCAACTCTTTGCTACCCAAGGGGACAGGGAAAAAATTATGGGAGAAATTGGAGGGTTTTAGATGGGTTATAGATGATAGAATCGGTTCAGGGAAAATAAAGGGTTGAGAGGGATGTTGAGAATTTAAACCAGCCAAGGGCCCTTTATGGATGGCCCAAGAAGAGAGTTCAAAGCCAAGAGGGTAAGGCAGCAGATTAAGGTCTGGGCCAAGCCCATACCTGAACACAAAAGCTTGGCCCAAAGAAGCCACTTTGAAAGCTTCACTAACCTCTTTGGTCGAAAGACACATACGGGAGTCCCCAGAACATGCAGAGGCTGTAAAGTTGCAGTCCCCCATGCAGATTTTATCCACTCCATCAATTGAAGCCGCCAACGCTATCATCTTGAGCACTGTTTGGAGACCACAACATCCGGCGAAGAACCCGACAACTCCGACGAAGAAATCAATCCTTCCGTCGGAGAATCAACCTCCATCATTCTAACTGGATAATTTTTACCCTTGACATTCACCGTCACCTTCGAGGGCAAACAATCCTCCAGCCCAACTTCCAGCAGTAGATGCAACATAAAGCAGTCTTCTCTCGATAGGTTTCGATAATGAATATCGATCATCTCCCCAAATCTCTGGCCAAAGGCTTTAATAAGATTTTCAAACCAGGCTTCAAAAAGGTAACCAAAACATCTCATCCAGATATCTCTCTCGTGATTAATTTGATCTAGATTCCAACGTCCCAAAACTCTGAACAGACCAATTCCACCTTCAAACTCCTACCAACGGTTTCTTCATCAGCTAAGGTTGCCAGATACCGATCAATCCCAAATTGACTACAGTGGGAGACTGAAATACCTCTTTTTTCCATGGCATAGACCACTTGTGCATGCTGCAAAGGAAAGCAGGGGACAACCACCACTGCATTGGATAGCCAATCATTAATTTCCTTCTCCTCCTTGGCTTCCACCATGAGCTCAATGACATTTTCCACCCCATCAGCACCGATTGGAGAATCAAATTTCCTGACTCCACCACTTCGAACAACATCAGCCCACTTTCTACTAGAACCCATCGGCTTCCAAATTTTGACTGGATTGGAAGGCCGTAGATTCTCCCTGGCTTGGGTCAAGCCAGGAATGATTGATTTATGACCTGCAAACTCCAAATCCCCAGGTGACTTTCTATGGTAAGTAGCTGGATTCACTTGAAGCTTCTTCCCTGCCAATATGCGACCATTGAGGGCTACAGTTGCTTTCTCAGCATGACTTCCTCTAGCCATTCTAGTGAAAACAAAAATCCTCCCCACTGCATCCTTCTTCTTTGGGACAAATGCATCATTGACAGTCCCCCACTGTTTGAAAAGATCTAGAAGCCAACTTCGAAGGGTGATTTCTGGCTAATCAGGGAGATTAGCTGCAAATAGGTTTACCGAAGGATCTTCCCTGTACTCTCGCCTCTTCCTCCCCCGTTGATACTGCCACCCGTCCCCGGTGAGGTCCTCGTGCATCCCACTTCCTTCTTTCCTCTCGCCCGCAGAAGTCTGGGTACCTGCAAGATCTCTCCGCTCCCTCTGCTCTCACTTGTCTCGCTCTCTTTCTGTCGTTCTCGCTTCTCTCGCTCTCATCGCTCACCTTTTTTTATACTTTCATTTTTGTCTTGGCAACATTGGATTATTCGTTTAGGTAGCCATGACTGGAGGAAAATCCATCTTTCTTGCTGTTCTTTGGCTTGGCCACACTAAAAGAACCATGTATGCAGCCAAAGTGGGTAGTAATTCCATTTCTCCTTACTGTCCTTGGGTTTAGCACGCATGTACAACCAGATATGGGTGTAGAAGCCATCCAACTCAAGTGAGGAGGTGAACATGAGTATAATGAAAGGAAATTAAACCTCTTCTGCCAAAGTAGCTGATTTGAATATTGTAACTTTGGCTCTTAGATTAGGTCGCAGGCCTCGTTCAAACTTCTGAGCTTTCTTTTATTCTCTGTCTACCATGTACAAAGCATAACATGATAGACAAAGAAACTCTTGATAATATTCCGCAACAGTCATGGTGCCCTGGACTAGAGATATGAACGCTTGTGTCTGGCGCTCCTTCTCCTCCTCTAGAAAATAATGATCCAGAAATATTCCAATGAACTGGTCCCATGTCATATCAGTCGTCTCCCCCGTTGAAATTTGTGTTTGTTGACACTCTATAACTCTCCACCATTTGCCGGCATCATCCACCAATTATGAAGTAGCCAGCAATATCATGTCCTCGTCACCAGTGATCTTAAGCAACTTCAAGATCTTTGTAATGTTCTCAATCCAGTTTTCCACTCCTGCGGGTCCCTCTTTCCCTTTGAAATAAGGGGGACGCTGTTGTTGAAAGTCCCTAACTATATTTCGACCTTGTGATTCATTGGAGGTTGCGCCTCCATTGCCGTTCTGATGTTGCTGTAAAACGGAAGTCACTGTTGCCTGTACTAGGCTCTACAACTCAGGAGGTACTTCAAGAATGTTCACACTATTCTATTCCTCTTCCTGGTGTGGGTTCTGTACGTCTTCTTCTAATGCAGGTTTTGTAGGGTATTTCTTCTTCTTGGAGGCATTTTCCTAAGTCATTGAAACATTGCTTGACTTAGTTTTCTCATAAAATTTTATGTTTACAGAGTTAGCTAAATTTCCTAATCAACATCTTGTGTTTCTTGTTTTGGGGAAATTTTCCTATGTATCATATATTGTTTCTCATTTTGGGGAAATCCTGATGTTTCTTGTTTTGGGGAAATATGTCTTATTTCGTTATGTTTGATAAATCCACAATTATAGTGATTGTCCTTTCCTTGCTGTTATTCTTCTCATCAAGTGTTGTTCTCAGATTGAATGCTTACAATCTGATTCTCAAAAAAGCACATTAATCTGACCCCTGTGAAGCAGACTCCGAAGAGTCGATCAGTTGAGATTCTAATCTTGTCAGTGAGACATGATACCGTATTAATCTTACTTTGAAAGATTCAGCACTTCCGGTTTCGCTTTGATACCAACTGTAGCGCCCCGTCCTTTTTCATTCACCGAAAATCAAAGTATATTTTTTTTTTTAAATAAAGAGTGAGAGAGAGCGGGTAAACGTCATGACGCGAGCTAAGTCCGAGTTTCCAAAACCCGGCCCTTAACTGGCCACCTTTACGTGTGTGTGGACTAAGGCCACCAAACCATTTCACATGCTAAAGAATACTTGCGGAATAATTATATGAATAGAAGTACTATCCATATGCATGTCATTAATAAGCAAGGAAGCCAATCACCATTTAATTAACTGAAACTTAAATATTCAAAATATCATCAAACCATAGCAAAATAAATCTAAGTTATTACAATCTCAAAATATCAGTAATCTCAATACATCATTCCAAATCAAATTAAGTAACATAAATATGAAATCTGCCCAACTCCTAAGCTTGGCTCCCATCGGGCCCCATGTCCTTGTCATTTCATGTTCTATCATCTATAAGGTAGAAGTTGGGCGTTTGTCAACACGCCCAATAGGTATTCCAAATAGGATCAATATAAAATCAAGATAAGTACATCATATCAAAACTGTAAAACAACTCGTAGTACTAAAAACATCGCATGATACTCATATCAAAATCATGCTAATGTATGTGTCATGTCATGGGTGTCATATACCAATGATCTCCCACCCAACTTCCATATCCAACCATAACACAAATCATATCAATAGTTTCCTTGATAAACCAAGCCATATCAAGGTGTTCCCTTGGCCATTTACGTCCGCAGTATTTTATGACGGCACCACCAGGTCACTGTTATACCTCCCCATGTGTGTTAATCGGAATTACAGATGGAGCCTGGACTCCTTCCTCTGCGCAGGGTTTTTGGACTGGTTACCTTAGAGCTCTTTGGCCCAAACTACGCCCCAAAGTCATGTTCGGACAACTCATAACTTGTCTTGCTGTCCCATATACTCCCTCCCATGCCATGCATAAGATTATGAATGCAATAATGCCATTTCATTTCAAATTACATAACACTATTTGCAAATCAGTTCATATACATGTATCAATTGTTTAACCAAAGTAAATCATCATACTTAGAATAAAAACCATTAACATATATATAATCCGCAGTGTCTCAATAAAGTAGGAATCCTACCAACGTTCAATATATTTTCCTTGCTGTTTTGTGACGATGTCGTTCAACGATCACATCGAAACGAATCGCAAACCCTTTTGCAAATATCTTTACCTTATTGAATTTAATCACATATATAAGTCAATTTGACTATCCATCTAATTTCCATCATCCCTTACATCTTTCCAGATAAACTGAAGTTTCTGGAAATTTATTAAAAATTTAAACTTTTCAATTCAGTCGATTGAATCATACCCAGATACAGTCCTCTGTCTTACCCGCAAACTTTCAGTCGACTGAATATGATATTCAGTCGGCTGAAACCCAACTTGGAATTGTTAACCTTGACTCGTAAACTTTCAGTCGGCTGAATCATAGATTCAGTCGACTGGCTCTGAGTCAAACCTTCTGTATTTTCAGTCAATCCACTTTCAGTCGACTGAATCACAGATTCAGTCGGCTGACTTTGGATCAGATCAACTATGTGTTCGGCCAGTATAGTTTCAGTCAACTGAATCAAGGATTCAGTCGACTGAATCATCAACCAACAATTTACGTGTTTGGTAAGTTTACCTTCAGTCAACTGAATCATAGATTCAGTCGGCTGAAACACGCCAGATCTCTTTACTTATTCGGTACGTCTATTTTTAGTCGACTGAATCCTAGATTCAGTCGGCTAAAACACAATAAATCCCATATATTTTTAATCCAATCCATATTCAGTCAACTGAATCATCAGATTCTGTCGGCTGAAACTCCCAGAAACTCATTTTTGTTTCGGCCAACTCCAGTTCAGTCGACTGAATCCCAGATTCAATCGACTGACTGTTTGTCAATCTTCTCTGTTTGCTTATTTTGCAAATCCTTTCTTTATGAAATCCACTCCTTATCATTTTTAAATATATATAGCATCATTCATATATCTCCTAGTGAATTTACTCGACCTACTAGCCAAAGCTAGTATTTCTTCCATAACGATTCAATCTTTGTGTTATAACATGGATTCAAATGTCACCTTTCTTTTGTTTCAAATCGATATTGATCCTTAAATGGATTTCCACTCTATGGCCTTAATACATTTTGGTAAGCCCTTTCAACCAATCTGGAACTCATAGGTTCAGCCACACCATGGCCAAAACTATGGCTTACTCTTAATCTTAATCCTATGTTATTAAGCTTAAAACCATACCTTCTTTCCCGTCTCCTTCATTTCTTTTTTATCTGTCTTTTGCTTAAGCCTTCTTCGTCCTTAGTTCTTCACAAGTAGTGTAGAGAGAGAGAGAGATAGAGATAAAGGAGAAGAGGAAACTCTTGTGTACAAGAGATAGAATCAGCCAAGGGGTGGGGTGTGCCCCTTGATTGATGTCCATTTGTATGACAGTCCAGCTTCTTCACTTTCCCTCATTAAAGTTTGTCTAACCAAGGAGTCCCTTGGCTTAACCAAGGAGACCCTTGGCCTTCCATTGAGTTCACCTTGGATTTTATCTCCATGAGATGGAAACTCTCCATCTTCCCACTTAACTCACCTTGAGATGAAAGTCTCCTCAACTTCCCATCTTAACTCATACTCAACTCAAGCATTATTTAACTCAATTGAACTCATTCATGGTTGACCAAACCAACCATGACTTAGCCGACCATGCATGTACATGACACGTGAGTCCCATCTTAGCCATATCATTTGATAATGTGGCCCTTGCCTGGTTGACTTCCATGCATGCCACATGGCAATGCCACCTCACTTGATGAGGTGGATTTATGCATTCGATCTTAATTGGGTAGCTGACCCAATTAATTTAACCTTACCCATTTTGTGAAACCCCTGCCACCGATGTGGGAAGAGTCCCACATCGGTAGTGGAGGCAAAGAGGGGAGTGCTTATATGTGAGGCCAAGCCTCTTAACTCGTGTGACTCGTTTTGGGCCGGGCCAGGTGGGCCCGGGCCCAAATGCAAAAACCGTGTGGGCTCGCTGGTGTACGAGGCTCAGAGCGGACAATATCACACTAAGTCAAGCCCTAAGCCCTGTTTTCGGGTCGAGTCGTTACAAATGGTATCGGAGCCGAAGCTCTACACTCGGACTATGTGGGCCTATTATCTTCCCTGGAGTTGTTAAGTTGGACCGGAGTCGAGCCAAGGACGGCTCGAGGCTTTAGGGGGAGTGATTGTGAAACCCCTTCCACCGATGTGGGAAGAGTCCCACATCGGTAGTGGAGGCAAAGAGGAGAGTACTTATATGTGAGGCCAAGCCTCTTAACTCGTGTGACGCGTTTTGGGCCGGGCCAGGTGGGCCCGGGCCCAAATGCAAAAACCGTGCGGGCTCGCTGGTGTGCGAGGCCCAGAGCGGACAACATCACACTGAGTCAAGCCCTAAGCCCTGTTTTCGGGTCGGGTCGTTACACATTTACTTTAAAATCAGCTCACCTATGACCCATTGGGTCCCAATTGGGTAATTGACTCATTTCTTTACATTTACCCAATTACTTAAAATCAAACCTACCCATGATCCATTGGGTCTTAACTGGATAATTGACCCAATTCGTTACCCATCTAAGGTCCATTTCAACTATTTAAATCTCAAATACCATTCATTCACAATTTAAATAGACCAATCCAATATATTTATAAGTGATGAAAATCCGGGATGTTACATACATTGAGAGAGGCCTAGAAGGTACAGTGCAGTAAAGTAAAATGCTTAGGCCATTCTCGTATTGTTGTTTGGATAGGACCATAAGGACGTATTGAGGCAGGCCTAAAGAGTACAGTAAAGTAAACACCCATTACAAAAATTTAAACACACAAAGTCAGTTTGGGGTTAATCTTTCCCCTTTTTTTTAACTTAGGTTTACAAAAATCAAGTTTTTAACTCCATCAAAAATCAATTTATAAGATAAATTTCAAAAATTAAAGGAATGAGCATTTTTCCTTAAATTCTAAAAATTCAAATTTGAAGCCTAAGACCATACTATTTTACAAAAAAAATAGTCTCGGAGTTCCTAAAATTTTGAATAGATAAATTTTCATATCTTACTTGCGAAAATCGATGGAGAAATGGTGAAGTTTGAACACCCCAAGCGATGTGCGGGAAAAACTCCAAAGAGAGCTGCTGCTTGTTTGAAACGGTGAGGAAAGAAAGAAGGAGGAAAAGAAGAAAGGAACCGATGGAAAGGAGAGGGAGGGAAGGTGCTTGATTTTTTTTTTTCTCTCATCTCCTCACCTCATCTCTTCTTTTAAAGAGACGGCGGTGTGGCTAGGCATGGCATGCCATTGCCTACCTACACCTAGCTAATAGCCTTTTTGACCAAATTAAATGCATCAACATTTTTTTCATTTTTTTTAAATAAAATCCAAAAATAAATAAAATTAAAACCATATAACTTCTATAGTTTAGAATAATTTAAACTTCTTAAAATACACTTTTAAAATACATTCCCTTAACATAGGTATTTCCAAAACTTCACTAAACCAATTAAATAGTTAAATAATTTAAACATTTAAAATCATAAAATGTCAATTTCAAATTTTAAAATAATACTTTGTAAAATCTTTAATTAACAACACTCTAAATAAAACATTCTAAACTCAGAATTTAAAATATAAAACAAACTTTTAGAGATTAAAATATTTCAGATAAACAATTTTTCAAATATAGATATTTTTTAAAGGTCTCAGCTAGAGAAAGGTTCGAACAATTTCAACTTTGCCACTGCACTTTAACAAGTTGGGTCCACAGACTCCGAACTCGGATCGAGTCAAACGTTGACTCAAAATACAACCCACATGTTAATCTCTTAGATTAACAATTCACTAATCAAAATTAATGGCTAATTAATACATAATTAAGTAATAATCAGGGTCAGGGTATTGCAGTTAAGTTCGAACAATCCTTTATTCGAACGATCTCAAACTCTCATTTCCCCTTTCCTCTCCCCCAAACGTTCGACCTTGCCCTCTCTCTCCCTCCTTCGTTCGACCTTACCCTCTCTCTCTCCCTCGTTCGACCGTGCCCTCTCTCTAATCCTCTATCTTTTGACCTTGCCCTCTCGCTCCCTCCTTCATTCAACTCAATTCCAAACCCTCCTCCCTCCCTTTCCATAGACCTTCCCATTTCCTCAATCAAATCTCCTTCCAAAAACATCTCCAACCCTGCCTTTTTCCACATGGAATCAAATCTTCAAATCAAAAGGTCTACATCAAAGAAAAAGGGGAAATATGCCTCTTCAAAGTAGCAGAAGAAAAAGAAGAAGCATACGATGTTCGACCCCAACCATTTGATCTTTTTAGAAGCTGCAACGCTCTACACAGATGATTTGTCCACTTGACCCTATCTCTTTGGTAAAGTCATTGACCTTTTTTTTTCCACCCTTTGAACTGAAACCAAAGAGTACTTTGAAATTCATGGTTGTGGCTCCTTCTTGGCAATGAAAGAGGTTATATATCCTACATTAGTGAAGGAATTTTATGCCAACATTTCAGATAGCGATGATACATCCATTGAATCCAAAGTCCGAGGATATGATTTTTTTTTTTTTTCATGTGAAAGATTGGATACTATGTTCATTTTCCCCAAGGCCACAATTGTAAAATATGAAACAAATACTTGGCCTACTGATGTTGATGGCTTCAGTGTAAAGGACGAACTCAAGCAAATGTGTGGGCCTACTGATATTACCAATGAAGAGAGGCCATGTCTGAATGGCCTAACCCTTGAAGCCCGAATCATCTATCACATTATTGCAAAAATATTTTTCCTAGAAAAGGGCATAATAACCATGTCTTGGTTTGATTTTTTTCTCATTTGGTGCATCATGAATGGCAAACAAGTCTCCCTCTCATATATCATCATAGATCACATGCGACTTTCCCTGAAGACGAAAAAATGTGGTCTTCCCTACGGACTTTTTCTTTCTTACTTCTTTCATCAATGAGGAATCCATCTTCCCCCTGAAAATAAAATAGCTATGAAGCCGACTGATCACTTTGGTGAGGTTGCTTTGAAGAAAATGGGATTCAATCTCGACAAGGCACTCAAACGGTGGTTTCCCAAAGTAGAACAGGCACCTGAAGTTCAAGTTCAAAATTCACCTGAGGCATCGACTCCTCCACAAACTGATACTGGAATCAACACTCAGTAAATTCTTGACAGCATTTCGGATTTCAACGACAACATGAATCATAAATTTGATGACATAGATCAACGTTTGCAAGGTCATGATGAAAAGATTAATACTATGTCTGCCGAAATTGTAGTTACTTTGAGAATGATTGTACTTGTAGATCAAAGATGTGGAATACCAGCAAGTGTACAACCTAACCACATGGTGGAGTACGATCATATGTAGTTCCACCAGCATCAGCTTTTGGTTTCCCTTCTCGTCCGACTGGAGTTTTGGCTACAACTGCACCACATTCTACATTTACACCTGCTTCTGTATCCACTCATCCCCTCAGGATGTTGCTGCTACACCTACACCTGTTTCTGGCTGCACTCATTCTCCAACTATTATTGATACATCTACACCAACTTCTGACTCCCGATAGTTGTTATTTTTTATGATATGAAAAAAGGGGAGAGATTTTGTAATTTTCATATTTTGATGATGACATGTATAGGAGATGATTTTGTAATTTTCATATTTTGAAATGTACATCTTCTATGTGTTTTGAATGAACATATTCTATTTGAGTGAGTTGAATTGAAATGGTGAAATGAGCTATATGCTTGGTTTGTATATTGTGTGTCTTGTGTATGCTTCTCATGTAAACCTAGATCCACAACAACACCATTGGGCAATTGGGTTGGTTAACATTTCTTTTGCAAGTGATCATAGGGTGAAAATGGGCTTTAGGTTGGTAAGTTTGCATTTGAATTGCTTTTGTCACCAAGTGTATGCGTCACATGTAAACCTAGATCCACAACAACACCATTGGGCAATTGGGTTGATAATTAACATTGCTTTTGCAAGTGATCCTAGGGTGAAAATGGGCTTTAAGGTTGGTAAGTTTGCATTTGAATTGCTTTTGTCACCAAGTGTATGCTTCTCATGTAAACCTAGATCCACAACAACACCATTGGGCAATTGGGTTGGTCATTAACATTGCTGTTGCAAGTGATTATAGGGTGAAAATGGGCTTGAAATACAATAAATTTTTACTCTACACATTCCTTCAGTTCCATGTACTCTTCGGATTTTGTTGTGGCAAGAAACAATCATCTTTAATGGAAATTTCAATAAATTTAAGGATAAAATAGAATGCTTTGCAGTTGATCAGATGTGTTTGACTCTGTTGAATTGGGTTTGCCCATTGCTTTGTGGGATCTTTAAAATGGAAGTAAGGATCAAGCAGATTTCAGTTCTTTCAGTTCCTTTAGTTCCATGTACTTTTCAGACTTTGTTGTGGCAAGAAACACCATATTCGCTACTATCTATATTCAAAACAAAGTCATAAACTTAACTTACTCAGTAAAAATCAAAACAGAGTACAACATAGTGCGTTTCTTCCAAATGAATACATTTTCTTACAATTGAATTCATTTCTTCTAAATGAATATATTTTCTTGCAAATTAATATATTTCTTTTAAATGAATACATTTTTTTGCAATTGAACTTCTAAGTGAATACATTTTCTCGCAAATGTTTACTGGAAATCGCCTCTTCACTTATTCCACCAACGCTGAAAATTGCCACTTTCTCTAAGTTCATCAGACCACTTTATAACATTTTGAAATATTACATTAAAACATATGGAAAATATATAAACCTCACAATTGAGTTAAGAAATTCCTTGGGACAACTCAGACGAGTTATATATTGATTCATCATAGAAGTTGTAAGAACCACCTGCCTGTGGAAATAAGAATAGATGTTAGTCAAACTATCACCTTATTTTTATGTAGAAAAAATATGAACATGCACCAGCTTCTAACAATCACTTACTTGGGATAATTGAGACAAACCAGTTGTTTCTGATTCATGAAATTCATCTACATTAGACAAAGTATTGTAATCACCACTCACTAATGCATGTGCAGTACTTGGACATGTTATACTATTATGACCAACATTTTTGCATATCTTGCATCTTCTTGCATTCGACTCATTCTCCACAATCTCAAATGCAGAAGGATCTCGTCTTGTAGAATTTTTTGACTTTGAATTCTTTGAACCTAGATGAGGTCCTCTAGAATGCTAAATAATAGGATGACTGACAGGCATCACATCGCTGACAAGATTTTCTAGTTGATTTCGGAACCCCTCTCTATTAAATGAAGAGAATTTTCCATATTTCTTTGAAATATCATCAAAGTAGACCTTCAGGTCTTCGTTAGGCCAATTCACTTCAACGTTCAAGTCGTTCAATAATAACAAATTGATTCTCCACTGTGAATGGATCTGATCCAAATGTAACTTATCCATCGCCCTCATTTTGTGTGCACAAGGTCAGCCCATTGACGCTGTAAATTCTTTTGTACAAGTACACAAAAATGAATTATCTCTAACCATATCATATTGCTTGTAAAGCTCATTCAATGCGAAATGTGATACTTTGCCATTCACTTTGTCAAAGAAATGAATAGAGACAGCATGAGCAGTCTGGATTTTTTCATTCTCAAGAGTCCTGATCTCTTCAAACTGATTTTCAATGGCAATATATATCTTTCTTCGAATAACATCAAAGTACCTAGTTGCTGTATCTATATAATTTTTCAAAACAGCATGTGCACCTTCTACCCTCAAAGTGGCTCGATTTTGAAAATGTAAATACCAATCTATTTGTAACGACATGACCTGATATTTCGGGAATTTGGTGATATTTGCGGATCTTTGTGACGTTTTTAAGGGGTTTAGTAGTAGTGGGCTCTCTAGTGAGCTCCAGTTTGCCTGGGTTTGAGATAGGAGGCTCGGTGAGCACTTTAGTGATTTTTGAATTATTTAGTTATTTATCATTTGAAATATAAATAATAATAATAATAATAATTTGATTTTTGAAAATCTTAAAATCCTCATATTTTTGTTTTGCTTGTGTAATTAAATTTTTGAAAGCCTAGATTTCCTTGGATTTATTCGATTTTGAAAACAATTTAGAAAATATATATACTATTAAATTTTAAAATCTTGATTCTCTCTATTTAAAAAAATAGAGGGCACGACACCTACACCTGATCCCAAACCTAGCAACTGAATCCCACTGTCGATGGAGACCCCCTTTCATGCCTCATCTCTCTCTTTGTTGTTGCAACCGTGTGCCCTCAAAGTCCCAGTACTCCTCCCTCTCATTTTCCCTTCTTTATCTTTTCTCCTCTTCCTCTGCGCAACGATTCCCAAACTCCATTGCTCTCTTTCCCTCTCGTTTTGGCGATCGATCCAGCCCAACCCCGGTTACTGCATGACAATCTTTCTGGTTATCTTCTCACTGCAGTCCAGTCATTTGCTTGCAATAGCTTGCATTTACATCTTCTCTACCCTCCACACGATAAGCCATCCATCTCCTTCTGTACTTCATTATCCTTCTTCTAAGAAATTACTATATGACTTGTATATAGAATTGCATGATGTATATAGATGGGTTTAGGAAAGCAATCTTGAATCAGTCCCAAAAATCGTGTTAATTGTGGACTGATTTTCAGCCCCATAAATTACTTAATCAAGGACAACTGAAAACCCCAATTTAATTCAGACCTTGCCTACAAAACTGTCCTTAACGCTGAACTGAGTCCTTAAAGTCAGTGCAGTTGTCGTCCAAAGCTGCAGTTGGGTGGCCTTTGAGCAGCAAGCCAACCTTCCCTAAAGTGGAGTTTTCTTACACTATTTTTGTTTGGGTTAATCGGCTAAAGTATTTACTTGTTTGGACTTCAAGTATGTAGAAAATCTGTACAGTATTTCATTCTTTTTGGTTTATCTATTGGCCTCTTTCATTTAAAAAAAAGAAAGAGAGAGAAACTTGTTTAAATGATTTTCCTTTATCCACTTGTCATTTTATGTTTTGTTTAAATTATTTAATATTTTGAAATCACAAAAGTTTCTTTTTTTAAATTGTTTCTTAATTATGAGATGGCTTAAAAGTGTTATTTTAATGGTTCATTATTTATTTCATTTATTTCAAATATCAAGTTGACCATGTTCAAAACAAAGTAAAGATAATGGATGGTTTTCAATAATTATTTCAGACAACGTGAACAGGAGCCCCTTTCAAACCAGTCAAGCTCAAGTTCACCAATACACAGATTTAATTAATACTTTAGGTGAGGGGACATTCTTTTATTTTACATACACATATTGCACATTCTTTCTATATATTTGATTGGACATAGAATACAAAGGAAAGATGTCCCCTTCATTACTAGGCTACATGACAAGGCTTAACCTATTGATATCAATCACGTGGCAGGGGACTCACTCAAATGGATTTATGTCACTTGCATGGTCTTTGTATGAGTAACTTGGTGTATAGTTGAAATAGCATGTTGATCGTAATGTATAATATTGTGTTGGACTTGATCTATTGGATGACAAATCATATTCGAAATGATAACTTGATGTTATGTTATAGAGATACCTGCCACATATGAAATAGATATTATTCTTATTATGCTTAGACACCATGTCATATGCTTGGATTGTTAATATGCGTAGAAATAACTAATATGAATGTAGCTAACGAGATGCTAGCGGGACGTGGACATTAACTTATATCATAATATAGTAATCCCCTTAGTACGTGATGGGTACTTAGAGTGTAGAATGACTGTGAGACTGTGGTAGGACCACGGGGTATGTTGGGTTATGAGACATTAGGTGGACGAGTTGTGGACATTTAAACTCCATAGAATGAACAAAGTTGTACCTGAGAGATATAGGGTACAGTTGTCTATGCTCCAGGGTTGTGTTAGGACTTAACCATTGGTTAATAGAGATTACTCTGGACTTGTATGTAGGGTCTTATGAGTGTTGTGTTGAGATACTCCTGGGGGTTGGAATAGCGACCCTGGGCTACTTACGGGCCCACAAGGAGACTGTGAGATAGGTATCCTCCTGGGGGTTAGACGAACGAGCCTGGGGTTGCTTACGAGCCGACAGGGAGACTGTGAGATAGGTATCCTCCTGGGCATCGGACTAGAGAGCATGTGGCTATTTGTGAGTCGATAAGGAGGCTATGACTGTATGTTATGAGTCTGACTCACAAACCCTTAATTATGAGGTAGAATCACCACCAGTGGAGTGGTTGGATCGGACTGAGTGACACTTGCTAGTATTATTCTACATGAATTAACGAAAGTGCAAGGGGCATGATAAGTTTGGGTTTGTGCGCTAGGTATAGGGCATGTGTTGCGAGATTTTACTTGTAGATATCCTAGCCATGGAATTGTGTTCATATATGCGTGTATAAATTATTGGTGTACGATATATGTGTTACCTTCATTGGGCATGTTGAGCTCACCCCTTGCCATATAGGTATTCCAGTGGAGGCAAGACCTAGTGGGTCCCTAGAGCAAGCTTAGAAAGTTGGAGCTGTTGTAAATAAATTAGTCCTATTTATGTTTTTTATTGATAGTATATTTGCTTGGAATTTTGATGGGATGACTGTAATAAATTTTGATATTTATGTCGCTTGACATTTAAAGCTTCTTAGGATTTCTTGTAAGGTGATATACTATGCTATGGTTAGATGTGGATGAGATTATGTCGGGGAGTGGAATGTTACGTTCTCTTTAAAAAAAAAGAGAAAAAAGAAACTCAAGACAAGGTTAGACCATTTCGAGTAATCACATCAGTGGTAACATGCTCGTAACAGATAGGGTGTTACACTATCTATGCATTGACGAATTGTTTTCTATGTGGGATCCACGTGCTTGTTAAATAGTTTATTGCCTCCGGATCATCTCTAAAATTTTGTTTGAAGACCTCAAAAGCTTCATAAATGCTCCTTCGGATGGCGACTCAACTAATGCATTCCATTCAAATATAAATGCATTCCATACTTCAACCTTCTGAAAGAGAGGTTTACAATGAGCAAGAATGTTTTTGTTAATGTGTCAAATACACAATATATGCATAGCATTAGGAAATTCCAAATCAATCACATTTTTTTAACGCCAAATTTCTATCAATCACAAAAACTGGATGGCCATGATCAACTCCTAAAATATTTTTGAATATCTGTAATGTACATACATAATCTTCAAATTTCTCACTTCTTATGATAACAAAGCATAAGAAGAAATTAGTATTAAAACTTGTAACACTAATGATATTAAGCAATGGCATATAATATCTGTTGGTTTTGTATGTGCAATCTATCAGAAAGACATTATGATAGCTCTTAGTAAATATAACTGACTTCGGATGCACAAAGAAAAGATGGGACAAATAACGTTCATTGTCATAGTCAAGCCAGTAATGGAAACCTCCTTCTTGAAGATCTCTTATCAAAGCTTGAATTGAAGGATGGCCTCTTAAATTGTATAAATCAGTCGATGTTACTCCAATGTTTGGATTTTCTCTTCTATGCGTCGTCAAAATTTGGCAGGGTAGTATATTGTTACTCTTCATTTCAATAATCATTTTCTTCTCTTCATCTGAAAAACATCGTTTACTTGGATGACCTAATAATACATTCGAGAGATCATGATTGTGCTCCAAATTTTTTAAGGTCAACTTCCATAACCTATCAATAATTTGTTTCCCTCTCACTTCAAATGGACAATTGACAAGGCGAGAAGATGCTTTCTTTTTCCGCTCATCATTTTTCAAATTAACTGTGCTGCGATATAGACCTCCTCTATTGCAACCAAGAAATAGTGTCTTGTTATTAATACTTGACCTATTGATGCTAGATACAAATCCTTGTGCAATAGAAACCTCCTAAACATATTTTACTAAATCCTCTTGACTTGAAAAAGAGCTCTCAACAAAATCATTTTCATTATAAAGCTTATTCACAAGGGTTATCTCTTCATTTTCAACAAATTCCATGCCACTTGAAGATTCATAAAATATTAAAATGTGGATGTACCTCCCTCACTAGAATCCATAGTACTAATTTTTAAAAAATAAAGAGAAATGAGAGAGTGGTTTGAAAGAGAGTTGCCTTCGATTCTAGATAAGCGATTGAGAGAGTGATTTAAGAGAGAGTGACCTTCGAACCAAGATAAGAGATCGAGAGAGTGGAGTAGAACGTTTTGTAATGGGGGTTTGAGGGAGAAGGGTTTAGAAAGGGGAAGATAGGAATGAAAATGAAAATGGGGAAATAGGTATAGATTTGAACTTAAACTGAGTTTCTTAGTTTAGATCGTTCGAACGTTCTTTTAGGAGCGTTTAGATTTTTTCGTCCCTATCGACCTCGAATAACTATTCATTTATAAGGATCCATTGAGTGAATGGATCGAAGAGAAAGAAGAATTGGTACTCCACGATCTCGATGTATCATTGTTAGACCAAAATATACAGTTGGGAGAACTGGAGGGTGACGAGGAAGATGAGGAAAATGACGGTCGCCGCAATTCAGTCAGTGGGTCCGCCCCCCAAATGCGGGTATGCAACGAGAAACAAGTTCAAGGATGGCACCACGTCGTCATTCTATTAGTGAGTGTCTTACTAGTATAGCCGGATAAGTCAACTCTTCACAGAGGAGGAGGACAAATAGAGGGAAAGAACCGGTCGTTCCGAGCAGCCAACCACCTAATAGGTGTGATTATGGGTCGCCCAGTTCTGATTCATCTACGGCTGATGGTAATGGGTCAGATGATGGGTGCAATTTTGGTTCGCAAAGAGATTGAAAGAGTGGTTTCAGAGAGAGTTACCTTCGAACCAAGATAAGAGATTGAGAGAGTGGAGTAGAACGTTTTGTATTGGGGGTTTGAGGGAGAAGGGTTTGGAAAGGGGAAGATAGGAATGAAAATGAAAATGGGGAAATAGGTATAGATTCGAACTTAAACTGAGTTTCTTAGTTTAGATCGTTCGAACGTTCTTTTAGGAGCGTTTAGATTTTTTCGTCCCTATCGACCTCGAATAACTATTCACTTATAAGGATCCATTGAGTGAATGGATCGAAGAGAAAGAAGAATTGGTACTCCACGATCTCGATGTATCATTTTTAGACCAAAATATGTAGTTGGGAGAACTAGAGGAAGATGAGGAAATGACGGTCGCCGCAATTCAATTAGTGGGTCCGCCCCCCAAATGCGGGTATGCAACGAGAAACAAGTACAAGGATGGCACCACGTCGTCATTCTATTAGTGAGTGTCTTACTGGTATAGCGGGATAAGTCAACTCCTCACAGAGGAGGAGGACAAATAGAGGGAAAGAACCAGTCGTTCCGAGCAGCCAACCACCTAATAGGCGTGATTATGGGTCGGCCAGTTCTGATTCATCTACGGCTGATGGTAATGGGTCAGATGATGGGTGCAATATTGGTTCGCAAAGAGATTAAAAGAGTGGTTTCAGAGAGAGTAACCTTCGAACCAAGATAAGAGATTGAAAAAGTGGAGTAGAACATTTTGTAATGGGGGTTTGAGGAAGAAGGGTTTGGAAAGGGGAAGATAGGAATGAAAATGAAAATCGGGGAAATGGGTATATATTCGAACTTAAACTGAGTTTCTCAATTTAGATCGTTCGAACGTTCTTTTAGGAGCGTTTAGATTTTTTCGTCCCTATCGACCTCGAATAACTATTCATTTATAAGGATCCATTGAGTGAATGGATCGAAGAGAAAGAAGAATTAGTACTCCACGATCTCGATGTATCAATGTTAGACCAAAATATACAGTTGGGAGAACTAGAGGGAAGATGAGGAAAATGATGGTCGCCGCAATTCAGTCAGTGGGTCCGCCCCCCAAATGCGGGTATGTGATAGGAAACAAATATAAGGATGGCATCACGTCGTCATTCTGTTAGTGAGCGTCCTACTGGTATAGCGGGATAAACCAACTCCTCACAGAGGAAGAGGACAAATAGAGGGAAAGAACCGGTCGTTCCGAGCAGCCAACCACCTAATAGGCGTGATTATGGATCGGCCAGATCTAATTTATCTATGGATGATGGTAATGGGTCAGATGATGGGTGCAATATTGGTTCGCAAAATGTTGTTGTGGATGCTAACCCAAAAATTCCACCAGAGTATTATCCAGATATGAGTTAGGTCCATCACAAAGAGGAGGATAGAAAATATACACCTCCTCATGGCGAGCCAAACATGCCCAGGCAGAGTGCAGGGTATGTTTCATTTGGATATATGCCCGCAGGATATTGGAGGTCATTCTGGATATGGCCTCAAGTAATATGCAGTCTATGTCTATTTCTGATCACCACTCGCAACCCTCCTCTGATAGTTGGCAGTATCAGTATCCATCGTCAACAACATCCGAGAACACGTCGACTAATGAGCGGCTTCCGAAGGACAAATATTCTAGGTTTTATTTTCACGTGCCCAGTTATCCGTAAGAAGTGCTTGATACATAGTGATGTTATAATTTTTTTAAGAAAATTTGGTGATACTTTGATGTATTTGGTGTATTCTTTATGTATTTGATGTATTTTTTATGTATCTTGATGTTGTTGGTGTATTTTTTAACACTTTTCATTTAAATTAGTTTTGTTGATGACCTCATTTAAATTTAGATGGCTTATAAAATTAGGAATAAATTAAAAGGAAAATTACTCACGACACCTCTTCAAGAAAACATAATGGTATGCAAATCAATTCTATGAGATTTTGAGACCAACTCCCAAGTTCTTCCATTAGTGATTTAGTAGATAGGAATATGTTAATGTGTTAGCTCATGACAATACATCTTTGACATGTGGCAAGTAATGAGTTTGTGGATTCCATCACATCAAATAATTTTTTTGTGCACCATCTCAGAGTAAAAAAAATTGAGACCCAAATGACGGTTAGTCATCCCATTCAAAAGCATTTAAATCAGTAACCACTTCACCATTGATCACCATCATGCCAAAAATTTCTCGGCTCATTGATCATCATTAACATTATCATCATCGTCATTACTATTGGCAATTTGTATTGTTGCGTCAAAAAATATGCCAATATGACTAAATTATCGACTGCAATGTATCAACTAAATTCGGCCAATACAAAATCACTGAGGAGAACTAGGCCTAGGCCCAGTCTCCAACAAAAATAAACCCTAAGAGCCTTCCTTTCCTCCTTTACTCCTTCCTTTACACCTATCCATTTCCATTTCCATTTCCAACCATTTTCCACTCATTTTTAGGTGCATTTTTAATCTTTTACCGTTCTATATAGGTGGGAGTTGTTTCTGACTTTCGACCTTTGCTTTTGCAAAGCTTTGGAGAGGATATCTCACAGGAACTTCACTTCTCACGATATTATTCGTTGAAGACCTCATTTTTCTTTTGCATTTGTGAAGTCTGAAATTTTCATGTGTTTGAGTGATTAGGGCTTCATGAAGTTTTGAGATTTTTTTGAGAATATAAAATCATGGAATGAGGAGTTGGATTTGGGTTTTATGTATTTGGATTAATGGATAGAGACTATAAGACACCAATACATGCTCTAAATGTTATATCTTATACATTTTTTTTTTTGTAACTATTAGTGATACGACTCCAGCCCGTGATTATCCTCACTGATAATCACGGGATAGTCAATGGTTTTGATATCTTATGAGTTGTATGATTCTGTATTCCTTTTTGGAGATTATCTTCTCTTGTATTCTTATTTATACTGTCTAAATATATTAGAAGAAGGTGAGAAAATTACTTCAATATGGTATCAGCAGTTTAAGGTTCATCGATCGTGTGCCTCTGCCATCTACTGTCTTCATTAGAAACGGTCCCATTGTTTTCGGTCTGCGCCCCTTCTGCTGCCAATCGATCTGTCGTTCTCCATCCGGCTCCGACTGCTTGTAGTTCCCGCACCCGACGCTCTCTTCTGCCTTTGCACCTCTGTTTATTTTGCTGCCTCTGTTTTGCCGTCTTCAGGTCTCCCTCCTCAGATCTATCTCGCTGCTATCACGGTTGCTTGGGTGTGTCGACCCTCCAATAAACCGGTTCTTTTTCTGTTTTGCTGCCGCCGCTATTTTTTATTGTACGACACAGCCAGATTTGGACGCCGCTACTCTGTTCTGGTGTTCCTCTCAGTGTTGTTCCACTAGCACATTTCCCAACAAATCCGATCCGATCTGGGGCTTGACTGCCTCCCACATCTCTAGTCGACATCTCTGTTGTCCTACCCTTTGCTTCTCTGCCTCGATCTGTTCGAGATCTCTCTTGCCTGGCACCACCCGTACCTCCGACACAGTTTCTTTCTCACGGCTTGCAAAGGACCTAATTTGCATCATAGGAGTCCTTTCTCATTAGTTCCTACAACTTTGCCCGCTCCCAGATCTGAAGACATGTGGGTTACTCTTTCACCCTTGCTTCCGCCGGTTGCTATCACATCTTGTTGTTGTTGTAGCACGCGGTCTCCTACTCTGGTTCTGTGTTGGTGATTGCATTCCACCATCCTTCCTCTCTATCTATTATTTGATCAGAAAGGATAGCAATTTTTAGTTGTCTATTGTTTACACCTTTTGTGTTAAACAGCATTGTGCACAGACTGCTATGGCTATTTTCACTTTATTGTCTACGCAACTACAACATTTTATTACCATCAAGTTTTCTCCTCGGCTACAATGCTCTTGGATATGTTGATGGCTCACTATCTGCCCCACCACAGATTGTTCTACCGATCCTAAAGTTGCATTTTCTCCTTCTACAATGGTTAACCCCAAGTTTCTAACTTGGTAGCAAAATGATCAGTTACTTCTTGGGTGTCTTCTCTCTACGCTCACTGAATCGCTTCAAGCTCAACTTGTTGGTGTTCCCACTGCATGCGCAGCTTGGCTTCAACTAGAGCGTTCCTTTTCGTCTCAGTCTCCGGCTCGCGTCATGCAGCTTCGTCGGCAACTCTTTCATATTCAGAAGGGCACCTCTTCCATGCTTCAGTATCTCACCTTTGTCAAATCTCTTGTTGACAGCCTTGCAGCAGCCTCCCGTCTTGTTTTGGATGGTGATCTTGTTTTACACACTGTTGGAGCCTTCGACCAGAGTATGGCACTTTTGTTACCTCTATTATTACTCAGGCAGAACCAGTCACCCTTTCAGAATTACAAGGTCTTCTTTATTGTCAGAAGCTTCGACTTGCCCATGATGTTGTCCCACTTGACTTACAGCCTCCCATTTCTACTAAACAGCACGAGCCGTCTTCTCGCCCGTATCAACGAAGCCCTATATCACATCAGTCTCCGAGTTCTCGGGTGTTGGTGGTCGATCTCGGGGGCGCCATGTACAGTCTCCTTCTCCAGCTGCTCGCTCCCATGTGCCCCATCTTGCTTCTCGTATTATCTATCAAGTGTGTACCCACATCATCCTCCTTGCAATGTCACCAACAGTTTAATAATGTTTTCCAACCAGTGAACACCACTGCCACCTATACAGCTTCTGTCTCGCCACCAATTGATAATAGTTGGTTTCCTGATTCCAACGCCTCTCGTCATGTTACAACGGATCTTGCCAATCTGTCTCTTCATTCGGATTACTCTGGCCCATATCAGTTGACTGTAGGCAACGTGGCACCATACTGGTTCATCTACTCTCTTTTCTCACGATAGTTTTTTTCATCTTGGTGACATTCTGCATGTTCTGTCTATTTCTCGCAACTTATTATTCGTCAATCAGTTACGCGTGATAATAATGTCCTCTTTGAATTCCACCCTGACTATTTTTATATTAAAGATCGCACCACGGGAAAAATTCTCACTCAAAGGCCGAGTAAGAAGGGACTCTATCAGCTCATGCTTCATTGCTCCCCGATCACAGATTCGTCTCCTACAGCATTCATTGGTGAACGTGCGTCTCTCAAATGGTGGCATTCTCGCATGGGTCATCCCTCTAGTCGAACTGTTCGACAGTTATTTCCAGAGCAAAGTTACTAGTTTCTCTTAATAAAGGTACAGAAGTGTGTGCTGTAGGTCCATTTGGAAAGAGTCACAAGCTTCCCCTTTCCAGCTCACCTTCCACATCGTCTGGTCCCTTAGATCTTTTATTTTCAGATGTGTGGGGACCAGCCTCTACTTGTTCTGTTGATGAACATAAATTTCATGTGTTTTTAAGTCTGATGTATTTACTGTCCTTTTACGGTTTAAACGCCTTGTGGAAAATTATTTTAATCGTTCAATCAAAGCGATTCAGACTGATTAGGGTGGTGAATATCAGAAATTAAGTCTTTATTTGTCACAGTGTGGGATCCTTCACAGGGTATCATGCCCTTATACACATGAGCAGAATGGATCAGCTGAACGCAAACATCGACATATTGTGGAAACAAGTCTCACATTGTTGGCTCATGCCAATGTCCCTCAGTCCTTTTGGAACCATGCTTTTGAGACAGCAGTCTATCTGATTAATCGTCTCAAACACAAGATGGATCCTCACTCTGTGTTATGCGTATTTTTGGGCTACAATGTAATACCCTGCCCTAAAAAGTCTCACATTGCTAGTGGCATTGGAAGTTCCCTTGTATATAAGTAGTGGCCTTCCTCCTTCTAGCACAAGGCCTTTTGGGAGAAACAGTGGGTTGGCTCGCCAAAGCAAAGCCTTGCGGGTCCGTGTGTAGGTTCAAAGCGGACAATATTGTGCTAGTGGGACGGGTCGTTACAAATGGTATCAGAGCATGGTTCAACTCTCTGCCTGAAGGTGTGGGCTTGGTTGTTGTGTGTGCAGAGCCAAGGACGGCTCTGGCTTTAAGGGGGGTAGATTGTAATACCCTGCCCAAAAAGTCTCACATTGCTAGTGGCATTGGAAGTTCCCTTGTATATAAGTAGTGGCCTTCCTCCTTCTAGCACAAGGCCTTTTGGAAGCAACAGTGGGTTGGCTCGCCAAAGCAAAGCCGTACGGGTCCGTGTGTAGACCCAAAGTGGACAATATTGTGCTAGTAGGACGGGTCGTTACATACAAGTCTCGTCATCATGGTTACAAGTGTTATAATCCTAACATTCAGAAAATTGTTATTGCTCGCCACGTGGTCTTTGATGAAAGTAGTTTTCCTTTTGCAGGCTTTTCTATGTCGCCCGCTACAACACACACTTCTCTGACTCCTTCAGTTCAATTCATTTTGGCTCCATGCCTCTCACCAATAGTTTCCAATCATCCTCAGTACCCCTTTCTTCCGATGCTTCTGGTGCCTTCTAGGATGCGCCCCTGGTTGAGTCCTCACCTGCGCCTACATCTTCACCCGTGTTTGTGCCTATTCCTTCCTCTACTGGCGTTGCTCCTCAGCCGGAACCGGTGCCTGAGGTTGCTCCAACGTCTACCTCTACCCATCCTATGCAAACGCATGCCAGGTCGGGTATTATTAAATGCAAATCTTTTGCTGCCACTACAAGTGCTTTGCCTTCTGCCACTACTGATATAGTTCCTACTTGTGTCTCCACTGCTGTGAAGTTTCCTGTTTGGCGTACTGCTATGAGTACTGAATTAAATGCTCTCATCCATCAGGGTACTTGGTGCCTCGTTCCACCACAGCCTTCCATGAATGTTCTTGGTTGTAAATGGGTCTTCACTATTAAGCGTCATGCTGATAGGTCTATTTCTCCACATAAGGCGAGACTAGTCGCGAAAGGGTACAATCAGCTACCCGGCATTGACTATCATGACACTTTTAGTCTTGTTGTCAAATTTACAAAGTTACGATTGGTCATTGCTCTAGCAGTTTCACGTGGTTGGCCTCTCCGCCAACTTGATATTAATAATGTTTTCCTTCATGGTCGTCTTGATGAAGATGTTTATATGTGTCAACCACCAGGTTTGGTTGGCCTCTCCGCCAACTTGATATTAATAATGTTTTCCTTCATGGTCGTCTTGATGAAGATGTTTATATGTGTCAACCACCAGGTTTTGTAGATCCTACTCATCCTACCCATGTTTGTAAACTGATGAAGTCTATCTATGGCCTTAAGCAGTCTCCGCGTGCATGGGTTCGTCGCCTCACTGATTTCTTACTCAGCTTGGATTTTACAAGTTCCAAGACCGATACTTCATTATTCATCTACTGCCACAACGATGTTCTTTTATATCTCTTGGTGTATGTTTTTTCTTTTTTTTTTTTAAGGTCCGGAGGTGTCCAGGTGTCGTACCCGACTAGTCCTCCGAGCTGTGTGAAAACCCCCTACCCCCACACACCGGGTAAATCGATGGGACCTTACTCTATACAAATTCTCATCTCTTGGTGTGTGTTGATGATATTCTGATTACCGACAATTCTTCTTCCAAGATTACAGATCTCATTTCCACCCTCGAACGGGAATTTGCTCTCAAAGATCTTGGTCCCCTTCATCACTTCTTGGGCATTGAGGTTTGCAACACACAGACTGGGCTTCTTCTCACTCAGCAACAGTATGTTCACGACTTACTCTCCCGTTCAAATATGGGTGATTCCAAACCGGTAAAATCTCTTGTTACCTCATCATCTTCTTTGTCAAAATATGCTGGAGAGCCATTGGTGGATGTTACTCTCTATCGTAGTATTGTTGGGGGCTTACAGTATTTGACGCTCACGCATCCTAATATTGCATTTGTTGTTAATAAGGCATGTCAGCTTATGCATCAACCTACCACTGATCATTGGGCTTTTGTTAAGTGCATCTTGCAGTATCTTAAAGCCACAATTTCTTATGGGTTGCAGTTTCATCAGTCTTCTCCATTATATTGTCGGCCTTCTCTAATGCTGATTGGGCCAGTTGTCCCGGCAATAGAAAGTCGACGGGTGGTTTCGTTATCTTTCTCAGCAACAATCTGATTTCTTGGAGCTCCAAGAAACAACAAACTATTGCCCGTTCCAGTACTAGGGCCATTGCTTTTGCTTCTGTAGAGCTTACGTGGTTACTCTCGCTTCTTGGAGAGTTACATATTTCTCTTGCTGGGTCTCCTACACTTTAGTGTGACAATATTGGTGCTACTTATCTCACAACCAATCCTTTCATGCCCATACGAAACACGTTGAAATTGATTTTCATTTCGTTCGTGATATGGTTGCTCGCAAACAGTTGGTGGTTAAAATTATCTCGACCAAAGACCAATTGGCTGACATCTTCACCAATGGTCTGTCTTCTCCTCTCTTTTTGTCCATCCATGACAAGCTCAATCTCCTTGATGGCGCGTTGAGCTTGACGGGGGCTATTAGTGATACGACTCCAATCCGTGATTATCTTCACTGATAATCACGGGATAGTCAATGGTTTTGATATCTTATGAGATCTATGATTCTGTATTCCTTTTTGGAGATTATCTTCTCTCGTATTTACATTAGAAGAAAGTGAGAAAATTACTTCAATAGTAACGACCCGCCCTTCACTTGTATAGATATTGGACGCCTTGCCATTCCACATTAGATGGAGCACGACATGTATCTTTCCTATTTATAATTCTACATCTATCTATCTATCTATATATATATATACAGATTGGAGTGACGTCAAATAAATCATGATTGTTCATTCTAGAATAGCTGTGATTTTCTTCTATGTTAGATAAGTAAAAAATAGAAAAACTCATGAGAATATAAAAAAATAGGAAAATGAATTTTAAGATTTGTATGTTCTTATTATATTATAAAAATTAAAAATAGGGAAATTCATGCAAAATTGACAAAAAATAGGAAAATAGGTTTTAAGAATTGATTTGGTAAGTCAAATATTTGGTTTAAACCTATTATATAATTATTTAAAATACAGAAAATTTCTAGAAAAGATAGTAAAAATAGAAGATTTTATAATTAAATTTCATGAGTTCAAAGGATTTGACCCATTTTTTTATGTTAGTATCTAAAAAATAAACTCTTTATGTAAATATTTGTAAAGTAAAAAATAATTATTTACTATTATTTTTTAATTCTACTCAAGCAAAGCGCAAGTTGATCCCTATTTCTTTTAAAAAATCGAAACTATCAACTTTTTTTCATCATAATAGTCATTTATTTCATTTATGTTTAAGTGATACTCACATTATTGGTTATTTGCATGTGAAAATTTACTACCTCCCTAAATTTCAACATGAAATGATTGTCCCATCCTTTTCTTTTTATTTTAGAGACTGAGTCTATTTTAAAGCAGAACAGCAAAGCATCAGCTCTAAATATATGATCACAACCATTAAACAAAATGATTTTTTTAGCCACAAAGATGCTGAAACTCACGTCAGATTGGGTCGGATTTTAATAATCCAACTCAACTCATATCAAAATTTATTAAACCTCCAAATTTCTCTACCCAATCTAAATTTCTGACCAACTTAACCCGAATGTTGTTTTATAATTTGGTCTACTCAGGTCGGGTCAAGTTGATTTTAAATTTCTTGACACAATTCGACCTGAATTTCACGCAGAATTTTTCCTAACCCGTCCTCATCCCGACCCTAAATATACTAATACATAACACAAACTCACTAATTTCTCAAGTCGAATTATGCATATTAGATTAAAACCCGACCCAAATTTCACCCCTAGCCCTCTATAATTCAAGCCCTTTCTCTCCATCCAATCAACCATTGATCCCCATAGTTCTAAAGCCAAACTAAACCCTATTTGTTTAGGCATTCAATCAAAGTACTCACCTCAATAACGATTTTCTCTCAAGTTGTCTTACATCAACTCAATCGAATAATTTGAATTACAATTGAGACATTATTACTGGTTAGATAATTACAATAATTTTTCCAATAGTGGTAACTTCAGCATCTTTGGTTCTCAAGGTAGTATAGTAAGTGACGACAGAAAAACTAAATTTGGTAGAAGAATTTTCTTTTTGATGTCTCTAACTTGCTGTTCATTTCACATTCCATCTGATCACGTAGTTCACTTAAATTTGAAAATATTGAAATAGATATAAAGAATTCAAGAATTAAAGAATCAAGTTGCGTCACGACAGCAGCCACTGACAATTTCAGACAAGATTGAAAACCCAATTTACACATCAATTTGCTTTTATTGATCAATTTCACTGGGCCCAACTCAGTGTATTGTAAAACTATGACCAAAACCCTTTTGATTAGCTCACCAATTTAATAGAATTAAACCAAAAGAAAACCCTCAAAATACACAAATGTCCATATACATGCGAAAATGGAAAAGAAATGGGCTTAGGCCCATTTAGGTATTTATAGATTTTTAGTTCATGCAATACTCTTTCATGATATTGATATTCACACTACTCACTAAAGGTTGAGGGTGTTTAGCTGGTGGTGGGTCCTACAATAGTGTATAAGGGTAAGCATCGGTTGGGATTTCAATTAATTTGTACTAATTTTGAAAATGGTTGATAGCAAAGTTTAAGCAAAATGGTAAATCATGATCCCTGTTTGATAATGACAAGTGCAATGTGAATGGTAATTTTTAACATTTTCCACATCTGAAATTGGGCAAATTCATGCTATTATAGCTGAGATCGGTATCACGTCTTCAGATTCATCTCATCCTTCCGGCTAGCCAACCACTTCTCGACTCGTAGTTCCTATCCCGGGCTAGGGACATTGAATCAGGTAGGAGATCTGTTTCCGGTTCCCATCCATAGGAGAGTGACGGATAAGGGGGCGATAAGGATGAGGGAATCAACACAACACTAGAAGCTTGACTAGAGTTTTCCGGTCAGCAACATCATCGATCATGAAATCATAGTTGAGTCTGGTTTTAAAAATTTCTTGCTTGTCAAGTGAGACAATTAATTGGTCTTTTATTTTTTTTAAATGTTATTTCAAATTTTGTGAGTTTATTTAAGATACGCAATGCAGTATTGATTCCTGATTAGACTCAAATTTAAATGTAATTGAAATAAAACTCGAGAAAGACTAGTATATTTATTATTTAGAGGTGAAGGAGGATTTTTTTTTGTGCCAGATGAACACAAATAGGAATGACAATGGGTTGGCTCAGGTTAGGCTTATGTTGTGCTAGGTCCAAACCTGATTTACAACATAAAAGCCCAAGCCCCACACACAAGGTCGAACCTAAAGAGCCCGAGTAAGATATAAAATCTGCTTAGCATCAAAACGTGTACATCAAAATATTTGATACCTTGTTCTATTTTCTATTTTTAATTGAGCATTTTCAAGAAAAAAATGTATACAAAGTAAAATCCTCACCTGCTCCTTTGCCCGCTGCTCTCACCCCAGCGGCCGTTTTCAATTCAGGAGATTTAATGAATCAAATTTTATTTCAAAATTCTATTTATAGCTACTTGATTTTAATGGTCAAAATTATGAGACAGAAGCGACTCCTAACTAAATTAGGTTACAATTTGATCTACTTATACTTCATCGAATGTAATATCAATATAGAAGGTTGATTTTGTAGTGGATTTCATGTATAGCTAATAACTTAAATGTATTTAAATAAATACATGACATATTTGGGCTAGGTATCGGGCTTTGGGCCTAACCCTTTTGAATGGTTTTTTATTTTTTATGCTCAAGTATGAATCCGATTCACAATCTGATTCAAATTAATGCTAAAATACTACTTTTCTCGTGTTAAACTTCTCAAACTTTTTTAGTTTTTGAATTAAATTGCCATTCCCTAAACATAATAAGATTTTTCTACATCACTTTTGAGAGATAAATGACAAATAAAAGATAATTTCCTCTACCAAGATCATAGGTCCCACATGAACTACTATTTTATTGAGTTGGATAAGTTAATAATTTTTTTCATAGTTCAAAGAAAAATCAACATATGACACAATTAATTTTTTACTTGAGTGCTACTCATACATTTTAAATACAAATGTTTTTTAATTAGTGTGTGGGTAGGAAGGCTTTTACATGTTTTGAGGATTAGTTGACTAGTCTAAGAAATCTAAACACCTTCATCATAAAAAAATAATAAAAGAATTATTGGATTGAGTAAAAGGGTAATATCTAATTTCATAAAAGTATTAGTATAATTAATTCAAACTTGTGGGAGTTGTAAGAACCATTTGAAGTAAATTTCATTCTCTTTTTACATTATATCAGAATCTTTCACTTATATAAAAAAAAAATAGAATTGAAAAGGCTGATGACAGTAAATAAAAAGAAAGATGAAAAATGAAATTAAGAAGTCTTAAAGACTCATCTGATGAATATATATAGACATATGTATACGTTAGCTTAAGCTTTGTCTCTGTATCTCTCTCTCTTTTCTATCTGAAATACAGAAGATGGAAGTTGTACTCTATCTTCTCTTCTTTGCTATTCTTCTTCTCTTTCTCCGATGGGTTCGTCAAACTCAATCGAAGAAACAGAAGCTACCACCCTCCCCACTCAAACTTCCAATCATCGGCAACCTCCATCAGCTGGGAGCTCTCCCCCACCGCAACCTCGGTGCATTATCTAATAAACACGGCCCACTCATGCTCCTCCACCTAGCCTCAATCCAAACTCTTGTCGTTTCCTCGTCAAAGTTTGCTCAAGAGATTTTGAAGACACATGATGTCACCTTCTCTAGCCGCCCTATTTCCAACATTGCCCATAAGCTTCTCTATGGCTGCACTGACATTACCTTCTCCCATTACGGGGAGTACTGGAGGAAGGTGAAGAGAATTTGTATGCTTGAGCTTCTTAGCACCAAAAGGGTCCTCTCTTTCCGCCGAGTGAGAGAGGAAGAAGTGGCCAATATGATGGAAACAATCCGAAAATCGTCGATGACAACCGTTGATCTTACTGAGATGATGCTAAATCTTGCAGGAAATATTACGTCGAGGGTCGCTTTGGGGAAGAAATATGAAGGAGACGGGGATAATGGGAAGAACCAGTTTGGGAAGATGGCCACTGAATTGAATTCACTTTTGGGATGTTTTAGTGTGGGAGATTACTTTCCATCGCTTGCATGGATTGATTTCATCACAGGCATGGATGCTAGGATCGAGAGGAATGCTTGTGGGTTTGATGCTTTTCTTGATCAGGTGATCAAAGACCATCTTGGCCGTCGAGTTCAAACCGATGGTGGAGATGAAAGGATGGGTGGAGATTTTGTGGACCAGTTGCTTCGAATGCAGATGGATTGCTCTCTTGACATTCCTTTTACCAAAGATCATGTCAAAGCTATCATCTTGGTATAGTATTCTCTCTCTCTCTCTCTCTCTCTCTCTATTCTATCATTTATCATGAATTAATGACGATTAAAACGATGGGCTCAAAAAGTGAAATCTTGAATTCACTCTCAACTCATCTAGACCACTCCTCATGAGGTTTTTCTCTATCGACTAAACCAATGTGTAAATTGAG
This sequence comes from Chimonanthus praecox, assembly GCA_022113865.1. Lineage (NCBI taxonomy): Eukaryota > Viridiplantae > Streptophyta > Magnoliopsida > Laurales > Calycanthaceae > Chimonanthus > Chimonanthus praecox. The sequence goes on from CM039094.1 coordinate 34,536,756, forward strand.
AGATTTACACATACTTAAGGGATTAGTCTCATCTTCAATGTCGAGTGGAAATATTCATGTTAACAAAATAATAAAAATAATGACTACGGAGAGTAGCCCTTTGAAGTGGAATGAGAATCGAACTCATGACTCCTACTTCTTTAAATGAGTTTTTGACAATCACTCCAACTTCTTTGAGTTTTTGCAATCATTATTTTGAGGTCATGTGAGACTTAGAGCTATGATGTGATAGATGAGTCACAAGCCCATGATCCCTTTTTCAACGAGTAATAGAGCTTACATTGAAATATTGAATAATGTGAATTTTTCCCTCACGAGAGAAAAAAATAAAAGCATCAATCAACAGTTCGATGATATCATCCATATCAGCCCATCATAGAATTTATAGTAAAAAAATTATGGAAAGTTTCTGGATAGGAAAATAATTTTGGATTAAGATTTCTTTGGGATAGAAATAGAACATTTTAGAAAGAAAAATTGGGCAAAATATTAAGCTGCTACAATAATTTCAGTATTTTTTTTTTAAAAAAAAAAAAATCTAAACCATGACAACTTTTTTCACCGTTGGATGGGCCAAAAACCTAAAATATTGATTGAAATTTTGAATTTCAATTAAAAAAAATCAATAAATATTAAACTAACCATTTGAGTTGCATTTTTCTTTTGACTTCACAGGACATGCTTGTTGGTGGAACAGATAGCATAACAGTGACAATGGAATGGGCTATGGCAGAGCTTATAAGATGTCCAAAAGTGATGAAAAAAGCCCAAGAAGAGGTAAGAAGAATTGCAGGAAGAAAATCAAAGGTTGAAGAAGAAGATCTCCATCAAATGAATTACATAAAATGCATAATCAAAGAGACTCTACGCCTCCATCCTGTAGCTCCACTGTTGGTTCCACATGAGTCCATTACAAGTAGCTCAATTCATGGTTATCACATCCCTACAAAAACAAGAGTTCTTGTCAATGCTTGGGCAATTGGAAGGGACCCCAATTCATGGGAAAATGCTGAGGAATTTCTTCCAGAGAGATTTATCGACAACCCAATTGATTACAAGAGCCAAGATTTTCAGTTCATTCCTTTTGGAGCAGGAAGAAGAGGGTGCCCAGGACTTGGATTTGCCATTGTCATACTAGAACTTACTATTGCCAATCTCTTGTATTGGTCTGATTGGGAGTTGCCTGGTGATTCAAGAAAGGAAGATCTTGACATGTCTGAAGCTTCTGGAATGGCTGTTCGTAAAAAATCCCCCCTCTTACTGGTTCCAATACAATACTTCTCTTGAAATTATTTAAGAGATTATTTATGTAACTACTTGAAGTTGAAAGTTCCCTTTCTCTAAATTAAAAAAATATATATATTTAGATATGTTTGATGTGTAACTTTTAAAGAATATTCTAGAATGTTTCAATATCATTGTGTCATCTGGAAAAGCTTCAATATTTTTTATGTTATTTAAAAATGATGACCTTTTTTGTAAGTTTTTTATTTTTATTCAAGGGCTCTCTCTATCATAATTCAACTCTCTTGATGATTTTTTACGGATAAGATGACATGGCATATGACTAGGATATGATATGAAACTCTTGCCACTTCAGCTTACTCCCTAGATATGAGTCATTAAATGTGGACCTTGGAGGCCCAAAATGTGGCTAAACGAGCCCCAACCCATATCTCTACTATATGGGCTTAGTTTAAGGTGCATCTAGGTCCAGTAGAACTCGAAAGCCCTCTCTTGCACGCATCAATCTTTTCATAAAATTGGAAAGCAATTTCGCCCAATTTGTCTTCATGATCTTCAATTGGATCTAATGGGCCTTTGATGTCCTCATCAACTCGCACTATGGAAATGAACATTATTTGTTTTCTGCTTTCAATGATCTACTAGTGAGTCGATAATATTTCCAATTATAACTAGAATATTTATTTGTCTTTAGAATGTTTCAATATCATTGTGTCATCTTGAAGATTGAAAATGGTGGAGGAGTTAGCCTAATGGCAAAGAACTTGCTACAAGAAGTGAGAGTCCTATATTCGATTCACACTAACTCCAAAGAGTCATTTTCCATTGAACTAATCTGGTTTGGTGGATTGGGACGAAAAGGAAAATGAAAAGAAAACCTTTATAGAACTTGTAAAAGAATTATGTCTTTTTTTAGAATATATAAAAGTAGGGAAGATTTCTTTTAGAATAAACTAAAATATTGAAGCGTGGATCATATCTTCAAGTAAATTGTGTTTGTTAATGTCATTTTGATAAGCACAAAATTGTTTATACTGATGAGGTCATCCAAAACCTAATTGATCCAAGTGAAGAAACTAAAGACCAATTAGATAAAATTGGGGAATTGGCTCTCAATTTTTATGAGATGATCCACGTAACAAAGAGAGGGTTTTCTAAGGATTTAATGGACCTAAAGTCACCTCAAACTAAGCCTGTATGGTAATATTATAGGTTAGGGCATGTTTAAACATGTTTTGGGCCTAAGGTCTATATTTTATTTTATTTTGAATGAAAGGATAAGAAATTTATTCACTCAAAGGGAAAAAAAAAAAAAGGACATAAAGGGGCCTAAGGTTTATATTTATAACCCATATGTAAGAAGAAAGCTGAAGTCGCAAGAATTCCACATCATATGCTTAGTCACATGCCATGTCATCTTATCTCATATTTTCTTAAGAAAAAATCTCTCCAAATTGACAAGCTTTGCGCGCTCGCGCATGGAGTGAGGACCATTCAATCCAGCAAGGAAAGCAAGACAAGTTTGCCCAAGCTCACTTTGGGAATATGATGTAATTTTATTATTTTTTTATTTTTTTATTTTTTTATTTTTAATTTTTTAATAATGTAATAAAGCTACATGTCTAGATCTCATTAGGTGGTATGTTTTTAGTAGATCCAAGAATTTAAAATGCCTCGGACGAAAGTTACATGTAGGGTTTTTTCCATAATTCTCTTCGTTAGAACTCTATATAAAGAGCCAATTGGATACATTCTTGTATACAAAATTCAATTGAAGTTTATTTGAAAGCAAAAGTTGCTTTGAGTCTCTCCATTAGTTGATGAGTTAAATTATTTCTTTTAAAATTAATTTTGAAGTTATATTAACTTGATTTTAATTCATGCATATAATGTCTTGAATTTGCTTCAATTTCAATTGATTCCATCCAACTATATCGTAATTAAAGTTGGATTCCAAACTCAATTTTAATTCAACTGAATTTTCAATTTCATTAATGAAATCTTGCAGGATGCCAATTTTATTAGTGAGATTTTAATCATTTTTTCAATTTCTTGAAAGTGAAATTGAGATTGGTAATTCACGTGAGTTTTGGATTTTCTCCTAACCAAGAGTCATAGCCACGTTTGTAATTTAGGGGTTCTAAAATTGAATTCTTTTGTTCAGTTTGTAAAAACTGGCCTAAATTCTAATTTTGCTGTCAGTTTGTAAACTTCATCAATAGTTTTTGTAAGTGCATAGGAGAGATTGTGGTGCTCTTGGAATCTTGTTTCTTGGATCTTGATTCATGGTTTAGATTTGATTGTCTTTAAAATAATACAGAATGTGTACTCTAAGTCTAAAAATCCTTCACAAGTATATCATATGGACTAAACACGGCACAGCACAAAATTACAAAAAAAAAAAATGCCAATCAAGGTATAGTACCAAGTATAGATGATCACCAAAAGATACATGATATTTTTTTTTCTTTCAAATTAACGTCTCGTAAATCTTAAACACAATCCTATTAAAACTCTCGCAGGTGGTACCACAATGAATATCCATACTTTTTTATTGTTTACGACAAAGAAATACCTCACCACCCTAAATTTCTAATAAAATGATTGTCACACCCATCAAATAAAGGCATTACTCCAAATCTTATATCGAGTTGAGTTTAAATTCGATCGAGTAGTCTTGGTTGAGTTTGAGAATAGATCACACTTGAGACATTATTGATGGTGAGTTGACGCAACAACCATTGTATGAGCATTTTTTTAAGTCAAAGAAATAAAAAAGATAAAATTTCATTTTTATTTAGACAAATATGAACTTTTATCTTCTTTTGTTAGATTTTCTTCTACTCTAACTTTGATTTCTTAGTGTATAAAATTTCATATTTAATTGGACAAATTTATCTTGAAAAAATTCTTCCAAAAATCTAAATTTTGGGGCCATTGGTTGAATTTTCCAACCCTATATTTAAGATTCTTTGTTTTTTTTTTTCTAAGTTAGGTTACATCAGTATTTACAAGATTTCTTAAATTGTAAGAGGAAATTTAAATTTTATGGGGCCCTAGGTTTCGTCATTGATTTTGCTGGTCTCAGACTCTCAACTAAGTCAAAAAACCAAGAAAGTCAATTCTTTTTATCATTCCCATAGCATTTCTTATATGATGCTGCAAATATTCTTTTAACATCTTTTTAAACATGTTTGTGCTAGGGTTTTAGAAAAAAAAATTCATGAAAAATTATAGAAAAATATCAAAATATATAAAACAGAAAGCTTAGTGTGAGGATATTAGTTAAAAATGTCATTTTTATAGAATATTAGACCTTTAAAAACTAAACTTTTGAAATAAATGAAATATATCATAAATAATTGAAAAATGTTCAAAAAAATTAGACAAAAGAAAAGAAATACGAGGAGACACTTGATATTAAATTCATGTTTCCTAATGTCCCATTATAATGTGTATCTTCTAATACAATTTATGATTTTTTTTTAAAAAAAATTGTATTTAATGAAAATGTTGGAAAATTAAAAAAATACAAAAATACACAAATACCGTAAAATCTATATCAATGACACTTCATTTAATTCCATAAATATTTAGATATAACTTTATTAATCTTTTTCTACAAGAAACCCCAAAATAGAATTATCTTAGAAATTCAATTTTCATAAATTTATTGAAAAAAAATTGAACAATTATATAAGTACCGTATAGACTAAATCAATCACATTAAAGCATCTCTATTCAATTTCATAAACACTCAATATTATTTTATTAAATTATTTGAAAAAAAACTATGCATCTCTCTCTAGTTTTATCCGATATATGTGGATGGAGATGCTTACATGTACCCCAAAGACTTAGACATATACTATAAGAGGCCTCGATGTCTTAGACTTAAAAAAATTAAAATTATCTTAAAATAAAAATTAAAAATTGAACACAAACCAGCCACGTTTCACGTTCTTTGTTCCACGCAGACAGTCCAAAAATTCTTTTTCTTTTTCTATTTTAGCTTTGTTGGATAGAGGGGTTTCTTCTCAAGTAAGTGGATTGATTTTCTTTTTTCTCCTCCTTTATTTGATCCAGTAAGGAGGTGTGTGTTTCATGTGAATGAAACTAGTCAAAATTGTATAGTAAATAATTTTTTATTTACATATTTTTACTATATTTTTTTATTTTTAGATACGGATATAAAAGAACTTCAGTTATATCTATCGAAATCTTCAATTTTAACATAAAATCTCTTTTTCTATTTTCAGATATGTTTTTTTTATAAATTCTCTCTATTTTTTATAATCATATGATAAATTTGAACTAAATCCTTCAAAACCACCAAATCTCATCTCAAAATCTCTTTTTCTATTATAAATCTATTTTTCAGATGATTATTTTTTGAACTAAATCCCATCTTAAAATCTATTTTCTTATTTTTTGTTTTTCTGGATAGATTTTGCCTCTTTTGCTTACAAATATAAAAGCAAATTACAACAGTTCAATAAGTGAACAGTCACGATTCATTTGATAGAAACTTAGTCCATGTCTTTATAAATAGTGAACAGTCACGATTCATTTGATAGAAACTTAGTCCATGTCTTTATAAATAGATAGAGTAGAAGGATAATATACTTAACTGAATTTACACTAATCAATTATTTTTCTTATTCCGTTAGGATAGATAACACACTCGTGACATGTACATTATACAAGTTTTGAAAAGGGAGCACTTACACACACCCGGAAAATCTGCCTCTACACACCTGAATTCGGATTTTCGGGTGAAATTACGATTCTGCCCCCGCGTTTCCATTCATTCGAATGAATGCCCAGTTCATTTTGGCATTCATTCGAATGAATCCCTAGTTCATTTTCGATTCATTCGAATGAATTCATTCATTCGAATGAATTACCAGTTCATTTTGGATTCATTCGAATGAATGGGCTGAACAGTAACACAGAATACTGTTCAGCCCGATCATTTGAATGCCCAGTCATTCGAATCCGCTGAATGGATTCATTCGAATGAATGGTCAGTTCATCTTGGCATTCATTTGAATGAATACATTCATTCGAATCATTCGCATACGAATCTGCTGAATACATTCATTCGAATGAATTCCCACTCATTCGAATGAATGGGTTGAACAGTAACACGGAATACTGTTCAGCCCGATCATTCGATTCATTCGCATACACAGAATTCATTCGAATGAATCAGTTGATTCATTCGAATGAATGCCTTCAAACGTGCATTCATTCGAATGAATTATCTGATTCATTCGAATGAATGTATCAGAGGCTGCCTCAGAATGACAGTCCCTCTCGTTCAGCTGATTCATTCGAATGAATCAGCCAATTCATTCGAATGAATCAGACCATTCATTCGAATGAATGCACGTTTTCAAGGCATTCATTCGAATGAATTCCTGGACTGCCATTCTCAGGCAGTCTCTGATGCATTCATTCGAATGAATCAGCCCATTCATTCGAATGAATGCACGTTTTCAAGGCATTCATTCGAATGAATGGGCTTATTCATTCGAATGAATGGAACTTATATATAAATCGATCCACGAAATTCCACTCGTCTCATTCCATTCAAAACCCTAAACCCTCGTTTCCCTCTCCCTCTCCCTTCTCCCTTGAACCCCTTTCTCAATCCCTTCTCCCTTAAAACTTAAACCCCATTTTCAACACCCACTTTTCACCCTTAAACCCCTTTTGCAAACACTTCTCCCTACAACCTCATTTTCAACCCCCTTTTCAACTCTCTTTTCAATCCCAAACCCTTGAACCCCATTTCAATCCCAAACCCTTATACTCTATTTTGAACCACCTTTTTCAAAGACTTAACCCTAAAACCTCATTTTCAACCCCCCTTTTTAATCCCAAAACAATGAACCCCTTTTAAATCCCAAACCCTTAAAAAAAATCATTCCCATTTTCAACACACTCACTCTCTCAATCTGTTACCTCGGGTCGAAGTTATCTCCCTCAAGCTAATGTCTGGATCTCGTATCTCGAATCGAAGGTAAGTCCTATCTCAGTTTTTTTCTAGAAATCATTATTATTAATGTTTTAGAGGTAGGTTTAAATCCTCAAGTTGTATGGAGTTTGTTGAGGGATGTTTTGAAAGTCGTGAAGACCTTATAAATTATGTTAAGAATATAACTCTTAAACAAGGATTTGTATGTACGATAAAGAGGTCATGTAAAAAGGAAAATAAATTAGTCCTTAGCTGCGATAGAGGAGGTAAATACCGCTGCACGGTTAGCTTGGATGACGATGACAGAAAGAGGAAAGCATACTCTCGCCAATGTAATTGTCCTTTTGAAGTTAAAGGAAAACAGATTGTTGATGGGTCATGGAAGTTGACCATAAAGAGTTTGGAGCACAATCATGATATATCGGATGTATTATTAGGTCATCCAAGTAAAAGATGTTTTTCAGATTCTGAGAAAAAAATGATCATTGAAATGAGGAGTAGCAATATACCACCACGGTAAATTTTGACGACCCTTAGAAATCAAAATCCAGATATTAGAATATCAGCGGTTGATTTGTACAACTTTTGTTCTGCGCTTCGGAAAGAGCAACTAAGGGGTCGAACTACAATTGAAGCTTTGATAGAAGATCTTCAACAAGGTGGTTATCAATACTTTCTTGACTATGACAGTGATGGTCATCTATCCCATCTCTTTTTCGCACATCCGAAGTCAATTTTTCTTACCGACAGATATCATAATGTGTTTCTGATGGATTGCACGTATAAAACCAACATATATCATATGCCATTGCTTCATGTCGTTGGTGTGACAAGTTTCAATAAGAATTTCTGCTCATGCTTTGCATTTCTAAGAAATGAGAAATTTGAAGATTATGTATGGGCATTGCAGATGTTTAAAAAGGTCTTCGGAGTGCAGCATGATCGACAAGTTCTTTTGACTGATAGGGAATTGGCGTTAAAGAATGCCATTGATTTGGAGTTCCCTAATGCTGTACATATTTTGTATTCCTGGCATATCAACAAGAATATTGTCGCTCGTTGTAAACCTTTGTTTAAGAAAATGGAAGACTGGAATGCATTTTTTACCGAATGGAATGGCCTGATTGAGTCCCCAACCGAAGAAGCATTCAATATAGCGTTTGAGGCATTCAAACAAAATTTTAGAGATGATTCGCAGGCAGTGAACTACTTAACAAGGACATGGATCCCACATAGAAAACAATTCGTCAAGGCATAGATCGGATCGAGTTTACATTTTAAGAATCGAGCTACTTCAAGAGTTGAGGGTGCACACGCTATTCTGAAAAGTTATATATCTACATCTACAGGTGATCTAGATGTTATCAGAAGAAAGATAGCCCATGTCATTGAAAATTAATTTGAAGAGTTCAAAATTCAACTTGAGGATGAGAAGATTCGGTTTGCATGTGATGTGTCTATTCTTTTCTTTGGTGAATTGAAGAGCAAAGTTTCTCATTTCGCAATGAATGAGGTTTACAACCAATATGATATGTTTATGAACCGATCATTTTCACTCATTTGTACGGAAGAGTTTACAGCTTCAATGGGCCTACCGTGTGAGCACAAAATGCAATGGATGGACAAATTACATTTGGATGACATACACCCACAATGGAGAATAGACTTAATCTTATTGGCGGACTTGAGGATTGAAAAGAGGAGCCCTGGGGATGTATTAGATGTACACTTTGAAGGTATTAAGAACAAATATGGACATTTGTCTTCGTATGATCAAGAGATGCTCCTAAATCATCTTCAAAATCTTGCCATCCATGATAAGCCAGTCAGTCACCCTATTATGCAATATTCTAGAGGACGTCATCCAGGTTTAAGGAATTCATTACAAGGCCAAACATCTACACATCGAGATCCTTCTGCATTTGAGATTGTAGAGAATCAACTAAATGGAAGGAGATGTGGATTATGCAAAAATATTGGTCATACGAGGATAACTTGTCTGAATAGGCCACCTTCTTCACAAGCATCTACGAGTGTAGATTTAAATGCTGATTATAATGTAGGTGATTTCATTGAATCACAAACAACGAGTTTTCCACAGGATAGTGGATCTTACAACTTTGGTGACGATTCAACATATAACTCTACAGAAATGACCGAAGTAAGTTCATTCCTTAAAAAGCTTATATGTATTTACCAATCGACATATAACTTTTCTATATGTTCTAATGTGATTTTTTTAAATGTTATGCAGTGGTCTGGTAATCTTAGAGATAATGACGATTTCTTGTAATGGTGGAATCAATGAAGTGAAGATAGGAGTGTCAATATCTTAATTCAAGTTTCTGCATATCTTTGTACCTAGGATTGATCTCTTTACAATTCAAGTTTCTGTTTTTCTCTGCTATTGTTCTCAGTAGGAATGTATTTATAATGAACCTGGCTAAAGGGTGCTTATTGGAGTTGTATTTATGTCTCTTTAATAGGTAACAAGATCTGTTTTGTGAATTAGAGGCCTCAACTTTTATTAATTATCGGAACGTCATTTGGTGGATTGGGTTTGGATAAAATTTTAGCTCCATTTCATCATAGCCATAAATTTGAGACTTCTAAATAAAATGGTTTTATAAGGCTAAAATTCAACTTGAAAATAGGGCCTTTTCCAACCAGGCTGATGTTTGGTAGGCCTAAGACCAATCTTTGTAGCCTAGATGGTGAGACCCCCCCTCTCTCTCTCTCTCTCTCCCCCACTAGTTCTCTCTTATAGAATTCTCCTACAAAGCCACCAAGGGAAGAATGAAGAAAAATTTCTTCTGACCATTAAACAACCTACGACAGGCCCTCCATAATGTCCAACAAAATAAATGTGTTGCCAATTTCATCCCAATGTGTTTAAACAGGGAATTCCAAGCTTCTCACATTTTTTAGTGGTATGTCAAACTACCATCAGATACAAACCAATGAGTTGATTTCCTGCCCTATGCCAGAGAACCGTCTGACAAAGCTCCACTTTCAGTGAATGCCCAATGCCCCAACATTCACACATTGAGTTCCTTTTGCACTGAATCAAGTAACCAGAACTGCAAGGCCACCAAAAAGCCATTCCATTTCATGTTTGACTATCATCACAATTCACATCCATTGAAACCCTCTCAGAAGTAAAGGCAAGAACTTCATAAACAGGATTTTCTTTTCTTCTCTTATTTTAAAGATAAGAGAAGAATATATATTAAAGAAAGAAAAAAACACCTCTGTTTGAGGAATGGCAGAGGGAAAAGAAATGATAAAAAAATACATTAAAAGAGAAAAAACTCCAAACAGAGCTCAACTGTCTGTTTCTTCATATACTTCTTAAAAGGGAAAAGAACGAAAGTTTATATTTGAAAAAGGAAACTGAGTCGAAAATTCAACCCATTATGCAATGTTATCCTTTACCTATGACTGAAAAATGCACTTGTTGCGTAATTAGAAAATGTGCTCAAGTTTGCCTCTTGTTTCTATGCCTTTCTGTCTATATAGGGCTGGTGGCCAGAAAATGAGCTCAAATGCACCCCTTTTTGGTGTGATTGGAGAATGAGCTTAAGTGAACTTCTCCTTGTTTAATTGGAAAATGTGCTCAAGTTCATCCTTGCTCAGAAACTTAAATCTATCAATCAAAGATCAAAGTCTGGAAGCATTCTTGTTTTGGTAGGCAGGGGCAAAGGAGAGGTAAATGTGAGAAAACCCCTCATTTCCCTCTCCTTCCCTCTGTACAGAAGCAGCCTAGAGTTGGTTTTGTGATATATGGTGAATTGGGATGCATTTTTATTTATTTTAAATTACTGGCAGGTAGACTTGTTTATATCTATGTTGTGTTCTCTTGAAATTATACATTTTTGAAAACACAAGTGTCTGGGAATTCAATTATACCTTATGGAATCTAGATTAAGGTCTCCTTTAATTTAATAGATTGAATGATCCGGAAGCGAATAATTAAAAGAGAGATGAAATTCGAAATTGATAATTCTTAATCTAGAACACATAAAACACAACTGAATTATAATCACCAAGAATGATCCTAATCCAAGGACCACGGCTTTTGCCAAGGGTCGAAGCCTGGTGTGCATTGCACTTTAACTCCAGAGTCTTTATTTTCCAAAAATTCAAAGTATATTGAAATTCGAACATTGCAAGGGAATTTATAGGAGAAAATACATTAAATGACCTACCTATCATCAAACTGAATGAGTCCCTGATCTCAATGGTACTAGTTTGTATAATCATTCAAAATAACATGTTCATTCAAAATATGAAATTTACATCTATTTTACATGTCAATAATAGAAAAAAAAAAAAAAGTACATCAAAGACAAATAATATCCGAATCAGAGGTAGAAGGTGAGGCAGGTGAAGCAGCAGGAGGTGCAACAGGAGGTGCATCAGGAGGTGCATCAAGAGGTGCAGGAGGTGGTGCAGCAGGAGGTGGATGAACTGGAGGTACATATGGAATAACTGCAGTCTGACGAGGACAGGGGCGAGAAATTGTTAGTGCTCGACTCAGAACAGAACGGGAGCCAATAGCAGCTGCAACTCCAGTCGGACCAATACGGGGTCCAGAAGCTGCTACTAATCCAGTCTGACGAGCAGAGTGGCCAAAAGCTACTAATGCACTCGGCCGGACCGGGGGGCCTGAAACTGCTCCAAATGGACGACCAGGGGTGCTTGATCCTACTCCTGAAGCTGAAGCACCTGCTCCAGATGTAGGGGCATGGGTGCCAGATCCTGCTCCTGCAGCTGGAGCAGCTGATCGAGATGGACGAGAAGGAGTGTCAGATGCTGCTGCTGAAAATGAAGCTGCTGATCGAGATGGTCGACTAGGGCTGCCAGATGTTGCCCCTAAAGCTGAAGCTGCTGTTTCAAATGGACGAATAGGGACAAAAGCGGCTCCTACATATTCTTTAGATACCCTTGCTCGTAAACTCCCATCTGCTTCTGCTGATAATGCTGATGTTATCCCCCTTTCTTGTGCTATAAGCACTGCCAACTTCAAAGTATCTATAATCTGATTCTGCATCACATCCAACCTTGCAGAAACCTGATCATATCTCTGATCCATCTTCTCCTCCAAAGAAGAAATGCTATCAAGAATCTGTTGTGTATTGATTCCAGTTGATCCTTCTTGAGGAGGAGTCTCTGCCTCGCGTGGCTCGCGTGCCTCAGATGCCTCAGATGGCTCAGGTGGTGGTGGTGCCTGAAGTTGAAGTGCCTCGACAACTTTGGGTACCCATTTCTTACTCACTGTGTCGAGTTGGAATCCCATCTTCTTCAAAGTTGAATCATTGAAATAATCAAATCGGTCTAAAGAAACTCTATCATCGGGGAGAAGAGGGATTCCGCGTTCTTCAAAAAATGAACATAGAAATGGACCGTACGGAAGACTGCATCTTCTGGTCTTCCGGCAGGCGCGCATGTGACTAATGATGATATGGGAGAGGGAGATTTTTTTCCCATTCATGATGCACCAAATCAAGAAGACATCGAACCATGTCACAGTAGTATGCCCTTTTCTAGGACAAACACAGTTGACAACTATGTGGTGGATGATTCGTGCCTCTAATGTCAAATTCGTCAAAGGGGGGGTCTTCTTCTCAGTAATATCTGTCCTCCCACAGATTTCGTTAAGGGCTACCAAAACATCAAATCCCTCAATATCAGTGGGCTATGTACGACTGTCGTACTTTCTAATCGCATCTTTGGGCAAATTGTATAGGACGTCTAACCTATCCCGTGTAATGACAATTTCTTGCCCTCGGACAGATGTTTTAACCGACTCATCGTCAATTCTTTCCACATTGGCATAAAATTCTTTAACGACCGTAGGATACATATCACTTTTTAATGCCAAAAATGACCCCCAACCTATTTTTTCAAATAAATATTCAACTTTAAAACCAAATTGTGTGAAATATGAGAGGTCCACGATTTTACCAAATATGAAGGACCGTGTCGAGAAATCCTCTCTGTACATGGTCGCCGCTTCCGAAGATACGAAATAGGTGGGGTCGAATGCGGTATCCTTCTTTTGTTTTTTCCCTCCCCTTGTTGAGGTTGCTTTCCTCTTCGATGACGATGCCATGGGTTAAAGGGTGGGTTTTTCAAAATAAAGGAAGAAATAGGGAGAATTGGGTGGGGTTTGGGATTGGAATGGGGGTGATTCGAATGAAAGGAGTGTGTGATTCGAATGAATGGGGTGTGATTCGAATGAATGGGGGTGTGATTCGAATGAATGAGGGAAGGGCTCGGGAAAGGGACTTCGGAATGAGGGAAGGCCGAGCTTAGATTGAGGAAAGGGAGAGCTGAGGATGAGAGAGACACGGCCGGAGTTGGTGCCGGAGTAGGAGAGTGAAAGGGGGAGGGAGAGCTTCGATCTAGGGTTTCGAAATGGACTCACGGCGAACGAGGGAAGGGGTTAGGGTTCGGTGTCGATCGAATGAATCGACGGTTCTTATATATTAAGTTCGCATTCATTCGAATGAATCATCCCATTCATTCGAATGAATGCTTGAAAATGTGCAGTCCAGGCCATTCATTCGAATGAATCAGCTGTTTGAAGGCATTCATTCGAATGAATGGTCTGATTCATTCGAATGAATGCATCAGAGACTGCCTGAGAATGGCAGTCCAGGCCATTCATTCGAATGAATCATCTGTTTGAAGGCATTCATTCGAATGAATGGTCTGATTCATTCGAATGAATGCCTGGGAGACTGCCTGAGAATGACAGTCCAGGCATTCATTCGAATGAATAAGCTGTTTGAAGGCATTCATTCGAATGAATGGTCTGATTCATTCGAATGAATGCCTGGACTGTCATTCTCAGACAGTCTCCCAGGCATTCATTCGAATGAATCAACCCATTCATTCGAATGAATGCCTTTAAACAGATGATTCATTCGAATGAATGGGCTGATTCATTCGAATGAATCAGCTGAACGAGAGGGACTGTCATTCTGAGGCAGCCTCTGATACATTCATTCGAATGAATCAGATAATTCATTCGAATGAATGCACGTTTGAAGGCATTCATTCGAATGAATCAACTGATTCATTCGAATGAATTCTGTGTATGCGAATGAATCGAATGACCGGGCTGAACAGTATTCCGTGTTACTGTTCAGCCCATTCATTCGAATGACTGGGAATTCATTCGAATGAATGTATTCAGCGGATTCATATGCGAATGATTCGAATGATCGGGCTGAACAGTAACACGGAATACTGTTCAGCCCGATCATTCGAATGAATGTACAGTCATTCGAATGAATGTATTCATTCGAATGAATGCCAAGATGAACTGACCATTCATTCGAATGAATCCATTCAGCGAATTCGAATGACTGGGCATTCGAATGATCGGGCTGAACAGTATTCCGTGTTACTGTTCAGCCCATTCATTCGAATGAATCCAAAATGAACTGGTAATTCATTCGAATGAATCAAAAATGAACTGGGGATTCATTCGAATGAATCAATTCATTCGTATGAATGCCAAAATGAACTGGGCATTCATTCGAATGAATGGAAACGCGGGGGCAGAATTGTAATTTCACCCGAAAATCCGAATTCGGATGTGTAGAGGCAGATTTTCCGGGTGTGTGTAAGTGCTCCGTTTGAAAATATACAATTTCGCTGTGTATACGGCTGAAGAAATAAACATTATAGATTTATAGTAATTCATTCTTTCATTTATTATTCATTATTATACATTTCATTCCTTATTTATAATTATTTATTTATTTTTTATATATTTATTTCATTCTTCTCAATTACTCTCATATAGATCCTTTTTTTCTCTCATCCTTCCTTCCATTTATTTAAGATACAATTTTTTTTTTTTAAAATTTAATCATTTTGTATTAATTAATTATATAGTAGTTTTGTCAGAAAATTACTAATTTTTTTATTTTAGTTATTTTTTCAATTTTTTGTGAAATTGTTAAAATCTCAGTTTCGTAACTTGTAATCTCATTTTGATGTCTAAATGAATGTTAAATAATGATACAATTACATAAAATTGAAATTCAATTTTTTACATTTTCTTTAATTTTTCGTAAATTGTTGAAAAAAAAAAAGAGAAAATATATCAATGCGTGGCGGGGCGGATCATATCATTTCAAACGATAGTTACACCCCTTGGCTCACAATCACGTGGGACCCTGGGCGGTATTTCATTCCAGCTATTCTCAGTCGTCGATCTGTGATAATCACGTGGGCGATATTTCATTCCAGCGATTCTGACCCGTAGTTGTTTCAAAAGCTGTCCGTTGAAGCCGTACTCTGGTGAGATTCCGACGCTTTGACCGTCGTGAGTTCTGTGTTGGCCGTCGTGGCAGGTGGAGGGAGTGGGAGAGAGAGGGGAAGACAGGGGACCACCACTAACCCACCTAGGGTTGCTATTTTTTTATATTTTCTCTCTCTTCAGGAAAGTGGTTTCTTCATCCTCTCCAAGCAAATAAAACTAAGACAGGTGGAAACTGTAACAAACACCACGACAGTGTTAACCAACGTTCAAATTGAATTAATATTTTTTTAATGACTTTAAAATATTTTTTCAATTCTTAAATTTGGACATTTAATGGAGATTTACTTTCGAAGTGTTTTAAAAAATATAATCAAGCTGTCTATCCTCTTCAAATTTTGATCATTTGAAATAATTTTTAGTCTTTACATGGGCCCACTTTCATTAAATATAATCAGTTTTTTGAAAATATCTAAATATGAGTATGATATTTAAAAATATTAACTTGATCAAGTTGAAGAAGCTATATGTTTTGAGTGTACTAAATTTTTATGACTTCAAACTATCTTTTTTTTTAGATAACATGGGTATCTATTAATGAATTTTATTTTATTTTTAGATATAGATATAATGGAACTTCAGTTATATCTTTTGAAATCACCAATTTTAACATAAAATCTATTTTTCTATTTTTAGATTTTTTTTTTACAAATTTTCTCTATTTTTTATACTCTTTTTAATAAAGTTGAACTAAATCCTACCACGTGACCAAATCTCATCTCAAAATCTCTTTCTCTATTATTAAGCTATTTTTCAAATGGATTAATTTTAACTAAATCCTTTCAATTGACTAAATCCTATCTTAAATTCTATTTTCTTATTTTTAATTTTTTTGGACGAATTTTACGCCTTTTGCTTACCAACATGAAAGCAATTTACAACCGTTTAATAAGAGAACGAACAATCACAATTCATTTGATAGATACTTAAACTCTGTCTTTATAGTTTATATATAAATATAGTAGAAGGATACAACGACTGTGTAATGTATTCAACTTAATTTACACTAATCAAAACTAAAGACAACACACTCGTCCCACGTATACCAGACAAGTTTCGAAGTATACAATTCCGATGCGTATACTGCTAAAGAAATAAACATTATAGATTTATAGTATTTCATTCTTTCTTTTATTATTCATTATTATACATCTCATTTCTTATTCATAATTATTTAATTATTATATAGCTCATTTTTTTTCTCTCATCTTTACTTCCATTTATTTAAGATACAAGTAATTTTTTTTTGAATTTGATTACTTCATATTAATTAACTATATCGTATTTTTGTTGGGAAATTACTACAATTTTTTTTTCATTTTTGTGGTTTTTAGCTATTTTTTTTCAATTTTTTGTAAAATTGTTAAAATCTCAATTTCATATATTTTGATGTCTAAATGACTGTTAAATAATAATACAATTACACAAAGTTAAAATCCACATTTTCTTTAAGGGTCCCCATTTACACACCCGGAAAATCTCTCTCTACACACCCGTTTTCGGGTGGAGGTGGCTAATTACCATTTTGCCCCTACGTTTCCATTCATTCGAATGAATTCCCACTTCATTTCACCATTCGTTCGAACTAATGGACACATGCCCCATCTAATTTAATTCGTTCGAACTAATTCCCTTTATAAATCCATTCGTTCGAACGAATGAATCAGTTCATTGGAATGAATTAATTTTTTTTTAAATTTCAAAGTTATTTTTTAAGCACTGTGTATTTCCAAAATTTCTCAAATTAAATATCCGGACTAATTACGATAACCTAATGAAAATACTTTAACACTTTAAGGTCTTTTGACACTCGTAAATATTTAAAACACAGTATTTTACAAATAAGGGTATCCCTAGGGCGTGCCGAAAACACATTTAGGAGTGTCAAAAGACCTTTAAGTCTTAAAGTATATTTATCAAGTTATCGTAATTAGTCCGGATATTTAATTTGAGAAATTTTGAAAATACACAGTGCTTAAAAAATAACTTTGAAGTTTTAAAGGAGATTTTATTATTTAATACACTATGCACATTATTTTTTAAGAACATTGTATTTTCAAAATTTCTCAAATTAAATATCTGGACTAATTACGATAACCTGATAAATATACTTTAAGACTTCAAGGTCTTTTGACACTCCTAAATGTGTTTTCGGCACGCCCTAGGAATACCCTTATTTGTAAAATACTGTGTTTTAAATATTTAAGAGTGTCAAAAGATCTTAAAGTGTTAAAGTATTTTCATCAGGTTATCGTAATTAGTCCGGATATTCAATTTGAGAAATTTTGGAAATACACAGTGCTTAAAAAATAACTTTGAAATTTAAAAAAAAATTGATTCATTCGAATGAATCAGCCTGATTCATAACCCGCGTTACTGTTAACCCGTTTCATTCGTTCGAACGAATGGATTTATAAAGGGGATTAGTTCGAACGAATCAAATTAGATGGGGCATGTGTCCATTAGTTCGAATGAATGGCGAAATGAACTGAAAATTCGTTCGAACGAATGAAAATACATGGGCAAAATGATAATTAGCTACCTCTACCCGAAAACTAGTATGCAGAGAGAGATTTTATGGGTGTGTAAACTGGACCTTCTTTAATTTTTCATAATTTTTGAAAAAAAAAGAGAGAAAATATACAATGCCTAGCGGGGCCGGGGCGGATCATATCATTTCAAACGATATTTACACCCCTTGCCACAGTCACGTGGGACCCTGCACTGTATTTCATTTCACCTCCGCGAGGTTGTCGATCTGCGATAATCATGTGGGTTTTTAAAAAGCCGTCCGTTGAAGGTCTGTGTTCGCCGTCGTGGCAGGTGGAGGGAGTGAGAGGGAGAGAGACGGGGAAGGCAGGGGAACACCACTGACCCACCTGGGTTGCTATTTTTTTTATATTTTCTCTCTCTTCACGAAAGTGGCTACTTTATCCTCTCCAAGGAAATAAAACTATGACACGTGAACTGTAAGAAACACCACGACAATCTTAACCGACGTTCAAATTGAATTAATAAATTTGTTTTTTTATTTTACTGACTTTAAATTATTTTTTCAATTCTTAAATTTAGACATTTAATGGAGATTTACTTTAGTAGTATTTAAAAAAATATAATCAGGCTGTATATCCTCTTCAAAATTTGATAATTTGAAATAATTTTTAGTCTTTTCATTGGCCCACTTTCATTAAATATAATCAGTTTTTTGAAAATATCTAAATACGAGTATGATATTTAAAAATATTAATTGAATTAAGTTAAGAAGCTATATGTTTTAAGTGCAATAAAAATTGATGATTTTAAATTATCTTTTTTTAGATAACATGGGTGTCTACGTAATGAAATTTTTTGAGTATTTAATTTAAAATTTATATTATGAATTTATTAAATTCCTAAGATTTTATTCTTTAACTTTAAATGAACTCTTAAATATTAAAAATAAAAATAATTATAGAAATATCTATTATCAATTTATAATCATTCATATTTAAATAACTAAATTTTAAAATTTAAACTAGGCTAGGCTAGATGGAACACGCTAGTTTATTAAGATGTAAAGGTTGCCGTTAATATAAATTTCGCTGTGGACAATAAATCTAGATGTAAATATGTCTTGCTCTTTATCACATTTTTCACTTAATTTTATCCTCCAATTTCATCAATCTATAATTGAATTGATTAGATGAGATATAGAGCTAAGTACAACAACAACGGGTTTGATACGTTGATGGAACATATAAAAGAGTAGATCCCATTGTATTATAATAATAAAAAAATGATGGATAAATTATTATAGAGACTACAATTTTTAAAAAATAAGATACTAAATTATCTCGACCTTTAATTTTTAAAAGTTAAAAAAACTATTTAATGAATATTTTTCATATCATAATATTCTAAAAGCAAGGATGCATTAAATATAAATCAAAATTGTATCTAGTACTTTTAAATTTATTATTAAATGGGCTCACATGAGAAAAGTATGCTCAAGCAGACAGTGCACCTTCGCCAACCTAATCCTAATATCTTTTTAACTCCAAGGACCTAATTTTTTTACGATAAGTATTTTCTAAAATACCAATCAAACACATTTTGTCCCATGTCTTGAACTCCACCCCTCTGGGCTTCACAAGGCCCAAGGGTGAGTTACATGAAAATTAATTCTTACCGTTTATCTCAGCATGTAAATTGGATATTTAGATAAAAGATTTTAATGTAGTCAAGGCAAATGCAAAGCACAAATGTAGAAACAAACATTTATATACTATAGTAGGTAAATTAATAAATGTCTATTGCTGCAAAATATACATGATATCAACCCTTTTTTTTTTTGTACTTGTAGAATATCGTAGAAAATTCACCGTAAAATTTTCATAGGTGATGCTCAGAACCTTTAAGGTACAACCGATTAAGTTACGAGGGCTCAATAGTATAATAATATTGAATTTTGACGATGTTAATTGAAAATGATATTTTTCCAATATTATCACCTTAAAAATGAAGATGTCACTTGTATTTGTTACTTGATTAAATAATAGGATACTATCTAAATTATCAAAATAAAAAATTAATCCTATCTAACATTTTAACTCCACAATGTATTATGGAACCAATATTAGAAAATTAAGAATGAGTTAACATGAATTTTACTATTTCTACAATCTACAACATCTTAATTTGACACGGATTAGATTCTTATAAGCCATTTCCTTTTACTTTCACTAAGATATGTTTGTACTTTAATTGAAATTAATATTTTCAATAAAAATATATATTTTTAAAATAATTGACAAAGCTTTTCTTCAAAAAGCAATGGCGATCTTCTGCGCCTGCGCCTGCGCCTCTCTCCTCCAAAGCATAAGAAGAAGAAGACGACAAGGACGACGTGGCTGCTTGTCGTTGGGCACAGTAATGGCGATCTTCTGCGCCTGCGCCTCTCTCCTCCGTACTCAACAAACTCGATATTATTCCTTCGTACAATTCAGAAGACGACACGAAGGAGAGAAGCATAAGAAGAAGAACGAAGAAGAAGACACTGATCGACGAAGAAGAAGAAAGAGGAGAAGAGGAAGAATTGGAAGATGAAGAAGAATCCTGTCATATCCAGAACCGGTCAAAATCCGTCCACAGACACGACTGCAACCTCCAGCCATGCTCAAAATCGCAGAGCATTTAGTTTCTTCAGGATCTTGATGCCTTCGTTTTTTGACAAGCTTGTAAAACTCTTTACTCTCTATCTATCCGTTGAAATTTCTGGAAATGTCAAATGAATTGATTTTGGGTTTTCCTGGAAATTCATTAAACCGAAATTTCCAGTATTCTGCAAAGTTGCATCCCCACTTCAGTGGATGGTGAAGATGCAGAAGACCTAACTACAAAGGTCTCCTGCACCTAATCATTTCTCATTAAAACTTTTAAGCAAGTTGCCAATATCCACATCAATGTCTTAGTTTTTCACATTTGAGATTTCTTTCAATAGATAGTGCAAATATTGGATTTCCATTTAGATACATTGCCTATTAAATTAAAGGCGAGTTACGCCTAAATGTCTTATTCATACAGCCAATACCAAGAAAGTTCACACGGGAGTTTGGGAATGAATTGTCGGATATTGTCCAGCTAAAGGATCCAACCAGTAAAATATGGCAAGTTACGTTGGAGAAAATTGACGGTGAAATCTACTTCAAAAGCGGTTGGAAGAAGTTTGTTGATTTCCACTCTTTGGGCTATGGATACATGCTGGTTTTTAATTATGTTGGGAATTCACATTTTACAGTCCAAGTATTTGATACAAGTACTTGTGAAAATGAATATCCATCTCTTGAAGAATCCCCTGAAAACAATGCAAGTGAAGAAGAAAGTGATAATTCTGTAGAGAATTTGGGTGTACATAATGCTGCAGATGGAAATCAACAAATTAAAGAACATGGTGAGTCTTGGTAATTGTACTTTCATTGTCAAATATTAGTGTTTGTTTGTTCAGTTAGTTTTAGAGCATTAACTGAATCATGCATCGCTTTGACAGGTAAGAATTTTTCGGTAAAGCAATCTAGTAAGTCCCTTGCTCACCGTTATTTTTGTTTTCAATTGCAGTTAATTGTTGTATATGAACTTGCTGTTTGTGTGCATATGTATGTGCATGAGTTGGTCTGATGTCCGTTTCTATTTGTGGTTTTGAGTATCAAAGTACAGAATTGTTCATGCCTTCATTAGGTGGTAAACTCCTGTAAAGATTTTTCTAATTTTTTTGTACCTTCTACTAGCCTCTCTAGGTCAAATGTTGGGGTGTCTTGTTTTGCAGGAAGCAAAGCACTGAATTGTGCATTCTTTTATCAGGTGAAATTTTCAGTAAAACAGACAATCTACAAACTGAACTACCAATTTGGGCTGTCATCCACCATTCTTCTATTGTCAAATATTTGTGCATGGATGCATGTGCATGTGGTTGGTTAATCGTACTTGTCGTTGTTGTCAGGTGAAACTTTTCAATAAATTGAGAGAATCATGAACTGAACAACCTTGCTGTCTATTGCTCAATATTATTTTACAGTCAAGTTTTAGTGTCTAAATATGGTTTTGGAATTCTTATCTGATGCATCTTGTTGAAGCAATGAAAGCTTAGGCACTGAATTTTATATACATTAGTTAGATGAAAACTTCTTAATAAAACTAGAGCATCAACAAACTGAACAGCCCAGCTAGCCAACAAGTCTTTTGGTCTTCATTCCCTTACAGAAAAATGTTTATTTGGTTTCATGCATGTCTGGTTTTGGGTAATCATGCATGCCTTTCACAGGTGAAAATGTTTTTAGCAAAGCAAGAGTCTACAGTATTGTGTGGTAGTTTTGCCATTTCTTTAGATCATTGTGGCATAAACACACACAATAATCAATTTAGTTGTTTGGGGACTCTTCTTAATGATTCAGAAGTTCCAAAAGTTGGATTACTGACCAAGGAGATAAGGTCCTTATTTGCTTGTTACTTTTGGGCTGTCTGTAACTATCATCATTTATGACCATTCCTATGTACAAACCAAATGATGTAGTTCACTAAGGCATTAATCTTTGTACTTTTGGTTCATGGCTGGTTTTCCAGATTAGGTAGTGGTTGACCTAAAATTTCCAGATTGGAGTTTCTAAACTATGATCAACAGCTTATCAATAGACAAGTAGGAAGGGTGCAGCAAGAATCATGGAAAAGGCAAACAATCAGTGAAGGAACTTCCAATTTGCAATAGTTTAAGTGATCCCCAAACCATAATAGGGCCAAGTGATGGTCTAGGTGATAACAATTACAACGGCCCAGTTGTTCATGTATTTAGAAGATTATTGCCTCAGCTAATTGTAAGTATTTTAAGGGTCCTTTCAAAATATTTTATACACCAACATTAGATGGTGCCATGCTCGAACTCGCACGGTTGATGATTGGACATTCTGGTCATCTAGGTGGGTGGGGGACCTTCTGTAAATAGAGGACATGTGAAACGTCAACCCCACTAAGGGCATTAGCCTTGTATTCTTGTCCCAACTTGTTAACTATCAAAAGCATTTACAAATTTGTAGGATCATAGTGCTAGGAACGTGCATTGAGTTTTTGTACAACCTCTAAGTAGTTCCCTACACATTTTTTGTTGAAGGGCAAGTAGTACCCTGCACATCCTCTCCAATAAATGGTCTATGCTTGTGCATTCACATGCATTGTACAATATGTTGCATCTAACTGTAGTGTGCACAGCATGTTTCTCCTTGAGAAGTTGGGCTAGGGACATCCAATATCAACCAATTGTTTTGTGCAATCTAAATTCCCCTTGGAAAGTTTAGTGAGAACTTCTCATTTGGACCACCTATTTCAATCCAATTGCTTTATGCAATGTAATCATGTTTCTTTTTGCGTCATTATTTCGAAGAAATTGATAAGATTCACCTTGACTCAGCCAACTCTACTCAACTTGATTGGTTCACATCAAGCCTATAATTATACTTGGAGAAGTTACTTGACTTCTGGACATGGTCAGTCCCATAACTTAACTTGGTCGAGTCAAAATGCTTTTTCATGATTAAGAGGAATGTTAAAGAAGTCCCCCAGCTCACACCATCCCATAAAATGATCAAGTGTTTTAGACAATGTAGGTATATGCTCGAGCTCAGTAGTTGTGATGCGGAGCATAATACCAGTCTCTGCTATTTTTGCTATGCTTTATTTTCTTTCTTTCTTTTGTTAGTTTATTTTTAGATGAGAATAATAATGTAATTTTAGTTTCCTTATTTGGGGGTAAGACAAGCTTATAAAAGCCCCTCTTGTAGCTTGATGAAAAATAGACGATTAATGAAATAAATATTGAGATTTTTCGCAAGATACCTTTGCAAGGTGTGATTGATTGTTGGCATGATTCCAAAGAGCGTGAGGCTACGGCGTGAGACTTGGTGTGAGACCATACCTTCTTCTTCAAGTATTTCTCTTTCCATCTTCTATTCTCTTCTCTTCTCTTCTCTTCTCTATCCTTTCTTCTTTTGTTTTGTCCCTTTCATACAGCCTTCTATTGCTGCTCCAAGGTCTTTGAATCCTTTCCTAAGCCCTTCCAAAGTCTCAGGTCGCAGCCCTCCTTTGGGCCTCCTTGTCTTCCGCCACCTTCTTCCAACCATTCCATGTGACTTCCGCGACCCCCACGAACCATTCCCTATTTTCTGCGAGTATCCCATGCTTTCGTTTCCTATGGAGTTACTTCCGGACTCCACTTTTCCTTTTTTTTTTTGGCCGTGAACCACGAAGCCCTCCCTCCTATCTTATTATTTAAAACCATATGTCATCTCATTTAAGGCTACATATACATATTTCATTCAAAATCTCAGATTCCAAGGACATTTATGCATAATTATTTGTGGTAATTTTATATTAGTTAATTCCATTTATTAATTGAATTTTAATTTCAGCCCATATTAGTTTTAGGTGCGTTATTTTCATCCCTTTTAACTTTTATGGAACTAATTTAGACATTTAGGGTTACCTTATTAGTTGTCCTGCATCAAGTTGTCAAATGGGTGAGAAGAATGCAGAATCTTGTGGACGAGGGGACTACAAAAATCGGTCCATCAGATGATCCTAACCCTTAATGCTGTTCTGTCAGTGCTTGCAAGGGTTGATCAAGATTTTTTTTTCATGAATTTAATACTGAGAATGAATTGAAGTAGTGTTGGTCTGGCTGGCCTCAAATTTTAGTAGTGTATTTTATAATTGGTCCCTCTAATTGGTCATACTTTTATCAGAAAGTCTGCCTAGATACATATTGAATTTCCATATATCTATTTTGTGCATGAATATATATGTGCGTGTGTATATTATATATAGATAGATAAATATGTAGATAGATATTTAGCTGTTCTCACTATTTATTTACAAATTTTGCTGCCCAGGTTCAGCATTAGAAGATATGGAGCATTTCCAAGAACGAAAGACTACCAGGACTGTTAAGCTAATGGGTTGTTGTAGATATATGTCACGGAGAGATTTAACTCCTAAAAAGACACATGAGGCACTGTTGAAAGCTGAAAATTTTCAATCAGACAAGCCATTCTTTGAAGCTGTCATTAGGCCTTCTTATGCATCTTTTTGCACTGGTTTGGTGAGTATAGCATCTTTACATTTTCAACGATCTGCAAAAATCATTTTAAATTTCAAAACTTCACCATCAAGTCGCGAGGGGATTTAATCATTAATTCATTATTTTTGAGTGCTAAGCTACTTTTGTATGTTCTCTCACACCTGGATTGCCCCCATTAAATACGAGCATGCCAATCCATGCTTGCAAACACAGACACCTAGTCACTTGTACATGCTCAACAATCGCATCAGACAGCTGTAGCTGTGCCAGACACCCAATTGGTTGTAGGATATTTTGTAAGACATGCTTTAATGTTTTTACTATACTTCATAAAACATACAAAAGAACGGTTATAAAAGATCCTATAATGAAAAGCTTTAAAAGATAGACACACAGGTGAAATTTAGGATGGTTGAAAGGCAAATTATTTAATAAAATAAAAGAAATAATAGCATGGGAAAAATAAGTAAAGACTTGTAAGACCTAATAAAAAAATATATTTTGAACGACACTCATAACAGTAGCCGGTGTCCTGGATTTTGAAACATGGAATGTTGTATGCCCTTCTCATATCTGTATTTGTACCTCTTGATCATAGCTTGCAAATATGGACCTTATTTTGGATTTAGTATTTTACTTAGAGACTAAATAACTTTAATTGAATGTATTTACTTATGTAGAAAATAAAAAATTGTAGTCTTGCAACTGAAGGCTTGTGATATTTAATTGAGAATGTTTCAAACAATTATACAATAGTTAAATGTCTTTTTTACTAGGATCACTTTCAACAGTCCTCTTTGATCCTCTTAATGTTCTCAGGGTGGGATGTTTTAAATTGATCTTCTTACATAATGATGTTATGTCAAACTATTCAAGATTTGGAAACCTTTTGGAAAATAGTGATGATGGTGATGGTGGTGACAATGATGAACTTTGTCAGTTTTCAATTAAGAATCTGTGTATGAGAGCCCCCTCCTCCACCACCACCACCACCACCAATAAAGCTGCACCCACCAAACTGCACAGAAGTAACCTTGCTCTATAAACAATGAATGGCGGAACTTGTCATCTATAAGCTTAGATTTCTTTATTAATTGTGACGTGATTTTATAAATTGCTTGTGTGGTTCACATCACCCATATAGAGAGGTTGTTGATAAGTTGCATCTTTTCAGTTTAGGGCCTTTTGGTTGCAGTTTGTGTACTCCTTTTGCAATAGTTCATCACCTTTGCTACTACATTTGAAAACCAGAAGGTGAGGATTTGATATCCACCTAAATAGCAACAACAGAGACTAATATTGCATGTAAAACTGAAAGCTAGAGACTACAAGATAAACGTAGTATACTGTTATAGGACCCTGAAAAAGGTAGCTTAGCTTGACTACCAAGATTTTAGACAGTAATGGGAGACCCTTTTTGAGCGATAGGAGACCTCTTTGAAAGTCGAACCGAATAAATCCTCTTTAATCAAGGTCAAATGAAGAATGTGGTGCATCTCACTTGGAAAGGTAAATATTGCTGCAGCTAGAAGCAGTCCAGAATTCTGCAAAGAACATGCCACAAATTGAAGACGGAGAAAAGGAAAAGAAGGGAGAAGAGGAGGGGGTGGGGGTGGGGGTAGAAAATCACACACAACCAGCCCTTACACTTGGCTAGATTTCACAGTCTCACAAAAAAGGTGCCTATATATATATTTTGGATTAACGTGTGAAAAACTCAGACACAGTCCTACTAAAACCCCCACTGATGAGCCCACTACCCCTAAGGCACACCAAAGTTAGACCGTGGGGGCTCGAACCCCCAACCTCCTGCTTCCTAAGGCGGCAGGCAACCAGTTGAGCTGCCTATATTTTTACTTGTCCATTTATGGAATCTTTACATAGGCTCAAATAAACTCCACATACAAAGATGGGGGGACCGTCTTTTTTTGTGTAACCTGTGTGAATGACAATTATCTCAAAGCATTATAGGCCTAATAAATCTCAACTTGTGGGGCCCAACTGGCCATCTGAAAGTATACCAAGCATGGAGGTGGGTGGAATGAATAGGAGCCTCTTGATCCAAGAGTATATAAAGTTTAAGCCCAGTTGAACATGTCTAGGGTATGATTTAGTTGCCCATAGTTTGATGATATATTTGTGATCATATTTGGTCTCAATCCAACAGTATATATCAGTTCTGGGTGTTGAATTGGGTCAAGTAATGATTCACATTGACGAATAGATGTGAAAGGACTATATTTATTGTACAGGGGAGGGCGGGGGGTTAATAGAGTTCAAAGCTCTCTCTGTATGGCTATCTGTCTATCTATCTATGTTTCTATCTATTTGTCTATCAATACATTTGTCAATCAATTTATATATATATGCATGCATGCTACATGGAACGACTGCCTATATAGGGTCTGTGAGCTCCAATCCTAGTGACCTAAGAACTATTAAAAAGTATGGCGTGCAAAATGTGATGGTATTTAATGGCTCCACCATATGTGAGGGTTGTAGATTTCCAAAAGACAACAATTGAAACCTATTGATTGTTGTTAGAAGCATAACCTTAGAAGATACTTATTATCTCTGCAACGAAGGCTAAAAGTGACGAACAATTCTAATTTAGTTTTTGAGACACTGCATACAATTATATATAGGGTATATGCACTATCATCTCTCCTTGTGTGCACCGATGCATACATGTGCAGTCGCCTTTTGGTACCATTCATCTTTTATACTTGTTAAAAGAAAGGGTTTCAACTGTCAAAGAGTGTACCTCAATTATACACACATAAACTCATTCTGTACCTGTACCGATGTCCTAGAATTTGAATATTACATTTTGCATCCCCATTCCCATGTCTTTACCTAGGTGTCATAGGTTTAATTTGTCTAACCAAAGGCAAAATCCCCAACGTAGCATCTCTACAACCCATTCATCCACCTAGGGGCATGACAAGCACTCTAACCAATATCTGTTTATGTTTGCCTTCCACTTTGAGGTTCTAAAACTTAACCAACCTATAAGGTGGCATTTGATAGATTTTGGGGCTCCAATCAGAGCCTTGTAGCTTCATGTGACATCTCAAAGGATAGTAAGACTTGAGAAAATCAAACCTACAAACTTCAACAGAACCAAAGCGCCACCTCTAATTTTCTAACAGTCCTCAAATCATTGGAATCCTGACTACCTCCTGGAACCACCTAGCTATATGGGGCTTTTCTAGTTCATTTGATTTTTCATGGACTGATCTTTTCCCATGATGGTAGATCTTCCCCTCTCAGGAAGCACAGTCTACACTAAAGGTTTCTCTGGAACACCAACCCCACAAACATTAGGAGACTTGACCCCAATTCTCACAGATGAAGAAGGGTGAATTGTGAATTTTCCAACATGACCACCCACAAATAAAAACAACTTCACCAACTGTATTTGGCATTTTCCACCTTCGGTTTCTTTCCTTGTAAGAGTTTTCCATGAACTTCTTGAATAGCATGAGACACCTGCTCCTCCATACTGAACCTTGTACAAGGAAAACCCCACCAAGCATCTTCAATGGGGATGAAACTATCCACATTCTACAAGACTTTCTAAACATAGCAAAGATGACCAAAATTCTCCGGTGTCTCAAAAATGAGGAAAAAAAACCCTTTTCATCAGCATTAAGTCATTTTATCCCATCTATCTGGGGATGACACTCATAGTTGGATTTGTCAAATTGTTTTTATTAGCCTACTACCTAACACCTATATAACTTGTAGCCTTACATTTGCAACAATGAGCATTATTTTACACACTTTTATCCTAACTCCAACAATCTACTAGAACCCTTGCCCCCTCATTCTCTCTCTCTATTGTACCATTCATCCCAAAGATGTCAAAATTGTTTCAAAAACACAACAGAAGCACAAAGTTAATTGCCCATTTAAGGGACATTGTTGCTAGACGGAAAGAAAGTCCTTCTGAGGAATCATCGTTCAATTAAGAAATTGGCAATCATCAGTGGAGAGAAGTCTAACCTGTTCACCCACCTCTAACCACAAGACCTTTACAACCTTTCATATTTTCATCTCATAATCGTACATTCTTTGGATGTCATTGCTCTTTGAAAGATTCTACATTTAGGAATAAGATAAAACACCAAACTTTTTTTTTTTTGAATTTGTTCAACAAAATGCTGGTCTCATGTTCATATCCATTTCCTTAACTGTTAACAGTTACACTTTTAGGGATTGGAACTAATAACAAATAACATTTCAACCAACTTCTTCAGGTTGCTACCCATGATGCCCATTTGGACATGGTAATAGGGACTAAGTGATATGCTGATACCTTCTGATACTTCAAGAAGCATGATTGTAAAGAATTAGCTTTTTCCTCTTTTTAGTAGTTGTCAGATTGCAGTTAGTTCTAACCTTTGGTAGAAGGGAGAGTTATAAAATGCAGCAGTCAAGGCACAAGGTGCACTAAAAATCGTAAAGGGGTTCTGGAGCCTAAGGTGTGCAAGGTGTACACCTGGGCACAAGCCTAACTTTTCTAAGTGCACTTCTTTAGATAATTTTTAGAAGTATATAATATTATTTGCTTAGTGTTTTTATGAACTGTCAATAACAAAACCAATGCTCTCATCCGCCATAAGAATATACCCTTAATTATTAATAGGATCAAAACTTAAATAATCCATCAGGCTAAGTGTTGACCCTTTCATCAGGGCCTGGATCCGAGGAATGCCTTTTATTGCCATGTTTGTACCTTGAATTTTGTGGCAGCAGACACTCAAACACCACATTAGAAGTGATACTCTTCTTCCACTTCTATCCCAATTAATGCTTGTGATTGGCTGTGATAATGACTTCGGGAGGAAAGAGGCACCCAATGAATCACTGTTTCTAACTTTCAGGTTGATTTCCTTTCTTACATCTATTCGGTGTTAATGATATCAAGTATACTACTGATAATATAGATTCTAGGTCTCATGTATTTGGTATGGTAATCTTACATCTATCTAATAAATGCAAACGGCACCATTTTTCCTCTGCAGCCAATTCCAGCAAGATTTGTGAAAGATCACTTCAAAAGACGACCTGAAGTCGTCAAACTTTGTTCAGATCGTGGTGAATGGGAGGTTAAATGCAAGTACTGGAAGAAAGGCACCTTTTTGTTTAAAGGGTGGAGTGAGTTTGCATCAATGAATAACATTAAACTAGGTGATGTATGTATCTTTGAGCTTATCAACAAAAATATGCAATTCAGAGTCATCATTTACCACAGCTGATGAAAGCCAAGGCAGATGTTCTCGTTAGACTGAGGGAAAGAAGCACGAGCATCATTAACTTCACTGCCAATCAAGTGTTTTGGTTTTTCTAATTGCTAGTTCCATATGTGTTTAATTCTGCAAATTTGCAAGTGCATCAACATTTCGTTTTATACTTGTATGTTTTTAGTAAATGACTCCAATACTGTGTCCAAAAGAAAGAATATTAACATTTTGATACAGGGAATTACTGGTGTTATGCACTTTTTGTCTTCCAATATCACTTGTTTATACCATAAAATGATGAAAACATTATTGGGTAATGAATTTGATTTGAGTTTATCGTATCCCAAAAGAAAATTCAAAATTCCGCTAATTCTGGAATGTGGGTAATTCCTGCTAACTTTCTTTTCTTCTAATGTTCATACTTCTGGTGCATAATCTCATTTTTGGTTGGAATCCAAGAAGTCCTTTATGCATTGGGTGTGCAACTTGAGTTGGGTTTTTACATTTGTATCTAATGAGCTTCACCCTTACCCAAAAATTAGGAGGGTCGGGTCTAGGAAATTTGGTTCACGAGTTACGTTGTGCTCTAGCTTCCAAAGCCTGCCGAAAAGTCACGTTGGGCTGGGCTCAAATTTTCAACCACTATATAACCCAGTCCAAATCTACACAAAGAATTATGAGGAAACAATGTACGACCATATATTTGAAATCCGTAAGTTTCTCTGGCCGGAGGAGGATGTATGGGAGCTCTTCAACTAAATTCAAAAGTTTGAACCTGCCATCTGAGGAAGTTGCAGCCTGAACTTCCAGGGCCTGAAAGTTGGAGCACAAGAACAGGCTATGTTTGATCAACGTTCTCATCTTCCAGCTGATGGAATCCTGATTCTTCATGAGTAAAATTATTTGATCATGCCCTTCTCATACTAGGTTGGTTTCACTCTCTTGGGCCTCTTGTGGGTTAAAATCCTTGGACTTTCAATTCATGTAAGTAAGGCGATTCCAAATTCAGACCAGATTGGGCTCATCAAAACTCGAGCAAACCTGTGCTGATCTAGTTTAAGCTTTTCGTGGTTTTTTTTTTTTCATTTTCCTGTAGCTTTTTGGTTTCTTCTTTTTATGTATGGCACCTCTGGGGCCTTTATTATTAATATATGAATCATTTAAAAAAAAAAAAACTTGAGCGAACCAGCTTGAGTTGCACTCTGCCATAGAGGGAATTGATTTAGTCGCGGGTACTTTCTCTTAGATGGGGAACCCGATGGTGTAATTTAAAATTTTCCCATTTTAAAGGCAAAATCAGGAATAAGATGAAAAAATGGTCTCAAAATTATATCACCCGATTTCTCATTTAATAGAAACTACAGGTGCAAAAATCGATTCCTTACCTTAAAAATACACCTAAGACCAGAATTTATAGTTCACCTGGAATCAGAATTTGTTGGGTTTATGAAATCTTGATCTGGAATTCTAGTTTAAAAAATCGTGGAATTCATCAGAGAATCCTGCAAATTCTTAGATTTCTGATTCCATCAGAAATTCTGGCATTTCATCAGTTTTTAACGAAAATAATAAGAAAATATTTACTAAAAATTGTAAATTAAGATTCTAGTGGGGATTCCTAAGACCAGGGATTTTTATATACACGTATCGGCCGATATAGATAGTTTTTGTAAAAAAAAAAAAAATAGGAGAGAGAATATCAGCTGATACTGAGATTTTTACCCCTGTCTAAGACTATGATCCATCTGTTGTTTTTAATTTATGACCTAGGTTTCAATGTCTCTTCTAGCACCTCACTAATCCTCAGGGTATATGCAAGTCTCTCTATCCACACACATCGGATAACTCTAGCTAGGATATTGATACTTTGGGATAGGGTGGAATCCAAGTAAGGACTTCTACTTCCTGAGGTAAGTTCCTGACATCACTCCAATTCCTTTAATTTACATATATTATTCACTTTGAAGTCTGCATATGAATTTAACATTAGAGTGTAGAAGAATTATGTGATTTTCTCCCAACTTTATTGGATAAAATATTGTATTCTCCTTTAATCCATAATTACAATAAAATTAGTTGTTGAAGCTTCTTCAGTCTTACGTGAAACTATATTTTTAAATTTTATTTTTACATTCAATAATATTAAAAATCATGTTCTTTACCCTTATACCTTACAAGTGACGAGTCAAGCATATTAAATCAATGGTTAATTTGCTTGGACATCGGCCTCGACATCTGCCCTAGTCTTGTGTCTTGTTCTAAATTTTGAAAGCATTTGTTATAGGCTTATTACTATTAAAAAGAAAAAAAGAAAAAGAAAAGAAAGTTGTGGGAGTGCTTGGAGCTAAGTGGAGTGCATGCACATAAATGCTTGACCAAGTTTCTCCATGGGAAGTTAGGAAAGAAGCTTCTTATGTGGACCATCCTTTAACAATCAAATTGCTTTATGCAATCTGAACTTCCCTTGGGAAGTAGGGCTAGGAAACTTTTCATGTGGACCATCTTATGACAATCAAATTGTTGTATGCAATCTGAACTTTCAAGCCAATCGTTAGACTCAGTTGAGTAACTTGAGTTCAGGATTTGAAGTCTGAGTGCCGTTTTACTCCCATTTGATACATGTCAACTGTCTCACTAAACAATATGAACTGCCTTGACTTGCGAACTCAACTTAGAAAATGAATAATAATGATATATGAAGGGAAACTAAGGTGTTCAAGAGGTCTATTGGGATTTAAAATTGTTAGAACTTAATTTATAAGGTTTCAACAAAAACTTCTCTGGGTGCTCAATCAATGTAATTGGTGCTGGTCTGCCAGTGTTCTGTTCCAATCGATTTGTAGGACCATCACTGAGTGGCTCTTGCAGGTCCCAATTTGTTCAGTTAGATTGGGAGTTCGGTTGTCTGGGAATCAATTGGGGTCACTATCAGCACACTGCCACACTCAGACCAGGCCTCATATTCCTTGTACCCCTCCACCAAGTGGTAGAGTCAAAGTAAGTTTTGATGGTAGCTGTATCAATTCCACCCCATTAGCTGGTTTTGGGGGAATTATCAGGGATGCAGATGGTTCAGAATTCTTTTTTTTTTTCCTATGGCCTTCTTCCCCAGTAAACAGGCGATTTTTGTAGAGCTAAAGGCAATCTGGTTTAGAAGGAGATGTTGTAGAAGGTGATTCCATGGCTGTGATTCTTTGGATGAAGGGAAGACCCTGACCTTGGAAGTACCTGGACCTGGTTAAGGAAACCAAAGGGATCATTGCTACGAGAAATCTGGTGGTTCTTCATACTCCTAGAGAAGCTAACTCTAGAGCTTATCAGCCGGCAAAGAGGGTCTCTCCTTGGTTCAGATAAGAATTGAGAGAGCTTAATTTTTCTGTCTTTTTTGTAGTTGGTTTTTAACTGTTGTCTTTGGGCTCCCTGCTCTTGTTGGCTGTTGGGACTGCTCCCCAGCTCATCTGTTTTTACTGCTGGGTTGTATCCTTTCATTCCCATTCTTTTTTTTTTTTTAAATAACGTTAAAAATTCCATTGAAAAAAAAAGTACAAAAGAGACTCAAAAAATTAGAACAAAAAAAAACAAAATAAACTGTTCAGCAAAGCACTACAACAAAGAGAAATAAACATCATGCAAATAGTTTGCCGAACTTCCCCTTTTTCAAATTCAGAAAATTCGTACTGAGTTGTTGATCCTATTTTTGATAAGCAAGTATGTCACACCATTTAATGTATGACCAACATGAATAAGGGAAACATCCAATTCCTACACTAAATCTTATTCCCATTTAAAAGACGTACGTATTAAAAAAAAACACAAAAACATAAAGTAATGGTGTTGGTCTAGACTAGATTCGAATTTGTGTGTAGTTTGTAGTTAGTGCCATTGGTTGACATTAGGCCATTGCAAAAATCTGTTATGATTATCATATATCTATATTATTTACCTGAATATATACACACCCGTACTTATAATTATTGTAATATTTATTTACACATTTGATGTCTAAGTACATCTTCAAAAGATATGGAGTACTCTGAAAATGAAGGAAAGAATATCGTGTCTGTAAAGCTAATGTCTCGTTGTAGGTGTATGTTAAGGAGAGAATTAACAACTAAAAAGATGCAGAAGGCATTGCTGGAAGCTGAAATATATGAAACAAATGCGCCACTCTTCATAGTTGTCAATTTGTCACGAGGTTGGTCGATAAGGCCGAGACGTATCGGTCAACACATTTTTTTTTTTAATTTAAAAAATAATTTTGACTATTTTTCAAGTTTAATCTTGTATTATGTATGATTTAAAAAAAAAAAAAAAACTTAGAAGCAAATTTGAATGGAATTTGTCAAATTTTTCTAAAATTTTACCATTTTAAGTTATTTTCATATTTTTTTTTATATTCAATTCTAAAATAATACTCCATCTGTCTGAAATTAGTTGTCCTATATGGATTTTAAAATTATCCCAAAATAGTTGTCTCATTTATATTGGAATAGTATAAAGTGTGTTGAAAATGGATGAGATCACATGGAATGTTAGCCTTATATAGAGTTCCTTAAAAAATACAAATATTTCAAATGAGACAACTAAAATGGGACGAAGGGAGTATCAAATTAGGGATTTTTGTGAAAATAATTTAATGAAATAACATTGAATGCTTATGGAATTCAATTGAGATGTGTTAATGTAATTGACATAGTTTATAGAGTGTATATATATTTTTCTAAAGTTTTTTCTAAAAAAATAATGAAAGTGAGGTTTTCTAAAATACTTTTCATTTTCAAGTTTCTTATAAGAAAAATCAATGAAATAATATACATTTTTTTCTAGAATTATATAAAGAGTCCTTAATGTGATTTATATAGTTTTTAAGGTTTTTATGTGATTTTTCTAATATTCTAATAATTTTATGAAATTCAAAATGTTTTACAATAAAAAAATTATGAATTGTAATAGTAAATACATGTGACTAAGGGATACTTGAGAACATGAATTTCATATTAGGTGTTTTGTCATGTTTGTTTCCTATTTTCTAAAAATTTTAGACATTTTCTAAATATGTAGGACATACTTTATTCATATAAAATTTTGAATTTGAGAATCTAATACTCCATAGAAATAACCATTGTTTTTAACAAAAATATGCACACTCTAGGTTTTCCATATTTTTCTATTTTTCTCTTTCTTTTTTTACAAAAATAAGAAAAAACAGAGGAAAACCGTATCAAAAATATATAATAGATAACATTTTTTTAACCCCTGTTCTAAACTATAAACTTCTTTCTTACTTCAAGACTGCTGAAAACAAGAGTACCAATCTCTTACAAACTAAGATGTCTAAACACTTGTACATGTACGTGCTAATCTCGTTGTGCTAGTCCTATTTCTAGGATAATTTGTAAGAGATGCTTTAAATCATTTTGTAATACTTAGATCATAATACATACAAAAGAAATGCTATAAAGATCTAATCATGAAAGGTTTAAAAAGTAGAAACTTATATCGGCCGATATTTAAAATATAGTTCAATATCTTAATCAATATCATACTCGAGATATCGGTGATATTCTAATTGTACAGCTAATATATATATCGGCCGATATATCAACTTTGAAAAATCGATTTATATCGGCCGATAAAATAAGTATCGACTAATATTTTGGTCTACGAGTTTACAATGAAAATGTAAGAGTTTAAGAGACAATAAAATGTTGAAAATTAGATTAATTATTATATTTCATGTTAGCCTAATCCAATGTAACACCCATACAGAGCACGTGCTTAAATCACTCCATGTCACTCATTGAATTGTTAGCGTCGCGCGCGGAAACAAGAAAAATCGAACGGAAATAACACACAGCACAACACAATATTTTAACGTGGTTCGGCCCACATGGCCTACGTCCACGAAGCAACAGAATATTCACTATAAAAGAGAAAGAAATACATGTACAATATTAATGACTCCCTTGAGTCATGAGCCAAAACCCGAAGTCCCGAGTCCCTTGTACACCCATGTAGAAGACACACCGACGTCATCTCTCAGTTGATGTGCATCTCTCTCATACCCAGAATAGTGAACCCAACTTCTGTGTTGTTCTCTCTATGCTTCCTACGTCCTACAAGAAACTCCCGAATATGCTTCTTAAACGCGAACGTATCCGATGATGGTGTGTTCCACACAAAGAGATCTGCTCTGGCGATAGGGCTTCATCTTTCCAGCAGCACTTCTGCCGTTGCGACTCACAGATGTGAAAACCTAGATCTGCAGCGGTACTGCACTATTGCTTCTGCCCCTCTTCGGCCGTCAAGCTGTCCTCCAGACAACATCAGATCTGTAGCTCCTTCTTGAAGGCACATCTCTTAGATGAGAAAACACCATGAAGAATTAACACACCTTGTCCCGGCCATATCCATGCGAAGGCATGGGCCAAAATGCTCTCGGTTGCCATGTCCTTACATGATGTGCTCTCTTCTTGTTGTCTACGTTGCATGTGTATCAATTATATACACATGTAGCACCACCCTCTTTGTAGAGTAAGAATAGTATATTCTATTCTTTTATAGGACCTATTTTATCTCCCATTTAAAATAAGTCTTTCCCATAAGCAGTTGTTGTGTCTCTCTTTCCTTACTATCTGTACACCAGTACACGGCTACAACTTGCCCTTTCTTATATTCTTGCAGCAAATAGAGATTCCCATGCATATCCTCTCTTAGATTTTCTGAGAGAAAATCATGCTCTTGATTTAGTGGAATCGAGCCATACGATCCCACGAGAATTAACCAAATCTCCAGAGACGATCCGTAATGACTGACCTCCACTGTACACACTCGACCTTGCTCCACCTCGAGCATGACCCCTTGCTGTTCACGACCCCTCTCGTTCTCAGATACTGCTTTGAGCAACAAACCTTTTCTTACTGTTAGTGCAGCCCCCAAGCCATCCCTCATACTGCAATATCTGCAGTTCCCAACGGGCAGCACACACACCCTCCTTGACTCTGAGAGAAGTTCAAGACTGTGTTGCCTCTCTCTGTTTCAGTGCACGATTGCCTTCTCTTGAACAGAGACTCCAATCAGCACCTCTCTACTAGAGAAGACAATCGCACATTTGCTTGTTCCAACAACAAGCCAAAAACGCTGCCTAGTCTGCTCCTCTTGATGACTTATATAAATCACCCTGCAGTCCACCACTTTGTCTCCTACTACTCTAACAGAAGCCTCTCGATAATAGCCCCCTATGTAGAGATCCCAACAAGCCCACGTTGTTGTCTGTCTGGTTCAACGATGGCAGCCCTCTTTTGATCACGATGGATCTGCTATTCTCAACAATTAAAAAAAAAAAAAAAAACAGCACCTCTCTGTGGCTGTATAAGCGTCTGTGCAGCAACACCCTTTGCTGTTATGTACTGCTTTTCTTTCTTGACCAGCAACTAGACCGTGATCTTCTCCCACAGCAAGACACATCCAGCATGTTGTATGGAACTCCCCTTTGTCGAGACTAAACTGCACCTCAGTAATGCAGATTTAATCTGGTTGCATTGCAGCCCTTTTGCTACACCTCTCATGCACTGCATCTATGGCTCCACCTCAAGTTACAGTTATGCCCTTAGACCAATCGAACATGAGCAGCTCCTTCTTAGCAGTATAGATCTGTAACTCAGACAGATCTCTCCCATCTCGGCTATGCACGCTGCTACTTCTGAATTCTGAAAGAATACCTGATCCTCTCTGCTCCTCAAACTCGCAGAAGAGCAGATGTGCTCTATTTTGTAGTTTCCAGACAGACCTGCCATGTTCCTTCTAAGCCTGTCTGCCTGCCCGATCGCTCCACCTCTCCTGGCAGAATCTGCAGAACTCCGGTCTGTAATCCTTAGTGTTGCATTCCATTCACCCACAAGTCCCTGGTCTTCAATCAAAGTTACTGATATAACTTATTAGCGTCAAGCGCGGAAACAAGAAAAATTGAATGGAAATAACACACAACACAACACAATATTTTAACGTGGTTCGGCCCACCTGGCCTATGTCCACGGAGTGACAGAATATTCACTATAAAAGAGAAAGAAATACATGTACAATATTAATTACTCCCTTGAGTCGTGAGCCCAAACCCGAAGCCCCGAACCCCTTGTACACCCATGTATAAGACACACCGGCGTTACCTCTCAGTTGATGTAAATATCTCTCATACCCAAAATAGTGAACCCAACTTCTATGTTGCTCCCTCTACGAGTCCTGCGTCCTATGAGCAACTCCCGATATGTTTTTCAAACGCGAGGGTCTCCGATCATGGTGTGTTCCACACACAGAGATCTGCACTTCTGCTTTGGCGATGGGGCTTCTTCTTTCCAGCCGCACTTCTTCTGGCTGCCACTCACAGATCTGAAAACTCAGATCTGCAGCTCTACTGCACTGTTGCTTTCGCCCCTCTTTGGCCGTCAAGCTGTCTTCCAAATAACATCAGATTTGCGGCTCCTTCTTGAAGGCACATCTCCTAGATGAGAAGACACCATAAAGAATTAGCACACCTTGTCCCGATCGTACCCATGCGAAGGCATGGGCCAAAATGCTCTTGGTTGCCGTGTCCTTACATGATGTGCTCTCCTCTTGTTGTCCACGCTGCATGTGTCTCAATTATATACACATGCAGCCCACCCTCTTTGTAGAGTAAGAATAGTATATTCTATTCTTGTATAGGACCTATTTTATCTCCCACTTAAAGCCTTTCCCATAAGCAGTTGCCGTGTCTCTCTTTCCTATCTGTACACGGCTACAACTTGCCCTTCCTTATATTCTTGCAGTAAATAGAAATTCCCATGCATATCCTCTCCTAGATTTTCTGAGAGAAAATCATGCTCTTGACGTAGTGGAATCAAGCCATATGATCCCAACATGAATTCCATATCAGAACTCGGTATCTCTTTCTTTGGTTAATGTGAAAGAAGTACCAAACCTTATGAAATACAAAAAGTTTAGCTTTTTATCGAATTCCAAATTAGATTGGTCATCTTAATGTCTGTTTGGTCGCACTAGACAAATAATAAGTCATGGATGAATCTATTTAGAAAGTAATTGAAAGGAAAAGATTATAAAAAATGTAGGATTTATTATTGGTATAGATAAAAATGTGTAATTATAAAAAATAAAATCAATATAAGAAAAATTACTCCTTAAAATGTGTTTTCTTATGCACTTGTCTTATATTTTCAATGATAGAAAACTTTAGTGAAGCTTCATTTTTATAGTAGAATTTTATTTCTCTTTAGCCTCAAATGTTTTTCCCACCATCAAAATATCTTTCCAATTCCATTATTTTTTTAGCTTCAATGAAAAATTACTGCCACTTATGATAGACTACCTTCTATAACTAGAACAACATTGTTTGAGATAATTATTGGGTGGGCATATTTATACGGGAAAACTCTTTTAGCATACACGAGTTTTAGTGAACTTCCCATCCGTACGTATGGATTTTAGTGAACTTTTAGAAATCGGTTCACTTTCCAGTGAATTGGTGCACTTACCGACTCACTTGGAAACAAAAATTTGTGGAAAGTGATCATGTAAGTGCACTGATTTCTTGAGACGTGCAAAAGTACAATCGGTGCACCGATTTCTGAATGTCTGGTTTTTAAAATTTTTTGTACGGACAGATAGGGGCAAAGTAAGCAGTCCGAAAAACCAGTGTCTGTTAAAAGAGTTTTCCCGTGTTAGGATGATACCCTAATTATTTCATGTTGATAGTGTTGATACTATTTGGTGAATTTTTCTACAAATCACTAGTCTATTTAATAGTTATAGGAGTGAATCAATATGTTGGTACTTATTTAATAAATATTAATGAGTTATGTTAGAGTAAAGTGACTATTTCATAAATATATAACTAGTGAAAAGCATGTGACTCACATGAGTGACATTATTAAAAATAATTAGTAGTAGATAATTTTTTTACTTTTAAATTTTATATAGATCAAATCACTGAAACTCATCCAATTCAAAAAAAAAAAAATCCTATCTTTAGCATCCAAACGGATGGAGTCTCGACCTCTTTTAAGATCTTTGGCATCCAATCTTTTTATATTTAAGGGAAAAAACATTCTCGTTAGATTTTTTATAATTATTTTTAAAAAACAAGGCGCAAGAGTAAAGTTGCACTCACACTCATCATCATCTACGGGAGAGTGGACATTGGAGACAATTATGGATGTTCATTCATCTAAACCAGGCCCATGATTGGACCAAACCCGACTTAAAGAAACAAGCTAGAACAAACATTATTGTCTAACGGGTCAGACTCGGACTTTTACTTAAAGCACATCAACCTTTTAGGGCCATTTTAAGTTTTTCTTAAAACAATTTAAGAAAATGAGTCACAAAATAGACAGACTTTAAATGGATGGGCTTTGACTTTATATATTTTAATTGGATGGACTAAGGCTTGGCCTTTAAAAAGTTGGACGGACTTCGAACATGCTCAAGGCTTTTGTAGATATATATGGGCTTGAGCTTTGGCCTTTAAAAGTTCGATGGGTTTTGAACGGAATAGAGCTTTTGTAGATATAAACAAGCATAATTTTTTCTCCACAAAGCCCAGCCCGTAAACAAAGCCCACAGACAGTACACTTTCTTCCCTAAAATAGTCCAAGACTTTCTTGGTTAC
Organism: Chimonanthus praecox; assembly: GCA_022113865.1. Classification (NCBI taxonomy): domain Eukaryota; kingdom Viridiplantae; phylum Streptophyta; class Magnoliopsida; order Laurales; family Calycanthaceae; genus Chimonanthus; species Chimonanthus praecox. The sequence goes on from CM039094.1 coordinate 34,577,832, forward strand.
CCCTCTCTCTCTCTTTAGCTGTCATTTGTAATCAACTTAATCATATAAAATCTTATTGATTTCTTTTTCTATAACAACAATTATTTGAAAATTATTGCTCCATTTATGTATGTCTATGACCCATATCGATCCAACAGTAATTGTCAACAATCATCTTTTTAACTACTTTGTTGTTAACTAAAAGAAAAGAATTCAAATTAAAAAAAAAAATAGGATGTGTAAAAGAAATTCTTTGAGTTTTAAAGCTAAAATCTTCCTCTTATCGATTTGATAGTAACTTCACATTTATGCACAATGAAATTTATCAAATTATAATATTAAATTTTCATTTTAATGAAACAACAAGATAAAATTTAAAACACTATGATACTAATCATTAATTTCTGAGAATTTCCTACTCTCTTTATTTATTTATTTTTTTTTAATTTACGAGTGAGAAATCGTGGGATACCCAGCGTAAAACCCCACATGTAGATCCCTACCTTTAAAGCATATCAAGATTAGACTATGGAGGTTCTAACCCATTGCCTCCCGTTTTCCGAGAGAGAAGGCAGTCAGCTGGGTTAGACCACGTGGGTTACTCTATTTTAAAATATAGATATGTGACACCATTTTATTACATTTTTAATAGCATATCTTGCCTCAATTACATTTTTCGCACCACTCCGCTTGCCATCGCCGCTCTCTCCATCCCGGGGGACACACAACAACTTTCGTTTTTCCCTCGCTGCAAACCCTCGTCGTCTCCGGCAGCGACAAGATCGACAACAGCCAGTTTCTCTTCCTTCTTCCTCTTCAGTCTCCTTTTTACACAGCCCTTCGTCGACGGAAAAGCTCTCTCCCAAACCCAACCTTCAAATCCTCACGTTCCTGCTCTCCGACCATCACCCACTCCTCCCCTCCGCCTCTGCCATTCGCCGATCTCTTCCGACCACCACGTCCTTCGACGACTGGAGATCCCTTCCATATCTCTGACAGCAAGGTAAGCCCTCTCCCTTCTCGCTTTCTCTCTCGTCTCTCTCTGTTTCTTCTCCCTGTTTTTTCTCTCATTCTCTCTGATTTCCCCTTTTTCTCAGATTTCTCTCTCTGTTTCGCTCTTTCTCCTTCTGTTTTCTCACAGCAACTGTTTGACCCACCCAAGCCACTGTTGACTCACTCGACTCGCTGCCCGACTCAGCAGACTCATTTCCAGGCTTGGTTCCTTCTCGGTTGTATTTCTAGAAAATATCGACTTTGAGGTAAGAGGAACAGACCATACAAATACAAATATGATTTTAATTATGGGGATGAACTACTTTTAATTGAACATGAATTATTTATAGTTTTAATTAGATGAATTTTTTCTTTAGAATTATTTGTTTCTAATTTTGTTGGCATGGTATGTTGAAGTTTGTATAATTGCCTCTGCTTGATGTATTTTCCTCACCTTTAGTTTCTTCATTCTACTTAAATTCATAAAATTTAAGTCCTTATATCCTCTTCTCTAAGCTACGTTACTAACACCTCTAGAATGGTTGCTGGTGTCCTTCCATTTTCTATCTCACTCAATTTGTTCCTTAAACGATTCAGACCTCAAATCACAGCCTCTATGCCTTGTTTCCCATTGCAATTTTGAGAATCACATGTTAGCTCAGGTGGTGTGTGAATTTGGCTTGAGACTTGTCTGAATTCGTTAAAAAAAAAATTTGAACACATATATCAACTAGTCGGGGCGAGCTCAGACTAAATTGTTGAGTCTGTTTAGCTAAATGGATGGGTTGAGGCTTTTACAAGAAGCCCATGAAAGCCTCTCGGGCTTATCAACCATTTAACCATTATACGTGTGTATACGTATAACCAATCTATTTTTCAATTTTTTCCAAAATTTATTTTAATCTTCAGTAGGAATTGACTGTTCATATTATGTGTTTATATGTATAACCAATCTATTTTTCATTTTTTCAAATTTTATTTTAAAGTTAATTAGGGAATTGACATTCATATTGTATTGAATGTAGATATAATGAGCTACAAGTGAACAAAATTTGAATTAAAACTCAATTTTTAACTACTTGAATGTAGATATAATGTAGGCATCTTTGTCTAATTGATTTTGAAAGACATATGGTTGCTAGAAATTGAGAGCTTAAATTTGATGCAGTTGTATTCATCATGTCTACTGTCAATATAAAATGTTGAGATTTTAACAGTCTCAAATGGGTGAGCTTGGGCTTAGTACTTTCAATCTTTGTCTTATTGATTTTGCAAGACATATGGTTGCTAGAAATTGAGCTTTGAGCTTAAATTTAATGCACTTGTACTCATCATGTCTACTTTCAATCTAAAATGTTAAGATTTTAACAGTCTCAGATGTGAGCTTGGGCTTAGTACGTTTCCAAACAGGTGGGCTTTTAGACAGCTAAAGATGATCCCAAAAGATTGGGGGCAAAGTCACTATCTGATCTAAAATACCGAAGTTTACTATATGTGCCCACATGGATCACTTGATGCCAAAATTAAAGAGCAATGAAGGGTGTTAAGAAATGTTAATCTAAATTAAATATCTATTTATTCATGTGTATAAACAGGAAAGGATCAGATGGGCAACCTCCAAAACTAGCAGCATCTTATCAAAGCCATGGCTAAGCCTAGGTAAAGTTTTCTTCCCCTTGCAAATTACAATATATAGATTTGCTCATCAACTTCCAACTTACATTGTTATATTTTAAAGTTTTGTCTTGTCTTCCACTTAATTTACGAAATTTCTAATAGGTTGGAAGGCAAGGTGGCCATTATCACAGGAGCGGCCAGTGGCATTGGTGAGGCAGCGGCAAGGTTGTTCGTGGAGAATGGTGCACTTGTCGTCATCGCTGACGTCCAAGATGAATTGGGTCATCAGGTGGTAACATCTATTGGCCCAGAGAAGTCTTGTTACAGGCACTGTGATGTAAGGGATGAAAAACAGGTGCAAGAGACTGTGGAGCATGCCGTCGACGAGTATGGTCACCTGGATATCTTGTTCAGCAATGCTGGAATACTCGGTCCCAAAGGCAGCATCTTAGAGCTAGACATGGGAGAGCTAGACAACACGATGGCCGTCAATTTGCGAGGCGGGGCTGCAATGATCAAGCACGTGGCAAGGACAATGGTGAGTAGACAAATTCGTGGATCAATCATTTGCACGACAAGCGTTGCAGCATCCCTAGGTGGCACTGGGCCGCATGCCTACACCGTGTCTAAGCATGCACTTGTTGGGCTAGTCCGATCAGCCGCTGCTGAGCTAGGGCCTTATGGTATCAGGGTCAATTGCATCTCCCCTTCTGGTGTGGCCACGCCTCTGTCTTGCCAAATAAGTAACTTGAGTGCAAGTGAAGTGGAAGCTAAATGTTGTGCCCTATCAAACTTGAAGGGGATCACACTAGAGCCACGGCATCTCGCGGAGGCTGCTATGTTTCTAGCTTCGGATGAATCATCATACATCAGTGGACATAACCTCGTCATTGATGGAGGTTTCACTGTTGTTGACCATAGCTACTCTTCCTATATTCCTCCTCTCAACTGAAATCCAAGACAAGAGGAAAGCGTGCTAGTTTGCATGTGTGCGCGCACATGTGCATGTGTAAGTGAAAGGTCCATGTGCATTTGCTTTTGATTCTCTTTGTGAGATGCATTTGATGAACACTGTAAAATGACAATTTTACCCTTTAATATTAGATTAATTAGCCCTTATTTTATAAATATTAGATAGATTTAAATGTTATTTTTAGTTTTACAATTTATTTTTGAAAAATTCAAGAAAAGAAAATAAAAATGATAAAAAATGGCTAAGTAAAAATAACGGTCGACGTCACCTTCAGAAGGGTCAGGTCAAGTTGGTTAAACCAGTGGGGTTTTCAGAACCAACCTTCTACACTCAGATTAATATTTAAATTTTATTATCCAATTTCGAGTGAAAGTCGAGTTTTATCTGCCAATCCTTCTCATTTACTGTCGATCGGGGTGTCCGGCACCTGAAGGAAAAGTCCGAAAGAAACTATTTCCATTTCTTTTCTTTTTTTCCTTTTCTTTTCTATTTTCTTCCCTTCTGCAGGAGTCATGGAAAAAAAAAGAGAAGACTGCTAAAGCAGAGATGCACAGCAGCCAGCGAATGGGAAAAGAAGTAGGCAGCGCCCAAAGCAGCCATCTGAGATAGCAGCGGCGGCGCACAGGGGAAGACAGCAGCAGCAACCAGCGATGGTGGAGCAGTTGTAAACAGAGAGCAGCTGAAGTGGGGAGCGGCAACAAGCAAGGCAGCTAGCAATGAGAAGAAGGGCAGCCAGGTGAGAAGAAATGGAGCAGCTGAAGCTAGCGGTGCACACAGCAGCCAGCTGATGGAGAAACAGATGGCAGCAGTAAGCGACGGTGGAACAGTGAACCCAAACCAGCAAATCTCGGTAGCACCCAGCAGTTGAAGTATAGAGATAGGAAAGAAGAGAGAAGAAGAGCAGCTGAAACCAGCTGAGGCAGAGCAGCAACCAGCCGAGCAGAGGCAAAGCAGAGCAACAGCAAGGTTCCGCCCGGGCAGCCATCTGAGATGAACGGCAGCCAGCAGTTGAGAAGAAGAGCAGCGATGGAGAACAGCAACAGAGCAGCCAACACCGCACCAGAACAGCAGCCAGCAACCGAGGAGGAAGAGAACCAGCAGCAACAGACTGCAGTTAACCATGAAAAGGAAAACAGCAGGCGGCAGCCAGCAGTTGAGAAGCAGAGTAGCAGCCAGTCCGAGCGGAGAAGAGGCAGAGATTGAAAGCAGCAGCAGAGTAGCAACCAGCTGAGATGATCAGCAGCAGGGACCAATGGAAAGAAAAACTCAAACAGCCGATGAAGATGAAGAACCAGACAGCAGAAAAGAGATAAGGAAGAAGATTGAGCTGCCGATAAGATTTGGATGAGAAGCTGCCAGCGAATGATTTTTGAAATTCAGAAGAGAGCTTGTAACTGAACAGGAAGATGGATAGGGATAAGGAGAAAAGAAAGATAAGAAAGAAGAAGGAAGATAAGATAAGGAGGCAGCTGGTTTTCAAAAATAGAAGGCATAAAATAGAGCTGGAAGATAGAGGCGTGAAGGAGAGAAGAGATAAGATAGAGCTGCCGAGTAAGCCCATCCAGAGAGGAGTCTGAGAAGGAGGGTTAACTGAAAAGCAGAAAATATGGAGAGATAAGTGTTTTGAAGAAAAGATAAGAAGAAGGAAAAGATAGAAACAGAAAAGAGGTTGAGTTAGCCGACGGAGAGAAAAGAAAAGAGATAAAGATAAGACTCTCAGTTATCTGCCGATTTTGCCGACTGACTTATCCCGGCTGAATTTGAACTTGAAATTAAATGGGTCTCTCATCTGATCAAATTTGAAAGGTCTCTTATCTCATCCCTTCTCTCCTATAAATTCAAGTGTTTGGGTCCATTGAAGGTTGAACCGGGCAAGACATTGAAGGCTGAAGTTGGACGACGAAAGACAGAGAAAAATAAATAATTTCTTGTAAGTTATTTTATTTTTATTTTTATGTAAAGTCCAAAAAAATTGTAATTCATTTTCGAATTTTTAAATAAAATTCATGGCGGTTTGTTTAGATGTATGATATTCCCAATTATTAAATATTTAATAATGATAGTTTCCAATTTTATTTTAATTCTTTTTAAGAACATTATGGAGCAAATTAATTTTAGGATTTTTTCAAGGAAAAGTGGAACCCCTTTTAGGATCAGTGGGACTTGCCGTCTCTCCAGTCTAAGGTTCTTATCAAGAACGGTTGTTTTAGATTTGGAGAAACACAAGTTTAAAACCCGCTCAAGTCTAAGGCTTGATTTGAGAAAATTATGAGTTAATAATTATTTTAATTAGAATTTTAGTAAATAAGAAACTTGAATTATATTTAATAATTCTAAAATATTTCATAGTGTAGGCTATGTTTTTGTTTTTAAATCGGATAACATGACACTTCGATGTTTGATCCGATTCCACTGTAGATTATGTAAAAAATTTATTTATTCTTGATTTATTTTTATTTTTCTCAAAAATTTATCAAAACTATTTATTGCTCTAAATTAAGATTATAACTAAATGTTTTAGAAAATTATTTCCTTAAATCACAACATTTTTAAATAGTGCTATTTTTTTTATTTCGTACATATATTTTATAAATTTTCCTTGGGTACGACCTCGCACTCATACTCTATACTATAAATTAGTTCGTACGTAATTTAAAATTTACAACAGCATTCACTTACCCTGTATTGTTGCTTTGTTTGTGTATATCCGTTGCTTATCTATTCTCTTCTCGATCTTAAATTATTTTTTTTCAAAGATTGCATTTATAAAATTTATAGAGACATCATTATTTTTTATAATAAGCAACATTGAACTTACCTTTTCCTCTATTTTGTCATCACTAAAAAAAATTACTTTAATATCTTTTATTATAAAAAATACTATAAAAGTATATATATTTAATAACGCGTGCACATGTGCGTCTAAATGAAAGGTCTTTCTGATTCTCCCTGTGAGATGCATTCACTTTTCCTGTGTTGTTGCTTTGTTTATGTATATTGATTGCTTGTCTATTCTCTTCTTTATACTCAAGTCATTTTTTTTCAAAGATGTACATTTATGAAATTCATAGACACCAAATAATAAACATGGAATTCGTCTTTTTATCTATTTGTCATCACTTAAATAGTAAAAAAAGTTATTTTGATATCTTTTATTATAAAAAAAATCAGGGTATCAATTTTTCTCTAGTCCTCATTCTCACCAAGTGTTTACATTTTTATCTTTGTCTGTACATGGAACCAACCCATAATGTCTTATATTGTCCCAAGACCTATAGTATTTGACCTCTAAGTTATCAATTTCTTAGTAAAATTTAATCTATCTGTTGGTTAAATATATCATAGTAGTCATAGTTCTCTATTTATCATGTGTCAAAAGTAAAATTATAAAAATCAAGTCATCCATTCTCTCCTCTAATTGCATCTAATCCATGATTGTAGGGTGCTCTTCTATTAATCTAACCATCTATTTACTATAACTCAATAAAAATTTGAGATATCAATTTTCACAGTAAAATAAACGATTCTAACAATTAAATTAATCACTCATTAATTACTAAATCGTTTTCTATATAATATGAAGATTAAATTCTTTTAATATATCTCTCTAACTTTTCTAATAAATTTATGATAATTTATTTTAATTTTATACTCTCTAAAACAGATTCTTAGTTCTAAAAAAAGGGTTTTATGAAGATTTGGAAATTACCATACGTAGTTTCTCTTATATATTAAACTTACTACTACTTTATTAAAATATAAAAGTAAGTTACTTTACATTTTATACTCTTGAAAATATATATAACTTTACCCACATGGGTGTAGCTCAGCTGGTTACCTCCCGCCTCAGGAAGCGGGAGGTCATGGGTTCGAGCCCCCATGGCCTAACTTTGGTGTGCCTTAGGGGTAGGGGTCTACCCGTGGAGGTTTTACACTGGGTATCCCGCGGTTTTCCACACGAAAATTCAAAAAAAATCAAAAAAAAAATATATATATATATATATATATATATAACTTTTTCAAAGATTGACGTGTCACTTGACCAAATGTTATCTATAAGCTGATGTGAAAAATATGAGTTTGAAATTCTAAAAACGATTTTGAATTTAATAATAAAATAATAAATATTAAAATGTCAACAAAAATGTTTTTTTTTTTTTTTAAAAGCATCCCATTATTAAAATATTTATTTTATATTAATCTTATACATATACACGTGTCTCATTCTCACTTAATGTGGGTCCCACATGGGTGCAAGCTTCAACCCTCCACATGAAGGAATCCCAAATGGAAAGAAGTCCTGTTTTGAAAACCCACTTCAAAGGTGTTGGTTGTTAATCTTGGCTTGTGCTTCCTTAATAGGTTATGGTATTATTGTCACCTTCATTTTTCAAGTTCTTTTAATTGGTCAAATCTAAATTGAAGTTTTGATGGGTTTAGAAAAGTATCATTTTATTTCAAAATTTGTTATTTTACTGTTTCATTCGAATAATTCTAAGTTAACTGTATAAAAATAATACAAAAATATTTTTTAACTGAGGTTGTATTTAACAATATCATAAATTATTATTTTAATACTAATTTTTTCCACATTTTCTCTTTCAATTTATATAATTAAAACACTTAAAAAATCTTCCACGTTTTTTAAGTTAAGAAACTATATTAAATATATGAACATCAATTTAGCAAAAATTACAATTAAAGAATATACTGGAAATAGGGCTCCAATTTCTTGTAAAAGGTTGCAATTAGTTATACTTGACAATTTGTTATAATTGATCTGGAAAAAATGAAGGTCCACATATCCAAAATGAAGCCTGTTGAGAAAGCTGTTGCATTGGACGAGCCTAGCCCATCTTGGTACGATTAAGACCAGCATCTCTTAACAAATCCACACCTTTGAATTCATGGGCTGAATCTGAGCCAGAGTTTAGGCCATATCTAAATGGACTGGGTGCTTGGGGTTTGGGAAAGTTATACTTGGCTCGGCCCAGACTTGCAGAGGGCCCACTCCGACGATTACCCTTCAAATCCATTCATCTTTAAGATGATTTTGTACTCTCATTTATTGGTTTCGGCCTTTGTCAAGCTCACAAATATAGAGACCAGGATCTATGTTTTTACAACAATGCCACATCGGTCTTTATTGGTTTCGGCCTTTGTCAAGCTCACAAAATCAAAATTTTCTTTTCTTTTTAATTTTACCCCATTTTTAACAAATATTTTCTATTTTCCTAACTGACATAAAAACAAGGGTAGTGATTTTTGCATCACAATTTTAATTCATGGTGCACCTCCCATAAAAGAAAAATTCCAGTTTTGACCTTATTTCTCTCCTTCACTCTCTTTTCCTCATTTTCAAAAGTAAAAGTAAAGGTGGAATTTTTTTTTAGGAGAGTGCACCATAAGAGAAAATGGTAGTGCAAAAATTACTGCCTAAAATGAAATTAATAAATCAAAATTTTCTTTTATTTAATGGTTGATATCATACAAGGAAATTGATTTGATATTTCAAGAGTGACAGAAAATTAAAAAAAAGATTTGCCACATTTTTTAACCAGAGCCTTCGATAAATTTTTAGTCTCTATGAATAAATGATTGTCAAGAAAAGATAAATGAAAAGGGGTCTAGGTTTCATAAAAAAAAACCCATTCTTTTGACGACACATACTTGATAAATGTAAAAGTTTTTTTTTAATTTACGAGCAGAATATGCAGCATAAAACCTACATAAGTGATACTCATTGTCTTTAAGGTACACCAAATTAGATTATGAGAGTTTGAACTTGACACCTCCTACTTCTTAAAACAAGAAGTTAACCGGTTGAAAGTTTGATGTTTGGTTTCATGCACATTAGCTTCTTGCTTTTCCGATGCATGTTAGGAGAGTTGAATTTGTCTCGACGTCAACTATTTAAGTGGCTCATTTGAGGTAAATTCAACGGCCGTGTCTCTTTTCTTAATCTAACTTTGTTTATTTACTTTTATTTTTAGCTTTACTTGCACAAGTCGTTGTAGTATAGTGGTAAGTATTCCCGCCTGTCACGCGGGTGACCCGGGTTCGATCCCCGGCAACGGCGTTTTAATTTTTATCTCAAGTTTATTTTTTTTTCTACTTAATACTTTTTCTATACTTTTTAAAATTTTATTTATTCGCTTAAAAATAAAATCTTGCAGATTAAAATAATACTCTATGTTCAAAAATTATTTAAAATTTTATACCACAAGTTTACTTCTTCTTTTTTTCCACTTAATGCTTTTTCTATATTTTTTAAAATTTTATTTATTCACTTGAAAATACAATCTTGCAGATTAAAATAATACTCTATGTCCAACCATTATTTAAAATTTTATACCAAAATCAAAGGCATTCTACTTTTTTATTATGAATTATGCTTTAATTGGATTTGATTAAAATTCTTTTCTCACTTACTCTCAATTTTTACCGTATCTCAGCCACTAAAAATGTTCATTTAATAAACGCAAAATATAACTAAAAATGTTCATTACTTCTTCTTTTTTTCCACTTAATGCTTTTTCTATATTTTTTAAAATTTTATTTATTCACTTGAAAATACAATCTTGTAGATTAAAATAATAGTCTATGTCCAACCATTATTTAAAATTTTATACCAAAAGCAAAGGCTTTCTACTTTTTTATTATGAATTATGCTTTAATTGGATTTAATTAAAATTATTTTCTAACTTACTCTCAATTTTTACCGTATCTCAGCCACTAAAAATGTTCAATCATCACGTGTGCAAAGTACATAGTTCTTACTAGTCTTTTAAAAAGATTTTCAGTATAAAATGATAAATTCATTCAAATGCACGTAATTGGAATATCGTGGACTTTATCGCGAGTGAAATGGACATTTATTCATTTAAAAATCATGTTAGTCACTGAAGCAACTATTTTCAAGTAAATAAATAAATTATTTATTTGCTGAAGCTAATGGTCAAGATATCTTTTGACTTTTTGGTGGTGACATTTTATTTTAGGATAGCATCATTTTGTCAAATACGCTTAGAGGTCTTAAGAGAAAAGAGCCTTGATCCAGATAAGGCTGCAAATCTAATCTCTGGATCAGAATAGATTGAACCTTGATCGGTTTTCTGAAGGCCGAAATCTCGGCAGAGATTTTTCTTTCTTTTTAAATTTCTTTTTTTTTTAAATCTCTGTTATTTTTTTGAAAAAAATCATTTAAAAAAATAAAAAAAGGCTTTTTTAAAAAAATATATATATAAATATCGGCCGAGCCCAAGCCGATATTTGTTTTTTCTTAAAATAAAAAATAAAAATCGGCTGAAGTCTCGACCGTATCGACCAAACTTTTTTATCTCTGGTCGATACTATACATATCGACCTAAATATCTCGGCTATGGAAATCCGAGATATTCGACCCCTAAGTCTAGGTAAGCTGATGAAGGATAGAATATGATTTAATGCCTACATATGCCTTTGTAATAAAAGAAAGTAGGAAAATAAAATCCAGATAACCCGATATAGATACAAGGAAATTCAGGTTCAAAGAACCTAAGGAGATCCTTAGATCAACTTCATCAGAAAATGCCTCTTGATCTGCCTTGATTTGCAGGGAGACGGAGCTTCAACATAATTAACCAAAACTCTAAAATTCTCATAGGAATAATAGAATGAGGTTGATAACTTCCTCAGGTGAAATTGCCACTATGCAAAATCTACCGAAGAAAATAAGAATTCTAGAATATAATTTCTTAATTCAATTCCAAGAAATAGAAATTAAATTCATTCAATACTTCGAAAAAATTAAAAAAAGAACTAGAATTCAAAATAGAAGAACACTAGAAAATCAAACAAGAACTTAAAAAGAGAACTAAAAACTTACACAAAACAAAAGTTGAATTGATTTTGGTTTATTTGTAAAATGACCTAAGGCCTCTATCTATACACAATTGATAGAAAAAAAATTACACTAGTGTCTATATCAATTTCCTTTTTATATTATATCGGAAAAATATTACAATTTACTAATTATGCGCCTAAAATATACCGGAAATAAAAAAAAAAAATATCTAGAAATGACGTGCAGAGACTAAAGAGCAACACAGAATAATTACCGATTAGTACCGCGAGGAAAATTATGTTCATATATTTTATATTAGATGGAGTGCTCATATTTGCTTTTATCTATTTCTTTACTATATAAATACATTATTTTGAAAATATAAATATATCAATATTTTGAAAATGACATTAATTCAAGAAAATATTTTAGGTAATTGTAATTTTGATATTATAAAAGCTTTCATATAACTTCACATTTTATCAGTAACATTTTTGTGATACTTTTACAAGGTTTAACATCTAAATTTTTGTTTATTCAAATTTGTTTTTCTTGATTTCTTTTTAATTTATTTATTTTATTTTGTCGATCTTATAGGTGTATATTCCAAGTGGGTGTAATTTTTTTAAATGTTTTGATATTCTCTGATAACATTAATGCCCACTCTAATACCAATTATTGAATCACTTAAGTTTTCATAACATAATTTTGAAATTAATTACATGTGGCATTCTATGTAATTCACGCACCTTATCAAATTAAAATAGAAATTATCAATATACCAATCACAAGAAACAAATCTAATTTGCACATTATCATCAATTTAATTCAAAGCTATGTATGTTTAATAAAATTATTTTTTAATTACACATCAGTAGATTTTTTTATTATTTTGTAAAGTTGTTGGTCCTACTTCATTGCTACATCTTGTCATTTAAAATGGAGATCTGAATAATCTTAATTCAAAAGTCTTTTTTTATCACTAATCCGTACCCGTTACCCAAATCCCTTGATCTATAAAATTTAAAAATTTATTCAAAAGTTAAAATAAAAAAATTGTCTACCAATTCACCAATGCATAGTCCATGTCTACTAATATTGTATTACATGATCCATATTCAATCAAACGTTACTCTTTGTGTGCACAAATCCATATTTCAACCGGTTTTGATTAAAATGAATGAAATAGGTTTGTTTTTATTGGAAAATGTATTATATTTTGGTCAGATATATATACTTATTTTTTCATTCCTTAATTTAATTATTTCTTATTTTTTAATTTGTTAGTAATTTATTTTCAATTCTATAATTTAATATAATAACTATTGTATTATTTTTGAATTTGTAATCATTAATTTTCTGTTCTCCATTATTTAATTTTGTATCTTTTGTTTTTGCTAAATTTTTTTTTCTAAATTCATCAGTGTCTATTATAAAATGAAATGCCATAAACATAATTTCAGAAAGAAATGGGAAATTAGAAAAGTCTAAATAAACAAATCTACCACACCTACCAATCCCATACTCAAAAAGGATGGTAGGAGCGCAATGCAATTTGTGGACTCTATTTGAAGAGTGTTCACAGTTTCTCTCTAACTTTCCTTTAAAAAAGATAATAAATTATTTTAATAGCATAGAGAAGGAGTTAGGGCAGGTCTCTAGCTCTAAGTAGACACCTTTATAAAATATCTAAATTTTTATTTTGATAATTAAATTAGTATTATTTTGTCTTCCTCTTTTGAGTTCGGATCAAGAAGCAGTCTGTGTAGTTTTTTTTTAAAGAAAAATTTAAGAATTGAGATGATTAATTGTCTCTATTATAAGATTAAAATGATTATATAAAGGTCAGATTTTAACTAATCATTATTCTTATCATTTTTTCAGAAATTTTAAAAAAGTGTGACATAAAGAAGTCCCTAAATGAGGAAACTTAGTGTCCACTGTAATATAAATGGTTGAATGGAAAAAAAATGGGTTTAAATTTAAATGATTATTTTGTGCTTTATAGTTTATAATTGAGTGATAATTTTTTAATATAATTTTACTTTATAAGTTGCTTTAAATGGATTATATACTTTAGCATATCAACTACTCTTTTTAAATACAATAAAATAGTTATAAAAAAATAAAAAAATCAACATGCATGACACAAGTGGAAATTAAATTTATCATAAGAAAGATTGAATAGATTAACTATCTTATCTATTGAAAAAAGATATGTTAAAAAAAACTTGAATATAGTATTTTAATTAATAATTTTGTATCTCAAAATCCAAAAAGAATAAATTTTAAATAATATTTTGTTATAAATTTGATTATGATATTTTAAGAGTTCATCTATGACACCTGAAATCTCAGGACCGACCCTACATTTGAAATATATGAATACGCAATAGATTTATTTATCATAGGGGGTTTTCTAGAATTTTCAATGGGCATGGCCCGGGCTTCCCATTGGGCCACCCTTATTCAGATCAAATTTCTATCAATTGAATACTTCATCAGGTGAGCCCTTTGTGAGCCCATCTAATCAAATTCATTTCAGCAAACCCTTTTATTTATCCAATTTTGACCAATTCAATAAACATAAACATGTCACTCGTTGGACAAGGCTCAGGAGCATTTGATAAAACAAATGACTCCTATGATAAAGAGAATCCAATGTCGTAGGACCAATTAGAATTAGAGAAGCAGTTGGCCCACAGAAAAAGTTTACCAAATTCAATTGTAGATGTCAACCCTAGTTGATGAAATAAATGGATCCTCTAATGCAGATCCATTGTCGTACTAATGTACATATTTTTGGGTTTTTTTTTATGAATCTTTAATTGGATGGAATTTTGATCCATGATTTTAAGTTGAACAAGGGTTTCAAGATAAAATTTCTAAGCAACTTCCCTTAAATCTCTCGATCACTTTCAATAAAAATGAAAGATCTGATGGGATAATTTGTTCGAATCAAATTCACCAAAAAAAAACTGGACATTCTCAAAAGTTTATTGAATGAAAAATTAAATTTAAAAGAAATTTAAGGCAATAAAGACGTCCAAACAAAAGTATAAAAGCTTCAATATTTTATAAGGCCTTATTTTCAAATAATAAAAGGAAATAAACCTTCGAGTCTGAACTTAGTTAACACGTTCTGCTTTCCCTCTACTGTTCTTCGTAATCGGTCTTTTATCTTTTATTTTTCTTCTCGACTTTCTTTCCTTTTTTTCCTCTCTTTATTCTGAAATTCTTTCCCCATTTCTTCTCTCTTTTCGTTCTTTTTTTTTCTTTACTTTTCATTCTTTGCATGATTTCTTTCATTTCTTCCTTAATACTCTCATCGCTGACTACATGTACATCGTTGTTCTTCATTTCTTTCTTATTTTTCTGTTTCTTCTTTCCCCTTCTACCATTCTGGAGCAGCGTCCCCAGTTCTTTCCTTTTTCTTTTTTCTTTTTTTAATCTTCTCTCATCTCTCCCCTCGGCCAGCCTGGGTTTCCCGATCTCTCCACCGATTCTTTCCTTTTTCTTTTTTCTTTTTTTAATCTCCTCTCATCTCTCCCCTCTGCCAGCCTGGGTTTCCCGATCTCTCCACCGATTCTTTCCTTTTTCTTTTTTCTTTTTTTAATCTCCTCTCATCTCTCCCCTCAGCCTGGGTTTCCCGATCTCTCCACCGATTCTTTCCTTTTTCTTTTTTCTTTTTTTAATCTCCTCTCATCTCTCCCCTCTGCCAGCCTGGGTTTCCCGATCTCTCCACCGATTCTGTTAGTAAAATCAATCCTGCCAGCGACCCTGGTGCCTTCCTTCCTTTCTGGTTGATCCCAACCACTAAACTTCCGTCTCTCCGAACGCGATTTTGGGTTGTCTTTCTTGCTTGAACGGCTGAGCATACACCGTGTGGGACCCACACGTGTGTAAGTGGCACTTCATGTGGGGTCCACATTGCTTGAAGGTAGGGGTCCACAGCAGTGGTACTCAAAGTGGGTGCTCTCTTCCCAACATGGTCCGATCTCCAATTCGAGGTATCAATTCCCCAATTTTGATGAATCGCTCGATCGGGTCTCTATCGAGTTTGATGGATATGATGTTTGCATGAAGCAGATTTGGTTAGATAGAACACCAAACTCAATCGCTTAGCAGATACTCTCACGCAGGAGTCAAAATATCGGCCGATATGTATCGGTTTTGGAAGACCGACAATATCGGCCGATACGATATGTATCGGCCGTACAAAAAGATTATCCACCGATATGCCCTATATTCGGTCTAGAATATCGGTCACCATATCGACCGATATGTATAAATATCGGTATTTAAAATTTATTTTATTAAAAAAAAAAAAAAAAACCGATACAATTTTTTGCAGTTTTTCACCGTTCTTTATGGTTTCTTGCGGTTTTTTCACAGTTTTAAATACCGGATGAGAGAAAAATGTAACTATCGGAAGAGAGAGAAACTATCTGCCGATATTGTGGCCGATGTGCATATCGGCTGATATTTGCATATCGGCCGAAATATCGGCCCGGCCGTTTTTTTACCCCTGCTCTCACATAACTCAAATACCTTGACAGTGAAGGTTAAGAACCAATACACTTAAATGGTAAAACCCAACCAAAATAACTTTAGAATTAGTTGAAAATGAGGATTCAAAATTGTCTAATGAATTTTAACGAAACCCTTTCTAAATCTCAACCAAAACTTTTCCAATTTCTGGAGCCAAATTAATTAGGTTTTGAAAACTCATAGAATTTTGCTACACATAAAGGCCCAAACAGATTGTAAAATCCTTAAAATTGGTCTCAAATTGCTTTTTCAGAACCCCACACAGATGAACTTAGTTTCCAGAATTAGAACCCACTTAAATTGGTGTGCATGGTTTCTATTAATAGACTTATCAATTTGAGTTTCGTTCAAGATTTAAACAGGTTAAAATATTGAAGTCAGTTCCACAGATAATAAGGACTCTGTTTAATTTCTAAATTTCTAAATCAGTCTCAGATTAGATGTTAAAAACTAGTTTCAACTACTTTCAAGCTTTGTAAATTAATCACAAATCAGGTTTAAATTATGGGTTTAAAACATTAAATGAAATTAGTTCAAAACAGAATTTGAAACTGGGATTAAACCCCCTTAAATTGGTCATTGACTGACGTCAAACCACAGAAATAAGTTTAGTTTCAGAAGCAAAAAAACCAGTCAACCAACGCCTGGGTTCACATTGTTCCAAACAGTTTCTGGGCTCAAGAATTGGATCGTTCCTAGTTAATTATATCCCACAGAAATTTCGGCCAGAATTAACCAGAAAATTAAAAGAGTTAGGATTACCTGGATTGGAGATTAATCACTAATCACCCTCCACGTCCTGACTTTTCAAGACTCAAATCATATATTGCAAGACTCAGCGGCGAATGGGTCTTCCTTAAGCCAAATCTGCTTAGGAGAAATAAAAAATTTACTTTATTGATCTCATTCTCTGCCTTATTCGGTGGTTTATACACATATATACTGGAAAAAGGAATTCTCCAATCTATGAGCCAACCCTCATGTATGCTAAATTTGGAATTAAACAAAGTTGGAAATATAATAGAATACAACTTCTACTTACTAAATAAGAATGGATCCTTTAGAACCTAATCCTTGCCTGATTAGGATTCTAAAATCGTTGGGACATGCTAATTCAAAAAAACTAATATTCGCCCATGTTAGATTCATTGTCACAAATCTCGTTCTCAAGATATTAATGGTAATTGTTAATAGCGGGATATTTTCAAATTCTCGTATTTTTATCGGGAATTTAATGGGAAAATCTCGCAGAAAATATATTATTTAAAAACTAATAAAAATAAATATAAATATAAAAAATAAATAATGTGGTCAGAGTTTGAAAGCATAGATAATATTTCAATAATAAAATTTTTGTGTTTGGCCCAAATGTTTTTAACGGGAATTTAATGGTAAAATCTCACAATTTTAACGAAAATTTACCCTTTTTCACGATAAAAATGCGTTTTTAATGGGAATTATCTGTTAAAAACAGCACACGTGATAAAATCGGATTTTTAATGTATAAAAGTTATTTTGTTAATATTTTCATAATAAAAATAAAAATATCAAAAATATTTGTTATATTGTTGCTAAGAAGGGGAAGCTACACACGATGGAACAATAGAGCAGAGAAGGAAGTCGGCCAACAAGCATGCCAGGCTGAATTGGGTGTGGGTCCTACCTGGCTTACTAATTCCATTCCCCCTGGACTCCATAAATTGATGGTTTCGGGAGAGTTAACAATGGAACTGGATAGTACAGAACATTGAGAAGAACGGCTGAAACAAAGGGATTGTGGCTAAGGCTCGGGCTCCAACGACCAATCGGGGCTAATTTTTGTAGTGAGGTTTAAGGATGAAACTCTATTAATGAAATAGTTTTCTTCATTTATTTATTTAATTTTAAATTATGTGTGTTTGATTTTTGTGATTTTAGTTTCATCAAATTAATAGATATTAATTATTTTCACCATCAATGCTTTGTATTTTTTGTTGTTAATGTTAATATCTAATTAATGATGCATGATTTTTAATTGAATAAAAGTAAAACCTTTTGATTAATTATTTTCTTTTATTTTAATTTAAATACATTTGATGCTTAGATTAATCATTTTGATCCATTGTTTTTTGAATTAAAATAGGATACGTTGAATACTTAGGATTTACACTTTTAAGCAAAGGAAAATCAAATTTTGAAGACCATATTAATGCGCTTGAATGTTTAAATATCTTAAAATTAGAAATTAATAAATAAATAACTAGAATATTATGGATTTAATGGTGGTGGAATCCGAAACCTTAGTAATTTCTCACTTGAATCCAATCTCTATTTTTAGTTGTTTTAATTAAATTTTGCATGTTTAATTCAACAATCCTCCATATAAAGTGTTAACTAGGTTAAGGTTAAATTGTTAGGCTTTTTAATTTGTTTTCCTGTTCATTTTAAAATCAAGTCCCTATGGGTTCGGCCTCGCACTTGCATATCTCTATACTCCAATTTGATTCGTGCGCTTGCGAGTAAATATAAATTTAAAATTTTCACAACAACTACTATCAAATTTCTTGTTGTGTGTTTCAAAATGGGTTGAATGAAGTATAAATATCGATAATATAAGTATTTTTTTAGAAAGCTATATAAATTAAAAGGTAGCCATTTAGACACCCCACTTTTCTTCTAATAGACACCCCATTTCAAAATTTTATATGAAAATTACCATTTTGCCCCTCAATTTTTTTTTTAAAAGATGATTCCTCCATACAAAATTGAGGGGCAAAATGATAATTTCAGATAAAATTTTGAAATGGGGTATTTTTTAAAAGAAAAGTGAGGTGTCTAAATGGCTACCCAAATTAAACTTTATTAAATTTTGACTAAAGTTTTGATAAATTTTGATTGATTGTCAATAGGATAAATACAGCCTATACCCGATAACCAAAACATCTAAAAAATTAGTTATCTTCAAGAGACTGAAAAATTAATTAACTGATATTTATAATTATGAGTAGACTTCAATGAGTAGATTTTTTTTTATAGATTTTAAAGGGCGATACAATCCATGTTTGTTGATATCTATGAAGGTGTCATTTCTTTACTGATTTATTAATTGGAAAAATATAAAAAATGTTATTTTAGCTTGAAAATCCAGAAGAGATGGTAACAATATAAGACATCAATTGCAGAAGCTTCTTATTATTTATATATGATGATTCATATCTATGCCATTTATTTTTAGTATTCCAAAGAAGGAAGCATAGATAATAGTCAATCACAGATGAGTGTAACATCAACATGAGAATAAAGGGTAAATTGGTTGCATGTTAGGGTAAAATAATCCAAAGTAGCGACTAAACATGGCAAGCAAAAATGCATCAACGCAGCCATTTGGTCTCTTTGGTGTCCCGTCACCGTGAGTTATGTGATTCAAGAGATTTGTATTGTATGCACGGGCAAGTTGTATGGAAGTATAGTTGTTGTTGCCAAGTCCAAGGCCACCCGGTCTCCATCACTACAACGCCCACATTGGTAACCCCTACTTTCTCCATGGCCGAGTAAAATGCATCGATCATGGCTTCATAGAGGCTATAATACAACAAACTTCCATCTTCGACTGGGATTGTATTGGTACTCATCAAAGCATAATCTAGTGGGATATTAACTGGGTCCTGTTCGTATTCTCTGTAAGGGTACACATTCACCATGAGTGGTGAGCCAATGTTGGCTAGGACGGATACGACTGTTGTCATGTGGCTCACTATGTTGAAATAGAAAAGAGAAGATGAGTAGGACTCTGAGTCCTAACTCAATTAGGTCTCAGAGTCCTAACTCAATTGGGTCTCAGAGTCCTAAATAGAACTCATACTTGTATTTTATCTTATAAATATATCTCCAATGTATATAGAAAAATATAGTGAAATAATATACTCTCTTTCTCTCGTGGTTTTTTCCTTTATGGGTTTTCCACGTAATCCTGTGTTATGATAATTTGTGGTGTGTGATTTGTATTTCTACATGGTATCAGTCTAATCGATCATTGAGTTTATTTTTTCGATCGACTTAATTCGATCGACTTTGCACTCGAGTTTCTGGACCTAAAGGGTTCTGTTTTTTGCAAGTGGGTCCTTCAGATCTGCCTTCTCCATATGTTCCGGCCTCATCACTGCCGATCTGTGATTACAGTGTTCTGCTCCAGTCACCACTCTCTGCGGCAGCTCTGATCTCTCCACTCACTGGTAACTCACGGCCTCTGCAGATCTCGCGGCTTCTCGGCCTGCCGCTTGCGGAACCCCGGCTCCTATCTCAGCTCTGTTCAACAACGGAGGGCGCACCACTGGTCAGCCGATCTCGAACAGTGAGAGCTCTGGCAGTTCTGATCTGCCCGTCAGCAGTTCCGCTCACTGTCGCTCTGTTGCGGCATCGTCTTCTTCACCGCAGATCTGCTCTTTGCCTTCCCGATCTGCTCTGATCTCGGCCTCTTCCAGATCTGATCTGTGTATCTTCGCCACCGTCTCTTGCTGCTGAAGAGGAGGCTGAACACCGCAGGTTACCACTCCGGCAGGCGTCCATGGCCAACCCTGTACAGCCCTTCTGTGTGCTCAGGCGTTGCTGATTTCACCCAGACCAAAGGGGGAGCCAGATCTAGTCATGCCGAACCAGATCTAGATTTTCAGATTTCCAGATCTAGTAGTGCGATCGCCGGCTCAGATCTCGGGTACTCATCGCTTCCGCCTATCGTTGTTGCTTGCTCTGTTTTTCAGATCTGTTCTGCCTTGCCGCAGCAAGGGACCAAGGTCGTCGCCGTCTGCACAGCTCTCCCTTGGGTTCCTTTTCTGGTAGCCTCTCGGACTTCCGTGCTTCTCAGATCTGAGACAGGGGGAGCTGAGATTATCGCCCTTCTTCTCCGATTTGCCACCGATCTGTGGCCCTTTGCTCGCTGCTTGGGGATTCTTCTCCAATCTGGCTTCCGATCGGTTGCTGCCTGTCCCTTGGCCGTCCGCCACCTGAGCTCCCGGCACGCAGCAGGCCTAGCAGTCCCTCTGCATCGTCTCTGAAGGCCCATCTCACAGTTGCCAGCCGACTGTTCTTTCAGATTGGGTTTCAGATCTAATTTCTCGATTTCAGCAGTCATTGTTTGCCCCGGTTCCAATTGTCATCGCCGGCTCAGGTTGGTTTCCGCCTACGCTCTGTCCGTTCGAGCGACAACGCTACTTTGCTGCTTCCTGCCGGCAGCACTCAGATCTCCACTCTGCTGTTTTTCTATTATTCCACAGATCTGTTTTATTTTTAACCCAGCCGGTAAGGGCAGAAGAGGAAAGAGATTAAAAAAATAAAATATTACTCTTCTCCTTCACAATGGGTGAATCCGACTATAATCCCAGTTTAAGATTGTCATCCGTGCTTCTAAATGCCAATAACTATGTTCTATGGTCTCAAGCGGTTACCTTATCGCTCGGTAGTAAGAGAAAATTGGGATTTATCAATGGGAAGATTGTTTGTCCCCATTTGGGTTCTACATCTAAAGCTTCCGCTACAGAGACCGCTCCAGCCACCGACCCTAATGCCGCTTATGATGATTGGATAGCTAATGATCAACTGGTCCATTCATGGCTCCTTAATTCTATGGAACCACAGATTGCTGGTATTTTTACATTCTCCGATTCTACAAAAGAGCTGTGGGAAGTTGTGACTGGTATGTATGGCAGTCGCAATAATATTGCTCGGGTGTTTCAGATTCAAAATGAGATTGCCACTGCGCTAAAAAAGGTGAGAGGAAATTTTGTGATCTTTTCGGACACATGAAGAGACTATGGGATGAATTACATTTGTATCGCCCACACACTACTGATGCACAGACTCTCGTGCAACGAGACGAAGAGGATCAAGTTTTTTCTCTTCTTCGCGCTTTACGGCCGGATTATGAATATTTGCGAAGTAACATACTTATGACAGATTTGCTACCCTTAGTGATTAATGCTTGCGCTATCATTCATCGCGAAGAAACGCGTCATGAAACTATGTCTTCTGTTATTCCGCTTTCTTCGGCGCACCTTGAACCAAGTGCACTTCTTACTCATAAGAATGACCGCAGACACTTCTCTCCGCTGAGAAGAAGACAGTTCTTTCGAATAAGGAAGAATTCGTTGTGAACATTGTGGAAAGATTGGGCACCCTAGGGATCGTTGTTGGTCGTTGCATCCTCATCTCAAGCCTAACTTTGAATCCAAAAAGAGAGACAAGGCTCATATCGCAGACACTTCAACCACTCTAGATCAGTTGAGTCAGATTCTAACTGATCTCCATAAGTCTTTGCCTCCTCCAAACACGTCTTTCTCATCTCATACTGCAGGTAACCTTCATGCTTTCCTTGCTTCACAATCTAATGGTCATCCTTGGATAATTGATTCTGGAGCCACTGACCATATGGCTAATTCTTCGTCGTCTGTGTCGGATTTTTCATCATCGTCTCGTAAACACGATGTTTATCTGGCCAACGAATCTATGGTTCCTGTGGTCGACAGTGGTAAAATTGATTTTTTTTCAAATAGCATCCCTTCTACTGCTCTGGTTGTTCCTTCTTTTCCAACTCAATTCATGTATGTTGGAAAACTTACAAATGCTTTGAACTGTGATGTTATTTTCTCTCCTAACTCTGTCGTCTTTCAGGATCGACCGTCCAAGAAGACGATTGGTGAAGGCATATTTTCCAATGGTCTTTACATGTTACCTTCTCCTAATAAGGTTTATCATGTCAAGGACCGTGTAGAGGGTCACCTACTGCACCAACGGCTTGGACATCCTTCAAGTGGTATTTTGTCTTGCCTTTTTCCGTCTATTTCTATTCCGTCTAATGTTTGTGATGTTTGTTAATTTTCAAAACAATCACGGTTACCATTTGCTTCTTTTACTTCTAAATTTATTGCTTGTTTTGAACTGATTCATTCTGATGTATGGAGTGCTCCCATTGTTTTTATGATGGATTTAAATATTTTGTGTTGTTCATTGATGATTGCACACGTGTTACTTGGTTATACTTGCTCAAATCTAAAACTGAGGTGCTATCTGCTTTCAAAGATTTCTACAACATGGTACATACTCAATTTCATGCAAAGATTAAAGTTCTTCGCTCTGACAATGGGACTGAATATGTCAATGGTCTGTTCGCTGATTATACTCATAACAAAGGTATTATTCATCAAACTACCTGCGTGGGTACACCACAACAGAATGGTGTGTCAGAACGGAAAAATCGTCACATCTTAGAAACTGCTCGAGCACTTATGTTTCAGATGCATATTCCTAAGACGTACTGGTCTCATGGCGTCTTGACTGCCATCTATTTGATTAATCGACTTCCTAGTCGGGTTATCAATTTTAAATCCCCATTCGAAGTGTTGAAGAATAGACCTCTTGACTTATCTCACCTACGTGTGTTTGGGTGTGTCTGCTATGTCCATCGCCAGAGTATTAATCGTGATAAGTTCGATGCCAGATCTCTCAGGTGTGTTTTCTTCGGTTACTCTTCCACACAGAAATGGTACATTTGTTATGACTTCTCATCTCGCAAGCTTCTTGTATCCTGTGATGTCAGCTTTGTTGAATCTGAACCGTATTTTCCAGCTCCTGGTGACTCTGGGAATCGGTTCCAGGGGGAGTACTTGTCTGACTTGGTACCGCTTCCTACTGTAACTGATGATGTCTCCTGCTACAGAAACACTGTGATTCTCTCTCCAGATAACCAACCAATGTCTAAAGAAATTGAAATACGGACAGCTTCTACTGAGACTATATCTGCAGAAGCTCAGTCGATTTCTATAGCAATTGAAATACCGGCTCCTCCTCTGCCGTTACGAAGATTGAGTAGAGAGACTCGTCCTCCAAAAAGAATGAAAGATTTCTTCACTTACCATGCTGTATCATACCCAATGGAGGCTTCTCTGACATATGATAATATTACTCAGTCTCATTTGGCCTTCTTGAGTGCAATGTCCAGTGAACAAGAACCAAAGACATTTCGTGAAGCTAATTCCATATTTGTTTGGCGACAAGCAATGAAAGAAGAATTGCAAGCACTTGATGATAATAAAACTTGGAATATAGTCAAATTGCCTATCGGAAGAAAGACAGTTGAGTGTCATTGGATATACAAAATCAAATATAAAAGTGATGGAACTGTGGAGCGACACAAGAAAAGACTGGTTGCCAGAGGTTTTACACAAACATATGGAGAAGATTACACAAAGACTTTTGCACCTGTTGTAAAGATGAACACTTTTCGAGTTCTTCTCTCGTTAGCAGCAAATCAGGGTTGGAAATTATCTCAAATGGATATAAAAATGCTTTCTTGCATGGTGACCTAGAAGAGGAGGTGTATATGAGTGTTCCACCCGGACATTCATAAGAATCCAAAGTTGGATTTGTGTGCAAGCTGAAAAGGGCCATATATGGACTTAAGCAATCTCCATGTGTGTGGTATGCTAAGCTCAGTTCTGTTCTCATGAGTAATGGACTTAAAAGGAGTGCGACTGATTCTTCATTGTTTGTAAAAAAAGGTATGTGTGGTACAACTGTTGTTTTAGTGTATGTTGATGATATATTGATCATAGGTGATGACAAAAATGAAATTACAAGACTTAAGACTCTACTGCACAAGAGATTTGCCATCAAAGATCTGGGAGTGTTAAAGTAATTTCTTGGATTAGAAGTTGCCTACTCAAAAAGGTCATATTTCTCAATCAAAGAAAATATGTGCTGGACCTGTTGCAGGATATTGGAAAGATGAGAGTTAAACCATCGGATACTTTAATTGACAGTGGAGGTAAGCTCGATAATGATGGAGAATTGTTATCTGATATTGGTCAGTTTCAAAGGTTGGTTGGTCGATTGATTTATCTAACGATCAATAGGCCAGATATTTCCTATGCAGTCAGTCTAGTCAGCAGATTTATACATGCACCTACAGTTACTCACATGAATGCTGTCAATCGAATTTTATAATATTTGAAGGGTTCTGCAGGAAGGGGAATATGGATGTGGAAGAATGAAAATAGTTCCATTACTGCTTACACTGATGCTGATTGGGCACGTTGTCCAGTTGATCGAAGATCTACAACAGGATATTGTACATTTGTGGGAGGAAATTTGGTAACTTGGAAAAGTAAAAAGCGGAGTGTTGTTGTAAGATCAAGTGCAAAAGCAGAATATCGTGCAATGGCCTTAACCACCAGTTAAGTTATTTGGCTTCGGTCCTTATTGAAAGATTTGGGTTTTGGTTCTAATCAGCCAACACAAATGTTTTGTGATAATCAAGCTGCCATTCACATTGCTTCAAATCCGGTGTTTCATGAGAGAACCAAACACATTGAGGTGGATTGTCATTTTGTTCGAGAAAATTTGCAAGCTAATGTTATTTCTACTCCGTTTGTTCGCAGTGATTAACAATTAGCAAATATCTTCACAAAAAGTCTCTCCGCTGTTAAATTCCAAAATATTTTGTCCAAGTTGGGCTCAATCGACATTTTCGCACCTACTTGAGGGGGAGTGTTGAAATGGAAAAGAGAGGATGCGTAAGACTCTGAGTCCTAACTCCATTAGGTCTCAGAGTCCTAACTCAATTGGGTCTCAGAGTCCTAAATAGAACTCATATTTGTATTTTATCTTATAAATATATCTCCGATGTATATAGTAAAATACAGTGAAATAATATACTCTCTTTCTCTTGTGGTTTTTTCCCTTATGAGTTTTCCACGTAAATCCTGTGTTATGATAATTTGTGGTGTGTGATTTGTGTTTCTACACACTACATCATCAGAGAAAGAACCTTGTGATGGAGGTCTGGACACTCCATGCTAGAACTTGAGACAACAATGCTCACCTTAATGCCACTCAAGCCAGCCCCAGCAAGTGCATTATGCATGTTTACGATTGCCTGCGCAACGGACTGAGCTACGTCGTTGGGGAACACATTATTTCCGGCTGTTACGTAAATGAAGTCGACGTCATTGTAGGGAGTGACATATGTAGAAACCCATGAATTTGCTGCCTCTTGGCTCCTGGCAAGATTAGGAATGTCTTCGTTGCGTGTCCCCAAAGAGACTTGAAGCTTTGATCCTCTCAATGCCTGTAGAACATCAGGTTTGGGGTCATAGAGTCGTATCCGCTCGATGCCGCACCTCTTGTACAACTTGATCACATCTTTTGGGGCTGGTTGATTGGCCTCCTGCATATAGCAAACGCCTGTGGCGTATTTGGCACCTGCAACAATGTTTTAATCTTAGAGACACCATCAAATTTCATGACTTTTCTGTTTAACGGATGTATTTCCCTATCTAGCCAGTAATTTTGTAGTTAACTAAGTTAATTAAGAGATTGATGGAAGTCAATGGATCCTACTTGTCAAAGTGATTCAGTGAATAATGAAGAAAAGTGCCATGGCTATGCTTCTGTAATCCATCAATGGAGAGCACATCCTCACTCTAACTGCTTCAAATAGTATACACACCTGCACTAGATTATCAATTAAATTAATAAATAAATGCATTATAAAAGGTTCATGAGACTTGCTTGTCTGAAACGATGAAGGCTTTAGGGAATCAACACACTGGAGGTGAAGGCTTCACGTGAGAGGGAGATAGTTTGTTGTTTTGCAGACGATGAACGAGAGAAAGGTATGAGAAACGATGGTGAAAGATTGGATTTCCTTTATGAGGCTCTTATGTACACGTGCATGGGTTTTTAAAGGAAGGTGGATAAGTCGGCGAGATTTTAGAGGGATTCAAAGATTAAATCTGAGAGTAGTGATTTACATAGTTTCGACCATGATATTTCAAGGCAAGGATAGAATTTTCATTTTTGAAAACTACAAAGATAACTTAGAAGAAACGTGTAATGAATTCTTTAATTGGATAATTTATTTTAATTTTAATAGGAACTTCTAATTTGACGATTCAATTTTCTATTAATTTAATTTTAACTTTGAAGGGGATAATTTTGTGAATTTCTAATTGAAGAGAAGGTATGTGCAATCGGGCCTATTGTTCAATTCCTAAGTTTGAAGTGTAATGACCCGTCCCGAATTTTCTAAATTTTCGAAGAGATTTTTGGATCTCTGAGTTGTTTTAGGGACCTTGGTAACAGTGAAGAGAGTGTGGGCCCAATTTACCTATTTTCGAGTTTGGGAATTCGAAGGACATTTTGATAATTTTTTAATTATTGCTTATTTGTTATGAAAATTTGTCCAAAAGTCACACGTTTTCTCGCCCGAGATCTTTCAGATTATTCCTTCGAGTTTTTCTTTCTCTTAAAAAAAAAAGAGAGCAACAAAAACCCTAAACCTTAACCCTTTTAAACCTCCCCTTTTCCACGACACTGTAGCTACTCATGCTACAGTGCCGCTGCTCCCCCAACCGCAGCCCTCTTCTTCTTCTTCCCCCTTCCTCCCGACGTGCGGCTTTCTTCTTCTTCCTCCGACGCCAGTAAGCTTCTCCTCCTTCTCCTTCTCTCTCTCCCTCGGTTTCTTCTTTTCCTCTTTCTCTACCTCCGACCACCCCCCTTCGTTTTTCCCTTGTGTTTCCTTTTTTCCCTTCTTCGATTTTTTCAGGGTTCTCTCGGTTTCCCTCTTTCCTTTTCTTCTTCTTCTCTGCTTTTCCATGAAATTCTTTTCTCTCCCCCTCTTTTTCCCCTTTTTTTTTCTGGATTTTCCTGGTTTTTCCCCTTTCCCTCCGACTTGGCTGAGTTACTGAGTCACTCGGCCGAGTGCCTAGTCGACTAAGTCGAGTTTTGGTTCCGAGTCAACCCTACCCTTGGGCTGGAGTGGCAACCCAACCACTTGGCCCAGACTCGACCCGACTCGACCCAAGCTTGGTCCGGCCCGACCAGGCCCAGACCAAGTCCGGCCCAACCGGGCCCAGACTGGTCTGGCCCATGTCTTCGGCCCAATCCACCTTGGCCCAGTTTTCAGACCCAGCCCTTTTTCAAAGCCCATTTTCAAGCCCGGCTCGTTTTTAGACCCGACCCAATTCGCCTCGGCCCAGTTTTAGGCCTGTTTTCTCCCCGGCCTCTTTTTGACTCATTTTGTCTTAATTACTTATTCGTTCTCCCTTGTTTCTAAAGATTGAATTCCCTTCAACCCAAACCAGTCGCTTGCTCGTTTTGGACTTTCGACTCCGCACACGCGGTGAGAGGGCTTATCACTGTTTTGGCATGCATTTGCATTTTTAACATATAATTTTGGACATCGAGTGACCTGGATGAGACCCTTGCGTTTATTAAGCCACTCGGTAAGGGAACCATTGAAATAAATATGTGGCAAGAGATCCGTCCGGGTTCACCCATGTCAATTGTATGTGATTAATGGAAAATTTGATTGAATGAATGATTATTGATGCTTGAAGGTTGTTGAAAACATGTTTGTGATTAATCATAACACATATATGATATTATGATTGATGTGACCACGATAGTTGAAAGATGTGATTTATTGCGTGTTTATGCATAAGATGTAAATGTAATCGTATGTTGGATATAGAAGTATGAGCCTAAGCATTGTTATGTGTCGTTAACCGCATGATGATGCATGTTGTCGATATTGATGTTATCTTAGAGTATGTTTGTGTTATCATACATGATCATGATACTATGTGCATGCATAGAAGGTTTTGTTTATGTGTGTACATATTTATGATGATGAGGTGAGCTTGATGGTTGGGAGGACTTCCCCGTTACACTCCGGCGGTCGAAACCCCCATAGGGGATGTAGGTTTCCCCGTTGTGTTCAGGCGGTCGAGGTGCCTGCCCTAGAATTTGGTTCCCTCGGGCGTGGTCAAAGCGGTTTTAGACACGACTCGTGTCGGTGAGACATTTGTGTATTCTTTAGTCTCCCGATGATACTGGTAAGGAGACCGGGGTTTGTTGGAGGACCTGATGTGGACTATGGGGATGATTTCTTGGGTTTGGTTAATAGAATATTGGTTAATATAGTTGTTGAGTATGGTAGGCATGGATGTTTTATTCACTTGTGATATTTATTGCCCATTTCATATGTGACCTATATCTATCTTGTTAAAATGTGATATATTTTTTCGCTGGGCTGTTTTGCTCATCCCTTACCTTTCAGGTGCCCCGATCGCAGAGGGGTCAGGCAGGCCCCTTGAGCAAATACCAGGAGAGGAGTAGTAGAGAATAAAAGCTTATGTTTATGCTTTGTTTGATGTTTGAGAACTTTAGTCATATAGTTTTAATCACATGTTTGTTTGGATGACTGTATAAGCTGTTGATCAATTACACTTGTGGTTTGTGTTTATTCTACTCTTGAACTTGTGGGTTGTTGGACGGGAAGTAGTTACCCCGTTTCGAAAAAAGAAAATATTGCTGCTATTCTTATACCCGATATCTATCCTTTGTAACATTCTAAGGTTTTTCGGAGATAGCGCGCCCGTAACGGGATGGGGCGTTACATGAAGTATGCTTTCTAAAATAATTTTAATAATACACTAGCATACACAATATTAATTTCTAGTTCTGCCTGTTACTACTAACCAGTTACTCTGAGTAGGGTAACTACAAAAGCCGAGAAGGCATGTCCCATAAACAATCGGCCTTGGTGGTGGCCAGGCTCGAGCCCATCTTTTTGTCCTTTGGGTGTCGGTGAAAACAATATTTTAAAAACCAAGTCGTGGATAATAGGACAAGGTTGTGTTTGGAAAAAGTTCAAATCAGGTTTAACAACAATCACATTCAATCAATCGTATGACATCAGTATGATATCATATATTAGTTAATTAATTAGTCATTTAATTTATAATTGTTATGTTAAAAAAATAATATTTTCTCTTGTATATGAAATATTTGAATTGCAATGTCTTGAAAGGTAAAGAAGAACATTTATATAAATATCTTGTTTATCATAGAGGGTTTTCTAGAATTTTCAATGGACATGGCTCAGCCATCCCATTGGGTCAACCTTATTAAGATCCAATTTCTACCAACTGAATACTTCACCAGGTGAGCCCATCTAATCAAATTCATTTTAGCAAACCTTTTATTTATCTAATTTTGACCAATTCTATAGACATATCAGTCATTAGACTAGCCTTAGGAGCACTTTATAAAGAATTTGATAAACCAATTGGCTCCTATGATGAGAATCCAATTTCATGACTGATGAGAATTGGAGAAGCAGTTTGCCAAAGTTCAATTGAAGATGTCAACTCTAGTTTATGTAACGAATGACTCATATGACGAGGATCTCTTGTCGTACTGCTGTAGATAATTTTGGGTTTTTTTGAATTTTTAGTTGGATAAAGTTTTGGTCCAGGATTTTAAGTTGAAGAAAGGTCTCGATGATAGAAATCCAAAAGATCTTCTGTCAAATCTCTTGATCACTCTCAAGAAAAATAAAAGAATTTCAGCGGAATAATTTGATCAAATCAAATTCACAGGAGAAATTAGATATTCTCAACAATTAATCGAGCGAGAAATTGGGAGCTCGAATGCAAAATTCTAAAGCATTTAATTAATTAAATTAAATACAATAGAATTTTAAAACATGCTTCAACTCTAATCAAACTAAATTCGAAGAACCTTCTAATCAATTAATTTGGATCGTTAGCTGATCAAGAGCTGATCGGTTCTAGGATCATTCATGGCATTAAAAATCGCATTTTCTTTTTGTGTTCTAATGAAGATCTTATGAACCTCAGTGACTCTTTCTCGGCTGCGTGGGACATGCCTCCTCCAACTCCTACTCCTCCAAAGTGTAACGCTCGCCCCTTTTCATCGAAATATCAGAGTCTATTTTTTTTTAAAAAAAGAAAAGTGACAAAGGGCGAGGACGTCCCGACGCGAGTTAAGTTCCGAGCTTCTAAAGCCCGGCCCTTAACTGGCCAACCCTACCCGTGCGTGGAACATAAATCCACGAGTACGGTTCACGTGTAGAAAATAAGCTCGCAACACATAAAAATCAATGCGGATGATAATAGACACTATCCTACCAATCTTCAGATAGCAGGGAAGAGATATCCATTAAATTACTAAAATGCCCTCATACTGTACTGTCCAAAATAATTTATAAAACATAGCAAGACATCTAAGTTATTACATTTCCGATAAGCTAAATTATGCACATACACATTTTCCCAAAATAAACTTAAACAAAATAATTAGTCCGCCTTCCCAAGCTCCTAAGCTTGACTCCCGTCCTATCCTTCCGTTCTGCCATCTCCTGTATCGTCTGCTAGGGTAGAAGTACGGCGTTAGAACACACACCCAGTAGGACTCATACTACGGCTAGCACATGGATTACTAATAACAACATGTAGATAAGATTATAGAAAAACCATGCCCTTTGGGCAATGTCATGCAATGGGTGTTTTATGTCATGAATCTCATACATCAATCTCATCCTCATTCTACAATGTCCCTTTTTCAACCATCCATAGTGTCCCAAATAAAATCCATACCATCATCGTGCTATGATCCTTTTGATGGAAAAACCTCATCAAGATACGGTCCACACTAGGCATCCCCCCCTTGATGGAAAAACCATCATCAAGGTATACCAATACATACAACATCCCCCTTGATAGAAAACCATCATCAAGGTATCATAATTACAAGAGTCCCCCCTTGATGGCAAAGCCTCATCAAGGTATAATAATACATATGTGAAATGTCCCCATGCTGTTTATCGGTCGCCCCGACGGAGCATGGACTCCGGTTTCATTTCATCCTTCTCCTGTCATATGCCTCCCATGCCATGCATGAGATGTAGATGCCATATGCCATGTAATATATGAAATTCAATAGTAATAAAACCCATCTTAAAACAATTACAAGATTACCAACTAAATCCAAGGGAAACCATCCCACAATATTTAATCCAAAACCCATCATAAGCATTCACATAATTTCCAAAATAATTTAGAGTAAAACATCACATGATACATAATCCAAAACTTATCTTAAAGACAACCACATGATTTCCAAAATATATTAAAGAAAACATCATCCAAATCCATGGCTTACAAAAAGGTAGGAATCTTACCGAATACCGACCCGCGTCCTTTTACGTTTTCCGTTCGATAACCCAGTCGCCGATCGCGCACCGCCTGCGATGTCCAGTACCTTATTAAATTACCAAATCGATCCAAGTTTTAATCATTTCCAAGCCCATAAATCATAACTTAGTGGGTTTCTTCATTTTAGCCCATATTTACCATTTTTGCCATTGCCCTTCACATAAACAATTTTTCATTAATTCATGCCTACTTAAGCTCAAAATTTAATCCACAACTTAGGTCCTTAACTTAGGTCCTTAACTTAGGTCCATTATTGAGTTACCAAAACATTAAAATTTGTCATGTAATTAATCTAACCATTACTCATTTAAACCCCATACTTAATCACATATATACCCATTGACCTTAAACCCAAATTGGTTTACAATTTGGGGCATGGGTTCGGCCATGGTGTATGGCCGAACCCATGATGTTCCTTTCTCCATTTTTTCTTCTTGGGTCCATTGTTACATTTTAGATCCACCAATAATCCTTCCTTAAGGGTTTTAAATCATGCATCTAAACCATATTCTTAACCCCATTTGAATCATTACTCATGTTCATTTAAAAACCCTAAATTCATCAACACATTATCCTTTAAACCCATCATTTGATCACCATTTCATCACCATAGGGTTCGGCCATTCACCATGGCCGAACCCATGGTTCATGGTCCAATATTTCTTTATGCCATTTTAGACCATTAACTTAGCCACATTAAGTGGTTCATATAATTGGATCATGGGTTCGGCCATACACTATGGCCGAACCCATGATGTTAATTTCCTTATTCCTCTTGAATCTTTTCCCATATTTTGATCCCCATCTTAGATCCCTTAATCCCTACCACTTCATGTTATAGGATCATTAAAATCAGCCCATCTTAATCAACATTAGGCTCACATTGGTCCATCAACACTACCAACATTTCCTCATTTATTTCTCCATAATTCACAACCATCAAATCCACCATTGATCACCATAGGGTTCGGCCATACACCATGGCCGAACCCATGGTTCATGATCCATCATTTTCTATGCCTCTTGAGGCCACAAAAATTATTCCCACACTCCATGATTTTTCCTTATTTAAACCCCTTTAATTTTTCCAACATTTACCATTTACAACCCTAAAAATTCATTAGCTACCTTCATTATCTTCCATCCCTTAAAACCCTAACCAATTAAATCCAATACCAAATCACCCACCATGGGGTTCGGCTATACTAAATGGCCGAACCCTATGGTCCATGATTTTATTCCAATTACCTACTTCCATGCTCAATTTAATAAATTACACCATACATTTAATACTTTTACTTATTTCTTTTCCCTAACCCTAATTCACCCATTTAGGGTTTTCTCCATCTTCCACCCTCCCATTTGATGGATTTACATTCCATAGTATAGAATTATCTAACCACCATTAAATTCACAAAAATAAATTCCAATTCTTAAACCCTAAAAATCTAAAATTTCTTGTTTAAGAAACTACTCACCATCCGTCGTCTCCTCCGACTTCCATCGCTCCCGTCGGTTTCCTTAGCTTCCTCTCTCCTTCCTCTTGATCTTTGATAGGTCAAGATCTTTAATCAATGGTGGCAACCCCCAACCTTAGGATCGGCCATGTTAGGGTTTGTGTGAGAGAGGGAGAGGGAAAATAACCATGAGAGGGAAGATGTTAACCCTCACCTTAGAGTGATTTCCCTCTAATTTCTACTTCTTTCTTCTCTCCTTCTCTTCTCTTTTCCTTAGCTCTCTTTCTCTCCTTCACTTGGATGTAGGGGACGACCATGGAGAATGAAAAATGGAGAGTGCACAAATGAAGAGAGGATAAGAAATGAGAAAAGAATCAAGGCTTATCCCCATTTTTTCTTTACATTAATGATCTCACCCACCATAAGATATTTTTTAGATATTTAATTTGCTTTATGGTGGTGGTTATCTAAACCACCACCAAGCCCCAACGTATTTTATTTTGGGTTTGGGATGAGGTGACTTGGTTTTCACCCTTTGACCCCACTTTGACCACCTCATTTGTATAATTTTTAATCATTTTATATTTATTTTGGCTACTTTAATTCCCATTTATTTATTTAAATCACTTTAGGTTAATTCATTGTACTTAACCTAACTCCATTATTCCACCCATGGTTGACCAAATCAACCATGGTAGTTGGCCCCACCAAACCTTGGCCCACACGCCACCTCACTTGATGAGGTGGAGTGGGTCCCACTTGGCCACATCACCTTGGTTAAATTTTAACTTAACTTAGGTGATTTAAATTCCATTGAATTCATTCTAAATGGATCACTATTTGGGCCCATGGCCCAATTACATTTCCATCTTACCCATTTACCTTAGAGCTTAACCATCTTGACCCATTGGGTCTCTAATGGGTATTTGACTCAATTTGTCCACCCATGGCCCAATTGGCCATCATTGACCACTTAAATAACTTTAAAATGCAATCCATGGTCTATTGGGCCATATTTGGGCCTTTGTCCAAATTTTGGCCCATTTACCACTTATTCTCCCAATTTCCAATTTTCATCATTAAAATAAATAATATTCACATATTTATTCATTTAAAAATTTCGGGCCATTACACGAAGCCTCCCGACCCTCCTCGCAATGTGATCCTTGACCACGTTTATCTTCTCATTGTGGATTTTGATACCCCTGATGTTATCTTCCTAGGCGCACTATTTAAGAGTACAAATTCCAACCTGGCTGGCATCACTTGCCTCCTTCCTATTGGCCCTATTTTGACATCAACAATCTTGACCTTTGTTCAGAAAATCCTGCTATCTCTCCACAACCTGGGGCACTCTTTCAACTGTCTGTATCTTCGCGTGGAATTGGTTTCGCTGATCAGCAATTCAAAAGTTCGAAACTGTGCCTGTAACGTCCCATCCCGTTACGGGCGCGCTATCTCCGAAAAACCTCAGAATGTTACAAAGGATAGATATCGGGTATAAGAATAGCAACAATATTTTTTTTTTTTGAAACGGGGTAACTACTTCCCGTTAAACAACCCACAAGTTCAAGACTAGAATAAACACAACGAACCACAAGTGTAACTGATCAACAGGTTATACAGTCATCCAAACAAACATGTGATTGAAACTATATGACTAAAGTTCTCAAACATCAAACAAAGCATAAACATAAGCTTTTATTCTCTACTACTCCTCTCCAAGTACTTGCTCAAGGGGCCCACCTGGCTCCTCCGCTATCGGGGCACCTGAAAGGTAAGGGATGAGCAAAACAGCCCAGCGAAAGAACATATCACATTTTAACAAGATAGATATAGGTCACATATGAAATGGGCAGTAAATATCACAAGTGAATAAAACGTCCATGCCTACCATACTCAACTACTATATTAACCGATATTCCATTAACGAAATACAAGAAATCATCCCCATAGTTCACATCAGGTCCTCCAACAAACTCCGGTCTCCCTACCAGTATCATCGGGAGACTAAAGAATACACAACTGTCTCACCCACACGAGTCGTGTCGGAAACCACCTCGACCACTGCCGAGGAAACCAAACTCTAGGGCAGGCACCTTGACCGCTGGAACACAACGGGGAAACCCACATCCCCTATGGGGGTTTCGACCGCCGGAGTGTAACGGGGAAGTCCTCCCAACCACCAAGCTCACCTCATCATCATAAATGTATACACATAAACAAAACCTTCTATGCATGCACATAGTATCATGATCATGTATGACAACACAAACATCCTCTGATATAACATCATTATCGGCTACATGCATCATCATGTGGTTAACGATACATAACAATGCTTAGGATCATACTTCTATATCCAACATACGATTACATTTACATCTTATGTATAAACACGCAATAAATCACAACATCTTCCAACTATCGTATTCACATCCATCATAATATCATATATGTGTTATGATTAATCACAAACATGTTTTCAACAACCTTCAAGCATCAATAATCATTCATTCAATCAAATTTTCCATTAATCACATACAATTGACATGGGTGAACCCAAACGGATCCCTTGCCATATATTCATTTCAATGGTTTTCTTACTGAGTGGTTTAATAAACGAAAGAGTCTTATCCAGGTCACTCGATGTCCAAGATTATAGGTTAAGAATGCAAATGCATGCCAAAACAGTGATAAGTCCTCTCACCGTTTGTGTGGAGTCGAAAGTCCAAAACGAGCAAGCGACTTGTTTGGGTTGAAGGGAGTTTATTCTGTAGAAACAAGGGAGAACGGATAAGTAATTAAGACAAAACGGGTCAAAAAGAGGCAAGGGAGAAAACGGGCCTAAAACTGGGCCGGGCCCAAGACGGGCCGAACTGGGCCGGGTCTAAAAAGGGGCCCTGCTTGAAAACGGGCTTTGAAAAAGGGTCGGGTCTGGAAACTCGGCAAAGGTGGATTGGACCGAAGACGTGGGCCGGACCAGGTTTGGGCCCGGTTGGGCCGGACTGGGCCTGGGCCTGGTCGGGCCGGACCAAGCCTGGGTCAAGTCGGGTCGGGTCGGGTTTGGGCCGAGTGGTTGGTTGCCACTCCAGCCCAAGGGTATGGTTGACTCGGCACCAAAACTCGACTGAGTCAACTCGACACTCAGCCGAGCGACTCAGTGACTCAACCGAGTCGGAGGGAAAGGGGAAAAACCAGGAAAATCCAAAAAAAAGGGGAAAAAGAGGGGGAGAGAAAAGAATTTCATGGAAAAGCAGAGAAAAAGAAGAAAAGGAAAGAGGGAAACCGAGAGAACCCTGAAAAAAATCGATGAAAGGAAAAGAGGAACACGGGGGAAAAATGAAGGGGGGTGGTCGGAGGTAGAGAAAGAGGAGAAGAAGAAACCGAGGGAGAGAGAGAAGGGGAAGGAGGAGAAGCTTACCGGCGCCGGAGGAAGAAGAAGAAAGCCGCACGTCAGGAAATGGGAGGTTTAAAAGGGTTAGGGTTTAGGGTTTTTGCTGCTCTTTTTTTTTTTTTTTAAAGAGAAAAAAAAACTCGAAGGAATAATCTGAAAGATCGGGCGAGAAAACATGTGACTTTTGGACAAATTTTCATGACAAATACGCAATAATTATAAAATTACCAAAATGCCTTTCAAGTTCCCGGACTCGAAAACAGGTAAATTGGGCTCACCATGGTGCCCACACTCTCTTTACTGTTACCAACGTCCCTAAAACAACTCAGAGATCTAAAAATCTCTTCGAAAATTTAGAAAATTCGAGACGGGTCATTACAGGGCCACTCATGGCCATGTTTGTGCTATTAGGGCTATCATGAAACTCTTTGATCCTGATAGCCCAAAGATGGTTTGTTTTAGTGATATTTTGTTTAACCACATAATGAATCGTGTAAATGCTCGGGACCACAGAATTTTTTCAGAAGTCTCAATATAATTGGTGGGATCCCCTGGGTCCTCTATTTTTTTGTCTTGGCCTTTGCGGGCCTTATTTTTTGCCTCTTTTTGTTTGGCCACATTTGCCTGGCCCGGGCTGTGGTATTTTGTTCATTTCTTTGTACATATCTCTGGACTTTCTCTTTGAATGAATTCTTACCCATTATCCAAAAAAAAATTTATTTTGGATGGTAGATTTAAAATTTATCCTCTTCTTATCCTCCTACCGTTCTGTTTTTCCTCTACAGCTCTCCTTCCTAATCGGCCTTTTATATTTTATTTTTCTTCTCTTCTTTCTTTATTTTCTATTTTTCCTTTCTCTTTATTCTAGGATTCTTTCTCCATTTCTTCTCTATTTTCTGTCTTCTTTCTTTACTTTCATTCT
This sequence comes from Chimonanthus praecox, assembly GCA_022113865.1. Classification (NCBI taxonomy): domain Eukaryota; kingdom Viridiplantae; phylum Streptophyta; class Magnoliopsida; order Laurales; family Calycanthaceae; genus Chimonanthus; species Chimonanthus praecox. The sequence goes on from CM039094.1 coordinate 34,615,598, forward strand.
TTGCATGATTTCTTTCATTTCTTCCATTCGTTCATCATTGGACTGCGGGTACGGCGCCGTTCTTCATTTCTTCTTATTTTTTTGTTGCTTCTTTCCTCTTCTACCATTCCGTAGCTGGCGTCCCCAGTTCATTCCTTCTTTTTTTTATCTCCTCTCATCTCTCCCCTCGGCCACCTAGTTTCCCGATCTCTCACCGATTATGTCAGTAGAATTGATCATGGCAGCTGCCCTGCTGCCTTCCTTCCATTCTGGTCAATCCCAGCAACTGAATTTCTGCCTCTTCGACACAATTTCGGGTTGGCTTTCTTGCTTGAACGGCGGAGCATACACCGTGTGGGACCCACACGTGTGTGAGTGGCACTTCATGTGGGGTCCATGAGATGTGAAGTCATTACAGATGGGGGTCTTGAAGGTAGGGGCCCGCAACAATGGTACTCAAAGTGGGCCTTCTCTTTCCACCATCGGTCTGACCTCTGATTCGAGGGACCACTTCTCCAATTTTGATGAATCGGAACTCGATCGGGTCTCGAACGAGTTTGATGGATCTAATGATTGCATGAAGTAGACTGAGTTGAGTCAGGTAGAACACCGAACTCAATTGCTCAGTGGAAGTTCTCACATAACTCGAATACCTAATTGTGGAAGTTAAGAACCAACACGAGTTTAACCGAAACTTAAATGGTAAAATCCAACTCAAATAACCTTAGAATCAGTTGAAAGTGAGGATTTTGGATTTGGGATTAAACCCCTTTAAATTGGTCACAGATCAGTTTTAAAACCTTAAATGAAATTAGTTCAAAACAGATTTTGGGGTTGGGATTAAACCCCTTTAAATTGGTCACTGACTGACGTCAAATCAACATAAATAAGTTTCAGAAGCAAAAAAACCATTCAACCAACGCCTGGGTTCACATTGTTCCCAATAGTTTATGGGATCAAGAATTGGAAATTTCGGCTAGAATTAACGACTTTAATCAATTTAGAAATTTGATTCAATTAATCCAGAAAATTAAAAGAGTTAGGAGTACCTGGGTTGGAGATTAATCACTAATCACCAATCACCCTCCACGTTGTGAATGGGTCTTCCGTAAAACAAATCTGCTTAGGAGAAGAAATTCTTTTGTTAATCTCATTCTCTGCTTTATTCGGTGGCACATATATATATATATATATATGGTAAAAAAAAAAACAGATTAGACGTCATCTTGGCCCATTACTAAATAAGGGACAATTACTAAATAAGAAGGGATCCTTTAGAACCGATTCTAAAATCTTTGGGACATGATAATTCGAAAAAACAAGATTCTGTTGATTCACGTTTGGGCCCTAGTTGAGTTGTTGGGGCAGCCAAAGTTAGACAATTACTAGCCCAAAATTTAGACAACGGAAGCTAAGTTTTCAGAAAAAATTCAGAAATTCAATTCATTGTTCAAATTATGTAAGGATACAAACACTGGTAGGTATATGGGTGTGAAGAAGGGATGTGATTAGGGCTATATTGGGTCCATTTGCTTGGGGATCCTCAGCTTGAATTAAGGTTGGAGCAACGCTTATTCATGGGCCTAAACCTGGCCTGAGTTCAGCTTGGCCCATACCTTATAGCGGAGATAAGCTTGGCCATACATAGTAGCCTCACAAGGGGCTCAAGTTCATTTTAAGCCTATTTAGCTAAATTTGTTAGCTTAGGCCAGAGGTAAAAAATTCATTGATACCAAGATATCGGCTGAGATATTGGCTGATCTCGACCAATATCTCTCTCTCTTAATTTTTTTTTTTAAGGCAAATTCCTATTGTTGAAATGGGTATCGGACGATATCGGAGAGATCTCAATCATATTAGTCAATATCTCGCGAGTACGGCCGATGCACACCGTATCAGCCGAGATTTGTAACCCTGGATTAGGCTCATGGAATAAGTCTACGAAGTCTGTTGGGTTTTTTAGCCTATTTATCCATATGTGAGTGTTGTTCATCTGTAAATGATATAAATATACTAATGGCGTTTATAATAATAAAGAGGTAAAAGAGCAATTCAAAAATTTCATTCCTCAATCCTTTTTTTTTTTTTTTTTTCTAAAAATTCAAAAACATTTAACTCTAAAAAGGGCTCAAATTGGCAGTGGAGCTTTGCTAGCTTTTAACCATTAAAGCTCTATGAGCCAGGGGTTGGCTTGCGCTTTTATATATCTAAATGGGATAAGTTTACATAGAAGAAAGCCTAATCCATGAATAACCCTAGAACTTACATGATCCTAGTTGTTTTCAGAGACACTTTTTAAGATAAAAGTTACAGCTATTCTCATGGATATTGTTGGGGATTGGAAGAAGGGAAAAGATTGTTGAATAAGGAAAAGGCAAAGCTGGGCCAAATCTAAAATAGGAACCTCATTTGCTTACATGGCAGAAACACCATATTTCAAAGTATTCATTGGGCCAGATTTTAATTCAGACTTGCAAGACTTGATCTAAGAAATCAATGGGATTTTAGGGTCGGATAAAGGTTGAGAAAAAAACCCATATGGAATTTTAATTGGACTAGACTTAGAAATTTAAAATCAACTCAATTCAAATTTCAAAAAATATAAAAAATCTGCTGCTGATTTTTTTTCTTAAAATTTGAGCTAAAATGGTTTAGGATCTTGGGCAACAACTTGTGTCGGGTTGGGTCAGCAACTTGGAATTGATTCGGGTCAATAACTCAGTCGAATCAAGTCGAACTCAATATTTTTTTATATGGGGTTGTGTTGGCCTTATTAAAATTCGACTCAACCCACCTCAATTTGAGCCCTATTTTTCTAAGTATAGAGATTTTATTTTGATTTTTAATAATTAAGTGTTAATAGATAATTTTCTAATTTCAATCCTTGATAAATAAATCATTTGAGGTGAGATGAAAAATCTATTGAAAAATTTAATGTTAAATAGGATGCAAATGTATGCACCATATAGAAAGTCACTTGATTTAAAAGTCAAAATGTCATGTGTTAAAATGATCAAAAAATAATAATTTTTTATTTGATCTCATTGGTCCAGCCAAAGATTCCTTCGCTATGATCTTTGTACCGAGGTGGACATAGCTCATGTTCCTTAAGATCAAACTTTCCCTAATAATAAAGCTTATCCTATTAATTGAAATGCCTTAGTGGCTATATGACTTCCAATTCATTGATCTTTTCAGAGGCAATTAGAGGTTGAACATTAGGTAATAATAATTAAAGATATTTTTAAAATATTAAGTTTTTTGGAATTAAAAAAAACTTAAAAATGTGTTCTTATAAAATAGAAAATGGAACCCTTTGATAAAAGAATTTTCTTTTTTTCTTTTTCAGAAGAAAACTCAAGATTTCTTTTCATAATTTTAGGAAAAAGACCTTTAACTTTGGAGAATTATTGGAGTACCCTTTTTCACTTTTCTTTTTTATATAAAGGGCACGTGATTTTTATTAAATGACAAAAATACCCTTTAGTAAATTTTTAATAAAATAAATGATTATGCTTTTTATAATGTCAATTTTTATCATTTAATTTCAAAAAGAGAAGAAGGTGTCTCCTTTGTAGAAAAATATGGGGGTTTTACGCTGGGCTGCCATAATTATTCCTGATAAATACTCTAAAAACCCCCCTTGCATTGCAAACTTTATATATGACTTGCATCATATGAAGTATTTTATGGGCCATAAATCTATTTTTTACCCATATTTTCTTTCAGATCCACTGCATTTTGTGCATTGAATATTTCTAAATTTGATCATAAACAAAGCTATACCCACTTTTGAATTGAAATTGAGTTTCTTTTATTGACTTTTTCAGTATTAATGTAAAATTATTATTATCTAAGTTTGTTGTTCATCCCAAAAAATGTAATTTTTAGTAATTTTAATATTAACTAGATAATGTGATATACATGTTACTCAATACTGAATAGGTTTAATATCTTACTCTTTTTTCTTCAGGGTTGGGCTTTTTGTCGGGCTCTTGGGCTTGAAAACGTCTTTAGCCCATGTGGGGCTGAACTTTACTTACACAAAAAAGGGGTTAAAAAATATAATAATATGTAAATAATTATAAAAAGAAAATATAAAAATCAATGATCATATTCTTATAGAAATGATTTTGTTCCCAATAATATTAATTATAAATAACAAAAAAAAGTTCAATAATCTATATTTGTGGTTAATAGGTGAAATAAAACTTGGGGGATTAGATCAATTTTTCCAACACTCCAACATCATGTTCAATATTAAAGTGAATATGACAAAGTTATTCAACAATAATCATCAAATTAAAGTGATTTTTTCCCACATTGAGTCACTCATTTTATTCAACTATTAACAAATAGAATACGCAATTAGAAATAGATTGAATTATTATTTGAAGCATGAAGAAAATGTCATGCAGTCGTCCAATGTTTGGCTTCTTTGTGTTGAATGTAGACTGCGTTTGGATGGGGGTAAGGGAGGGTAACAGGGGTTATCCCTTTTACCCTTATTTGGTAATGGAGGAGTGAGGGTAAAAATTCAAAATTTTAACTTTCCCCTCCTTTTATGAATACCTCTTGGAGCATGGGAGTTTTCATGAAACCCTTCTCCCTCTTTATCCTTCTTTAACCCTCTTTACCCCCTTATCCCTCTTTGCACTTATGGAGTAAAAATATTTTAAAATATTTTTTAATTGATGAAATTATTTATTAATTATATTTCATAAAATTTTATTGGTCACTAACTGACGGGAAAGAAATCCGAACGATCTTCTGTCAAATCTCTTAAAGGGGTTTTAAAACCTTAAATGAAATTAGTTCAAAACAGATTTTGGGGTTGGGATTAAACCCTAGTAAATTGGTCACTGACTGACGTCAAACCAACATAAAGAAGTTTCAGAAGCAAAAAAACCAGTCAGCCAACGCCTGGGTTCAAGAATTGTTCCCAACAGTTTATGGGATCAAGAATTGGAAATTTCGGCTAGAATTAACGACTTTAATCAATTTAGAAATTTGATTCAATTAATTCAGAAAATTAAAAGAGTTTGGATTACGCGGGTTGGTGTAACGACCCGACCCGAAAACAGGGCTTAGTGCTTGATATTGTCTGCTTTGGGCCTTGCACACAAGTTCGAATCCGCACAGTTTGGCATTTGGGCCTGTGCCCACCTGGCCTGGACCAAAAAACCTCATACATGAGTTACATAGGTGGTTTCTTAATAAACACACCCTCCCCTTTCTTTCCCACCGATGTGGGACTCTTAAGGGAGGGGTAGGGTATCACAGTTGGAGATTAATCACTAATCACTAATCACCAATCACCCTCCACGCCCTGACCCTTCAAGACTCAAATCGTATATTGCAAAACTCGGCAGTGTGAATGGGTCTTCCGTAAAACAAATCTGCGTAGGAGAAGAAATTTTTTTGTTTATCCCATTCTTTGCCTTATTCGGTCGCACATGTATAGATATGGTAAAAAAAAAGAAAGAAGCCAATTACTAAATAAGAAGGGATCCTTTAGAACCGATTCTAAAATCTTTTGGACATGCTAATTAAAAAAAACAAGATTCGCCCATGTTGATTCCCGTTTGGGCCCTAGTTGAGTTGTTGGGCCTGACGAGCTGGATAGATCTTGTGCTGTTGAGGCAGCCAAAATTAGACTTCATCTTGGCCCATTGTGGAATGAATTGGGCCCAAATTGCCCATCCAAGATGGGTTGGCTTGATGTGAGTTGTCCTTTGGCCCAGACCAAATCTTCCAACACTGCATCATGTGCATGAGCGTTTCATTAGAAGAGTCGAACAAAATGTAGATGAGACTTCAAATAATAACCCAAGACATAAGGCTTATTCATGAACACTCTATCGACCGAGATTTGTAACTCTGGCTTAGGCTCATGGAATAAGTCCATACAAACATCTGAAAAATCTGTCTCTACACACCAGTTTTCGAATTTTAAGATTAAATTACCATTCTACCCTCACGTATAAATTCATTCGAACAAACTTTCAATTCATTCTCAGTTCGTTCAAATGAATATACTAATTCGAACGTACACTTTAGTGTAATTTTCGTTCATTCGAAAAAGTGTTCATTAATTTGAATGAATACATATATGTCAATCATTCACAAAATTTGACTCATTCATTCAAATGAACCAAACTATTCTTTCGAACGAATGAACACTCGTTCAAATAAATGAAAATTATATTAAGGTGTTCGTTCGGATGAGTTAAACAACTGAGAATGAACTGAATGTTCGTTCGAATGAATTTATGTCCAATGGTAGAATATAAGTTCACCCAAAAATTAAAAAATAAATGTGTAAAGACAGATTTATTGAGTGCCTATATGGCTAGGCTTTTATTATATATGATAAAGCTTATTAGCCACTAACTTTTTCGTTAAAACGGAAATGGAAATGGAAATGGAAATGGGGATAGATGGAGTTATAGGAATTGGACAGGAGCTTTGGGTCGGTGGTTGAGGTTATAGAGGCATAGGAACCAATGCTAGGGTAGGATGACTGATTTCCAGCAGTCGATGCAGGTTGAGTGTTCAGGTAGAGAACCTGCTGCCTATTCATCAATAGTAGCGGAGGTTTGCAATGTAGGCTTGATCTTGCTTTTTGAATTTACCGATTTGCCATAGAACTTACAGAAATAGGCTGAGCGTTGGAGACATGCAGGCGAGGAAGCTCAAATATTTTTTTAATTAACAGAAAAGTCCCCCACCAATTCTTCTGCTAGTCCCTAGAATGGAGAGAGCTTACAGAAGAAGAACCACATTAGGTACAATCCCTCATAAGTTACATGAATTTTCTTAAAAAATATATTCTTAAAACAACATTGACGAAATTTTTTCTAAATATTTTTAAAATAAATATAAAAAAATTGCAAACATAAATAGGAGAAAATCTCATTCTTTTATAATTCTATTTTTTTTTTTGAAAATTTTGAAAAACAAAGTCTGTTATAGCTTCTCATCAGTCATCCGTGTCGACTTATATCGAGTGACAGTCGTACAGTTATAATAGTGACCGATATAGTGAATTTAGATAAATATCGGTGTTTTGTTTTAAAAAAAATTTATTCCGACCGATATTTGTTCATATGTGGACAATATCAGTCAATATTGACTAATATTTTCCTTTTAAAATTTCCAAAAAAAAAAACACTTGAAAGTTTTTCAGTTTTATTTTATTTTTTCAATTTAGAAAAATAAAAATAGAAAAACCATCGAATTTTGAAAAAAAAATAGACAAAGGATGATCACGGCCGATATCGATTAAGTCGAGATTTTCAACCTACGTTAATTATTATGCCTTCTCAATTTGATATACTCTTCAATTACTTAGTGGAACATTTGATATATATCATAATTTGGTGTAATATGTTTTTTTAATTGGGATAATATTATAAAATATGGACCAGCATGTATTTTAAGATTTAAAAAAATATATTTTAGATGTAAGTTTATCTCGAAAAACTTAGACTTGGAGGTAATATTGAACAAGATAAAAAAATTTAGAGTGAGAAAAGATCAATAGATGTGACTGTCTAAGTAAAACGTGACTTTAATTAATCATCTTTATTGGTCCACTTCATATCACCTATTAATTTTTTTAATTTTTATAAAATAATAATATTTGTTGAAATAACATAATAATATATGTTAACATGTCCACTTCATTTGTTGGCCAGTTAGATTATTCGTTTGAAGAAGCGGGGGTCTTATGTTCGATTCACATTCAATTTTAAAGGGCTACTCTCCATAGTTTTACTCAGGGGATATAGATTGAGAGGTTTTTACATGTTCCAAAGTTCTAACCGGGTGAAATACTTAGACACATTCGGTCGTCAATTTTTTTTTTGTAAAAGAGGTTAATTAACTTTCTAAATTTCAATCTTTCAAAACAAGTTCGACGTGGTCACGGAATTGACAATAAGGTGACTCGGTCAAATCGGGATACTAACAGTTTGAACCTGGACTGCGTTTGGATTGGGGGGGGGGGGGGGGGGGGGGGGGGGGGGGGAGTGGGGGGTGTTTGATAATCCAAAAATTACCCCAGACGAGAGTAAAAATTCAAAAAATCACCCTTCTCGTCACCTTTTTTTAATACCCCATTGAAGCTTGGGGTATTCAAGGGTGACCCCTATAAAATTACTCTTCATCCAAACGCAGCCCTAGTATATACATATATATATATATAGGGAGGTGTATTTAAAAATAATGTGTGTTTCCCTTTTGAATTAAGAAGATACTCCAATTATATTTATAGGGAAAGAGAAATATAAATATACTAGACAGAATAATAAAAGAGAAAACTTGTAAAAGAGAAACATATATCTTTAGTAATCTCTAATTAAAGAAATACTAAAGGTATATTCACAATTAATAAAAAAATCTCTAAATATATCGCAAGAGTGTACATATGCTCTAAAACAGGGGTCGAAATATTGGCCCGGCCGATATTGCCGCCGATATGCAAATATCGGACGATATGCATATCGGCCGATAAGTTTCTCTCTCCTCCGATGTTTGCATTTAATTGCATTTATCTCTCTTCCGATATTCAAAACCGTCAAAATCGTACTAAACCTCAAAAAACCGTCAACAAAACCGTAAAAAACGTCAAAATGGCAATATCGATTTTTTTTTTAAAAAAATCAAATAAATTTTAAATACCGATTTTTATGCATATCGGCCGATATGGTGACCGATATTCTAGACCTGAATATCTGTTATATTGGCCGATAACTTTTTTGACTGACCGATATATATCGTATGCGCCAATATCGTTCGACCTTAGAAAACTGATATATATTGACCGATACAATATGTATCAGCCGATATTTCGCCCCCTGCTCTAAAAGATTAGTCGTATAAAATTTATTAGATCTGAAACGCCTAAAGCCCTAAACACCTTATAACATTTAAAAAGTTAAATATTTAATTACGAAGACTTCTCCAATAGAAGTTATTTAAGAAGGGTAGTTTAGTAAATTGGTAAAGTGAAATCACGAGTCTAACACTTTTAGAGCTTGTCAGTGTCGACAGGAATAAATGAATAGTGTGAAAATAAAAGGAGGATATGATAATTTTGGTTGTGCTCTTTCCTTTCCCTCTTTTATTTTTCAATTTTCTTTCCATTTGTTTTTAGTACATTTTACAAAGAGGGTTATACCAAGCTTTTGATATTTTGGATATCAGACAAGGAGGAGAGATTAAAGTTTGTCTTTATTTGCTGAAGAGATTCAGATTTTTTATTTGCTGAAGAGATTCAGATCTCCTAAAAAGGATGTAAGATTTTGACAATGATTTGAAATATATTTTTATCTTATTTTTCTAATTATTTATAAAATATTTTATAAAATTTATTAAAGAAAAGTTTTCATTCCAGTGACTCATCACCTCCAACTTTCTAAGTATATACTCCTTCCGTCCCATTTTAGTTGTCTCATTTGAAATATTTGTGTTTTTTAAGAAATTCTCTATATAAGGCTAGCACTTTATGTGATCTTATTTATTTTCAACACATTTTGTACTACTCCAATACAAATGAGACAACTATTTTAGAACAATTCTAAAATCCATATAGGACAACTAATTTGGGATAGAGGGAGTATTTTTTTAGTTATCTGCTTCCTTAATGAAGAGATTGTAGATTGATTTTTTTATTAATTATTTTCTTTTTTTAAAATTATATTAAATATATGGATATTAATGAAAAAAAGATATTGAGTAAATTTTTTAAATTCTACATGGTATCAGAGTTAGATAGTCAATTGAATAATGACTTTTCTAAATTAAATCAGCTCTTTAAATTATAGATTTTCATATTAAATAGTAGTTGGAATTTGTACAGATATCTTTATAGTTAGCTTGAATTTTTAAAAATAGATTAGAACTCTTTGGATATGTCTCTCTTCAGAGTTACTAGATATATAAGAGAGATAGTATAATATATTTATAGAATTAATTCCACCTTCAATCTAAGATAAGTACTCATGATACATATATTATTAAAATAATAATAATAATAATAATGATGATGATTGAAACTAAAACAAATTTTTATGTTCCAATTTATTATCTCTAATGGAAAAGATTCTATATATTTTTATATATTTGTCTATTCAACTCATCTAACTTTCTTGTTTGATAGTTTAGCTTTCTACTTCAGTTTGAATTTATTGCACACTACTATATAAACCTTTTTGAAAAATTAAGAAGAAGATGTAGAGTTTGAAAAAAAAATAAGAGACAATGATCAAAATGGAGTCCGAATATCGGTTGATACGAATTATATCAGCCGACATACCGATATCTCGGTAGCATAATATCAATAAATATCACAATATCGGTTGATATCGGCTGTTTTTGTAAAAAAAAAGGAGAGAGAAAAATATCCGTCGATATATCGTATTGGCTGATATATTGGCCGAGACCCTTTTTTGCACTGCTGGACTAAATACTGATTTCACAACATCGGTAAGTTACAATGGAATAAATTTATTGTTGTACTTAAGAAATGAGCCTATATTCTTATACGAAAGATTCACAAAAACATAGTTAACAAATGGACATTGACCAATAATTTTTTTTTTTTTTTATGCTGTAATGTTCAATAAGGTCTCTTAGATGAAAAATGCAATACATCAATAAAAATTAAAAACCATATATTTAAATTGATGTATTTTACATTTTAATACTGGTCACTTTTTCATTGAAAAAAAAAATCTCTATATATAAAACTCCAAACTCTAGCCTATAATTTGAAGACAAATGAACAGAGTGGATGAATAAATGATTGTTTCAATTGTTGTGAATTCCTTTGACTTGGAGTTTACACAGTACGAGTTTCAAAATCTATCTTGACCCTGATAATACATAATAGAAGAGACACTCTTAATTCTTAATGGTGGATAACAGGGGAGACACTCTTTTCTCTTTCGCCAGTCAACTAAGTCAATCCCTAGGGCTGCAACTTGGATCGAGCAGGTTGGATTCTTTAAAACCCAATCCGAGTTGATATATGGAATCCGAACGAAATTCTTAACCCGAATCAAGCCGAATTCTAATCCGACCTACATTCTGAACCCACTTTAGTGTAATTTTAGTCGGGTCGGATTGGATTAACTTGTAAAATCATCAACTCGACCCGACCCAAATTTTACACGGGTTTTTATCTTCTCAACCCGACCCGATCCGCTGACTTGAAATTCTCAATCCGACCAGCATGATTTCTCAAGTCAGGTCATGCGGGTCGGGCCAAAACCCGACCCGAGTTGCAACCCTATCAATCCCACACAACTTCATATCCAACCATCCAAATCCAATTGCAGATGGTGGAGCCATGAATTCAAACTATCACATCACAATGTCAAGAGTGTTACTTTTGACTAGGGGTGAAACTTGAGTCGGGTCTTAATCCAACCCGCATGACCCGATTTGAAAAATCAGTGGGTTTGAATTATGTATTAGTATATTTTTAGGTTGAGTAGGATTGGGAAAAAAAGAACACGCATGAAATTTGAGTTGAGAAATTTTAGATCAACATGACTTGATTCAAATTAACCCAACCAAACCTGAGTTCACCAAGTTATAAAACAATACTCGGGTTGAGTCGGGTTTGAAATTAGGGTCGGGTTGGATTTAGTAAAACAATAGTCGGGTTCAAAATTTTACATTTATCGAACAGTGGAAATTCATTCGGTTAGACCAATCGATTTTAAATGTCAAATTGATGTCAAATTAGGCACAAATTCAATTCATGGGGTAAGTGGGTTAGAAGGAGAAATTTGACCCAATAGATCTAATGTGGGCCCTATAAACCAAATTTCTCACGAAAGTCTAATGAAAGTTGTTCTTAGAGTATATATATATATAAGATCTCCTCCAAACTAGTTTGCATTAAAGTTTGGTACAAACGGCCGATTGTCCCATTTGAGCCCACATAGATACTTGGATTTGAAAGACCTTGGCTAATGTATATTATCTATAAAATTTCATCTTGGTTTGATAAGAGAAATCATGTTTTTTTTTCCCTTCAAAATTTCATATTTATCTAATGATGGAAACTTATCAGATTAGATCAATTGCCTTTAAAAGTCAAAATTGAGTTATTGATCAAGATCTAAAGTTCTCATATATTTTTGGAATATCGTTAGAATCATTTGAAAAAAAAAATTCAATAAACATCGTATATTTATGGGGATTTCTATTGTATTATGAGCAAATGTTGCAGTTTTTTTTTAAAAAAAAAAAAAATTACTTGTGGAAAATTCAATGTAAAATTCCTACAAGTGATACCCATTGTCCTTTATGGAGGCTCAAACCTGGCACCTCTCTCTTTTTGTGGAGAGAGATTACCTTATATAGGCAAAAAGTGCAGTTGTTAGACATTAATCTTTGATCATTTGGCTCATTGCTTGATTTCCCATATTAGATAATGGATAACCCAAAATTTCTATATTGGAGGTTCTACAATGTGATATAAAGAAGGCAAAGGAAGTTCTAATCTAGGATTGTTTGACTAGTTGTTCATGTGTCTTGAAGATGGTTGAATTAGTTAATTGTGTTCTTTTTGAGGTTCTAATTGTTTTTCATAAATTTATATACTAATGTAATATGGTGCAATTACCAAAATGTACACATAAATGCTTCATGTATGCGTTCACATCCATTGTAATGTGTATATACATAAATTGATTGACCGTCCTATAATAATCAAATTGCTATATAATAAGGAAGATTAAACTTATCTATTTGTCATCATTTCAAAAAAAAAAAATTTATATTGATATCTTTTATTATAAAAAACATCAATATCTTTATCAATGCATTTCAAACTTCATTTAAATTCTAATAAATATTGAATAGGCTCCACTCTTAACATTGTACTCAATCCTAAATAAAATGAGTATTTGATCATAGATGTCATTTGTTAACACTTATTCTATAGATATATTATACCAAAATGCATGGTAATTTTTGAACATATTGAGAATAATGAAGTTTATCTTTTTTTTTTTTTTGGAATGATGGTTAATAATTTCATTCAAAGAAGAGAAAAAAACCCAAAATATACAGTATAACCCATAGCCCAAATAAGACACAAAAAATCAAAATAATGAGTCAAAACCAGTTAATAAGACCCAAAACAAAAAAAAAGGCACTACCAAACAAGACCCAAAATGAAGTTTTACCTTCTCTGATATAGTTCTTGCTCTATCTACTTAACTAGTATAGGATTATAAAAGTAAATAATTAAATTAAAAAGATTTTTATCTTATAATCATTTTAAGCCTCTGTCGGAGGACTGGAAAATGCACATGAATTGTTTACAAGTCGCCAACCAAAAGATGGAAATAAATTGTTTAATTGCCTGTGGCATTCATCATTGCGTTCAGCTGTGGTCTTTCCCCATATGGAAGTTTGGGCTCGATTTTTACACACCTGGAGTTCCTGCCTCTACACACCCGATTCCGGGTGTGGGTAGTTAATTACCACGATACCCCGGCGTTTTCATTCGTTCGAACGAATGCCCAGTTCATTTTGGCATTTGTTCGAATGAATGGACGCATACCCTCGCCATTTTCACTCATTCGAACGAATGCCCAAGTGAAAATTCCATTCATTCGAATGAACAATTCATTCGAACGAATGCCCAAGTGTAAATTCCATTCATTCGAATGAATGGGCAGAATGTGTTCATTCATTCGAATGAATGTATTGATTCATTCGAACAAATGTATCAGAGAGGACTGAAAAATGACAGTCCTTCTCTCGAATTTCATTCGTTCGAATGAATGGATTGATTCATTCAAATGAATGACATATAGATGTGTATTCATTCGAATGAATAGCTTGATTCATTCAAACGAATGTATCAGAGAGGATTGGAAAATGACAATCCTTCTCTCGAATGTCATTCGTTCGAATGAATTAACTGATTCATTCGAACGATTGCGACTTATATATAACCCATCCTTTGATTCAATCGATCGATCGATCTAATCAAAACCCTAACCCTTCCCCATTTCTTCAAACCCTAAACCGAATCTTTCCCTCTCTAAATCGAAGCTCTCCCTCTCCCTCTTCGGCTCTGGCTCCGGCTCCGGCTCCCTCATTCTTAGGTTTTCCCTCCCTCATTCGCAGCTCCCTCTTCCTCTTCCTCTCCCACTCCCTCTCCCAATCGTTCGGAAATCCTCCATTCATTCGAACCAATCACCCCCCATTCATTCGAACCACACTCCCTACCCCCTTTCCATTCTAATTTTTCCCTATCCCTCTCCCTCTTTTCTTCTTCTCTTTCAAAAAATACCCCGTGTAAATGGCATCTTCAAGTTCGAAAAGGAAAGCAAGCACAACAAGGGGAGGGAAAAAACAAAAGAAGGACACGGCATTCAACCCGAAGCATTTCATATCTTCTCAAGCCGCGCGACCCTCTACCCAGATGATTTTTACGCACGATCGTATATATTTGGTAAAATCGTCGACATTTCATTTTTCACACAATTTGGATTGAAAATTCAATCTTATTTTGAAGAAATGGGTTGGGGTTTTTTTTTGGCATTGAAATGTGATATGTATCCTAGTTTAGTGAAAGAATTTTATGCCAATGTAGAAAGAATGGATGATGAGTCGATTAAGACATCAGTCCGAGGCCAAGAAATTGTTATTACACGGGAAAGGTTGGACTACCTATATAATTTCTCAAAAGATGCCATTAGAAAGTATGACTGTTGTAAATGGCCTACTGATGTTTAGGGGTTATGTTTTGGTAGCCCTCAACGAAATGTGTGGGAGGACAGATATCAAAGAAAAGAAGACTTCCTCTGAAGAACCTAACATTAGAAGCACGAATCATCCATCAGATAATTGTCAATTGTCTTTTTCCTAAAAAAGGGTATACTAGATTGACATGGTTCAATGTATTTCTTATTTGGTGCATCATGCATGGGAAACAAATCTCTCTCTCCATATCATTATCAGTCATATGCACGCCTGCCGTAGGACCAGAAGATGTAGTCTTCCATACTGTCTTTTTCTTTGTTCATTTTTTTAAGAACGTGGAATCCCTCATCCCCCCTCTGATAAAGTATCTATAGACCGCTATGATTATTTTAATGAGTCAACTTTGAAGAAGATGGGATTCCACCTCGACAGAGCTAGTAAGAAATGGCTCCCCAAAGTTGTCGACGCACCTCAAGTTAAGGTTCACGGTTCACTTGAGCCATCTGAGGCGCGTGAGGCACATGAGCCACCTGAACCATCTAAGGGGTGTGAGGCACGGAAGCCACGCAAGGCAAGGACTCCTCCGACTGTTGCAGTAGTTGATGCGCAACAGATTCTTGCTAGCATTTTTGCTCTGAAGGGGAAGATGGAGCAGAGATATGATCAGCAGAAGCATAGCCAGATTTTAGATATTTTGCAGTTGACAGTGTTTTTAGCACAAGACAGGGGGATAACAACATTCCTTGGAGCAGAACCAGATGGTAGTGTACAAGCAAGGGTATCACCCGAATTTGCAGGAGCAGTTCTTTCCACTATTTGTCCATCTGGAGGAGTAGCTGAACGAGTAGGAGTATCATCTGACACCCCTACTCGTACTAAACGAGCAGGAGCAGCAGCTGGCACCCCTGCTCGTACTAAACGAGCAGGAGCAGCATTTGGCACCCTTGCTCGTACTAGTCGACCAGGACCATCACTTGGCACCCCTACTCGTACTAGTCGATTTGGAGCATCTGTTCTGCTGAGGGGATAAGCAAGTTCTGGCCCCCGTTCTGTGATGATTGGATAAGCACCAGCTTCTGGCATTGACTCATCCGACTTGAGTTGCAGCAACTTTTCGCCCCCTTATTCCGCCAAGTGGATCAGTTGGTATTGGCCCCCATTCTGTGATGACTAGATTTGCAACAGCTTCTCCCCCCCTTCCTCGTTGGACTGCACTTATTCCATTCGTGCGACCTCAGTTTATACCTCCTACTTCTGCACCTGCCTCCACTGCTCCGATTGTTGCACCAGTTCATGCACTTGCTGCTTCTGCACCTGCCTCCACTGGTCTGACTGTTGCACATGCTTCAGCACCTCCTGCTTCAGCACCTGCACCTCCTACTTCAGCACCTGCTGCACCTCCTGCTTCAGTACCTGCTGCACCTTCTACCTCTGATCCGGATAACTCTTGTATTTGATGTACTTTTGATTTTTTTTTTTTATTGACATGTAAAAGATATATAAATTTCATATTTTGAATGAACATGTTCTATTATTTATCAGATTTTCATTTTTGAATTGGGTCGTTACTTTAAACATGTTATTTTGAACATATGTTGTTGTAAATTTTATATTTCATTTGATTTTCATACTATCCATAATCACATTGAAACTGATAAGAGCATTCCTAACTTAAAAATAAGAATAAATCTACTTCAATCGGAAGCCGTTCAAGACTATGCTTAACATACAAGAGAGTATATTCAAGAGCATTCCTACCTTAAATATCAGAATAAATCTACTTCATTTTCCACTTAAAATGAATACATTTCAACTCCTATCTTCACTTTATTGATTCCACCATTGCATGAAATCGTCATTATCTCTAAGATCACCAGACCATTGCATAACATTTAAAAAAATCACATTAGAATATATGGAAGAGTTATATGTCAATTGGTAAATACATATATCAATTAAGTAAATAACTTACTTCCGTCATTTCTTTAGAATTATATGTCCAATCGTCACCAAAGTTGTAAGATCCACTATCCTGTGGAAAACTCGTTGTTTGTGATTCATGGAAATCACCAACATTAGGATCAGTGTTGTGCAAATTTTAAATTTATAACTCGCAAGCGCACGAACCATTTAAATAATATAGCGATTAAGTGCGAGGTCGAACCCATCGGAACTTAGGAAAATATATCCATGAAAATTATACCATTGAATTAAGTATTTTTAAGAATTTTAGGAAATATAGAGATAAATCATAAATATAAAATAATTTATCTAATCTATGAGTTTTAATCTTAATTTAGAAACATTCTAGATTTAAATATAGAATCTAACAGTTTAACTAATTCCAATTAAGATGGTGGCATTAATATAAAAATATAAACAATTTCAATCTAATTTAAAATACAAAATTAAGATGCAATTAAATTATTTCCAATCTAGTTCATCAATTTCACGAGTTTTTGGATTTATAAACAAAAATAAAATTGAAGACATCTAAATTATATCTGTACATATTTACAGTGGAACTGGCTTAAAGAATCAAGGAGGCATTATTTTTCATATTTTAAAATAAAACAAAGGCCTAGAATACGGAGCTCACGTAAATTACCAATCATGCATTCAAATTTTTCATCGATAAATATTCTAACAATTAAATCCATGGATTTCATTAAATTAAAAATCTCAAATTAAACTTTAGAATGAATAGAATTTAAACTTTATCTTCAAATCTAAAATATTTCATCGTACTCTTAAAATAAGAGCCTTAGATCGAAGAAAGAAGTCTATTCAATCTAAATTTTCATTACATTTAATTTGAAATAATTAAAATAAATCCACACATAAACTTAATTAAAGAATAAAAATAAAATCAAATAATTATCATACATAAATTGAATAATTGCAAAACCATACACTAAATATTTCATCACACCTCAATTTTATTAATAAAACATGAATTTAGATTTACATATAAATGGAATTTTAAAGAAAAAAGAAATACAATGAAAATCAAAATCCACCAACCTTAGAACCCAATGTTGATTGAAAATCCAACAGTCTTTCTCCTTCTCTTCTTCCTCTCCTCTCCTTTTCTTCAATGCCGAAGTTCAGTTTTCTCAATGGGAGAGGGCTAGTATTTATAGATGAAAGGAGGTGGAATGAATGGATTGGATTTAAAAATTTAAATAAATCAAGGGACACATGGAAGGCTGATATGATTTGTGCTAAATATGAAATGACTTAAAGGAGGCAATGAGCTAAATTCGTATAAGGAAAGTGGGTGCAGAATCCCGTTCTTTACACATATACTATTTTACAGCTCAGTTTTGACCTTGTTAACGTTCGAATTAGGAAACGTTGTAAACTAAAAAGTTGTAGCCCGTGAAGTCTTCTTTCCAACGCAAAAAGAATCAAAGCAATCGGATATCGGAGTAGAAATTTATGACCAAAATACTGAACATTTATCAAACCTTCCTTATTTTTCTCCCTTCCTTATTTTCTTTCTCTTCCTTAATCCACTTGCCAAATTCGAAAATCCTCTTAAATTGACTTCTAAATTTCGAATTTCCTCTTGAGATAATAAAAATAGTCTTCACATATGTGGATTTCTTCATAGGATTTTCTTTATGAGCTTAATAATTGGGCCTTTCAAATATGGAAAATCTAATAATTAATTTTACCACTTACAATCAATTCTAAAAATATACTAAATTAATCCAAACTCTCATAAATGGATTTGATTTAATAAGTTTACAAATAAAACCCCTAAAATTGTGGTAAAATAATTATTAAAAATTTTAACTTTCCAAAATATAAACTTGTGGTAAAAACTCTCCTTTTTAATTTCCATATCTTGCATTTCCCTTTAAATCCTGCAAAACATCCAAAATCTAATTAAAAATATCATAAAATACACAAAATAAAGGGCTAACTAGTCTAAATATAAGGGTAAAATAGTCATTTTCTTGTGCTCATCAAATACCCCCACACTTACATTTTGCTAGTCCTCGAGCAAAACAAAAACTAAAAATTCTAAAAACAAAAATAAAAATCCTAAACTACACCACTTTCGCTGGCACTTTCGATTGTATTTAGCATATGCAAAAAGCCTTTAAACCCCTAACTCACCACTAGTGGAAGAGTTATAGTCTCGTGAGGTCTTCCAGTGATGATACTCACAAACATCAAATTTTAGCAAAAATATCCAAATTAAAATTTAAACATCATACAACTCCAAAATTATTTTACAAAATTTATACTCGAAGTGTAGTGTGTGATATAGCAAACATTAATTTAGCATTCTTTTTCAAAATACGCACAAATTTTGTAACCACCGGCTGAAAATGCGCTTCGACTCCAATTCTTGCAATTGTATATCTCTCAGAAAGACTTTCGCACATAGATTGGGCTAATTTTCTCTCAATAATATATGTGAGCGGAATAATTTTTCAAAAACAAATATCTCACATATTTATCATCAAAGAATGACTAAAATCAAAGAAAAACATAGATCTCATGAAATGATGCCATTTTCCTGAGAATGTTGAAATAATACACCATTATTCTTCCTCATCTATTCTCCACTTTAAATACCATATTAACTGAGGATCAATAGGACTTCCTATAGGACAAAACGTCGCTTACGACCGGATCATATCAAAGAAGGATAATAAGATTCTAAAATTAATATTTTGAATAGAAACAATTAGAAGTCTTCAAAATTTTATAATGGGATATTGCTTCCTCTATTTTTCTTTTCAAATTCAATTCTTTTTTTTTTTTTTTGTTCCACATCCTTCATTTATGATGTATGGATATTCCCTTTCTTTTCTTTTTTTCATTTCCTTTTGATGCTTTTCTTTTTCTTTACTTTTTCAAGTACCATAATTTTCTTAGAGTACCATCCCAATAACAATCATCTCTAACCTTTTCCTGAGTCCTTAGAATACGTCACAGGTTTTTCAATGTACGTTCAAACTCCACAACTGGAGTTGGGTATGGATAACATGGTTAATCAATAAAAATGGGCTAAATTTAAATTTAAGGCTCAAAAGTGTGAACTAACATGATAATATGACGAAAATAGGTAGGCTTCAAAGGCTCAAACGGTCCAAAATAATGGCCTATATCACTTCCTAAGCTTAATATGAATATTAACACAGCTTCAAATAAATTCAGAAAAATATCTGATGTAATAATCCAAAATTTGATTTCATTCTCAGTATATGACCAAAATAAAGAATAATGAGATCTAATAACAAATAATAATGCGCACATCAAAGAGAATAAGAATTATTTATAACCTTCAGAAAAATCGAATGGCTCAAAAGCTTACTTGGTCATAAGTCTCCACTGGTATTCCTCCAGTGATTACTTTACTCATGAATATTTATCTTTTTCAAGCTAATATTAACATGGCTGTGTAAAAATTTTCCAAGCATAAATTTCACAAAATTCATTTGGAAAAATATGATATAAAAAATTTTAATCCACATATTAATGCTAAAAATCAAAGATTTTTTCAAATTTGTTTTTTTTTTTAGACTAAAAAACAAAACATAAGACTGATTTTTTTTTTTCAAATTGACTCTAAAACGGACACAAGACTGAAAACAAACACAGTGTAACCCCCTAATACCCCCAAATTTAAATTGAACATTGTCCTCAATGTTCCCTAATCTACAGTAATCAGGTGCAAATTAGAAAAAAATATCAGAATAGAACAACTTCAGTTCAGGAAAAAAAAAATACCTGAGAGGGCTCTCTTCATTCAAAACGTGCAAAAATAAATAAATACAAAAACACACATCAAAGACAAAGACACTATATGGACTCAAAACACAAAAACTGACTCAACAGAACTGAAAACCTAAACTAGTCAAATATCGAAACATATATAGAGATTCAGACAAAATTAAAAAAACCTAACCCAGATAGACTAACAAACAACCTCAAAAACACGAACAATCAAATCATAATCTAGTTATCAAATACTCACAGAATTTTTTTTTTAATGCATCCTAATCTAACAATGCAATACTCAAAGCAAATATGCAAACAATAATAAAAAAACTAAGCTAATGCATGAAACTAATACCTTAATATGCATGAGCAAATTAAATATACAATTTTTTTTAATTTTTTATATGCAAAATAAATGTAAGACAACTTAAGAAAATCTATATGAATGCATGAAAAATTAAAAATTTAAAGAAAAGAGATTTAGGCACTTACTTTAACTTTTAGTGTTTACTTCCGTAAAAATTTTAGAGCGTACAATTAAAATTCCTGAAAAATAGAATATCATAAACTTTGGTGAAGATTCTGAATCTCATAAAAATGCATGAAACCTAATCTAAATGCAATTTCCTAATGTTATAACTAGTGGAGGAAATTAAATGATTGGAACCTAATTATGAACTCTAAATTAAATTAAGACCATAAAAATTTCTAAATTAATATCCACCAAATTAATCTAAATCAGATTTCAAATAAGTTCAAAGTTGATCCAATTTTATTTTTTATTTTTGTCTTTTTTAAAATTTTTAGATGGAACTTTCCAAATTTAGATCTACTTTCTAAAAATAGAATATGACTAAATTGGATTAAAATTCTAAGATTAGAAAACGCTAAAAATAGAAAATAGATATTTTTGAAAGTTTTTAAAAATAGAAATCTCTAAAAATAAAATTTTTCAAAATTTAGCAGTGATTCCAAATTTAGATAATCTCCTAATTATTTTTAGAACTTCTAAATAAGGTAACATTCTAAAATTAGAATTTCTAAGAAAAATAGAAACTTCTAATTTTAAAGAGTTGCCAAAAATAGATATTTCTAAAATTAAAATTATTTCTAAAAATAAATAATTCAATGGCTATTTTTTTAAGTTCCCCGGCAACGGCGCCAAAAACTTGTTGTGCAACTTTTAAATTTATAACTCGCAAGCGCATGAACCATTTAAATAGTATAGCGATTAAGTGCAAGGTCGAACCCATCGGAACTTAGGAAAATATATCCATGAAAATTATACCATTGAATGAAGTATTTTTAAGAATTATAGGAATTATGGAGATAAATCATAAATATGAAATAATTTATCTAATCTATAAGTTTTAATCTTAATTTAGAAACATTCTACATTTAAATAAAGAATCTAACAGTTTAACTAATTCTCAATGGGAGAGGGCTAGTATTTATAGATGAAAGGAGGTGGAATGAATGGATTGGATTTAAAAATTTAAATAAATCAAGGGACACATGGAAGACTGATATGATTTGTGTTAAATATGGAATGACTTAAAGGAGGCAAGGAGCTAAATTCGTATAAGGAATTAAAAATTTAAATAAATCAAGGGACACATGGAAGACTGATATGATTTGTGTTAAATATGGAATGACTTAAAGGAGGCAAGGAGCTAAATTCGTATAAGGAATTAAAAATTTAAATAAATCAAGGGACACATGGAAGACTGATATACCATCTTACAGCTCAGTTTTGACTTTGTTAACGTCCGAATTAGGAAAAGTTGTAAACTAAAAAGTTGTAGCCCTTAAACTCTTCTTTCCAACGCAAAAAGAATAAAAGCAATCGGATATTGGAGTAGAAATTTATGACCAAAAGACTGAACATTTATCAAACCTTCTTTATTTTTCTCCCTTCCTTATTTTCTTTCTCTTCCTTAATCCACTTGCCAAATTCGAAAATCCCCTTATATTGACTTCTAAATTTCGAATTTCCTCTTAAGATAATAAAAATAGTCTTCACATATGTGGATTTTTTCATAGGATTTTCTTTATGAGCTTAATAATTGGGCCTTTCAAATATGGAAAATCTAATAATTAATTTTACCACTTACAATCAATTCTAAAAATGTACTAAATTAATCCAAACTCTCATAAATGGATTTGAATTAATAAGTTTACAAATAAAACCCCTAAAATTGTGGTAAAATAATTATTAAAAATTCTAACTTTCCAAAATATAAACTTATGCCCATAAATTGCAAAATTCTCCTTTTTAATTCTCATATCTTGCATTTCCCTTTAAATCCTGCAAAACATCCAAAATCTAATTAAACATATCATAAAACACACAAAACAAGGGGCTAACTAGTCCAAATATAAGGGTAAAATTGTCATTTTCCTATGCTCATCAATTAACATTTAAATCTACACTCGTAGATGCCTGTGTAGTAATTTTATTCGAACAAGTTTTCTTTGTATGACCAATATTTTTATATAACTCACATCTTCTTCCATTTAGTTGATTCTCTAAAATCTCAAATGCAGAAGGATCTCGACGTGTAGATGTTTGGCCCTATGAAGAATTCCTTGAATGTGGATGACGTCCTCTAGAATATTGCATAATAGGGTGACTAATTGACTTATCATGGATGGCAAGATTTTAGAGATGATTTAGGAGCACATCTTGATCATACAAAGACAAATGTCCATATTTGTTCTTAATACCTTCAAAGTGTATATCTAATATATCCTCAGGCCTCTGCTTTACAGCATTCAAGTCGTCAAATGAGATTAAGTCAATTCTCCATTGTGGGTGTATATCACCCAAATGTAATTTGTCCATCAATTACATTTTGTGCGTACACGGTAGACCCATTGAAGCTGTAAACTCTTCCGTACAAATTGGTGAAAATGATCGATTCAAAAGCGTAGCATATTGGTTGTAAACCTCATTCATTTTGAAATGAGAAACTTTGTTGTTCAAAGAAAGGAATAGACACATCATATGGAAACCGAATCTTCTCATCCTCAAGTTGAATATTGAACTCTTCAAATTGATTTTCAATAACATGCGCTGTCTTTCTTTGGACAACATATAGGTCAGCAGTAGATGTAGTTAAGTAGTTTACTGCATGCGAATCATGTCTGAAATTTTGTTTGAATGCCTCAAACGCTATATTGAATGCTTTTCGGTTGGGGACTCAATCAGGTCATTCCATTCGGTAAAAAATGCATTCCAATTTTCGATTTTCTTAAACATAGGTTTATAATGAACAACAATATTCTTGTTGATGTGCCAAGAATACAAAATATGTATAGCATTAGGGAACTCCAAATCAACGACATTCTTTAACGCCAATTCCCTTTCAGTCAAAAGAACTTGTCGATTATGCTCCACTCCAAAGATCTTTTTAAACATCTGTAATGCCCATACATAATCTTCAAATTTCTCATTTCGTAGAAATGGAAAGCATGAGCAGAAGTTCTTATTGAAACTTGTCACACCAACAATATGAAGTAATGACATATGATATTTATTGGTTTTGTACGTGCAATCCATTAGAAGGACATTATGGTAGCTCTTGGTAAGTAAAATGGATGTTGGATGTGCAAAAAATAGATATGACAAATGACCATCACTGTCATGGTCAAGAAAATAGTGGTAACCACCTTCCTAAAGATTTTCTATCAGAGCTTGAATTGTAGTTCGATGCCTTAGTTGCTCTTTTCGAAGCGCAAAACAAAAGTTGTGCAAATCAGCCCCTGATATTCCAATATTTGGATTTTGATTTCTAAGGGTTGTCAAAATTTGCCGTGGTAGTATATTGCAACTCCTCATTTCAATGATCATTCTTTTCTCACCATCTGAAAAACATCTTTTACTTGGATGACCTAATAATACCTCCGATATATCATAATTGTTTTCCAAATTCTTTATGGTCAATTTCAATGACCTATCAACAATCTGTTTTCCTTTCACTTGAAAAAGACAATTGCATTGGTGGGAGTATGCTTTCATTTTTCTCGCATCATATTCTACGCTAATCGTGCTGCAGTATTTACCTCCTCTATCGCACTTAATGACTACTTTCTTTTCCTTATTACATGACATCTTTATGCTAGTAACAAATCCTTATTCAAAAGCGATATTCTTAACATAATTTATAAGGTCCTCACGACTTATAAAACATCCCTCAACAAACTCCATGCCACTTGAGGATTAAAAACTACAACTAAAGTACTATTAATAATGAGATAAGAGAGAGAATTACCTCCGATTCGAGATAAGAGATCCAGACATTAGCTTAAGAGAAACAACTTCGAACCGAAATAAGAGATTGAGAGAGTGTGTTTAAAGGAAGGTTTAAGAGAGAAGGGATTGAAAATGGAGTTTAAGGGTTTTGGATTGAAAATGGGTTTAAGGGTTTTTGATTGAAAATGTGTTGAAAATGGGATCTTAGGGGGAACTGTTTGAAAATGGTGGTTCAAAATAGGGTTTAAGGTTTTGGGATTGAAATGGGATTCAAGGGTTTGGGATTGAAAAGGGGGTTGAAAATGGGGTTTTAAGGAGAAGTCTTTGAAGAAGGTGGTTCAAAATGGGGTTTAAAGATATGGGATTGAAATGGGGTTTAAGGGTTTTGGATTGAAAATGGGGTTTTAAGGAGAAGACTTTGAAGAAGGTGGTTCAAAATGTGGTTTAAGGGTTTGGGATTGAAATAGAGTTCAAGGGTTTGTGATTGAAAAGGGGGTTGAAAATGGGGTTTAAGGGAGAAGGGATGCAGAAAAGGGTTCAAGGGCGAATGGAGAGGAAGAGGGAGAGGGAAACCACGGTTTAGGATTTTGAATGGAATAAAATGAGTAGAATTTAGTGGAGGATCAATTATATAAATTGTCATTCGTTCGAATGAATCAGTCAATTCATTCGAACGAATGACATTCGAAAGAAGGACTGTCATTTTCTAGTCATCTCTGATACATTCTTTCGAATGAATCAGTCAATTCATTCAAACGAATGACATATAAGATGTTATTCGTTCAAATGAATGGGTTGATTCATTCGAACGAATGACATTCGAGAGAAGGACTGTCATTTTTCAGTCATCTCTGATACATTCGTTCAAATGAATCAAGCTATTCATTCGAATGAATGCATGTCTATATGTCATTCGTTCGAATGAATGAATTGATTCATTCAAACAAATGAACATATCTGTCATTCATTCGAATGAATCAATCCATTCATTCGAACGAATGAAATTTGAGAGAAAGATTGTCATTTTCCAATCCTCTCTGATACATTCGTTCGAACGAATGAACACCTTTTGCACATTTATAAGAATGAATGGATTTTACACTTGGGCATTCGTTCGAATGAGTCAAAATCTCAGTGGGATACATGTATTCATTCGAACAAATGCCGAAATGAACTTGGCATTCGTTCGAATGAGTCAAAATCTCGGTGGGATGCATGTATTCATTCGAACGAATGTAGAAATGAACTGGACATTCGTTTGAATGAATGAAAATGGCGAGGCTATGCGTCCATTCATTCGAACAAATGCCGAAATGAACTGGGTAGTGATTGGGATATGCGCGAATTAACTGGGATATGCGTGTTACCCCTTTTACTGCCATCATTTAATGGGCGGGGGCCCACCAACAAATTTATGGATATGTGCATTACCCCTTTTCGACGGTTTTGATATTTTATTTTTATTTTAGGGCGAAGGTAGGAAATCATCGCAAGTACTAAGTACTGCTTAAGTGGTTGAAATTATTATTTCTACTAAAAAAATCAAATGTAAAGAATTTATTTTGAATAATTTAATAACATTTGTAATAATTTTTTTATGATTTTAATTTTCTTTTCTAATGCATTTTTTTAAAGAAAGCAAGTAGATCTTCTTCTCCTTTAACATAAGAGGAGATGGACAAAGGTGTTCTTAGAGAATCTTAGGGGTGAAACTAAGGTCGGGTTTTGACCTGACCCGACTCGAGAAATCTACCGGGTTGGATCATGAAAGTCGGGTCAACAGGTCAGGTCAGGTTGAGAAAATAGAAACCCGCATATAATTCGGTTTGGGTTGGATTGGATTTTATAAAACCCAACCCGACTCGGCCCGATTTCAGCCCTAGAGAATCTTTTAATCTTGAAGACTCATTAGCTTTTTAAGAATTCTAGAAATCTATTTACATTTGTATAGTTTTTAATCTTTAGGAAGTATATATATCGGACAAGAATATATATTAAGCAAAATTTTATCATTTTTTAATCATTTTAATTATGTCATTTTGTTCTTTTAAAATCAATAATAAAAAGAAAAAAAATTCAACAGTCATAATCACATAACTGAGCTAGTTAGATGAAAGTGAAATTTTATAAAGTTTCTTTTTGACTCCATGAAAAACCTCTAGCCATGTAGTATTTATATCATGGTAGTGATAGTTCTCTATTTATCATGTGTCAAGACTCGAGTAAAATTACAAAAAGCAAGTCATCAATTCTTTCCTCTAATTGCTTCTAATCTATGATTCTAGAGTGCACTCCTATTAATCTAGCCATTTGTTTACTATAACCTAATAAAATTTTAAGATATCAATTTTCACTATAAAATAAACGATCCTAACAATTAAATTAATCACTCATTAAAAACTAAATCATTTTCTAAATAATATGAAGATTAAAATCTTTAATAATTTATTTTCATTTTATACTCTCCAAAATAAATTCTCAATCGTATAAAAAAGTTTTATGAAGATTCTGAAAATTTGATGGGTTTTATATGTATCGGTCCAGATTATCTTTATCGGCCGAAATTTTTTAAGAGAAACTTTCTCTTATATATTAAATTCATTATTACTTTAGTAAAAGTAAGTTATTTTACATTTTATACTTTTGAATATATATTGTTACTGTGATATATAAGTTTTTCAAACAAATGTGATCTATAGGCTGATGTTAAAAATATGAGTTGAAATTCTAAAATCTAATGGGTAGATAAGCAGATGATTTTTTTTTATACCCTAAGTAGGTAAAAGGGAAATGTTCAAAAACAACATCCCATTATTAAAATATGTTTTATACTAATGACTCATTCACTAATATATATTAATAAGGTTGATGTCTTATGGAGAACAATTTATACAATAAAAATAACGTGAACCTAATCATATCCCTTTTTTCCTGAATTTTTAGAGTTTACGAAATTTGTGTCAATTCATTTTTAAACCTCACGTCCAAAATACAGATATGCTGCCATCAGATCTTCTTCTCAACTTTATATTAGGTGATCGGGAAAGTTTCTGTCCGCAGGACCCACCATACCCCTTCTGTTTTTTTATGGTTTATCCATCTGTACCATCAGATCTCTGATCGGACTCGCGTGGGACCCTCCTCTAGCCATTTTCTTCCGCTATTGCTTGGGGCGACCGAAACCCAGTGTTGTGGGTTTTTTTCTTAGATCCAAACGGATCATTCACTTCTCCACCTAGGATCGACACCACCATGGTCTCCCCTGGCCACCTCTCTATGCTTAAGGAAGACCTTGAGTTTCGGTCAACGGTGGAGCCCTTTGACCGATTTTCTTCTCCCCCTTCGCAAACCATTCGACAGTACTGTCCTTCGAATGAAAATGAGTTCGGTAGATGCTGCTGTGGTTTGAAGTGGAAGGGGAAAAGGGTAAATTCACCTGAGATTTTGAAAAAGGGTGTGTAGGAAAGGAAATCCCAGGTGTCTGTATGGCTCCCCTTTTTTTATACCCTAAGTAGGTAAAATGGAAATGTTTAAAAACAACATCCCATTATTAAAATATGTTTTATATTAATGATTAATCTTATAATTATGCACACATCTCATTCACTAATATATATAATAAGGTTGATGTCTTATGGAGAACAAGTTATACAATAATAATAAAGTGAACCTAATCATAGCCCTTTTTCCTAAATTTTTAGAATTTATGACATTTGTGTCAATTCATTTTTAAACCTCACGTCCAAAACACCAATCTCATGGCTGTGAGCTTGTGATTTTCTTTGTATGGTTATAGTACATGGATTAGGGCTGAAATCAGGTTGGGTTAGGTCAGGTTTTTTAAAACCCAACCTGGCCCGAGTTACTAATATATGGAACTTGACCCAACCCTACCTGAACTTTTGACCCGACCCAACCCGAATTATAACCCGACTCAACCCGAAACTTGACCCGACCCACATTTTGAACCTACTTTACCCTACTTTTTATTGGGTTGAGTCGGGTCGGGCTTGATCGGGTCGGGTCGAGTTAACCTAAAAATCTCTCAACCCAACCCGACCCGAATTCAATACGGATTTTTGACTTCTCAACCAGACCAGACCCGCTGACCTGACTTTCATAACCCGACCCGGATGATTTTCTGGTCAAGCTCGGACAAAGGTTAAAACAAAGAAGGATATAGGATATAGCAAAGTGTCCGAGAATAGTTGAGATAAACAAATAATACTCCGGGCTTTATTCTTTCAACTTCCTTTTTTTTACTACTTTTTTTTTTCTTTCATTTTTTTATTTTTTTCATTTTTTCATTTTTTTTCTTTCAATACTCTTTCTTTGACATATAACATTGAGCTCTCTTTTTCATTTTTTTTTGAAGAGACATTTATTTTAATACTGCATTCACCCTTTCTTCAATAATTACTATCGTTACTAATTCTCAAGACAACTAGGGTAAGGGATGTAAATGGGCTATACTCCTAAATGGAGTAGGATGAAGATAATTGGCTGACAAAGAAAGGCTATATAAAAGGCTCAAAGGGTTAACTAGCAGAAAATATTACTTTGGGTAGGTTAGAAAAGCTTAAACAATCCAAAGAAAGCCTATAATCATCTCTTAGGGCTCATATGGTTATTCAGCTTCCATAAATTTAAAGGATTTCAAGTGTAGCATTCAAGTGATGCTCTTTTCAGTAATTAACCAAAATGAAAGAATAATGAGACTAACAACAAAATAATGCGCTTACAAAAAAAAAATGAATTTATTTATAATAATCCTCCAAAGATGAATGTTTCTAATCTCACATGGGTTATAAGTCTCCACTAATTTTCTTCCAGATTTCTAGATTATACTCACTCTTTAACTTAGACTACATCTATGCGGCTATTGTGAAATGCAAAATTGTTTTGAGTTTGAAATTCATGAAACACCTTTAGAAGGAAGATAGTATAATGATCTAAGGATTTAAAAATTTGTTAGTATGCTAAAGCATCAAAGGTACATAACACATGTTTCATCATTCAAAACATTGAATATTGGAAAACTTAATTCTCATCATTGCAAAGGATTTTTTTTTCCAACAAATTCTAACTACTTGCCAAAAAAACTAAAGAGACCCCCCCCCCCCCAACCTAAGGTAAACATTGTCCTCAATGGGAAAAATTCATACAGAAGATCATGAAAGACATGTTTATGAAAGGAAAGCACAAAAAGAGGGATGGACATAACTTGAAAGGATGAAGAATCTACAAAGCTACTTTCTATAATTCGTTAGAAAGAATAAAAACAAAAGAAAATAATAAAACCAAAAAAATGAAGATTGTAGAAATCAAACCAAATAGACACAATTCTAGAGGGGTGAACTCTCCATCTAACATATAATACTCGACGATGTATCTTTCTAGAGGGTTTGGCATTGTTTTGATCTAATTGTGAGGAAATGACCACAGGGAATGTCTCTGCTGGACCTTGGAATGTATCCTTGCGTTCAACAGGTAGAGGTTTTAACTCAAAGTGTTAACATGATATCTACAAGGTTAACTTTTGGTGCAAAGCCACACTCGACTCAGACTTATAAAAGTCATAATTACTCTTTGTCTACTTGTCGAAGTCATCATTACTCTTTTGTCTTTGAAAATTCCTCAAGTTTGCAAACCTTCTTTGGAATATGTTGGTCTACATATTTCCGCTTTGTAGAGTGGTGAGTCTTGATATGTTTTTGTTGCGAATCAGAAGAGTTTGAATTGTTTATCTCAAATTAACCCCTAAGATTTGATTGAGGTTACGTAGGGAACTCGCCCTTTTCTTGAGTGCTCAACGTAGAAGTCAACTTGTTGAGTGAACTCTTCAAGTCATTTATGGCTGGTATTGTCTGATACTGACCTTGCATGAATGCCTGCATTGTCCCCTCAAGAGTGTTTCTTATATGGAGGCACATAAAGAGTAGAAGTGGAATGCTCTTGATGAGAGTTGTGTGCATCAGACTCATTTCTCCAACCGGGATTATGGGCAATGATGGCATTTGTTTTTTCAGTGGCTATGACCAAGTGTACTTTCCCAAGTTCCATGGCTTCTACTGGTCTTGTCTGGTCTGGTCAAACTGGCTATCTTTACATTTTCATCATCATCTCCTCCAAGGAGATGCACAGTCATGGCATTAGACTCGGTCTCATCTGGCTTATTAGATTTTTCACTGTTGTCCCAAGATTTACCATTTTCAGCTAATTGGTCAAAATAAATCCAAGCCTCTTTAGGATCTTTATTGTGTATCTCACCATTGCACATCGTTTCTACAAATTGACGCAATTGAGAATTTAAACCTTCATAAAAAAAATTGATGGTGCGCAAAAGTTCATAGCCATGGTGTGGGAAAGTTGGCAATAATTTTTTAAATCGCTTCCAACATTGGAAAAATGTTTCATTTTCTTTTTGAGAGAAATTCCTGATGTTTCTACTAATAGTATTAGCCTTATGGATAGGGAAGAATTTTTTCAGGAATTCTCATTGCATTTCCTACCATGTGCCGATAGATCTCGGTCTCAGGGAGTTAAGCCAGTATTTTGCTTCCTCTTTTAAAGAGAAGGAAAACAAATTTAGCCTTACCATATCATCACTAACATTTTGATTGTGCAAAGTAGCACAAACCTCTTTGAACTCGTTCAAATGTAGGTAAGGACTTTCGGAATCTAAACCATGGAACCTGTTACACCCGATTTTATGTCAAAAGTGTCCAAATTAATAGGAGAAATTATACATGGTGGAGAAATTGATCTTGTTGATTGCAAATTTCATGCAAAATTTCATTTTCCCCATGATTACCACCATTTTCAGCCATGGTGCCATGTGTGTGAGAGTACATGAAAATCAAATGAATTGCCAAACAAATATTCAGAATTTATTCTTACTAAACGACCACGTTGATCATGCACCAACATAATCAAAATTGCAACGTACGAGAAGAGATGAAAGATTGAAAGAGTTACCCGATATATACATATATATATTGAAGTCAGCCCGATGCTTCTTGTTCTTCTGTGGATTCTACAAAAAATAGGGAGAGATCAGAATGTTTCTAAAGAGATTCTTAGAATGAATAAAGGTGTTTCTTCCCTTGTTTTATCACCTCAAATAGATCTGCACACACAGAAAAAAAAAATAATAACTCTCCTTTCTGTCTTCGCTTTCTCTCCCGGTGGTTGAGTGAGCTAAAGCTTCCTTTCAATAGGGTAATTTAAATTATGGCGACAAAAGAAAGGGTTAATTCTGGAATTAAAAAAAAATAGGAAGCTCTTTGTCTCACTTATCAAACGTAAGTGCTTTATAACACGAATGCTCGCGATTAGGATTGATTCCATATCAACTAGTAATTCCAAAGAGGAAGAGTCGATTAGGAGAGTGGTAACCTGCAATGCGGTACTCTTGGGACTTCCTTTGATTGCCCGAGATTGGCTTATGTTTGACTATTTCGGTGTCTAACACATACGCGAGGCCATAGATAAGGTTAAGGTTTAGGAGAAGGCTAAAAATAAAATTAAAATAATGGCTTTCTACAGCTAAATGACGAGGAAATGGTGAAGAAAACGTCGACAATCCCATGGAATCAATCATGCAATGAGGATCGTGTATCTCCTCATGAACTCAAACATCTGTCGGCGAAAAACCCGACATTCTTCCCTATTGCGACAAAAGTTGTTGATAGTCCAGCAAAGGACCCACACACTTTGGATGTCATCGTCATCCGCCCCAGCAGAGATCTTATGCATAGAGATCTACCAACTACCACGGACTCCATTTCCAAAATGAGGACCTTCACTACCTACCTTGGTGTGGCATCCCGGCCTGACAAGGATCGTTCCGAAATCCATCAGCAATTCCGAATGATCCATCCACAAGCTCGTTACACCTAAATCTTATGAATCACAACTTGACTCGTGGCACTTGCCAATCCTCCCCTAAAGTACATCCAAAATACTCATACATAATACATTTACCCAGGAAGGGTAACAACACTCACATGAGTCATCAAGCTCTACTCACTTCCCAATAACACGTTGGAGTTCAGTTGGTTGCACCTATGCGTACTGCATTCAACCTCCACGCATTCTCTATGAGAGAAGTAAAAACCCAGGCTCCAGACCATTCCGATTTGAAGGTGCCTCACAGGGTCTTCCAGATTTTAACGGGGAAAAGAAAGGAGGAGATGCCCAAATTCTCACTCTTGGTAATGTTTTGAATAGGTTAGGAGTAACGGGCTGGGACAATATGTTATGAAAAATGGTTTCCATTGTAAATTGCTTTCATTACTATTTACAAACTTTTCTTCTAGAAACTAATTTTCATGATACAGTTTTTTTCATAACTTGTAAGACATTGGAATATAAATGAGGGATAAAAACCAATTTCTATTACTTGAAGATTTTAAGACTGAAGACTCAATGATGAATCAATTTTTTTTTCAATTTGATCAAGGCCCAATATCCAATCCAACCACAAAACATGACCTCGTCCATAACATAATCAACCTTACTATGACGAGAGATTGATGCGGACATATGTGGACGTAATCAAAATTTTAATTTTGACCCGGGTGGGTATGTTAGCAATTTACCAAGCTCGGGCTCTGATACGAAAGATGAAAATTTTATTTTTGATCCCGGCGGGTGCATGAGCAATTTGGGTCAGCCCAAAGTCAAAGGTGAGCCTCTTTAAAATGGGCCAAAATTTGAAGCCCAATTAAGATGAAGACCCAACATTGGAAGATTTGAGAATCCCAAACCTACTTAAATTGGGACACCTTGTGGAATGGAAAAACAGCTACCACGTGGCTTAGTTTTATTAGGATTTGTTTTTAATTAGTAGTTGTTTATTATTAGGAGTTCCTAATTAGATAAGACTCTTATTTAGTAGGTGTTTATTAATAGGAGTTCCTAATTAGATAGGACTCTTGTGTTTTTATTTAAGGAATTGTAATAGCGAGTTTGGAGGGGAGATTATTTTGATCAATTAAATTGTTATTTTGTTTAGCAAAACGAATGACTGTTTTGTGAAGATTCAAGTGCAAAACGAAGAACTGTTTTGTGAAGATTCAAGTGCAAAACGAAGGACTGTTTTGTGAAGATTCAAGTACAAAATGAAGGACTGTTTTGTGAAGATTCAAGGGTTATTAAAGATATTATTCAAGCTTCCGCTATAATTTGAGGTTGGGTATTCTTAATCCTACCTAGCCTGCATCAGAGATTCAACTCAACCATAAGTAATGACGTGATACATAACCCAATTAACCTGCGCTATGACACAATCAAACTAACTGAACGTAAAGTTTTATGAGTGACCCAATCTAACCAAACACAATGTTTCAGATGCATGACAAGATTTATGATCTAATCCATATCTTATGCTCAAACCTTAGTCATAACTCATGAACTAACTTGAGTTGACTTATGACTTGGGCTTCTAAGATCAAAGTTATAAAATTGAGTCTTCTTTTTTACAGAAAAAGAATCATCAAATAAATCGAAACGACTTGACAGTCGCTCTTCCAAAAGAAGTTCCTCATCCACAGTAAGGCCCATCAGACTAATGACAGGATCACCAACCAATTGGGTCCACTTGTTCAAAATGGCCATAACAATAGAATTTATATGGTAATAATGCAACATGATTTTTAGGCTATAGAACATAATATCATTTGTACACAAATAAATCATGTCACCTGATACTAGCATCCCTATTAGACATGAAATTACACCTTCACACTAGCAACAACTAATAAAAAATAAATATCTGTTCCAACATTCCATTTTTATTCTTATATATTTGATTTGCATGGGGCACTCTTGCATACTCATGGATAGAAAACATCCAGATTTTATGATAGCAAACATCAGAAGGTGGCCTCACACTTGCATGTCAAATGAGCTGGATGGGTATAGAATCATGGGATAAGCTCATTGCTGAGTCTCAGATCCATCTAATCATCCTCAACCATGACTTTATCGCCCATAGTTCGAAGGTCATGTAACAAGCACTTTAAAGTGTCTAAAAATTATATTTATATTTTGTCTCTCTTCTCCAACACACCCTCTTTCAAAAAAAAAAAAAAAGTTCTTCTGTAAGACATCCTTAGCACAGATGTCAATGGGTAGTGACTAAGCATATTTAGTAAACCCCATATAGACAAACTAAATAATTCCAAAACTTGATTTTAACTTTTCCATTCAAACATCTATAACTATATTTGATATAATATTTCATTATCATTGACCAAGTATTGACTTTTTTGAGTCAGTCAAGACTCATCCAAGTAATCAAGTTAACACAAACTAGGGAGAAAAAAAATCAAGTCAAGTTTGAGATTTTAAACCTTGGTAATAATAATCAATATTGAGCCAGATACACATGTACCTGTCTTGAAATATTTTATGCACAACCAACACCAAATAGAAGATGCATCCCTCCAGAAGGAAGAAGAATGAAGTTTCTCAAGAAAAATAGGTTATATGATTGGGCTATTTTAGAAGACAGCATAAACAGAGCTTATGACTCAAACTCCAATACTCAAAAAGAAAAAGGAAAGAGCATAGACTGAATACCAACTATATTTCCAAGAGCCAACCAGAAACCTGGCAATATTAAGCATCCAAACATCCAGAAAATCAAACACCGATGATTTCATTAGGGACATACATTGGGGCTGAACAGTTAACATGACTTCTCTCCCTTTCATGGTCTTGAGCACCTATGCCAATGCTAGAAAGAAATGGCCTGCACAAAATTAGCCTGTTGGAATTCTGCTCATGAATTCAAAATAACACAATTGATATCAGGTTTTATTAAGATCACAAGGCTCCCCACATTCTAGGATGCCAAGTAATGCATAAATACATAGGTAGTGCAACAGTACATCTTTTATTCTCACTTAGATCAAGCATTTTTTACATGCATGTAAGTAAAAATTCATGGCTCCAACATCAACATGACACAGGTGAATAACATATTACCATCTTTGGCATAAAACCCTACTCCTCCTCCAGGAGTTTCAGCAACAATTGATCCATCAACTAACTTGTCTTGATACTTCACTGGATGCACAACAAGAAATTTCGACAATACTCTGACACATTAACAGGAATGTGGTGTAGAAAATTCCAAACATAAAGATGCTTTTCAATTGCCCAATTTTAGTGCAATTCTACCTGTAACCCTATTTGTCCTTTCTAGAACTTCTTCTCCTCCAAGAATTCTTACCATTCCGAAATCTGATATTTTGGATACAATCTTTTATCTAATAGAATATTACTTTGCTTCAGATCTCAACGAGTGATTTTCAATCTTGAATCTCGATGAAGATAAAGGAGCCCTCGAGCAATGCCTTCAATAATATTAAAGCGTTTATCCCAGTTTATCAGTTCTTGTTTGGATTAACCTGATGCAAACACCGATTAAACAAGCAAACAAATTTCTTTGAGAAAAATAATTAAAGATGAGTAAATAAGATATAAATGACTTTCAACTTAGTAAGGGGCACAATAAGATATATGAACAATAGAGAATTCAAATTAGGACTTTAAAGTGCTTTAACAAAATTGTTTTCCCGTCTTTTTTATTATTTATATCATCGGCTAAAAGAAAACAACTAATGAAGTTAAGTGAATATTAACAAAATCTAAACCAAAAAGTAAAACATCAAAGCTTTTCTTCGGCATGTATTTATAGAGCAATATCTTGTCTTCACTTTCAATACAACACTTAAAAAGCCTAACGAGATTCCTATGTTGGATTTTATAAATTGTCTAACGCTTCGTTCTTAAACTCCTTCGAACCTTGCCGAAAACTTTTAGAGAGTCTTTTGACAGCTATTTCCTCTATCTGAACGGAACTCTCTAAAAGTTTAGGGCAATGTTCAAAAGAGTTTAAAAGCGTTGATAATTTCCAATGTCCAACATAGGAATCTCGTTAGGTTTCTTGGATGTTACATTAGAAGTGAAGAAAAGATATTGCTCTATAAATACATGCCAAAGAAAAACTTGGATGCCTTCCTTTTTTTGTTAGAATTTGCTAATACCCACTTAATTTCATTAGTTGTTTTCTTTTAGTTGGTGATATAAAGAAGAAAAAAGACGAGAAGAGAATATTGTTAAGCATATTAAAGAATTGAGTTAAAGTGCTTCAAAGTCCTAATTTGAATTTTCTATTGTTCACATATCTTATTATGCCTCTCAGTCAGTTGAAAGTCTTCTATATCTTATTTACTCATCTTTAACCATTTTTCTCAAAGAAATTGGTTTGCTTATTAATGGGTGTTTGCATTAGGTTCATCCAAACAAGAACTGATAGACTAAGATAAATCCTTTAATATTATTGAAGGAATTGCTCGAGACCTCCTTTATCTTCATCGAGATTCAATCGAGATCTGCAATCAAGTAATATTCTATTAGAAGAAAGACTGAATCAAAAAATAGTAGACTTTGACATGGCAAGAATTCTTGGAGGAGAAGAAGTTCTAGTAAGGACAAATAGGGTTGTTGGGTGTCAAAAACACAAACTTAAAACAAAAACTAAAACTAAAATAAATGTAAACACACAAAACCACTTTCGTTAACATTCTTGGTTGCATTTAGTGTATGCAATGAGCCTTTAAACCCCTAGTGGACTAGTTATAGTCTCGTGAAGGTTTCCAGTGATGTTATCCACAAACATCAAATAATCTCTTTGTTCATCTCAGAGAATGTTCTTCCATTAGAATGTAGAGAATTCAAAAACATAGTCAATAAGCTTTGTTACTATAACATAAAAAATAAAAAAAACCCAAAGTTTAAAACACTATCCAACTACTAAAGATAATTCACTAATATTCAAAACTCAGAGTACGAATAGATAGCCCACATGCACATTAGTTTCAGTCTCAAAGTAAAATACAAGCTAAATTTCTATCTGAAACTCGCTTTGCCTCAAATCTCACCAGACTTTCACTCAAGAATAAATCACTCTGAAGTAGGTGTAAATCACTCAAATAATATGTGAGGGGAATAATGTATATCAAAAACAAAGTACCTCACATATAAAAGTTTGAATGACACAATTTGAATGAAAGAAAATAAAATAGTCTCACAAAAGGATGCCAAATACCAAGAAGCTTTAGAAATCACCACACTATCATCCCTACTCATTCTCTTCCACATCCAAGCCACACCACTCCTAAGATCAAAGTAGGACTTTAATAGGATGAAACTTTAGGCTTAGGACAAGGGTTAAAACAAAGAAAGATATAGGATATATCAAAGTGTCCGAGAATAGTTGAGATAAACAAATAATACTCAGGGCTTTATTCTTTCAACTTCCTTTTTTTTTTTTGAACTACTTTTTTTCTTTTGTTTTTATTTTATTTTTCATTCTTTTTTTTATTTTTTTCTTTCAAATACTTTTTTTTGACAAATAACATTGAGCTCTCTTTTTCTTGAAGAGTCATTTATGTTCATACTACATTCGCCCTTTCTTTAATAATTATTATCCCTACTAATTCTCAAGACAACTAGGGTAAAAGATATAAATACTATGTGGTTATACTCCTAAATGGAGTAGGGTGAAGATAACTGGCTAACAAAGAAAGGCTATATAAAAGGCTCAAAGGGTTAACTAGCGGAAAAATTACTTTGGGTAGGTTAGAAAAGCTCAAAAGATCCAAAGAAGGCCTATAATCATCTCTTAGGATTCATATGGTTCTTCGCTTCCATAAACTTAAAGGATTTCAAGTATAGCATTTCAGTGATGCACTTCTCAGCAATTGACCAAAATGAAAGAATAATGAGACTAACAACAAAATGACGTGCTTACAAGAAAAGAATTGAATTTATTTATAATAACCCTCCAAAGATGAATGTTTCTAATCTCACATGGGTAACAAGTCTCCACTAATTTTGATTTCTAGATTATACTCACTCTTCAACTTAGACTACATCTATGCGGCTATTGCAGAGTACAAAATTGCTCTGAGTTTGAAATTCATGAAACACCTTTAGAAGAAAGATAGTATGATGAACTAAGGATTTACAAATTTGTTAGCATGCTAAAGCATCAAAGTTAAATTAACACATGTTTCATCATTCAAAACATTGAATATTGGAAAACTTAATTCTCATCATTGCAAAGGATTTTTTTTAACAAATTCTAACTACTTGCCAAAAACAACTAAAGAGACATCCTACACCCCCCAACCTAACGTAAACATTGTCCTCAATGTGAAAAATGCAAACAAAAGATCATGAAAGACATGCTTATGAAAGGAAAGCACAAAGAAAGGGATGGGCGTAGCCTGAAAGGATGAAAAATCTCCAAAGCTACATTCTGCAATTTCTTAGAAAGAACAAAAACAAAAGAAAATAGCAGAATCATAAAAAATGAAGACTGTAGAAATCAATCCAAATAGACAAGGTCCTCCAGAGGGGTGAACTCCCCTCTGACATATAATACCCGATGATGTCTCTCTCTAGAGGGTTTAGCATTGTTTCGATCTAATTGTGAGGAAATGACCACTGGGAATATCTCTGTTGGACCTTGGAATGTAAACTTGAGTTCAGCCAGTAGATGTTTCAACTTTAGTGTTGGCATGATATCACAAGGTTGTAACTTTTGGGGAAAAGGGGTAAGAATCGAACATTACAAAGCCACACTCGACTCAAACTTATCAACGTCATCATTATTGGGAAAGTGAAGGTGTAAATCCCGTTTTTCTACACAGCACCAACTTGCAGCTCAATTTTGACCTAATAAACGTCCGAATCACGAAAAAGAATCAGGTCATTCAGACATCAAAATGAAAATTTATGGCCAAAATACTAAGATTGTGTCAACTTTCCTTGCAAAGTCCTTTCTAAATTCGATTTTTAGTGCTTATCGCCTCTAATTTGGGATTCCAAACGAAATTAACTTGCTAAATTCTCCCCAAAATCTTCCTCCACTCATCTTGGCTGTTGAATTATAGTGTACACTTGATCACCACAGATTGGCAGGCCGGGTCAAGTTCTCTACAATGAAAACACATGCAATTAGTTGTTTTAATTAAATTACACTTATTTATGTGTAAATAGAAAAAATATATGCAAATTATATGCGATAATGTCTATCAAAATGAAGATAATAATGCAATTTAAGTGATTATCATTGGGACATAGTAAGTCATGACTAAGTATGCGAAAGTAAATTCCTCTTTTGCTAGGTACTAATTAACATACCAAAACACATTAGAGAACTGCTTTAATTAAGCTCTACAAGTAAAGATTGTATGAGGAATGATCAAGTGCAACATGTATGCGTTACAATACTATCAAGGTATGTTGTACGAGATTATCAACATTGAGTTTCTTTCTAAAGCCCATACTTATAAGTTCTAACAATCTAGATTTTTATCGTTTCATTGGAAAGCCAAAACTCCATAAAACTAATACTTTCAACCCATTAAAAGGAAAAAACATTGTTTCAAGCAAAGTCTAATTATTCAGTTATTGTTAATGTGTCTAGTGGCTATAAGTCATCAGTTATTGTTAATGTGTCTAGTGGCTATAAGTCACCCGAGTATGCCTCATTGGGTCTTGTTCCCCCCAGGACACAGAAGCTACCACCAAGATGATGAAGAAGAGGAACAGGTAGTGCAGATGCATTTGGTGGAAGGGATGGTTGGTGAATGGGAGACGGATAAACTGGGCAAAGTTGTAGATGGTTTTAGCGAATGGGCGATGGCTAGTAGCGGTGGATCTGAAATGGGTGATGGTTGGAACGACGGAAAGCTTGGCAAATCAACTGGTAGGGGTAGCATGGCAAGTTGTGACTTGTAAAAAATGAATAAAGAAAAAGTTCATTTTTTACATATTATCTTTTTAAAATTCTAATAAATGAATAAAAAATATCAGCACATCTTTTCATAAAAAATCATAATTTGTTCCTTAGTGACGTGAAATACATAATACAATAAACTATTATAACAGTTTAATAAATAACGACAAAAAAAAAATAATATTAAGAACCCATTATTTCAAGTCAAAACAGAGTCCAAACACTTAATTCCTACCTGTAAAAAAAACCCAAATATCTCTTCATACAAACTCATAATATGTTCAAAATGGTCGTTAACTAAAGTGAGAAATTCTACAAAAATTTTGACAAAATTATGTATGTCTCTCGAACAATCTACAATTTTAGAAGAGAACTTAAACAGAGCTTATGACTCAAACTCCAATACTCAAAAAGAAAAAGGAAAGAGCATAGACTGAATACCAACTATATTTCAGAGAGCCAACCAGAAACCTGGCAATATTAAGCATCCAAACATCCAGAAAATCAAACACCGATGATTTCATTAGGGACATACATTGTGATGCGGACATCGGTGACAAAAAAGATGAGATTTTAGCCTTGACATTAGATTTTTATGAGAAGTTCCATGGGATGTCCAATAAAAATGAATCCTATCACTTGGACCATGGAACTCAGCCCAAGAATAGGCCCAGCAGAGTGGCCCAGCAGAGCAGGCCCAATGGGGTTAAAGAGGTGCAGAAAGTTGTGAATTAGAATCCTAAGTCAGCTAGGATTTTAATTAAATTAGGACAGTTTCTTTGCCTTGTTTTATTAGGATTATTGTTAGTTTAATATTTGTTTTCAATTAGGATTGTGAGGGTCGGCTCACAAAGTGTTTTTCTTTTTTGGTTTTCCTAGTTTTCAGTCGGTAGAATCAATTATAAATTCAGTTGTAAAAAGCCCTTGAGGGGACCGAATATTTTTGATGAATAAAATTTAGTTTTCTTTTTTTCCACAAAAACAGGGCTGTTTTGTGAGGAGTATATTGGCTGCAACACATTGCAGGTTTTTCTTCTAAAATCAAGCCAAGACTTGGGGTTTCTGCAGCCATCGCAGCAACATATTGCTGTTCATCTGGGTAATCAAAGCAGGTTGCCGATCGTTTGATTCCTGCAGGTTAGATCCGACTGTATCAGCCCAGGCCAGTTGGGCGATTCATAGCAGAGCAGGGTTGAGGACAAGTGACATCCCCCCCCTTTCAGAACTAGTTCTGATCCAGCGTATATTGATATCTTGGCGATTTTCGAAGCTGCAATTTCAGACCCGTGATCTCTGTGTGCAGGACAGACGCAAGGTAGGGAAGAGCTAATTCTTGTAGAACCAGATCCAGTCTTCAAGAACGGCAGTTGTAGAATTGTCTTCAGTGCTTGTAGGAAACCATCGTGTAGCACTCCTTGCTGGTTTCTTGAATTGGCTTGCCACCAGTCAACATTCATATTGGAATATTCTTGTCACTTTCTGATTCATGATTCAGCAAGCCAACGTTTTTCTCAAGGGTTAGTATTTCACCCAGTTACAGGTCATTTAAATTCTATTTGGGTATTATATTGAGATCGGGCTATTCAAGTCATTGACAAGCTTCCGCGTAAGTCGGGTTACGACTGTCTTATTTATTAGCCTACACCAGAGTGGTATTCAGAGCTTTTGAGTTAATTGAGACTCCGACATCGATCTTACCTGTGAGTGGCTTATTTTATCACCAATATTATTTGCTGCAAGACTCTT
Source organism: Chimonanthus praecox (assembly GCA_022113865.1). Taxonomy (NCBI): domain Eukaryota; kingdom Viridiplantae; phylum Streptophyta; class Magnoliopsida; order Laurales; family Calycanthaceae; genus Chimonanthus; species Chimonanthus praecox. Next base: position 34,657,882 of record CM039094.1, read on the forward strand.
TTGTTCTTTCACTGAGTTATGGCACGACGTTATAATTTTCGTCCTCGTCAAGCACGGACGGATGGCGGGATCCCTACAAATTCCGTTCCTCGGGTCAGAAGTGCTCCAAAAAGTGGCCCTACTCATCCGATGGGCAGTTCTTCAAGTAGTGGTCACCCCAGTTCGACTCAAAATAAGAATCTAAATATGGATTAGATAGTTCAGATGATGGCTAATATGGCACAGGATATAGCAGATTTGAAGAGACAAAGCAATCAGCGTCCCCCTACCATTCCTTCCGTTCATAACAGTCATTCATCATCGTTAGACGAGACACCACCTCGTTCTCCCTCTCCTCCTAGACGTCGACACAGATATGTAGACAGACGTCCAGAAAGGGACCATAAACCAAGTCTTGATTCATATGGCATTCGAGTTGACATTCCAGATTATTCAGGCAGTACCGAGCATGATGAGTTCGTCGAATGGATCGAGGCAATTGAGAATGCTTTTGATTGCAGAGAAGTTCCGGATGACATGAAAGTTAAGTTGGCTTCTTCTAAACTGAAAGGTAGAGCTTTATCATGGTGGCAGAGGATTAAGACTGACAGGCAGAGTCAGGGGAAATCTAAAATCCGAGACTGGCACAGGATGAAGAAATTGATGTTCAACACCTTTCTACCAACCAACTACAAGAAAGAACTATTCTCCAGACTGCAAAACCTTAAGCAAGGTAACAAGACCGTAGCAGAGTACACTGAGGAATTCAACCTCCTAGTATCTCGGAACAATCTCTATGAATCAGAAGAGCAGTTGGTCCAACGATACATTGAAGGCCTTCGAACTTCCATAGGAGATGCTGTTATGGCCTTTGATCTACTTGTTTTATCAGATGCATTTAAGAAAGCACTACACTATGAAAAAGTAGAGCGTCGCAAAAATAGGACCTATCAGGCTCCATCTAACAAGCCTGTAGGAAGCAGTTCAGGTACCAATAAAGGTACATCTTCAAAGTTTGTAACTCAGCCGTCATCTTCCAAGCCTAGCAATTCCAGTGGCAAGCGCACAGTGACGTGTTTCAAGTGCAACAGTATTGGGCACTATGCTTCAGAATGCCCCAATCGAGCTATGAATTTGGCCCAAGAAGAGGAACCAGTGGCAGAGATAGAGTCAGAGAAGTCAGATTCCATCCCCGAAGAAGAAATCAATTATGGTGAGTCAGGGGATAATCTTATGATCCAGTATTCTTTGTTCACACCAAAAGAAGAGATCAAAGACGAATGGCTTCGCATTAACCTTTTCCATACATGCTGCACTATCGGAGGCAAGGTATGTCATTTAATCATTGATAGTGGTAGTTGCAGTAACGTTGTTTCACTTGAAGTTGTTGAAAAGTTGAAATTGAAGACTCAAAAACATCCTAGACCCTTCCAAATGTCATGGTTAAAGAAGGGAGGTGAATTTGTGGTAGATAAGAAATGCCTAGTTTCTTTTCAAATTAGGGGAAAATACTACGACGATGTATGGTGTGACGTAGTACCCATGGATGCATGTCACTTGTTATTAGGCAGACCTTGGCAGTATGATAGAGATACCCATCATTATGGCAGCAAAAATATCTACTCCTTCCACAAGGATGGCACTAAGCATATTTTGGGACCTTTGAGAGACTTAGAGAAAGCCCGGCCCAAAAGGGCAAATGTTAATTTGATAACCTTTTCTGAAATACAATTGACCGTGAAAGAGAGAGGAGAATTATTTGCACTTGTAGCCAAGGAAGTGGACACAGCTGAGAAAACCATCCCTCCACTGCTACAACCAATTATGCAAGAATTTGCTGATGTATTCCCTGATGAGTTACCAGCAGGGTTACCACCTATGAGAGACATACAACATTGTATTGACCTCATTCCAGGATCAACTTTACCAAACAGAGCTGCTTACAGAATGAGTCCCACAGAAAGTGCAGAATTGAATCGACAAGTATATGAATTAATAGACAGAGGCTTCATCCGTGACAGTATGAGTCCTTGTTCTGTGCCAGCACTATTGACTCCAAAGAAAGATGGCAGTTGGCGTATGTGTATTGACAGCAGGGCTATCAACAAGATCACTATTCGTTATTGTTTCCCGATCCCGAGACTTGATGATATGCTGGATATGTTAGCAGGGGCAGTAATATTCTCCAAAATTGATTTAAAAAGTGGGTACCATCAAATCAGAGTCAGACTAGGTGATGAATGGAAAACAGCATTTAAGACTAAAGAAGGCTTATATGAGTGGCTTGTTATGCCGTTTGGCCTTTCCAATGCCCCAAGTACTTTTATGAGGGTAATGAACCAAGTACTCAAGCCTTTCATTGGTAAGTTTGTTGTAGTCTACTTTGACGACATTCTTATCTACAGTCGGAATGAGCAGCAGCATATTGATCATCTCCGCCAAGTTTTTGAGACCTTGAAAAAGGAACAACTAACGCGCAAATCCAAAGAAATGTACTTTTATGACTAACGAAGTTATTTTCTTAGGATATGTTGTGAGTACAGATGGCATCAAGGTAGATGAAGCAAAGGTGGAAGCAGTGCGCGACTGGCCGACGCCCAAGAATGTACATGAGGCGCGTAGGTTTCATGGCTTGGCTTCTTTCTACAGACGGTTCGTCAGGAACTTCAGCATGATTATGGCCCCTTTTACGGATTGTTTGAAAAAGGGTGAGTTCCAGTGGACACCAGCCGCAGAAGAAAGCTTTCAGACTATCAAGCAACAGTTGACTGAAGCTCCAGTCTTAGCCATTCCAGATTTCAAGAAGCAGTTTGTGGTTGACTGTGATGCATCTCATACTGGTGTGGGTGCAGTCCTCAGTCAAGAACAACGCCCAGTTGCATTCTACAGTGAGAAGTTGAACGGAGCTCAGAAGAGGTATTCTACATACGACTTAGAGTTCTATGCTATTGTACAAGCCCTCAGACACTGGCGTCATTATCTTCTCCATCAGCCTTTTGTGCTTAACTCTGATCATCAAGCACTGAGTTACATCAACGGGCAACACAAGCTCAACACCCGGCACGCCAAGTGGGTTTCTCTTATACAAGCATTCACTTTTGTCGTACAACACAAGTCTGGAGTTCAAAACAAGGTCGCAGATGCTCTCAGCAGGAGATCAGCCTTGTTGACTCAGATGCGGGTGCAGGTGCTTGGATTTGATACTTTTCAAGACCTATATCAGCATGATCATCACTTTGAACCAATTTGGCAACAACTTAGCCAAAATCGACCTTGTGGCGAATATAGTATGCAGGATGGCTACATATTCAAAGATTCTAGACTATGCATTCCGCAATGTTCACTACGAGAGAGGCTAGTCAAAGAACTACATAGTGGTGGGCTAGCAGGACATTTTGGTAGAGATAAAGACCATGGCACTTGGAAGAGAAGTTTTATTGGCCAAGTATGAAGCGAGAGGTGAGCAGTTTTGTCAACCGTTGTTATATCTGTCAAACAGCAAAAGGACACTCTCAAAATACATGGCTTTATACTCCTCTCCCTGTTCCAGCGGCACCATGGGAGGATGTATCCATGGATTTTGTCTTAGGTTTGCCGAGAACACAACGAGGTATGGACAGCATATTAGTTGTGGTGGATAGATTTTCTAAGATGGCACACTTCATTCCGTGCAAGAAGTCTTCAGATGCCTCACATGTGGCGGCATTGTATTTGAAAGAGGTCGTCAAATTGCATGGTATTCCAAAATCTATCGTCTCCGATAGAGATACGAAGTTCATGAGTCACTTCTGGCTTTCTCTCTGGCGACAGTTGGGTACACAGTTGAAGTTTAGCAGTGCTTATCATCCACAGACCGACGGTCAGACTGAGGTGGTTAACAGGACTTTGGGTAATCTCCTAAGAAGTTTGATTGGACGAAAGCCTAGGCAATGGGATTTGATTTTACCACATGTTGAATTGGCCTACAATCGCTCGACAAGTCGTACGACAGGTTACAGTCCATTTCAAGTTGTATATGGTTCCAATCCCAGCAGTGTGTTAGAGTTGGTGCCATTACCTTCAAAAGGACCAAAATCTCAAGCGGCCGACGATTTAATCGCAGAGATCACACAGTTGCATCAACAGGTACGTCACAAGATTGAACAGAGCAATCTCAAGTTCAAAGAAGCTGCAGACAAGCACAGGCGACGGGCCGTTTTTGATGCAGGTGATATGGTATGGGTACACCTCCGGAAGGAGCGATTTCCAACGGGTACCTATGGCAAACTGAAGATGTGCAACATAGGTCCGTGCGAGGTTCTAAGGCGGATTAATGATAATGCTTACCAGGTGAAGTTGCCAGAAGGTCTCAGTATTTCCGATGTTTTTAATGTGTCCGATTTATGCATCTATATAGTGGAGATGAAGATTTCAGTGATACAAACTCGAGGACGAGTTCTTTCCAGGACGGAGAGAATGATGCGGACATCGGTGACAAAAAAGATGAGATTTTAGCCTTGACATTAGATTTTTATGAGAAGTTCCATGGGATGTCCAATAACAATGAATCCTATCACTTGGACCATGGAACTCAGCCCAAGAATAGGCCCAGCAGAGTGGCCCAGCAGAGCAGGCCCAATGGTTAAAGAGGTGCAGAAAGTTGTGAATTAGAATCCTAAGTCAGCTAGGATTTTTAATTAAATTAGGACAGTTTCTTTGCCTTGTTTTATTAGGATTATTGTTAGTTTAATATTTGTTTTCAATTAGGATTGTGAGGGTCGGCTCACAAAGTGTTTTTCTTTTTTGGTTTTCCTAGTTTTCAGTCGGTAGAATCAATTATAAATTCAGTTGTAAAAAGCCCTTGAGGGGACCGAATATTTTTGATGAATAAAATTTAGTTTTCTTTTTTTCCACAAAAACAGGGCTGTTTTGTGAGGAGTATATTGGCTGCAATACATTGCAGGTTTTTCTTCTAAAATCAAGCCAAGACCTTGGGGTTTCTGCAGCCATCGCAGCAACATATTGCTGTTCATCTGGGGTAATCAAAGCAAGTTGCCGATCGTTTGATTCCTGCAGGTTAGATCCGACTGTATCAGCCCAGGCCAGTTGGGCGATTCATAGCAGAGCAGGGTTGAGGACAAGTGACATCCCCCCCCTTTCAGAACTAGTTCTGATCCAGCGTATATTGCTGTCTTGGCGATTTTCGAAGCTGCAATTTCAGACCCGTGATCTCTGTGTGCAGGACAGACGCAAGGTAGGGAAGAGCTAATTCTTGTAGAACCAGATCCAGTCTTCAAGAACGGCAGTTGCAGAATTGTCTTCAGTGCTTGTAGGAAACCATCGTGTAGCACTCCTTGCTGGTTTCTTGAATTGGCTTGCCACCAGTCAACATTCATATTGGAATATTCTTGTCACTTTCTGATTCATGATTCAGCAAGCCAACGTTTTTCTCAAGGGTTAGTATTTCACCCAGTTACAGGTCATTTAAATTCTATTTGGGTATTATATTGAGATCGGGCTATTCAAGTCATTGACAAGCTTCCGCGTAAGTTGGGTTACGACTGTCTTATTTATTAGCCTACACCACATTGGGGCTGAACAGTTAACATGACTTCTCTCCCTTTCATGGTCTTGAGCACCTATGCCAATGCTTGAAAGAAATGGCCTGCACAAAATTAGCCTGTTGGAATTCTGCTCATGAATTCAAAATAACACAATTGATATCAGGTTTTATTTAGATCACAAGGCTCCCCACATTCTAGGATGCCAAGTAATGCATAAATACATAGGTAGTGCAACACTACATCTTTTATTCTCACTTAGATCAAGCATTTTTTACATGCATGTAAGTAAAAATTCATGGCTCCAACATCAACATGACACAGGTGAATAACATATTTCCATCTTTGGCATAAAACTCTACTCCTCCTCCAGGAGTTTCAGCAACAATTGATCCATCAACTAACTTGTCTTGATACTTCACTGGGTGCACAACAAGAAATTTCAACAATACTCTGACACATTAACAGGAATGTGGTGTAGAAAATTCCAAACATAAAGATGCTTTTCAATTGCCCAATTTTAGTGCAATTCTACCTGTAACCCTATTTGTCCTTTCTAGAACTTCTTCTCCTCCAAGAATTCTTACCATTCCGAAATCTGATATTTTGGATACAATCTTTTATCTAATAGAATATTACTTTGCTTCAGATCTCAACGAGTGATTTTCAATCTTGAATCTCGATGAAGATAAAGGAGCCCTCGAGCAATGCCTTCAATAATATTAAAGCGTTTATCCCAGTTTATCAGTTCTTGTTTGGATTAACCTGATGCAAACACCGATTAAACAAGCAAACAAATTTCTTTGAGAAAAATAATTAAAGATGAGTAAATAAGATATAAATGACTTTCAACTTAGTAAGGGGCACAATAAGATATATGAACAATAGAGAATTCAAATTAGGACTTTGAAGTGCTTTAACAAAATTGTTTTCCCATCTTTTTTATTATTTATATCATCGGCTAAAAGAAAACAACTAATGAAGTTAAGTGAATATTAACAAAATCTAAACCAAAAAGTAAAACATCAAAGCTTTTCTTCGGCATGTATTTATAGAGCAATATCTTGTCTTCACTTTCAATACAACACTTAAAAAGCCTAACGAGATTCCTATGTTGGATTTTATAAATTGTCTAACGCTTCGTTCTTAAACTCCTTCGAACCTTGCCGAAAACTTTTAGAGAGTCTTTTGACAACTATTTCCTGTGTCTGAACGGGACTTTCTAAAAGTTTAGGGCAATGTTCAAAAGAGTTTAAAAGCGTTGATAATTTCCAATGTCCAACATAGGAATCTCGTTAGGTTTCTTGGATGTTACATTAGAAGTGAAGAAAAGATATTGCTCTATAAATACATGCCAAAGAAAAACTTGGATGCCTTCCTTTTTTTGTTAGAATTTGCTAATACCCACTTAACTTCATTAGTTGTTTTCTTTTAGCTGGTGATATAAAGAAGAAAAAAGACGAGAAGAGAATATTGTTAAGCATATTAAAGAATTGAGTTAAAGTGCTTCAAAGTCTTAATTTGAATTTTCTATTGTTCACATATCTTATTGTGCCTCTCAGTCAGTTGAAAGTCTTCTATATCTTATTTACACATCTTTAACCATTTTTCTCAAAGAAATTGGTTTGCTTATTAATGGGTGTTTGCATTAGGTTCATCCAAACAAGAACTGATAGACTAAGATAAATCCTTTAATATTATTGAAGGAATTGCTCGAGAGCTCCTTTTATCTTCATCGAGATTCAATCGCGATCTGCAATCAAGTAATATTCTATTAGAAGAAAGACTGAATCAAAAAATATTAGACTTTGACCTGGCAAGAATTCTTGGAGGAGAAGTTCTAGTAAGGACAAATAGGGTTGTTGGGTGTCAAAAACACAAACTTAAAACAAAAACTAAAACTAAAATAAATGCAAACACACAAAACCACTTTCGTTGACATTTTTTATTGCATTTAGTGTATGCAATAAGCCTTTAAACCCCTAGTGGACTAGTTATAGTTTCATGAGGGTTTCCAGTGATACTACCCACAAACATCAAATAATCTCTTTGTTCATCTCAGAAAATTTTCTTCCATTAGAATGTAGAGAATTCAAAAACATAGTCAATAAGCTTTGTTACTGTAACATAAAAAAAAAACCAAAGTTTAAAACACTATCCAACTACTAAAGATAATTCACTAATATTCAAAACTCAGAGTACGAATAGATAGCCCACATGCACATAATTTCAGTCTCAAAGTAAAATACAAGCTAAATTTCTGTCTGAAACTCGCTTTGCCTCAAATCTCACCAGACTTTCACTCAAGAATAAATCACTCTGAAGTAGGTGTAAATCACTCAAATAATATGTGAGGGGAATAATGTATATCAAAAACAAAGTATCTCACATATAAAAGTTTGAATGACACTATTTGAATGAAAGAAAATAAAATAGTCTCACGAAAGGATGCCAAATACCAAGAAGCTTTAGAAATCACCACACTATCATCCCTACTCATTCACTTCCACATCCAAGCCACACCACTCCTAAGATCAAAGTAGGACTTTAATAGGATGAAACTTTAGGCTTAGGACAAGGGTTAAAACAAAGAAAGATATAGGATATATCAAAGTGTCCGAGAATAGTTGAGATAAACAAATAATACTCAGGGCTTTATTCTTTCAACTTCCTTTTTTTTTTTTTGAACAACTTTTTTTCTTTTGTTTTTATTTTATTTTTCATTCTTTTTTTAATTTTTTTCTTTCAAATACTTTTTTTTGACAAATAACATTGAGCTCTCTTTTTCTTGAAGAGTCATTTATGTTCATACTACATTCGCCCTTTCTTTAATAATTATTATCCCTACTAATTCTCAAGACAACTAGGGTAAAAGATATAAATACTATGTGGTTATACTCCTAAATGGAGTAGGGTGAAGATAACTGGCTAACAAAGAAAAGCTATATAAAAGGCTCAAAGGGTTAACTAGCGGAAAAATTACTTTGGGTAGGTTAAAAAAGCTCAAACGATCCAAAGAAGGCCTATAATCATCTCTTAGGATTCATATGGTTCTTAGCTTCCATAAACTTAAAGGATTTCAAGTATAGCATTTCAGTGATGCACTTCTCAGCAATTGACCAAAATGAAAGAATAATGAGACTAACAACAAAATGATGTGCTTACAAGAAAAGAATTGAATTTATTTATAATAACCCTCCAAAGATGAATGTTTCTAATCTCACATGGATAACAAGTCTCCACTAATTTTGATTTCTAGATTATGCTCACTCTTCAACTTAGACTACATCTATGCGGCTATTGCAGAGTACAAAATTGCTCTGAGTATGAAATTCATGAAACACCTTTAGAAGAAAGATAGTATGATGAACTAAGGATTTACAAATTTGTTAGTATGCTAAAGCATCAAAGTTAAATTAACACATGTTTCATCATTCAAAACATTGAATATTGGAAAACTTAATTCTCATCATTGCAAAGGATTTTTTTTTAACAAATTCTAACTACTTGCCAAAAACAACTAAAGAGACATCCTACACCCCCCAACCTAACGTAAACATTGTCCTCAATGTGAAAAATGCAAACAAAAGATCATGAAAGACATGCTTATGAAAGGAAAGCACAAAGAGAGGGATGGGCGTAGCCTGAAAGGATGAAGAATCTCCAAAGCTACATTCTGCAATTTGTTAGAAGAACAAAAACAAAAGAAAATAGCAGAACCGTAAAAAATGAAGACTGTAGAAATCAATCCAAATAGACAAGGTCCTCCAGAGGGGTGAACTCCCCTCTGACATATAATACCCGATGATGTCTCTCTCTAGAGGGTTTAGCATTGTTTCGATCTAATTGTGAGGAAATGACCACTGGGAATATCTCTGTTGGACCTTGGAATGTAAACTTGAGTTCAGCCAGTAGATGTTTCAACTTAAGTGTTGGCATGATATCACAAGGTTGTAACTTTTGGGGAAAAGGGGTAAGAATCGAACATTACAAAGCCACACTCGACTCAAACTTATCAAGGTCATCATTATTGGGAAAGTGAAGGTGTAAATCCCATGTTTTTATACAGCACCAATTTGCAGCTCAATTTTGACCTAGTAAACGTCCGAATCACGAAAAAGAATCAGGTCATTCAGACATCAAAATGAAAATTTATGGCCAAAATACTAAGATTGTGTCAACTTTCCTTGCAAAGTCCTTTCTAAATTCGATTTTTAGTGCTTATCGTCTCTAATTTGGGATTCCAAACGAAATTAACTTGCTAAATTCTCCCCAAAATCTTCCTCCACTCATCTTGGCTGTTGAATTATCGTGTACACTTGATCACCACCGATTGGCAGGCCTGGTCAAGTTCTCTACAATGAAAACACATGAAATTAGGTCGTTTTAATTAAATTACACATATTTACGTGTAAATAGAAAAAATATATGCAAAATATATGCGATAATGTCTATCAAAATGAAGATAATAATGCAATTTAAGTGATTATCATTGGGACATAGTAAGTCATGACTAAGTATGTGAAAGTAAATTCCTCTTTTGCTAGGTACTAATTAACATACCAAAACACATTAGAGAACTGCTTTAATTAAACTCTACAAGTAAAGATTGTATGAGGAATGATCAAGTGCAACATTTATGCGTTACAATACTATCTAGGTATGTTGTACGAGATTATCAACATTAAGTTTCTTTCTAAAGCCAATCTAGATTTTTATCGTTTCATTGGAAAGCCAAAACTCCAGAAAACTAATACTTTCAACCCATTAAAAGGAAAAACATTGTTTCAAGCAAAGTCTAATTATTCAGTTATTGTTAATGTGTCTAGTGGCTATAAGTCACCCGACTATGCCACATTGGGTCTTGTTCCCCCTAGGACACAGAAGCTACCACCAAGACGATGAAGAAGAGGAACAGGTAGTGCGGATGCATTTGGTGGAGGGGATGGTTGGTGAATGGGAGACAGATAAACTGGACAGAGTTGTAGATGGTTTGAACGAATGGGCGATGGCTAGTAGCGATGGAAGTGAAATGGGTGATGGTTGGAACGGCGGAAAGCTTGGCAAATCAACTGGTAGGGGCGGCACGGCAAGTTGTGACTTGTAAAACATGAATAAAGAAAAAGTTCATTTTTTACATATTATTTTTTTAAAATTCTAATAAATGAATAAAAAATATCAGCACATCTTTTCATAAAAAATCATAATTTGTTCCTTAGTGACGTGAAATACATAATATAATAAACTATTATAACAGTTTAATAAATCACGACTAAGAAAAAATTAATATTAAGAACCCATTATTTCAAGTCAAAACAGAGTCCAAACACTTAATTCCTACCTGTAAAAAAAACCCAAATATCTCTTCATACAAACTCATAATATGTTCAAAATGGTCGTTAACTAAAGTGAGAAATTCTACCAAAATTTTGACAAAATTATGTATGTCTCTCGAACAATCTACAATTTTAGAAGACAACATAAACAGAGCTTATGACTCAAACTCTGATACTCAAAAAGAAAAAGGAAAGAGCATAGACTGAATACCAACTATATTTCCAAGAGCCAACCAGAAACCTGGCAATATTAAGCATCCAAACATCCAGAAAATCAAACACCGATGATTTCATTAGGGACATACATTGGGGCTGAACAGTTAACATGACTTCTCTCCCTTTCATGGTCTTGAGCACCTATGCTAATGCTGGAAAGAAATGGCCTGCACAAAATTAGCCTGTTGGAATTCTGCTCATGAATTCAAAATAATACAATTGATATCAGGTTTTATTAAGATCACAAGGCTCTCCACATTCTAGGATGCCAAGTAATGCATAAACACATAGGTAGTGCAACACTACATCTTTTATTCTCACTTAGATCAAGCATTTTTTACATGCATGTAAGTAAAAATTCATGGCTCCAACATCAACATGACACAGGTGAATAACATATTACCATCTTTGGCATAAAACTCTACTCCTCCTCCAGGAGTTTCAGCAACAATTGATCCATCAACTAACTTGTCTTGATACTTCACAGAATGCACAAAAAGAAATTTCAGAAATACTCAAACATATTACCAGGAATGAGGCGTAGAAAAATCAAAACTTTTAAAGATGTTTTTCAATTGCTCAATTCCTCAATATAAAATTGGTTCAAGTGCAATTCAACCTGTAACCCGATCCAAGTCGCCTGGTTGTTCATCTCTGAACCCATACAACAATGTCGTCTTGATAAGCCCACCATCCTTGCAAATGTCAATCACCTTGATCCACAAGATGAGTTCAACCTCAAACTGGAGAATTGAATTAGGAGGAATTCCTTCCAAGTAAGCACTTACATAACCCAAATTGGATGGTAAAGTGAACAATGTAATCTCCCCCTTTTTCATGGTAATATCTCATGATCCAAACCAGTTACAACTTGACCTAACATGCCCATCAACATAAAAGATATGAAAAGAAAGTCAGAAAGGAAAAAGGCATAAAAGAGAACTTTGAAAATATCAAATCCAATTGAAAGCATTATAAGAAATCAAAATGAATCCCGAAAGGAAGATATGAAATGTGACCGCTTCCAAGGGCTGTGGGTAGTCAACTGTACACAAAATCAATATAGTTAATGCCAATAAAACCATTGACCACATTAAAAAAAAAAAAGTATCAATGTGGAAACAAAGATGTATTCAGTTTTGGGGTTCTATTGTAAGAGATTATGAGCAGCAAACGAAATTCTAGTTTTTATTGTCAAGAAGAGTCTACTAATCTTTTGTCCTACGTAAGTATACATCACCAATTCCCTTTTTGTTATTGTTGTTTCCTATTTGAATATCTACAAATAAATAAATCAATGCATCCATTTCCATATAATTTAATTTGATTTTGTTTCAGACTTGGAAGTTGTGGAATGAAATCAAGGTGTTGGAGTTGATCGACGCTGCATTAGGTGACTTATATCTCTAAGAAGAAGTCCTGAGATGCATACATTTAGGATTGTTGTGTGTGTAAGAATTCGTTGAAGATAGGCCAACCATGTCAACAGTAATTTCTATGTTTGGTTGTGACATTTCAACTCTGCCTAATCCAAAATAGCCTGCATTCACTGAAAGAAGTTTCATAGAGTCGGGTTCATCACAAAATAGAAATGAAATAGTCTCTATAAATGACGTTACAATTTCAGAGTTACAGGGCCAATAAGAAGATACTGTTATAATATAAAGGAAGGCAAAGAACACGGATAAATGAAGTGTTGTTCTCTTCTTTCTAGTTATATTTTCCTTGCCATTTCTATTGTTGTGGGATATGAGTATTATTAAGTCATTATTCAAATATTGGCAGATTGGATGGTTGCTTATTCTGATTTACATTATTTAGAGAATGCGTTAAGTTGGTCATTGCCATCTAAGATACACAACATTAAAGTTGACTTTGTTTAAATGATTCAAGTACAAAGCATGAGATAGTAGCATGACTCAAGGAAACTAAGCAATATTTGGATACGTTCGTCATTTGAAGCTGGTTGGATTTAAGGGTATTCTCCATCCAAGTTGCCCATTAGAATAGTCGAGTTCACTAGACCATTGCCCCACTTGATCAATTAAAGACATGGTACGTTAGTAAGCTCGCACTTGCTGAAAATGACACAACTTTGCTTAGCAAGTATTACACCATTCACACGTTTTGTTCATATCTACATGGACAAATTTAAAGGGGTTGCATATCTTCGCAGAATGATTTTTAATTTTCTTTGCTATCTTTTTTAATTGCAGCGATTCATAATAAGGATTGAGTTTGTGACACTAGTGTCATAGCACTAGATAATTTATGCCGCTACTAATCAGCAACTGCCATGTTGGTGATTCAAATATCTAGATTCATCATTTGAAGCTGCTGGTTTTAGAGGTGTCCTCCATCCATGTTGCCCATTGAAAGAACAATGTGGTTCACTAGACTATTGCCCCGCTTGTTCAATGAAGGACATGGGTACGTCAGTAAAGCTTGAACTTGAACAAATATGACACAACTTTGCTTCGCAATTATAGCACCATTGACAAATTTTCAACTCATCAAGGAACTAAATGCAATTCTTATGTTGTTTTTTTACCTAGATGAAGCACAAATATAAAGAGGGTTGCAAAATGATTATTAATTTATTTCTGCTATCTTTTTTAATTGCAATGATAGAAAATCAATTGAGTCGAGCTACCACCTCATGCTTTATACTTAATCATTTAAAACAAAGTCAACTTCAATGTTGTGTATCTTAGATGGCAATGACCAACTTAACGCATTCTCCAAATAATTTAAATCAGAATAAGCAACCATCCAATCTGCCAATATTTGAATAATGACTTAATAATACTCACATCCCACAACAATAGAAGTGGCAAGGAAAATATAACTAGAAAAAAGAGAACACTTCATTTATCCGTGTTCCTTGCCTTCCTTTATATTGTAACAGTATCTTCTTATTGGCCCTTTAACTCTGAAATCGTAACGTCATTTATAGAGACTATTTCATTTCTATTTTGTGATGAACCCGACTTTATGAAACTTCTTTCAGTGAATGCAGGCTATTTTGGATTAGGCAGAGTTGAAATGTCACAACCAAACATAGAAATTACTGTTGACATGGTTGGCCTATCTTCAGCGAATTCTTACACACACAACAATCCTAAATGTATGCATCTCAGGACTTCTCCTTGGAGATATAAGTCGCCTAATGCAGCGTCGATCAACTCTAACACCTTGCTTTCATTCCACAACTTCCAAGTCTGAAACAAAATCAAATTAAATTAAATGGAAATGGATGCATTGATTTATTTATTTGTAGATATCCAAATAGGAAACAACAATAAAAGAAAAGGAATTGGTGATGTGTACTTACGTAGGATAGAAGATTAGTAGACTCTTCTTGATAATAAAAACTAGAATTTCGTTTGCTTCTCACAATCTCTAACAATAGAACCCCAAAACTGAATACATCTGATTTCTCAGAAAAGGTTCCTTCCATGGCAAATTCTTGTTTAGATGAACCTGATGCAAACATTCATTAAACAAGCAAACCAATTTCTTTGAGAAGAATGGTTAAAGATGAGTAAATAAGATATAGATGACTTTCAACTGAAGGGCACAATAAGATATGTGAATAATAGAGAATTCAAATTAGGACTTTAAAGTGCTTTAACACAATTCTTTAATATGCTTAACAAAATAATTTTCCCGTCTTTTTCTTCTTTGTATCATCGGCTAAAAGAAAACAACTAATGAAGTTAAGTGAGTATTAGCAAAATCTAACAAAAAAGATAGGCATCCAAGCTTTTCTTCGGCATGTATTCATGAGCAATATCTTTTCTTCATTTTCAATTCAACATCCAAGAAGCTTAACGAGATCCCTATGTTGGACTTAGGAAATTATCAACGCTTCATTTTTAAACTCATCTGAACCTTGCCCAGAACTTTTAGATGGTCTTTTAACAGCTAAATCCTATCCTCCTGGCAGCATGCCCTGAGAGAGAATCACCAAATACATATATGCTTATACTATTTGAGGATTACTAACACTCTATAAAGTTATTATTTTGTCATTTGTAGGGACAATACCCAAGGTGAATTCTATTGTATAAATGGTTCAACCAAACTTGCTATAATTTTTTAAGCAAATGCATTATGTTTTTCAATTGCTAGGGGTGTACACCACTCACACAAACTGGGCTGAGTTCACCCAATGTAGGCCCAATTATATTTGAACCTAAATTTAAGGCCCTCCCAACGATGCGTTTCTCAATGCCAACCCCATAATTTTCCTTCACAAATGTGAAAACAGGCCAAGTATTAGTATGCATTTTTTAACAAGGCCACCTGTTGAAGCAATTTTGGGCCACACTGTTAGACAGACAACAATAGAAACTTTTAACATTAAGAATAATAACAATTTAATAGGCCATGTTAATAAGGTTCGAAAAATTAAACATTTAAATTAAATATTAAGTTTTTCAACTTTAAATTAAATATTTAAATCCTACCCCAAGTCGTGTCGAAGGAATAGAAAACAATACCTTGTATACAGGACCAACTCCTCCTTCTCCGAGCTTGTTCTCATTACTGAAATTGTTTGTTGCATTTGCTACTTGACTAAAACTAAATATAGGAAGCTTTGGTTCTGTTTCTTGTGATGAATTAAATAAAACTTCCTTGTCCTTTTTGTGGCCACCTTCTTTCTTTTGTAATGCTGAGTGAGTTACAAGGGGATAAATTGAATGAAAAGAACGGAAGAAACAAAAAATTGTAATCTACAAAAGCTATGAGATGCTTACTTCTTTGTTTTGCCATCCACCTCCAAACAAGGCAAAAGAAGGTTGTCAATATCATTACTACGCCCTGGATGACTACATGATCTCTAACTTGATATTTTTCTTTTTATCTGCACTCAAATAATACCATTAAAATTCATAAAAAAAAGTTCAACAACTTTCACAAACAAGTGTTAGATAATGTGTTTAGTCTAAATGAATAGTATAATGACATTGATTATTGTAAGTTTTACATCACAAATTTTCAATTTATGTATCTTTTCTGAAACTGTATTGTAATTAAGAGAATTAAATTTAGTGTGTGGTGAGTTTAGTATAGTCTATTGTTCCCACTACACTTCAAAAGGTTTTTGTACATTCGTATACATACCTAAGTTTTATTAGTTTTTAGCAACGATATATTTTCAAGTAATCCCAAACTTACTAAGCAAACTAACTTTTTAAATACAAAACTTTTTTCTAATATCCTTCAATTGCTACATTAATTATGAAATCTCTACAGAATTTTTTGAAATTCTAAATATATATAGGGATTATTGTCTGCATTTTTTTTTTCATTTACAGGTTAGAAAAAGGAAAGAATTTTCTCACAAAAAGTTCGACTTTTCCACTGAAAATTAGTCCCATCTACTGTTAGCCTTCCCCAAAGTCTTAAGTAAAAAACTAGAAGGCAGACTTTCAAAATTGCAAATTTATTTATATTAAAATAGTATAACCAATTTGACCTACTCCCATTTAACTGAGGTGGGACTAGAATTCCAACGAGGGATACGTACTTCTAATCCAAATTTGCTCATGGATAAAGGATGGGTTTCCACACACTAAACATGCTGACATGAAATGTGTATGTGAGATCTGGCCCTTCATCAACTGGGCAAGACAAAACATCCCTACCGCAAAATCCACCTTGGAAATTAATATTGGTTACAATAGAAATAATATAACTCAGCAGGAAAAGAGAGATTTGCCTCAGCTAAGTAGACCCTTTGCCAATTGTGTTGCCGACTTTTTTAGAAAAATCAGGCATTGATAGATCTCAGCCCTTTGTCGGTTTGTTATGGTTCTTGTACTTCTGGTCCTTTTCTTTTGGATTCAGCTTCTCTCTCTTAAATGGTACTGTCATTCTTGATGTACTTCTTCTCTTCGAGTAATGAAGTTTATGATTCAAAATTAAAAATAAAAAATCCCTCCCCTAGAAAAATCAAGGCATAACATTCAATAGCTACAGTGTCCATATGAGAAAAATGGGTGGATTGAAGAAAATGACCAAATGTCCCTACGGATGCAGCTAAAATGCCTTTATGGTAAAGAATAGTCAGAATCACCAATTTGGTAATTAAATTCCTTAAAAAAGATTTTTTTCTCACAATCCAAACACAACTCCAAGTCCAACATATATGGAATTAGGGCATCAGGAAACTGTAAATCATTTTTTCATTCTCAATCAAAGAAATAGGAACTAGAATGTGGTAGAGATATGCTACTTACTAGAGGATCTGGAGGGACATTTTTGTGGATATTGCTCATCTCCACAATGACAGATTGGTTTGTCACCAACAATTGGGTTGTAGTTGCAATTGCCGCCGGAATAAGCACAAATATCACACTCGCCATAATCGACGACCCATGACAAATTGAATCCTTCCTTCATTGCATCATCAAAATATGATGAATTATCTTTGAGGCGGTCTGCAGCTGAATTAAGAAGCTTAAACACAGACACCGAGCAATTTCTAACAAGCGGATCCAAGCTTGCTTGGGTTGTATAGTAGGCAAGTTCCGCATCATTTTTCAAACAAGAAAAAGAGTGAAAGTTAAAGTCTGTAATTGCGAAAGGACAATCGTAATACACAGTGAGGTTAACGTCGTTGTCTGCATAAGTGAAAATTGAGACTTCTAGCTCCAAATTTTCCGATGGGTGAGGACAATTGTTGCCAATAATACCACTATCAACAATGATAAGCGTCTAGCTCGAATAATCGATCGTCCTGACACGATATCCCTTCGATGATATGTTTATCACCAGATAACCATCAGAACTGCAATAGAGTTCGAACCCACGAACTTTGCATTTTGCCGGGAGGGAGGCCTCCGACAGAAAATGGATAAGAGACATTCTTAAGGTCTCCACAGTTGAATCCCTCTGGAGAGCATATCGGGTCTTGTTCCCCGTGGGACACAGAAGCTACTACCAAGACGATGAAAAGGAGGAAGAGGTAGTGCGAATGCATTTCGTGGAAGGGATGGTTGGTCAATGGGAGATGGACAAACTGGGCAGAGCTATAGATGGTTTGGGCAAATGGGGGATGGCTGGTAGTGGTGGATCTAAAATGGTCAATGGTTGGAACAGTGGCAAGCTTGGTAAATCAACTGGTAAGAGCGGCACGACAATCTGGGACCTGTAAAAAGAAAGTAAATGCATCTCTTCATAAAAATTCATAATTTGTTCCTTGGTGATGTGAAATACATAATATAATAAACTATTATAATATTTAATAAATCACGACTAAGATAAAATTAATATTAAGAACCCATTATTTCAAGTCAAAATGGAGTCCAAACACTTACTTCCTACCTGTAAAAAAAACCCAGATATCTCTTCATACAAACTCATAATATGTTCAAAATAGTTAAAAAAGGTGAGGAATTCTACCGAAATTTTGACAAAATGATGTATGTCTTTTGAACAATCTACAATTTCACAACCAATGAAATAAGGATTTATAATAACTTTCCACCCTTAGTTAAAATAAAGCATGTCCAACAAAATATGTGGAAGAAAGTCAATAACAATAAAATGTCCATGACAAATAGTTTATTCTTTCATAAAATTTCTATAACAAATTTCTATAGCCATTATTGTAGCCAATGTAACAAGGTATACTACCTCACTGTATTAAGTAGAGAAACAATTTCCTTGTTGTTCACCTCGTCCTCCATGCATAAACCTATTATAACCTAACATATTATGAAGTCACAAACCCGATATGCTTTATAAGTA
Source organism: Chimonanthus praecox (assembly GCA_022113865.1). Lineage (NCBI taxonomy): Eukaryota > Viridiplantae > Streptophyta > Magnoliopsida > Laurales > Calycanthaceae > Chimonanthus > Chimonanthus praecox. The sequence continues at coordinate 34,676,714 of CM039094.1, forward strand.
TAAAATTGATATAAAAGTTCATTACTCGATAACATAAAAAGAATAATCTCAGTATGGTGTGTTAGCCCTGACCCGACTCTCCAACCGTCAATGAAGGCGGTGATGCAAATGATGGAAGGAACAATTGAAGTGAGCACTGTAGAATAGGAATATGAAAATAAGGAAGAAGAACAGAGAAAGAATCTGGGAGAGAATTATCTCTGTCAAATGTATTGATTGATCGTATTTCTCTTAGAGGATACAATGTTTAAATAGAAAATATAGAGACAATCTAGGGAACAAAAAAGGAAATACAATAAGTATATCCTAATTACAATCTATTTGTAATGACCTTCAATATATAATGAATCTAGACATTAACTGGGGCCCACATCACTAGACGTGTGATGTGTGGGTCCCACAACACTCCCCCTCAAACTGGTTCGAAGATGTCGAGTAGACCCAGCTTGCTAACAACGGAATCGAGCTGAGTTCGAGGAACGGACTTGTTGAAGATATCGGCCAGCTGATCCTTAGATTGCATATAAGGAGTGAAAATTCGCCCTTCTGAAATATGCTGACGAAGAAAGTGGCAATCAACCTCAATGTGCTTAGTCCGCTCATGAAAGACTGGGTTGGAGGCAATATGGATGGCCGCCTGATTGTCACAGAACATGATGAGTGGATCAACAGGAGCAAACCCTATTTAAGTAAGAAATTGGCGAAACCACAGCAATTCGGAAGCAGTATTTGTCATGGCCCGATATTCAGCCTCAGCACTAGAACGAGCAACAACGGACTGCTTCTTGCTTCTCCAAGCAATTAAATGGGAGCCCAAGAAAACACAATAGCCAGACGTAGAGCGGCGATCATCTGGAGAACCGGCCCAATCAGCATCTGAATAACTACAAATCGGACAAGTAGGTTGGTGTGCATAGAACAAACCACGGCCGGGATGAGCCTTAATATAGCGTAGGATTCTAAACACGGCATGAAGGTGAGTGTCCCGTGGTTCGTGCATGAACTGACTGACAACACCAACAACATACGATGAGTCTGGTCTTGTGATGGTCAGATAGATGAGCTTGCCAACTAATTTCTGATAAAAACTTGGTGTGTCAAGGAGAGTTCCATCAGAGGCAGATAACTTAGTGTTCACATCCAGCGGAGTATCTGCAGGTTTGCAACCAGAGTAGCCAGCTTTTTGGAGGAGATCCAAGGCATACTTTCGCTGAGAGAGATAAAGGCCACGACAGGACCGAGCAACTTCAATTCCAAGAAAGTACCGAAGACGCCCCAAATCCTTAATATCAAAAGTTTGTTGAAGATACTGTTTGAATGAAGAAATGGCTTCATCATTGTTACCGGTGAGTACAATATCATCAACATAAACTACCAAAATCATCACAACAGAGTGGAGACGGTAGATGAAGACTGAGTGATCTGACTGACATCGGGTAAAACCATAAGGTAACAAGGCACTGCTAAACTTCTCAAACCAGGCACGTGGAGACTGCTTAAGACCATAGAGAGCTTTCTTTAATCTGCAGACAGACTGAGACTCCCCCTGCTTGACAAATCCCGGAGGAGGAAGCATATAAACTTCTTCCTGAAGATCACCATGAAGAAAAGCATTCTTCACATCTAACTGGTGCAAGGGCCAAGCATGAGTGGTGGCAAGAGATAGCAAAATGCGCACAGAGTTAATCTTGACGACAGGTGAAAAAGTGTCGTGGTAGTCAACTCCATAAATCTGTGTGAAGCCTCTGGCTACGAGACGTGCCTTGTAATGAGCAATAGAGCCATCTGGATTATACTTCAAAGCAAATATCCATTTGCACCCAACTGGGGTTTTGCCTGGAGGTAAGGAAACCATCTCCCATGTATTGTTCTTCTCAAGGGCAGCTAACTCTTCATCCATGGCTGCTTTCCAGGAGGGATTTTTCAAGGCTGTGTCAACCCTCTTTGGTATCTTAATGTTGTCCAATGCTGTGAGAAAACTATGATAGGAGGGTGAAACAGCATGATAGGAGACAAAATGATCAGTGGGATGGCTAGTAGTACAAGAGCGCTTACCTTTGCGAAGCGCAATAGGAAGATCAGACAGGTCAGAGACCGGTGGATCTGAAGCACGTGCAGATGGATGAGTGGAGTCAGCCGCAGATGGCACTCGAGACTGTCGACGTTGGTACACCATAAGAGGCTTAGGTGGACTTGGGGAAGGAAGATTGTCAGGGACTAGAGGAAGAACAGGAGAAGGAGAAGATGTAGAGGGAGCTGAAAAATATGGGTCTCGCTCAAAGAAAGTGACATCCATGGATATGTATGTCTTTCCAGTGATAGGATCAATGCATTTGTAACATTTGTGAAAAGGTTTGTACCCTAAAAAAACACATCGCACAGCCCGGTGAGAAAGTTTATGGCCAGAAAAGTTGTGAACAAAACACACCCACCCAAAGACATGTAAAGGAATGTGGGGAATGGCTTTATGTAAGGACAGATGATCGATGGGGGACTGATTTTGTAAAATGCGAGAAGGCATTCTATTAATTAGATAACAAGCAGTTAATACGGCTTCTGGCCAATAGGACGAGGGGACGTGCATAGTAAAAAGAAGAGATCTGGCTACCTCAAGAAGGTGACGGTTTTTTCGCTCAGCTATACCATTCTGTTGAGGTGTGGAAGGACAGGAGAACTGAGAATCGATGCCATGTTTTTCCAAAAAAGTAAGAAAGGAGTGTGATAAATATTCTCCCCCGTTATCACTCCGTAGAACTTTAACCGTGCACCCAAATTGAGTTTGAACCCACTGGTAAAATTTTTGGAAGTGATCAAAAACCTCAGATTTCTGTTTCATTAAATATGTCCATGTCATGCGAGAGAAATCATCAATAAAGGTAACAAAATAAAGAAAACCAGTGCGAGAAATAGTTGGAGATTTCCAAACATCAGAATGGATGAGTGAAAATAAAGTGGATGAACTTTTATTCATAGATGGTGAAAAATGATTTCTAACATGTTTGCCATATTGGCAAGGTTCACATTCAAAACGAGTAAAAGATAAACTGGGCACAAGCTGTTTGAAAACAGAGTCGGCAGGATGTCCTAAACGACAATGCCATAGCCACACATATGAAGACGAAGAGGTCGAACAAGCCTCAGAGCTACCATAGCAAGAATCGAGAAGATAGAGACCACCTACTTCACGACCACCACCCAACATCTGCTTCGTGTTCAGATCCTGGAAAACAAAATGAGAAGGAAAAAATGTGACTGAGCAATTCAAATGTTTAGTCAAGGCATTAACAGATAACAAATTGCGGGATAGATTTGGAACATGCAAAACAGAGTGAAGGTCCAAATTATGAGAAACAGGGACAATTCCTTTCCCAACAATATTAGTGAAGGAGCCATTGGCTAATTTGACCTGACCACTAATAGGAGAAAGGGAAGAGAAGAGGGTGAACATACCAGCCATATGATCGGTAGCACCAGAATCGACAATCCAGGAAGTAGGAGAGGCCTGATGGGCAGATGATTCATTACCTGAAGGAGAGGAAACAACATTGGATACCTCAGAGGACTGAAGGCGCTCAAGGCGTTGCAGTATGAAGTTAAGATCCTGACGAATCACAGGAGCACTGTCATTAACCACATCAGAGGAAGGAGGAGCAGCGGAGAGATGGACTTGCTTAGGACGTCCATGAAGCTTGTAGCATGAATCAATGTTTTGATTAGTCATCTTGCAGTAGGTGCAGAACCGAGGGCCCTTCTTCCGTGGACCTTTGGTGTCCCGTCGAGGATCAGAGGGGAAATCCTTGCCATGAGAAGCAGGGTGCCCATGAGCCAGAGATGGCATAGAAGAATGGTTGGTGATCAGTGCAGAGCGCTCAACGGGCAGTGGAGCCATAACAAGACGACGGCGATCTTCTCGAAGTAAGGCGGAATAAACCTCATCGAGACATGGGAGAGGTCGTTGCCCAAGAATCTGGGCCCTGGTGGGCTCAAAGTCAGGGTTAAGTCCAGCTAAAAACGCAAAGATTCGTTGTTGTTCGACATACTTGTGGAATGTCACAGTATCTGCCGGATCCTTAAAAACAAGAGATTGAAGTTGATCAAGCTCCAACCAACTGGATTGCAGAGTTGAATAGTACTGGATGAGAGATAACTCCCCCTGACGAAGAATAGCAGCAGTCTGAGATAATTCATATATTCGAGCAAAATTATCACCATCAGAATACAAAGTCTTTACGGTGTCCCATACAGCTTTGGCAGTGGGAAGAGTATAGACGAGACGCCGCACATGAGCTTCCATAGAATGAAGAAGCCAAGCCTGGACCAGAGAGTTATTTGCAATCCAGGTGGGAAATGTTGGATCCGTCTTAGCCGGTTGGGGAATAGTACCATCAAGTTAGTAATAGAGTTGCTTTGCAGTTAAAAACATTGCGGCGGAACGGGACCACTCAAAATAATTCGTCTCATTAAGCAATACTGTCGTGATCCGACCAATCTGGGGAGAGCCGGAAGAGGCGACATCCGGAAGAGAAGAACTAGAAGATGATGCAGCAGCCATAGAGTAATAACAGGAAAGACAAGCCAAATAAACTTAGGCAAAATCAAGGCCGATATGAGATCGGAGAAGTAGCAGCAGCAAAGGACCCCACACAACACCAACCGAAGCAAAAAAACACACCAAATGTCGACACAACACCAATCTGCAGCAAAGGTCCAAACAGCAGAAGAAATCCAGCCAAGGGATGGACTGCAGCAACGAAAAAATGACCAAAAAGGGGCCCCACCGAGATGGTAACACTAGCAACTCCAAAGGGATGGAAGGAGAAGGTAGGGGCGACTGTAGTGGTGTAGATCCCAGGTGAAAGAGGGCTGAATTCCCTCAGATCTGCAGAAAAATACCCAAAATCTGGGGAAATAGGCGTCCCAGGCAGCAAGGGCAAGAATGCCCAGAAGGGGGTCCCACCGTTGATCAAAGGTGGCACAACCAGGTGGGATTGAAACCAAGGGCAGAGGCGACTACAGTAGTGAAGGATCAAACTCCAAAAGTGTCGTGAACCAGCCGATCTAAGCAGAAAACCAAAACTGGGTTGTATAAGAACACCAAAATCGCTGGAAGAAGAAGGCAGCAGGACCCGGTGTAAAAGGCGTCAAACCAGAGATCCAACCCTATGGATGGAAAGCTCTGTCAAAAACGACAGGGAAGGACGAGTCCCCTGCCGGCAGACTGCTCGCCGGAACAGTGATTTTCGCCGGAACAGTAAATCTCGCCGGAATAGTGAATCTCGCCGGAACAGTGATCTATAAGACAATCAAAAAAGAAAATCTTCCCTAGCTGATACCATGTAGAATAGGAATATGAAAATAAGGAAGAAGAACAGAGAAAGAATCTGGGAGAGAATTATCTCTGTCAAATGTATTGATTGATCGTATTTCTCTTAGAGGATACAATGTTTAAATAGAAAATATAGAGACAATCTAGGGAACAAAAAAGGAAATACAATAAGTATATCCTAATTACAATCTATTTGTAATGACCTTCAATATACAATGAATCTAGACATTAACTGGGGCCCACATCACTAGACGTGTGATGTGTGGGTACCACAACAAGCACCCCCACCATTGTTATCTGAATAAGAGTTATGCAATCAACTTCTCTGTTTATGGTACGAGCATGGATTGAAACAAGATCCTACTTCCTAAGATGGATGACTTTTATGGGTATAAATTTTACAAACATATTGGAATGGAAATGTAAGAATTTATAGTTTATTGTTTTCAAATTTCAGTCTTGTAATTTGTATTTATTTAATATGATTATGTGGAGATGTTGTTTGTTCACACATCATCAGATTAATGAGATACATGAATATTGATGATATGATGTATGAGCATATTATTTTGTGTGAATGGGAGAACAAATGGTAGGTTGGCTGTCAAGATCAACCATTGGAATGAAAGGAAAGGACAAGGAACAATATAATGCTAGAGAAGTAGCTCACAGAGACTCCTTTGCATACCACGACTGGATGAAAAGGACTCCCAGGAACCAAGTATTTATTCTCTGTTTCCGAAGAAATTTGAACAGGAGTCTAAAGTCACCTGAAGTTCGTCTCACCTTAACAATTAATGGATAGAGAGCACTGACTTGATAAAGCATGAGTTATATCCTCAATTTAGGACTCTAATCAAAAAAGGAAAAGGAAGAACTTGCAGTCATTCTTTGATATTTTCAGAAAAAAGGTAACAAGTCCACCTCATCAAGTTGGGATCAACCACTGACATTGAGTTGAACTGTTGCTTTGTTGTTGGATTCCCTTTAGAATGTGGTGACATTAAAAGTAAACAGCCAGAGTTCAGAATTTCATTCACATACTTAAGAATCCAAATGGTCTTTAAACTAGATTTAAAAAAAAAACATTCTGCATTCTTCCTTCCTATCTATTGCATATCAATACTACAACACTGTAAAAGAAGGATCAAACAAGAGTACACAGAACATAATTTGATTTACCCAATACCATGACTGAATCCATGCACCATGCCTAAATCATTCATATAACAAAATGTTTAAGGAATTTTCTACAGACAAAAATAGAGGAATTTCACCATTTAATCATCTACACCTTAAACTTCAAAAAGAAGAAGAGAAGAACATACAAACAAAATAACAAACATAAAAGAGCAAAGTAAACAGAAATGAGTTTGATATGATGTCCCAAAAGGGGAAAGAAAGATCTCAAATGTATGATGTTGTTCCATCAAAATGTGTCTTAAATAAAGCAACCATAAAGCAAATCAAATTCAACTTTCTGTGGATTTGCTGATTTGAGTCTCATGCAGGTCAAGAACCAATACTCAGAGCTGACAAGTGGCATCAGACCTGTTTCTACTGTTCCATCAATTGTCTCCACGAGAACACACAACAATTGATATCATATGATAGTCATATTGGTCCTCACTGTAGATCATTGAATGAACAATCTCAATCAAGAAAAATGAGGTTTTCTTTTCTTTTCTTTTTTTCTTCTCTTCCCCTAAACACTTGATTCCTTGAACCATAGGGAAAATATTTTTCCTTTTCCATGAAAAACATACCCAGAACATAGAAAGGAAACCATGTGAATCAAGAAGCATTGTATGGGTCAGAGAAAAAAAATGAACAAAATTCATATTCAATCATCTTATCGAAATATTTGAAATTGATTGTTTCATTATTTCATTATTAAACACCAATGAATCATCCATAATATCCTTCTCTCATGAAAGGAGAAGATCAAATCCATCATAAACCCAAGAAAAAACCAAAAACAGACAGAAAGAGATAATTACACTTGTACCAAACTGATGAGTGCAAAATAAATACATATTTTACTCCTAAATTTATAATTGTTAGTATCTCATTTTATTTAATTTTATCTAATTAATGTAATTTTGTGTTTTGCAGGTTTAAAAGTGAAATAAAATGTGTTTAAATGAAAAGCTTTTTACCCATTTTTAAATCATGTGGATTTTTGAAGCCTGCAACTCATGCCTGAACCCACTTGCTGTTACTAAAGAGACATCCACAAATCCTCTCATCATCTACTTGTGCCAGAAATCTCATTTAAGAATTTGTTGGGCAGCCATGGTTGCTAGTGTTGGATCTACAAAAAGCAATAGCAGATGTTCAAAAGAATGAATAAGAAAAGAAAAGAAGTGCAGTGAATTAAAAAATTATAGCATCGTTTTCATGAATAGTGGAAGGAAGCAGCTGAAACAAGAGATAGGAAAGATGAGAAAAAAATATACAATGGGAAGCGCCCGTTTCAGAATGAGAAAATAGCAGAGAATCAAAAGTACAGGGCGTAAGTGAGGATGATGTAGGACTTCAAAGACCTGGCTGATTTATAGGAATGGAGAAAGAATCAAAGAAAAGCTGAAGCAAAAGACAACAGTAAGAATGAGAGGCTGCTTTAGTTTGTCTTCAAACAAAAGTACAGCAGAGGCGGTGAAGAGATTTGTTGAGAAATCAAGCAAAGAAACTTTGGTGTTGGTAGAAGAAGAAAAGACAGATGTGGCACCTATACATCCTTCAAGCAATCAGCCAGCACTTAAAGTTGTACAAAGCCAAAGACCCAAGCAGCAGCCAAGCAAATAAAAGGCAAAGAAAAGAACCTGTTTGCGGCATAACAGCGGTGACTAAACAGTTCTTTTGGGCTGCACCGATTAAGGAAAAAATAGCACAGCAGCAGCCAGAGAGATGATGGGTTTGTGAAAAGTTTTAGAAAGCTTTAGGCAAGAGGGTGTTGGCCGATTGAAGTAGAGAGGAAGAAGCTCAAGAAAGAGAGGATGAGAAGACTACAGGGAAAATTAGCAGGAAGAAAGAAGAGAGGTTGCAAAACATTGCATGTTTGTGAAATCTGCAACGTTCAAGTAAGTAGCTGGAGGTACAATAAAAGGGGAACTCAGCAGATTAAAAAAAGGCTTCAGTTTTGCACTTGCAAGCTACCAACGTTGCTGTCCTTCTTGTAACCAGCAAATACAAAGGGAAGAAGGAGAGAGAAGCATTCCAGGCCAGAACAGAACAGTTCCAAACAGCAGCAAAAGTTTCAGGAAGCATTGTTGTCATTAGAACAAAGAGGGATCCTCATCCCATTCGTTCGGATGTGGTTGTCCTTGGCAAATAGCAGAGCAAGAAAGTCAGCAAATTGAGGGGCAGTTAGTTGCTGAACCAGAGATACATTAAGAAATAGGAGAAGAGTTTTGGAACCAGTTGCATATTGGAGTTTATTTGAAATCAGAGGAGTGCATATCTGCCCGTCATTGCTTCTTAACACGAATTAAGTGGAAGAAGGGATAGAAATAAAAAAAGAAGAAGGAAAAACCTGTTAGGATCGAGAACATCAGAAAGCAAGAGAATTGCTGTCATGTGCTGGCCGACCCTCCATATGCCCCAACAATGGTCGGCCATGTATGGGCTGATCACCCACGACACCTCCTCCTTTGTCCTTTTCCTCTTTAGTTCCTTCCTTCCTTGAGACAAGCATCTCTACCGTACACTTCGCCCTTTCTACATTTGTCATTCGATCCACACCTTTGAGTCCACTTCCTTTCCACAAATAGAATAAGCAATCTAGCCCATTCATTCCTATCTTCTGTTTATATGAAATTCGATATTAGCCCTTTCTTTCCTTCCCTTTATCCTATAAATAGAGGTCATCCCCATTCAATAAGATTCGAACTAGGCTAAAGAATTAAGGGTTGTGAAAAGAATTGGAGGAATTAAGGAGAAGATTTTAGAAGATTTTTCATTGAGTTCTTGAGTTTGGTATTTTTAATTTTTGTTGTTGTATTTTCTTGTCTTTTAATTTCAATTCCATTGATATGCAATTCTAAATTCACATTTCATAAATAAAATTGAGGTGTCATGAAATATTTAGTGTATGATTTTTCAATTACTTAATTTATGTATGGTGATTATTTGATTTCATTTTTATTCTTTAATTAAGTTTATGTGTGGATTTATTTTAATTATTTCAGATTAATGTGATGAAAATTTAGATTGAAAAGATTTTCTTCTTCGATCTAGGGCTCTTATTTTAAGAGTATAATGAAATATTTTAGATTTGGAGATAAAGTTTAAATTATATTCATTCTAAGGTTTAATTTGAGATTTTTAATTCAATGAAATCCATAAATTTAATTCTTAAAATAATTATGAATGAAAATTTTGAATGCAAGATTGGTGATTTATGTGAGCTCCATATTCTAGGCCTTTATTTTATTTTTAAAATATGAAAAATAATGCCTCATTGATTCTTTGAGCCAGTTCCACTATAAATATGTATAGAGGTAATTTAGGTGTCTTTAATTTAATTTTTGTTTTTTTTTAATTCAAACTCTTGAAAAATTAAAAAACTAGATTGGTAAATTAATTGATTGCATCTTAATTTATGTTTTCTAAGTTAAATTGAGATTGTTTATACTTTTAGATTAAATCCACCATCTTAATTAAAATTAGTTAAATTGTTAGATTATATGTTTAAATCTATAATATTTCTAAATTAAAACTAAAATTCATAGATTAGATAAATAACTCCATATTTATGATTTTTCTCCATGTTTTCTAAATTTCTTAAATTACGTAATTCAATGGTGTATTTTTCATGGATTTCATTGAATTAAAAAATCTCAATTTAGGAGCAAGGTGTCTAGACTAGTTTTGTCACCAAGGTGTAAATAGCCAAAAGGATAAGTGAAAGCTTAAGTCGATTGCCATTATGCTCCTCCACTTACCTAGCCGTGCTTGTAGTTAAATTCTCATCGAAGGCTAAAATTTTCTGGAAAGGAGATTAGGAGCAATCCAGAGTTTAGGATCCTTGTATCGGTCTAGCTTTTGGTCATATTTTGTGTGAATTTGATTAAGCGTGAATGATCGTATCTGCGTATGAATTATCGGTGTCGTGACTCTAACAATCGCTGGGTTCGAGTTACTTTTTCCGTCGATTTACCGATCGTTGCGTCCGGGGCTCAGTCCAGCTCAGCCATAGACATAGACAGTCCACCTTCACCACCATTATCACCTAACATGGTCGGAGAAAGAGTCGAAGAGAAAACCCTCTAAGACTATCTCACCAGTCACACCCAACACACCATCTGGCATAGTTGTTCCAGTAACTAATGTGGCCTTTGAACTCAAACCAGCCATGTTACGTCTTTTACCCTCATTCCATGGACTTGATCGTGAGGACCCTTAACCAGTGTTATCAGAACCGGACCGAACCGCGGTCGAACCGACGATTCAGCCGCGACCGCAGGATCTGCGATTCGGTCCATCTAAAATACCGGCTTTAGGTCAAAACAGATGAAAACCGATCAAAGCCGCGATTTTCGGAGGTTTTGACACAAAAACCGCGAACCGTGAACCTCGGTTCAGATATTTGAATTTTTTTTATTTTTTTTATTTTTTTTTAATTTTTCCCCTTAAAAATCTGTATCTTTGAAATATAAATATTTATTACTATTTCTATCCCATATATTTCACCGTTTTGGTATATTACTCAAAGTTTGAATGTTATTTTTTATATTTATATTAATGTTATTGATAAAATATGTCTTACTTAATATTATATATAATATTTATATTATTTTAATACTTGACCGGCTTTGACCGCGGTCGAACCCTTACCTCCTCGAAGACGGTTGGCTACACGGTCTGGTTCTGATAACATTGCCCTTACCTACATGTTAAAGAATTCTTAGAGATCTGTGCCACCATCAAATTCCAAGGCATCACTGATGAATCCATTAGACTTCGTTTATTTCCTTTTTCTCTCAAAGAAAAAACGAAATCTTGGCTAAATTCTCTACCTGCAAATTCTATCACAACTTGGGATCAGTTGGCCAACAAGCTTTTGAATAAATTTTCCCCTATATAAAAAACTAACGCCCTCAAGAAAAAAATTTCAAAATTTAATCAGAAGGAGAGTGAACAATTCTGTGAGTCATGGGAAAGATTCAAAGATTTGTTGAGTAAATGCCCCCACCACGGCTATGAAACAGGGAAACTCGTGCAATTCTTTTATGATGGTTTAACCACATCCAACCGCACAATAGTCGAGTCTATGAAGGGTGGGGATTTTTTACAACTAACAGCAAACAATTGATGGAATTTCTTAGAATCATTGGCGGAAAGTTTTCAGCGACAGGACTTCTCCAAATGAAAGAATTTAGCACAAACCTCAAAGAGAGGAGGTTTGTACGAAGTTAACAATGACTTTGACGTTAAGATTGCGATAGCAAACCTAACAAAAAAATAGATGTTTTAGCGATATCTCAGGCGATGAACCCCTCATTAGGATTGCATGCTGAAGTTTGCGCATTGTGTTCTAACTTAGGACACATTTTCCAAAACTGTCCTTCCATAGGATCGAATGCTGAGTGCTCAACCGAGCAGGCTAACACACTAAATAATTTTGGAAGACAGCAGCGAACCCCTTTTTTTGCAACATACAATCCTAATTGGCGGAATTATCTAAATTTTTCATGGCGTCAGAATCAACCTCCAGTAGGTCAAGGACCCCCTCAATATCAAGGTCAGCCATATCAACCTCCCCAGTACTAACCACCCAACCAACCATACCATCCATCTCAAAATCATCCACCCCAGCCAAATCCATCCTATCAATCCGGTCCATCTCAACAACGTAAACCCTCTTTCGAGGATACGTTGCAGCAGTTCATGCAGTCCATCCAACGAGTTATGCACAAGCTTGAAACACAGCTTGGGCAATTAGCTACTGTGATAGGAGATAGGGAGAAATGTAAGTTCCCAAGTAGCCTATCCCAAATCCCAAGGGATAGAATAAGGTTTCGTTATCTAATCCAGACAACGCTAAATCCATTACTACCTTGAGGTCTGGGAAACGGGTAGATAACAAGGACAAACCGCCTAAACAACAGGAAGATCAGACAGCTGGTCAACCAAAGCATCAAAAGGACCTACCTAGTCCTTCTTCTGTCCAAAATACACCGGAAACACCTGCTAAAAATACTTTTGTGCCTAAAGCTCCGTACCCTCAGAGGTTAGCCAATCCTAACAAAAGAGTACCCTATAGTGACATATTAAAGGTATTTAAACACATCAGTATCAATATACATCTACTTGAAGCTATAAACCAGGTACCCTCCTATGCCAAATTTTTGAAAGACCTTTGTACGGTGAAACGGAAAGCCAATGTTCCCAAAAAGACATTTTTAGCAGAAAATGCGAGTTCACTCATCCAATAGGGGTTTCCAGTAAAACACAAGGATCCTGAATGCCCAACCATTGATTGCACCATTGGTACATTTGAAATTGATAGGGCCTTGTTAGATCTTGGAGCTAGTGTTAGCCTACTGTCATACTCTATTTATGAGTAGTTAGGGTTGGGTGAGTTGAAACCCACTACTATCACACTACAGTTAGGAGATTGCTCTGTGAAAATCACGAGAGGTGTGATAGAAGACGTTCTGGTGAAAGTAAACAAATTCTACTTTCTAGTTGGTTTTGTAGTGCTGGATACACAACCTGTTCAGAACGAAAGTGGGCACATTCCGGTTATTTTTGGACGATCATTCTTGGCCACCGCTAAAACTGTTATCAATTGCCAAGATGGTATGCTTAGGTTGTCGTTTGGAGATCTGACAACAGAACTCAACGTGTTCAACCTGTCTAAACAACCTCCCTGTACAGATGATCTGTACGAGATTAATATGATTCAGAGTTCTCTCGAAGAATCCTTTCTTCACTTTATTTGTGACGATCCATTCAAGAAATCTCTGTCCAATTTGACATAGATTTCAATGAAAATGGTGAGCAAGAGGTAAACTCTCTACTAAATGAAATTTCATATGTTGATAGAGCAAGGAAATTCGAACCTCTCCCTATGAGTCAATCTGTACCAGTTCCCTCTGTTGAGAAACCACCAAAATTAGAGGTCAAACCACTCCCTGAGACTTTGAAATATTCTTACCTGGGACCATCAGAAACTTTACCTGTCATTATAGCTTCCTACTTAACTTCTGAGCAGGAGTCTAAACTCCTTGCTGTTTTGAGAGATCATAGAAAAGATATTGGATGATCAATTACCGATCTTAAAGGGATCAACCCCTCTGTGGTCATGCACAAAATTCACCTGGAGGATAACTCCAAAACGTCTAGAGAACCACAAAGACGACTGAATCCGGCAATGCAGGATGTGGTAAGAGTTGAAATTTTGAAACTTCTCGAGGCCGGTATCATCTACCCAATCTCTGATAGTGCATGGGTGAGTCCGATACAGGTTGTCCCAAAGAAGTCTGGTGTGACGGTAGTTAAGAATGAGGATAACGAGCTAGTTCCAACCCGTGTCCAAACAGGCTGGAGAGTTTGTATTGACTACCGAAAGCTGAATACTGCTACTCGAAAGGATCACTTCCTGGGAAGACCACCTTCACTTGTCCGTTTGGTAAATTCGCCTACCATCGCATGCCTTTTGGGTTGTGCAATGTACCTGCTACCTTTCAGCGATGTATGATCAATATATTTTCAGACATGGTAGAGCGATTTCTAGAAGTCTTTATGGATGATTTCTCAATTTTTGGCTCTTTGTTTGATCAATGCCTACATCACCTAACCCTTGTGTTAGTCCGATGTAAAGAAAAGAACCTAGTACTCAATTGGGAAAAATGTCACTTAATGGTGAAACAGGCATAGTCTTAGGTCATATTATATCAGACAAAGGAATAAAAATTGATAAAGCTAAGGACGGTTTGATCTCTCGTCCTCCACGACCCCAAACTGTTAAAGAGATCAGATCATTCCTAGGTCATGCTGGTTTCTAGAGGAGATTTATCAAAGATTTTAGTAAAATTTCTAGACCTCTCTGTAGACTCCTGACTAAGGATTCAAGTTTAGATTTTGATGATGAGTGCGTCCACGCTTTTGAAAAATTGAAAACTACATTGACATCTGCTCCGATTATTCGACCTCCTGATTGGTTTGTTCCTTTTGAGATAATGTGTGATGCTTCTGACTACGTAGTAGGGGTTGTTTTAGGTCAAAGGGTCAATAAGTTACCTCATGTTATCCATTATGCGAGCAAAACACTGAACGATGCTCAATTGCACTATTCCACCACGGAAAAGGAATTGTTAGCAGTCGTTTTTGCACTAGACAAATTTCGATCTTACCTTGTCGATTCGAATGTCATTGTCTACTCTGATCATACTGCTCTGAAGTATCTTTTGTCTAAAAAAGATGCTAAGTCCCGCTTAATTAGATGAATTCTCTTGCTACAAGAATTTGATATCGAAATTCGGGACAAAAAAGGTTACGAGAATGTGGTAGTAGACCTTTTGTCTAGATTGGTAATATAATTTTTTAATGACCCAAGGCTTATTACTGAGTCCTTTCCTGATGAGTAACTCATGTGAGTTTCCCAATTACCTTGGTTTGCAGACATTGTGAATTATGTGGTCATTGGTCTGATGCCTGAACATTGGACTAAGTAAGATAAATCAAAATTTCTGGCAGAAGTCAAATACTTTATCTGGGATGATCCATATTTGTTCAAATATTATTCGGACCAAATCATTCGTCGTTGTGTCCTGGAGTCTGATCAAATCGGTGTCATTAAGTTTTGTCATGATCAAGCTTGTGGAGGTCATTTCAGTTCGAAAAAGACCACTGTGAAGATTTTGCAGTGTGGTTTCTACTGGCCTTTCATGTTCAAAGATACCCATACCTACTGTGTGTCATGTGACAGATGTCAGAGGTTAGGTAGTTTGTCTCGTTGGAATATGATGCCGCTAAACACAATTTTACCTGTTGAGCCTTTTGATGTTTGGGACATTGATTTTATGAGACTGTTTTCTAATTCTTTTGGTAATCTTTACATTCTGGTATTTTTTTTTTTACGTATTATTAATTTTTTAATAAGTAATATTAATTAGAATCTAAATATAATAATTATTATTTAATAAAATCTCTCGTCTTCTTTCCAGCTGTGCGAAGAAAAGAGGAAGATTGGATGGCTTAAATGATGTATTATAGTCTGTTCACATCTAAGATGCGTCAGATTTATTTGCATTTTCAGGAAGCAGTTGCGACTCTGTATCAGAGTCCTTTCTTTCCGCCTCATTACGAAGTCAACATGTTGGCCTCGTGACCCATAACTTCCCTCTCAGCATCTTCTCTCCAGTTCTCTCTCTCTCTCTTCTTTCTTCTGTTCTAAGGCGTCTAAAATAGATGACTAGACCATGTGAAATTTTAATAATATTATTGCAACTCCGATATCAGCTCACAAATTCCATTTTGGATCCGTCGGGATAATTTTAAATTCTCAATTTTTTTTAAAAAAACATTGCCTCTACGTGGGGCCAACTAACACAGACGCAAGACATTCTTTTTTTAAGAAAAAACTTATTTAATATTAAATTTATTGTCTAAACTCATTTAAAATTTTGTTTTAATGACTTATAATTTTTATCTGATCATTTTTCACTCTTAAATTGAATATGATAGCTTTAAATATTTATTCCTTAATTCGTTTTATTTTAAAAAATTCAATGACCATCATCCCTAGACCAACATAATATGAGTCCATTGCCAATCTAATCTAAGTCTTTCGATCATCAAGTAAGACCCACTGTCTAATATAGTGCTGAAACTCAGGCCAAGTCAAGTCGGATTTTAATTAATCCAATTCAACCAATGTCAAAGTTTATTGAACCCGCTTCGACTCAGTCCGACCCAAGTTTCACCCCTAATCTGACATGACTGCTAAACTTGGATCGAGTTTTAACCCAACCCGCATGACTTGACCCGTGAAATCAGTGGGTTTGTGTCATGTATTTGTATATTTCGGGTCGGATGACGTTGAGAAAATAAAAACTCGTACTAAATCCGAGTCAGGTCAGGTTGATGAATTTTAAATCAATCCAACCCAACACGACTCAACCTGAGTGCACCAAGTTATAAAAAACGCTCAAGTTGACCCAGGTTAGAAATTCAGGTTGAGTAATGGGTAAGCCATACAGGTCGAGTCGCGTCAGGTCAAGTTTAATAAATTTTGACATGGGTTGAATTGGCTTTGTTAAACCAACCTGACCCTTCTCAAATTTTATCCCTAGTTTTCACATGTTTAAACATTCACGTATCTCCTTTTTTTTACAATAGGAGAACCGTAGTCTATAGTTATTATTATTAATATTATTAAATTCATTTATCTCTTGATAATTATATTTAGATTTCATAAATATTATTGTAAACTAGTTGCCCATTTAGAATTTATTTATAGAAGTTAAACCCTCATATATGTGGAGTCGTGGACCATGTTGAACCGGATTATCACAACTAGTTGACCCTGCTACGTTCTATGACTTATGTAATCACGAACCTAAGTATGAGGTGGGATTGCCATCCATGCGATTTAAAGCCACTTAATAATTTATAGGTTGATATACTAATAATAATGCATATGAGAGTTGGTTTTCACTCTCATGCTTATTTCCTAATCCAACAGATGGAATTTACTGAACTCAATCTGACTTGAATATTTTAGCTAAGTCAATCAAGCGTTGTTTTATAATTTGGTGCACTCAGGTTGAGTCGAGTTATATCGAGTTGGATTGGATTAATTTTAAATTTCTCAAGCCAACCCGAATTTTATACGGTTTTTTTAGGGCTGCAACTCGGGTCGGGCGGGTTGGGTTTCTTAAAACCCAACCCAACCCGAGTTGATATATATGGAGCCCGACCCGACCCAACTAGAATTCTCAACCCGAACTCTAGAACCCGACCCGACTCCAATTCTAGCCCGAATCAACCCGAATTCTTACCCGACCTACATTCTGAACCCATTTTAGCCTAATTTTAGCCAGGTCGGGTCGGGTTTGATTGGGTCGGATTGAGTTTACTTATAAAATCTTCAACCCGGCCTGACTCGAATTTCATGCGGGTTTTTATCTTTTCAACCCGACCGACCCGCTGGCCCGAAATTCTTGACCTGACCTGCATGATTTCTCAGGTCAGGTCATGTGGGTCGGGCCAAAACCCGATCTGAGTTGCAGCCCCTAGATTTTTATTTTTCCAACTCGACCCGACCTAAAATATGCAAATAAATAATCCAAACTCACTTATCTCTTGGGTCAGGTCATTCAGGTCGTATTAAAACTCGACCCAAATTTCAATTCTAGAAACTTGAGATGAAGTATACTTCAAATATTTGATTTTGACTCTCTTAGACTGTGTTAAAAATTCCTAGAAAGCCAATGAGATTATGAAAAGAAATAGGAAAGAATCTTGGCTCCATTCATGTAAGTTAACACTTATTTTGTATCTAAGCCTAGTCCATCTCTCTCAAAACACAATAAAAATGAAGAAAGGAAAACTAAAAAGTAAAAAATTATAGATATGGTAAGAAGAAAAGGAGGTGCTTGGGTTAGGTGGGTAATTATAGTAAAAATAACGAAAATAAAAAAATAAAAAAACTACTATTTGAGGTGAGTCTTGTAACTTTTTATGAATTTGAAATTATCATTTACTAAATTTGAATTATCATTTTTATTAAAAATCATTATAGATGTTAAATGATGATTGGTAAATGGTAGATTGGTACCTTGTCACATATTTACCAATACTATGTGATGAATAAATAGATAAATGAATGATATACAGACCATATACATACAGAGTGATGTGTTATTTATATATGGGTATTTGATGAGTAGTAGAGGTTAAATGAAAATTTTACTCTATCCTATATCTCTTAAAATTTAAAAGATTTTGTCCGTATTAGAATGACTGATATTTAAGAACGTGAGTGATGATAATACCATAATCTATTTTTGCTAACCATGTTACGAGGATGGGTTATGTTTTTTTTTATCAGGCAACCACTCTTTTGCCAAAAAGTGCATACAAAACCATGTGGGCCCTCTATCCCTACTCTTTTAAATTTTAATTGCCTTGCTTGGCCTCCTGACCTTAATTTCTCACGTGAGAAAACTATTTCTCTGTATGGACCGTGCGAAATGAAATGGTTTCTTAAAAAGACTGAGTTTCGAAACTTTTTTAAGAAATAACACTAAACCCTAAACATGCCAAAGTTACAAAAAAAGAAAACCAACCTCTGAATTACTAATATTAACTTAAAAAAGGTCTCGTCATGGCTAATGCTCGATCAATGTTGATATTATTCTCAATTACAATTTAATTTCATGATTAAGCGGCAATGAATCGTGAAACATTTATTAATTTACATCTGAACAAAAGTTAATTTTTTTATAATAGAAAATATCAATGTAATTTTTTTTACTATTTAAATGACGGAGGAGTGGAGACAGATGTAGCAGCAGGTGCAAAAGCAACTGTCACGCCCCAATCCGAACAGTGGGCCTCGAACGCGACTGATTATTTTTTTTTAAACTAATCTCAAGAAATCTAACTGGGCCGGATCAACGGTTGTTTCCAAAGGTCACACATGATCTCAACATCTGGACTCAAATACATACCATAAGTCTACCCCAAAAAGACACAAACATCAACACATGAATCCAACAACGATTTATTATTACAACATCAGAGTAACTACGGATAAATGGTAGTTTAATACATCACATTAATGCAAACTAAGTACCACACCCAATACTTTACAAAAACAAACGGTTCCAAGAACAAAAAAGCAAAGGTAAGGGAATTCCCCTCAGTGGAATCCCAAAGCAACACCGCAGCTTTTCCACCCTAAGATTCAAACAGAGGGTTCTCCTCCTCGGGTTCATCTCCTGAAAGGTGAGTGGGGTGAGCTAATTAGTCCAGTGAAGGAAATATAACAGTGCAGTTAATGAAACATCATGTTAGTAAATAATCGACATTTGCAACATAATATCTCATGCTTGATAATAAATTCTCAATATCAAGTATAATCTCATCATCATTTCATTTCCATTACTGCTGTTATCCACCGTAGCCCCCCAGATACCATACAGACACCAATAGTATTAAGTCCCGACACGGTAAAAAATACATCCTTGCAAGTACATCTCTGGTATTCACCTTAAAACCAGTACTGACACACCTTGTCAGTCACTGTCGACCCACCTGGTCCATTAGACGTAACCGACACACTCAGCTCGGCGATGGTTCAATAGTAAAAGGTATGTGGAAGCAGTATTACATAACTCAACATCATGACCATTCACAATCATCATAAGCACTTCTTACAACAGTGCATCATGTCCGGGCACATGGGTGAGTTCATTAAACTTGAAACCACTCATTGCTCAAGATCTATCTCATATAGCCTGTTTACACCTACTGCAAAGTTAAGTTCCTTCACCGAAAATGTGTGGTATCGCGATCTCTGTTCAAACAAGTAAACAAGTGCACAATCAATCATAAGTCAACATACATAGCATCAAATGCATACGTACAAGTAGCATTTAAAAACTATACTTGTTTTCCCAAAAATCTCTAATGTAAATGGAATTGAGTCGCCTACTTGGTTTTTAACCATTTTAAGTTATAATAATCCACAATAGAGTAATAATAAGGTACTCAGTCCAAAACTCATATTGTCTTCTAGGCATGACCAGATTGACTTATTGAGTTAGGTCTAGATACTCAGGTCACTTCTTGGTTGTCCTCTGGATAGGACCAGATTTTAACATGTTGAGTAAGGCCTCGAGGTCACTCAGTGCCCGACAAATATAGCGTCGGCCTGGAAGTAAAGTCACTCAGTGCCCGACCATTAGAGTCGGCCTACAAGTGAATACAATAATAGATACACTATAGTAATAAGAGAAGAGGGTTAGTACACTTTTCATTTATTAACAAACGGGTATAAACATCACATGCATCAATAATCAAACAAGATTTTAAACTAAAAAACTGGGTCCCTCGGAATAAGCCTCGGAGCCAAGTACTGTGGCTTCAGATCATCCGAACCACTGCCTAAGCTAGTAATTGACTTCGTACTATGAGTCTGACTTCGGATCGTCCGAAGATCAGGCCTCGGATCGTCCGAAGGTCCTTCCGAACCGAAAAATCCGAAAAACTAGTCTCGGTGGGTCTGTTGTCTCGGAACATGCCGAATAAGGCTCGGATCGTCAGAGTGGGATTTGGTCCTTCCGAACTCGTCCCGTCATTCATTCGAATGAATCAACCCATTCATTCGAATGAATGCACGTTTTCAAGACATTCATTCGAATGAATGGGTTGATTCATTCGAAAGAATGGGTTAACTGTCATTCTCATGTTGTCTCGATATATTCATTCGAATGAATCAGTTGATTCATTCGAATAAATGCCTTCAAACGTGTATTCATTCGAATGAATCAACTGATTCATTCGAATGAATCAGTTGAAACAGATGAACTGTCATTCTCAATTTGAATGTCAAAATGAACTGGGCATTCATTCGAATGATTGGAAATGCGGGGGTAAAATGGTAATTTTCCACGAAAATCTGGTTTCAAGTGTGTAGAGGCAAGATTTCTGGGTATGTGTAAGTGCGGCCCAATTAAATGGTGTACGAGTTAAATGTTTATTCTTTTATTATATCTATAAAGTAATTATTATTTGAATATTTAAATGATATATATTATTTAGTAGATGAATATTTTTAATGAAAAAAATAAAATCTATTCCCATTGATTAAATGAATTATTAAACAAATTTTACGAAAGAACATCATTAAGTTTGGAATTTGGATGACATTTTACCCCATCTCTTGTTTGCCTAATACAGCTCATTTTTAAAGTATTTTTGATAATAATTTCATATTTATTAAAAAGAATCTAATTAGCATCCACAACCACAATACGCATCTTCCAAAAATGGATTGGTGTCCACAACAAGCATCTCCATTTTAGATAAAGAAGTTGAATTTACCGAGAGCCCAGTACAAGTAATGCAAGCGTGGAAAGAGTAGCAGTAGCAGTACTGCAATAGCAACAGTTTTCCATATGAATTGTGAAAAAGAAGCTAGAAATTTTAGAGTTGCAGTTCAACCTTTCATTAATGTTTATACTGTCAACTTCACATCCAAGCAATAATGTTCATACTGTCAACTTCACATCCAAGCAATACGACCTTTTTACCGTGGAGCTCGGGTAAAAATCAAGAAGACATTCAACTCTTCTTATTATCAAGGTCTGGTAAAACTTAAAATTTATACATATGAAATTTGCTTTTTGATTTAGGATAGAGATCATTTTACGGGTATTTTATATAATTCGACACGAGTTTTACTATAATATTGAATTTGCCATTCGAATCAAATTACTGAACCCTTTGAATCGACTCACCGGATCACTGACTTTTTTAATGCGATAAAATTGACTCATTGACCGACTTGTCAGATCACTGAAATTTATTTAAACGAAACTGTTTTTTTATGTAAAATAGTAAATTGGATCATTTAAATTTTTTTAAATACTTTTGTACGGTAATATAAAGATAAAATGAACAATACCTTAAATCTCGTGTCTCGTTACATAAAATATCATAAGAAGATTGTTATCCTAAATCAAAAATCAAATTTCATATGTATAAATTTTAATTACACAGAGAACACCTATGAATATCGCTGCTTTAGTTTTATTTGCTCGGAGAGAATAAAGGACCCACTTTCGTCGAGAGAGAGAAAATAAAAAAAAAATAGTAATCCCAGATGGGTTGGGATTGGTCCCCTCCCTCCCCCTCTCCCACCCCTGCACCTGCCACACGCTCCCTACGTGTCACGGTCAAAAGTCAAGACACTTGTTTTGCATGAGAATCTCATCATGTGAATGAGAATGGCTGGAATGAAATATCCACCATGTGATTGTCGCAGATCCCCCAATCAACAATATATTTTCTTTCTCTTTTTTCTTTTAAATTTGAAAAAAATATAAAAAAGTAAAAAAATTGAAATAAAAAATTGAATTTCAATTCTATATAATTATATCATTATTTATCAATCATTTAGACATCAAAACGAGATGTATAAGTTACGACAAGATTTTAATAATTTCAAAAAATTGAAAAATAGCTAAAAACCAAAAAAGTGAAAAATATTTCTTAGTAATTTTCTTTAAAAATTTAGGACACAGTTAATTAGTACGAACAACAAAATAATAAATTTCAAAAAAATTACCTACGCACTAATGTGGCATTGACATTTTATGATTGAAGAAATATTAACTAAAACGTTGGTGTTTCAGTTTAGTCTCACTAATGAAAGTGATAACCCACTATGAAATCGATTTGACTAGTTTACCCGATATTATAATCATTCATCTCACTTTTATTTTTGTTATGTACATATTAAAACCCCTATGAAATAAAGAATTTCAGTCAATATTTCAGATTTTGATTTTCTTTGAATTTTTTAGAAAAAATAATTCTGTACAATATTCGAATATTTTAGCTGAAATGGGCTTAATTTCAGCTAATATTTCTACTAGGTGGGAAAACTAGATATTTTTTCCAAAAATCTAATATTTGACAATATTTTCATATTCCCTTTTAAAAATTTAGTATTTTAGATCATGAGTAAAATTTGTTTGTCAGGTTTGATTGCCATGAGCCCATGAGTATTGCAATGAGATGGGGTGGTGCCTGTGTTGGAGAGTGAGATCAACGGTGAGATCGTTGGTAACATCTTTGGTGGGGCCATGCAAAAAGGTTTCCAATTGGCTGGGTTCAAAGTTAGTAACTGTGGGGCAGTGAGAGTCTAAGGACAAGTGGTATCGGCTGGCTAAATATTGCTGGCTATGCCACATAATTTAGCCAACTATATAATTAAATAATAGTTTTTTAGATGACACGGCTGACTATAATTTTTTGCCAACCTTGTCACACGGTATATTATTTTAACTAGAATAGCTACTTTTTAATATTTTATTATTATTTTTTATGTACATTTTTTAACAAATTTAAAAGAAAATAAATATAAAGATATTACATATTTTTTTCACAAGTAATTAAATAAACAAAACATACATATTTTTTTTGTTTCTCATATATTTTTTTTTGTTTTACAAATGTGAAGGAAAAAAATTGAGGAGTAAATTTTTTTTAAAATTTTAAAGTTATTTTTTAAGCACTGTATATTTTCAAAATTTCTCAAATTAAATATCCGGAGTAATTACGATAGTCTGATAAAAATACTTTAAGAATTTAAGATCTTTTGACACTCCCAAATGCTTAAAACACAGTTTTTTACAAATAAGGGTATCCCTTGGTTGTATGGAAAATATATTTGGGAGTGTCAAAAGACCTTCAAGTCTTAAAGTATTTTTATCAGACTATCGTAATTAGTCCGGATATTCAATTTGATAAATTTTGGAAATACACAGTGCTTAAAAAATAACTGTCTATGTTGTCGATATCTCTTTTAAAACTTTAAAATTATTTTTTAAGCACTGTGTATTTCCAAAATTTCTCAAATTGAATATCCGGACTAATTACTATAACTTGATAAAAATACTTTAAGACTTTAAGGTCTTTTGACACTCCCAAATATATTTTCCACACAGCTAAGGGATACCCTTATTTGTAAAACACTGTGTTTTAAGCATTTAAAAGTGTTAAAAGACCTTTAATTCTTAAAGCATTTTTATCAGACTATCGTAATTAGTCCAGATATTTAATTTGAGAAATTTTAAAAATACATAGTGCTTAAAAAATAACTTTAAAATTAAAAAAAAATAAAAATTTACTTTTGATTTTTGTTAATGTAGCATCCATTCCTTCGAAGGATCCTACAGTTCAAAGGATATGAAAATTTGTCTATAAAATCGTTCGAAGGATTTTGAGCGGGAGGGCAAAATGGTAATTTGTACAAAATTTTTGAAAAGGGGTGTTCTGTGGCAGAAAAGGGGGTGTCCGAATGGGCTGCCTTATAATATATGAGGGATTGACTTCTATAAATAAATTCTAAATAGACAATTACTTTATAAAAATATTTTTTAAATGTACATATAATTATCAATAGATAAGTGAACTTAACAATAATAATAAAAATTCTAGACTATGGCTTTCCTATTGCAAAAAGAATAGAGAAAAATGAATGTTTTAACAAGTGAAAATTAGGGTTGAAACGCGGGTCAGGTCAAGTTGGGCTTTTACAAAGCCAACCTTACTCATGTGAAAATTTATTGAACCCGATCTAACCCGATCCGTATGGTTTACCCGAATTACTCAAACCAACTCGACCTGAATTTCTAACCCGAGTCAACATGAGTTTTGTTTTATCACTTGGTGCCCTCATGTTGATTAGGGTTACGCCGGGTCGAGATGTGTTGATTAAAATTTCTCAACCTAACCCAATCAAAATTTCATATGGATTTTTATTTTCCCAACCTAATCTGACCCAAAATATACAAATAGATATCCAAATCCACTGATTTCTCGGGTCGGGTCATGTGAGTCGAGTTAAAACCCGACTCAAGTTTCACCCCTGTTGAAAACCATCTCTACTATGCGTTATTATTAGTCACAACTTTATTAAGAGTTATGCACAATTTATCATTTCCTATTGACAATTTCTAGTATTTAAATTCATGTAACTTTTATTTCATAGGAATATCCATAATAAAACTTGACATGTATGATGTATCTGCAATTCTGCATTAGCATCACTCTTTAAAATTTAAATGTCCACCTATGTTCTCCAAATAAATCAAGCTCATCTCTAAATATGGTTAGAAATTAATAATTGACCTTTAACCCAACATAAACATGACTTAGTGTAATACCCTGTCCCAGATTAGGTGAGTTTTAGCTTGTTAATCTTGTTTAGCCGGTTAATATCAAAGATTTTGGTTAGGGCTTTGAGGAAAGCCCAGGTTTGGCCCGATTTGAGCCCGAAAACTCAGTGATCCGGCTCGTCGAGCTGGAGGGGTATTTTGGTAATTTACCACTTTTAGTTATTATTTTATGAATATTGTTGATATGTGTATATTATTGGTAAACAATGTTCTCCTAAATAAAGGATTTGTATTTCTGATTTTAAAATGAATTTATTTTCAGAAAATGGTATTTAAATCCCGCCCGTCAAAACCCCGAAAGGGAGTATTAATTATTTTAAAGGGTTTTGAAAATGAAATAAATTTTGAAATTAGTATTTTATGGTAGACTATTTTAAGAATGGTCTAGTTATTTCATTTCACCTCAAAATGATGTCTCTAAATTGTTTATTTTATCAATTCTTTATTTAAGTAAATAGTATAAATTTATGGTTTTTATTTAAATAAATGGTTTTTAATAAGAGTTAAATTCCAAAATTTTTATGGTGATTAAGATTTTTAAAACCCAACCTATCTATAAGGTTACATTAAATTTTTGAGCTTTTGAAATTATCTTTTTTGTTAAAAATCCAGTTTTTGACAAAATGGGGCCCTTTTTGCTAAATGGAAAATGGGAGGGTTGATCTGCAACAGCAGAAAAACCTGCGGTTTACTGTTGCGAGCGTCAGCGGCCTGCTCGACCCAATTTTCCGGCGATGATGATTTCCCCATCGTCCCGTCCCATCGCATGCGCACCGGATTTCCCGGCCAAAAACCTATATAAATCGGCATTCCCCATCGGTTTTGAACTCCCAGCATCTCTTCTCCCTTCTCTCTCTTGCAACAACCCAGCCGAGACCTTTAACTTCCGTTTTTTTCAGTAACAGTAACTTAGAGGAAATTTTTTTCAAAAATCCGGATTTCAGCCCAAGAATTCAATTCAAAGTATCCACTGCATTCCCCTTTCAATTTCGATCAGTTTTAAATCAAGAAATTTTGAATTTGACTCTGTTTTCAGTGAGAAAAATGATTTCAAAGTTTGTAGAAAATTCTAGGGTTCCTCGTATCAGTGAGCTTCCGGTGCTAAGATCGGATGGCTTACTGAGTTTCAAATCTCCAAACCTCTCCCTTTGGAAAGAGGACTCCCGGAGAATCCATCGGACCGGTCAGATGTAAAAATCGAGTCCAGAAAATCCCCCATTTCCTAAGTTCAGTTTTCACTGTTCCAGGTCGTTCACTGTCTGTTGCAGACAGTGAACGGGAGGAGGAAGAAGAAGGAAAAAAAAAAAAAATATATATATATATATATATTTATTTATTTATTTGATATTATTGTTGCTTGTGATTTTTAATGTCGGTTCCCATTGGAAAAAAAATGAATAAATAATTAAATAAATAAATATTATTATTTTATTAAAAATATATATATTTTTATTTGATATTATTGTTCCTTGTGATTTTTAATGTCAGTTCCCATTGAAAAAAAAAATGAATAAATAATTGAATAAACAAATATTATTATTTTATTCAAAAAAAAAATTATTATTATTTTGTTAAATTATGTGATGTGATGATTAGTACCCCTTTTTGTTAATTAAAATTGTACTAACCCTCTTCTCTTATTACTTATAATGTAAATACTATTATATCCGCTTACAGGCCGACCCTATTGGTCGGGCACTGAGTGATTCACTTTCAGGCCGACACTATATAGTCGGGCACTAGGTGACCTTGAGGCTTACTCAAAATATCAGATCTGGTCCTATCCAGAAGACAACCGAGAAGTGACCCGAGGATCTAGACCTAACTCAATAAGTCAATCTGGTCAATATCCAGAAGACAATATGAGTTTTAGACTGAGCCCCTTTTTATTTATTATTATATTGTGGATTATGATAATTTAAAAAAGATAGAAACCCAGTAGGAGACTCAATTCCATATACCTCGGATATTTTTGGAAAAACGTATGATTTTCAAATACTACGTATGTGTACGTATTTGTTATGTATATTGATTATGTACTTGTGCGTTGTTTGAACAGAGACCGCGTAACCACACAATCACGGTGAGGGAACTTAACACTGCAGATTTTGAAAACAGGTTTTATGATGAGAGAAGTATTGAACAATGAGTGGTTTCAGTTTTGATAAACCCACCCATGTGCCTATACATGATGCACTATAGTAAGAGTGCTGATGTTGATTGTAATATTACGATGTTGATCGTATGAGTATGTAAGACTGCTTCTACGTACCTGGGCTATTAAACCAATATCGGCCATATGAGAGATGGTTTATGTCTACTGGACTATGGGCGGACCATGCTGTCGTCAGTTGCTGACTTGAGGGTATCAGTATCGGCTAAATCAGAGCCGGAGATGTACTTGCAAGGATGTATTTTGACCGTGTCGGGACTTAATACTGGTCTCAGCGTAGTCGGCAAGCGTTACGGTGGATGATAGCAGTAATTGATGATGTTGATGTATTACTTGAGATTATGCTTATTGTTATCAAGCATGTGATATTATTGAACTGTTGCTAACCTGTTTTATTTTTACTTAAACTGCATTGTTATATTTTCTTCACTGGGCTAGTTAGCTCACACCACTCACCTTTCAGGCGATGAACCCGAGGAGGAGGACCCTCTCTTTCAAGCTTAGGGCGATTAAGCTAAAGCAGTATTTTGGGATTCCCCCGGAGGGGAATGCCCTGATCCTTTTCTGTTGGTTCTTGGAACCGTTGACTTTTATTAAGTACTGGATGCGGTACTTAATTTGTGTTAATTTGATGTAATAGACTATGTTGCCTTTGTAGTGATTTGAGACAATGTTTTGAATGTTGAAATCAATGGTTGATTTTCTTATGCTATGTGTTGATATTGTTAATGTTTATTTTATGGGGTAAGCATATGGTAAATGTTTGAATCCATATGATGAGATCATGTGTGAACCTTGGGCCCAACTGTTGATCCTGCCTAATTAGATTGCGAATGCTTGTGGTTTAGTTTACTTATCAAAAAAAAAAAAAAATCAGTCGCGTTCCGAGCCCACCATTCGGGTCGGGGCGTGACACTTAGAAAGAAAGATATAGTTATATCATAAATACGGATAATTATAGATGAAGACCCATTTGACAAGAATTTAAGCAAAAAGTGTAACAGTTAAATTAAATATCCCAATCATTTAGTGATTTTTTTTTTTATTAATCTGAGTTTATTAAAAAACAAGTTAAATTCAAATACAAAATTTAAAACTAACAATTCAGTCACTAGAACTAAATTAACCAAAGTCATTAGTACAAATCTTTCGAGTATACATGAAACCGTACCTCGCATTATTTCTCTTCACATTAGCTAGCTAGGACAGTTAGACCATTTAAGTTTTAATCAATCAAATTGATAAGTAGATGATAAAAGAAAAAAAATAATTGGATAAGGAATTTAAATAAATAAATACTTGTTGAATATTGATTGCTACAGTTGAATCAGCCAACCCATTCGTTTGGCACAACTGAATCCTGAAACCTTTTTAAATACGGGCCAGTTACACAAACCTCTCTAGCTCGGCTCTCTCTCAACTCTCTCTGCACTCTCCACCTTCTTTCACTCGCTGCTCTGTCTCTCAATTTCTCTGCATTCTCTGCACTCTCCACCTTCTTTCTCTCATTGCTATGTCTCAACTCTCTCATTGCACTGTCTCACTGCACTGTCTCGCTGCTCTCTCACGCTCACATTGACACCAAAGAAAAGGAAAAGAAAAACCCCAACTCCCCGTCAGGGGGCCTTGTTTAATAAGAGACCCACTTGGTATAACTGTCTCCGTAAACCCTTAAGTGCCGCATTCCCTCTCATTTCTGCTGCTCCTCTCACTCTCCAATGCTGCTCTCTCTCACTCTCCTCTCTCTCTTGCTCTCTTCTCTCTCACTGCTCTCTCTCTCACTCTCGTCTCTCTCAGTGCTCTCCCTCGCGTCTTCTTCCCCGACCACTCTCACATTCTATAAATCTATAAGTTCTCTGTATTTTCTTTCTCTTCTCTGTGATTTTTTTTTTAAAATTATCGTATAATCTGTTCTTGTATTTTGTTATTCCGTTGGATTTATGGGTGTTTTTCTGATTTGGGGCTTTGGGCTTGGATGGATTGGTGATCTTGTTTAATGCAGGCATTGATATCCTTCTTTGTCTTTTTAGTGCTCATGTTTATTCCTTGGGGGTAAATTCCTGCAGCGTGTAAGAGAAAACGTATGGCACTATGGTGTCCAGCAATCCCACCATGTGTAAACTGTCATAGGATAAAATTTCACTTAAGGCATACCCATATAATTGAAAGGAACTTCTGTCTGCTTTTGAAATTGATGCATGGTTAATATGAATTGCTCATTTTGTAGAGAGCAGAGCTGTAAAATAATTTGTAACAGTCACGCTAGATGCATACAAAATGCACCACAAATCCCCAATAATGCATGAGGCAATCCTGTTCATCCATGAATATTTGCCCATTTATATCTTCTTATTATTTATTAAGATTTCTTAGTGGAAGGGGAAATGAAAATTAGACAGAGAAGTGAAGTTATAAGATGACAGTACGACTCTAGGAGGAATCTCTATACTCCATGCTTAGGAATGGAGTGTTGTCCTAAGCATTGTGACAAATCCCGTTCTCGGGATATTAACGGCAATCGATAATAACAGGATATTTTTAAATTCTTGGATTTTATCGAGAATTTAACGGGACAATCTCGCGGAAATTGTAATATTTAAAAAATAAAAAAAATAGAATAAAAAAAATTAATGAAATAAAAATGGTATAGGGAATTTACCGGGAATTTATCGGGAATTTACTGGGATATTATCGCGTTATTAACGTTTATCTCATTTTTAACGCGATTTTATCGGGAATTTACCGGAAATTTATCGTTGTGGCGATAAAAACCCGTTTTTAGGGCTGCAACTCGGGTCCGGCGGGCCGGGTTTTCATAAACCCAACCCTAACCCAACTTACTCTATATTGAACCCAACCCAACCCGACCCGAATGAAAAAATCCGAAATAGTGAACCCGACCCGACCCGAGATTGTCATACCCTTAACCCAACCCGACCCGTCCCTTGACCCGACCCGACCCGGCCCGGCCCGACCTGACCCGAATCTTAAATATTGACAAGCACAACTGGTAAAATGCTCACTGTGCGACGTTTTGGGCCAAGCCTGTCCTGAGTCTTGTCTGAACATGATTGAATTTTTCAACTACAACTGCAACTAACAGTCTTAACACCTGCACATAAATCATTTGTTTTCATTGGAACAATCATAAGAAGACAACAGGTTGTTGTTGTTTGTATTCAACTTAAAGTTGGAACAAGACTTCAACTAATAAAAGCAATCACTCTGTCAAGGCATGGTTTAGTCTTAAACTTCATACCCATTTGTACCTTTTTTTATACATTTTTTGGCTGTGTCAAATTTAAGTACAAGAGCAACCTGCAGGCATAAGAACACTCATTCAAGTCCATCGAGTCTGCTCCTAACCTCCTCGAGTTCATTGGACAACAGTGGATTCTTTACAAACAACACAGGGAGTGATGTCGTGGTGGAAACATTCTCAAACAAGTCAGTGCACTGGCTGGAGATTTCTCTGCTCACCTCCCTAGGACGGGAAAATCCATAGCTAAGGTTGACAAGTCCAAATCATCCCATACAAAAACAAAGCATTTGCCCAATTTCATTGCTCAGGTTTTTTCAAGGTAAGTGGTAGAAAATGAAGTGAGACAGTTGATGCATATCTCATTTCAAGTTTAGACCAAAATTTTCAGCCAATACTTCATATTTCAGCTGAAATTTGTAACTGAGGTCTTATCCCATAGAAACAGAGCTATTTCCTGACAAAACCAAAAATCAGGTTGACAAAATCTCACATACTAGACTGATATTTTACACATATTGGTTAATATTTTGATATATCAACATCTGTACATAATTTATGCCTAGCAAAATATAGTGCAAGGAGCATTCCAGAAGCATATAAGACGATCTAGAGTTTTAAACCAAATGTCTAATGCAAATATAAATAAAAACAATATTTCATAATAATGTCATATCATATGCTACATGATATTGATACGCATAATATCCACCCATTCATCTTCCTTCTCCTTAGAAGAATCCCCACTCCCGCTATGCGCCTCATCGTCGTCGTTGTCCACTGAATTTTCAGACAAAGGATCCTTCTCCACCAACTCCCCAGAAGGAGTGCTGATCAACCTATAAATTACATGAAGAGATGATTGAAAATCAGAAATAATTTATTCATAAGGAGAAAAGATTTAAGAAAAGTACTATTTATTACCAATTACATCTCGCTTTCTTCAACTTCAGTGACACCTTAAAAAAGATCAAGAGTAATATTAGATTGTAACAATATAATAACAAAATGAAATAAATACTAAATAGATAGAAATAAATGTCATTACCTGATTTAATCCTATCAGTATCGTCTTCATGATCATAAACTTCAGGCTCTCCCTCCACGACATCGTCAGTTATGGCATCTCTTAGCCAATCTTGAGCGCAAACCAATGCCTGTACGACTTCGGGACTCAATGAACTTCGGTACTGGTTGATGACTCTACTTCCAGTACTAAATGCAGACTCTGAAGCAACAGTCGATACTTGAATTACTAAGATATCTCAAGCCATCGTAGAAAGTATAGGAAATTTGGAACTATTAACTTTCCACCAACTCAAAATGTCTAAATTAGGATCATCTGGACAAATTTTCTCTTCATAATACTGCTCAAGCTCCGTCTTCAAGTCCACATTATTCTTTCCACCACCCTTTCTAAGAAATGATTTTCGGAGTTGTTCTTTCTTAGAATCTGTTGAAGTATCATTCATCATCTCCGTTGAAGTAGAAGTGCCTACTTGCTTTTGCAGTGAAGAAGAGAAAGAAGTGTACTCATTGAAAAGTGCAACCATCTCCTTACGAAGTACTTGAGTATATTCATCAGCATCATAATATGAATAAAGTTCATGATACATAAATTCAACATATTCCAACTTGTAACGGGGATCTAATACCAAAGCAATAGCAAATAGTATATTGCATTTCTTCCAATATTTATCAAATTTTTGCTGCATTTTATTTGCCATTGAAGAAATGCACGAATCATCACTCTTCAACATCTCAAGTAAATGAGCTTGAATCTCATACACTTCATGAAAAGCAAGATTTGCAGTGATATATTTTGTCCCCGATAAAACCTTTGTAGCATTATAAAAAACTTTCAAAAGCTTGGAAATGGTCTCAGCCTTTCTCCAATCATCAAATGTTGGAGCAACATCTTTGGCGTAAATAGGATCGCGCGTCTTCATACGTACAAATGCACTCTCATATGGTAAGGCAGAGGCTAACATATGATATGTTGAATTCCACCTTGTGCACACATCTAAGCACAAGCCTTTAGAGGATGAAATATGTTCTTGCAAGACACAACTCTCAGACTCTTGCTTACGAGATTGCGACGACCGCACATATTTCACACATGTGCGAATAGCTTCAACTGATGATTTCATCTCACTTAAGCCATTTTGCACAATCAAGTTAACAACATGTGCAGCACATTTTATATGAAAGAATTTGCCCTGTTGTAACAAAATTCCCTTTCGAGAAAGAGTCTCCACGAGGTTATCCACGGCTGACTTGTTGTTTGTCGCATTATTAAGTGTGATTGTGCATATCTTCTTTATATCATATTCCATCAAGCTTCTTTCAATCATATTGGCAATAATTATGCCAGTATGTGGTGCTGGAACCATACAAAAACTAAGGATCTTCTTATGTAACTTCCAATTGTTGTCTACAAAATGCGCTGTGACACTTAAATATCCCAAAGTTTGGTTGGAAGTCCACAAATCAGACGTTAAAGAAATGTGCTTGCATGAAGTACTTAGAAATGATTTCAACTTAGCTTTTTCCAAATGGTAGATTTTCAAAAATTCCCTTCTAACTGTCGTACGAGAGATGAATTGAAATCTAGGATTGATGCATTTCACAAATCTTCGAAATGGTGCACGATCAACAATAGAAAATGGAAGCTCTAGCATAACTATCATAATGGCCAATTCTCTTCGTGCATGTTCCATATTAAAACTATAAGGCACAATGCCTGCTCCCACTCCCTCATCACCATCTTCTTTTTTAACACTACCAAAGGTAAGAACTTTCTGACTTTTATCTTTCACCGAATACGCAGTACATCGTGTTAAATGTCGACTAAGAGTACTAGTTCCACTTTTAGAAGCAGTTTTATATCTTCCATAGCAATATTTACAAATTGCCATTAAATCATCCCCCTTAGTTTTAGGGTCTCTAGTAAAATGTTGCCAAACATGTGATTTTAGTGGGTATCCTCCTTTCTTTGATTTGACACTAGTGGCAATTGAACAATCACCCGTAGTCGAATTGATGGTATTGTCATTAGTGACAGGAGTATTAGATCCTAACACCTAATTAAACATTACACATAATAATTAATCAACTATGATAATAACATAAATAAATCTACGAAAAATGAATTAAATAATAAATAACTATCAATGAAAGAAAAAAAAATCTTACTTCAATGTCAACATCAACATCATCGTTATGCGAAGCCATTACACTATTTTCACAAAGGCACTGTAAACAACAAAAATCAAGTTCTTCACCAAATTATAATTAAATATGTTAATATAATATTAGTTACCATATATACTATAATCCTTTTCCTCTCTCCCAAAACAAATGAGTCTTAAATTCAAAATATCTGCCAAAATATTAGCTCATATTTCCCGATTTTCTCTTCTTTTAAATTTTCTTTATCTATATAACAAATTAAATTTGATAAAAAATGACTTTTTTCAGACAAATAATCTCACTCATACTGAAATATGCAGATGGACATCATTATTGCATCGTGCAGTCAAATTAAAAATTCCTAAAAAAATTATAAAAAAAAACTACTTCGGGTAAAACTAAATTGACATTCAACTCACATCTCAATCTTTTGAATTTATAAGCATATATTTCATAACATAATATCTAATAATATATTGTAAAATTAAATTTATAGATCCTTTAAATGTGAGAAAGGAAAGATTTTTATGAATAAGAAATAACAATCTCTGCAAATTAATTTTCATCAAAGTTTTGGTGACTAATGATTCGATGGTTCTAATTAAGTCTATAGAATTACCTTTAAATGGTGAATAAAAAAAAAGTGATTAACTTATGTTCAAAGAAAAGCGAATAGCCGAATACGGTAGTTGAAATCATGCTATCCATGAGAGATTTATTTTTTTTTAAAATCAATTACTCAAAATCATATAAAAATATTTATTTTTCCTAAGAAGGAGAGGAGAAGGGAGTTAGCTTCCACTAGTTAGTTAGTTTACATCAAATGGGGGGAGTTAGATCGGCCCTCCATAGCTCCATAGGCTCCGAAAAAACCTTACAAATGTGGATTAGATGGGGTTAGGGACGTCAGCAATCAAGAATAAAACCACAATTAATGGCAGCTGGCAAAGCCATGTTTGATCGTCGTGTACATGCTCCGTTACAGCTTCATTCATGTGCCAATCAATCTCTTACAATATAAAGGGGAAGCAGATAAGAAACATGTGCATATCAGTTAGAGATATCAGTTAGAGAGACTCACCAAGGTCCGGCCGGGAAGAGATGTCGGTGAAGAAGAGGAAAAATGACGACGACCCGAAGAGGAGGCGACGAGGGAAAGGGGAAAAAAGCTCGGCTGGAACAATGGAAATTGGAAAACAAAGGGTCGGCTAGGGTTTGTTTCAGATTTGGGGATAACTAGCCTTTTATATTAACTTATAAGAATAGGGTCGGGTCGGGTCGGGTCAGGTCGGGTCTTCTCGGGTCGGGTTTTCTCGGTCGGGTCGGGTCGGGTTGAAATTTAAAAGCCTCAGCCCAACCCGACCCAAATTTCAGTCGGGTTTTTCTTTTCTCAACCCGACCCGACCCTATAGCCCGACTATTGTAACCCGACCCGCATGATTTCTCGGGTCGGGTCATGCGGGTCGGGTGAAATCATGCGGGTCGGGCCAAAACCCGACCCAAGTTGCAGCCCTACCTGTTTTTAACACGGTAAATTTGAAAATACCGCTGATATTTGTGACAAGGGTCCTAAGAACTGTTCTGTTGTTTCTTTCAATGCATGCTTTTGAACTGGATGTGTTATAAAAAAGAGATGAATCTAGAAATTATTTACCTATTTATCTATCTTCCGTTTCATCTTCACTTCATATTTGACTATAGTTGTTTTGATTATGGGGTTTTCATGGTAATAGATTTGTGGGTTTAGCACTGACTCGAAGATTTTAAGTTTAGGTTAATGGGAATATAGAAAGCTTCTACATTTAGGTTTTTTTTATCTTATTGAAGCTTTGTTCCATTGTGGTCCGTGTCTTTCTCTCTCTTTGATTTAATGCTTATGTGGGCTAAAAAAGATGGTTAGGTAGTTTTCTTTCATGGGATTTTAGGGATTTTTGAAAATTATTCTATTTTTTAATTTTACCCTTTCACAATCATTTACGTTATAAGAGTTTTTAATTTATTGTATATTGTGATGCATCTCAATTCAATTCTAATAACATATTTCTTTTATGTAGATCAAGCTCACTTTTAATTTAGAGATCTTTGATGAATTAGTAATTTTACATCTCAAAAAATAAGAAAAATAGATTTTAGATAAATTCTTTTTATTATATATAATTAAAATTTTAATTAAATATACTAAGAAAGTCCTGTTTAGATTTTTTTGCCTTAGGCCTAAATTTGTGTCTAGCCGGCCTTGCTCCTCATCCTTGGCTGGCTGGTTCCTGGCTTCCTGCTTCCTAAACTTGGACTTGATTTGGGGAAAACAGGTAAACCCATAATTTCTTCCATTCTTCTGTTATTCTTAATTTCATATGGCTACTTTCTAGATTCCACATCCGTGGTTTATTTATTACGGGTTGAGGGTCTTTGTGAGACATTTGGAGTTTTGGACAATAGATTCCCATTAATCTGGTAATTTTCAAGAATGGTCTTGTAACTTGTAACTAGAAGGGTTTACAATATTTTGATCTTGATGAAGTACATTTGTTGTTTGGTCTCTATCCAACTTCATTATGATTTTTTATCCTTTTGTTTTTTTGGTTCTATGAGATTGTAATGCTTCATCATCCTCTTCCACTTTGTTGTCGTTTATCCTCTTATTTATTTTCCACTTAATTTTCAAAAATGGTCTTGTAACTAGAAGGGTTTATGATATTTTGATCTTGATGAAGTACATTTGTTGTTTGGTCTCTATCCAACTTAGGAAGAGAAAGGCTTCTCTGCTAGTAATGCACTGCAGCTGTTCAGAAATCACATGATTTTCTCAACCTACTCTGCCTACTTTTATTAGAAATATCTCACTGAAAACATCTCGCTGGCCTGACCTGCCATTCTTCTACACAGCTTGTGTAAGTAATGCTAATTTGTTTTTACTCGATTTTGTTTCAAAATTTTGGTTCTGAATTGAAGATTATGATGTTATGTGGCAGGAGAATATACTCAACAGGGGTTAAAATATCGATATCGATCGATGTGATATATCGACTGATATATCATTATCGGCCGATATTTTTCTCTCTCCTCCTCTTTTTTTTAAATATCGGTCGATATGGTACGGCCGATTTATCGACTGATATTGTAAATATCGGCCGATACGATAAGATATCGGCCGATATAAGACTATTCGAAACCGATATATATCGGTTGATACGATATGTATCGGCCGATATTTGGACCCCTGAGACTCACCTCGATGTAGTTTGGGATTTTGTAAATTTTAATGTGTTAAATTCACTTTAGAATTTAGATAAAAAAGGTATTTTTAATTTTTTTATTTGATTCAAAAAAAGATATTTGATTTTCAAGATATTGTTTTTAATATAAAAATATGAGAATTGATGGACCCACTCTAGTTTTGACATGGATTTCTCTCCACGTCTTTTCTACGTTATGGAAACAATATCGAGATTCGAGACAATTGTGTTAATGAATATTGACTCAGTAATGAGTGTATATGACTCAGGACATGAGATTATATTAGATCAATTTTAAGAAATAAAAATAAAAATAAAAACACACATCAAAGGCTAATAAAAAATTATTTATTGTGAGTTGGTTCATAGTAATGGGGCTATTACCTTGTCTTAACTCTTAAGGTAACAAATGTTATAATTTTAACATATGATATAAATTGAATCAAAATGAGAAAATAACTATTTTCTAAGGATATCTTAATTTGTTGTGTGAAACTCTTGTTTAGGAGTTTCAAAAAACTTTAGCGAATGCACAAACTCTCACAACCCATACACATAAGGATATGACCTTCGTAGTTGGATTATTCTCAACTCATGGCCTTAGTCTCATTGTTGACTTAAACTCTTCAACACTACTATGATCATCACCGTTATTAGCCATTTTCCTATATATTTGAGGTTGTTTTTTGAGTCATATGTTTAAAAAAACAACTATGGTCAAGAATAAAATTTTATTAGAAAAGAAATCTATATAGACAACAGACCTATATGATGGAAATAGGGCCACTAGGTTGAGAAAAGAACCACCACTGAATCCGACAAAAAGAACAGCTGATTCAGAGGATGCATAAGTAAAAGATTTCTCTCTTTTGTAAAGGATGCCTTGAAAATTAGGCTATCATTATTTTCTCTTATTATAATATTAAAAATAAAGATCGTTTTTTAAATCACAATATAGAATATTTTTCAGATTTTAGATAATTCATTAGATAATAGAAATTTTTCAGATTTTAGATAGTTCATTCTAAATTTCCTGCATAAAGTGTTCCTAGATGTTGGCCCACTCCCAAAAAATCCCTACCCAATCAGGGATGGATGCCCAGCTGTCTATTTTCCAATCACAATGTTGGCCCACTTTATTTCATTTTTCGCTTAATTTGATGTCTTCATGTATTATAAAAAGAACAGTCTGGTAACGGGGAACACAACATGAATACAAATTTTCCTTCTGCTTTCTTATGTCATTTCCCTCTTCTCTTTCATGTCTCTGTTCTCCCTCTCTTACTCTCTCTTTTCTCTGCAAAACTGCTGGTGCCAGATTTCCTGGTTGCTGCCCAGATCGTCATTTCCTACTGCCTCGCCTTCAAAAGGATGCAGCCCCATCTGCCATTTCTGCCTGAAAGTCACCTGCCACAGAGAATCGCCCATAACCACCGCTGCTCTGTCCTTCAGGCTCGCCCAGAACTTCTGCTTCAAGCGTCTACTGCCGAGCAGAACATACTCTCTACAGAGCCCTTCTCACTTGTTGCTGCCTGCGTCTGAGCCAGATCCATTCAAGAGCACCACCATCAAATATCCAGCAAACTCAGCCATCGACCAGTCTTCACTCCAAATCCAGGCTCCATTACCTTGACTCACTCTAACTGTAACGATCCGACCCGAAACACATAGGGCTTAGGACTTGACTCAGTAAGATATTGTCCGCTTTGGGCCTCGCACACAGCTCAAATCAGTACGGTTTTGCATTTGGGCCTGGGCCCACGTGGCCCGGCCCAAAACGCGTCTTATATGGTCAAGGGGGCTTGGCCACTTAAATCCCCCATTTTTTTTTCCTCCACCACCGATGTGGGCCTCTTCCCACATTGGTAGGTAGCGGTTTCACACTAACCTCCACTAAGGCCCATACATCTTGTTGCCAAGAACCCACCAACACTTAACCTGCTACCCTTATTTTCCCCAACTGTCATCCTCAAGCAGTTGGACCAGTTAATTTGATCGATCTTGCTATACGCTGCATCAGAATCTCTCCAAATGCATCCACACTACCTCTTCATTTTCACCATCTTGGTGGTAGCTTCCTTGTTCCAAGGAGGCAAGGGACAAGACCCAATATGCTCTCCGACCGAATTCAACTATGGAGACCTTAATAATGTCTCATATACATTTTCGGTTGGAGGCCTCCTGACAAAATGCAGAGTTCGTGGGTTCGAACTCTATTGCAGCTCTGGTGAAATTCAAACTAAACTTATACCTCAACTCTCAAACAAGGATAGAAATTGCATCTGCATCGTTGCCCCGTTATCCCAAGTAGGAGACTCTCTCTCCCTGCATTGCCCAACCATCAAAACCAAGCAGATAGCTTTGCCACAAAGCCTTTACTACCTCGAATCCTCAATCTGTACTGGCCCCTCTTCCGACAACAATAGAGCCCTCCTGCCAACTATGGGCAGTTAGCAACCTCTAATTGATCAGTCTCATAAGCTCAGTAATCTTCCTAACCACGTCTAGTCCTGACATCACTATATTGGTGCTCTCGGAAACTCAAGCGAGATCTGCACGGTCTGACCTATAAGTCCCCATAAGGAGTCACCTTGATACTGACATGGTAGCTATTGTTGTAACGAACTCAACCAAGTGTAACTAACTCTCCAAACCACTGCCATGATTCAAAACACAAGCTCGGAGCATATCTTCTAAGATCTGAACAGTCCACTCCGATTGACAATCTGTCTGGGGATGGAACACTATACTAAAACACAACTATGTGTCTAACTCTTCCTGCAAGCTCCATTGGAACGGGAAAAAAATACAAGTCTCGGGTCCCGATTTGAAATAATCAACATAGGCGCACCGTACAGTCTAACAACCTCTGCCAAAATAGCCGACTCAAAGTCTCTAGAGAATCCGTCGTCCTCATACCAATAAAATGGGTCGTTTCAGTCAATTGATCCACTATGACTCACACTGCATCAAGTCTTCGAGGTGCTTCCGGCAAGCTAGTTACGAAATCTGTAGTAATATGATCCCAATTCCACTCGGGGATCTATCACTGGTCCTCAGGTACTTTATCTTGACCTGATGAAAAGTCAAATAACCGGGTCACAGACTCAGCCATTGACCTCTTCATGTCCTCCATCAGAACTGTTGAATCAACTCAAGACACATCCTTCCACAACCCGGACGCATAACAATCTAGAGTGATGGAAGTGTCGTAACACCTCTTCGCGGCACTACCCTTATATAGGTACAAACAGTTTGCCCAGAAAAAATCAAAACTCCATCTCAACTCGCAGCCCAACCAAAGGGTCTACTGCCACTGGCCACAGTAACTCTCAACATGATGCATCCCCTCGCCTGCATGCTGAGTTCTCAAAATTCTATCATAAATCTTTGGCTGGAACATCCATGACAAAAAAAAAAATCTGAATGCTCTAACTCCTCTGATCAACCCAATGAGGTTCCTCTCGCCCTGCGACTCAAGGTGACTGCAATTCCAGTCGCATTACTAGGGTGGTAGAATAACATGAGGCCATGGTTACCAAGGCATTCTATCCACTGCCTCTGCCTCATGTTCAGCTCCTGTTATGCAACAATACTTGAAGTTATACCGACCTGGGAATACTTCGAATCTCTCACCATGCAAGTAATGCCTCTAAATCTTGAATGCAGATACCAAAACCTCCAATTCTAAATCATATGTAAGATAATTCTGCCCATGGTTCTTAAGTTGTCTCGAATTATAAGCTATCACTCTCACATCCTGCGTCAAAATACAACACAAACCATCACTAGAAGCATCACAGAAGATCTCATAGCCACGACCTCTCTCGGGTACTGTTCACACCGAAACGGAAGTCAGACTCTCTTCAGCCTCTAGGAGGCTGTCCCACAGGCTTCGTCCCAAACGAATGACACATTCTTGTAGGTCAAACTTGTCATGGGTGTGGCGACCTTGGAGAAATCCTTGATAAACCGCTGGTAGTAACCCGCAAGACCCAAAAAACTGCAAATTCCAAGCACACTCCGTGGTTGCTCCCAACTTAGAATAGTCTCAACCTTAGCCGGATCCACGGCCACATCGCCAACTGACATCACGTGCATACGAAAATGAACCTCTAGCAACCAAAAAAATTTACATCTGTCGGACTTCATACAAGCTTGTGATCCCTCAAGACATGGAGTAAGGTTCTCAGATGCTGCTCATGATCCTCCTCTGATGTTGAATATACTAAGATGTTGTCGATGAACACCACTACAACTGGTCTAGGCACGACCTGAATGTCCTATTTAATTAGGTCCATTTTGGTTAATCACTCGGATCCTCTCAACTTGTCAAATAGATCATCAATCCTTAGTAATGGATATTTGTTCTTCACTATAACCATATTCAACTGTCGATATTCGATGAACAACCTCATGGAGCCATCTTTCTTCTTAGCAAACAACGCCAGCGCACCCCAAAATGAAGTGCTAGGCCGAAAGAAGCCAAGGGTTTCTAACTCCCTGAGCTGTTTCTCCAACTCCAAAGTCTTTGCCGGTAATCAAAGCACAAACTCATAGAGCCAGCCCCTTCTTGGTCAACAAGGCCGGTGTGCTCCAAGGAGGACGCTAGGTCAATTGTATCCAAGAGACTCCAACTCCCCGAACTAACTCCTCAGCTCCAAAACCCCTACTGGCATCACCCGATAATAAGTAATCAAAATAGGTGTCATATCGGGGAGCAGATTCACAACAAAATCTACCTCACGACGTAACGACAATCCAAGGAGCTTCTCTGGAAGGACATCCAGGAACCCTCAGACCACGTGAGGCATCTCAACATTTGTCTACTCCAAACTCTCCCTTAACTCAAGGTAGCCACCAAGCTGCCCAACTCTTCCACGCTCAGACTGTAAGTTGCAAGCAGCTCGAGGAATGTATCCACCGCGAGGAACTGACTCATCACTCACCTACAGTAACAGTCCAAGATAACCTGAAGGGAGGACAACCAATCCATCCAAGATGACGTCGAACTCTAACATCTCTAAAACTTGTAAATCGACCTCAACATTATCCCCAAAGGTCAAATCACACGACCCACAGATTTGGTCCACAACTAGCGAAACTCAAGGCAAAAACGGAGGGGGAGCACTAGAAACAAGCAATACACTGGTCAAGAGCTAAGAAACACCCACGTGCTCCCCTCAAAGCGCTTTGCTTCCAACTCATTCATATATCGAATTCAGACCGTACATCGGGTCCACCTGAGTCTCAATGGTAAACCCTACCAGTCTGACCTAAACAAACCCTTAGCGAATCCACAACTTCCTCTAGCCATAACACTGGACCCACGGGGATTTTAGAGCCAGACTTACAATCACTGTCTCAGACCCCAGACACTCCCCGCAGTCCTAAGCGTAAAAATGGGCCTAACGAACAACACAACATAACAAGCCCATCAACTTCTCATGAAATCCCATCGGCAATCTACGGAGTTAGCCGGCCGGACTCACTTGGTAGATGCCCATAGATTTCCAAGGAATCTATTTCTATACCAAACAGTTAAATGCGAGGCCAACAAACGGTGTCCTCGCTCTCTAAACACGAGCCCCCCATGAACACAGGGGGGTAGACCCACAACACAGCCTCTTCCCATCGCTAGAACCTCGAGTAATCTCATCTCAATCACAATTTGAAGCTTCCGTGACTCCATCGCGGTACTTAAGCAACTTTAAAAAAAAATACCACCAACGAGCCTCAAAGGTTAGGACTCCTCCTAACGTG
Organism: Chimonanthus praecox; assembly: GCA_022113865.1. NCBI lineage: Eukaryota > Viridiplantae > Streptophyta > Magnoliopsida > Laurales > Calycanthaceae > Chimonanthus > Chimonanthus praecox. The sequence goes on from CM039094.1 coordinate 34,719,588, forward strand.
GGTCCCACCGAATTACTCAAGGGAGTAAGACCAACATGACTCTAAACCTAGAGATCTGTATCCCACAGTACTCGAGGCCATGTCACGGTGCTCCACCCAATCAAACGAGTGATTTATCTCACCATTGACTCACCCACGAATCAAATGCTGGGGAGTCGCACAAAGCGAGAAACTGCAACAAGATATGTCTCAAGTATACTGACCGAAAAATAATGCATGAAACACACTACACAAACCTAGGATGCCTACGCACTACCTCATAACGTAGTTCCATCTACCCTATCACATAGGGGAAGAACCCATTATCTAGCCAACGTCACATCTATCTTTGACCCATGCACAGTTCGAGATTTGAACCGTGCTTTGATACCAACTGTAATGCCTCGTCCCGTTACGGGCGCGTTATCTCTGAAAAACCTCAAAACATAACCAAGGAACGGATACCGAACATTTTTTTTTTAAAAACGGGGTAACTACCTCCCGTTCAACAATCTAATAAAGGCCAAAACCAATTTAATATTTACAACAAACAACCACCGACGATTTAATATGATTATACAATCATTCAAACAAATATGTAATGAGGAGTCTACACCAGCAAGGATCTCTCAAAATTAAACATGTGAGAATATGGAATATCTATCACTACTGCTTCTCCCCAGGGTGTCTACTCGAGGGGCCCGCCTGGTCCTTCTGCGGTCGGGGTACCTGAAAAGTAAGGGGTGAGCTAACCAATACAGTGAAAAGATAAAACTCATCAAAAGTCAGCAATATAAATGGATATTAAAGCAGAATATCATGATAACAAGAATACTCATGTGCATGAAATCCAAATACCCACAAACCAATAATCCACCGACTAAAATAGAGACATCATCTCAATAGCCCACATCGGGTCCTCCAACAAACTCCGGTCCCCCTATCAGTACCATTGGGAAACTAAAGAATACACAACTGCCTCGCCCACAAGAGCCGTGTCGGAAAATCACCTCAACCACGCCCGACTACAGAATACATAACTACCTCAGCCACACGAGCCGTGTCGAAAGACCACCTCAACAACGCCCGATGAAAGAACACACAACCTCCTCAACCACACGAGCCGTGTCGGAAAACCACCTCGACTACGCTGGGGGGAGCCAAACTCTAGGGCAGGTACCTCAACCGCCGGAGAGCAATGGGGAGACTTGCATCCCCTATAGGGGTCTTGACAGCCGGAGCGTAACGGGGAAGTCCTCCCAACAACCATCATCGTCACGTCATCATAAACATATACACATAAAAAGGTCCTCCATCTCAATACCCAACGGCACACTATCCGTTGTGGATTATCTCTCGTGCATGATAAACATGTGTAACAATATATGCATATAGTAAGATCTCAAAACACAAACTCCATATTCATCATGGTCTCATTCACATATTATAAGTAGGCGCTTAACGTAAATTCATTCGCATGTTATGGATAGACACATAAATCGTTATCATTAAGTCTCAAGCATTATGTTTGACATCCAACCCATAACTTATAGCTAAATAAACGACATAATCGTGTATAACAATATAAGTATGTTCTAATATAACTAACCAAAATCAACATCATGCATCATCATGCGAGTCAAAAACACATAACAAGTTACTTAAACACACCTCTCTATGTTCGGCATGATTGCATTTGCATCTTATAAATAAACGCTTAAGTATCATCAACGTCTTCGAAGTATCATATTCGATATCAATTTATCCAATTAAAGTTTCTCACAATAGCGTATAGTGGACAAGAGTGCACTCAAACAGACCCCTCTCCACATAATCATTCTCAACGGTTCACCCTTACTGAGTGGCTTAATAAATGGAGGGTCCTATTCGAATTACTCCATGTCTAGAAGTACATATTTGATATATGCAATGCATGCTAAAACCGTGATAAGTCGCCTCACCGCGTGTGTGGAGTCGAAAGTCCAAAGCGAGTAAGCGACTTGCTAGGTTGAAGGGAGTTCAATCTGTGTAAACAAAGAAGAACGGATGAGTAATTAAGACAAAACGGTTTAAAAAGAGGCCGAGGAGAAAACGGGCCTAACAACTGGACTGGGCCCAAAACGGGCCGAGCTTGAAAATGGGCTGGGTCTGGAAACTGGGCCAAGGTGGATTGGGCCTGCTAGACGTCGGTCGGACCAGGTCTGGGCCTGGTCGGGCAGGACCAAGCCTGGGGTCGGGTCGGGTCGGGTTTGGGCCAGTGGACCGAGCAGATGGGTCGCCACTCCAGCCCAACTCAGAACAAAAGAAATCCCGATTGAGTCGACTCGACACTCGGCCGAGCGACTCAGTAACTCGGCTGAGTCGGAGGGAAGGGGAGAAAACCAGGAAAAATCCAGGAAATGGGGAAAAGAAGGGAAATCGGGGAAAAACACGGAAAAGAAGAAAAGGAAAAAAGGAAAATAAGGGAAAACCGAGTAAAGGCGTGGAAAATCAAAGAAAGGAGAAGGGAAAGAAAACAGGAAAAACCGAGAGGGATTCCAAAAATCGAAGAAAGGAGAAGAGAAGAATAAGGGAAAAATGAAGGTGGAGTTGGTCGAGGTGGAGAAAGAGAAGAAGAAGAAAACTGAGAGGGAGAGAGAGAGAAAGGATGAGAGACTTACCGAGAATCGGGAGGAAGGAGAAGAATAAGACCGCAGTTGGGGGTGGGGGAAGAAGAGCGGCGGCACTGTAGCATAGTGGCTATAGTGTCGCAGGGAAAAGGGTAAATTTTAAGGGTTAGGGTTTCGGTTTTTAGCCCTTTTTTTTTAATCTTTTTAAATCTTTTTAGAAGAGAAATAATGTAATACCCTAACCCAAATTAGGCGCAGTTTAGCTTAATAAACCTTGCTTAGACCGGTTAATCTCGAAGATTACGGTTAGGGCTTAGTGAAAAGCCCAGGTGTGGCCCAATCCGAGCTCAAATGCTCAGTGATCCAGCTCTTTCAGCTGGAGGGGCAAAATGGTAATTTACCTCTTATTGTTATTATTTTATTAATTATGTCATTATGTTATTATTATTGGATGATATATTTCTCGTTAAAAAAAAATCCTATTTCTGATTTTAAAATAATTTTATTTTCAGAAAACAGTATTTAAAACCTCCCATCAAAACCTCGAAAGGGAGAAATAAATATTTTTAATGGTTTTGAAAATGGGATAAATTTTGAAACAAGTATTTTACGTTAGACCATTTTAGCATGGCCTAGTTTATCCTTTCGAACCCCAAAAATGAAGATTTTAAATTGTTTTATGTAACACAAGTTAAATTAAGTAAATAGTGTTAAATTATGATTTTTATTTAAATCAATGATTTTTGTTGAGTTTAAATCTCAAATTTTTGTGGTGACTAAAGTTTGTAAAACCCAAGTTATCTATGAGGTTGGATTAAATTTTCGAGCTTTTAAAATCATGCTTTTAGTTAAAAATCAAGTTTTTATCAAAATAGTGGCCTTTTTGCAAAACTAGAATTTCAGAGGGACTTATTTGCAACCGAAACTACCGAACAATGATTACACTGTTTGGTACGTCCGCAGCCGCTGCATACAGCGGCATGCAGTGGCCATCCGACCACCATCCACAGATCAAAACTCTATCAATGTGGCCTTTCTCAGCTGATCAAACTCCCCCTAAAATCTCATCTCTTCCTCTCTGTCTCAGTATCAGCTAAAACCTAACCCAGCCGATCCTCTTAGCCTCTGTTTTTCCCAGTTTCAGTTACCATAAGCTTTAAAGGAAGATTTTTTAAAAGTCGGATTTTTACCCAACGAACTCGAGTGAAGGTAACCACTGTGTTCCTTTTTCAATTCTAGTCGGTTTAGACACAATAAAAACTATTTTTTGCCATGTTTTCAGTGTGTAAAACCAGTTTGAAGTTTAAGGAAAAACCTGATTTTCTTATATCAGTGTGTTTTCATTGTTAAAATCTACAGGCCTGTTTAGTTTAAAAGTTCCAAATCACTCCCTCTGAAAAGAGGACTCACTGAGGAGTCCATATAAGAGGTTGGATGTGAAAATCAAATCCGAAAAACCCACTGTTTCCGGATTCGTATTTCACAAAGGGACTGCCCGTCACTGTCTGCTGTTGCAGATAGTGCAGGAAGACGACTCTAGGACAATCCGATAATCGAGCTTCGGAAGGTCCGAGGGTCAAAGCCTTCGGACTGTCAGAGAAGACCCCTCGGACGTTTAGAGCTTCACCCGAAGCCCCGAATCGTCCGAGGCATGCTTACTCAGCCAGATGTTTCAAGCCAAGTTCGGAAGGACCGAACCCTACTCGGACGATCCGAGCTTCACTCGGCATGTTCGGAGATACCAGACCCACCGAGACCTGTTTTTCGGATTTTATCGGTTCAAAATGACCTTCGGATAATCCGAGACCCGATCTTCAGACGATCCGAAGTCAGACCCAAGGTTCGAAGTCAGTAACTAGTTTAGGCGGTGGTTCGGATGATCCGAAGCCACAGTACCTGGTTCCGAGGCATGTTCCGAGGGGCCGAGTTTTTTAATATGAAATCTTGTGTGATTAATGTTGCATGTGATGTTTATACCCTTTAATAATTAAAAATGTATTAACCTTCTTATCTTATTACTATAGTGTATCTACTATTATATTCACTTCCAGTCCGACTCTATTGGTCGGGAACTGAGTGACTTCACTTCTAGGCCGACGCTTTATTTGTCGGGCACTGAGTGACCTCGAGGCCTTACTCAACATGTCAGATCTGGTCCTATCCAGAAGACAACCAAGAAGTGATCTGAGTATCTAGACCTAACTCAATAAGTCAATCTAGTCATGCCCAAAAGACAATATGAGTTTTGGACTGAGCACCTATTATTATATATTGTGGATTATTGTAATTTAAAATGGTTAGAAACCAAGTACAGGAATCAATTCCATTTACCTTGGATATTTTTGGAAAAACAAGTATAGTTTTTGAAATACTACTTGTGTATATGCATTTGATGCTATGTATGTTGACCTGTTAATGATTGTGTACTTGTTTGCTTATTTGAATAGAGACCGCGATACCACACATTTACGGTGAGGGAACTTAACTTTGCAGTAGGTGTAAACAGGTTTTGATAAAATAGAACTTGAGCAATGAGTGGTTTCAAGTTTGATGAACCCACTCATGTGCCTAGACATGATGCACTGTTGTAAGAAGTGCTTATATAAATTGTAAAATATTTATGATGTTAACCATATGAGTTATGTAATACTACTTCCACGTGCCTTTGACTATTGAACCAATATCGGCCATGTGTGTGAGATGGTTTACGTCTACTGGACCATGGTGTCGACAGTTGCTGACTTGAGGAGTGTCAGTATCGGCTATGTGAGAGCCGAAGATATACTTGAAAAGATGTATTTTGACCGTGTCGGGACTTAATACGATGGTCTCAACGTACTATGTAGGCATTACGTTGGATGACAGCGGTATTAGAAGAGATGATGAATTATGGGAATGATGGTGATATTACACTTGATGTTGAGAATTTGATATCAAGCATGAGATATTATATTGCAACTGTTGATTATTTACTAACTGATGTTTACTTGAACTGCACTGTTATATTTCCTTTATTGGGCTAATTAGCTCACCCCACTCACCTTTCAAGAGATGAACTCGAGAAGGAGAACCCTCTGTTTGAAGCTTAGGGTGGATAAACTGCGACGTTGCTTTGTGATTCCCACTGAGGGGAATACCCTTGTATTTGATTTCTAGTTCTTGGAACCATTCGTTTTTGTAAAGTACCGTGTGTGATACTAAGTTTACCTTAATATGATGTACTAAGACTACCATATATCCGTAGTTACTCTGATGATGTTTTAATGATAATTCGTGGTTTGGAATTATGTGTATTAATGTTTGTGTTTGTGTCTCTTCGAAGGGACTTATGGTATATGTTTGAGTCCATATGCTGAGATCATGTGTGACCCTTGGGCCTAACTGTTGATCCGGCCCAGTTAGAATTCTTGAGTGTTGTCTTATCTTTCAAAAAAAATCAGTCGCGTTCCGGGCCCACCTTTCGGGTCGGGGCGTAACAATTTGGTATCAGAGCTTCGGCTCAAACTCTAGAACTGTGATGGGTTACAACCTAGTTAGATTTGTTGTTGGCTTAGAACTGCAATTGTTTTTGATATTTTCCTCTTTTTGTGATAAGACATGTCAAGCAATGTAGAGTACTCTGAGTTGTGGGACAGGGGGACCCCAAGCTGTCCGATAGATCTGATTTCTTCAGATGATTCTAGCGTTCCAAACTTCTTCAATGAAGTTGTGTCTAACGAGGACATAGAAGTAGCATCGCCTGAGTACCATGTTGGGGTTGTACCTGAAGAGGAAGTGGGAGATGTCCCAAGCCTAGAGGAGTCTGTATGGGAGATAGGCTCACCTGAGTATACTTTGGCTACTCCACTTTTGGATGAATGATCAGACTATATGTACGAATTGTGCAATCAGGAGGGGCACAACTATACTTATTGCTCCTACCCTATTGATGCCATCTGCCCTATTTGAGGATTTCGCGGGCATAGAGCGCAAGGACTAATTGTCCCTATGTTGGGGGACCAGGGATCATACCCTGTTTGACCTGTGGAGTGTTCGGGTACAAGTCGGTGACTTGTCCGGGCATCTTCTTTTACTTTGGTGATGATGAAGGGTCTTCTTCGGAAGATTAGATTAGAGTGTGTCGGGGAATCGGGGAGATTGTGTTTGTAAGGGTTGAGTTTTGTTTGTTGTTTTTGTTGGCTTAAAAGTTAAATATGTCTCCCCGGAGTCAGACTGAGTTGTCAATTCCGTGACTGTGTCCGACTGAGTCATGTGTTATCAATTTGTACGACTTGTCGTGACCTTGTTCGGGTGTCAATACCGTGCCTCTGGAAGACTTATATAGTCAAATCAAGTTTGAAGCTACAAAATACACGTCATTTGGAAGGTATTGCATCGAAATCGGAAGAACTTCATACATGTCAACCAACACAGGTATTTAGACCTTACGAATGACTTAGAAGACCTAGAATTACCATTGGGACAAACCTTAGAATCCATAACTTAGAATTTGGTTGGACTAATTTGGATTTCTTAGGTTAGGTGAATTTTGCTCTATTTTGGAAAAAAAATTTCCATCAAATGTTCTCAAGTATTAGTAAAATTTTAATGATTTGATGGAGCACTAAAAGAGCTTTTCAAAAAGTCCAAGAACACTCAATTTGGAAAAGTATATCTCAAGTTATGAGCATTTCAATGAAAGTGTGCAAAACAGATCAAAACAGTTTTGTCATATACCCTCACTTTGAGAAATTATTTGAGATATCAAATGGACTTCAAATTGGACCAAATTTGGTTAATAGATAGATCTTTGAGTGAGCTTTCCAACAAGGCCAATAACTTCCAAAATCGAGTTCATGAACCCAAGTTATGGTCGTTTTAATAGAAGTGTACAAAACTGTCGAGTTTCTGTCGGCTGAATCTATGTTTCAGTCGACTAAATCTTCATTTCAGTTGGCTGAATTGTACCCAGATGTTTCAATTGTCATTTCTGGACATTTCAATCGACTGAATCTTCAGTTTAGTCGACTGAAATGCAACGGTAAGCTTTTAACAGCTCTATTCTTGTGATTTCGACTTCCAACAGCCATATCTTGAAGAGGGCTTTAAATGTATGACCTTAAGGCATTCTAAAGGTTGATTCTAGATAAGCAAAACCCTATCTAACATTCTCCAAACTTTCAATAATTTCAAGAGCACTAAAACTCCATAGTTAGATTACCAAAGTTCTTGAGCTCAATCTCACTCACACTCAAAGCTCTCATAGGCAAATCTTGAGCATCTTAGGCTTACTCTTGGATGGTATTTGAGAGAACCTTTAAGGATAGATTGTATTTATATGTAAACCTTCTAGCATCGCTAACTCTCTTCTCCTACATCTTGGTTGGGCATCATTGGAGCATCTACACTTCATCAAAGAAGCCAAGAAAAGGGGAGAATCTTTAAGAACGTGCCAAAGCCACTTAGAGCATTAAGAGGCAAGTGTTCTTGGTATTTTTCTAAAAATCAAATTCTTTCTATCATTTTTTAATTTGTATAGGGTTGGTGTAACCTTTTTAAGGAGAGAAGGGTGTTTCTCTCTTGATCGTTATCGGACCAATCTTCACTCGTGAAGAAGATCAAGCGACTGAACCCGACAAGTTTTTCGGGGACAGAGGACCCTAGTACAATGAGGAATTGGCTAACCCAAATTAGCCAGATCCTCAACACCCTAGCCATTGCCGATGACTTGAGAGTAACCTTGGTGGTGTACCAGTTGGAAAGAAACGCTTACGAGTGGTGGGAAGCGAAGAATTTGGTTCGTAACCGCGAGCCAATGACGTGGGAAGAGATCTCAGCAGCCTTTCTGGCCCGTTACTTTTTGAAGACTGTCGAAGAAGCGAGGAAGAGAGAGTTCCTCAACATCCAGCATGGTCCTGACTCCGTGGCACAGTATGCCATGCAGTTTATCGATTTGATGCAGTTCATGCCTTGGATAACTGCGAACAAAAAGGAGAAGGTCCAGCATTTTGATAATGGACTCCGACCGTTTCTGCAACGGCAAGTGGCCGGCCTAAGTTTCGACACCTTGGAGGAGATCATTGATCGAGCTTCGAAGGTGAAAATGGTGGACTCCATCAACAGGAGCACTGACAGCTTTTAGAAACTTTCTTCCAACAAGAAGGCCAAGCTCAACCAGAAGAGGCCTTTCTTCAAGAAGAGCCAACCTAGCACTGGACAGTCGAGTCGGTCTGACTCCCTACAATTCGTGTGCTATACCTGCAACCAGCCTAGGCATAGTTCCAAGTTCTGCCCATCAAGAGGAGAGAAGGCGTGCTACCATTGCAAGCAGACCGGGCACCTGTTCAGGGACTGTCCTTATCTCGGTAAAGCTGCACCTTCGCAGGGCGCAGGAGCTTCTTTCTCTGTGTCGCAACCATCTGTTGGTTGAGCCAGAGGCTCGGTGGCACCTAAGAACGGACCACCACGGAACAGTCAGGGGAGAGGACAGGGACGTCCTCAGACCTCTCAGGGGAGAGTCTACACGATTGGGACTCAGAAGGAAAAGCCAATGGAGAATACGGTGATGGAAGGTACCCTTAATCTTTTCAGTCTTTTGGCTCGTGTAATTTTTGACACCGGTGCTTCGCATTCCTTTATTTCTATAGCTTGTTGTGATGGATTGGGTTTGAAACCAGTAGAAGTATCTAACCCGCTAATGGTAGTATCACCCTTGGGTAAGAAGGCCTTGGTAAACCAAAGGTGTAGATCGTGTGTTTTGAAGATTAGCGGTGTAGAGTTGTCCTATGATTTTCTTGTGTTGGAAATGACAGACTTTGACATCATCCTTGGCATAGATTAGTTGTCAGTTTTTAAGGTTCTGATCGATTGTTCTCAGAGGAGAATTTGTGGGGTCTCCTCAACCAATGAGAGGTTTATGGAGAAGTTGATACCCTATGAGAAGATGAGAGTCACTTTCTCTGGCTTTAGGGCGTATCTTGGTAGTGTGGTGGCGAGCATGGATTGGGAAGATGCAGGTGGTGTAGGGTCTATTGCTCCTCGGGTGTTATGTGAGTTTATGGATGTGTTTCCTGACCAGTTGGCTAGGCTACCTCCACGTCGAGAGATAAAGTTTGTTATAGACCTACAGCCAAGAACATCTCCAATTTCCATGGCACCTTATCGGATGGCGCCGGCTGAATAGAGAGCTAGCTACGCAGGTAGATGAGCTTCTTAGTCTTGGTTTTATCCGTTAGAGCAACTCACCGTGGGGCGCACCTGCTCTCTTTGTGAAAAAAAAAGGATAGATCGATGAGGATGTGTATAGATTACCGGCGGCTTAATCAGGTAACTATTAAGAATAAGTATCCGTTGCCTAGAATAGACGACCTCTTTGATCTTTTGAGGGGATCGAGATGCTTTTCGAAAATCGATCTGAGGTCGGGTAATCAGTTGCGAATTTGAGAGGGAGAGATTCCTAAGACTGCTTTTCGGACGCAGAATGGTTTCTACGAGTTTGTGGTGATGCCCTTCGGTTTGACGAACCCGCCAGCCATGTTTATGGATTTGATGAATCGTGTTTTCTGACCGTACCTGCGAGAGTTCGTGATAGTCTTCATAGACGATATCTTGATCTTTTCGTTGTCAGAGGAGAAGTACGAGCGTCATCTACACATTGTTCTTCAGACTCTTTGAGAGCATCAACTGTTCGCTAAGCTGAACAAGTGCGAATTTTGGTTGACTAAAATGCAGTTTCTTGGTCATGTGGTGTCTCCGGGAGGGATCTCGGTAGATCTAGCAAAGGTAGAAATAATGAAGACTTGGGAAAGTCCCAAGAACGTATTCGAGATCAGAAGCTTTCTGGGATTAACAGGATATTACCGAAAGTTTATCCCCCACTTCTCCCAGATCGCGATACCAATGACTCGGCTGACCGAGGAAGAACGTTAAGTTCGAGTGGAGCAAAACTTATGAAAGAGCATTCCAGGAGCTGAAAGAGAAGTTAACTACGTCTCCAGTTTTGGTGACACCCGAGCAAGGACGAGGTTACGATGTGTATTGCGACGCATCCAAGTTTGCTTTGGGTTGTGTGCTGATGCAAGAGGGGAAGGTGGTAGCTTATGGTTCCAGACAATTAAAGGGACATGAGCAGAACTACCCAACTCACGAGTAAGAGTTGGCAGCTGTTGTATTCTCTTTAAAGTTGTGGAGACATTACTTGTATGGTGAGAAGTTCAATGTATTTTCTGATCACCATAGTTTCAAGTACATCTTCACTCAGAAAGACTTGAATATAAGGCAACGAAGATATATGGAATACTTGGGAGATTACGACTTCAGTCTCTCTTATCACCCAGGGAAGGCCAACGTAGTGGCCAATGACTTGAGTAGGAAGTCTCATAGCAACATGGCGAGGATGGCATCCTTGCAGTGGAAGATGTTGGAAATATGCAACCTTTAGAAGTGGTTGAATAGAAGTGACAGCAAATCACGATGGACTTTATAACTAGATTCCCAAAGTCTCCTAAGAGGAACGATGTTATTTGGATAATAGTCGATCGACTGACGAACTCAGCTCACTTTCTGCCAATCGAAATGACTGATTATTTGGCTACTATGAGTAGACTATGTTTAATGTATCCATTGTATCTGATAGAAATCCGAGGTTTTTATCAAGGTTTTGGCAAGGATTGCAAGAGGAGTTGGGGACTAAGCTGTGCTTCAGCATTGCTTTTCACCCTCAGACGGATGGTCAATCAGAGAGAACCATTCAAACCTTAGACGATATGCTAAGAGCTAGTGTGATGGATATGCAGGGAAGTTGGGAAGATCACTTGCCTTTGATCGAGTTTGTCTACAACAACAGTTATCACTGCAGTGTGCAAATGGCACCATTCGAAGCTTTGTATGGTAGACCTTGCAGATCACCTCTTTGTTGGACAGAGGTAGGAGACAAAACGATGCTAGGACCTGATCTAGTGCGTGAGACGTCAGAACAATTTGAAGTGATCAGATAGCGTCTCAAGACAGCCCAGAGCAGACAAAAGAGTTATGCTGACAAAAGGCGACGACCGTTGGAGTTTGCAGTTTGCGACCGAGTTTTCTTACGTGTGGCACCACGTCATAGAGTGCAACGATTTGGGCACAAGGGAAAACTCTCACCTCGATATGTTGGACCCTTTGAGATCTTGAAAATGATAGGGGAAGCGGCCTATCAGTTAGGCCTTCCTCAAGCTTTGGAAAGAGTGCATAGTACGTTCCACATGTCTATGTTAAGGAAGTACGAGCCTGATCCGTAGCATATGATAAGTTTCGAAGATATTGAAGTCTCGGAGGACATAACTTTTGAAGAAGTGCCAGCAAAGATTCAAGAACACTGGACTCAAGAGCTTAGGAAGAAGTCTACTCCTCTAGCGCGAGTGCTATGGAAATATCGCGACGTGCAACACAAGACGTGGGAACCTGAATCGATGATGCGTAAGCTGTACCCTGGCCTGTTCACTAGCTAAAAAGGTATAAGTTTGTTTTAAATTTCGGGGCGAAATTTCTTTTACGGGGGCATGATGTAATACCCTAACCCAAATTAGGCGTAATTTAACTTAATAAACCTTGCTTAGACTGGTTAATCTCGAAGATTACGGTTAGGGCTTAGTGAAAAGCCTAGGTATGGCCTAATCCGAACTCGAATGCTCAGTGATCCAGCTCGTCCAGCTGGAGGGGCAAAACGGTAATTTACCGCTTATTGTTATTATTTTATTAATTATGTTATTATGTCATTATTCTTGGATGATATATTTCTCCTTAATCAAGGATTCCTATTTTTTATTTTAAAATAATTTTATTTTCAGAAAATAGTATTTAAAACCACCCGTTAAAACTCCGAAAGGGAGAAAGAAATATTTTCAATGGTTTTGAAAATGGGATAAATTTTGAAACAAGTATTGTATGTTAGACCATTTTAGCATGGTCTAGTTTATTCTTTCAAACCCCAAAAATGAGGATTTTAAATTGTTTTATTTAACACAAGTTAAATTAAGTAAATAGGATTAAATTATGGTTTTTATTTAAATCAATAGTTTTTTTTGAGTTTTAAATCTCCAAATTTTTGTGCTGACTAGAGTTTGTAAAACTCAACTTATCTATTAGGTTGGATTAAATTTTCGAGCTTTTAAAATCATGTTTTTAGTTAAAATCAAGTTTTTATCAAAATAGGGGCCTTTTTGCAAAACAAGAATTTCAGAGGGACTTATTTGCAACCGGAACTACCGAACAGTAGTTACACTGTTCGGGACGTCCCAGCAGCTGCATGCAGTGGCCATCCGGCCACCATTCACGGATCAAAACTCTATAAATGTGACATTTCTTAGCTGATCAAACTCCCCCTAAAATCTCATCTCTTCCTCTCTGTCTCAGTCTCAGCTAAAACCAAACCCAACCGGTCCTCTTAGCCCAGGAACTTGAGTGAAGGTAACCATTGTGTTTTTCTTTCAATTCCAATCGGTTTAGACTCAAGAAAAACTAATTTTGGCCATGTTTTGAGTATATAAAACCAGTTTGAAGTTTAGGGAAAAACTCAGTTTTCTTGTATCACTGTGTTTTCAATGTTAAAATCTAAAGGCCTCTTTAGTTTTAAAGTTCCAAATCACTCCCCATGGAAAAAGGACCTCTCGGACGTTCCGAGCTTCACCCGAAACCCTAAAGCGTACGAGGCATGCTTACTCAGCTGGATGTTCCGAGCCAAGTTCGGAAGGACCGAACCCTACTCGAACGATCCGAGCTTCACTCAGCATGTTCCGAGACACCAGACCCATTGAGACCTATTTTTAGGATTTTATCGGTTCGAAAGGACCTTCGGATGATCCGAGACTCGATCTTCGTATGATCCGAAGTCAGACCCAATGTCCGAAGTCAGTGACTAGCTTAGGCAGTGGTTCGGATGATCCAAAGCCACAGTACCTGGTTCCGCGGCATGTTCCGAGGGGCCCAGTTTTTTAATATGAAATCTTGTGTGATTAATGTTGCATGTGATGTTATCAAAAATTTAATAACTCTCTTCTCTTATTACTATAGTGTATCTACTATTGTATTCACTTCTACGCCGACTCTATTGGTCGGGCACTGAGTGACTTCACTTCCAGGCCAACGCTATATTTCTAGGGCACTGAGTGACCTCGAGGCCTTACTCAACATGTCAGATCTGGTCCTATCCAGAAGACAACCAAGAAGTGATCTGAGTATCTAGACCTAACTCAATAAGTCAATCTAGTCATGCCCAAAAGACAATATGAGTTTTGGACTGAGCACCTATTATTATATATTGTGGATTATTATAACTTAAAATGGTTAGAAACCAAGTAGGAGACTCAATTCCATTTACCTTAGATATTTTTGGGAAAACAAGTATAGTTTTTGAAATACTACTTGTGTGTATGCATTTGATGCTATGTATGTTGACCTGTTAATGATTGTGCACTTGTTTGCTTATTTGAACAGAGACTGTGATACCACACATTTACGGTAAGGGAACTTAACTTTGCAGTAGGTGTAAACAGGTTTGATAAAATGGAACTTGACCAATGAGTGGTTTCAAGTTTGATGAACCCACTCACGTGCCTAGACATGATGCACTATTGTAAGAAGTGCTTATGTAAATTGTGAAATGTTTATGATGTTAATCATATGAGTTATGTAATACTACTTCCACGTGCCATTGACTATTGAACCAATATCGGCCATGTGTGTGAGATGGTTTACGTTTACTAGACCATGGGTCTCGACAGTTGCTAACTTGAGGAGTGTCAGTATCGGCTATGTGAGAGTCGGAGATGTGCTTGTAAGGATGTATTTTGATCTTGTCGGGACTTAATATGATGGTCTCAGCGTAGTATCTAGGCGTTACGTTGGATGACAACAGTATTGGAAGAGATGATGAATTATGGGAATGATGGTGATATTACACTTGATGTTGAGAATTTGCTATCAAGTATGAAATATTATATTGCAATTGTTGATTATTTACTAACCTGATGTTTACTTAAACTGCACTGTTATATTTCTTTTACTGGGCTAGTTAGCTCACCCCACTCACCTTTCAAGAGATGAACCCGAGGATAAGCTGCGACGTTGCTTTGGGATTCCCACTGAGGGGATTACCCTTGTCTTTGCTTTCTGGTTCTTGGAACCATTCGTTTTCGTAAAGTACCGTATGTGGTACTTAGTTTGCCTTAATGTGATGTACTAAAACAACCATGTATCCGTAGTTACTCTGATGATGTTTTAATGATAATTCGCTGTTTGGAATTATGTGTATTGATGTTTGTGTTTGTGTCTCTTGGAAGGGACTTATGGTATATGTTTGACTCCACATGCTGAGATCATGTGTGACCCTTGGGCCTAACTGTTGATTCGGTCCAGTTAGAATTTTTGAGTGTTGTCTTATCTTTCAAAAAAAAAAAATCAGTCGCGTTCCGGGCCCACCTTTCAGGTCGGGGCGTGACAAATAAAAACTCGAAGAAAAGGTTTTAATGACAAATACGTAATAATTATAAAATTACCAAAATGCCCTTCGAGTTCCCGAACTCGAAAACAGGTAAACTGGGCCTACCATGGCGCCCACACTCTCTTCATTGTAAGCAAAATGTGATTTTTAAATAATTTAAATGGCAAAAATAATTAAAATATTAAAAATTACCAAAATGCCCTTTGAGCTTCAGATCTCAAAACCGGGAGAACTGGAGCCCACCACGGAGCCTACACAATCCTCACTGCCACCAAAACACCAAAAACAACTTGGAGATTCATAAAACTCTCTAAGAACCTGAAACATCGGGCCGGGTCATTACGGCACGACTCGATCCAAGTACACCAAGTTATAAAACGTCAATCTGTCTGACTACTGTGAGAAATTCAGGTGGGATGGGGTTGAGTAATTCTAGTGAGCAATTTGGGTCAGGTCGAGTCTAGTTTCAATAAATTTTGACATGGATTGGATTGGATTTATTAAAATTCGATTTGATCCGACCTGAATTTCTACCTTAATGCATATAAAATCAAATGTGAAATACATATTTATAAAAGCAAAAATGTATACGTGATAGTTTCTAATTAATATAACAATAATGTTTCTACTATTTGTAAAACATGAGCAAATCTCATATTTAAGATTTAAATGTTTTTCGTCCTTCGTCTCTATAAAAGAAAGTGAATGGGTTGAATTAGATTAGATCATGTCATGCAATGTCAACTTTTGATTTTAATTAAGTAGATATTTTTAATGTATTTAAATTTATTTCTCTTTCTTGTATTTTTTTAGTTTATTTTGACAAAATTTTCCAAAAGTATATACCAAGAGAATCCAAAAAAAAGTATTGAAAACTTCAAATATTTTATGGAGGGCAAACATGGTCAAGGTTCGAAACTTGGTTGCATTTGATTTGCGAAAATAATTTCGCACAAGTGGGACAATCTTTTCATGTCATAACAAAGAAAAGGCTCCCCATTTAGACACCGCAAGTTTCTGCTAGCAGAGACCGATTTTCGATTTTTGACTGGAAATTACGATTCTGCCCTTTCCGCTCGAAATCGACCGATGGATTCTGCAATGCCATTTCGCGTCGATCGATCGATCTGAGGCGTATACGATGGATCGATCGATCCGACAGTTCATTTTCGAATCGATCGATTGATCATAACACGAGATTTAATCGATCGCACGGTTCCATGGGATCGTGCGATCAATTTTAACTGAGAGGTCGACATTTTGACAGTCGACATCTCCTATCAAGATCGATCACACGATCTCAGTGATCAATCGATCGATTGTGACCCATTAAAAGATCGATCACACGATCACATAGAATCGTGCAATTGATTTTAAATGAGAGATCGACAGTTTGATAGTCGACCTTTCCTATCAAGATCGATCGCACGATTATGTGTGATCGATCAATCAATCGATTGTTTGTTTAGGACAAGATCGATCAATCGATCACATAAAATCGTGCGATCGATTTTAACTGAGAGGTCGACAGTTTGACAATCGACCTCTCCTATCAAGATCGATCGCATTATTATATAGGATCGATCGATCGATTGTTTGTTTAGGGCAAGATCGATCGATCGATTTCTGTGATCGTACAATCGATATTCCAGGCGAAACTGAGTATAAGTTCAATTGCGCCCCTCTTCCATTTCATTCTTCTTTTCCATCTCGCCCCTTTCGAAACCCTACTCCCTCAACCCAGATTTCAAAATCTGCTCCCTCAAAACCTCCCCGATTTCGAAATCTTCCTCCTCAAAGCCCAAAATACACCCCTTATTCAAACCCCTCTTTCTCAAAATCCTTTTCAAACTATTTTCCCTCAAACCCCAAATCCCCTTTCCAAAACGAACCACTCCACTATTTAAAGATACTCTCTCAAATCTCCTATATTGATTCGAAGGTATCTCTCAGAAGCTACTCTCTCAATCTCCAAACCGGAATCAAAGGTAACTCCTTCTCAAACCTAAGACTCTCAAAATTTCTCATTATACAGTACTATGGATTGTGAGAGAGTTTTATCCACATTTGTTGAAAATGATGAGATTGTTGATAAATGTAAAATTTTAAACCCAACTATTGTTTTACTAAATCCAACCCGACCCTAATTTTAGACCCGACTCAACCCGAGTATTGTTTTATAACTTTGTGAACTTAGGTTTGGTTGGATTAGTTCGAATCAAATAAGGTTGATTTAAAGTTTCTCAATTCAATTGAACTCAAATTTCGTGCAGGTTCTTTTTTTTCCAACCCGACTCGACCTAAAAATATACTAATACATAATTCAAACCCATTGATTTTTCAAATCAGGTCATGCGGGTTGGATTAAGACCCGACTCAAGTTTCACGCTAGTCAAAAGTAACAGTCTTGCAACCATGATGTGATAGTTTGAATTCATGGCTCCACCATCTGCAATTGGATTTGGATGGTTGGATCTGAAGTTGTGTGGGATTGACTTAGTTGACTGGCGAAAGAGAAAAGAGTGTCTCTCCTATTATGCACCATTAAGAATTAAGAGTGTCTCTTCTATTATGTATTATCAGGGTCAAGATAGATTTTGAAACTCGTACTGTGTTAACTCCAAATCAAACTATTATTATTATTATTATTATTTTAATAATATATGTATCATGAGTACTTATCTTAGATTGAAGGTGGAATTAATTCTATAAATATATTAAACTATCTTATATATCTAGTAGCTCTGAAGAGAGACATATCGAAAGAGTTCTAATCTATTTTTAAAAATTCAAGCTAACTATAAAGATATCTGTACAAATTCCAACTACTATTTAATATGAAAATCTATAATTTAAAGAGGTGATTTAATTTAGAAAAGTCATTACTCAGTTGACTATCTAACTCTGATATCATGTAGAATTTAAAAAATTTACTTAATATCTTTTTTTCATTAATATCCATATATTTAATATAATTTTAAAAAAAGAAAATAATTAATAAAAAAACAATCTACAATCTCTTCATTAAGGAAGCAGATAACTAAAAAAATATATACTTAGAAAAAGTTGGAGGTGATGAGTCACTGGAATGAAAACTTTTCTTTAATAAACTTTATAAAATGTTTTATAAATAATTAGAAAAATAAGATAAAAATATATTTCAAATCATTGTCAAAATCTTACATCCTTTTTAGGAGATCTGAATCTCTTCAGCAAATAAAAAATCTGAATCTCTTCAGCAAATAAAGACAAACTTTAATCTCTCCTCCTTGTCCGATATCCAAAATATCAAAAGCTTGGTATAACCCTCTTTGTAAAATGTACTAAAAACAAATGGAAAGAAAATTGAAAAATAAAAGAGGGAAAGGAAAGAACATAACCAAAATTATCATATCCTCCTTTTATTTTCACACTATTCATTTATTTCTGTCGACACTGACAAGCTCTAAAGTTTTAGACTCGTGATTTCACTTTACCAATTTACTAAATTACCCTTCTTAAATAACTTCTATTGGAGAAGCCTTAGTAATCATTTAAATATTTAATTTTTTTAAATGTTATAAGGTGTTTAGGGCTTTAGGCGTTTCAGATCTAATAAATTTTATCTGACTAATCTTGTAGAATATGTATACACTCTTGCGATATATTTAGAGATTTCTTTATTAATTGTGAATATATATTTAGTATTTCTTTAATTAGAGATTACTAAAGATATATTTTTCTCTTTTACAAGTTTTCTCTTTTATTATTCTGTCTAGTATATTTATATTTCTCTTTCATTATAAATATAATTGGAGTATCTTCTTAATTCACAAGGAAGATACACATTATTTTTAAATACACCTCCCTATATATACTAGGGCTGCGTTTGGATGAAGGATGCCCCCAAGCTTCAATGGGTCATTCAAAAAAGGTGATGAGGGGTGAATTTTAAAATTTTTACTCTTGTATAGGGTAATTTTTGGATTATCAAAACCCCCCAGCCCCACACCCCAACAACAATCCAAACACAGTCCAGGTTCAAATGGGTTAGTGCCCCAATTTGATCGAGTCACCTTATTGTCAATTCTGTGACCATGTCGAACTTGTTTTGAGAGAATGAAATTTAGAAAGTTAATCAACCTCTTTTACAAAAAAAATTCTTACGACCAAAGGTGTCTAAGTATTTCACCCAGCTAGTCGTTCGGCGCACATAAAAACCTCACAATCTATATCCACTGAGTAAAAGTATGGAGAGTAGCCCTTTGAAATTGAACTTGAATCGAACATAAGGCCCCCGCTTCTTAAAACGAATTATTTTATGAATATTCTTTGTCTTTCAAACATAATCTAAGTGGCCTGGATATGTTACATATATTATTATGTTATTTCAACAAATATTATTATTTTATAAAAACAAAAAAAATTAATAGGTGATATGAAGTGGACCAATAAAGTTGATTAATTAAGGTCATGTTTTACTTATACAGTCACATCTATTGATCTTTTCTCACTCTAAATTTTTTTATCTTCTTCAATATTACCTCCAAGTCTAAGTTTTTCGAGATAAACTTACATCTAAAATATATTTTTTTAAATCTTAAAATACATGCTGGTCCATATTTTATAATATTATCCCAATTAAAAAGACATATTACACCAAATTATGATATATATCAAATGTTCCACTAAGTAATTGAAGAGTATATCAAATTGAGAAGGCATAATAATTAATGTAGGGTGAAAATCTTGATGTAATCGATATCAGCCGTGATCATCCTTTATCTATTTTTTTTCAAAATTCGATGGTTTTTCTATTTTTCTAAATTGAAAAAATAAAATAAAACTGAAAAACTTTCAAATTGTTTTTTAGGAATTTTTAAAAAGAAAATATTAGTCAATATTGACTGATATTGTCCCGATATGAACAAATATTGGTCAGAATAAAGCTCCTTTTAAAACAAAACACTGATATTTATCTAAATTCACTATATCGGCCAATATTATAACTGTACGATTGTCACTCGATATAAGTCGACACGGATGACTGATGAGAGACTATGACAGACTTTGTTTTTCAAAATTTTCAAAGAAAAAATAGAATTATAAAAGAATGAGATTTTCTCCTATTTATTTGTGCAATTTTTTTATATTTATTTTAAAAATATTTAGAAAAAATTTCATCAATGTTGTTTTAAGAATATTTTTTTTAAGAAAATTCATGTAACTTATGAGTTATTGTACGTAATCTAGTTCTTCTTCTATAAGCTCTCTTCATTCTAGGGACTAACAGAAGAATTGGTAGGGGACTTTTCTGTTAATTCAAAAAATATTTGAGCTTCCTCGCTTGCATGTCTGCAACGCTCAGCCTGTTTCTGCAAGTTCTGTGGCAAATCGGTAAATTCAAAAAGAAAGATCAAGCCTACATTACAAAGCTCTGCTACTATTGATGAATGGGCAGCAGGTTCTCTACCTGAACACTCAACCTGCATCGGCTGCTGGAAATCAGTCATCCTACCCTAGCATTGGTTCCTATGCCCCTACAACCTCAACCACCGACCCAAAGCTCCTGTCCAATTCCTACAACTCCATCTATTCCCATTCATCTATTCCCATTTCCATTTCTATTTCCGTTCCATTAAAGTAATGAAAAAGTTAGTGACTAATAAGCTTTATCATATATAATAAAATATATAGTGGGAGATTGCAGCTTCGAGTTTCCGTGATTTAATTTTGGTGTATATTGGAGATAGTAGACTCACCGATGAAGATTTTACACTGGGTATCTCACGATTTTCCACGTGTAAAATTCAAAAAAATATATATAATTACATAATAAATCTAGAGAATTACATTGAATAACAATAAAATAATTTTTAAATAGACAAGCATTCCTCTTATCCAAAGTCTAAATAGTTGGGCTGGTTTTTATTGAAGATTTAAAATCCATTTTGGACCAATTTTAATTGTGTGTTAACTCAGTTTTTTGACAGAATTTGGTAACTGATATTTGCGAATTCGAGATAGTTTTTCAAAAACATTATTCGAGCTTGATTTTATTTGAAAATTAATATTCAGTCTTAAAAACACAACTTTTAAGTGTGGGTTGTGAATGCTTATGAATCATTAGACCCGATTAAACTATTTGGGTAGTGTGTCTTAATTAAAGAAAAATGTTGCCAGTTTTCAATTACTTCAAAGTTGGTTTGAATGTTACTCAGTTTTAAAAACACGACTTTAAGCGTGGGTTGTGAATGCTTATGAATCATTAGACCCGATTGAAGTATTTGGGTAGTATGTCATAATTATAAAAAAAAAAAAACCTTAGCCAGTTTTCAAGTACTTCAAAGTTGGTTTGGATTTTTTTTTTTTAATTAAATTAAAACCAAAATTGATTTGTGATTTTGAAAGGTTTCATAAAATTAATGGTTCTTTTGAAAACCCAAGAGTGTGTGTCAAGACTGTTACTTTTGACTAGGGTGAAACTTGAGTCGGGTCTTAATCCAACTCGCATGACCTGATTTGAAAAATCAATGGGTTTGAATTATGTATTAGTATATTTTTAGGTCGAGTCAGGTTGGAAAAAAAATAACCTGCACGAAATTTGAGTTCAATTGAATTGAGAAATTTTAAATCAACCTGATTTGATTCGAACTAATCTAACCAAACCTGAGTTCACCAAGTTATAAAACAATACTCGGATTGAGTCGGGTCTGAAATTAGGGTCGGGTTGGATTTAGTAAAACAATAGTTGGGTTAAAATTTTACATTTATCGAACAGTGGAAATTCATTCGGTTAGACCAATGAATTTTAAATGTCAAATTGGTGTCAAATTAGACACAAATTCAATTCATAGGGTAAGTGGGTCTGAAGGAGAAATTTGACTCAATAGATCTAATGTGGGCCCTATAAAACCAAAATTCTCACAAAGTCTAATAGGAATTGTTCTTAGAGTATATATATATATATATATAAAAGATCTCCTCCAAACTAGTTTGCATTAAAGTTTGGTCCAAACGGCCGATTGTCCCATTTGAACCCACATAGATAGGTGGATTCGAAAGACCTTGGCTAATATATATTATCTAAAAAATTTCATCTTAGTTGGATAAGAGAAGTCATGTTTTTTTTCCTTCAAAATTTTATATTTATCTAATGATGAATACTTATCGAGTTAAATCAACTGACTTTAAAAGTCAAAATTGAGTTATTGATCAAGATCTAAAGTTCTCATATATTTGCTATTTTTGGACATCAATAAATTTCATCAGAATCATTTGGAAAAAGAAATCAATAAATATCATCATATATTTATGGGGATTTCTACTCTATTATGAGCAAATGGTACAGTTCCTTTTTTAAAAAAAAAAATTACGTGTGGAAAATCAAGCGTAAAAGCCCCACAGGTGATATCCACTATCTTTATAAGGGCTTGAACCTGACACCCCTCTCTTCCTAAGGAAAAAGATTACCAATTGATCTACACCTATATAGGCAAAAAGTGCAGTTGTTAGATATTAATCTTTGATCATTTGGCTCATTGCTTGATTTCCCATATTAGATAATGGATAACCCAAAATTTCTATATTAGAGGTTCTACAATGTGATATAAAGAAGGGAAAGGAAGTTCTAATCTAGGATTGTCTGACTAGTTGTTCATGTGTCTTGAAGATGGTTGAATCAGTTAATTGTGTTCTTTTTGAGGTTCTAATTGTTTTTCATAAATTTATGTACTAATGTAATATGGTGCAATTACCAAATTGTACACATAAATACATAATTTGATTGACCGTCCCATAATAAACAAATTCCTATATAATAAGGAATATTGAACTTATCTATTTATCATCATTTAAATAATAAAAAAGTTATATTGATATCTTTTATTATAAAAAACATCAGTATCTTTATCAATACATTTCAAACTTCATTTAAATTCTAATAAATATTGCATAGATTCCACTCTTAACATTGTACTCAATCCTAAATAAAATGAGTATTTGATCATAAATGTCATTTGTTAACACTTATTTTATAGATTATTATACCAAAATGCATGGTAATTTTTGAACATATTGAGAATGATGAAGTTTATCTTTTTTTTTTTTTTTTAATGACGGTTAATAATTTTATTTAAAGAAGAGAAAAAACGCAAAATATACAGTATAACCCCAAGGCCAAACAAGACACAAAAAATCAAAATAATGAGTGAAAATCAGTGAATAAGACCGAAAACAAAGAAAAAGGCACTACCAAAATGAAGTTTTATCTTCTCTAGTATAGTTGTTGCTCTGTCTACTTATCTAAGTATAGGATTATAAAAGTAAATAATTAAATTAAAAAGATTTTTATCTTATAATCATTTTAAGCCTCTGTCAGAGGACTGGAAAATGCACATGAGTTGTTTACAAGTCGCCGACCACAAGATGGAAATAAATTGTTTAATTGCCAATGGCATTCATCATTACGTTCAGCTGTGGTCTTTCCCCCATGTGGAAGTTTGGCTCCTCTGCACTCTCTTGCAAAGCATATCAAAATAGTCATGAGGGAGAATAGAGTTGACTGGGATATGTGGGAATTGAGTAGAAATGCGCGTTACACCTTTTACTGCCATCATTTAATAGGTGGGGCCCACCAGCAAATATATGGATATGCGCATTGGGCCTTTTCGATGGTTTTGATATTTTATTTTGATATTTTATTTTAAGACGAAGCTAGGAAATCATCGCAGGCACTAAGTACGGCTGACGTGGTTGAAATTATTATTTGTACTTAAAAAATCAAATGTAAAGAATTTTATTTTGAATAATTTAATAACATTTGTAATAATTTTTTGGTTGATTTTGATTTTCTTTTTTAATGCATTTTTTTAAAGAAAGCGAGTAGATCTTCTTCTCTCCTTTAAAATACAAGGAGATGGACAAAAGTGTTCTTAGAGAATCAAAATTAGGGGTGATGCTCAGATCGGGTTTTGACCTGACCCGATCAAAGAAATCTACTGGGTCGGGTTATGAAAGTCTGATCAGTAGGTCAGGTTATATTGAGAAGATAGAAACCAACATTGAATTTGAGTCGAGTCGGGTTAATGAATTTTCAAGTTAACCTGACCCAATCCAATCAAATCCGATCCGACCTAATTAAATTTAGACTAAAATGAGTTCAAAATACGGCTCGAATCACAATTCAGGTTGAGTTGGGTTGAGACGTTCGGGTCAAAAGTTCGGATCGGTTCAGGTTGGGTTCCATAGTTTAGTGACTCGAGTTGAGTTGGGTTTAAAAAAATCTAACCCGATCCACCCGATTTCAACCTTAGAGAATCTTTTAATCTTCAAGACTCATTAGCTTTTTAAGAATTCAAGAAATCTATTTACATTTATATAGTTTTTAATCTTTAGGAAGTGTATATATCGGACAAGAATATGCATTAAGCAAAATTTTATCATTTTTTAATCATTTTAATTATGTCATTTTGTTCTTTTAAAATCAATAATAAAAACAAAAAAAATTCAACAGTCATAATCACATAACTGAGATAGTTAGATGGAAGTGAAATTTTATAAAGTCTCTTTTGACCCCATGAAAAACCTCTAGCCATGTAGTATTTATGTCATAGTAGTCATAGTTCTCTATTTATCATGTGTCAAGACTCAAGAGTAAAATTATAAAAAGCAAGTCATCAATTCTTTCCTCTAATTGCTTCTAATCTATGATCGTAGAGTGCACTCCTATTAATCTAACCATTTGTTTACTATAACCTAATAAATTTTAAGATATCAATTTTCACTATAAAATAAACGATCCTAACAATTAAATTAATCAGTCATTAAAAACTAAATCATTTTCTAAATAATAAGAAGATTAAAATCTTTAATAGCTCTCTCTAACTTTTCTAATAAATATATGATAATTTATTTTCATTTTATACTCTCCAAAATAAGTTCTCAATCGTATAAAAAGGTTTTATGAAGATTCTGAAATTTTATGGGTTTTATATGTATCGGTTGAGATTATCTTTATTGGCCAAAATTTTTTAAGGGAAACTTTCTCTTATATATTAAATTCATTATTACTTTAGTAAAAGTAAGTTATTTTACATTTTATACTTTTGAATATATATTGTTACTGTGATATATAACTTTTTCAAACAAATGTGATCTATAGGCTGATGTTAAAAATATGAGTTGAAATTCTAAAACCTAATGGGTAGATAAGCAGATGATTTTTTTTTATACCCTAAGTAGGTAAAAGGGAGACGTTTAAAAACAACATCCCATTATTAAAATATGTGTTATATTAATGATTAATCTTATAAATATACACACATCTCATTCACTGATATATATTAATAAGGTTGATGCCTTATGGAGAACAAGTTATACAATAATAATAAAGTGAAGCTAATCATATCTCTTTTTCTTGAATTTTTAGAGTTTACGAAATTTGTGTAAATTCATTTTTAAACCTCACGTCCAAAATACAGATTTGCTGCCGTCAGATCTTCTTTTCAGCGTTGCATTAGGTGATTGGGAAAGTTTTTGTCGGCGGGAACCACCATACCCCTTCTGATGGTTTATCCATCTGTACCATTAGATTTCTGATCGAACTCGCATGGGACCCTCCTCTAGCCAGTTTCTTCTGCTGCTGCTTGGGGCAACCGAAACCCAGTGTTGTGGGTTTTTTTCTTAGATCCAAATGGATCATTTATTTTCCACCTAGGATTGACACCACCATGGTCGCCCCTAGCCACCTCTTTATGCCTAAGGAAGACCTTGAGTTTCGGTCAATGGTAGGGGTCCTTTGACCGATTTCCTTCTCCCCCTTCTCAAACCGTTCGGCAGTACCGTCCTTCGAATGAAAATGAGTTCGGTGGATGTGGCGGTGGTTTGAAGTGGAAGGGTAAAAAAGTAAATTCACCTGAGTTTTTGAAAAAGGGTGTATAGGGAAAGAAATCCCAGATGTCTGTATGGCTCCCATTTTTTTTATACCTTAAGTAGGTAAAAAAGAAATGTTTAAAAACAACATTCCATTATTAAAATATGTTTTATATTAATGATTAATCTTATAAATATACACACATCTCATTCACTAATATATATTAATAAGGTTGATGTCTCATGGAGAACAAGTTATACAATAATAATAAAGTGAACCTAATCATATCCCTTTTTCCTGAATTTTTAGAGTTTATGAAATTTGTGTTAATTCATTTTTAAACCTCACGTCCAAAACACCAATCTCATGGCTTGATTTTCTTTGTATGGTTATAGTACGTGGAGCTTAGTTTATAATAAATTTAAGTTTTTAAAGTTTTTATTTTTATTATTTTTTATAACATTTATTTATTGTATTTTCATAAATAGATTATTTAAAATATAACATTTATTGAATAAATTATTTTCAAAAAATAAAAGTTAGAGTCAAACAAAATGTAGATGAGACTTCAAATAATAACCCAAGACATAATTAGACTTCATCTTGGCCCATTCTCGAATGAATTGGACCAAATTGCCCATCCAAGATGGGTTCGCTTGATGTGAGTTGTGCTTTGGCCCAGACCAAATCTTCCAACACTGCATCATTTGCATGAGCGTTTCATTAGAAGAGTCAAACAAAATGTAGATGCGACTTCAAATAATAACGGAAGAAATCCCAAGTGGATGCCACCAAAGCCCGTGTACTTGAAAAAATCTTTGTTTAAATACGATTCCTAAAAAATAACCTTAATTTAGACAACGAAAGCTATGTTTTAAAAAAAAAAACTCAGAAATTCAATTCATTGTTCAACCCAATTGAGGTCAAATTATGTAAGGATACAAATATTAGTAGGTAAATAGGTGTGAAGAAGGGACTTAATTAGGGCTATATTGGGTCCATTTGTTTGGGGACCAAATTGAGGTCAAATATATTTTTTAATTTAAAAAAAAAAACAGTTTTTTTTTATTTTTTTAAATGATTTTTTTTCAAAAAAAAAAGCCACCGAGATTTAAAAAAAATATTTTTGAGGAGAGATAAAAATCTCGGCTGAGATGAAATATCGGCCGAAAATTTGGATCCACCGAATTTTCGACCCCTGGCTTTTATATATCTAAATGGGATAAGTTTAAAAGGAAGAAAGCCCAATCCATCAATAACCCTAGAACTTACATGATCCTAGTTGTTTTTAGAGACACTTTTTAAGATAAAAGTTACAGCTATTCTCATGGATATTGTTGTAGGAAGTTTAACTTCATAGAATAATTTTAATATATAATAATACTCCCTTTGTCCTAAATTAGTATCCTATATGCATTTTAAAATTATTCCAAAATAGTTGTCTTATTTGTATTAGAATAATATAATGTGTGTTGAAAATTGATGAGATCACATGGAGTGCTAATCTTATATACAGAGTTCCTTAAAAAACACAAATATTTCAAATGAGACAACTAAAATGAGATGGAGGGAGTATTTATTTAGCATCATAGACAAAATTTGATTTCTTGCAAGGATAGTATTAGATGCATCAATAAAATTAAATGATAAATAATTTACATGTTTAAGAATCATTTAAAATGCTAAAAATAGAATTTGAAGTAGGTATATAGCAAATTCTCAAGCCTGAAAATATTTAAAATAAGTTGATGATATTGGGGATTGGAAGAAGGGAAAAGATTGTTGAATAAAAGGCAAAGCTGGGCCAAAGCTGAAATAGGATGGGCCCTCTGTGAGCAACATGTATGATCTTCCAACCTCTTTTGTTTACATGGCAGAAACACCATATTTCACAATATGTGTTCTGTGTACGGATGAAATTTGAGCCTGATTTTAACATGATCCGAGAAATCAATGGGCTTGGTTATATATTTATAAATTTAGAGTCGGATCGGGTTGGAAAAAAAAAATTTCTATGGAATTTGAGTCTGCTTGGACTTAGAAATTTAAAATCAACCCGACCAAATCCAAATTTCAAAAAATTGTAAAAAGTTTCTGCTGATTTTTTTTTCCACAAATATGAGCTAAAAACGGGTGGAGATGTTGGGCAGCAACTAGGTTGAGTCGTGTCAACAACTTGGAGTTGGGTCGGGTCAATAATTCGGATCGGATTTTTGACATGGGGTTGTGTTGGTTTTATTAATACCCGCCCAACCCACCTCAGTTTGAGCTCTAGTTTTCTAAGTATAGACATTTTATTTTGATTTTTAATAATTAAGTGTTAATACATAATTTTCGCTCTTCTCCTATTTCTTAATGTATCTCTGGTTCAGCAACTAACTGCCCCTCAATTTGCTGACTTTCTTGTTCTGTTATTTGCCAAGGACAACCACATCCGAACGAATGGGATGAGGATCCCTCTTTGTTCTAATGACAACAATGCTTTCTGAAACTTTTGCTGCTGTTTGGAACTGTTCTGTTCTGGCCTGGAATGCTTCTCTCTCCTTCTTTCCTTTGTATTTGCTGGTTACAAGAAGGACAACAACGTTGGTAGCTTGCAAGTGCAAAACTGAAGCCTTTTTTTAATCTGCTGAGTTCCCCTTTTATTGTACCTCCAGCTACTTACTTGAATGTTGCAGATTTCACAAACATGCTATGTTTTGCAACCTCTCTTCTTTCTTCCTGCTAATTTTCTCTGTAGTCTTCTTTGTTGAGTTTTACACCGGAAAAACAATCTCTAAAATAATCACACAATCAATAACACGCAGATTTATGTGGTTCGGCTAAAAGCCTCCACGGGCAAAGGAACTATTTATGAGGTTACAATCTTTTACTCTCTGCCTTCTCACTCTCATAAGGAGGATTAATAATGAAAGGCTACCACTCAATAGCTTACTAACTCAGTTATGGGCTAATTACATAGAACCATAAATACCAACTCAGTGATGGGCTGAGTTGGGCTGAGTTAAATCGAGCCACATATATCAACAATCTCCACCTTGGCGAGATTTGCAGGCCTCTCCTCCTCCTCTCAACTATCTCCACCTTGGCATGAAAATCTCACGCCCAACAAACAAACTGTGCTGCCATCAAATGCACCCGAAGGTGCCACGCACCCGAAGGTGCTCAAAGATGCAGGATGTTGATCAAGTCCAAACAATGCTTGAACTTGATCCCAGTTACCACCTTGGTCAGCATATCTGCAGGATTATCTGCAGTTCCAATCTTCTGAAGGAGAATAACACCTTCATTGACAACCTCTCGAATAAAATGGAAACGGACATCGATGTGCTTTGTTCGTGCATGATGAACCTGGTTCTTTGCTAAGTGAATAGCACTCTGACTATCACAATAGACATCCACGTGCTTCTGTATAAGACCCAAGTCCTCAAGCAACCCATGTAGCCAAATGGCCTCACGAACGGCCTCTGTCACTGCCATGTACTCTGCCTCAGTAGTAGAAAGAGCAACTGTAGACTGTAACGTCGACCTCCAACTCACTGGCCCTCTAGCAAGTGTAAACACATAGCCTGAAGTAGACCGGCGTTTATCCAAATCACCAGCATAGTCCGAATCCACATAACCAACCACATGTCGACCAAACTGATCATCCCGCTCAAACATTAAACCAACATCTACGGTACCCAAAATGTACCGTAAAATCCATTTCACTGCTTGCCAATGCATCTTTCCTGGATCATGCATATACCTGCTCACTATACTGACAGCCTGTGAAATGTCGGGCCTAGTACACACCATAGCATACATCAAGCTACCAACTGCACACGCATATGGAACCTGAGCCATGTACTCACGCTCCTTATCTGTGCGAGGAGACATCAAAGCACTAAGCTTAAAGTGATGGGCTAATGGTGTACTTACAGGTTTTGTAATTTTATCCATACCAAAACGCTGTAATACTTTCTTCAGATATTGTTTTTGTGACAAACACATTGTGCCCTTCACTCTATCTCTATCAATCTCCATACCAAGAATTTTCTTGGCTTCTCCAAGATCCTTCATCTCAAACTCATTTCTCAACTGAGTTTTCAATTTGTCAATCTCTAACTTGCTCTTACAGGCTATGAGCATGTCATCCACATATAAAAGCAAATATATGAAGGAACCAGCACGTAGCTTACGAAAATACACACAATGATCATAATGGCTTCTTGTGTACTTCTGCCCTATCATAAACCGATCAAATCGCTTGTACCACTGCCTTGGAGACTGTTTCAAACCATACAACGACTTTCTCAGTTTACAAACCAAATTTTCTTTTTCAGGAACCTTAAAACCATCAGGTTGAGACATGTATATCTCCTCATCCAAATCACCGTGTAAAAAAGCAGTTTTGACATCGAGTTGTGCTAACTCAAGATCAAACTGTGCAACTAAAGCTAGTAAAATACGAATAGAAGAGTGCTTAACAACTGGAGAAAAAATCTCATTGTAGTCTATCCCTTCTTGTTGTGCATAGCCTTTAGCTACCAACCTAGCCTTGAATCTCACACTGTCTGTTCCTGTAGAACCCTCTTTCTTGGTGTATACCCACTTGCAACCAATTGCTTTCTTTCCCTTTGGAAGTTGTACCAACTCCCAAGTTTGATTCTTGTGAAGAGACTGCATCTCCTCACTCATTGCATCCTTCCATTCTACACTTTCTGAGTTTCTCATAGCTTCTCTGTATGTAGACGGAATATCATCATCAACAACTGGAAGTGCGTATGCCACCATGTCTGTGAACCGTGCAGGTTTTCTAATCTCTCTTCTTGGTCTACTGACTGCAATGGAGTCTGGCTGCTGTGTAGACGCCTGAACTGGAGACTCATCTGTAACTGTGTCCTCACCACCTGAATCATCTGTGAGACTATCACCTGTCTGACAGGTATCACTGAAGTTACTGGAGCCTCAAACTCCACCTGTTGTGGAACACCCTTGGTCTTGTTCTCCTTCTGATCAACCTTATGCTTATTCTGAGTAAACATAACAGATTCATCAAAAGTAACATCCCTGCTTAGAATCAACTTCTTCGATGCAGGGCACCAAAGTCGAACCCTTCACACCACTACTAAAGCCTAAGAATATAGCTTTCTTGGCTCTAGGATCCAATTTGCTTTCTTTGACATGAAAATATGCTGGACAACCAAATACATGCAAAGAATCATAATCTGTAGCAGGTGCTCCAGACCATACCTCAATGGGTGTTTTACCCTCATTCGCAGCTGTAGGCAACCGATTGATGAGGTGAGATGCATATGAGACTGCCTCGGCCAAAAATGCTTTGTCCAATCCAGCATTGGACAACATTACACCGTACCTTCTCCAATAAAGTACGGTTCATTCGTTCTGCAACCCATTTTGCTGCGGAGTGTCGCTAACTGTGAAATGTCTCACGATCCCCTCTGCATGACATATTTGCATGAACGGGTCTGACTTGTACTCACCACCATTGTCAGACCTGAGCCTTTTAATTTTTCTGTCAGTCTGAGTCTCAATCATCTTCTTCCATTTCAGGAACACATCCAAGACTTCACTTTTGTGTTTCATGGGATACACCCACACTCGTCTAGAGAAGTCATCAACAAAAGAAACAAACCAATGCCTACCACTCAAGATGCAACTCTGGTAGGTCCCATACATCTGTATGAACATAGTCTAGTATTCCCTCAGTGCGATGAATAGCTGTGCCAAACTTGACTCTAGTTGCTTGCCCAGAACACAATGTTCACAAATCAAGTTTGCAGGTCTTAGCACCTTTCAACAGTCCTTGCTTTACCAAACCTTGTAAAGCTTTCTCACCCGCATGACCCAAACGTATATGCCATAATTTTGTAGTATCAGAACCAACATCCTCTTTACTATCAGTGACTGTCGCTGCTCCACCTATAATAGTACTTCCATTCAAGAAATACAAATTGTTCTGTCGGGTACCTTTCATCACTACCAATGCACCCATGACAACCTTTAAACTCCACCTTCCAAGGTAATTTTAAAACCTTTGGATTCTAAAGCACCCAATGAAATGAGATTTTTTCTTAAATCTGGTACATATCGAACATCTGTCAAACACTCTGATTGCTCCATCATGCAGTCTCAAACGGATTTTACCTATCCCTTTTGTTTTACAGGTATTATCATTACCATAAAAACTGATCCACCATCCAACTCTCAAAGCTGGAAAACCAGTCCCTGTTGGGACACATATGATAAGTGCAACCCGAATCTAAAATCCACTCCTCAGAATGGTATGGCAATGATGAGCCAATCATTGCTAACTCAGTGTCATCATCTATAACATGAACAACATTTGCTGTTGGATTCTTGTTGTCATTTTTTTTCAATATTGGACAATCCTTTTTCCAATGCCCCTTTTTTCGACAAAAAGCACACTCATCCTTAGCAAGATTTCTTCTATTAGATGATGTTGATGCTCCTCTGTCTTTGAACGAGACTTATACGATTACCAAATTTCTTGTTTTGTGATCTGCCTCTAACTGTCAAAGCCTCTGACTTTGAGTATCTTTGGGCATGTTTGTCCTTTTTCCGATACTCATTATTGATCAATGCATTCACCACAAGTTCAAATTTAATCTCATTTTTCCCATACAATAGGGTGGTAGTCAGATGATCATACTGCTCAGGCAAGGAATTCAATAACAATATTGCTTTGTCTTCATCCAAAATTTCAACATCTAAATTTTGCAAATCAGCAAGAATTTTGTTATAAGCAGTTAAGTGATCAGTCATAGAAGTTCCTTCTTTGTAGTCGAAACGGAAGAGTCTTTTCTTGAGATAGAGACGATTCTCAACACTCTTGGTCACTTGTCTTGCAACATCTCCCACAACTTCTTAGCTGAATTCTCCTTCATAACAAAATATTTCTGATCTTTGGCGAGACAAAGCCGAATGGTACCACACGCTTGGCGATTGATCTTCACTCAGTCTTTTTGCTCCATATCTGTTGGTTTCTCTTCCTCTAGAGCAATATCCAACTCCTGATGATACAGGACATCCATAACTTCGCATTGCCACATGCCGAAGTTGTTTGTTCCATCAAACTTCTCCACCTCGAATTTTGCATTCGAAACCATAGCTTGATACAGTTGAAGACTTAGAGGTTGAAGGTTCAGGGGACAATTTTTCTGACATCAGCTAAGCACTCAGCAAACTGCACAAACAGTAATCTGCACAATGTAGCCCAGCACAAAACCTAGGGATCTACTACTGGCATCCAACCGATTACCCCCTAACTCCTCACCACTTGGGTGGTTCAATCATACACATAGCAGAATAATGTGTAAAAAATAAATGACAGTGATGGAAAAAAAAAATTGAGAAAAGAGAACTCAGCTGATCTCCTTTTACAAACGTCACTGCTTGACGCTCACTGTTGATTCCTCCAGAAACCAGATCCACACCGGTCACTGTGTATATATCTCACTGCCACGATCGTATAGGCGAAGACGGATCTCAATTCCGAGTCCTGGTGACTCCGGAAACTGCAAAACAAATCTGGACCGTTGATTTCCGCTCTGCAGGAGTACCTTAATCTGTAGTCCCTCGGTGCACGGGAAATTGTGGTCCTGCGGGCTACCGAAACTGGTGATCCCGCAGCTGCAGCTGAAATGGTGGTCGTGCGGACCACTGAACCGAGATTTTTTTTTTTTTCTTTCCCAGATCGAGATCTGGAAAAAACAAAAAAAAAACGAGATCTGTGGTTTTTTTTTTTTTTTTTTCTTCGCCGGCTGCTCCTCGGCGCTGCTTGCCGTCGCTCGCCGCTGCTCGGCTGCTGATCTCGCTGCTGCTGCGTGCAACCATCTTTCTTGTTCTCGGCCTGGCGGTGCTTCCTCCACCTGCAGTCGGTGCCTCTGCTCGCAGCGGAGATTTGCTGCTGCGTCGCCGCTGCTGCCTGGCCTCTGTTCGCCGGCTGCTGCAGCCTCTTGTTCCACCTTCAGCCGACGCTCGCCTCCTTGCGCTGGTGCTATTCTCAGATCTGCTTCTCAGATCTGTCGTCGGCTAACCGCACACTGCTCGGCGCTGCTGCTCTTCGAGTTTCAGATCTCAGATCTGACTTTCAGATTTGGCTGCCTCCGGCGTTCGCCTCTCTGATCTGCCTCTCTGATCTGCTCGGCGCCGATTCTTCCTCCCGCTTCTGCTTAACCGAGAAACCCCATTTTTTCTGTCTTGTCTTCTCCTTTTTTTTTTTTTGGAAACCCTCTGCTAGCCTCTCAGGAAAACCCTCTAATCGCTGCTCTGAATTCCGCCGCTATTGTCACTGTTCATGGACTCCGGCGTCGCGGCTGTGGATTGAAGGGAACCCTAACCAGGGACCTCCTTCTCTGCTCTGGTTCTGAAACCCAGATCTGAGAGAACCCCTTGCAATCTACCGCCGCTGCTATCATGCGCAGCCTGCTCGCCTCTCTCGCCGCCGGCGATGGGTTTTTTTTTTTCAATCTGCTGTTCCGGCGTTCTCTGGCGGCGGGGATTCAGAAATCCCCTTTTGTTTGCCGTGGATTGAAGGGAACTCCCGGAGAAAAAAAAACTTTCCGATCTACAATGCTTGGAGACGATGGTTTTTTTTTTTTTTTCTCAGATCTGTGAACAGTGCGTTCACTGAGAAAAAAAATTTCCAATGGAACAATATCCTCTTCAGCCGACGTTCTGTGTGATTTCGCCCTATCGATCCTCCGACGAATCCGACAATCCGACGAACCTGAAGCTCTGATACCAATTGTTGAGTTTTACAGCGGAAAAACAATCACTAAAACAATCACACAATCAATAACACGCAGATTTACGTGGTTCGGCTAAAAGCCTACGTCCACGGGCAACACAGGGAAGAGATTTCACTATTTCAAAATGAGAGGTTACAATGTGGAGTCTATATATACTCTCTGCCTTTCCTCACTCTCACTTCTCATATAAGGAGTAATTACATATATATAATGAAAGGCTACCACTCAATAGCTTACTAACTCAGTTATGGGCTAATTACATAGAACCATAAATACCAACTCAGTGATGGGCTGAGTTGGGCTGAGTTAAATCGAGCCACATATATCAACATTCTCATCGTCTCTTTCTTGAGCTTCTTCCTCTCTACTTCAATCGGTCAACACCCTCTTGCCTAAGGCTTTCTAAAACTTTTCACAAACCCATCATCTCTCTGGCTGCTGCTGTGCTATTTTTTCCTTAATCGGTGGAGCCCAAAAGAACTGTTTAGTCACCGCTGTTATGCTGCAAACAGGTTCTTTTCCTTGCTTTTTATTTGCTTGGCTGCTGCTTGGGTCTTTGGCTTTGTACAACTTGAAGTGTTGGCTGATTGCTTGAAGGATCTATAGGTGCCACATCTGTCTTTTCTTCTTCTACCAACACCAAAGTTTCTTTGCTTGATTTCTCAACAAATCTCTTCACCGCCTCTGCTGTTCTTTTGTTTGAAGACAACTAATGCAGTCTCTCATTCTTACTGTTGTCTTTTGCTTCAGCTTTTCTTTGATTCTTTCTCCATTCCTATAAATCAGCCAGGTCTTTGAAGTCCTACGTCATCCTCACTTATGCCCTGTCCTTTTGATTCTCTGCTATTTTCTCATTCTGAAACTGGAGCTTCCCATTGTTTATTTTTTTTCTCATCTTTCCTATCTCTTGTTTCAGCTGCTTCCTTCCACTTTTCATGAAAACGATGCTATACTTTTTTAATTCACTGCACTTCTTTTCTTTTCTTATTCATTCTTTTGAACACCTGCTATTGCTTTTTGTAGATCCAACACTAGCAACCATGGCTGCCCAACAAATTCTTAAATGAGATTTCTGGCACAAGTAGATGATGAGAGGATTTGTGGATGTCTCTTTAGTATCAGCAAGTGGGTTCGGGCATGAGTTGCAGGCTTCAAAAATCCACATGATTTAAAAATGGGTAAAAAGCTTTTCATTTAAACACATTTTATTTCACTTTCACTTTTAAACCTGCAAAACACAAAATTACATTAATTAGATAAAATTAAATCAAATGAGATACTAACAATTATAAATTTATGAGTAAAATATGTATTTATTTTGCACTCATCAGTTGGTACAAGTGTAATTATCTCTTTCTGTCTGTTTTTGGTTTTTTCTTGGGTTTATGATGGATTTGATCTTCTCCTGAGAGAATGATATTATGGATGATTCATTGGTGTTTAATAATGAAACGATCAATTTCAAATATTGGATAAGATGATTGTATATGAATTTTGTTCATTTTTTTTTCTCTGACCCATACAATGCTTCTTCATTCACATGGTTTCCTTTCCATGTTCTGGGTATGTTTTTCATGGAAAAGGAAAAATATTCTCCCTATGGTTCAAGGAATCAAGTGTTTAGGGGAAGAGAAGAAAAAAAGAAAAGAAAAGAAAACCTCATTTTTCTTGATTGAGATTGTTCATTCAATGATCTACAGTGAGGAACAATATGACTATCATATGATATCAATTGTTGTGTGTTCTCGTGGAGACAATTGATGGAACAGTAGAAACAGGTCTGATGTCACTTATCAGGTCTGAGTATTGGTTCTTGACCTGCATGAGACTCAAATCAGCAAATCCACAGAAAGTTGAATTTGATTTGCTTTATGGTAGCTTTATTTAAGACACATTTTGATGGAACAACATCATACATTTGAGATCTTTTTTTCCCCTTTTGGGGCATCATATCAAACTCATTTCTGTTTACTTTGCTCTTTTATGTTTGTTAATTTGTTTGTATGTTCTTCTTTTTCTTCTTCTTTTTGAAGTTTAAGGTGTAGATGATTAAATGGTGAAATTCCTCTATTTTTGTCTGTAGAAAATTCCTTAAACATTTTGTTATATGAATGATTTAGGCATGGTGCATGGATTCAGTCATGGTATTGGGTAAATCAAATTATGTTCTGTGTACTCTTGTTTGATCCTTCTTTTACAGTGTTGTAGTATTTATATGCAATAGATAGGAAGGAAGAATGCAGAATGTTTTTTTTTTTAAATCTAGTTTAAAGACCATTTGGATTCTTAAGTATGTGAATGAAATTCTGAACTCTGGCTGTTTACTTTTAATGTCACCACATTCTAAAGGGAATCCAACAACAAAGCAACAGTTCAACTCAATGTCAGTTGTTGATCCCAACTTGATGAGGTGGACTTGTTACCCTTTTTCTGAGAATATCAAAGAATGACTGCAAGTTCTTCCTTTTCCTTTTTTGATTAAAGTCCTAAATTGAGGATATAACTCATGCTTTATCAAGTCAGTGCTCTCTGTCCATTAATTGTTAAGGTGAGACGAACTTCAGGTGACTTTAGACTCCTGTTCAAAGTTCTTCGGAAACAGAGAATAAATACTTGGTTCCTAGGAGTCCTTTTCATCCAGTCGTGGTATGCAAAGGAGTCTCTGTGAGCTACTTCTCTAGCATTATATTGTTCCTTGTCCTTTCCTTTCATTCCAATGGTTGATTTTGACAGCCAACCTACCATTTGTTCTCCCATTCACACAAAATAATAATATGCTCATACATCATATCATCATTATTCATGTATCTCATTAATCTGATGATGTGTGAACAAACAACATCTCCACATAATCATATTAAATAAATACAAATTACAAGACTGAAATTTGAAAACAATAAACTATAAATTCTTACATTTCCATTCCAATATGTTTGTAAAATTTATACCCATAAAAGTCATCCATCTTAGGAAGTAGGATCTTGTTTCAATCCATGCTCATACCATAAACAGAGAAGTTGATTGCATAACGCTTATTCAGATAACAATGGTGGGGGTGCTCACTTCAATTGTTCCTTCCATCATTTGCATCACCACCTTCATTGACGGTTGGAGAGTCGGGTCAGGGCTAACACACCATACTGAGATTATTCTTTTTATGTTATCGAGTAATGAACTTTTATATCAATTTTATACTTATAAAGCATATAGGGTTTGTGACTTCATAATATGTTAGGTTATAATAGGTTTATGCATGGAGGACGAGGTGAACAACAAGGAAATTGTTTCTCTACTTAATACAGTGAGGTAGTATACCTTGTTACATTGGCTACAATAATGGCTATAGAAATTTGTTATAGAAATTTTATGAAAGAATGAACTATTTGTCATGGACATTTTATTGTTATTGACTTTCTTCCACATATTTTGTTGGACATGCTTTATTTTAACTAAGGGTGGAAAGTTATTATAAATCCTTATTTCATTGGTTGTGAAATTGTAGATTGTTCAAAAGACATACATCATTTTGTGAAAATTTCGGTAGAATTCCTCACCTTTTTTAACTATTTTGAACATATTATGAGTTTGTATGAAGAGATATCTGGGTTTTTTTTACAGGTAGGAAGTAAGTGTTTGGACTCCATTTTGACTTGAAATAATGGGTTCTTAATATTAATTTTATCTTAGCCGTGATTTATTAAATATTATAATAGTTTATTATATTATGTATTTCACATCACCAAGGAACAAATTATGAATTTTTATGAAGAGATGCATTTACTTTCTTTTTACAGGTCCCAGATTGTCGTGCCGCTCCTACCAGTTGATTTACCAAGCTTGCCACTGTTCCAACCATTGACCATTTTAGATCCACCACTACCAGCCATCGCCCATTTGCCCAAACCATCTATAGCTCTGCCCAGTTTGTCCATCTCCCATTGACCAACCATCCCTTCCACGAAATGCATTCGCACTACCTCTTCCTCCTCTTCATCGTCTTGGTAGTAGCTTCTGTGTCCCACGGGGAACAAGACCCGATATGCTCTCCAGAGGAATTCAACTGTAGAGACCTTAAGAATGTCTCTTATCCATTTTCTATCGGAGGCCTCCCTCCCGGCAAAATGCAAAGTTCGTGGGTTCGAACTCTATTGCAGTTCTGATGGTTATCTGGTGATAAACATATCATCGAAGGGATATCGTGTCAGGACGATCGATTATTCGAGCCAGACGCTTATCATTGTTGATAGTGGTATTATTGGCAACAATTGTCCTCACCCATCGGAAAATTTGGAGCTAGAAGTCTCAATTTTCACTTATGCAGACAACGACGTTAACCTCACTGTGTATTACGATTGTCCTTTCGCAATTACAGACTTTAACTTTCACTCTTTTTCTTGTTTGAAAAATGATGCGGAACTTGCCTACTATACAACCCAAGCAAGCTTGGATCCGCTTGTTAGAAATTGCTCGGTGTCTGTGTTTAAGCTTCTTAATTCAGCTGCAGACCGCCTCAAAGATAATTCATCATATTTTGATGATGCAATGAAGGAAGGATTCAATTTGTCATGGGTCGTCGATTATGGCGAGTGTGATATTTGTGCTTATTCCGGCGGCAATTGCAACTACAACCCAATTGTTGGTGACAAACCAATCTGTTATTGTGGAGATGAGCAATATCCACATAAATGTCCCTCCAGATCCTCTAGTAAGTAGCATATCTCTACCACATTCTAGTTCCTATTTCTTTGATTGAGAATGAAAAAATGATTTACAGTTTCCTGATGCCCTAATTCCATATATGTTGGACTTGGAGTTGTGTTTGGATTGTGAGAAAAAAAATCTTTTTTAAGGAATTTAATTACCAAATTGGTGATTCTGACTATTCTTTTACCATAAAGGCATTTTAGCTGCATCCGTAGGGACATTTGGTCATTTTCTTCAATCCACCCATTTTTCTTATATGGACACTGTAGCTATTGAATGTTATGCCTTGATTTTTCTAGGGGAGGGATTTTTTATTTTTAATTTTGAATCATAAACTTCATTACTCGAAGAGAAGAAGTACATCAAGAATGACAGTACCATTTAAGAGAGAGAAGCTGAATCAAAAAGAAAAGGACCAGAAGTACAAGAATCATAACAAACCGACAAAGGGCTGAGATCTATCAATGTCTGATTTTTCTAAAAAAGTCGGCAACACAATTGGCAACTTAGCTAAGGCAAATCTCTCTTTTCTTGCTGAGTTAAATTATTTCTATTGTAACCACTATTAATTTCCAAGGTGGATTTTGCGGTAGGGATGTTTTGTCTTGCCCAGTTGATGAAGGGCCAGATCTCACATACACATTTCATGTCAGCATGTTTAGTGTGTGGAAACCCATCCTTTATCCACGAGCAAATTTGGATCAGAGAGTACTTATCCCTCATCGGAATTCTAGTCCCACCTCAGTTAAATGGGAGTAGGTCAAATTGGTTATACTATTTTAATATAAATAAATTTGCAAATTTGAAAGTCTGCCTTATAGTTTTTTACTTAAGACTTTGGGGAAGGCTAACAGTAGATGGGAGTAATTTTCAGTGGAAAAGTAGAACTTTTTGTGAGAAAATTCTTTCTTTTTTCTAATCTGTAAATGAAAAAAAAAAATGCAGACAACAATCCCCATATATATTTAGAATTTCAAAGAATTCCGTAGAGATTTCATAATTAATGTAGCAATTGAAGGATATTAGAAAAAAGTTTTGTATTTAATAAGTTAGGTTGCTTAGTAAGTTTGGGATTACTTGAAAATATATCGCTGCTAAAAACTTAGGTATGTATACTAATGTACAAAAACCTTTTGAAGTGTAGTGGGAACAATAGGACTATACTAAACTCACCACACACTAAATCTAATTCTCTTAATTACAATACAGTTTAAGAAAAGATACATACATTGAAAATTTGTGATGTAAAACTTACAATAATCAATGTAATTATGCTATTCATTTAGACTAAACACATTATCTAACACTTGATTTATTTTGAGAAAGTTGTTGAACTTTTTCTATGAATTTTAATGGTATTATTTGAGTGCAGATAAAAAGAAAAATATCAAGTTAGAGATCATAGTGGTAGTCATCCTAGGCGTAGTAATGATATTGATGGCCTTCTTTTGACTTGTTTGGAGGTGGATGGCAAAACAAAGAAGTAAGCATCTCATAGGTTTTGTAGATTACAATTTTTGTTTCTTCCGTTCTTTTCATTCAATTTATCCCTTTGTAACTCATTCAGCATTACAAAAGAAAGAAGGTGGCCACAAAAAGGACAAGGAAGTTTTATTTAATTCATCACAAGAAACAAAACCAGAGCTTCCTATATTTAGTTTTAGTCAAGTAGCAAGTGCAACAAACAATTTCAGTAATGAGAACAAGCTCGGAGAAGGAGGATTTAGTCCTGTATACAAGGTATTGTTTTCTATTCCTTCGACACGACTTGGGGTAGGATTTAAATATTTAATTTAAGGTTGAAAAACTTAATATTTAATTAAATGTTTATTTTTTCGAACCTTATTAACATGGCCTATTGAATTGTTATTATTCTTAATGTTAAAAGTTTTTATTGTTGTCTGTCTAACAGTGTGGCCCAAAATTGCTTCAACAGGTGGCCTTGTTAAAAAATGCATACTAATACTCAGTCTGTTTTCACATTTGTGAAGGAAAATTATGGGGTTAACATTGAGAAACGCATTGTTGGGAGGGCCTTAAATTTAGGTTCAAATATAAATGGGCCTACATTGGGTGAACTCAGCCCAGTTTGTGTGAGTGGTGTACACCCCTAGCAATTGAAAAACATAATCCATTTGCTTAAAAAATTATAGCAAGTTTGATTGAACCATCTATACAATAGAATTCACCTTGGGTATTGTCCCTACAAATGACAAAATAATAACTTTATAGAGTGTTAGTAATCCTCAAATAGTATAAACATTTATGTATTTGGTGATTCTCTCTCAGGGCATTTTTTCAGGAGGATAGGATTTATCTGTGAAAAGACTATCTAAAAGTTCTAGGCAAGGTTCAGAGGAGTTTAAAAACAAAGCGTTGATAATTTCCCAAGTCCAACATAGGAATCTCGTTAAGCTTCTGGGATGTTGCATTGAAAATGAAAAAAAGATATTGCTCTATGAATTCGTGTCGAAGAAAAGCTTGGATGCCTTTCTTTTTGGTTAGATTTTGCTAATACTCACTTAACTTCATTAGTTGTTTTCTTTT
This sequence comes from Chimonanthus praecox, assembly GCA_022113865.1. Classification (NCBI taxonomy): domain Eukaryota; kingdom Viridiplantae; phylum Streptophyta; class Magnoliopsida; order Laurales; family Calycanthaceae; genus Chimonanthus; species Chimonanthus praecox. The sequence goes on from CM039094.1 coordinate 34,761,513, forward strand.
AGCCTATGATACAATGAAGAAAAAGACGGGAAAATTATTTTGTTAAGCATATTAAAGAATTGTGTTAAAGCACTTCAAAGTCCTAATTTGAATTCTCTATTATTCACATATCTTATTATGCCCCTCAGTTGAAAGTCATCTATATCTTATTTACTCATCTTTAACCATTTTTCTCAAAGAAATTGGTTTGCTTGTTTAATGGGTGTTTGCATTAGGCTCATCTAAACAAGAATTGATAGACTGGGATCAACGCTTTAACATTATTGAAGGCATTGCTCGAGGGCTTCTTTATCTTCATGGAGATTCAAGATTTTAAACCATTCATCGAGATTTGAAGCCGATTAATATTCTATTAGATGAAAGATTAAATTCAAAAATATCAGAGCTCGACATGACAAGAATTCTTGAAGAAGAAGAAGTTCTATCAAGGACAAATAGGGTTGTTGGGACATAGTAAGTCATGACTAATTATGCGAAAGTAAATTTCTCTTTTGTTAATTATACTGATTACATACCAAAACACATTAGAGAACTACTTTAATTAAGTTCTAGAAGTAAATATTGTATGAGGAATGATCAAGTGCAACCTTTATGTTATAATACTATCTAGGTATGTTTACGAGATTATGTCCCAAAAACTTGTAGAATTGGATTAGATGGATAAGATTAGCTATGATAAAAATATTTTTTCTATCTTTTCAAATGTTATTTGGATAATATCTATTTCACGTAGCATTCTAATTGTTATATGTTGCACCAAACTCTACATTAAGTTTCTTTCCAAAGCCCATACTTCTAAGTTCTAACAATCTAGAATTTTATCGTTTCACTAGAAAGCCAAAAATTCCAGAAAACTAATACTGTCAAGTTTCAACTCATTGAAAGTCAAAAAACATTGTTTCAAGAAAAGTCTAATTATTTAGTTATTGTTAATGTGTGCAGTGGCTATATGTCACCCGAGTATGCCATGGAAGGAACCTTTTCTGAGAAATCAGATGTATTCAGTTTTGGGGTTCTATTGTTAGACATTGTGAGCAGCAAACGAAATTCTAGTTTTTATCGTCAAGAAGAGTTTACTAATCTTCTATCCTACATAAGTACACATCACCAATTCCTTTTTTTTTTTTTAATTGTTATTTCCTATTTGAATATCTACAAATAAATAAATCAATGCATTAATTTCCATGTAATTTAATTTGATTTTGTTTCAGACTTGGAAGTTGTGGAATGAAAGCAAGGTGTTGGAGTTGATCGACGCTGCATTAGGCGACTCATATCCCCAAGAAGAAGTCCTAAGATGCATACATTTGGGGTGGTTGTGTGTGCAAGAATTCGTTGAAGATAGGTCAACCATGGTAACAATAATTTCTATGCTTGGTTGTGACATTTCAACTCTGCCTACTCCAAAACAGCCTGTATTCACTGAAAGAAGTTTCATAGAGTCGGGTTCATCACAAAATAGAAAGGAAATAGTCTCTGTAAACGACGTTACGATTTCAGAGTTATAGGGCCAATAAGAAGATACCGTTACAATATAAAGGAAAGCAAGAAACATGGATAAATGAGGTGGTGTTCTCTTCTTTCTATTTATATTTTCCTTGCCACTTCTATTGTTGTGGGGTGTGAGTATTATTAAGTCATTATTCAAATATTGGCAGACTGGATGGTTGTTCATTCTAATTTACATTATTTGGACAATGCATTAAGTTTGTCATTGCCATCTAAGATACATAAAATTGAAGTTGACTTTGTTTTAAATGATCCAAGTACAAAACATGATATAGTAGCCTGACTCGATTGATTTTCTATCATTGCAATTAAAAAAGATAGCAGAAATAAATTAATAATCATTCTGCAACCCTCTTTATATTTGTGCTTCATCTAGGTATAAAAACAACATAAGAATTGCATTTAGTTCCTTGATGAGTTGAAAATCTGTCAATGGTGCTATAATTGCTAAGAAAGTTGTGTCATATTTGTTCAAGTTCAGGCTTTACTAAGGTACCCATGTCCTTCATTGAACAAGCGGGGCAATAGTCTAGTGTACCACATTGTTCTTTTAATGGGCAACATGGATGGAGGACACCTCTAAAACCAACAATTTCAAATGACGGATCTAGGTATTTAAAGCACCAACATGGCAGTTGCTGATTAGTGGCGGTATAAATTATCTAGTGCTATGACACTAGTGTCATAAACTCAATCCTTATTATGAATCGCTGCAATTAAAAAAGATAGCAGAGAGAATTAAAAATCATTCTGCGAAGACATGCAACCCCTTTAAAATTGTCCATGTAGATATGAACAAAACGTGTGAATGGTGTAATACTTGCTAAGCAAAGTTGTGTCATTTTCAGCAAGTGCGAGCTTACTAACGTACCATGTCTTTAATTGATCAAGTGGGGCAATGGTCTAGTGAACTCGACTGTTCTAATGGGCAACTTGGATGGAGAATACCCTTAAATCCAACCAGCTTCAAATGAATAACGTATCCAAATATTGCTTAGTTTCCTTGAGTCATGCTACTATCTCATGCTTTGTACTTGAATCATTTAAACAAAGTCAACTTCAATGTTGTGTATTTTAGAAGGCAATGACCAACTTAATGCATTGTTCAAATAATGTAAATCAGAATGAACAACCATCCAATCTGCCAATATTTGAATAATGACTTAATAATACTCACATCCCACAACAATAGAAGTGGCAAGGAAAATATAACTAGAAAGAAGAGAACACCACCTCATTTATCCATGTTCCTTTCTTTCCTTTATATTGTAACGGTATCTTCTTATTGGCCCTATAACTCTAAAATCGTAACGTCGTTTATAGAGACTATTTCATTTCTATTTTGTGATGAACCCGACTCTATGAAACTTCTTTCAGTGAATGCAGGCTGTTTTGGAGTAGGCAGAGTTGAAATGTCACAACCAAGCATAGAAATTATTGTTGACATGGTTGGCCTATCTTTAGCGAATTCTTGCACACACAACAGCCCTAAATGTATACATCTCAGGACTTCTTCTTGGGGATATGAGTAGCCTAATGCAGCGTCGATCAACTCCAACACCTTGCTTTCATTCCACAACTTCCAAGTCTAAAACAAAATCAAATTAAATTATATGGAAATTGATGCATTGATTTATTTATTTGTAGATATTCAAATAGGAAACAACAATAAAAAAAAAAAAAGGAAATTGGTGATGTGTACTTACGTAGGATAGAAGATTAGTAGACTCTTCTTGACGATAAAAACTAGAATTTCGTTTGCTGCTCACAATCTCTAACAATAGAACCCCAAAACTGAATACATCTTTGTTTCCACATGGATATTTTTTTTTTTTTATGGTCAATGGTTTTATTGGCATTAACTATTTTGATTTTGTGTACAGTTGACTACCCACAGCCCTTCACTTTTAAGCTTGGAAGCGGTGACATTTCATATCTTCCTTTTGGGATTCATTTTGATTTCTTATAATGCTTTCAATTGGATTTGATATTGTCAAAGTTCTCTTTTATGCCTTTTTCCTTTCTGACTTTCTTTTCATATCTTTTATGTTGATGGGCATGTTAGGTCAAGTTGTAACTGGTTTGGATCATGGGATATTACCATGAAAAAGGGGGAGATTGCATTGTTCATTTTACCATCCAATTTGGGTTCTGTAAGTGCTTACTTGGAAGGAATTCCTCCTAATTCAGTTCTTCAGTTTGAGGTTGAACTCATCTTGTGGATCAGGGTGATTGACATTTGCAAGGATGGTGGGCTTATCAAGACGACATTATTGCATGGGTTCAGAGATGAACAACCAGGTGACTTGGATCGGGTTACAGGTTGAATTGCACTTGAACCAATTTTATATTGAGGAATTGGGCAATTGAAAAGCATCTTTATGTTTTGAATTTTCTACACCACATTCCTGTTAATGTGTCAGAGTATTGTTGAAATTTCTTGTTGTGCATCCAGTGAAGTGTCAAGTCAAGTTAGTTGATGGATAAATTGTTGCTGAAACTCCTGAAGGAGTAGAGTTTTATGTTAAAGATGGTAATATGTTAATTCACCTGTGTCATGTTGATGTTGGAGCCATGAATTTTTACTTACATGCATGTCAAAAATGCTTGATCTAAGTGAGAATAAAAGATGTACTATTGCACTACCTATGTATTTATGCATTACTTGGCATCCTAGAATGTGGGGAGCCTTGTGATCTTAATAAAACCTGATATCAATTGTGTTATTTTGAATTCATGAGCAGAATTCCAACAGGCTAATTTTGTGCAGGCCATTTCTTTCCAGCATTGGCAAAGGTGCTCAAGACTATGAAAGGGAGAGAGGTCATGTTAACTGTTCAGCCCCAATGTATGTCCCTAATGAAATCATCGGTATTTGATTTTCTGGATGTTTGGATGCTTCATATTGTTAGGTTTCTGGTTGGCTCTTGGAAAGATAGTTGTTATTCAGTCTATGCTCTTTCCTTTTTCTTTTTGAGTATTAGAGTTTGAGTCATAAGCTCTATTTATGTTGTCTTCTACAATTGTAGATTGTTCGAAAGACATACATAATTTTGTCAAAATTTCGGTAGAATTTCTCACTTTAGTTAACGACCATTTTGAACATATTATGAGTTTGTATGAAGAGATATCTGGGTTTTTTTTTTACAAGTAGGAATTAAGTGTTTGGACTCTATTTGGACTTGAAATAATGGGTTCTTAATATTAATTTTTTCTCAGTCGTGATTTATTAAACTGTTATAATAGTTTATTATATTATGTATTTCACGTCACTAAGGAACAAATTATGAATTTTTATGAAAAGATGTGATGATATTTTTTATTCATTTATTAGAATTTTAAAAAGATAATATGTAAAAAATAAACTTTTTTTTTTTTCATTTTTTACAAGTCACAGCTTGCCGTGCCACCCCTACCAGTTGATTTGCCAAGCTTTCCGCCGTTCCAACCATCACCCATTTCAGATCCACTGCTACTAGCCATCGCCCATTGGCTCAAACCATCTACAACACTGCCCAGTTTATCCGTCTCCCATTCACCAACCATCCCTTCCACCAAATGCATCCGCACTACCTCTTCCTCTTCTTCATCTTCTTGGAGGTAGCTTCTGTGTCCTAGGGGGAACAAGACCCGATGTGGCATACTCGGGTGACTTATAGCTACTAGACACATTAACAATAACTAAATAATTAGACTTTGCTTGAAACAATGTTTTTTACTTTTAATGGGTTGAAAGTATTAGTTTTCTGGGGTTTTGGCTTTCCAATGAAATGATAAAAATCTAGATTGTTAGAATTTATAAGTATGGGCTTTGGAAAGAAACTTAATGTAGATAATCTCGTACAACATACCTAGATAGTATTGTAACACATAAATGTTGCACTTGATCATTCCTCATACAATATTTACTTGTAAAACTTAATTAAAGCAATTTTCTGATGTGTTTTGGTATGTTACTTAGCAGACCTAGCAAAAGAGGAATTTACTTTCTCATAATTAGTCATGACTTACTATGTCCCAATGATAATTGCTTAAATTGCATTATTATCTTCATTTTGATAGACATTATCGCATATATTTTGCATATATTTTTTCTATTTACACGTAAATATGTGTAATTTAATTAAAATGACTAATTGCATGTGTTTTCATTGTAGAGAACTTGACCCGGCCTGCCAATCGGTGGTGATCAAGTGTACACGATAATTCAACAGCCAAGATGAGTGGAGGAAGATTTTGGGGAGAATTTAGCAAGTTAATTTTGTTTGGAATCCCAAATTAGAGAAGATAAGCACTAAAAATCGAATTTAGAAAGGACTTTGCAAGGAAAGTTGACACAGTCTTAGTATTTTGGCCATAAATTTTCACTCTGATGTCTGAATGACTTGATTCTTTTTCATGATTCGGACGTTTACTGGGTCAAAATTGAGCTACAAGTAGTGCTGTGTAAAAAACGGGAGTTACACCATCACTTTCCCAATAATCATGACCTTGATAAGTAATGATGACCTTGATAAGTAATGATGACCTTGATAAGTTTGAGTCGAGTGTGGCTTTGTAATGTCCGATTCTTACTCCTTTTCCCCAAAAGTTACAACCTTGTGATATCATGCCAACACTTAAGTTGAAACATCTACCGGCTGAACTCAAGTATACAGTCCAAGGTCCAACAGAGATATTCCCAGTGGTCATTTCCTCACAATTAGATCGAAACAATGCCAAACCCTCTAGAGAGATACATCATCGAGTATTATATGTCAGAGGAGAGTTCACCCCTTTGGAGGACCTTGTCTATTTGGATTGATTTCTATAGTCTTCATTTTTTTCGGTTCTACTATTTTCTTTTGTTTTTGTTCTTTCTAACGAATTGCAAAAAGTAGCTTTGGAGATTCTTCATCCTTTCAGGTTACGCCCATCCCTCTCTTTGTGCTTTCCTTTCATAAGCATGTCTTTCATGATCTTTTGTATGCATTTTTCACATTGAGGACAATGTTTACCTTAGGTTGGGGGGTGTAGGATGTCTCTTTAGTTGTTTTTGGCAAGTAGTTAGAATTTGTTAAAAAAAAATCCTTTGCAATGATGAGAATTAAGTTTTCCAATATTCAATGTTTTGAATGATGAAACATGTGTTAATTTAACTTTGATGCTTTAGCATACTAACAAATTTGTAAATCCTTAGTTCATTATACTATCTTTCTTCTAAAGGTGTTTCATGAATTTCAAAACTCAGAACAATGTTGTACTCTACAATAGCCGCATAGATGTAGTCTAAGTTGAAGAGTGAGTATAATCTAGAAATCAAAATTAGTGGAGACTTGTTACCATGTGAGATTAGAAACATTCATCTTTGGAGGGTTATTATAAATAAATTCAATTCTTTTCTTGTAAGCACATCATTTTGTTGTTAGTCTCATTATTCTTTCATTTTGGTCAATTGCTGAGAAGTGCATCACTGAAATGCTACACTTGAAATCCTTTAAGTTTATGGAAGCTAAGAACCATATGAACCCTAAGAGATGATTATAGGCCTTCTTTGGATCGTTTAAGCTTTTCTAACCTACCCAAAGTAATTTTTCTGCTAGTTAACCCTTTGAGCCTTTTATATAACCTTTCTTTGTTAGCCAGTTATCTTCACCCTACTCCATTTAGGAGTATAACCCCATAGTATTTATATCTTTTACCCTAGTTGTCTTGAGAATTAGTAGAGATAATAATTATTAAAGAAAGGGCGAATGCAGTATGAACATAAATGACTCTTCAAAAAAAAAAAAAGTGCTCAATGTTATATGTCAAAAAAAAGTATTTGAAAGAAAAAAATAAAAAAAAGAATGAAAAATAAAATAAAAACAAAAGAAAAAAAGTAGTTCAAAAAAAAAAAAGGAAGTTGAAAGAATAAAGCCCTGAGTATCATTTGTTTATCTCAACTATTCTCAGACACTTTGATATATCCTATATCTTTCTTTGTTTTAACCCTTGTCCTAAGCCTAAAGTTTCATCCTATTAAAGTCCTGCTTTGATCTTAGGAGTGGTGTGGCTTGGATGTGGAAGTGAATGAATTGGGATGATAGTGTGGTAATTTCTTAAGCTTCTTGGTATTCTGCATCCTTTCATGAGACTATTTTATTTTCTTTCATTCAAATTGCGTCATTCAAACTTTTATATGTGAGATACTTTGTTTTTGATATACATTATTCCCCTCACATATTATTTGAGTGATTTACACCTACTTCGGAGTGATTTATTCTTAAGTGCAAGTCTGGTGAGATTTGAGTCAAAGCGAGTTTCAGACAGAAATTTAGCTTGTATTTTACTTTGAGACTGAAACTATGTGTATGTGGGCTATCTATTGATACTCGTTTTGAATATTAGTGAATTATCTTTAGTAGTTGGATAGTGTTTTAAACTTTGGTTGTTTTTTTTATGCTATAGTAACAAAGCTCATTCACTATGTTTTTGAATTCTCTGCATTCTAATGGAAGAAAATTCTCTGAGATGAACAAAGAGATTATTTGATGTTTGTGGGTAGCATCACTGGAAACCCTCACGAGACTATAACTCGTCCACTAGGGGTTTAAAGGCTCATTGCGTACGCTAAATGCAATCAAGAATGCTAACGAAAATGGTTTTGTGTGTTTGCATTTATTTTAGTTTGTTTTTGTTTTAAATTTGTCTTTTTGACACTCAACAACCCTATTTGTCCTTACTAGAACTTCTTCTCCTTCAAAAATTCTTGCTATGTCAAAGTCTGATATTTTTTTATTCAGTCTTTCGTCTAATAGAATATTACTTGGCTTTAGATCTCGATTGAATCTCGATGAAGATAAAGGAGCACTCGAGCAATTCCTTCAATAATGTTAAAGCATTTATCCCAGTCTATCAATTCTTATCTGGATGGACCTAATGCAAACATCCATTAAATAAGGAAACCAATTTCTTTGAGAAAAATGGTTAAAGATGAGTAAATAAGATATAGAAGACTTTCAACTGACTGATATGCAGTTTTGTGTGGAGGTCACAAGGCTTAATTTCCATCAGTTTTTTTTAGGGTGACTATTACCATGCATTTGGAAACTGAAGAAAGCAGTTTGGGATCCCATCATGGAATGACTTCAAAAAAGCTTGCATCATGCAAAGGTAAATATCAATCTTTTAGTGGCTGCTTCAGACCTTTTAAAATCAATTATATTGTCTGTTCCAATCTACTATGTATTAGCTTTCAAACATCTAGCTAGTGCGGTAACAACCAATAAATGGAACTTCCCCAAGATTATTTAGAAAACCATGGCAGCCTTGAGGCGAATTTCAGAAACTTGCAGAACATGAGTGTCTTGTCATTCTTCCCATAAAGAAAAGCTATTAATTTTTCTACTTTCAGCTATTATCAGATGTAAAGATCAATAAAATCCTAAATAAAGATTGCATGAATGCAGAACTCATCCAAGCATTGCATATTGTTGGCAAAGACCTACTTATCCACTTGAGAGTTATGGCTGCTGGAATCTATTTCAAGTGGAAAATGTTGTCAATGCAGGTCAGTATGTGTTGTTTGGGCACACTGATATCAATACATTGACTGATACATTGTCTAAACATATCACAGAGTTTCACAAATTTTCATACAGTCATCTGTCGATTGCTATATCGACTGATACGTTGTCTGGACATTCAGTTGATCAATCAGTAGACTGATGCATCGACTAATTGCAGACAATTTTTTACCTTTTCATTAAAACGGCCATAACTTGAGCTCTCAAACTCGATTTTGGGAGCTCTCAAATCCTTGTGGACTCCATGTGGGCCCACGCTTAAAACCTCCCATCTCATGTTGTGACCCTCTTATTCCTTTTTCTCACAATCGACCCTCATCTTATCAAATCCTAACGTTATTTCCTCTTTCCTTCCCCAAATTCATTGTTGTCGTCCCTCTCTCCCACTCAACTTCCTAAATTTCTTCCTAACTTGTCGGTCATGTCCCTTCATCCTTGCAATGACTTTCCCAATTTCGCCTCTTTTCCCTCCTGAGATCAAGAACCCATTGTTAGATCCAACAGTGTTCTAGGAAACCCCCTTGCATGTCAGATGCGTGGTCAATCTGTTCAACCACTTGTTTTGCCTATGCTCTCTTGAAGTATCAGTTGGCTTCCAAACCAACCAGCATCCGAGCTGTTTTTCCTCTGTCGGCAGTATTATTTTGCTTGCAACTTTAGTAAGCTCTTGCCCAAACTCTTGATTTAAATTTTTGGGCATTCATTATGTTTCGGTAAATCAATTTTCACCAAAAATCGATTTAACAAAACAAAATTTGAGTGTGGAATTATTTGTTGCCCTTAGAAGACAACTGCCATGTTCTTCTAGCTTAAAAGAGACTTCCTATATCCCATGAACACGTCTTCCCATTTTAGGATGCATCGTACAAGTCTATGATTCTGAAGTTTGAATCGCATGATTTACGATTCTAGCCCAAAATCATACGATTACCTTCATTTTACGATTTTACGTACGGTTCGATCGTTTTACCTAATGATTCGAGTCGACTCGCGAATCATTCAAGTTTGACAACACTGCCGAGGAGAATCCGAATGCACTCTAGGATCCCAAGGTGAGGGGCCTATGTACATTTTGGTTGGTTTGAATGACTAATCTCATCCAATTGGTAGAATTTCGGTGATTGTGATGAGTATAGAAGCATGATAAAAATGTGCAAGTAAACTATGCTTAGATGATGCATTGTAGTGTAAGCACATTGGATGGATTCTCATGCTTGAATATTGTACTATATAGCGTGTACATTAGATAAAATTCTTGTGTCTGTGTTATAGAGTGGTTATGAATTACGATTGATTTGATCCACCATATGGTGGTACATTGGCAGCTGAGAGCTTTGTGCTTCAGTCCGTTCAAACTTGCTTATATATGTGATGTGATTACATAAAATATGATTAGTGTCAGTGAAATTCATTTGTGTGTAATGTGGGCGTACGAAAATGAAACCAATGTGCAAATTTCATGTATGTGTAATTACAATTAATGAATTGATTTCCCATCACAACCCACTGACCACACAGCTTGAGTAGTATCGGTGAGAATAACTCTTACAACTAGAGAGTGAAAAATTGTCAGCACACAGTAATTTGCAGTGAGGTGTGTTTGATCCATAAGAATGGCTTGTTTTCAGCCCATTGATCCTTGTTTCATATTTTGGTAGTGAGTTAAAAGGGTTTTGTTTTCTTATGATATATGAGCTGTGAATGTGTTTTTTCTGATGTGATTTAATGAATTCACTTATTTATTAAGTAGATGTTGTGTATTATAGGAAGTAATATGAAAATTCACGTGGGCTTCTTTGTCTGTTGTTTTGTCTGTGAATTGTAGGTCAAGAGGAGGATAAATTTGATTTATGGTGGAGAGTGAGATGTTTGAGTCTTTTAATTTCGGCAAAGGAATTTCAAGAAAGCTATTGAAATGAAAAAGAGGATAGAGAAGGAGAGCTCCAATTTAGAAATCATTTTATTTGAGTTTAATTTCAATGGATTGTAATTATTATCATCATATATATGTCTGTCTCATAGAAGTTAAAGATTTAAAAGCAATCCGGACCTCATTTGAAGGAAATGATGTGAACTAAAAATCTCTTCTTCTTTTTTTCAATAAAAAAATTATCAATTTAAAAGTTTAAATATATCTTATATTTTTATTAAAATTATTTTAAAGAGGTATTTGATGTGACTTTCATCCAATATTTTGTTTAAAAACTTGAAAAACTTGAACTGTTTTACTTAGAGTTAATTTGACTCAACAAAAATTCAAGTTGAGCAATAGAAGAAAAATTTTATTTTAATTTTTTAAAAATTTAATTAAGTTTCTCAACATAATAGAACTATTAAATCAAGTCTTAATTTCAAATTTTCAAATTCTGATTTAGAGTTAGAATAAAATATCTAATTTATTGGGCTCAATTTGATAAATATTAAGATTAAAAATAATTTCTGGCTTTGTAGCATATTGGGTTGAAAACATACAAATGGGCCCTTATCGGGCTGCAGATGGTCCGAAATGTTTATCGGGCCATGCCAGATCTCAGACTACTTGGACCTTCTTTTATCGGGCTGGGTCTCGGACTGCCAATTATAGTATCCGGCGGGTCAAGTCGGACCTAGATCCGTTTACTGGCCTAACTGAGGCATTTCTATTAATAGGATAAGCTTTATTACTATGGGAATCAAGTTTCATCTTAAGGAGCATAAGCTACGTCCACCTCGGTACAAAGATAAAAGAGAAGGAATCTTTGTCTGGACCAATGAGATCAAATTAAAAAATAGTTTATTTTTCTCATTTTAATTTATGATATTTTTTTTTTGGATTTATGTTGTGTTGAAAACTTCAGAAACAGTTCTACTAAAACTCCCACAGGTGCTATCTCTATCCTTTAAGGTATTACTAAATTTAGTCTATGGAATTTGAACATTTCACCTCCCGCTTCTTGAGACTGAAGGTAACTATTCGAGCTAACCATAATAAATGATATTTTAACTTTTAAACCAAATGACTTTGGATATCGTGGATATTTTGTATCCTATTTAACACTAAAATTTTCAATAGATTTTTCATCTCCACCCTCAAATGATTTATTTATCAAGGATTGAAATTGGAAAATTATCTATTAACACTTAATTATAAAAAATCAAAATAAAATGTCTATACTTAGAAAACTAGAGCTCAAACTGAGGTGGGTTGGGCAGGTTTTAATGAACCCAACACAACCCCATATAAAAAATCCGATCCAAATTATTGACCCGACCCAACTCCAAGTTGTTGACATGACCCAACCCGAGTTGCTACCCAACATCCCCACCCGTTTTTAGCTCATATTTGTCGAAATAAATCAGCAACATCTTTTTAAATTTTTTTAAACTTGAGTTTGGTCGGGTTGACTTTAAATTTCTAAGTCCAGCTCGACTCAAATTCCATACAATTTTTTTTTTCCAACCCAATTCAACCATAAATTTATAAATACATAACCAATCTTATTGATTTCTCGGATCATGTTAAAACCAGGCTCAAGTTTCACCCCTACAGAAAACACGTACTGTGAAATATGGTGTTTCTGCCATGTAAACAAATGAGGTTGGAAGATTATACATGTTGCTCACAGAGGGCCTATCCTATTTCAGCTTCGGCCCAGCTTTGCCTTTTCCTTATTCAACAATCTGCCTTTTCCTTATTCAACAATCTTTTCCCTTCTTCCAATCCCCAATATCATCAACTTATTTTAAATATTTTCAGGCTTGAGAATTTGCTATATACCTACTTCAAATTCTATTTTTAGCATTTTAAATGAATCTTAAACATGTAAATTAATATTATCCTATATTAAAATTATTCTATGAAGTTAAACTTCCTACAACAATATCCATGAGAATAACTGTAACTTTTATCTTAAAAAGTGTCTCTAAAAACAACTAGGATCATGTAAGTTCTAGGGTTATTCATGGATTGGGCTTTCTTCTATGTAAACTTATCCCATTTAGATATATATAAAAGCGCAAGCCAACTCCTATAGAGCTTTAACGGTTAAAGCTCCAGTCATGGGTGCAAATATCAGGTTGTACAGGATATTTCTCGGCCGATATGACCGATATATCGGTCATATATATCAGTCCGATATCAGCCGAGATGATTTATATTGGTATTTAAAAAAAAAAAATCAAAACGGTGGTAGGCCCGGGTCAAAATATCGGCCGATATTGGCCCAGATATCGGCTGATATCAGTTGATATTTTCATTTTCAATTTTTTGTTTAAAAAACAGTTTCCTTTTTGGTTTTTTTATATTTTTCAATTTAGAAAAAAAAATATTGATATTTACAAAAAAAAAAAAAAAAACAAGCCAAATTTTTGACCCTTGGCTCCAGTGCCAATTTGAGCCCTTTTTAGAGTTAAATGTTTTTTAATTTTTATAAAATAATTAAAAAAAAAGATTGAGGAGTGAAATTTTTGAATTGCTCTTTTACCTCTTTATTATGATAAATGCCATTAGTATATTTATATCATTTACAGATGAACAACACACATGGATAAATAGGGTAAAAAAACCCAAGAGGCTTCATGGACTTATTCCATGAGCCTAAGCCAGGGTTACAAATCTCGGTCGATACGGTGCGTATCGGTCGTACTAGCGAGATATATCGACTAATATAGTTTAGATCTCTCCGATATCGTCCGATACCCATTTAAACAACCGATATTTGCCCCAAAAAAAAAAAATTGGAGAGAGATATATCAGCCGAGATCAGCCAATATCTCGGCCGATATCTCGGTATCAGCGAATTTTTTACCCTGGCCTAAGCTTAATAATTTAGCTAAATAGGCTTAAAATGAACTGGAGCCTAGCTTGTCAGGCTATTGTGTATGGCCAAGCTTATTTCTTCGCTATAAGGTATGGGCCAAGCTCAACAGAGGCTAGGTTTAGGCCCATGAATAAGCCTTGTTCCAACCTTAAATTCAAGCTGAGGATCCCCAAGCAAATGGACCCAATACAGCCCTAATCACAACCCATATGCCTACCAATGTTTATATCCTTACATAATTTGACCTCAACTTGGGTTGAACAATGAATTGAATTTCTGATTTTTTTTTGAAAACATAGCTTCCGTTGTCTAAATTAAGGTTATTTTTTAGGCGCCGTATTTAAACAAAGATTTTTCCAAGTACAACTCACATCAAGCCAACCCATCTTGGATGGGCAATTTGGTCCAATTCATTCAGCAATGGGCCAAGATGAAGTCTAATTTTGGCTGCCCCAACTAGGGCCCAAACGTGAATCAACAGAATCTTGTTTTTTTGAATTAGCATGTCCCAAAGATTTTAGAATCGGCCCTTCTTATTTAGTAATTGTCTTCTTTTAGATTTCCAACTCTGTGTAATACCAAATTTAAAGCATTGGAGGCTTGCGCCCCAATCCAAATTGTCAAATTGACCTCTAAATTGTAAGTTCTTATGCAAGACGAAACTAACACATCCCTCCAAAACCCACATGCATTTAGAAGCAAAACAATTTTAGACCCCAATCCAAATTGTCAATATCTAAGACCTCTAATTATCAAGAGATAAATGAATTTAATAATATTAATAATAATAACTATAGACTACGGTTCTCCTATTGCAAAAAAGGGAGATAGGTGAATGTTTTAACACATGAAAACTAGGGATAAAATCCAGGTACGGTCAGGTTGCTTTAACAAAGCCAATCCAACCCATGTTAAAATTTATTGAACTCGACCCGACCCGACTCGACCTGTATGGCTTACCCATTACTCAACTTGAATTTGTAACTTGAGTCAACCCGAGTGTTATTTTATAACTTTGTGCACTCAGGTCAAGTTATGTTGGGTTGAATTGATTTAAAATTTATCAACCCAATCCGACCTGAATTTAGTACGAGTTTTTATTTTCTCAACCTCATACGACCCGAAATATACAAATACATGACACAAACCCACTGATTTCACGGGTCGGGTTAAAACTCGACCCAAGTTTAGCAGTCATGTCAGATTAGGGGTGAAACTTGGGTTAGGTTGAGTCGAAGTGGGTTCAATAAACTTTGACATTGGTTGAATTGGATTTATTAAAATCCGACTTGACTTGGCCTGTGTTTGAGCACTATGTTATACAATGGGTCTTACTTGATGATAAAAAAAAACTTAGATTAAATTGGCAATGGACTCATATTATGTTGGACTAGGGATGTTGGTCATTGAATTTTTTAAAATAAAACGAATTAAGGAATAAGAATTTAGAGCTATCATATTCAATTTAAGAGTGACGATGATCAAATAAAAATTATAAATCATTAAAACAAAATTTTAAATGAATTTAGAACATAAATTTAAAATTATCCCGATGGATCCAAAATGGAATTTGTGAGCTGATATCGGAGTTGCAATAATATTATTAAAATTTCACATGGTCTAGTCATCTATTTTAGACGCCTTGAAAACATAAAAGAGAAGAGAGAGACAACTGGAGAGAAGATGCTGAGAGGGAGTATGGGTCACGAGGCCAACATGATGAATTCGTAATGTAATGAGGAGGAAAGAAAGGACTCTGATACAGAGTCGCAACTGCTTCCTGAAAATGGAAATAAATCTGACGCATCTTAGATGTGAATAGACTGTAATTTAAGGCTTTAAGCCATACAATCTTCCTCTTTTCTTCGCACAGCTGGAAAGAAGACGAGAGATTTTATTAAATATTAATTATTATATTTAGATTCTAATTAATATTACTTATTAAAAAATTAACAATACGTAAAAAATATCAAAACTAATAAAATATTTACACTCAAACTTTTTATCTAAACGCATAGGTTCCATTCTACATCTCATAGTTATTGAATGATAGAGTTCGAACCCCCATGACCTAACTTTAGTTTGTCAGTTGGTTCATCCGTACGGGTTTTAGTAAGACCGTGTTTGAATTTCCCACTTATAAATTCAAAAAAATATGACCACGATATTATTATCACTTGATGATTTCTCATATTATTATTATTATTATTCTAGTTCAACTGTAGGGTCCATTGAAAATCACTTTATAATTAAATATTTAAAATTCACTAATAAATGACAGATATATAGTGTATAACTTAATCTTATTGTGATCTACTCATCTACAACTTGTTTTTTTAATTTCTCGTTATTAAGTTTTAACTAATTACGTTTTGACTCTTTTGACATACAAAACTCCTCTACACATTATACTTAATTATATAAAATTTAATCTAATATATGAGTAACAACCCGACCCGAAAACAGGGCTTAGGGCTTGACTCAGTGTGATATTGTCCGTTCTGGGCTTCGCACACCAGCGAGCCCACACGGTTTTGCATTTGGGCCCTCGCCCACCTGGCCCAGCCAAAAATGCGTCACACGAGTTAAGAGGCTTGGCTTCACATATAAGCACTCCCCTCTTTGCCTCCACTACCGATGCAGGACTCTTCCCACATCGGTGGCAGGGGTTTCACAATCACCCTCCGTAAAGCCTCGAGCCGCCCCCGGCTCGACAACATCAGGGAAGGAGGAAGGCCTACACAGTCCGAGTGTTGAACCTCGGCTCGGATACCATTTGTAATAACCCGATCCGAAAACAAGGCTTAGGGCTTGATTAAGTGTGATATTTTCCACTTTGGGCCTCACACACCAACGATCCCGCACGGTTTTGCATTTGGGCCCGGGCCTATTTGGCCCGGCCCAAAACGCGTCACACGAGTTAAGAGGCTTGGCCTCACATATAAGTACTTCCCTCTTTGCCTCCACTACCGATGTGGGACTCTTCCCACATCGGTGGCAGGGGTTTCACAATATAATAGATGACTCTCTAAAATTACCCACATATTCTCTATTCACGAATTTTGTTTAGATTAGGTGAGTCTTGTCCAGTGTAATGTAATGAACAGAACCCTTGTCATCCACGTGAGAGAGTAAGGGTTGGGGTGGTTGGATCATCCAACTTGGATGAGATGGGTCATGGGTTTGTTGGGTGAATATGTGATAAGAAATGACTAAGTGTAAGAAGTTGAAGTCTCCTTAAGGACTATTTACTTGTGTATTTAAAACTTTAAATTATTGAATAAGAAAGTTTTACTTAGTTTGATCACAATAATTTACAAGAACTATGTAAATATAATCTGAATCGCAATATATAGTTTCACATCATCGTATCACAACGAGAAAAAGGGAGAATGACATGATATGATATAATTTTATTAGTGAATAAGGGTGTAATAAGTTGTCATATATTATTTAAAATTGGTTAACAGGTGGATGCACAACTTTAACTTGTAGAATTTTAATTTATTTCCTTTTTTTTTTTTTTATCAGAACATTATAGATAGAAGGACTTGGATTCCTGTAGAAAGACATGGGTCCGTGATTTCTTTTGAGGTGAATTTTTCTCCTTTCAGGTGAGCTGAATCTATTTTAATTTAAGTAATTTGTTGAATTAAATTATACAATTTTATTTGTGTGAATTTATTTTTTAAATTCATAAAAGTGTGAGTGAAATTATGTTGAACTAAGAAAGAAATTTTCAAATTTCATTCAATTTCTACATTTAATTCTTATAGAAATGGTGAGAGATTTTAAAGATTCAAAATTTTTAGTGTGAAAATTTCATACCATAAATTGAATGAGTGTCTCAAAAAAAGAGACTCTGTGTGAAAAAAACATACCCACTTCAAGAAACTCTTTTTTTCCAGAGAAGAAGTTCAAAGTCATTTCAAACTCCAATTTAATAATAATACTATTTACTGTAAAAGTCATTGAAAACGATCTCCAGTGTAGGCCTATAGCTGGTGCTTTTACTCCAAAAGCCAATGAAAACGATCTCTCGCCCTCTGCAAACCAATGTTTTCGGATGGTATAACTAACCGTATTCGAGAAACTTATAGTTCAATCGAATTCGACTGTAATTAATGTGTGTAAAAGTCCGTCAAAACTAGCTAAGTATTAAAATAATATAAATATTATATATAATATTAAGTAAGACATATTTTATCAATAATATTAATATAAATATTAAAAATAATATTCAAATTTTGAGTAATATATTAAAATGGTAAAATATATGGGATAGAAATAATAATAAATATTTATATTTCAAATATACATATTTTTTAAGAAAAAATTAAAAAAAAAATTAAAAAAATAAATAAATTTCGCAAGCGAGGTTCGCGGTTCACGGTTTTTGTGTCAAAACTGCATAAAACTGAGGATCTGACCGATTTTATGTGATTTTGACTCAAAACCGATTTTTGAGATGGATCGAATCGCAGATCCCGCAGTCACAGTTGAATCACCGGTTCGACCGTGGTTCGGTCCAGTTCTGATAACAGTGCTCTAAGCTCCACTTCACCGTATATTTTTCTATGTCAAGACAAAATACGTAGATTCAGCACTTTTTATGAAAAACAAAATTAATAAATTTCATTTTTTTATGAAAAATAGTTATGCACAAACATGTTCGAAATGTGCACAGCTTTTTTTTATTTATTGGCTTTTCAATTGTAGTTTTAGTAAAAAGAAAAGGAGCTCGTATTAGAATGTGGTTTTTGTGTCATAAGGCACTTTTTTTTGAATTTACGTGTCATAAGACACTTTGTTACACTTCATCAGTAATCTGATTCTAAGGTTTTAACCTTAGAATCATCTTAGTTTTCTTATATGATTGGTCCTGCTAAGAGGTCATCATGGTTATCAACATCCAATAATAAGAAGATATTTTTTTTTTCAAATTTAATACTGACAACTACAAAGAGAGAGGATGATTTTTTATTGATTTAATCTTTACCATAGGTTGAATATCAATTCCATAACTTAATACTTGAGTTTAAAGACTGCTTTCACCTAATGCTTCTCATTTTTCACGTTAGCATGTTGTGCAAATTTTAAAGTTATAATTACTCGTAAACGCGTGAATCAAATTGGAGTATAGAAATGTACAAGTACGAGGTCAAACCCATAGGGACTTGATTTATGAATGAACGGGAAAACAAATTAAAAAACCTAACAATTTAACCTTAACCTGATTAACACTTTTTCTGGATGATGGTTAAATTAAACATGCAAAAATTAATTAAAATAACTAAAAATAGAGATTGAATCAAGTGAGAGAAATTACTAAGGTATCAAATTCTACCAACATTAAATCTATAATCTTCTAATTATTTATTTACTAATTCTCAATTTTTAAAGATTTAAACATTTAAGTTCATTAATATGGTGTTCAAAACTCAGATTTTCCTTTGCTTTTAAAAATATAATTCCTAAGCATTTAATGTATCTAATTAAATTGAAAAACATTAAATCAAAGAAGACTATCTTTTTAATTAAAATGTGAAGCCCTTGATTAATTAAATAATATTATTAACTACAAAAAATACATGATATTAATGGTGAAAATAATGAATATTTTATTAATCTAATGAAGTCAAAATCATGAAATAATCAAACACATATAATTTGGAATGAAATAAATAAATAAAAAAAAATCATTTTATTGATGGGGTTTCATCCTGAACCTTAATATAAAAAATTAGCGGGACATCATGAAATTAAAAATAAAAGAGATGAAAATATAGAACTCGATTGATCGTCGGAGCTTGCTAAAGTGCTAAGCATTCAGGCACGGTCTCTCTCTGCTGTGGTTCCATGGTTCTCTGCTGTGAAGCCCTAGTTGTTCTGTGAGAGAGAGGTCCAATTTATAGACTTACAAGGATAGAATTTAGTAAGCAATAGGGACCCACTAAAAATTCTGCCGATTCTATGTATAACTGATTGTCTTCATTCACGGCAATTCCTATTATTTTTCTTCTTTCTCTCTTTCAATCGGTCATGTAGCCGATCATGAGAGCCGGCTCTATAAGAGGCAACAAAGGCAGCCGCTTAAGTCCCCTAATATTGGAAGTTGTGAAATTATTGATAATTAGAGAGGGCCAAATTTCAACAAGAGTGTTAAAAAAAAGGTTCGAAATTTTTTTCAAATTCTTTTTTATTATCAAAAAGGCCTGTCAAGATTTTTGCTTTACACTTCAACTGGCGTCTGGCCGCGTGCGATCATCCCTTCTATTTTATTTCTTTCGTTCTTTTCATTCTGCCAACTCAGCCACCGTCCCTACTCTCCTTTTCTATTTTTTTTTTCTGCCGTGCTTCTCTTTCTATTTTTTTTCTCTGTTCTTTCATTCTCTTCTTTAATCAGCCGCAGCCACCTTCCTCTTCCTGTTCTTCTTTCTTTTGTTGTATTTCTTCTGACGATGCTTACCACCGTTGATGCTTGAATACTTGCAACGCTAGCTGGATTTGTTTTTCATGAAAGAAAATGCAGCTTTCTATTTTGTTTTTCAGATATGTTTTTCAAACAAAGATTGCTCACCGATTCTGGTTGCTTTGTTGGTTTCTCTGTCTTTATTTAATTTTATTGCCTTGCAAGTTGCTAATCTCTTGGTGTTTTCTTCACCAGCCATCTCTCCTTCTTCCTCTTGTATTCAAAAACCTCATGGACATCCCGGCTCAAGCTCTAACTTTTCACAAATCTGCCCCTAGAACGGTGATAGTTTTGCTTATTGCAAACCAACCCAAGATGTTGTTCTATTTGCTTCCCATCGCCTCTTGTGGCTGCCTATGGTTTGCTGTCTGAACACTGCGCAGTTTGATGTGCTGCTCTTCATATTCTTCTATTTCTTATGCAATGGCGCATAGCAAGTAAACCCACAAGCTGCCGTTTCACTGCAAGTACCTGACTTGCTGTATTTTTTTACTCTTATCAAACAGATCAGCAATTAGAACACTGCTGTAATTTTTAACTCTGTCAAACAATTTGCTGCTTTGAACAGCACCAGTTGTTTGATCCTGGCTTGCTAATGAAATTTCTCTCTTTTCTTACAAAATGTCCTCATTGATCTTGCTACCTGTGGCATGCTATTAGAGTTCACCTCCTTCAAATTAGTACTACTAATTTCACGGAACCTAATTTGTGCTTAATTTTCATTCCATATATACATGTAATTGTATATTCTTGCCTCTTTTATCTCTTGTAATTATTCTATTAATACAGAGATTTATTTTTCATCTCTCTACAACACAGAAGAGAGGATAGATCCTGTGTGAATTTGACATGGTATCACGCCAAGGTTGATTTTTCTTCTGCAGAAACGGAGGAACCTTCTTTCCAGCTTGTGTTGCTGTTTTGCATAGCCCCTCATATCTTCCTGGTTTCTGATCTGCGCTTTGCTCGATCCGACACTCAGCATCCCATTTGCAACCTCTGCTCTGTTTGCTAGTGGCGTCGTTGCCACCGATCAGCCCCTTACTGCTTCTATGTTTCCACCGTTTGCAGATCTGCCTTAACAGATCCAGCTCTACCTGTGTTGCTGCATCACTGTCACCAGCACTGCATGTGGTGGATTTTCTCAGATCTGCTTTCCCACAAAGAGGTGTGTTGCAACCCACTACTAAGGCTCACATCACCGACACAGTCCTCTATCTCGTCTCAGCCTTTGGGTGATCTGTATGCGAGATTGGAACAGGATCTTTGACCGTCTTTCTCACCCAGTGGAGACGTCTCTTCTCCTGTTCTCGTGGTACAGTGTGTTGTGCAGCATGTTCGCCGATAGCCTTGTTTGCCAACGATTTTGGCGTCTCAACATCACCTGTATCCTCTCCAGCTCTGCAGACGATTAGCAACCCTCAGATCTGACTCTCATATCTCTAGTTTCTTATCTCCGTCCCAAAGCTTTTTGGCTCGTACCGATTGCTGCTTCTGTCTCTCTACTCTCTTCTCCGACTCTTTTCTGGTGCTTTTTTTAGGCTGTTGTCTCATGGCACAGACTCTTCAGCCCCTCGTATTGCTCGACTTTCAGCTCTGGATTTTTCAGATCTCATTACCTCTCACCAGAACCGTACTGATCTTTCTTGAAAGCAGCCCGATCTGATATGACGTTACTTGCTACTGTTCAGCCATCATCGGATATGTCATATTTGTGCATGTATCTGTAATATTTCTCAGATATGAGACCTCCGTTGTGGTCAAAGTTATAAATACTGTTTGTTTTGATGGCTACCGCTACTCCTCCTCCAGATGCCTCTGGCAGTGGTTTTTCGGCTCGTCCCGTATCTATCACTGATTCCTTCACTCTGCATCACTCGGACAGCCCTTCGATGGTTCTCGTTTCACCTTCATTAAGTGGTGATAATTATAGCACATGGCTACATGCTGTCACGATTGCTTTACGCATCAAAAACAAATTTGGTTTTGTGGATGGCACATTTGTCAAACCAACTACACACCCTGATCTCGGTAATTGAGAATGATGCAATGATATGGTCATTTCTTGGATTCTCAACTCCATTTCTTCCGATATTCGCAGCAATGTTTTATATGCCAACACCGCCCGCAACGTTTGGGTTAATCTCTCTGAACGTTTCTCTCAGTCGAATGCTCCACTGCTCTATCAGTTGACACAGTCTGTCACTCACTTCCGACAGGATGACTTGTCAGTCTCAGCATGTTAACTCGCCTCAAGACCATGTGGAATGAGCTCAATTCTATTCTTGCTCTGCCTCCATGCACTTGTGACCATGGCAAGCCGTCGTTGATCATTTTGGGCGGACTCGTGCAATGGAATTCTTATAGGTCTCCATGATCGTTTTGCCACCCTTCGAAATTAGATTCTCCTCATGGATCCTTTTCCAAGCATCACGAAAATTTATTCTTTAGTTTGTCAGGAGGACAAGCAACAAGCGATCCATTCCTCCTCCTTTCCTGTTCCTGATGTAGCAACTCTGGTTACCAGACAAAATCCTCCTGGGGATCCTTCTCAGCGCAGTACCCCTTCTACTTGCAAACCTCGCTCCCACTGCACTCACTGTGGGCGAGTTGGACACTCCTACGATTGTTGTTACAAACTTATTGGCTATCCTCCATGAAAGTCTGATAGATCAGCCCATCCGACTCCATCTCGTGATCACGCCTTCGTTACTCAACCAATGCCTCGCCTTGGCGACCAATCCACTATGACTCCGTCCACTCTCACTCAGGAGCATTATACTCAGTCATTGGCTCTGATTTCTCCAGGTAGTAGCAATGCATCCCGTGCTCATCTGGTAGGTATGCCCTCTCGGTTCCTTCTCATTCTATTTGGATTATTGACACTGGTGCCAGCAATCACATGTGTTATTCCCTCTTTTTTTTTTCTTCTTACACACCATACCCTAATCCTCCTTCTGTGCACCTTCTCGATGGTTCCACTGTGCATGTCACTCATGTTGGGACCGTCCATATTTCCCTCATCCATTACTCTTAAGCATGTGTTATTTGTTCATTCTTTCAAATTTAATCTCTTTTTTTTCACTCAATTCACTGCCTCCACCTCTTGTTTGGTGACTTTCTCTTCTACTCATTGCCTTTTTCAGGACCAGTCAATGAGGAAGACTATTTGACAGGGTAATGCTCACGACGGCCTCTACCGCCTTTATGCCGCATCGGCACTAGCGGTCGTCACACCACCTACTATTGATTTATGACATTTTAGACTTGGCCATTTGAATAAACATAGCTTGCGTCTTTTAGCTAAAGATTTTTCTTTTATTTCATGTTCTCAGAATAAACACTGTGTTGTTTTTCCTCAAGCTAAACATAAGCGATTACCTTTTCCTTTTAGTTCTATTACTACTACACGTCCTTTTGCTTTACTTCTTTGTGATATTTGGGGTCCTTTTTTCTCAACCCTCTTTGAATGGTTCTAGATATTTTTTAACTATTATGGATGATTTCTCTCGTTGCACTTGGCTTTATCTTATGCATGTTAAATTTGAAACGCCATCCTTTTTAGCATCATTTTTTAACATGATACGAACGCAATTTCATTCTCACATTCGCTTTGTTACATTGGGCACCAGTGGGAACCTCTTTCCTGTCATCCAACAAGTTCGTTCGGATAACGGTACTGTGTTCCTTTCCACTACCATGCATCGCTTCTTTTCAACCCATGTGATCATTCACCTACGTAGTTGTGTTGTCACTTCCCAACAAAATGGTGTTGTTGAGCACTAATATTGTCATCTTCTTGAAGTTGCCTGTGCACTTCATTTTTAATCTTCTCTACCCCTACAATTTTGGGGTGAATGTGTCCTCACTACTGCCTATTTCCATTATTCCCGTTTGCGAGTCTTTGGCAGTCTCTGTTTTGGTCACAACCAATCCATCCAACATAAGTTTGACCAACGTGCTAAACCAGGAATTTTTGTTGGCTACCCCTATGCTAAAAAAGGATACCATATTTTTTACTTAGCCTCCAAAATTATCTACATATCTCGTGACGTCACTTTCTATGAAGGTGTTTTTCTATATAGTGATTTGCCTGCCACATCCCACTCCTCTCTTGTCACTCCCTTACCCGTTCCTGATGACCCGTCTTTGGTATTTCCTACTGTCCTTTCCTCTGATCCGGTCTCCCCGTCTGACTCCACCGATGCTCCTGACCCTTTGGGACAGGCCCCCCTTGCTATGCCTTCTGTTTTGACACCAATTGATCGCCCTCGGCGCATCCGCCGCCCACCGCCACATCTGACTGATTATCAGTGCTCCGCTGCCTCTCATGAGCATCGACCCTCTCCGTCCGATTCCTAGATGACAGGTACCCCTTACCCACTTCATCATTACATTTCTTTTTCTAATCTCTCTATTGCACATCGTACAAGAGTCTTGCACTTTCTCCCAAGTTGTTAAATCATCGCAGTGGAAGGTAGCGATGGAAAATGAGATTGCTGCCTTGGAGAAAAATAACACATGGAGCCTTACCTCTCTACCCGCCAACAAGAAACCCATTGGCTGCAAGTGGGTATACAAAATCAAATATAAATCTGATGGTTCCATTGAATGATATAAAGCTCGCTTGGTGGCTAAAGGCTACACTCAAGTAGAAGGGTTGGACTATCGTAATATTTTTGCTCCTGTTGCTAAGCTCGTCACTGTTCGTCCACTACTTTCTATTGCTTCAGTTAAGAATTGGTCTCTCCATCAACTTGATGTCAACAATGACTTCTTAGAAGGAGATCTTGATGAGGAAGTGTATGTGACGGTATCACCCGGCTTTTCAAGACAGGGGGAGCAGAGAGTTTGTCGCTTAAACAAGTCTATTTATGGCTTAAAACACGCTTCTCGACAATGGTTTGCCAAATTTTCGTCGAATCTCCTTCAAACGGGTTTTTCCCAGTCCAAATTTGATTATTTTTTGTTTACTCATCATCAAGGCAACTCTTCCACATTTGTTCTGGTTTATGTAGATGATATCATCATGACTGGTAATAATGACTTGGCTATTCAATGCAACACTTTATTGGAAAAAAAATTATATTAAAGACTTGGGGAGACTCAAATATTTTTTAGGCATTGAGGTTGCTAGCTCTAAGAAAGATATTTTCCTTTCTCAACGGAAGTATATTCTGGATATTCTTAAAGATACTGTCTCATTAGTGGCCGTATTTCTAATTTTTCAATGGAACAACAACTCAGATTATCCCCTGATGATGGGACGTTACTGCCCAATCCCACCATATATCGTCGCCTTGTGGGTCGTTTCATCTACCTTACTGTCACTAGACCAAATCTTAACTATATTGTCCATATTCTCAGTCAATTTATGCACTCTCCCCGTAGTGCTCACTTGGATGCTGCACATCGCGTCATTCATTATTTGAAGGATTCTGTTAATAAAGGGATATTCCTATCTTCATCTAGCACTATTCGCCTACAAGAATATTGTGATTCGGATTGGGCTGGTTGCCCAACCACTCGAAGGTCAACCATTGGTTATTGCACATTCCTTGGTTCCAACCTCATTTCTTGGAAAACCAAGAAGCAGACTACAGCTTCTCGTTCATCCGCTGAAGCCGAATATCGAGCCATGGCTACTCTGACATGTGAACTTCAATGGTTGAAGTATTTACTCAGTGATCTTGGCATTCATCATTCTTCGCCTATCACCTTATTTTGTGACATTCAAGCCGCCTTACACATTGCTAACAATCCAGTTTTTCATGAACGAACCAAGCATATCGAGCTTGATTGTCATTTTATGCGGAAAAAGCTGCAATCTTGGTTCCTTGTTCCTCGCCATATTCCTTATTCTAATCAACTTGTTGATGCATTCACCAAACCGTTGGGAAGAGATTTGTTTCATGAATTGATTGGCAAAATGGACGTTATTCACATACACACTCCAACTTGAGGGGGAGTATTAGAGTTGACCTCTTTCAAATTAGTACCACTAATTTCAGGGAACCTAATTTGTGCTTAATTTTCATTCCATATATACATGTAATTGTATATTCTTGCCTCTTTTATCTCTTGTAATTATTCTATTAATACAAAGATTTATTTTTCATCTCTCTACAACACAAAAGAGAACAAATCCAGTGTAAATTTGACACATGCACGTTCCTCTAGGTGTTTGCTTTTGAATTATTTTCAATGGCAAGGCTCTTTCTAGGAACTTCCTTTTCTTCTCAACGAACTCTTTTTTAAGCCTTCGTAGTTTGGATTCTCCTACATTCTTGCTTCTATGTGCAATCAAACAACACCTTTTTTGTTGATAGCAGTATTGCGACTTTCATGCCATGGCTAGATTGAGTGGGTCTTTCCTTCCTTCTCACAGGCCACCGACAAATGATAGATTGTATCAAAATCTTTTTGGTCATCTTTCTCTGAAGCTTCACAGAGTACTTTCTTGGCTCGAGTTTTGGACACGGGCTTCAGTAGGCTTGGATCACAAGCTTGGACTTCAGAAGTGGGTTTCTCCACTTTTAGTTTGGTCCCTCATCTGAGATTGGTTTTTCAAATCCTTTTGCAGCTCATTATTGATGGAACTTCATTAATTTTACTTAATTAGCCCGACTTTGGATTCAGAAAATACTTCAACCTAAAAATACACAAAACACACTAATTAGATAAATTTAATTAATATGAGATACTAACAATATAAAATTAGGAGTAAAATATGTAACAGTTATGGACTTATCATAGGACATGGCTTCTACGCATTTTACTGTCATTGTTTTATTTTGTAAGGTGTTTCCTGTCAAGTTATTTAATATCATCTTACTTCTATAGGTAGTGTTGGATAAAAATATTTCGAATACTAAGTAAAAATTAGAATTGTTTTAGTTCTCTTAATGTATTGTCTCTCTAATTTTAGATTAAACGATTCATAAAGTTTTGCATGCATATTTAAAACATCATGAGTTTGAAATAAACATTTATATAAAACATTTAGATCTATTTAATTTTTTTATATCAGTATTTGAAAATGAATAAGAATATTGCATCCATTTATTTTTGAACATCACAACGCAATAATACAAGCTTACGCAATA
The DNA here is from genome assembly GCA_022113865.1 of Chimonanthus praecox. Taxonomy (NCBI): domain Eukaryota; kingdom Viridiplantae; phylum Streptophyta; class Magnoliopsida; order Laurales; family Calycanthaceae; genus Chimonanthus; species Chimonanthus praecox. The sequence continues at coordinate 34,788,946 of CM039094.1, forward strand.
ATACAAGCTTATAATATATTATAAAGAAAGAAAATTACACTTGCAGATAATCCTTTAATAATTTTATATAATTCATTCATTTGAAATTTCCCTCTTCCTAGATGTGGGGTCACTCCCAAGAACCCACGCGAATCAGGGATGGATGCCCAAGTGACTATTTTCCAACCACAATGCCTCTACTCCCATAGACGACCAATGATTGAGTTCAAACTTAAAGCTTACAAAACAAGTTTGAATACTGGGCCATGAGAACTGCAACACAATGTTATGCAAATAATATTATGAAATCCTGATTTCATGCATTACAAACAAAATTCATCACTCTTATTCAGTGATTGATTATTATCAAGAGTTGGATGATATTTCATAATTTTCATCTTGAAACATTTAGAACTCCATCTATGACCTTGAGAAAAAATAATTAAATAATGTATTTATTTAGTATAGAAATAGATAAAAGCAAATATGGGCCCTCCATCTAATATAAAATATGATATCATGGGTCAATCTGTATAATTATGTCTATAAAAATAAGTCTCTACCATGATAACATAATTACAACAAATAGTTATTTTAAAAAATTATCATAGTATAAAAAAGAAAAATGTGTATTTATGCAGATAAGTAGGAAATTTAGAAATATGAATTTAATCAACTCCAATTTAAAAGCATGTAAACTTTTTTATTAAATGTGTTTATATTTTAAAGATACTACGGTTTTGGCAAGAACTTTCATGGAAAATCAAGAAGCAGACTGAATTGTAAAAAAAAATTGGTGGAAGTTAGATACATTGAAAAATTATGTTAGTAGCATAATGGTCAATTTTGTCAAAAAGGTTGAGTCTAATATGAACAGCAAAAGATTACTTACTTCTTCTACCTTGCATGTGTCAAATGTTGGATGAAAGATGTGCCTCTATTTGGAATCCAATGCTAGCATATGGATAGATCTGGACCATTGAATTTCATACCATTTACAGAAACATAAACTCAATTCTACACCGTTGGATAAAAAGATGGCAATTCTAGTAAATTTCCACTTCTATTTAACGCAATATTATCAGAACCGGACCGTCTCACGAACCGTGTTCGAGACATTTTAGATTCAACCAGATTCAACCGCGGTCAAAGCCAGTAAAAATCGGTTAAGTAATAATTTAATATAAATATTACATATAACATTAATATTATTCATATTAATGTTATATGTAATAATTATATTAAATTATTACTTAACCGGTTTTTACCGGCTTTAACTGTGGTTGAATCCGGTTGAACTCAGATGAATACGGTTGAAACTAGTTGAATCCAGTTGAATCTAAAATGCCTCGAAGACGGTTCGTGAGACCGTCCGGTTCTGATAACATTGTTGGGAAGATAAAACTGAGAAATTAATTAACTCACCGTATCAAATTAAATAGGAATTATCAATATACCAATCACAATGAACAAATCTAATTTGCACATCATCATTAATTTAGTTTAAGCAATAAATGGAATGTTGAAAGAGAACTCCAATTTATACGTCCATTTAATTTAATTTGAATTAAATTGCTATGTATGTTTAATAAAATTATTTTTTTAATTATACGTTAGTAGATGCTTTTATTATTTTATAAAGTTGTTGGTCCAAATTAAAGTTATTTTTATGACTAGGTCTTTTTCTCACCCACTGCGTTTCCATATTAGGAAAGAAAGTCACTCTCACACTATATTATGTATTGCAAATAAGTTTCAGGAGTGCTCAACTATTAAATCAATGAATTGTTGCTCTTTCTACAAGAGTCGTCCTTGCTACAGCTTGGTTCCACACCTCTCCAACAATCATCGCCTGACTTTGAAGCTGTAACTCTTTCAACCCTCGCCTGAGTTTGAAGCTACAACTCCAGCAACCCTCGCCTGAGTTTGTAACGCCCTGCCCTTTTTCACTCTTAAAAAATCAGACCACTAAAGCATTTTACATGCTTAACAATAATTGCGGAATTAACATATGAATATGATACCATTCATATACATGATATTCAATAAGCAAGGAAGCCAATCACCATATAATTAACTGAAATTTAATTAATATCAAACCATAGCAAAATAATTCTAAGTTATTTCAATCTCAAAAATATCAGTTATCTCAATACATCATCCCAAAATCAAGCTAAGTAATATAAGAATGAATCTGCCCAAGCTCCTATGCTTGACTCCCATCATGTCTCATGTCTTTGTCATTTCCTGTTCCATCATCTATAGGGTAGAAGTAGAGCGTTAGTCAACGCGCCTAGTAGGAATTCCAAATAGGGTTATATACACATAGGATCAATATAAAATCAAGATAAGTACATCATATCAAAACTGTGCAACATCTCATAGTACTAAAAACAGCGCATGATAATCATATAAAAAAAAGCTAATGTATGTGTCATGTCATGGGTGTCATATGCCAATGATCTCTCACCTAATTTCCATATCCAATCACAACACAAATCATAGCAATAGTTTCCTTGATAAAATAAAGCCATATCAAGGTGTTCCTTTGGCCATTTATGTCCACAGTATTTTGTAACGGCACCACCAGGTCACTGTTATACCTCCCCACATATGTTAATCGGAATTACCGATGGAGCGTAGACTTCTCCCTCTACGCAGGGTTTTTGGACTGGTTACCCCGGAGCTCTTTGGCCCACACTACGCCGTACCCATTTCTAGCAATCCCGGACAAGGCCAACATAACAATAGTTCACATAGCTTCATACAAGCTAGTCTCAAGCCCCAAAGTCATGTCCGGACAGCTCATAACTTGGCTTGCTGTCCCATGTACTCCCTCCCATGCCATGCATGAGATAATGAATGCAAGTATGCCATTTTATGTCAAATATCATTGAAATTCAGTTCATAAAACATAACCATTTGTTTAACCAAAGTAAACCAACATGTTTGGGAATAAAAGCCAGTAAACATATATATAATCCAGTGTCTCAACAAGGTAGGAATCCTACCAAATTCCAGTATACTATCTTTGTTGTTTTGTGAAGATACCGTTCAACGATCACGTCACAACGAATCGCAACCCTTTGTGAATCTCCTTACCTTATTACATTTAATCACATATATAAATCAATCTGTCTATCCATTTAATTTTCATCATCCCTCACATTCTTCCAGATAGACTGAAACATCTGGAAAATTATATAAAATTTAAACTTTTCAATTCAGTCGACTGAATCATGCCCAGCTACAGTTCTCTGCCTTATCCGCAGACTTTCACTCGACTAAAATTCATATTCAGTCGACTGAAACACGACTCGACACTGTATAACCTTGACTCGTAACCTTTCAGTCAGCTGAATCATGGATTCAGTTGGCTAACTTCAGGTCAAACCCTTCTGTATTCTCGGTCAACGTCCTTTCAGTCTATGATTCAGTCGGCTAACTTTGGATCAGAACATCTGTGTGTTCGGCCAGTATATTCAGTCGGTTGAATCATCAACCAATAGTTTACGTGTTTGATAAGTATATATTCAGTCGGCTGAAACATGCCAAATCCTTTTACTTATTCATTACGCCTATGTTCAGTCGACTGAATCCTAGATTCAGTCGACTGAACCACCAATAAATCTTATATATTTTAATCCAGCCCATGTTTAGTCGACTGAATCACAAGATTCAGTCGGCTGAAACTCCCAGAAACTGTTTTCTGTTTCGGCCAACACCAGTTCAGTAGACTGAATCCCAAATTTAGTCGGCTGAAACTCCCAGAAAACCTTTGCCTGCTTCGGTCAGCATTAGTTCAGTCGACTGAATCCCAGATTTAGTCGACTAACAGTTTGTCAATCCTTATTGTTTGCATATTTGGCTTAACCCTTCTTCATGAAATTCACTCATAATATTATTTAAACATAAATAATATCATTCACATAACTCTTAGTGAGTTTACTCTACCCTCTAGCCAAAGCTAGAGTCTTTTCATAACATATTCCAATCTTAAGCCATTAAGACATGATTCTGAATTCAATCCTTTGGTTGTTGGTTTCTAATATATATCCATTCCTCAAATGGATTTCCAATTCCATGGCCCTATGATAGTTTGGATAGTCCTTCCAACCAATCTAGAACCCATAGGTTCGGCCACAACATGGCCAAAACTATGGCTTACTCTTAATCTTAATCCTATGTTATTAAACTTAAAACCATACCTTCTTTCCCCGTCTCCTTCGTTTATTTTTTTTCTGAATTCCTTCCTTAATCCTTATTTCCTTCCTTTGTTCTTCAGTGATCCTCTAAGTGTAGAGATGGAGAGAGAGAGAGAGAGAGAAAGAAGAGAATTCTTGGGTGCAAGAGATGAAGTGGTCGGCTAAGGGCTGTGAAGTGCCCTTTGGTTGGTATCCCTTTGTAACAGCCCAAGACTCTTCCACTTCCCCTCTTTAAAGTTTTGTTTAACCAAGGAGTCCCTTGGCTTAAACCAAGGAGACTCTTTGTATTCCATCGAGTTTGCCTTGAGATAGAAACTGTCCATCTTTCACTTCAACTCACCTTGACTCAATCATTACTTAATTCCTTTGAACTCACTCATGTTGACTTAGCCGACCATGCACCACATGACATTTAGGTCCCACCTTGGCCATATCACTCGATGATGTGGCACTTTGTGTAGCGACCCGACCCGATTTTTCTGGATTTTAGGGTCTCAGTAGCAGTAGGTATGGGATGGATCCCGTTATAGGCCTTGTGTCGCCCGATCCCGAGCTCAGAAGCTCAGAGGGCATTTTAGTAATTTAAACTATTTAATACCTTGTCACAAAAAAAAAATAAAAAATAAAAAATAAAAATATATTTGAAAATCACACTTTTCCTCATCCGAGGTTTGACATCCGATTTCTCCTCTTCTGATTTTGAAAAACTGTTTTTGCAAAAATCTGATTTAAAAAAAAAAAAAAAAGAAACCCTAAACCCTAAAACCCTCCCCCTTATAAATCCCTCCTCTTCACCGCGCACTGTAGCACGCAGCTACAGTGCCGCGGCGTCCTTGCCGATGCCTTCCCCTTCTCCCTCTCGGCCGTCCGTCTTCTTTCTCTCCCTGGTTCTTCTCTCGTCTTCCGGCCCTCTTTCCCCTTCGCCCCGACGACCGGCGTCTCGGAGCCGCCGTCACCGCCCGACCGAGGTATCTTCTTCCCCTCCTCTTCTTTTCCGTTGGTTCCTCCCCCTTCCTCGGTTTTCACCGATTTTCCCTGTTTTTCCCTTCCCTTTTTCTCCGATTCCCCTCTGATTTTACCCGATTTTCCGATGGGTTTTCCCGACCTCCCTTCGGTTTTCCCTCTTCCTTCTTTTTCCTCTCTTTCCGGCGTTTTTCCCCTCTTCCTCTTTCCCCTCCGGCTGGGCAGCCGAGTCAACTCGGCTGAGCAACCGAGTTGGCTCAGCTGACAGCCGAGTTGGCTCAGCTGAGTTCGAGTGGGGGCCCCGCTGAGCCGGGCCCAGCTCGGCCCAGTCCAGTTTTGGGCTCGGCCCAGTTTTCAGGCCCAGTCCAGCTTTGGGCCCGGCCTAGTTTCAGGCCCGGCCCATTTCGGGCCCAGTTTTAGGCCCGGCCCATTTCGGGCCCATTTTTTTCAGTTCGAGCTTAGTTTAGCCTGTTTTATCTCTTTTACTTATTCTGTGCTCTTGTCTCTTCAGATCGAGCCCCCTTCAAACCAACGGACCCGCCTTCTCAAGATTAATTTTCAAACGCACACCGGTGAGGGAACTAACACTCTTTTAGCATACACATTTCTGCATTTATTTATCTTCGAATTATGTGGATGCGAAATGCGCAGAATGGGACTCCTTATATCTAGTTCTACCGCTCGGCAAGGGAACCGTTCAGATAAGTATGCGGTGAGGGGACCACTCTGTGTATCCGCGTCCGGTAATGATGTGAGAATGATAGATGGACTTGATGTTATACCAGTTGTGCATGATTAAGTAATTTGGATGCGATTGATTGATAACATGATGAAATATCAACATGCTAGTATATTGTAGACTGTGGTATATCTGATTGTCTAGGATTCGATGTTGCTTCATTGAGAACATGTCTATTATTACTTGTACTTGCACATGCGTATTCTTAATCGTACATGTATTTGTCGGATGTGTAGAATGTCGGAGGGGCTTGGGCGTTAAGTAATATTAGGGTTATGTGAGGCCACGCGATGGATGCGTGGTGGGATGTGTATTGCCTTGTGATCGTATATGGGTAGTCGTGCCCCTAGCTTGAATAAAATGGTCGGTCTGTTTCGTGGTCTCCAAATACACCTTTGAGGGAGGTGTAACCAGACTTGGGGAAACAAGGTGCCTGGAAGTTCCCAATAGGGATCCTTTGGGGAAGTAGTCGTGTCAATCCTTGATAGGCCATCAGGCTGAAGGTTGGTTCACCCAAGGTAACCTTAGAAGCCTCTTGTAGTTCCGATACCCAAAGGTGGAATGAATGAGATGATCCCTGTGTGACCGAGTAGGCTGAGGAGGTGTTCACCTAGGTCGAGGGATGAAGCGGTGAGGGGCAGCTCCCGCTGGCATGAGTTGTGATCCCTGTGTGACCGAGTAGGCTGAGGAGGTGCTCGCCTAGGTCGAGGGACGAAGCGGTGAGGGGCAGCTCCCGCTGGCATTAGTTGTGATCCCTGTGTGACCGAGTAGGTTGAGGAGGTGCTCGCCTAGGTCGAGGGACGAAGCAGTGAGGGGCAGCTCCCGCTGGCATGGGTTGTGGTCCTCGTGTGACCGAGTAGGCTGAGGAGGTGCTCGCCTAGGTAGAGGGACGGAGCGGTGAGGGACAGCTCCCGCCGGTATAGTTGCGATCCCTAGGTGACCGAATAGGCCGAGGATGTGCTCGCCTGCTCATTGGTTAAGGGATTGAGGTTGTTTAGATAAGGTGGTTGTGGGCCATGTTGAGTACCTACCGAATGGCCCGTACGGTGGGTCGAGTGCGTGTTGTGTGGGAACCATGTAAGTGGATCTTCGTTATTCCTTAGTGGTAGATATGCAGCGTGTGATATATGTTGTGTGATTATATGCTTGTGTTCCCTTGCTGAGTATGAAGTACTCACCCTCTTGCCTTTCAGGTGGCTCGATGGATGCGGGATCCAGCGGGTCCCAAGACCAGGCTTAGGCGATGATGCTTTCGGATTGCTTAATTACTTTCCTTTTATTAATTAGAAAGAACCTTGTGTTTATTTTGGATATTGTTTATCGTTGTGGATGACTGTATTAGCCACCTATTGCACCATTGTGTTAACTGAACTTATGGCATCTCTTTTCTATTATGGTTATTGATGTTTAGTAAAAAAAAAATATATGTCGGTAGTTTGGAATGTGTGATATCTCGGTTTAGTATCGGTAGTAACACGCCGTTTCGGGATGGGGTGTTACATTTGGTATCAGAGCAAGGTTCCACTCTCGGACTGTGCTGTTGGGCTAAACTGAGAGTTGTTAATGATTAACGACTAGGTTCGTTCCCCGCAAGGTTTTAGTTCCTTATTTGACTTAAAAGCTGATCGGTGCTTAAATTGTGAACAGGCGATGGTAAGCACTCGTTCCAATGGGGCAGGCCGTCCAGGGCCGTATGGGATGCCTGAGATTACAGAGGTATTAGAGACTCCACAAGCTGAGGTGGAGAACACACCGGTGGTAGTACCTGAGGGAGCAGTAGAACAACCTCCGGTGGTCCCTGTGCCAGTTGAGGGTCCTGCTCAAGGACACCGAAACCCTGAGGCGATGTTTGCCCGGTACGAGAGGATGATCGAGACATATGAAAGGAATATGAAAAGACAAGAAGATCTAATAGCTCAGCATGTCGACCAACCTGTTAATCCCCCACGGGCAGTTGGACAGTTTGAAACTAGACAGATGGTGGCGCTCAGAGAGTTCAAGCGCTATTTTCCGTCTATATATCATGGGGGTGCGAACCCCTTGGAGGCTGAGAGGTGGCTGGGTGAGATGGACCGCCTACTGGATTCATTGGGCATTGTAGAGTCCGATCTAAGAGTCACTCTAGCGACACATCACCTTCAGGGGGAGGCTTCTAGTTGGTGGCTTGAGGAGCCCCTCCGAGAGTTGGGGCGAGCTGACTGGGACAAGTTCAAGGAGCTCTTCTTAGCCAGGTTCTTTCCATCAGTAGTGAGGCAAACAAAAATCAGTGAGTTCATTAAACTGGAGCAGGGTAACTTTACAGTGCGAGAGTATGATGCCCGTTTTGTGGAATTGTCACGCTATGCTCCACACTTGGTGGCGAAAGAAGAGGATAAGGCTCGGAAGTTTGAGGAGGGCCTACACCCGGCTCTACAGTGTATGGTTATGCCTTTGAGGTGCGTTACCTATGCAGAGGTGGTATAGCGGGCACTGATAGCAGAGGGCGCCATCATGAGATCTAGCGGCGCGGTCTACCAGCCAGCATCAGTGAGTACTAATAGGCCGAGCAGAGGCCATGACAGGAAGAAAAGGCGACCAGTGCCTTATCAGACCCGAGGGGTTATTCCCGGGCGACCACATTCAGGTTTGATTGTGCCAGTAGTGGGTGGTCAGCTCGAGCCAGTTAAGTGTTTTGACTGCGGCCAGATCGGTCACATTCGGAGGGACTGCCCTCAATTTCAGCAGCGGCCTAGGGCCATTCATTGCTACACTTGTGGGGAGGCTGGACATATCTCGCGGGACTGTCCCCAGAGGGGTGGTCGAGGTGTTGTGGTGGCGCCCACCCAGGCGATGGTTCCCGCTGATGGATACGGTCGGATGGCATCGACTCGACCTACTGCACCGAGAGCAGCGCCATCGCAGAAGGGCAGAGGCCGAGGTAGGCCCAATCAGTCAGCTCAGAGCAAGATGTACGCCCTAATGCAACAGCCAGAGGACTTCTTGCCACCATCAGTCATGCAGGGTATGTTGGTTCTACATGGTTCCTTGGCTCGTGTTTTATTTGATTCGGGTGCCTCGCACTCTTATATTGCTTTAGATTTTGCTCTTAGTTCTGGTTTGAAAGTGATAAAGGCTAAGACACCATTACATATCAGATCTCCTCTGGGTAGTGAGGTGGTTGTAGATCAGGTTTGTCGGGGTTGTGTTTTATCCATGGGTGGCTTGCATCTTAAGTTTGATCTGCGGATCATGGATATGTCAGAGTTTGATGTTATTCTTGGGATGGACTGGTCGTGTTCCCACCGGGTCGTCATTGACTGCTATCGCAGGAGGGTTTCAAGTAGTACTGTTTCAGGCGAGGCCTTTGTTGAACGGTTGAACACTGCCTTTTGTCCAAGTGCAGATGAGTTAGGTGGACTTGTGGCCAGTCTGAGTTGGGAGAGTTCGGGGCCAGCGGGTGCTGAGATGTCCCGTGTGGTGTGTGAGTTCGCGGATGTCTTTCCAGAAAAGCTCACTGAGTTACCGCCACGTAGGGAGGTGGAGTTCGTTATAGACTTGCTCCCCGGCACTGCCCCAATTTCTGTCACTCCCTATCGGATGGCACCAGCTGAGATGTTGGAGTTAGGGAAGCAACTGACAGAGCTGCAGTCGGTTGGTTTTATCCGTCCTAGTACATCGCCATGGGGTGCTCGAGCCTTGTTCGCTAAGAAAAATGACGGGAATATGAGACTGTGCATAGATTACCGACAGCTGAATCGCGTGACCAATAAAGAACAAGTATCCACTGCCGAGGATCGATGATTTGTTCGATCAGTTGAGAGGATCTAGATGTTTCTCGAAGATTGATCTCCGATCAGGTTACCATCAGGTAAGGGTGCGGGATTGTGACATAGAGAAAACAGCATTCCGTACTCGGTTTGGGCACTTTGCATTTGTTGTGATGCCTTTTGGAGTGACCAATGCCCCAGCCACTTTTATGGACCTCATGAGCAGAATATTCAGGCCTTATCTTGATCGGTTCGTGGAAGTATTTATTGATGATATCCTTGTACTCAGCATCAGAGGAGGATCATGAGCGACACTTGAGGACCGTGCTACGGATTTTGAGGGATAATAAGTTGTTTGCAAAATACAGCAAGTGCGAGTTTTGGTTGCCAGAGGTACAGTTTTTGGGACATGTTGTATCAGGGGAAGGGGTGGCTGTTGACCCGGCCAAGGTGGAGGCCGTGATGAGTTGGACGAGACCGCGTAATGTGACCGAGATCCGTAGTTTCTTGGGTCTGGCAGGCTATTACCGACGGTTCATACATGATTTTTCTAAGATAGCTGCCCCTATGACAAGATTGACTCGTAAGGACCAGCCTTATGAGTGGACTGAGGCTTGTGAGTCAGCTTTCTTGGAGCTGAAGAAGAGACTGACGACCGCCCTAGTGTTGGTCGTACCCGAGAGAGGTTTGGGCTATGCAGTCTTTTGTGATGCTTCTGCAGATGGCCTGGGTTCCGTCTTGATGCAGATGGGTCGTGTTGTGGCGTATGGCTCTCGACAGCTCAAGGTTCACGAACAGAACTACCCCACTCACGACCTGGAATTGGCAGCAGTAGTCTTTGCACTTAAAATCTGGAGACATTACCTCTACGGAGAGAAGTTCGAAGTATTCTCGGACCACCACAGTCTCAAATATTTGTTCACACAGAAAGAGCTAAACATGAGGCAGCGTCGGTGGATCGAGTACTTGGGAGATTATGATTTTGAACTTTCCTATCACCCCGGCAAGGCGAACGTTGTTGCAGACGCTTTGAGTCGGAAGTCTCGAGGAGTACTAGCCAGCTTGATTGGTGAGGCCAGAAAAGCGACCTTGTGTAGTATGGTAGTACGATCAGGGTTGGATGGCTTAGTCTTGGAAGCCCAGCAGACTGACTCAGATTCAATGGGATATCGAGATCGAGTGGCTGCTGGGGACGGACCACATGGTTGTTCAGTTAGGGCAGATGGTGCAGTGACTTTCGATGGTCGGTTGTGTATGTACCAGAGCAGTGTCGTGAGGAGGTTTTGCGACACTTCCACCATACGAGATTTACGGTACACCCGGGATGTGCCAAGATGTACCATGATCTGAGGTGACAGTATTATTGGGTCGGCATGAAGAGGGCTGTAGCTAAGTTTGTGGCTCGATGTTTGACGTGTCAGCAAGTCAAGTTTGAGCACCAAAGACCAGCTGGTGTAGAGCAACCACTTAAGATATCTGAATGGAAGTGGGAGCACATCACCATGGACTTTGTGACTGGATTACCAAGGTCGCCCAAGGGGTACGATACCATTTGGGTCATAGTGGATAGACTAACCAAGTCAGCCCACTTTATTGGCATGAGGGCGACTGATTCCTTAGAGAGACTGAGTCGGCTGTATATGGAGCAGGTGGTTAGACTGCATGTAGTGCCAGTGTCGATTGTTTCGGATCGAGACCCGAGGTTTGTCTCGCAATTTTGGCAGAGCTTACAGAGAGAGCTGGGTACTCAGTTATGCTTCAGCACAGCCTTTCATCCACAGACAGATGGCCAGTCGGAGCGGACCATCCAAATCTTAGAGGATATGCTCCGTGCTTGTGTTTTGGATCATGTGGGTAGCTGGGAGGATCACTTACACCTAGTTGAGTTCGTCTACAACAACAGCTACCAGTCTAGCATTCAGATGGCACCATATGAGGCATTGTATGGTCGACCGTGCAGATCGCCTTTGTGTTGGGCAGAGACCAGTGAGGTTGTCTTGTCAGGACCAGAGATGGTTAGAGAGACTACATAGCAAGTCAAACACATCAGGCAGAGGTTGTTGACTGCCCAGAGCCGACAGAAGAGTTATGCAGATCGCAGGAGGAGGCCACTGGAGTTTGCCATGGGCGATCATGTTTTTCTCAGAGTCTCGCCCCGCCCTGGAGTTCAAAGGTTCGGGCGGAAAGGAAAGCTGTCGCCACGGTTTATTGGGCCCTTTGAGGTGCTGGAGAGAGTCGGGGAAGTGGCTTACAGGATTGCCCTTCCGCCGCAACTCGCTAGGGTGCACAACGTTTTCCACGTTTCCATGCTTCGAAAGTATCAGCCGGACCCGTCGCATGTGCTTAACTGGGATGACGTGGACCTTAGCGAGGATGTCAGTTTCGACGAAGGTCCTGTGCAGATCAAGGATAGAATAGAGCAGGTGCTCCGTGGCAAGACTATTCCTAAGGTTCTGGTGATTTGGAAGCGTGGAGGGAGAGAGACAGCTACTTGGGAGCTAGAATCATCGATGCGGAAAAAATATCCGGGTTTCTTCGAGGATCAAGGTATGACTTTTGGCGTAATTTCGAGGACGAAATTGCTTAAAGGGGGATAGGTTGTAGCGACCCGACCCGATTTTTCGGGATTTTAGGGTCTCAGTAGCAGTAGGTATGGGATGGATCCCGTTATAGGCCTTGTGTCGCCCGATCCCGAGCTCAGAAGCTCGGAGGGCATTTTAGTAATTTAAACTATTTAATACCTTGTCACAAAAAAAAAAAAAAAAAAATAAAAATAAAAATATATTTGAAAATCACACTTTTCCTCATCCGAGGTTTGACATCCGATTTCTCCTCTTATGATTTTGAAACGCTGTTTTTGCAAAAATCTGATTTAAAAAAAAAAAAAAAAAACCCTAAACCCTAAAACCCTCCCCCTTATAAATCCCTCCTCTTCACCACGCACTGTAGCACGCAGCTACAGTGCCGCAGCGTCCTTGCCGCTGCCTTCCCCTTCTCCCTCTCGGCCGTCCGTCTTCTCTCTCTCCCTGGTTCTTCTCTCGTCTTCCGGCCCTCTTTCCCCTTCGCCCCGACGACCGGCGTCTCGGAGCCGCCGTCACCGCCCGACCGAGGTATCTTCTTCCCCTCCTCTTCTTTTCCGTTGGTTCCTCCCCCTTCCTCGGTTTTCACCGATTTTCCCTGTTTTTCCCTTCCTTTTTTCTCCGATTCCCCTCTGATTTTACCCGGTTTTCCGATGGGTTTTCCCGACCTCCCTTCGGTTTTCCCTCTTCCTTCTTTTTCCTCTCTTTCCGGCGTTTTTCCCCTCTTCCTCTTTCCCCTCCGGCTGGGCAGCCGAATCAACTCGGCTGAGCAACCGAGTTGGCTCAGCTGAGTTCGAGTGGGGGCCCCACTGAGCCGGGCCCAGCTCGGCTCGCCCTTGACCCAGCTCGGCCCAGTCCAGTTTTGGGCTCGGCCCAGTTTTCAGGCCCAGTCCAGCTTTGGGCCCGGCCTAGTTTCAGGCCCGGCCCATTTCGGGCCCAGTTTTAGGCCCGACCCATTTCGGGCCCATTTTTTTCAGTTCGAGCTTAGTTTAGCCTGTTTAATCTCTTTTACTTATTCTGTGCTCTTGTCTCTTCAGATCAAGCCCCCTTCAAACCAACGGACCCGCCTTCTCACGATTAATTTTCAAACGCACACCGGTGAGGGAACTAACACTCTTTTAGCATACACATTTCTGCATTTATTTATCTTCGAATTATGTGGATGCGGAATGCGCAGAATGGGACTCCTTATATCTAGTTCTACCTCTCGGCAAGGGAACCGTTCAGATAAGTATGCGGTGAGGGGACCACTCTGTGTATCCGCGTCCGGTAATGAAGTGAGAATGATAGATGGACTTGATGTTATACCAGTTGTGCATGATTAAGTAATTTGGATGCGATTGATTGATAACATGATGAAATATCAACATGCTAGTATATTGTAGACTGTGGTATATCTGATTGTCTAGGATTCGATGTTGCTTCATTGAGAACATGTCTATTATTACTTGTACTTGCACATGCCTATTGTTAATCGTACATGCATTTGTCGGATGTGTAGAATGTCGGAGGGGCTTGGGTGTTAAGTAATATTAGGGTTATGTGAGGCCACGCGATGGATGCGTGGTGGGATGTGTATTGCCTTGTGATCGTATATGGGTAGTCGTGCCCCTAGCTTGAATAAAATGGTCGGTCTGTTTCGTGGTCTCCAAATACACCTTTGAGGGAGGTGTAACCAGACTTGGGGAAACAATGTGCCTGGAAGTTCCCAATAGGGATCCTTTGGGGAAGTAGTCGTGTCAATCCTTGATAGGCCATCAGGCTGAAGGTTGGTTCACCCAAGGTAACCTTATAAGCCTCTTATAGTTCCGATACCCAAAAGTGGAATGAATGAGATGATCCCTGTGTGACCGAGTAGGCTGAGGAGGTGCTCGCCTAGGTCGAGGGATGAAGCGGTGAGGGGCAGCTCCCGCTGGCATGAGTTGTGATCCCTGTGTGACCGAGTAGGCCGAGGAGGTGCTCGCCTAGGTCGAGGGACAAAGCGGTGAGGGGCAGCTCCCGCTGGCATGAGTTGTGATCCCTGTGTGACCGAGTAGGCTGAGGAGGTGCTCGCCTAGGTCGAGGGACGAAGCGGTGAGGGGCAGCTCCCGCTGGCATGGGTTGTGGTCCTCGTGTGACCGAGTAGGCTGAGGAGGTGCTCGCCTAGGTAGAGGGACGGAGCGGTGAGGGACAGCTCCCGCCGGTATAGTTGCGATCCCTAGGTGACCGAATAGGCCGAGGATGTGCTCGCCTGCTCATTGGTTAAGGGATTGAGGTTGTTTAGATAAGGTGGTCGTGGGCCATGTTGAGTACCTACCGAATGGCCCGTACGGTGGGTCGAGTGCGTGTTGTGTGGGAACCATGTAAGTGGATCTTCGTTATTCCTTAGTGGTAGATATGCAGCGTGTGATATATGTTGTGTGATTATATGCATGTGTTCCCTTGCTGAGTATGAAGTACTCACCCCCTTGCCTTTCAAGTGGCTCGATGGATGCGGGATCCAGCGGGTCCCAAGACCAGGCTTAGGCGATGATGCTTTCGGATTGCTTAATTACTTTCCTTTTATTAATTAGAAAGAACCTTGTGTTTATTTTGGATATTGTTTATCGTTGTGGATGACTGTATTAGCCACCTATTGCACCGTTGTGTTAACTGAACTTATGGCATCTCTTTTCTATTATGGTTATTGATGTTTAGTCAAAAAAAAAAATATATGTCGGTAGTTTGGAATGTGTGATATCTCGGTTTAGTATCGGTAGTAACACGCCGTTTCGGGATGGGGTGTTACACCTTGCCTAGTTGGCTTCTACGCGTGCCACATGGCAATGCCACATCACCTACATACCACCTCACTTGATAAGGTGGATTTAATGTCTTGGATCTTAATTGGATAGCTGACCCAATTAATTTAACCTTACCCATTTACTTTAAAACCAGTTCATCTATGACTCATTGGATTCCAATTGGATGATTGACCCATTTAATTACTTTACCCAATTAATTTAAAATCAGTTTTACTCATGATCCATTGGGTCTTAATTGGGTAATTGACTCAATTCCTTACCCATCTAAGGTCCATTCTAATTATTTAATCTTAAATTCCATTGAATCACAATTTAAATGAACCATTTCAATATATTCATAAGTGATGGAAATCCGGGATGTTACAGAGTTTGAAGCTGCAACTCCAGTTCCCGCCACCTGAAGCCCTGCCATCCAGCCAGCACTTTCAAGCCTCGCCTGTGCTCATTTTCATTTTTTGTTGGTAATGCTCTGAAATCATGAATTTGTTAAGACTATACTTTGTTACCATTATATTAGTTTTTATGAGTTTTCCATGTTCAAGACTCTAAAAGCATCAAGATGAAGATCAGGGCCGGCTCTAGCATACTCATATAGGAAGACCCCAAATTTTGGGTACCTTTGATTACATATACAACTGTTTTTTTTAATGTAGCTTCCAATAAGGGAAGGGATAGGGAAGATGAGTATGATTTGGGCGAAGAAGATGGAAATGGTTAAGGGATTTTGAGGAAAGTTGAGAGGATAAGAAGGAAGAGATATGAAAAGTATCGAGAGAGGGAAGAAGAAGAGATGATTGAAAATCTTGAGCAAATAAGATATAGAAGAGAAAATGTCATACTTGCGCTTCTATTTTCTTGTTTGTCGGCACACTGAGTCACAGATGAAGAAAATGGAGATGGAAACCCTATCTTTTTTTTTCTTCTTCCTTTTTTCTCGTTGCTCAATTCCTCCAACTGATTGCAACAAAACCCCATTTAATCTTTGTCATGGAGGAATGGATGCTGCTATGGTGGAAGGGAAAGTGAAGTAAGAAAGAGGGAGGGTTTGTATGATCACGTGGCCCCCTTCTAATTGACAGCACTATTTTTGTTTTTGAACACAAATATTCAAAAGTAGTAGACATCCACA
Organism: Chimonanthus praecox; assembly: GCA_022113865.1. Lineage (NCBI taxonomy): Eukaryota > Viridiplantae > Streptophyta > Magnoliopsida > Laurales > Calycanthaceae > Chimonanthus > Chimonanthus praecox. The sequence goes on from CM039094.1 coordinate 34,805,069, forward strand.
TGTTTAATGTTTTATTATAATCAAAATTGAAAATGGCCCATTTCAATGGTGGACATGGTTGAGTGAAGCACTAAGCCAAGTATTGGCCATGTCCAATCTCTCCATCAGAAGCTAAAAATTCACAAGTCCATTCTCTTTTTCAATAAGCAACCACCAAACGCCATTTTTCTTTCTAATCGTCAGCAATGTTTTAAATTTACTCAATATTTTGAAAATCTTATCACATTTTTCAACAAAATGTTGGTAGGTCATTGTAATTTTAATATTATAACAGCTTTCATAACTTAACATTATATCAGTAAGATTTTTGTGATACTTTTGCAAGGTTTAGCATCTAATCGATAAATTCTTCAAAATTTATTTTTGCAGGTGAACCACTAGGCCACGTACAGATAGGCATGGTGATAAATACCGTTCTCGGGATATTAACGGCAATTGGTAATAACGGGATATTTTTAAATTCTCAGATTTTTACCGGGAATAAACGGAAAAATCTCGCGGAAATTATAATATTTAAAAAATAAAAAAAATAGAATAAATAAAAAAATTATGAAATAGAAATGGTATAGGGAATTTACCGGGAATTTCTCGGGAATTTACCGGGATATTATCGCGTTATTAACGTTTATAGCGTTTTTAACGCGATTTTATAGGGAATTTATCGAAAATTTATCGTCGTGGCTATAAAAACACGTTTTTAACGCGGTAATGGTATTTTGCCGATAAAAACGTGGTAAATTTAAAAATACCGCCGATATTTGTGACAAGGCAGATAGGGCCGTCCAGGTCCCTTGGGTTTTCTTAGCCTGCCTGCCGACGAGCTAACAGTTCTTCCCTCTCTCGCTTCTTCGTGATAAGGTCTGAATCGAACATTTGAACAACCAAGGCTCGTTTGACCACACCTATCCTTGTTTGGCCCGTGTTATTTGGATTTGTCCAGGCTAAAAAATGCATCTGCACTACCTCTTCCTTTTCTTCATTGTCTTGGGGGTAGCTTCAGTGTCTCAGGGGGAACAAGTCTTGATATGCGCTCCGACGGAATTCAAGTGTGGAGACCTTAATAAGGTCTCTTAATCATTTTCGGTCAGAGGCGTCCCTACAAAATGCAGAATTCGTGGGTTCGTAGTCGATTGCAACCCTGATGGTTATCCCGTGATGAACATATCGTCAAAGGGATACCGGGTCAAGAGTATCAACTATATGAGCCAGACGTTTGTTATTGTTGACACTGGTGTTATTGTCAACAATTGTCCTCGCCCATCGAAAAATCCGGACGTAGATTTCTCCATTCTTACCTATGCAAACAACAATGCCAATCTCACTCTTTACTACAATTGTCCTAACCCAATTCCAGACTCTGACCTTCATTCAGTTTCTTGTTTGTCAATTGATACAAATAATGCCTACTATGCAAACCAAACAAGCCTTCTGAACCCGGATCCAGTGCTCAAAAATTTAGAAAGAATTGGAGAGGGTTGCTGCTGTGGCGACACGGCTACAATGACGACAAAATGAAGGTAGAGATGGAGAGAATGAAGGTAGAGAAAGAATTGGAGAGGGTTGCTAGTGTGCCGACACGGCTAGCGAAATGAAAGTAGAGATGGAGAGAGAAAGAATTGGAGAGGGAGGGGGAAACTGAGAACGAGAGAATGAGAGGGAAGAGAGAAAACACCAAGAGTGGATACTGAAGATTTGAAGAGAGCTTCACATAGTACTCATTAAATAGAAATGGAAATTTACTAGAATTGCTATCTTCTCATCCAACGGGTGTAGATTTGAGTCTATGTTTCTGTAAATGGTATGAAATTCAATGGTCCAGATCTATCCATATGCTAGCATTGGATTCCAAATAGAGGCACATCTTTCATCCAACATTTGACACGTGCAAGGTAGAAGAAGTAAGTAATCTTTTGCTGTTCATATTAAACTCAACCTTTTTGACAAAATTAACCGTTATGCTACTAACATAATTTTTCGGGTGGCTATTTAGATACTCCACTTTTCTTCTAAAAGACACCCCATTTTAAAATTTTATGTGAAATTACCATTTTGTTCCTCAGTTTTGTGTGGAGGAATCATCTTTTTTAAAAACATTGAGGGGCAAAATGATAATTTTCATACAAAATTTTGTAATGGAGTGTCTCTTAAAAGAAAAGTGAGGTGTCTAAATGGCCACCCAGAAAATTATGTTAGTAGCATAATTTTCAATTTTCTCAAAAAGGTTGAGTCTAATATGAACAACAAAAGATTACTTACTTCTTCTACCTTGCACGTGTCAAATGTTGGATGAAAGATGTGCCTCTATTTGGAATCCAATGCTAGCATATGGATAGATCTGGACCATTGCATTTCATACCATTTACAGAAACATAAACTCAAATCTAAATCGTTAGATGAGAAGATAGCAATTCTCAGTTTCCCCCTCCCTCTCCAATTCTCTCTCTCCATCTCTACTTTCATTTCGCTAGCCGTGTCGCCACAGCAGCAACCCTCTCCAGTTCCTTCTCTCTCCATCTCTACTTTCATTTCGCCATCGTTGTAGCCGTGTCCCCACAACTGCAGCCGACCCTCGTTCGATTTTCTACAAAAGAGAGTAAGCCTCACTTCAACTCAACTTCTTTGTTTGATTTCGATTTCACTCGATTACTTTAGAGAATGTTTGATTAATCCGTTGATTAATTAATTCAATTAATAAACTCTACCGAGCAATCCCTTTCTCAATTTAGGATTTTTTTAAAAAAAAAACTGGACTGAAAATGGTATTTTTCACATGACCATGGGCATCAGTAGCGAAGTCACGGCTGGTCTTCTACTGATTTTGATTTGAGAACACGTGGTGGTCTTCAAATGTAGGCTGAAAGAACCATTTGAAGAAAATGATAAACGGTTAAGACAACCCACTTGGGAAAAGGGACGACTCTGAGAATGAAAAGGAACTGATTTTCCTCTTTCGATCTTTGGTTTCTGTCTAAATGATTTGGAACCTTTAATCTCACACAAACTCAAAGACTGTGAGGCAGGGAACACCAAAACTTTACTTATATCATTAACGCAATGTAATCTGTACTTTCTTCCATGTTTGATATGTTTAAGATGATGTTCTTATGTGACTGCCAGACAAGGACGGAGCCTTAATTTGATTTTGGCACATGATATTATGATAATTGTTGAAAGATTATAAGGGAGAAGGATATTATGATTATAAAGTTTTTAGAATAATTATGTTATTAGGATTTTTAGTTTGAATTTACCTCTAATTAAGAGTTATATTTGATTTATAATTATATTAAGAATTATAATTTGAGTGTGATAGTTATATATATATATATAGGTTAAGTATTTCAAATAATTAATAATTTTATTTTTCTACAAAATTTTTAAAATTTTTACATTCTATTAAATAAATTCAGACATCACATTTATTACGTTTAAAAGTAAACATCTATCTTTTCTTAATGGCGTTTATTATTTATTTTTCATGCAGAAGAAAGAGAAACAATTGAATGCACATCTCTTCCGCTTGAATGAGCGGAAGAACACCAGACCCACGTCAAGAAATTTTCTCTTTTTCTGAAAAGAAGTTCAAAGTCACTTCAAACTCCACTTTAATAATACTATTTACTCCGAAAGCCATTGAAAACGATCTCCACTATAGCTATAGCGGTTGATTTTACTCCAAAAGCCAATGAAGAGGATCTCCCGTCCTCTCTAAACTCCACTACACTTTATGCTTTTCTATGTCAAGACAAAATGATATTAGGAAATTCTGATTTCATGCATTGCAAACAAAACCCATCACTCCTATTCAGTAATTGTTTATTATCAAGAGTTGGATGATGTTGATATTTCAAAATTTTCATCTTAAAAGATTTAGAATTTCATCTATGACTTTGAGAAAAAAATTAAATAATGTATTTATATAATATAGAAATGGATAAAAGCCAATATGAGCACTCCCATCTAATATAAAATATATGAACATAATTTTAGCAAAGATTACAATTAAAAAATATACTGAAAACTAGGGCTGAAACTCAGGTCGGGTCAAATCTGTTTTAACAAAACCAATTCAACCCATGTCAAAATTTATTGAACCCGACCCAACTCGACCCATATGGCTTGCCCGAATTACTCAACTTATATTTGTAACACGAGTCAACCCAAGCATTGTTGTATAACTTGGTGTACTCAGATTAAGTCGAGTTGGGTTGATTTTAAATTTCTCAATTGAACCCGACATGAATTTTATACTAGTTTTTATTTTTCGAACCCGATCCGACCCGACCCGAAATATACAAATACATGACACAACCCACTGATTTCATGGGTTGGGTCATTCTCGTCGGGTTAAAACCCGACCCAAGTTTGGCGGCCATGTCATTTTAGGGGTGAAACTTGTGTTGGGTGAGGTTGAGTTGGGTTCAATAAATTTTGACATTGTTTGAATTAAATTTATTAAAATGCTACCTGATCTGACCCAGGTTTAAGTACTTAGGTTAGATAGTGTGTCGTACTTGATGATAAATAAAAGTTTGATTATGTTGGCAATGGACTCATATTATGTTGGTCATTGATTTTTTTTAAAAATAAATTAAGGAATAAATATTTAGAGCTATCATATTTAATTTTAAGAGTGATGATGCATCAAATAAAAATTATAAACCATTACAACAAAATTTTAAAAGAATATAGAAAATAAATTTAATATTAAATAAGTTTTTTAAAAAAAAAACTTGTCTATGTTAGTTGGCGTTGTTGAGCACTGAAAATGACTATTTTACCCTTTAATTTTAGATTAATTAGCCTTTGATTTGTGTATATTAGATGCGTTTAATGGAGCTTTTGAGTTTTGCAGTGTATTTGTGAGAATATAAGAAAAATGAATTAAAATGCAGAAAAGTGGGCCATACTTCTATTTTTGGAAAGTTTTAATATTTACCACCTAATTTGATTTTAGAATTATTGTAAATTATTATAATTCAGATTCGGATATGAGAGTTTGAATTATAATAATAATTTTTAGACTATGTTAAATTGTAAAGGTGGTAGAAATTTATAAACACACAAATGGACCTACTGTTCTACATTTTAATTCATTTTTCTTCTATTCTCACAAATACACTGCAAAACTCAAAAGCTCCATTACACGTATCTAATATACACAAATCAAAGGCTAACTAATTCAAAATTAAAACGTAAAATAGTCATTTTCAGTGCTCAACACTGCATCCGTAGGGACATTTGGTCATTTTCTTCAGTCCACCCATTTTTCTCATATGGACACCGTAGCTATTTAATGTGATGCCTTGATTTTTCTAGTGGAGGGATTTTTTTTTTCTATTTTTGAATCATAAACTTCATTAAGTACATCAAGAATAACAGTACCATATAAGAGAGAGATGCTGAAGCAAAAAGAAAAGGACCAGAAGTACAAGAATCATAACAAACCGACAAAGGGCTGAGATCTATCAATGCCCGATGAAGGGCCAGATCTCACATACACATTTCATGTCAGCATGTTTAGTGTGTGGAAACCCATCCTTTATCCATGAGCAAATTTGGATCAGAGAGTCCTTATCCCTCGTCGGAATTCTAGTCACACCTCAGTTAAATGGGAGTAGGTCAAATTGGTTACACTATTTTAATATAAATAAATTTGCAAATATGAAAGTCTGCTTTCTAGTTTTTTACTTGAGACTTTGGGGAAGGCTAACAGAAGATGGGACCAATTTTCAGTGGAAAAGTCGAATTTTTTGTGAGAAAATTCTTTCTTTATTCTAATCTGTAAATGAAAAAAAAAAATGCAGACAATCAATCCCCATATATATTTAGAATTTCAAAGAATTCTGTAGAGATTCCATAATTAATATAGCAATTGAAGGATATTAGAAAAAAAAATTGTATTTAATAAGTTAGGTTGCTTAGTAAGTTTGGGATTACTTGAAAATATATCGTTGCTAAAAACTAATAAAACTTAGGTATGTATACTAATGTACAAAAACCTTTTGAAGTGTAGTGGGAACAATAGACCATACTAAACTCACCACACACTAAATCTAATTCTCTTAATTACAATACAGTTTCAGAAAAGATACATAGATTGAAAATTTGTGATGTAAAGCTTACAATAATCAATGCAATTATACTATTCATTTAGACTAAACACATTATCTAACACTTGATTTATTTTGAGAAAGTTGTTTAACTGTTTCTATGAATTTTAATGGTATTATTTGAGTGCAGATAAAAAGAAAAATATCAAGTTAGAGATCGTAGTGGTAGTCATCCTGTGGGTAGTAATGATATTGACACAACCTTCTTTTGCATTGTTTGGAGGTGGATGACAAAGCAAAGAAGTAAGTATCTCATAGCCTTTGTAGATTAGAATTTTTTGTTTCTTCCGTTCTTTTCATTCAATTTATCCCTTTGTAACTCACTCAGCATTACAAAAGAAAGAACGTGGCCATAAAAAGGAGAAGGAAGTTTTATTTAATTCATCACAAGAAACAGAACCAGAGCTTCCTATATTTAGTTTTAGTCAAGGAACAGGTGCAACAAACAATTTCAGTAATGATAACAAGCTCAGAGAAGGAACCTTTTCTGAGAAATCAATTGTATTCAGTTTTGGGGTTATAGATTGTGAGCAGCAAACAAAATTCTAATTTTTATCGTCAAGAAGAATCTACTAATCTTCTATCTTACGTAAGTAAAAATCTATAAATAAATAAATCAATGCATCCATTTCCATATAATTTAATTTGATTTTGTTTTAGACTTGGAAGTTGTGGAATGAAAACAAATTGTTGGAGTTGATTGACACTGCATTAGGCGACTCATATCCCCAAGAAGAAGTCCTGAAATGTATACATTTGGAGTTGTTGTGTGTGTGCAAGAATTCGCTGACTCTACTTACTCCAAAACAGCCTGCATTCACTGAAAGAAGTTTCATAGAGTCGGTTCATCACAAAATAGAAATGAAATAATCTCTGTAAACGAAGTTATGATTTCAGAATTAAAGAGCCAATAAGAAGATACAGTTACAATATAAAGGAAAGCAAGGAATATGGATAAATGAGGTGTTGTTCTCTTCTTTCTAGTTATATTTTCCTTGCCACGTCTAATTTTGTGGGATGTGAGTATTGTTAAGTTATTATTCAAATATTGGCAGATTGGATGGTGGTTCATTCTGATTTACATTATTTGGACAATGCATTAAGTTGGTCATTGCCATCTAAGGTACACAACATTGAAGTTGACTTTGTTTTAAAATTTTCAAGTGCAAAGCATGAGATACTAGCCTGCCTCAATCGATTTTCTATCATTGCAATTAAAAAAGATAGAAGAAATAAATTAAAAATCACTCTACAACCCTCTTTATATTTGTGCTTCATCTAGGTATAAAAACAACGCAAGATTTGCATTTAGTTCCTTGATGAGTTGAAAATTTGTCAATGGTGCTATAATTGCTAAGCAAAGTTGTGTCATATTTGTTCAAGTTCAAGCTTTAGTGACGTACCCATGTCCTTTATTGAACAAGCGGGGCAATAGTCTAATGAACCAAATTGTTCTTTTAATGGGCAACCATTGATGGAGAACACCTCTAAAACCAACCGCTTCAAATGATGAATCTGGATATTTAAATCACCAACATGGCAGTTGCTGATTAGTAGTGGCATAAATTAGCTAGTGCTATGACATTGGTGTCATAAACTCAATCTTTATTATGAATCGCTGCAATTAAAAAAGATAGCAGAAAAAATTAAAAATTATTCTGCAAATATATGCAACCCCTTTAAATTTGTCTATGTAGCTATCAACAAAACGTGTGAATGGTGTAATACTTGCTAAGCAAATTTGTGTCATTTTCAGCAAGTACCATGTATTTAATTGAACAAGTGGGGCAATGGTCTAGTGAACCAGGCTGTTCTAATGGATAACTTGATGGAGAATACCCCTAAATCCAACCAAATGAAGAACATAGATATTTAAATCACCGGTACAGTAGTTGCTGATTGACTGTACTATAAATTATTTATCGTTACCATCCTAGACGATCCCTCCTGTCCATAAAACTTCTCCCTTTTCTTTCTATCCTACCTCTCTTATCTCTCCCTCTCCTTCCCTCCTTTCGTTTACCACCACCCTCTGTTTCTCGTGCTCATCCATGCTGTCATGGGGAAATCAGAGAAACCTTCCAAACCCTCTAAACCAAAACCTGTGATGGATTTTCCAAGTCCTGAACCTGACCCAAAATTTGAAGCAAATTATTTGGAAAGAACCCTCCTTTCAAATTTCTGGTCTGAAGATGTAAAGGTGGCTGCACTTGGTACAGCAATTGGAAAGGGAGTTGAACTCCCTTTAGCAGCATTTGAAGAGCTTATACAGTGTGCTGAGAAAAAGATCCTGGCCGAGAAAAGGGAAGGATTCCAAAGGAAGTATCTAAAGTGTGAAGATGATGTGGAACGCATCGTGCTGGTGGCCACCTACTCTGTAGGAAAAACCAAGAAGCCATTCCTGAAAGTATACCAAACGGGATCCTAGCACAGGGGATGGATAGAGCTGCCCTATATAAGAGGCATAACCCTTCGGAGGTTTTCCACAGTGATACGTCAGGTGGGCCTTCATCTGTTGGCAACTTCTGCTTTGATCTTGAAGCCTTTTATGCAACTAGTAAGGAGGAAAAAAATTCAAACGGTGTCTGTTGCAATTTCATCTGCAAATGGGAGATGCATTCCTGTTGACCCTGACCCTATGATCATTGTTGATGCTAGAAGACTCGTCCAAGCATCTCATGCTTCACCATCGTCCACTGCCAGTTCCGACAACTCTATCAGTGGAGGAAGGGACAACAAGGAAGTTATCTCGATGGGCCGAGCAAACTCTTCTCCCCGCCAAGATCTGGGAGGTCCCTCCTCTATCCACCTCTCCCCGAGTACCTCTCCCCGAGTATGAGGGCATTGGGTAAAACCCTGGATGCATTCAGTCCTCTACAAGCCACATGCATCGCTTGACTACATGATTTGAACCTGGGACCTCTGGATCCTAACCCGAAGTGCTTGCCAGTTGAGCTACCCTATACGAGATCAGGTAAAGTACATATTTTTAGGATGAAAAATTCTATACTTTTTAAAAGTTTGACAAAGAGAGAGGTGAGTTTCTTCTCCATCCAACACTGAAGTAGATTGGGATTATCGTTTGGTAGATAGGTGCCCATATTGCAGCTTAAACAAAATTAAATGAAATGTCCAAAGTTGAGTTGGTTTCACTTTATATATTGAATGGAAAGTGGGTCCCATTTTGTGATTGCATTTGGATGTGTGACTAAATTCATTGATATGATGTTGAGACAACTGACATTTCTGATTGGAAGGTATCTTGCTTCTTTTCTTAACATAATCCAGAGTAAGGAAATGGATCCAAAGAGTGCCTTGAATTCAATGGTTGATTATTGTTCCATTGTTGTTGATTTTTTTTTTTTTGGTCTGATAATGTTCTTTCTTACTTTCGTTCTGTACCAGGGAAATTCGGCAATCTAATACAAATTTAGTACAACCCTAAAATTTGTTTCCACATGGATACTTTTTTTTATGGTCAATGGTTTTATTGGCATTACCTATTTTGATTTTGTGTACAGTTGACTATGTGGATACTCTACTTGATGGAAGCAAGTTTCATTCGAGAGGGGACAGGGGGAGAGCCCTTCACTTTTAAGCTTGGAAGCGGTGACATTTCACATCTTCCTTTTTGGGATTCATTTTGATTTTCTTATAATGCTTTCAATTGGATTTGATATTGTCAAAGTTCTCCTTTATGCCTTTTTCCTTTCTGACTTTCTTTTCATATCTTTTATGTTGATGGGCATGTTAGGTCAAGTTGTAACTGGATTGGATCATGGGATATTACCATGAAAAAGGGGGAGATTGCATTGTTCACTTTACCATCCAATTTGGGTTATGTGAGTGCTTACTTGGAAGGAATGCCTCCTAATTCAGTTCTTCAGTTTGAGGTTGAACTCATCTTGTGGATCAGGGTGATTGACATTTGCAAGGATGGTGGGCTTATCAAGACTACATTGTTGCATGGGTTCATAGATGAACAACCAGGCAACTTGGATCAGGTTACAGGTTGAATTGCACTTGAACCAATTTTATATTGAGGAATTGGGCAATTGAAAAACATCTTTAAAAGTTTTGATTTTTCTACGCCTCATTCCTGTTAATGTGTTGGAGTATTGCTGAAATTTCTTTTTGTGCATTCAGTGAAGTATCAAGACATATTAGTTGATGGATCAATTGTTGCTGAAACTCCTGAAGGAGGAGTAGAGTTTTATGTCAAAGATGGTAATATGTTATTCACCTGTGTCATGTTGATGTTGGAGCCATGAATTTTTACTTACATGCATGTCAACAATGCTTGATCTAAGTGAGAATAAAAGATGTACTATTGCACTTCCTATGTATTTATGCATTACTTGGCATCCTAGAATGTGGGGAGCCTTGTGATCTTAATAAAACCTGATATCAATTATGTTATTTTGAGTTCATGAGCAGAATTCCAACAGGCTAATTTTGTGCAGGCCATTTCTTTCCAGCATTGGCAAAGGTTCTCAAGACCATGAAAGGGAGAGAGGTCATGTTAACTGTTCAGCCCCAATGTATGTCCCTAATGAAATCATCGGTGTTTGATTTTCTGGATGTTTGGATGCTTAATATTGTCAGGTTTCTGGTTGGCTCTTGGAAAGATAGTTGGTATTCAGTCTATGTGCTTTTCTTTTTCTGTTCAAGTATTAGAGTTTGAGTCATAAGTTCTTTTTATGTTGTCTTCTAAAATTGTAGATTGTTTTTGAAAGACATACATAAGTTTGTCAAAATTTCGGTAGAATTTCTCACTTTAGTTAATGACCATTTTGAACATATTATGAGTTTGTATGGAGAGATATCTGGGTTTTTTTTTACAGGTAGGAATTAAGTGTTTGGACTCTATTTTGACTTGAAATAATGGGTTCTTAATATTAACTTTTTCTTAGTCGTGATTTATTAAACTGTTATAATAGTTTATTATATTATGTATTTCATGTCACTAAGGAACAAATTATGAATTTTTATGAAAAGATGTGCTGATATTTTTTATTCATTTATTAGAATTTTAAAAAGATAATATGTAAAAATAAACTTTTTCTTTATTCATTTTTTACAAGTCACAACTTGCCGTGCCGCCCCTACCAGTTGATTTGCCAAGCTTTCCGCCATTCCAACCATCACCCATTTCAGATCCACCGCTACTATCCATCGCCCATTCGCTCAAACCATCTACAACTCTGCCCAGTTTATCCGTCTCCCATTCACCAACCATCCCTTCCACCAAATGCATCTGCACTACCTCTTCCTCTTCTTCATCATCTTGGTGGTAGCTTCTGTGTCTTGGGGGGAACAAGACTCGATGTGTCATACTCGGGTGACTTATAGCCACTAGACACATTAACAATAACTGAATAATTAGACTTTGCTTGAAACAATGTTTTTTACTTTTAATGGGTTGAAAGTATTAGTTTTATGGAGTTTTGGCTTTCCAATGAAAGGATAAAAATCTAGATTGTTAGAACTTATAAGTATGGGCTTTGGAAAGAAACTTAATGTTGATAATCTCGTACAACATACCTAGATAGTATTGTAACACATAAATGTTGCACTTGATCATTCCTCATACAATATTTATTTGTAGAACTTAATTAAAGCAGTTCTCTAATGTGTTTGGTATGTTAATTAGTAGACCTAGCAAAAGAGGAATTTACTTTCGCATAATTAGTCATGACTTACTATGTCCCAATGAAATTGCATTATTATCTTCATTTTGATAGACATTATCGCATATATTTTGCATATATTTTTTCTATTTACACGTAAATATGTGTAATTTAATTAAAACGACTAATTGCATGTGTTTTCATTGTAGAGAACTTGACCCCACCTGCCAATCGGTGGTGATCAAGTGTACACGATAATTCAACAACCAAGATGAGTGGAGGAAGATTTTGGGGAGAATTTAGCAAGTTAATTTCGTTTGGAATCCCAAATTAGAGAAGATAAGCACTAAAAATCGGATTTAGAAAGGACTTTGCAAGGAAAGTTGACACAGTCTTAGTATTTTGGCCATAAATTTTCACTCTAATGTCTGAATGACCTGATTCTTTTTCGTGATTCGGACGTTTCGTAAGTCAAAATTGAGCTGCAAGTGGTGCTGTGTAAGAAATGAGATTTACACCTTCACTTTCCCAATAATCATGACCTTGATAAGAAATGATGACCTTGATAAGTTTGAATTGAGTGTGGCTTTGTAATGTCCGATTCTTACCCCTTTTCCCCAAAAGTTACAACCTTGTGATATCTTGCCAACACTTAAGTTGAAACATCTACTGGCTGAACTCAAGTATACATTCCAAAGTCCAACAGAGATATTCCCAATGGTCATTTCCTCACAATTAGATCGAAACAATGCCGAACCCTCTAGAGGGATACATCATCAGGTATTATATGTCAGAGGGGAGTTCACCCCTCTGGAGGACCTTGTCTATTTGGATTGATTTCTACAGTCTTCATTTTTTCGGTTCTGCTATTTTCTTTTGTTTTTGTTCTTTCTAACGAATTGTAGAAAGTAGCTTTAAAGATTCTTCATCCTTTCAGGTTACGCCCATCCCTCTCTTTGTGCTTTCCTTTCATAAGCATGTCTTTCATGATCTTTTGTATGCATTTTTCACATTGAGGACAATGTTTACCTTAGGTTGGGGGGGTGTAGGATGTCTCTTTAGTTGTTTTTTGCAAGTAGTTAGAATTTGTTAAAAAAAAAAAATCCTTTGCAATGATGAGAATTAAGTTTTCCAATATTCAATGTTTTGAATGATGAAATTGTGTTAATTTAAGTTTGATGCATTAGCATACTAACAAATTCGTAAATCCTTAGTTCATTGTACTATCTTTCTTCTAAAGGTGTTTCATGAATTTCAAACTCAGAGCAATTTTGTACTCTGCAATAGCTGCATAGATGTAGTCGAAGTTGAAGAGTGAGTATAATCTAGAAATCAAAATTAGTGGAGACTTGTTACCCATGTGAGATTAGAAACATTCATCTTTGGAGGGTTATTATAAATAAATTCAATTATTTTCTTGTAAGCACATCATTTTGTTGTTAGTCTCATTATTCTTTCATTTTGGTCAATTGCTGAGAAGTGCATTACTGAAATGCTACAATTGAAATCCTTTAAGTTTATGGAAGCTAAGAACCATATGAACCCTAAGAGATGATTATAGGCCTTCTTTGGATCGTTTGAGCTTTTCTAACCTACCCAAAGTAATTTTTCCGCTAGGTAACCCTTTGAGCCTTTTATATAGCCTTTCTTTGTTAGCCAGTTATCTTCACCCTACTCCATTTAGGAGTATAACCCCATAGTATTTATATCTTTTACCCTAGTTGTCTTGAGAATTAGTAGGGATAATAATTATTAAAGAAAGGGTGAATGCAGTATGAACATAAATGACTCTTCAAGAAGAAAAAGAGAGAGCTCAATGTTATATGTCAAAAAAAAGTATTTGAAAGAAAAAAAATAAAAAAGAAGTGAAAAATAAAATAAAAACAAAAGAAAAACAGTAGTTCAAAAAAAAAAGGAAGTTGAAAGAATAAAGCCCTGAGTATTATTTGTTTATCTCAACTATTCTCGGACACTTTGATATAGCCTATATCTTTCTTTGTTTTAACCCTTGTCCTAAGCCTAAAGTTTCATCCTATTAAAGTCCTACTTTGATCTTAGGAGTGGTGTGGATTGGATGTGGAAGTGAATGAGTAGGGATGATAGTGTGGTAATTTCTAAAGCTTCTTGGTATTTGGCATCCTTTCATGAGACTATTTTATTTTCTTTCATTCAAATTGCGTCATTCAAACTTTTATACTACTTTGTTTTTGATATACATTATTCCCCTCACATATTATTTGAGTGATTACACCTACTTCGGAGTGATTTATTCTTGAGTGTAAGTATGGTGAGATTTGAGATTCGAGTCAAAGCAAGTTTCAGACAGAAATTTAGCTTGTGTTTTACTTTGAGACTGAAACTATGTGTATGAGGGCTATCTATTCATACTCTGAGTTTTGAATATTAGTGAATTATCTTTAGTAGTTGGATAGTGTTTTAAACTTTGGTTTTTTTTTTTTTTATGCTATAGTAACAAAGCTTATTGACTATGTTTTTGAATTCTCTGCATTCTAATGGAAGAAAATTCTCTGAGACAAACAAAGAGATTATTTGATGTTTGTGGGTAGCATCACTGGAAACCCTCACGAGACGTCGTTTTCTGTATTGGCATTTATTTTAGTTTTTGTTTTTGTTTTTGTTTTGAGTTTGTGTTTTTGATACCGAAAAACCCTATTTGTCCTTCATAGAACTTTTTATTCTTTAAGAATTCTTGCCATGCCGAAGTCTGATATTTTTGGATTCAGTCTTTCGTTTAATAGTATTATTTGGCTTTAGATCTCGATGAATGATTTTCAATCTTGAATCTCGATGAAGATAAAGGAGCCCTCGAGGAATGCCTTTAATAATGTTAAAGTGTTTATCCCAATCTATTGGTTTTTTTTTTGATGAATCTAATACAAACACCTATTAAACAGGCAAACCAATTTCTTTGAGAAAAATGGTTAAAGATGAGTAAATGATATATGAAAAACTTTCAACTGACTAAGGGACACAATAAGATATGTGAACAATAGAGAATTCAAATTAGAACTTTGAAATGCTTTAATACAATTCTTTAATATGCTTAACAAAATTCTTTTCCCGTCTTTTTTCTTCTTTTTATCATCTTCTAAAATAAAACAACTAATAAAGTTAAGTGAGTATTAGCAAAATCTAACAAAAAAGGAATGCATCCAAGCTTTTCTTCGGCATGTATTCATAGAGCAATATCTTTTTTTCACTTTCAATGCAACATCTAAGAAGCCTAACGAGATTCCTATGTTGGAATTTGGAAATTATCAACGATTCGTTCTTAAACGCGTCTGAAATTTGCACAGAACTTTTAGAGAGTCCTGTCAAGGTCCAAAGGATTTTAAGAACGAAGTGTTGATAATTTATAAAGTCCAACATAGAAATCTGGTTAGGCTTCTTGGATGTTATATTGAAAGTGAAGAAAATATATTGCTCTATGAATACATGCCGAAGAAAAGCTTGGATGCCTTTTTTTTTGTTAGATTTTGTTAATACTCACTTAAATTCATTAGTTGTTTTCTTTGTTTTCTTTTAGCCGATGATAAAAATATGAAAAAATACGAGAAAAGAATTTTGTTAAGCATATTAAAGAATTGTGTTAAAGCATTTCGAAGTTCTAATTTGAATTATCTATTGTTTACATATCTTATTGTGTCCCTCAGTTAGTTGAAAGTTTTCCATATATTATTTACTCATCTTTAACTATTGTTCTCAAAGAAATTGGTTTGATTGTTTAATGGGTGTTTGCATTAGGTTCATCCAAACAAAAACCGTTAGACTGGGATAAACACTTTTAACATTATTGAAGGCATTACTCGAGAGCTCCTTTATCTTTATCGAGATTCGAGATTGAAAATCATTCATTGAGATCTTAAAAGAAGTAATATTCTATTAGAGAAAATACTGAATCAAAAAATATCAGACTTCGGCATGGCAAGAATTCTTACAGGAGAAAAAGTTTTTGCAAGGACAAATAGGGTTATTGGGACATAGTAAGTCATGATTAGATATGCGAAAGTAAATTCCTCTTTTGCTAGTTCTACTAATTAACATTCCAAAACACATCACAGAACTGCTTTAATTAAGTTCCACAAGCAAATATTGTATGAGGAATGATCAAGTGCAACCTGTGTGTTACAATACTAACTAGGTATGTTGTACGAGATTATGGTCCAAAAACTTGTAGAATTGGATTCGATGGTTAAGATTAGCTATGATAAAAATATTTTTTCCCAAGTACAGTCGGCCCAATTGTTAGTTGAGTTACTTGATCTTCACTCAAACCGAGTTGTGGAGTAGTTTGTCATTCCAAGTATTTTTAAATTATTTTAGAGCCATGAATGGGACTAGAGTGTCATAAAATTTCTTTTGGAAGGTTTACTAAAAAATTGTTAAAAGAAAGAAAGTGCTACAACAACAGGGTTGGAACAGAAAACAATTTTTGAGCAGAACTCTCTGGCTATCATTACTCTTTTGCAACTTGCAAGAGCATCCCCTTCCACGTTTTGTGGAGTTCTCTGCAAGAGAGGCCTCAAGAATAGCAGAACCCCAAACTCCACTTCCATAATGCCCATATTGGCATCTAATT
Source organism: Chimonanthus praecox (assembly GCA_022113865.1). Classification (NCBI taxonomy): domain Eukaryota; kingdom Viridiplantae; phylum Streptophyta; class Magnoliopsida; order Laurales; family Calycanthaceae; genus Chimonanthus; species Chimonanthus praecox. Next base: position 34,821,412 of record CM039094.1, read on the forward strand.
GGGCAATATGTTGGATGGAATGAAGCGTCCTGCTGATTCGTTTAACTCTTACTGATAATTGAGATTGATAGATTAACATTTCTTAGCATAAACCATGTAATATATCTTCCAACATACTCTACCATTTCCCTTTATTGCTTTAACAATCTCCCTGCAACCTTGCTAGATAGTTTGAAAGTTTATCCCGGTCTCTGATTTTTTTATGCAATTAGGTCATTTATGTTATCTTATATTGCAGTTGTCATATGGTTATTAAATGCAATCTTATGATGCAGTTTGGTTATCTCCTTACGATCATGCTACATTTGGATTATTTCGGAAGTAATGTGCACAATGAACCAATTTATGTTGAATTTTGACTTGTCCTTTACAGTCTTCTCTGATCTTAAAAGCTAAATTAATTCCTTCTTTTTCCCCTCATCCATCCTGTGTGTACGTTTTTAGTAGATTTTATTTGGTCATAAGTGTTTTCAGCTTTGTGGATAACACTGTCTTTGGCCATTTGCAGATGTGTATGTTCTATAGCCAATCTTATTGTGTCACACACAATTTAATACTCCATCCGTCCCAATTTAGTTGTCTCATTTGAAACATTTGTATTTTTTAAGGAACTCTCTATATAAGGCTAGCACTTCATGTGATCTCATAAATTTTCAACACACTTTATGCTACTTCAATGTAAATGAGACAACTATTTTGAGAGAATTCCAAAATCCAAATACGACAACTAATTTGGGAAGGAGAGAGTATTGTTTTGTAGATTTTGGCTAAGAATTGTATGCATTAATATGTCAATAGTATCCTCATGTTCATTTGGTTTAGTATTTCTTGTTTTTTTTTTTTTTAAATGGTTCATATATTAATAAGAATAGATAAAAGCATGAGAGGTGCCAATACAAGGAAAAAAAAAGCCCAACAAATGACCCACAAAACAGTATAAAAGATAATTAAGCTGAAAAAAAAAAACTGGTACAAGGCCTGGCGGATGGTCAAGGCCTGGCGGATGGTCAAGGCCAGGAGAGAGGATAAGACACTCGAAGCAGGAGATGCAGTTGACCACCGAAGCAGGTGGGCTGGCATGTGATGAAAGAAATGTAGAGCAGTTGGAATCGCTGAGCCACCCATGCGGATCAGCAAAACAAGGGCAAACAGGAGATGTTAACTAGAAAAAAAAAACTTGCATCTGGAGGGAGCAGAACACAAGGGCCAGAGATGGAGAGCAGCAGGGGCAGCAGCCAATAGGTCATAGTCCACAGCCTGACATCGATTGTTTCAGCTGTTTGGACGATTTTGGCTAAAAATCCTGTTGCATTATCATATAAATTCTATTGTTATGGCCATTTTGAACAAGTGGAGCCGATTGGTTGGTGATCCTGTAATTAGTCTGATGGGCCTTAATGTGGATGAGGAGCTTCTTTCGGAAGAGCGACTGTCAAGTTGTTTCTCTACAAATTAAAGAGAAGCCATAGCAGTGGTTTGCTGAGAAATGACCAATTGGGATGGCCAGGAACATCCATAGCAGTGTCAGATCAATTGTTTACCTCCCAAAAAAAGAAAAAAAGGAGAAACTGTCAGATCAATTATCTGTGTCACGTGAACATGGATCCTCAAGGTCAAACATCCGGACTCAGTAATGCTGTTACTAATTTGTCTTGGTTTTTATGTACTTTATGATACTTATTGACTATTGAGTTAAAATCCTTTTTCAGTTGAGTATATTGCCATGCTGGAACATGGGAATGTCTTTGAGAAAAAGGGGTTCAATGAAGATGAGTCTTGAATTTTTCATAGATGAAGGTTGGTTCCATATCAATTTCATTTCTGTTTTATTTCCTTTGAAAATGGATGGATGCTAAACTCATTAAGTTAGGATACAGGAATATGGTCCACTTCGAGGATTTCCCATTAGTGTTAATGCCTTTGTACTATTAACAGTGTTATTTTGGTTATTGTGAAGAACAAGTAATTTCTGGATTAGACTGAGCTGTGGCAACAATGAAGAAGGGTTAGCTAGCTATAATCACGATAAAGCCGGCCTATGGGTTTGGGGAAATTGAAGTAAAGAAGGATCTTGCTGTTGTTCCTACATGTTCTATGATAACTTATGAAGTTGAGATGGTGGACTTTACACAGGTGATGACCCATTGATAAAAAAACTGTAAATACAAAATCTCATTTTAGCTATGATTTGAACATATTATTTGGTCTATTACCCTCATACAGATTATATTTAGATGCATTCCCATCATCATTTGTTTGATTGTTTTATCTAAATCTTATCATTTTCTAATTTGACAATTGAAATGTCACAAACTTGAATTTGTACGAGTCTATTGTTTAAATGATTAAGGTTGCAGGTTCAAACAGTATGGGCATCAGACAGGCGGTGGACCAATTGAAAACAATTTGTCAAATCTAATTATGGGTGCTAATCTGGGAAGATGGAATAAATGACTTTGAGTTTGAGGATGATGAATGGAATGATCTTTTTTAATCATATCATTTCGTGCCTGATTTGATTTAACAGCAACAACTGGATGGTGAGTAAGGAAAACAAATATAATGTTCTGATCTAAAAAAAGTCTATATGCATATTGTGCCCTTTGGATCCCTATTTCCTTCCATCCTCAGTCCCTTTTAATCTAGAGGACTCTTGGCATGTGTTCTCAGGTATAATATCAGCTTGCAGCTGTTTTACTAAAACTTTCTAGGTTCATACAAAACAATGCCAACAATCTGAGCTTGACTGACATTCGTGCTCTTGGTTGAGTATGTAGCACCCAAAATGTGCTTACCTGCAAACCTCAATATTCTTCTTCTTGTTTTTTTTTTTTTTTTTCCTTAATGGTAACTTCAGTCGACAACAACATTTATAGTTGCAACAATAAAGCACCTACCAACTGTGCTACAGGGGCTTGTCACCATAATATCTTGTTTCCTTCTCTTTATTTTCTACTAGTGTAATATGTCCTCTGGTTCTTTTTTAGAAGAGCAGCAGTCATAGTTTTAAAGATACAGCAATGCACTAATTTCCTGCAATATCTCATCCTTTTACTTGCGTGTTATTACTTCAAATTCTATATTTTATGATACTTTCAGTAGCGTATTTGAGACACTTTTAAAGATCTGTCAGTTGTGTCCCTTGCAGGATGTAATGATGCATGACAGAGTTTAAAAGAATCAGCTGCTGTAGATTAACAAAGAAAAAATCTTTTTCCTGGACAGAGATGCTTCTTTCTTACCTTTTTTGTTAGTTATTCTGACATATTCATACATAATTGATTTTTCACAAAGTGGAGATAAAACGTGTTGTGTACAAATATTTCCATTTTCAGAATCAATCCAATCCATTGAATCTTGGAGCTAAGGAACAAATAGTCAATTTTGAAAGAGCTTATTATCAGCCTTCAAATGTCTTGACACAGAAAAATTGATAAAAATTATTGCAACTATAACTGCCACCATGAAACAAAATATGAATGTGTTTGTGTATAATTTAGAGTGGGGTCTTCACTACCATTGGTATTCCAATAAGATGACCAAGACTATCCGTTGAGTTAGTTCATACCTGTGTTCTGACTCCTTGTTATAAGATGAAATTTATATTGTATAAATCTTTCCATTTTTCCTAATCGGTCCAGTCCATTTGTTCTTGGAACTATTTGCTCGATCAAGGACATTTCTAGAACACCTCTAGTAAGGAGCAAATAGTCAATTTTGATAGAACTTGTTGTCAGCCTTCAAATGTTCTGACACCAAGAAATTGATCACCATTATTACCACTATAATTGCCAGTAAACAGAAATATAAGTATTTTTATTTGTACCATTTAGGCTTCACTACCTCTGGTATTTCCTAGAAGATGGCCAAGACTAACAATTGAGCTACTTAGCCTGTACTTGTGTTCTAAGTCCTTGTTTTGAATTAAACCTCCATTTTCCCATAGAGTTGTTCTGCCCCCTATTTGAAACTACACTAAATGAGTAGTCAAAGCATTTAGTGACAAATAATACTGAATTTGTACAAGAAAGCTGTGAGATGAATAATCATGAGAGGATAGAGGATAAAGGCAACAGACTTTTTAAGTGTGGGAAGTACAAGAAAGCTGTGAGAGGTAGCTTAATGATTGGGAACTGACAAAAACTTGATCTTCTTCCTCTTTTTTGCTCATTATGAACGTTCTGTTTATATATTTCTGTTTTTTTTAAAAAACTTTCATGCTATTTTAAAGTTTACCTGGAGGCCTGTGTATGTGTGGAAATCTTGAAGGGCCAGAGTAAGGTTTTGGACTGAGTTGATGTCTGGATTGGGAAATGAAGATTGATTCTATGAGGACGATGAGCAGAAGTTGATCAAACCTCTAATAGTGTCTTGCTGGTTGAATAATGCACCATGCAGCCCTAAACTGAATGAATTTCGGGAAGCAGTCAGGTTATGTTCAAAGGTAGTAAAACATAATACCTGCAAATCATATATAATACATCCTGCAGTAACTTGTACATAGACAAAAAAAATTGTTCTTGACTCTGGTTGGCCCAACCAATTCCTATTTATAGGTAGAAAAGATCAGGTTTTCTTCAGGGCAGGCCTGTCCTGAGTTTGGCCTGTACCAAGTGCCTAGTTGAAATGATCTCTCTTAGGTGGGAATCTGGTAAATATTACATTTGACTTTTCCATACATAAGAGCAGAAAGAAAATGGTTTTTGCAGCCCTTAATTTTGATAGATATTCTATGTAAAAAACTTCAAACTAAGGTACAGTTAGAGGGGTGTATTTATCAGCCAAAATGGAAGATTTTTCTCCCTTGAAGGGCTTTACTATCATCTCTTGTTGAAAGAAATGATGTTATAAATTATATTTTGTGAATGTTAAAATAATAAATCTTCATAAAGGAGGAATATACTATAAGGTCTTTCAAATGCAAGAACTTAAGGGTTTTCTTCCTGATGAAGAATTTAAGAGAGGTTATCATACATATACCTGATGATGGAAAACTGCATATTACACTGGATCTTGGACAAGGCAACATTTAGAAAATTGGGTGCCATATCTCGGATTTCATTGAATGAGTGTCTTTGATTGATATATTTATGGCTACTGGGAGTTTCAGGTGTTGGATATGGAGCCTCACAATGTGAAAGCATTATATAGATGGGCACAAGCTTACATGGAAAGCTCTGATCTGGACTTGCCAAATTGGATGTGAAGAAGGCTCTTGAGGTTGATCCTCAGAACAGGTGTGCTGGAATTGTTTTACTATAATAGCAGGATGATGGCATGTCATGTGTTGCCGCTTTCTTCTTCACCTTCTCCTTTTTATCTTTTTCTTAATTCCATTGATGTAGTGATTCAAACTAGAAAATTGTAATTTTTACTTGCAGAGAGGTGAAATCAATACAAAAGACATTGAAGCAGCTTCAGGTGCAAAGCAGTAAGAGAGATGCCAAGCTCTATAGTAACTTGTTTCTACGGATGAAGAAAGAGACAACTGTGGAAGGAATGTATTTTTCCCATAAACTTCTATGGGTGTTTATTTTGGAGTCCGATTCGTAGTTGTTAAACCTTACTTCACACTCATAGAGTTGTGTCAGATTCAAAGTTTCATAATGTTTCAACTTGATAGGAATAATGAATGTTCTACACTCCTAGAGTTGTGTCAGATTCAAAGTTTCATAATGTTTCAACTTGATAGGAATAATGAATGTTCTAAATATAACACAAAAAGTTTAAAATTTGGTCAGAATGAAAAGTATGAAGAAATATAGAAAAAATAGGTTACATGCCTCATTTTGTCCAAAAGAAAATGTTTGTCTGGCTAATTTTGAAATAAACTTTATGAGAAGGAAAAGGTTGATTATGTTACACATTTATTAGACATGGATTATGCAACTGACATTAGATATGGAGGCAAAGGCAAATGAAGGCGCATAGGTTAGAACAGAGATGTACAACTCTTTTATGGCTGTGATGATGATGAAAGATGAGATGCTGTTTTGAGCCGTTAAAAAGTAGATGTCAAGCACATGTTTTCGACTTTCCCAACTCAAATGATGAAAAATACCTAAACAACTTTGTGTAATGTAGGTAAAAAGTGTTGAACAATTTATCTGATGCTGAACTCCAAGAATGTACTGTTCATTAATACTCCATATTAGAATGTCATTTCTCTCAGTGCATCTGCTTTCTTTCTAATTTTTCCCTTGTCTAATCTGTGATTCACTTGAGGGCCTATGTGTTGATTCGCTTACGTTTTTGACCAATGATCTATTTTGTATTTATCCGGAGATTGGGCATCGACATTCAGGATCTGATAATTCCTTAAGGACCTGTAGATGCTAGGCAGTGCAAGTCATGCATGGAGCTATTCTTTTTTATTTTCTTTTCGTTTTTTTTTTTCTTGGGCCAGTTGATTTCCTTTAGGCACCATAGGCCCCTTCTCCTACATGTGCTAGTTAGATAGGCAGGGCTTCAAAGGAAACTTTTTTAAAATAGAAGAAATGTTTTATGATGGTTAGAATGATTCAGTTCTTTATACTTTCTTAGTAGTGGCTTGAGAAAGACAGTAATAACAGTGTTGAGGATGATGAGGAGACAATGGTAAGTACAAAATGATGGAAACTACAATAGTGAAAAATCTACTATACAGAAATGTTATAACCCACAAAAGAAAACCCACTCTAAAATGGTGAAAAATCCAAAAGAACTCAAACATTTCTAAATATTCATTATGAAGCCTGCTTTCCACCCTCCATTTGTATCCTGACAATGCACTAAAATAAACATCAAGGAACATGGCAATCTGATCTACTTAAAAATTAAAGTGAATCTGTAAGTTCCCTTCCCTTTGAGAAAAACCCAGGGGCGTTCCAGGAATCACCTTTCACTTGGCTCAAGCAAAAGTTTCTTTCTATATTGATGTAGGAATCAAAGTACATGAGTGACTGTGGATATCTGCCCAAATCTTGTTTTAGATTGGATGATACCATTTATATGTATTTTGCTGGTTATTTAGGATCTAGTTGGTATCTAAATATTTGATTTCTCCAACAAGGCAGATCTAAGCATTCCACCCACTTCTTTTAGAGGACATTGAAACATAATAAGAAGGAACAGATAGATTTTCTTGTAAAGAGTTGCTAATCTTACATGTGCAATTCCACATTCTGTCCACGTGGGCCCTTGAATGGAGTATAGGTGCCCAGGCACTCACCAGCTCAACCATAGATGCTGTTTCCTGAGGTAAGGCAGGCTGGATAATCCTATGAACTTATACAGCTTAGAAACAGTTGACTCATGTTGTATGAACTCTGCAAGATGTTTGGCACACCCTTTTAGGACTTCAAACCTTATCTTTTTAGAAAACTATTTAAAAACAAAATTCTTGTTTCCATAGATGCCGCAATCTGAGGGTGTAGGATTTTTCCTCTTTTTGGTTTGGGTTGCAAGTTCTCAAGTTAGTTTTTAATCGATTAGGACAAAGTAGGAAAATGAGGGAGAGTTTGATATGGGTAGATTTGGATTTGGAGTCTGAATTCAGGTTTTCAATTAATTAGGATTGAAAAAATAAGAAACAAGTTCATTTGGGTGCTTGGTAATGTTTGTTGCATTTCAAAGATTTAGGGCATTTTGATGGGAGAATGATGGTAGAATGGATGTTGGAATTTGGTCCCTTCTGTTCCTTTGGGTATTGACTGTGCTTCAGAGTTTGGAGTGAAGTTTATTAATTGACTGGTAGTAAATCTAGGAAGAATTTGATACGAAATTTGGGTAATATTGCTTGGGTTTGATTGATTGTTGGCATTTTGAGAAGTTGGAATTCAAAATTGACGTTTGACAATTGATTAGGGTATGAAATTTAGAGAAGAATGAATCTGGACTCTGTACTACCTACCCTTTTCGGCAGATCAAGATATTCAAGCTTGAATCTGGATTTGCTGATGCATTAACATGACAAAGTGAGGAGAATCAGAGATTGGGATTTAAGCAAATATTCATTGAATTTTAAGAATTTTTTTCCTTTTCATTGATGTTGGGGTAATGCAAAGCAGAATGAGGATTTATGAATGGGGTTAGATTAATGATCCGTGTTTCGTTAATATTCTATAGGCAACATTTGGAAGTCCAACTTTGGCATTGAAACAATTATCGTTCAGTGAAGAAATGAGAATGTGTAACTGGTGATGTTTGACAAGCTCTCGATACTTGAATTGATGTTAAAACATGGAAAGATTATCTGACATGATGATATTGTTACACGATTGATTCCTAATTTTATCTGCACCCTTTTTTGGTTGAATGATGAGCGAGAGGGAGAGAAGAAATGGGGAGGAAAAGATTATTTTCTTGTTTTCATTATTGAGAGAATTACATGTATAAATAGAGTTTATGGAGCTAATGAAGGCAGCCAAAAAGGAAGCGAATAAAATCATAAATCAATCATCAATTACAGATTCAGGTCAACTATTCTTATCTTCTTAGTCAACTGTGTTGTGAGGAGCTCACCCTATTCAAGTATATGTAAAACAGTATCAAATGGCATGTAAACTTCAGTTGAAAAAACCTACGACATGGTGTGTGAAAATGGCTCTTCCAAAGGCCTTTTCAAAGTTCAAGTGGTTTAAGGAATTGATTAATCATCCCTTTTCTGGGTAGAAGCCACCCTGTATGCTATTTACTGTGATTGTTGAGGCACTTCTTTCCTTCTAAAAGCCATGGAGTTTAATTTGTCATTAGGTGTTGAGGTAGATTGTCCTTTAGCAATTTGCTCTCCCCAATTCACAAATAACAACACCATTCTATTTTGTAAATCAGTTAGATATCAAATACTGAGTATTGTGGCTGTTCTTAGAAGGTTCAAATCAACATGTTATTTGAGAACTAATTACCATAAGTGTGAGCACTTAGGTACTAATATACAGTTCTGCATGATGGGAAGTGGAGGCCATAAGGTTTAATTTCCATCAGTTTTTTTTAGGGGGCCATCATTTGGAAACTGAAGAAAGCAGTTTGGGATCCCATCATGGAATGACTTCAAAAAAGCTTGCATCATGCAAAGGTAAATATCTATCTTTTAGTGGCTACTTCAGCCTTTTAAAATCAATTATAGTCTGTTCCAATCTACTATGTATTAGCTTTCAAAAATTCAGCTAGTGCGGTAACAACCAATAAATGGAACTTCCCAAGATTATTTAGAAAACCATGGCAGCCTTGAGGCGAATTTTAGAAACTTGCAGAACACGAGTGTCTTGTCATTCTTCCCATAAAGAAAAGCTATTAATTTTTCTACTTTCAGCCATTATCAGATGTAAAGATCAATAAAATCCTAAATAAAGATTGCATGAATACAGAACTCATCCAAGCATTGCATTTTGTTGGCAAAGACCTACTTATCCACTTGAGAGTTATGGCTGCTTGAATCTATTTTAAGTGGAAAATGTTGTCAATGCAGGTCAGTATGTGTTGTTTGGGCACACTGATATCAAGTTCATCCAAAAAATATTATGCTTAGATGCAGATGTTATATCCTTCCAAGTCATATGTTGACAAAACAAGTTCCAATAATGATGCTTCTAATTTTTTATTTTTTTTAGCGGTAAGAAAGAGATTATATTAAAAAAAAAGAGAACATTACAAGAAAAGGGCACAAGGCCTAAGAGAGTTAGGCCGAAACAAAAAGGAAAACAAAAACATAGAAAACACCCTATCTCCCACTATAAGTAGCATCGATAATTTGAAAGTAAAGGTGATTAAAATTTTAGTCAAAGGACTACCAAAATTGACATGATTTTATATGAAGAGTTATATGAGGGATGTCAAAATGGAAAGATGCATCTTTCTTGGCTACCAGCGATCAGCTCCTTTGGGCTGGGGATCAATTTGGCTTCCTTTCCAATGCCACTGCTATCAAGTCGAACTTTAGCTGCTTCCTCAGTATGGCTATGTCAATCAGATTTGGTTCCCGGGTTGTGTAAACCAACAATCCATTTACCTATCGCTGCTCCTTAACTCTGGGCTGAAATCCAAACAGCTGCTGATCAAGCTTGGCATCCAAGTTGATCCAACCTGTATCCTATGCAAGCTGAAATCCAAATAGCTGCTGATCAAGCTTGGCATCCAAGTTGATCCAACCTGTATCCTATGCAACACTCATCTGGAAACAAATGACCATCTGCTTCAGTGCAGAACTGTTCTCAGCATCTGGAGGCTTATCATGTGTAAATTTTGTTACACAGCACTTCATGTGACATTCTTGGTGATTCCATGGTCATTGCCAACTCTAGGAACGGTCGCTTCGAACTTCTGGCTGCTTGTCTAACTGTTTCTGCCTTGGTTTGGCATGTCTGGAATGAGAGGAATTGCAGGATCTTCGACAACACTACCAGGTCCTATCATTTAATTTGTATGACCATTCTGTGTGACATCAGGAGTCACATATTCTTACTATTATCTAATAATGATCTCTGCAAATTAAAGGGCCCTTTTCCAGCCCTCTGGGACCTCTCTTCTCCTGAGTAACCCTTGACTAGGAATGATGTTGCCACTGTTATTACTAGTCCTGCTGTTATCACTGATTACATACGGTTAATCGGGACTTTTAGGCACAACAATAGGGTTCTCCTTTCTGTTCACTACCAAGGTCCCACCAGGTACAGCTCTGGGTGTTTTATAACACCTCTATCATCTCCCTGCTACTCAGAACAGCCTGCTGATCTACACCCAGAAAATTCTTCGTTTTATTCATGATATTGCCCTGCAAATCACTCATCTGCAATGCCTGGATAAAGATCTCTTCAGGCTACTATCAGCCACTACTACTATCTATTGGTCATTTCGTATCCATGTCGATGGCATCAAGCATCACTTGCTGCGTTGCAATGCATCTGTCTACCTTGCTCCTGACTCTACATGAGAAGCTTTTCGGTTACTGGAGAGGGAAGCCTTCTCTGAACACTTGCACGCTGGGGATTTTTTATCATTTTCCCGACATTGTTTGAGCCGGGTTGTGGGATATTTTCTTGTTTATGATCTGTTTGGCCCAATTTGTGGGCATCTTCATTATTTTTTTATGGGGAGGGGGGGGGTGACACTTACCCCACATTCAAAAGAAAAAAAAGTCTTCTCAAAATGTAATGCATCTTTTGAAACTTATCTACGGTGGTATGATGGGACCTTCTAAGGCAACTTCACACTCAAGTTTCAATACATGTTAATGTTTGTTGAATGTCTAATATTTGGTGCTCTTATATCAGCAACTGATCTTGTCACTCTATTATCTATTTTCCAGGTATATTGGTGCCTTGTTTATACCTATATATTTAGTCAGTTAACAGGTTTTGCTTTCTTACTATGTATGGGTTGTGAATATGTTCTTTCTTATGGGAATTTAGTGAATTCACTTATTTATTAAAGAGAGGTTGTGTATTTATTATATGAAGTAATCTGAAAATTCATGTGGGCTGCTTTATATGTTGTTTTGCATGTGAATTGCAGCTAAAGAGGAGGATAAATTTGGTTTATGGTGGAGGGAATGAGAGATGTTTGAGGCTTGTAATTCCGACAAGGGATCTTAAGAAAGCTAAAGAAATGAAAGAGAGATACAGAAGGAGAGCTCCAATTCAGAGATCATTTTATTTGAGCTTAATTTTAGTGGATTGTAGCATTATTATTATCATGTATTTGTGTTTCATGGAAGTTAAACGAAGTTAAATCCATTTAAAAGCAATCGAGACTTCAATTGAAAGAAAGAATGTGAATTAAATTTTTTTTTTTTTGAATTTGAATACAGACTTTATTGAAAAAATTTCAAAATTAAAATTATCAAGTGAAAGTTTAAATTTATCTTCATTTTTTCTTTAAAATTATTTTAGGGAGGTATTCAATGTGCCTTTCATCCAATCTTTTCAACATGAAATAACGATCAAATGAGTCTTAATTTCAAAGTTTCAATCTCTAATTTAGATTAGAATAAAATATCTGATTTATTGGGTCCAGTATGATAAAAAGTAAGGTTAAAAAAATGATTTCGGACTTTATAGTTTGATGCAATGTTATTAAAGCCGGACCGAATTGTGATTGATCTGTCGGTTCGACCGGAACTTGTGTGACTGCGGTTTGGTCCAGTTGAAAAATTTGTTCTTCAGTTGAATTGCATAAAACCACCGTGAACCACGGTTTTATGCGGTTTTTGGATAAAACTGCATACCGCAAACCGCGGTTTATTGAATTTGAATTTTTCTTAATTTTTTTTTCCCTTCAAATATCAAAATTTTATATTAAAAAAATGGATATACTTGAAATATAAAGGTGTCTTATCATTTCTATTCCACGTCCTTCACCATCTTAGTATATTACTTAGAGTTCAAATATTATTTATAATATTTATATTAATGTTATTTGTAAGAAGTGTCTTATTTAATGTTATTTGTAACATTAATATTATATTATTGCTTGACCGGCTTTGATTGCGGTTGAACCCGCTTGAACCCAAAATGCCTCGAAGGCAGTTCGTTAAATGGACCGGTTCTGATAACATTGGTATGATGGGTCATAAACAGACAAATGGGCCTTTATTGGGCTGTGAATGGTTCGATATGCTTATCGGGTCGGGCATGATCTAATACTAATTGGACCATATATTATTTTGCCAGGCTCTGGACGATCTGATTTTCCTATTGGGCTAGTCTGATCCTAATGGGCTGGGCTGAACCTGGGTCTGTTTACACAATGTGTTTCATGTATCAATGCTTCGAAAGTATCAGCCCGACCCATCACATGTGCTGAATTGCAAAGATGTGAACTTCTCCGAGGACGTGGCCTACGTCGATGATACTATCCGGATTTCAGATTCGTGGGTGATAGTGCTTCGTGGGAGGACGATTTTGTTAGTGAGAGTGCAGTGCCGACACCAGGGGCAGAGGAAGCCATTTGGGAGAGGAGTCCACTGTGGGGGAGCTGTACCCGGAATTGTTTCCCCTGATAGGTATGTGTTGTTTTTAAATTTTGTGGACGAATTTTTTTTCAAAGAAGGGTGGACTGTAATGACCCGAATTGGAAATAATAAATCATAAATAAAAAATGAATAACTGGGCACGTGAAGATAAAACTTGCATGTGTGTGTGTGTGTCTGTGTGGGGTGGTGGGGGGGGGGGGGGGTTAGAAATCTACAGTGAGAATTTTGTTGTCATTTTCGAGTACTCGAGCCAGTCTCGAGGGCTCAGGACTAAGATTAAGACAATTTACAGACTGCAAAAAAGTTAGAAATTGGCTCTCGGGTTCGAGGGTTCGGGAGGACCTTCGAAGGCTCGAAGCCTCGCGAACGTGAGAATATTTAAACCCCTAATCCAGCTAATTTAACCCCCCCCAAACCAGACTCTAGTCGTGGGTGAACCCTTCTTCTCCCTCCTAGCCTCTATCTCAGTCCGTGCATGTGCCTTATTTAGACTTGGCATCTGTCAAACTCCTCATCTTGCAGATTTTCTCTTCTCCAAGGTAAGCTTCTTGACTTCCCCATTCTTTTCTCTTCTTTGGGTTGTATGATGGACTGAGAATCACATGAAGTGTGTGTCAAATCGTGGAATGAAGCATAAATCAAGTAATGTAGTTGGAAAAAGAGTGGGAAGTGGTGGATTGGGGCTTGCAAGAGGGAAGTTGAAACCAACTTGAGTTTGGGAACTTGAGAGGATAAGAAGATTTGGGGGAAAATGGTTGGGGACGAATTTGAGTGTGGGTTTGGAGGAGATAGAACCCAAATAACCTTAGAAAAGAGGTGAGATAGGGACAATAAGGGGTTTTGTCCCAAATTGGGGTGTTTGGCTTAGAAAGGGCTCAATTGGGAATTGGGAGACTTTGGGTGATGGGACTCTTCCATCCCTAAGGTGAGATTGGTTGTAGAGATTGGGGGTTGGATACATAAGTGGTTAGGTTCCTTCAAATTAATTGGAAACTAAATTGTGCTTTTTGTGCGTTGTTTGTTATGTTGAGCAACACAACTCCTGGCTCATCGGGGACGAGTACTTATTCTCACATTTGCGGGACGAGTGCTTATTCTCACATTGGCGAGATCAACTCACCACCGGAGTACTAGGTGAGGGTAAAACTCTACACTTTAGTATATTTGCTTTAATTTAGCACTTGAAGCGTTAAATTGTACGTTTGAAAACGATGGTATGGTAACAAAATACGATGAATTGTGTAAATAAGTGAATAGATGTGTGGAGATGTATGATGAAGATTACGTTGAATTGTATAAATATGTGGAAACACGAGGAAATCGAAAATGAATGGTATGGAAAATACATGATGATAAGTATATGAAGTTATGTGATGATGGTTGCACACCATGCATGTGAATTCCATACATAGGAGTGATATATGTTGAAATTATATTTTATTGAAATTGAATGACAATGATATGCTCGATGATGTGAATGAGTAGATAATTTTTTCATGCGATGATAAACTACATGATGTGAGGGTCCATGGCATTGCTCTTGATTGAATGGTGCTTAACTTCCAAATAGCATGATATAGCATGGAATTGATGGATGTTATGAATTGGGATATCGGACAACTATATGAAAATTTGACATGCTGATAACATGAGTAAAGATGTTTTGTTTGTCTAACTATGATGCTATGCTAGACTGTTCGACATGTAAGGAAATGGGTGGAAATGAGCTATTGGAATGCGGATTAAACAAAGAATGTATATATGATTTTCATGTAAAAATGATGTGTGATGAAGGAAACTCTTAATGTACCTCTCATGCTTAGATACATGAATTATATGATGAGTTATGTTGTACAACCTAATGAGATGGAATGTGGAAGTGTCATGAAATAGAGAGCAATGACAAGACTCTACTGCAAAGTCACTAACCGGGCTCAGTGATGGCCATGAAATAGAGAGTAGTGGCAAGATCCATACACGTGAGTCAGGGAGAGAGACTCTAACGCTATGGTCACCAACGAAGGCTAGTGATGGCCATGAAATGAAGAGTAGTGATGAGATCCACACGCGGGAGTCAAGAGAAGAGCAAACATAAACAAGTGCCATGAAATAAAGAGTAATGACAAGACTCTACCGAAAGGGTCACTAGCCAAGGTCGGTGGTGGCCATAAAATAGAGAGTAGTGACGAGATCCATATGCAGGAGTCACGAGAAGAGAAGACATAAACAAGTGCCATGAAATAAAGAGTAATGGCAAGACTTTACAACAATGGTCACTAGCCGGGCTCGGTGGTGGCCATGAAATAGAGAGTAGTGGCGAGATCCATACACGTGAGTCAGGGAAAGAGACTTTAGCACTACGGTCACTGACAAAGGATAGTGATGGCCACGAAATAGAGAGTGTTAGTCAAGCTAGACCAATGTCTATAATAGTCCTAGATGAGGGACGAATAGGATTATAGTGAAATTTTAGAATTCTTCAAAATATGAATCAATTAATTGATTGGTCTTAATAGATTAATCCAAATTACATGCAATAAAGATAGAAGATAAACACAAGCACAATAATAAGGAGGGGAGATTAGAAGAAATGGAGAAATCGACCACAAAGATTTTTACGTGGTTCGACAACCTTGCCTACATCCACGCCTCAAGTACACTACTTGAGGATTTCACTAACCTTCTCCTTTAAGGGTGGAGAAGAAACCTATTACAACCCCTGATCTCTTTCACGGGTAGAGATACAACATATGACCTACTTCACAGATGTAGATCTAACCTTAACTTACGAGCACCAAGAAAACACCTTTCTTGACTTTCATTACAGTTACACCAACCCTTTACAACTATCTCAATGATTTAAAGAAGTAAGTTTGATGTTACCAAAAACACTCGCGTCTTGATGTTGAAATGGCTGTGTCGCGTTCTTGAAGTTCCTCTCTTTGGTCGGCTCTTTAGTGAAGTGTAGATCTTCCAATGATGAACAACCAAGAGTGGGAGAAGAAATTTCTAGGCTAAAGAAAGATTTTTTCCTATAGGTGTAGGTTTAGCTTAGAGAGATCTGTAATTACATTCAATGTGAGATTTAGATGCTCAATTGATTTTCTTATAAATTCTTCAAATGTGATTGAGAGAGAGAGAGAGATTTTCAAGAGCTTAGTTTGATTTTCCTAGATTTGAAGAAAAACCGTCAAAAATCTTGAGAAGAAAGGGGGTTTCTTTGATTTTACTTTGTCTAATCTTTTCTAGTATTTCTTGGGCTTAATGATAAATGCTAAAAATTGCATTTATATCATAATATTATTGAGCATTATCACATTTATTTGGTTTTTATTTCCACTATTTATACATTTATTTGAGTTTTATTTAATTAAGATTGATTTACAGATATTTTAGTTTCAGATAATTAAAATAAGCGGATTTAATAGAGTTAGTCCCCGAGCAAAATCCCGAGTTGAATTGTGAGCTGAAGCCAAGCCGAGTCAACAAATTGAGTGGAAGTTGAGTCCAATAACAGTGCCGTTGGAGCAGATGAATTGATTGCAAAGAGGGTTGAGAATTGCACAAGGAAAGAAACACCATGGAGAAGATCTTGTGCTCAAACATAGGAATGGAAAGTCAACTGGAAATTCAATTGGTGGGTGAGAGAGCCATTACCCTTGCTGAGATTTTGTTCTTTTATTAAAAGGAGAAGCATGAAAAAGGAAAGGGGGGGTGCTGGCAGCAAGATTTAGAAGAAGAGTAAAGATTTTTTGACTGTTGGGACTCTAGGATCTTCTCTACAAATGGAAATCTCTCCCTTTGGAGAGGGGGGCATCAATGAGCAGCAAGATCGGTTGGGTGTGTGGTCTTTTCCTTTGGTGACGAAAAGGGCTAGATCGTTTTGGGAGCTTAAGAGCAGGTGTGCAACCAACGGAAGGACCAAGCAGCTGCATGACAGGCACTGGCGTTGGTGGACAGCGGAATCAGCGACATACTGTTTTCCTCTCTTCTCTGTTTGATTTCAGGTAGAGAGTTTGATTTATTCTTTTATGATTTATTTTCTTTAGTTATGCTTTGTCGTGGTTTAAGATTACTTAGCACTTTTATTTTAATTAAGTTCTTCAATGGTTTGCTATTCATTTAATTCTTTTTATTTGAAGTTTAGTTGATTGCCTTAGTGTCTTTTATCATAATGACCGGCTAAATTTCTAAATAAGGTGAAGGGTGAAGTTCAATTATTTATAGGTTATTTTTAAATCAACGCCTATAATATTAATGTGAGTTTCATTTAATTGAATGGTTTAATATATCTCAAATATTTATTATAAATCTAAATATTTTCCTTAATTTATTGTAGTTTTCGAACATATTAAATACTTCGATAAATGTATGGTATTTGTAATAAACTTTCAAGGACCTATCCATGTCTAAATATTTTTCTTGATTTATTTTGATTTCCGAATACAGTAAATACTTGACGAATCCCTGTGACATATGATATGTAATTAATATTTCTTAACCATCAATTATTCGAACAAATTATATACAAATTATTAATGATTTAACTGTCCAATATTCTGGTTCAATAAAATCGTCATTCGAATTGAACTGAGACAAGTTGGTGAAAATGCCTTATGAATTATTAAATGGATCTCTAAACTTTAGTGTATTTTTTTATTGATTTAAATTGTCACCATCTTTGCTCCATACTTAGTGTGGAAATTATAAAAATCCAATTTTAATTTTTTTTCTTTTTAAATAGTATTCTTAATACCTTTAGTCCCTGTGGATTCGAGCTCGGACTCACCGAGTAATTATTAATTCGCTACCTGCGCTTGGGTTTACACTTTTAAAGTGGCAGCAGGTTTTTGGCACCATTGCCGCGGAATTATAACGGTTTTACGAACACACAAAAAAAATTCAAACATTCAATATATATATATATATATATATATATATATATATATATATATATATATATATATATATATATATATATATAGAAATTAAATTAAATTTAAAAAAAAAAGTTAGTTCTTTAAATTCTTTTTCTTGTCTTCTTGTTTAGGTGATTTTATTTTGAATTCTTGCGCATCTGGTAAATTTGTTCGTTATCTTTTTTTTTTCTTTTTCTTTTTTGTTATTTTAGTTACATCTTTTTCTTTGTTGGATGTCCTCATGGCAACGGGACGAAACAAATCACCTTAAAAACATTGATTTTATTGCTAAAGACTTGTCTGAGAACTTGTTTGAAGAATACGAATACTCATTTTCATCATTCAGAATGTTTGAACATGAGAGTGATCATGAGAAAAACGATGGTATCCCACAAATGAAAACGTTGCTTGATTATTTGCAACCGGCCAGATCAAGTTCTCCATCTTGTATTATTTTTCCTAATAATCATGGTGCTTTTGATTTAAAACCAGGGGTGATTCAATTACTTTCCAAGTATCATGGTTTGGATTTAGAGAACTCTTACATACATCTAAAAGAATTTGAAGAGGTTTGTGCTACTTTGAATAAGCAAAATGTTAATATTGATGTAGTAAGGTTGAAATTGTTCCCCTTCTCTTTAAAAGAGAGTAAAAAGTTGGCTAAATTCTCTAAGACCAAGATTCATATGCACTTGGCAAGAAATGCAACGAGAATTCTTGAAAAAATTCTTCTGTACCCACAAGACTAATACACTTAGAAGAAAAATCATGAATTTCAAACAAAAAGAATGTGAAACGTTCTTCCAATGTTGGGAACTTTACAAAGAATTATTGCAATCTTGCCCACATCATGGCTATGAAATTTGGCGCACTATCAACTTTTTCCTATGATGGTCTAAATTCTAATATCGCCAATACGTAGAAATGATGTGTAATGGTGAATTTCTAAGTAAAGACCCTGAGGAAGCTTGGGATTATTTTGACCATCTAGCTAAAATTGCCCAATCTTGGGATGATACTGATGGATCTGATAGGGTACAAAGACCAAACCTAGCGTCATGATAAATGGGGGTATGTACCTCTTTAAAGAAGAAGATGATGTTAATGCCACATTAGCCAATTTGACCAGAAAGGTAGAGGCCATCGAACTTGGGAAAATACACTCAATTAAGGCCACTGAAAAAAAAGAGGATGTATGTGGGATATGTGAGACTATTGGACACCAAACTCAGGATTGTCCGACAATCTCAGCTTTCAAAGAAGTGTTATACAGTCAAACAAATGCCATAAACACCTACTAAAGGCCTTTTTCTTCACCTTACTCCGAAACATATAACCCTTGTTGGAGGAATCATCCGAACTTTAGTTGTAGAAATGATCCCAATAGAAATAACCATGCCCCTTAAGGGCCTTCTACTTCTAATCCTTATGTGCCTCAACATAAGAAGACCCTTGAGGAAACTTTGAATGCATTCATGCAAAGTCAATCAGTCTTTAATAATCAGATAATGCAAGACGTGAGTGAATTAAATAATTTTATGAACAAGTCTACCTCCATGTCCAACAATCAAGAAATGGGCAGGTTCCTTGCTCAACCTCAACCAAATCCTAGAAGTCAATTTAAGGGAAATAATTCAAATTCTTCTAATTCACACCAAGAACACTCAAAGTCCATCACCACTCTATGAAATGGAAAAATAATTGATAAAAGTATTCCGACGAAGGTTAGCAAACCCGAGGAACTTTCAAACTCAAAGAGTGATGATGGGCCTAACGAGTCTGAGCCTAATGTGGTTTCGCAACATCCAATCTTGCCCCTTTTCCCCAAAGGTCACAGCCTCCTAAAAAATCAGTGAACAAAGCCGACATTTTTGAAAATTTTAAACAGGTCAAAATCAATATTCCTTTGTTGGATGCTATTAAAAAAATACCGTCATATGCTAAATTTTTAAAAGATTTATGTACAGTAAAGTATAATCTAAATGTACAAAAGAAAGCATTCTTGACGGAACAAGTGAGTGCTATCCTGTGCTCAAGTGCCAAAACTTGAGTTAAAACCTTTACCCACTAAACTCAAGTATGCATTCTTAGGTCCAGCAGAGACATTACCGGTGGTCATTTCCTCAAAATCAAATAAAATTGAGGAAGAAAAATTAATCGGTGTTCTTAAAGAACATAAAGGTGCAATAGGATGGACGATAGCTGATATCAAGGGAATCAATCCCTCAATTTGTACCCATAGGATTTATTTGGAGGACAATTCTAAACCCTCTCGAGAATTACAACGTAGGTTGAATCCTAATATGAAAGAGGTTGTTAGAGCAGAGGTCATAAAGCTTTTGGATGTAGGAATTATATACCCAATATCTGACAGTACTTGGGTTAGTCCTGTTCAAGTGGTACCTAAGAAATCTAGGGTAATCGTAGTTAAGAATGCCAATGATAAATTAATCCCAACTAGAGTCACAACGGTTGGCGCATTTGCATTGACTATAGGAAACTGAACTCAGTGACTATGAAAGACCATTTCCCTTTACCATTCATGGACCAAATTCTAGAAAGGGTAACTGGCCACAAATTCTATTGTTTCCTAGATGGTTATTCTGAGTATAACCAAATAGAGACTGCACTTGAAGACCAAGAAAAGACCACCTTTACATGTCCATTTGGAACTTTTTGCTACATTCCAGAGATGCATGTTGAGCATATTTAGTGACATGGTAGAGCATTTCCTTGAGGTCTTTATGGATGATTTTTCTGTTTTTGGCAATTCTTTTGATGAGTGTTTGAATAATTTGAAAATGGTGTTTGAATAGATGTGAGGAGAAAAACCTCATGTTGAATTGGGAGAAGTGTCATTTCATAGTCTCAAAAGGGATCGTGCTTGGTCACATTGTCTCCTCCCAAGGAATTAAAGTGGACAGAGCCAAAATCGTTTGATAGCTAATCTGCCCACCCCTAAGACTGTTAAAAACATTAGATCTTTTTTGGGTCATGCATGTCACGCCCCGATACGAAAGGTAAGCCCAGAACGAGACAAATTTTTTTTTTTTATAGGTAAGATAACATTCAAGCATTCTAACTGTGCCGGATCAACAGTTAGGCTCAAATGTCACACATGATCCCAACATGTGGACATGATCCCAACATGTGGACTCAAACATATACATAAGTCCCTCCCAAGAGACACAAACAATAACACATACATGATCACATAATACCAACACTGAATTATTATTTCAAAACCATCATCAAAGTAACAACAGAAACGTAATAATTTTCAGTACATCACATTTAAACAAAACAAGTACCACACCCGGTACTTTACAAAAGAAAATGGTTCCAAGAACCAGAAAGCAAAAACAAGGGTATTCCCCTCAGTGGGAATCCCAAAGTAACGCCGCAGCTTATCCACCCTAAGCTTGAAATAGAGGGTTCACCTCCTCGGGTTCATCTCCTGAAAGGTGAGTGGGGTGAGCTAATTAGCCTAGTAAAGGAAATATAACAGTGCAGTTTAAGTAAACAAAAGGTTAGCACAATAATCAATAGTTGCAATAATATCTCATGCTTGATAACATATTCTCAACATCAAGTAACATATTATCAACAATCTCATAATTCATCATTCCTCCCAATACTGCTGTCATTCAATGTAACCCCCTAGATACTATACTGACACCAATAGTATTAATTCTCAACACGGTCAAAATACCTCATTGCAAGTACATCTCCGATATACACCTCAAAACCGGTACTGACACACCTTGCCAATCACTGTCGACCCACCTGGTCCAGTAGACGTAACTGACACCCTCGGTGATGGTTTAATAGTAAAAGGTACGTGTGAAGCAGTATAACTCATAATCAATCCCATAAGTATTTATAATCACCATAAGCACTTCTTACAACAGTGCATCATGTCTAGGCACATGGCTGGGTTCATCAACATGAAACCACTCATTGCTCAAGATGCATTTCAAATAACAAAACCTGTTTATACCTACTGGAAGGTTAAGTTCCCTCACCGTATGTGTGGTATCGCGGTCTCTGTTCAAACAAACAAACAAGTGCACAATCAATATAGGTAGCATCAATGCACACATACAAGCAGTATTTCGAAATCATACTCGTTTTCCCAAAAATATCCAAGGTACATGGAATTGAGTCTCTTATTTGGTTTCTATCCCTTTTAAATTACAATAATCCACAAGATAGTAAATAAAAAGGGTGTTCAGTTCAAAACTCATATTGCCTTCTGGGCATTGACCAGATTGACTTATTGAGTTAGGTTTAGATACTGTGGGTCACTTCTCGGTTGTCTTCTGGATAGGACCAGATCTGACATTTTGAGTAAGGTTTCGAGGTCACTCAGTGCCCGACAAATATAGCGTCGACCTGAAAGTGAGATCACTCAGTGCCCGACCAATAGAGTCGGCCTGGAAGTGAATACAATAGTATATACACTATAATAATAAGAGAAGAGGGTTAGTATAATTTTAATTTAACAATGGGGTACTAACATCACACGCAATCCAAACAATAGCATTTTACACTTAAAAACTGGGTCCCTCAGAACAAGCCTCGGAACCAGGCACTGTGGTTTCGGATCATCCGAACCACACCTAAATTAGTCACTGACCTCGGATCTTGGGTCTGACTTCGGATCATCCGAAGTCCTTCCGAACCGAAAATATCTGAAAAACTAGTATCGGTGGGTCTGTTAGTCTCGGAACATCCGAAGTGAGGCTCGGATCGTCCAACTGGGGTTTGGTCCTTCCGAACTCTACTCGGAACATCCAGGCGAGTCAAGCTAGCCTCCGGCGTCTCTGGGATTCGGGTGAAGCTTGGAACGTCCGAGGGGTCCTCTCAGACCATCTGAAGGGTGTGACCCTCGGACCGTCCGAAGATCGACTCTCGGACAATCCGAGAGTCGTCTTCCTCCACTGTCTGCACTAGCAGACAGTGACGATAGACACACTGTGAAATACGAATCTGAAAACAGTGGGTTTCCCGGATTCGGTTTCCACATCTAGCCGGTCCAATGGACTCCTATGAGAGCCCTTTTTCCATAGGGAATGGTTTGGAGCTTTGAACTTAGCAGGCCACTGGATTTTAACACTGAAAGCTCACGGGTACAAGAGAACCCATGGTTTTTTTCTTAAATTTCAAAATGGTTTTACTCACTCAAAACAGGGCCAAAACTGGTTTTTCTTGATTTTAAACTGACTGGAATTGAAAGAGGAACAGAGTGGTTATCTTCACTAGAGTTCCTGGGCTGAAAATCTGGATTTTGGAAAAACTTCCTTCTTAAGCTACGGGTGATGAAACTGGGAAGAAACAGAGGTTTGGCTGGGTGGAGGGTTGCTGGATTTCACCGCTGAGAGGGAGACTGTGAGAGAGAAGAAAGTTTGAGGGAATGATCAGCTGCAGGGAGGGCTGGATTTATAGAGTTTTGGCAGAAAGAAGTGGCCGTTGAGCCACTGCATGCAGGTGCCGCTGACGTTTACAACAGTAACAGGGGTGTTTTGGGTTGGTTGCAAATAAGTCCTCTAACGGTTCCCTTTTGCAAATAAGTCCTTTATTTGATGAAAATTCGATTTTTAACTAGACATAAGATTTTGAAAACTCAAAAACTTAATCCAACCTAACAGATAGGTTGGGTTTTGAAAACCTTAATCACCATAAAAATTTTGAGATTTAAAATTCACTAAAACCCATTGATTTTGTAATACCCTGCCCCAGATTAGGCGTGTTTTAGCTTGTTAATCCTGTTTAACCGGTAAATCTCGAGGATTATGGTTAGGGCTTCGAGGGAAGCCCAGTCATGGCCCAATCCGAGCTCGTGAGCTCAGTGATCCAGCTCGTCGAGCTAGATGGGCATTTTGGTAATTTACCGCTTTTAGTTATTATTTTATAAATATTGTTGATATGTGTATAATATCGGTGGATAATATTCTCCTTAATAAAGGATTTACATTTCTGATTTTAGAATGAATTTATTTTCAGAAAATGATATTTAAATCCCGCCCGTCAAAACCCCGAAAGGGAGTTTTAATTATTTTAAATAATTTCAGAAAAAAGATAAATTTTGAAAATGGTATTTAATGTTAGACCATTTTAAGAATGGTCTAGTTATTTCATTTCACTTCAAAATAAGATTTACAAATTGTTTATTTCAACAATTGTTTATTTAAGTAAATAGTGTAAATTTATGATTTTTATTTAAATAAATGATTTTCAGCAAGAGATAAATTCTGAAATTTTTATGATGACCAAGGTTTTCAAAACCCAACTCATCTGTAAGGTTGGATCAAGTTTTCGAGTTCTTAAATTATTGCTTTTAGTTTTAAAATCAATTTTTATTAAAACTGGGGCTTATCTGCAATATGGAAACTGTTGAAGGACTGATCTGCAACAGCAGAGATCCTGCGCACGGCATGCAGGCGCGTGCACTGGCGGTTCGGCCGAATTTCGGCCAAATAATGGTTTTTCCTTCATCACGTCCCATCGTCCCAGCGGGTTTTCGGCATCTCTCCCCGGTTGAAACCTATAAATTCAGGCCTCTTTCAATCGTTTGAACTCCCACAGATTTCTTCTCTTCTCTCTGTCTCTGAAACCCAGCCGACCGACCCCTTTGTTCCTTCTCTGTTTATCAGTCACCGTAAGCTTATAGGGAGCTTTTCAAAAATTCGAATTTCAGCCCAGGAACCGAAGCAAAGGTATCCATTGCTTTCCTTTTTAAATTCTAACCGGTTTTGAATCCATAAAATCATCTTTTGGCCCTGTTTTGATTGAGAAAAACCAGTTTTAAAATATAAGGAAAACCATGGGTTTCATGTACCCGTGAGGATTTACTGTTTAAATCCGTTGGCCCAGAGAGCTTCAAGGCTCCAAACTATTCCCTATGGAAAGAGGACTCCCTAAGGAATCCATCAGACCAGACAGATATAAAAATCGAATCCGAGAAGCCTTCCCTTTTCGGAATCGTATTTCACTGTGCATCCGCCGTCACTGTCTGCTGGTACAGACAGTTGAGGAAGACGACTCTCGGAAGGTCCGAGAGCCGTTCTTCGGACTGTCCGAGCCAAGACCCTCGGACGTTCCGAGCTTCACCCGAAGCCCAGTTACGCCCGAGGCGAGCCAGACCCCTTTCGGAAGCACAGAACCAGGCTTGGAAGGACCGAACCCATTCGGACGTTCCGAACTCAGACTTCGGACGTTCCGAGCTTTGCAGACCCACCGAGACTTATTTCGGATTTTAACCGGTAAAAAAAAAAAAATCAGTCGCGTTCCGAGCCTACCCTTCGGGTCTGGGCGTGACAGATTTAAATAAAAATCATAATTTAATACTATTTACTTAATTAAACAAATGTTAAATAAAATGATTTAAAATCCTCCTTTTTGGGGTTCGAAGAATAACTAGACCATACTTAAAATGATCTAACATAAATACTTGTTTCAAAATTTATTTCATTTCCAAAACTATTTAAAATAATTATTTCTCCCTTTCGGGGTTTTGACGGGCGGTTTTAAATACCATTTTCTAAAAATAAAATTATTTTAAAATCAGAAATACAAATCCTTAATTTAGGAGAATATTATCAGCCAATAATAATCACATAACAACATAATTTATAAAATAATAACTATAAGGGGTAAATTACCAAATTGCCCCTACAACTGGACGAGTTGGATCACTGAGCATTCGAGCTCGGATTGGGCCACACCTGGGCTTCTCTCAAAGCCCTAACCGTAATCTTCGAGATTAGCTGGTCAAGCTAGATTATTAAGCTAAACGACGCCTAATTTGGGTCAGGGTATTATAATGCAGGATTCTATAGAAGCTTTATTAAAAAAATTAGTGCAATATCCAGACCATTGTGTAACCTTCTGTCAAAGGACATCCCCTTTGAGTGGACTGAAGCGTGACAAGATGCTTTTCCAAAGCTGAAGGGCATGTTAACTTCTGCTCCTATTATGCAACCACCTGGTTGGAATTTGCCCTTTGAGATTAGGTGTGATGCCAATGATTATGCAGTTGGGGCCGTGATAGGGCAACGCAAGGACAAAAAGCCTCATGTCATTTATTATGCGAGCAGAACATTGAACAATGCTCAAATGAACTATTCCACTACAGAAAAAGAAGTCCTTGCGGTAGTCTTTGCCTTAGAGAAAAATTTCGGTCTTATTTGATTGAATCCCAAATTATAATCTTCACTGGTCATGAGGCTTTAAAATACCTTTTAACTAAGAAGGATGCAAAGCCCAGATTACTTAGGTGGATCCTCATGCTTCAAGGGTTTGACTTAGTAATTAAAGATAAAAAAGGAGTAGAGAATGTGGTGGCTGATCACTTATCCAGGCTTATATTTTCTGATTCCTTGGAGACAATGCCAATCAAGGACACGTTCCCAAATGAGCAAGTTTTTAGTGTCTCCCAATTACCTTAGTATGCTGACATTGCTAATTTTTTGTTACAGGTGAACTTCCAACCCAGTGGCCCCAACAAGATAAAAAGAAATTTTTGGTCGAAGTGAAAAAGTTCTTTTGGGACAATCCATACCTTTTTACATATTGTCCCAACCAAATAATCAGGAGATGCGTGCCTAATAGTAAAATTCAAAGTGTCATTGATGAGCACAGAAATATGACAATTTTACCCTTGATTATTGGATTAGTTAGCTATTGAATTTTATTTGTTTTGTATTATTAATGTAATATATTGTATACTTAAATTATACTTCTTAATATCTCATTTTATTTAATTTGGTGTAATAGTGTATTTTTTAGAGACAAGAGAAGTGCAGCAAGAAAACTTAAAAACGAGATTTATTTCATGTGCTATGTAAAAAGATGGAGGCGGACACAAGAAGCAGCCGATGAATCAAGAAAAATACAATAGGTTGCCAAGGCCAAAATCAGCCAACACTCCAGCTGTACCAAGCCATTGCAGACAACAAGTGAAGTTAATAGAATAAGCTAGAAGCATTGCTGCGGGTCAGTTTTCATACAGCAGCCAACCCAGAGAAATCAAAGAATAATATGGACCAAACCAAATTCAAGCCATCACTGCTCTGTAACAAGATTGTGGCAAGAGAAGAAAACCGACTGATTCAAAAGAGAGATAAATGGGTCTACTGTATTCCCGAGCATTGTAAAAGAAAAGCAGAAAATAGAAATTTTAAAAAATATGTTGCTGTTAAGATTCCAGCCCATGCACATTGGTGTATAGGAATGAAAGATAGAAAGGAGATCACGATAGGAATGAATGAAAATAGAAGGAAGAAACAGAGGACGGTGGACACACGATATATCTTTCCTATCTCATGCCACCCACACTCTTATTTAAAGAGGAGAACCCAGTCGCACAAAGGACTGGACAGAACAGTGAAGAAGAAAGGACAGAGGCGTGAGTTGCATTGTCTCGGGATCTCCGACGATGGCTCGGGTTTTATTTTTCTATCTATTTTGTTTTAATTTTATGATGTCTAGCTAATTTCTTGTACTAAGGTTGAGGATGAAACCCCATTAGTGAAATAATTCTTCTTTTATTTATTTAATTCCAAATTATGTGTGTTTGATTATTTATGATTTTGGCTTCATCAAATTAATAGATGTTAATTATTTTTACCATCAATGCCATGTATTTTTTGTTTTAATTTAATATCTAATTAATGCTTGGTTTTTAATTAAATAAAAGTAAACCCTTTGATTCATTGTTTTCTTTTATTTTAATTTAAATACATTGGATGCTTAGATTAATACTTTGATCTATTGTCTTTGAATTAAGATATGATACATTGAATGCTTAGAAATTACATTTTTAAAAGCAAAGGAAAATCTGAATTTTGAACACCATATTAAAGAACTTAAATGTTTAAATATCTTAAATTGGGAATTAATAAATAAATAATTAAAAGATTATAGATTTAATGGTGGTGGAATCCGATACCTTAGTAATTTCTCTCACTTGATTCAATCTCTATTTAGTTGTTTTATTTTAATTTTGCATGTTTAATTCAACCATCCTCCATAAAAAATGTTAACTAGGTTAAGGTTAAATTTTTAAACTTTTTAATTTGTTTCTCGTTCATTCTAAATCAAGTCCCTTTGGGTTCGACCTCCCACTTGCATATCTCTATACTTCAATTTGATTCGTGCGCTTGCGAGCAATTATAAATTTAAAATTTGCACAACAGTCATCTCCTTTTGTCACTCAGATGCATGTGGTGGTCACTTTTCTGCCATGAAAACCACTGCAAAAATCTCACATTGTGGTTTCTATTGGCCCACTATTTCAAGGACGCTCATGAATTCTATAAAACGTGTGACCATTGTCAAAAGTTGGGAGGGATCACCCGTCGAAATATGATGCCACTGTTGGGGAATCCATTTGATGGGACTTTTTCCCCCCTCTTTTGGATATCTTCATATCCTATTAACTGTTGATTATGTGTCCAAATGGATCGAAGCAGTTCTATGCAGAAATAATGATCATAATATTGTTTTAAAAGAAAATGTCTTACCTAGATTTGGAACACCTCGACCATTATTAGTAATGGGGGTACACATTTTTGTAACAAACCTTTTGAGGCCTTGATGAGCAAATATGGAATTACTTATAAAGTTAGTACCCCTTATCACCCACAAATAAGTGGACAAGTCGAGGTATCCAATCGGGAAATTAAAAATATTTTGGAAAAGACGGTCAACGCAGATCGCAAAGATTGGTCTTTATGACTAACTGTTGTACTTTGGGCTTATCGCACTGCCTTTAAAACTCCGATTGGTATGTCACCTTATAGACTTGTCTTTGGAAAGGCTTGTCACTTGCCTATGGAATTGGAACATAAAGCGTATTGGGCAATAAAGAAATTTAATTTTAACTTGGATGATTCTAGCTCTCTTCGTAAGCTTCAACATAACGAATTGAAGGAAATTCGAAATGAAGCTTATGAAAATACTCGAATATATAAGAAGAAAATGAAAATATTTCATGACAAAAATATCATTCGGAAATCATTTGAGCCTTCACAGAAAGTTCTTTTGTATAATTCAAGGCTACACTTGTTTCCCGGTAAGCTTCGATCTCGATGGTCTGGCCCATTTATTGTAAAGACCGTTTATCCTTATGGGGCCGTCGAGATAGAAAATCCAAATAATGGTAATATTTTTAAGGTAAATGGTCAACGATTAAAACCATTTTTGGAACATTTTGTACTAGAGGTTGAGTCCACCGCTCGAGAAGATCTTGTTTATCAAAATTAGCACTATTCAATGAGTGTATTTAGGCTTGTTTTTCTTTTACCTTCATTTTTGTGTTTTGTTAGCGACATCCTCATGTGTGCACTCATCAATTTCAGGTGTCTCCTACTCTCTCACATTATTTTTTATTGATTATTGTGTCCTTAAATGTTGTTCTCGTTATACACTCTTTGTATTCAAGTAATTTTGACATTGAGGACAATGTCCCATTCAGGTTGAAGGTAGGAGCTTAGTTGTTAAAAAAAAAAAAGAACAAAAGCTAGGTTAAAAATGTGTTGTTCTTAAATATATATATAAAAAAAAATTATTTTTTTTGACAGTTTTCTAAAATTTGAAATTGTTTTTTCAGTTAGATAATAATTCTCCTCTACAATGATGAATTCGATTTTTCATATTTTTATTCTGAGAAAAATGAGGGGATTATTGTTTAATCAATTTTTTATTTTTTATTTTTAAAAAAAAGAAGACGAGGGATTCATTTTTTTAAATGATGGAAATTTTTTACTTTTGGTTGCTCGAGGACTAGCAACATGCTGGTTGGGGGGTGTGATAAATGCTAAAAATTGCATTTATATCTTAATATTATTGAGCATTATCACATTTATTTTGTTTTTATTTCCACAATTTATACATTTATTTGAGTTTTATTTAATTAAGATTGATTTACATATATTTTACTTTCAGATAATTAAAATAAGCGGATTTAATAGAGTTAGTCCCTGAGCCAAATCCCGAGTCGAATTGTGAGCCGATGCTGAGCCGAGTCAACAAATGGAGTGAAAGCTGAGTCCAATAAGAGTGTCGTTGGAGCAGATGAATTGATTGCAAAGAGGACTGAGAATTGCACAAGGAAAGAAACAACATGGAGAAGATCTTGTGCTGAAACATAGGAATGGAAAGTCAGCTGGAAATTCAATTGGTGGGTGAGAGAGCCGTTGCCATTGCTGAGATTTTGTTCTTTTACAAAAAGGAGAAGCATGAAAAAGGAAAGGGGGGTGCTGGCAGCAAGATTTAGAAGAAGAGTAAAGATTTTTTTACCGTTGGGACTCTGGGATCTTCTTTACAAATGGGAATCTCTCGCTTTGGAGAGGGGGGCATCGATGAGTAGCAAAATGGACTCTTTGGTTTCCTTTCTCTTTCATTTCCTTTTCTTATTCTCTATTTACAAGATCGGTTGGGTGTGTGGTCTTCTCCTTTGCTGAAGAAAAGGGCTGGACCGTTTTGGGAGCTTAAGAGCAGGTGTGCAACCAACGGAAGGACCAAGCAGCTGTGTGACAGGCACTGGCGTTGGTGGGCGGCAGAATCAGCAGCATACTGTTTTCCTCTCTTGGCTGTTTGATTTCAGCCAGAGAGTTTAATTTATTCTTTTATGATTTATTTTCTTTAGTTATGCTCTATCGTGGTTTAAGATTACTTAGCACTTTTATTTTAATTAAGTTCTTCAATGGTTTTTTATTCGTTTGAT
Source organism: Chimonanthus praecox (assembly GCA_022113865.1). Taxonomy (NCBI): domain Eukaryota; kingdom Viridiplantae; phylum Streptophyta; class Magnoliopsida; order Laurales; family Calycanthaceae; genus Chimonanthus; species Chimonanthus praecox. The sequence goes on from CM039094.1 coordinate 34,852,010, forward strand.
TTTCTAAAAACATTGTTTTAATTCTTTTTATTTGAAGTTTAGTTGATTGCCTTAATGTCTTTTATCATAATGTCCGGCTAAATTTCTAAATAAGGTGAAAGGTGAAGTTTAATTATTTATAGGTTATTTTTAAATCAACACCTGTGATATTAATGTGAGTTTCATTTAATTGAATGGTTTAATATATCTCAAATATTTATTATAAATCTAAATATTTTTCTTGATTTATTGTAGTTTTCGAACACATTAAATACTTGGATAAATGTATGGTATTTGTAATAAACTTTCAAGGATCTATCCATGTCTAAATATTTTCCTTCATTTATTGTGATTTCCGAATACAGTAAATACTTGACGAATCCCTGTGACATGTGATATGTAATTAATATTTCTTAACCATCAATTATTCGAACAAATTATATGCAAATTATTAATGATTTAACTGTCCAATATTCCGGTTCTATAGAATCGTCATTCGAATTGAACTGAGACAAGTTGGTGAAAATGCCTTATGAATTATTAAACGGATCCCTGAACCCTAGTGCATTTTTTTATTGATTTAAATTCATCACCATGTTTGCTCCATACTTAGTGTGGAAATTATAAAAATCCAATTTTAATTCTTTTTTTTTTAAATAGTGTTCTTAATACCTTCAGTCCATGTGGATTCGACCTCAGACTCACCGAGTAATTATTACTTCACTATCTGCGCTTGGGCTTACACTTTTAAAGTGGCAGCACTTAAGGGTCCTCCTAAGAATGTTTCTTAATCTTGTATTTAAAGCCCTCTAAAAATATGACTGTTGGAGATTAAAAAAAAAACAGAAGAAACTAGCCGTTAATATAAGTGTTTTCGCTCAGATAGTGGTATATCGACTATTATGTCGTCTGAGTGCCAGTCGATGAAACAATCGACTGATTGATCGTCTGGATCTGTCAGACGCACATTTCAAAATATACACAGTCATGAGATGATCAATTAGACATCGACTTATATATCAATCGATATATTCACTGATACATCGTCTAAACATAGTACAGAGTTTCACAAATTTTCATACAGTCATCAATCGATTGCTACATCGACTGATACATTGTCTGGACATTTAGTTGATCAATCAGTAAATTGATATTGCCAAAAAAATTTTACCTCTTCATTAAAACGGCCATAACTTGAGCTCTTGAACTCGGTTTTGGGAGCTCGCAAATCCTTGTAGACCACATGTGGACCCACGCTTAAAACCTCCCATCTCATGTTGTGACCCGCTTATTCCTTTATCTCACAATCGACATCATCTCAGCAAATCCTTACCCCATTTCCTCTTTCCTTCCCTAAATTCATTGTTGTCGTCCCTCTCTCCCAATCAACTTCCTAAATTTCTTCCTGCTTCTAGGTCATGTCCCTTCACCCTTGCAATGACTTTCCCAATTTCACCTCTTTTCCCTCCTGAGATCAAGAACCCATTGTTAGATCCAACAGTGTTTAGGAAACCCCCTTGCATGTCAGATGCGTGGTCAATCTGTTCAACCACTTGTTTTGCCTATGCTCTCTTGGAGTATCAGTTGGTTTCCAAACAAACCAGCATCCGAGCTATTTTTCCTCTATCGGCAGTATTTTTTTGCTGCAACTTTGGTAAGCTCTTGCCCAAACGCTTGATTTAAATTTTTGGGCATTCATTATGTTTCGATAAATCAATTTTCACCAAAAATCGATTTAGCAAAACAAGATTCGAGTGTGGAATTATTTGTTGCCCTTAGAAGACACAACTACCATGTTCTTCTAACTTAAAACAGGCTTCCTATATCCTATGAACACGTCTTCCCATTTTAGGATGCATCCTACAAGTCTACGATTCTAAAGTTTGAATCGCATGATTTACGATTCTAGCCCAAAATAGTACGATTACTTTCACTTCACAATTTTATCTATGGTTTGTATCATTTTACCTGACGATTCGAGTCGACTCGCGAGTCATTCAAGTTTGACAACAGTGCTAAGGAGAATCCGAATGCACTCTAGGATCCCAAGGGGAGGGGCCTATGCACATTTTGGTTGGTTTGAATGTCTAATCTCATGCAATTGGTAGAATTTCGGTGGTTGTGATGAGTATAGAAGCATGATAAAAATGTGCAAGTAAACTATGCTTAGATGATGCATTGTAGTGTAAGCACATTAGATGGATTCTCATGCTTGAATGTTGTACTATATAGCGTGTACATTGGATGAAATTCTTGTGTCTGTGTTATAGAATGGTTATGAATTACGATTGATTTGATCCACCATATGATGGTACATAGGCAGCTGAGAGCATTGTGCTTCAATCCGATCAAACCTGCTTGTATATGTGATATGATTACATAAAATATGATTAGTGTGGCTGGAATTCATTTATGTGTAATGTGGGCGTACGAAAATGAAACCAATGTGCAAATTTCATGTATGTGTAATTACGATTAATGAATTGAGTTCCCATCACAACCCACTGACCACACAACCTGAGTAGTATCGGTGAGAATAATTTATTAAATATCTAAATTTCCATTTTAACGAATAATAAAGTTTCTTTATAACAATATCTGATTTTGAATATGAAAAGAAATTACTGCTCCCGACAGCTCTACTGGTTTATTGGTTTCCTACCGTATTTTGCTTCTTCAAGCTCTAGTAGTGTTTAGGGTGAATTTTTATATTTAGTACAAATCAACTGCACTGACTCTAGAGCAGTTGCTATTGCCTCTTCTTATTTTTAAGATGTTGCACTAATCACCGATGATTTTAGTTGTAGGCTTGGTTTCATAGTCTATTGTTTCACATTTCATTTTACTAAATTTGAGTTGGGTAATTGTTGGTCTTATGATTATCTCATTACTTGAGAAGAAAAAAACATTTTTTTTTCAAATATACTTACTATCTACCGAGACACATGTCTCAGTAGAATTTTGTCCTTCTATTTATAGGGAGAGAGGTATAATTCAATAAACTATACTTCATTTTTTGAATTAATTATAAGTAGGCCTGTAATTGGACCCTGGTCTGGCCTGAATCCTAGAGTCTATCAACGAGCCGGACTTTGGAGTCCGATAAGGACTCGCGGACAGATCCGAAGAGTCCGATAACGACTCGAGCGAGCAGCGGACGATCCACGGACAGTCCGCGAGTCCAATTAATTTTAATGAAAATTTTCAGGGTTTCTTCTGTTCTCATTTGCGATTCCTCTCAGAGACCCACTCTCATACTCGGCCCTCTCTCGATCTCCCTCTCACCGGATCTCTCTTTTCTCCCTCTTTCCATTCTCCTCTCTCTCGCACCTCTCTAGAAATCCGATCGAGACTTCCATTGCCTGCAGCTTCTGCACTCAGATCGAGGCTTCAGCCGATTCCCTCTTGTTGATTCCGGCCTTGTTTGGTAGATCTGCAAATCTAGGTCTCTTTCTCTTTCTGGGTCTCTCTCTATCGGTCACACACACACACACACTCTCTGGGCTTCTCTCTTTGGGTCAACCGAGACTCTACTCACCTCTCTTATTTATTTATTTTCAGGTTGAATCAAACGCACCATTGTCGGAAATTGCTGCTCGATTATCATTCATTGCACCATACAGTAACTTCCTTCTTTCTTCCTTTAAATTTAATTCCTTAATTATTTTCTAAATAAGTCTACTGATATGGGATTTTGGAGTTTGGGTTATATTGATTTTCTGTCTCACCCGGTCTCTCTTCTTTCCTTGTTTTTCTTACAGTAGCTGAACTGCAAAATTTACTGTAGGAAAATTATTATTGTAGGAAAATTATTATTGTAGGAAAATTAGGATGATGATCATGTAGTAAAGTGGTTGTTCAATAATGGACAACCCTTGGCACATTTTAGGTGTTAATGGAATCAATGTCATTTTACAAAGTGATGACGTCTATCAAAGCATCCATTGCAAATTGGCTTGGATTCTAATTCTCATCTTGTGACAAATCTCTACTACAGTTCTATCTTCTTGTCCTTCTATTAGAATTTCTTGATAGTCACAGTTTTCATGGACAGTTTCTTCATTTGTCACAGAGACTTCATTCTGGTTCTGTTATGTTTTGAGGATTTCTCTCACATTGATTTGAGTGTCAAATGATTTTATTATTAATGACATTTTCTTTGGAGGCAGGATTACTTTTGCATATACTGTTTTGTTGCCATGCACATTTCACTCTGCATCATTTCCATTTTTCCCATCAACTAGTATTTGTGGTGTATCATGAGTTAGCCTTGGTGTGCATTGAATTGTACCCTAGGTTGCTATGAAATTGGGCTGTTATCCCCTTGGTCTTTAAGGAAACTTTGAAAATTATTGTTTAGTTTGAAAATGTATGGGCTCCATTCAGGAAGATTGGGTTGAGCACTTGTCTTTCACGTTTGTTTGTATCAGAAGAAGAATAGGGATATCTGATTGAGTACTTGAGACATAATTCAGAAGATTTTTTTAAAGTTAGCCTAATTAACAACCTAAAGTAATATTCAAATCATAAAAGGCACTAACCTGTACAGCTTCAGACACATCCTCAGCCAGCAACTTCAGAATTGGTTGAATAAGTTTTCCAGCTTGAGATATACCATCTTTCTTGGCATTTTCATTGGTGTGAAAGATGGTAGCTTGAGAAATATAAGATATGTTGAAGTCAATGTTCCGGTTTCATTGTGAAGCATTTAGACAAGCATTGATGGCATTCATGTTTGCAATTTCTGAAAGTTTCATTCAGATCTTTTTACTCTCTTAAATTATCATCTCATATCATTTGTTCTGCATGAATTTTTATCACCTTTATTCATTAAGATCTTTTTATTGGGAGACTGGTTTGAATGTGAAAGATTTGTTTTTTCTTTTCTTTTCTTTTTGAGAATTTATAGTAGGAAATGAGCTCTTTTTCATTCAGATTGTAAGTTTGTTTCAGTCATTCATTGATGATCAACGTTGTGCTTGGGTAGGTTTGGTCACACTCGAACATCTCTTACAACTAGAGAGTGAAAAATTGTCAGCACACATTAATTTGCAGTGAGGTGTGTTTGATCCATAAGAATGGCTTGTTTTCAGCCCATTGATCCTTGTTTCATATTTTGGTAGTAAGTTAAAGGGTTTTGTTTTCTTATGATATATGGGCTGTGAATGTGTTTTTTCTGATGTGATTTAATGAATTCACTTATTTATTAAGTAGATAGTTGTGTATTATGGAAGTAATATGAAAATTCATGTGGGTTTCTTTATCGGTTGTTTTGTATATGAATTGTAGGTCAAGGGAGGATAAATTTGGTTTATGGTGGAGGGAGTGAAATGTTTGAGTCTCTCCAAAGGATTTCAAGAAAACTATTGAAATGAAAAAGAAGATAGAGAAGGAGAGCTCCAATTCAGAAATCATTTTATTTGAGTTCAATTTTAATGAATTGTAACATTATTATCATCATATATATGTCCGTCTCATGTAAGTTAAAGATCAATTTAAAAGCAATCTGGACCTCATTTGAAGAAAATGATGTGAATTAAAAATTTCTTCTTTTTTTTTTTCAATAAAAAAATTATCAATTTAAAAGTTTAAATATATCTTATTTTTTCATTAAAATTATTTTGAAGAGGTATTCGATGTGCCTTTCATCCAATATTTTGTTTAAAAACTTAAAAAACTTCAACTGTTTTAGTTAGAGTTAATTTGACTCAACAAAAATTCAAGTTGAGCAATTGAAGAATTATTTTAATTTTTTTAAAATTTAATTAAATTTCTCAACATAATGGAACTATGAAATCAAGTCTTAATTTCAAATTTTCAAATTCTGATTTAGATTTAGAATAAAATAGCTAATTTATTGGGCTCAATTTGATAAATATTAAGATTAAAAATAATAATTTCTGGCCTTGTAGCATATTGGGTTGAAAGCACACAAACGGGCCCTTATTGGGCTGCAGACAGTATGAAATGCTTATTGGGCCGGGCCAGATCCCAGACTACTCGGACCTTCTTTTATCGGGTTGGGTTGCGGACTGCCAATTATATTTTTCGGGCGAGCCGGATCCTGTCGGGCCAAGCCTGACCTAGGTCCATTTACAAGCCTGCACTGAGGCATTTCTATTTATAGGATAAGCTTTATTACTATGGGAATCAAGTTTCATCTCAATGAACATAAGCTACGTCCACCTCTGTACAAAGATAAAAGAGAAGGAATCTTTGTCTGGACCAATGAGATCAAATTAAAAATAGTTTCTAATTATTTTTCTCATTTTAATACATGATATATTTTTTTTTTTTTGGATTTATGTTGTGTTGGAAACTTCAGGCTTGAGAATTTGCTATTTACCTACTTCAAATTTTATTTTTAGCATTTTAAATGAATCTTAAACATGTAAATTATTTATCATTTAATTTTATTGATGCATCTAATACTATCCCTGCAATAAACCAAATTTTGTCTATGATGCTATATTAAAATTATTCTATGAAGTTAAAACTTCCTAACATTATCCATGAGAATAGCTGTAATTTTTATCTTAAAAAGTGTCTCTAAAAACAACTAGGGTTATTCATGGATTAGTTTTATAAAAGCGGAAGCCAACCCCTAGCTCATAGAGCTTTAATGGTTAAAGCTCCAGTGCCAATTTGAGCCCTTTTTAGAGTTAAATGTTTTTGAATTTTTATAAAATAACTATAAAAAAAAAGATTGAGGAGTGAAATTTTTTAATTGCTCTTTTACCTCTTTATTATGATCGCCATTAGTATATTTATATTATTTACAAATGAACACCACACTCACATATGGATAAATAGGCCAAGAAACCCAACAGGCTTTATGGACTTATCCATGAGCCTATGCCAGGGTTACAAATCTCAGTCGTTACAGTGCGTATCAGCTGTACTGGCGAGATATCGACAAATATGGTTGAGATCTCTCCGATTTCGTCTGATACCCATTTAAACAGCTGATATTTGCCCCAAAAAACTTAGGAGAGAGATATATCAGCTGATATCAGCCGATATCTCGGTATCATTGAATTTTTTACCCCTGGCCTAAGGTTACAAATTTAGCTAAATAGGCTTAAAATGAACTTGAGCCTAGCTTGTCAGACTATTATGTATGGCCAAACTTATTTCTTCGCTATAAGGTATGGGCCAAGCTCAACTCAGGCTAGGTTTAGGCCTATAAAAAAGCCTTGTTCTAACCTTAAATTCATCGAATGAGGATCCCCAAGCAAATGGACCCAATATAGCCCTAATAATGTCCCTTATTCACACCCATATACCTACCAATGTTTGTATCCTTACATAATTTGACCTCAATTTGGGTTATTATTTGAAGTCGCATCTACATTTTGTTTGACTCTTCTAATGAAACGCTCATGCACATGATGCAGTGTTGGATGATTTGGTCTGGGCCAAAGCACAACTCACATCAAGCCAACCCGTCTTGGATGGGCAATTTGGTCCAATTCATTGCACAATGGGCCAAGATGAAGTCTAATTTTGGCTGCCCCAACAGCCCAAGATCTAGCCCAGCTCGTCAGGCCCAACAACTCAACTAGGGCCCAAACGTGAATCAACATGGGCGAATCTTGTTTTTTTTTTTTTTTTTAATTAGCATGTCCAAAGATTTTAGAATCGGTTCTAAAGGATCCTTCTTATTTAGTAATTGTCTTCTTTTAGATTTCCAACTTTGTGTAATTCCAAATTTAAAGCATACATGAAGGTCGGTTTTTTTTTATTTTTTTACCATATATACATGTGCCGCCGAATGAGGCAGAGAATGAGATCAATAAAAAAATTATTCTCCTAAGCAGATTTGTTTTAAGGAAGACCCATTCATACTACCGAGTTTTGTAATATATGATTCGAGTCTTGAAGAGTCACAACGTGGAGGGTGATTAGTGATTAGTGATTAATCTCCAACCCAGGTAATCCTAACTCTTCTAATTTTCTGGATTAGTTGAATCAAATTTCTAAGTTGATTAAAGTCGTTAATTCTAACCAAAATTTCTGTATGATTTAATTAACTAGGAACGGTCCAATTCTTGATCCCATAAACTGTTGGGAACAATGTGAACCCAGGCGTTGGCTGACTGGCTTTTTGCTTCTGACACTTATTTATGTTGGTTTGACGTCAGTCAGTGACCAATTTAAAGGGGTTTAATCCCAACCCCAAAATCTGTTTTGAACTAATTTCATTTAAGGTTTTAAAACTGATCTGTGACCAATTTAAAGGGGTTTAATCCCAGCCCCAAAATCCTCACTTTCAACTAATTCTAAGGTTATTTGAGTTTGATTTTACCATTTAAGTTTTGCAAGTCGTGTTAAATTCGTATTGGTTCTTAACTTCCACAATCAGATAAGCGATTGAGTTGGGTGTTCTACCTGACTCAATCTATTTCATGCAATCATTGGATCCATCAAACTCATTCGAGGCCCGATCCAGTTCCAATTCATCAAAATTGGAGAATTGGTTCCCTCTAATCAGAGGTTAGACCGATGGTGGGAAGAGAGGGCCCACTTTGAGTACCATTGTTGCAGGCCTCTACCTTCAAGCACCCACATCTGGAATGACCTCACATCGCATGGACCCCACATGAAGTGCCACTCACGCACGTGTGGGTCCCACAAGGTGTATGCTCAGCCGTTAAAGCAAGAAAGCCAACCCGAAATCGTGTCGAAGAGGCGGAAATCCACTTGCTGGGATTGACCAGAATGGAAGGGAGGCAGCAGGGCCGCTGGCATGATCAATTCTACTGACAGAGTCCAACGATGAGAGAATGGAAGGAAGGAAAGAAATCATGCAAAGAATGAAAGTAAGAAAGAAAATAGAGAAGAAAGGGAGAAAGAATCCCAGAATAAAGAGAAAGGAAAAAAATAGAAAATAAAAAAAGAATGAAGAGAAGAAAAATAAAATATAAAAGGCCGATTAGGAAGAATAGCAGTAGAAGAAAAGCAGAACGGTAGGAGGATAAGAAGAGGATAAATTTTAGTTGTACGGTCCAAATTAATTCATTAGAAAGTTCTTCGAATTTAGTTGAAGCATGTTTTAAAATTTTAGTGTATTTAATTTAATTGATTAAATGTTTTAGAATTTTGCATTTGAACTCCCAATTCCTCGCTCGAATAATTGTTGAGAATGTTTAATTTCTTCTGTGAATTTGATTTGATCAAATTATCCCGTTGAAATTAATCACATCTTTTATTTTTCTTCAGAGTGATCAAGAGATTTGACAGAAGATCCTTTGGATTTCTATAGTCGAGACCTCTATTCAACTTAAAATCTTGGATCAAAATTTTATCCAACTAAAAATTCAAAACAACCCAAAAATATCTACAGCAGTACCACAAGAGATCCTCCCCATGTGAGTCATTGGTTACATAAACTAGAGTTGACATCTACAATTGAACTTTGGCAAACTGCTTCTACAATTCTCATTGTTCATGAAATTGGATTCTCTATCATAGGAGCCAATTGTTTTATCAAATTCTTTATCAAATGCTCCTAAGGCTAGTCTAATGACTGATATGTCTATCAAATTGGTCAAAATTAGATAAATAAAAGGGATTTGCTGAAATGAATTTGATTAGATGGGCTCACAATGGGCTCACCTGGTGAAGTATTCAGTTGGTAGAAATTGGATCTTAATAAGGGTGAGGTGACCCAATGGGATGCCCGGGCCATGTCCATTGAAAATTCTAGATGACCCTCTTTGATGAACAAGATATTTACATAAATGTTCTTCTATACCTTTCAAGAAATTGCAATTCAAATATTTCATATACAAGAGAAAATATTTGTTTCATTTTTTTATTCCAATTTTTCACTAGAATTAATCTTACATGGATAGAAATTGGACATCACTTGTTTCACTCCGTGTTTTAGAAACACACTCCTCTCAGTAATTTAATTCCATATCAACCCTAACTTTTACTGGTACAGTTCAATTATTTTTAAAATCTTTTGAAAATTCAAATCTTCAAAAATTGTTAACGACTCATGATCTGAAAGAGTTGGAACAATCGACCCGTAATAGCTCCCAAAAGATTTGTATCTTATTAAGTTAGGTTGTTAAACTATTCTTTTACTTAGACATTTTTATGAAAATTCGATTATTAACTTTTATATTTTTTGTATTTTGTATTTGACATTATACATTTTATAGTTATTTGCATAATATTATATTCTTAACATATCAATTATACATTAAATGATTAATTAATTAATTAATATATGATATCATACTGCTGTCACACAATTGATCGAATGTGGCCGTTGTTAAACCTGATTTGTACTCTTTCTAAACACAACCTTGTCCTCTTATCCACAACTTGGTTTTTTAAATATTGTTTTCACCGACAACCAGAGGACAAAAAGACGTGCTCCCACCACCAAGGCCGATTGTTTATGGGCCATGCCTTCTGGGCTTTTGTAGTGACCCTACCTAGAGTAACGGGTTAATAGTAGTGGGTAGAAGCAGTTTAGAAATTAATATTGTTTATGCTAGTGTGTTATTTAATTTTATTAAAATTATTTTGGAAAACATACTTTAAACTTAAGAATTGAACAATATGCTCTGATTGTACAAACCTTCTCTTCAATTAGAAATTCACAAGATTATCCCTTTCAAAGTTAAAATTCAAATTAATAGAAAATTGAATCATCAAATTAGAAATTCCTATTAAATTTAAAATAAATTATTCAATTAAAGAACTGATTACACGTTTCCTCTAAGTTATGTTTGTAGTTTTCGAAAATGACAATCCTATCCTTGCCTTGAAATACCATGGTCGAAACTATCTAAATCACTACTCTCGGATTTCTCTCAAAATCCCTCTAAAATCTTGCCGACTTATCCACCTTCCTTTAAAAACCCATGCCCGTGTACATAAGAGCCTCATAAAGGAAATCCAATCTTTCACCATCGTTTCTCATATCTTTCTCTCCTTCATCGTCTTCCAAACAACAAACAATCTCCCTCTCACGCGAAGCCTTCACATCCAGTCTTTTATCGCCCCAGCCTCCTTCATCGTTTCAACCAAGCAAGTAAGTATAGTTTTCTTTTGTTTATTATTACCACCCACCTTCTATGATTACATAAAAAGAGATCTTTCGTACAGTTTTCAATAAGTGACGGGCAAAATCTTGGTTTTAACATAACTTCCATCAACCTAATTTCAAATCCAGCCCCGGACTCGAATTCGAGGAAGACAAATAGGATTTTGAAAATTACACGCAACTGGGAATAATCTGGTTATTACATGTTGTTGGAGATTATTACATGTTGAGTATGGCATTTTCATATTAATGGGTATAGGAGTATTAAATTGTGGTTGTGGTCGTGCCATATGTGGCCCGAGCCTATTTGAGAGGCTGTAAGGGATCTTATGGCAGACAGGTAACCCTATGGGCTGTGTCCATTTGAGGGACTACACTGGAACTGGTTATCTATGAGTTATCGTGTACTCATGGGGATTGAGAATATATATATATAGAATATGTTATGTTGTTTATGTCCCTTGAGAATATGATATGTGATATACCGTTATACATGATGAACCTGTGTTTGAAGAGACATGCTTAGTGAATTTTTGGACTATATGTATGTGCTATTATTTTCTTTATTGGGCATGGAGTTCACCCCTTACATTGCAAGAAATCCTTTGGACTTGGATATTGATGAGAATCAAAACTAGGATTAGAGGACAAGGAGTTGTTTGGAGAAAAATTAGAATTTCATAGTTTATTAAGAGATTGAACACTTAAATTTTATATTTGATTTACGTGTTGGTTGCAGACCCTTTGAGGTTGTTTATTTATTGGGTTTATTGAAGCTTGAATAATAAATTCAAATGTGGAGTAAATTTGAGGACTTTATCTTATTTGTTAATTTGGGAATGTGAGCAAACTGGTGAGTTTAAAAACATTCATGTGATAGAATATTTTAATCATTCTAAATTATGTGGAATGATGATTAGAAATTTTATATAACTTATTAGGATATGGCATGAAGAATTCATTGGCTCGTAATTGTTCATGTTATTTATTTGAGAAAAAAATTTAGCCACGAATTAATGATGTAAGACCTTTATAGATGAACAATTATTTTATATTGTGCAGTCAAATCACGACCCATTGAGGTGTTGAAAGGCAGGGTGTGACAACTTTTAAAGTCAATATTCCCATCCTATAGATGAAAAGAAGCCATGCTTAGACTCGGTCTGACTTAAAAAAAATATAATGGTAGAAATTTGCTATAGTAGTCAACATTTATTAAGTATTTTCAAGATGCATATTTGAAAATATTAAATATATCTATTATATATAGGAAATTTTTTTATGTACATGTAGTCGAATGTCAAAAGAAGTCGTCCAATTGACTCTTAACGTCGACAAATGCCTGAAAAAAATGAAATAGAGAACAAACTAATTAAATTGAAATAGAGAACAAACAAATGCCTCAAAAACTTGGTGTGTACAAAATTTTACTTTAACTTGCAAGTGCAAGAATCTATTGAAGTATAAAAATACAAGAACGAGGTCGAATCCACAGGAACTTGTGTAAGAAACTCAGAAAAACTAATTAAAAGTCATTAATTAAATCTTAATCTAGTTAAACCAAAGAGTGATGAATAGTTGATGATAATGATCAAATTACACTAGGCTTGCAAAATGTAAATGAAATAAATAAAGACAAGACTTAAACAACATAAATAAAAGCAGAATTTAAGCGGCCGAGATAAATTACTAAGGTTTCGGATTCCACCATGATTAAATCCATAATTTTCTAATCACTTATTTATTAATCCCCAATTTTAGAGTAACAATCTAGAACTCAACCTACTGTTTTCTCAAGATTCGATCGTGTAATCTCATAAATATACTTTTGAAATATAGATTTTCCTTCACTTAAATGTATGAAATCCTAAGCATATAATGTGTTCAATTTTAATGAAAACCAAACAATGAAATAATATTATTAACAACCAAAAATACATGATATTAGTGGTGAAAATAATTTATATTTGATAATCATGTGAAGCCAAAATCATAAACATTTAAATACATACCAATGGGAATTAATAAACACATAATAGAAAACTATTTCATTAATGAAGCTTCCTCCTCAACCTTAGTTAGAAGTTTAGAAATACATCATCAAAAGATTAAAACAAACGAGTTGGAGAAATAAAACCCGATAAATCGTCGGAGCTTCGGAGCCCTTCTTGCCTCAGATGATCTCTTCTAATTCTTTTCTCCCTTCATTTGGTCCCAAAGCATTCCTTCTATAGGTTTCTTTTGAGTTTACAAAAACCAAGAGAAATAAAAAAAAAATGACTTAACTTGGCCAACAATTGACCACACCATTGCTTTGGGCATTCCAAGACTTGACTTGGTCAAAAGACTTCATGCATGGATGGAGCATTGACACCTCTAGCTTAAAATTTCAAGAAGATAAGCTTGGTGATGTGGAGGTGGCCTTGGTGGATTAAAACAAGCTCAATATTTTATGAAATTTGCTTTGCATGGGATGATGTTTGGTTGATGCAGCATCTAGTAGAAGATAATTCAGCTCGTTATTGAGATGCTTCCTGTAACATGAGAAGGATTGATTTGTTGTCCCATTTTTCTCTTGTTGGTATTTTTTTTAGATTAATTAGAAAATGCAGTTCACCAATCTAAAAACACAAAAATACACAAGTTAGAAAAAAATTAAATAAACTGAGATACTATCAATAATAATTTTAGATATAAAATATATTATAATAATAATACAAAATAAATAAAATTTAAGAACTAACTAATTCAAAATTAAAGGGTCAACTTATCATTTTCCTATGTTTATTATACATGTAGTCGAATGTACAAATGCCTGAAAAAAAATGAAATAGAGAACAAACTCATGGCGTACGGGAGAATCCCTTATTTACATATAAGTAATTTATGAATGATGTAGAAATCGTATATACTGAAATATTCACCAATATATTTAAAACATCCACCCGATGTACGTTAGAATGTGGAAATCTGATATTTCAATATGCACCAAAATGAAAATCACAGAGCATATGTGAGATAGGCTCTTTGGACATTGCAATTTTGGAGAAATTTCGTCATGAACCTTTTATAATGCATTTATTTATTAATTTAATTGATAATCTAGTGCAGGTGACCAAGTGTGTATGCTATTTGAAGCAGTTGGAGTGAAGTATGTACTCTCCATTGATGGATTACAGAAGCATAGCCACGACACTGTTCTTCATTATTCACTGCGTCACTTTGACAAGTAGGATCTATGGGCTTCCATCAATCTCTAAATTAACTCAGTTAACTACAAAATTACTGGTTTAAATAGGGAAATACATCTGTTAAAAAGAGAAGTCATGGAATTTTATGGTGTCTCTAAGGTTAAAACATTGTTGCAGGTGCCAAAGGCGCCGTAGGCATTTGCTATATGCAAGAGGTCAATCAACCAACCCCAAGAGATGTAATCAAGTTGTACAAGAGGTGCGGCATCGAGCGGATACGACTCTATGACCCCAAACCTGATGTTCTACAGGCATTGAGAGGATCAAAGCTTCAAGTGTCTTTAGGGATACCCAACCAAGACATCCCTAACCTCGTCGGGAACCAAGAGGCAGCAAATTCATGGGTTTCTACATATGTCACTCCTTACAACGACGTCGACTTCATATACGTAACGGTCGGAAATAAAGTGATTCCCAGTAACCTAGCTCAGTCCATTGCGCCGACGATCGTAAACATACATAATGCACTTGTTGAGGCCGGCTTGAGTGGCATTAAAGTGAGCACTGTTGTCTCAAGTGCTGTCATGGGAGTGTCCAGCCCTCCATCACAGGGTGCTTTCTCCGGTGACTCAGTCGCCGACATGACAACAGTTGTATCCGTCCTAGACAACATTGGCTCACCACTCATGGTGAACGTGTACCCTCAATCGGAATACGCACAGGACCGAGTTAATATCCCGATAGATTATGCATTGATGAGTACCAGGACAACCCCAGTCCAAGATGGAAGTTTGATGTATTATAGCCTCTATGAAGCCATGATCGATGCATTTTACTCGGCCATGGAGAAAGTAGGGGTGGCCAACGTGGGCATTGTAGTGATGGAGACCGGGTGGCCTTCGACTGGCAACAACAACTATACTTCCACAGAACTTGCCCGTGCATACAATACAAATCTCTTGAATCACATAACTCACGGTGAAGGGACACCAAAGAGACCAAATGGCCGCGTTGATGCATTCTTGTTTGCCATGTTTAATCGCAACTATGGATTATTTTACCCTAACATGCAACCAGTTTACCCTTTATTCTCATGCTGATGTTACTATAATCTGTGATTGGCTATTATCTATGCTTCTTCTTTGGAATACTAAAAATAAATGGCATAGATATGGATCATCATATATATATATATATATATAGCAGAGCATATTCGTCTCTAGGCTACATTGAGCATGTTGCATTTATATCCAATAATAAGAAGCTTCTGCAATTGATGTCTTATTTTGTTACCATCTCTTCTGCATTTTCAAGCTAAAATAACATTTTTTATATTTTTCTAATTAATAAATCAGTAAAGAAATGACACCTTCATGGATATCAACAAACATGGATTGTATCGCCCTTTAAAATCTATAAAAAAAATCTACTCATTGAAGTCTACTCATAATTATAAATTTCAGTTAATTAATTTTTCAGTCTCTTGAAGATAACTAATTTTTTAGATGTTTTGGTTATCGGGCATAGGCTGTATCTATCCTATTGACAATCAATCAAAATTTATCAAAAACTTTAGTCAAAATTTAATAAACTTTAATTTATACAGCTTTCTAAAAAAATACTGATATTATCAATATTTATACTTCATTCAACTCCTTTTGAAGCACACAACAAGAAATTTGGTAGTAGTTGTTGTGAAAATTTTAAATTTATATTTACTCGCAAGTGCACGAATCAAAGTGGAGTATAGAGATATGCAAGTGCGAGGTCGAACCCACAGGGACTTGATTTTAGAATGAACGGAAAAACAAATTAAAAAGCCTAACAATTTAACCTTAATCTAGTTAACACCTTTTACGGAGGATTGTTGAATTAAACATGCAAAATCAATTCAAGTTTTGTTTTGTGTAAGTTTTTAGTTCTCCTTTTAAATTCTTGTTTGATTTTCTAGTGTTCTTCTATTTTGAATTCTAGTTCTATTTTTAATTTTTTCTAAGCATTGAATGAATTTAATTTCTATTTCTTGGAATTGAATTAAGAAATTCCATTCTAGAATTCTTATTTTCTTTGGTAAATTTTGCACAGTGTCAATTTTGCCTAAGGAAGGTATCAACTTTATTCTATTATTCCTATGAGAATTTTAGAGTTTTGGTTAATCATGTCGAAGCTCCGTCTCCCTGCAAATCAGGGTGAGTGATCGAGAGGCATTTTCTGTTGAAGTTGATCTAAGGATCTCCTTAGATATTAGGTTCTTTGAACCCGAATTTCCTTGTATCTAAATCGAGTTAGCTGGATTTTATTTTTCTACTTTCTTTTATTACGAAAGCATATGTAGGCATTAAACCATATTCTATCCTTCATCCGTTTACCTAGACTCAGGAGTCGAATATCTCGGGATTTCCATAGCCGAGATATCTAGGTCGATACACATAGTATGACCAGAGATAAAATAGTTTGGCTGATACGGTCGAGATCTCAGTCCATTTTTATTTTTTATTAAAAAAAATAAATATCGGCGTGGCCCAGGCCAATATTTATATTTTTTAATTTTTTTTTAAAAAAACAGCCTCTTTATTTTTTAAATGAATTTTTCAAAAAAAAAAAAAACAACCAAGATTTTAAAAAAAAAATATTAAGGAGAGAGAAAAATCTCGGCCTAAAAAGGAAACCGATCAAGGTTCAATCTATTCTGATACAGAGCTTAGATTTGCAGCCTTATCTGGATCAAGGCTCTTTTATCTTGAGACCAGTTCTCTTCCATGATTCTTTCTAAGCGTATTTGACAAAATGATGCTATCCTAAACTAAAATGTCACCACCAAAAAGTCAAAAGATATCTTGACCATTAGCTTCAGCAAATCAATAATTTATTTATTTTCTTGAAAATAGACTTTTATCCTTGCTTCAGTGACTAGCATGAGATTTTTTTAAATGAATAAATGTCCATTTCACTCGTGATAAAGTCCACGATATTCCAATTACGTGCATTTGAATGAATTTATCATTTTATACTGAAAATCTTTTTAAAAGACTGGTAAGAACTATGTACTTTGCACACGTGATGATTGCATTATATTTTGCGTTTATTAAATGAACATTTGTAGTGGCTGAGATACGGTAAAAATTGAGAGTGAGTAAGAAAGAATTTTAATCAAATCCAATTAAAGCATAATTCATAATAAAAAAGTAGAAAGCCTTTGCTTTTGGTATAAAATCTTAAATAATGGTTGGACATACAGTATTAATTTATCATATCCTCCTTTTATTTTCACAGTATTCATTTATTTCAGTCGACACTAACAAGCTCTAAAGTTTTAGACTCGTGATTTCATTTTATCAATTTACTAAACTACCCTTCTTAAATAAATTCTATTGGAGAAGTCTTAGTAATCATTTAAATATTTAATATTTTAAATGTTATAAGGTGTTTTGGGCCTTTAGGCATTTGTGATCTAATAAATTTTATCCGACTAATTTTTCAGAGCATGTGTACACTGTTGCAATATATTTAGAGATTTTTTTATTAATTTTAAATATATATTTAGTATTTCTTTAATTAGAGATTACTAAAGATGTATTTTTTCTCTTTTACAAGTTTCCTCTTTTATTATTCTGTCTAGTATATTTATATTTCTCTCACCCTATAAATATAATTGGAGTATCTTCTTAATTCACAAGGGTACACACATTATTTTTAAATACACCTCCCTACTGCGTTTGGATGAAGGGTAATTTTACAGGGGTCACCCCTCACCTGGGCTCACTCTTAGCCCTAGCCCCCCCCCCACACACCCACATCCAAATGCAGTCCAGGTTCAAACTGTTAGTGCACTGATTTGACTGAGTCACCTTATTATCAATTCTGTGACCACGTCGAACTTGTTTTGGGAGAATGAAATTTAGATAATCAAGTTAATCAACCTCTTTTACCAAAAAAAATCTGACGACGAAAGGTGTCTAAGTATCTCACCCAGCTAGTCCTTCGGAGCATGTAAAAACCTCTCAATCTACATTCACTGAGTAAAACTATGGAGAGTAGCCATTTGAAATTGAACGTGAATCGAATAGAAGCCCCCGCTTCTTGAAACGGATTCTTTTATGAATATTCTTTGTCTTTCAAAAATAATCTAACTGGCCAACAAATGAAATGGATATGTTAACATATATTATTATGTAATTTCAACAAATATTATTATTTTATATAAAAAAAATTAATAGGTGATATGACGTGGACCAATAAAGATGATTAATTAAGGTCACGTTTTACTTATACAGTCATATCTATTGATCTTTTCTCACTCTAAATTTTTATGTCTTCTTCAATATTATCTCCAAGTCTAAGTTTTTCGAGATAAACTTACATCTAAAATATATATTTTTTAAATCTTAAAATACATGCTGGTCCATATTTAAAATATTATCCCAATTAAAAAAACATATTACACCAAACCATGATATATATCAAATGTTCCACTAAGTAATTGAAGAGTAAACTGAAAAACTTGCAAGTTTTTTTTTAAAAAAAAAATTTGGAAATTTTAAAAGGAAGATATTAGTCGATACTGGCTGATATTGCCCCGATATGAACAAATATCGGCCAAGATGAAGCCTTTTTTAAAACAAAACACCGATATTTATCTAAATTGGCTATATCGGCGAATATTTTATAATCGTACAACTGTCACTTGATATAAGTCGACACAGATGACTGATGAGAGGCTATGAGCAGACTTTGTTTGTCAAAATTTTCAAAAAAAAAATGGAATTATAAAAGAATGATATTTTCTCCTATTTATTTGTGCAATTTTTTTAAATTTATTTTAAAAATATTTAGAAAAAATTTCATCAATGTTGTTTTAAGAATATTTTTTTTAAGAAAATTCTTGTAACTTATGAGTTATTGTACCTAATCTGGTTCTTCTTCCATAAACTCGCTCCATTCTAAATATTAGAGAGAATGGTGGACCTACCATATATATCTTATTCTATGTTTGTCAAGGTCCCTGATTAAGGGCTTCCATACTTAGACATGTACATCTATTTATACATTGTATAATGAGAAGGGTCATTGAGCCAAATCTTCCAAACTTCTTCATGGTACAGAGCCATACATTGATTCCCTAAATCTCTGTTTTTATTTGTACAATCCCCTCCCCAACCCTCTCCTAGTCTCCCTAGAGCACACGACGGTCCTTCTTCCTCTTTCTCCACCGATCGCTGACCTTGGCTCGACTAGATCTGCCTCCCTTTTTCTCTCCCTTTTCTTCTTCCCCTTTTATTTTTCTTCGGCACCGATCCTTCCACGAATCCCCTTCTTATTTGATTCTGCTGCTTGCCGGTTCTGCGGACCTGACGGCTCCTCTGCTGCTCGCCGGATTTCACGGACATGACCTAGTCTCCGGCTGCTTCCTTGTTGCTGCTCTGCCCGCGGATCCTCCTAGATCCCGCTTTCTGCCAGATCTACATTGTCACTGTATATGCAGATCTGAAACTCGCTATCTCAGATCGGTGGCGACAAGGCTTTCTTCTCAATCACCTTGTGCTACTCTGCAGTCCCTCATTTTGTCGCCTCTTCCCTCGCCGGTACAGATCTGTTTCTCCGCCACCAGCCCTGCTTCTCTGGTTGCCGCCTGCTATGCCTGCCGTACGCCATCACCCCCTCTGCAAGAGATGGAGCATCTCCCTGTCGATCTTTTCTCTGATCGACCGACCGACTGACCATTTTCAACGTACTGACCAACAGGCACAGATCTGCTCTCTCCCTCATCAGTTCCCCCACCACCAATCCACTCTTCACTCAGATCTAACATGTAGGTCGCCTCCCAACCTGTAGCTGCCACCGCACGATTGCCAGCAGACTCACTGCTGCTCACCGAGTGTCGCCTCCCTCTGCTATTCACCGCAAGCAGAATAGTGCCGATAGCCCCTGTCCTTTCTATCTCATCGGGCTAGCCGAAAAAAAAAAATAGTAAGAGATCAGCTTTTATCCTGATGGAATCCTCTTCCACCCCCATTGCTCCAGTCATCACAATTCCCAACTTTTCTCATCTTGACTCTATCAAATAACAGAGACAAACTACCTTCTTTGGCATGTCCAAATCAAGCCCTTCTTGCTTGGCTAAACATTATTGGCCTTATATTCATGACACCATTCCTTGTCCCCCTCCATATCTTTCCACTGATGACCAATCCAAATATGTTATCAACCCAGCCTACACCTCCTGGATTGCATTGGATTAGAACCTAGTTGGCATTCTTATTGCGACTCTCTTTAAATCTATCTTTGCGCAGGTTGTTGGCCTCTCTACCTCTCCTGAGATTTGGACCTATCTGCAATGCAATTTTTCCCAGCATTCTCTTGCCAATGCCATTCATTTGCGGATTCAAGTACTCACTCTCTCTAAATGTACGAAGAACATTTCTAAGTATTTGCAACATGCCAAATCCATTGCCGATGCCCTTGCCGCTATCAATCAGACGGTCTCCAATAAAAACCTCGTTACTTCTATTCTACGTGGTCTTGGCCCCGACTATTCCATATTTTATACTACTACCATCCTCACTCCTCCACTTCTGGTGTTTCAAGATCTCTGGGCTCGACTACTATTATTTGAGTCTCAACTTACACATTTGGGGCATCAAAACTCATCTGATGGCCCTGGCGGTGTACATCACATTGTTCTTCTCTCATCTCACAGGCGCAGTTCCTATGGTCGTGGTGGTCGTGGTCGCCCTGACAATGGTAGAGGTGGTTGTGGCAATCGTGGTCGAGAACGTTCATCAAACTCCTCTAGCATTCTTGGACATCCACCGTCTGCT
The DNA here is from genome assembly GCA_022113865.1 of Chimonanthus praecox. NCBI lineage: Eukaryota > Viridiplantae > Streptophyta > Magnoliopsida > Laurales > Calycanthaceae > Chimonanthus > Chimonanthus praecox. The sequence continues at coordinate 34,873,063 of CM039094.1, forward strand.
GCCCTTAAATGTCAGATCTGCTCCAAGTATGGACACAACACTTCCAATTGCTATCAATGCTACCGTCAAGAGCCTCTATTCGAGGCTGATCTTCCATCCACCTTCGCTGGCCTACAGATTGCTCCTCCAGCTAATCACAATTGGTATCCTGATACAAGCGCTACCAATCATATGACAGGTGATACCCACTGGCTCCTCTCTCGATTTGCTTACAGTGGTACTTATCAAGTTCTTATGGGTAATGGTGACTCCCTTCCCATTGCACACACTGGTACTTTATCTCTTTCCTCAGACTCCTCTATATTTCATCTTTCCAATGTTCTCCATATTCCCCACATGCACAAAAACTTGTTATCTGTTGCTCAATTCACAAAAGATAACTCTGTTAGTTTTACTTTCTTCCCTTGGAGTTTTGTTATTTGTGACTTACGTACTAGTGCTCCTTTGTTTCAAAGCCAATGTGAAGCTGGCCTTTACCCTATCAAGTCCACTCCTCGCACCACTCATGCTTTAGCTGCATCCTTCTCTTCTTCGTCAATTTGGGACCAGCGTCTTGGACATTCCTCTAATAAAGTGCTTCAAGTTTTAGCCACCAATAAATGTTTAGGCTCTTCTTTTAAGTTTTATCGTTCCCCTTTTTGTAGTGATTGTGCTTTGGGCAAGTCTACAGACTCCCTTTTTCAATTAATACCCATTGTACTCCTACACTACTTTATTTAATTCATTCGGATGTTTGGATGTCTCCTGTTATATCAGTTTCTGGCTTTCGCTATTATGTTTTATTCACAGATGATTACACGCGTTACTTTTGGATTTTTCCAATGCGTCATAAATCGGAAGTTTATACTCATTTTCATCATTTTCTTTTGGTTGTTGAAAATCACTTTTCTACTTCAATTAAATTTTTTCAAAGTGATGGTGGTAAGGAGTATGATGATCACTCCTTACAAAACCTCTGTGCGTAAAAAGGGGTCATTCACCATCTATCTTGTGTACATACTCCACAGCAAAACGGTATTGGTAAACGCAAACACCGTCACCTCTCCGAAATGGGTCGCACCCTCGTCCTTGCCTCTCATCTCCCTCATCATCTCTAGGTTGAGGCATTGTTCATTGCTATCTATCTAGTCAATCGACTGCCCACACCCCTTCTTCAATGGTCCTCACCCTACCAGAATCCCGTTTCTAATCGGTGGTGCTGGATTGCTAGTGTTGATGGTTCATTTACTATTGCTTCTGCTATAAATACTAACTTCAATGACATTGGGGATCCCACTTGGGTCAATATGATCTCGTTCCCAAGTTGTCTGAACCGTCACTCTACTCTTTCTTGGTTTTACCTTAACAATACCCTCAAAACGAAGCTTCTTCTTCACAATCTGGACCTGGTTTGGGATGTCACCTGTGTGCTTTGCTCCTCTGATTCTGAGTCACACAACCACCTTCTTCAATGCTGTTATTCTAGGTGCATATGATCGTTTCTGATGGGTAAGTTTCACTTTCCCAATCGGATATCACTGTCCACGACTCTTCCATTTTGGTCCAATGCGCGAAGGGTTGTCTTGAGAAGCTTGCGGCATGACTTGTTTTGCCTATCCTCATCTGGCATGTCTGGAAGGAAAGAAATGGCAGGATATTTAGCAACACTTTTCGCAACCATGATCAGGTCTATCTAAACATTCTCCAACACATAAGGAACCGTCTTTTCTTCCTTTGCTCGAACTCTGACCTAATAATTATGAGGGATCGCTTCTCTGTTACGTGGGACATCCCCCTTGCCATTCCTGTCACTTTGAAACCACCTGATCCAAGATCCCTGTCTTGTTAGGTGGCTACCTTATTTATCCACAGGTTTTTGGCCAATGGCGCCCCCAAACTAGGCGTCATTTACAAGTGCAGTGACACCAACATTGTTGGGCTGCACGTTTCCTATTCCTTTGATTCGAACGACACCAGGGCTATCCTTATCTCCATTCAGAGGGTCTTACTGTTTCTCATTCATCATGGCACTCTCCTCAGTAGATTCGATTACATAAGGATATGGTCTCCCTCCTTATTGGCTCCACTATTAAAAATTGGTCCCATTATGACCATGTTTTTGCCATCAGGGCTGGCCATGATCACCCAAAGATCGCTTTCTTTAGGGATTCTGGGATTTCAGAGCTTATTAACTATCACTCTACTTGGAACACTGGGATTTTCTTTCAGGCCTCTTCATAGTTTGTTGTCTGGGCCTGTTCTTGTGTTTTGTAGGATTGGCTTAATAGTGGGCCTTTTTTATTTTGTAGGATTGGCTTAATAGTGGGCCTTTTTTATTTTGTAGGATTGGCTTAAACAGGGCACAATTCTATCATTCGGTGATACTATGGCACAAGAGAAAATTTTCTGCATTTTTTGGCACCAAATCACATATACACATAAGACACAGCCGCAAGAGATTTTTACTCGGACTTGACCCGTTTGGTGTTCAATTATTTTTCCAAAGTGACTACACATTTTCTACTATTTATTGAGTGACAACAAATTACAACTTGCCACCTAAAATTAATGATATATTCCAACCAATCAAATTGCTTCGTTCTCATGCGCTACACCACTCTAAAGGAACAGTCCAAATTAGTTTTTAGGATTTGAAATAACAATGGAGATGGAGAGTCTAACGAGAGAAAATTAGTCAATTTGGAGAAAAGACAAGGAATTTGTGCCTCCCACTTAGTGAAATTGGCATGTCACTTTTGTATTAGGATTTTGACCTTGCAACCATTTAAAATGTGGGATCTATCGTGCTCCCAAATGGGTCGTAGGCCCACGGATAAGGTCCATATCTATTAATATGACCATGTTAGAGCTTTAATTTGCAAAATCATGGTTAAAGAAGAAGTTTCATCTACTTTGTTACTATTATGAGAAGGCTCTAGTCAAAGTCAACTCTCATCGGTTCTTTTGGCCCTTGCAGAGACAAATATTCAAAAGGATTAGATTTATAAAGTGGTAATTTTGTATGACCTGATTTCTCCGTGTTGCCTTGTCATTTTCATTGCTATTGCAATATAAATTTTTTCATGGGCTGGCAGTGCCGGTCCTGAGATAGTCTAAAATTTTAAATGTTTTAGACAAAACTGTTAAGATAGAACTCTACTGTAGAGGCTCTAAAATCTCAGAAGTGCTATTACAAATTATTTTTTAGACCTATTTTAGAAGGCTTTAGGCCGCAGCCTAAGCCACCTATAGCCAAGGCCAGCCCTGATGGACTGATTCTTCAATAAAAAAGATGCATGGACTCTATTTTCAACTTCACCTTTTATTTTTCAATGTTTGCTTGAAGATAGGATTTTCAATAAGAAGTTATGGGCTCAATTAGACAATCAATGGACACTTGTTTAAGAATTTTTACTCGATTCGACATTTTAATAGGTATCTCTTGAAGTCTTTAATTTTTTTTATTGTATCTCAATTCATTTCCATGACATCTTCAAATTATTCTTAAATTATTTTTTTTTAAGACCAAGGTATCCAAGGACTAATTCTTAAGGCATGTGTAAATCTCTCAATCTGCAATGTCGGATACAGAACTAATGGGAGTGGCCTCTTTTGTGTTGAGATAGACTTGATCTCAAGACCTCCCACAAACAAGAGTGGGAATTGACCATCAAACTAACCGCTCAGAGTTTCTTAAATTAAATTTATCGTGTTGTTTTATGATTCCCTCTAACTTTGAAAAAAATTGTCCTCCAATTTTAATCAATTCATCCAAGTTCACGCCTAATCCAAGCGGAACATTCTATGTCTATATTGTCATTTCTTTCTTTACTCGGATATATTCACATCTAAGGAAATATGAAAAGATGACTTTAACCCTTTGACAAAAATATAACAGAAATTTCGAAAATAAAACATGAATGCTTCCGGCACACGATCTAGATAAGGTTTTGTGAAATCAAGTTGACTGTTGATCTCTGACTCAACTCTAATATGTTTATTCATCTTGTCATTTGCACTGTACACTTAATTAAAGACTAAAATAAATTTAAAATTGTATATGATTATGATTCAATGAATGGATCTACCCAAAGCCCAAGGTTCAAAAAAAGTTGAACATTAGTTAATTGTTACAACCCTATATTAAGTCTAATCAAAGATCAAATTTCTATTAAGGAATATTATAGTTATTAACAATTAAAGGTTAAAATAAATTCATAAAGTATATGAGACTAGGATTAAATAAGCGGGTTTAACTAAAGCGTGGGGTTTAAATGGTCATGTACTCTCATATTGAATGTTAGAAGGTGAGACCCACCTAATGATAAAAATAAATAATTAAAAGTAAAAAATGGGGCTGATTTCTAAGATAAAATGAAAATGAAAATAAACATTTAAAAAACTCTTTGCTTTTCGTTCAAAATGTTGTTTGATCAAACTCATTGATAATGGCATATGCTCTATAAGATAAACCTGTGACAATGATGTACTAATTAAATGGTGTACGAGTTAAATGTTTATTCTTTTATTATATCTATAAAGTAATTATTATTTGAATATTGAAATGATATATAGTTAGTAGATGATTATTTTTAATGAATTTTATTAAATACTTTTTAATAAAAAAAATAGAATCTATTCCCATTGATTAAATGAATTATTAAACAAATTTTACGAAAGAACATCAGTAATTTTGGAATTTGGATGACATTGTACCCCATCTCTTGTTTGCCTAATACAGCTCATGTTTAAAATATTTTTGATAATTTAATATTTTTTAAAAAGAATCTAATTAGCATCCACAACCACAACTCGCATCTCCCAAAAATGAATTGGTGCCCACAACACCATCTCCATTTTAGATAAAGACGTTGAATTTACTGAGAGCCTAATGATAGCAGCAGTTTTCCATATGAATTGTGAAAAAGAAGCTAGTAATTTTAGAAGGTGTTGCAGTTCAGCCTTTCATTTTTCATACTGCCAACTTCACATCCAAGCAATACGACCTTTTTACTGTGGAGCTCTGGTAAAAATTAAGAAGACATTCAACTCTTCTTATAATTAAGGTCTGGTAAAAATTAAAAATTATACATATGAAATTTGATTATTGATTTAGGATAGCGATCTTTCCACGGGCAATTTATATAACCCAACATGGATTTTACTTTATTGTTCATTTTGCCCTTCAAATCAGCTCGCCGAATCACTGACCGGATCACTGACTCTTCCACTGCGGTATAAATCGGTTCACTGACCGATTCGCTGGATCACTGACCGACTTACTGAAATTTATCTAAGTGAAACTACTTTTTCATACATAACAATAAATTGGATAACTGATCGAATCACTGAAATCGAATCACTGACTGACTCATTGAAATTGGATCACTGATCAGATCACTGACTGGATCACTGAAATTTTTTTAAATGCTTTCGTATGACAGTGGAAGAGTAAAATGGAAAATACCCTAAATCACATTGTCGTTAAATAAAATACCCGTGAGATAATCGTTACCTTTAATTTAACATTCAATTGTTCATAAAGGAGGAGAGGAGGAGATCATTTACCTCGATGAGAGAACCACATATTACTTCATGCGCAAGTGTCCAAGGCAGTCTAGGATTCCAAATCGGTATTTCTTGCCCATGTTAACCACCAATCAGCACGTCTGCTCAAATTACTCATTTTATTCTTTAAATAAGTTAGGCCATCGGAGGCCTTAAGTGCAAGGATGAATACAAAGTAAATAATTTTTTTATTATTAATTGATATTTAAAATCATATAATACTTTTTTTTAATTTTGATAAATATAAATAATTTATTTACAAACTTTACTCCTGAACCAAAATTTTGGCTAGTATTGCCAATTTTGGACATATTTCAAAGGAAAACATATTTTATAATATTTGTATATTGTTTCATTTTGAAATAGTAATTTAAAATTTTGACTAATATTTGAAACTTTAGTGTATGAATTTAAAAGTAAAAGGTTGGGCCTTACATAAATAGAGCCTTAATGAAATGGAAATTTTATGACACCCTCTATCATGTGAGATGTTAGAGGTCGGGATCAATTCTGTCACTCTCAGACGTGTCATCATCCAATGGAGAGAGAGCGAGAGTGGCTGGAACAGATGTGATGAACCGATTATCCCTCCATCATCATCATCATCGATCGTCGAACCGAACGGAACCGATTAGAGTATTAGGCGGGCGATTTTCGTACATCATATTTTAACTCAAACATGAAGGGGAACATTATAATTATAAATTGATAATAAATATTTTCATAATTACTTTTACTTGTAATATTTTAAGAGTTCATTTAAAGTTAAAGAATAAAATTGTATAAATTTAATAAATTCATAACATAATACATATGTTTTAAAATTTTGAATTAAATATTCTCAAATTTTTCATCAGTAGAAATCGTTCATCTCACTTTTATTTTTGTTATGTGCATCATTAATTCTCTTGGAAATTTAGTCTCATATTTATGTTCAAATCTTAAATATTTTTATTTATGTTCATATTTTTATTTATGTTTTAAAAAAATCAAAATTACTTTTTCCTATCTCAAGCTTAGCCTTTTTAAAACTGAGCTCATTTGATTGAAATAAACTGCGCATGTTACTTATTTTACCATTCTACTATTATATAAAATTATTTTTAAAAGTTCATTGATCTGATTTCACTGAGTCCATCAATGATGTAATTTATACCATATTAAAAGAGTCAGTGATTCAGTAAAATAATCAGTGACCTGATTTATAATGCAATAGAAATATAATGCGCTAGTTATATTTGCTTGGAGAGAGAATAAAGGAACCACTTTCGTGGAGAGAAAAAAAAAAAAATAGTAATCCCAGATGGGTTGGTGTTGGTCCCCTCCCTTCCCCTCTCTCTCCCACCCCTCCACCTGCCACACGCTCCCTGCGTCTAAGACAGAACTCATGACGGTCAAAAGTCAAAACACTAGTTTTGCATGGGAATCTCATCGTAGGAATGAGAATAGCTGGAATGAAATGTCCTCTACGTGATTGTCATAGATCCCCCAATCAACAATATATTTTCTTTCTCTTTTTTCTTTTAAATTTAAAAAAATAAAAAAAAAGTAAAAAAATTGAAATAAAAAATTGAATTTCAATTCTATATAATTATATCATTATTTATCAAATCATTTGGACATCAAAACGAGATGTATAAGTTACGAAATCAAGATTTTAATAATTTCAAAAAATTGAAAAATAGTTAAAAACCAAAAAAAAGAAAAAAATTTGAGTTATTTTATTTAAAAAATTAGGACAGTTAATTAGTAAAAACTACAAAATAATAAATTTCAAAAAAATTGCCTATGTACTTATGTGGCATTGACATTTATGATTGAAGAAAGACTAGGTAAATAGTTAAAGTTACATTGATATTATTTATTATAAAAACACCGTATCCCAATTTAGTTTCTCTAATGAAAGTGATAACCCACTATGAAATCGATTTGACTAGTTGACCGGATATTATAATCATTCATCTCACTTTTATTTTTGTTCTGTACATATTAAAACCCCCATGAAATCAAGAATTTCAGTCAATATTTCAGATTTTGGTTTTCTTTGAATTTTTTAGAAAAAATAATTCTGTACAATATTCTAATATTTTAGCTGAAATGGGCATAATTTCAGATAATATTTCTGCTAGATGAGAAAAGTAGATTTTTTTCCAAAAATCTAATATTTGACAATATTTTCATATTCCCTTTGTAAAAATTTAGTATTTTAGGTCATGAGTAAAATTTGTTTGTCAGGTTTGATTGCCATGAGCCCATGAGTATTGCAATGAGATCGGGTGGTGCCTGTGTTGGAGACTTGGAGAGTGAGATCAACGGTGAGATCCTTGGTAATATCTTTGGTGGGGCCATGCAAAAAGTTTCCAATTGGGTTGGCTCAAAGCTAGTAACTGTGGGGCCTGTGAGGAGTCTAAAGGCAACTGTGGGTCCAACACAGATAGCCATAACTTTCTCTGCTACTCCCTTGATGGAAAAAATGCCAACTATGTCACACTTTAAGACACTCTCTCATTTATCTACTTAATTAAGATTTCTCTTAAAAATTATGATATGATAATATTTTTAAAAGTATAAATCACTTTTAAAAGTTAGTTTTTGAAGGAGAAATATTTTAAGTATTATATAAGTCATTAATTTCTTAAATTACACGATATAAAATTCTCTTACCATTTTACAATTTTTAAAAGAGTGTTTCTGAAGTGATTTGAGTCAATAAAATTCTTCTTTAAGTGAGTCAATGAGTTATAATAAATTTTTAAATTTGTTTGAAAAAAATTATTCTAAATTACTCGACTCTTGAATTTTAAATTAAGTCTAAATTTTAAACACTAACAAGTAACAACAAGTCAACAACTATAGAAGATAAAACAAAAATAAAATTCTTTACAACACTTATATTTGTGATGATTAGGTGAAGGGAGCACTTACACACACCCGGAAATCCTGCCTCTACACACCCGTTTTTGAAATTTTATGGCAAATTACCATTTTACCCCCGTATTTTCAATCATTCGAATGAATGCCCAGTTCATTTTGACATTCATTCGAATGAATGTCCAATTATTTTGGCATTCATTCGAATGAATGGGCTGAACAGTAACACGGAATACTGTTCAGCCCCATTCATTCGAATGAATGTATGTTCATTCATTGGAATGAATCGACTTCATTCATTCGAATGATTCCTACAGCGCTTCAGCTCTTCATTCATCTGAACGACATTCATTCGAATCGTTCAGGCTTCATTCATTCCTTCCTACAGCTAACATTATTTTAAATATTTATTTTTAAAACTTTAAATTTATTTTTTAAGCACTATATATTTCCAAAATTTCTCAAATTGAATATCTAGACTAATTAAAATAACCTGATAAAAATACCTTAAGACTTAAAGGTCTTTTGACACTCCTAAATATTTAAAACACAGTATTTTACAAATAAGGGTATCCTTAGGCTGTGTCGAAAACACATTTGGAAGTGTCAAAAGACCTTAAAGTTTTAAAGTATTTTTATCAGGTTATCGTAATTAGTCCGGATATTCAATTTGAGAAATTTTAAAAATACACAGTGTTTAAAAAATAACGGTCTATGTTTTAAAATATAGACAGTTATTTTTTAGCACTGTGTATTTCCAAAATTTCTCAAATTGAATATCTACACTAATTAAAATAACTTAATAAAAATATCTTAAGACTTTAAGGTCTTTTGACACTCCTAAATATTTAAAACACATTATTTTACAAATAAGGGTATCCCTAGGCTGTGTCGAAAACACATTTAAGAGTGTCAAAAGACCTTAAAGTCTTAAGGTATTTTTATCAGGTTATTTTAATTAGTCTAGATATTCAATTTGAGAAATTTTGAAAATACACAGTGCTAAAAAATAACTGTCTATATTTTAAAACATAGACCGTTATTTTTTAAGCACTGTGTATTTTTTAAATTTCTCAAATTGAATATCCGGACTAATTACGATAACCTGATAAAAATACTTTAAGATTTTAAGGTCTTTTGATACTTCCAAATGTATTTTTGACACAACCTAGAGATACCCTTATTTGTAAAATATTGTGTTTTAAATATTTAGGAGTGTCAAAAGACCTTAAAGTTTTAAGGTATTTTTATCAGGTTATTATAATTAGTCTAGATATTCAATTTGAGAAATTTTGAAAATACACAGTGCTCAAAAAATAAGTTTAAAATTTTAAAAATAAATATTTAAAATAATGTTACTGTGCTGTAGGAATGAATGAAGCATGAACGATTCGAATGAAATCATTCGAATAAATGGAGTTCATTCATTCGAATGAATGAACATACATTCATTTGATAAACAGTATTCATTCGAATGAATGGGGCTGAACAGTATTCCGTGTTACTGTTCAGTCCATTCATTCGAATGATTGCCAAAATAACTGGGCATTCATTAGAATGATTGAAAATACGGGGGTAAAATGGTAATTTATCACGAAATTTCAAAAACGGGTATGTAGAGGCAGGATTTTCGGGTGTGTGTAAGTGCTCCCCGTGAAACATACCTTAGCACGATAAGCTCAATTTTTTTACAGTCCACACTTCAACATCATATTCAAATATTTTGTAAAATTATAATCATCAAATTTATGTGATTTTTTTACCACATAGAGTTTCTAATTTTATTCAACCATTAACAAATAGACTATGCAATTAAAAATAGATTGAATGATTATTAGAATTATGTTGAAAGTGACATGGAGTCGTCCAATGTTTGGCTTCTTGTGTTGAATGTCCTTAAGACTTTGACAAAGGGAAGGAATATATAAGATCGTCTGTTTGTCTAATATGTATGATTCTCTTGTTTGTGGTTCATTTTTCTCTTCTTCTTTCGTTTCTATATTCATTTCAAATGAAATTCGGCCAGCTCGAGATATTGGCCTCCTCTTTTGTTTTTTTCTTTTTAAATATCGGTAATTCTTTATTTTATTTTTTTCTAAATTTAAAAAAAAAAAACCAAAAGGAAGCTGGTTTTTTTTTTAAAAAAAATTTGAAAATGAAAATATCGGCCGAAATTTTGATTATCGACCGAGATATCAACTCGGACCCACGACCGTTTTAATTTTTTTTTTTTAAAAGACCAATATTATGAATATCACCCAATATATATCGGCTATATTAGTCGAGAAATACTGTATATGATTGATACAATATATATCGACCAATATCCTTACCCTTGGTTGAAAGCATTTGACTAAAAAAATTCTTTGATAGGTTTATGATGGTATAAATATAATTATTTGTATGATAAGGCCAAAGTTCAAACTCTAAAATGTTGAATTGCCCTATGTTTGAATTATTCAAATATCAATATATACATATATATTTAAGAATTTTAGTGAATATCAATAAATTAAATATTATATAATATTAATACACCTGTATAAAATGGAAAGTGATTAGTGTACCAATATTTTTACCCTTAGTACACCAAATTTATATAAAATACTTATTTTATCCAAACTTTTTTAATCACTCTTCTTTCCCTCTACCCATTTGTTTGGATAAAAGGCATATTTCACTTAAATTTGGTGGACCAAAGGTAAATATGATAGCTTTCCATATAAAATTGATATGCTTAAATTTATTATATATATTTTTTATGATCAATGATATGCTTAAATTTATTATATATATTTTTTATGATCAAGGTGTCATTAGTTTTGACTATTGAAAATTCAGCAAAAGCATAATATATGTTTCACATCTTGATTTTAAGATGCACACATCATCGTTTTGTTTGGTAGAATGTTTCTCTATTTAGAAATTATATTGTTAGTATTATTTAAGGTCAAGAGTTATTATAGATGAACTTGAGAAGATAAAAGGATTTCAATCCAAGAAAAGTTAGAATAGAAAATTTCCTTTAGTTCGAAATGATATGGATGTTAAGTAGTATTTTTTTTCAAATTATCTTATTAAAGTTAATTACTAATTTTAACATAAGAATAAGATCAATAATTTCAATAATGATGCTAGTAATTATAATAAGATTAGATATTTTAATTTTTAATTTTTAATTTTTAAATATTTTTAATTCTTCCTAAAAACAGGTCTTATCTGTTGCAACCTAAAATCATGATTTAATATTTAAACTCAATAGTTTAGAATACGAGTACACGGTTTGGATCAAATTGTCAAGGCAACAAATTTAACTAGTTGACCCGATATTTTATAATGAGGCTCACAACCCATATCCTAATCGAGTGATAATAATTTTTATTCTAGTAGGTACTATTTAATTATTAATTTAGATTTGTCGTGTGGATGTCACACGCTTGCCACCTGCCCGGTCACTTCATTAGATATGTTTATCATATATTTCAATGTAATTCACTAAGATTATTAATTAATTACGTGTTTTTTTATAATATATAATAAAGTTCGTCGGCACACTTGCGTGATTGACCCAACATTTTATAATGAGCACACAACCCATATCTTAATCAAGTGATAATAAATTTTTATTCTAGTAGCTAATATTTAAATATTACATTCGAATTAGTAGTGTAGATGCCATGTGCCCTATTACTTCATTTCATATGTTTCATATTTCAATGTAATTTCCTAGAATTATTAATTAATTATATATTTTTATAATATATGGTAAAGTTTGTTAGCACAATTACTATTTAACGTAGCGGCCGTTACAGTCACACTGAACGGTACGTAGCAGCTACTACGGTTTCTCTCTTCTCTATTTTAAAAAGAGAATCTCAAAATTTTACAGAAAATTAAGAAAAATTTAGGCTTTATATGATGTATTTATATCATTATTTTGCGGTCATTTAGATAATAAAATGTGGTTTTCAATCGAAGTTTCAAATGTCTTATAAAAAATTAAGAATAATATCAAAAATGCAAAAAAAAAAAAAGAAAATTCTAATAAGTTTTTGTTAATTTATTGACATGGACAGGTATTATGTAACGACATGAATGGGTCGTCTACCATTGATGCCATCGATCCACAAACACTACAAATTTTAAAACTGCATGAAATGAACTCATTTTAATTAACTTCACAATTATAAATATTGTATTTGAGACCTCCAAAACAAGACATTTTGGCCTTACAAATTACACAAAATGCCCCAATTCTTTAAATTCCTACAACTTACTTTTATGATTTCTAATATATATATATTATAAAATAGTATTTTGATTAAAAATTTGGATATGAATACAAAATCTTAGAGAATTGGCCCCTTATATTAATTTATTTATTTTCTACCAGATGTTTTGGATCATAAGCCATCCATAGTTTGTGAGAGGTGGGAACCGTAAGGATTTAAGTTTGGACCTTCCGAAGGCGATGTTAAATATTATATGATATTATGATGTAATCACTATCGATTTTATAATCTTATTTACCATGTGATATTAATCCTTAGCATTTATTTTTATTTACAATGATGAGTTGGCAGATTAACGTATGCCACATTTATATTCAATTCCGATTCATTTATTTTAATTGAGTGAACATTTGTATCTTAATCAATTTATTTCAAATTAGATGATACACACTTACACATTATCAATCAGTAAGACAATCTTTTTACATCCTTAACCCTTTGGCTTTAGAGATATTATTTTTGAAAATTAAATACTTATAATGATTTTTAGAAAGACAGTCATTTAGACACCTCACTTTTTTTAAAAGACATTCCATTTCAAATTTTATAAGAAATTATAATTTTTCCACACATTAACTTTTCGACATCATAAATAATTATCATTTGCATATATTTTAAACTTATTTTCCTTTATCATTTCCCAAAAGAAACAGCAAAACTTGAAAAAGAAATGATTTCTGTGAAGTTCCACTGTTGAAGAACGTCAGAATTCAGAAATGCATGTGGGTGGTTCAATTTGAGGTTTTGGAAAATTCTAGTAGAAGACATGTCTGAAAACGCAACTTTCATATTCTGCTGAGTGGAGGGCCCACAAGTATTATATCGTCACAGCCTTCTGCAACAAGTTTTCTAAATATGGGGTACCGACAGCAACATGGTCACATGGAAAACAAATTTGATGTGGTCCAAAGCTAGGGATATTAAGAAAAAATAAGATTGTCAAAATTTGTCAAAAAATATTGTTTGATTTTTTTTTAAATATCAGACAAAAAACTCCAGTTCGAATCAAAACAATTCTCTTTATCGAAGTTTAAATCTCTGCCGAAGAGATAATAAAAACACATTTGAAAGTGTAAAACACACCTTAGATATATTCATCTTGAGCCTCAAAAAAATTTATCATAGTCATACTCATATCATCTCATTTATGTTTTGTTTAATGACAAGAACTTTAAAACCTTTGCATCTTTTTAAGTAGGAGCAGGGTAAAAAAAACGGCCTTGTCCGATACGATATATCGATTGATATCTCATTATTGGCTGACATTTTTTTCTCTTTTTTTTAAAAAAGAAAAATAGTCGATATCGACTGATATAATACGGATGAAATATCCGCGTATCAACCGATATTCAGACCCCTGAGTAGGAAAGTATTGAATAAAATTTCACATGAGGGCTCACACTTACAAACTTCATTTCAATTTTTTCGCTCTAAATTCAGATTAAAATACATATCTTTAAAAAAATCAATTGATATTTAAATGTATTCACTCAAAATTTTTAAATATACACAAAATAATTTCTTCAAACTTAACTTTGTAAGTCGAGAACCACCTTCATTGACATTAACCTTCTCTTTATCAATACAAATGCATTTATTATCATCATTATTAAATTTAAAATGAATATGACATACTAAAGTGAGTCACTTCAAACAGAATACGCGTTCAACCCAAGATGTCTCAATTGAACTGGGTCAAAACTGAGAGGATCGACTGGTGAATCACAAGGTTTGTATGATCACATGGCCCCCTTCTAATTGACACCGACCTTTTTCTGTTTTTGAACAGGTGCGTTGCAAGATTTGCATGATCACATGGGCCCCCTTTTAATTGACATTGACCTTTTCTGTTTTTTAAGACAAATATTCAAAAGTGACACAACCCATTTCAATAGTCCACACTCCACATGGATATGGTTGAAAGTTTTATTATAAATAATATATTTTTTAAAGGTCTTAAAAATTATAAATTCATCTCTAATGTTTAAAAACAAATCCAGTATTTTTAGGCTTTTAGCATTTTAAAATATAAAAATTATCCACGTGAGTATAGTTCAATCAATAATCTCTCATTTTAAAAAGTAAGAAGTACTTAGATTCAAGCCCCTAAACCTCATCTGACGTATCCTGAGATCAACATAAATTAAATAAAAGAACATAACAAATTAAATTCATACATTGGACAGTACAGAGAGAGACACTGTGAAGCAAACACTGGAGAAGATGAGGCCACTGAAAGTGCAGGTGGAAGAAATAGTATCAGGAAAACGTCTAATCCTACCCTTCTACCTAAAAGAGTATCAGGAAAACGTGTACTTTTTAGGATATTGAAAATTTAAATTTTATTTTTTATTTTTAATAATTATTTAAGGTAGGAGTTGCCTATTCATTCAACTCACATCACTCTGTAAATAAATAAATGCATGTAATAAGTAGCAACATTTTATATTTAAGGCATGTCTTCAACTTCTCACTGAGGTCGAAAATTTGCCATCTATTGAGATTCAGCAAAATGTCACCAGTTAGAAGGTAATTAGTGACACAATAATAACAAATTATGACAATAAATCACCATCATTATTTTCATGTTATCTTTCTTTTAAAATCTGATTTTCTATTATTATAATATTAAAAATAAAGAGGGTTTTTAAATCACAATATAGAATATTTTTCAGATTTTAAATAGTTCTCTAGATGATAGAATTTTTTTAAATTATAAATAAATATTTACATCTAGTTTAAAGTTGAGGTAAAAAATACATTATGCTGATATAAAATGCAAATACGTTAGTATCGGCACAGCACAATTTATCGGCCATCACAAGATAATACACTTTTGTTGACACTCGTACAAATTCCGACCGAAAAATACAAGATAATAAAATATTATTTTATGCTTCAGTCATTTTCTAATGAGAAAAAAAAAAACCATTAGATAAATTTTAAAATAAAATATCATTTGTTTCCTTAAAGACAACGCTACTTATATTGTTGGATCAACATTTACAGTTTGCAAAAACATGAGGGATTGGCCTGATGGCCAATAACCAGTATTGGGATGTAGGAGTGTAGTATTGGGATGTAAGAGTGTTGTGTTTGAATCACACTCAATTTCAAGAGGCTATTCTCTATAGTTTTATCTAGTATGTGTAGATTAGGAGTTTTCACATGCTCTGAAGAATTAATTATGTGAGATGCCTTAACACCTTCCGTCGTAAAAAAAATATATTTGTAGTTTGCATGAGGCAACTCATTAATTGTCAATGAATCTAATTTGGTGTGATGATTCTTTTCTTAATAATGAAAATTAATCATCTGTCTAAATTAACATTTATGTGTTTTATAAAAATAAATAAAAGTATAGCAACATATAAATTATTAACCGGCTTCAAATCACATGGATGACAATCCAACCTCATATTTGGTATCATAGAATGTAGCAGGGTCAACTAGTGGTGATAATTCGGTTCAACATAGTCCAGAACTCCACAGAGAGTTATTGTAATTATAATATATGAGGGTTTAACTTCTATAAATAAATTCTAAATAGGCAACTACTTTATAATAATATTTATTAGATGTACATATAATTATCAATAGACAAGTGAACTTAACAATAATAATAAAAATTCTAGACTATGGCTTTCCTATTACAAAAAAAAATAGAGACAAATGAATGTTTTAACACGTGAAAATTAGTGTTGAAACTCGGATCAGGTCAAGTCGGGCTTTTACAAAGCCAACCCTACTCATGTCAAAATTTATTGAACCCGATCTAACCCGATCCGTATGCCTTATCCCAATTACTCAAACTGACTCGACCTGAATTTCTAACTCGAGTCAACAGGAGTGTTGTTTTATCACTTGGTGCACTCATGTTGAGTCGGGTTACGCCAGGTCTAGATGTGTTGATTTAAATTTCTCAACCTAACCCGACCAAAATTTCATATGAATTTTTATTTTCCCAACTCGATCTGACCTAAAATATATAAATACATACCCAAATCCACTGCTTTCTCGGGTCGGGTCATGCGAGTCAGGTTAAAACCCGACTCAAGTTTCACCCCTGTTGAAAACCATCTCTACTATGCGTTATTATTAGTCACAACTTAATTAAGAGTTATGCACAATTTATCATTTCCTATTGACAATTTCTAGTATTTAGATTCATGTAACTTTTATTTCATAGGAATATCCATAGTAATTTTATTTATTCTAATGACGAAATAAATTTTACAAACTTGACATGTATGATGTATCTGCAATTCTGCATTAGCATCACTCTTTAAAATTTAAATGTCCACCTATGTTCTCCAAATAAATCAAGCTCATCTCTAAATATGGCTAGAAATTAATAGTTGACCTTTAACCCAACATCAACATGACTTAGAAAGAAAGATATAGTTATATCATAAATACGGATAATTATAGATGAAGACCCATTTGACAAGAATTTAAGCAAAAAGTGTAAAAGTTAAATTAAATATCTCAATCATTTAATGATTTTTTTAATTAATCTGAGTTTATTAAAAAACAAGTTAAATTCAAATACAAAATTTAAAACTAACAATTCATACACTAGAACTAAATTGGCGAAAGTCATTAGTACAAATCTTTCGAGTACACATGAAACCATACCTTGCATTATTTCTCTTCACATTAGCTAGCTAGGACCGTTAGACCATTTAAGTTTTAATCAATCTAATTGATAAGTAGATGATAAAAGAAAAAAAATAATTCGATAAAAAATTTAAATAAATAAATACTTGTTGAATTTTGATTGCTACAGTTGAATCAGCCAACCCATTCGTTTGTCACAGCTGAATCCCGAAACCTTTTTAAATACGGGCCAGTGGAATCTAAGAAGTGTACAACTTTCTCTGCACTCTCCACAACCTTTCTCTCGCTGCTGTCTCAACACTATCTGCAGTCTCTGCACTCTCTACCTTCTTTCTCTAGTTGCTGCTGTGTCTCAACTCTCATCGCACTGTCTCACTGCTCTCTCACGCTCACATTGACACCAAAGAAAAAAGGAAAAGAAAAACCCCATGGCCTCCTTTAACAAGAGACCCACTCGATATAAGTGTCTCCCCAAACCCTTAAGCCGCATTCCCCTCTCCTCTCTGCTGCTTCTCTAACTCTCCTCTGCTGCTCTCTCTCACTCTCCTCTCTCTCGCTCTCCTCTCATTGCTCTCTCTCTCGCTCTCGTCTCTCTCAGTGCTCTCTCTCTCGTCTTCTTCCCCGACCACTCTCACATTCTATAAATCTGTAAGTTCTCTGTACTTTCTCTTCTCTGTTATTTTTTCTTTAAATTACCGTATAATCTGTCCTTGTATTTTTTTATTCCGTTGGATTTATTCCGTTGGATTACCCTAGCTTTTTTCTTCTTCTTCCTTTTTTTCTCGTTGCTCAATTCCTCCAACTTATTCCAACAAAACCCCATTTAATCTCTGTCATGGAGGAATGGATGCTGCTGTGGTGGAAGGGAAAGTGAAAGTAAGAGAGAGGGAGGGTTTGTATGATCACGTGGCCCCCTTCAGCTAAAAATTCACAAGTCCATTCTCTTTTTCAATAAGCAACCACCAAACACCGTTTTTCTTTCTAATAGCAATGTTTTACTCAATATTTTGAAAATCTTATCACATTTTTCAACAAAATGTTGTAGGCCATTGTAATTTTAATATTATAAAAGCTTTCATAACTTAACATTATATCAGTAAGATTTTTGTGATACTTTTGCAAGGTTTAGCATCTAATCGATAAATTCTTTAAAATTTATTTTTGCAGTTGAACCACTAGGCCACATACAGATTGGGGCGTCCAGGTCCCTTGGGTTTTCTTAGCCTGCCTGCCTGCCGACGAGCTGACAGTTTTTCCCCCTCTCGCTTCTTCGTGATAAGGTCTGAATCGAACATTTGAACAAGCAAGGCTCTTTTGACCACACCTCGTGTTATTCGGATTTGTCCAGGCTCAAAAATGCATTTGCACTACCTCTTCCTTTTCTTCATTGTCTTGGTAGTAGCTTCGGTGTCTCAGGGGGAACAAGACCTGATATGCGCTTCGACGGAATTCAAGTGTGGAGACCTTAATAAGGTCTCTTACCCATTTTCGGTCAAAGGCATCCCTACAAAATGCAAAATTCGTGGGTTCGTACTCGATTGCAACCCTGATGGTTATCCGGTGATGAACATATCGTCAAAGGGATACCGTGTCAGGAGTATCCACTATATGAGCCAGACGTTTGTTATTGTTGACACTGGTGTTATTGTCAACAGTTGTCCTCGCCCATCGAAAAATCCGGAGATAGATTTCTCCATTCTTACCTATGCAAACAACAATGCCAATCTCACTCTCTACTACAATTGTCCGGACCCAATTCCAGACTCTGACCTTCATTCAGTTTCTTGTTTGTCAAATGATACAAATAATGCCTACTATGCAAACCAAACAAGCCTTCTGAACCCGGATCCACTGCTCAAAAATTGCGAGGTTTCTGTCTTTACGCTTCTTGATTCAGCTGCAGACCGCCTTAGCAATTATTCATTGAATTTTGAAGATGCAGTGAAGGAGGGGTTTAATGTGTCATGGGTCATCGAAAATGGAAAGTGTGATAATTGTGTTTATTCTGGCGGCAATTGCAGCTACAATCCAATCGCCGGTGATGAATCAATCTGCTATTGTGGAGATGAGCATTATCCACAAAAATGTCCCTCCAGACCATCCAGTAAGTAGTATCTCTCTACCACATTCTAGTTCTTATTACTTTGATTGAAAATAAAAAACTGATTTACAATTTCCTGATGCTCTAATTCCATATATGTTGGATTATGTTGATATTTCAAAATTTTGCAAGTCTTAGTCTGTTACATGGAGGCTTCTCATGAAAATGCAATCTATTTACTGCATAAGGTTGTCTATTTAATTTTTCTTAGTCAAAATAAAATGCGAAACTCACACTTGCTGCTGTTTCTTTATTATCAGCATCATCTTCTTTTTTTTTCAGTTGTTTTTGTTATAACACCCTTGATACCAACCACAAAATCAGATTCTTTGGTTTCAAGAGGAATGCACTTCTCTGAACTGGATGAGAAGTTGCAGTCAACATGGATTTTGTGTTAAGCCTTTTTTTCTCTTCTTTTCCTCTATATTCATCAAGCTCTTGTATTTTATTTAAAAAGCCATGTATGACCTAAATCGTCCATCCCAACTCAACTCCTAATTGGATGATAATTAGAAATTGCATTGGTTGGAAAATCTGAATTGTCCAATCAAGGAATTTTCACTCATCAGATATACTGACATGTTCATTTGGTTCGATTATAAATGCCAGTGCAAAAATCTCAACAGTGGGACCTTCCAAGTGACTGGCAGGGATTTGATCCACTTCTGCCATGTATGTGTTTTTGAGGTTGGGTTCTGTAGAGCTGCAAATTCTATTGGATGGAGAAAATGGAACTTTGCAAAGCAAATTGAGATTGACAAAATGTTTCCTATGCTTAAAAGTCTCTCTGATCATTTTCGATTTCCAGATTGGATGTTTCATTCCTTTCCCTTACTTTTCAAAACTATAATGGTTGAATGGAGGATACAATACACTTCTTTCTATATGGCTTTTTGAAAGAGATAAAAGCAGAACTGCTGAAATGTTTGTGTGAAATATCTGAAAGGAAGATCATCATCATCACAGTCACAATCCCATCTATCTGAGGTTACCTTTTCGATTTCCACTTCTCCATTTGACCCTATCTAAGATGAAGATACGAATGCCAATTCCAACACTCTGAAAGCATGATTGTTAGACAATGGCATGGTTGGGTTTAACCAGAAAATTCGATGTTGACTAAGTAGATTCCATACTGGTCTTTTAGTCATGAGGAACCAGAGAAATTATATATCATTAAAGATATTTCAGACATTTCATATACAAAGAATACAATCAGATGACTTGCAGTCCTATAGATGCAGTTTTGTGCACACTTGAATTTATTAACATTAAATTTCAAAGCCCAAATCTCAACTCCATTAAATTTCTATGGTTTGAAACAACTGAAAATCACAGTATATGTGTAATTCATCCGATAATATTTTTAAGACTACTGTCTTAGCCCAAACACCAACTCTAATGTTTAAATGATGTTTACAAGAGCATACAACCATGACAAAAGGATCAGACTAACAGCTCATTTGTTATGTTCATTGATTCTATCTTTCCTCATTTCTTCTAAGATTGTGCTATATTAATTTATATTATATTTTGTGTTTATCTAACCTTCTATGTGGTATGATTTTGTAGGAAGCAACAAAATTTCTATGAGGACGATAGCAACTGCAGTTGGTATGATACCTCTTAACGCTTTATCTTATTCTTTAGATTCTTTTTACCCTTTCACCAATAATTGTTGGATGGTTGAACTCCTAAAAATTTCTGTGTTACATTAGTACATAAAGAGGTCCTAAATGGTGAAGAACTGTTGGCATCAAACACAACGCAGATTCTATGAGAAACTAGAATTTTCAAGTCTTTTCCATTGTTTTTCAGGTGTTTGTGGGGGATTTCTGATCTGTGTAATATGTATAACTGCCTTCCTTTGGTACCGTAAGACACAACAGACTTCCTCTACTTCGGAGTTCATCCCTCGAACTAGATCTTCAGATCCATCAAACATCAACTCCAACTTGCCAACACATGTTTTCAGTTTTGACGAGCTCAAAGAAGCCACAAACAACTTTAATGAGTCTAATGAACTGGAGAAGGCGGCTCTGGTACTGTTTATCATGGTAAGTTTGATAGTCTTAGAAATTGTATCATATAAGACCTATATTTAATCTCATACTGCACATAATATGTCCTTACGATGGTGAACACAAATACATTGTCCATGGACCGTTCATGGGTTGGGTTTGGTCTAGACTTCTCTCTACTCAAGACAAAGCCCATTTGAATTCTCAAAACCCTTTAGATGGTTTAGGCTAAAGCCCAAGCCCACCCGTTTAGTTAGATGAAAGCATGAGCCTACCCAGTGGAGCCTGCTTTGATGACATGCTTGAAGAAAGTGAAACCATAGCCTATTGTAAGGCCTAATTTCACATTTCAATTAGAAAGTGTAAAGCCCATACTAACGACCAACTTCAACTTTCAACTTTGTTTTTTGGTAAGGGAAATGATTACATCATATTCGTGGGGTGGCTAATGTACCGATAATCTAATGGTATTGTTATGATTATATTTAGATACAAATATATGTAATTGGTTAAATAGACTTAAAAACGCGATGGCCCTTCATGAGCTTTACTTAAAAGCCTGAGTCAAGCCCTTTATCAAATGGGCTAAATAAATGAGTCTAATACCAGCTCGTTAGTCAAATGCACATATCAAGCCTTTTCATTTACCATGGGTTTCTGTCAGACTTGAGTTGGATTTGGGCCCATGAAGAAAGTCATGCTCCATTGCTTTGTTAATACTTCAAAGTTCAAATTCAATAGGAGCTCATTTAAACATAGAAAGCTTATTTCTTTCACCGTCATTCATTATATATCTGCTTATATGCAGGCAAGCTTCGTGATGGGCGTACAGTTGCAGTGAAGCGCTTGAATGAGGACAACTATAGGCGCGTTGAACAATTTATGAATGAAGTTGAGATCCTCTCCCGCTTGCGTCACCAGAATCTTGTCTCACTGTACGGGCGCACTTCACGCCACAGTCAGGAGCTCCTCCTTGTCTATGAATTCGTTTCAAATGGCACTGTTGCAGATCATATACATGGAGACCGTGCAAACTCCGGAGCCCTTACATGGCCTATTCGGCTGAATATTGCCATAGAAACTGCTGATGCACTTGGCTACCTCCATGCCGCTGAGATCGTACATCGAGATGTCAAATCTAGCAACATTCTTTTGGATGGGAATTTCCATGTAAAAGTTGCTGATTTTGGTTTATCACGCCTATTCCCCTTGGACAGAACACATGTATCAACTACTCCACAAGGGACACCGGGCTACGTTGATCCAGACTATCATCGATGCTACCAACTCACTGACAAGAGTGATGTTTACAGCTTTGGAGTGGTCTTGTTCGAACTTGTATCATCAAAGCCGGCTGTAGACATCACTAGGCAGAGAGATGAGATAAATTTGTCTAGCATGGCAGTCAGCAAGATTCAAAAGAATGCACTGGATGAATTGGTGGACCCCACCTTTGGGTTTGTAACAGACAACAACAGTGCAATGAGTAAGCAAATTCAATTAGTGGCTGAATTGGCTTTTAGATGCTTGCACGAAGAAAAAGATACGAGGCCATCCATGGGGGAGGTCTTAACTTTGTTAAGAGAGATTGGGGAAGTAATGTAATAAAATGAAATGAATATAATTTTTTATGATATAGTATTTAAAAGTGCATGAATCTCTATGTCTTGGTTGTTTGTTGTTCCCAACAGTTTCGGCTTAAGAACAGGATGGTTACAGTTGATGAAAACCTCAAATCTCAGCAGTTGGGCTGGTTTAAAGACTCAGTTAATCAACTGAAATATTATGATTCAACTCAGTTAATCTAGAGGGTTAAAGGAAGTAGTCTCACTCACCTTAGAGGGATGGAGATTACTTCCCAATCGCCCTCTTTCTTCTGATTCTCTAAACCAACTCACAAGTCTCTACAGAAATCATCTGATCTGCAACTGGGTTGCTCATGTCTTCAGCCCTCATTTGCAGGATTTCATTCTCCAAGGACAAAAGAGAAAATTAGAATTTTATAATAGAGATAGTATAACTACATAAATGTCTGAGGCAGAGATATAATTTTTAATCAAATCAAATTTAAAATTTCCCATACATATGCAAAATAGGGATTAGACGAGAGCTACAAGCTCAATGACCCTAAGTTGTAAATAGTGTTTATAAAAGTAAGTTCTCCCAAGTTAAACCATTCTCTTTATGTCTATCATCATGTAACTAGGGCATTAATATGGTAATAATTGGTCAGTTATTTCTTATTAATAAGCTTTAAGATTTAGTACCTATGAAAACAACTATGCCATTTTGTTATTCAGAAAATAAAGAAGAAGAAAGAGAAAATAAATATTATGGTTGGATTTGGTAAATGGATCAGGCTCAAGAACTTCTTTTTCTTGGCAGTCAATTGGGCTGAGCTCGAGTTCTCAGCTCCATGGCGTCTATAGGTGAGCCGACTCATCGACCCATTGACATTTACCACTGTCCCAAGTTTGGTTCTTGATCTGTCCTCTACTGCATATAATCATATCGTTAGGAGTATCTAAATCATGGGCTAATCATATTATAATTTGAGGTAGCTGTCTAAAATAAAAATTCTGAAATTTGTACTCTCCAACTTTGTATTTTGATGGAATGTTTGGACCTTTTCTCGTAGAGGTGGACTTCTTTAAGGGGTCTATTTGGGATAGGAATATGACCACCTAAATTCAACTGGTTCAAACAAATCAATTTCAATTGTTATTAATAGTTAGTAGTAGCCTTTTGATCAATCCACATTTGTCTTCGGTTTCCATATGAAACAACACTAAAAAGGGTTGTTTGGTTTGTTGAGATTGTGAGACCTGAAGAAATTTCTGTCTTGTGATGTAACATTGTAACATAGAAATCTGATGGATTTCTTGTGATGTTTAAAGATTAAATATCAGCTTTGCGTTTGGTTTATCAAAAGTTAATAATATTAGTTGATGAATGTTAGTGTCTTAGCCATGTCGGAGTAGCCCGATAAGTAATAAAAGAAATTCAATATTAGTAAGTTTTGTATTTAATGTATAGATGTTGAATCAATATATAAATTTATTAAATAACTAGGCGAGTTGAAGTGATGGCCAAAAACTCTTCTTAAGAAGCATTAGTCACGAAGATCAAGTCTTTTCATTGACTTAAAATTTAATTAGAATATATATATCCATCATTTAAATCAGAATAAAATAATAATCTCACATCAAAAGTATATCATCAGAATACCAAATTAGACATAGAAAAGAAGATCAAATTTCTTGCCGATCCATATTTTGAGTGCTGCATTGATATTAATAAATATCAACATGGTATTAATGAAAATCTAAATTGTTCAACCGAAAGTTTGGACCTACAATTCAATAACTATTTATTGAATAAAAATCATTCATAATGCCTTTTCAAGTCCATCATATTTTTAAAACCGCCATCGCCGAAGATTTGTAAAATTCTTCGTGGGCCGTTTTTCACATAAACACTCTTATCTATATTTTTCCGATGCTACTAAGCCCATAATGACATATACTTATCTCTTCATTCGTCATCATAAACATTTTATGGTACACATGTTAAAACAAATGCCATATCAAGAATGGAGTTGTAATATGCAAATGAGAGGGAGAAAGACTTGTATAGAATTTCAATAGAAAACTAGACCAAAAAAATGCTAACTTATATAGTCATTTAGCATTTTTGTTAGCCTTAATCCTCTAATTAAAACATTATCCATTAAAACCTTTTGGAGTATCCACATTTATAGCTGAATTCTAGAAAAAAAAAAAAGATAATTAAAAAGTTTAGATGCAGAAATTCAATTTAATTAACAGAACGATTGTTCTCGAAAAGCTAATAATAATAATAATAAATTAATAAATAAAAAGAAATCTATTGACAGAATGATCAATTTATTACAAGGACTTCCACGTTACATTATTGCATAGAATCCATTCCTCTATGATATTTCAAAGAAGAGATATATATCATTAACGATAACCATAGAACCTGTCAGAAAATACCCATAAAAGGAACTTATGGAATTTTACATGTACACATAACATATTTACATTCAACGGGCATATTTACACATTATTTAAAGCTTAGATTGCACACACAGCATATTTACATTCAAAGCTTAGATTGCACATAGAGCATTTTTACACATTTTACATTTACACTACACACTTTGGCCATGCCCTGCTGATCAAGTGTCGTCCACATTTTCATTGAAAGGTGTTGGAAAACAAACCCACACACAATTAGAAATCACACGTACACACACAAGAGACACATTTTTTATGTGGTTCGACAACATTGTCTATGTCCACGGAGTGTGGCAAAATTCTAATAAGAAGAAATTACAGGTCAGGTTAGAAGGATTTCACCAATCCTACCCACTCTTTCTCTCAATCTCCCTTTCTCCTCTCTGTCTACGTAGTTCCAAAGAAAATCTTAAAGAAAGATAAAATATATATATGGTTGCTTACAACAAACTGGGCTCATTGGGCCTGGGCCTGAGCCCAACCGACAACCTAAGCCCAAAAGGTACTGCTGGGTAGGGTTACGATATTTGGTCTTCTCAAGTACTATATAGTTAGTTATTAATGATTGAATTTATCCAAATAATGGCACTTAATACTAACGAAACATATCACAAACGAAAATGAAAATGGTTGATTTCATTGAGAAGACCACGTTACATGATACATACTTACATACAGACATATTTAGGACTTTAACAAAGAAATATTGGCCTATATTTTTGAATTTCTTGTTGTTTGGCTTTTTAGAAAAATAAATAACACGAGCACCAAAATAAGAAGCCAAAATGATTGATTTTACTCGCATTTTCAGCCGTCAATTGGAAGAACTTTAACAAAAAAATAGATATCAGTGACATTTGAGTCAAACCATATCAGTCTCTCTATTAAGGGGTAGAGGAGACTGATGGATTTGAATCAATCACTTATCTCTGTTCATCAGCTTAGTTCATTTTATATGTAGATTTCAGGAACATCGGAGACCCTTAGCGAGAGGGTTGGGTTCGTGATGCCGACTAGGTAGGATAGGATACCCTACGCAATAGCTTAGTGAAAGCTTAATAAGAACCAACAAGAGTTTAACGTAACCCTCAGGCTTTAAATGGTAAAATCCTGCTTTTACTGCATCAGTTGGGCTATTCTATCTGTTGTCTGTACCTCTGTGATGAATTGGTTTTGTTGTTAGGTAATTTGAAAGTTCATAATTGGGCCATTCATAGCCATGTTTGTGATATCAGGGCTCTCCTGAATCTGTTTGGTCCTGATGGCACAAAGATGGCTCGTTATGGCGAAACTTTGGTTAGCCACTTGAGGAATCTGCTAAATGTTGGGGACTTAGGAATTTTTTCTGAAGTTTCAATTTAACTGTTGGGTCTCATGGGTCCTCTGTTTTGATCTCTTTGCCTCTTTGGGGCTGCTTATTTTGGGCCTTCTCTTAGGCCGCCTTTTGCTTGACCCGGGCTGTGGGCTTCTATAGATATTTTGGGCTTTCGCGTGAATGAATTCTTACCCATCAGTAAAAAAAAAACTTACTTAAACTGTGAGAATTAATTGAATCAATTTAATTTGACACACACACTCTTGAATTTTCAAAAGAACCATTAATTTTATCAAAATTTTCAAAATCACAAATCACATTTGGTTTTAATTTAATTAAAAATAAAACCATCCAAACCAACTTTGAAGTAATTGAAACCTGGCAAGATTTTTTACCCAAATACTTTAATCGGGTCTAATGATTCATAAGCATTCACAACCCACGCTTAAATGTTGTGTTTTTAAAACTGAGTAAGATTCAAACCAACTTTGAAGTAATTGAAAATTGACATCGTTTTTCTTTAATGAAGACACACTACCCAAATACTTTAATCGGGTCTAATGATTCATAAGCATTCACAACCCACGCTTAAAAGTTGTGTTTTTAAAACTGGGTATTAATTTTCAAATAAGATCAAACCCAACTAATGTTTTTTATAAAACTGTCTCAAATTCGCAAATATCAGTTACCAAATTCTGTCAAAAATTTGAGTTAACCCTCAATTAAAATTGGTCCAAACTGGATTTTAAATCTTCAATGAAAACCAGCCCAACTGAGGTTTTAAAAGACTGTTTTAAATCCTTAATTCAGTCCCTAAACGTTGTTTAAAAAGCCTTTTTCAATCAGTTTATACGGTTTTCTCTTTAAGAAAAATTGGGTACTAAACCGATTCAATTAATCCAAAATACTCAAAGAGATTAGGATTATCTAGTTATTAGCTTGGCTGCAACTCTAACCTACTTTGGTATTATAGTAATCAATGCTAACTTGGCTGCAACTCTAACCTATCTTGGTATTCCTTAGGTATTGATTCAAAAAAACTAATCCCTTGAGGCCCGTACCGCCATTGCCCACACAGCCGGCCCAGATAAAACAGATGGTTGCACCAAGGTTTGATCCAGGGATACGAGGGAGCAAACCCCACGCTAAAGACCACTTAGGCTACTCATCTGGTGGGTCAAAATTACCTATTTTATTTTAGGAGATTGGTAGCATACACCCAATGCTCAGTGTACAAGCTTTTGTGTAAATACAAGAAAAAATAAATAAATCTATTAGATACAGAGTAGGAACAATGAAGAATGCAATATATAATCCAGAGGGCACAAAGTATTCAATCTAGTGTAGAGAGGTAACTAGTTTGCCTAAGGTTTTTGTTTAGCATTCGATTATTTGATGTAGATATTCCTAGTTATAATTGAAAGGAATGTAGTGTTTGTTACTTGTGTGGAAATAATATAATTGTTATTACTGTAATTCTCCATATTTTTGTACTTTTATATGTTGAATAAAGTGAGGTGGTTTGTGAAACAAACTCAATGATAAAAAAAATTGTTTAGATGAATAAAATCATTCAAAATGAAGTGTACTGAACTATTTTAATTTTTAATTTTAAAATAAAACTATGGCTTGATATTAGTCTAAAGGCTAAGAATTAGGGTGAGGAGGAGAAGTGTAGAATTCTATCATAGAACTTTAATAGAAATCAAGATTATTTCCATATTTTTGGTGTTGCGATTTCTAATTAGTGTAATATTGGTTGGTAATCATTAAGATATACATCAATTAAAACTCACTTGATATTAATTACAAGGCTAAGAGTAAGGAAATGAACAAAGTTGAAATAAAGTAAAAATAAGGACATGAACAAAGTTGAAATAAAGAGCAGGCATTAAAGCATGGCTCAGACTCGGATCATTAACATCACATTTATTTGGTGAACTTTTTATTTGTAAAGATCAAGACATACATACATGGCAACAACCGTCTGAGGAAAATTTCAGCTCAGCTCAATTTCTAAGATGAATAAAAATAAACATTCTCAGTAACATCTGCCCCAAGATAAATCAATAAATTTCAGTCAAAATATTAAATTTAAGCCAAAATTGGTTACTGAGGTCTGAATCCAAACAAAGATATCTGTTATTTGAAAATATCACCAACATTTAGTACTATTAACAAAAAAAATTCAATTGCCAGCCAATATTTATAACTCTTAAGACACAAAAATTAAAATTCTTAGACATTTCACCGTTGAATAAAACAGCTCTCGTATATTTCTCATTTTAATTATTGTTCTTCATTATCTACGGTATAAAATTCATCAAACTTTTCAACAGATGGCTAATTAGGTGGCGTTCATGGGACATAACCCACCAACTTGAGGTTGTAATAACTAATAAGAAGTCCTTACCATAAACTATTAAGAAAATTTTCAATAGATGATTAAAAATTTCATTAACGTTTTGATTTTTTTTTTTTTAATTAACAGTTCCCACAATGACATCATAGGTCATTCAGAAAATTGTCAATCTTAATAAAAATATTTGAAGTGATATCTTCATTGTCATGGTACCTTAACTTGACCAAATTGCATTGTTAGTTTATTAATAAAATGTCTATCAAATATTATAATTTGGCATCTCACTCGATAACGCAATTATTTTCTTTTATGATCAGGATGTTATCAGTATTAGGAGACACTTTTACTTGACTAGTTGTGAGATATGTACAAGCTTCTCTACACCACACATAGTGGATAAGCAACTGCAAAGAGTGACCTAAAGGAATGTTGAGAGTAAATCAAACTCAAGACTTATCATCATGAGGAAAGCTTTGAAATGATAATAAATATAATTTCATAGTGAAGATTGCATATGTTACATGCTCACTCAAAATTTAATTTAACTAGTTCATAAGTATTGACGACAGGCGAGAGATTGAGAGAATGGTACCTAAGACTACTTGAGGGCAGAACAGGCTATGGCCTGGAGATGAGGAAGGGGACCCACCAGTTTTGGGGCCGGAGAGAGGGTGCCTGAGAGATTGTAGTGAGGAAGAGATTTGAGGATAGAAGAGGAGAATTAGAGGATAAGACAGAATCAATATTCTTGACTCGGAGATGGAATGGAGTTATAATGTTATATAGAAATCGGTCACGAGAATCTGTGGGAGTGGGGAAGCAATGGAAAATCACGATAGTGTTGTGGAGGAAGAGAGGTAAAAATTTAAATTTTTACCCTCACCCTTTCATTACCCCTGTTACACCCATCCAAACGCAATCTAAGGGTTTTGTTTTATTATTATTTTTTCATTTCGATTAGATTAAAAATAATTGTATGGTTATCAAAATTAAGTTAATTCTCTACTAATATACCAAAAATTAGTTATGTAATTTTTTCTCTGCTTATTTATTTTAAAGAAACCCACGCGGCTGACATGGGTTTGGTTTGAGCACGGTTTATAAATACACACTAGGGTTTTTAAAAGAAAGCCACCTGGCTCACGTGGGTTTTTTAAAGAAATTCTTGAAGAAACGTTTTGAAATTAGACTCTATTTTTTGTAAATAAATTTCCAACGCTTCTTCAACTTTTTCAAACATTTTTCAGTAAAAGAGCTAATTTTAGATATTTATTAGAATAAAACAGCTAATTAGATGGCTTTTCAAATTTCATTATATTTATACAATTTTAAAAAGGTTTAAATGAGAATAAAAAGTTTAAATAGTTAATTAATTTGTGTAATTTTCTTTAAAAAGTCTTGAAAATAAAATTTGTAAAATTCAAAGATTATGACACTTTATTATTGTAAAAAATAGAATTTCATAAAAAATAGAAAAAAATAGAAAATAATTCTAATTTATAAAATTGATTGAAAAGTTTTAGCTCACTCTCTCGTATTAGTATATAAAAACAAAAATTTTATAAAAAAAATTTTGAAGTAGAAAAATAACGACATACTATCGATTCTTGACATTATAATTAAATTTTAAATGTTAATATTCTCAACTGAAAATCATTACTGTGACATCAATTCTATTGCTGAACATTACATATTTTAGTCATAAAAGTCACATTTTATTTTTTCAAAAAAATATTTTTTTTGCTTTAAATTTTATTTCTAACTAAAAAATTAAACCTTAATTAATAATTTAATATTATTTATAATATTAGAATGATGGACATGAGTTTGACCGGGTTGACCATAGTTGAATCGAGTTTAACCTTATTAGCCCAACCTTCCTCAGAGACAGTTCAGTAAACAGTCCGATTTTTATAACATTGATTTTAATAATTAAGACGTATCTTACAGCCCAAAGAGATTTCGGACTGTCCGTGGCCTGTCTAAAAATGATCTAATGTTTAGTGTCCAATCCATGAACATTAAATGGACTCCAAGATCCGGCCCATTCAGTTAATAATTTGGTCGAGCCAAACAATCCAATTGGACGAGTCCAGATCCGTTTACAGGCCTATATCCATATTCTAATTCTATTCTAGATCTTGGGTCTTCTTCAAGATCCCACTATCTTCTCGTAAAATCAGTTCAATCTTGTACCTTTTTTTCACATTCATTTCTTCTCTCTATTTACAAAAAATTTACGAGAAAAATTGTATCCAAATGATATTAAAGTGTTTACTAGAAAAGACTAAACATGCTTATAAATGAATCTCTCCTCCTCATCATCATTGTTGTCATTTTCTTCTAATAAATTCTATATTGTTTTAGAGAATCTTATATGATATAGAAACAAGTTAAATTCAAGTACAAATTGAATTTACAATTTAAGTTTGGCGTATTTTTTTTTTGTGGGGAATCATAATCTTGTTATTACAAAATATAACATGTAGTATCTTGGTGGAAAAATTGTATCCACGAAGTAATTGGATAGGTATCTGTACATAAATATTGCTATGTGGATGGTGAATTATACCAAATCCAATAGACACAAACTGAAGTTATAGTAATATCTTGATCGATATTACTTGGCTGTTTGAATTTTCACGTGAGCATATGTGATAGGCTCTTGGTGCCTCCTGCAGTTTTGGGGTCTATAATGTCTGACTCAGTGGGTAGGGTCAGTCCTGACTTTAGGCCAACTAAGTCGGCGTATACGACCTCCAAATATGATCAATGGGTTGTATGATCCCCACTTGCACTTCTCTTAGAGTTTAGGGTCCCCACCAATGCATTGCGCCAAGGGCCCTGAGATTTTAGAGTCGATACTCTTGGTGGGTTTCATTTTATTTTTTTAATCAAGCAAGCCATGTGTATTTTCTTTAGTTAAAAAAAAACACAAAAACAAAAATGGAAAGGTGAACTAAAGCTAGAAATGACGATTAGCATCTTGGGATCAAAGATGCCCTTTTCTCCATTCTATATCATTCTTGTATACAAGATTTTGTGAAAATTTCCAATTAACCAACTAATTCCAATTTCACTATCAAGACCCATTTCTTTTAACCACTATTTAAAGTCAATCCCATTATCTTACACCACAACCCTTTCTTTTCTTTTTTTTAAATGACACCAAGATCATTTCTTGTGGTCTTGAGCACACCTTGCATGGTCAAGGTCAAGAAAATCTCTCATTTTTGCTTGTTCCTAATTGGATTCTCTCATCACTTTCAACGTTTCTATCATCACTTCTATAATAACTTCTCAATTCTTCTACTCTCTTCTCTCAGATGGTGATAAGGATTTTATTAAGAAATGACATTGCATGCCACAAGAGGAAAATAACAAGAAAACTTAGGACGCAAAGACAAGCATCACTAGATCAAGGCCAGCCATCTTGATACAAGTAAAATTTGTCAGAAGACACAAGATTGAGTGAAAGTCCTATTTTATTCTCACCGGTGTTTCACTTATCAAGTAACGATGTACTTAAAACACGATGTTCTGTATATCGGTATACCGATATTTATTCTGTGTCTCCTAACAAATTTTACCCGTATTAGAATGGACGTTCCTAGATCAAGAAAGATTAGAACACCCCATATTCAACACAAAAAATCTTTTTAAAAATTAAAAGAATAGAGAAGACACATAAATTCTTTCCATCAACCAGCAAGCACTGCACATATTCTCTTTTTATGTCAGATTTAAAGATATCTGTTAGAATCTATGAAGATACATAATTTGTTATTTAGTTATTTAATTATATTATTTGTTATTTAGTTCAAATAGTCAAGCTTAGTCCAATGATTGAAAAGTAAAATACCCCCAACTCACAACCAACTAAACCCAATAGAAAGTACGCCATGAAAGTTTTAATAAGGGTATCAGAATTGTAGGAATTTAGGTTCACTAGAAAAAACAATTGAATTATCTACCCGATTGATCCAATCACCTAATGCGGTCATCACATTATATATCTGAAATATGCAGGGCCGGCCCTGAGATTTCAGGTGCCCTAGGTGAGTTTTTAAAATAGGGCCTTTATATACTCACAAAAAATAAAATCATACAATTTTTTTTACAATATGTGAAACTAAATAAAATATTATAATCAAATTTATAACAAAGTATTATTTAAAATTTATTCTTATTTTGAGATACAAAATTACTAATTAAATTACTATATTCAAGTTTTTTTAACATTTATTTTTTAATAGATAAGATAGCTAATCCATTCAATCTTTCTTGTGACACTGTAGACCGAAGAAAAGATTTTATCAGTTTTAACTTTGAATGTAACGCGCCGTCTCGCTACGGCGCGTTATCTCCGAAAAGTTTCAAAACATGACCAAGGAAATGGATAACGGGCATTTTTTTTTTTTTTTGAAACGGGGTAATTACCTCCCGCTCAACAATTCGATAAAGGGTAAAACCAATATAAGAGCATAACAAATAACCACCGACCGTTCAACATAGTCATACAATCATCCAAATAAAACATGTGATAATGAGCCCACACAAACAATAGTCTCTCAAAACTAGAGCATAAACATAATATGGGATATTTAACTATTGATACTCCTCTCTGGGTACCTCTTCAAGGGGGTCCGCCTAGCCCCTCCGCAATCAAGGTACCTAAAAGGTAAGTGGTGAGCTAACCAATCCAATGAAGAGAATAATCATATCACATGTCAGCGACAACATATATTACATGTATAAGGAAAAAGATAAATATCGTAATAAAATGAATGTCTACGCCAGGGGTAGAAAAATCGGCCAAGCTGAGATCCTAGCCGATTTTTCATATCGGCCGATATATCGGCCGAAATTTTTCTCTCTCCTACCCCTTTTTTTTTTAAAAAAAAAATATTCCAAAAAAATTACAGTAAATGCAGATAATTATGGGCTTATTGAATATGTAATTTTTCATAAAATATCAGACATTTACATCTTCTAATATATTTTTGAAGTTACGATAACGAGAAATTATATAATTAGTAATAAAATTGTGAAAATTATAAGAAAAAGGATATAAATGAGGAAAATTTGTAGAAATAATTTCATAATTTATTTTCTTAGTTAATGAGTGTTATTTTAAGTTAGGGTAACCCTAGGGTGTGCTGAAAACACAATATTTTACAAATAAGGGTATCCCTAGGGTGTGCCGAAAACACATTTAGGAAAGTCAAAAGACCTTGAAGTCTTAAAGTATTTTTATCAGATTATCGTAATTAGTCCGGATATTCAATTTGAGCAATTTTGAAAATACACAGTGCTTAAAAAATAACTTTAAAGTTTTAAAGGAGATTTTATTATTTAATACATTATGCACATTATTTTTTAAGCATCGTGTATTTTTAAAATTTCTCAAATTGAATATCCGAATTAATTACGATAACCTGATAAATATATTTTAAAACTTTAAGGTCTTTTGACACTCCTAAATGTGTTTTCGGCATACCCTAGGGATACCCTTATTTGTAAAATACTGTGTTTTAAATATTTAGGAGTGTTAAAAGACCTTTAAGTCTTAAAGTATTTTTTTCAGGTTATCGTAATTAGTCCGGATATTCAATTTGAGAAATTTTGAAAAAACACAGTGATTAAAAAATACCTTTAAAATTTTAAAAGAGAATATTATCAAGTACACAATTTGAAAAATAACTTTGATAAAATATCAGAGTACACACAGAATTTTCAAGTGAGTTCTTTATGCAGCTCACGAGAGTTACTTTTTGTCAAATGGGTTTTCACTTAAAAACCCTAATGCTCATGTTTGACTACCCTTCTTCTCTTTCACTCTCTTTATTAAACCCTAGCAGCCGCCGCCACTCTCTGTATTTTTCCCATCAACGAAGAAGAGAAAGAAGAGAAAATAAGCCGTGAAAGGTGTGCGATTTTTTTTCTTCAATCTTTTCTCCATATTTTCTTTTTTCTCTTTCCATTCTTGTCCGCTATTTTTTTTAAAAAAAGGGTTTTTTGTTTAAAAAAAAAAAAATCGAATTTTTAAAATTCGGCCGATATCATGACCGATAATTTGGTTAAAAATTCGGTCATATCGGCCGAATTTTCTTTTGTACGGCCGATACTATACGTATCTGCCGATATAATTCGGTAGTCGAAAATTCGAATTATATCGGTCGATACTGTGCGTATCGGCCGATATTTTGACCCCTGGTCTACGCACAAGAGTGTTCAATTATAAAATAAATCAGTGATCCCACCGACTATTTCGAAACATCATCCCCATAACTCACAATTATCCTCCTCCAACTCCGGTCTCCCTACCAATACAACTGGGAGACCTCATAACACACAACTGCCTCAACCGCTGGAATGCAACGGGGAAACCCGCATCTCCCTATGGGTGTTTCGACCACCAGAGCATAACAAGGAAGCCAATCTCAAGGGCAGGCACCTCAACCGCCGGAACGCAATGGGGAAACCCACATCTCCCTATAGGGGTCTCGATCGCCGGAGCGTAACGGAGAAGTCCTCCCAACAACCAAACTCATCACATCATCATCAACATACACACATGTCAATAGTTCCTCCATCTCAACACCAATAGTGCGTTGTCCGTTAAGGGTTAACCCCCTCCCCCCCATGCATACGCATGATATCAGGATCATATATAACAACATAAGTATATAAAAAGAAACTCAAAACACAAATCCACATCCTCATCATGATCTCATTCACATATTATAAATAACACCCATCATGTTGTCAACAAGGCTCAAGCATCACATTCAAAATCCAGATACATATCTCATTTTCAGTATAAAAGCATTCACATGTTATAATTAAATGAACAACATGTTATCATTAAGTCCCTAACATCATGTTCGACATCCAACGCATGTCTTATTCTCATCATAAAATCATTCACATGTTATAGCTAAATACACATGTTATCAATAACTTTCAAGCATCATGTTCAATATTCATTTGTTCGATCAAAACTTTCCATTTAGTCGCATATAGATGACATGAGTGCACTCGAACAGATCCCTTGCCACAGATTCATTTAACAGTTTCCTTACCGAGTGGCTTAATAAACGAAGGGCCCCACTAGAATCACTTCATGTCCAAGGTTAAGGGTTAAAAAGGATGCAAATGCATGCTAACAGTGATAAGTCCCCTCACAGTGTGTGGAGTCAAAAGTCCTAAGCGATTAAGCGACTTGAGGAGTTAAAGGGAGCTCAATCTGTTGAAAAGAGGAAGAGTGAATAAGTAAATACGGTAAAGCAACTAAAATGAGACCGGACAAAAGTTGGGCCTAAAACTAGGCCGGGCCTGACACGGGCCTAACTGGATGGGGCCTGTCATGGGCCGAACTGGGCTGGGCTGGGCTGGGCTGGAAAAGGGGCTGGGCCCAAACTGAAATATGGATCCAAAACTGGGTCGGGTCCAGAACTAGGTCGGATGCAAACAGGGTCAGGTCCAGAACTGGGTCGGATCCAAACAGGGTCGGGTCCAAAACTGGGTCAGCTGGGCCCAAGATTAGTTGGGGTTGTAAACAGGGCCTGCACTAAATCTGGGCCGAGACCAACAGAAGAACTGGGTCAACTCAACACACGACTGAGTTGACCCAGTGGTTCAGCCGAGTTGAAGAAATGGGAAAGAGGAAAACATGAAAAGGAGGAAAAATCAGGGAAAAGCGAGGAAAATCGAGTAAAATCACGAAAAACTGATGAAATCGTGGAAAACGAGGAAAGGGTTAAGGGGAAGAAGAGAAAATAGGTAAAATCGAGAAGGGGAAGAAGGTGGGAGGAAGAAGAAAGGGTACCTGGAACTGGGGCGGCGGAAATCCGAATCTCGGACGGCGGCGAAGGAGGTCGGGCGCTGGAAGTCGGCAGCAGTTGCCCGTGTGACCAAGGGGGAAAAGAAAAGGGAAGAAGAAGAGGAATCTGAAGAGAGGAAGAAGGGAAGACGAGAGAGAGAGAAGTGAGGGAGGAAGAGATCAAAGGAGTGAGAAGGAGAAGACCGGGGGGAGAGACGGAGGTACATGTCGCAGCACTGTAGCTGGGACGCTACAGTGCTGCGGGAGAGGCTTAAGAAAGAAGGGGTTGCTAGGGTTTGGGGGGTAGTTTAGGGTTTCTTTCTTCTTCTTTTTTTTTTTTTAAAAAACTAAAACTCAATACTTATTTTATTTATTTATCTATCTATTTATTTATTTATTTATCTTTTGAAAGATAGAAATCTCAAAGAAAGAGAACCAAAATTTCAAAACCCACGATGCGTCTTTCGAAAATTAAAACAAAACTTGTTAGAATCGAACGTCGAACGTCGAGTGGGGAAAATCGTGTGATTTTTTTTTTTAAAAAACATTTATCATGACAAGATAGTTAATAATTACAAAATTGCCAAAATGCCTTTCGAACTCTCGAGCTCGAAAATGACAAACTGGGGCTCACCACAGAGCCCACACTCTTTTCACTACTACCACAGTCCCAAAAACAACTCGGAGGTCCAAAAATCTCTCCAAAATCAGATAAATCCGGAATGGGTCATTACTTGAAAAACTTATTTTTGCATGAGTAACTGTAACTGGTATAATCAACATTATTTTATAAGCAATTCATGCATTTGGAAAACAACAATTCATTCTTTTTTATATAATTTGGCAATTCATTCTTTTGGTACTGCATCTTTTATCATATTCAAATGTGACACTAATGCAAATTCTCATTGAAAAGAAGATATTTTTCTGTATTTTTTAAAAAATAAAAAATAAAAAATTATCTTAATTATAATGATTTATACTTGTATATTACTTCTAATAAAATCTACATTTATCAAATGAATAAAGCCATGTTTTTTCATGTCTTCAAATTTTAAAAGTTTTAAATTATTTTTAATTCAAAATTATCAACTCAATATAGATTTCTCTTTCTCTTTATTTAGATGATAGATATATTTTAAAAGATTTTTTATTAATTAAAATTATTTTATTTTTATTATTTTTATTAAACTCTTTAAAATGAGGATTATAATAATAATTATTATGATTATTTTTATCATTATTATTGTTTTTATCATTATTTTAATTTTTTAAGAAACCTACGCTTTAAATTGAGTAGAAAAATTATCAATATATAAATTTCCAATTTTGAGAGTTCTAAATTCGAAATAGTTAAAAATAGTCAAATGATTTCAAGTAGTATTAATTCAAATTATTGTTACTTTTCATTATTATTATTAAATAACTTAATAAAAATAAAAAAAATTATTATTATTAACGCAGCCTGAATTTGATATGGAGTCTTGCATTTGTAAAGAGACAATTCTAACCGACTGGACAAGAATGAATTTGTACTTTAATAATACATTATTAACTATTTAACATATAATAAAGGAGCTTATGGACTTGGGGGTCCTATTTATTTTGGAGCCCTAGGCGATCGCCTACTTCACCTATAGCCAGGGCCGGCCCTGGAAATATGACCATGATTAAAAATTAAGAGTCATTGCAGCATTTTTATCACATCACTTGTATAACTTTCAAACTCAAATTGCTCTTGTCAATGCTTCTTTCAAATCACATGGGCACGCGCATACACCAGTGATCGAAAATTCGGAGCCTTCGGCCGATATTTCAAATTGGCCAAGATTTTTCTCTCCTCAATTTTTTTTCCCGAAAATCTCGGTGGCTTTTTTTTTGAAAAAAATCATTTAAAAAAATAAAAAAGCCTGTTTTTTTTTAAAGAAATTTAAAAATATAAATATCGGCCGATATCTAGGCCGATATTCGCCCGTATCAGACGAATATCGCCCGAGATATCAACCGGTCCAACGTTGATATTTGTATTTTTTTTAAAATAAAAAATAAAAATCAGCTGAATTTTTTTATCTCTGGCAAATATTATGCATATCGGCCGAGATATCTCGATCGTAGAAATTCTGAGATATCTCAACCGATACGTACAATATCGACTGAGATTTCGACCCTTGGCGTATAAAGACTGGGGGAGAAAGAGAGAGAGATAGATGGAAAAGAAAGTAAAGAGTAAGCAATCTTTGGCAGGAGAGAGACATAGTGGATTCCAATGGCATTAGGGCAGGCATAGAACCCAATGAACCCGACTCAAGCTCAATTGACAATAAGTCGATCTAATTAATTGAAATTGATGAATTTGTTCACCAAATGTATCGTCAGACCAATAGTGAGAATAGAAGGCCCAAACTCAACTTAGTGACAGGAGCCCATCTTAATTTACCACCTCGGCAATGTGAGTCCCACATAGGTCCCACAAGGCAATCCATCTGCTTTGATCGACTCCATGTTCATCAAAATGGAAACCTCTCCATTCATTGTAGCCGATCCTGAGAAAGAATTTCACACTTGTCAGAGCGTCCAAATGTCACCTCATGGTCCCTACTCTACATAACACATTAATGACATGAAGGGATGAGATTTAAAGCTCTTGCCAACATGGAAATCAACCTGTGAACTGAGTATGTAATATAGAGAGAGAAGAAAAAAAGAAAAGGGGGCCAATCTAGCAGACACCGAAATTCAGATTTTAGGTGAAAATTACCATTCTGCCCTTCCATCTTTTCGTGCGGAATTGATACGAAAAAATCAAATCGATCGATCGAAGCACGAAGAAGAAATCAATCGATCGATCGATCCTGAGAATGAAAATCAATCGATCGATCGATTGATACTGAAAACGAGGTAACGAGCGAAACCTAAAAACGAGCGAAATCTTAACAAATCGATCGCACCATCGTGGGATCGATTCTGTCAATGATCCTACAGTTAACATATTATTTAAATAATAAAATTTCTTTTAAAACTTTAAAGTTATTTTTTAAGCACTGTGTATTTTCAAAATTTCTCAAATTTAATATCTGGACTAATTACGATAACCTGATAAAAATACTTTAAGACTTCAAGCTCTTTTGACACTCCCAAATGCTTAAAACAGAGTGTTTTACAAATAAGGGTATCCCTAGGGTGTGCTGAAAACACATTTAGGAGTGTCAAAAGACCTTTAAGTCTTAAAGTATTTTTATCAGGTTATTTTAATTAGTCCAGATATTTAATTTGAGAAATTTTGAAAATACACAGTGTTTAAAAAATAACGCTAAAGTTTTAAAACTTTAATGTTATTTTTTAAACACTGTGTATTTTCAAAATTTCTCAAATTAAATATCCGGACTAATTAAAATAACCTGATAAAAATACTTTAAGACTTTAAGGTCTTTTGACAGTTTTAAATGTGTTTTCGGCACACCCTAGGGATACCCTTATTTGTAAAACACTCTGTTTTAAGCATTTAGGAGTGTCAAAAGACCTTAAAGTCTTAAAGTATTTTTATCAGGTTATCGTAATTAGTCCGGATATTTAATTTGAGAAAATTTGAAAATACACTGTGCTTAGAAAATAATGTTAAAATTTTAAAGGAAAGATAAAACTTTAACATTATTTTTTAAGCACTGTGTATTTTCAAAATTTCTCAAATTAAATATCTGGACTAATTACGATAGCCTGATAAAAATACTTTAAGACTTAAAGGTCTTTTGACACTCCGAAATGTGTTTTCGACACACCCTAGGGATACCCTTATTTATAAAATACTGTGTTTTAAATATTTCGGAGGGTCAAAAGACCTTAAAGTTTTAAAGTATTTTTATCAGGTTATTTTAATTAGTCCGGATATTCAATTTGAGAAATTTTGAAAATACACAGTGTTTAAAAAATAACATTAAAGTTTTAAAACTTTAGCGTTATTTTTTAAACAATGTGTATTTTCAAAATTTCTCAAATTGAATATCTGGACTAATTAAAATAACCTGATAAAAATACTTTAAGACTTTAAAGTCTTTTGACACTCCTAAATGTATTTTCGACACACCCTAGGGATACCCTTATTTATAAAACACTCTGTTTTAAACATTTGGGAGTATCAAAAGACCTTAAAGTCTTAAAGTATTTTTATCAGGTTATCGTAATTAGTCCAGATATTAAATTTGAGAAATTTTGAAAATACACAGTGCTTAAAAAATAACTTTAAAGTTTTAAAAGAAATTTTATTATTTAAATAATATGTTATCTATAGGATCATTGACAGAATCGATCGCACGATGGTGCGATCGATTTGTTAAGGTTTCGCTCGTTTTCAGGATCAATCGATCGATCGATTGATTTTCATTCTCAGAATCGATCGATCGATTGATTTCTTCTTCGTGCTTCCATCGATCGATTTTTTCATATCAATTCCGCACGAAAAGACAGAAGGGCAGAATGATAATTTTTACCTAAAATCCGAATTTCGGTGTCTGAATTGTCGGTGTCTATATTGGCACCCAAAAGAAAAATAAGGAAGGAAGAGATTGAAAGAAATCCCTACTCGTCTGACATGAGAGGCGCAGAGGTGTATGGAAAATACAGAGAACAGGATAAGGATTGTCTGAACCGAGTATGATATCTTAATTAGTGATTTTATTTCCTTTATTACATGTAAATAAGGCTTATAAATTATGGTTAATGCTTGTAATTATTCAGATTTTTTTTTTTTTTTTGATTTTATGAAATTTATCCAAAGCTAGAAGCTTTCACATTGGTGAGTTTATTTTCCTTTTGATTTTGATTTGTTTATGTGTTGAATTAACGTTTAATTCCAGTTTCAAATTGAAACATTAGAAGGATTTTAGAATTTAATGTGAATTTAGGTTGGATTTAAAATTCCATGCATATTTGTTATTTGATCAAGCATTTGGAATAATAATTTTTCGTTCGAATTGATTTCGGTAACACCTAATTTTTTTTGTGAGATTGATTCTACCATTAGTTCCATCGAAATTAGGTCCTTTTTCATTTATTTTTAGAGTGATCAAGATATTTGAAAATGACTTTTTGAATTTCTATCTTGAAATCTGTGATTGGATTTAAAATTCAAATTGCAGCTTCGCCTGCATCAAACACCACACAAAAAGTGTACATGGTTCTCTCTTCCTGATTTCGATTTGTCCACATGGAGAGAGCTGAGTGATGCCATCTAAGTGATCATCGTCACCACCACCTGGGATAATTTTGGCCAGTGGCATCACATAGATGGTTATCTCTTGTTTGCCATAGGACCGTCGGGGAACCGGGCCAGCACTGTCAATTGCGCCTTTCACGACCGTGAAACGGATCGGAGGGCTGACTTTCTGCATACAGGATTGAACAATTAATAACTATTTAAAATGTTTAAAAATACCTTCAAAGTGAAAAACCCACAGGTTGAGATGGCAGTAACAGATGTTAAATGAATCAAGTTCGTCATAATACATCTTCCATAGCTCCATTTTCATCCTATCCATCAAATTTTCAGTAAAAAACGAATTTGGAAATTCTTTTTTCAGATAAAATTAAATGGGAAAAATACAAATGGACGCATGTATCCAAATGGGCGCGGAAGAGGGTTTCAGGGAGGATTTTCCTCAATCATACTTATGTTATGAGACTTTTTAAGTAAAGGGTAAAAGGGATTTTAAAATTTCACTTCCCAAGTTTATCTTCTACTAAGTTTAATATTTTTTTTTTAAAAAAAAAAAAAATTCTAAGAGGGAGCTCAGTGGGTGGGCTTTTGATTTGTCATTAAAAAACTCAACTAAATGTATGTGGACTAAAAACTTTTATGTATCTAAATGGATTAAAGTGAGACGATAAGCAGCCCAGAATAAAATGACCTGGGTAATGACTTTTGTCTAAGCTGACTCCCCTGGACAATGGAAAAATTTTCCATTAGAGAAGGGAGCCCACACGGACAATCAATTTTTCCACCTCTATATATCCATTTTCAGATTTTAGTAGCAAATTAGCATTTTACCCCCACATTTTCATTCATTCGAATGAACAAACAGTTCATTTTGGCATTCATTCGAATTAATCTATTTATTCGAATGAATCCTCAAGTGTATTTTTAATTCATTGGAATGAATGGGCTGAACAATAACACGGAATACTGCTCAGCCCATTCTAATGAATAGTAGTAAAATGACTTTTATTTCATCCATTCATTCGAATGAACGATCGGTTCATTTGAATGAA
Organism: Chimonanthus praecox; assembly: GCA_022113865.1. Taxonomy (NCBI): domain Eukaryota; kingdom Viridiplantae; phylum Streptophyta; class Magnoliopsida; order Laurales; family Calycanthaceae; genus Chimonanthus; species Chimonanthus praecox. The sequence goes on from CM039094.1 coordinate 34,916,318, forward strand.
CTTACAGTAGAATATTTATTTAAATAATAAAATTTCTTTTAAAATTTTAAACTTATTTTTTAAATTGAATATCCAGACTAATTATAATAACCTAATAAAAATACTTTAACACTTTAAGGTCTTTTGACACTCCCAAATGCTTAAAACACAGTATTTTACAAATAAGGGTATCCCTTGACTGTGCCGAAAACACATTTGGGAGTGTCAAAAGACCTTAAAATTTTAAAATATTTTTATCAGGTTATCGTAATTAGTCCGGATATTCAATTTGGGAAATTTTAGAAATACACAGTGCATTATTTAAATAATAAAATCTCCTTTAAAACTTTAAAATTATTTTTTTAAGTACTATGTATTTCTAAAATTTCTCAAATTCAATATCTGGACTAATTATGATAACGTGATAAAAATATTTTAAAACTTTTAAGGTCTTTTGATACTCCCAAATGTGTTTTCGGCATAGCGATACCCTTATTTGTAAAATATTGTGTTTTAAATATTTATAAGTGTCAAAATACCTTTAAGTCTCAAAGTATTTTTATCAGGTTATCGTAATTAGTCCGAATATTCAATTTGAGAAATTTTAGAAATAAACAGTGCTTAAAAAATAACATAACTGTCTATGTTTTAAAGAATATTTTATTATACATTCGAACGAATGAGCCTCATTCAGTATTCATTCGAATGATTGCTATTAAATAATAAAATTTATTTTAAAACTTTAAAGTTATTTTTTGAGTAGTGTATATTTTTAAAATTTCTCAAATTAAATATCCGGACTAATTACGATAATCTGATAAAAATACTTTAACACTTAAAGGTATTTTGACACTTCTAAATATTTAAAACACAGTATTTTACAAATAAGGGTATCCCTAAGCTATGTCGAAAACACATTTGGAAGTGTCAAAAGACCTCAAAGTTTTAAAGTATTTTTATCAGGTTATCGTAATTAGTCCGGATTTTCAATTTGAGAAATTTTAGAAATACACATTACTTAAAAAATAACTTTAAAGTTTTAAAGGGGATTTTATTATTTAAATAATGCATTGTGTATTTCTAAAATTTTTCAAATTGAATATCCAGACTAATTACGATAACCTGATAAAAATACTTTAAGATTTTAAGGTCTTTTGATACTTCCAAATGTGTTTTCGCCACAATCAAGGGATACCCTTATTTGTAAAATACTATATTTTAAGCATTTGAGAGTGTCAAAAGACCTTAAAGTCTTAAAGTATTTTTATCAGGTTATTATAATTAGTCTGGATATTCAATTTGAGAAATTTTGGAAATACACAGTGCTTAAAAAATAAGTTTAAAATTTTAAAAGAAATTTTATTATTTAAATAAATGTTTCGATCCGTTCATTCGAATGAATGGATGGAATGAAGGTCATTTTATTACTATTTATTCAAATGAATCATCCATTTATTCGAATGAATGAGGCTGAATAGTATTCCGTATTACTATTCAGCCCATTCATTCGAATGAATTGAAAATATACTTGAGGATTCATTCGAATGAATGCCAAAATGAACTGGCAGTTCATTCGAATGAATGAAAATGCAGGGGTAAAGATAATTTGCCACTAAAATCTGAAAATGGGTGTGTAGAGGCAGAAAAATCGAGTGTCTGTATGGGCTCCCTTACAGAATGGTCTATTGTAAATTGAATGGGTGAGCTTTTTTTTTTTTAATAAGAAGGTATTCAAGCATCTCACTTTATTGATCTTTAGACATGTGTAAATCTCTCAATTGATAATATTTATATTAAATGGTAACTTTGTTACATTTATATCAAAGGAAGAAAGAGAATGATGTCGGCTGAGAAATCGGTTGATATCCGATATGTCCTATATTTCGATAAGGTGATATTTAAACCCCTGCTTGTAGGCCCCATAAAAGGTTTGAGCTGAGTTTAAGGAATATTCACGTAAACTCTTAAAAAAGAAGAATCGGGATAAATGCCTGACAATAAAAAAAAGATAATCAACATAGAATGATCTTTTTTTAAGTAGAAAGAAAGGAACAACTTGTAGTTCTTTTTTTCACCTCTTTTTAAATGTATAGTTAAAAAAAAAGGGAAGAAGAAGAAGATTATGATAGAGCAACTATTCTTTCAACCCGAGCTCCTAACATGGATGACTCAGTCCCTTGGTCATGAACAAGTGGGACTCTTAAAGGGCATGGATCTAGCCTAGGATCAACTCAATCCCACAAACTATATGTTGGTCGAGATGACAATGTGTCCATAACAGATTGGATCAAGATCTATAAAGAGGATCATTTTGTGAAGGGGCAGAATTCATTTGCACTTTAGCTCCGATAGAAGAGAAATTGAGGAAGAGTTGTCGAAAGTGGTTTGGACACGTAAGAGACTAGAAAAGCCCCATTTGAAGAATTAAAACTACAAGTACATATAAGGAAAAGAGGAAGGACACTAGAGACTTGGAGAGAAGTAACAATTTGGACAGGATAAGAGTGAAATCACAAAGGTTGTGGCTTATAACATGGCAGATTGGAAGAATAGAACTTTGAAAGCTAAGACTATGGAAAAGTGACATTGACAACGATGGATCATGAAGTTTATGTACTCCCAAAGACACTATTGTATACTAAGGTATTTCAAGTAACATCGAATGATAAGGAAAAAAAGACTACTATTGGCAGAAATCTATGTGTCCATGTGGCTCCAACAAAAAATTAAAATGAGATGTCATCTAAAGATGGTTTTGACATGTTCTTAGGAGAAGGACCAAGCCACGAAAAATAATTGAAGGGTTGCAATTGGCAAAATCAGAGAGAAAAAAGGATTTCACAAAACCTATCCAAGATAAATCGAATAATGCTTTTGATGATAATGATAGACATGGTTGTAGGTTTTGATATCCAATATATGTCTTCTTTTTTCTATGATACCTGTCTCATTATAAAATTCTAATTGAAATATTAAATGTCAATATCTCGTCATCATCAAAATTATCCAAATACCTTAAATTGAAACCTTGAGGATAACAATTGTATTTTTATTTGATGAACGTAACCAAGAACTAGCCTGCCAAGTCAACAATGTAAATAGCCATTTTTGGGAGGCTGTTCATGAGATTGTTATGATCAAATCAAGGTGAGGATGTGAGCCATATATAATCTATGATAGCCCTCATCCAACTATTCAAAATGCATACCGACAGCTAGACCCTCACTAGTCGACTAAAACCATACACCTTGTGATGATCAGCTCCGTCCTTCAACTACACTGCAATAATTATCTTATATAGCATTTATATTCGTGATAGGGCTGAAACTTAAAATTCAACTTGTATGACCTGACTCAAGAAACTAATGGGTTTGTGTTACGTTTTTATATATATCGGGTCAAGTCAAATCCAGAAAAAATAAACCCGTATGAAATTCGAGTCAGGTCAGGTTAAAAATTTTAAAAGAAACTCAACCTAAATCAACCCGACCTGAATTCACCAAGTTATAAAACAATACATGGGTTAAATTGGATTAGAAATTCAGATCAGATTGGGTCAGGTTGAGTAACTTGGGTCAGCAATTCTGATCGGATTGGATTGAGTTCAATAATTTTTGACATGAGCTGAATTAGATTTATTGAAATTCGACTTGAGTTTCAGCCTTAATTTGTGGTGAATAGGTGAAATATAACTTGGACGATTAACTCCATTTCCCCTTGATAGTCCAATGTCATATTCAAATATTGCGTAAAATTATAATCATTATATTAAAGTGATTTTTTACCACATAGAGTCACTTATTTTATCCAACCATTAACAAAGAGACTACTTAATTAGAAATAAATTGAATTATTATTATAATATTAGTATTTAAAGCATAATAAAAATGTCATGGAGTCGTCCAATGTTTGGCTTCCTTGGCTGCGTTTGGATGGGGGGTAATTTTTATAGGGGTTACCCCTAAGTAGGGGTCACCCTTGAGTAGGGGTGACCCTTGAATTGGAATTACCCTTATCTTGTTTGGTAATTGTTGTGGTAAAGTAAACCTTACCCTAAGGGTAAAAAATCTTTTTTGGTAACTATAAGCAAGGGTAACCTGATATATTAATATATATATATATATATTTTTTTTATAAAATATAATTATAAATAATATTTATGAAGTAAATTCTAATAATATAACTTATAATAATATTATCTAATTTCTATAAATTATTTTTCATAATTATAATTTAAAATGAACACTTGCATTCTAATATTAAAAATATAAATAAAGATTTTTTTATATTACTATTTTAAATCCCAATAAATAAATAAAAAATATTAACATATCTCTTCATAAAAATTATAATTATTATTTTTTATATTATATGAATTTAATAAAATTATTAATTCTCATAAAATTGTTAATATGTCAGTTTACCCCTACGTACAATTACCCCTGCTCAAGGGGAACCTCTGTAAAAATTTACCCCTCACCCAAATGCATCACGTTGAAAATGTTGAAGAAATTTTATTTTTATATTATATAGATTCAATAAAAATTTTAACTCTTATAAAATTATTAATATGTCAGTTTACCCCTACGTACAATTACCCCTGCTCAAGGGTAACCCTTGTAAAAATTTACCCCTCACCCAAATGCATTACATTGAAAATGTTACAGAAATTTTATTTTTATATTATATAGATTTAATAAAATTATTAATTCTCATAAAATTATTAATATGTCAGTTTACCCCTACGTACAATTACCCCTGCTCAAGGGTAACCGCTGTAAAAATTTATCCCTCACCCAAATGCATCACGTTGAAAATGTTGCAGAAATTTTATTTTTATATCATATAGATTTAATAAAATTATTAATTCTCATAAAATTGTTAATATGTCAGTTTACCCCTACTTACAATTACCCCTGCTCAAGGGTAACCCCTATAAAAATTTACCCCTCACCTAAATGCATCACATTGAAAATGTTACAGAAATTTTATTTTTATATTATGTAGATTTAATAAAATTATTAATTCTCATAAAATTGTTAATATGTCAGTTTACCCCTACGTATAATTACCCCTGCTCAAGGGTAATCCCTGTAAAAATTTACCCCTCACCCAAATGCATCACATTGAAAATGTTGTAGAAATTTTATTTTTATATTATATAAATTTAATAAAATTATTAATTCTCATAAAATTGTTAATATGTCAGTTTACCCCTACTCAAGGGTAACCCCTGTAAAAATTTACCCCTCACCCAAATGCATCATGTTGAAAATGTTGACACATTTTTAAAATAATCTTCTAATAGAATAAATTGTTAATTACCCTGAAAGATATTATCATAAATCTCAAAATTTTCAGAGTTTTGAGACCCTATCGAAATTTCGACAGAATCACCCCTTAAAAATAGAACATTTTGACAAATATGTTTCAGAAAATTATATAATATATAATTGAAAAATAGATGATGGCACGGGATAAATAGGGGAAAGGTTTCCTTAAAAAATAATAAATAAATAAAAAACCACTATTATTATTTTAAATTTCAATAAATGAATAAAAGAATTCTTCATATCTCTTCATAAAAAAATATAATTTGTTATTTGGTGATATGAAATTTATCGAATGGAAATAATGGAGTGCTTTTAAAAAAAATAAAAGCCAAGTACTCACCAAAATAAATAAATAAATAAAATGTAAAAAAAAAAAAATCATAAGCAAAAGGGGAGATAAGGATGGGTATTTAAGAATGAATACCCCTTGTCCCATGGGGATATTAAAAAGGGAGACAATTGAATTTTTACCCCTCTCCTTATTATCAAACGGGAGTAAGTAGGGGTAACTGGGGGTTACCCCCCTTACCCCCCATCCAAACGCAGCCCTTGTGATGAATGTCTTTGAGACTTTCACAAAGGAAAGGAATAAATAAGATGGCCCAATAGGTATTATTCCTTCTTTGGTGATTCACTTTTCCATCATTATCAGAGACTTTTTGGTCATTATTGACTTTTTAAAATTCAACAAAAGCATAATATAAGGTTCATATCATAATTTTAAAATGCCCACGTCATGGTTCGTCATGGTTTTGTTTGGACTTTGGTTCAGAAGAACGTTCCATCAATTTAGAAATTATATTGTTATTATTTAAGGTGAAGAGTTATCATAATAAAAGGATTTCAATCTAAGTAAGTTGTATGGATTTTTTTTTTATTATTATTGGAAGTGATAAGGATTTAATTCAAAGGGATTGAAGTGATGGTCAAGAGATTGGTAATGGTCAAGGACCCGTCCCAAAGAACAGGAACCTGAGTTCAATTTTCACTCCACTCTAAAAGACTATTTCTCGTACAGTTACTTATGTACATTGGTAGAGAGGCTTGCACATTCTCCGAAGATTAGTTAGAACTTTGAGAGTCTTACACACATTTGTGATAAAAAAAAAAGTGATATGGATGTTAAGTAGTATATTTTAAAATAATGTATTAATTTAATTACTAATTTTAACTTAAGAAACGAGATTAATAGTTTCAATAATAATGCTGATAATAATAATTTCACTTCCTTAGATATATTTATTATATATTTCAATGTAATTCCCTATGATTATTAATTATTATGTGTTTTATAATATATGGTAAAGTTTGTTGGCAAACTTGCTATTTAAAATTTAAACTCATAATTTAGAGTACGAGTCGTCAAGTCGAAAAATTTGATTAATGGACCCAACATTTTATAATGAACCCAGGAGGTGATATTAGATTTTTTATTCTAGTAGGTAATATTTTAAATATCACATTAAAATTTGTCGTGTGGATGCCACGTGCCAACCACATGCCCTATCACTTAATTAGATATGTTTATGATAATTTCAATCTAATTTCTTAGAATATTAATTAATTTTATTTTTTTTATAATTTATGATAAAGCTTGTTGCCACACTACCTACTCAAAATTTAAATTCAGAGTTTAAAATACGGGTCGTCAAGCCCACAAATTTGATTAATTGACCCAATATTTTATAATGAGGCCCACAACCCATATCTTAATCAAATGATAATAATTTTTAATTCTAATAATTTAGAATTTATCGTATGGATGCCACGTACTTGTCATATGTTCTTTCACTTAGTTCAAATGGTGACCTCCCATTTCAGAAAGCGGTTCGACCTCTCAATCTTGGTATGTCTTAGGGGTAAGAGTTCACCCGTGGAGATTTTACGCTGGGTATACGGCAGTTTTCATATATAAATTAAAAAAAATTAGATATCTTTATGATAATTTCCATATAATTCCTTACGGTTATTAATTAATTATTCATTTTCTATAACATATGGTAAAGCTGGTTGGTACACCTGCTATTAAAAAATTATGAATTTTTATAATATATGGTAAAGCTTGTTGGTACACAGTACACTTGCTACGTGTCGTCAAGCCAACAAATTTGACAACTTAACCCAACATTTGGCCCACACCCCATAACTTAATCAAGTGATAATAGATTTTTTATTTGAGTGGGGATATTTAATTATTAATTTAGAATTTGGCGTGCTTGCCAAGTGGGATATCACTTCATTAGCTAAGTTTATGATATATTTCAAGTCCCCAAGATTTTTAATTATTTATGTATATTTTATAATATATGGTAAAACTTGTTGGCACACAGAAATAGAGAAAGAAGATACCATGGGCTACTTTTTGCCTCTTTTCTAATCAATGATTAGAGTAGTTTAATTATTATGCCTTGTCAATTTGATAAACTCTTAAAATTACTTAGTCAATGGGACATTTGATATATATATCTCATAATTTGGTGTAATACGTTTTTTTTTTAATTGGGATAAGATTATAACATATGGACCAGCATGTATTTCAAAAAATTTAAAAATTAAAAATTAAAAAAAAAATCTTAGATGTAAGTTTATCACGAAAAAGAAAAGAAGAGAGAAAAGAGGAAAATAACCAAGAAAATAAAAGGAGGGAGAGAAGAGAAAGTATTGAAATTTCAAATTTTATTCCATTTTAATTTGATGATTCATTACAACTCTTAAAGAAATTTGAATTCCTAAAAGTAAAAATAAGAAAATAGAGGGGAATTTTCATTGAAAATACCTCAAAAGTTGAGCAATGGAGTAAACTATGAAATTGGATTAGAGTGACTTTAGCACATAGTCAAACTTTTTTGGACGGAATTGTCTATTGTGCATTTGAGAATCACAAGAATGCCACAAAAAAACGACTGCAATTGCAGAACTTGTAGAACTCATGAAAATAGACGTTTTAACATGAAACACTATTTATATAGCATTTTTTCATGTTAAAGCGTCCATTTTTCATGGGCTATTATATATATTAAAGAATACGTGAATTAAAAACATGAAAATCATTTTAGCTTGGTGGTAAAATATTTTAATTTCATGTTAAAATGTGTTCATTTGTTCGAGCCCAATCTAAATAAACGTGTTTCAACAAATATCATTTATTTGATAAGTTGGATTCGGGCTTTAAGGGCCGTTTATTTGTAAGTACAAGCCCAACGGGCCTTGGTGGGCTCCAAGTAGAAGCTCGAGCCCACCCTTGACCGAAATAAAAAGGTCTAGATGAATATTTTTTATTTGACCTGTCGGGCTTGAGCTTAAAAATAAATGGGTTTAAAGGCTCGAGCCGACTTGCCAAACAAAAATCTTTGTCAAAGTCCGTTTATTTAGGTCGAGAGTGGGCCATGGCTTTATTTAAAGCCCGCCGAGGCTCGCTGGATATGTACTTAAAAAATAAACAAGCCTTAAAGCATAAGCACGACGGGGCAAAAAAAATAAAACTTTGTCCAAGCCCATTTATTTAGGTTTATGGTAGACTCGAGCTTTTATACGAAGCCCACCGATGTCCGTTGGGCTTATATTTAAAAAAAAAGGTCCTAAAAAGCCCTATCCCGACCCATTGAATAAGTAATGAAAGTCTCTGAGTGCTAGAATGGATTGTCTAGATGGGGGGTGAACAGGACAATCTCCAATTTTTCGGTCCTTTGGCAAATGATTTGATTAACAAAAATAAATAAATGGAATGACAAAATTAATCAAGTTGCAAGCATACACAATCCACCAATCACATAGACACCCGATGTATAGTGGTTCGGTTTAATCAAACCTACATTTATGTTGGACTCACCCAACCATGGGTTATCCCAAATACATTAAGTGGGGAATTACACCCTCACAAATAGATTATGACTTCCACCTAATCAATTGATTGAAATCCCTTTCAACCCCTAGAGTAAATCCCTCTATTTTTTATAGTAGTTCAAGAGTAAATCCCTCTTTACTCCACTTTATAAGATGATAAATGAAACCAAAAATTAAATGAAGCACTTGCCTTTTGAAAGCTTTCTTGATGTAGATGTTGTGCTTATTGAAGATTCCTCCCAACTTGATGTCCTTGATGATGAAGATGTACCAATGTATGAGCAACCACAAGTTTGGAAAGGTTCTAGGATATAGATATGCCAATGTGATCCTAGATCTAGTTTTTTTTCTCTCTCTCTCTTAATTCTCAATCAGAGTTTGATTGGATTCTCAAATGATTCACCAATGTGAAGTGCATGGAGAGAGATTGGAAGAGGTTTGGGATCTCTAGAAATGCCTTAAGATTTTCCAAGTTAAAGGGTCCAACCTGTTTCTCCAAAATTTGAAGTTTAAATAAGCATCCTAAAGTTTTCCAAACACAGGGTCACCGATGGGTCGATCTGGTCGATGGGTTGGTGATTAAAAATGAATGTTGGAATGTGACCGTTGAGAGTTGAGTGCGTTTCCAACGGATACAAAGTGTATGCACTGGATGGGTCTGTTTCCACGATGGGTCCACTTGGGTTTACCAATGGGTCGAGCTCTACAAGTGTATCTGAATGAGAAGAAGTGAAAAAGACAGTGTTTTTGCAACCAGAATGCAATTTTTTTGACCAATAGGTCAACCAACTCGATGGGTCGTCCTGGATTCACGAACTGGTCGAGATTCACAATGGGTCGATCCTGGACATGCTCGATGGTCGAGTTTTCAAGGTAGAAGGGTCGTCCGGGTCGACTGACAGTTTTTCAACAAAACTGCCCTACACAAAAATGACCATATCTTGGGCTCCCAAACTCCGCTTTGAGTGTTCTTGGACTCTATAGAAACCTCTTTCAATTCTCTATCCAACCATGGTGGTTTTACTAGTTGATCAGCTCATTTTATAGAGTGAAAGAGTATCACAAGTCATGACATTTCTATAGCACAGATTTTTCCCATGATTTGTTCAAATGCTCCAAGGCTTTGGTCCGTTTTCACTAAGCTTGGTCTAATTTTACCAATATAAGTTCTAAGCCTAGGCAAGGTCTTCCTAAGTGTGTTGTGTAATAACCCGACCCTTAATTAGAAAAATGATAAAATTTTAGAACCGTTAACTCGGCTTTGTGACCGGTTAACATGATAGAGTATAGAGGGAGTTTCTCGAAAATATATAATATGACCCAATCGGAGCTCGTTCGCTTAGTGATCCAGCCCTACGAAGTTTGGAGAGCACTTTGGACATAACACAATGTCTTTTGTTTTAATTGAAAATCATTAATAATGTCTTTAAAACTATCAGAAGGTATGAGACCACTCTATTGGACAATTTGGAAACCGAAAATTTCACACACACTATGTATTTGAGAACTTTACTCAACGGTATTTCTGGAATTTTCTAATGTTTACCCGAAATACGAATTTAGACGCGCTTTATCTAAAAGCCCAGATTTGTCGTGTACCCGGTGATCCGAAAATTTGCAAACTTGAATCACAGTCAATCTGTGTTTAATAAAACTTTTGGTATTTTTATAATATTGATTTAATATTTTAAAACACCGGCACGTGGATTTCAAAGTTGGAGAAACTTTGATCGTTTATTTTTGATAAAACGTGAATTTTGTAAAATTAGAAGATTTTTGGTCATTAAAATGAAAATCTAGTTTACCATCCTAGCTAAAATCCTTGTTCACAACGCGACTGCGGTGTCAGATTTTGTCAGGTAATTTTCTAATGTTCAGAAAAAGAAAAGAAAAAAAAAAAAAATGAAAGCAGCAACTGAAATCAGCCCAATGTTCCCACCGATGCCTACCGACACCCCAAAACTCTCTGCAGACAAATCCAAAGATTGGGGTTCATCCAACAAATTCTAATAATGTATTTCAAAACAATATAAATACATGCACTGGGTTACAGATTAAAATCATAAATTCACACTAAGTTCTGAAATTTTCATTATTTTCCTTCTTCTGCAAATTGCTTTCGGTATTGATTTTCGAAATTTTCTGAGAAAACTCTGTAAGTATTTCACTTGGTTTATTATTTGTAATTGTAAATTTTTCTTAGAGGAATCTCCCGTTAAAATTTCGTTGAAAATACCTTATGGTTTGTATTAGAAAAATCATGCAAGAAAATACTCAGAAAATGGAAAAATCAGTTGACATGTCGATTTTTGTCAATTTTGCGTCGATGAATAGTGATTTTGGTGTAAAAAATTCGATTGGTCGACCAGTGTGAATAGTGTCAGGGGCATTTTCATAATTTTTGTGAATAGTGTCAGTGACATTTTCGTAAATTTTTTGAATATTGCTAGGGCCAAAATGGTAATTTTTCAAAATTTTCAAAAATGAAAAATATATTGTTTTAACTTAAAAATTCATACTTTTGACAGTCTTGAGTCGAGTGATAAAAATGTAATTTTTACATTTTTTGCAAGAAGTTTGAAAATGATTAGTTTTGATGTCTTGCCCACTTATGTGTCCTTTTTACAGCCTTTTAATGTTAGTATACCGTGTATTTATACTATTTTAAATGTTTTACCGTTCAAACTGAAAACACTCTCCAATTAGAAGGTAAGGAGATTCAACCATACTGTGTTATTAAAATGCGTTATATTTTTCATCTAAATTATGAAAATTTACAGTCCTACGATAATAAGTGGATATCCGTGGTCATTTATTGACGGAAAGAATGTGAACGTATCAGAATGCGATACCGACACTGTTCACACGTAAGAGAATGAATGATTGTGAAAGTTCTCCCTTGGGTGCTAGAACATGATTGAACCTAGAAGAGGGGGGGAGTGGGGGGTTGAATAGGTCAATCCCAATTTCCATGGTGTTCACAACTTTCTTGATTGTTTAAAAAATTAATTGCAGCGGAATGACAAAATTAATCAAGAGATTTATTTAGTGTGATAAATTGTTTATAACTACTTAAACGATCACACTAAGTTTAAAATCTTTTGCATATTGCTTGATTATCAATGCTTGTGCACAATGTATAAATAAAGATAATCAAATACAAAGTGATGTGTGTTGAGAAGAGTGCTTAAATACAAAAACACAAACACACAATGATCAAACATCATCAGACCAAATTTATAGTGGTTCGGTTAGACAACCTATATCCACTGTTAGAACTATCTCAACCTTTAGCTATCCCCAAATCCACTAAGTGGGGACTTACACCCTCACATTTAGAGTAGGAATTCCACCTCACTCATTTGGCTGAGAATTTCACCCACCACATGTAGAATAGGAATTCCACCTCACTCATTTGGCTGAGAATTTTTGTTGACATGAGTTGTCAATTTGTAATTAAATATCATAATTATAGGGACAATTACCTATTGTATAGGAAACTGATGTGTATTCTTGATATAGTTCCCTTATATAAGTTATATAAGGGGACCTTTGTACAAGAATATAGTGCGAATGATATACAGATAAATTATTTTCACATGATATCAGAGCCAAGGTTCGATCTCCTTTCATAAGAATCGAAGCTTTTCTTTTCTTTTTTCTCTCTTTTCCGCTTTGTCAGACGGAATTTATCTACCAATTTTTTTCCCTCTTCCTGTGCTCAGGAGAGGCTTACCGATCGGCTTACTGCAGCCTGTTCCGTGTTATCATCATCAGTCGGTGTTTCTTGTCTTCAGATAGATCCCCTGTTCTGTGTTATCACCGCCGTCCTTCCGATCTGCGACATCATCGTCTGCCTCTCGCCGGTCTATCAGAGACCCGCTGCCCTTCTCCACAGTGCGCTCAGCTCTGCTGTTCTCGCCGCGCCTTGTTCCTGCTACGTCGCCTGCTCAGCCATCTCCGCCGCGCATTCCAATCCGAGTGCCTCTACCATTTTTTTTTTGGTACTTTCGCGTTCGGCTCTGCTACATCGGATCTGCCCGTCTCTCTCTTCGCTGGTCATCCCTGCTTCTAGGTCTGCAGTGCCGACTGTTCCAGATCTGCCGGCCATCCCTGCTTCCGCATATCGGTGCTGCCGAGATCTTGCTGCCGAGATCCTTCTGCCGTACAGCTGCTTGTCTCTCCTTCCTACCGTGAGGATCTGATTCCTGCCTCTCTCGCCCACTCGCCTGCTCCCTCGGTCTGTCTCCCAACTCAAATCTGACGACCGATCGGGTTTTGCAGTCTTCTCTGCCGATCTGATTTCCGATCCGCTGGTCAACACCGGCGGGTCTGATTTTCGAACACGGCGTGACGCTCCCACGTTGCTGCTGCCATCTGCACTGCCGAGCCGACCGGCTATCCCCTCTCCTGCTTCCGCTCTGCAGGTACCGCCTGGGCTTTGCCGAGCCGACCAGCTGTCCCCTCTCTAGCGTCCGCCCTGCAGGTACCGCCTGGGCTTTGCCGAGCCGACCGGCTGTCACCGCCGGTGGATTCACTGCCTCCCTTTGCTAATTTGGCCGAGTCGACTGCATGTACGCCCTGCCCGAGCCGAATCACTTGCTGATTCTGCTGCTGCCACGCTACTCCAGCTTCCTTGTGACATAAAACACGGGTTTCCATCTTTTTCAACCCTATATCATGACTGAGTCATCCTCCCCTCCGAAAGGGAATGAGAAGGATACTCCTACTGTTTTGCCTCCGTTCCACCTCCAAGATAAGTCTTCATTGATTACTCCCGAACGCCTCGACGGTACTAACTACGTTGAGTGGTCTTTGGATGCTCAGAATAAAATCAGGGGCCGGAAACATTGGGGCTTTATCTCTGGTAGTAAGCGGGCTCCCGACGTCACCAATTCTAAGGAATATGAAACTTGGGAAGATGAGAACTGTATGGTCAAATCTTGGCTTCTTGACGCCATGCCTAAGGAAATCAGGTCCCTTTTCCTTCGCCTATCTACTGCCAAGGAGATTTGGGAAGCTGCCAAGCAAACTTATTCTGTCAGCCAGGATGCCTCCAAGGCATATCAATTATGTTGTGCGGTCACTTCTGTTGGCCAAAATGGAGGTTCTATTATTTCTTACTTTGGAAAACTATAAACATTATGGCAGGAGCTTGATGCTATTGAGCCTTGCCTCATGGAATGTACCCGGGATCTTGAGAGGTATACCGCCATGGTCAACTCTCAACGACTGTATGTTTTCCTGGCTGGTCTTGATTCCCATTTGGATGGGATTCGTGGTCTTGTTCTTGCAACTACACCGGTTCCAACTCTTCCAGTTGCTTATACTATCATTTGTGCCGAGGCCAATCGCCAAGATGCTATGCTTGGAACGCCATTTACTGAAGGAGCTGTTATGGCTATTCGAAAATCTGGTACTCGTCCGGACCCAAAGAAAGGTGTTCGTAAGTGTACTCATTGTAATGGGGTTAATCATGTGATAGATACATGCTTTAAGCTCCATGGTTACCTTGATTGGCAGCCAAAGGGTAAGACGACATCTCCCAGGTCTTCTAATCCCACCATAGAGGATTCAGTTCCCAAGAGCCACGTCATCACTGCTTCCGGCTTCGTTGCCAAGTTAGATATCACTAATTCTGCTCTTACTTTTTTTACTAGAAATAGTACTTGGATAATTGACACCGGTGCTACGGACCATATGACTTATGATAAATCTCGGTTTAGCCATTTATCCTCTACTTGTCCCAAATCAACCATTACTAATGCCAATGGTGTGTCTTCTCCAGTTTTCGGTGTCGGCACTGTAACCCTGTCACCATCCTTATCTCTCACTAATGTTTTATTGGTCCCATCACTAAATTGTAACCTTATTTCTGTTACTCAGTTAGCCAAGTCTCATGACTATGTTGCCATTTTTTTTCCTACTTACTGTTTTTTTCAGAACATCCATACCAGGGAGAAGATTGGCAGTGGTAAACAACGTGCAGGCTTGTACTATCTGGACGATGGGTTATAACGATCAGATGATGGAGCACTCGTTCATGTTATGGATGCCGGCCTCTTTACACGGCAGAAGGAGATTTGGTTATGGCATGCACGATTGGGTCATCCCTCATTTGGTTACCTTAGGAGATTATTTCCATCTTTATTTACTGGTTCTAATATTTCAGACTTTGTTTGCGAAACTTGTGTACTGACGAAAAACCATCGTACTATTTTTCATTCGCATGATAATAAAACTGAAGCACCTTTTGTCTTAGTTCACTAGGATGTTTGGGGCCTGCCCCTCTTTCTACATCACATGGAATGAGATGGTTCATTACATTTGTTGATGATTCTACCAGGATGACCTGGGTTTATTTGCTGCGACACAAGAGCGATGTTTGTACTGTGTATCGTATTTTCTATCAAATGGTGTTAACACAATTTGGCATACCTATCAAATTTATTCGTTTTGATAATGGGGGTGAATATTTCAAGAATGAATTGACTGATTTTCTACATTCCGTTGGTACTATCCATCAATCATCTTGCTCTCAGACTCCTCAACAAAACGGGATTGCTGAACGGAAAAACCGGCACCTTTTGGAGGTCACTTGTTCTCTCTTAATTGGGGGTCATGTTCCATCACATTTATGGGGCGAAGCATTGAGTTTGGCTGCCTACTTGATTAATCGTACACCATCTAGTGTTCTTGGATTCAGAAGACCTTTGGATGTGCTATCTGACCACTGTACGCTTCCCTCAGTTGTTCATTTGGCACCTCGTGTCTTCAGATGTGTTGTGTATGTTCACTTACATTCAAATCTGCTCACCAAGCTTGAACCACGTGCCTTGAAATGTGTATTTGTCGGGTATGGCTCGAACTCAGAAAGGCTATCACTGTTATCATCTCCTTACTAGGAAGTTTTATGTCTTCATGGATGTAATATTCCATGAAAGCATGTTTTTCTATTCAAAAGCGCTACCCGATTCTTCACTTCCGGGGGAGACTAGAGATGCAGTACAGAATCAGGATGAAATAAGGTTGTTTGAAATATTGGCTGAGACACCCGAATCATCCTCCATTGAGCACTCAGTTGAAGGGCGTGAAGTCCATGATAGTACAATGTCTCCTACGTCTACAAACCCACTGACTCAATCGTCTCTAGAGGACTCCTTCGAGGTATTACCTGATCCTATTCTTGTTGACTCTACTATTCATGATATTGTTAATATAACTGAACCTACATCTGAACCATCTCAATATCACCTTCCACCTCGATCTAATCGTGGTCAACCAACAACTAGATATGAGCCTGACCGGAAAGCTAAAGTTAAATATCCAATAAGTAACCATGTGTCATCCCACAAGTTGTCTAAGTCATATGCATCTTATGTACTTCAATTATCCTCTGTCTCTATTCCTAGTAAATTACAGGAAGCTGTAGCAGATTCTAGGTGAACCAAGGCTATGGCAGAGGAAATGACAGCATTGGACAAAAATGGCATTTGGGAACTCGTGCACTTATCAAAGGGAAAGAAGACCGTGGGGTGCAGATGGGTATTTACGGTCAAGCACAAAGCAGATGGGACGATTGAGAGATACAAAGCTCGGTTAGTTGCAAAAGGATATACACAGTCTTATGGTGTAGATTATCAAGAAACGTTTGCCCCAGTTGCCAAACTTAATACTGTGAGAGTTCTTTTGTAGTTAGCAACTAATCAAGATTGGCCACTTCTTCAGTTTGATGTCAAAAATGCTTTCTTGCATGGAGACGTTACTGAAGAAGTCTATATGGATCCTCCTTCAGGCATACCAAAATACTCAGATAACAATGGTGTGCAAACTGAAAAAGGCCTTGTATGGGTTGAAGCAGTTTCCAAGGGCTTGGTTTGGCAGGTTCACCAAATCTATGAGGAATTTTGGCTACAAACAAAGTAACTCAGATATACTTTGTTTTTAAAGCACAAAAGAGGTAAAATCACTGCCCTAATTATCTATGTTGATGATATGGTAGTCACAGGTGAAGATCATGAGGATATTTCTAGTTTACAACAGTATTTAGCATCTGAGTTTGAAATGAAACAACTTGGAGATCTTAAATACTTTCTTGGGATTGAGGTGGCCCGATCAAAGCTTGGTATTTTCTTATCTTAACGAAAATATATCCTTGATTTATTATCTGAAACAGGAATATTAGGATGTAAGCCAGTTAATACTCTCATTGAGCAGAATCATAAACTCTTTGAGTGTTGGAGTACATCTCCTACCGATAAAGGGAGATACCAGAGACTTGTTGGAAAATTAATTTATTTATCTCATACCAGGCCAGATATTGCGTATGCAGTAAGTGTGGTGAGTCAGTTCATGCACGACCCACGTAAACCTCACATGGATGCTGTAGAACGCATATTTGGATATTTAAAGTCTGTTCCGGGTAAAGGTTTATTGTTCTCAAATCATGGTCACTTAAAGGTTGAAGGCTATACCGATGCCAATTGGGTAGGTTCAGCTGATGACAGAAGATCTACCTCAGGATACTTCACCTTTATAGGTGGGAACCTTGTGACTTGGAGAAGTAAAAAGCAACAAGTAGTATCAAGATCAAGTACTGAAGCTGAGTATAGAGGTATGGCACTTGGGGTATGTGAGTTGCTTTGATTAAGAAATTTACTGAATGACTTAAGCATCAAACCAAGAATGGCAATGAAGCTATACTGTGACAACAAGTCAGCTATAGACATTGCTCATAACCCTGTTCAACATGATCGGACTAAGCAGGTGGAGATTGACAGACATTTTATCAAAGAGAAACTTGAAGCCGGAATCATTATTTTTCCATTCGTGAAGTCCGAAGACCAACTGACAGATGTCCTCACTAAAGCTGTAGCTAGCAAGGTGTTTCTCGACTCTCTTGTCAAGTTGGGCATGAGCGATATCCACGCACCAACTTGAGGGGGGTGTTGACATGAGTTGTCAATTTGTAATTAAATATCATAATTATAGGGACAGTTACCTATTGTATAGGAAACTGATGTGTATTCCTGATATAGGTCCCTTTTATAAGTTATATAAGGGGACCTTTGTACGAGAATATAGTGTGAATGATATACAGAGAAATTATTTTCACAATTTCATCCACCACAAGTAGAATAGGAATTTCACGTATTCATTTGGCTAGGAATTCCACCCACCACATATGCTAGAGATGATGCTCTACATTTTTTATAGTGGTTCCGGAGCCAAACCTTAATCCACTTTCACAGAATAAAGGTTTTAAAGAAAATTAAAACCAAGAAGCACTTACCTTCATAGCTCTATCTCGTTGATGTGTGCTTCTCCAAGATCCACCCAATGTGTGCCCGAGTTAATCCCGACGCTCCGCTTTTTAGCCGTCGTTGAGTAGTCACAATCTTATGGTGACTGGGAAATTAGTTCTACCAATATCTATCATAATCATTATCATTTTCCCTCTCTCACACAAACTCAATCCATATGATTTGTTGTAATAGATTTCTCAAGTGTAGGCACAAAAGAGAGAGTGATCCTTTTGTTGGCTCTTATGTGAGCTCATTGATAATGATGAGGGTCCAATGGATTTGCCAAAGGATGTCAACTGGTTGCACAAAGATTGATATTTATAGAAAAGACAACCAGTTGCAGAATCTATCATGTACAGACAGGTCGAGCGCATCGAGGGGTCGGTGACTAAGAATATTACCGTTCAACCTTCCGACGTTGCGCATTAAATGCACTCCCAATAGTATAATTATTTCCCGGTCGACAAGTTGGTGTCGCCGATGAGTCGACAGTTATAGCACCGAGAGATCGGTCCATACGAGGGTCTCGATCTGGGGTAACACCATGCAGATAGAGTTTCATGTCCTGAAACATGTCTTGCCCAGAACGACTTGTCGCCCTACCTAGGGGTCGGTCCTAGTACTCTCGTTCGGTCTTGAATCACCGAGATGTTTGTTTTCTCAAGAGCCCATTTAAGTTAAAAGACCAGAACTCACAAGTTTTTCATCGACGAGTCGTTGACCACAAGAGGTCGTTAAATTCATCACCGAGGGGTCAGTAAAAACGAGACTCTAGATCAGAGGCTTATCCAAAATGGCAGTTCTACCATCCAGAATCTCTGTCAATCTGGCTGGCCAGCCTATGACCACGATTGATCGATCCTGTCTCCACCGAGGGGTTGGTGAGAACGACTGGTCGAGCTGATAATGAACTTAATTCATGTTTCTAAGTTCACTTTCAATTCACTGTCAAGCTTCCTCTCTAGGCTTTTTGTGATTTTATCATTCATTCAACTAAGTCTAGGGATGGTCCTCCTAAGGTGTGGATGCCACCTAAAGTCATCTATGCTCAAATATTTGTTTTGTGATTTCCATAACGATGAGCTTTAATCCGGTGGAGCATGATCTTTACTCTTGATCACCTTGAGTGTTCAAGCTTCTAGTAAGTGTTTCTTTCCGAGTCATGAAATTGATAAACATAGGGATTCAACAAAGTCGGGGCACTAACAGATTGTTTCTATATACGAAACGTGAACGATAGAGTGAACGGGATATTGAGATCTAGCCATTCTGAAACAGGGAACGAAAACCACTTATTCCTAGAGGCTGATTAGTTATTAGTTGAAGATCTTGAGATAGATCATAATCCAACCGTGATTCCGATTGGAATACACGTATTTTTGTACGTTTAACGATGTGATGCAGGAAATATGCATTTACACAGTAAATGGTAAGTAGAGGGGAGACGTACCCGACCAGAGAGTACGGTAACTGATAGAACTGGTGTGCACTACTTTAAATTACAGTCGATATAAACTGTGTTTTTTTTCAGTACAATATTATTAAATTCCAATTGCTGATATATGTATGATTCCATTCAGAAGGGTTCAGGAATCCATGTTAGCTGAGTGAGAATTTATTATGATTATATGAGAGATATTAATGTGGGTTGAACCGAGATTTAATCCATTCTTGACGTGCATATCAAATTACCTCACACTATTGTATGAAGCACCTAGCTCGTGGAGGGCACTCGTATAAGGTGTATATACGGACTATGTGAAGCATTGAGCATGAATTTGTCGGCGATGTAGTCACGTATCTTCGCGGCTGAGTGTCGGAGACGTCGATTGTCAGGGGTATCAGTTTGAGGAAAGAAATGACATGTATTAACTATGTTAGATGATATTTTCGTAGGAAACTACATGATTTCTAAGTGTTTAAACTGTTGCATGATAACATGTTTAAAATAGATGACATATTGCAATATCTGTTGTTTTTCTCTTCGCTGGGCTAGTAGAACTCACATCCTTTACGTTTCAGGGAACCCGAATGAGGAAGGATAGGAGAATCTTATGCTATTGTAAGGGTGGAGACACTATCTATCTATATATTTCCCCGTTATTGGGAACTTATGTGTTTTTCAATATTACCAGTTGTATGAACAATATGATATAATAAACCCTTATTGTGTTCATTTTGAGGCACAATAGATATGCAATAGAACTATTGCGTTTCTTATGTGTATTTTTGATGAGTATGTGAATGTGTATATGTTCTAGTTATGGTGAATGTTAGGTAGAATGTATGTGACATTCTCTACATGGACTTTATATATGGTGAAAAGTTAAAGACTAAATGTTGTTTAGTAGTGTGTCCACATATTGTGGTGATTGGCGGGTGTTGAGCACTAAAAATTACCATTTTACCCTTTAATTTTGGATTAGTTAACCTTTGATTTGTGAATATTAGATGCTTTCAATGAAGTTTTCAAGTTTTACAGTGTATTTGTGAGAATACAAGAAAAATGAATTAAAATGCAGAAAAGTGGGCCATAGTCCTATTTTTGAAAAGTTTATAATTTTTACCACTTAATTTGATTTTGAATTATTGTAAATTATTATAATTCAGATCCAGATATGAGAGTTTGAATTATGATAATATTTTTTGAATTATGATAATATTTTTTTAGACTGTTTTAAATTATAAAGGTGGTACAAATTTATAAACACACAAATTGACCCACTGATCGAGTCTGAAGCCTATATGTCAAAGTCCACTAGTACTAGACCAGATAAAAGTCCAAGTATGGGATCCAAGTTCAAAAGATCAAGTGGAACCAGTGAATTTCGTTTGAAGGATTGTGAAGCAAGAATGAGAGGAAAAAAAATGAGATTTGGATTGATTATAGTGAATTTTGGAAGGAAGAATATTTTGATACAGTTTTAGTATTTTGGCCATAACTTTTCACGCCGATATCCGATTGTATTCATTCTTATTGTATTGGAAAGAAGACTTCAAGAGTTACAACTCTATAGTTTATGAAATTTTGTGATTCGGACCTTAACAAGGTCACAATTGAGCTTAAAGGTGTTGTATGTGTAGAAAAATGGGATTTGCACCCTACTTTCCAAATTAATCCTAAATCTCTAAAATCATGGTGCCTTATCTGCAAAATTCGATCATGGTTTGAAATAGACAGTGGATTTGGATAAAAGACAGTGGATTTGAATAAAACACAGGGATAATGATAAAAGAGTTTGAGCCGAAAGAGAGATAAGGAAGAAAATGAGAAAAAAATGGGATAAAAGAGAAGGCTTCATCGGTTAAATTTGAATGGGTCCCTTATCTCATCTATTCTCCCTTTTATAAATTGATGGTTTTGGGTCCATTGAACGGTGAACCGGGCAAGGCATTGAAGGGGCTAAAATTAGACGGCTAAGGATAAATAAATATTTAATTTCTTGTAAGTTATTTATTTTATTTTTATGTAATGAGTTCCAAAAGTTTGTATTTTCTTATATTCCAATTTTTAAATGAAATTCATGGCGGATTCTTTAGATCTATGGTGTTCCTAATTATTAAATATTTTATAGTGATGGTTTTTAATTTTATTTTAATTCTTTTTGTGAATGTTATGAAACAAATTATTTTTAGAATTTTTCAAGGAAAAGTGGAACCCCTGTTAGGATCGGTGGGACTTGACTTTTTCAGTTTAAAGTTCTTTTTAAGAACGGTTTATTTTAGATTTGAAAAACGTAAGTTTAAATCCTAGTCAAGCCTAAGGCTTGATTTAAAAATTCTGATATAATGGACGACGTAATTTTTCTAATTAGAATTTTAATAAATAATGAACTTGAATTATATTTTATAATTCTAGAATATTTTATAGTTTAGGCCATGACTTTATTTTTAAATGGGATAACATGTTGCCTTCGATACTCGTCTCGATTCCATTGTAAACTATGCAAATAATTTATTATTATTGTTTTTATTTTATTTATTAATAAAAAAAGTCCTTGAAATAATTTAACTAGGTTAGAAATACTTTATTTGTCTCTTAAATTTGCATTTTAAATTAGTTTGAGGTCATTTAAATTCACTCCACCATTTTAATCAAAATTTATGAATTAATGATAAAAGTTATGTTAACTACCAAAGTTAGATAATTAATTAATTATTGGTTATCTAAATCTAGAATTTTGCTAAATTAAGATTATAACTCCATGTTTTAGAAAATTATTTTCTTAAATCACATTATTTTAATAGTGCCATTTTTTATTTCATACATATATTTTGTTGATTTCCTTTGGGTACGACCTCACACTCATACACTACATTATTAACTGATTCGTGCGCTTGCGAGTTAATTTAAAATCACAACAGTGGGTTCTGCTGAGGTTTTGGATTTTAAGAGGGCTCATTGTAACCCCTCCATCTGCTTGAGAATTTTTACCGGCCCAGTTATGGCTGGATCCTAGGTTGCCAAATGTAATGTCCAAACTTTTGATAATGTGCACTATTAAGTCCATGATGAGTTATAAATTCTGCAATCGCTAGAGGCTCAATATAAAAAAAAAAAAAAAAAATTATTCACGCCTTAGGAGGCCCTGAGGGGCGGGGGGTGACATGTTGTTTCCACCCTAGAGACATCCATGGCCAATTACCTTTGTGTAATTGCCATACACTTGGTGATGATGAATTTGAACTTGTTCTTCCATCTTGAGGTCTTGATTCAATCTTCATCACACTTGAGTCTTGTTCATAGCTTCAACCTTTCGAGGCAATGCTTCACCTAAGCCATGGAATTGACAAATAGGTGACTCGGCAAGCTGTGACACTAGCAAATAATATTTATCAAAACCTATTTATTTAGGTCGTGATCGGACAAATGAACACTTCTTAGTTTTACATTTTAAAAAAAAATAAAAAAATATAAGAATGTAAAAAATGAGTTAAACAATGTTTCAACCCAAAGCCTCCACATAAAAGACAAACACCTTTACTAACAAACTACAATGCCTTTCATGTTTTCAATTCACGTCTTCTTTTATATATAGCGTTATTTGGAAATGGACGCTTTAACATAAAAAATTGCTTTAATATGAAAAAACCACTTTAATATGAAAAAAGATGCTTTAACATGAAAAAATATACTTTAACATAAAAAATGTACTTTAACATAAAAATGTACTTTAACTTGAAAAAAACTCTATAACATAAAAAATGCGCTTTAACATGAAAAAATGAGCTTTAATATTAAAAGTGCTTTTATTTATGTTACAACACATTTTTCCATGTTAAAGTGCATTTTTTTATATTAAAAACATTTTTTTATATTAAGTTTTTTTTGATGTTATAGCGTAATTTATTATGCTAAAGCATTTTTTCATGTTAAAGAACATTTTTTAACATTAAAGTGCAATTTTTTATGTTAAAGTACATTTTTTTATGTTAAAGCGCATTTTTTATGTTAGAGTGCATGCTTTATGTTAAATCATTTTTTTTTATGTTAATGCACAAAACTAATGGTCTATTGTAACCATTTCTTATAGAAACTACATGCCTTTGTTTCCTGATCCGGATTGAAAGTCGCATTCCCAGCCATTCTTAGCTGAAGCACCATGCATTCCCAACTGATGCCACACATACACGTGTCCATCTAGTCTTCCTCCTATGTGGGATCAGTGGCGACCTCACATC
This sequence comes from Chimonanthus praecox, assembly GCA_022113865.1. Lineage (NCBI taxonomy): Eukaryota > Viridiplantae > Streptophyta > Magnoliopsida > Laurales > Calycanthaceae > Chimonanthus > Chimonanthus praecox. Next base: position 34,940,460 of record CM039094.1, read on the forward strand.
ACCGATGTCCGTTGGGTGGTAACTTGCCAATGTGTCTTCAACTGGTCTATCCAATCCCCATCAAAGGACTCTTGGCCTAATGGTCTCACTCCCACTTCTCGGAAAGATAGGATTATCTACACCTCACAGGGTGATTTGCATACGGTTCCAACGGAATTCTAGAGTTTTTCATTCAAGGAGTTCAATCATTTCCTTGCAACTTTTCCGAGCCCAATTGACTCCAACACCTCTCAACTTGGGGTCCATATAAGTATGACCCTCATGGGTCAAGTTCATACCAAGACATCACCTGGTCACCCCATCCGAGGTACTGCCGAAACAGTAGTCACCTAAATCTACTGGCAAGAGGAGGTCATAGCCTCAACTCATAGTCTTGCCCACCCTATTGTGACTCAAAGACAATCTCATGCTTCCATCAGAGCTTCACTCTCACACTCACAGTCCTCGGGGAAGATGAGCATAAGCTCTGATACCAACTGTTACGACCGGGGCTTTCAGGCATGTGATTGAGGAGATTTTTTTTGAAACTATAGAGCATGCACAACTCTTAGCACATACACGTGGCACTCACACGTGTAATGTGATTCCCACGAATCCTAGAATTCATTGGACCATCGGTTTGATCGAACTGAATCATCAACTGCCTATGTACTCCATTGGATATTAGATCACACGTAGTTCTACCTTTACTTATTTTGTGGCACCAAATCCGTGTTATTTATAATATCATAGCATGACATTCTACCACCCAATTCCCGGTCTCTCAATAGACCATGGGTACATGCTCCCAATCATATGTCCAATCAATTACGGGTCTAGCCAGTCGTGGGTCTAACATTAACCATGAAACCAATGTCAACCATAGGATCAATATCACAAATGGGATAAACATCAACGAATGGACCTATACCCGAACATGAGTACTACTTCCCTCCATGGAAACAATATTGTATGGGTCCAATCGTCTATGGAAACAATGCTCTCCATCGGAATAACCACCCACAAGAATAATATTTATCTGTGGAATCTACATGTCCACCGTGTGACCAATCCGTCGACCATGGGACCAATTTGTCTACCATGAGACCAATACGTCTACCATGAGACCAATATGTCTACTATGGGACCAAAATGTCTATCTCGAAATCAATAAGACTACTATAAGACCAATAACCGGGCATGAATCCAAAATCCAAACCTTGGTCCAAACCCCATGGGAGAAATCATCCATCCTTGGAAACACTCTATCGGTGATTATAAATTTTCAATGGGTATAATCTATCCATTAATATAATCCCTCAATGGGTAATATAGTCAACCATGGCCCAGCACTCGAAAGTGGATCTCTATGAGACTATGGCAACAAAGTCATATCACTAGCACGAGGGATACTCCTCCTCGGGTGCTATCACAGATCATGTTCAACATCAAGTGAGGGACGTACCCATGCCACACCAACATCATAATTACGTGAGGGACGTACCCATACCACGTCTCAATACTACGTGAGGGACGTACTTGTACCACGTTTCAATACTACGTTACCTAATCACATGTATCTCAATGCCACATTACTCATCTGTCCATCTCGAGGTTTTCCACAATCCCCTAGCCACTCCGGGCTTTACTCATGGGTCTATAATATAGTCCTAGGATATCTTATAACGCCTTTACTCATTTCCATGTGGACACATTACAAGTCCGACATATATATAAACTTCGAATGCTAATGAGTAATGGAAACATGGGCATGGGTTGTATACATCCACACATCCAATTCCAATTCATGGTATAAATTGCCAGTAATGTTGATCGGATTAGAGCACGATGCTCTCTATTGCCTACGTACCACATAGTGGATCAGATCAGTCGTAGTTCATTTGTTCTCCAAATTCAGGTTGACATTGGGGATTGGTCCTACTCTTACCTTAAGGAAATTCATACAAGACTTGTCTTAGTTTTTACAATGCATTCCATGCCATCTCCATCATGCAAGTCCATCCCCAATGTGGAACAATTAGACCTCTTAGGTCACAAATCACTTGACCCCACTTCACCCATTTCATTAAGTCAAACCCTTTGTTTGTGTCCGCTTCCAATCATGGGAATTCATTTTATACATAGTTGAGTTAACCAACCACAACCATCATCAAGCATAAGTACTTAATAGTGATACACATATCATCACAACATCCAAGCATTGCATTAAAACAACACTCATCATGCTATCATATGAGTCACCAATCAAAGAATTCCACCACATTGCATGTTATCAACCAATCATGTATTCAAGGTGTGTAACATTCATCACCTTCCACTTTCCACCAAAGGTGGGTCGACCGCACACCTTTATAGTACATAGAAGCAATTCAACCATAAGAATCACTTAAAGATGAGGAGTTCACACATAGTACACACCACCATAGCATCTGAGCATGGACTCTCTATATACATACAAATCAACATGCAGTCATAATTCAAGCATAGAAAAATCCATCATTGTAACGACCCATCCCGTTACGGGCACATTAAAACCGACACAGATCATAACAATCCGCCAAAAATAAAAAATCATAAGCAACCATCATAATTACAAATTATAGTATCATCTCATTATTACATTTATCCAACTTAATGAAAAGTACACATAATTCAAATACATCAGAAAGTCCTCAATTACAAGATGGGACCCTGACAAAGTACAAAGCTGCAACTCTACGCCCAACGCCCAACTGAGGATCCCGCCAACCCTCCCTCTATGAAGTACCTGTGAGGCAAGGGGGTGAGCTCTACATGCCCAGTGAAGGTAACACATGCATCATAAGTCATCAAGCATACACTTCATATAATCATATGGACACATCAATGTCTAGGATGTCTACATGCAGGATCATACAAACGTGTACCTTACCCCTAGCACATAGACCCACGTCAGCCGGGCCTCTAGAACATCCTCTAACCAACCCAATGCAACTCCCTTATGTGCCCAACCGCAACAGTCCACCCATCCACGGGTACGCAGACTGATCCTCAGTTAGATTGAGGTCTTTAGTCCTCAACTAGACCTGTGACCCTCTCATGACAACCCGCACACATACAACGACCAACCCAAGAGTCGAACTCATTAGAGTCTCAAACTGATTACCACATGGGAGTAACCACCTCACCAGTCCTCAACGAACTACCAACCAGACTCATCTATGGTCTCATCAACCAAACACCAGAGTCTCGATAGTCAAACCTATAACCTTGGACCTCATATGCTGGTCTCTACACGACTGGTGTATCCACCCCTCACAGGATTCTATAGGTCTTCTACCGAATGAGCCGGCCGAACTCACTCGTTAGGCGCCTATAAATTCCTGGTGAGTCAACACCCACAACACAAGTCTCAATAATGAACCCCAAAGTCAACCGTGGGTAAACACACTATCACATCACACCACATGTTGTTTTTACCAGACAGGTGTCTTAGCCTGGAATACCATGCCTAAGAATGTACCCACCCTGCAGGTGTCATAGCCTTGACTACCATACCTCAGACTATACCCACCATGCAGGTGTCATAGCCTGAAACATCATCTCACGCCACATCGCAAGCTGTCCCCACCCTATAGGTGTCCTAGCCTGAAATGTCTCATTGTACCATCCCTTGACCAATGAGCGGGCGGGCGAGCGCATCCTCAGCCTACTCTGTCATCCGGGGAATCACAAGTCATACTAGCGGGAGCTGTCCCTCACCGTATCATCCCTCGACTAATGACCGAGCGAGCACCTCCTCAGCCTACTCGGTCATTCGGGGATCATAAGTCATACTAAAGGGAGCTGTTCCTCATCGCATCATCCCTCGACCAATGACCAGGCGAGTACCTCCTCAGCCTACTCGGTCATTCGGGCTTTACAAATCATACTAGCGGGAGCTGTCCCTCACCACATCATCCCTCGACCAATGACCAAGCGAGCACCTCCTCAGTCTACTCGGTCATTCTGGGATCACAAGTCATACTAGCAGGAGCTGTCCCTCATCACATCATCCCTCTACACCAATGACCAGGCGAGCACCTCCTCAGCCTACTCGGTCATTCGGGGATCACAAGTCATACTAGCGGGAGCTGTCCTTCACTGCATCATCCCTCGACCAATGACCAGGCGAGCACCTCCTCAGCCTACTCGATCATCCGGGGATTACAAGTCATACTAGCGGAAGCTGTCTCTCACCGCATCATCCCTCGACCAATGACCAGGAGAGCACCTCCTCAGCCTACTCGGTCATCCGGGGATCACAAGTCACCATCCCACCCGCTGGTCTCCACACGGCGAACCACTCAAACCCATTAGATCACTAGGGATGCCTCATCCGCCACGTACTCAGCTAGCGTACCTGTAATGACCTTTAAGTCAGTCTTGGGCGAGCTCACACTCAACCCCAAAACTTCTCGGAGGTTTCTATGACCACCTCACAACATGTCCCTCTTAGGACTCTCAGGTACCTCGTCCTCCGAACCGGACCACACCTCCCTCGTAAGCGTGTTTAAAGATCACACCTGGCAATCTAACCCATGCAAGGAAAGACTTCAACCCATGTCCATCCACCGGGTAGCCCATAGTCCAACCACCCTTCCACTGTGTGGTCCCACACGACATCCACACCCTACTAGCCGACAAGCTAGGGGGAGTCTCTAGATCCTGATGTTGCCTAGGACCCATGCCCCCACCGGCATTCCACATATGTTAGTTATATGTATGCACAATTACCTCTACGCCTACACATGCTATTAACTTAGTTCATCACATAACAATCAGGCGTATACATCACTATTTATCAAGGGCTGACATGTTAACATCCAAATATGTTATAATGTCTAGCAGTTCAAACTAACTATCACATAGTCATACATCATTTTATCAATATGATATGTCACACCATAATCAGGCATATATCACCACATATCATATATTCGCATATTGGCATCTTAACATATTATCAATAAAAATAAACCCTAATCATGTCAACACCACAACCAATCAATCATGACATCAGATAATCAACTTGGATATGCCTCTACGGGCATCGGATACAAATACACCTAAATGGGGGGCCACCACATAATGGTATCAACAGTTCCCTTGCAGAGTGGCTCATAATACCGAGGACCCCCATTCGCCGCATTTCGTACCCGCACATTTGATAGAGTAAGATGCAGAGATGCATGCTAAAACCGGTGATAAGTTCCCTCACTTGTGTGTGTCCTTGAAATCCAATGTGAGAAAATGAGGATAGGGGTTGAAGGGGCTCAAACTGCTGAAACTAAAACACACGGATAAGTAACTGGGCAAAACGGGTCAAACTAAGTCTGGGCTACAAACGGGCAGGAAAGCAAATCGAGTCCAAACCGAACTGAAGTGAGCCCGAAACTGAAAATTGGGTCCAAAGTTGGGCTGGGCTTGAAACTGAGCCCAAAACTGGAAACTGGGCCGAAATGAGCCGGGCCTGAAATCGGGCCCGCCAGAGGTGGGCTGGACCAGGGCTGGGCCGAGCCAGGTCTGGTAAACTGGGCCGAATAAGATCTGGACCGATTCCGGTGAACTGGGTTGGATCTGGTGAACCGGGCCAGATCCGAAGAACTGGGCCGGATTAATGGGGTCCAAAATCGGACCCGGCTGAGTCAACTCGGCGGCTCCGAGTGACTCAGCCGAAGGAGAAGGAGAAAAAGAAGGAAAATTGGGGAAAAGGAAAGGAAAGGGGAAAAACGGGAAAACCAGAATGGGGAAGGAAGAGATCTAGAGGGGGAAGGAGAATTGGAAAGAAGGAGAGAAGAGGTGATGGAATTGGAAATACCTAGGCTAAGCCGGGATCCCGGAAGCAGAGACGACGACCAGCAGCCAGAGAGAGTATCGCCGAAGCAGAGAGGAGAACGGTGAAGAAGAGCAACAGTAGCGCCGGCATGCGCGACAGAGAGGGAAGAAAGAGCTGAGGGACCGCAACGAGGGGGTAACAAAGGGGCAGCTACTCCTTTAGGGTTAGGGTTTGGGGTAAGAGAGAAGAGGAGAAAAGGGAAGGAGGAGGAAGATGAAAGAATGAGAGAGCAGTAGGGGCGGCGGTGGCACTGTAGTGCATAGCTACAGTGCTGCCAAAGAGGTGTTACAAGAGGGGTTAGGTTTAGGGTTTTGAATTTTTTTTTTTAAATAAAGCCTCCAATTTTCAAAATATTTTAAAAAACCTGAAGAAATCAAATGACAAATGTCGAGTGAAAAACGTGTGATTTTCAATATTTTAGAATGAAAGAATATTCAATAATTTAAAATTACCAAAGTACCCTCTAAGTCTCTCAACTCAAAGTCGGGCAAGCCAGGACCCACCACAGGGCCCACACTCACCCCACTGCTACCAAGACCCTAAAACTCCGAAAAATCGGGTCAGGTTGTTACAATCATGACTTAACATAATTCCACACATTAAACAAGCATAGTTCAATTTTCATTCAGCCATATCATCAAACACATGGTGAGCATGGAAATTCTCAACCCATAGCAAACCACCCTAAGATCAAGAATTACAGCTTCATGTATACATATATTCCAGAATAATATTCAAGCATATACACATTATTTCAGGTTATTTCTAAGCTTAATTTCATAATAGGATGTAAATCTCCAATTTCCACCATATCCTAAACCCTCTTCAAGGTCATTCACCTCCATTGGCACCAAACCCCTAAGGTTTGGGAGGGTTGGACTTCAATTCCACAAATGGGACAAGAAAGGCCCACTTTTCCCTAAAATTTCCCCAAACTCTTCTAGACTTCAAGCCTATTTTTAGCATTTCCTCAATTTCTGCACGAGGGTGAGCTTTCTTTAGGTTAAATCAACTCAAACCATGTCAAATCCTTAGATTTGACAATACCCAAGCTCAATTTTTGCATTTGCCCCAATTTCCCTTAATCTCCTAACTCACACTAGGTTTCGTGCCCAATTTGGGCTCAATCCTCTCCTTTCATGGCTTCATATTGTAAATCCTTCATCATTCTTCAACTCCGTTCCCCCATTACAAGTTCAAACTCTCACATCGTTACCATTTTCATCCACTCTTAAGCTAAGCAATCCATTAAAGAGAAATGAGAGGGGATGGAGTGACAAATTACCTTTGGATAAGAGAAATCCCGGAAGAGGAGGAGCTTATGTAACGCCTCGCCCTATCCGGGATTCAGAGTCAATTTTTTTTTTTTAAATAATGTAGTAAAGCCGGAAGAGGGCGGACGACATCACGACGCGAGTTAAGTTCGGACTTCCACAGTCCGACCCTTAACTGGCCACCCACGTGTGCATGGACTAAACCCATGATAAATAATACACACTTGGAACTAAATTAAATCATGCGGAACATACAATACTGATTGCGGAAAATCATCAATCCTAAGACAACCATTCATTCTTAAATAGCAAAGTACATGTTATATTTACAATAACTTAAATCATATAACCATCATCAAACTATAATTCAAACCATAACAAAGAGTACTAAATTATTACAAGTCCACATAATAAGTGTATCCAAACAACAGTAAATAGAAACCCATTCCAACACCCAAGCATCTATGCTTAGCTTTCCTCGTGATCCTCGACCTTTTATTTTCCTTTTCCTTTTCCTACATTATCCTCTAAGGATAGAAGTAGGGCGTTAGACCAACGCGCCCCAGTAGGTTTTCCGATCAGGGCTACCACATGGTTAGTATATAAAAACATGCATATATCATAATATTTGATCATCAAAAACATATAAAATCAATGCTATGTATGTATGTGCAAATGTAATGAGTCCCACCCATCACAAGTATATATAGTTATCACTTGACGGGACTCTCACGTCAAGGTAATCCATAGTACTCCTCATTTTCTATGGATAGGACTCTCATCATTAAGTTATTCCTCCTGGCGGGACTCTCATCGCCTAAGGAGGCCCCACAGATGCATCACTGGCATATCGACGGAGTGTGGGCTCCGATTTCTATAATCATCACCCCATGCCATGCATGAGATGTCAATGAATATATGTCATTTGTAAATATATCTCAACATTCAAAACCCATTTGAAACATAAAACAATAACAACATAACTCATAAAAACCAAGATAAAACCCAATATAACAGTGGTTACAAGTAGGTAGGAAACCTACTGAAAGTTCTCTTAAATGTCCGTTCTTTCTTAAGCGTCACCCGTTCACGACTCGTGCGCCGTTCAAGTTCCGTCACCTTGTTTATATAACAAGCAAGTCAATATACTATCATTTAATTTCCATTTACATCTAAGTCCCAAAAACCATCTTGTGGGGTTCGGCCATACCCTTGGCCGAACCTCACCCACTTTGGATTTGATCCTCCTTTTCATTTGATCAATAACATCCATATAAACACCTTATATTACATAATATAACTTGGTAGGGTTCGGCCATACAGCATGGCCGAACCATACCACTTTGGTTTGACCCTTCTTTCAAGTCCCTTAATCCTTCATTCCATTATAACTTATATTTACGGTTTTGCCACTAGGCTAACAAATAATTGATCTTGCTTAATAACCAAGATCCATAACATCCATCTTAGTGGGGTTCGGCCATACAACATGGCCGAACCTCACCAATTTCAAACTTGATCCTTTAGTCCTCTATACTTAAGACTAGTTACCAAAGTAACCATGTAATTAACTAACCCTTAATCTTCCATTATTTCCTTGATTCCCATACATTATCAAACTCACTTCATGGGGTTCGGCCAAACATATGGCCGAACCCTATGATCCTTTATTTCCATCTATTCACATACTACAAATTCATTTATAATTTCCAAGTAGGTTCTTATCTTTAAACACCCATAAAATGACCTATGGGGCTCGGCCATACACATGGCCGAACCCTATGGTTCTCTTGATGCAAATATTCCATCCTTTGTGTATGGTTCATATTCCACATTTTAACCATAATCTTAATACAGTTCAGCCATCCTATGGCCAATCTAAAACATCAATTTTTATTCCAAATAAAACGCTTAAGAACTCACATACATTGGTATGGTTTTTATCTTTCCACAAACCATACAAAATTATCAAATCCTTTCATGGGGTTCGGCCAACCCAAGTGGCCGAACCCTATTATCCATGATTTGGACCTCTTTAACATATATCTTATGATCATTAACAACATGTAAAAATCTCCATAGTATTGCATGATTTTTAGCTTTCAAAACCATCAACCTAACCAATTCTTTTCATGGGGTTCGGCCATCCAAAGTGGCCGAACCTTATGATCCACTTTTATCCTTTTTAGATAACATTTATCCAAGGTTTAAACCCTTGATGGATTCGGCCATTCCATGGCCAAATCATGCTCCCTTTTACCAATTTATTTAACTAAATTCTTATGTAAACACTTACCAATTTCCTTTGCTTTTCTTATCTCCTTTTGATCCTTGCTTTCTTCCTTCTTACTCCCTTAGTCCTTAACTGATTGAAAGCTTGAACAATGGTGAAAACACCAAAGGATAATTCTGCCAAGTAGGTAGGTTCTTGAGAGAGAGGGAGAGAGATGAAGTTCTAAGGTTTTGCAATGCATAATTCGGCCAAGTGATGGTGGTGTATTCCTTTTGTTAAACAGCCCTTGAACCCCTCATTTACCCTCATCAATCCTTGATCAAACCAAGGAGTCTTTTGATGCCAACCAAGGCATCCCTTGGGACTCCCAACGTTGGGGCTTGGGTCTCCATCATGAGATGGAAACCCTCCAAATTCCCCATGAGATTCTCATCCCATACATTAAATCTTATGCATGGGAAACACTCCATGCCATCAATGTGTGGGTCATGTCTTTGGTGCTGTTTGAGATCAAGGCAACTCCTCACCTCCCCACTTGACTCACTTGCATTCAAGGTCCATTTGGTTTCCAATTTGACTCATCCAACTCATTAGCTCAGCTCACCACATTTAATGCCATTCATTTAATGCACTTGAGTCAACTCAATTACTTAATTCAAATCCAACTTATTTCAGTCCCAACTCAACCTGATTTGACTCATCCTTTGAGCTCACATGAGGGTCTACATGGTCAACCATGGTCAACTCGACCCATTGGGCCCCCATTTAGCTCATTGACCCAATTGACACCATGTGATACCCAAACCTACCAATGTGGGAAAAGTCCCACATCGGTGGTGGAGGGGAAGAAATTAGGGGATTTAAGTGTGGCCACCCCCTTGAACTCAAGTAAGACGCGTTTTGGGCCAGGCCACGTGGGCCCAGGCTCAAATGCAAAACCGTGCGGGTTTGAGCTGTGTGCGAGGTCCAAAACGGACAATATCTTACTGGGTCAAGCCCTAAGCCCTGTATTCGGTTCGGGTCATTACAAATATGGTATCAGAGCCGAGTTCAACACTCGGACTGTGGGCCTATCATCCCTTCCTGGAGTTATTGAGCCAGACCAGAGTCGAACCGGGGATGGCTCGAGGTTTTAGGGGAGTGATTGTGATACCCCAACCCACCAATGTGGGAAAAGTCCCACATCGGTGGTGGAGGGGAAGAAATTAGGGGATTTAAGTGTGGCCACCCCCTTAAACTCAAGTAAGACGCGTTTTGGGTCGGGCCATGTGGGCCCAGACCCAAATGCAAAATAGTGCGGGTTTGAGCTGTATGCGAGGCCCAAAGAGGACAATATCTTACTGGGTTAAGCCCTAAGCCCTTTATTCGAGTCGGGTCGTTACACGCCATGACCCATTTATGGGTGGTTTAGGCATTTGAATGTGTTTTACACACTTGCATCAAGCCTACCCATTTATCCTTTATTTAATTCCAAATCAATTCAGCCTAACCCAATTAAAATTGGGCTCACCCAATGGTCAACTAAGTCCATCATGACCCATTGGGTCCCAATTGGGTCCTTTGACCCAAATAACCATCTCAACCCAATTAGATGTACAATACCCATTTAATTTAATTTGGTCCTTATAATATGCACATTGGGTCTTAATTTGAACAATGGGCCCCACCACTTTCTCATCTACAATCATAACCTTCTAATTTATCATTCCAATGGCATTTTTGTAAATATTCCTATCTTTGAAAAATCGGGATGTTACAGCTTAAGGCGAGTCCAACTCCAACCAGGCAATGCAAGATCAACAAGGAGGCCATGAGGGAATAAGGGGGATGATTCTAGGCTGGGAAGGGGTTTTATCTTGGAGCTGGGAGGTTAGAGGGTTGAGAGAGTGCCCACTTTTATCAGATTTGGTGCAACTTAAACAAGTCAGATTCGTGCAGCTTCGAGTACTCTAAGCCTCCCTCGAATACTCTAAGCTTCCCTCAAGTACTCTAAGCCTCCCTCGAGTACTCTAAGGTAAGAGCTGTTAAATTTCTGTTTCAAAATAGTTTTGTTCTCTTATAAAAAGGTCTTCGAGTACTCGAGCCATCCTTCGAGCACTTGAGGATGATAAGAGGGATTTTTCTTACTAATTCTCTGCGAAATTCCATTCGAGTCCCAATGGGAGGTTCCTAACACACTCCTGCACGGGGACCCTATACTCATGGGTCTAATTACTTAGTTTCCATTAATATTTCTTGGTCGGGTCATTACAAAGGTGTTTGTTTTCTATGTAGATGTCTTAGTTCAAATATTGTTTAACTCATTGTTTTACATTCTTATTTTTTTTAAAAAAAAATGTGAAAACTAAGAAGTACTCATTTGTCCAAGCATGACCTAAATAAACGGGTTTCGACAAATATTATTTATTCAATGGGTCGAGCTAGGGCTTTTTTAGGCCCGTTTATTTTTTAAGTATGAGCCCAACAAGTTTCGGTGGGCTTTAAGTAAAAGCTCCAGCCCACCATAAACCTAAGTAAATGGGCTTTTTGTCCCTATTCGGTTGCGAAATGAAGAGAGTCCACTTAGTTGCCTGGTCTGAGGTGACTAAAGCTATCTCCAAAGGTTATTTAGGAATTGTTCCTATTCGGTCGCGAAATGAAGCATTATTATGTAAATGGGGTTGGCGTTTCGGTCGTGAACCTAATGCCTTGTGGGTTTGTGTTTTTCTGCTAAGTATGGTACTTCGGATTTAAACAAGTGGTCCTTGGGGGAGGAGGTGGAAAAGAGCGGCTCTGGGTTGCTTAAAGCTTGGTGGAAGGTGTGTCAGGGGAGGACTGAAGTGGGTAAGCTTTTCAAGGAGCGCCTTAGAATTATGGTGGGTAAGGGTGACCGCACTTTCTTTTGGGAGGACTTGTGGTTAGGTGATAGACCTTTGAAAGAGCGCTTCCCCAGATTATTCAGGATTGCTTGCAATAAAAGGATTCTTGTTCGAGATGCATATGTTGTCAGCGACCAGGGTATTTCTTGGCAGGTTGCTTTTAGAAGGGGTCTAAGGACGTTTGAGATCGATTATTGGAATGACCTTAATGCCCAGTTGCTAAGTTTTCTGGTTGATCCGGTGGGGGATGATGATTTGGTTTGGACAGGCGATTCGTCGGGTTTGTTCTTTGTTAAGGCTATGATTGAAGTTAGGAATCGGTGTGATTTTGGTGTTGAGGCACCCCATCCCTTAGTGTGGAAATGCCTGGCTCCACCAAGGGTTCAATTGTTTGTTTGGTGCTGTTTGAAAAAGAAAATTTGAACTAGGGCTGACTTGAAACGTAGAGGTTTGCTTGGTGATGATAGTGACATCAGTTGTCCCCTTTGTGGCTTGCATGATGAGATTGTTGACCATCTTTTTGCTTCTTATCCTCTCAGTTGGAAATTGTGGAGCTACTTTTGGGTTCTTATGGGTGTTTCTTGGGTTTCTTCTAGATCTTTGGAGGGTCTGGCGAGTTCCTGGTTCATTCCTAATTGTAACCGCAGAAGGAAGTGGGCCTGGATCACTATCCCTGCTGTGGTCTTTTGGTCTATTTGGAAGCAAAGGAACGTCAAGATATTTGAAGGAAAGATTATGAAAATTAAGGATCTCATCCAAAAAGCAAAAAGGAATTTGTGTGTCTGGCTTTGCTCACATCAGGCCTTTAATGATCTTAAAGCCTCTGATCTTATTCAATGTTGGGATGGGGTATTAATGTCTCGCCCTCGGATTCGCAAGAACCTTTTAGATTGGTCCCCACCGACCTTTGGTACGTTGAAGTTTAATGTGGATGAGGCCTCTAGGGGTAAACCGAGTCCAACTGGGATTGGTGGAGTTCTAAGGGATCATTTGGGGCCCACGCGATTGGTGTTCTCTGAATCTGTGGAGATCGTGGAGTCTAATGAGGCTGAACTTCTTAGCATTAGGAGAGCCCTGTCTTTAGGAGCCGATTTTGGGTGGAGGGGGAATTTAGTGATTGAGGGTGACTCTTCCAATGCAATTAAATGGGCTAAGGGCTTGAAGCGTCCTCCTTGGAGATTAATTACTTTGGTTAGGGAGATTAATGAATTAACTGCGGGTCTGGAGGTGTCTTTTATCCACATCAGTCGCTCTGCTAATGGTGTGGCGGACTACTTTGCGAAGAACGACATGGATGGCAAGACTCGTGGGGTTTTCAGTTTCCCTGGAGATTAGCTCTTTGTTGGAGCGGGTTTCTTTGTTTTTCTGGTGGCTTGTGTTTTGTTGTTCTTTTGGTCTAAGTCTCTTAGGCCTTTTTGTTTCTTCTCTTTGTTTTGTATCTGCTTATTCTTAACATAATCTTCTTCTTTACTGCTCAAAAAAAAAAAAAAAAGTAAACGAGCTTCGACAACGTTTTTTTTTTGTCCGACCCGTCATGCTCATGCTTTAAGGCCCGTTTATTTTTTAAATACAAGTCCAATGGGCCTCGGTCGGCTTTAAGTAAAGCCATGGCCCACCCCCGACCTAAATAAATTGGCTTCGACAAAGATTTTTGTTTGATATGTTGGACTCAGGCCTTTAAGCCCGTTTATTTTAAAGCTCAAGCCCGACAGGTCAAACAAAAAATATTTCTTTAATCTTATTTATTTCGGTCGGGGGTGGGCTCGGGCTTCTACTTGGAGCCTGTTGGGCTCGTACTTAAAAATAAACGAGCCAAAAAGCCTGAATTTGACTTATCGAATAAATGATATTTATCGAAATCTGTTTATTTAGGTTGGATTCGGACAAATGAACACCTCTTAGTTTTCACTCTATTTTTTCAAAAAGATAAAAGAAAAGGAGAACAATAAAAAAAATTGAGTTGAATAAGGTTTGAACCCAAGACCTCCACATAAAATCAAGATCTTTTACCACCAAACTATAATGCATTATATATTTTTAATTCATGTTTTTTTTTTTTTTCTTAAAGCATCCATTTTCATGTTAATGCGTCCATTTTCGTGGGATGCTTTTTTGTGGCATTCTTGTGATTCTCAAAAGTAGCATGGACAATTTTGTCCAAAAAAGTTTAATTAGGTGGGAAAGGCACTCTAACCAAATTTCATAATTTTTACGCATGTTTATCTAATTGCACAACTTTTGAGGTATTTTCAATAAAAAATCCCAAAATAAAATGAAAAACAAATATTAATTTTATAAATAGGGAAATAAATATAACAAAAAAAGGCACACTAAAATAAATAAACAAGAGCTTCCGAGCCAGTCGAGTTTCTTCGATTTCTTTGGCTGGGTTCTCTTAAGCTCAATTCAAGTGAACGTCGTCCTATATCAATTTGTTCTACCTTCATCTCTTCTATCTTTTTTTTTTTCCCTGCATCCCAAACTTGTCATTCTCAAAATATGCTATACGAAGAATGTGCACCTTATGAATTCAATTGTGAAGAAACCATCTATGTAATGAAGTATCCTTTTGGGATCACGAACAAGTTTGAGACTATAAACTCAAAGTTGCAAGTATTGATTATGAGGATCACACCTTAAACGTTGTAGATAAGAAAAATTTGATCCTCAAACGTTGTAGATAAGAAGAATTTGGGCAATGGGCGCCCTGGATAGTGAAGAATTCCGCCATTGACTTACTTCACATGGATATTTTTTTCGACGAAGATGCATGTCAGTTCCACTTTTGTCATTCGGCCAGTTACAACGGTCAAATAATTTCACTAGCTTCCATGTTTAACAATCAAAGACAACATAATTTTACATTTTTTTTTATAACAGGGTGTTCAGACATTTTAAAGCACCGAACTAATCATTGAGATATGTACGAGCTTCCCTATTTATACAACACCAAGTAACTCTACAGAGAATGATCCCTTGAGATAGAGTAGGAATCAAAGTAAATACTCTTACTTTCTGAAACGGATTCTTAACTATCATTTTAACCACATTAAATTAATATAATTTTACATTTGAACAAGCGAATTCACTTGCATCATTCCACTACTCACAACATTTTGGTCCTACAATAAAAATTAGGCCACCAAACACTTGGTGGTGTCAAATTCTTTGATTGAGTCCATTGGATAATTAATTGATGTAGTGCGTAGCAGGATTGGATTTGGGATGGACATGTAACTCGATCAAGGTTCGATTAAATGGATAAACGGATCAATTAAATGGATAAATAGGTTATAAATTGGGGTGATATTTTAAGTTTAATGGGTTAATGGGCTCGGTCAAACGAAAGGTAAAGGGGTCAAAGCAAGTGGGGTTTAGGTAACTGGGTGGTTGACGGAGTTGTGTGTTAAGTATGGGATTTAATGGTTATTAAATGGGTATGGTTTAAAGGTTAACAACTGGGTTCTAATAAAGGTGGGAATGGAAGGCTATGGTGTTTTGGGCAGTGGCCGTTGAGCATGGATCTGGGGATTGGTCGAAGAAAGGGGTGAGAAGCCAGAAGGGTGGAGGATCTGATCTGGGCTTCTGGTGAACTGGAGAATGGGCAGGGCGATGAAAGGTTTGGGCGTTTGGGAGCAGGGGCTTGGGGACGGCGATGGATCGGAGATGGGCGAGCGTCGGGTAGCAATGGAGACAGGGGTTTAATGAAGAAGGATGACGGAGGTGGGAGTCATGGAAGAAAAACAGTGGTGTGGACGGCTGGTTGGATATGCAATATGGGTTTGGTGTTGATGGGGTTGAGCAGAGGAAAGACAGATCTGGGCTTGAATATAATAGTCAATCCTCATCTTATTCAAAGAAACTAGTTTGTCAAAGCATTCTTTATGTACTCAAATATAGATTATTAAATTAATTAAAATTTATTTTTGACTTAGTCAAAACTCAAATGAATTCTTCAAATGAATTTAATTTAATTGAAACTAAATTTAGTTATAACCTTGTCCTTCCAAACAGTACTCTGTCCACATTCTACTTGGAAAACCAAATTTGTGTTTTATTTTTGAAAGAAGCAAACAAATGACACCCCTCCCAAAAGCCAAATCTTTCTGCATTGACCGCCACCTTGTTGGAAGGTTCCTGGAGAAATTTTAAAAGAGAAGAAACCAAAATCCAGCCGACGTTCAATTTTCAACCCTAACCCTTTGAAAGCATACACGGCCATCTCTCTCTGAAATACAATTCGTGTACCTCTCTCTCTCTCTCTGTCTCCCTTCATCTTCTGTTCTGTCTTTGAAGTATCAACAAACTCATCTCCATCTTTCCTTTTCTCCACAAAACATCATTTATCTCCCCTACTCTGCACATCATCTGCATAGATAAAAAAACCCTCAAAAAAACTGTTTTCCTTTCTCTTCAAATGCAGCCAAACTCAAGGCTTCCACCATCTTCTGTTCTTCTCTTTATCCTCCTCTTCTTCTTCTTCCTTACTAACCCAAATTGTTACTCTGAAGATGTACAATACGATGACTGTGAACCTCTTGAATTCGACTGTGGAGGATCAAGCTATACAATCAAGTACCCTTTTGGGTACACCAATCGCAACAGAGCCAGTAATTGCAGCTATCCAGGCTACAATCTCACATGTGAAGCAAATGCACTTGTGGCCCAATCCTTGTCTAATAGGTTCAGGATTAAGAGCATTGATTATGAGGATCACACCTTAAACATTGTAGAGAGAGATTTTATAGGCAGAGACTGTCAGCTGCCGGTGAAGAATGGCACCATAGACTTCATTCAGATCAATCTAACTTCTCCGTCGATGAATGCTAATTCCACCTTTTTCCTCTTCAATTACACCGATCAAGTTCAAAACCTCACCTTATACAACTGCTCTTCTCGAATTCTTGACAGCGGTTTGAGTGATTTTCGATCAATTCCATGCCCCACGAACACTTACAATTATCTGTATTTTACATCCCAGCAGCTGAATCCACTCACGCAGTTTGAAGACTGTAGTCCTCCTATCATCATTCCTCTTCTCACGACGAATGTTAGACAGCTCTTGGATTATCAGATGGATCTTGATGCTGCTATACGCAATGGGTTTGAAGTCACATGGATAAAAACTGAGTGGTGTGATAAATGTGAGAGATCAGGTGGGCGCTGCTTCTTCGATGAATCGAAACCTTACGATCCCACATGCCTTTGCCGCGACGAGGTGCATCTCTCCAGTTGTCCAGGTTAGTAATTGCTCCTCAGTTCTTATTTCTTCTGCAGTGAAGTAGTGAAAAATTGCTCTTTTTGAAATGTTATTACCACTTCAACCTTCATCAAAACTTAGCTGCAGTTTTTTTGTTAAAATGGTTCATATATATTAATAAATAAGGACACCAGAGGTATAAATACAAACAGAACATAGAGAAATCAAAGAGATATAAAGCTACAGAATCAACAATGAAATGTCGAAAAACTTAGCTCCAGGTTACTACATCTTATCATACAGTCATACAATCAATCACATGTGATGCACCTGAACACATTCCTCTGGAGCAATGAATGAGAAGAGTAATATAAAATTCCTGACTTGCGGGTCGCACTTGTTCTTAAAATTAATAAATGCTTTTATACTAATTTAATTTATGTCTTATTTAGATTTTGAGCAAATCTCCTTCTATGATAAAAACATGCTCAAACTAATGTATTTTTTGCTATACTGCGGTTTGCAGTCTCGAATACCTGCAATTGTTACCCAAAAATTATATAAACAGTGACAAAAATACTTTCTAAAAGAATTTTAAGTTCTTCATTCTGGTAGAGAGAATTAGACAAATTATATTGATTGTTGCTTTGTCTAGACCTTCATATAAAAAGTATAAACAAATAATTTAAGTGGTACAACCCTCCATCACCCCAAAATAAAAGGGGTAGATGCTTTGTTGGGTGCTTTATCGGAGGTGAGTCAGTGGGAGTGCTAAAGAACTATCACCCCTTCATTCCAATGAAAGTTGTGTTTTCCACAATGGGGCTTGTCAAGCTTGAGCTCAAACTAAATCGAAGAAAGTGTTTTAGACTTCTAATTTAGGAGAAATTGCCAAAAAATTTAGTTTAATACCAAAGTAATCATGAATCTCACCTGACTAATCCTTTATACATGTGTAAATCTCTTAATTTGCACATGCTCATCACTTTTTGTAAATAATAGTGAGTTTTGACAATCAAACCGACTCCTAAGAAATAAAAAAATTTCAATTTTAAACTCACTCAACACAAAAAATAGTATTTTTGTAAAAAAAATTTAAAATGTCGAAATCATTGTAGTGGGTTGATAATTTGGCTGAAATCTCAGTCTATTTTGGTTGATATTTTGGAAATTTTGGTCTATACATTTTTAATTAAAAATTATATATCAACCAACCTATAGTTCCTCTGAAATTTGGCTGATATTTAGGACTATTTCAGAATTTCGATGTGAATATTTATACAAATATTTCTATTTGTGTGTGCAATATTTATATAATTTAATCTGAAAAATTGTTTTCTAGTCTATACTCAAATTATGTTTGATTTTAATAGAAATTTGGTGGTCAATCCGAAATTTTTGTACGTAATATTAGAATTGGCAGTTGAATCTGTCAATGCATGCGTAGGTGATGCATAGGTGTCTAAGAAAAGAATAACATAGAGTTGGTACGATGGGTCCATTTGGTGACTCAGCTAGAATTCAATCCGTTTGACCTAACTTCAACTCAGTGGAAATTGTAAAAATTCAGTGAAAACTCAATACATCTCAATCAGCCAAGAGTTAAGGATTCAGGTAAAACTCAGAAAACTCGATTGAGAGTGCGATCTAACTCAGTTGATCTCATGGTCAGAAACTAGGGCTATTAGTAACAAATTATGCCAAAATTTGTAAATCAAGAGTTCAACTTCAAGACTCAGTTAAAGATCAAAATATTTCTTTCAAAGTCAAATATCAGGTGGTTGATCTCAACGTCTAAAACTAAGGATATTAGAAAAAAATTGCCAAAATTTGTTAGCCTATACACAAGTGGAAATGTATATTTTAAAAAGATATTGATTAATTTTTTGAAAATATCAGACAAAAATTCAGTCTCTAACCAACAAATTTCTCCCTATCAAATTTTATATCTAAGAGATACTAAAAAAACATTTAATAGTGTAAAATATATCTTATGCGTGCATCACCTTGTGTCTCAAATAAGTTTAGTATAGTTATATTCGTGCAACCTACTCTCACTTTGTTCATGAGGAAGAGTTCCTAAGACTTTTACATCTTTTCAAGTAGGAGAATATTGGATAAAATTTTAGATACACGGCCTCCAACGTATGATCCACTCTCAGTTATGAACTTCATTTCAAAATTTTTCGTTCTAAGTTCATATTAAAATATATATCTCTAAAAATATTGATTGATATTTAAATATATTCACTCAAAAATTTTCAAACACAAAAGGCACACAACTCAAGATGTCTCAATCAAAACTGGGTCTAAACTCAGATGACTCACCCCAGATTCGAATTTCACTCGTTTCACTTAAATATATATAACAAGGTGCACTGCACCTAAGTGTGATTCACATTTGGCCTGAAAAAAGGTTTGATGACCTCATGACCCCCTTCTAATTGACAGCCACCATTTCTATTTTTTTTTTATTAAAAAAAAAAACACAAATATTCAAATGTGGTTGATATCAACATGTTTAATTTTTATTATAATCTAAGTTGAAAATAACCCATTTCAATGGTCCACAGGGACATGGTTGAGTGAACCACTAGGCCAAGTATTGGGCCATGTCCAATGTCTCCATCAGAAGCTTTCGTATGGCCATGGAAAAATATATTAGTCCATTCTCTATTTCCATAAGCAACTACCAAACTTCATTTTTCTTTCTAATAGTCAGCAATGTTACAAATCTACTCAATATTTTAAAAATCTCATGACGTTTTTTCAACAAAATGTTTTAGGTCATTGCAATTTTAATATTAAGTAATTGTGAGATAGTTTTGCAAGGTTTAGCATCTAATCAATAAATTCTTTAAAATTTATTTTTAGTTAATTTTTGTTTATTCAAATTTATTTAGGGAAATGATTTGTGCACCCCCATCTTTTACCCATTGTGCACTCTCCCTATGTGAAATGACAATTTTGCCCAAACTCAAAATTCCTCTTTTCTCTCTCCTTCCTTGCTTTTTTTGGGCAAAATTGTAATTTCACATAGGGGGAGTGCACAGATCATTTCCATTTATTTATCTTGATTTATTTTATTTTGTCAAGATCTTATAGGTGTATATTCCAAGTGGGTGTAAATTTTATTTAGTATTTTGATATTTTCTGATATTTTATCAATTTGAAATTGTGTAGAATGAGCAATATGAGTTACAAGCTTGTTCAATTGTCAATCATCTCATGTCAAAAGAGATTACCAATCTCAATGACCTACTAAGTCCATTTTTCACAATTTCATTTCAAAGGGAAAAAAACTTTCAAGTTGGAAAGAGAGAAATTTCACATAGGCGCCGTCAATCGAGATTCAAGAATTATTCAACTTAAAAAAATAATTAAAATGATTTTTCTTTGCATAATGTTTAATTATTAAATTAAAAAATTGATACATTCTTCTCAGTTAATCCAAAGACTCTTTAAGGATAAATTTTAGAAAAAAAATGGGACCCATCAAAGAATGGGCACCTTCCACAAAAATGTCCCTCTAGTAAGCAGCATCTCTTTGTCACATTCTAGTTGCTATTCCTTTATTGAGAATAAAAAACTGATTTACAGTTTTCTAATACCCTAATTCTATATACTCCCTCCGTCTCATTTTATTTGTCTCATTTTAAATTTTTGAATTTTTTAAGGAAGAGCTCTCAAAAGGTTTATGAACTTCTCTCCAACATCCTTTAACTCTTTCAATGAAAGAGAGAGATATCAAAAAAGCATATCAGATAACTATTTTGAGATAATCCCAAAATGTATATCAGACAATTAAATTGGGACAAGAGGAGTATGTTGGACGTTGAGTTGTCTTTGGATTGTGCGAAAAAAATTCAGGCAAAGGATGGTTTCACTGTTCAGGGAAAAACTGGTCAATTGAGCCCTATTTTTCTTCAGGGACACACTCGCTATTGAATGTTATGCCTTGATTCTTCTAGGGGAGGGATTTTTTTTTTTTGGGTTCCTTTTTTAGTCATAAACTTCATTACTCGAAGAGAAGAAGTGCATCAAGAATAAGAGTACGAGACATAATGAATCAAGAAGAAAAGGATAAGAAGTACAAGAAGGCTGAGATCTATCAATGGCTGATTTTACTAAGAAATCAGCAACGCAATTGAAAAAGGGTCTTACTTGCCTAAGGAAAATCTCTCTTTCCCTACTGAGTTAAGTCATTTCTCTTGTAATCACTATTAATTTCCAAGACGGATTCTGCGGTAGTGATTTTCTGTTTTGCCCACTTGATGAAGGGCCAGATCTCACATCCATATTTCATGTCAGCACGTTTAGTGTGTGCAAATGATGTTAACAAGTTTCACAGGAACCTCCAAAATTTGCCAGTGAGACCATTTAAATGGGATTTCTTTTTTGTCTATAGGCGAGATTGCTGAAATCTGTAGCAAACTATGAATCCTTCCGACACAATTAAGAACAAAAAGTTTGAAAGAGAAAATAAAAACTTTTGGGTGTAGGGATCATGGTGCATGTGATCCCTGTCTTGAGCAATTGGCATAGATAAAAACTTGTGTGAACCCGTCTTGTATCGTAATCTGTCTTAGCATGATGAACATGGCTTTGTGGATTGATCCAGAGCATTGATCTGTTATGCACAGGGGCCTTAAAGCCCGAACAAGTTTGCATCTTAGTTACCTGCAAGCTCATCTAATTCCCATCCTCTCACTCCAACTGAGTTGTTAGGATTGTGTTTGCAAGTCAAGGATATGGTTGTCCTTTTTTCTTGATTAGTTATCGATTCCATCAGAAGAGTAGTCCATTTCTTACCTAAGCCACAAGGAAAAGTAGGTCTTCTCTTCCTACTTTTTTCAGTTCACCTACCCCTCACCCTAATTTCAATTTTCCTTTTGACATTGGAAACTTCTCCTATAGTATTAGTCACCTAAAATGCCGGTGATAATGATCAAGGGATGTAATATACTCCTTCTGTCCCAAATTAGTTGTCTTAAATGGATTTTAAAATTGTTCCAAAATAGTTGTTTCATTTATATTGGAGTAGCATAAAATGTGTTGAAAATGGATGAGATCACATGGAGTGCTATCTTTATATAGAGAGTTTCTTAAACAATACAAATGCTTCAAATCAGACGACTAAAATGGAACGGAAGGAGTATTGTTTTAGTTCACTCACCAAATGAATTCTGTTCACCAGTTACATTCCCATTAGTTTACTCACCAAATGAATTCTCTTCACCAGTAGCATTCCTGTTCTGGTGGGAATGCCACGAGTCAAAAGTGCCCAAGATTTCTCTTCATAGGGCCCCATGTCAACATCTGATCTTGGTAGGTTGGTTTGAGGATTTTTCCATGGTGAAATGGATACCAATCTTAAAAACTTGTGTGAATGATTGGAAGTTGCAGAACATTTAATGGGTTATATCTTATTTCCTCGTGTCAATTTCCTATTTTGAAGTCTTAGTCGATGTCTTTCCATCTAAATTTGCACTTCTTTTTCCTTTCCATGGCAAAATCTGTTGCATTTTGTCTCCAAACCATGAGGTCCATGCAAAGAATTATGGAAATTAAGCAAACCAAATAAAACTATCCAAACAACCTTTCAGTCTCCTTGTACGTCAATCTTTGTCTTTTCCTTTAGCATTCCTTCTCTGGCTTCTTTCTGAATGAATCAAAGCATGTTGCGGTTTGAAATACTATTTCCTTATTTGCTTTATCATTCACCTGTTGTTTTTCAGTTGAAATAGCTCTATCTGTTGATCCACATTTCATAGAATCCAAGCCTCAAGACTCTGGAAATGGTGTGACAATAAGCTACCTGTTTTGGATCCCTGGACATTTGTCCTACTGTTGCTACCCTGGCTTCAAACTCACCTGCAAGAACAAGAAACAGTCCTCTACATGTCTCTTGATGACTTCTATGTGCGAGAAATATTTCATGACAATCAATCTCTTTTGGTTTCAAGTACAAGATAATTCGAACCAAGGGTGGATCTAGAAATTATACATCATTAAAGACATTAAAGACGTTTCATATACAGAGAATACAATCAGACTGCAGAAAAGAACAAATTCCCAGATGGCTTGGAGTCCTTGAGATGCAGTTTTGTGCACAAATGAATTTATTAACATTAAATATCAAAGCCAAAAATCCCAACTCCATTAAATTTCTATGGATTGAAGCAACTAAAAATCAACGTATATGTGTAATTCATCAGATAATATTCTTAAGACAACTGTCTTAACCGAAACACCAAGTCTAATCTTTAAATGATGTTTACAAGAGCATACAACCAAGACAAAAGGATCAGACTAACAGCTCATTTGTTATGTTCATTGATTATGTCTTTCCTCATTTCTTCTAAGATTGTGTTATATTAATTTATATTATATTTTGTGTTTATCTAACCTTCTATGTGGTATGATTTTGTAGGACGCAAGAAAATAAGGACGATTGCAATTGCAGTTGGTATGATTCCTCTTAAAGCTCTATCTTATTCTTTAGATTCTTTTTACCCTTTCACCAATAATCAGTCGATGGTTGAACTCCTAAAGATTTCTGTTACATAAGTACAGAAAGAAGTCCAAAATGGTGAAAAACTGTTGACATCAAACACAATGCAGAGTCTATGAGAAATTAGAATTTTTGAAGTCTTTTCCATTGTCTTTCAGGTGTTTGTGGGGGCTTTCTGGTCGTTGTAATATGTGTAACTGCTTTCCTTTGTTACCGTAAGAAACAACGGACTTCCTCTACTTCAAAGTTCATCTCTCGAACCATATCTTCAGATCCATCATACGACTCAGAGCTTGGAAAGGGCAACTCCATCTTGCCAACACATGTTTTCAGTTATCAGGAGCTCCAAGAAGCCACCAACAACTTTGATGAGTCTAAACAACTTGGAGAAGGCGGCTTTGGTACTGTTTATCATGGTAAGCTTGCCCGTCTCTTAGAAATTGTATCATATCAGACCTATATTTGATTTGATACTGCACATAATGTGTCATTACTATGGCTTTTACTATGAACACAAGTACATTGTCCATGGACTATTCATGGGTTCGGTTTGGGCTGGACTTCCCTCTACTCCAGCCAAGCCCATTTGAATTCACATAGCCCTTAAGGTTAAATCCCAAGCCCACCCGTTTGGATAGATGAAAGCCTGAGCCTACCCATTGGAGCCTGCTTTTGATTGACATGCTTGAACATAGTGAAACTATAGGCTATTGTAAGGCCCAATTTCACATTTCGATTAGAAAGTGTAAAGCCCATAGTAAAGCCTAACTTCAACTTTCAACTTTGTTCTTTGGTAAGTGAAATGATTACATCATATTCGTGGGGTGCCTAATGTACCAATAATCTAATGAAACTATAGCATATATGTAATTGGCTAAATAGACTAAAAAAACTTGGTGGTCCTTCACAGGCTTTATTAAAAGCCTGAGTCAAACCCTTTATCGAATGGGCTAAATAAATAAGTCTAATCCCAGCTCGTCAGTCAAATGCACATATCAAGCCTGTTCATTTACCACGGGTTTCAATCGGACTTGAGTTGGATTTGGGCCCATGAAGAAAGTCATCCTCCAATGCTTTTTTTAATACTTCAAATTCAATAGGATCTCATTTAAACATAGGAAGCTCATTTCTTTCATTGTCATTCATTATATATCTGCTTATATGCAGGCAAGCTTCGTGATGGGCGTACAGTTGCAGTCAAGCGCTTGTATGAGAGCAATTACCGGCGCGTTGAACAATTCATGAATGAAGTTGAGATCCTCTCCCGCTTGCGCCACCCGAATCTTGTCTCACTATACGGATGCACTTCACGCCACAGTCGGGAGCTCCTCCTTGTCTACGAATTTGTACCAAATGGCACTGTTGCAGATCATATACATGGAGACCATGCAAAATCCAGAGCCCTTACATGGCCTATTCGGATGAGCATTGCCATAGAATCTGCTGATGCACTTGCTTACCTCCATGCCGTGGATATCATACATCGAGATGTTAAAACCAACAACATTCTCTTAGACACCAATTTTCATGTAAAAGTTGCAGATTTTGGATTATCACGTTTGTTCCCCTTGGACAAAACACATGTATCAACTGCTCCACAAGGAACACCAGGCTACGTGGACCCGGACTATCATCGTTGCTACCAACTCAATGACAAGAGTGATGTTTACAGCTTTGGAGTGGTCTTATTCGAGCTTGTATCATCAAAGCCAGCTGTGGACATAACTAGGCATCGACATGAGATCAATTTGTCTAACATGGCAATTACCAAGATCCAAAATCATGCACTACATGAATTGGTGGACCCCAGTTTTGGGTTCGAAACAGACAGTGCAGTGAGGAGGGAAATTACTTTAGTGGCTGAGTTGGCATTTCGATGTTTGCACGATGAGAAAGACATAAGGCCATCCATGGACGAGGTCTTCACTGTGTTAAGAGAGATTCAGAGTGAAAAAATCATTAAGGACAAGGTAAAGGTGGTTGACAGTCAAATGGATGACGATGCCATACCATTGAAGGAGATTCCACCACTTTCACCGAATTCAGTGACGATGCCATGGGTAAGCAGTACTACCACCCCTAATACTAGTGGTTGAAGGGCAGAACAAAAAAATTTCTCTTGAAGGGGCCAATGTACAAATTGTGATTCAAATCTTTAAACATCTTAGGTGGCACGTTTTGAAAATCTATAAGCTGCAAGGGTTTTTTTCAAAATTTGGGGGGCTAGCCCCTGTCAGCTTCCCTTTGGTTCCAACCCATGCATACATTTTCAGTAATTTTTACTGAATGCTAGGTAATCCATGATCATCCTATGCAGGAGAGATAAACTTACAATAATTTTTTCTTTTTAGATTGGGACATATGTAATTGATAATGTAGTAGAATGAGGCATTGTACATAGCAAGGGAGTGTAGTAGCTGACTGTGTGATCATGATGTGGTTGCTCGGGTACTGGTTTATTTCAGCAATTTTTATTTTCTTTTTTGTACTCTCTCTAATTTTTATGATATGATATTTAAAAGGTAATGAAGTTAAACATATTCTATAGAAAAACAGTGATGAAAATGTAAAGAAATGAATTTTGGAGAGTTCAAAACCATCTCTAAAGTCATAGAAGGACTTCTTTTCATGAACTTTATATGTTCCCAAGACATCCTCTCACAGATGTCACATGTTACTGAAAGGGCATAACCGTTTGATCCAAGGGAAATCTTATATGAAAAGATACAATTGTGAAATAACAAACTTTGGAGAATAAAATTTATTTCAAAATAAATCTTAATTTTGAAAATACCCCAACAGTCACATACATATCGACTCCATATAGATGGGATTACTAGTTAATATGAAGATGGTGAAAATATACAAGTCCGATCAAATTTCAACATCGAAAAACGAACAACACATCATAACTCTTTGAAGATTTCAAATCTTTCTCAGGCCTCTCCAACACTGTGAAGAGTCAAATAATCTTATCTAGATCAACTAACCTCAAAGAGGAAATTAAAACCACTCTTGGTGTGCCTGAAGTGAAGCTTCCAATCTCATATCTTGAGTTGCCTCTATTCTCATCAAGAATTCATCTCTCTCTGTGCTAAGCTGATGTCCAAAGTTCGCTCATGAATCAGCAGCTGGATGGGAAAATTTTGTCCTTTGTTGGTCATCACTCCTAAGATCAACAATCAATGGCCTCCACGTCCTATCCTGGATGATCAATTGGGACTTACTCTGTTAATGATGTTGCACCTTCACAAGCTAGCTGCCCAACTCTTCCTTCTTACACTCATATGGCACATTTAGAATGAAGGGAACCTTCGCCTCTTCTGAAATTGTTTTGCAAAAAATTGGACAAGACTGAAAGATAATTTTCTTAATGGGATTGAACATTTGATCATGGAAATGTACTTTATCAATGATACAACTTCTCTTGATATGTACCCAATTTACATATGAGTGCAATCCATTATACATCAGTCCCAAAACCGTGAATCACTTGTTGTTTTACAACCATCATAATATTCATAAGGCGGAAATAACATCATAAATAAATCACATACCCGAATTCATGAGATGATGACAATTATCCAGATGATTACAACAATGTGTATTGCTTTGTGCTACTGCAATCACCGTCCAAACAAGTGCAGAGATCGAGTGCTTCTAAGGTTTCTTTATGCAGTCACAATCCAGAGAAGAACCAACAATTGCCTCTAGGTTTCTCTTCTTTTCTCTTTCTTAATCTCTCTCAGATTTTGCATTAAGGTAATGGAATGATAGAGAGAGTGTTATGCTGAGCAAGAAAGAGGACCCATTTGGCAGTTTCAAATACATTAAATCCACCTCCCATCAAGATAGGTAATTGACCCAATAACACCGCTTAACCGTTACATGCAATAGAATGAATGTGATTCCCTTCAGTTTTGGATTCATATATGTATGGGCCACACAAGAGGAGTAACGGTTTATCTTACATTCTCCCACTTGGCCACATCATCATCAAATCTAGAACAAGGTTAACATAAGACGCGCACATAATTCACATTTAAATAATCATAATACGGTTATCATCATAATGTTAATACTAAACAACCCACAAATGTGAACAATGGTTGTTGCACATTATCATGTCCGACATGGTCCCTTCTATCATTGCAATATAAGTGACTCATTTAGCATAACTCTTAAGTGAGAAATTTCATAATGTTCTACATAAATATCTTAATAGAAAAACTATTCCTATTAGTGATAAGCAATCACACATAATGTATACAAATAAAATATAATAAACACGAATAAAATATTAAAAACACTATCACGAGTACTCAAGTGTCAAATATCTCATAAATACATAAAGCAGTCCAAGAATACATCAATAACATCAAATACATCAAGATGAATTATGTTCAAGACCCGTTATATTGGCATATTCTTTAAAGGTCTTTATAGATAATATGACACAGCGGGGAGGATGAGGTCAAATAAAAAGTAAATATCAAATGGGTTGTAAATGGACTTTTGATGGGTAAATGGGTGAAAGTGATAAAATTGGCTTTAAATGGGTTTAATGGGGGTGAAATAAAAAAAATATATATGAGAGTGTAAACATGGTTGGGACGATGGGGAAAGGGTACCCTATGGGGATATGGGTTACTAAATAATGGGATTTGAGAGTTTAATATGGATTATGAAGTGGGTGATTAACAGGATGGCTCTCAGTTAGGCGGTGCTATGTTCTGAACAAACAGAAACTGGGCAACATCTGAATGGAGTTCAGGCGGAGTAATGGCCATGCAGCAGATCTGAGATAGTGGAGGCTGCAAACTCAGGTGAATGTTGGCTGAGCTAGCAGCAGATCTGGGTGGTAATGAGCGTGGCGATCACGGCGTCGGGCGAGAATGGAGCTAGCCGAACAGCACTGACGAAGCAGTGCAGAGAAAGAGAAAGAAGAAGATAGAGAATAGAAAAGAAGTATCAGAGAAGGAGAGAGAGAGAATGGGAAAAGGAAACCCGAATCCGCGGGAGGGAAGAGAGGAGAAAGAGATAACTCGGAAAACCCAAATTAATTTCAATTCGTAATAATGTTCTATTACAATCACAAAGAGGGGTAAATATAGATATTCAATAATTAAAGAAGATAAAAAACTGCTATTTGATTTCAAACTTGTTTTAAAAAAAAACAAACTACATCCTAATCTTGATTCAAAATCTTGATCCTAATTCAATTCTAATTCTAAAAATTAGGAAATAATAAAATCAAACGAAAATACAAGCTAAATAAATAAAATAAAATAATTGGGCCGGATTTTCGATATTCAGCCGGGTTGGATCAAACTATGTACTTCATCATAACCATTTTGTCAACAGATCTACTATCATAAGTGAGTGCTGATATGTTCAATAGACACCGTCTGTTTCTGAACCTTTTCTTTTAAAACAAATTACTTCAGGTTCATGTGTTTCGATCTATTAGAGTACTTGTTGTTCTTTGAGAAGAAAATTGCTGCATAGTTATCACAATAAATTCTCAGCAGCCTTGCAATGCTGTCGACAATCCCAAGTCCTGAGATAAAATTCTGTAGCCACATTCCTTGAACAGTGGCCTCATAGCACGCCACAAATTTTGCTTAAATAGTGGATGTCGCAATGATAGTCTGTTTGGCTCTTTTCCAAGAAATTGCTCTTTTAGCCATAAGGAACAAATAGCCAAATGTTGACTTTCTGTTGTCAACGCATCCACCAACGTCCGAATCTGAGTTGCCAATGACCTCGAGATTCTCAAATCTCCTGTATGTGATCATGAAGTCTTTGGTACTTTATAAGTACCTCACAACTTTCTTTGCAGTTTTCTAGTGGTCCATTCCAGGATTACTTTGATATTTGCCCAGCATACCGACGACAAAGCTGTTGTCCGGTCTGGTGCAGGTCTGTGCATACATGAAACTACCTACCACTGAAGCATAAGACATTTCCTCCATCTGTTTTTTTTCTAGTTCATTCTACGAACATTGTATTAGATTGAATTTGTTTCCCTTTTGTATAGGGGCATCCTGAGGGGAACAGTTTTGCATCCGAATCTCTCCAATATTCTTTCTATATAGCCGTTTTGAGACAGTCCTAAAATCCCACGTGTTTTGTCACGAAATATTTTTATTCCAATTACCTAGGTTGCCTCTCCCATATATTTCATTTCAAACTGAGTGGAGAGAAACTTCTTGGTATCAAACATCATACCAAGGTCATTAGTAGCAAGAAAGATATCGTCAACATACAAAATCAAGAAAATATATTTGCTCCTACTAACCTTCATATATATACACTAATCAACGGTGCTTTCTTTAAAACTGAAGGAAGTAACGGTATCATTGAACTTAAGATATCATTATCGGGAGGCTTGCTTGAGACCATAAATCGATTTCTTAAGTTTGCATGCCATATGTTCCATTCCCTCTATGGAGAAACCTTTAGATTGATCCATTTACACATCCTCATCTAGATTACCATTTAATAACACGGTTTAACATCAATCTGGTGTAATTCTAAATCGTAATGAGCTACGAGAGCCATAACAATTCTGAAAGAGTCCTTCCTGGATACATGAGATATGGTGCCTTTATAATCAATGCCATCATTTTGAGTGAACCCTTTAGCCATAAGTCTGGCTTTATACCATTCGATATTGCCCTTTGAGTCTCGTTTAGTCTTAAAGACCCATTTACATTTGACTTTCTTCTATCCTTGGGGCAATTCTACTAAATCCCAGACTTTATTGTAGTCCATGGAGTTTAACTCATCTTTCATGGCATTTATCTATTTATCAGAATTTTCACAGTAAGTGACCGGATCCTTAACAGTTCCCAAATCATAGTTTGATTCTTGTATGTAAACCGCATAATCATTCGAAATAACATGTTTCCTTTGTCTTTGAGACCTTCTTAAGGCTATTTCTTGTGGTTGTTCTATAATCGGTTCATCAGTGGTGATGATTTCTTCATGGAGAGATTGATCATTTAAGTGTTCTGTTTCATTATGTTGTTCAATAACATTAGGAACAACAACACTTTTCGAAGCTACGAACATAGGGATTTGTACCCTCACTTCTTGTACATTTACACTTCTTACTATATCACTCCCATTAATCTCACCATTCTCTATGAATCTTTCATTTCCAGTCTCTACAATCCTTAGTTTATAGTTTGGACAATAAAATATATACCCTTTGGACTTCTCAGGGTAACTAATAAAGTAACCACTGATTGTTCTTTCATCAAGCTTTCTTTCATTTGGATTATATATCCTTGCTTCCATAGGACAACCACATAGATGCAGGTGTCTTAAATTAGGTTTCCTTCCTCTCTACAGTTCAAAAGGTGTCTTAAGAACTGACTTATTAGGAACCATATTCAATATGTACATTGCGGTTCTTAATGCATACATCCACAACATAATAGGTACAGTACTATTACATAGCATTCTCCTAACCATATCCATAAGTGTACGATTGCACTTTTCAGCAACACCATTCTATTGAGGTGTATCGGGCATCGTATATTGTGCGATAATACCACGACTTTCTAGTAATCTAGCAAATAGCCCCGGGTGTTGACTCGTTTCATCATGCCTTCCATAATATTCACTACCCCTATCAAAATCTTATGACTTTCACCTTCTATCTAATTGTCTTTCTACCTCAGTGATAAAAATCTCTACGGAATTAACTGTTTGAGATTTATCATGTAATAGATATATGTAATCATAACGTAAAAAATCATCTATGAAGGTGATAAGGTAGGTTTCTCCACTAAAAGATGGAACATCAAGAGGGCCACATATATCGGTATGGATCAATTAAAGTAGCCCCTTACTTCTTGTGGCTCCTTTCTTAGTGTGTTTAGTTTACTTACCCTTAATGTATTTTACACACACACCTATGTCAGTAAAGTCGAGACTCAGTAGAATCCTTTCCTTTACCAATCTTTCAATTGTATTACGGGGTATATGTCTCAATCTTTTATGCCACAAAATTGAGAAATTTTCATTAATCAACCCACGTTTAATACCAACATTATGATGCAGAGTTATGACAAAATTTACAAAGACTTCGTCAAGTTTCAAACGATAAAGAACATCAATCATCAAACCAAATCCAATAAAAGAAGAGGACTTAAATAAACTAAAAGTTTTTTGTCCAAACTTACAACGAAAGCCATCAAGATCTAATTTAGAAATTGAAATCAAGTTTCTAGCAATAGTAGGAACAAAAAGACAATTGACCAAATCCAAATGATAACCAGTACAAGAAAAAGACGATAGGTTCCTATGGCTTCAACTGACACCCTTTCCTAATTGTCATGTAGAGAGAGACTTCCAGTGGGTCGGTGATCAGGATTGTAAGGAATCCGTGCATCGTATTACAAACATGAGTTGTTGCCCCTGAATCAAGCCACCAAGTGTTAAGAGGAAAGTTCAGTTAAATTAGATTCGAAACATACTGGAATGTAATGTATATCTTTCTTTTTAAACCACGTTTTCCTCTTATGGCAGTCTTTCTGGAAGTGTCCTTACTTCTTGAAGAAGTGACACCTTTCACCACCAGCTTTCCCCTTTTCATGAGCCTATGAAGAAAAGGGAATTTAAGTCCAAAATTTTTAAGAAAGCCAAAGCCAAATCTTATGAGCCTAGTACGAGTTCCCAAGACTAGTTAAATTGATTGAGTGGTGACCCATTTGTTTAAGTCTGGTCTCCTCTTGGATTAACATACTGGACAATTCATTAAATTGTCATTTATCTTTCATGGTGTTATAGCTAATTTGAATGACCTATACTGAGGAGGTAACGAGTTCAAAATGAACTGAACAAGAAAAGAATCATCCATACTTATCCTTAGGCTCTTCAGTTGAGCAACGATATTGGACATCTCAATCACATGCTCATACATACCACGACTCCCATCGAAGTTCATGGTGGTAAGTATGGCCATATGTGTCCCAGCTAGGGACTTGTCAGCAGACTTGAACTTATCTTCTACA
Source organism: Chimonanthus praecox (assembly GCA_022113865.1). Lineage (NCBI taxonomy): Eukaryota > Viridiplantae > Streptophyta > Magnoliopsida > Laurales > Calycanthaceae > Chimonanthus > Chimonanthus praecox. The sequence continues at coordinate 34,973,422 of CM039094.1, forward strand.
CTTCTGAGGAATTCTTTAGCATTATCAGAAGTAAGTAGGGAAAATTTGATGTTGTTGGCCATTGTCAAGTGCATAAACTTGAGAATAAGTCTGTTTGACTTAACCCACACTTCATGGGATAACCTCTCTACAATCGTACTTGCATCAATAATAGTAGGCTTATCATCAATCAATGTCTGATCAAGGTCGAGTACACTTAAGTGAAATTCAACTTGTTATTTCCATTCAGAGGAGTTTGACCCATTAAGCATGGGAATAGATGAGGATTGCGCATGCAATGGGACAATAATGAAGCTGCAAAATATACATAATTTCATGATCAATACATAATACTATGAGTTTTAAACATTATTTGAAACACATAAATAATTTAACTTTAGTGAACAGTGTTATCGAATCTACCTTTGGGTAATCTTATGAAACACTATTCAAACGTTACGGTGATTCTCAATCACCGATAGGGCTAATCAACTAAGTACAAGTGACTATATATCGTAGTCACCATTGGGTGTCCATAGTAATACTAACAACAAGTACTCGTCAATTATCCTATACCAATCCGTTAACCATTCAGAACGGTGTAGCTTTGGGCCAACCTAATATCTCTATGGCTAGAGATTGCGATTTGCAAGACCATCATTATCCAATACTTGGGAAGAGTACTAAATCTTGGTTATAAGACTCAAAAATCGACTCATTTCAATTGGGCCACTTTTGTGACTACCAAACTGTATCTTTATGTGATTTTAAGTCTAGAACAATGACCTTACTACATTATAGAATTAAATAAAGTTTACATTTAATTCATAAAATCTTTCATATTAAACACATAATTTATATTCTAAACATAATGAATACACTTAGAAAATTTTATTGCTGGTCTTTCGGTTCGCAACAAGAATACACAACCCTTCGGTAAATAAGTCTAAGTAAACTAGTTGATTGATTGAATCAATGGAAACTCAACCTAAATTGTAGTGAAATTCGGCTGAATGAATGAGTTAAAATTGAATGTCTGTTGTCCCTTTATGGTCGAAGCTAAGATGATAACTTAGCCCTTTCTGGATAACCAAACAGCTGTTCAAACCTAGTCCCCTTTGCAGCTGAAAACTTCTGTGTGAACCGTATAATTTGGCCGAAAATCTGTATGGTTTTTAACCCCTTATTGCTGGCCAAAAACCAATCCAATTGCTTACTGGAAAATAACCAGTTTGCAGCCTCTAAACTGGGTTTAAAATCTGATAGTTACAATCCTAAATAGCAGGTAGATTCGATCAGATTGCTGGCTGAATTTAAGATCTGAGTTATTTTCATTTTCTGAAACTTTATTATCATCATAAATTTCATTTCTTCATCACATAGCCTTAACGATAAAACACCACGTGATTCAGTTTCAACCTGGCTCTGTCTAAAGCAATGTGTATTGCTTTGTGCTACTGCAATCACCGTCCAAACAAGTGCAGAGTTCGAGTGCTTCTAAGGTTTCTTCCTGCAGTCACAATCCAGAAAAGAACCGACAATTGCTTCTGGGTTTCTCTTCTTTTCTCTTTCTTAATCTCTCTCAGGTTTTGCAGAAGGTAATGGAATGATAGAGAGAGTGTTGTGTTGAGCAAGATGGAGGACCCATTTTGCAGTTTCAAATACATTAAACCCACCTCCCATATGGACACCCTTGCTATTGAATGTTATGCCTTGATTCTTCTAGATGAGGGAATTCTTTTTTTGGAATCATAAACTTCATTACTCGAAGAGAAGAAGTGCATCAAGAATAAGAGTACCATATAAGAGATACTGAATCAAGAAGAAAAGGGTAAGAAGTACAAGGAGGCTGAGATCTATCAATGCCTGATTTTTCTAAGAAATGAGCAACACAATCGGCAAAGGGTCTAAGAGCTTTCAAACGAGGACATCTGTGGAATCAAGGGAGCCTTTTCTGCCCTCTAGAACCTCCCACCTGCCTCTGCTGAGTAATGACGTGCTCTGTTTTCTATCTCAACTCTCTCCCCCCTAGAAATACATCACTCACTCCTTTGCAATTAAGGAGATGGTCTGAGTTAGGCAATCCTTCCATCACCCCTGCCTCGACAGGGCTGGCTAACGCCCTCAAAAATTGGTGAGTCTATGCATGAAAACTGTCAAGCATCTGGCACTTTTGAATCCTTGGCTTATGACTCTCCTCCTTGATCTGGCTTGCTGGGATTGTGGGACCCTTGGCATGACAGTTATTGGTAGTTACATTTCATGCTGGCCCAGGATGTGGGCTCAATTGTGTCGCCTGAAAATGGGTTCTCATTTGTGGGCTTGTGGGACTCATTTCTTCCTTCTTGCTTTGATGGATGTATCTCTTATTTTTTGAATGAATCTAACCTAATCGTTAAAAAAAAAAAAAAAAAAACCACTTCATCACTCCCTAACTAGACCGCAAGGCTTGTTTCCCACTTCATATCTAGTAAAATATTTAACAATAGAACTTCAAATCATCTGAGCAGCAGTGCATCTACTCTAATGAAAATATGATGCAGTTAAAATTTTTGACAATCAATATCTAAACAATGCCTCGAATAAGACCAAACCCGATCTGACCTTGGGTGCATGGAGCGCTACTAGCATATTTATTAATTATTTTATTTTAAATTTTTATATTTCTTTACTCTTACATGTTCATGAGTTGTTTTTCATATGTTGCATCATTAATGTTTTTTTCACTCTCTTGTTCCCTCAGGTCTCAAATTAGTTTATAAATTTTAAAGCCTAATTTTGGAAGTCCATCAAGGAAGACAAGCACCGGCAAGACGCAAAAGTAGAGGAAGAGAGACAAATTGGAACAACTAACATTTTGTTTAAATGCATTATTTTATTTGATATTTGTTTTGTATTGAGGGTAATAAGTTTTTATAATTTGAGGTGTAGTATTTTTAAAAGATTTACCTTTATTTGATAGTATAGGTGAAATATTTTATTAGGTTAACCTGATAAATTCTAGGCTTATAGATGAGTATATTAAGGTTTTGGATTAAAAAATTGATACTGGGCTTGATAAAATAAACATTTAGGTAAAAAAATGGGTATTGGGCCTAATAGTATAAAATGTTAGGTTAAAAAATACATGTTGAGCCCGGTAGCATAAAAGTTAAAGAGTAAAAAAAATTGATTTGGGCTTGGTAGCATCAAAATGTGGGTAATTTTTTTGATATTGGGCCTGGTAGCATCAAAATGTGGGTGAGAATTTGATATTGGGCATGCATCAAATTTGGATAAAAGATTCCATATTGGGCCTAACAGCAGCAACTTGGGTTATTAGATGGGTCAGATGGTTCCTTGGAGAAGAAACCAGGCAAACACTGATAAAAGTAAGCAAATACTCGAATTGGTTTCTCTCAATAGGTTTATTTGATATTCTCCCTAGCATACGGCCACTGCATCACATATTGATTAGGACTTGTAATTACTTTATATCATATCATGAATTCTAACCCAGCTATAACTCAAAATACAATTTAATTAAGACTTTTGATACAAAATAAATAAATTCTAATATAAAGTCAATGTAATTAATAATATTAACAAAAATATTCAGTGGACTTGTAATTTTGATCTTGGCATAGGGCTGAGACGGCTGTATGTATATCATAAATATGCCAAATCACCTTTTAATAAATGACTTTTCATCCTTTTTTACTTGATCACTTTGTTTATAATACACCCTTTGATGCTTTTCTATTACCAAGTAAATCATATCCTATGTGCATGCCTGCATTGGTGCATAGTGGATATTTTTCCTTGTGTATGATGCCACTTTATTCACGACCGAAGCTTCTTTTCTTTAAGATTTTTTTTTTTCTTATACAAAGCTATCTAGGCGTCTCATTGGGCTAATCATCGAGGTATGCGTATACACTAAGTAAATTCTATAGAGAGTGACAATTTAAAGTTGAACATAAATCAAACACAAGACTCCACTTTTAGAGATGGGTACTTAGCTGTCAAAACAATCCCTCTAAGTTCTTTGTTTTAAAATTGCATACAAGGCAAAGACCATACACCCACCTCCAATATAGCCCAAATCTTAATACAATGTATTTATTGTTAGGACTTGGGCTTCTACCCAAAAGACTAGCCTATTAGGTGGAGTGATCTAACTCTAAGGTTGCAATTCGGGTCAGATTTTGGCCCGATCCACATGACCCAACCTGAGAAATCATGCGGGTCGGGTCGAGAATTTTAGGTCAGCGGGTCGGGTTAGGTTGAGAAAATAAAAACCTGAATGAAATTAGAGTCGGGTCGGGTTGAGGATTTTATAAGTTAACCCGATCCGGCTCGACCCTGTATCACCCTGGAATTTCAAAGATAACAATTTATATGAATTTATTCATATTTACGGAATTGCCATTGTGAAATATCTGAGTTGCATTTAAATGGGTCAATGGTTCAATGAAGACCCAATGGTTAGTAGTTTTGATTACAAAACAATAAATGGAAAAGATATACATAAACGGGTCGAAAATCATAATTGGGTCAAATTTTGTTAAATGGGTCAAAATGGTCAAATTGGACCCAATGGATTGTGGTTGACATGTTAACCATTAATTGAGCTCAAAGCTTAATTGGGTTAAGATGAGTCAAATGTTTGAGTTGGGTTAGAGTTGAAATAAATGATGGAGTTTAGTTGAGTGGACTTTATTAGTTGAGTTACATTAATGAATGAGTTGAGTTTGGGTGAATTAAATACATGAGGTAGATGGAATAATTATTTTAGTGAGTAAAGTGTGTGTAAGATGGTGGTGTGGGCTGGTGGTAGGTTTTAACACAATAAACGTTGGCTGCATGGGAGGTATTACCATGTATGTAACTCCCATTTAAGTGATAAAGGAAATGAGAGTTACATTTTGAAATTACATGGGAGACGTTGGAGGAGGGAAAGAGTTTCATCTTATGATGAAACTCCAATTTGAATTATTTAATGAGAGATGAATGAGGGGAAGACTTAAACCACAAAGACAAGCATAGGGTCGTTGGAACATGGTGGGTTTTCATCTTAAAAGAAACAGCCAATGGGAGACGGTGAAGCACATGGAGTTTCATTTGAAACTCCCATACAAGATATGAATGAAGGTTGGCTATTACAAAGACTAGCCGTTGGTGTGGGAGTTTCATTTCCATATGAAACTCTCACCTCCAAAGGTAATAGAGACGTTGGATGCTAGGGGGGGGTTTCATTTCATAGATGAAACCCCAAGGAACTTAAAGGATTTTAATTATGGAGAGGTGAGTTACACAATGTAAACCTTGGGCTGAAGTTGATTAGCCAAGAAGATTTCATTCTCTATCATTATCTCTTCCTCTCTTGGGCGTCCTCCACCTCTCCAAACATCAAGAACAACAGCTGGATTATTGATATGAAATCAGTCCTTGATTGATTTATTTCACTAAGACAAAAGTATACTTTGAGCAAAGGAGTTGGCATCAAGGTTTCCCCACCCAAAGTCAAAATTCTATCTCTCTCTCTTTGCCGTTTTCTACATTTCAAAAATTAGAGCAGCAGCTGGTTGCTTAATCAGTCCTTGACCATCAAGGAATCAAGAAGAAGGAGAGGCTAAGAAAGGGAAAGGAACAAGCCGGAGTGAAGATCAATTGGAGGAGTCGCGGAAACGGTAGGTTTTCGATAAACTATTTTTAAATCATGATCCGGCCATTGGATGGCCGAATCTAATAAGGGTTAGATATTAGTTGGAAGTACATGAATAAGATGAAAAAAAATGGTTATAGGGTTCGGCCACATGGGATGGCCGAACCCCATGAAAAGAATGGATTAATTTGGATGCTAAGTTAAATTGATTTCGTGCTTTGAAAATTTCTAAAATTATGGTTTTAAATGTCATGTGTTGGGCTATGGTTTGGCCGAACACATCAAGGAATTTAATCTAGAATTATGATGTTTAAATGATAAAATATGGACCATAGGGTTCGGCCTCATTGGATGGCCGAACCCCATGGAAAAACTTGGTGATTCTTAATGGAGTTTGAGGGATAAAATCCATAGTAGTTAATGAAGATTTTAAAGGATTTAAAGTGAAGATAAGCTTACTGTTTTTAGGTAACTATGGCTTGGCTGAACCATACTAATGCTATGATTAAATTGTGGATTAAAACCTTGGACAAAGGTTGGAATAATTACACCAAGAGAACCATAGGGTTCGGCCATATGTATGGCCGAACCCCATGGACTGTTTTGTGGATATTTGGATTGAGTTTTACAAAATGGAAATCATACAAAGTGATGGACTTATTGGATGGTTTTGAAGGGTAAAAACATGGTAACATTGTACGGTTATCCTATGTCTAAATGAGACCAAAAACATGTTTAAAAGGACCAAAACATGGACATAGGATTCGGCCACCTTGGATGGCCAAACCCTATGTAAGTATTTGATTGTTTGGTTTGGCTTTCAAGAAGATGGAAATCACATCAATTATGGACTTAGTATTAAGGTGATGATGGAACATAGGATTAAAATCTCTAGGGTGAGGTTCGGCCATTTTGTGTGGCCGAACCCCACCAATTGTCATTTGATGGACTTGGTGATTCACTCATAATGAATTTGTTTGGAGTGGAATGTAAGAAAATAATGAGAGAAAATAGGATTGGTTTTGGCAATGGCATTTTCGAATTTGGCTATGCAGGATTAGGGTCTGTTGTATGAGATGATGAATGAATGGATGAGATTAAGAGATGAGGTGAATGAATGGATGGATGATAATGATATGATGTGGCTTAGGGTTGACTTGTGAAATTCGAATGGAGTGGATTTAGATATGGGAAAATCGTGTGTAACATTGTAGATTGGGATGATGAGGTGTGTTAGTGATTTTATGAGTGTATTTGGATGGGATTTTGTCTAAGTACATGGAGAATTTTAAGTGCTAAAATCGTATGGGGTTTATGGTGATAAGATGATGGATGACATGGCATATGCGCATGGAGGCTTCTTGAGCTCCAAGTTTTTCGAACTTAAGGTTTTAATGAATGGATGACTTGGATTAGATTGGGGTTAAATCTAATGGCTCTAAGGTGATAAAAATAATATATATGAATGATATGGTACCTAATGAAGGGTTGTGATTTAAAGGTGGAGATGGATAGATGATATGATGAATGACCTAGATTTAATGCAAATTATGTTATGAGATGGATGAATGTGGAGGCTCTAGGGATTTACCTATATGAAGTGGATGGTTGTGATGCAATGTCCTAAGATCTAATGGCTTTAGTGAGTGATGGGTGATGAGATAATGAATGAATGATCATGATCCTAAGGTTAATCTATATGTTTGATAGGTTGGATGGCCTACACCTAATGTTATGCATGTGTAGGTTGGATTTGATAGGCGGCTCTAAGTTTGACCTAATTTTGATGCATGAGATGGAAGGTGGAGATTTAAGAAGAGGAATGGAGGGTGGAGATGAGTTGCATGAAAGAAAGAAGGATTAAGGTCATGAAATTCAGCCATGGGCTATTGGATATGTGTAACGTTCCTTCCCGCTACGGGCGCGTTATCTCTGTAACATTTCAAAAGTCACAAAGGACAGATATCGGGTCTAATTTTTTCTCTTGAAATAGGGTAACTACCTCTCGCTCACAAACCACAAGTCCATAATGTCAAAAAACATAACAAACGACCTTTGACTAACTGAAAATAGTTATATAGTCATCCAAACAAGCATGTAATAATAAGTCCATGCGATATAGAATCTCTTAAATCTAAAATATAAGCATGAACATAAATGTCTAACTACTACTGCTCCTCCCCAAGTGCTTGCTCAAGGGACCCGTCCGGTCCCACCGTGATCGAGGTACCTGAAAGGTAAGGGCTGAGCTAACCAGCCTAGTGAAGGGATAAAACATATCACATGTTGTAACACCCTGGATTTTCAAGTTATAAATATTTACGGAAATTACCCATTTAATTTGTGAATTTTTAGATATGGAACTTATATGGATAAAGTGTTGGGTCTTTGCCCAATTATGACCCAACGGATTACGGAAAGGGTTTTAATAAAATTAAATGGGGCTGAATTTAATTAATAATGCAATGTATATAAATAAGGGATTTGGATTAATTATTATGCGCATAAGATATTTAATCCATGATATACGCATGGAGTGGAAGCCAAGGAAGGATATGTGAATGAGATATATGGATTAATGTGGCCGTGTATGAGAGGTTGACATGGAAACATATGAGATATGCACATAATATGTTGGAGAATTTTTTAAAGGGATCCTTCCCTTGGTGAAACACGACATTGTTCTAAATATAGGACTGATTGGAGGTTTATAAAAAAAAGGCAACAAGGGGCGCATTAGCTCGTTCTAAAAATAAGAGGACTCTCCAAAATAAGAAAGGTGTACACGGCATTAGCAATGGCTAATTTAAATGGTCATGGCACCTTCTAAGTTGGGGTTAATTGGAAGTTTTATAGGACAAGGGAAAGGGCACACGACATTCACATCCAAAGAGGGAAGTATGGCACGGCAATAGCATATTCTAATTAGGACTTTCTAAAATGAGAAAGGGACACACGGCAATTGCTAACTTAATAAGGTTGGCCGAGTGGATGTGTTAGAGACAAAAGGGGCGCAATAGCATTGTCTAATATTGGGACAAATTGGAAGTAATAAAAGGAGAGAAGGAGAGGCACACGGCATTGCACAAATCAGCAAGGGTCTTGACGCTGGTATGCTTGGCAAGAAGGTGTTCTCAGCTTTGTGTTAAAGATCAAGGAGGCTAAAGAAAAAAGAAGATTGGAAGAGCAAGATCAAACGACTGAAAACCGGAGGAGTCGCGGAACCGGTAAGTGATTTTATAATTTTTGTTTAAAAGAAAAGAACCATAGGGTTTGGCCATGGTGTATGGCCGAACCCCATAGAAGAAAAATTGGAAGATGAATGTGATGATTTTAATGGAAAGAAAGAACCACTATGGCCGAACCCCATGGAAGGTTGTTGGCTAATTTTTAAATGGGAGTTTGATGTTATTGGTATATGATTTTTGAAAGGATTAAATGGAAGATGGTTGGTGAAGAACCTTAAACCATGGGTTCGGCAAAGGGGCATGGCCGAACCCCACAAATAATTATGGAATTATACTCATGTGGTTAGATCATGGAAAGGATGGCAATTTTGTAAATACATGATAAAATGGAGGATCATGGGTTCGGCCATGATGTATGGCCGAACCCCATGAGGTTTAGTTTTGGATTTAAATTATTAAGGAATTTATATTGGAGTTGGTTAATGAATCCATATGGGTTTAAATGGTTTAATAAAAAGGGTTGAATCCCATGGAAGAACTTAAGTAAATTTTAAATGGAAGGTTGTTGGTTATTTTTATGGGATGAAAACCATGGAATAATTATATGGTTTCAAAAAGGTTTAATTGATGTTCAAGATGAAGCAAGGAACCATAGGGTTCGGCCATGTGGTATGGCCGAACCCCATGGAAAGAATATTAATAATTTTAATGGATTTAAATGAGTGGATAAATATGTTGTTTTAATGATCATGGAAGATCAAGGATTAATGAATTTTAAAGTGAACATTTTGGAACCATGGGGTTCGGCCATGCAGGATGTTACTAATTTAGAAAGTATTTAAAGATGGACTTATTTTTGGTGTTTGATTAAATGCAGACCATTGAAGATGTTTATTAAATTGGGAAACTTTCTAAATATGGAAGGTGGAGTTTAGTTTAGAAAAGATCTAAACATGGTGATTAAAATAGAAGGTGGTGATTAAATTTGGAAACCTTCTAATTATGGAAGGATGGATGCTAAGTTTGGAAACTTTCTAATTATGGAAGTTGTATATTAAATTTAGGAAGTTTCTATTTATGAACCTTCTAATTATGGACTTGCTATTTATGGATTTTCTAATAATGGAAGTTGATGAAAATGGAAACTTAGACATCATGGGTTCGACTATGTGTATGGCCGAACCCCATGAACCAATTTTTAAATGGATCCCTCAATGATAGATCATGTTTGGACTAAGGAATCGATTATGGAATTAATATGGGGAATGATTTATGATTTTTAATGTTTGAAAGGATTGGATTATTGGATACGTAAGCCATGGATGGCAAAGTTTTAAATATATGGAAATATTGGACATAGGGTTCGGCCATGGTGTATGGCCGAACCCCATGAATTATTTATTGGACTTTGGGTTTGGATTAAAGAAGTATGTATGGATTATTTTGAAATCTAAGCAAGGAAAATAGCTATGGTCATGTACAATGGCATTATTGTAATTAACTGAATTAATGGACCATGGGTTCGGCCATGGTGTATGTCCGAACCCTATGGGTTTTGTTTATGGACTTAGAACATGGAAAATCAAGTGGGACTTGGTTATGATTAATTGTTATATTTTAAGGTAAAGGGACCTCACATGGTGTTTACGATCGTGAGAGGTTACCGGACGAAAGACGGAAGAACACGTAGCGGTCTTTGGTAGGGTTCCACCTCTTTGAAACCATGGGTTTATGTACATTGTTTCTAACTTATTTTTTATGAATATATGTTCAAAGGATATGTTTCAGATTGTGATTTTAAATGATAGTGGTTTAAATGTGAGTTTTAAATGCTATGATTTGTATTTCTACATAACATGTTTGCATTTGCATCTCATGCATGGCATGGGAGGAATGAAAGGTAACCGGAGGGTCCACACTCCGTCGGGGCGTCCGAAGAACCTATGTGGGGTACTTTGATCTGGTTTCCATCAAGAGGATACTGTGTATGAATTGTAACCAGAGATCCACACTCCGTCGGGGCGTCCGTAAAACATTCGTGGGGGATAGATACCTTGATGAGGAGCATTCCATCAAGAGGATACTATGTATGAAATGTAATTAGAGGGTCCACACTCCATCGGGGCGTCCGAAAGACCTATGTGGTGGGTAGTTTTATTTACATATGATGGGTGAGACTAATTGCATATAATAGGATGGCATGGCATTGAATCGACATGATTATGATCTTTATTATCATGCAATATTTTTTGATTTTTATCGGTATGATGGATCTCTATTATCATACACTGTTTTGGATACGATGCTTTATAAGTATGGTATGATTTATTATAACTAGTTTTGATATATATTATATCTGGATTTTTTGTACTAACCCATGTGTTAACCCTAATTGAAACACCTACTGGGCGCGTTGTTCTAATGCCCTACTTCTATCCTAGTGGATGATATAGGAAACGAGAGGAACGATGAAGGCGAAACGGGCTAGGCATAGGAGCTTGGAGGATTATAGTTTATATTTTATTTAAGATACTCATGGGCTTGTATTTTGAGTATCTAGAATTCGGATTATAATAACTTAGATGAATTTGCTATGGTTGGATGGGTTGTTGGATAGTTATGATATGATAATTATGATTAAAGACTTGACGTACTTTGCTATTTGAATGGAATAGAACTGTGTTCTATTATGTTTCCGCATGTTATGATTTTTATTCCACATGTTTATATTGCTATGTGTGAACCGTTTTCATAGACTGAGACCATGAACATAGGGTTGGCCAGTTAAGGGTCAAACTTTAGAAGTTCAGACTGAGCTCGCGTCGTGACGTCCCACTCTCTATCGCTCTACTCTGTTATTAAAAAAAAAAATAGACTCTGATTTACGGGAAGAAGTGAGTGAAAAAGGGCGGGGCGTTACACTTGTCAGCAACATAACAGATACCACATGTATGAAATGGAGTAAACATCATAATAGAAAGAATGTATATGTACATGAGTACTCAAATATACTACTAATCAATCGTCCCACTGACCAGTTTGAAACATCACCTCCATAACTCACAATGGCCCTCCAACAACTCTGGTCTCCCTACTAATGTAAACGAGACACCATACAATTTAAAACTTGCCTCAACCGCCTGAATCCAATGGGGAGACCCGCATCCCCTATGGGGGTCTCAACCGCCGGTGCAGAGCAGGGAAGCCAATCTCAAGGGCAGGTACCTCAATCATCGGAACGCAATGGGGAGACCCGTATCTCTTATGGGGGTCTCAACCGCCGGAGTGTAACGGGGAAGTCCTCCCAACAACCAACATCTTCACATCATCATAATCATATACACATATAAATATCTCATCCATTACGACACCCAATGACATGTTATCCGTTACGGTTTACCTCTCATATCTACACATGATATCATGATCGTGCACAACATATAGACACATTCCAATATCGTTAAACAAAATCAATATCATACTCCATCATGTAATTAAAACACACGTCTCTATGTCCAACATGTGATTACATTTATATCTTATGCGTAAGCACGCAATGCATCATCAACACCTACTAAGTATCATATTCAATATCCAACACATATCTTGCTCTTTGCATAAATTTGTCACATGTTATAAATAAACACACAACATATAATCATTAAGTTCCAACCATTATATTCGATGTCCAACACATATCTTATTCTCTTCACAAATTTATTCACATGTTATAATTAAATACACACTATGTTACCAATAAGTTTCAGCATCATATTCAATATTCATTCGTCCGAACAAAATTTCTCATTAATCTCATATAGTTGACATGAGTACACCCGAATGAGTCCCTTGCAACACATTCATTCAATAGTTCCCTTACCGAGTGACTTAATAAACAAAGGGCCCCATTCAAGACACTCCATGCCCAAGGTTAAGGGTTAAATAGATGTGACTGCATGCTAAAATGGTGATAAGTCCCCTCACTGCTTGTGGAGTCAAAAATCCGAAGCGAGCAAGCGACTGGAAGGGTTGAAGGAGTTTAATCTGTTGAAACAAGAAAGAGTGAATAAGTAAATACGGTAAAACGGGCTAAGACGAGACCGGACTGAAAAATGGGCCGGTTCGGAAAACGGGCCGAATTGGGTCGATTCAGAAAATGGGCCGAATTGGGCTGGGTCAGAAAACGGACCTGAAAAAGGGTTGGACCGATAAGCTGGGCCTGCCAGCACTGGGCCGGACCAGAGCTGACTGGGCCGAACCTAATTGGGTCAGGTTCGAACCAGTGAGTGTAACACCCCGCCCTTCTCGCATCGAAATCAACGGCCGTTTTTTTTTTTAAAAAAAATATCAGAGTAGTGAGCAAGAGCGGAATGTCACGACGCGAATTAAGTCCGAACTTCCAAAGCGCGACCCTTAACTAATCAATCCTATGTGTACATGGACCAAGTCCAGGAAAATAGTTCACATATAGCAATACGATACACATGCGGAATAAATCATTATTGTGGAATCATGATAACACTCATATTCAAGCCATTTGCTAGCAAAGTACTTAGTCATAAATTAAAATCACATTATCCAAATAATTATCCAATTAACATCCAACCATAGCAAAATAACTAAGCTATTACATTCCGAAAACTAGATACTCCAAATACAAGTCCATGAGTATCTTTATTCAAAAACATATAAAATAAATCATCCAAGCTCCTATGTCTGGCCTTCCTTGCGTTCCCTGTTTTCCTCAATTCCTGCATCATCCACTACAGGGTAAAAGTAGGGTGTTAGAACAACGCGCCCAGTAGGTATTGCAGTTAGGCCTAACACATGGGTTAGTTCCAAAAATCCAGATATAACCAATATCAAAATCAGGGTTAATAATTCCTAATGTACTCGTAAAACATTGTGTCTAAATCAAGGTATGATAATAAAGATCCAATCATACCGATAAAACCAAAACCTTGCATGATAATAAAACTATAATCATGCTAAATCAATGCCATGCCATGCGATCATATGCAATGAGTCCCACCCATCGCAAACACATGGTATCCATCTGATGGAATTCTCATCATCAAGGTATGCCCCACAGTTGCCTTACGGACATCCCGACGGAGTGTGGGCTTCGGTTGCACTGTATCCTCTTAATGGAATTCTCCTCATCATGGTAATCCTCCTGGTGGTATTCTCATCACCAAGGCAGGCCCTATAGTTGCCTTACGGACTTTCCGACGGAGTGTGAGCTCCGGTTACCTGTCATCCCGCCCATGCTATGCATGAGATGCAAATGCCAACATGCTATGCAATAAAACAACTCATAGCATTTAAAATCACATATTTGAAACATATACATTTTGCAATATAAACATCATAAAGCAAGTAAAACAAAGTACATAAGCCGATGGTTTCAAAGAGGTGGAATCCTACTGAAGACCGTTACGTGTCCTTGCGTTTCCGTCCAAGATTCGCTCACCGATCGCACACCGCTTGTGAGATCCCGTTACCTTATAATATAAAGTAAATCAAAACCAAGTCCCACTTGATTTTCAAAATTCCAAATCCATAAACAAAACCCCATGGCTCACCACTTTCACAACTATTTATGGAAATGTCATTGTTCCCTCATTCATTTAAATTTACCATACTTAAACCTTGTATTAATTCTTTAACCAAATAAGTCCATTAAACACAACTCATGGGGTTCAGCCATACACTATGGTCGAACTCATGTTCCTCCACTTTGGCATGTAATTACCATTTTGCCACTAGCTTAGGTTTATGTTGTCTCATTAATCCAAACCTCATATTAAATCCATACAATACATTATACTTGATTCATGGGGTTCGGCCACACACCATGGCCGAACCCTATGACATCTTAGTTCCATCATAGATCCATAAAGTAAGCTTAACCTATAGAATTAATTCATGGGGTTCGGCCAAGCACCATGGCCGAACCTTATGATGTCTAGATTTCCCTTTTTAAATCCAACCTTCCTTAATTAAACTCCACTTTCTATTATTAGAAGGTTTTCATAAATAACCTACATCTTTCCATAATTGGAAGGTTTCCATAATTAGCAACCACCTTCCATAATTAGAACCTTTCTAAATTTAGCACATGCCTTCCATAATTGGATGCTTTCCAATTTTAGCAACCCCTTTCCTTAATTAGAAACTTTCTAATTTAGCCATCCAAATGCCTTTACCAATCCAAAACCACCCCATGGGGTTCGGCCATACACCATGGCCGAACCCTATGGTTCATGATTTTTGACCATAAGTTTAGATCCAATAACAATTGATCATCAAACCATAAAATATTGCTTGGCCGAACCTCACCCCTTCTTTTCATTACTTTTGATCAAATCAATTTTGCCATAATGTAATCATGGTTCGGCCATGCCATGGCCGATCCACATTCCTATCCATGTCTCCATTAATCAATCATTGATCTTCCATTTAATCCATTCAAATTCACATATCATTTACACCAAACCATCTCCATGGTTTTCATTCTTAACAACCATCAATTAAATAAAATCTTTCCATGGGATTCGGCCATGCCCTATGGCCGAACCCTATGGTTCTTTCTCTCCATTTAAGATCATCAAATCATCTCCAATCTTTCTCCATGGGGTTCTGCCAACCACCATGGCCGAACCCTATGGTTTTTTTTGTTTCAAAATAAAATTATTTAAACAATTAGATACTAACCTCTTTTCAATTCCTTGTTCTTCTCCCACTTGATCTTTCTCTTCCAATCTTCTTCTCCTTTCCCTTTGCTGGCCGAACTACCTCTTGTTGATTGCCTTCTTCTTGCTCTTGATCTTGCTGTGTGAGAGAATGAGAAATTGGAAGAGAGGAAAATAAAATTCGGCTATGGGTTGTAAACCTTCCCCCCTTGTCCTTCTCTCCTTTAAATAAGCTCTCCTTAATCCAAATTGAGAATGTTCTTAAGATAGACTTACCCCCTTGGGGCCGTGCGGCCCTTGTGTAAATTTAGTCATTGCCTTAGATGCAATGCCGACCTCCCTTGCTTTAATTAGCCATGGCCGACTTCTCCTCCTCAGATTAGTAACCTTCCAATCGGCCAATGCTAAAATACATATAGCAATGCCGTGAGCCCTCCTTTTAATTTAGATATTTCCTTTATTTATTTTAAGAAAATTTGTACACCCTTTTTTAAAAGATCTCATGCGCATAAGCATATATTTTTACATCTAAATTCGGCCATGCATAATCTTGGATTGCATACTAAATTAATTTCAGCCCTATTTGATTTATTGAAACCAATCCTACCATTAATTGGGTCTTAATTGGGTCATGGCCCAATTTTTATCCACATAAGATCCAATCTAGAAATTCACTAGAAAAATGGATAATTTTTATATAATAATTTGAAAATCCGAGGTATTACAGTGAGTTTGGTCGGGTCTGGGCCAGTGGGCTGAGAAATTGGGTCTCACTCCAAGTCCAAGGCTAGGTCAACCTAAGGCCCAATCGAATCGACTCGAAACTAGGTGAGTCGACTCAGTCACTCAACTGAGTTAAAGAGGGGGGAAAAGATGGGGAAAAAATCGTGAAAATCCGAGGAAAATTGGAAAACTGGGGAAAACTAGGAGGAATTGAAGGAAAACAGAGAAAAACAACAGAAAATCAAGGGAAATCTCGAGAGAGGAGAAATATGAAAAGAATGAAGAAGAGGGTACCTAGAATCGGCGAGAGAAGGGTGAAAATCCGGCGGCTACCAGCTACGAAATCGGATCTGGACAACGTCAGGGTTGAAGACTTCTCGTCCAACCGAGAGAGGGAAGATGGAAGTGAGTAAGGGAGGAAGGAGAAGAAAAAGAAAAAGAAAAAAGAAGAAAAAAGAAGCTGAGAGAGAGAGAGAAAGAAACAAGGTGGCGGTGGCAGCTTAGGGCTTGGTTAGGGTTTGGATTTAGGGTTTTAGGGAAGGAAGAGGAAGAAGGAACAAAGAGAGGGATGGCGGCGGCGACCAGTGGTGGGGTTTAGGGTTTGAGGGCGATGAAAGGAGGAAGAGGAAGCAGAGAGATGAGCAGCGGGAAGAGGGAGAGAGAGAAGGAGGGAAGGTCAAGAAAGGGGGGAGAGACAGAATGTACGGCGGCTAGGTTTTCCAAGGAGAAGGCAAAAGGGATTAGGGTTTTGCAATGGAGAGAAATAGAGTATATAAAGGGTGAGGCTAAGGTTTGGCTTTGGGTTAAGTGGGTCGGGTCAAAGAAGACACACACGGGTTTTGGGCTAGGGATGGGTGTCAAAACCATTTTTTTTATAATAATAATAATAATAATAATAATAACAAAAATAATAAATCATTGTGTGATTTCCAAATATTTTTTTTTGATAACTCGTTTAATAAACCAAATTATTAAAATACCTCCAAAAATGACACGAAGATCTGTAGATCTCTCTAAGAACCCCGATAAATCGGGTCGGGTAGTTACAATATGGGCTTCGGTGAAATTCAAATATGATCCATGGATCTATTGGACTTTGGATCTTGGACTTCACTTAAGGACATCATCTTAGGCCCACTTGACTTGAACTTGAACTTGAGAACTTGGGCCTTGAGACTTGGGTCAATTTTAAGCTCTAATCTTGTAGTTATCCACTGATTGAGTGATTTCTCTAAACTTTCCATTTTTATCTACAAAACTAGAATATGATATTAAACACATGTGATTTATACAAAATCAAGGCTAACTAGTTCAATAATCAGGTGCAAAAACGTAATATTTCAGTGCTCAACAACACCGCTTCCTTGTAAGGGATGATAATGATTCTGATTGTCAGAAAGAAAACGTGAAAAAAGGTGTCAGGGAGCCAAGGGCTAGTGGTCTGAAACGCAGTATGGGGCCCATTAGATGTCTAAATGTTGTTAGATGTGTTTCCTTAGACAGTTTATGGAATGTCCATTGATAGATTGATTATGTGATGGTGCTTGTATTCGTTCATGCACATGGTGTAGCTATTATTGGAAATGCATGTGATTATTATGCATGTGAATATTCCTGTGCTAACAGGATTATACAGGTGATATCTATTCCGGATTGTTTAACCTTGACTAAACAAGTGGATGGTATGTGGTACTCCATTGTTAAACCCTCGCGGAAAGAGTATGTGGAGATTTATAATAATTCCATATTTATGATAAAAAAAATTAGTATGTGTAAGTGTTAAACTGTACACTATCACACACGTGTTAAGTGGGTTGTGCTCTTGCAAGCTACTGGATTATTTCTGTAACGCCCCGCCCTTTTTCACTTGTCGAAAATCAGAGTATATTTTTTTTTTTATAAATAAGTGAGAGAGATTAGGGATGTTACGACGCGAGTTAAGTCCGAGTTTCCAAAACCCGACCCTTAACTGGCCACCTTTACGTGTGTGTGGATTAAGTCCACTAAAATATTTCACACGCTCTAAGAATATTTGCCGAATTATCATATGAATAAAATATCATTCATATACATGACATTAATAAGCAAGGAAGCCAATCACCATAAAATTAACTGAAATGTAAATATCATTAAACCATATCAAAATATTACTAAGTTATTCGAATCCAAAATGTCAATCCTCCCAATACATCTTTTAAAATCAAACTAAGTAATATAACATAAAATTGTCCAAGCTCCTACTCTTGACTCCATTCATGTCTCATGCCCTTGTCATTTCATGTTCCATCATCTATAGGGTAGAAGTGGGGAGTTAGTCAACGCACCAAGTAGGAATTCCAAATACTGTTATGTACACATAGGATCAATATAAAATCAAGATAAGTACAAATTATCAAAATTGTAAAACATCTCATAGTACTAAAACCAGCGCATGATACTCATATCAAAACCATGCTAATGTATGTGTCATGCTATGGATGTCATATGCCAATGATTTCTCACCCAATTTCCATATCCAATCACAACACAAATATATCAACAGTTTCCTTGATAGATAAAGCCATATCAAGGTGTTCCCTTGGCCATTTACGTCCGCAGTGTTTTGTGACGGCACCACCAGGTCACTGTTATACCTCCCCACGTATGTTAATCGGAATTACTGATGGAGTGTGGACTCCTCCCTCAGCGCAGGGTTTCGGGATTGTTTACCTAGGAGCTCTTTGGCCCAGACTACGCCGTACCCATTTCTAGCAATCCTGGACAAGGCCAACATATCAATAGTTCATATAACTTCATACAAGCTAGTCTCAAACCCAAAGTCATGTCCGGACAGCTCATAACTTGGCTTGTTGTCCTATGTATTCCCTCCCATGCCATGCATGAGAATATGAATGCAAGAATGTCATTTCATATCATTTTACATAATATCATTGAAAACAAGTTCATAAACACATATCATTTATTATACTCAAAATAAACATCATAGTTGGAATAAAACCAGTATCATATAAAATCCATAGTGTCTCAATAAGGTAGGAATCCTACCAACGTCCAATTTATTATCCCTGCTGTTTTGTGAAGATCACGTCGAAACGAATCACAAACCTCTTTGTGAATCTCCTTTCCTTATTAAATTCAATCACATACATAAATCAATTTAATTATCCATTTAATTTTAATCATCCCTTACATCCTGCCAGATGAACAGTAACATCTGGAAAATATTCATAATTCAAACTTTTCAATTCAGTCGACTAAATCATGCTCGAATACTGTTCTCTAGCTTACCCGCAGACTTTTAATTGACTGAATACAATATTCAGTCGGCTGAAACCCAACTCAGTACTGTTTACCCTTGACACATAACCTTTCAGTCGACTGAATCATAGATTTAGTCAACTGACTCTGAGTCAAACCCTCTGTATTCTCTGTCAATCCACTTTCAGTCGGCTGAATCACAGATTCAGTTGGCTGACTTTGGATTAGATTATTTGTTTGTTCAGCCAGTTCACATTCAGTCGACTGAATCAAAGATTTAGCCGGCTGAATTACCAACCAACCCTTTACGTGTTCAATAAGCATCCCTTCAGTCGACTGAATCATAGATTCAGTCGACTGAAACACACCAGATTACTTTGCTTATTTGATACGTTTATGTTCAGTCGACTAACTCCTAGATTCAGTCAGCTGAACCACCAATAAATCCCATATATTTAAATCCAGTTCATGTTCATTCACTGAATCACAAGATTCAGTTGGCTGAAACTCCCAGAAACTCCTTTCTATTTCGGCCAATACCAGTTTAGTAGACTGAATCCCAGATTCAGTCGACTGACTGTTTTGTCAGTCTTCTTTGTTTGCTTATTTTGCAAAGTCCTTCTCCATGAAATCCATTCCTTAACACTTTTAAACATAGAGAATATCATTCATATAACTGTTAGTGAGTTTACTCTACCCTCTAGCCAAAGCTAGAGTCTTTTCCATTATTCATTCAATCTTGTGCCATTAAAACATGATTCTAAATTCAATCCCTTGATTGTTGGTTTTCATTACATATCTATTTCTCAAATGGATTTCCAATTCCATGGCCCTATGATTGTTTGGCCAGCCCTTCCAACCAAATGTGGAACCCATAGGTTCTGCCACACCATGGCCAAAACTATGGTTCACCGTTAATCTTAATCCTATGTTATTAATCTCAAAACATACCTTCTTTTCTCGTCTCCTTCTTTTTCTTTTGGTCTATTTCTTTCCTTCCTTAGACCTTCCTCTTCCTTCCTTGCTCTTAAGTTTCTCCAAGTATAGAGATGGAATGGAAAAGAGAGATGAGAGGAATCTTTTGGTGTGCAGGAAATGGGTTCGGCCAAGGGGTGTGGTGTGCCCCTTGGTTGGTATCTTTTAAGTAAAGGCCTTAGACTATCCAACTTCCTCATTATGTTTTTGTCTAACCAAGGAGT
The DNA here is from genome assembly GCA_022113865.1 of Chimonanthus praecox. Taxonomy (NCBI): domain Eukaryota; kingdom Viridiplantae; phylum Streptophyta; class Magnoliopsida; order Laurales; family Calycanthaceae; genus Chimonanthus; species Chimonanthus praecox. The sequence continues at coordinate 34,994,111 of CM039094.1, forward strand.
CCCTTGGTTTAAACCAAGGAGACTCTTTGTCTTCCATCGAGTTTGCCTTGAGATGGAAACTTTCCATCTTCCCATTTCAACTCACCTTGACTCAAGCATTACTTAATTCCTTTGAACTCAGTCATGGTTAACCAAGTCAACCATGACTTAGCCGACCATGCACCACATGGCATTTAGGTCCCATCTTAGCCATATCATTTGATGATGTGGTGCCTTGCCTAGTTGTATGTCACATGGCAATGCCACCTCACTCACGTGCCACCTCACTTGTCTGCCACCTCACTTGATGAGGTAGATTTATGCATTGGATCTTAATTGGGTACCTGACCCAATTAATTTAACATTACCCATTTACTTTAAAATCAGTTCATCAATGACCCATTGGTTCCAATTGGATGATTGACCCATTTAATTAGTCTTTACCCAATTAATTTAAAATCAACCTTACTCATGGCCCACTGGGTCTTAATTGGGTATGTGACCCAATTCCTTACCCATTTAAGGTCCATTTCAACTATTTAAATCTCAAGTTCCATTCATTCACAATTTAAATAGACCATTCCAACATATAATTATGAAATGAAAATTTGGGGTGTTACAATTTCCTGTCGGGACTTAATGCATTCGAGAATGAGTGGGATTCCTCGACAGGGTTGAGTGGGCTACCCTAGACCTGTATAGTTGAAGTTGAGTGGGATATCTCATGGAGCTGAGTGGGATACCTTAGTGTGTCAAAGAATTAAATGATACACATTTGGTAGAAAAGAACAAATGCCACATGTTCAATATTGGTTAAAATGCATTGTAAATTATATTTAATTCATGTTTATGAATACTGTGTATTGTTGAGCACTCTTCACTGGGCTAGGAGCTCACATCCCTTACAATGCAGGACATGGGCTGGAAGAGGGAGCCGAGGACCCCTCTATGATGGTTTAGAAGTTGAAACAAAGAAGTTGTTGGAGTTAGAACTTAATGTAGTTTGTTTCTAAGTTCAATATTTTAGTTATTTTGATGATATATGTAATTTGGTTTTCAAAACCATCTATGGCGTAGAAACCTTTTGAACAACTCATATGTACATATTATGATATGTTTATGTTATGGTGTTTGAATTTAAATGTGTGTATATGATTTGAAATGTATAACCTAGGGTGTTATCTAGTCACTCTAGCATAGGTAATATGAATATGATGGGTTATATCAATATTGTTTGAAGCTTATATGTGTGTGAATATGGAAGTTAAAAAAAAAAAAATTGGAGAAGAACCCAAACAGTCTAAGGCTGAAGAGAATTCAGTCGACTGAATACTTGAATTCAATCGACTGAATACTTGAATTCAGTCGACGGAATCCCTCATAGAAAATACATAATTTTTTTGTACACAATTTAGTCTACTGAATTCTTCACTATTAATTTTATGAAGGAACATACCACAATTCAGTCTACTGAATTGAGAATTTAGTCTACTGAAAAGTTTTCAGTCTACTAAATTGAGAATTCAGTCTACTAAAAACTATGGAAATGTATTATAATGAGATTTTGTTTATTTCTTTGGATATTTTTATGAATGGTTTTGATGGAAGGGGTTTTATGATGCATAGTTTAATTCCTCTAACATTAAAGTGAATGACCTTTACCTCTTTGGACTATGGTTAAGCTCACCCAAGGGCAAGGTGAAGTAGGTTCTAAGGTATTAATGGGTGAATTTGGGAAGTTGGTGGGTTAAGTGTTATAAGTTAAACCCAATGTCCACATGAGCATGTTTGACATTTTCTATAGGCATAAATGAGCTCAAAGCCCATGAACTTATAATGTTTTGGTTTTGCAAAAAAAAAAATTAGTCGCGTTCCCGATCCATATCTGGGTTCAGGTGTGACAATGGTGATCTTCAAGAAGAGTTTATATGTTTCCTCCTCTAGGGTTTGTCAAGCAGGGGGAGCCTCAGTCTGTTTGCAGATTAAAGAAGGTTCTCTTAAGCAGTCTCCCTGTGCCTGGTTTGAAAAGTTTAGCAGTGCCTTCCTACTTTATGGCTTTACCCGATGTCAGTCAGATCACTTAGTTTTCATCCACCATCTTCACTCCGTTGTGATGATTTTGGTTATCTATGTTGATGATATTGTACTCACCGATAACAATGATGAAACAATTTCTTCCTTCAAACAGTATCTTCAACGGACTTTTGATATTAAGGATTTTGGGCATCTCCAGTACTTCCTTGGAATTGAAGTTGCTCGGTCCTCTCGTGGCCTCTATCTCTCTCAGCGAAAGTATGCCCTGGATTTCCTCCATGAAGCTGGCTATTCTGGCTGCAAGCCCGTGGATACTCCGCTAGATGTGAACACCGAGTTATCTGCTTCTAATGGAACTCTTCTTGACACACCAGCTTTCTATCAAAAACTAGTCGGCAAGATCATATATCTGACCATCACGAGACCAGACTTATCTTTTGTTGTTGGTGCCGTCAGTCAGTTCATGCATGAATAGTAGGACACTCACCCTCATGCTGTGTTTCGAATCCTACGATATATTAAGGCTCATCCCGGTCGTGGCTTGTTCTATGCACACCAGTCTACTTGTCCGATTCGCAGTTACTTTGATGTTGATTGGGTCAGCTCTCTAGATGATTGCCGCTCCACTTCTAGATATTGTGTTTTCTTGGGCTCCCATTTACTTTCCTGGAGAAGCAAGAAGCAGTCGATTGTTGTTCGTTCTATTGTTGAGACTGAATATCATGCCATGTCTAATATTGCTTCTGAATTGTTATGGTTTCACCAATTTCTTATTGAATTGGGTTTTGCTTTTGCTGATCCAGTCATCATGTTCTGTGACAATCAGACAATCATCCATATTTCATCCAATCTAGTTTTTCATGAGCGGACTAAGTACATTGAGGTTAATTGCCACTTTCATCATCAGTATATTTCAGAAGGGCGACTTTTTACTCCTCATTTGCAATCTAAAGATTAGCTCGCCGATATCTTCACAAATTCAGTTCCTCTAACTCAGCTCGATTCAATTGTTAGCAAGTTGAGTCTACTTGAGGGGGAGTGTTGTGGTCCCCAATTGTTTAGATTCAATGTATATTGCAAGTCAACATAATAGATTGTAATTAGGATATAGTTAGTGTATTTTCCTTTTTTGATCCCTTGATTTGTAATACCCTGCCTCAAAAAGTTCCACATTGCTAGTGGCATTGGAAGTTCCCTTTTATATAAGTAGTGGCCTTCCTCCTTCTAGTACAAGGCCTTTTGGGAGCAACAGTGGGTTGGCTCGTCAAAGCAAAGCCGTGCGGGTCCGTGTGTAGGCCCAAAGCGGACAATATTGTGCTAGTAGGACGGGTCGTTACAAATGGTATCAGAGCATGCTTCAACTCTCTGCCTGAGGGTGTGGGTTTGGTTATTGTGTGTGCAGAGCCAGGGACGACTCTCGCTTTAAGGGGGGTAGATTATAATACCCTGCCCCAAAAAGTCCCACATTGTTAGTGGCATTGGAAGTTCCCTTGTATATAAGTAGTGGCCTTCCTCCTTCTAGCATAAGGCCTTTTGGGAGAAACAGTGGATTGGCTCTCCAAAGCAAAGCCGTGCGGGACCGTGTGTAGGCCCAAAGTGGACAATATTGTGCTAGTAGGACGGGTCGTTACATGATTATCTCTATTTGTTTTATTTGACTTTGTATCTTCTAAGAGGAATACAAAAATGAAAATACAAGATTCAGAGAATTCCTTCTCCAATCTCTTTTCTTTATTCTCTAATACGTTCCGCTTAGGACAACATATTTTACTCCTTGAGAGGGTGTGTAACTTTCTACTCTTAATAGATCCCTAGAGGAAATTTCTCATCATCTTTTCAATTAAATCCATGCGAGACTTGGGCAGGAGAAAAGCATTCACCCAGAAGATATGGAACTTGTTAATGGATGAACAAATCATCTCAAGCCTACCAACAAAAGAAAAACATTTACTAATTCAGGAGGTAAGTTTGTTTTTTATTCTCAAAAAAAGCTTATCACAATCAGCCAGATGGATTCTGGCCGAGAAAAGGGGGAGCCCAATGTACTCAATTAGAAGCTTTGATTCACCCATATTCAAGAGATTGATGATATCGTCTCTGTTAGAAGTGGAGCCAGAGAATACAATTTGACTCTTGGTACTATTAAAGGAAAGACCAGATAATGATCTAAAGTCCTCCAAAACCTGTTTAATGGCTTTAACAGAGTGGAGATCCGCAGACGCAAAAACCATCAGGTCATCAGCGAAGAGCAGATGGGATATGGAGCAATTCTTAGCATAGAAGGAACAGAGGATTTTGCATCAAAAAGAGCTTTATGCAAGGTGATGGAGAATGCTTCCACAACAATGGCAAACAGATATGGAGACAGAGGGTCTCCCTACCGGAGCCCTCTTGTGCTACAGAAGAACCCATTAGGCATGTGATTTATTGTAACACCCCGAAAATCTTAAACCGGTGAATTAATATAAATTCCCTCTTACATGTGAGAAAAGAAATGAGAAGAAAGAAATAGAAGGAACTGAAGATTTTCAGAAGGACATATCGACCTGGTCGATATGTCGACATGTAATATGTATCGACTTTGGGACATGTGTCGACAAACAAACCCGATTAATAAGTTTTCCAGAAGGATGTGTTGAGTTCTGTCAATTTATAATTACTGGTATGTATCGACCCATGGACATGTATTGAGAAATGTCCCGCGGCTCAATGTCTGAGATCCAATAGTTGTGTTGTCGCATCACCCACCTACCACACCTACAACCGTCCTGGAGGACCAATGGATGGCCTCCACGTGTCTGGTGTGTTGACCGAGGACGAGGAACAAATCCCAGGTTTACATATCGACAGATGTCGATGTATCGAGAAGTGTACATATCAAGTTGGTCGATATGTGTGATAGAGAACCCGAAGCTTGCATTTTCAGATGAGACATATCGTATTCGGTCGATACATGCTATTATCCAGAAAGTGTACCTATCGACTGTATCAATGTATCGGGTAAAAGACAATCAAATGTATCAACACATCGACAAAGTTGATGTGTCGAGTAACCCGAACGTCTTCAACAGACGCTCTGTCTACCACCATCCAAACCTTCCATTTTTCCATGCGGGCATTCACAATGCCTCTTCCGTTTTCAAATACTCAATTAAGAATCTAAGGATAGCAAGAGAGGAAGATAAAAAAAAAAGGGAAAAAAGGAAGGAAAGAAAGAAATGAAGGAGAGACCAAGCATGGATTAAGCAAGGAAGAAATAAAGAGGAAAACACCAAGCTTAAGCTCAAAACCCTTTTGGTCATCGAAATCCACAAGGATCCCCCAACATATCTAATATCTATTATGTTTACAATGATTTAGAGTAAGATAATCACACTAGAATGTGTAATAGGACCTTCAAATGAAAATGAAAGAGGAAGAAGGAAAAAAGAATCGGATTGGTCGATATGTACAGTCTTTGTATTCAAGATGTGTCGACGGAAGTTGACGTATATCTTGGTGTATGTATCGACCTGTGTAAATATTTCAGTTTTGTAATTATTTTTGAGAAACAGACTGATTGAAGGGTAGACCTCTTCCAAGGGACACATCAGTGGTTTCAGCGTGTCTATTTGATTAACAAATCTAACAAATGAAAGAGGAAGTTTTAATTGAAAACCCTATGAAAGTGTTAAGACAAACACTTTGTGCAAACCCTAGAAAAAGAGGGAAGAAAATAGGTGCTAGAGAAGAAGTCCAGTAACTGGACACATAGGCTGGAGTCGATGTGTCGGTTCGGTGTTTTAGGATACATCGACCATTGTCGATGTGTCGGCCAAAGAAATGGTCAATTTTGTGGAATTGATTTAAATGGACCCCAAATATTTTGTGGGATCACCTAAGCTATGTTAGCCTTCACCCAATGGACCTATGAGGCTTAATGAGACCTTAGAGGTGGAGAAACGAAATATGAGGATTAGAGAATAAAGAACAATTAGAAAGAAATTCTAATAATATGTATGTTATGTTTCCTATGCATGAACGATGAACTAAGGGTCAAATAGTAAACCTGAAATCGAATGAAGTAGTCCGTGGATTACCTTCATTCATTGATCGGCTAGGATCAAGTAGGTTTTCCTACTTTGTTGAAATGCAATTGGGTGTGGACTTATATTTATTTTATTAATAAATGAGAGAGGAAATGATGAATTAATTTCCTTTGAAAATTATGTATTTTGATTTATGAATTATGAATTATTACGTTATAAGTGTCAAAGAATAGGATTATGAAAGTAGCATCTCAAATGATTTTATATCACATGAAAATAAGATGTTTTGAGATATTTTGAATATGAGATAGTATGAGAAAATGATGGATTCCAATTATCTGGAGTTTTATACTACTTTGAGATTTGAAAATTATGTATAAAGCATCTATATGATAATCATAAATAATATCGATATGTTTGGCACTTATGATGAAAAGAGTATTTGTAAGATGAAGAGAATAGTTGATAACACATAGCATAAATCATGAACATCAAATGCATTCATATTCCTCATGCATGAAGCATGGGATGGGAAAGACATGAAATGAGAACAAATGGACCTTAGGGTCATGAACTACGGTTATGGGGTTGAGTAACAAACCAAAGTGCCGAACATCCAGACAAACTTTGGTGTCGTGTTATGATTTAGCGAATCAAGGTGCTGAATGGACCCGGGCAGACCTTGATGTCGTACGCGCACGTGATGAATTGAAAGAAAGTATTGTTTCACCGATTGAGTTCTATGATGATGTGTATCAAGACTCCTCCAAGAGAACGAATTATGAAATGTGTATACGGGATGGGAAATGCCTCGTTGTCTTATATAAGAAATTGAGGTACCTTGCATGGGGCATGGTAGGGGTATGATTATATCATGGCACCCATGGCATGACATGTTACATATTAATAATCATTCATGTGAACTAAATATGGTATTTGAGTAATGAAAAGAGTATGGCTTTGTGAAAGGTTTTATGAATAAGTTTATGATGAGGCATTTTCATAATAAAACGATTAAGGCTTTGCCTTGAATTTTCTATCTTGATTTAGAAATACATCTTAAGAAATGTATTATGATACATGGTTGACATGTAGTATTTTGAAAGGAGAAATGAATATGTTTTCCTTATAAGTATTGTTTTGACTATACCTTTGAGAATGAGAGTATGAGATGAATTAGGAATAAGTACCTTATAAAGAAGTATGTACATATGTTTTCAATTATGATATCTTTAAAATGAGTCAAATATGAGATTTGTAATATAAGTAAATAGTTTGAGAAAAGTACTAATATATCTTGAATAAGATTGTTTGTGAATGCATATGGATTTATGACCTAAGTATGGTTTCGTATATTATGAAGTACGATATGATCGAGATTTGATAAAAGTACAAGTATATGTAGTGTCTACATATGGCACACCGTAGGCATACTATGTGATCGGAATTCCTATTGAGCGAGTTGACTAAGCCCATAAATTCCCCCCACTAGTTCTGTATGCAGGTTTTGGAAGATATAAATGATATTAGACTAAGCATTGGCTAAGCTTGGATGAGATAGAGATTAAAGAACGAAGTCTTGTGGACTTAGAATTATTTTGATGTTGTGGGAGATGTGAGAACATTGTACTTTTGTATAAGAATGTAATCTTTTTGGGGAATGTATATTTATGATTTGCATTCATGTATTTAAGTTTATTTGTATTTGACTTGATGTATAATCATTTTGGGAAATTTCTTATTTTGCTATGAGATGTGATTGGTTATTCATGAAAGCTATAAATGTTTAAATTTCGCAGGATTATTAGGGTGTATGCAAATGTTATCATACACACCCTAGTTGGGTCAGTTAAGTGTCGGGTCTTCGAACTCGGACTTGACTCGCGTCGTGACGTTTCCGTCCTTTCTTCTATTAAAAAAAAATTATTCTGATTTTATCAATGGAAAAAATGCGGGTCGTTACAGTTGGTATCAGAGCATGAATAGCAAATAAGGAGAATTCCCTTAGTCAAATTCAAACAAAACTTAGAAAATTTCTCGAGTTAAAATAGAAAAGAAGTTGAGTATGAACAAGTGTAGGATATACTCCAGGTGAGATGTAGATGGGAAGTCAAGACAATTCCCAGTTGGGTGTTGAATTATGACACATAAATATTTCTTCAAGAGGACGACAAAGGCACACTAGAAATTCCCCAATCAAATGTTAGACAATCATGTGGAATGATTTTTTCCTTGATAATGTAGTGCAATGTAATGAGATGAATAATTGTATGAGTTCATCAAATAAGTGGAATACTAATCGGGTTGTTTCATTGCATAGGAAAATGCCGCCAAGAGAACATACCTGAAGAACACGTATACACTCGAGGAATGTTGGTGGAATTAGTGGCAACGTTCCACCCGTGCCACCCAAATTTCAAGGCGTCCTGCAAGTAATGACGAATATAACAATGCAATCTAATCAGACAAGAAATGGCATGACTATTACAATTGAGTCCTGAGATCAAACTCTCGTGAGAAATTTCCAACATCGTCCCCCTTATTTCAATGGCACAGAGGGACCCATGTAAGCATAAAATTGGGTTAGAAACCTTACTAAGATCCTTAAATGGCTAAGGATAAATGAAGATCAAGAAAAGATCCTATTGGCCACATAACAGCTCATTGATGATGTGGATCAGTGGTGGGAATCAGTTGAAGAGAGCCATGCAGTGGCAGAAATGACATGGCCAGATTTTAAAGACCTATTCATTGAGAACTACTTTCCAGAGATTGAAAAAGAAGTTAAGGTGCAAGAATTTATAAAGTTAACTCAAGGAGACATGATTGTTGTGGAATATCAACGAAAATTCCTTAGACTCTCCCGTTATGCACCATACATGGTCGACACGAAATACAAGAAGGTTCAGAAGTTTGAAATAGGTCTTCAACCTGACATCAGATCAAGAGTAATAATTGTTCGAGCCACCACCTTTGCTGAAGTAGTGAGATGTGCCTGCATTGTTGAGAGAGACATTACGGGAGAGGAAGAGTACACTGAGAATGAGAGGGAGCAGAACAGTGGAGGTTCCTCATGAATTCACAAGAGACTCTGATCAAACTCTCAACAACCATCAGTTGCTGCACTTACAGTGCAATATTCTGCAAACAATATAACCACAAGATCTAGCTGGATTAATGCTTGAAACACGGATCAATCTTTATGCAGAAATCATAAATATCACAATAATAAGACATACCCGGATCCATTTGATGTAGAGAGTGAGATCTGATCTTCCCTTTGATGCCTTGAGGCTTTATGAAGTCCAAAAATAAGAGAAAACACACACCCTTGAGTTTGTACCGCTTTCTTTCTTAATGCCCTATCGTAAATTTGTGAATAGTATTTTGGGAAATTAAGTGATAGATAATTAATAGAGAGAGACCCTTTTTATAGACAGATGGAAAACCCCTAAGGTAATTAGAACCCTTAATGCCCTCTCCCAAATTCGTGAATAGTGTTCATTATTTGTGATGGTTCCATCATGGAGTGATTCGTTATTTAGGTGTTGTTTATCAGATTGTTTAGTGACATTAAGGACAACAACTTCTGAAGTTACGGTCATAGTGACTTGCACCCTTACTTTTTACACACTGACATTTCTCATCATATCACTCCCACTAACCTCACCATTCTCAATAAATCTTTTATTATCGGTCTTTACTATTCTTATACTATGGTTCAGACAATAGAACCTGTACCCTTTGGACTTCAGGATATGTAATACCCTGACCCTAATTAGTATCTACTTGTACAATTATTAGCCATTAATTGTGATTAGTAGTCTGTCAATCTGAAAGTTACAGAATGGATTTGTGTAGAGTCAAAGTTTGACTCAATTTGATCTTAGAAGCCTATGGATCCGACTCGTTTTAGTGAAGTGGCAAAGTTGTAATTGTCTGAATTTTCTCCCGCTGAGACCTTAAAAACTATCTGTAATTTGAAAAACCCTTCAATTGAGATATTTAATTTCTCAAATTTTACTCATTTATACAATTTTAAATTCTGAGTTTGTAGAATTTTACCTATCAGTCATTTTGATTGTCTGAAGTGTGGTTTTTAAGTCGTCAGAGGTGTCCCTATTTTATAAAAAGTTAATTTTTAAATACTTAGGAGTGTAAAAATATGTCAAGGCTTCGAAATGTTTTTATCATATTAATTTACATTGTCTGATTTTAAAGTTAGAATTTTTCCAAAATATTATTTTAAATTTTGAAAATATGACATCTTCATGACTTTATTTAAATCATCGGACATTTGATATATTTTTATCTCCAGATTTTTATGATATTTATAATTTTTAATACCCAATTTAAAAAGGTGTGTTTTAAAGGTGGGTTTTTAACAATAAAATAATTATTTTCTAAAGGGATAAACAGGAGTTTTAAATATATAAATAGATAAATGCATTAAATGCATGTTTATCCAAACAAAGGCTATGGGCTACATGAAAGTAGCTAGGTAATGTGTATGGCTGTAAAAATAGGGTCCCCGTTTACACACCCGGATTTTCTACCTCTACACACCCGTTTCCAGGTGTGGGTGGCTAATTACCATTTTGCCCCTGCATTTCCATTCGTTCGAACGAATTCCCAGTTCATTTCACCATTCGTTCGAACGAATGGACACAACCCCATCCCATTTTGATTCGTTCGAATGAATCCCTCTGTTAAATCAATTCGTTCGAATGAATGAGGCGGGTGAACAGTCACCCGTGTTACTGTTCACCCGTGTTACTGTTCATCCGTGAAGGGTGAACAAATTCATTGAATGAATCAGTGATTCATTCGAATGAATGACTGATTCATTCAAATGAATCAATTTTTTTTAAAATTTCTGAATTGATTCATTCGGATGAATCACTGATTCATCCGAATGAATCACCAATGAATTGATTCAGTGTGTATTAGAATGAATCAATTTTTTAAAAAAAAATTAAAGTTATTTTTTAAGCATTGTATATTTCCAAAATTTCTCAAATTGAATATTCGGACTAATTACAATAACCTGATAAATATACTTTAAGACTTTAAGGTCTTTTGACACTCCTAAATGTGTTTTCAGCACACCCTAGGGATACCCTTATATGTAAAATACTGTGTTTTAAATATTTAGGAGTGTCAAAACACCTTGAAGTCTTAAAGTATTTTTATCAGATTATCATAATTAGTCCGGATATTTAATTTGAGAAATTTTGAAAATACACAGTACTTAAAAAATAACTTTAAATTTTTTTTAAAAAATTGATTCATTCTAATGAATCAGTCATTCATCAGAATGAATGACTGATTCATTTCAAGGAATCCAATTGAACGGGTGAACAATGAAGTGGGTGAACAGTAACGCGGGTTACTGTTCACCCGCTTCATTCGTTCGAACGAATTGATTTAACAGAGGGATTCGTTCGAACGAATCAAAATGGGATGGGTTGTGTACATTCGTTCGAACGAATGGAAAAATGAACTGAGAATTCGTTCGAACGAATGGGAACGTGGGGGCAAAATGGTAATTTGCCACCCGCACCCGAAAACGGGTGTGTATAGGCAGAAAAACCGGGTGCGTAAACGGGGACCCTAAAAATATGTTAGGAATGTGAGGGAGGATAGAAAGAAAAAAAAACAATTTTAAAAAATTCTCTCTGCAGTCACCGTCCAGCTCTGAGGTGTTTTCTTATTTTTAAATATTTATTTTAATTTATGATTTTAATTGGGTTTCTAAGTGGAATAGATGTATATACATAAAAAATGAAATAATAAAAGATGATTTTGTGGAAAGTTATATTTTAATTTGATTACTTAAACTATGATTTGATATTGGAAAGTTTTACGAACTATATTACGTATTTAATTAACGTAGTAGTCTTGGTTTTTTAATCTGAATTTAGTGTAACTAGTTTTAAATTTCTTGTATTTTGAAATGAGTTTCAGAGTACTCAGATGTTGTTTATTTGGAACACCGTTTATCTTGGGGCTTTCATGGAATGTGCTGCATGGCAGCATCACCATCCAAGGTGTTGCATGCACATGTAGCCAACGACCATTCACTTGAGTTATTTCTCAAATGATATTAATTGTTTCATGATTAATAAGTTCTCTTAATTATTTTTTATTGATTTCAAAGGCCATTGATACTTTTAATTACCATTCATCTGGGTGCTATTTCAAGAGGGTTTAGTGTTTTATTTACTAAATTTGAAGAAAATGGTAAAGATCAAATGATTGATTATTGGTTTGACATTTTAATACCATGGTTTACATAGATTTTTAACTTATATTTTTTTTGTATAAGTAACTGAAATTAAAAAGTGATATTAATTATTGATTATTTTTATGATATGATTTTGAAAGTGAGTATTTCCAGAAATAATAAAGTGATTGAAAGTATACCTATTTATCTGGTTGGTTTGTGTTTATTTAAACTCTTTAATTAGTTCGTAAAATTTTTAAACTGTGAGTAGTTAAATATAAGTAGAGAAGGGTATTATTCATTTTTGAGATTCAGAATTTTAGAGAGGTTTTATCATACTGTTAAATATGAAATAAGACCGACTTTGAGTATTTAAATTAAACCTCCACTCTTTTTCTTTTTAATTCCAAGAGTCTATCTCGACAGAACTCGGTTCTGTCAGCCGGACCCATCGAGTTGTTGGTCGGGTCAATTTAGGTAAATAAATAGTGTATAACTCCGTCAACTATCCAATTGAAACAGTTTGACAGATTCTCTCTCTTTCACGCAAATCGAGAAACTCACTTAACTTTGTCGATCATGGTAAAGAGACTCAACTTAACGTGTACAATGGTTATTGTGAAAACCTATTAGATTTTAGACTAAAAATGGGATCCATGGTATTTTTAAGATGTAAAAGATCAAGTGGGACCAGAAAGCAAGACTTGACACCGCTTCGATATAAAGGACGGTATTTTTGTTCTAACTATTAGAACGGAAGCAGTCAAAGTTGTTAGGGAGTCGAGGCCTGGTGGTCTAAAATGCAGTATGAGACCCATTGAAAGTCTAGAGGGTGATAGGTTTATAGGTTTGGACGAAAGAGTGAAAAGTCCAATGATATTGTGATTTATGAACAGGAACATGTAAATCATGATAGGATGTGTGCATGTGATTCATGTTTTGGTTAGTGGTGCAAGTAGTAGGTGTTATATTAGTTCATGCATGTGATTCATGTATTGGTTATTTGAATATGTGATATATGTGGATTTGATCATGCATGAGGTTCATGCTTGGATCAGTAGTGCATATGATATGTGATATATTAGAGCATGCATATGGTTCATACCATAGTATAGGTGCATGTGGTGGGTGCGGTGTTCAATCATGCATAGAGTTTTGCATACATGTGCTTATACCTGTGCTAACAAGTTTGTGCAGGTGATGAGATGAAAACATTTTAGGTTATTAAACCTGGACTAAAACTAGTGGATGGTAAGTGAAACTCCATTGTTAAACTCTCGTGAAAAGGGTATATGGAGAAAAAATATGTGAATGGTGAGTTTATATTGTTTCCATGTTAATGGATAATTGATAGTTAATATACATGTTAATGTATATGCACACACTTATACATTCAGACGAGCTCTTGCAAGATGCTACATTTTGCCTGCCTTGACTAAATGCATTCGAGAATGAGTAGGATTCCTCGACAGGGTTGAGTGAGATACCATAGACCTGTATAGTTGGGGTTGAGTGGGATACCACAATGTATTATAAGTTTCGTTGTAACCTTTTAAATGGTGAATATGATTTATTTGCTTATCATGTTAAACATACATTGTGTTATTGATATTATGAATACATGTGTGAGTTTGCAAGTGCAAATGTGAGAATGCATGTGTGAGTGCCATCTACATTTGTGTGTATACATGGGTGAGTTTACATGTATATGCATGCATGGGTTGTGGATAAGAAAGAACAAATGGTAAAGGTATGACATGGTGTTCAAAGTGTTCTCCTACTAGACTGCATTGTAAATTTGATATTTTAAAAATTTGGAGGGACTTTTTAATTTGAGTTCTTTTCACTGAGCTGGAACTCACGTCCCTTACAATACAGGTCGTTATTGGATAAGGGAGTAAATAATCCCTTTGCAATGCTTAGGAATTAGATTCCAGTGCTATTCGAGGGTAGGATTTATACTTGTTTAGTTTTATGTTAAAAGTATGTAAACATTGGTAATTATGTCATTTGTGGCATAAGAACATTGTGTATAAGTCATATATGTGTAATATGATGCTATGATGTATAATTGATTATATTATGGTGTGTTTGGTGAAACTCATGTGTAGTAAGTGGGAAAAATTGGAAAATTTCAAAATTATCTATGAGAATCGATACTGTCAATGTCGACGGTTTTGACCAGGACTGTGTTCGTAGTACCGATTGATGGTTATTGAAGGTTAGATTTAGCCACCCTGATGTCCACATGAGCATGTGTGACATTTTCTATGGGCTTAGTGAACTCACTTAGAGGCCCATGGACTTGATAATTGGATTTGTTTAAAAAAAATAAAAAAAATTAGTCGCGTTTCGGGCCCGTTTCTCGGGTCGCGGCGTGACAGGGTAACTTATGAAATAACTACTGATTGTCCGTTCATCAAGTTTTCTTTCATGTAGATTATAAATTCTTGGCTCTGCAAGACAACTCCATACATGTAAGTGTCTCAAACTAGATTTCGTTATCGTCCACAGTCCAAAAGGAGTCTTAGGAACTCACTTAATAGGAACCCGATTAAGCAAGTATATTGCAGTTCTTTCACAACATAATGGGTACGTTGCTATTACATAACATACTCCTAATCATGTCCATAAGTGTCTTGTTATGCCTTTCAGCAACACCATTCTGTTTAGGCGTGCCATGCATCGTGTATTGTACAATTATATTGCAACTTTCTAGTAGTTTACCTCTATCTGACCTTATGACTTTCACCTTTTTATCTACTTGTCTTTTAACTTCAGTGATAAATATCTCTACGGTGTTAACTGCTTCAGATTTATCATGCATTATACAAATATAACCACAACGTGAAAAATCATCAATAAAGGTGATAAAATAGGTCTCTTCACCAAAAGAATGGAAAATCAAATGGGCCGCAATATCAGTACGAATCAACTCAACTAGCCATTCAGATCTTCTGGCTTTTTTTTTGGTGTGTTTGGTCTACTTACCCTTAATACATTCCACACACACTTAAGTCGGTAAAGTCAAGATTCGGGAGAATCTCATCTTTTACCAATCTTTTAATTCTTTCGCGGGATATTTGTCCAAACGTTTATGCCACAAGATAGATTAATTTTCATTAATCAAATCACGCTTAAAACCAACATTATGATGTAGGGTTAAAAAAAATTAGCAAAGGAATCATCAAGCATTAAACAGCAAAGGCTATCAATCAATAATCTAGACCCAATAAAAGAAGAACCATTAAACAAACTGAATGCATTGTTTCCAAATTTACAAGAATAACTATTAACCTCAAGTTTGAAAATTGAAATAAGGTTTCTGGCCACAGAATGAATATTAATCAAATAAATATAAGTGATAGCCACTGTCGAGGAAAAGAAAGTAAGTCCCGATGGCTTCAACTAACACCTTTTGTCGGTTTCCCATATAAACGAATGTTTCAGTTGGGTCGGTGGTCTAGATCGTAAGATATCCTTGTATCGTATTAGAAACATAAATTGTAACTCCAGAATCAAGCCACCAAGTATTAGAGCAAACTTTAGTGAGATTAGATTCAAAACATACATAAATAGAATTATTACCTTCCTTTTCGAACCACGCTCTTCTTTTATGGTAGTCTTTCTGAAAGTGCTCTTATTTCTTATAGAAGTGGCACCTCATACTACACGTCCCCTGATTTTGAGTCCCGGAAGACGTACTAGGCTCATTTGGTTTCTTTCCGACGTTCTTAAATTTTCTTGGGCCCTTATCCATTTTTCTTTTACTGGTTCGTTGATTTGTTAAATGGAGTGAGTGATGTCCAATCTGCTTAAGTATGCTCTCCTCTTGAATCAACATACTTGTGAGTTCTTACTTGCCATTTATCTTATATAATATTGTAATTTGTCTGAAATGACCTATACTAAAGAGGCAGAGAATTCAGAATTAATTGGAAAATGAAAGTATCATCAACACTCATCCCTATATTCTTCAACTGACAAGTAATATTTGTTATCTCCGTTATGTGTTCATACAGGCCACGACTTCCATCGAATTTAATGGTGGTCATCCTGGCCATAAGTGTATTGCTGTTTTGAATTTATTTTCAACATTTGGCTAAATCTATTTGACCTAATCCATGTTTTATAGGAATTTTTTCAAAAGTCATAATTGTACCAGTAATAGTAGGTTTGTCAAAAATTAATGCTTTATTATGATCGAGTACACTGAGGTGAAACTCGACTTCCTCTTTCCATTCAAAGAAATTAAGTCCAGTCAACATATGGACATATGAAGCTTACGCGTGCAGTCTAATAGGGAGAGATGCCGCAAAAATTACATAATTTCATACTCAATTACATAATCCTATGAGTTAAACTTTAATTGAAATACACAAACAATCAACATCAGTAAATAGTATATTCGGGATCCACCTTTGGGTAATTTAATGGCATACCATTTCATGATTGTGATTCCCAGTCACTGATAGGACTGACCAACAAAGTACAAATAATCAAATACCGCTATCACCTTTGGATATCTGGACAAATACCAACCATAGGTACCCGTCAATCATCCTATCCCAATCTGGTAACCACTCGAAACGATTCATCTTTGGGTTAACTTAATATCTCTTTGATTAAGGATCGCGATTAGCAAAGTCATTATTATCCAATACTTGGGAAGAGTATTGGACCACAATTATATGACCTGATGTCTAAATACATTCCGATTGGACTACTTTGGTGACTAACCAAATTGTATCATAATATGGTATTAAGTCAAAATAATGACTTTGTTCATTAGTGTAGATTGATTTTCTAAATACATAAAAGGAAAGACTCCATAATTTTAAAATCCATACAGTCCTGACTTTTAAAGTCCATTAATCATAATCTTAAGGTCTATAAAAATTTTAAACTCCATAAATCATTTGGGCTATTGTGACTCTAACCGATCGATCGTTCAGAATCCAGACTGTTAGAACAATCTAGTCTTAGGCCGATCAATCGGTGTTGGTCGATCGATCACCAACCTTTAATACCAACCAATCGGTCAGAATTGATCGATTGGTGACAGAACATGGTCGTCTTCTTCGTTAGATCCGAAAAATTTCTTTCTTTAATTTTTCCTTATTTCAAGCAATAATCGATCCTATCAACCATGCTCTAATACCACATGTAATATTTCATCATAATATCAAAGTTTATTGATTCAAAACTTAATCATAAAATCACTCATCATTAAACTTAATGTTCAACAAACCTGAACAATATAACCAAAAGATCTGGATGGAGTAATGCTTGAAACACAGATCAATCTTTATACGTAAATTATAAACATTACAATAATAAGACATGCCCAAATCCATTTGATGAAAAGAGTGAGATCTAATCTTCATTTTGCTGTCTTGAGGCTTCCTGAAGTCTAAAAACAATAGAAAACACACTTTAGAGTTTCTAACTTTTCTCCTTAATGCCCTCTCGCAAATTCATGAATAGTATTTTGAAAACTTAAGGGATGGATAATTAATGAAGAGAGACCCTTTTATTGAAAGAGGGAGAACCATGAAAAGAGATCATTTTATTGGAAGAGGAAAAACCCTTAAGACAATTAAAACTTTCCTTTCATACTTCCCATTAAAATAGAAAACTAACCCCTTTAGAACTCTCTTAAAATAAACCTTATTTATACACAGTTTCTCTGATTTAATATATTTTATGTAGAACTCTAAATCTTTAATGTGGATCATGTTTAGTCTTACATGTACATCTTCCAAGCAAGCAGAACCCTAACGTTGCTTGGGCGACATTTGAGTAACTGTCCCAGTCATTGGGAAAGATATTATTTGCAATGAGATAAGACATTATTTGATCTAATTCTACTTTCTAAAATGCAAAAGATACCAAGATGAATAGATAAGATCTTGTCTTTAAGATCCTGCTGCATGTGGCCCCTGACATTCCACGAAATAATTAACATGGATTGTGGCATGTATCCACTGGCAGAGACTAAGCTCCTGGAACATGATAATTGTCACTCTTGCTCCACATGAAGGAGTCAACAGCATCATAAACTTTCAGCCCATGGTCAGTGTTGAAGTCAACATCAGCAGTATCAAGATCACCAGTCCAGAGTTCAGAGATAATGATAATTGCTTCCATTAAAGCTACTTTCAGATGAAATCAGTAGAAAAAATAATAATCAGGCACCAGGGCACTGATGCAGTCATCCACTACGATTTTGTTATATCAAATCTATATACTGAAAACATAACCACAAAGATTTTTCTTTTCTTTTCAAATGATGGCAAATTCAGTGCCTATACAGACAAAAAGGAGTACAGAAATCAATTTACAATACAACAAATGAAACTATACTATCATGTAAATTTTTAAAAAAAAAAGACCAGCCCATCATTTCCGTGTGAATGCCCGGTTTTCCATGAACTTCCATGAAGGTTTCATTGAATTTGACCATTGAGGTCCATACTGCAATATTCCTTTAATCCAGTCAATCTTCGCCACAAGTTCTTCCAGTCTTAAAATAGATGATTCTATTGTATCACAGCAAATCATTGAATCAAAAAGTTCATCTTCGCTAACTCTCATATTTGAAGGACCAGTAGATTCATATTGTTGGTTTCTTGATGTACTGGCTGAGGCAGGCAAAGCATTTGTCAATGCCTTGTCATACAATTGAGAAGTTTTATCTAAGCAACTGGCTTTTCCACCTCCAGTGTCTTCTAAGCAGCAATTGGCTTTTCCTCCTCCAGAGTCGTCTAAGCCGGAGTTAGCTGTATTTGGCGCGTATATTTCACTGCCATTTCCTCTGTCCACAGTAGTTTGCACCATGGGACGCAGTGAAGAGCCACCAGAACTATATGACGAATCGATATCAGCACGGATGCAGTGATCTCCAGACTCACTTGATGCTACAGCTGTAATACTCTCCCTCAAAAGACCTCCACCATCGTTCTCATCATCTCTTTCTTTATCTGCAGAGAGACAACAACATGTGGAAGATTTCGAAAGTAAATATAAAGATGACACAAGAACTATATGACGAATCGATATCAGTACGGATGCAGAGATCTCCAGACTCACTTGATGCTACAGCTGTAATACTCTCCCTTGAAGGACCTCCACCATCGTTCTCATCATCTCTTTCTTCATCTGCAGAGAGACAACATGTCGAAGATTTCGAAAGTAAATATAAAAAGGACACCAGAACTATATGACGAATCGATATCAGCACGGATGCAGAGATCTCCAGACTCACTTAATGCTTCAGCTGTAATACTCTCCCCCGAAGAACCTCCACCATCGTTCTCATCATCTCTTTCTTTATCTGCAGAGAGACAACAACATGTCGAAGATTTCGAAAGTAAATATAAAGAGAGAAGACACCAGAACTATATGACGAATCGATATCAGCACGGGTGCAGAGATCGCCAGACTCACTTGATGCTATAGCTGTAATAGTCTCCCCCGAAGGACCTCCACCATCGTTCTCATCATCTCTTTCTTTATCTGCAGAGAGACAACAACATGTCGAAGATTTCGAATGTAAATATAAAGAGGACATCAGAACTATATGACGAATCGATATCAGCTGATTGGAGAGATCTCCAGACTCACTTGATGCTACAACTGTAATACTCTCCCTCGAAGGACCTCCACCATCGTTCTCATCATCTCTTTCTTTATCTGCAGAGAGACAACAACATGTCGAAGATTTCGAAAGTAAATATAAAGAGAACAGCAGAACTATATGACGAATCGATATCAGCACGGATGCAGAGATCTCCAAACTCACTTGATGCTACAGCTGTAATACTCTCCCTCGACGGACCTCCACCATCGTTCTCATCATCTCTTTCTTTATCTGCAAAGAGACAACAACATGTCGAAGATTTCCAAAGTAAATATAAAGAGGACACCAAAACTATATGAATTTAAAAGAGGACACCAAAACTATATGACGAATCAATATCAGCACGGATGCAGAGATCTCCAGACTCACTTAATGCTACAGCTGCAATACTGTCCCTCGAAGGACCTCCACCATCGTTCTCATCGTCTCTTTCTTCATCTGCAGAGAAACAACAACATGTCAGAAGATTTCGAAAGTAAATATAAAGAGGAATCTTCTCATTAAGAATTAAAGAAAAAAGCATCAATACCATGATGACCATGTTAAAATCAGTCCACAAATATGATGATATAACATGTTTCTTCTGATTTTTTCTATTGTATGCTTGATTGTCTAAGCTTTCTTTGATAAGTACAACATAGAGTGACATCAAAGAAGTATGTGCAAGAAGTTAATTTTTACCTTGACATGGCTAGATTATAATCTTTTACACTTTCCAATAAATCCAACCATAGAAAAGACAAATCTGGCCATGTATATAGCCTAGACTGTACATTAGTCTAGCAATGGATTTGAAGATTTGGCTCGATTCATCTATTTACATCATCTGAGTCATTCTTTTGTGGATTGGATTGATTTAAACGTTGATCAAACACCATTCAGGCATTCATTTTCATCATATTTTATTAGTGTAATATGGTATAATTTATGTGTTTATAGATTGCTACATATAATTTATATATATAGGAAAACGTTCTAGAGAGACCTCCAGGAGATACCTCTACTAGCATCATCAGACCCATGCCAACAAGTTCACATATCAAAATTTGGAATCAGAAATTAAGCACAACTCCTACCCTCCCTACCCGCCAAAATAATAATAATAATAATAAACCAAAATAAAATAAAAATCTTACATTGTAGTTAATCCAAAAGTTTCTACGAAATCACAAAGGAGTTCTATTTTTATCTGGATGGTAAGCATAGCATTGGCCACTCCCAGTTGGAAAAATAGTATTATCCTTGATTAGCCAAGAGGCCACTTCAACTTAAAAATGAAAAAAAGAAAAAAAGTTGCAACTTCTCCAGAGATTCTGTCTTGAGAAGTATGATAAAACCATCACCTAACCTTGGACAAGTGGTAGAATCAGGCGAGCACAATAATGGTTATTTCCATTTACCTACATACAATTGCCATAGTTTAAATGCACAATCAGCGCTCAGAAGTGACAAGAAATAACTATTGGCAGCATAATAGCTTTAGCGAAATCCAAATTGTTACACATCTTAATAACCATCTGAGAATAGTAAGTATAAACCAGTTCTTTAAAAATTAAAAGCAGCATTTACATCAATAATAAAACAATAAAATTTACAAGTCAACCAAAAGTACCGTACCAAGCAGTAAGCACATATAATTGTTGTGGGACTCACTTTAGGATGGGGCTGACCTGAATCACCCTATTTAGGAAAGACATTTAGTTTATTTTATGAGGTGTATGATTGATTGTAATCTTATCATTCGTTTATTTTTTCCCAATTAGCCACCTTGATTGGCTCCCTGTTTATTCTATATAGATGTAACCCTTTACATTCAATACAACACAATGTAGAGAATTTCTTCTCTATTTACTTTTCTAGAGTTTAATATTCTACATGGTATTGAGCAAGGTTGATTTCTGAATTTTCTTTTTCTCCAATCCGTTGGACCTATATCACGGATCCTCCCTCTTTCGAACTGCTCTTCTGCTACTATTGACGGATCTGAATTTCTTTTGGGTTCCTGTGAGTGTCTCCTGCAGCTATTTCTTCTCCACTATCGATCACCTTCTCCAACTCATGGGCCTCCTGCTTCCCATGGCAAAGATCCATCCAAAGGCCCATGGAAGAAGAGTACATGGTTTTGCACTTATTGCAAAATGAACCACCACTACGTTGATTCATGCTGCAAGTTTCATGGGCGACCAAAGCAAGCTAATCTCTCCGTTGCACCTCCTGTTGCTTCTGATATGGCTATTGATAGTGCCCCAGTGACCTGATAAAACTTTAACTTATTGCTAAGCACCTTCAACCTTCCGAGGTTTTCAATGTTGTCTCCTCTACCCTAGGTACGAAGTCCTCTGCACACCATGTCTCCAATCAATCTTGGATTGTGGATTCTGGTGCTACTGACCACGTGGTTGGCATGTCTACCATCTTCTCCTCTCTTTCCCCTGTTTCACGTGGTAAAGTTAAATTAGCCAACAATTCCTATATTGATATTGTTGGGAAAGGAACTGTTTCCCTTACTCCTACTTTGGACCTTTCATCTGTTTTGTATATTCCAAATTTATCCCGCAACTTATTATCTATCAGTGCTTTGACTGAACATTTGAATTGCCCAGCTACTTTATGTCCTCCTCATTGTGTTTTTTCAAGATCTGGCCACGAAGGAGGTGTTGGGTGGTGGTCGTGAAGCGGGTGGCCTCTACCTTCTTGACTCTCGCCCTAGCAACTCTGAGGCCTGTTCGACCTCTTCCTCTTCAGATGTGTGGCTGTGGCATTGTCGTTTGGGACATCCTGCAGATTCTGGTTTTAAAAAAACTTGTTCCTAGTTTATCTTTTAGTTCTTTTGAGTGTGAACACTGCCAATATGGCAAGCATGTTAGATCTCATTTTCCCCCATCTATTAATAAACATTCATCCACTTTATTTTCACTCATTCACTCTATTGTTTGGCAATCTCCCAGTGTCTCAAACTGGTTTTCATTATTTTGTCACATTTATTGATGATTATTCTCACATGACCTGGACATATTTGATGAAACATAAATCTGAGATTTTTTATCACTTCCAAACAATTTACAAATGGGTCGACACTCAATTTGGATGTAAAATTCAGGTTTTACGAAGTGATAAACAGGAGGGATATTTGTCACACTCATTTCTTAACTTTTTTGCAAAACAATGGTATAGACTTCCAATTCTCATGTCCCTCTATACCTCAACAAAATAGTGTAGCTGAAAGAAAGAACCATCATCTTCTTGAGGTGGCTCGTTCTCTTCTTTTTACCAGGCATGTCCCACACTCCTATAGGCCTAAAGCAGTGTTAACTACTTGTTATCTTATCAACAGAATGCCATCTCGCATTTTATAGGACCAGTCCCCCATTGATCGTCTCTCTCTACATAAATCTATATCTTCTACCCCGTTACATGCCTTTGGGTGTGTCTACTTTGTTCAAACCTTGTCTGGGGATAAAGCTCAACCCTAAGGTTGTGCGTTGCGTCTTTCTCGGTTACTCACCTATTCACAAAAGCTATAAATGCCTTGATCCCCTCACTGGAAAAACTTACATAGAGATCTCTATGGATGTCATCTTTTTTGAGAGGGCCTTATTTTCCAACTCCGTCTACCTTTTCTCCTTCCCTAGTCCTTCCTCTTCTTCTTCCAGATCTTAGCCCCACCATTTCAACCAAGCCTCTTCTGGTGAATCAACGCCGATAGTCCTGACTGCCATCTGCAACTGACTCCACCCGCTCATCTGCCAGTGGTCCAGATCCACCCATCTCTGACCAGTCTGATCTCCCCATTCCCTTCGCAAAGGTATGTGTGTCCAATCAATTTCAACTTAATATGCTTAAATGACATCTAATTTTCTTCTCGATAAGATTTTCTACATTAGCATCTAGACCATAGATAAGTTCTGGCATGCCTCAAAGACGATCTTTTTTTTTGTGTGTGTGTGTGTTGGGGGGGGTGGGGGTATCTCAAACTTGACTAATTCAAAGATTAATTTCAATTCCCTCTACTTTTTTGGAGACGAAGAGAGAGAGAAGGTGGGATGGGGGGTGGAGGTGTTGAGCTTCTACCAAGATAGAAAAAAAAATTACAAGCATGGGATGTCCATGAGACAAAATAGACAATTGACTACAAATTGACTATATTTACTAAAGATCCAAGAGAATGCCATTTCTTCAATGATCCAATGCAAGACCACTAATCATTAACCTATATATGTATTTAATGTAAAGAAAACCCCATTTCTTTGGAAAAGTTGCTCTAAAGAAAAAAAGAGTTACCGGTCCCTAAGACAGAAAATGATCTTGAAACGGCTTTATCCTAGATCATCTCTATGTTTGTGTTCCATTCCCATGCAATTGCCAGATGTATCAATTTTCATAAAAACTTATCCATACCATTGAAAAGGCTAATTTCACACCCCTATTTAAGAGATCAGAAAAGGTTATGGATAGCAATGGACATGGATACAAGGTAAACAAATGGACAATGCAGAGGTAAATGATGTATAAATTCTTCATGGTGTAAAAAAGTATGAACGCATTTGGAATGAATAAATTTCTACGGGTATATCTAATGTTAAATTATTTTATTGGATAAGATGGTCAAGCAAAATTGCCTTCACCTAGGAGGGGTTGAGATTTTGGCACCAACTTAAAGTTGAAGTGGACATTGGATTTGTGTTTCAAAATGGAGAAAAGATTAATTCACTAGAAAAAATACCATATAATCCATCAACCATTTCCTATTATTCTCTACCTCAAACATTTGGCACCATCTACGTTGCTAATCAATGTTCAACTCCTCAAAAACTCCAGATTTGATGTCTTACCAAGTCGAGTCAACTCAAAGACTTAGAACGAGATTTAAATAAGCCATAAGTTCAAAAACAATCAAAAAGAGAAGTAAAAAATATGAAAAAAAAAAAAAAGAAGAAGAAAAAAGAGAGAGGGGGTATCTCAAACTTGACTAATTCAAAGATTAATTTCAATTTTCCTCCACATTTTTGGAGACGAGGAGAGAGAAGGTGGGATGGGGGGTGGAGGTGTTGAGCTTCTACTAAGATAGAAAAAAACAATTACAAGCATGGGATGTCCATGAG
This sequence comes from Chimonanthus praecox, assembly GCA_022113865.1. NCBI lineage: Eukaryota > Viridiplantae > Streptophyta > Magnoliopsida > Laurales > Calycanthaceae > Chimonanthus > Chimonanthus praecox. The sequence goes on from CM039094.1 coordinate 35,019,122, forward strand.
ACAAAATAGACAATTGACTACAAAACGACTATACTCACTAAAGATCCAAGAGAATGCCATTTCTTTAATGATTCAATGCAAGACCACTAATCATTAACCTATCTATGTAAAGAAAACCCCATTTCTTTGGAAAAAGTTGCTCTAAAGAACAAAAGAGTTACCAATCCCTGAGACAGAAAAGGATCTTGAAACGGCTTTATCCTAGAGCATCTCTATGTTTGTGTTCCATTCCCATGCAATTGCCAGATGTATCAATTTTCATAAAAAAACTTATCCTTTCTATTGAAAAAGCTAATTTCACACCCATCCATAAGGGATCAAAAAAGGATATGGATAGCAATGGACATGGATACAAGGTAAACAAATGGGCAATGCAGAGGTAAATGATGTATAAATTCTTCATGGTGTAAAAGATGATGAATGCATTTGGAATGAATAAATTTCTACAGGTATATCTAATCTTAAATTATTTTATTGGATAAGATGGTCAAGCAAAATATCCTTCACCTAGGAGGGGTTGAGAATTTGGCACCAACGTAAAGTTGAAGTGGACATTGGATTTGTGTTTCAAAATGGAGAAAAGAATAATTCAATAGAAAAATACCACATAATCCATCAACCATTGCCTATTATTCTCAACCTCAAACATTTGGCACCATCTTCCTTGCTAGTCAATGTTCAAAAACTCAAAAACTCCAGATTTGATTTCTTACCAAGTTGAGTCAACTAAAAGACTTAGAACAAGATTTAAATAAACCATAAGTTCAAAAGCAATAAAAAAGAGAAGCAAAAAATATGAAAAAAGAAAAAAGAGAAAGAGGAACAAAAAGTGGCAATTAAAAATAGAATATAAATAAAATTTTACTAGAAAAATGAAAATAGGAGGTGATAAATGCCAAAACTTGCATTTATATCTTAATTTTATTGGGCATTATCGCATTTCTTTTATGTTTATTTCCGCAATTTACATGAAAATATTCAAGTTATATTTTTAATACTTATTACATGTATTTTGTGTTTTAGGATTTAAAACCAACCAATTTTATAATTTTGAGTCCAATAGTGAGTCAAAACCCGTCTTCGAGTAAAATCGGAGTCAACATATGAGACCGTTTGGAAATCACGTGACTTGATTCCTCTGCTGCTGGGAGTTTGAAACAAACATAGAAAGGAAATATCATGGTGAATGAGAAAAATAAGAAGGAAAGAAAAGTTAGCATAATAGGGGATGAAAAAGGAAAGGCTAAATAGTCGTTGGAGGGATCAGAGGAAAAAAAATGAGAGAACCGTTGGAGGATGACTTTCTACAAAAAGGAGGATTTGTGAAGGGAAAAAGTATCTCTCCCTTTGGGAGAGCATCGAGCAACATCATCTTTTTTTTCCTTTTTCTTTCTTTTTGTTTTCATTATTTTTCTTTGCAGGTATGAGGCTTGGCTGGGTTTGGGTTCCATTTGTTGCAGCGATCAGCAGAGATCGTGAGAGCTGAGTGAGAGGCTCAGACGGGCGGAGGACATGAGCGGCAGCTAGTTGGGCAGATCTGAGAACAACCCGAGAGGCAGCAAGCAGAGAGGACGGGTGAGTGACATGCCTGGGAAGATCTGACAAGCTTGGAGAGGGTTTCAGCCAGGAACAGTGAAGCAGCAGGCTTCTCTGCCTCTCTGTGTTTCTCTTCTGAAGATTGGCGGCAGTTTTTTCTTCTCTTTTCCCATTTCATTCTCAAGCCAGAGAGAGAGAGAGAGAGAGCACACAGCAAAAGCTGGGACTAATTTTGCAGGTATATGTTTCAGCATCCCCATGTCTTCGACCCCCCTTGAGATGAAATGAAACCGATCAATCGGAGACATTTCTACATTTCTGTTTTCTCTTTTTTTTTTTTTTTCCATATGATATGATACTCCTTAAGTTTTATTTTACAGTATATTGTTGACATGCTTTCACTTTCTTTCTCCTCTCTTCTTCTTCTCCTTCCACATCTTCTTCAGGTATTCTTCTTCTACTTCTCTCTCTTCTTCCTCCCTTCCGATTTCTTTTCTTCTCTTCTTCTTCTTTTCTTTTCTGTCTTCTTCCTCCTCTCTTGCTATCTTTTTTCTCTCCCACACCCTTTCCGCCATAATAGACAAACCTCTTGCTGCCGTTACACCTTTCCTTACCAACCAGATCTGTCCAGATCTGTTCCCCAACCTTCCCCTCTTTGCAGCCACCTCCAAATCCTACCATTTTTGCTGCCGTGTCCTCCTTTAACCCATTCTCTTGCTTCCGTTCCTTCCTAAACCCACACCCTGCTGTCCCAGCCCCTCCTTCTTGCTGCTGCCACCTGTCCTAATCCTAAAACCACTTCCCTTAGCCCCAGATCTGCTATCACCAACCTCCAAAGGCCTTCATTACATGTCGCCACCCCTTATTGGACCTTTCTCCTGCTGCTATTAACCCATACAAGCCTTATCTTGCTGCTGTCCCTCACCATCCCCTTCTTAACCTTGCTACAGCTGTTTTTCACCTCATTCACCCTCGTATACGGCTGTCCCATGCTGGTTTTATCATAATTTTGACACCAAACAGCCTTATTTAGCTTAGTTTGATGATAGATCTATTTATTTGAGGAATTGGACAAGCCTCTTTGTTTTGATGGTCTCTTACTTTGAGTTGTAGCTTGGTCTGATCCCAGGTATATTTTGCATGATTTTTTGTGATATATTTATATTAATTACAGTAAAACCTCGATAAATAAATGTTCGATAAATTAATAACCACGCTTAAATAATAAAATCTTTTGGTCCCAACTCGGGTCAGTGTACTAAATTAATAAGCTCGCTAAATGCATAAGATAATAATTTTTTAGAAATCCTTATGGGCCCAACGAAATATAAATTAATAATTGATGAAGTACATTAAAAAAAAAAAAAAGCAAACAAAAATTCATAATACAGTATTGAGTAACTTTTTACTTGACAACTTATATTTTCTCAATTCAACTCTTTCTCAAAATATGCATCTAAAGTTGTCTGGCTTTTCTTTATACCTAAACTGAATTCAACCTCATCATTAATTTTGTGCAATGCATACACCACCTCTGGCATATTTTTTTTCATGTTGTAACAAGTAGTTATTTAAGGTTACTACTGCTTGAAAGGCCTCTTTTGGAGAAACAGATGGTAAAACACAACTGTCATCTGGATCATGATCATCATCGTCAGGCGTATTCATTACCTCTTGAATAATCTCTTCATCAGTATGCGATTCCATTATTGCATCATTCTCACTAGGATAATTCAAAAGGTACTCAACATCCATCACATTTTTATAGCGTAGACCAGAAATGGCTTCATCTTCACCAACTTGTGGTTAAGAAGCCATATCTTCATCTGATCGAATCTTGCAATGCCGAAAACAGTTTGCAATTGTTGTTGTCTTCACATCAAAGTTCTTTTTTATAGTCTATTGGGCATCTATGTATTAACTTTTGACCACATCCATCGTTTTTGGATTTATAACCCACACATGTACAAGTAGAAGAAACATAATACTCTCTCTAAATTAATAAATATTCATTTATCGATAAATTAATAAATTATTTATTTATCGATAAATCAATAACCCCGCTAAGATAATAATTTCTCTTGGTCCCAAGAGTATTATTTTCTAGGGGTTTTACTGTAGCTACAAATATTAATTGACTGCATAATTTCAGCCCATTTTAAATTTAGAGTGCATTATTTTCATCCTTTTTAATCTATAGGGAATCACATTTAGAAATTTAGAGTCACTATATCCTTTTTTTTTCCCTGCATCAAGTCCACTGCTAAGTACCTTGTTGAAGTTATTAAGAGTAGAGTGGCTTGGTGGATGGTGCGATCCGACAAATTCCAAGGAGTTACGATCTAAGATATATGTAGGGTTTGGAACTCAGTGGATCATTTCACACTTCATTCAACTCTAGTGACGTAAGTTGCTTGGTCTCCTCCTGAGATGGGTCTTATCAAGCTTAAATTTGATGGAAGTTGTGCGCATTAGTCTGGTTTAACAGGTTATGGAGGAACTATTTGTAATAGCTTTGGTGACACTCTGTTTTCTTTTGCGGGCCCTCTTCAAAATGGTTCTATGATAGATGCGGAGTTATTTGTTTTATGGAGAGGTGTGGTGGCGCTAGAAGAGTTAGGGCGGTTGGGAGTATCGTAGAAGGTGATTCTAAGATAGTTGTTGATTGGGTTGTGGGTTTCTTTGTCCATCATTCTATGGAGGGCTTATGGGTACTCGGTCTCTTGGGTCCCATGCTCGAAAAATTCAGAGGTTGGTTGATGAGTTGGCTTGTCAGGGTGTGACTTTATCTTCAAAAATTGTGAATAATTGGATGTAATCTTGTGGTGGTGGTGGTTGGGGGTTGGGGGGCTGGGTGTTCCTCATTTGCTTTTTCCTAGGTAGCAGGCTTTATGTGCTTGCTCCTTAAAGCTGTTGTTTAGTTTCCCCTTCTTTCTTGTTAATGAAGTTACTATTCAAGAAAAGTTATTAAGATTCATGAAGCTAGAAAGATTGTACAAAAGTGACTGAAAGGACTTCAACAGTAGTGCAACGAACTTCTACACTATTGCTAAAAATAGTGTTCAAAGGGTTTCAGCACTAGTGTTGAAATAGTTATGCTAAAAGGACTTTAGCACTAGTGACGAAAGAACTTCAACATTAGTGTTGAAAGGACAACAGTAGTAGTGCTGAAAGAGTAGTGCTAAAAGAGTTGGTGCTGCTATAAGAGCTAGTGTCGATAGGACTTCAACGCTAGTGCTAAAAGAGTAAGTGCTGAAAGGACTTCAATACTAGTGCTAAAAGAGTAAGTGCTGAAAGGACTTCAACACTAATGCTGAAAGAATTAGTGTTGAAGGGCCTTCAACACTAATGCTGCAATAGTAGTGATGTAGTGCTAAAAGAGTTAGTACTGAAAGAATTTTAACACTAGTGCTAAAGAGTAGTGTTGAAAAAGTTGGTGCTACTAAAAGAGCAGATGGTAAAAGCATTCCAGCAATAGTGCTGAAAGAGTTAGTGCAGGAAGAACTTTAGCAATAATGATAAAATAGCTTCAACAGCAATGCTAAAACAGTTAGTGTTGAATGAACTTGAGTAGTAGTGCTGAAAGAGCTTCAACAGTAGTATTGAAAGAACTTTAGATGAATCCCTAAAATACCCATTTGACCATTGTGCAAGGGAATGAGAGGGCCTCAAAATGCATGGCCCTTGAACTCTTGGGAAACAGACTTTGAATCTTCCCTTTTCACAGAGATTCAAAGTTCTACAACATGCTTGCAGTCTATCTATCTTCACATAGACTTGCAGCACATTGGAAACTTTGAATCTTCCCTTATCATGGAGATTCGGAGTCTAAACTTCAAGTTCACATCTTGTTGTGAACTTGGGGATTTTTAGATATTTCTCAACAACTAGACTAAGTCATCGAGACTACGCAGCAACATTGCAAAATTCCAAAAGCATCATAATTAAGCGGATTAAGTCAATTAAGTGTTGTCGAATCTGCCAACTTACTATCTCTCCTTGTTTGAGATGCCGAAAGGGATATTGAGGAAAATAGAACAACTCTTTAGAAGCTTTCTTTGGGGAGAAAAGGACTCGAAAAGGAAGGTTCACCTTGTGGCTTGGGAAGAAGCAATCAAATCAAAAGTGAAGGGTGGACTACGAATTGTTCCCCTTAGTGTTAGAAATCATGTTGTTCTCTGCAAGTGGGGGTGGAGATTTGGAAAAGAGAGAGAAGCTTTGTGGGCCCAAGTGTTGACAACAAGATATAAGTTGGACGATAGGAATGGGTGGGTGCTAAGTGATAATGTTGAGAAATGTGGGTCACCGATTGTCAAGGCATGGTGGGGACTATGTCAAGGTACATCAGAGTCAGGAAGGTTATTCAAGGATAACATTAGGAGATTGGTTGGTACAGGGGATCAGACTTTTTTCTGGTCAGATATTTGGTTGGAAGATAGGCCCCTCAAGGAGGTGTTTCTACCGAATTCCTTAAAACAAGAATGCCCTAGCACAGGATTGCTATCAGATTAAGGGTCAGAATATCTCTTGGAACCTGGACTGCGGACGTGAATTAAGATCCTTCAAGATGTGGAGGACCTCTTAACCCAATTGAAGGAGTTCCCTGTGTCACTTCAAGAGGAGGATGAATTTCTTTGTAATGTTGTCAAACTCGAATCGTATCGTAAATCGGTGTAGAGGTGTGACTCGTGAATCGTAAATCGTAGAATCGTAGGAGTTAAATATTTTTGACTTTTTTAATATAATTATTATTTATACTACAATTACATATAAAATGGCATAGAATAATAAGATGCTTTGTTCAATTCCTCATAACATATATAAGTAATATATCAAATAAGTAAAATATTTTAATATAGATATACTTATATAATATAGATATAAAATCATTGTAATATAAATTTTTGTTTAATATAGATATACTTATATCAAATATTACTTATATATTTATATTATATAGATAAGTAATATATGACTTTATATATTACTTATTATATTAAGATATAATAAAATGACATAATATATAAGTAATAAGTACTAATAAATTTAAAAAATCAACAAATAAATCAATAACATTTAAATTTTTAAAAAACCCTCAATAACATCTATCAAATATTTTTTTTTAAATTAGAATTATTTATTTTTAAAATAGATATAATTATACAAAAGATTGAAAAGAAAAGAGATTTGTTAATAAGAAAAAGAAAAAGATAGTAAAATATAAAATGGATGTCCCAACAAATAAATAAATAAATATGAAACATGAATATGCTGATGAAAGAGTCAAAGAGCCCATTAACAAATAAATCAAAGTCATTCAAAGAAATTTTAATAGCATTTCATCAAATAATGTACAAAATAAAAAATTTACAGTTTTTTAATTTTTAAAATAGATATACTTTTTTTAAAATAGATATAAAAGATTAAAAAAATAAAAATAAGTCTTCACAAGAATCTAAAGAAGTGAGAGACATGTGAAATCTAAAATGAAAGGAGCTTGCGAAAACTGAATGTATAAACACTCACGTGTGAGGACAAGGAGCCTGGAAAAATTGAATGTATATACAGTCCTCACGTGCGAGGACTGTCTAACTTTGGAACGAAAATAAACCCTAAGAAATAGAGGCGAAAGCTATGAAGGAAATAAAAGAACAAAGAAGCGGAGGGAACTGAGCACAAAAGATGGAGACAATGGAGAAAAAGAAGGAAAAAAAACTAAGGAAAGGAAGAAAAAAAAAATAAGGAACAAAGACTAGAAGAACAAGAAAAAGAAAAATAAAGTGGAAAAATGAAGAAGAAAAAGTGGAATGCTTTTCAAAACTTCCGTCTTTCCCTCTTCCTTCTTATTTCTTTCCCTTTTTTCTTTCTTCTTCTGGATCGCACGAGTGAACGATTTTCCGAGTTTGAAATCTGCTATTTATCCAAAAATCGCACGATTATCGGTCATTTTCGATTTAGCATGAGAGTTAACTCGCTAGACCATCCGAGTCGAATCAACTCATACGAGTAGATTCGCAACTCGGACGATTTTAACAACATTGCTTCTTTGGACAAGAGACTCTTCTAGCACAATTTCAATGAAACAAATGGTAGCGTTAAGCCTGGGGAAACAACACATTGAAAATCCATCCTCTAGGTTAGCTTGGAATGGTTTGGCTCCCCCAAGGGGTTCAAGCTTTTGTGTGGTGCACACTAGTGGGTAAGATACTTACTAGATCAGAACTCGAGAAGAAGTTTGCTGAGGGATGGGGATGATCTTAGCTGCCCCCTATGTCACCACCCGAAGGAAAACACTGATCACATATTCGTTAAGTGTCCTATCGCTAGGAGCCTGTGGATAAAATTTGCGAATCTCTTTAAGCTCTCTTGGGTCTTTGGGTCGAATTGCATGGGGGTTGTGGAATCTTGGGTATTATTGAAACTTTGCACAAGGAAGAAGGTAGCTTGGCTCACGGTTCCAACTGCAATAATGTGGATTATGGAAAGAGAGAAATGCGAGAATTTTTGAAGGAAAGTTAAGTGAGATCAATGACCTCTTCCAAAGGGTTGTTTGGCTCCTCTCTGGAATAGACTTTAAGGGTCTTAAGCCAATGAATTTCATCTTGTCTTGGGAAGACTGCATGAGTGAAAATTCCAAACATCTAAAGAGAACCATTAATTGGGATCCTCCTCCTCATGGTGCAAAAAAATTTAACGTGGATGGAGTTGCTAGGGGTAAACCGAGGCCAACAGGCATAGGTGGAGTTCTTAAGGATTATAGGGGGAAATTGAACTTGTTTTCACAGAAGATGTGGGGATTAGAGACTCAAATGAGACAAAACTACTTAGTATTAGGAGGGCTTTGACTATCTGGAGAGTTTAGTGGCAAGGTCCACTTGTCATAGAAGGGGACTCGGTAAATGCAATTAAATGAGCCAAGGGACTCAAGTGTCCTCCATGGAAGTTGAATACCTTAGCTAAGGAAATTAGGGGTTTAGCTGCAGGAATGGATGTCTCTTTTATTCAAGTGAGTCGCACACAAATGGGTCTGCAGATTTCTTCTCTAAATTTGGAATCAACAAGTCAGACTCCGGGGTCTTCCTACTTTGAGCTTGGAGAGTTTGTATAGAATTCTTCTTTTGTTGTTGTTTGGGGTTTCTCTCTTTCGTTTTTGTTGTGTCGCTTTGGGGTTGGTCTAAATCTCTTAGACCTCTCTCATGATGTCTCTATTTTCTTTGTACTTGGTTTTCTTATTTAATGAAATCTTTTTATAAAGCTTAAGAAAAGACCCTCTCTAGGATGTCATATCATTGGAATCAAGAAACTTTGAACAATTCTTTTTTATACATATTCATGAATTTTTAAAGAGTGCTTGATTTTCATACTTGTTCAAAAGGGTAGCGGATCGGTCTTCCACGGGAAACCTGTTATTCCCAATACTTGGAATCATTGTACTACCAAAATTCATATTTAATTGAAAAATTTGTGGATTCATAACTTCATTTCGACATTTGTATCAACACAGAGCTCCTTCAAAAATCTATAAAAGGCATGTGTATCCCTTTTATTACTTGATCAAATCAAATCAAGCAACATGAATTGACTAAATTTTTTGCTTCACTCAACAAGCCCATCAAGTCAAGTGAAACAACTATTTATACCATCAAGCTTTTCTCAAGTTACTTGACTTCAGTATCAAGTCAAGTTGAATCTGCCCAATGAAAAGAGTTTTTTTTTTATAACCATGATGCTTAAAAGGGATTTCATGTTCCATTAATTTCATGCCCACATGGGTGTAGCTCAACTGGTTAACCTCCCGCTTCAATTCGAGCCCCCATGACCTAACCTGATGTACCCTAAGGGCAGTGGGTATCTCCCATGGGGTTTTACGCTTGGTTTCCCTCGGTTTCCCACATGTAAATTCAAAAAAAAAAATTATAAATAAAAGTGGAAAAAAAAAAGAGTTTCTAATAAAATGATAGCAAATGTGACCATTTCAAAAATAATAATGATGACGGCGACAAGGGATACAAAAAAATAATAATTATAGCTTATGTTGTAAAAGAGAGAAACAATCACTAATATGAAGACAATAACAATATTCTCATATTGTTGTTTCCCCATAAAATGCACTAAAAGGGTAACACAAATGGATGACATCCAAACAGAAGCTTCAAAGGTTTGATGTACAAAGACAAACTACAACACAGGCTAAAAAATGGAAAAGTAAAATGGATCAAAGGAAGCTACCATGGATAAAGGCACTGTCCAACCATGTTCTGGAGACCAATCTAAGGAGGGGCGCAGGTCCTTGGCAAGAGCATCATAAATTCCTCCTTCACCGAAGGGAGGACTATTCAACTTAATCTGTAAAGAAAGTTGGAAGAAATTTATCCTTTTTTGGTAAAACATTCTCTTAAAGCAAAAGAATATGACATGTAAATGACAATATTTTTCATTCATAAAATGAGAAAAGTGGTATTTTGTGGGATCCACCTTGAAAAGCCACCGAAAAGAAATGGGTAGGATAAAGGATGGGATTTGAGTGGAGGATGATCGGTGGTTGGATTCAAGTTGGCCCATAACAATTTAACACAATTAACTCACATTTAATGTTTTTACTATGACTAAAATGGAATTATTTTCTCAACAAAACGTATCTTTTAATGTCATATTGACTGCAGCATAGTAATCAATCATATAATGTGTGGCAAATTCATAGTGATGCTTAAATGAAAGGGGACTTCAATGACAAGGCAATAATGAACTAGATTCACCTAGAATCCAAAGGACGACCAAATAGCATAAAAAGATTCCTCTCTCTCTCTCTCTCTCTCATGTAAAACTCAAAGGGATCCCCTACCATCCTTCATTTTCAACATGGTGGTTGATTCAATAGATTGATGATGAAAGCAACGGATGTTAGAGCCATTAAGGGATTTGAGATGCCTGATAGGGGATTGGTTGTTTGTCGCTGGCATTTTGTGCATGGCATTCTTCTATTTTGTGAAGCTATAATGGAAGAAATATCCAGGATGAGGACAGTTTTTAATGCACTTTGCTTTGAGTGTGATTAAGAAAAGACTCTTATAGTTGGGATTGGAGTGAATGAGGCTAGAGTACAGGAGTTGGTGGAAAGTTTTGAATGTAAAATGGTAATCACCCAATGTTTAAATTCAGTTTACCTATGAGAGAGAATCCAAGATCGAATAAGTTATGGGACTTGATTGCAAAGAAGTTTGAGAGAAGATTGGGAGGATGGTAATGCTATTTGAGATACCTCAAGACAGCAAACTAGAGAAAATTCAGGGGAGATTTTCTTTGGGAAAGGTGTGGACAACAGAAAAAGAACCATTTGGTTAGATGGAAGAAAGTGGTGAAATAAAAAAGGGGGCTATGGAGAGAGGAAAGAGCGTGTGGACAACAAAAGAAGATCGGTTTGGTTGGATGGGAGGAAATAGTGAAATTGAAAGATAAAGAGGGTCAGGTTTAATGAAGTTTAAGGATAAAAACAATGCCCTGTCAGGTAAATGGCCATGTAGGTGTTTTGTGCGTGTGGTGTTGGGGGGGGAGTAATTTTTGGTGGAAAGCTTCAGACTCACCAGACTCACATTATGATGAAGACAAAGGGATCAATGGAAGTAGGGTAGCTGAGCAGGGAGAAAGATGGTTCAAGCATCACCAAAACCATATCCAGAAAGAGAGAGGGACAAGGTAGGTGAGGTATACACAATAGTCTGAGGTCTGCAAATAGAGAGCATTTATGACAAAACCATGGTTAAGGGATAGAAGCTTGAAGGGTGTTTTACCCTCAATCACTAACAATAGTAGTAGACCAAAGTTCTTCAATTAGCAGTAGGAAAAATGCCAAAGTGGCTAAGAATTTGAGGTAACTGAGGACATTTGGTATGGTCTGTTTCGTTTAAAAGGGTATTAAGAGAAATGAAAATTATGATTACTAAGGCACCTTGATAAGTTGAGAGTCGAATATCAATTGGGATGAGGACATTAAGTTTTTGTGCAAGTGAGTCAGAGTAACATGTGAAGTGTATCAGAAGTCCAAATCATGGAGCCCCTTCTCAAAATTTCTAGTAACATGGAAGGTGATGATACTCCTTGAGTTCAAACTTTTTGTCGATGTGTTGCAAATGCAAATTGATGCAGAGCATTGGATTGATTTATTTATTTATTATTTATGTTTTGATGTATTTTTTTATTTATTTCAGGGTATTTTGGGCATTTTCATGTAATAGGGGAATTTTGGTCTTTTCTTGATGTAAGTTATTATAAATATCATAGTTGTTAAAATCTTACGATACACGATTCGTATCTTCCGATTCATACGATATGATAAGAGGAACGATTCGTATAAATAATAGAATTATGTGGTTTTTAGGAGTGTGAAAGCATGAAACATTTCGTTTTAATGGTTTTTAAGGCTTGAGTTGATGAGCATTTAAGACCTTTCGATTTTTTGAGAGTTTTTTTAGTTCATTATTGACTTTTCACAGTATAGTTGGATTATATACCGGTATTATACTTTTGAGAGTTGGAACATTGAAATTTAAGCTCCAATGAACTAATTATATAGAATTCACTTAATATTGAAAGAAAGTTGGAGAATTGCGCATGTTATTACATTTTAGATATATTTTATGTTATGTCATATATTAAATATTTTTTAGAGAAAACACTTATGAATCTTACGATTTTTCGATTTACGATACACGATTTGTGATTCAAGATGTATTAACGATTTACGATACGATTCGATTTTCACAACATTGATAAATACTCACTGTAGCTCTCTAGGGCAATGGGATCAATAGACGAACAAATTGTTGCTTTGCAAAAGCTGCTCCTACACATGGAGTTTAGTGAGAAGCCACATATGGAGTTTGTCAAGAAGCTAGGGACGGCGAGAAGCCACGAAGGTGAAAAATCTCCAAGAACAAGAAGGTGAGAAGCCTTCCCCTATCCAGGTACTCTTCTCTATCTCTTCTCTCTCTTACCTCTCTCTTTGTTTTTTTTTTCCTTGTCTTCCTCTTCCCTATACCTGCTGCCACTTCTCAACAGCCCCTAAGCCATTGTCATCACCTTCCAAAGCCAGATTCCCTGTGCTGCTACCCATTTACCCACATATAGTACTGTCTCCCCCTCCTTTATCCCATCTGGTTTCCGCCAGCCTCTGGATCTCATCCATGTTGCCCCTTGCGGCCCCATCTGGACTTAATCCTTGCTGCCATCTACTGTCCCAGATTTGTCCCAAAATCATTCCAGATTTGTCCCAAAGTCATCCTAACCTGTCCCAGATCATCCAAAGCACGTCTCAAATCCGTCCCACTACCTGCTACCACTACCCTCCTATAATTTGGTTTGGTAAATTTATATAATTATTTATATTAGGTTGCAAGAACTTGCGTGATTATTTATGTCAAATTTATGTTATTCAATTGTCATTATTAATTGACTGATTAATTTCAACCCATTTTAGACTTAGGGTGCATTATTTTCATCCATTTTAATCTTTTTATAACCACATTAGGCATTTAGGGTTACTCTATCCCCTGTCTTGCATTTACATTAGGGTCTTTCTTTAAACATCCACGGTCCTCGATAGCAAGGTTGGGGTGTTTCCTTAAACATCCACGGTCTTAGGTTGCATCATTGTGAAAAGAAAAATTGTCATCATTACGTCATTCTTTTCAGACATCGCATTTAGAGTTAGGCCACAACATATAGCCAGAGTCCATCCCTATACTTGTGAGTCTAAAGGATTTTAGTGTGTGTTCCTGTGCATGACCACTAGGAGCAGGGTTAGTTGCCAAAAAGATTCTAAATCATCTCAAAACATGTCAGGAGAACAACCCCGAGCTTGGTTCAATGAAGCCCTCAACCAGTTGATTGACCTCCAAAGGACCCAAGAGACCTTAATTACAGACTTGACAGCCGTTAGGACCAGAGTTAAAGTCCTAGCAACCCGTAGGAATCCAAAACATAGGAGTGGAGACCAAAGAGTTGGTCGTAGTGAATTCCAACCACCTAGTCATCAGGAACTTACCAAAAATGACGATCGTGTCCTGAAGACCATTCATGTTGAGGCCGATCACGGAGATGTGGATGAAGAACCTTTAGAAGAAATAGAGCCTCCCACGGATGAAGAGCACTATAAATGTCAGAATCACCTAGCCCAATTGAGTCTGCACCTTCATCTGCACAGCACATTCACGATTTGCACGGTGAAATTAACTGTCAAATTAATATAAACGATGAACAATATAAGTTTGCTGCAAATACTCATTGCAAATCCAAGGAGTTTAATGTGGATGATCATGTAGAGGACCTCACACCCTGTCCAGGGCCAACACCTTCACCTCCAAGCCCCACCCTAGATCAACATGACCCTGACCCGCATCTTGGCCTTCCCAATCCATTCCACAACCCATGGCAAGCACCTATCAAGCCCACTCAGCCTGTACCGTCCTTACCTTCCTTGCCACCCAAGAGAGATGAGATAAATATGTCACTTAGTTGTCTCAGTGTGAGCTACAGCGACTTGCTCCGGATTTACTAGAGATATTTAGGAGTCTTGTCTCATCAGAGGTGCATTCTACGCACACCCAGAGTTGATCGTGACGTCAGTGTCGGATTCCGAGTATAACATCGATGGCGGAGAGTCAATCCAGCATTCTTATTGTGGTCCGATGATGATTTGCTTTGTTGACACCTGAAGGCCTCACGTGCGTGTGATTACACATTGAAGACCCCACAATGGGAAGACGCGTGCATGGATAGATTTTTTTCTTTCCATTTGTTTAAATTCGAGGTCAAGTTCTTTCTCAAATGGGGAGATTGATGCGGAGCATTGGACCGATTAGAGCATTGGATTGATTTATTTATTTATTATTTATGTCTTGATGTATTTTTTTTTATTTATTATTTTGGGCATTTTCATGTAATGGGGATATTTTGGTCCCCTAGGGCAATGGGATCAATAGAAGAAACGAATTTTTGCTTTGCAAAAGCTGCTCTTGCGCATATGGAGTTTGGTGAGAAGCCACGGAACCCTTGGTAAGAAGCTAGGGACGGCGAGAAGCCATGGAGGTGAGAAATCTCCAAGAACAAGAAGGTGAGAAGCCTTCCTATAACCAGGTACTCTTCTCGATGTCTTGTATCTCTCTTATCTCTCTTTTTTTTTTTTCTTGTCTTCCTCTTCCCTATACCTGCCACGACTTGTCAACAGCCCTTGAGCCATTGCCGTCACCTTCCATAGCCAGATTCCCATTGTTGCTACCCCTTTACCCACATATAGTATTGTCGCCCCCTCCCTTGATCCCATCTGGTTGCCACCAGCCTCTAGATCTCATCCATGTTGCCCCTTGCTGCCCCCATCTGGACTTAATCCTCGCTGCCATCTGTTGTCCTAGATCTGTCCCAGAATCATTCCAGATTTGTCCCAAAGTCGTCCCAACCCGTTCCAGATCATCCAAAACTCGTCCCAAATCCTCGAAAGCACATCCCAAATCCGTCCGTTTCACTTCCTGCTACCACTGCCCTTCCTTAATTTGGTTTGGTAAATTTATATAATTATTTACATTAGGTTGGAAAGACTTGTGTGATTATTTATGTCAAATTTATGTTATTCAATTGCCATTATTATTTGACTGGTTGATTTCAGCCCATTTTAGACTTAGAGTGCATTATTTTCATCCATTTTAATATTTTCATAACCACATTAGGCATTTAGGGTTACCTTATCCCCTGTCCTGCATCAAAATGTTTTAACCACTTGTAACTCAAAAATAGGAAAGGTATATTGAACAATACAACTGCTTTATGTGCACCTTGCAGATACAACAAAGAAGATAATGATCACCTATTTAGTGGTTGTCCATTTTCACTGGAATTATGGTACTGCTAATATGATGGATTGTTGGATTTTCGATGGATTGATCAAATGCAAAATTGAATGTTGCTATCAAGGGAAATGGGAAGATGGCAGGGTTTTTGTATCAGCCATTATTTTGTGGTCTATTTGGAAAGAGAAAAATGCTAGGATTTTTTAATTGAAGGCTTGGTCATGGAGGAAGTTTTTGATGAAAGTAGGAAGTCGCCAATTAGATGGATAATGGCATGAAAGGCATACCAAAGTTTCATTTTTGAGGATTTAATATGAGAATAGGTAGCATAGGTGGAGGGTTGGTCATACAAAAGGTTATGTAACGATGGAGCCTCAGGAGGGGTATTACAAATTTAATGCAGATGGGGAGGATAGGGGAGAACTGCAACCTTGTCAACAGCTGACCAATGAGAATTGTCCAACTGCACTTGTCCAACTGCACTTCAGGTTCTCATCACAAATAAGGCAAGAATGTGTACTAATTATCAGATCTATAAAAACCTTTTGCTAATAATTCAATGAAGCATTATGGACTCAAGACTGATTAACGTGAAGGATTTTTTCCTCAATATATACATATAATTCTATGCTGTAATTAATAAGAAGTGTTTCCGTTAATTCTTCCAAAAACAGGTGACCTAAACCTCCAACCTTGTCAAAATTGCACCAATAAGAAGTGACCAACTGTACTGCAGGTTCTCATAATAAATAAGGCAAGAATGTGTAGTACTTATCGGATCTACGCAAACCGTTTGCTAATAATCCAATGAAGCATTATGGACTCAACACTGATGAACATGAATAATTTTTTCCTCAACCTACACCTATTTTGGACATACCTAATGAAGTTTATCATCTTGTTTAAAAAAAACGTGACTTGAACTTGCAACCTTTATGGATGCATTAATGGACACTTGTCGAAGCAATATTCAGTGATTTATCCATATTTCAGTATCAATTGTCATTTTGGAGGGGTGACGAGCCAAACCCTAAAGGACATATACTGCAAGCTTCAAATTTGATATTGCAATATCTGGCAAGAGGAAAAACACATTATCATCAGAATTCTCATTATTATCCTGTAATTAATTCATTTACTTAGGGTTATCTTTCTAAGTTCTACTCTTCAAAATCACATCCACTATATCCTTTCTTATAGCATTTATCCAAGTTTTTTATGCGCCCTCGACATGGTAACTTTACTTAACACTTTTGACTCTTTGTAATAGGGTTTTTTTCTTGTCACTGGTATATGTGGTTTTTTCTTTTTTGCAAATATCTGTCATTTATATATGTGTCCAGACCATTTTAAGCAGAACTCTTATCTTTTCTTTTATTGGGCAATCTTTGGATTCTTCTAGGGCAATCCTTCTAATTCTATCATTTATTATTAACACATTTGGATTCAATAGTAGAAATTATTCTCTCTTGTGTGTGTCAATGATGGCTCTTGAAGCATTCTCTCCAACCATCTTGGCTTTATCCTTTCTGTGGAAGTGCCAAGCCCCACCTAGTGTTACTTCTTTTTTTCCTTTTTTTTCCTCTGTGTTGGACTGCAATACTTGATAGAGTCTTCACTATTTATCATCACAAGAGCAAGGAGCAAATTCTCACCAGCATCTACTCATTGCATCTCTAAGACAACAAATAAGAGGTCTTGCTTATTTTTTTACCTCTCCATAAGTTGGTCATTTATGACATTCAGTCCTTTAGTTTTTTGGATTAGGAGGGGTAATGTCACACACTCCCTGGTGGATTTGTTTTCAGCTTGGTCCCTCCCTTGGAGACCTGCCTAATGCAAAATAGTTTGAAGGCGCTTGCCTCCACATTGAACAAGAACTTCTAATAAATCAGTAAAATCAATGGACAAGGTGGTTGGCTCAATCAAATTCAGAGTAGCACCACGGATCATTGTTTTGGGGAGTTTTCTTCAATCTGTTGTAATTGGAAGTCATCAATTAGTCTAATTTCTACCCTGCTTGATCGCTATCACGGGTTTCCTAGAATTTTCTCCCTTCTAATCAATTTGCTTTGTAACCCCTAGGTGATCCTTTGAGATATTGTACCTAAACTATTGTTGTATTGTTTCTTTTTTGCATTAAAAGTAAGCATTTCAAACAAAAAAAAAAATTATTACTCCACATGTCCATCTAAACGTAGGCATCTTCATCACCATTACTTTTTTTTTGTTGCCCAACATTTAACTCTATGTAGGTTGTAGATCTAATCTAGCTTCCATCTTGTGGAACACCCTTCAATCAATGTGGCACTTGCCTAATACATATCAGTCCACTTACCTAAACTTAGCCAGCCTTGTGCCCACTTACTAGCTATATCCCAAATAATATGGACAGTGTTCTATTGTATATGATACCATCATAGCAGTATTGACCAAGTCATAATACTTTTTGGCTGATAATATTTTGGATAAGAGCAGCTCCAGGGAGAATGATCTCAAGGAAAATAGATAAGGAGAATGGCCAAAAAAGTAATCTGTGGAGCATATGATTAGATGGAATATGCAAAGGAACATATGGATAGGGTGTGCACATAGTTTCATCCTACCTCACCTATTGGGCCATGAAAATCAAGGGCATATGGTCCTGGAATTTTTGACAACCAAGGTCACAATGGCTAAGATGATCAAATAAGAATGAGATTCATTTATTTCTCTACATATCTCATCCCATCATATGGCCATCTAATTACTTTTTAGGACCACTCTCCATAGAATTTTCCTTTAGATAATGCTTCTAATCATTCAATTAGCTACTACTGGTTCCACAATGAATTATTGTAGTGCAACATATTTTTTATTTCTAATATCCTATTCCTATTTCCACAACAACAGATGGCCAGTTTCTTCTTCTTTTTGAAATGGGCAGTTTCTTCTTTTTCCTTATGCACACGAACCCAAGGGGGGGTAACATGTCTCGACTCACAACCGTAAGTACTTGCCAATTGTGCTAGAGTATCTTCACATCTTGGTGGGAAACTCTCACTAAGCAAATACGCTCTGTCAAGAGATTGTAGAAAATTCAAATGTGATGGATGCTCTTGGGAGTTATTCAAATTAATGAAAATAACAAGTTCTTATTAGAACAGTGTTGTGAAAATCAAATTATATCGTAAAATTGTTATACATCTTGAACAGCAAATCGTCTATCGCAAACCGTTGAATCGTAAGATTTATAAGTGTTTTCCCTTAAAAATATTTAATATATGAAACACTAAAAATGCAATACCAAAACAAATGATCTCAAAAAGTCCATACTTTAAGGTGTTCCAGCTGCCAAAAAAGACAACAATAATTTTCCTGTAAAAGTGGGGTCAATACCAAAGTTTGAAACTATTTTTTATCACAAACTCTGGGATTGAGATATGATACGAAGTGAAACTTTATTTTGAATGAACATATAAAGTAGAACTTTTGATAGCATAAATTATAGTTCACTCTTTTATGTAGCAACCATACAATTTAATGGCCAAAAAGGATAACATTTTAACATAAAACACGTTGGAAGTACCTTTTTGTGGAACTTATTGAGGTTTTTTCAAAAACTACAGCAAAGAGAGGAATCAGTTCTCCATATTTTACCTTCACCATATCGGTTCCCAGCAGATGTGTCACCTTTCCAGACCAGAAGCAATCCTCACACCACCAATCAACCAAATCTCCCACCTTCCAACCATCAACTACTGCTATCACTCCAGGTATCTCATGAAGATCAGGCATTTGACTCTCACTGTACACTGTAGGAAATTTAGGGCGCAGCATCAGGTGTGATTTCCTCCCATTCTGCAGCAAATTCTCCTCTGTATTCTTTTGATATGAATGTGTCCATGTGAGTTCTACAAATGCCAAGATAAAAGAAATAAATGAATAAAGAAAATTTTAACTAAGCATAAAAGGTTAAAATCTTTAAACTGAAGAGCAGGAAATGATAAATGTAACACTTCTACAAGAACAAAAGAAACACCTCAATACTTCTTATGATTTAGTAACAGAAGAGAAACGAGTACATTCTCCTCACAAAATCGTCTTGCCTGATGCTGACAAACAGAACAATTTTAAAATTTAATCAACTATGATCAAAATATGGATAAAGTGAATTTGTTTACACTTTATGCGATCGACTAAGAACGGTAGAAGGAATTGAGCACTGTGAGGGGAGAATGGCACTGCATGCCTCTTTCTCAATGTTTCCATCCCTTCTCCCAAGGATGTGTTGAGGTCAGACGTAATGACCATGCTTTGCTAGGCAAAAAATATTGTAGCTTGCTTTATTCTAGAGAATAGGACATTAGAAAGAAACAAGGGAATCGCTTATTGTGCACTTTCACATGGAAATGGAGACTAGAGAATATTGTAGATGGTGAACGGAAGGATTTTAAGGGGACAGTAGGTAAACTATTATTTGCTAAGTACAGGTCAAATCAAAGGCTTCAGATGAAGCAAGGGATGAACTGCCAAATTCAAAGGCCTTGGAGAGTAGCTGGGGTTTGGGGCGTGAGGAGTAATGACAAACTCCAACTTGCCATGTGAAATCAGAAGTGAGTGCAGTTGCTAGTGAAAGAGAAGAAAATACCTAGTTGCCAAATGGGTCTTGACTCACACATGCAGCAGTAGGCAAACAAGTCATGCCATCACTGGGTAACTTAAAACATTTACGCCTCAGTGGTTACATCTCTGACCTCTTCTTTTAGATGGTTACATGACTTAAACCCACAAACTTAATGGTAGCAACACTAAGCACTTACTAACTGTTCTACCAACTCTTCCCCAGTTTCAAATTGTCAAACCTACTTATCCCTGAGAAGAATGTGAAATTCACACCCTTTTCATCTTCAGTTACACTTTTGAACTTGCATGATCCAATATTACATATTGAACTTCCATCAATATTTAACCAAAATACTCTCGCGAGTGTATACGTAACTCCCCCACCAATGGTTAAGTTTTAACTAATGTCTTGCAACCAAAGTGTTGTTAAACTCCTCATCAGACACCCGCCACTGAATCAAAAAGGACTAATTCCAACCATGACAAAAGTCCAAGATCAGCTCAGAATTGTAGCATTCACTACAGGTCCACTCTGTTATCACTCCCATCAAGACAAATACCCATATCATCAATCAATTTTAAGATGGATTCAATTGCATGATCTCATAATAAGATTTCTCTTAAAAGCTAAATCCCAAAGGCATTTGCTCCCTAACACCTCCACACACTCTTTGATAAGAGCATCTTGTTGAGATGAGATGGAATACAACTTAGAAAAGGACATTAAGATCACAATTTCCAAATGCTCAACCTTTAAAAACCTAATCCTATACTCGCCCCCACCAAATATCTTGAACACTTTCATATTAGTTACACCTAGTTTATCTTGTAGGATTTCTACTTTTGAGTTACTATCTGCAGTTCCGCACCCACTTGGAATTTTAAGGAACATGTGAGATCCAGATTTTTTAAGGACAAAAACTCTTCTAACTGACTTCAAAACCAGATGCAGGTTCAACACTGAAATCCATTCAAATTACTTGCCTGAAGCCCAATGGATCCAATCCTTACAGCCATGTGCACCACATGGATGCTTTCCCTTGGAACATCTTTTTATTCCTTTCTTTCTGAATACCCACGAATAGCCAAATGGCACCAATTTTTCATAGGACTTGGTCTCACCTATTGTAAGGTATGTGTGAGATCTAGATATTGTTCAAAGATAATGACTCCCCATAACTAAATTCCCATCCATATGCAGGTTCACGACTGGAATTCCTTAATCCCTTGGCTGACTCTCAATGGATCCCAAAGCATTGAACCTTGCAGCCATTGGCACCATATGGATGCTTCCCTTAGGAATACTTTTTTTTATTCCTTTCATTCTAAATACCCCATGAAAAAGCAAGTGGCACCAATTTTTCCTAAGACTTTGGCATCCCTATTGAAAGGACATCTTGCTCCACCTTCATGACAGTAACAGGTAGATCTTGGACCAAAGCTAAGGATCTGTTCATTCTGGTTTTTCCTATACCTTTTTGAAATGGTAACATGACTAAAAGAATTCAGAAAAAAAATGACACTAAAATGTAGTCTTTATGGTTGTGACAGTGAGCACAATTAAGAATTTTTGGGCTACAAAAATTCATTTTCTCTCTCTCAAAAAATTCAGAAAAAAATGACACAAAAATGTAGTCTTTATGGTTGTGACAGTGAGCATAATGAAGAATTTTTGGGCTACAAAATCATTCTCATCTGCCTTAACAATCAACTTTCATGTCAGCCAATCGTCACAAATGGTCAATTTCACACACCATTTGAGTCTTCTTGTCGTACGAGAGATCTGCACAACAATTGTCCTCCCCATTGCCTCAATCACAGGTGCGGAAGTTTTTCTTCTTTTTTTCAGAAATCAGTTTCTCTCACCCTTTCTCCATCTCTTTACCTCCTACCTTTCTCCTTTCCTCTCTTCTCCCCATTGCTCCTTGCCCATTTTCCCTTCTTCTTTTCCTCCTCCCCCTTTCTTCCCTATATTTTGAGATCCTTCTTCTCTTTCTCTCGTTTTCTTTTATTTTTATTTTTCTCTTTCTTTTCCCCCCTCTTTCTTCCGCTGCAACTACCATTGCTGCTGCGACCTTCTTTTCTATTATTTTTTATTTTTATGTATTTATTATTATATTTCTTCTTTGAAAACACTTTTTAATTATAGAAATTCTCTTGCCACCTTTAAGGTCTAGAGTTTTTTTATGGGTTTTATTTGTAAAATAAAAAGAGAGCCTTTTTTCCTTTCTTTTCTTTAAACCCTTTTATCCTATTCTTCCTTTCCCATTTCTTTGATATTACTGTCTTATTGTATTATTCTTTTTTCTTTTGATATTCTATTGTTTCAGTATTTTTTAGCTTGTTATTTATTTCTTGTTTCTTTTTAAAAAGGAATTTATTCTTATTTTTTTTGCATCGTTATTTTTTTTTATCTAGTTTGTGCTAGTTTTACTACCACTACTACTGGGATTATTATCATTATTGTTGTTGTTTTGCCCATCTAGGTTTGTGCTTTTTTCAGTTCAATATTAATTATTTCTTTTTCTTTAATGTCTCTCTCTCTCTCCTGCTATTGATTTATATTTATTTGTTCTTATTTTTTTATGTCATTTTATTTGATTTTAGTAATATTGGTAGCACTGTAATGACCCTGTCCAGATTAACAGGATAATAGCAACGGGCAGAGCTAGACTAGAGAATAAGGGATTGTATGCTTGTGTGTTAGTTTATTTGTTTGAAATTGTTCTGAAAACACACAAGACTTAGAATATTCTTGAATTTAAATAGCTTCCCCACTTCACACACCTCCTCCTCAATTACACTACACAATTGTGAATTTTATTTATATTCCAAAATTCAATTGGAGAGAGAAATTAATTAAGAGTTCAATTTTGAGAAAATTATAAGGATGATTTTAAATTCTCCTGATTTTGAAAAAGGCACCATTTTGATTTTTATTGTTTTGGACAATTATTTCAAAAAGAGAAGGAAAATGTGAATTTGAAATTTATTTAAACAATTTAGACATAAAACAAGTGGTTTTAGTGTTTGAAATTAAATTTGTGATTTTATCAACCTTAGACAAATTTTATTGGAAACCATTCTTATTTTTATTTTCCAATTCAAGTTTTAAAAATTGGTTTGAAATTTATGGTTTATGAAAAGACTATGTTACCTATGTTTTAAAATGATTTCAAGAAATAAATTGAAAACCCAAGTTTTGTAAATGCATAGTCAAAATTGTTTTCCTAAAATCATGTCACACGTTTTTGGTTAAATATGTTAAGAGATTTTTGAAAATTGGACTTTATTCTTGGAATTTAATAAAATCAATTTTTTTTGTAAAATTAGTAAATCTTGGGGTACACGATTTTTATTCTTGGATTGTTAACAATATTTTTAGAAAACTAAAAAACACAAAAACTGTGTAGCCTTGGGCATGTGATATGTAGATACAATCCAATCCTATCTGAAGTATTAATTTTTAGAAAGTCCTAAAATAACTACGAGATAAAGTTGGAAAACACCTAGAATCCCAACCTCCCTTGGACGAAATTCATTGTGCAACAAGTCCTTGGCCGACTCCTATCTTCTATTATTCTTCTCTCTAGTCTCCTTTCCTCTTTCCACAAAATTTGAGTCTCTCTTCTCCTCCTTGGTTTAGGTGATTTTCTTCCATAGGTATGTGGGTATTTTCTTTAAAAATCCCATTTAATTCTTTGATTTCTTTTCCTACTTCTCCTTCTTCTTTTTATTGTTATTCCATGGTAAGGATCGATCCTTCACGTTGTTGTAGACAATTCCAAAATTTCGGAGGCCATGATGTCCAATCAAATCATTGAAAAAGAAAAATCGAACATGGAGAAACCATGTTTCCATGGAAAACTATTGTCAAAATTTCCTCCATGGCCGAATCTTGGTGTTTATTGTGGAGTTTTCTACGTCTTCTTCTCTCTGTTAGGATTTTCGAACAAGGTTTTACTTTGAGTTCTTCTTGGATCTCCATCTCCTTCTTCCTTCAATTTTTTAAAAGAGGTATGTAACATTTCTCTCTTTTTCCTTGTTTCCTATGTGATGTTCGACCATAAGAGGATCGGACAGTGTTTACCTCTAAGACTTAGACCAAGACTTTGATTTGGTTAGATTTTAGGACTGTAATTAAGGTTTAGAAAGACTGATTTAATATCCCTAAGTTTGGATTAAATTTTTTTTATTTGAATGGAAAGTTGGAAAATTTCGGACTTCAGACTCAACATATATGGTTTTCTGCGCATTGTCGCGAGAAAATTCATATCTAGGCTGCCGAACTCCGTTCGGAACGAAATTTATTTATTCGAAAACTAGACAGAGAGATCTAGTTACAATAAAAAGTTCATAGCCATTTGATTTGAATTGATACCCTGAATCTGGTCTTCAAGACACCCAAAACGGATCTACAGTCTGATTTCCATTTTTACAGCAGTCCATGAATTAATTTTTATTTGGACTTGTAGACCTCTAAGTAATGTGAAATTTTTTATGTGGGTAGTTAACAAATAGACAGACCCCCAGTAAAAATTTCAGATTAATTGAATTTGATTTGATAGGTTAATAAAATCTCGTAATCCACATCTTGATCAGAGACTGCTGACTGTTGGGCAGAATATAAGGGCTGGATTAGAGCGGACTTATCTCAGTCCCTTGAGATCAAAACCATGCAAAATTTGAGCTAAACCTCAAGTAGACAAAGAGACCTAGCTGTGGTTAAAATTTGGGAATTGTTCGATCTATATAGATGGGTCAAAAGTCCTCTGCAATCAGAACAGACGTTTTAAACTGTAAAACTGTTTGGCAATTTGTAACAGTCTCAGTAAAACAGCGATATCTCGGGCTAGAAAACTCCATTCGGGACAAACTAGATATTTCTGGAATCCTCATTCAAAGACCCATCTACTGTAAAAATCTTAGAATTGTTTGATGTTCATACAGTTCCCAGAAAATTCTACAATATTACGAATTTTACATAGTTGGTTGAGAAATTTCTTAGACTTAAATTCTAGTTCTTGATCCTGCGTTTTGGACTGATTAGTGGATAACTAATAGACCAGAGACCTTAGACCAGTAATAGAGTGTTTGTAGTACCTTAGAAGCCTTAAGCCATATTTTGAGAATTTTGGTTTAACCCACTGGTCAGATTAAGGTAGTTTTGGACTTCAATGAAATTAATTAAACTAGGCTCTTATTTGGATTTGTTTCAAACATTACTTCAGCGAACTTTGGGTTTTGATCATTAAAGAACTCCAAGATTTATCACGTACACTTCACGCAATATTAGGTGAGGGGAGCAATACACTACATGCTTTAATTTATACATGATCTTTATTCTTGTTTGTGCAATGAAAAAGATTGCAATTTGTTATGTGTGAGTAGAATGTAATCATTGGACCTGAAAGATAGACTGAATGATTGGTAGAATGATGGTTATAATCCGGTGAAAAACTCACAATAGTGTAAGACGTATTTGGGCTAAATTGTTCTATTAGCCGTGAGGAGACTCAATCCGCACAGATTTATAGAAATTAACCATTTGTTGGAAGGTCTAGTGTTTAGATTCAATCAATTTTGGTCAAAACGACCTGTCGTTTGTGTGGTTTGCAGTGTTGAATGGACTTGAACAATATGATATGTTCTTTGGAATTTTTTAATTGGTTTGGCATGTAGAAAATAATAAACTGTATATTATTTTGAATACCTATGCTAGTACATGTATTTATATCATCTAACCAACCCTAGGTATCTCAATCAAACCCTAACTCTAAAATAATGTTAAACCAGATATATCTCTTATTAGAGATAAACACAAGCTAAGAATCCTAACTACATAATAATTCTACTATATATTAAAACCTAAATATATTCCAACACGCCCCCGCAAGCTGAAGCGTGAATAAACGCGAAGCTTGGAACGTGAATAAATGGCAGGTGAACTGCAAAAGTGGCACACCGACTAGCCACGCAGATTTGTTGGCAGCAAACTGATTGGCTGCAAAAATTTGTAGAAGAGGCAGCACACTGACTGCCTGCAAAATGACAGACGGCAAACATAGATGGCGACCTAAAACAGAGAAAGAGGCACGTAAGGCAGTAGTGGCCATAAGACAGTTGTCCAGCAAAAAACAACAATTGCAATATGCAATAAATACAGGCGATGAATGGCCTGAAAAACAAGGGCATAATAAATGCCAAAAAAGGATGAAGTCATCACATCGATCAATCAGTAAGATCAGAAAGGCCAGCAAATAGAGGGGACGAATCAGAGTCCTCCAAATAATAAAGTGGATGAATTCCACAACAAATGAACAGGTGTCCAACAACAGGCTGTCTCATATTAGAGAAACGGCAAAACAAGGCATGCTCGAACAGCAACAACCAAATTAGTGATCTGGCGGGTCACCCAAAACAGTACTCCCATGGGAGTACCAACAAATGTGGTCCTACAGACCACCACAACGGAGGCAGCAACAGCGATGAACATAGGTTGCGGCGGCGGAACAATGATGCTGGGAGACAACAGCACTCAAGTATTCAGCAAAGGCAGCGGTATGACAACAAGTTTCAGCATGAAACACTGACATCAAACTGCATCAACATAGGCCTCCCACAAGGACTTCTCTTCTTCGGCTCTTCCCCTTTCTTCTTGGCACAGATCTCGCAGATCGTGGCGAGAAGAAACAACAAAACACGAGGTCTGAATCGTGATTGGTGGACGAAAGCAACGTGCAACAACAATTCCACTAGGATTTGAGTGTAGTTCCAATTTTAAAGACACCCATAACTTGCTCCTTGGACACCAGACCAATGATCCAATGATTCAACCCAATTTGAATTGTCATTTCCCATCCATTGGGCTCCAGTAATTGTTGAACTTCCTTCAGAATCTCTCTGTTCGAAGTTAGTCGAGGCAATGTTGATCAATAAAGCAAGTGAAGAATCCATAGAAACTGATCTCTGAAAAGGCTGCATATCATCATCCATTATGTCAACTACACACTCCCTGGATAGATTATTAGAGCCTCTAGCCGACCCTAGGGCTATCTCAATCAAACTCTAACTCTAAACTAATCTTAACAAAATATCTCTCTTATTAGAGATAAACACAAGCTAAGAATCCTAATTACATAATAATTCTACTATATATTAAAACCTAAATATATTCCAACATGGCATGCTATGGACCATTGGTAGTTTGATTGCATTATTTTAAGTATTATCTTGCAATTATGCTATGTGGACTTTGTTGGGAATTTGATTTATAAGCATGCTATGGTGATAAAGAAGTTGATTATTATCCTATGGGATGTGCATAGATGTTGGATAATATGCTTAGAATAAATCTTGGAATTTTATGAGCATGTTATGGAAATTGTGATATGTTGAGAAGGCATGATGGCATAGTGATAGAGATCAATGCATGATAGGCATGGCATTGCCATGGCATTCTCATATTCATGGGTTTGGGTATGGAAATGTGTATTCCATGATTTTGTCATGATGACCACTTGGTGCATCAAGTGGAAAGTTGTATATTGCTCCCTTAGGTGGGATGGCCACTGCAGTGGTAGTTGTGTATTCAGTGACAAAATCATGATAGCTATTGCTTAGTGAAAGGTTGTGTATTCCTCGCTTTGGTGGGATGGCCACTGTGATGGTAGTTGTGTATTCCTCGATTCATCGGGATGGCCACCAAGTAATAGTAGATGTGGTAGTGGAGATAGTTTGCATTGAGCATTTTGCATTGGCATTGAACATGAAGCATGGTGATTAAGTAATGTTGAATTTATTATGCTTTATTTATTTCAGAAAGAAGCTGTGTGTTGGACAATAAATGCATCATGTATATATGTATGTGCTATTGTTTTCTTCACTGGGCTTGGAACTCATACCCTTTACATTGCAGGGAACCCAATGGATTTAGGCACTGATGAAAATCAAGAACACAACTACAGAGCCAAGAGCAACTTAGAAGCATTTTAGATTTATTTGTTCAAGTAGATTTTTGCGCACTTTGATTTTTCATTTATGGTTTGGTTTTGTGGTTTGAAACTCATTAAGAGTTAAGTATTTTTATTGGATTGGTGACACTTGACAATAAGTCCAAGCCATTGAGAAATTTGAGAACACTAGTTCATATTATTTTTTTCATGGTTTGGGCATGTGAGCAAATTTGTAAGATTACACTTATTCATGTGTTAGAATTTGAATTTACAAGTTGTGGAATAATAATTTCCGGACTATATAATTTATTTGATCCTAGAGGGCATGAAGAATTCGTTGCTTTTGTAAATGTTTGTTATTTATTTGAGAAAAAATTTCTACCCACGAATTTGCGATATAAGACCCGTTTAGGTGAACAGTAGATATTGGATTTCAATAGCAAATCACGCTCCATTTAAGTGTTGGAAGGACGGGTGTGACAAACATTGTTGCTAAAATCTTACGATACACGATTCCTATCTTTTGATTCATACGATATGATAAGAGGAACGATTCTATTTATTAACAAATCTTACGATTCATAATAACAAAATTATGCGGTTATTAGGGATGTGAAAGCATGAAACATTTTGTTTTGATAGTTTTCAAGGCTTAAGTTGTTGGACATTTAAGTCATTTCAAATTTTTTGGAGCTTTTTACTTCATTATTGACTTTTCACAGTATACTTGGATTACATACTAGTCTTATACTTTTTGAAGTTGGATTATTGAAATTTGAGCTCGAAAGAACTAATTATATAATATTCACTTAATACTAAAAGAAAGTTGGAGAATTGCTCAGACTATTACCCTTTAGATATATTTTCCATAATTTCATCTATTAAATATTTTAGACATAAAACACTTGTGAATCTTACGATTATGTGGTTTACGATACAAGATTTGCGGTTCAAGATGTATAGAAATTTTACGATACCATTCGATTTTCACAACACTGATTGGTAGTTTATCTCTATTTGTAGTATTTTGCTAGCTTATATATATAGTTTTTCTTCTTCTTTTTTCACCTATCTGCCGAATCAATTTTTTTATTTCTTCCTTCCTTTCACCCTCTTTACTTGATACTTGAACACTTCACAACTCTAAATGTTTGTAGATAGGGCTAAAGTACCCTCAACATTACAACTAGCGTCCTGGAACCTAACAAAGAAGAATGTTTAGAGTTAGTAAATGTTATGAAAAGAGAAATCATAGGCATAGCTTGTTGTAAGAGACCAGGTGCAAGGGTAGCAAAGCTAGAGATTTAGGGGAGGAGTTCAAGCTATTCTACATAGGGGAGTGTAATTCTAGAAACAGGGTGGGTATAGTGGTTAGTGGCATATTAAAGAGAAGATCGTCAAAGTTTTATGAACAACCGATAGAATCACCATGACAAAGTGCTTTTGGACCTCGAAATCCTAAATATTATTAGTGCATATGCACCTTAATACAAGTTAGAAGAAACTGTGAGGGATGACTTTTAGCGATTTATGGATGATTCAATGCGAAGTATACCCTTGAATAAGAGAATTATAATTGGGGTGACCTAAATGGACATGTAGGAAGCACCAATGATGAGTATAGAACCAGATGTGGGGGACATGGATTCTGAGAAAGAAATGAGATGGGGGAATCAATTCTCGATTTTGTGGTAGCCTATGATTTAGTCATATTACATTTAGGAGTGAGCAGTCTAGGTCTCGGATAGACTTAAATCTACTTAGACAGAGAGAAATGAGCCAATGTAAGGATTGCAGTCATCTCTGGTAAAAGGCTCACAACACAACATAGATTTCTACTTTTGGACTTGCCTAAAAAGAATACATCACAAAAAATAGCAACAAACGAGCCTCCTAAATTAGATGGTGCAATTTGAGAGTAGAAAAAGAAATAATGAAAGACAAGGTGCTTAGTAATGGAGAGTGGAATGATGATTCAAATCCTAATGGTATGTGGGGTGGGATGTCGGAGACTCATTAAAGATATAACCAAAGAGGTTTTGGGTGAAACTAATGGAATTAGAATAGTCTTGTAGACACACGGTGGTGGAACACTGAGGTAAAAAAAGTTATACAAGAGAAGAAAATTCAATTTAAGATTATGGCAGAAATCAAGGAATATGGTCGATTGGGAAAATTACAAGTTAGCATGCAAAATCGCTAATAAAGCTATAAGTAAAGTCAAATATGAAGCCTTTGATGATTTGTATGCCAAATTGGAAACAAAGGAAGGAGGAAAATAATTTATAAACTCGCTGAGGTGAGGGACCGGAGAAGTAGAGATCTTAACCATGTGAGATGCATGAAGGACGATAACCATAGGGTTTTAGTGAAAGACAAAGAAATTATAAAAAGGTGGAAAACCTACTTTAAAGACTTACTGAACACTCAATTGGAAGATAGAGATAATATGGAAGGAGAGGCAAATGAGGGGATGATAAACAAAATAACAAAAACTAAAGTCAATCAAGCCATGAAAAAGATGAAGAAAAATAGAGTGTTAGGACTATATGGCATCCCAATAAAAATTTGATCTATTTTAGAGAAAAGCGGATTGTGTTGGTTGGCCCGATTATTATTTTTTTGAAAGGTATGGTTGACCCGATTATTCAATAAGATTTTAGCCTCAAAAAGGATGCTTGATGAATGGTGTAAGAGCATAGTAGTCCATTTCATAAAAACAACGGAGATATTTAAAGCTCTGCCAACTACAAAGCAATCAAGCTCATGAATCACAAAATGAACTTTGGGACAAGATAACAAAGTGCCGCCTAAGACAAGAACTGAATATATCTGAAAATCAATTTGGGTTTATGACAGGTAGGTCAATAACATAAGCCATTTTCATTCTAAGACAACTTAGAGAGAAGTTTAGGGAGAAAAGGAAAAACCTTTATATGACTTTTATTAACCTAAAAAAGGTCTATGATAAAGTACCAAAGAAACTAGTTTGGAGAACCTTGAGAAATAAACAATTCTCCAATGACTATGGTTGAATTTATTCAAGACATCTGTGAGGGTGCAACCACTATCGTTAAAATCATTTGTGGTGAGGCAACAGAGTTTCCTCTTGGAGTAGGATTCCATCAATCCATAAAACGGAGAGATTTGAACGAAGCAAAACTTATCAGTATTAGGAAAGCACTGACCATTTGGTCAACAATAGGGAGGGGCAAACTAATCATTAAAGGGGACTTTACAAATGCAATGAAGTGGACGGCAAGGTTAAAAAGACCCCCTTGGAAATTGATCACAATAGGAAGAGAAATTAGAGAGTTATATTCAGGAAGGGAGAATTCTTTCACGGCGGTCAGGAGATATGCAAACGGAGTTGCTGACTTCGCCAAAAAGGGGATCGATTCTAGTACCACTAGCATGTTTTATCTATGAGATATTTTGCACTTTGTTCTTTGTATTTTGCTCTTTTCTTTTTGGCTATCTTGGAGTTTACATCACTTAGACCCACTGACTCCATCCTTTGTATCTTTTTATTATTAATATAATCTTTCTATTGTTTACCGCTCAAAAAAAAAAGGTATCCGGTTTAAACCCATATATGTTTGCGCTAATCATAAACATCTTAAATCCAAGAAGAAGTGACATGGTACATGTTTTTTATAGATGATATAGTATTAATTAGTGAGATGAAACAACATCTCAATGTGACGCTTGATTTGTTGAGGAGATAAGAGCAGGGTGAGCAAAACGTAGACAAGCTAGTGAAATCTTATATGATAAAAGAGTCCTCTTGCACCTAAAATGATGATTTTATAGAACAGTATTTAGACATGCAATACTATAGGGAGTAAAGTGTTTTAAGCAATAAAAAAAGACAAATAAACAAAGTTAAGACAACGAAGATGCACATACTACATTGGATGAGTGGCTTAACCTTAAACAATAAAGTTAGAAAGAAACACATTAGCAACAATTTAAAGATAACTCCAATAGATGACAAATTGAGAAAAACTTATTTGAGATGGTTTGATCATATTAATAGAAGACAGAAGACAGCCCCAATAAGTAGATTTCGAGAGGCTACATATCGAAGACACTAAGAAGAGAGAGCGACCTTTAAAACATGGGGAGAAGGGATAAAAAGGACATCTTAGATTGTAGAGTGGCTGAAGGTATGGTTTATGATAAGGTCAATTGAAGAAGGACTCATAAAGCCAACTCCAGATAGATGGAATATTGGATACTAATGATGATGATAAGCACATTTAGGTTGTGCTACAAGCTATTGTCATAAAGATATACTAGTTCTCAGGGGATTTTCTACTTAAGAAGAGAATGAGGGATTTCCAAATAGCAACTAAAAATATATTAATACCCAAACTGAGGAGAATGAGCTACGCGACAGAAGCAAGAACACCCCCCCGGCCCCATAGCACTAAGATCACTCCACAATAATACAATAGGCTCAATCAAAATTAAGTGAACATTCAAGCCCGTCCATATATAAGTATCTATGGGGCAGCCCCTAATTGCTTGAGGGTGACTGCCTAAGAGGTAGCATTGCGTTTCACACAGAGGGCCATCAGTGGCAGGGCGTTTAACTCATAAAAGAACCACGGATAAAGGAGTATTTAATTTTGTGTTCCATGCTACTTGTTTAAGGCCTTTTCTTTCTTCCCTTTTGCTTCTCAGGTGAATTTTTCATCCCATCCCACTGTATTCTCTTTTGTTCTAATAGAATTTCTATCTCGCCTTTTGTGTCTAAATATAGTGAAATTAGTTAGTACTTACTCTCATCTGGAAAGTCAAAAAACTCCAGCAGATATATAAGCTGCCTTCTTCCCACCTTTGTCTTCTTTATCTGGTAAAAATTACAAAAAGCATTGCATTAGGACAACAAACAAGAAATTTCAAAGACCATGAATATAACTCCACATTTAACAGATGGTATCATACAATGTACATGCAAAATGGATACACAGTTTGACCTATGCATTTGTAGCAGTGCGCCATCTTTGTAGTGATCAGATGGTTCATTCAAGGGACCCTGAACAAGGCAATTGACCATGGCATTGTTCTCTTAATTATCCTGTATAAATTCTACAGATGTCCGACGGGAGAGCTCTGCTCTTTGTTGCAACAACCAATCCAAGTAGGGCCCACCTGGCAAAGAAAAGGATGCTGAATGTGGTGGGCCATGCTTGTATTTCTTCTCATTAAACACATAAGTGCAATTCCAAAAGCTTGTTAGAAAAAGAAAAGATCCTGAATAACATTTTCTCGAGAGGATACCAGAGGAAATTTTTCATTACTGAAAAATGAGAAAGAAGTACAAAATACTCAGAATGAAAAATATACTGAAAATCGATTACAAAAATTATAAAGGGCCAAGAAAAAGTTAAGATCTTTCCAACGACCTCAGCCACGAAACCAATGGAAAAGTTTGGGGGCTTCTGTTGGGTGGGGAGAAATTAGCAAGAAAAAATTAACTTAGATAAAGATAGAGAGGGTTTCATTTGGTGGAGAAGAATATCAATCAATATGAAAATTTAGTGTGGGAAAAAAATCAAAGGAAAATAGACGAGAGTGAGAGAGGGGGGGGGAGAAGGGAAAGAGAGGAGGGTTTCATCATACAGGAAGAAACATCAGTGGAGGAGTAAAATTGGCGAGGAAAAAATCAGAAAAGAAAAGGAACGTTCATATCAAGGGAAAGAAAATCATATAGAAAGAGAGTAGGACCAAAAACAAAAAAGAATTTGTCTAGTTGGGGAGAAAAAAATATGTTGTGTGTGCATGTGTTTGTGTGTGAGAGAGAGAGAGAGAGAATGAAGTGTCAGGGCTTGCCTAGATCTGAGGGAAGAAATTTTTTGAAGAAGAAAAAAGAGGAGAAACAAAGAAAAAGAAGTGGAAGAAGCTTGTTGTTGCCTCGATCTAAGGATGGTTGCTGCCTAGATTTGAGGGAAGAAGCTTTTTTGAAGGAGGAAGAGGAGAAGAAGCAAAAGAAAAGAAGTGGAACAAGTTTGTTGTCGCCTTGAACTAAGGGTAACTGCTACCTAGATTTGAGGGAAGAAACTTTTAGAAGGAAGAGGAATAGAACACGCAGAAGAAAAATAAGTTGGAAAAGGTCGCTATTGCCTTGAGCTAAGGAAAAGCTTGTTGTTCCTTGAAGCTGAGAGAAGAACTAGAGAAAGGAAATAAGTTGGGAAAAGATAAACATTATTCCATTCATTGGATAACTTTCACCCTTTAACCTTGGCAAACCATTAACCCAACTCAACTAATATGCTCTAATCGGTGAATCTTTAGGCTGGGCTTCAAGATTTCAAGCTTGGGCGTATAAATATAAGCCCAAGCCCAACCTAAATTTTAATTGGCTTGAATGGAATGCCCAAGCCCAAGGCCAAACCAAAATTGAGCTAAGATTGATGCTCAAACCCTCCTTTTTTAAGTTACAAATATCAGGCCTTCAAGCTTTAAAACAAAATGGAGGAATAGATCCAAATATAACCAATGGGGCGAGAACAGGGTAGGTTAAATGTAGACAAGTTAGCAAAGTGTCATATGACTACTAAAAAAAAGGGGTGCCACAAAGATTTTATAAAACGACCATTAGGCCAACAATGCTTCATGAAATTGAGTTAGGAAATAAAGAAAAAACAAATGGACAAGGTAATGGTAACATAGTTGTGTATCTTAGATGAAGGAGTAGAGTAAAATTAAAATATACAATTAGGAAAGAAAACACTACAGAAAACATGAAAGTAGCTCCAATAAATTAAAAAATGAAAGAAAGTCATTTAAGGTGGTTTAGGCATGTTCCCTAGGAGATCAAAAACGATACTAATAACAAAAATTGAAAGGATGCAAGTAGAAGGAACAAGGAGAGAGACACCTTTAAGAATGACGACTAAAAGGGTAAGGATGTGAAGGATTGTAGTCGCGTAACAAAGGGTATGGTTTTATAAGATAGAATAGAAGAACTCCACAAAACTCCAACCCTATATAGATGGAATTAATAGCTTCAATAACAACACAATGATGAACTAGACCTAGTTAATGTGATCTTGCTTTAGGACGAGACTAAGCACAAAGGAGCTTAGACACAAGGCCAAAAGCAAGGCACACTTTTAACTAACATAAACTTTTTGCATTAGCATTTTTCTTGTTTGCGTTTTTTGTTCTTTTTCCATATATAGCACCAAGTACCCTCCTCGAACTTTCCCTTTTATTTAATAAAATTTCATTAGCATGTGCGCACAAAATAATAATAATAATAGTAGTAAGGTTTTACATAGATCTGTCTTCTCAAATGCTCAAAAAATTTATATCTAAAATGTAAGTATTACAGCTACCTTGCATCGGAACCATGCACCACGAAAGCCACTAATGAAAGACCTTGACTCAGCCAAATCACCAACTTTAAAGACAGGTGAGAATTTTTCTCCATGGGGATCCATCCAAAATATTAAACTGCAAATGAGTTGAATGCAAACATCCATCACAATGTTGCGTTGCCTAAAGCTTAAAATGTCTAGTTATGAAAGATAATAAAAAGGAGAAAAATATCAAATAAAAAAGTGAGCTACAGCAATTAATTGCAAATTGGTCCAAAATCTTTCAAATGAAATTAAGACCCTTTAACGGTAACATGGCTACAACCATTATTGTTGCAGAGTGAGCATATGTCAACTCTACCATTGGCCTTTGTCATCAAGAACCACTTTTAAGAGAAGGGGCATTTTTCAAAACAAAAAACAAACATACATTTATCATATGGAGCTTTTGTCTTAAAGAAGCTAACATGGGACAAACTACAACACACAGTAATGCAAAAAAGATACACATGGTAAAATGGATGTGTAAAATAACAAGCAATGCTAAAATTAAGGCATGCAAGA
Source organism: Chimonanthus praecox (assembly GCA_022113865.1). Lineage (NCBI taxonomy): Eukaryota > Viridiplantae > Streptophyta > Magnoliopsida > Laurales > Calycanthaceae > Chimonanthus > Chimonanthus praecox. Next base: position 35,054,951 of record CM039094.1, read on the forward strand.
GACTAGAAATGTTCCCCATACTATTTCACCCTCATCAGACGCCACTTTCCTATCTATCTGGGGTTAGCTTTTTGAGTCCTTTATTTCCATTTTATTCTATTAAGAACCATATCTTTTGTCACATTACAATCCATTCTATCCTTCTCTACCCCCCGATCTAAGACTTTAAAGGTCTACCGCATCTCCTAGTCCATACAACCTACAATCTATAAATTCTATGTATTCAATTTGTTACTGGTCATCTATGAAGGTGTCTTCCTCTCATTTTTTTTAATCTATTGCAACTATATCTAAGGTTCCTCTAATATAGTTATTTCTAATTCTATCTTTTATGTAATCCCACCCATCCACCTATGACTTTTCTACTTGTTTTTTCATTGCCGAACATTCAGCTCCATAAACCATTGCTAGTCTAATCATTATCTTATAGAATTGCCATTGCAATCTAACCAGTACTCTCTTATCACATAGAACCCTGTTAGACAAGCCAATGAATATGGAAGACAAGTGGTTCACAAACATCAAGCCAAAGCAATGAAGATCAAATGGCTCAATACACCAAGACCTAAAGATTGAAGATCATCTTTGTATCTTTAGAGTTAGGTCATGAGTGTTTAGGAACTTATTTGTAAAGTAACTCAATGTTGAACAACGTGGCTCAGATTGACCTTGAATGTCTCTAGGACCTCAAAAATCTCATAGAATATATTTTGGATAGGTCCTTAGAATTTTGGCTAATTCCCCATGACTGATTGAATACACCCTGTGGACTTATAGAGACCATTAAAATTGCAAAACCGAAATTCATTAGAGACCATTAAAATTAAAAAACCGAAATTCATTGAATTTTTGTGCAAACAGGCGGTTGCAAGTCTCTAATAAATTCAAGCGGCCGAAATTGTAAAACGAACGACCGAAAATGAAGAAACCGGCTGCAAAACGTGCACGTGCAGCACGAAAGACAGTTGCTCACAGGCACAATGCATCATCTTATGCTTCTCCTCCCTCTTCACCTCCCTAGTCACCTCAACCTACTGAGAGACGTTTTTTGAATGTGGATCCTGAGAGAGTAAATCAATTGTTTTAGAAAGGATTTTCAATTGAGCGTGGGTGCATTCTTGAAGACCTCCAACCCTTTCTTCACATTCATGACCTCCTTGCCCCAATTAATTGGGACAAGATTTTGTTGTGGGGAGATGATACCCTTCTCTAGTCAAAGGGATGTATGAGTCATCATTGATGCCTCTCTTGATTCGTGTTCTTTCACCATTAGATTTCAAAATGGTGAAGAATTATTGTCAATCTAGTCGAATCTCTTCAGTGATTAACGTTCTGACTTCCTCTAGTCCAAAATACATTGCAAATTCTATCTCTGAGTTTGAACGTGCTCAAATCACTGAATTCTTGTGTGGGAGGAATATTCAATGGAGCAAAGGTAATGTTGCTCTTCTATCTTCCGCTCTCCTTCCTCAGTTCAGGGTACTTCACCAAATTTTTGTATTCAATGTGTACACTTGGAAAGGGAACAAGGGTGATTCAACCGTTGGCATGGCAAATTTGTTGTATCATGAGGCCAATGGATTGAATATTTGCCTTTCATCCCTTAATTGATGGACCATCATTACTTATTGGATGGCCCCACCAGTCATTTTGCTGCCCCTTTTGGCTACCTTATGTCTGAATTAACCAAGGGTTTCAATGTCCTTCCTGCTCCAAATGAAAAACCAACATTTGTTTATCCTTTGGGACCAAGTACTTTGAAACGAGTGGCTTTAGATCCTACCCCACAGCAAGAAAAACATCCTCCACAAGCTGATCATGATGAACATGCACAGCTGAAGGAGCCCACTGGTGAAATATCTTCTCCATTGTCTTGTGTAATGAACACTTCAGTAATAAATTGGGATAGGTTTCTGATGAATCTAGGTGTTCATATGTGGTTGAATATTTTGGTGAATGATGAATGTCTCGTGTATGATCTCTCTCATGCGCTTAATAGTTATATCATTTTCTTTTTGGCCAATGTATCAATCATGTGCTTCGTAGTTAAATCTGTAGCAAAATCTCTTTGAGATTGCCATTGTTTCCCTTCTCTCGTCTCTTGAGCTTCACTGCTTAAACCTTTGTCAATTTATGACAAAAAAAGGGGAGTAATAAGAGTGTTTTATTGATGCTTGTCACTAACATCAAAGGGGGAGATCATTTTCCACGGGAATATGTCAGTCACTTGTTGCAAGTATACTATTTTTTACAGACATGTTCTAAGGGGGAGCCATCACAAGCAAATTTGAGTGTCTTGTCTAGAGTACTTGTAAAATGTTGTAATTGTATTATGTACAAGACTTGAAATGTTTGAGTCTGTAATTCGTTTTAGAGTATAGGTTTTGTCATGAAATTGACAAAGGAAGAGATTGTTAGAGCCACACTTAAATCTGTATCTCATGTATTGTCAATTCCGTGACCGTGTCCTGAACCTTGCCTCTGGAAGATCGAAGAAGTTATATCAAGTTTGAAGACCAGAGATAGTGAAAGTAGAAGGCCGGTTTTCAAGATTTGAACTCCAATTTATGCCAACCATTTCAGGTAAAATGGACCATAGATTGACCTAGAAGGCCCTTAAAATCATTGGATAGGATTGGAAATTAAAATTGGATTTTTTGGGGCAAAATAAGGTCAAACTGTTAAAGACCTGAAACAGCATGATCAGTTCACCGATGCTCAAGATCGAATGATCATCGGTTGACTGACCAAAGATTGGATCATTTTCCATAAGCTGATTTTCACAGTCAATTTCAGTTGTTTCTATTCGGTGATCCAGCAGTGTACATCAATTATCCAATGAAGCTCCAGTCCTCCGACATGTTTCATCGGCGATCCAAGAAGTAGTCATTATCTAGTCGTTGGGAAGCTTCGGAGATCCGAAGACTAACCGTTGGGACAAAGTCTGTAAATACCTAGCTCGTTTTTCAAAGCTTTTTATCTGATTGCAATTTTACAAAGTAACACCATTCATTCTAAGATTCTTAGAGCAATTTCCCGACCTAAATAAAACCAATTTTAGCTCTTCAAAAACATTCACATTCACATTCTAAGGTTTTAAAAGGCAAATTTTGAGCATTCAAAGCTCTCTTCTTGAATGTAAAAAAGGGAAATCTTCTTATTCCAAGGAAAAGATCAAATACATAGAAATACCATAGATCTATCATAACCCAATCTTGGTTGTGCATATTTTGGAACATTAGTATCATCAAGAAGCCAAGCAAGCAGATGATCATCGAGAAAGCTGCAAGTACGTTTCAAAGCTATAGAAGAGGCAAGTGTTTTTGTTTATTTTTCTCTCTATATTAATGTATGGAGGATTAGACCAGTGTGATTGAACCACCTTAAAATAATGTGTTGGTGGAGTAGACCTGTGTGATCGAAGCACCATTAACAAAAATTGTGTAATAGTTTTGGGATTGTTATCCCATTGATTAGTGAATTTCACATAACTTGAGTTTGGGTTGATCCGAGAGTGGACGTAGGTTCAAGAGGAACCAAACCACTAAAAAAAAAATTGTGTCCACCTTTCGTAGTTTGATTATTGATTGTATGAATTTCATTTGAATGCACATTTAATTAAATTGAATTGGCGATGGAAATCAATTCTGACTGTCAGGGACAGTGCCGATCGTTCATGCTATTGGTAATAGTCTTACTACCAAGTTCTGGCTTGACCCTGTCCAGGATTCATCCTTGCTGAGTATTACAGGAATCGTGCTATTTATGATCTTCGTATGAGAAGGGATTTTACTGTCAGCCGCTTCATCGACAACAGTTGTTGGGTCTTACCTACTCCTACCTCAGAGGTCCAAATGGAAATTTGGACGATCATCCAGAATGTATTCCTGGTTGTGACATTGATGATCAAGTCATTTGGATCCTTGATAAGTCTGGACACTTCAGCCTCTTGTCTGTTCTGGCCGGTAATCAATCTGTTTCTGGTATTTGGAATGACCTCACCTGGTTCAGAGAGAACATCAATAAACACTCTGTTTTCAGCTGGCTATACTTTAACAGAGGTCTCAAAACAAAAGGAGTTTCTACACCGGATGGGTCTGATTAATGATACAATCTGCCCTCTCTGTCATACTGATATTGAAACTAAGCTTCACCTACTCCATTACAGCTTTGTTTGGAACGTTTGGAGCGTCCTGCTAAACAAGTTTGTGCACACACCAGCTGGATAGGGCATCGGCCAGACTGCTATGGACCTCATCTCTTCATCTTCATCTTAGATAGTAAGCCTTCCTGTCAAGCTCTGTAATACCCCGACCCAGAAGGGGTCTATATTGTGAAGAAGAAAAAGTCTCACATTACTAGTTGCATTGGAAATTCCCTGGTATATAAGTGGTAGCATTCCTCCTTCTAACACAAGGCCTTTTGGGAGTAACATTGGGTTAGCTCGCCAATGAAAAGTCGTTCGGGCCCGTGTGTCGGCCCAAAGCGGACAATATTGTGCTTGCGGGATGGGTCGTTACAAATGGTATCAGAGAATAGTTCAACTCTCTGCCTGAGGGTGTGGGCTTGGTTGTTGTGTGTGCAAAGTCGGGGACGGCTCTGGCTTTAAAGGGGTAGGTTATAATACCCCAACCCAGAAGGGGTCTATACTGTGAAGGAGAAAAGGTCTCACATTGCTAGTTGCATTGGAAATTCTCTGGTATATAAGTGATAGCCTTCCTCCTCCTAGCACAAAGAGGACAATATTGTGCTAGCGAGACAGGTCGTTACAGGCTCTCTCTCCCTGGTCTCTTTGGCATTGCTAGAATGAACGTCACCAACAAATTTTGACCCATATGCCGCGCTCTCCCGGTAGTGTTTCTAATGGCATCTGCTGTGAAATACGGTACATATTAAGTTTTATGCTATCTAATGAAGATCTGTTTCGTCTAAAAAACATTTTCGGGGCCCTTTGGAACTTGCCACCAACTCAGCAGCCACCTATCCACTGCACCTCCAGAATTAGGTTCCCTCAACGGCCTGGTATCACTTGCAACAGCCTGTTGCTGCACTGTATGTCTCTTGGAAACATCAGCTACTTGACTTCGATATATCTCAATGAGAATGGGACTGCCATTGGCTTGTTTGCCTATCCCCTGGATATGATTGAGTTGTCTTGCTTATTGGGCGTCCAGATTGCCTAAAGCGTCTACTCCACAACAATATCCAATCAATCTATGTTATGTTCAGCAACCATGTCCAACTGAGGATCCTCAAGGGCACCACGATTTGCTGGAAAACCTGCACTCATCTGGTTGCAGTTAACAAGCTCCTACAAATGCTCAATTGTTCCTTGGAAGTGTGTCACGCCTGAATTCAATGATCTTTTTTATGATCGGTTCACTTCTGGCAGCTTCATTGGGCCTGGTTTTGGGGTGCTGAGTGGTACAATGAGCATGAGAAGGTAGGCCTTCTGTTTTCTATCCCTACTTTCTGGCCTTTATTGGGCTTCTAGGGTTCAACCTGACCCGGGTGTGGGGTGTTACTTTCATTGGCCCATGTTGGGCCATTTCGTGCCTAGCCCAGACTTTTGGTTCTATTATTGTATCTTTGGGCCGTTTGTTGTTTCTTTTTGTTCTTTGAGTGGAATAAATCAAACCTTTATTCAAAAAAAAATGGATTGAATCAATCGTTGGATTAATTTTTAAAGGACCATAATTTCCACACTGGTCCTATTCAACCCCCCTATAGGACTTGGCATTGCCCTTGCTAGGACTTTCAAGTTTGTCTGTGCTTAGTGGACAATACACTCACCACATTACTTATATCAAAATTAAAGCCTTCATTTGTTTTATAGTTGCACCCCCAAATACCAAAATTTGTCACTACAACCCACCATCCATATCCTTTGACCCACTAAACTTACTCCATATATACCATCTATGTCCTACTAATAATCCAACCATTTTCCTCAAGAAAACAATGTTATTCAAATTGTTTCCGGCAAATGCAAAAAAATCAAAAATATTCATGTAAAGAATGAATGGAAGATTCAAGAACAAGATACCTAGAAAGGGGAGAAAGGAGAAAAAAAAAGGAAATAAAGGAAAGAAAACAAAAACAATTGAAGACATACTCCAAGTAAATCAAGGAATTGAATCTTAAAAAATCAAGTAAATTCTTAGCATTAGGAGAGCTTTGCCCATTTCGAAACTCCACGGGCAAGGCAAACTTGCAATTGAAGGGGACTTAGCAAATGCAATAAAATGGGCTTTCGAACAAAGGCTTCCCCTTTGGAAAATGGTCATTGTGGTTAGGGAACTTAGAGTGCTGGTGACAGGGATTGATGTTTCCTTTGTTCATATTAGCCGTACAGCTAATGATGTGGCTGACTACTTTGCCAAGCTATAGGAGTTGATAATGGCTTTTCAGGCTCTTCTTCTTTTGATTTTTTATGACGTTTATCTCATTGCATTGTGGATTGAAGGATTGTTGGATAGCAGCTCATTTATTTGTACCTCTATGTTTTTTTTTCATTTTTTCTCTATTCACTTTTCGTTTTTGTCAGGTCCATTGCTTTTAGACCTTTTATTCTTGTACACTTTCTTCTATGAATGAAATATTTGTGTTACTGTTCAAAAAAATAATCAAGGGATTGGTTCTATAACAAGGACAAATCAAGGAATGCCATCAACATTAGGGTAGAGAACCAATTAGATGGCTCCTTTTGAAATTCACTCAACAAAAGTACTTACTGATGTCATTTGCTTAATGTACACAAAAATTTCCTATATATACATGAATAGCATGAGGCCCACGTTACAAGTTGACACCTATAAATGGTCTGATAGTGTCATCACCTATAAATGAGTTTGCATGGAATTTAGTGCAAACTTTAGATTGTGGGGCCCATAGTGGATTCAATGGATCTATTCCCCTCACTTACATTGTTTCCATAGCTAGTAATAGGAAATTCCCCCCCGTGGAGGTTGGTATGTATTGCTAGGGACATTTGGAGGCTGTGCAAATTGGGAGGCATCACTTTCATTCACACACCTCAATCGGCAAACAATGTAGTAGACTTCTTGGCAAAAGTTGTTGTACATAAGCAAAGGCCAGCTATGGAAATTTTTTCATCATATCAGCCTTGGGAGCTTGGGAAGTAGGGGACTCCTTGTGAATCTTGTATTGGGAGGGACGTATTGTTGTATTGGTTGACTTAGTCTTTCTAGGGGCTTCCGTCATGGAGTTTGTTACCTTGGGTCCTATGAAGTCTTTCCCTGATAAAAGCCAAGTGCACAATCTCCACTTTCTAGAATAATTCCTCAACCTCAAACTCCTTCCAAATAGTCCATGGGATTGTTGCAGGGATCGTATTCCAAATCATTTTTCTTCTGGAATCAAGGCTTGGAATGGACCATGAGCGCATAACCCAGATACAGGTACTATAAAGTACCCACAGTATTCTCATAGGATTAAGGAATTTTTTCCACAACTAATCCGCTATAGGGCATTTTACAAATAGATGGTCCACCTCTTCCTCCGTTTGGCTGCAAAGAGGGCATTGGAGGTCATCTTCCGAGTTGAGTAAGCCCCTCCTTTTTAAAGCTACTATGGTAAATGCCTTTCCTTGTAGTACACACCACAAAAAGCAATGTACTCTCGAGGGTGCTAGGTTCTTCCATGCTAATCCTGGAAGAGAAGCCTCATTGCTTGAGTTACTAACTCTCCCCACCATTGATCTAGCCGAAAAGACTCCAGAGGGTTCCCCTGTCCAAATTAATTCATCTCCCTCCTCAATGGACAAAGGAAAATCCCTCAAAAGGAATTGTAGGCCTTCTAAACTTTCTTGTTCAAAGTCCCTAAGGTGTCTTCTAAAATCAAAGTGTCATTGAGCTTGATCCCCCTCTAGCCTATACCAATCGCTTACAACTGCATTCTTCTCCCTTGCCACCCTGTACAATCTAGGGAAGACATCCTTTAAAGGTCTTTCCCCGAGCCACACCTCCTTCCATAAGAGGGATCGATCTCCATTTCCCACTAGGCGTCTTATTTTTTCTTTACATGCACTACCCACCCGGCCCTCACCCTTTTCTAATTTCCACCAACTTTTAAAAATCTAAGAGCCCTTCCTTTCCACTTTGTCTCCTAAAGTCCAACCGCCTCTCTCCCCTATCCATATCTAGTTGTTAGCACTCTTGCCCATAATGCGTCCTTCTTTTCCCAAACCTCCAATTCCACTTACATAATAACGCTTGATTCCTGGATTGAACGGGTGATTCCAAGCCCACCTCTTTCCTTGGATTTGGTCACGTCAGGCCATGATACTAGATGAACCTTCTTTTTATCCTATTTGTCACCCCATAGGAATCTCCTAAAACATTGTTCTAGTTTCCTTGATATTCCTTTTAGAATTTGAAATATGGACATGTAATAGGTGGGGAGGTTCATTAGTACCGATCTAATAAGAGTGAGTCTCCCGCCTAATGATAGGTACTTCCTACTCCATCCGTCTAATCTTTTCTCCACCTTTTCTACAATCAATGACCAGAAAGATTTCGATCTTGGGTTCTCACCCACTGATAGCCCAAGATATTTAAACGGAAGGTACCCTTGGAGCATCCAACCATATCCTCCATTCTCCTTACCGTTTGTTCCTCCACCCCAACTCCTATAAGTGTACTCTTTCCTAAATTTTACGCAACCCAAACACCAACTGTATCGCCTTAAAACCAACAATTTCTTCCATGGAGTGTCGCAGAAAAACAGTGTGTCATATGCGAATTGCAAGTGTGTTACTACCGGTCCCTAATCCGAGGCTTGAAACTCCTTTACAATGCCTAGGCCTCTAGCCTTATCAATCAGTCTATCCAATCCTTCGCCTACCAAGGTAAAAATGAAAGACGACAATGGGTCCCCCTGCCTTAGGCCCCTATTGGCTGCTATGGGTGTGGCACCAGGATGGAGTAAGTGGTGTCCTCTACAAAAGATTTCATCCACTTCTTCCACTTACGCCTAAAGCCCATTTCATCGAAAAGGTAGCTCACGAACGACCAATCAACGTAACCATGCGCCTTTTCCATGTCTATTTTGAATAGAAATCCAAGTTTCTTAGCTCTAAGGCGCATGTGAGTCAACTCATTTGCAACTACCATCTAGGATTTATCTATCCTCAACAAATGCACCTTGAGATTCCCCAATAATCTCAATTAGAACTTCTTTCAATCTTACTGCCAAAACCTTCACAATAAGTTTATAGACGTATCCAGTTAGGCTGATTGGTCTAAAGTGGGTCAATTCGGACGGTCCATCCCTTTTCAGTATGAAGGTGACAAGAGTTCTAAAGGGCTTTTATTTAAAACACCATTATCATAAAATTCTTTAAAGACCTTGATGAAATCTGACCGCACCACCACTCAAAATGCTTGATAAATTTGAAGTCAAAACCGTCTAGCCCAGGAGCCTTGTCACCCTCAATATCTTCTAGAGCTGCTATGATTTCTTGCTCCGCAACTCCTTTTCTAACCACCTTGTCTTCCCTTCACTGACCATTCTAAATTGGATTCCATCCATGACCAGACGGCCAGCCCTTCTCCCACCTAGTGAAGTTGAGCTGAGTCTAGCAAAAGGATAGGATTGATTACGGGGTTCCTCCGGGAAGGCGCTAGCTCGAAAAAGACTCGACAAATGTACACCATCAACGGCGGAGGAAAACCAATCTTGCAAGAAATAACAACGAAAGAAAGAAGGATAGAAGGCCGAAGGAACCTCAATCACAAATGAGAGTCGGGGAGGAGATGCAAACCAAGCTGAGAATGGGCAAGGCGAGTCTCTAGCAACATGGCATGCAAAAGGTGACGAAATGAGCATGTCGAAGATGCACTGAAATAGGCTACGCAGCAGAGTCTGCAACGAGAAAGCGATGGAAGAGCGGAGTATAGGGTATCCCCTGAGGAACAAGGAAGGTCACATGCAGAGGAGGTGACTGAAGAAAATCTTGTGATGAGGATGCACAAAAAAAATGGGGGTTGCAGGAAGAGCTGGCTGAGAGACTGCAGAAGAGGTGGCTACCTGAGTGCTGAAGCTGGTGACAGGATGACCATTTCGCCCGAGCAGAATGAGGGAAAGGCCGATGAGAAAATCCTGCAAATGTTGCTAATCTAGATGTCCTGTAAACCACAACACGAAACAAAACACGGGGTGTGCTATGAAAGGAATAAAAGGGGGAATAAAGAGGGGAATAAAAGGGAGGGAAAAAAGAGATCCAGGGAAGAGTCCAGCACAAGGAAGCAGGCCAGACGAGGGAGGTGTTGGGAAGGTCTGGGGGAGAGGTTTGCAATTGATCCGTAGACAAACAGACGATGGCCAATAAATGTTGCCTGGGAGGAAAAACAATGTTGCAAGAAATAACAACGAAAGAAAGAAGGATATAAGGCCGAAGGAACCTCAATCACAGAGGAAAGCCAGGGAGGAGATGCAAACCAAGCTAAGAATGGGCAAGGCGAGTCTCTAGCAACAGGGCATGCAAAAGGTGACGAAGAGAACTAAATGTCGAAGATAAGCGCTAAAAGAGGGTACGCAACAGAGTCTGCAACGAGAATGCAATGGAAGCAGAGTAGGTGCCCCCTGAGGACCGAGGAAGGTCACATGCAGAGGAGGTGACTGAAGAAAATCTTGTGATGACGATGGACAAAAAACGAGGGTTGCAGGAAGAGCTGGCTGAGAGACTGCAGAAGAGGTGGCTACCTGAGTGCTGAAGTTGGTGAAAGGACGACCATTTCGCCCGAGAAGAAAAAGGGAAAGGTCGATGAGAAAATCCGGCAGATGGTGCTAGTCTAGATGTCTTGTAAAGCCACAACACGGAACCAAACACTTGGTTGGCTATGAAAGGAATAAAGAGGGGAATAAAAGGGAGGGAAAAAAGAGGTACCCAGGAAGAGTCCAACACGTGGAAGTGGGCCAGACGAGGGAGGAGTCGGGAAGGTCAGGGGGGGAGGTTAGCAATTGATACGTACACAAACAGAATATAGCCAAGAAATGTTGTCTAACCGCATCTCTGACCTCACCCTTTTCCACTAATCTCCTTTCGTTCACCACTACAGATTTGATTTTATTCCATGCATTTCTCCCATTTGCCAGTTACAAAAGAATTTTGTGTTCTTGTTTCCCTCTTTCAGCCAAAGTGCCCTTGGTTTTTGTCTCCACTCTATCTCTTCCAAGCGCATGCAATCCCATAATAGGCCCTTGAATTGACGCTTTGATAATCCAAGTCCCTCTCCTCCTCAATTCGGCTCCAACTTTCTAATTCTATCAGAGCAGCTTCTTTTCTTTCCTTCATCAGGCCCTGTTGGACTTGCACCATTCTTTAATTTTTACTTTCAACAGAATAAGCTTCCTTGAGAACACAAAACTAACCCAACCACATATATGAAAGTTGTCCCACCACATCTTGATTTGTTGCATAAGTTTTTGGTCTTATGCTCTTCCTTCAATCTGTAAAGCCACTTGTTATGCAAAGCAATCTTTCCCTTAGGTAACTGCACCAAATCCCATGTCTGATTTGATGTTAGGAAATCCATCTCATCATCCATGGACTGCTCCCACTTGTTCCTGGTTTCAATCTGGAAAGCCTCTTCACAACATTCTGGTTCACCATTATCAGTCAGCAACAAATAATGCAAAGGAGAGTAATGAGTTGTGGGTTTACCAACCCTTGATGATCTCCTTACAGGTATATGAGTCTTAGGTTCTGCCTCTAGATTTTCATTTTGAAGAACATGCTTGTCAGGTATCTCCTCAAGTTCTACAAACTCAGGGTGCTTAGTTTTCTCATCTTGTTGCTATGACATATGCTATTGCATGACAGTTTCATTAAATATCACATCCTTGCTCCTAATGATTTTTCGATTTTTAGCATCCCAAAATCGATAACCAAAATCATTAAGGTCATATCCAATGAATGTACATCTCTTGGACTTAGGATCAAACTTTGTCCTACTTTCAGCATCAATGTGAACATAAGAGATACAACCAAATACCTTTTAGTGGGACAGGTTTACCTCTTTGCCCAGAACTGTTTAGGCAATCCAACATGGATTCTCATACTCCTGGCACGTTCCAATCTGATTTTTTTTATGCGCTCAGCTACACCGTTCTGTTGTGGAGTTCTAGGTACCGTTTTATGCCTCTTAATTCCATTATCCCCCATTATTTGATCTCAGACACCTCAGCTTTAGACATGTTTCATTCTCAACCAAAGCTTTCCATTTCTTGAAGACATCAAATGCTCCAGATTCATGCTTCAAAAAAATAGACCCACAGTTTTCTAATTGTGTCATCAATAAAGGTAACAAAATAAAAAGAGCCACCGAGAACGGATACCTGAGTGGTCCACAGTAGTCCTTCCGACCTTCGAGAAGTTGAGTTTCCTATGTTTGTCATAAACACAATCTTCGCAAAGTCCAAATCAATAGGCTTTAGTCTTGGTAGCTTCCCTTTTGAAAGTAAAACCTTCATCCCCTTTTCGCTCATGTGCCCAAGTCTGTGATACCATATGCTCGTATCCACCCCTAATGAGTACCTTCTTTCTTACCACGAGCAACCACCATAGCCCCTTTTGTGATCTTCCACGACTCAACAATAAAAGTCGTCAAGTGTCCAGAATCCGCAAGTTGGCCAACCGAAATCAAGTTCCTTTTCAGATTTGGAACGTTACCCTTTCCAACAATACAGCAAGGCTCATCATCTCCCAGATAGACTTCCAGGAGATTAACCTGCACATAGTTATGAAGAACATCCCTACTCGAAGTAGCATGAACGAGGCACCAGAATCTATCACCCAAGAATCATGACGATTATCAAAATTGGGGCATCAGAAATATTTTCGTTTCCAACAACCATCACCTTTTCCTTGTGGAGGATTGGACGACCTGATCTTCCTCGACTTCGATCGACCATGATTCTTGTTTCCTCTATTTGATGTTTTTTCCTCTCTTCAAAGTTGAGCATTCCCTGACTCTTCACTCGAGGCTTTCCACCGAGATTCCTGATTTAAGATGACACCTACAACATCATCATAATTCAACTTCGTTGATTCAGAAGAATTGCTCACAACTATCACCAAACTATCCCAGCTTTCTGGTAACCCAGATAAAATCAGAAGAGCTCTAATTTCATCCTCAAAATTGATGTCTTCGGACTCCAACTGGCTTGGGGTTGTATTGAACTCATTCAAATACACAGCCATGTTTCCACCATCAGACATCCTCATATTGAACAACCTCTTCATCAAATGAACCTTGTTAGAAGCAGAGGGTTTTTTGTATCCTTGATAGGGCCATCATCAGATCTTTTGTCGTTTTCTGCTTCAAGATATTGAATGCAATCGACTTTGCCAGAGAAAGTTGAATTGTACCCAAGGCCTTTCGGTCGAGCACCTCCCACTCGCTATCGGTCATCTTCTCAAGTTTCTTCAAATATCCTTCAAAAGGAAGATAGAGCTCCTTCGAATAGAGGTAATCTTCTATCTGCATCCTCCAGAAGTTTAAGTTTGAACCATCGAACCTTTCACTCCTCACATTTTATTCTTCCAACATTGCTCCCACTCAAACCAAGAGCTCTAATACCAGTCATTTGGAGAAAAACACTTTTTCCACCACACACAGCAATATCGAAAAAACAAAAAAGATAAGCAAACCACAACACAGATTTTACGTGATTGTCTTTCAATAAATCCACGAGTTCAAACCAATCCACTATGCTTAAAGGCAAAATGAAGAAGAGGCGGCTCTCATTACAGATGTCCAACTCTCCTTCTCACAAAAAGTCCATATATACTACCCTAATTAGGTTCACATAAGATGTTATTTGAAAAAAATACAAAATTGCCCTCAAAAAATTTAGGGTCAAGGGTGGAGCCTCCATGCCCCTGGACAAGAGGGCAATGTCCCCCTTTGACCTCCTCCCTCGAGATCGTCGTGGAGCTCAACCCGCAACCTGATCGATAGTAAATCTCTGATTATTAGGCTCCACAGAGCCTAACAGTCAATTTCAATTTTACAATCTCCTGTGTACATAAAAAAAGAACATTACATAACCCCATTTTAGATCCTTCCAATAGCATCTCAAGAGAGACAGAGTCTCCAACCTTCTCTGGAATGGGTGTCTCGAAACCAATTCCCTTCACATGAAATGCACTGCTACAACTTCTCATATATACCCAAAAAAAAAAAAAGTTCTAAAATCCCCATTTTAGATCTTAGAAATAGGATCCCTATTAGAGAGAGAAAGCTCAACCGTTTCTCTAGTGGGTATCTCAAAATTAATTCTCTTCATAAGAAATTCGATTCTACCATCTCATATATATATATATATATAACGTTCTAGAATCCCCAGTCTAGATCTTAGAGATGGATCCCAATCAAAAGGAGAGAGAGTCCAACCCTCCCTCTTGTGGGTTTTTCGAAATAATTTTCCTCAAACAAAATTCAATTCTACAATCTCTCTCATATAGATAGAACAGACACTTTCTAAAGTCCTCATGTTAGATCCTAAAAATAAGACCCCATCAAGAATAGATAAATAGATAGGTAGATACATACATACATACATATAAATTAATATATACATAGAGATAGATATATTTGAGCATGCAAGGGCTTCAAAACTTGTATCAACTTTAGCCAAATCGATAAGAGAATGATAGATTTAATATGATATTCCCTTTGCTTGAAATGATTAAAAATATAATATTTTATAAAAAATGAGATAAATGACTTTAATTTTAATGACCACTTACACCCACCTTCGATCAGATCAACTTCTCTTCCAAAGTTCCAACAACAAGGCTATAGAATGAGAGGAAGGATAGAGACGGTAGCTTTCAAATCGTATCGAAGAGAGAGGAACCGTATATATAGCGGAGAATGAAGAGCAGATAGAAAGGTTTCCGCTTTTGAAAGCAACGCGAGTCGCCGGCAGCACTGGGTATTTACGGACGTCACCGAATATCAATTGAAGTTTATTATAGGAATCGGATCCAAATCATCGATTCCAAATTTTGAATTCCCAAACAGGGGAGGTGTTTACCAGTTTTGGCGAGACGGAAAGGGTGACTTTGGAAGACGAGAAAGTTAAGGGAGTGTTTTTTTTTTATGAATCTTTGTGATTTTATCTTGTAATTATAGAATAAAGGATGGGAACACTTACGCACTCGAAAATCCAATATCTGAAATCGGATTTTTTTTGATAAAATTACAATTTTACCGTTTTTTTTTTATGTCCAGTTTATTTTTACATTCATTCGTATGAATCTTCAAATGTATTTTTAACTCATTTGAATAAATGAGCTGAACAGTAAAACAGAATACTGCTCAGCCTCATTCTTTCGCATGAATGGATGATTCATTCGAATGAATAGTAATAAAATGACCTTTATTTCATCCATTCATTCGAATGAATCGAGCGTTCATTTAAATGAATGTTCAGAACGATCTGTTCATTCGTTCATTCGAATGAACACGAATGAACGTTCTCATTCGAATGATTTATGACTTACAGTATACAGTACATTTATTTAAATTCTTTTAAAATTTTAAACTTATTTTTTAAGCACTATTTATTTCCAAAAAATTTCAAATTGAATATCTAAACTAATTAAAATAACCTCATAAAAATACTTTAAGACTTTAACGTCTTTTGACACTCCTAAATATTTAAAACACAGTATTTTAGAAATAAGGGTATCCGTAGGTTGTATCGAAAACACATTTAGGAGTGTCAAAAGACCTTTAAGTCTTAAAGTATTTTTATCAGATTAAACATAGACCATTATCTTTTAAGCACTATATATTTTCAAAATTTCTCAAATTGAATATCCGGACTAATTACGATAATCTGATAAAAATACTTTAAGACTTAAAGGTCTTTTGACACTCCTAAATGTGTTTTCGACACTGCCTGAGGATACCCTTATTTCTAAAATACTGTGTTTTAAATATTTAGGAGTGTCAAAAGACCTTAAAGTGTTAAAGAATTTTTATCAAATTATCGTAATTAGTCCAGATATTCAATTTGAGAAATTTTGAAAATACACAGTGCTTAAAAATAACTGTCTATATTTTAAAACATAGACCATTAATTTTTAAGCACTGTGTATTTCTAAAATTTCTCAAATTGAATATCCGGACTAATTATGATAATCTGATAAAAATACTTTAAAACTTTAAGGTCTTTTGACACTCCTAAATGTGTTTTTGACACAGCCTAGGGATACCCTTATTTGTAAAATATTGTATTTTAAATATTTAGGAGTATCAAAAGACCTTAAAGTTTTAAAGTATTTTTATCAAGTTATTTTAATTAGTAGTTTAGATTTTCAATTTGAAAATTTTTGGAAATAAACAGTGCTTAAAAAATAAGTTTAAAATTTTAAAAGAATTTAAATAAATGTATTGTATACTGTATACTGTAAGTCATGAATCATTCGAATGAGAACGTTCATTCGTGATGAATCATTCAAATAAGAACGTTCATTCGTGTTCATTCGAATGAACGAATGAACGGATCGTTCTGACGAATGAACGGTCGGTTCATTCGAATGAATGGATGGAATGAGGTCATTTTATTACTATTCATTCGAATGAATGGGGCTGAGCAGTATTACGTATTACTATTCAGCCCATTCATTCGAATGAATTGAGAATACACTTGAGGATTCATTCGAATGAATGCCAAAATGAACTGAGCATTCATTCGAATGAATGGAAACGCGGAGGTAAAATCGTAATTTCACCCGAAAAATCTGATATTGAGTGTGTAGACGCAGGAGTTCCGGGTGTGTGTAAGTACTCCCTAAAGGATATGTAAAGAAAATAATATTTTTCAAAATAAATATTTTTGTTTCATAAATATGTGAGATTTTTAGCTGAAAATATATGTAAAGTTTTGCATTTGGATCAATGTCTACAAATTCTAAAATTGAGTTAGAATGGCATGAAACCTATTGAGACTCAACTGTTTTTACCATTTATATATCCACAAAACCACTATAATATCTAGCTCTTTAACATAAAAGCACTAATTTATCTCATGTTTTTTCATATTAATTAAAACACTATTTTATTTAGCACTTTAATAATACTCAACTATATAAGAAGACTTGTATAAAAATATGAATGTTATAATATTTTGGTGGTAAAGATACTTATTTGTTATGTTAAAGTTTTGCATTCAAATTTGTCCAACTCATTTTTTTTATTCTTATTTTTTTCCTTTTTTGAAAAATAAGTAAAAACTAAGAGGTGTTCATTTGTCCAAGCCCGAGCTAAATAAACGAACTTCGACAAATATTATTTATTCAATGGGCTTGGGCTTTTAGGCCCGTTTATTTTTTAAGCTCAATCTCAATGGGCCTTGGTGGGCTCTAAGTAAAAGCCCGAGCCCACCACGGACCTAAATAAATAGGTGTGGAGAAAGACTTTTTATTCGAGACATTGGGTTTGGGCTTTACGGCATATTAATTTTTCAAGTATGAGCCCAATAGACCCGGTGAGTTTAAAGTACAGACCGGGCCCATCCTCGACCTAAATAAACAGGCTTCGACAAAAAAAATTGTTTCACGTCCGGCTCGAGCTTTTAAGCCTGTTTATTTTTTAAGCCCAAGCGCAATGTGTCGAACAAAAAAAACTTTGTTCAAACTCATTAATTTAGGTCGGCGTGAGTTTGGGCTTTTACTTAAAGTCCATCAAGGCCCGTTGGACTCATTTTAAAATGGAATGATTTTAAAAGCCCGATAGCGACCCATCGAATAAATAAATATTTGTCGTAACGCATTTGCTTAGGTCGGGCTCTAACAAATGAACACCTCTTAGTTTTTACTCTTTTTTTTCAAAAATGATAAAAAAATGAGTTGCACAATATTTGAATCCAAGATCTTCACATAAAAAACAAATATTTTTACCACTAAGCTATAATAGCTTTCATATTTTATTAAAGCATTAGATAAAGCAACGCCTTAACATGAAAAATACTAGATAAAGTAGCGTTATCGTGTTAAAGCGCTAAATAATATAGCGCTTTCGCAGATATATATGTGCTGGTAAAACTAGCTCATTGTTTTATAGTTGTAGTCTCATTTACGTGATTGTGCTTGTAATACTAAAAAACGTAGTATGGGCAATTTGATCCAAAAAATGTCTTATGAGGCACTCTCACCTAATTTTAGAATTTATAGACGTATTAACCCAACTGCACATTTTTTGAAGTATTTTTGTAATACTGTGACCTTAATTAAGTTCAATTAATATGGCTTATTTTAATAAATCATGTTTGGACATGTCAATCATAGAGATTACAGTTAAGACTTTGTGAAAAGTCCAGAATCGGCCCAATCGGGGCTCGATAGCTCGTTGATCTAACTTATTTAAGTTGGAAAGGCAAAATGGTAATTTACCATATATAGTGTTATTTTATTATTTTAATAATTATTTGATTATTGATTGAGTAAAATTGATTTATTTATTAGGAATTTAAATTTTATAATTTATAAGTATATTTATTATATTTTTAATTCTAGAAAATGTTATTAAAACTACCTTAAAACTAAGAAATAATTATTTTAAACAAATTTGGAAGTAAGAAAATTCTGAGAAAATAGGTGTTGTTAAATTATGTTTTA
Source organism: Chimonanthus praecox (assembly GCA_022113865.1). Classification (NCBI taxonomy): domain Eukaryota; kingdom Viridiplantae; phylum Streptophyta; class Magnoliopsida; order Laurales; family Calycanthaceae; genus Chimonanthus; species Chimonanthus praecox. The sequence goes on from CM039094.1 coordinate 35,073,606, forward strand.
ACTTCTTGTTTAATGTTTTTAAATTTTAAAAAATAAAGGATTTAAACGTTTTAAATAAATATAATTTAAAGTTAAGGGAATAGTGTTAAAATATGATTTCTTTATTTAAATCAAATTATTTTAATAAATTATAAATCTCCAAAATTTTATGGTATTTAGAGTTTTTAAAATCCAACATTTTGTGTAAGATGGATTAAATTAAATAAATATTTTAATTAGTTAAATATTGAAAATAAATGAAAATGGCTTAAATGTAAATAACTTTGGAGGGCTAAACTGTAAATGCCCCAAAATACAAAACCACCTGAGGAGCAGGTGATGAGCTTCTGCGTCGATGGTGCATGCAAGCTACGAACGCAGCTTGGCGAACATCATGTATCTCCCTCAGAGATGGTGGCAAGCACTCTATCTCCTCCAGCCTATTTAAATGCAGCAAATGTAGTGGAAATCTCCATGGATTTTATGCTTTTCTCTCTGTCTTTTACTGTTTTTTCTTCATTTGTTTTTCACCGTTAGCTTAAGTGGAAGATTTTTCATTTGTTGAAACCCTTCCCGATTTGCAAAGCGAATGTAACATTTAGATTCATTTTAGAATTTTTGCAAGTTTAGGATCAATCAGAAGTTAATTTGGTTGAGATTTGAGTCTTACAATCAGTTCTGAAGTTTAGTGAAAACATGGATTTTCATGTGTTTTACTGTTTTTCTCTTAAGATCTGATGTTTTTAATCAATGTTAGTTGTCTATTTTATCTCGAAATTACACTAGACTCGTTGTAGAACACATATGACTAGAAGAATGTGAAAAACGAACTCAGAAAACTCATTCTTTTTGTATATATGTATATATAATTATGTATTCACTTCCAGGTCGATACCCTCTATCTGTGGCACAGCGGAAACGCAGCCTGATGGTTATCAGTAGTTGAGTGATTAACTTCACCGCTCAGTAGAAAAGAAGGGTTCGGACACTGAGTGATTTTCTTTTTTATCTCTAGGCCTAACTCAATATATCTCCATGGTCCAATATAGAAGATAATATAAGTAGTGGCTTGAGCATCTTATATCTCTATGCCTAACTCAATATGTTTCTATGGTCATTTCCAGAAGACAATATGTGTAATGACCTGAGCACTTTTATTGTACCCTCCGGGCAAAGTCTCAATACTTTACCCTGGTCAGGAAGAAATATGAGACTAGACACTGAGTATTTTATTAATTGATGGATTATTGTAATTAAAAAGGAATAGTCACCCACTAAGGAGACTAACATCCATTTTCCCTGGAGTTTTTTCGAAAAATAGGACAAAAGAATTTGAAATATTATAAATGTATGTTGTATTGTATATAACTGTGTATTATGTTTGATTAACAACTGTATGATTCATTATATTTCTATTTGTATGTTTAACAGATACCACGAAATCCCACATATTTCGGTGAGGGGACTTAACAATACAGTATGGGTAAATCAGGTTAAAATGATATAGTACAATGAGTAGTTTCTTATGATGAACCCACTTATATTCTTAGACATGATAAACTGTTATGAAATGTGCTTATAGAAACTGATGATATTTTGTGATATTGACTATGAAATGTTCCATTATATGAACTTAAGCATTATGATGATGGAACTATGATGTTGATACTGCCTCTACGTACACTCAGCTGCTGAGCTATGGTAGACCAGAGAAGGTCATATGTTATACTTTTGCCAACCCAGGTGTGTCGGTTATGCTCTTATAAGATGTTGTATTTTGACTGTGTCGTGACTTAATGTATTTATAGTTAGTGTAGTGCTTAGGTGTTACGGTGGATATTGGCAGTGATACTGATAACTTAATATATTGAAATAGTTAACCAATTATGAAAATGGTAATAGTAGACCATTATGTTCATATTGAATTATCTGCACATACTAACCTGATGATGATTATTGTATTATGTTATGTTCTCTTCACTGGACTATTTAACTCACACTTCTCACATTTCAGGAGACGTATTAGAGGAGGTGGAACCTCCATTGCAATTTTAGGATGATAAAGTTGATGTTGTTGCTTGTATCTCCCACGGACGGAAAATACATTATATTTTGTTATGGTGGTTGATAAACCATATTTTGTATTAAGTATCACCTGTGGTACATATTCTATGCATGTATTAAATCACCATGTTTCTGTTAGTAACTGTGGTTTGATATGAATGTGATTATATTAAATTATGTGATGAAAATATTTGTTTGTATGATATGTATTGTACATGGGTAGACATATGGTATATGTTTGAATCTACATATAAAGAATATGTGTGACATTTTATTTCTGGGCTTCACTGTAAACCTTAATGACCCAACCCAGTTTGGAGTTATCTGATTGGAGATTATAAAAAAAATTAGTAACAATCCGGGCCCACTAAACGGGTCGGGGCGTTACAATTTTCAGCTAAAATCCTTAAATATAAATGTCACGTCCTGGCCCTGCAGGCACGTAAGAGTTAAGGAGATTTTTTTTCTAACTCTGGAGCATGCACAACTCATAGTCCATACACGTGGCACTCATACGTGTACTGGGATTCCTACTAATCATAGGACTTATTAGACCATCGGTATAATCGAACTGAATCATCAGCTGCCTACGTACTCCCTTGGAGATTAGATCGCGCATAGTTCTACTTTCACGTATCTCATGGCACCAACCCCGTGTTATTTATGATGTCACACCAAGACATTCTACCGCCCAACTATGGGCCTCATCAGTAGACCATGGGTACTAACACCCAAAACATAGGTGTAATCCATCTCGAGTCTAGCCAATCATGGGTCCATACATACCATGGAAACGCCATCAACCATGTGAACAATATCACACATGGGATAAACCTCAACCATGGGACATATACACGAATATGAATATTACTTCCAGCCATGGGTCCAAACATCTATGGAATCAATGCCCTCCATGGGAGTATCCATCCACGGTAACAATATACATCCATGGTCATAATGCTCTCCATGAGGATAACCATCCATGAGAATAATCCTCCATGTGAATAAGATCTATCCAATGAACCAACACGTCCACTACAAGTGTAATGACCCGACCCGTTTGTAGGACCAGAACGTTACTATTTTTTTTTATAATCTCTAGTCAACTAAACTCCTAACTGGGCTGGATCTTCAAAATAAACAGTTAAGTCCAGAAAGTAAAATGTCACACGAGGACTGAAACATGTACCATATCTCTACCCATGTATATGACATCATATAAACAAATATTTTCATCCAAATATTATCATTTTTATCAGAGTTGCTAACAGTAGCACAACGTTCTCATACATGCTTAGAAAACGAGTACCTCAGGAGGTACTTCAGAAAAATATGATTTATAAACCAACAAAACAAAATGAATGTATTTCCTAGCTGTGGGAGATACAAATAACAGCATCAATTTTCTCATCCTAAGCATGCAATAGAGGTTCCTCCTCCTCGGGTACATCTCTTGAAATGTGAGTGGTGTGAGCTCTAAGCCTAATAAAGAGAACTTAATATAATATAATAATCAACATCAGGTTAGTGCATGCAGATTAATCAACAATATCATAACGGTCTACTTGTGTAACACCCCGCCCTTTTTCACTTGCTTTAACTTCGGTAAATCAGAGTCTATTTTTTTTTTTTATAAACAAAGAGTGATAGAGAGCGGGACGTCACGACGCGAGCTAAGTCCGAACTTCTAAAGTCCGACCCTTAACTGGCCAACCCCATGTGTGCATGAACTAAGTCCAAGAAAACGGTTCACACATAATAATATAAACATGCAGAATTAAAATCATAACATGCGGAATTATAATAAAGCCTAGTTCTATTCCATTAAAATTTAACCAATCTTCTTTCATTAAAAATCACCAAAGTCCTTCCATGGGGTTCGGCCATACAACATGGCCGAACCCTATGGTTCATCATTCCATTAATTATATTCAAATCATCTCTCAATCTTCTTCCATGGGGTTCGGCCATACAGCATGGCCGAACCCTATGGTTCCTTTCTTTTAAACAAAATTATCAAATACTAACAGGTTCCGCGACTCTTTCGGTTGTTTTTGCTCTTCCAATCTTCTTCTTCCTTTAGCCTCTTGCCACTTCTTGATCTTTCCCTTGCTGGCTGCCTTCTCCTTCTCTTGATGTATGCCGTGAACACCTTCTTGCCAATGTGCAAACAAGCGTCAATCCTTGCTGATTTTGTGTAATGCTGTGCGCCCCCTATGTTGCCTTTCCTTTATTAATCTCCAATCGGCCAATTTTAGAAGGTGCTAAGATTGCAATTACCGTGAGCCCTTGTTGTTTATGTTGTTGCCTTTCTTTGTATGCAATATGAATGTCGTGCGCCCCTCTCCCTTGTCTTATAAAACCTTCCACTCAATCCTAATTAGAAGGTGCCATAACCCTTTGTTTAGCAACTTCCCTTAGGGCCGTTTTTAATCAAAGGACTCCTTGTTTGTGCATCTGATTGTGCACAAGTCCTACACGGAAATACAGTCCTATATTAATTTGGATATCTTCTTTATTTAGCAATTGCCTTGGTGCCGCTCCCAACAAGGTAAGGACTCCTTTTGGCGCATGATCATCTTGGGTATGGATATCTCCTATATACGGCTAAGATATCTATCTTTAATTTTAGACATATTGCATTAGCATTTTAATTTGGCCCCATTTAATTTATTTGAAAACATTTCCACAACCCGTTGCGTCTTAATTGGGCAATGACCCAATACTTTATCCATCTAAGGTCCATATTTAATAATTTACAAATTAAATGGGTAATTTTCATATATATTAATAACTTGAAAATCCGGGGTGTTACAATACAACCCTCTTTTTAAAAATTTCCTCCCGAAAATCGAGTGAAGTAGGGTTTCAAATATTTACATAAATAGCTCAGGATGAGCTGTCCTCATTTCCTACTCGAGTTCCCATGTGACTTCCTCAATGCCATGTTGATCCCATACCACCTTGACAAATTGGATCGCTCGGTTCCGTAATACCCTTTGTTATGTGTCTACCACTCGGACAGGTTTTTCGACATATGTCATGTCACTTTGGATCTCTATATCTTGTATGTTCAGTATATGAGAGGGATCAGGATTGTACTTCCTCAACATCGATATATGGAACACATCGTACAAAGATGCCAACTGTGATGGTAGTGCCAGTTGATAAGCCACGTCCCCCATCCTTCTTATGATTGAAAACGGTCCCACATATCTTGGTGATAATTTCCCTTTCTTTCCAAATCTCATGTGTCCCTTTCGTGGCGAGACTTTCAAAGCACCGTGTCCCCCACTTCAAATTCAAGGAACCTCTGCCTCTTGTCAGCATACCTCTTCTGACGACTTTGAGCCGTCAATAGATGTTGCCGTATCAATTGTATCTGCGTTGTAGTCTCTGCAACCAACTCAGGTCCAATTAGTGCAGGTTCACCGGCCTCTGTCCAGCACACAGGTGATCTACATGGTCTATCATATAATGCCTCAAATGGAGCCATCTGGAGGCTTTCCTAGTAACTGTTGTTGTATGAGAATTCCACCAACGGCAAGTGATCCTCCCATTCACCCTTGAAATCTAGCATGTATGCTCTCAACATATCCTCCAGTGTCTGTATTGTCCTCTCAGACTGCCCATCAGTCTGTGGATGGAATGTTGTGCTAGTCAGTAGGTCTGTTCCCATGGTCGACTACATACTCTGCCATACTCTGCCGGTGAATCGACCATCTCTGTTGGACACAATAGTCCGAAGAATACCATGCAACTTGATGATATCCTTGATATACCGCCGACCCAAAGTCTCAGATGAGTCTATCATCTTAATGGGAATAAAATGTGCAGACTTGGTCAGTCGGTCTACCATGACCCATATCGCATCGTTGCCCCTTGAAGACCTTGGCAACCTTGTCACAAAATCCATGGAGATGTGCTCTCATTTCCATTCCGGCACTAGGGTTTGAGTAACCCTGGTGGCTTCTGATGTTCCGTCTTAACCTGCTGACACGTTAAGCAATGAGCCACAAATTCTGCCACATCTCTTTTGAGTCCGTGCCACCAGTAATGTCTCTTCAGGTCGTGGTACATCTTGGTGCTGCCCGGATGAATAGAGAGTTTGGTCTGATGTGCCTCAATCAGTAACTCTTTTCTGCAGCTCTTAGGCACATATATCCTTCCTCAGAATACAAGACCCTGTCTTGGTCGTAATTCCCATTCCGGTATGTCTTCACCAGTAGACATCCTGGCCCATATCTCCTCCATTTCCGGATCTATCCGTTGTTCCTGTTCAATCTTGTCAAGTACCATTTAATTACATCAAAGTCACTCATATCAGCCTATGAGTTTCATTCTTGCAAAATTTACTCTGTCTCATATTTTGATCCACAACCAATCTCATGGGGTTCGGTCATACATCATGGCCGAACCCATGATCTTTCATCTCCTTAATTTTAGACATTTCATATATGGATCCACCAATGATCCATAACCATAGAACCATAAACAAAACCCTCCATAAACGATCCATGGAATTGATTTATGGGGTTCAGCCATACACCATGGCCGAACCCATGATGTCTAAATTCCAATTTCATCAATTTCCATTATTTAATCCATAATTCAAGGTTCCTTCCTTTTTTAATCCAAAAGTCCATAATTAGAAAGTTTCTAATTTAATAACCATCTTCCATGGGGTTTGACCATACACCATAGCCGAACCTTATGGTTCAAAATCTTCCATTTGACAATCATTTAATCCTTGATCTTCCTTTTAATCAATCAACATTCATCTATGATCTTCCATCATTTAAATCCATTAAAATTATTAATATCCTTTCCATGGGGTTCGGCCATACCACATGGCCGAACCCTATGGTTCCTTACTTCCTCTTGAACATCATTTAAACCCTTTTAAAACATACATAATATTCCATGGTTTTCATCCTTCAATTCCATTAAAATTAACTGTAACGCCCCGCCCTTTTTCACTCGCTTCCCTTTCGAAAATCAGAGTCAAAATGTAGCATCTTACAAGAGCATAAACGACCCCAATGGTTCGGCCAATGCCCGGCCTATTGCCAATAATATATGACCTATATGATATGTCATATTGCCGATAATATATGGCATCACTGGTCTACCATCTCCCAACAGCTAAGTGTATGCAGAGGCAGTTTCAATTTCATAGATTCATCTTTCACCATAATATGATGCTCATGTTCTCACATCGGAGCATTTCATCATCAATACCACAATACCATATATGATAAGCAACATTTGTATCAATATGAACATCTCGTAGTAATATATCAAGTCGAGGCATGTAAGTGGGTTCATTCTTTTTTTATAAACTAGTAGACCTCGACTCCCTAACACCGTGTTATGCTTCATATCTAACAATTAGAACAAATTTCCATCCCTCACATGGAAGCAATGTCAAGTCTCGTATTCTGGCCTATTCGATTTTTTCCATATTATGTAAATTCCATGAAACCACTCGTTGCGCTAGATCTACATAACCTAATTTACCCATGCTGTATTACTAAGTCTCCTCACCGAAAAATGTAGGGTGTCGCAGGTATCTTTTACACACAAATAGGAATACAATAAATATGCATTCATAATCAAGCATTATTCACATTTATATACATAGAAAATACATTCATAGTATTTCAAATCTTTCTATTTTGTTTTCCAAAGAATTTCAAGGGACAATGGTTGTGAGTCCTCATAGTAGGTTACTACTCCTTTTTTGTTATAATCCAAAATAAATCAATCAAAACATCCATTAAAATACTCAGTGCCCAGTCTCATATTTCTTCCTGGCCAAGGTAGAGTATTGAGACTTTACCCAGAGGGTACAGATAAAAGTTCTCATGCCACAATACATATCGTCTTCTGGATTTGACCATGGAGACTTATTGAGTTAGGACTAGAGATAAAATATGCTCAGGTCACTACTTGTATTATCTTCCGGATTAGACCATCGAGATATATTGTGTTAGGCTTAAGAGAAAGAAAAATCACTCAGTGCCTTATCCCTTCTTTTCTACCGAGAGACGAAATTAATCATTGCGCTATAGATAGCAATCTGGCGGCGTTTCCGCTATGCCACAGATAGAGGGTTCCGGCTTGGAAGTGAACACACAAAGCAATAAGACATACAAGGGTTAGTATCATTTTTTATGCAGCAGGTAGGATTGGGTTAAGCGAAAGATGGGTGGTTCGATTAGATTGATAACTAAATGGGATTGATATGTGGAACTAATAGAAAAATAGATGGATTTAAATGAAAAATCTAATGGATTTAAGTGGGTAAGTGGAGATTGGAGTTAATAAAAGGGTCAAAAGCATGTGGGTTTTAAAGATAGAATTTGTATTAAATGAAAAGACCTGTTGACATGGACTGACAGGAATTGGTGAAACTTGAATGGAAGAATGGAAGGGTTAATTAAATGAAAATGGGTATACAAATGGGAAGGGAAGGTGGACTGTTTGAAACGTAGGGATGAATGGGTTTAGGAACAGGGGAGGCGATGGATGAAGCTAGTTTGATGAGTTGGGGTAGGTGATAAAAGGTAGTGATCGTCGCTATTTGAGAATGACCAAACAGATCTGGGTGTTTGTTGGAGGGGATGGAAGAGAAACAGAACAAGCAGTCCCGACGTTTTCGGGTTTGGGGAAGGCTCAACCTCCTGCTTGTAGGCAGGGGAGGAGATCAAAACTCCCGGGTTGTTGACGAACGCCGGAGATAGCATAAACCTTAGAGGAAGAAGAACACAGTCGATCTTCGTTGGACAGGAGGGAAACTCAAATCCACGAGCGAGAAGAAGAAGATAAACAGGGTAAAACCCAAACTCGAATTTAATCAATTATCAAATCTATCTATTACATTCTCTAATTGGGGTTTTTATAAGAAAACCCAAAACTGAAAATAAAAATACAATCTGAAACAAAAATCAAGATAAAATAAGAAAGAAATAAGAAAATGAAATAATAGAAATCACAAAAATATCAGATGGCTTTGTTGGCAGCGGCAATGGAGGAACTTGGAAGAGGAAACTTTGTTTCCTTCGTTGGTTTTGAGACCCCCCCTTCACACTTGCTGCATCAGTCTCCCTTGGTTGAGAAAAGAACTCGTCCTCGAGGTCGGATCCAGTGCGAGAACCTTCTATATTTGATGATGTCTTTTTTTTTGCTTTGAAGGTTCAAAAATTGAGCACATAGAGCAACCTCTCATAGTTCACCTTGTCATCTACTAGTTTGACATTTATTTGCAGTACCACGAAAATAGCAGGAACAACTAGATGCAAGAAGTCTTCAATAATGAGTGGTTTGACGTCAAAATAAATCAAATATGGATCACACTCAATGAAATTCAACTTCTTTGACACCTGTGATACTTGTGGTGCATGTGGTACCTGTGCCAGCTTAATATTTGTTGATTGCATCGACTGGAATGCCTGCAATACAACTAATTGATTCTCCAACACTGACACTAGCAGTGATGTTGGCATAGGTTGCAACTGTAGAGAGGACATTGTCTCTTGGAGAACTGGCATGATTTCTGGGCTGATGGCACGTATATCGAGATGATCTCTGAAAGAATTGGCATAATTTTGATAGAGCGGGCACAAGTTCTAAAGTTGATTCTTGGGAAAGAGGCACGAATCCCTTTGTTGACTTTGATTCGACCAATGTCGGGACGTTGTCTGTGTATGGCGATTCAAGTGAGAGGACCGGGACAGGTGCAAGGTCTGGGACAATCTCATGTTCGAAAGGCACTACGACGTCGCCTGTTTCTTTGGACTTTTGCTCATTAGGGGCAGAAAGGAAACGAGTGCGTAACAATTTTTTCAATTGTGGCCATGACTGGATAGGAAGCTTGCCTCGTAGCTTGCGGGTGGCGTGTAATTTTTCTGACCATGCATATGCTTCACTGAGGATTCGAAACGTTACAAACTTCACTTTCTTCGCCTCGTCGATTTTCCAATAATCAAGAAATCGCTCGACTTCCGAAAGCCAATCGAGGAAGTCCTTGTTGTAAAGTTGACAGTAGAAAGGTCGAAGGTCAACCTCCATACGATACTCCTGAGTTACAGAATTATACTTCTCATGTCGAATAAAAAATTCTTCAATCTCATCATCTTTGCCCGAATCATAGGAAACCATAATATTTTTTTTTTTGTGAGTTACGCCCGATAACTACGGAGAAAGTCTCACCCGATGAAGATCGGTGAGATCTGGTTCTGATAGCAATTGATGCAACGAGTAAGATCGGATTAAGCTAAAGATGGGTGATTCGATTAAATTGATAACTAAATGGGATTGATAAGTGGAACTAATGGAAAAATAGATGGATTTAAATGAAAAATCTAATGGATTTAAATGGGTAAATGGAGATTGGAGTTAATAAAGGGTCAAAAGCATGTGGGTTTTAAAGATAGAATGGGTATTAAATGAAAAGGCCTGTTGACATGGAATGCCAAGAATTGGTGAAACTTGAATGAAAGAATGGAAGGGTTAATTAAATGAAAAGAGTATGCAAATGGGAAGGGAAGGTGGACTGTTTGAAAGATAGGGACGAATGGGTTTAAGAACAGGGGAGGTGATGGATGAAGCTGGTTGGGCGAGTTGGGGTAGGTGATGAAAGGTAGTGATTGTTACTGTTTGAGAATGACCAAACAGATCTGGGTGTTTGTTGGAGGGGATGGAAGAGAAACAGACCAATGTCGGGTCGTCGGAAAACCAAATCAGAGGAACAAGATGGGCGGGCAAGCAATCCTGACATTTTCGGGTTTGGGAAAGGCTCAACCTCCTACTTGCAAATAGGGGAGGAGATCAAAACTCCAGGGTTGCTGACAAACGCCGGCGACAACAGAAACCTTAGAAGAAGAATAACACCGTCATGCTCCGTCGAACAGGAGGGAAACTCGAATCCACGAGCGAGAAGAAGAAGAAAAACAGGGTAAAACCCAAACTCGAATTTAATTCATTATCAAATCTATCTATTACATTCTCTAATTGGGGTTTTTATAAAAAACCTAAAACTGAAAATAGAAATACAATCTGAAACGAAAATCAAAATAAAATAAGAAAGAAATAAGAAAAGGAAAGAATAGAAATCACAAAAATATTAGATGGCTTTGTTGGCAATGGCAATGGAGGAACTTGGAAGAGGAAACTTTGTTCCCTACGTTGGTTTTGGGACCCCCCTTCACACGTGCTGTATCAATTTTTAATTTATAACCAGGTATAAAACAAAAATAACATCAAAACCTAAGATCTAAATCTAACGTAAAATCCTAAGTTAAACAAACTAAACAAATCTTAAGAACAAGTGCAAGGTTCCTCAGAACCTCGTACTATGGCTTCGGAACATCCGAGCCACTGTCCTAATACTGTGTTTTATCAGATCCTTCAGATCATGGGTTCACCTTTCGAAACTTCCGAAGTTCTGGTCTCGGAACTTCCTAGCCTGTCCGAACAGAAAACAGGAAAACAAATGGTCTTGGTCTGCCTCGGAACTTGGCGAGGTCTGCTCGGATCTTCAGAGAGGTTCAGAACGTCCGAAGATGTTCTCGGAACATCCTGGACTGTCCAGCAAAAGCAGAGGAAAATAGTTGGTCTCTACTCGCTTCGGAACCCCGAACAGGAGTTCGAAACTTCTGAGCTGTGATCTTCGAAACTTCTGAAGATCATCTTCTTCCTCTGTCACCTTCAACAAGTGCAGTGACGAGACGAACAGAGTGAAATACGAATTAAAAAATCATGGGTTTTCTGCACTCGTTTTTCACATCCTTCTGGTCAGATGTATTATACTATAAGCCCTCTTTAATTTCGAAATAAATTGGATAATAATCAGATAAGAAAAACCTATGATTTTGAAAATAAAACCAGTAAAACACATGAAAAATCAAAGTTTCCACTAACTTTCAAAATTGATTTTGAAGCTCAAATCTTAACCAAATTTATCTTTGTCTGATTCTAAACTTAATGAAATTAGAAAAAACAAATACAATGGTTACATTCGCTTTGCAAAGCAGGCGAAGTTTCAGGAGCTGGAAAATTTGCACAAGGTGAAGTACGGCGGAAAGAAGGTGAAGCTTTGAAAGAAGAAGAACATAGAAACAATATTGGGGATTTCAACTGTGAAAACCATTGCATCTGCTACCCTTTATATAGGCTTTGAGGGAGTAGGGTGGTAGGCTTGCCAACGGCGTTTGAATCTCCCACGTCGCTCTGCCTGTAAGATACGATCGTAGCTTGCACGAGTCGATGTTTATCCAGCAACTTCCGACCGTCACCTGCTACGGAGGTGTATAAAATTTTATTTATTTGCAGTTTGGTCCTAAAAACTTATTTACATTTTAGACCTCTTTTATTTATTTCTAATATTTAACTATTAAATGATTTAATTAATTTAATCCATCTTATCCGAATTGTTGGGTTCTGAAATCTATAAATACCATAAATTTTTGGAGAACCATATTCTTTTAAAATTAATTGATTTAAATAAAAATCACATTCTTAAACTATTTCCTTAATTCGAATTTCATTTATTTAAAGGGTTTAAAACTCTTATTTTCGAAATCCAAAAACACAAAACAATAAGTTTAAACATAGATTAATATTCTTTAAATTAGAATATTCTAATCAATAAAAACTATTTATTTTATACTATATATCAAATAGTTAAAGAAATTAGATAAAGTTAAATTTTTAAAATTTCATAGATTTGTAATGAATATATCATATGATATGGTTCATACAATCAGGGTGAGAAAGAGAACGGATGAAAGGGAAAACTATGGCTGCATTTGGATGAGGGATCAAGGGTTGAAAACGAGTGCAACCCTCGTTTAACTATGTTTGGTAACAAATGGGGAAGGCGCGAGAAAATCTCAAAATTCCCCTCCCTGGCACGAATTTGAAAACCCTTTCACTGTAAATGTAAAATGTAATCACTTTACCTGTCCCTTAGAGTAAGTTTTTTTTTCCCTCTTTATACATTTTTTACTGTAATTTGCAAACAAGACAAAAGAAATTCAAAGAAAACCCCTGTTTAAGGGAAACCCCTAAAAAATTTACCTCTCATCCAAATGCAAACAGGGCTAAAAGAGGGAGGAGGAGTGAGAAAGGGAACATATGAAGGGGGAAACTATGGTTGCATTTGGATGAGGGGGAAGAGGGATGAAAATGAGGGTAACCCTCGTTTGGTAATGAAGGGAAGAGACGAAAAAATCCCAAATTTTCCCTCTCCAACACAAATCCGAAAATCCCTTCACTACAACAAGTTATTTTACTTCTCTCTTAAGGTATGTTTTTTTCCTCTTATACATTTCTAGTATAATTCTCAAACAAGATAAAGAGAAACCTATGTTCAAGGGAGTTCCCTTTCTTAAGGTAAAGGAACAAAAAATGTGAAGAAGAGAGTAAAATAGAGGAAAGGGAGGCTCCATTTTATCCCTAAAAGCCAAATACCAAACAAAGGAAAGCAAGAGAGAGCCCTCCATTCCTTCCATTACCCGTCATCAAAATACAACCTAACAGAGGGAGTGGATGGCATGTTGAAGTCGATTGTGTGTCTCTTGTCTCTACTCGATTCTGGCAACCATAACCCAACAAATTAGGGTATGTATGGGATAAAATGAATGTGATTCTCATTTTAAATATAAATAATATTTTTTTTAAAGAAAATGAAAGGAGCATACAAATAAAATTAAAGCACTTATTAGTTATCTTTTCATAATCATTCTTTCTATCAAACATACCTTTTTATAATGGATGCTATTCTTAATGATTCTAAATACGAAAAAGGGTGTAATCTGGTCAAGACTTTGTAATTTACATTCACTTATGAGACGTTAAATAAAATAGATGATTGGCCCTAAAAAAATTGATGCATTTGATATGTAATTAGAAGAATACGAAATATGTAAATTTCATTATCAAATGTTAATTCAAGTAATGGCTTTTAATTTTTAATGAATATAAACTATTGATTATTAAAACTTTAAAATGAAAGGTTAGAATAATAAAATGGAAATGAAATTTAATATAATTTTTGTTTATATAATCTTTTTAGATCACATCCAATTATATAATACTAGAGACCCATTTAAGAGATTAAGAAACTCTATATAGAGGTTGCTTTTTATCACAACCATTTTACGCTTTGATACATGTGAGGAGAAGAAAGTATGTGAAGCGTGACTTGACAGTTACTAGTCAAGTAAATTTTACGTGACAATTGTCTTTAATAAAATCAAAATTATAAATTTCAAGAGAAAAATTTTATTTGATTACTCATTCTTAACATTTTAAATTACATTCTCATTAAAATTTGTGTTTAACCTTTCTCAAATTATATTAATGAAGAAGAACCTTCTATAAGCCCTTCAGCATGTCTATTAAGGCTTCCAAAGGTGTGCTGCACGTGTCAACTTTAGATTGAAAGGACATATCTTTGTAGTTGGAGTTTGTTCGAATTCTAAAGAACTCTTAGATGGTGTTTTGATTGGGGGTAAGGGGTACCTTGTTTGGTAAAGGAAAGGTAATTGTAAAAAATTGAATTTTTACGCCTCCTCTTTTCTTTTTGAAAATCCTTTGTATCATGGAGGTTTTCAGAAAGCTATTTTCCCTCTTAACCCCTTTTGTACCTATAGAGAAAAAATATTTTAAAATATTTTTTAATTGTTGAATATTATTTAACAATTATATTTTATAAAATTATATTTTTATTTTTATATTATATGGATTTAATAAAAAATATTAATTCTCATAAAATTGTTAATATGTCAGATTACCTCTGCTTATAATTACCAATCAATTTTTTTTTCTCTCAAGGTAAATTTTAATTTTACCCTTATAACTACCAAACAAAATAAGGGTAACCCCTGCTTAAGAATAATCCCGAATAACTCCTATAAAATTTACCTCTCGTCTAAATGCAGCTCTAAGCTTCTTATAGATGTAAGTTGCAGGAGAATATTCTTCCATAAGCTTTCCATTTAACCAGTGATGAAGGGATGAGGATGCAGTAACAAATTTGCAATTTATTCTTCATTGGAGAGGAGATCTTGTTTTGTCCCAAAGAGTCTGGGACATGTTTAATTTCTAACTTTCCATTAGTTATAGACCATGTCACAAATATCAGTGTATTTTCAAATATACTATATTTTTATCAGTAAAATATCATTACTGCGTTAATGTGTATTTATCGATACGACGGTAAGTTTTCGATAAATTCTCGATAAATTCACTTTAAAAATACAATAAATGGTAATATTGCGATAATATTCCAATACATTGCCAGTAAATTCCATATTAAATTTTTTATTTTATTAATATTTTAATTTAATCTATTTTTATTATTTTTAAATATTATATTTTTCACGAGAATTTTCCTTTAATATCTCGGTAAAAATCTAAAAATTTGAAAATATCCCGATGTTACCAATCATCGTTAATATCCTGAGAATGGTATTTGTGACTATGGTTGTAGAATGGTGTATTGGGTTATGAATTTTTCTTTTGAATGTTTGACAATCTTGCTTTTGCAATTGGTTGTTTTTTTTTCCTTTTTATGTATACTATAGCTTATGCATATGTATACTATATTTCTGTATCTTTGTTAGATTTCATTAGATCAAAGGAAGTTCCCTAGAGTTGAAAGAACTCATTGTATTTGTTGATAAATGTCTCTTTCTTAATATTTTTTTTTTTAATGGTAACTCCATCTCTTTAAGTCACCAAGTAAACCCTTCTCGGGTTAATTGTTATTTTTACTTGCATTGTGTGTTAATTAAATACAAAATTTTAATAATTAACATTTAATTTGAAAATTGGAGGAATTAAGTCACAAAATAGACATGAAATTAATCGGGTCTTCGAATTAATTCAACCATAAATTTTATCCAATTATTTTCCCCCATTTTAATTGACTAAATATAATTAAATTAAAATTTATTCATTTACTCTTTACTCTTAAAGAAATCATCTAAATCTTAGATTTATTTAATAGCGAATTAAGCTTAAATTAATAAATGAAAAAATAAAAAATAAAATCTCGATAGTCACAAATCTGGATTCTTCTCCAAATCGAAAATCCTCTTTCCGAAAATCTTCCTTCTTTCTTTACGTCTTCGTCGGATCCGATTCTCTTTTTTCCTCTCACAATCCCTCCCTCAGACTTTGCGCACCATTCCTACCTTCCCTCTCTCTATACCCTTCTCTTCTCTCGCCAATCGTCCCTCATCTCTCAGCTCTCACCCGCCTCCCACTCTCGGCTGGCCGTTTTTCCAACCAGCAACCACCGTCCGTGGACCTCAACCTCGGCTGCAACAGAGCTACTCTGATTTCAGGCCCGAGATCTCTCAGGTGCTTCATTTCTCTCTCAATTTTCTGTTTCTCTTAATGCACTAAATCCAATTTTTATTTTCTAACTGTCTTCCGTTCGGGTTTTCAATTCGGGTTTATCGATTTATCAAGTGATTTGAATTTGGGGATTTTAACTCTCACTCCCTTTCTCTCAGTTGCACTGATTGTTCGTTTTACGAGTTCTGGATGGATAATTTCTCGCAAAATGATGGTCCAATTGCTTGAAATTCGCCAATCAATTGGTTCCTAAAGGATAGTTTTCCACTTTTATCAAACGGTACCCTCTTTCGCACATAAATCTCAGTTATGATAAAGACATCTACTCTGATAAATTAAGGAATCCCGTCCTTTTTATTTTCTAACTGTGAATATCATTTCAGTTTGATCAGAAAGAGTTGGATCGAACTCATTGTAATTTGATGAGTAAGGGATCATCAGATAAATCCTCTGTTAAAAAATGTCTATTCTCTCTTCTTCCTCCCTTTTGATTAAATTTAAATTTTCCGTTTTCTGAAAAAAAGAGTTTTCAAAAATGGGGTTTACGGGTTTAGGCTTTTATTGAATTTCATAACTGATGAGTTATTTGAAAAGAGCTTTTGATTTGTCATGGGATTCTTTCCGCTTTGGTTAGGCGGGGAAATTGATTTTGAGGGGATTGACCGTCCCTTCAGTGTACTCGGCGGTTTCCTTAAATCTGAGGCGGTTGCCGTGATCCGGAGATGGAAGCTCTAAAAAACGGTGGGTTACGACCCAATTTTGGTCGGAGTTGGGTAATCTAGTCATGATCATCTCACAATTGTTGGAGGTATTGTTAAATTTATCACATTTTTATAAATAAAATACTATTAATCAATTAAAAATGTATTTTTTCTGGTACAACAATAAATTTCTGATAAAATCGTGTTCAAAATACTATAAATTGTAATATCGCGATAATATTCTGATATTTTTTTTATTTTTATTTTTTTAATTAATATATTTTTTTTTAAAATATTATAATTTCTGCCATTTAATATTCTGAGAACGTATTTGTGATCATCTTCGAGATGTTTTGCTCATAAGGGGTGTTAATCAGTTCACGTAACCTAAGGCAGCAACAGTGGTCAGGATTAAAGCTCCGTAACACGGCGTTGGGTCGGTGTACTGAATTCTCGTAATCCGAGGTAGAGACAGTAACTGAGGATGAAAGCTCCCTAACACCGTCTTGAGTTCTAAACATGAGTTGGTGGGAAACGGGCATGTGGGTTTGTGCTATTTGAATATGGTAAAAATATGTGTTTGTGCACAAACTATGTTTGAATATGAATGTGTGTATTATTCATGCTTATCATCTTGAATATTTTATATGATTACTATGGAAGAATGGTTGAATTTAACTTCATGTTTTGGAGGAGGATTTTATGATACCCTCATTTGTCGGTACGCCTAAAGGCACGTGATGAACATAGAAAAATAATAATTTTACTATTTGAATATTAGACTAGTTAGCTCCTATTTTAAGTTTATTTTGTATTATTAAGAGGATTTTGAAGTTTTCTATGAATATGGAGAGCTTAATAGAAGAGAAGATAAAAGAAATATGAAGAAATCGGACGAAAAAGTTATTTTTGAAAAGCGTTGAATTTTACTAAATAAATTTAGAAATTTTTGTAAATTATCTTTTGTAAATTATCATAATTCAAATCCAGCTATGAGAGAGTTTGAATTATGCTAATAATTTTGGAATTTGAATTAATTTTGGTAAATTCAAAACACTAATGTTGATAATCCATGCCGATGTTCAGAAGTTAAAGCCCAAAATGAAGCCCAATATAATGTGGAAAAAGTAAAGGATAAATTCAAATGGGTTGCTTGTGGATGTGCCATGTGTCCTTGAAAAAAAATCGTGCAAGCATGATTCCATTCGACAGAGGAGGATTAGGAAAAGAGAGAGGACAGAGAATTTTGGAGAAAATCTCACTAAAACTTATTCTTACAAATCGTGTAAGATAAATGGGATGTGCAATTTGCACATAAAGCAATATTTCACTAGTAAATTCGATCATGGTGAGGAGAGGAAGCTGGATTGGATTAGGAGATTTCCAAAATTAGAAGTCGAGTTAGCAAATAATCTTACGCAATCCAAATTTGAAATTCATGGAGAAAAATCCTCTCAAATTCACTATTGAAGTTGGAAGCAAGAAAGAAAGAGAACGAGATAAAATTCGTGGGAGCTTTTAGTTTTTCAATTTCTTTTTTAATTTACATGTAGGGAACCATAGGATATCTAGCGTAAAATTTCTACGAGTAAATTCAATATCCTTAGGGCATACTAAGTTAGGCTATGGGGGCTTGAATCTGCAATTTCTCACTTCTTGAGGTAGGAGGCAATCAATTGAACTAAATTAAAAATTCAAAATTTATGGAGAAAAATCTTAAATTTTTTGCCATTGAAGATGGAAGCAAGAAGGAAAGAGAATGAGATAAAATTCGTGGGAGCTTCTAGTTTTTCAAGTTTTTTATCTTCTTTTATTTCTATCTAGCAAAAGTCCATATATTGTAATTCTTATTTTTTTCCATTAATAAATTCAAGATGTGCTTTTTAGATTTATGGTCTTCCAATTTTTTTATTTTAATTATGATTGTTTGATTTTTTTTCCATTTTTTTCCATTATTCTTTTATATTGTAATTAAAGCTATGCAAAGATCTCTATGCAAAGATGTGTTTGTACATGTCTGTGTTAGTGTCAGTATGTGTTAGTATGTGAAGTTTTTGTGAGTCAAAGTTTTGTTTGAGTCAGTTGTGTGTGTCTGTCTGTCTGAGTCAAGGTTTGTCAGTCTAGTCTAGGGTTTTGAATTTATTGAGTTTTACGTGAGTCCATCTAAAGTCTATTTTTTTTTTTATAGGTATTGTACAAGTGGAGCTATCTCACGTATTTCTAAACTAAGTTTTTTTTTTTCTTGAAATTTTCTTATAATTTGCAACTGATTTCTGTAGATTAGGGAATATTAAGGATAATATTCAGTTTAAGTTTGGTGGTAAATGGGAGTTAACTTGGCAGTCTTGTGTGCATTTTTTAGGAGTTTATTTTCAAAAAAGACTTTGGAAAAAAATTTGAAAAAAAAAAGATTTTTAACTTAAATATGTGAAAAATAATAATTATATCATTTTTTCCAAAGGAATTTTGTGTAATTTATGCTTGAAATTTTTTTGCACAAGCCATGTTAGTTTAAGCTTGAAAAGAAGAGTATTCTTGAGTCAAGTAATCACAAAAAAATACTAGTGAAGACTTGTAATTTAGTGAGTTTTTTAGCTATTCGATTTTTCTAAAGATATGAGTAAATTCTTAATTTTTTTTATATGCGTATTAAGTTGTTGTAATATCTCATTATTCTTGGTCAAATACTGAAAACGACATCAAAATTTGATTATTACATCATAAGTTTTTCTGAATTTATTTGAAGTAAGAAAATAACCATATAAAACTCAGGAAGTTATATAAGCCATATTTGGACCGATTGAGCCTTCAATCCTACCTATTTTTTGTCATATTATCGTATTAGTTCCTAAATTGAGCTGTATATATAGATAAATTTTTCTTGATTAGCATATTAACTTTACCCAACTCCTGTTATGGAGTTTGAGTTAATATTGCATATCTGTGACCCATTTTCATACGAGAAGATGTTAGGGATGAAATTGAGATGATTAATGAAGGAAAAAAAAAAATATGGTGAAAAAGAAAAAAGAAAAGAAAAGGGAACACCCATTACAAAAGAAATGGATGTTGAAAAAAAAAGAGTGAAATGAAAGAAAAAAAGAAAAAAAATATACTTTGAGAGTGCAGAAAAAATAGAGGAAGAAATATCTCATCTATAGTATTGAAGATCAGTAACCTTCTCTTATTAAAGTATTATTTTTTGAGTATTTTATCCCTTCTTTGATTGACCCAGTGTTAAACCACGTTTCATCTTCTAGAAAAGACCTGATTGATCCTAAGTCTAAGTATGGTATTTATGTGGAGAATAGAGGAAGAAGAACTGTTTGATTCATCGTTCTTAGGAAAACGACATTCTAATCATGAGATCCTATATTTTTCTTGAAATATGTCGTCTTTTCAAATACATGCGTCAGAAATTTTCTTTGTGAAAATAAATTCCACTTATATATACATGAAAGAAAATATAAGCCAATCTCCGAGTGATTTTTATTGTTAGTGATACACCTTTGTGAGATTTGGAGTCGAAGCGCATTTTTAGATGGTGGTTGCTAAACTTGAATATGTTTGAAAAAATAAGGCTATTTTAATATTGGCTATCATACACTACACTCTAAGTATAATTTTTATAAAATAAATTTGGAATACTATGATATTTAAATTTTTGTTCGTATATTTTTGCTAAATTTTGATGTTTGTAGGTATCATTACTGGAAACCCTCCCGAAATTATAACTCGTCCACTAGGGGACCACCTAGAGGTTTAAAGGCTTGTTGCTTACGCTAAATGCAATTGAGAGTGCTAGCGAAAGTGGTGTAATTTAAGATTTTAATTTTCAGTCTTTAGTTTGAGTTTTGCTCGAGTGCTAGCAAAATGTTATTTTGCAGGTATTTGATGAACACAGAAAAATGATAATTTTACCCTGTATATTAGTCTAGTTAGCTCTTGTTCTACGTTTATTTTGTATTATTATTAACGGGATTTTGGAGTTTTGCAGGAAATATGGAGAGATTCAAGAAAAGAAGTGAAGATGGCAGAAAAATGAAGAAATTAGCCGGAAAAGCTATTTTTGGAAAGTGTTGAATTTTACCACATAAATTTGAATTTTTTTTGTAAATTACTATAATTCAAATCTAGTTATAAGAGTTTGAATTATGTTAATAATTTTGGAATTTACCCACATGAGTGTAGCTCAACTAGTTGTCTCCTATTTCAGGAAGCGGGAGGTTGCGAGTTCGAGTCCCCATGGCCTAACCTTGGTGTGTCTTAGGGGTAATGTGTTCACACGTGGGGGTTTTACGTTGGGTATCCTTCAGTTTTCCATATGTAAATTAAAAAAAAAAAATTGAAATTTGAATTTTATTGTGATAAATTCAAAAGAGTGATAAATATAAAGTCCAAACCCATGTTCAGAAGTCAAAGCAATTCGAATTACGCAAATAAAGATGGGGTGATGGGGGAAAATGCAAAGGATAAATTCGAATGGGTTGCTTGTGGATGTGTCATGTGGAACACTGCTAAAATCGTTGGGAGAGAGAGTTTTGGAGACTCTCCAAAACTCATCTCCAAAATTCAAAATTCGTACATGGCATATGCTATTTTGCAAGATTCGTTCAAGCTTAGGGAAATTCAAAATTGGCTAAGTTGGAATAGAGGAGATCAAGACGATTCTGAGATTAGTAGGAGAGGTAAAGATGGAACAGTCCTCTCCAAATTAAACTCCTAAAATTAAGGAGAGAAGCTCTCAAAATCCCATCTCTAAAATTTGTAAAATCTTAAAGGGATTTAAAAAAATTAGTGAAAGCATGACTCCATTCGACCATGGAGGATTAGGAAAGGAGAGAAAATTATGGAGGAGAGAGAATTTTGGGGAAAATCTCTCCAAAAATTGTGTAAGCTAAATTGGGATATGCAATTTGTGCATAAAGCAATATTCCACTAGTAAATTCGATCATGGTATGGTGAGAAGAGGAAACTGGATTGAATTAGGAGATCTCCAGGATTAGTAAGTTGAGTCAGCAAAGAATCCGACCCATTCCAAAATTAGAAATTCATAGAGAAAATCCTCTCAAATTCGCCCAGTGCATTGCTAAATTCTTCCTCTCTGGTTTCTTATAAATAGATGACCATCTCCATTGGAAAAATCAATTGATCAAGAGGTCAAGGTGAGTATTGAAGTTGGAAGCCAGAAAGAAAGAGAGGAGATAAAATTCGTGGCAGCTTCTAGTTTTCCAGGTTTTATTTCTACCAAACTTCTATGTATTGTAATTCTTATTTTGTTCCTATTAATAAATTCAAGATGCGCTTTTAAATTTATGGTCTTCCAATTTTCGATTTTAATTATGATTTTTTGATTCTTTTTAATTTCCAATTCTTTGGTTAATTTGAACATGAAATATTTAGATCTTTGATTAACATTACTATTCTAGATCTAATATTCTTTTTGGACGTGAAATATTTTAAATCTTAGAATTGTATGATTAATCTAGATTTAAGGTTGAAATTGATTAATTTGGAAGTTAATTTTAAAGAAAAAATTGAATTAAAATTGGATTTTTACGTGAGTTCCATGGTCTAGGTCTTCATTTTATATTTGAAATTTCTGGGATATGATGCCATCTGGTGTTGATTGATCGATTCACTTGTATATATGTATAAAGGTTTATTTTGAATTATAAAAATTCATGAAATTTGTGTGAACTAGGTTAAAATTTGGTGTATGATTTTAAATTTCTTATTCTAAGTAAATTTGAGGCCATTATAATTTTTTTAATTTAATTCTACCATTTTAATTGGATTTTCAATTTTCTAGATTTAAAATTAATCTCCATTGATTATTGATTTTGGATATATTTTAAGAATATGTTTTCTTAAGGATATATTTTTCTAATTCTCTGTGGGTTCGATCTCATATCCATAAATCTATAATCCAATTTAAATCATGCACTTGCAAGTATTTAAAAATTCACATCACATTCACCTCCTACCACTACACATGTGGGATGTATAGCCAACCTCATCAACATGACCAACACACCCTGTCACATATGGGGCATGTATACCCAACCTTATCAACTTGACTAACACACCCACTCGAAGTCCTACTCTTATCTCATCACATAACATACTGGAACTGTTGTATCTGACTCGAATTATATCCATGTGGGACCCTTTCTTAATCTCAAATGGAAAGAGGTACCGATTGAATTGGATTTACATGGGCGGTTGGCAGTATACATAGAAACTCGGCAATTGTCAAAAGGAAGGGACTCTCAACGTGTGGAGTTGTTGGCATAAGATTTTCTATTTGGTAAGAAAATCTCATGGATATGTTGGAAATCGATGGATAAGTATGGCTTTGTCTTGAGAAAGCATCCTGCTAAAAAGGTGTTCTTATATGTAGCAAGTGTAGCAAAGCCAATAGGTTTTCTATTTGTGATAGGCAAGCACGGCAATTGGCCTGGATCTTCTCATCTAGGATTAGCCGTATGGTTGGATTTTATGGCAAATTTCCTACCTATTTATGTGATGTACACGGCAGCATCAAGATATACACGAGATAGATGAGCTATTGTGAGTAGTTTTGTGAGAAGAATTGAAAGAGAGTTGGCTGGCAGCAAAAGAACAATAGATCTGAGAAGAGATCTGTTGTTTGAAGATCTTTTGCTCGGTGGTTTGCAGATTGACAAGAGGTAAGCTATTCTCAAATATAAGAACAAGCCAAGGCAGTCAGCAAGGACGGCAGGATCTCTCCTTCTCACTTGGTGATCTGGTTGAAAAAAGGTGAATCACCAACGTGTTTCAGCAAGAAGGGCTGGCTGAAATCTGTCATACAAGAGAGGCGTTGCATCAAAGGGTTCTGCAAGGTGTTAACAACCATCGACCATAGAGAGTTCTAAGTTGTAGTTTGTTTTCAGTCGGGTTTTGAGTTTGAGTTACAAACTCTTTAGATATCTCTTGTTTACCTTGTATTCTCTTTCTTCTTAATAAAATTATTCTCGCTTCATAGACGTAGGTCAGGTGGGGCCGAATCACGTAAAATTTGCTTGTATTAATTTGTACTTATTTTTCCCGTTCAATTTTTCTTTTTCCCGCTGAAGACGCTAACATGAACATATATACACAATACACTCACTCTCCCACTAAATATCACATGACTCATATATCATGTACCATATTCATACTCATATTTCATTCACAGCATAACAGACATGCAAACGTAGCATTCTCATCCATTTACATTATCAATGCTATTCATGCATCTACTCAAAATGATACACACATCTCATTACTTAACATGTTGGACATGCATTCATAGCATTCTCATCCAATTACAGGTTATCATACATTGCAACAAGCAATCTAACATATCTCAATTCATATGACATGAATGCACATGCTGAGCATCTCAATAAAGTTGATGGTCTAGCCTATCTCTCGGGCATTCTCGATCACCTACATTCTCATTCGTTCACATTTTTGCCTCTTATTGGGTAAGCGATGCCCGATGTCCATTTAGGTTAGCCACTGTTTCTCTAACTAATCTCATAAATACACGTGCCAATCTAAGCTATGACCATACATTGGAATTCTCAAATATCCATCCACTTCCGCATGTAGGCTACGTTTATACAAACGCGGTCTAAACATGTAGGCTCCTACCATACATGTCCCTAAGGTACAACACAAATATCAAACCAACTAATTAAATTCTTAACACAGCTCACCATAGTCACCACATAAAATCAAGCATGCTCTAAATCTAAGTCACAGCAACACATGATTCCTACACACGTGTATATCCCATCCTACGACATAACACATAGATCATATCACAAAGACACACATGGTATCTCAATCATGGGACCCAACACGTGATTCACATCACAATGACACACGTGGTATCACAATCATGTGACTCAACACGTGGTCCCTGGCATACATACACACGTGGCATCGCAATCATGTGACCCAACACTGGGTTCATAACATATATACTCAATGATTCACAACATATACACACACGTGGATATCACATCCTTGCGACTCAACATGTGGTTCACAATATTACACGCTCATGACATCATGACTAAGCGACCCAACACGTGGTCCAAAGCATACATCCTCATGTGGCGTTGCGACCATGTGACCCAGCACATGATTTACATCACAAGGAAACACATGGCATCACAACCATGAGACATAACACGCAGTCCAAAGCATACGTACTCACGTGGTGTTGCAACCATGTGACCCATCACATGATTTGCATTACAATGACATGTGATATCGCAACCATACGACCAAACACATGGTCCAAAGCATACATACTCACGTGACATCGTGATGATGCAAACCATGACATGATTTACATCATAAGGACACATGTGGTATCATAACCATGAGACCCAACACGTGGTTCGCAACACAAAGACACATGGTATGTCAACCATGCGAATCCGAGACATGGTTCACAATATACAAAACATAAGAAGGGTACTCAATTAGGTAGATGGGCTAAGCCTAGCACTTCAGGGCATTCTAATCGCACTTATTTTTATTAGATCTCAAACGTTTATTCCCTTACAACTTTCATCGTTTAGTAAGTACTGCACTTTCTCGACCATGGTTAAATCCGCATCACTCTATTTCTCTCCTGCATACATTTAAACATGGCTATGTAATTAAAAGAACAATTCTTCTCATGGCATTGAAATCAAAGGAATAAAGCGTGCAGAAATTTAAAGCCCAAATGGTGTTGGTTCTCCTTACCTAAGAATTCGAGAAGTTTGGGGGTCGCTTAAGGTCTAAAAAAAAGTCAGGCAGTAAATTAGGTCCTTGGAGAAAAGAAACAACACAGAGGAGAGTCGGTTAAATTAAAACTGAAAGAAGAAATCAAATTTAGAATTAAAAATGGAACTCAAAATTTTTCTTAGATCAGTAACCCATTTGAAATTAAACCCCTTTTAGAGAATTCGTTTTAGAAAATAGGCCCCTTTAGAAAATTCATTTCATGGAATAAAATCCCTTTTTTTTTTTCCTGAAATTTCATTTCAGAAAATAACCCTTTTAAGAAAACCAAATTTTGAAAACTTAAAAAAAAAACTAATTTAAGAAAACCAATTTTTTTTGGAAAACCAAATTTTAGAAACCACCTTTTTTATAATATCAAACCTTATTAAAAAATAAACCTATTCAAAAAATACAAACTGAAATAATAATAATACCTCTTAAGCTAAAATAAATAAAATATCAAAATATAAGACTGAAATTTGGATTGGGTCAGGTGGAGTTTTAATAAATCCAACTCTATTCATGTCAAAATTTGTTAAACCCAATGTGACTTGACTCTAATTTCTGACTCTACTGCTCTTTTATAATTTGGTGCACTCGGGTCGAGTTGGATTATATTAGATTATATTGATTTTAAATTCCTCTACTTATTTTAACTCAAACTTCATGTCGATTTTTATTTTCCTGAGCTTATCCGATTCGAAATATATAAATATATAACCTAAACTCACTTATTTCTCTGATTGGGTCATATGAGTCAGAGTTGAAACCCAACTCAAGTTTCACTCCTATCGAAATATAATATCCCTATTTTATATATAAAGACGGTTAAGCAACAAAATAATGGAAATAATTGAATAAATAAAAATAGAAGGAAGAATAGATTTACCGAAAGAAGGGCACGTTCCGAACAACAGTGGTGGTCGGGCGGTTTATAGGAACAAGAGAAAGGAAGGAGAGAGAGTGGCCCAGGAGAGAGAGGGAATTTATAAAAGAGGAAAGAAAACAATGAGACTAGATAAGGACGGAAGAGGATAAGAAAGAGATGAGAGATGGAGTGGAGAGATTTTCAAAATAAAAAAAACACGGGACGGGCCCAATGAATGCGGCTAACCTTCGTTCTGATGTATGAAATCTCCACTAAGGGCGAGCATTCAACAGTAAGGCCTTATAATACAGGCCCAAAATCTAAGTTTGTTCGAGATTCAACAGTAAGGTCTTATAATATAGGTCCAAAATCTAAGTTTGTTCGAGATTTATTTATTCAGTCTATTTTTATAAAAAATAATCTTGTGCATTACCTCATGTTCTCAGATATCTAAGAAAATAATGTGTGTCTCTCTTGTAAAGTAAACGAGAAATTCTGATTTTATTATATAGATAATAGAAAGTAAAAATAAGAAAAGTAAATAAACTAAATGAAGAAACTCTTAAATGAGATAATATAATATTTGAGAAATCACTAATTAGAAAAATAAATAAATAAATCTAAATAGATTCTACCAGTATCCTTTTCCTTCTTCAACCCACATTTTTTATGACTATTCTATTCTTTCCTTCTGGCAACAACCTTTCAATTTATTGTACAAAGGCTATTTTGGTCTTTTATGTACATGGTTGAACTCCCATAAAAGGAAGGCCTTTCGAGGGAGAGATCCATGGCTCAAAAAATAAGAATCTGTGCATGTGCTTGTCCTTACTGGTTCAGGGTAGGAATCGGATATATTTTCAAATATTGGATGAATCATTTTGAACCAGTGTGAAATTTCAACTCTATAGGAAATTCTAATAAAATATCAAAAAACTTATAATATTGAAAAATCATGTATTGTAAACTTTGTTTTTTATTTTAGTCAAGATATAGAAAAGTACCATTCCTTAAGCCAAGTATGTCTGACATTACTTATGATTTTGAATGGAATTACGTATTTATAAATTTGATGATTTTGATTTTTAATAAATTTAATATCTATTTTGGCCAAAAGACATGTAATAAAAACTAATAGTTACTAATATAGTGAAGAAGTTTGACATTAAGAGTTGGAACGTTGGAGTACTATTTTTGTAAAGACATATACTCATATTTTAATAGCTAGAGCTAGAGACCTACAAGGCTATAAATGATATAATACTTATAATAATTCATAAATTATGATAGTTTCAAATCTAATATTACCGGAATCGGACCGTCAAAGTCGTGTCCATCAATATAAAATTATAAATAATAGCAAATATTCATAAAAATATTCTTGTTCTCACAATAATAAATATAAATATAAAAATTTAATAATCCAACATCTATTTTCCATTATAATTGTTCATTCCAATAAAAGAGTTTCATAATCTATGATCTCACAATCAAATCTAACAGTCCAATATTCATCCTCCAATAATACCATCGCAATAAAAAGTTTCATAATCTAAAATATCATCCAACAACGCATTACTAATTAATTTAAAAGACAATTCAATGACTTAATGTTAATTAATGTCTACAAAAAATATTTAACTTCCAAAGTCATCATGATGTCCAAAAGAACCAATATCTTCATATTCATTTTGATCATATAAAGAAGCAAAGTTTTTCGTTTCATCTCCACCATTCCTCTCCTTCAAATTTACTGAAATTGAAGAAAATACATGTATAAGAATATGCAACTACATATTACATAATCTAAATTCAAATAATATTATATAAAAAAATGATTATAATTTAAATGGTCTACCTAAGTCACCTTCCTCAAGTTGAGTCATAACACTTGTAGGTTGTTCCATTCTCTCCCAAGTTTGTAGTTCCTCCTCGTTTAATATAGGTGGCTCTGACTCAACTATCCAATCTTCTAGTACGTCAATATCTTTTAAAGATATTGGATCAAAACATAATTTTGTTTTTTCAAATTTCTATCAAGATAAAAATATTATACTAATATCAATTGAAGCTTTGGTACCTTCATCAAAGAATAAAGATGAACATAAAATAATTTTGAACACTTCATAGTTCTTAACTTTCTAATAAGCGCAAGTTATAATGAACGTACACCAAATCATTCAACTTTTGATGTTTTAATCGATTCCTTTTTATTTTTTTGTATGTATACATTTAAATATACTCCAATTGCGCTCACATCCAGAAGATGTACTAGTCTGACTTAAAATATGAATTGCCATCTTTTGCAAATTTGGAGTTAAACCTCCATAATTCTTCTACCAAATAGCTGTAAAAGGCAATGAAGCACATGAATAATTGAATATGAAAAGACATGAAGATTCGTACTTAATTAAAGTAAATGAATAATTAAATGTAAAAAAATATACTTGGAATCATTTTTTCGCGATCTTTAATAGCCAAATTACGCCCAAAGTCTCTTTGATGCTTCTTTGTAAAGATTAAGCTCATTGCTAATCGATTGTTGCATTGCAATATCATTATAGTATAATGTGTCAATGCAATAAAGAATTCTACTAAAAACCCGATCAACATTGGCATTATTATAAAACCATGATGGATTAAGCCAATGCCCAGCAATATGAAGTGGATGATACAATTGACGATCCCAACAAGTATCCATAATTTACAAATAAGAAATAGTTTCGGTTGACATCCTTGATGATGATGATGTCGATGTTGACTTGAATTATTTCTCATTCTCGTATTGAATGTGAAAGATTGGGAAAATTGAGCACCTCCTTTTGTCGTTATAACACACACACACACACATATATATATATATATATAGAGAGAGAGAGAGAATTTACAAGCCTCTTTTTGAGGAAGAACAAAATAATTAGAATACAATTTACAACTTGCAACTTGGATTAGAATTCATTAGAGAGAATTCAACTTGGATTAGGACTGGGAGTTCCACTTGATTTAGAATTGCCATTAATACTCCCCCACAAACTCGATGGTGGGAGAGCGACGAGTTTGGAACTAATCAAGGAAAACCATTACTTCGAGAGCCCTTTAGTGAAGATGTCAGCTAGCTGGTCCGAAGAAGATACGAACTGAATCCGATGACAGCCAACAGTGACACATTCTCGTATGAAATGATAGTTAAGCTCAATATGTTTTGTTCGAGCATGGAAGACAGGATTGACTGCCATATATGTGGCACTGAGATTATCTGAAAGGAGTATAGTCGGAGATAGAGGGGTGAAACCAAGCTCACGTAAAAAGTGATGTATCCAAACAGTTTCGACACAAGTGAAGGCAATGGCTCGATATTCAGACTCAATACTCGAATGAGAAACCATAGGTTGTTTCTTGAAAGTCCACGAAATTAAATTTTGTCCCAAAAAGATACAAGAAACTGTATTGGAGCGCTGACTATTAGGGCAACCAATCCAATCAACATCAGAGTATGCAACCAAGAGGAAGGGATGCGGTGAGCTCATGAGATTCAGGTCACGATCAAGGGAACCTTTGAAGTAGTGAGGATTCGTTTAACAACCTCCAAATTGTAGTGCGAGGTTGGCTCATATAATGAGATGCAATATGAACAACAAAAGCAATGTCGGGCCGAGTGAGAGTGAGACACTGAAGAGCGCAAAGCAAATCACCAGTGGTGGGAGACAATTGAGTTTTGGTTGCCACAGGTGTCGAACAAGGTTTACATCCAAGCAATTTACTGCAGCAAAGAATGTTAAATGTATATTTGTTTTGAGAGAGATGTAATCCTTGAGAAAGACGAGTCACTTCAATGCCCAGGAAATAGTGAAGTTTACCAAGATCCTTGATTTGAAACTCAGTGCCCAGTTTGTGAGTGAAGGAATGAAGGAGTGACGGAGCGTTTCCAGTTAATTCAATATCATCGACATATAGCAAAAGAGCCATAATTTGAGATGCCTGTCGAAAAATGAACATGGAACTTTCCTCTTTGCTTTGAAGAAAACCATGAGTCAGGATGAAGGAACTGAAGCGTTGGAACTTGACCCTTGGTCTTGTTTCAGGCCATAAATATCTTTGTGGCGTCTGCAGATGTGATTAAGGTGATCGAGATCAAGGAAACCTAGTGGTTGAGTCATTTAGACTTCCTCTGTGAGGATCTCATGGAGGAAAGTATTCTTTACATCCAGCTGATGAATAGGCTAGACGCAGTTGACATCAAAACGGAGGACAATAAGGATTGTAGTTGGCTTGACAACATGGTTGAAGGTCTCATCATAATCAATTCTAGATTGTTGATGAAAGCCTTTGGAAACAAGGCACGCTTTATAGCGTGCAATAGTGCCATCAGAGCGATGTTTGATTTTAAATACCCATTTACAGCCAACGATGTTAACATGTGGACGAGGTGGAACTTGAAACCAAGTGTGTTACTGTAAAAAAACATTAAATTTGTCTCATTGCATGTCACCATTCTGTGGATCGAGCAACCTGAGTGTAGTAGGTGGGCTCAGAGTCAAAAGAAAAAAAGAGAGAAGCAAAGGCCTGCGGTAAGGGATGCCTACTAGCAAAAGCAACCTGCTTGTTAGGCTTGAAAATGTTGTCCTTATCACGAGTCACCATAGGATGAACATTTGCAGGCGAAGAATGATAAGTTTCTAGAGGGGATGAGGCAGTAGGTGACGACTCTGGAGCTGCTACTAGAGATGATGATGGATCAGGAGATGACTCCAGCACTGGGGATGGAGAAGGTGATGCTACCGCAGTAGGAGAAGGTGGTGCAGATGCTGAAGGAGAAGCTGGAGGTGCAGGCATGGTAGAAGGGGGTTGTGCAGGCGAGGGAGACATAGTGACTATGGGTATGAAGACCACGTCTAAGGAAGATGATGCTGCGTGGCACATTGTAGCTGAGGTGTATGGAAAGACAACTTCATTGAATAGGATATGTTAGGAGATGTAGACTTTGCCAGTAGAAGGTTGAAGGCACTGGTAGCCATTGTGATGATCACTGTAAGCAAGAAACACGTACTCAACCAGTCGAGGTTGAAGTTTGTTATAGTATAGTCGCCTAAGTAAGGATAACACGTACAACTAAAAGTGCGAAGGGTGAGGTACTAAAATGCTTCTGATACGGTGAGGGCCATTGGAGAAGCGATGTCGACAACCTATTGATAAGGTACAGATCAATAAAAAATGCCTCAACCCAAAGGTGATGAGGGAGATGAGACGCAATGAGAAGGGTGTGTCCCATTTCCGATAGATGGCGGTGTTTGCATTCAGCAAGACCGTTCTATTGCAAAGTGTGTGGACAGGATATACGGTGATGGATCCCTTTTTGTCCTTGGAAAGAATGATTATCATACTTCTTACCACCATCACTTTGAATTTTTTTAATGGTAGTAGAAAATTGATTCTCAACAAAAGCAATAAAGTTTTAAAAATGAGTGAAAACTTTTGATTTATATCGCATAGGAAAAATCCAAGAAAATCGTGTGTAATCATCTGTGAATAAGACATAATAGCGAAAGCCAGATACTGACAAAACAATAGACATCCATACATCTGAATGAATTAAATAAAAAGGTTCAGGAGTACAATGTGTAACACCCCATCCTGGTACGGGCATATTACCACTAATACCGAACTACAAAGTAGCGAAACAAATTTACAGGTACTATTTTTTTTTAACCACTATCAACAACTATAGAGGTTTAACAAAAGTACCACAGAATTCAACCAACACTGCAGACTAATAAGCATATATTACAGTTATCCATAATATCAAATATCATCTCAAATAAACACACAATGTATTCTCTTTAGATAATAAAAGGCGAATACACCAAACAACCCTCGACTGTCATCACCTAGACCTGATCTTGGGACCCACTGGGTCCCGCCTCGGCCAAGCCACCTGAAAGGCAAGGGGGTGAGTACTACATACCCAGTGAGAGAGCATATAAATATATTCACACCACATAAATCATACACTGCGAAACTACCACCATGATGTATAAAAAAAAAATCTACATATATAGTCCCACGCTGTACGAACCATCCAGCACGTATTCAATCGAACCATCACCACCTTGCCATGGGACCAACCTGTCTACCACGGTTCATACCAACCATTCCCACCCTTGAGCCATAGCTCTGAATGTCTTACTACACCTCCGGTTATCCTTAACCCGAAAGTGTCCTAGACTGAAACATCGTATAATCTCACGTCACAGGTTGTTCCCACTCTACAGATATCGTAGCTTGGAACGCCGTATCATACCATTCCTCAAACTGTCCCCATCCTATAGGTGTCATAGTTTGAAATAACACATCATATCACAACTCAGACTGTCCCTACCCTGTAGGTGTCATAGCCTCGAATAACACATCATATCACAACTCAGACTGTCCCCATCCTGCTGGTGTCATAGTCTGGAGTAGCACATCATACCATAACTCAGACTGTCCCCACCCTGCAGATATCATAGCTTGGAATAACACATCATATCACAACTCAGACAGTCCACACCCTGTAGGTGTTATAGTCTGGAATAACACATCACACTCCACCTCATACTACCTTGGGTGAACCGACGCTTAGTCCAAAGATTTCCTTTGAATCACCTCAACTATCTCTTAACTTGTCCCTCCTTGGGACTCCCGGAGGCCACGCCCGCTCAACTGGACCACTCCTCCCCCATAGGCATGTCAGAGGAATGCAAGATAGGCCTAACTGCCTAATCCTTATCAGAGAGCATACCTACCCGTACCCAACCACCGGATAGTCTATGCCACACGTCCACTATATGATCCCACATAATGCCCCAACCCCAACTATTCGACAAGTTAGGGGAAATCTCTAAGTCTTGGTGTAGCCTAATCTCTAAGCCTCACTGTCATTCCACGTACACCAGTTACATGCATGCATATATAATCTTTGACATGTTATCAACATTATACAACGGATCATAATCAGACACTTACATTATCATTTATCACATACAAACATGTTATCACACCATCATGTTGTCAATCAATTACATCCAAACAATTAAACATGCATATACTATGTATTATCACATCCAATCATCATGATCGTTACCATCACCGGACACGAGTACACGGAATGGTCCCCTCACCACATAATCATCTGAATGGTTCCCTTGTCGAGTGGCTAAATAAACATAGGGGTTCCATTCTGCGTATCTCATGTCATTCAAGTAGTTAAATATAGATATATGCAGAAGCAGAAATATGTATGTTAAAAGTGTGATAGTTCTCTCACTTGTGTGTGTTTTGAAATTAACTGTGAGAAAACAGGTCCGCCGAGTTGAACGGGGCTCTATCTGTCGAAACAAGAACACGAGAATAAGTAGTCGAGTAAAACAAGCCAAACTAAGTCTGAACTGAAAAATGGGCCCAAAAGTGGGTTGGGCCCAAACCGGGCTGAACTAGATCCACAATTGAAAATTGGGCCCAAAACTGCAATCAGGGCTTGGAATTGGATTGCGCCCAAAACTGGGCCAAAAGGGTCTGGGCTTGAAATTGGGCCGGGCCCAAAGCTGGGCTGAAAGGGATCGGGCTTGAAATTGAGACGGGCCCAAAGGATGGACCAGGCTGAAGCTGGGCTAGAAAAAGGCTCAAAAGCGAGCTGAACTGGGCCTGGTTCATCTGAGCCCATACTCGGACTCAGTTGAGTCCATTCGGCTGCCCAGCTGAGTCAATTTGACTGCCCAGTTGAGTTGATTCAACAACCTAGCTGAAAGAAAAGAAAGGGAAAAAAAAACGAAGGAAAGGGAGGAAAAAGAGTTGGAGGACAAGGGAGAAGAAAAGAAAAATACCTGGTTCGGTCGGGCAGCGTTGACTTCAGAGATGTCGGCAGTCCGAGCGGAGAGAGCAGAGAGGTCGGAGAAGGAGACAGAAGGAGGGATCTGAGAGAGAAGGAAACAGTGGTAGTGGCGCAAGAGGGGTTATAAAAGGGGGGAAAGAGGAGGAGGGGGGGGGGGGGGGGGGTCTAGGGTTTAGGGTTTCTTTAGGTTTTTAAAAATAAAAAATAAAAACATAAAATCAGAATCTTTCGAAAACAACGTTTCAAAACCCAAAGGAGAATCAGATGTTGAACCTTGGGTGAAGAAATGTGTGATTTTCAATTATTTTGGCGTGACAACATATTAAATACTTAAAATTACTAAAACACCCTTTGAGTCTCTAAGCTCGGGATCGGGCGAGATAAGGCCTACCACGGGGCCCACACTCTTCCCACTGCTACTGAGTCCCTAAATTCCCGACAAATCGGGTTGGGTCGTTACACAGTGAGTATGAACTAAAATTCAGAGTCGTGTAGACTTTCCCAAAGCACAATGACTACAGAAACTAGAATAAAAAAATGAAAAAGAGCCTAAATATTTATTATTTGCTAAAACTTAAAGCACTTTATTAGAGGGATGTCCATGATGCTGGTGTCAGAGTGACGAAGATGTGCAGGAGGCATGTGCAGAGAGAGTGTTGGGCTTAATGGGGTAGAGGCCTGCTTCACGTTGGCCTTGAACAAAGGAACACTAGTATGTAAATCACGAATAACAAAATCCGAAGGGAAGAAAGTAAGACTAACAGAGTTATCTTTAGTAAATTGAGCACATATAATAAATTTTTGTGCATTAGAAGAACATGAAGAACACGAGAAAGATGAAACTCAGAAGAATTAGAGGAGAGGGACAATTTACTAGTGTGCGCAATGGGAAGAGAGTCACCGTTACCCAAAAGAAGATGGTCTGTACCGCCTTAGTCAGTCCTAGAGCGCAATGAATGTGCATCACCGGTCATATGATGTGTAGCGCCAGTATCGGGTTACTTGTTATGATCAACTGGAGGGGCAATTTGCAGTCTAGCGAAGGTAGATGAAAGATCAACATTGAACTGAGACTCTTGACGATAGTGCTGCCAGCATTGAGCAGCACCGTGTCCATACTTGGAGCAAATATGATACTGGATGGGTTTTGACTGGGTATTGCCAAGAATACTGGGAGAAGATAATTGATGTTCGTGACCACGATTGCCACGACCACCTCTACCATTGTTGAAGGAGGGGAAGAAATCTGAGCGTGACGACCACGACCACAAAGAGTAGAGTTCCCGTGCCCATGGGAAGGTATAAGGGCATTGTGATGAATGCCTATAGTACTATCGGATGGTGCACTCTGAATCAGATGTGTGATTTGGGATTAAAATGATAAAAGGTGAGCTCAGAGATTCGTGAACAGCGGAAGGGGAGGAGAGTTGATGATAGTGGTGTAAAGCATAGAGAATTTTGGGCCAAGTCCTCGAAGCACCGATGTAACAAGCTCATCACTAGAGACAAACTGATTAATAGTTGCGAGAGCATCAACAAGGGATTTGGCATGTTGCAGATATTCAGACTAGTCTTTGCACCTTTGGAGAAAGAGAGAGAGCACTTGAAAACGCAAAAGAGTTGCGTTTGCAAGAGAGCACTGTGAGAAATTACACTGTGGACAATCCCAAATCTCACGAGATGTGGGGAGACCAACAACTTGGGCTAGCACGGGTTCAGATAAGGTAGCATTGAGAATGCCAACTACGGTTTGATCCATCTCAATCCAAGTGGTACAGTCGGGGTTTGGGTAAGTTTTGATGGGTCAGCAGTGGACGGGTATTGAGGTGAGCAAGATTTGGTGCCATCAATGAACGGCTAATGTTTTTGACCAACCAAGAATGGTTTGATCTGGGCATGCCAAAGAAGATAGTTAGTCTTCGTTAATTTAATAGATATAAGGCTAGAAAAGTTGGGGATGGTGAGAGAGGGCATGAATAAGGTAGAAGAAGAGGCCATGAGTGGAGATTAATTATGCTGCTGTTGTAAGTTCACTGTTTGAAGTCAGAAAAATAATCTGCTGCTGCTCTTTTCCTTTTTTTACGAAGGACTATTGGAGATGCTTGGCTTTAAACTGAGAGACTAATGTGGTGGAATTGAAGAGGTTCCCTCTTTGTTCACAGTGTTAGAACAGTCCCAAATATAGATGTGTGACCTTACTTTGTCTCTGAAATCCTTGAAACGAAAGAGAGATTTACACTGATCTTCTTGAGACGATGTTGCCGTTCTTCGCTTTGATCCACTGAGGGTCTGAGTGGGAGTCTTGCTATGCTGTATTTGTCGAGCAAGATCCAAAAACACGGGAAGAGGGTTGCGTACGTCAGTCCAAAAAGAGATTGGGATGTACAACCCAATTTTGGAAGATACAAGAGTAACTGGTAGTGTCGGCAGGGAAGAAAGAGCGTTAGTGAGATGGTAGCCTGAGATCCGTGCGCAGGGCAAAGGGTTTGTAACAATCCACAATCTGATTGCAGACAATAGGCTACAACACAGATCTGATGGTTGTGTGAGAAATGGGAGGTGGTCTCTCTGGTGATGGCAGCCCAAGGGAACGAACTGCAAAAAGGGTGGGCAACAAGGAACCCAATCTAGGTTGTAGCAACGTGAAAATAGTAAATAAGCCAACGGTGAGAGGTCTGCTACGGCTGAAAAAGAAGAACTATGTGGCGAGTCGAAGAAGAATATTAGATCGGATGCGAGAATGGCGATATGAGGACCAGAGCCTGAAAAGAGGAGGCAAGAAGAAGGTGATGAAGAAAAAGGAGCTCTTGTGAGTGCAGTAGGGACAAATCCTTGGAAAGCATAGTTAAGAGACGGGAAATAGTACTGTCACTTGGAATTGCAAAAGAGTTGCTGAGAGAGAAGGGTGGGAAGGGAGCCGGGAATATCAAGATATTCCAAGGAACGTCTTGGTCCTTCTACGGGCAAACAGAAGAGGATCTGAGCAGATGTGTTCTGAGAGAGGGGAATTTTGTGCCTAAATGCTAGAGGAGATTCGTTTATGGTCAGGTTGAAGAACAGAAACGAAAATAAATAAATTAGGGCAACCGTGAGGATCAACGTTTGGCTTTGTACCATGAAAGATTGGGAAAATCGCGTACCTCCTTTTGTCATTATAACAGATATATATAGAATTTGTAAGCCCCACTTTGAGTAAGAACAAAACAATTAGACTACAATTTACAACTTGGATTAGAACTCATTAGAGAGAATTCAACTTGGATTAGGATTGGGAGTTCCACTTGATTTAGAACTGCCGTGAATAGAATTTATTTCTTATGACTTCTTTGGCTTTATGCATAGCCTGATAAATATAGTCCATTGCAGGCTTATCATCACTATCAACCATACGTAGCACTTTTACAAGAGGTTCAAATGCTTCCACTACAACCTCACATTAAGACCAAAAGGAAGAGTTCAAGATCAACTTAGTCATGTCTTTGCCTCTTTGTTCTTTCGTATCCCATTTACTAACTATCCATTATTTGCTAACAACCATTGCTTGCAATCCACCTTTATTTTTCAAAATACTTTGTAATGCTAGAAAATGAGTAGCAAAACGTGTGATTACTGGACAGAAAATCTCATTTCCATCAGTATACTTCCTCATTAATGTTATACAAAACCATGATTGTATATAAATGTAGTGAAAGACCTTACTCGTTCAATAACATTTTCACCCTTTCCACTTTTGAAATATCTTCAAGCATAAAATCAATGCAATGGGCAGCACATGGGGTCCAATATATAGTATTAAAATGAGTGGTTATCAACTTACACACGCTTGAATAGTTGGCTGCATTATCTGTCACAATTTGAACCACATTTTCTAGACCAATTTCTTTACCAACTTCTTTAAAAAACTGAAACAACATCTTTCTCGGTTTTGAATAGGCACTTGCCTCAACAAATTTTAAAAAAATACTCCCTTTTGTCGAATACAAGAGAAAATTCATTAATTTTCTACCTCGTGCATCTGTCCATCCATTGGCCATATGTGTGCATCCATAGTCTTTCCATACACTTTTAAAAGATTCTAAAGCACTATGAATTTCAACAATATTTTTTTTGTAAATAATATCCATGGAGATCATTAAAAGAAGGAAAATTATATCCAGGACGTATACTTGCTATAACATCACACATTTTTTGGAGATATGAAGAATTAACAGTATTGAATGGGATACATGCATCATAAAACAACTACAACCAACCATATTTGTAGCATCAATGGCGTTTTTGCTTGTCATTGCACTTCTAATGGTGGGTTGAGATCATTTTGTGGTTTGAGGAGGAAAGAAACTTTGTATACCCTTTTGTCCACCCTCATTTATGGCTATCCATTTATTCTTATCACCATACCCTTTAGCAATTTCTTGGATTTCATCTTCTTTTTCTTCCTCCGATGGTTGACTCCTTTCACCATGCCAACAAGTTTTTTACTTTTTTACTTTTATTTTTGAAGCAAGATTGTCTATATTTTGTGTCATTAAGAAATTAACATGTGGTAGAACTTTTTTACATATTTCAACTCTTTTTCCTTCAACTTGTGCTAAATGTTTTTTCAATTGATGGATCCCTCCACCTTTAACTATTTTATCACAATAAAGACACTGTAGATGATTATCATCAATTACTTTTACATGGTCCCATGTGATATCATTCTTTCTGCGTGTTGAGCGAGATGGGGGAACATAATTAGACTCCGGGAGATATTGTTAATGCCTCGATTGACCGAGTCACTTTTTGTCAATTCTATGACTCAAGAGTAACATTGCCTTAGAAGAATGAAGACATGAATCAAGACTCAAAGTGGCATGAAGGTTGAATCAAGTTCAAGATTTGAAGATCAATGTGAAGATTCAACATCATCTGTATTTGGTCATAGATGACTCTAGGGTGGACCCCACACCTCTAAGAAGACCTTAACTAGACTTGGAGAACAAATTTGTAAAATCAATTAAGTCTAAGTGGACCTCTGACATCCAATAGAAGATATGAACTCAAACTTGCAAAATTGATATACTGTCAGGACGACAGATCATGTCTGTCCATCGTCAAAGACAGGGCAGACCCATAGTGGTCCACGATCCATCGTCTGGAATGACAAGAGTTCTGGTTGGAAAATTCTGTCAAACATGTTCGCTCTCAGGCCGAGACCATCGTGGGCCGACCCATCGTAAATGACAAGGATGACGCATCATTGTCCATGAACTGTCGACTAGGATTTTCAGAGTTCTGGTTGGAAACACTTTGTAAAATACAATTGGTCTCAAGACGATACTGTCATGAGTGGCGACCCATCGACATTGCGCTTGACGACATCGTAGGTGACCATTTTTGTGCCGTTGGAAGTGCATTTATGTGCAACGGTCTTATAGGTGAGAAGCATTAAGTCAACTTGAGTTCGAGAAAAAATCTGTTTTGCTTATAAATACTCCGGGTTTTGGAGTTACTAATGGAAACCTCTAGACTTGAAAATTGAAAGGCAAACCAGAGCTTCTCCAACCTCTCTCGAAGCATATCACACTTGTGAATCATTTGAGAATCCAATCAAACCTTTGATTGATATGAGGAGAGAAAGAAAACAAGACTAGGATTCA
This sequence comes from Chimonanthus praecox, assembly GCA_022113865.1. Taxonomy (NCBI): domain Eukaryota; kingdom Viridiplantae; phylum Streptophyta; class Magnoliopsida; order Laurales; family Calycanthaceae; genus Chimonanthus; species Chimonanthus praecox. The sequence goes on from CM039094.1 coordinate 35,113,890, forward strand.
ACTTGCAAATCTACAATCCTAGAAATCTTCTCTCAAACTTGTGGTTGCATATACAAAGGCACATCTTTGTCATCAAGGACATCAAGTTTGGAGAACTCTTCAAGAAGAACATCTTCATCAGATTTGAGCTACAAAGGCAAGTGCTTCTTCTTTTGATAAAATTATCATCTTGTTAAGTGGATTTAAGAATTGTTCTTGAATCACTATAAAAAATAAAGGGATAATAATTAGATCGGGAAAGATCGAGCCTTTAAAAAATAAGTGATTGTGTTGGGTGAAATTCCCACTCTATAGTGTAGGCATAATTCCTACTCTATTGTAATGGCGTAATTCCAATTCACAGTGAATTTGGGATACCTAAGATTGGGTGAGTTCATCACTGGATGTAGGAGGGGTTTACTCAGAACCACTTTATATCGGGTGTTTGGTCTTTGCATGTGTGATTGTTGATTTAATTTGTACACTCTTATATCACATATCACTTGACTAATCTTGTTTTTTCCGCTGTTTTTATTGTGATTAATAGAGAAATTTGAAAAAGCCATTAAAATTGGAGATTGTCCTATTCACCCCCCTCTAGTGACAATTGTGTTCTAGCACCTGGAACTTTCAGATTTGACATTGATAGAACTTGTAAACTAACACAAAGATATGGTAAATTAACAACAATAAGTTGACACAAAAAGAAAATTGTAAGTCAATACAAAAATTCTATTAACAAAAATATATATACACAAGTAAAAACTAAACAGAATGACAACATTATTGAAAAACATGACTTGTGCACATGAGATTTCAGTATATTACAGTTTTGAGAAATTTAAAAAAAATCCCTTTAGAGTTGGGACTTTGGGTTACTTGTAAATCCCAATGGATTCCAATTATATAGAGAAGAGATTAGGGTTTCAGTTTTACATTCAGATCAAGTCCAGAAGCATCTAAGTACACATGAACTGTGTTTGCTTGGCATTAAGAAGTTAAGATTCTGGTGAAATTCTGACAGGATATCTATGCTGGTACATCAACAAATAAATGCTCAATTCTCTTCATAACTCACACTCTTGACAATAATTAATGGATCTATGAAAAAACTGTTAACACTTTGGGCAGAAAAAGAAATGAATGAATGAAAGAGAAACAAACATATCCAGTTCTCAAGATCCATTCCACCATCAGCTTCAGGTTTCCTTTAAGCTAATTGTATTAAGCACTGAAAGACAGAAGTGGCAATCCTACCTATAAATCGAATCGCCTTCCTTCCTTCGTTATACACTTTGAATGAATATGCAATCAAATTCTAACATTATACAATCAGTGTATTGTTTTATGCCATTTGAAATCTTTGAAGAATACCTAACAATAAGCAAGTTGCATCATTTTTGAGAATTTTTATTGGTACCCTTAAATAAATGGCCCTCTCACGTGGTTCACACGTGAAGTAGTATCACATCACACTGAGATCAGCATCTCGAATCAAAACAAACATCCTCAAGTGGCTACATGATCCCACAACTCAACATAGGGTATACAAAATTTGGGTACATCTCATCATGGTACTCTGCCGAACTAGGAGTCTCATAGACCTCCAACCAACAACATCGAGAAGTTTGAGATACCCATATCTAATCCCAAGCATGAGAGATCACTAACTCTCGGCGCTCTACGATCAATAATCTGGAGATTAATACTTCTCCAACAAATCACATCACGAGCATACACAAAATCGTGCTTGCCAACCACAGTGGTAAAAAAAACTCTAAAAGTGTGCCATGGTTTCATGGGTACTCATACAACCCAAGCCACCTTCGCGGCACATGGAGTCTTTATCACTACTAAGCACATCTCAACTATGCACAAAAGTGATCCTATGCTTATCTCGGGCAAGTATTAACTCCAACCTGTCACCGGCTCGCCATAAACAATCACCAACATCAAATGCATACAAGCTCATGGGCTCAAAAATCACATATAGATGTGGCCTACGCAAAGCGGCTCGACACGTATCCATCATGGACAATGCTATGCGGCTCAACACAGAAATGTAGAAAATGCTACAATATACTCATAGGTGTTCATCCATGGAAGGGGTCTAATCCCTCAAACGGCCAATTGCATGTTGTTTCCTCTATTCCAATCGCGACATAATCTATCACTAAAGCAAAATCCCAACCATGTCTACTCGTACCACATGGTTCTATATAGAATGGGATATAAGAAAGTCTATACAAATCATGATACCATCTCATAACAGGGATAATCTAACCCTTGCAAAGCTTTAAACATCAACTCCCTACTCAAATCCATGGATATTTCTCCTTCCCACATAAACATCGCTTCCAAGCTCCATTCCACCCAGGAATATCCCAACAAAAATACCAAGAAAGGTGGAAGAGTGAAATGATTACTTTTGGGGAGAGAAATCCGAGAAGGGGGAAGCTTGAGATGAATCTATCTCCGATCTCCTACTTACAATTGCCCAACACGAGGCTAGGAGAGGAAAGAATCACTAACACGAGGGTATACTCCTCATTAAAAGATATCACAACATCAATCTCCAACAAGGAGTACATCTACTACAATAGGGAGTTCCAAAAGGGGAAGGTATTATACTCATATCCTTTCTACCCATTTGACAACCATTCCACTCTAGTGTTAAAATATCCAAATGCTCAATCTATGCATCCTCTTATTCACTTCAAAGTTGACCGACTCTGAGTCCAACTTGAATTTGTCATGTAGATGGAATGCCATGGTAGATACAATGAGCAATTTGATCAAACAAATGCTAGATTTCTAATAAAATAGTATGCATAACAATTTCCACATATATTCACAACTATTATTCCATGTGGGGTTGACATTAGGAGATATGATTCAATTGCCTTGGGAATTTCATTTACGGTTTGGCTTTTGCATTTCATAATACTCGTTGCCATTCATATCCATGCCAACCGATTCCCATACAACAAATTATATTTAGCCAGACTACTCCTTTCATGTCAAATCAAAATCCTCTCATTCAACATCAATTTCTCCATCATACTAGAGAATCATATCTCTCAAATCATCATAAGGTAATTCCACATACCTTTTACATCATAATTACATCATTAAACAAAAAAAATCCATACACTAACATAAAATTTTTACTCATAAGGCATAAAGTAACAATCTAGACCATCATGCAATTGAGCGCATAAATAATCTAAGAATTCCAAGATATCTTACTAGCCCACAACCATCCATACAAGGTGGCTAGCATTTTTCACACGAGCAAGGCTCTAAACGCTTATTCGCTACACAAGGGGTATTCAAACCATTTACACCCAAGTGCATTACATTAAGCCTTGTAGTACAAGCATCAAATTGCTTGATCATCGCTATCGTCAATATCATGGGTCAACGTACTTCGTGTTCAGAGACTTGGGGAAAATAATCCCTCTCATCATAGGGCAACTCTCCTAAGAAAATATCTATATATGTCTGGCCTCTTGGACCTACTCATCATTTCCTCAGGGAACACCCTTGAAGGTTTTACCAACCTCTCCTGAGTCCTTCGAGTCCACAATCCTTGGTTCAGACTTCCTAGAGTCATAAATCAAATCTGACTCACTTCACGAGGATGCCTTTGGTCGTCGAAGACCATTTCTAAAGAAAATTAGTGGTCTACCATTACCATTTCTTATAGCAAACTATAGACCTCAACCTCTTGGTCTGGACTAAAAGTCGTATTTCAAGCAAATTCTGATTTACACTACCAGTCATTCCCAACCGATGCCACAAACACACATGTCCCTATAGTCTTTCTCCAACGTTGTAACAGTGACGACCTCACCTCACCAATGTCCGTCGCGTGGTTACCTGCCAGTGTATCATCGCCCCGGTCTATCAAACCCCCATCATAGGACCCTCGGCCTAATGGTCTCACTTCCACTTCCTGGGAAGACAGGATCATCTACACCTCACAAGGTGGTTTGCATACGGTTCTAAGAGAATTCCAAAGTTTTCCACTCATGAAGCTTAATCATTTCCTCGCGACCTTTCCAAGTCCGATCAGATCCAGCACCTCACAAGTCAGGGTCTACGTGAGTCTAACCCTCATGGGTCCAGCTCATGCTGTAATATCACTCTGGTCACCCCGTCTGAAGTACGGTCTAAACATTAGTCATTTAAATCTAGTGGCAATAGGAGGTCCTAGCCTCACTCAAAATCTTGCTCACCACATTGTGACCCAAAACAATCTCATGCTTTCATCAGAGTTTCGAACCCCATACACACAGCCCTCGGGGAAATTGAGCCTAAGCTCTGATACCAACTGTCACGGCCCGACCAAAAAGGACACGTGAGAAAGAATAATATTTTTTTTTCAACTCTGAAGCATGCACAACTCATTGTCCAAACACGTGACACCTACACATGTTACGAGATCCCTACGGATCCAAGGACTTATTGGATCCTTAATTTGATCGAACTGAATTATCAGCTGCCTACGTACTCCAATGGAGATCAGATCCTGCGAAGTTCTCAATTCAATTATTTCATGGCACTAACCTTGTGCTATTCATGAATTCACATCAAGACATTCTAATTACCCTATCGTGGGCCTCATCAATAGAATAGATCTCATCTATCACGGGTCTAGCCAATAGCAGATCTATATCAACCATGGGGTCAATGTCACAAATGGGATAAACCTCAACCATTGGACTTATACCCGAACATAAATACATCCCTCATCGGGGACAATACTCTAAATATGGGTCCAATCCTCTATGAATCAATGCCTCTGTGAGAATATCTATCCACAATATATAATACTCATTTATGGTCACAAATCCTTCCATGGGAATAACCATCCATGGGAAAATAATATCTATCCATGGAACTGTCACGTCAAACATGAGACCAATACGTCTACCATGGGACCACTATATCTATCATGGGGTCAATATGCCCACCATATAATTAATATCTAGGTATGAATCCAATATGTCTACCATGGGAACAACATCCATGGGATTCATAATCCATCCCTGCTAAATCTCCATCAGTGAGTATCATCTATCAATGGGTAATAACCATCCATGAATATAATCACTCCATGAGTATATCCCATCCATTGGGCATAACTCATACATTCGTAGAACCAATATGTCTATCATAGGACCAACATGTCTAACATAAGACCAATACGTCTACTATGAGACCAACAGGTCTACCATAATACCAATATGTCTAGTATGTGACCAATATGTCTAACATAAGACCAATACGTCTACTCTGAGACCAACAGGTCTACCATAAGACCAACATCCGGGCATGATCCAAATCACAATGGGAACCATCATCCATGGGTATACACATTCATCCCTGGTAACACTCTATGAGTGAGTATCATCTATCTATGGGTAATAACTATGCATGAATATAATCTCTCCATGGGTATAATCCATCAATGGGCATAACTAATCAAGTGCACATCATCTAGCCTGAGATTTTCTATCCGTATGAACAACACTCGAATAAATCACTATGTGACTGTGGCAACAATATCAAATCATCATATCATATCATAAATATACCACGACCCCTAACAAGACTTAGGGCCCATGACTTATTAAGTGGGAGACCCACGACTAGCGTGATCAAGTCTACCTCACTCTGCATCCCTTCACCTCATGGGTGATTCAGTCAAGTTTTAAGGCGGTCGGATCGCGTTTAACGAAACTAGCACCACCCCTATGGGGTAAAATAGTATCTAGCTATGCTCATCAACGCACATCAAGTGTGTTAAATAGTCGTAACAACGCCTTTCAGTGCGTAGCATGTGAGGGACCTACTCCTCGAGGAAACCCTACATGACCAAGTCTCCGTAGCCGACTTCACTGTCCTGAATATCTCTCTGGAACGGTCAATCAACCATCATAATCGCGTGAGGGATGTACCCATACCACCTCTCAGTATCAAGTGACCAAGTCACATATACATCTCAATGCCACAGTCTCCGTATGTTCATATCGAGGCTCCCATGGTCTCACGGCTACTCTAAGCCTTACTCATAGAATCTATATACTTATCTCATCCTTTTAACTACACAAAAGTGAGACACAATGATCTATTGATCGGACAATTTCCTTTTTCAACGGACTAAGGCATAACGTTATCAATATCACGTAAGGGACATACTCATACCACATCTCAATCATCAATATTACTTGAGGGACACACCCATACCACGTCTCAATATAATCAATATCACTTGAGGGACTCACCCATACTACGTCTCAATCAACAATATCACGTGAGGGACACACCCATACCACGTTTCAATATAATCAAGTGACCTAGTCACATATATCTCAGTGCCAAAGTCCTTATCTGTCCATCTTAAGAATTTTCACAGTTCTCTCACAACTCTAAGCTTTACTCGAGTAACAAACATATATGTCTCATCATATCAGAACTCCCAATATATCATAACCTCTTCGAGCTGCCTTCAAGGGATCCAACATCTGCATTAGATTCTATATTAGGGAAGGTATATCCCACCAATCTATTTCTACCCTTCACATTTGCTCAACATCTTACACCATCCTTATTATAAATGGATGACACAATGCATCTTTTGATCGAGCTGAGGCAAAATGCTCTCAGTTATCTACGTACCACATAGTAGATTAGATTAATCGTAGTTCATTATTTTCGCATTTGGATTGATATTGTGGAGTGGTCATACTTTTACTTTGGAGAAATCAAAAAAGGTTTTCTTAGCATTTACATTGCATTCCATGCATTCTCAATCATGCTAGCCCATCCCCATTATAGCACAAGTTAACCCCATTGGATTTTAAGATACTTGACCTTAACTCACCCATATCACTTAATCTAACCCTTTACCAAGTTTCTCTTCAAATCATGAAAATTCGTTCTATACATGGTTAAGTCAATCCACTACAACCACTATCAACATAGGTACTCACTAGTGATGTACACATCATCAATTAATCCAAGTATGACATTAAAACACATTCATCATGCTTATTATATGAGTTACCCATCTAAGAATTCACAATCATGGGAATTCATTTGATAAATATATTACTCATAACCATACACAAGTATGGGAAGTTATCAATGCCTACATTACACATCTTGAGCAATCTTGATTTATTATACATTCTGTCATACTTTAACACATAAAAAATCTATGAATTCTCAATTATATTAAACATATAATCATAGGGAATTTGGGAAACTCATACATATATATCTAATACAATATATTCATATCAATCACACAGAGGCATAAAGAAGTCAAACCATAACCTTACCCAACTATGCATTGGAATGTGCAAAAGGCAACATTCACTCACATATTATCACACACCTTGTGAGCATGGAATTTTACAAATATTCTTAATGCTCTAAGTGTATGGCATTCTCCAATTTTACCCAATGTTATCAAACTCTAATCGTATCGAAATTGGTTTAGGGGTGTGAATCGTGAATCGAAATCGTAAAATCATACGATTCATATATCCTCTTATTCCCATAACCATTTTCTTGACCTGGACCATTACAACTTGGTCCTTATAACACTGTTCAAAACTATGTTGAATGTCAAGGAGTTTGTGTTTTGGTTATATCGAACATGTGATCTCGCATGGTTGTGTTTGGATTAGGGTGGGTTAAAAATAGGGAGTTGTCCGTTAAATGGAGGACTACTTACCTTGACATTCCCTATTATTTAAAATACCTTTGTTTGGTAAATTTGGTCTGGAGATCGGACATTTCCTAGCCAAATTATTGAATTTTTTATTTTTTATTTTAAAGATTTATGTTTCCTTTTTTAGTTTGTAACAATATGTAGAAATCAATAAACTGTATTACATGTATTTATAGCCTCTAGCCGACCCTAGGGTTATTTCAGTCACACAAACTTTAAACTTACATTAAATACATCTCTTAATTAGAGATAAACCTAAACTTAGAATCCTAATCATATAATAATTCTAATATATTTTAACATCCTAAATATATTCTAACACGTCCCCGCAAGATGAAGCGTGGATGAAAAGAAACGCAAAGCTTGGAAAGAAATCTGAGTCTGCAAACACTAGCTCACTGACTGGCTATAGAAGATGAGTTGAAGAAGTAACACACTGATTGGTTGCGAAGTGACAGGTGACGAACATAGATGGTTGCCTGAAAAGGAGAAAGTGGCACGGACGATGGTATTTGTTGTAAGACAATTGTCTAGCAAAAAAAAAAAATGATCGCAATATGAGATAAATATAGGCAACGAATGACCTGAAAATCAAAGGGATAAAAAATGCCAAAAAAGCTGAAGCTATGAAATCAATCAATCAGAAGCAGAAAACCAAGATCGGGAAGGCCAACAAAGAGAGGGGATGAATCATAGTCGTCCTGAACAATAAAGCTGATGAATTTCTACGTGACATGTGTCCATTGGCAAATGATGTCGTTTCATATTGGACAAACGAAGATAAAAGAGCGGAGCAACGGCACACCATTGCGGAGCAACGGCACAGAAGGATCAGTGCTGAAGGAGTATCTCCTGTCCCCTTAAAAAAAAAGAAAAAACTGATGGAGCCAGAGTTTGCAAACAATAGCGGAAACATCAGGAAAAAAAAAAAAAAGACTGCAGCAACGTACGACGGAGGTGCAAATGAACAACAGTGTAGGTAGAAAGGGCGGATGCAGAGTCCGGCTTTCTCTGTACCCGAGCAGTGTCGGGAAAGACCGATACGACACTTAGAAAAAGTAGGGAAAACAATCTACACCCAAGATCTACAAGTCGAGACGTCGGGAAAGAACAACAGTGATTTGGGGCTTGCAAACTACAATATTCAGGTCTGTGATTCCCGAAAACTAGATCTAATGCTAGTATGTGAACCCAAAGGACACCGGTCTTCAACAGCAAGCATTGGCGCCGGGAAAGAACATCTGCAGATGTGTCCCTAAAAGGAAACACCAAATCTGGTGGGATCGACGGTTGAAGACAACCACAAGAAGGGCTCTGCAAAAGACGACCGCAAGATGGAGTAGTAAACGCATAAACGGGTGTGCGATGCAAGAGAGGCAAACAGGTGTGCGATGGGAGAGATACGAACATGTGTTCGACGGGAGAGACGCGAACAAGTGTGCGACAGAAGCTATCTGATCTCTCAGACGGGAATGGGGAACTGCAAACAGAGAGACTAGAGAGCCCAAGAGAAGACGCCGGATTTGAAGGGAGGCATGCTTAGTGAAGGCTCACGCAATAAGTTTGATAGCGGCACAACAGAGCAGGCTGATCAAGGGGCGACAACGCCTGGAAAAATTCAGAAAAAAAAAAAAAAAACTGCAACGAAAACGCTTGGGAAGAAACGGATGCGTCCAGGGAGACCAGAGCTGGCGAGATCTGGACAACCTAGTGAGACCCACAGTTAAAAATAACCACAAGAAGGGCTCTATAAATGACCGTTCTCTTTCTCCGTGCAGATCTGATTGCCACTGTGCCACAGAGAACAATATGCGTGCATGGGACGATTTTGTGGAATGCCGGAAACAAAACTAGCGCAAAATCTGAACTCTTGGTAGAGCGTGGTTTTATGATCGGGAATGTAACTTTACAAGCAAAAAAAAATGAAGAGGCGTTCGGATCTGACAGTATAGATTGAGCAATAGTGAAGACTCATAAGCATAGAAAATTGATAAATTTACTCTTGGATATTTGATTAGTTAGTTCTTGAATTTTGTTTATTTTGTATTATTATTGTAATATATTTTATATTTAGAATTATTAATGTTAGTATCTCATTTTACTTAATTTTATCTCATTAGTGTATTTTGTGTGTTGTTAAGTTATGTTATTTTCTACATCTAAAGACTGCCTGATGCTTGATTTAGAGGTGCTGTTGTCTAATATATTTTTATCTACATGGACGTGGCAGAACTGAGAAGAAAGAATTTGGCTAAGCTTGAATTGGGGAGAAGGCATAATTGATCAGTTGTATATCAGTCAGTGGAGAATAGGTAGTTTGAGGGTGGACGAGTCCCATTTGATGTTGCCAATGATGGTCAAAGGAAGAGAATGGAAAGTAAAACTAACATTGAAATGGGATTGCACCAACCGAATGAAAATGGAGAATGGGCTGGTCTTTGGTAAGCCAAACGGTAATAAAATAGAAAAAAAGAAAGAAAAGTATGATTGGAGAATGGGCTGGTCTTTGGTAAGCCAATGGGTAATAAAAAAAAAGTATGATTGCAATGGGTTGCTGGTATTATGAGTGACAAAGCCTTGAGAAATTAAATAAAGAGAAGGTGGGGATGATGTGATTAAAATAGTGGGAATGATGTCATTGCATTGGAGAATGAACAGGCGCAATTGTTCAGCAAGCATTGGCAGCCAACAAAGCTATGATTAGATGAGGCTTCATTCTAGAAAATCATGGAATCAGTGGTGTGAGGAGTATGAAGAAAACCCAACTAAGACTCGTGTACAACAAAGTAGAAAGAGAAATCATGGAAGAGAAGGAAGAGGATTTGCTGCATACAGAGAAAGAAAATGATAGGGACGATGGAAAAGAAGATAAGAAAAAAATAAGAGAGAAAATTACAGCAAAGCAGCGGCGGTGTTACAACAGCATACCATTGAAGCAGCTGCGTTTTCATACCAGTATTTTAAAGAGAGATGGGCAATGCAACTTAAAGAAACCAGCCAGAGGTAAGCAGCTAAGAGCAATCGCTATGGTGACCATATGAGCAGCCAGCTGGACATATGGCAACCCTATTTTAACTGTATAGTGCTAGCTATAACTGGGGCCCACTTGAATATTTGTTAAATGACTGACTATAGGTAACACAACTTTAGCCAGCCATTTAACTTCTCTCTCCTACTTTTCTTTCTCTCTCGTATTTTATATATATATATACACGGCTGTATATATAACTTGTATATAGTTTTTTATTTTTTTATTTTCTCTTTTTATTTATTTATTTGATTATTTTAGATTTTTTGTTTGTTTTTTGGGTATAATTTGTATATTAGGGCAAATAATTATTTTTTTCTTTACTTTATTATTTTATTTTTTATACAAAAAAAAAAAAAAAAGTCTTTACCTTTTGATTTTTTTTCCTTTACATTTGTAAACAAAATATATGAGAAACAAAAAATTAAAATTATTCTGTACAAAAAATTAAAATTATAGCTATTGAGAAACAAAAATATTAAAAATAATATTTTATTCATCGCAAACAATATGAAAAATTACATTTCTAAAAATATTCTTTTTAAACTTCTTCATTACCAAATTTATTCCACAAATGTTCCATGAGATCTCTCCTTAGATCCAGATTGTTATCTGCATTGCGAATCACGTTAACTCAAGGTGGCGATCATATGTAATGTATTTTTATTTATGCTAGAGCATGTAATGTCTTTTTAATTTATTTATTTCCAGCATCACAAATATGTATGTCTTTTTAATTTATTTAATTTCTTGTGAGAAAATATGTATGTTTTTTAATTTATTTAATTACTTGTGAGAAAATATTTATGTTTTGTTAATTTATTTAATTACTTGTGAAAAAATATGTAAGGTCTTTATATTTATTTTCTTTTAAATTTGTTAAAAAGAATGTACATAAAAAAATAATAATAAAATATTAAGAAGTAGCCATTCTAGTTAACATTATACCTGTGACGAGGCTGGCTAAAAATAATACTAACCATGTCATAAAAAAAATATTATTTAATTATATGGCTAGCTAAACTATGTGGCATAGCTAGTCATATAAATGGTAATCGTACCAGTTGCCCTAAGAATAGAGCAGCAACTGGACAGAGGAATCTGCTGCCAAATCGTGTGAAAGAGAAAAAAATAAGAAAGTTGCTGCTGGCCGAATCATTATAGATGGGAAGAAGAAGGTGCTGCTGCATATGTTGGCCGATTGAAAAGAAAAGAGCAAAAGGCTAGAAAAAGAATAGAAGCTCAACTGAAAATAGAAAATAGAAGAGGAGGAAAGTTGGGACGGTGGAAATAGACAGACCTATATGCGACTAAATGAAGAGATAAAATAGGAAGGAAAAATGTTGAACAAGGACAGTCGGCTGTACAAGCCACTCGGCTGAATGGAAGAGTGGTCCCATCCCTTGCTGATTTTACCTCTCTTAAAATCTATAAATTGGAGGCCTCCTTTGCAGCACAATTGGAACCTGGCTTGGAGCTAAGGTTTAAATATCGGCTGATACGATATGTACCGGCCGTATATACATATTATTGGCCGATATGACCGATATTCGGTCCGAAATATCGGTCACAATATGGGTCGATATTCATAAATATCGGTTTTTAAAAATTTTTTTAAAAGAAATACCGATATGGTTTTTACACTGTTTTTCACGGTTTTTTGCGGTTCGCCACGGTCCGTCCGATACGGCTTTCACGGTTTTTTGCGGTCTTTTACGGTTCATCACGGTTCGTCACGGTTTTTTGCGGTTTTTTCACAGTTCCGATATCGAAGGAGAGAGAAAATGCTGATATCGGGAGGAGAGATAAAATTATCGGCCGATATGCATATCGGCCGATATATCGGCCCGGCCGATTTTTAAATCCCTGGCTTGGAGAATTTGGACTTTTGGGGATTTGGAGATTTTGGAGCATTGGTGGATTTTATGAATTTTGGTTAGTGTTTTTTTTTTTATTCTTTTGCAATTAGTTTTTCAACATTAATTCATTGTCTTGTAATTTGATTCAATTAATGAGAGTAGAATTTCATGATGTCTTTTTCTTTTTAATTTTTAAATTCAATGTTAGTGTGTGATTAAATTTAGCAATAAATTAAAAAATTCCATGATCTCCTTATTTTTTTTTTAAATCCAAAATTTCAATGTATTATAATTCTTAATTCCAAATTTTTATTAATAATTGAAAGGCAGAAAAACACTTAGAATTGTGGTTTTCCACTTATTAATTTTTGTATAATGAAAATTTGATTTTATTTAAATCTTTTTATGGATTTATGTGAGAGATTATTCTAAGTTGTTCAATGATGGCAGAAAAATATTTTAGACTAAATGGAAATTGATCGTATTAGTCTAAGGCTCTTTTTAAGAGCAGAAAAAAAAATTAGATTCGAAATTACAAGTGGAAATTTTATTTAGCATAAGGCCGGATTTGAATTTTCTTAGTTTGGTGGATTTCATAAACTTCATAATGAGAATTTTAATAGATAAAAAATTTGAGTGCATGATAAATAATAAATTTGAGCTCCATATTTTAGGCCTTGATATTATTTTTAAAATATGAAAAATAAAGCCTCCTTGATTCTTTGAGCCAGGTCCACTATAAATATGTACATAGGTAATTTAGGTTATCTAAATTTTATTTTTGTTTCTAAACTCAAAAACTCATCAAATTGGAGAACTAGGTTGGTAATTAAGTAATTGCATCTTAATTTTGTTTTCTAAGTTAGAATAAGATTATTTAATATTTTTAGATTAAATCCACCATCTTAATTAAAATTAGTTAAATTGTTAGATTTTATGCTTAAATCTAGAATATTTCTAAAGTAAAATTAAAGTTCATAGATTAGAGATATAATTTCATATTTATGATTTATCTCCATAATTTCTAAATTTCTTAAATTACGTAATTTAATGGTGTACTTTTCACGGATATATTTTTCTATGTTTCGATGGGTTCGACCTCGCACTCAATCGCTATACTATCTAATGGTTCGTGCTCTTGCGAGTTATAAATTTAAAATTTGCACAACAAATACGAGTTGGATGGACACCTTTAGCAAACAAGTTTGTGGACCATCTGTGGTCCTCATTAGAACAGATCTGCAAAGGAGAGTGATAGATCCTTTTGCAGAATAAAATGAATCAGTAGGTAGCAGGAGCGAGATTAACATCGAATCTGTTCTCGGCTGGTGCACTGATCAGACAAGGGAAAATGAGACGAAATGTCCTTTGCTAGTGAAGAGGCAAGAGGGTAACTGGTGTAGCGTAAGATGGCCCCTTCCTCTACTAGACGAATCACCTCTCGCAGAGGGAGAGAAGAGAAATGCAAAATCGAATCTCAAGAATCAAAATCGAGAACCAGGATCAATTATTGTTCTGATGCTATGTAGAAATAAAAAAAAACTGTATTTTAAGATCTATGCTATTACATGTATTTATAGCATTTAGCCGACCCTAGGATTATTTCAGTCATACTCAAACTCTAAACATAAATTAAATACATCTCTTAATTAGAAATAAACCCAAACTTAGAATCCTAATCACATAGTACCTTTACTATATTCTAACATCCTAAATATAGTCTAACATAATGCATTACTATTCATAATATGTAGAATGACCCATTTACATAGTCACTCATAACTTGCAGAAGATCCCATTTACATGGTGGGACCCATATCTTATTTCCAATCACCATGTTCATGTAGGATTTGTAGGGTAATCTAATTGTTAATCACATGGGAGATATTAGTGATTATGGTTTCTGCCATTTAGGCTTATGTATCATAGATGTCATTCTATCATTTGTTTCTCTTTATCAAATTTCAATAGTTTTGTATCTAGAAAAAAATTCTTTCACATGTATTATTAAATTGCAAGGATATTTAAGTTTAAAAAATAAGGAGGAAGAAAAATAATAAATATGATAATTATAACCCACACCTTGTATTGAAAACAAAAATGAAATAGAAAAATCAATCACACATGGAAGAGTCATAGTGGGGGTGAAGTCGAGGTTAGGGGAGTTGAGAATAAGGTGATAAATACCGTCGGTATTTTCGTTTTTACTACGAAAATATCGGGAAAGTAACGTTTTCGTGTTAAAAACGTGATATTATCTGTAGTCCCGTTTTTAACGCGAAAAATGATAAGATCACGTTAAAAATGCGTGTTTACCGGTTTGAAATACCTAGTTTCTTTTTCCTTGTGAAAACCCAATTTTTTTTTTAAAAAAAGAAAAGGATCGACATGGATCAAAGAGAAGAAATGAAGAGGAAGAGAGAAAAGGGAAGAAAAAAAGGAAAAGAAATAAAAAATAGAAAGAAGGTCGAAGAAAAAGAAGAAACGTATTTGGTGCCTACATATCGCTTCTTCTTCTTCTTCTTCTAAACTGCTGCTTCTTCTACGTATTTGGTGAGAAGAACAGAGGGAGAGTAGTTTCAGAAAAGTGACAGGAGATAGAGTAGATAGGGTTGATGAAGTGCAGCGTTTCTCATCACCCATCTATTTTAGTTTGACCAAAATCAAATCAAATTTTCTTTTGCCTCCACTTCAAAAGAACTGATATGAATGGCTGGAATTACAAACTTCAAACTATTTCAAAACTAGATCAGTTCTTGAAATAATTAAATTTATTATAATTTTTAATTATTTTATTTATTCAATTTTTACTAGAATAATCATCATTAACATTACTATTATTATTATTATTACTATTATTATTATTATTATTATTATTATTATTATTATTATTAATTCTACTATGTTTGTAATGTCAACAAATTTGCTCCAATAGTAAAAAAATTATCTATCATGAAAACATTTTAAAATTTACTAGTGGTCTACAAATCAATAATAATGATAGACCGCTAGCAATTAATAATAATATCGTGTAAAAAAATTATCTATCATGAAAACATGCAAAGGTACAAATTTACTAGTGGTCTACATGCAATCAATGATTTTAAAGCATTTTATCTTATTTTATTTTTAAAAAGTTGAAGAATAGCAAATCATGTAAAAAACAAAAAAAATATAAAATCTGAAAATAAAATAAAAATTTCTTAGATCTAAGCAGGATATGTTTTTAGTACTTAGATCTAGATACAAACTATGATTTTAAAGCATTTTATCTTATTTCATTTTAAAAAATAGAAAAATAAAAACCATAAAAAGGAAAAAAAATAAAATATAAAAACCATTCTTAGATCTAAGTAAGATATGTTGTATAACCCATAAAATTTACATAGAAACTATTTTCTTAAACTATTTTATGTTATTTTATTTGATTTTTTTTGAAAAAGTAGCCAAAATTAGTGAAATGTGGAAAATATCGAAGAAATAATTAAATAAATTCAATAAAAAATGTTGTTTGGGGTCTCCAACTTTGTCTGCATAATGTTGAACTAAAAGAATTAAAAGGGCACATTGAAATATCCAGTGTTGATGTCCAACGCCCAAACACCTTTTAAAGTTTAAAATCTTCTTCAAATCTTGTATTTTTGGCTTGTAATATCTTAAAATCGAAAGATAAGTTAGAGAAGTAGGACAGGGAATGGAAATCGTAATGAAAAAAAAATAAAGGAAAGAATGGAAGAAATGGTTTCCAAAATGCAAATTGCTGTTCAGATGAGTTTTAATTTTCGACTGGTATTTATGAAATATCGGCAAAATATCTATTGGTATTTCCAAATGAAAATACTGGCCGATATTTTGCCAATATTTTGAAAAATCATTCAATATTTTGGCTGGGCCGACCGCTCAATTTTTTTTTTTTTTTTTTTGGCTGGGCCGATTAGAACATAAAAATCATATCGGGTCCCATCAGCTCATGGTTCAAATCGGGTGGTTTTTTAAAACATGGAGAGGCTTTTGAAGTCTTGAATGCAATGGAGTTGATAAACTAGATAGCAAATAAGAATATGTTTTATGTTGTTATAAATGATGTATTGAATTCAATGGAGTTGCTAAACAAGATAGGAAATAGGAATATGTTTTGTGTTGTTGTAAATGGAAATGTGAAATTCAAAGAGTAATACAGATCGATAAAAATAGCTAGGATGAAAATGCATGTTCATAAGTTATCCAAGAATGAAAAAAAAAGTTCCTAGATTATTTGAATGCTAAAGGTTAGTTTGATAGGTCTATCCATACAAGTATGGTTGAAATTTGTGAGGGTTGGCCTGGATTTTAATAAATTCAATCCAATCGATATGAAAAAAAACTATTGAGCTTGACCCAACCTGATTCGAGTTGATAGTCCAAATTGTTGAACTCAACTTGAGTTGCCGGCCCGACCCAATCCAAGTTCTTTGCGTAGCCCGATTTGAGTTATTGGCCCAATAATCTGACCCATTTTTAGTTCAAATTTGGAAAAATAATAATTCAACAACAGATCTTTTATATTTCTTGAAACTCGAGTTGGATCAGGTCAATGGGCCGGGTCGGATTCATTTTAAATTTCTTAACTCAATCTGACCTGAATTTCATAAAAGTTTTTTTTCAATCCGACCCAACCCTACTCTAAATACATAACCTTGCTCACTAATTTCTTGAGTTGGTGAATCGAATTAAAATCCAGACCATGTTTCACCCCTACATTGAAGGTTAGATAAAAATAGCATTATTAAGACGTGTAAACTCCTTTTTGTGGGTGGACCTCCTTTTTATGCCTTTAATCAATTGATTAAAAAGTATTGATGTTTCTTTTGTACGTTTCTAAGTAAAATTTGTCCCTTTTGTCTCTTAAAGTTGAACAATTAAGAAACACATCACATGTTCTTAGTCTACTATATGTTATGGCTGCTTCATTCAAGTTTTAACCTTACTCTTTGTGGCTCTAAATCACAAACAGCATTAGATAACAAATTAAACAAAAATGTTCACGTTATGCTCATGCCTGGTTTAATCATTAGGCGAGTTAGATAACGCCTTTAGGCCCCAATTAAAAAGACTCCATTTCTATTAATTCAAAACCGCTGTAAAAATGGAAGAATGGAGGACGAAGAAGAGGAGAGAGAAAGACGAAAATAGAAAGAAAAGGGAGGGAGAGGTGGTGGCTTGGAGGAGAGTTGGGAGAGAATCTAGGGTTTGAGTTCTATGAAGGTAGAAAGAAAGAAGAGAGGAAGAGATGAGGAAAGATGAATTAGGGTTAGGAGAGGGTTTCCCTCCTTTCTCAACAAAAATGGGATTTGGGTGAGGGGTGCAGGACCCACACGAATTTTGGATTTTGATTTGCATTTTTTTTTCCAAATCTCACTTAAAATAACTCTAAAATAGGGGTTTTTGTTGGTGCAGTGGAATGTAATGAGCACAATTCAATCTCTATGAAGAATAATTCTTATAAATTGATAAGATAGAAGAGATATGCTCAAGAAGGGATAAACTTTACTTTGTAATTTTCTGAATGAAAACTTGATTACAAACACCTCTTTATATAGGCTTCTAGCCATTAACTCAAGTCAATAACTTTTCTTTAGAAATGAACCAACACTTCAACTATCTATGCAACACTTTCATTAACTTAGGTACATGCTCTAGGAAAATACAAATCAACAATTCCAATGAGACTTTTCACTCCCCAAGGTACATACTTCTAGGAGTCACTTAGAAAACATCAAGGTGCCTCCTAGGAAATACAAATTAATTAACTTCTAATACCAACTCTTAATTTGTAATTTTCATGCAACTCCGAAAGTAGTTGAACTTTTCTGTTGGAACTGACTTGGTGAAGATATCTGCAACCTGCTCGTCGGTTCTACAAAATTTCAACTCAATCATGTTGCTTTCAACAAGTTCTTTTGATGAAGTGATGTCGAAGTTCGATGTGCTTTGACCTTCTATGAAACACTGGATTTTTGGTCATAGCAATTAGGACATGTTGTCACAAAAAAATATTGTTGGTGACTCTTGCTTTTGATGTAAATCAACTAGGACCTTTCTTACCCAAATTGCTTCATATGCCGCACTTGTTACTGAAACATACTCCGCTTCGACAGATGACAATGCTATTGTGTTTTTCTTCTTTGAAGACCATGTAATGACTTTTGTGCCAAGATAGAAAACGTGCCCAGAAGTACTTCTCCTGTCATCAATTGATCCACCCCAATCATTGTCGGTATAGCCAATTAGGCTATCATCATCTTCCTTCGCATACATAAGTACAAAATTCTTGGTGCCTTTAATGTACTTGAGAATTCTTTTTGCTGCTGTATAATGAAGCTTGCTAGGATTATTCATAAATCTGGAAATCACACTTACAGAATGAACAATATTAGGCCTTGTATTTGTGAGATAAATAAGTGAGCCAACAAGGCTTCGATAAAGTGAAACATCCACTTTTTTAGCACCATCATTCATTGAGAATTTTTCATTCACCGCCATGGGTGTTGCAACTGGCTTGCAATTAGTCATTGAAAACTTCTTCAAAAGATCTTCAGCATATTTCTTTTGACAAAGAAAAATACCGTCTTGAGATTGTATAACTTGTATCCTAAGAAAGTATCTCATAAGGCCCAAATCAAGTCATCAACATACAAGCAAACAATAAGAAAATCATGAACACCTTCTTTTTTGACATAAAGTGATGGCTCACTTGGGCTTCTCATAAAACCATTCTTTTGAAAATACCAATCAATCTTGGTATTCCAAACATGTGGTGCTTGTTTTAGTCCATATAATGCTTTGCAAAGACGATAGACTTTGTCTTCTTTTCCTTTCATAACATGCCCCTGAGGTTGTTCAACATAAACCTCTTCTTCGAGCTCTCCATTCAAGAGAGCAGATTTCACATCCAACTGATAAACTTTCATCTTCAATTGTGCTGCAATGGCTAATATTACTCGAATTGTCTCTATCCTATCAACTTGAGCAACTGTTTCATTGTAGTCTATTCCGGGCTTTTGAGAATACCCCTTTACAACCAAACGGGCTTTATGCTTTTAGATTAGACCATCTTCATTAAATTTGGTTTTATAAACCCATTTCAGCCCAACATCTTTCTCATGGGGTCGATCAACAAGATCCCATGTGTTGTTTTTTATGATGACATTCATTTCTTCATTCATGGTTCCCAATGCATTTTTCATCTTTTGAAGCCTCTTCAAAATTTTTAGGCTCATAAACAATAAAAACAACATCACATGAATTATAATATCTTGCAATGGTCGTACCTTTCTTGGTGGACTTAATTCTGAAGACCTTGGACTACTTGAACCTTTTGGAGTTGATGGTGGAGTGCTTGACTCTTCACATCTTACATCTTCAAAAATTTGTGGTGCTTCATTGTTATAACCATTGTCCCAGTCCCAAGCTTTCAACTCATAAAAAAACATATCTCTTGAAAGAACTAAATCATTGGTTTTTGGATTGAGCAACCTGTAACCTTTGGATTATACACTATATCCAATAAAAATATAATTTTCTCTTTTTTCATCAAATTTTTCTCTATGTTGTGATGGGATATGTCCATATGCAATGCATCCAAAACATTAAGAGACTTTACTCGGACTTTTGATTGTGCCATGCTTCAAATAGAGTCTTGTTCAACACTGCTTTTGTTGGAGTTCTATTAAGAATGTAGACGACAGTGCTAACAGCTTCAGCCCAAAAATTATTTGGAAGACCTTTTCCTTTGAGCATGCTTCGTGCCATCTCCACAATTGTTCGATTCTTCCGTTCTGCAACACCATTTTGTTGTGGAGTATACCTTACGATTAACTCCCTTTTGATTCCATTCTCCTTACAAAAATTTTGGAATTCTGTAAAAGTGAATTCGCCTCCACGATCTGTTGTGAACACTTTCAATTGATGGCCACTTTCTTTTTCTAAAAAAGCTTTGAATTGCACAAATACAGAGAATGCTTCTGACTTTTGTTAAAGAAAATACACCCACATCATTCTGCTAAAGTCATCAAAAAATAAGAGAAAATATTTTTTCTTGTTGAATGATGATGTTCGAGTTGGTCCACATATGTCGGCATGAACCAATTCGAGTGACCTTTTAGCTCTCCATTATGTCTTAGCAAATGAAAGTCTATGAAACTTCCCATAGATACATCATTCACATACTTTGTTTTTGTCTTTAAAAAAAGGAAGGCCAATCACCATATTTTTCTTTTTGAGAAGTTGAAGGGATCTATGGTTCAAATGACCATACCTTAGGTGCCATAGCACAATTTCATCAATATCATCAACTTTCAAAGAACAATTTTCATTTGGTGGAATGATTAGAGGAAAGACTTTGTTTGATGACATTTTCGCTGTAGCCACCAATTGTCTATTTTTTTTTTTGTCTAAAATTGTGCATGCATCTTCATCAAAATTCATTGTATAGCCCTTTTGAATAAGTTGCCCAACACTTAACAAATTTTGAGCAAGTCCAGGGACATAAAGGACATCATGAATCAATTTATTTTGTCCCTTTTTTGTTTTCACAGAAATTACTCATTTTCCTTCAACATTTTGCAACTTCCCATCTCCAAGTTTGACTTGAGAAAATACTTTCTCATCCAAGCTTACAAAACAATTTCTATTTCCAGTCACATGGTTACTACAACCACCATCCAAGTACCAAATGTCATGAGATTCTTGTTGTGAATTATAACAAGAATAAAATAATTGGTTTGGAGAATAATTTTTCTCTATGTAATTGGCTTCATTCTTTTGTTGGAACCACAATTTTTTTTCATATGATTTAATATCTTGCATCTAGTGCATCTGAATTTGCAATTCTCACTTGCATAGACAAACTTTTTGCAAACATTGCATTGGAGATTGGGAGTAGAATTTCTTTCATACCTTTGGTTATTAAAACCATTTCCTTTTCCACGTCCACGGTTGGAGCTTCCTCCACGTCTGAAATTTTTCTTTCCTCGAAAAGAGCCCCTACTTTGAGTTTCTCTTCCAGACTCTTCATCATTTCTGTCTTTCACTTGCATCTTTGATTGAAATGCTTGCTCAATTGGTTGCTTTGCAAATCTACTCATTCTTTTTTCATATGCTTCAAGACAGGGCGGCCCTGAGATTTCAAGGGTCCCAGGTGAGTTTTTAAGATGAGGCTTTTATATACTTACAAAAAATAAAATCATACAATTTTTTTTTACAATGTGTGAAACTAAATAAAATATTATAATCAAATTTCTAACAAAGTATTATTTAAAATTTATTTTTATTTTGACATGCAAAATTACTAATTAAATTATTATATTCAAGTTTTTTTAATATTTATATTTCAATAAATAAAATAGCTAATTCATTCAATCTTTCTTGTGACATTGTAGACCGAAGATAAGATTTTATCAGTTTTAATTTTGAAAAACTTATTTCTGCATAAGTAACTGTAACTGGTATAATCAACATTATTCTATAATCAATTCATGCATTTGGAAAATAACAATTCATTTTTTTTATATAATTTGGCAATTCATTCTTTTGGTACTGCATCTTTTATCATATTCGAGTGTGACACTAATGCAAATTCTCATTTGAAAAGAAGATATTATTATTATTTTAATTTTTCAATTTTTCTATAATATACAAGTATTATTTTTCTATATAATAAAATCTATATTGATCAAATGAATAAAGCATGTTTTTTCATCTCTTCAAATTTTAAAAGGTTTAAATTATTTTTAATTCAAAATTATCAACTCAATATAGATTTTTCTTTCTCTTTATTTAGATGATGGACATATTTTAAAAGATTCTTTATTAATTAAAATTATTTTATTATTATTATTATTATTAAACTCAATAAAATGAGGATTATAATAATAATTATTATGATTGTTACTATCATTATTTTAATTTTTTAAGAAACCAACGCTTTAAATAGAGTAGAAAAATTATCAATATATAAATTTTCAATTTTGAGTGTTATAAATTTGAAATAGTTAAAAATAGTCAAATGATTTCAAGTAGTATTAATTCAAATTATTGTTATTTTTCATTATTATTATTAAATAACTTGATACGCTTTAAATAGAGTAGAAAAATTATCAAAATATAAATTTTCAATTTTGAGTGTTCTAAATTCGAAATAGTTAAAAATAGTCAAATGATTTCAAGTAGTATTAATTCAAATTATTGTTATTTTTCATTATTATTATTAAATAACTTGAAAAAATAAATAAAATTATTTAATAACGCAGCAAGGATTTGATCCCGAATCCTGCATTTACAGGAGCACAATTCCAACTGATTGGACAAGAATGAACTTGTGTTTTAATTATACATTATTAACTATTTAACATATAGTAAAGGAGCTTATGGACTTGGGGGCCCTAGGCGACCGGCTACTTCGCCTATAGCCAGGGCCGGCCCTGCTTCAAGAGAACCCATTAGTTCAAGCAATGATAGTTTCGAAAAATCTTTGGATTCTTCGATAACGGCAACAACATGTTCAAATTTTACCGGCAAGCTTCTCAAAACTTTTTCAACAATTTTCTTGTCTTCAATAGTATCTCCAAAGCTTCTAATTTGATTTATAATGCCGGAAACTCTTGAGAAAAAGACTTGAATTGATTCACTTTCTTTCATGAGCAAATTGTCAAATTCTCTCCATAAAGTTTGGAGTTTTATGGAGATGATTTTCTTTGAACCTTGAAATTCATTCTTCAAAATTTTCCATGCATCTTTTGACTTTTTGGAAGTTAAAATTCTTGGAAAAATACATTTGCTTACCCCTTGTTGGATGAAGTGAAGTGCCTTAGCATCTTTCCTTTTGTTTTCCTTGTACTCCTTTTGCTTTGCTTCAGTCCATGCCCCACTAGTCGTTGGTGATTCCGGTGGTTCATCATAGCCATCTTCCACTAGCTCACAAAGATCTTGAGAGATAAAAAGAGTCTTTATTTGTAGGCTCCAAAAATCATAGCTTTCTCCATCAAAGATTGGAACTAGATTTTGTGCATAATTGAAAGTACTTACACTTTGATTGTTGGCCATAGAATAGAGGCAACTGTGCAAGGCTCTTGATGCCAAATTTGTTGGCGCAATGGAATGTAATGAGCACAATTCAATCTCTATGAAGAATAATTCTTATAAATTGATAAGATAGAAGAGATATGCTCAAGAAGGGTTAAACTTTACTTCGTAATTTTCTTAATGAAAACTTGATTACAAACACCTCTTTATATAGACTTCTAGCCATTACCTCAAGTCAATAACTTTTCTCTAGAAATGAACCAACACTACAACTATCCAGGCAACACTTTCATTAACCTAGGTACATGCTTTAGGAAAATATAAATCAACAATTCTAATGAGACTTTTCACTCCCCAAGGTACATACTTCTAGGAGCCACTTAGATAACATCAAGCTGCTTCCTATGAAATACAAATTAATTAACTTCTAACAGTTTTAAAGTGGAAACTTCACTTTTGATTTATTTAATTTAAATAATAAAAGGCAAGGAGAAAAAATGAGTTAAGAAAATTTGGGGATTTTAAATTGGGTTTTCAAAATACCTTTTTTGAAAACTCAAAAAAATTCATTAAATTATTTAACAAAACCATGGTCTAAAAATAAGATTTTTGTTAAAAATTAATACTCGAAATAATTTTAAAATATTATTTTCAAAATCGAGAAATCTCGAAAAAAAATTAAAAAAAACATTTTGTGATTTTTCTACATTTTTTATGTGTATCTAATTGAGTTGCATGTGTGTGCATACTTTAAGGGATCTAATGGTTCAAATTCTAAGTTTTGTGTGATTTCTCAAACATTTGTTTTTTAGAAAATAACCATCTCGTAGGTCCATAGATCTCTCTAAAATATCAAAATATCGGATCAGGTCGTTACATTAAATACCAAGAAGCTCCATTATGGTATTTGATTGTATATTTATTAGTTTTCATTCAAGGTAAATTTTGATGTTCGTTATTATCTTTCCAATTTTTTAAGATACGTTATTGAGAAACAACCAAACATGAGGACTTGTTACTATGAAAGTGGAACGATGGCTTTGAAATATGAATAGAAATAAGATAGATCGTGATTGCAATTTGGTTGGGCCACTGTTGTAGCAAAGTGTGTAAAAACAATGAAAATCAGTCTTTCTTTTAATATAAAAAGAGTGTGAAGTGGCAAGAGAATTTTACATCTTCTAATTTGGCAATCCAATGATTCTATACAATACTTAGACACCCTCATTTTAATGGCTAACTTTTGAGAGTGAGTTCTATCTAAATTTTTTTATCATATCATGGTATTCTAACTTGGTATCAGAGATAAGTTCCACGTACAACCGCTACATGTAAGGCAGAGTGAACAACTGTACATGAAAGGCGGGTGTGAAGTGAGAAGCCAATAACTTTATATTACACTTGAAACACTCTTCTCTCGATTACTAGCTTTTGAGAATGAGTTATACTTTAAAAATATTATCATATCATAGTTTTCTAAAAAAGGGCTATTGTGTTAAGAGGGGAAAAAAATAGAAAATCTCTCAAGCATTATGAATAAAAGTTTGAATAGTTTATCCTTTTCTCAAAGCATTACAATATACAAACAAAGATAGTGTACTTTTGGCTATTTTGAATCTTCAAATATTAAAATTTTTTAATGCTAAAAATTCAATTATCTCAATCTAAGCATGTGATAGACAGTAGATTAGAAATAAATAAATTAAAATAGGAATTTTTGAAAAGGGAAAACATTATAAATAATCTCCATCGCATTTAATAACCTTCTATCAATAATGAAACTCTACCTTTCCTAATGATCGTCAAACATTAAGATTTTAGTTTAAGAAGATTTTCTCCTAATCTTTTTTACCCAGAATCTCCAAGATCAAAATCTACCAATCATCATCACACCCTTATTATTAACATAAAGTCATAATTAAAACCAAATTTCCAAGATAGTTATTTTTTTATTTTCTTGAAAGTGACAAATTTTGACAACAATAATATAGTTTCAAAGATACTTAAACTTTTAAAGCAACATGGACATAGTAACTTGAGAACTTAATAAAATAATTAACCCATGAAACATTTGGAATTTATATGTCAAAAATAATGAATTCTGCAAAATGAAGCAGTCGGGAAATTGACTAATTCAGCTAAATTATTTGATGGTCATCACCACCATCATTCCAACAACACCCCGTACAACAATTTTGATGAAAATTGGAAATTATGCCCATTTGAAGTTGATGTACATGTTAGGCTTCTGGGCTTTCTTCTAATGATCCACATAATTCAAATAGTCACATGTGCTGCGCAAAGGCTTTTCCAACACTAGCCCATTTTGTTCCCAGGCCAAAATTTTGAGCTAGATTTATATAAGGGCTTAACCTTAATCCTTTAATTAGGCTAAAACAAGCCTAAAAGGTTTTCCACCTAGGCATTGCCTCGTGTGGTTCAATTCGGGATGAGCTTAAGACTAGATTGTGAAAAAGAAGGCAAGCTCAAACTAGACCGCACTCGGTGTAAGCTTAACTTGCACGAAGGTCTGCTCGAGTTCAAGATAACTCCTTGCATGCAATGTTAAGAGAGCTAAACATAGACTTTTGAGTCCTGAGTTCGATTCTCACTTCATTGCAAAGAGTCACTTCTCGTAAATTTCTCTGGTGCGATTAGGTAGGGAGGTTTGCACATGCCCTGAGGATTAGTTGAGTCCTCTAAAAACCTTGACACCTGTCTAAAGAAAAAAAGCTTTAGACTGAACTTCTGAGTAAACTCGAACTTGGATATTGATGAAGGAAGTTCAAGCGTAAATTTTTGGCCGTTGCCTTTTTAAATTTATCCTTTACCTAAAATGTATATGTTTTAGGAATTTTATGGAATACACATACTGGAGGGCGTTGGTAAATATTCTGGAACATTAATAAGTCCATTATAGCTGCCGAAGCCCATTATGGGCTCAATCTACAACCCAACTGCCCAAGTCCCACCAGCTGGACAAATATGTTTGAGGCCTGTCTAAAGAGGCATTGCTTGGGCTGGACCAAGGACCATTACTGGCCCTGGTTAATCTCCACCGTTATTGTTCCATCATCCATGATGCAAAAATCTAGATCTTTCTCTCATAAGGTCTGGGACCTAGTCCGGTTTGTGTTGGTAACAGTAGAGTCAGTCACTCCTTAAAGATTATTTTTTAAGTGTTATCATGTCTATACTTAATGATCTTTACGGCTCTATTATCTGTAATTTTTAATCCATATACTCACTGACTAATATTCATTTGAAGTTTTCATTAAACATGAGATGAAATTTTCTTTATTCCACTAAATTTTAAAAAAATCTGAAGTGGATGGCCGAAATCAATTTTAATTTTTTTTATGACCAAGTGTCGAATTTTTGAGAGCATTCGACAAATCTTCGGAATATGTGCAAACCTCTCTATCTATATACGCTAGATAAGTCTAAAAGGAGTGGCCCTTTGGATGAAGTGGAAATCAAATTCAGGCTACTTCCTGAGATGGGTCCCTCGTCATCACTCCAACCCTACCGGTTCAATTTTAAAATCTTAGGCGGACTGAAGAACAACCATTGGTTAGTATTTTTCTAAAAAGTGTGGCCCATTCTGTGATACCCTGCCCTCACACTACCGATGTGGGGAGTCCCACATCGGTAGTGAAGGGAAGAGTTGGTGGGTTTATTTGAGGCCACCCACCTCTACTCTAGTGTCATGCGTTTTGGGCCAGGCCATGTGAGCCCAGGCCCAAAGGCAAATCCGTGCGGGCTCGCTTGTGTGCGAGGCCCAGAGCGAACAATATCACACTGAATTAGACCCTAAGCTCTGTTTTCGGGTCGGGTTATTACACATTCATTCGATAATTCAGTTGAAGGCATCTATTGTTGATATTTTCAAAATATTGTTGATATTTTCAAAATATTGTAATATTTTAAAACTGCGATGTAGCATTGAAAGTTTGAAACTATAAAGTGTAGGCCTGTTATATCCTAGAGGTTAACTCGTTGATAAACTCAATTGCAGGCACCAAATGAGAGTAGTGTGAGGGCTGTTACTGTCATTGACTCAGATGACTTTTCTGTAATGATAAAAAGATGTATAGATAGAGAGAATTTCATATGTTTTAAAGATTAAAAAGGTGCACTTAGAAATCTGAACATTTTGTTCATAAAAAAAATCTTCAATTTAGATTAAAATTTATTTTATTCTCCAATCCCAATTCGTTTATATATAAAGAACGGGTGGCGTATATAGATTTTTCGTATACATCTTTAAAAAAATTCAATATTTTGTGTACAATCAAAATAGTGATGAATATATCCAAAATATCAATTGATATTTTATTGAATTTTTAAATATAAAATTTCGATATCAATTGACATGTAAAACTGAGGCAGAAGGTCCACTCGTGGACTGAAGGCATTACCACTTCATTGGGAAGACTCATCTGTGATTCTACAACAACAGTACATGAATTATTTAGAAGAAAAAAAATTATTTAAATAATGAAGCGTGTACAATGCATCGAAATATTTATCAGCATCCAATATGAATGCCCGTTTGTTGGTGCTTCATTTCATGATTTATTTGCATTCCATTTCATGAAATGTGATTAGAGTAACAATTTTCATTTTTGTTTTTCTTTTCTTTTAGGATGCGAAGGGTGCCCTGTGAGGAATTCCTTTCCTTCTCCTTGCATTAGATGGAGGAGGTGGTGTTGAAGGGTAAATTTGATGTTGCCCACCCTGCAATTCTTCTTCTATTTGTCTTCCCACATTCTCTGAATTCCCTTCTCCTCTCCTTCCTTTGCCATTGCTTCTCCCTATCACAAAGCATGCATCTCCATTCCTTCTTATCCCAACAAGCTATCGCAAATTCACAACAGCAAGAAACAAACCCTTTTAAGATCATGATTAAAATTTAAAAAAATCTCGAGCAATTATTATAAAGTTGACAAGGTGAGCTTAAAAATCAATGATTTTATATAACACTTGACGCACCTTCCTCTCAATGATTTATTTTTTCGAGTGAGTTCTATCTCAATAATGTTAACGTAGTTTTCTTTACCATATCAGAATAGGTTCTGCAGTATCTCTACGTGCAACAACTGCACGTGAGGGAAGATGAGAAGTTCACAAAAAATCCCATATCGCCTGTACTGAAAAACCAACAACTCTATATAACACTAGAGGTACATTCCTCTCAATGATTAACTTTTGAGAGTGAGTTCTACATAAAAAATGTTAAGATAATCTTCTTCACATGCAACAAACACAGGTATAAATCTCAGCCGATACGTATTATATCAGCCGTACTATCAGGATATCGGCGAATATAGTCGATATCTCGGCGATATGTATCGGCCAAATATCAGCCGATATACATAGATATTGTTTTTTTTTTTTTTTGTTTTAATTTTAGATACGATCCTGGTCCCAGGCCGATATTAGCCCATATCGGTCAATATTTATGTTTTCCATTTTTTTTTAAAAAAAAATGGAGTGTTTTTTTTTGAAAAAATAAAATAAATAAATAAACCAGTGATATTTATAAAAATTAAAAATTGAGGAGAGAGAGATATTGGCTGATATCTCGGTCGATATCCGATATCTCGTTTTATCGAGATTTTAACCCTTGGCAACAACGACACGTGAGACAATGTGTGAAGTTGACAAAAAGTCTCACATAGCCTAGATTGAAAAACCAATGATTTATTTAACACTTGAGACACCCTTCTTTCAATGTCTACCTTTTGAGAGTGTATTCTACCTCTATAATTTTAACATAAGTTTCTTCAATTCCATAAAAGAAGAGGTCTAAAGGACACTTGGGCCGAAATTATGTAGGATTATATAGGACCCATTTGAAGATGAATCTAAACTGTTGGATTTATTATTTTATCCCTTATATTTAAATCTAAGTTAAAAACAATATTCATCTCACTTATCTCCAACATTAGGAGAATTTTTTTTTTTTTAATTTATACGTGGGAAACAACGGGAATCCCAGCGTAAAACCTCCAAGGGTGATACCCACTGCCTATAGGGTACACCAGGTGAGGCCATGGAGGTTCGAACTTGAGACCTCCCACTTTTTGAGACGAAGCTTTTTATGGTATATAGCTGTTGATCTAATGGTTCAATTTTAAACATAAAAAAATTAAACGATAGGATAATCTAAACAGGTCTATTTTAGACAGCTCATAAAATTTCAGTCATCTACCACTGGTCCTATATTAGAAAGTGAATCCCATTCTCTAACATGGGCTGTCGGTTCACTCAAAATGAAATTTTAGAGGCATATGTTAGACCTATACCACATTAAAACATCTTCCTCGGGCCTCATTAAATAAATGTGGCCTCGGTTGGATTTTTGAAAAAGGAAATTGGATCATAATGAAACATGTGAAGCTGCCTGGAGCATGACTGTCACATGATTAGGCATCTCTCATTAGGGAAATTAGGTCTTGGAATTTTTCCATGTTTCTAAGAAAGCCTTATACTGATTCAAGTCTTGAGTTTGAGAAAATGTGATGTCATGTTTACCAAAATTAAAAGAAAATGCATCATGGTATGTCTATTACTTGGGCACATAATTTTGGTAATTTCTATTTCACCAATGGACATAACAAGGCTGATCATATTTACTAAAGATCAAACTTTTGCCCCCTTCCAATTCACAATGAGAGATTGTATCAACTTGATGATCAAAATGAGATTTGTGAGAGATTCATTGGTTTGGATTTACTGCAAACAGGCATGAGATCTCAATGTGCCAAATTAAAATGGGGGTGTGGGAGAATTGGAGTGTGTTTGGATTGGGTGAAATACAAAACACCTAGAGAAAGCATGGAGTTGACTATTAAGAAACTGAGTTGTTAATCTATATATTTCAATTTCTTTAATGTTGGGTGATTCTTAAAGCACTCTTGATCTATTATATTTTGACTAAATTTCTTTTCTTCAATTAAAAGCAGCTACATTGTTGGAGGAGAAAAAAAGAAGAAGAAGAAAACCCATGATTGTTCGAAATCTTTCTCCGAATCCGGATGTAGTTTTGTATTGAATTATCAAATGGGTTGACTGAAAATTGGGAGAGAATTGGGAAATTACCAACCTTACATCCAAGAGAGCAGAACCTAAATGGATCCAAGAGGCTCCTCCCACAAATCTGACATGAATGAGCCACCCCTTTTCCTGTTCTTGGCTGAGGCCTCTCATTGAGAAACAAAACTCTGGCACTATTTATAACATAAGTCTGCACTTCACTGATATCCAAAACATTCTCAATCTCGGCTACTCTCACCACATCATGGTAGGAAGACCTCCTTATCTGAAACCAAAATCTCAAACACAAGTACATAAAAGAATAATGCAATCCAACGGATCTCCGCCATTGGATCGATGCAGCAGAGGGAAATGAGAAGACCCACCTGAATGACTCGGTGATCGATGTGCTTGGCCGACCGGCAATAATAGCAGAATGCGTGGCCGGCACAGTCAATGCAGAACATGTTGCACTCGCTCCTCGTTGAGTCGCCGTGCGTTCGGCATACCGAGAAGAAGGCGCTTACCAGAAGTGGTTCTAGCCATGTGGGCACTAGTGCAGCCTCCTCCTCCTCCCCCTATGATAAAAAATTAGCCAATACATGATGATGTTTGAAGGTGGGAATGAATGGATGGATGAGATTGATTGTAACCATGGATTGCTACACATTACCTACCATTAATCAAAGCTAGCCCAAATGTATTTGTGGGCAAACAATGAATGTTTGGATGGAGCTTTTCTTCTAGATTGATTGATGAAAAATGGAAGATATGAAGAGAAACAAGAGAGAAAGAGAGGAAGAGAAAGCTTGGAATGGAGGAGATGCTTATGCCTAACCCACTAGCAACTTAGAATTCAACCACAATACAACGCTTAGGCAAGGGACAAGCACTTAAAAACAAGTAATGAGCCTTGCCTACATCATCCTACGGTTCAGATTAGTTATGGGAGCTTAGATTTAATCTGGGCCGGGGAATTTAAGAGAGATGTTTGGCGTACGCTACTTTGGGCTGGCTTTTCTTTCCTTCTATTGGTCGAAATGGGGTCGGCCGCATGAGACGCAATCCACGTGGATTGAACGTGAGAGTACCCATCATCCGTCGGATCTGCCATGATAATTTTTTTGCACAATCTTGAATATGACACTTGGCATATTTGTAGAGAATATTTACCTCACCATATGAAAGATGAGAACTTAATTATTAATTTTTACGTAAATGATACTTATCCAAGATGTTTAAACACTGATCTTATACTATAGATTTTATGATGAGATAAAAAAGAGTGCTCTCACTCAAGGATGACCGTTGATTTTATGATTTTAGATTGAATACGAAACGACTTACATAGCTTAACTTCGATCAAATGTAGTCTTGATATTCATTTTATTTTATATCTTTAGGTTAAAATGTCCCAAAAAAATGCTATATATCTCACTTTTTAAATGCTACAGAAAATGTTATAGATGAGCATTTTCCTCTTTGATGGTGTTGACGCGGATTGATGTAGACCGTCCATCTAATGCCTGTTGGTGTGGCAAACAAGCAATCGTAGGATAGGTTTTTTGGGACCATGTGGATCATACATGTATTGATTTCGAATTTCATCTTATCTCAATGTGTGTGAGTAAGAAGACTTAATACAAGTCTTGAAGAATAGTCGTGTACTTGGAGGTTTGTCAAGAAAAATAAATTATGAAGACAACATTGGCCTCTAACATAGAGTGGCCATCCTAAGAAGAGAAAACTCTTTTAGAAGACAAGGGTGTTTCAGATTTTCCACTTTGCTCTCATCCGTTCGTATGAGTTTTAGTGGACTTTCAGAAATCGATTCAGTGAATCGGTGCACCGGATCGGATCACTTGAAATTTTAAAATTGAGGAAAGTAATCCGGTCGGTACACTGATTTGGATTCTTTCATCTCTCAAGAAATCGGTGCACTGACCAGATCACGTGGAAATGGAAACTTGAGGAAAGTGATACGGTCGGTGCACCGACCGGATCACTGTCCTCAAATTTCCATTTCCAAGTGATTTGGTCCGATGCACCGATCTAGTGAATCGATTTACTGGAAAGTGAACCGATTTCTGAAAGTACACTAAAATCCGTATGGACGGAAGGAGTAAAATGGAAAGTTCACTAAAATCCGTGTCTCCTAAAAGAGTTTTTCCGTTTTACGATGGGCACCCCTAAAATATATATATTACTCTTTTTATTATTTTTATTTTTATTTTGAGGGATCAAGAGTCATGACTTAATGACTGAGAAATCAAGGCTAGAGTTTTGGACTGTTGAGCTGAGGGAAAATTGTTGAGTTTATTTGTTTATGTATTTTTTACTGTGTAATGTGGGACTGGTCATAGTTTTGAGATATGGAAACATGGACTCAATCTACGAACTCTAAGGTCCAATATTGATAGGAAAGTAATATTGTAATTAAAAATAGACCAGACTGACCGGTTCAACTAAAATTGTTGTCCCGAACGGTTCATTCTGCCATTATGGTCTAAGAAGATTGAACCAGTCAAATGGTTGAATAACCCAGTTTGGCCCAGTTAATCCAAGCTGATTTTTTTTTTCTTAAATTCTAAAACAGGTGAAACTGCTGTAAGCTCTCACATATAGACTGCTCAGATGTTTGGGCCGAGTACGAGGAGGCCTCAATGTAAATTTAAACTGATTGAAACATTATTTTCATTTTTAAGAATTAATCTAATCAAGTTTGATATGCATTTGATAACGTCACTTGTTGATGCAGATGCATTCACAAGACATCGAGGTCTTAGATTGCTTGAAACTTTCAAAAATTTTATGAAATAAAAAGCAACTAATTTTAGAAGATTATTAGACCCTAGATCGTATTTTCAGTGGCCCAAGTCAAATTAGATGGTCCATGTCAATAGGAGAAGGAAGAGTCTGCTAAAAAAAGTAGAAAAAATACCTAAAAGCCAACTTTCCTCTTTTAAGATTTCCTTTTTTCCTTTTTTTTTTTTTTTCTTTCTTTTAGATGTGACACTAGTTATTCTAAAATTGGCTTAAATAAGGTGTAACTTGTTAGATAGATTTGATATATCAAATTATGTCAGATTTATATAAATTAGATTCATTGAAAACCTTGTTCAAAGTCCTTTCCAACGAACTCAAATTTGTGTAATTTTACCGTATAGAGATAAAATTATGGGTGATTTTGTAACATGCTGTGTTAGAGTATACTTTAAATAAAGGGCCATGGACAACCATAGGCCACACTTGATTGTGTTTTTCTACTTGAGTTCTCCCTTTGGGGTGAGTTATCTATTTTCTATGTTTTCTTGTCGACTTTGATTTTATATTTAATTATTGTGCAATTTGTTTTATGAGAATTCATAATTTGATATGAGAAATTCTAATGTGTAATTTCATATGCATGGTAATTTTTCTTTAGACTTATCTGCTTATGTACAAGAGTTAGATCTTAGGTTAGCTAATTAATTTTCAATTTTTTTCCTACCTTAGGAGCTATAAGTTATAGGAATTTTTTTTTTTTTTTTTTAAGTTTTAGTAAAATTCGAGGATATTCCAAAATCTCCCTTAGATAATTTCGTTGTGGATTTTCTCTAATTTCTACCTTGGAGCCATATTCAAATTTCCTTAAAACTAGTAGATTCTAGATCTCAAAAACTTTTCTTTGGTAAATTTAAATTTAAATTTGAATTTTCTAAAACCTTTTATTGGAAGACCATCGGTTTTCAAACATTGGCCTTCATCATTTTTGTTATCGGAGCCATTTCTTTTTTTTTTTTTAAAAAAAAACTGTGAGTTTAAAAGTATACCATATTTAGAAACACTACCAATTTTGAAAAGTTTCTATTTTTGAAAAAGTTACTATTTTGGGAAACAAATCTAAATTCTTTAAAATCCATTAGATGAAAATGCTTTGAACTCCTATCCATTTTCTGTGGATCCATTTGAGGACGAAGTATTTGTAGATTGGTCTTTCCTTCTTATCTTTGACAGAAAACTGGTAATTGATGAAAAGTTGCTTATTGAATGAGAATTGCTATATAAAGAGGATTATAACTTTGAATTATCTCTATTTAGGAGATGTATTTTGTTTAGAATTAAGTTTAGAGTTTGAGTTTGATTGTGATAGCCCTAAAGTCAGTTAGTCATTAATACATATACAATTTATTAATGTCTATAGGATCCAACAAAATTTGAGTCCCTTGATCTCATCTATAGCTCCAGATCGAGTACTAATGGTTGTGATGAATCTTCAAATGAGAAGAGGTGATCCAAAGCTATGTATGCTGTTAGTGCCCTGGTTTGGCCGACTCCCTATTTGTCAATTTCATGACTCAGGTAGAAGTACTTACCAAGAAGCTTGAAGATTCAAGATGATCGAGGAAGAAGATCATGCTCTACCAAGATCAAAGCTCATCGTCATGGCAATCACAAAAACAAGTATATGGCCATAGATGACCCTACGTGGAACCCACATCTGAGAGAGGACTTCTAAGCTTACCTGCACATGTTGGTAATAAAAATAACTTGTCTAGAGAGGACGCTAAATAATGAATTAAAAATGAACTTGAAAACATTAATTATGTTCACTGTCAGCACGACCAGTCTATCTCACCCGACCTTTCGGTGGAGTTAAGAACGACCCATCGTGGTCGAAGACTTGTCGGCCAGTTTGACATAAGTTCTAGAACTTCGAACTGTCATTCTGGATATGTCTTTAACAGAGAGTCTCGTATGCACCGACCCCTCAGTGATATACTTGAACGACCCCTCGTGGTCGACGACTCGTCGATATAAAACTTATGAGTTTTGGACTGTGAACTCATAAGAGCTCTCGATAAAACATACATCTCGATATATCACGACCGGTCGAGAGTAACAGGACCGACCCCTCGACAAAGGGCGACAGGTCGTTCTGGGTAACAGGTTTTCAAAATGGAAATTATTTTCAAGCATGTTTTTGCACCAGAACGAGCTTCTCGTATGGACCGACCCATTGGTGCCATAAGTGTCGACCCATCGGCGACACCAACATGTCGGTCGGGAAGTAATTATACCGTTGGGGGTGCATTTAATGTGCAATGGTCGGGTTGTTGAACGGTAATAAATATGAACATCGACCCATCGGTGACACCGACCTGTCGGTCTTGGACAGTCTAAATGACCGTTAAAACTCCTCTATAAATATGAGTGTTGGGTGATTGTTTTACCATTTTCCCTGAACTGAAAAGAGTTATACACTCTAAGGAACGATCAACACTCTTATGGGAAAGATCATAAACAACCAATCTATTGATTGTTTTTGCAAGTGAGAAAAAGAGGAGGAGAGAGAAAGATCATAAACAACCAATCTTCGGATTGAGTTTGCAAGTGAGAAAGCCATAAATTAGGAAAGCTTTTGTTAAGCCAAGTTTTCTTGTCACCCAGAGATTGTGATTGCTACATGACGACTGCAAGAAGGAACTTCGATACAACTTGTCTGGGATCTTCAAGAAGCACACATCAGTGAGAAAGAGCTTTAAGGCAAGTGCTTCTTGATTTTAATTTTCTTTTTAAAACTTGTAACCCGAAAGTGGATTAAGGAGAGGTACTCTGGAACCACTATAAAAAACTCTATAACGTCGCCTTTGGCACAGTGGTGGGTGGAATTCCCAGCCAATTGAGTGACGTGGAATTCCTACTCTAATTGTGAGGGTGTAAGTCCCCACATAATGAATTTTGAGATAACTCAAGGTTGAGCGAATCCTAATAGTGGATGTAGGTTGGAGAATCGAATCACTATATATTTTGTGTCCTTGTGTTTGTGGTATTAGAGCCGATTTCTTGTGTTGATTGTTTAATCACAGTTGCTAATATACATACTCTTGATTGTTGTATCCGCTGCATTTAAACTAATCGATCAAGTAAAATAAAATAGGATCAACGAAATTAAATTGACCTATTCATTCCTCCTCCCTTTAAGGTCAATCGCATTGTTCTAGCACTCGTGAAAAGGGTATTTTGATATGCAAATGTAGTTATTAGTTATGAACCATGCATATATCCATTTTGTAAAAGTTTTGTGCAAAAGCATGTGGCCCAACACATTTCCCAATCATCAAAGAAGATTTTCAAGTTCACAAGTGGATATCTTCATATCTTCCACATTCATGAATAGATCATGAGTTCTATTCAGCCACTTGAAGAGAGTTGCCATTAAAGGATTATCCAACCGTTCTTGATCAGCTTCAACAACTTGAGTTCGTCTATTAATCCCGCCTCCCATATTGCGTGCAAAAGTACACAACTAGAATGTTGATCTATGCATTAATCGTCGGGGCTCTAATTGTTGAATAAAATTGGAAAAAATTCAAAAGTTAAAATCCCTAAAAAATTGAGAACTTTGTCTCTTTAAGAAATTGAAGTTAGATAGAAAAGGAACCAAAATTGACCACACAAAACTAATCATATGGGACCCAAAATTGATTAGAAAATTAAGAATTTCACTCTTAAGGAAAGAAAATTCAAAGCCCAAAACCTCACTTAGCTCAAATTTCCTCCAAGGAAAATTGAACAAAGACTTCAATTAATTTGAATTTTCACAGAATAAATTTTGAATTAATTAATTTAAATTTCAAATATAAAAATCAAGGATCGCACAAAAGGAATTTGAAAATTGCATGCAAGAAATTAATTAAACAACAAATTAAATTGCAAGAAAGTTCAAATCTACAAAACTCACCAATTGGAGAGCAATCAAGAAACTTATGTTTTAATTGATAAAATCCAAGTGTACCTTTACAATGGTCGGCCATGGCCTCTATCTATAAGGGAATACAAGCAAAAAAGAAAAAGAAAGAAAAAAAAATAAAAAATTCACAAAGGAGGTGTACACGTTCTTAGAGTTTCCACTCATGTGATTTCTAAATGCATTATAGCTAGTAGAACCTTGCTATGTGGCATTATTACATCATTAACAATAGAAAAAATAAAAGAAATTCCCAAAGAGGAGCTAGCGAATTTTGTTGCTGATTTGAGAGAAATTTGAGGTAGTTTTATCGCTCAATTCAAGGTTTCAGGTCAATTTAGAAAGGAGGTGGAGAATCTTCTACTGAGAAGGTGGAGAGAACCTTTTGTGCAACAATTCCTTGGGCACTAAATTTGGACCTCTTCCTAAGACCTAATTAAGCCCAAAATTGGCCTAACATTTTAACTCAAGAACCAATTATTTTCATGTTTTGGGTCTAAATGGAACTTCTGGTGGATCCCTTTTAGCACCTTGAAAATTTTCATGTTCTTTAAGAGCCTTTTCAACAATGTTTTCATTAAATTGGCTCAATTCTTCATTCATATCTTCTTCATCTTGATTCTTCTTGTTTATGACGTCCGCATCAACACTTCTTATATAGAGTTTACAATGAGGGGAAAAAAAGGTCTTGCTAGGGTTAGACGCCCTAGAGATTCCTAAGCACCTACTTACTAACTTCAATAAACCACTCACCATGTCATATGGTATTTATGACATCATAAAATAAAATAAAATAAAATAAAAACCCAATAAGGAGGTGCAACCATTGATTGTTGATTGGAGAGAGAAATTATAAAGGAATGTTGCTAATATGAGGTGTTTGCTCAAATTAAAAATGAGGTGGAAAATCTTTTATGTATGTGGAGACAGTTTATCCAACGACGACTCCTTGTGCTCCAAATTTGGACCTCTTCCTTAGGCCAAACCAAATCCAAAATTTGTAGTTTAAGGTTTGATCTATTACCGCAACCCATGAGCCAATTATTTTAAAGTTTTGGGCCCAAAATGAGCTTTTCTTGGGCCCCTTTTAGCATCTCAAATTTCTCAAGTGCTAGAAGTGTGATGCATTATAACTTACTGATGTAGGAAATAACATAGATATTTTTTGGTTTTTGTTTTATTTTTGATGAGATAAAATTTTAGATCTGGATTTGTGAATCCAAATCAAGGATTTCAATGGGTGAAACATTGAAAGGGACATTCTCTCAGTTCACTCTATCACTTAAAGAAAATATAAATGCACTAATTTTATAAAGATAATCTGGCGGAATCAGATTCACCAATGAAATTGGGTGTTCAATCGAATCCAAATTGAAAATGGAATTGTTATTCCGATTGTGATGAACAAATCAAATACATGCATGGAACTTAAATCCGGCACATTCAATTAGAAAACACTGAACCTTCTAAGATCCAATTTGGATGCAAAATTATAATTTCATTACTCATGAAAAATTAAATTGTAAGACATGAAATAAATCTACCATGCAGAAATTTAAACCCAAATAATTAAATTAAATTCAAACACAAACCAAATTAATGCGTAGACCAAACAAAAAAGTCACCTCAATCCTAGGGAGAACTTCAAACAAAGCTTTAAACTTAAAAGTTTATTCCAACTCAAGTTTGGAATGATTACAATAAATGGCCTAACATTGGATTTATAGGCCTTATTCTCAAGAAAACAAAAAAAATATGATAAATTCAAAATCTAAAAGAAAATGGCAAATTTCATAAAGCATTATGCACTACTTCGGCAGATCTACTCGCTTCTCTCACATTGATTGGTCGGACCAATGAATATAGTTGGTCGTACTGATCGCTGTCAGTCACGCCGATCGTTGTTCGGTGGACCGATGACAACTATCGATTGAACTTTCAGAGATTGGATTTTTATACGGTCAATTTTTCTCTATGTCAGTTGTACCGATGCATTCCATCGGTTGAACTGATGACTATCGGTCGGACTAGTAAACCTTTTCAGTCGAACCGATATTCTCCAATTTTCACAGTTTACAAACCTGAGTCTTTTTGTTTTGTTTTTGGCTGCTTTCATTTCCTCTCTTTCCTTCTGCAGTGATTGGAAAACAATTGGAAGCTTTCCAAATCCTTGCAATGCCAATTCGGGAGAGGTCCACGTCATGATGTGGCGATCCTCGGTGGGGCCCTCTCTTCCCTCCATCAATTCAGGCTTAGATTTGGAGTGTCATTCGTCGATCCATTCCAATTGAGTTGGTACGTCCTCAAT
This sequence comes from Chimonanthus praecox, assembly GCA_022113865.1. NCBI lineage: Eukaryota > Viridiplantae > Streptophyta > Magnoliopsida > Laurales > Calycanthaceae > Chimonanthus > Chimonanthus praecox. The sequence continues at coordinate 35,153,643 of CM039094.1, forward strand.
CGGGTCCTAATTAGGCTCGATGTTTGCAACGAAGTGCCATTTCCACAATATCATCTTTGATGACCTGACCCAATATTTGGGAATTTGGTGAGATCTGCTGGTCTCTAGGACGTTTCTCAGGGGTTTAGTAGCAGTGGGCTGTATGGTGAGCCCCAGTTTGCCTGGACCAGACTTCGGAGGCTCGGTGGGCAATTTAGTGATTTTGAATTATTAAGTTATTTATCATTTGAAATATTTGAAAAAAAATTATAATAATTTGGTTTTGAAAAGCTTAAAATCCATATATTTTTGTCTTGTTTGTTTTGTGTAATTTAAAATTTTAAAGTCTAAATTTTCTCAATACTTTGGAAAAAAGAAAAAAAAGGATGGCCGCGACACCTGATCCCAAACCCACCAACTTAGTCCCACTATTGCTGGAGACCCTTTTTCACGCCTCATCCCTCTCTTTGTTGAAACCGTATGCCCCCAGAACCCTCATTTCTATTCCTCTGTTTCCTTTCCATTTATTTTGCAGCAAACCTAACACTAAGAGAAAGAGCAGCCGCCGCATTTTCCTTCCTTTCTCCTCTACTTGTTCGTTTGCCAGATCTGAGAGAAACCTAGTGTTTCCCCTGCTAGTTGACCGCCATCACTGAGCAGCCATCACTTCAACCAAGCAGCAGTCTAACTAGTCATTCCAGCTTCAAGCGGCGTGCAAATCCAACCTTTCCCATTGGACTCGTCAATGCTCTGTATCTTGTCTTGTAGGAGCGAGTGGGAGCCCCTTCAATCCAGCCAATCTCAAGTTCACCATCACACAGACTTCACCAACACATTAGGTGATGGGACACTTATGCTTATTTTACGTATACATATTGCACATGCTTTCTTTGTATTTGTTTGGACATAGAATGCAAAGGAGAGATGTCCTCTTAATTATTGGGCACGTGGTAAGGGTTAAACCATTATGATAGATTATGTGCTAGGGGAACCACTCGGTTGCATTCATGTCATTTGGATGGTCTTTATATGGGTAACTTTGTGTGTTATCGAGATAATATGTTGACCATAATGTATATTATTATATTGGACTTGATTTGTTGGATAATATATGAATGTTTGAGATGATAATATGATGTTATGATGTAGAAGTACATACTATAAGTACAGTAAACACTATTTCTTACTATGCTTAGATAATATGTCATATGCATGGAATGTTAATATGTGTAGAAGTAAATGGCGTGCATGTAGCTAGTACTACGAGATGCTAGTGGGACATAGACATTAGCTTATATCATAATATGGAGACTCCCTTAGTATATGATGTGTACTTAGGGTGTACTTAGGGTGTGGAACGATTGTGAGACCGTGGTAGGACCACGGAGCATGTTGGGTTATGAGAAATTAGATGGATTATTGTTGATGTTCAGACTCTATAGAATCGAAAAAAATTGTACCAGAGAAAGGTAAGGGTGCGATCGACTATACTCCTCGATGGCGTTAGGACTTAATCACTGGTTAGTAGAGAATACTTTGGACTTGTATGTAGGGTCTTGTGATTGTTGTGTGAGGTTCTCCTAGGGGTCGGACTAGCGAGCCTGGGGCTAATTATGAGCCGACAGGGAGATTGTGAGATGGATATCCTCCTGAGGATGGAACTAGCGAGCCTGGGGTTGCTTATGAGCCGATAGGGAGGTTGTGACAGTATGTTATGAGTCTGACTCACGGACCCTTAGATTGTGAGGTAAAGTCACCACCAGTGGAGTTGTTGGATCGGATTGAGTGACACTTGTTGGTGTTATCCTAAGAATGTTTTACATAAATTAAAGGAAGTACAAGGGGCATGGTAATTTTGGGTTTGTGCACTGGATGCAGGGCACGTGTTGCGAGATTTTACTTGTAGATATCCTAGTCATGGTATTGTGTTCATAACTTCACATGTGTATGAATTACTGGTATGTGTGTATGTGTTACTTTCACTGGGCATGTTGAGCTCACCCCTTGCCATACAGGTACTCCGATAGAGGCGGGTCTCAGTGGTCCCAGGAGCAGGCTTAGGAAGTTGGAGTAGATGCAAATAAACTAGTCCTATTGATGCTTTATATTGATAGAATATTTGCATTGAATTTTGATGGGATGATTGTAATAAATTTTAATATCCTTCTTGCTTGACATTTAAGCCATCTTAGGGTTTTGTAATTATGATATACTATGCCATGGTTGGTGTGGATAAGATTATGTTGGGAAACGAATGTTTCGTTCTTATTCCTTTAAAAAAAAAAAAAATACCCGAGATAATGTTAGACCATTTTGAATGATCACATTAGTAGTAATATGCCCATAACAGGTAGGGGTGTTACAAATGGTATCAGAGCACGGTTCAAACGTATGGGAAATAATGAGATGACGAATAGATTATAGGTTCATCCCCTAAAATTTGAGTAAGGGTAGCTTGAACCGTGTGTGAGTGTAAAATTGATCCCTCGTACTAAAGGTTGAAATGAGGTATGTGTGTGAGACTTGAAGGCCTAGTTGATCATTCGGACAAGGTGTTTGAAGTGATGTTTTTGTGATTTGGACCTTGTGATCCAGACACTTGTGAATTAGAGTCGGAAACTATTGAAATCACCTAAGAGATTTGAAACTGGTTAGGCTTGGAAAAGTGAGCTTGGAATATAATTCCTTAAAGGGTGAAAGGCCCCAAATATGGTCAAATTGTGTATGAGCCACCTTGGAAGTGGTGGATAATTATGCCTCCTCGATGGGAATGAGTGAGATCAATAGACCCATGAGTCATATGGACGAGTGAGGCACATGTGTGTGCAATATGGATTGGATTACCCGATATTTGGCCCGTGGATGGCTGTAATCGCTGAAGAATACCCCCTGAATACGGTATTGGGTCTTCAATAGGATACTAGAGACCAAAGGGTTAGTTTTGAACTATGGTTTTGGCAACCCATTATGCATTTTGGATACAATTTTGGACAAAGTTTGTTGTTGGAGATTGGTAGTCTCCAAATTTTTCCTTATGAGAGACTTTGAGTAGAGTAAAAGTGATAAGAGCTACAGTAGCTTAGTAGCATTTTAGGTCTTACCAGAAAGGCCGATTGCTCCATGTGGAGGGTGTTGTGAAAATCCACACCACAAATGTGTCTCTATGGAATGATTGATTTTTTTTTAGGACCATTGTTTGGAGGACAATTGGGTAGTTGATAAGGTTTGATGTGTACAACATGTAGATCATTGTTATGAGTCGCTGGTTAGAATGTAGACAGACCCTTGTTTGATCAGAACATTCCACTAAGGTTTCTTAGTGAAGGTTTTCTATTGGTGTCGAAGCCTGAAAGAGTAGGTAGCCCCCTGTACGTCAGGTATCCGTTGGGATAGTGGACCAGATTTATAGGTCCTACATATTGACTCTTGGTGGTATTGAGTTAGAGTTTGATTTCTTGGGTTAGATATGTCAGGATTCAATGTTATCTTGGGCATGGATTGGTCACTTGGCATTGGATCTCCCTAGGCTGTTATGGAAAACGGTGTCTAGTTGTTCACTTGTAGGAAATGAGTTCGTTGGGAGGTGGAGTTCTTCCTTTGGCATGTGTTTTAAGGACTCTGGTTGTGGTACAAGTTGCCTTGGTTAGATAGCCAGTATAGATTGGAAAAGAAAATGTAGCAATGGCAGATGTTGTGATGCGTTGCCTTTGTGTAGCATGGATTATGAGACATTGGATAGGCCCGATTGTGATTTGGGGTCTATCGATGGGATTATGGATTGGATGCATTATGAGCCGAGGGTGTGTATGGAGAACCCAATGTGTGCATGATTGAAAATTGGCAAGGTCGTAGGATGGTTGGCCTCATATTGATTAGAGATAGTAGCATGACTTAGCTTGGCATTTCGGTAACTCAGCCGAGTTTATTCAACAGTGTTGAGAGTCCAACAGATTGATGAAGAGGAGTCAGTGGAACCTGTTGTTGTGTGAGGTATGTTAGTGAAAATTTTGATGTGACGTACCTTATGTTGTGGTCGATGCATTGTGTTTGAAGTTGGTGTGAGATCTCCCCTAGGGCGGATGATGATGTGAACCAGGCGTGTAGATCCTGTGTCCCGATAGTATACAACTCCCAAATAGTATTTGACCTAATATTGAGCTAGATGACGGAAATCGAAGTCATTTGGGGTATAGACTGGATGTCTAGCCATCGGGTCACTTCGGATTGTTCCAGAGGCAAGTCCATTGTTGTCCATCCGTGGGGATAGAGTTGTTAGTAGACTGAACCCGTCTTTGGTTCATTCTTAGAGGAATTTGAGTGTGGTGCGGGTGTACATAGTCAAGTAGCTAGAATGGATCAAGAGGATGTAGGAGTACATGGCTTTTCCTTATGTGGTCGATCCATCTAGTTTTATCAGTGTTTTCTTTCGATTTGTTTAGAGATTTTCAATATGTTTGATGTTTTATTGTAAAATGTTGTTGTGATGAATTATTTGATGTATGGTGGAGTGTTTAATGTGATTTGGACATTTTTGGAGATGTGGACATGATCTTTGATCTACACTAGTTTCAAAATATTTTGTATGTGAATTTGTAAGCCCAGAGGAACTTGGTTGTGCCCCGTCAAATCAATTGGGTCCCGTCATATGTGATGTGTCGTGTTATCATTGTAATACATGTGTGGGTTGCACATGAACATGATTACGATGAGTGTACAAGAATATTGTTGTTTTCAAACAACATAGTTGATGGGCCTTTGAAGTTGTGTTCGATACATGTTGGGTTTTCATGTGCTCTGGGTGATTGGATTGATGGGTCAGATCTGTAGATTTGATTTATGTGTGAGATCTAGGGTTTGAACGAGGGTGTGTTTATGTGAGTTCATCGTGGATGCAATTGAGACCTAAGAACTGATAGTCGCGTGTTAATTGGAGATGTAGAGGCTCCTAGATTGATGGATGTCCGTGATTGTGATGTGCATCCGTGATGTAGACCACACTTTAGAATATGGGATGCCTTTTATTGTACTTGTTGGGATCGTGACCCAAGTGTTGCACCGTGGTACGAGGGCTTAGTATTGGTGTGTCGGGTCACACAGTTTTGTCCACGTGTGGCGTATGCTTATGGACGACATCACCTATCAAACTGTTGATCTGTGATTAATGTCTTACGAGAGGAAATTCCATGTGAGAGGTTTGAAAAGTGCGTGAACGATTCTATCATCGGATAAGGGTACGATACTCACAAGTCCCATAGTGGAGTCAAATGAGTGAACACGTTTTGAACGATATAGATTAAGAGTATATATCTGACAGATGAGCTAAGACTTGTTGATTTATAGTGCAGCGCGAAGTGTCAAGTTGCACTCTTTGGTTAGTTGATTTGATGACCGAGTGCCTAATACCTTGATGTTTTGATGGATATAGATGCCATGAGTATGATATTGAGATAGGCACATCTTGAGGGGTTATATTGTGGTCTTGGCAGTTTGATGTGTTTTTTGGCTTATGCCATTTCACCTATATTGCGACGGTTGTGTGAGTCATTGTATTGTTGAGACTGGACTTGTTTGGTGTATTACTGCATGTTCGAGGTATGTGTTGGATGTAGAATTACCTTGGGTAGGGTGTGAGTTCCCTAATGTGCTTGCTAGGAAGTTGCATGAGATACCACCTCACCAGGAGGTGCAGTTACACTTGGTGCTTTAACCATCTCGATTGGATTATATCGAGTGGTAATCTTCGAGTTCGAATATTAGAGGTGAGCGTTATACCTGTGTCACTAGAATAAAAGGGAAGTTGGGAGCTGCACCTGCCTTCTGTGGAGTTCGTCTACAACAACAATACAAGTTTGATTTATAGATGGCACCTGCGAGGTATTGTATGGTAGACTGTGCGGTTCTCCATTGTATTAGACGAGGATACGAGAGCAATACCCACACTTGTTTGAGACTCCAGGTATGAGCTTAGAGTGAATTTCGAGGACGAAATTCTTAAAAGAGGGTAGTATTGTAATGACCCGACCCGATATTAGAGAATTTGGTGAAATCTGCGGGTCTCTGGGACGTTTTTCAGAGGTTTCGTAGCAGTGGGCTCTCTGTTGAGCCCCAGTTTGCCTGGACCTGAGCTCGGAGGCTCGGTGGGCAATTAAGTGATTTTGAATTATTTAATTAGTTATCATTTGAAATGGTTGAAAAAAAGTAATAATAATAATTTGGTTTTCAAAAGCTTACCATCCAGATATTTTTATTTTGTTTGTTTTGTGTAATTTAAATTTTGAAAGTCTAAATTTTATCAATACTTTGGAAAAAAAAAAGGATAGAGGCCACGACACCTGATCCCAAACCCACCAACCTAGTCCCACTATCGCTGATCCCTCTCTTTGTTGCAATTGTATGCCCCCAAAAACCTCATATTTATTCCTCTCTTTCCTTTCCATTCATTTTGTAGCAAACCTAACTCTAAGAGAAAGAGCAACCCCCACATTTTCCTTCCTTTCTCCTCTACCTATTCGTCCGCCAGATCTGAGAGAAACCCCAGTGTTTCCCCTTTTAGTTGAACTCCATCACTGAGCAACCATTGCTTCAACCAATCAACAGTCTCACTGGTCGTTCCAGTTTCAAGCTGTGCGCAGATCCAACCTTTCCCATTGGACTCCTCAATGCTCTGTATCTTGTCTTCTAGGCGCGAGTGGGAGCCCCTTCAATCCAGCCAAGCTCAAGCACACCATCATACAGACTTCACCAACACATTAGGTGAGGGGACACTTATGCTTATTTTACGTATACATATTGCACATTCTTTCTTTGTATTTGTTTGGACATATAATGCAAAGGAGAGATGTCCTCTTGATCATTGGGCCACATGGTAAGGGTTAAACCCTTATGACAGATTATGTGCTAGGGGATCGACTCAGTTGCATTCATATCATTTGTATGGTCTTTATATGTGTAACTTGGTGTATTGTCGAGATAGTATGTTGACCATAATGTATATTATTATATTGGACTTGATTTGTTGGATAATATATGAATGTTTAAGATGATAATATGATGTTATGATGTAGAGGTACATACTATAAGTACAATACATGTTATTTCTTACTATGCTTAGATAATATGTCATATGCATGGAATGTTTATGTGTAGAAGTAACTGGCGTGCAAGTAAATAGTACTACGAGATGCTAGTGGGACGTGGACATTAGCTTATATCATAATATAGACTCCCTTAGTATGTGATGTGTACTTAGGGTGTGGAACGATTGTGAGACCGTGGTAGGACCACAGGGCACGTTGGGTTATGAGAAATTAGATGGATTATTGTTGATGTTCAGACTCATAGAATGGATAAAATTGTACCATAGAAAGGTAAGGGTGCGATCGACTATACTCCTCGGTGGTGTTAGGACTTAACCATTGGTTAGTAGAGAATACTCTGGACTTGTATGTAGGGTCTTGTGACTGTTGTGTTGAGGTTCTCCTAGGAGACGGACTAGCGAGCTTGGGTTGCTTATGAGCCGACAGGGAGATTGTGAGATGGATACCCTCTTGGGGATCGGACTAGCGGGCTTGGGGCTGCTTATGAGCTTATATGGAGGTTGTGATAGTATGTTATGAGTCTACTCACGGACCCTTAGATTGTGAGGTAAAGTCACCACCAGTAGAGTTGTTGGACCGGATTGAGTGATGCTTGTTGGTGTTATCTTAAGAATGTTTTACAGAAATTAAAGGAAGTGCTAGGGGCATGATAAGTTTGGGTTTGTGCATTGGATGTAGGGCACGTGGTGCGAGATTTTATTTGTAGATATCCTAGTCATGGTATTGTGTTCAGAACTTCACATGTGCATGAGTTATTGGTATGTGATGTAGGTGTTACTTTCACTGGGCATGTTGAGCTCTCCCCTTGCCATACAGGTACTACGACGGAGGCCGGTCCTAGGAGCAGGCTGAGGAAGTTAGAGCAGATGCAAATAAACTAGTCTTATTTATGTTTTATATTGACAGAATATTTGCATTGAATTTTGATGGGATGATTGTAAAAAATTTTGATATCGTTGTTTCTTGACATTTAAGCGATAATAGGGTTTAATAATTATGATATACTATGCCATGGTTGGTGTGGATAAGATTATGTTGGGAAACGTATGTTTCGTTCTAATTCCTTTAAAAAAAAAAATACCTAAGATAATGTTAGACCGTTTTGAATGATCACATCAATAGTAACATGCCCGTAAAAGGTAGGGGTGTTACATCATCACTTGATTGGCCCATAAGGACCTCATCAAGTGTGTTGTCTTTTAGATGTGCATCTGCCTAAAATTCTTAGAGGCAAATTGTAACTATAATACTTCTGAACATAAGAATGACCTATTGATGGGGAATTTTTTTGATGTTGACTGCGTAAGTGAGACTCCAAGCCGGGCAGTGTTAAGGAAGGTAAGGTGACCATGATTTAGGTCTTCATAAGAGGATCTAAGAAAGTCATGACTGAAGAGAGAGAGTAGGGTTGTTGAAAAGAATGCTAGAGGGAGAAGGATTTGAAAGACCTGCCATATGCAGTCCTATGTATGTTGACTTGAGATATGATCAAGTATTAGCAAAATCTTTATTATTTGATAGAGAATTGAAAGAGCTTTCCAAAAAGTCGAAGAACACCCAATTCAGAAATGTATAGCTCAAGTTATTAGCATTTCAATGAAATGGTGCAAAACAGAACATAACAGTTTTGTCATATACCCTTACTCTGATAGATTATTTGAGGTATCAAATGGACTTCAAATTGGACCAAATTTTGTGAGTAAAATTATATCTCAATGATATTTCCAATGAGCCCAAGAAATCTCAAAATCGAGTTCAGGAACGCAAGTTATGGCCGTTTTAGTGGAGGTCTACAAAACTGCCAAATCAGTCGACTATAAATAAGCAAAATGCGATTTCAGCCTTTGATATTTTTCAGTCTGCTGAATTTGTGAATTCAGCCTACTGAATTTGTGAATTCAGTCTACTGAATTTGTGAATTCAGCCTACTGAATTTGTGAATTCAGCCTACTGAATTCCTCTCAGCTATTTTTACTGGGGTATCTGGCATTTTCAGTCAACTAAAAACGTAATGGTAAGTTTTCAACGACTATTTTGTTGAGATTTCAACTTCCAAAAGCCATATTTTTTAGTGGGCTTTAAATGTATGACCTGAGGGCATTCTATAGGTTGATTCTTGATGAGCTAAATCCTTTCCAACATTCTCTAAGACTCTCAATCATTTGAAAAGCACCAAAACTCCATAGTTAGATTGCCAAAGTTCTTGAACTCAATCTCTCACACACTCAAAGCTCTCATAGGCAAATCTTGAGCATCTTAGGCTCACTCTTAAGTGTGTATTTGAGAGAACCTTTAGGGATAGATTGTTCTCATAGGAAAATCATTTATCTTCCCTAAACCTCTTCTCCTAATCTTTGGTTTGGCATTCATTGGAGTATTCTCTCATTACCAAGGATCTAAGTGGAGAAAGACATCTAAGGACAAGCCAATGATATTTCAAGTAATTAGAGGCTAGTGTTCTTGGTAAGACTCTCAAGTTCTACAAACTTTCCTTATTCATTGAGACAATTGTAAAGGTTGGCATAACCCTTATAAAATCCAAGAAAGGTATTTTTTTGGTGTATGTAAAACTCACGGTTCGATCTACACCCTCGAAGTAGATCAAAGGTTGTAAATGTTTGATCTCTACCTGTGAAAGAGATCAAAGGGTTGTAATAGGTTTCTTTTCCACCTATGAAAGAGAAGGTTAGTAAAATCCTCAAGTGGTGTACTTGAGGCGTGGATGTAGGCAAGGTTGCCCAACCACATAAAAATCTCTGTGTCAAGATATTCCATCTCTTCTCATCTCCTCTCATTATTGTGTTTGTGTTTTATCTTGTATCTTAATTGTACAATTTGGGGATAAATTGGATTAATTTATTAAGACCATTAAATAATTGACTCACATTTTAAAGAAATTTAAAATTCCTCCATAGTCCTATTCAACCCCCACCCGGAACCCCCCCCCCCCCCCCCCCCCCCCCCCCTCTCTCTTCTCTCTCTCGGACTATTCTAGATATCAGGCTAGATTGACTAACAAGTGGTATCCGAGCAACGGCTCTTTTGGACTTAACCGTCTAGGAGTCGATCTTTAAAGCTAGAAATATGTCTAAGGGAGATTGTATGGCCATGATGAGTCCTCCCATCCATGATGGCTCCAACTATGTTATTTGGAAACCAAAATGAAAATGTTTTTAAAATCATTGGGTGGAGTCCTTAGGGAATTGATTCTACGTGGTTGGACTCAACCAAGTAAATGTTATTTCACATGGAGTGATCATGAAAAGAATATGGACATGGCTAATGCTATAGCTCTTAATGCCATATTTTGCGCCGTTTCACCAAACATTTTGGAAAACATCATATCGTGTGAAACCAAAAAAGTGGCATGGACATTTTGGAGAAAACTCATGAAATACCTAGGAGAGAAGATGCCATAGAAAATGTCTATTGTCTAGGACCCATCCAAACACTTGAACCTCAAGAAGAAAAAACGAATGAAGAAGGAATAAAAGATGATTCACCTAGCTTGGAAGAGTTAGTTGAATCATCGGAAGAAATGTATAAAAAGCTTAAGAAGATGAGTAAAGAGAACTTAAAATTAACAAATGAATTAAACTATGAAAAGATGACACATGAAAATAATTTAAAAGAACTTGAACTAACTAAAGACAAATTGCTAAAACTTGGAGGAGTTAAAAATCAAGAAACTAAAACTTGGAGGAGTTAAAAATCAAGAAAATCCAAGAGCAACTCAAGATGAACTCTTAAAACTTGAAGAATGCTTAAAAATGGAAATAAATGAAAAAGGTAATCTTGAACTGAAGTAAGAAAAGTCAAGCATGAACTTCACTCACTAAAAGAAGACTACAAAGACTTGAAAATTGTGCTAAGTTATGAACAACAAGAAAATGCAAGAATTAAAAATGAACTTAAAGATGCTAAAGCTAATACCCCAAATCACAATTAAATCTTGATATTGAAAGTCAAAAACTGGCACAAGAAGTTAATGACTTAAAGAGATAAAAAGAAAAATTTGAAATGAAGTTCAGAAGAGGAGAAGAGAAATTTGAAAAGCTTCTAAAACTAATAAGCAAACCATTTTGAGACAAAACGGGTGTTGGATATGATAGGAAAAATGATAGAGGACCTAAGAACAAAACTTTCTTTGTTAAGGGTAAGTCTCCCTCTACTCCTCCTACGAAAATCATAAAATGCTTTCATTGTGGACAATTCGGGCATCTCGTGTTTGAATGCAAAGTAAGAAATGAGAATCTATATAAAAATACAAAGCAAACTAAGGTGCAAAATCCCGAGGAATATGTTCATAAAGAAAATGTAAAAAGAGATAAGAGAAATGAAAATCAAAAGTGTAACACGCCGAAAATTTTAATATTAATTACTGAAATTAAAAAGGGTAATTAATGATTAATTGAGATTAAGGAGACTTAATTAAGTGATTAAGATGGGATTAAGTGGGATTTAATTTAGAGATTAAAATATAATTTAATCTCAAGTGGTGTGATGAGAAATGAATTTATGAAATTTATTGAAAATGAATTGATGATGTGGCACACCACATGGAATGGTGTGACCCGGCACTACACTCCTAACTTAGGGCAACCACAAAAGGAAGAGAGAAAAACCTCCATATCCCATATTTCTTGCACCCACACATCACACCCTTTTCTCTCCTCAATCACACGGCACTCTCTCCTATTCCACTTCCCCTCACACAGCAACCCTACCCATTCTCCATCTCCACCATCGTGTACCCACCATTTGACACGTTTTTCTCCTCCTCTCTTCTCCTCCATTAGAGAAACTTAAGCAAGGAAGAAAGTAAGACAAGAAATGAAAAATAATGAAGGAAGAAAAAATCATAGAAATCTTTGTAAAAGGTTTGTTTTCCTCCCTATATTTAGTATTAAGGTTTAATTTAAGGATTATGATAGTTTAGAATCAACCTAATGCAAATTTGGACTAAGAAATTGGAAATTGGAAAATTTGGAGATTTTTTGGGTTTCCCCACTACTCGTGGAATTTGATTTAAGAGCTATGAATTTGTAAATCAAATCATGAGTATTAAGCCTCTAAAATGTGACCAATTATATGAGGAATCAATCTAAGGGGTTAGGAGTAAGAATCAAGGCCAATGAGCCAACCATATGTGAATTTGGAGTTTAAGAAACTCGGCCCGCACTGCATTTTCTGCAGTTTTCTGCAAGTGAATGTCTGAGGAAGACAAGTCTCGGAACTTCCTCAGACGTTCTGAGACAAGTGCCAAAGGGTCGAACAGTCAGAGGGAACACATGGCGTTTCGATGACCATTAAAAGGTATGAGGTCTGGGAACCTGGCTCGGACGTTCCGAGGCCAAGTTCCGAGAAGACGAATGAACCCCTGGAAGGACTAAACACTTAGGAAAATCTGTTAAGTCCAAAATAGGACTCGAGGTCTCTGAACCCGGCTCAGAATTACTGAGATCAAGTTCCGAGCAACCTAATATGAACTACATGTCTCGGAAGTACCGAGAGAAGACCTAGAGATTCTGAAGTCCCGGAACTTGGTTCGGAGGTTCCAAAATCAAGTTCTGAGCAGACCTATGTATTGTATACTTCGGACGGTCCTAGAGATGACCTAGATGTTCCGAAGCTTCGGAAGTGCCTAACCAAGTGACCCAACTTCCTAATTGACAGTGACCAGGCTGTATTGATCTTAACCCCACACCTAGTTTTGATCGTTAATGTGGGATTAATAAAACATTAGTAACATTCTCCAAATCTGATCTACTCAATGGTAATCAATAAAAGTACTAGGTATTAGATTTAGGAAGCAAAGACATAAACTAATGATGTGATTATTATGTCTTGATACATGGAAATAACTGAAGGACTTGAAGGTGACTTAGAGGTGTGCAAGTTGTACGTGATTCGTTCTCCCTGACATCTTATTTTCAATCACGTAGATTTTCCTACCTACTTGAAGTAACATAGTGATACTATAAATGTGTATTTGATTCAAAGTTCTATAAATTAAATTTATGTATATTTTGCATAATCATTTGATAAAGTGTAGTTTTAAGTATGGAAAATATGAATTGTTTTATATATTGTCAAATGAATTTGATATCATTGCATGGACATGAACTTCATGCATTTGCATGAGATGGAAATGCATGAGACCGAGACAAAAGGACGACATACTTTGATCTTGGGAGTGCTTATACACATATGAAATGAATAACCATTGTATATGACCGCGTCCATGGGTTATAGAAATTATGACATTCTAATTGAGCAGAAAGTTCTAGGGTCAGAAGAAGTCCCGAAACCTACGCAGGAGTATAGGTGTGTAGCGTTCCCCCTATAGTCCCAGTTAAATTGCTAGTATTGGGTAGTAGCTCCCAGCCAGTGCCCTGGAAAAGCTACAGACATAAATGGTCAATATTTATAACCATCGAATGAGAAAGGAAGATTGACCAATGCATGGGGCATGAGAAGGGCTTGTATAGAATCATATACCATGGCATAATACATCATATTGATTTTAAATGCATTTGAAAGTATTATGATTCTTATTTGCATGAAATAATTATGAAGTGGATTTGAATGAGTTTTTAGTACTTGTATAAATTGGATTTTGAAATACGGGATGTGGTATGATTTTCGAATGAGAAGTATGGTATGCTTAATACATATGATTTGTTTTCTTGTTTTTATTACTTCACATGTTGGTACCTACTTTGATGGAAATTTCTACTGAGCGTGTTGACTAAGCCCATAATTCTATTCCCCTTTTAGAATCTAATGCAGATAAGGAGAAAGGTGATGAAACAGGGCCAAGTAATAACCATGCGTGAGTAGAAATAAATAAAAAAGGAAGAGCTTAGGGAAATTTCCTTTTTTTTTAAAAAAAAAAATGGAATTGAAGAGGACTTAGTTTATTTGGTTATTTCTGTTTACATTTTGAGGGAATGTAATTTTGTAGGAGTTATGAGTATGGAAATGTAATAACTTATGTTTAAACTCTTAGATACTCATGTTAGACTTGATATTTGAAATTTAACTTATGTGAGATCCTTACACTTTGGTTTGAAATGTGAATGGCTATTAAGATGCATCAGATATTGTTATATGTTTCTACAGGTTTATATAAATGTGTTGCAAATATTCAAATGGGCTTCTGTCCGGTGTGCACATACTAGATATGCCAGTAGAGGGTCGGGTCTTCGAACTCAAACTCGGCTCGCTTCGTGGTGCTCTCGACCTCCCTCTTTCCACTCAACATTATAATCCTACTCTGATGTTGGTGGTCAGAGGGAGGGGCGCTACAGTTGGCATCAGAGCGGATGAAAAGCAAAGAATGATTTTCCCTAAGTTAAATTTGAATAAATTATAGAAGTTGTGAATAAAAGGTGTTAGTCGCGTCATGACATGTACGCCAGTGGAGAGGTAGAAGTGAAAACATAGAAATTTCCTCGGTCTAAGAAAGTAGGGTAAATGCATGAAATAATTTTCTCGATATGATATGTGAGTACTTGTTGGAATGAACATAATCATGTATTTATGAGATGAAGAATTTTCTAACCATCATTGTTTAACATAGGAAAATGCCGCCTCGAAGACATACATGACGAACCAATGAACGTGCTGATGTGACTAGCGAGAATGTTCCCCCTGTAACACTGGAAGTTCAGAACTTCCTACAGAATCTGGTACATACAGTAATGCAGTCAGCTCAGACTGGGGCTGGTACGTCCCAAGTCACTGACACTGGAAGCCGAGCTACAGTAAGAGACTTCCAACAACAACATCCTCCTAAGTTTAATGGCATAAAAGGACCAATAGAAGCTGAGAATTGGGTGGAAAACATCACCCAGACATTCAAGTTGCTGAAAATCACATATGAGGAAGATTGAGTCCTTCTGGCTAGCTCCCAACTCATCAATGATGCTGGAAACTGGGGGAAAATGGTCGAAAAAGATGATCTGCTGACGTATAGGACATGGAAGGATTTCACTGAGCTGTTCTTAGCACGCTATTTTCCTGAAGAAAAAAGAGAAGTCAAGGCACAGGAATGTATAAATCTGGTGTAGGGAAATATGTTGGTTGCGGATTACCAAGTGGAGTTCACTCGATTGTCCACTTATGCTCATTACATGGAGGATACTGAGCTGAAGAAGAACCACAAGTTTGAAAGGGGTCTTCGACCCTCTATCAGATTAAGGGTAATATCCCTTTTGGCGAAGATATGTGCAGAGATAGTGAGTCGGACAATCACCATTGAGAAAGATCTGGCAGGCTCAACAAGTTTCATGGAACGTAGAAGGAAATAAAGTGGTACAAGTTCTTTCCAGCATCATAAGAAATTCTGACCAAATGCATCACGTCATTCAACTTCTGCATCTGTTGTACAGTCTACTGGCAGCGCATCTCATGCTATCACTGCGGGCAAGCATGACACACAAAGAAGAACTATCCACAGCTCAATAGGACACCGGCCATGCAGTCTTCTGGCAGCACCTTCTCATGTTTCCAGTGTGGGTAGACAGTTCATATCAGGAGAAACTGTGCTTAGCTTCGCCAAAGACCTCCAGTGCGGGCATTCTACTGTCCGCCAAGTAGACTAGCTTAGACTCACATGTCTCAGTCATAGACTCAACTGAGATGACCCCCAGTACTAGTAGCTTTGGGACGAGTATACTCTCTTGTTCCTGCTCCAGAGACAGTTGATCACTCTATGATCGAAGGTATGGCCATCATTGGTAGTTCGTACGCAATTGCAGTATTTGACTTGGGAGTTTCTTGTCTGCATCATTTGTTTCTGCTACGGGTATATTGGTACAACAATTGTCATCTGCCCTCACTATCATATCACCTGTCGGCGACACATCACTTGGATTGATTTGCACTTCTGTTAATATTGAATTGGCTGATTTCCAGTTTGAGTTCAGCTATTTAATGATGGATATGGCCGAGTATGATGTAATCTTCGGCATGGATTGGTTGAGTATCTATCAGGCATGCATTGATTGTTATGGCAGAAGAGTCACATTTTGGTCACATGAGAGACGGAAATTCATTGTGTATGGGGACACGCAGAAATTGTCCATATGTGGAAAGCCTCAGGATGAAGTCAGATGGGTTCTATTAAACATCATCAAATTGGAAGATTCACCTGTCTTCACCCCACCGGCAGTAGTGAAAGACTATACTGATGTCTTTCCAACAGAATTTCCAGGTTTACCTCTCAAGCAGGAGATTGATTTTGAAATCAAATTGTTCGCTGGCACCTCACCTGTGTCACTTGCACATTACATGATAGCACCAGTAGAAATTTCTGAACTGAAGAAGCAGATTGATGAGCTACTTCGAATTGGGATTCATCCAACATAACACTTCGTCATGGGGGGCACCAGCATTGTTTTCCAAGAAGAAAGATGACTCCCTAAGAATTTGTGTGGATTATCGACGTATTAATCAAGTCACAATCAAAAAAATATATCGCCTGCCGAGAATTGATCACTTATTTGATCAGTTGAGAAGGTATAGTCACTTCTCGAAGATAGACCTCATGTTAGGATATCATTAGATCAAGGTCAAAGAAGCGAATATAGAAAAGACAGCATTTAGAACCAGATACGAGCTATATGAGTATGTGGTGATGCCCATTGGATTGCAAATACACCGACAGTCTTTATGGACTTAATGAATCAGATCTTTTGTCCCTACTTAGACAAGTTTGTGATTGTATTCAAGAGGACATTCTCATCTACTCCACAAGTGAAGAAGAACATGCCGAGCACCTGCGAATTATCTTGAATACCTTGAGAAACAACAAATTGTTTGTCAAGGCAAGTAAATGTGAATTCTAGTTGTCTAAAGTCAACTTCTTGAGACACATAGTGACAACGGAAGGAATAACAGTGGACCCGGCAAATATAGCTGTAGTGAAAGATTGGAAACCACCTCAGAACGTCACAGAGATCCGAAGTTTCCTAGGTCTCATGGGGAACTACTGCAACTTTATCATGGACTTCTCCAAAATTGCAGCCCCACTGACCCGATTGTCTTAGAAAGGAGTCAAATTTGAATTGACATATCAGTACAACAGGAGATTCGAAGAGCTGAAAGAAAGAGTAATAACAACTCCCATCTTGATCATTCCATAATGAGGCAAAGGGTATACAGTGTATTGTGATGCTTCAGGTGAAGGATTGGGATGTTCTTTCAATCAAGGTATGCATGTAGTGACCTATGGTTCTAGACAGCTGATGATACATGAGCGGAACTATCCCACACATGACCTTGAGTTAGCCGCAGTGGTGTTCTCACTCAAAAGCTGGCGGCACCATCTTTATGGAGAGAAGTTTGAAGTCTACTCCAATTTCACGAGTCTCAAATACTTTTTTAGACAGAAAGAGCTCAACATGAGATAGAGGAGGTGGATGGAGTACCTTCAGGATTATGATTTTGCTATCCATTATTACCTGGGCAAGGCGAGCAAAGTTGTGGATGCACTCAGTCGTATGAACCATGGAACAATGGCCAGTTTGATTAGTAAAAAATGGGAGATGATGTCGGCAATTAGAAACCTGAACCTGCAGATCACTAATAGGGGATGTGTGTACAATCTCATAGTACACTCCACTATGACATCAAGAATAGAACATGCACTGTAACGCCCCGCCCTTTTTCACTCGCCAAAATCAGAGTGTATTTTTTTTTTAATAGAAGAGAGAGAGAGAGCGGGACACCACGACGCGAG
Organism: Chimonanthus praecox; assembly: GCA_022113865.1. Taxonomy (NCBI): domain Eukaryota; kingdom Viridiplantae; phylum Streptophyta; class Magnoliopsida; order Laurales; family Calycanthaceae; genus Chimonanthus; species Chimonanthus praecox. Next base: position 35,171,466 of record CM039094.1, read on the forward strand.
CTAAGTCCGAGTTTTCAAAACTCGACCCTTAACTGGCCACCCTTACGTGTGCGTGGATAAAGTCCACTAGAACATTTCACACGCTCTAGGAATACTTGCGGAATTATCATATGAAACAAATATCATTCATATACATAACATCATTAAGCAAGGAAGCTAATCACCATAAAATTAACTAAAATGTAAATATTATCAAACCATAACAAATATTACTAAGTTATTACAATCCAAAATATCAGTCCTCTCAATACATTTCTCCAAATCAGACTAAATAATATAACATAAAACTGTCTAAGCTCTTACGCTTGACTCCCTTCATATCCTAGGTCCTTGTCATTCCCTGTTCCATCATCTATAGGGTAGAAGTAGGGCGTTAGTCAACACGCCCAGTAGGAATTCCAATTAGGGTTATGTACACTTAGGAATAGTATCAAAACTGTAAAACATCTATAGTACTAAAAACAGCACATGATACTCATATGAAAATCATGCTAATGTATGTGTCATGTCATGGGTGTCATATGCCAATGATCTCTCACCCAATTTCTATATCCAATCACAACACAAATCATATCAATAGTTTCCTTGATAAATAAGCCATATCAAGGTGTTCCCTTGGCCATTTACGTTCACAGTGTTTTGTGATGACACCACCGGGTCACTGTTATACCTCCCCACATATGTTAATCAGAATTACCGATTGAGTGTGGACTCCTCCCTCTACGCAGAGTTTTTGGACTGTTTACCTCAGAGCTCTTTGGCCCAATTTACATCGTATCCATTTCTAGCAATCCCGGACAAGGCCAATATATCAATAGTTCACATAGCTTCATACAAGCTAGTTTCAAGCCCAAAGTCATGTCCGGACAGCTCATGACTTGGCTTGTTGTCCCATGTATTCCATCCCATGACATGCATGAGAATATGAATGCAAGAATGTCATTTCATATCAATTTACATAATATCATTGAAAAAAAGTTCATAAATATATTTCATTTGTTATACTCAAAATAAACCTCATAGTTGGAATAAAACCAGTATCATATAAAATCCATACTGTCTCAATAAGGTAGGAATCCTACCAATGTACGATATACTATCTTGCAAGGGTAACGCCAACGGTCACGTGAGACGAATCGCAATCCTTTTGCGAACCTCTTTACCTTATCAAGTTCAAACATACATATTAGTTTGATTTTCCATTTCAATTTCATCATCCATATCTCCATCTAAATTCCATGTTCGTTTCCCAATACGTTTATGCATTCTTTGTCCTTAACCCGTTTAAGATTCTCAATGGGGTTTTGCCATACAACATGGCCGAACCCTATTGTCCCATTTCCTCTTAAGTGTATTCATGTTCAACAACATCCTTCAATTCAATCATTTAAAGACTGGAAATCAGTCCCAATTGTGCCAGATTTTACTAGCCAAAATACTCTCTGAATTCAACTATTTAAAGACTGAAAAATCAGTCCCAACTGTGGCAGATTTTACTAGCCAAAACAGTCCCAAAATTTAACAATTTAAAGACTGGAAATCAGTCCAAAAAATCAGCCATTAATTGGTCCTAAAATTGATCCAAAATCAGCCAGCATCTGTCTTAAAATCAGACACCAAAATTAATAGTTTGAAGGTTGAAAACCAGTCCCAAGACCAACCATCAACTAGTTCTAAAACTTATCCAAAATCAGTCCTAAGATTCATTGGTTTGAAACCTTAAAATCAGTCCTAAGATTCACTGATTTGAAACCTTAAAATTAGTCCTAAAATTCACTGAATTAAAACCTTAAAATCAGTCCTTAGATTCACTAATTTGAAACCTTAAAATCAGTCCTAAGATTCACTGAATTAAAACCTTAAAATCAGTCCTCACCTTATTCTATTTAATCATATTATTATCATGGCATGGGTTCCTTTGTTTCAATCCCATAACCATCCCTTGGATGGATTTTCAACTCCATGGCCTTATAATAAATTTGTCATCTGTCCCAACCAATTAAATATGGAACCCATAGATTTGGGCACTCCATGGCCAAGCTATGGTTTCCTTAAACTTATTTCTATGTTACTAAGCTTCAACATACCTTATTTTTCTGTCTCATTCTCTTCTTTAAGATCTGTCTTTTTCCTTCCTTAATCTTTCTTCTTCCTTTGCTCTTCAATAGTTCTACCAAGTATAGAGATGAAAATGTGGAGAGAGAGACAAGAGAAGAGATGGAAATCTCTTGTGTGCAAGAGAAGAGTCAGCCAAGGGGTGTGATGTGCCCCTTGGGTTTGTGTCTCTTTGTAATCAGCCCAAACTCTCTCACTTCCCCTCATAATGGTTTTGTTTAACCAATGAGACCCTTCGTTTAACCAAGGAGACTCTTGGCTTAAACCAATGCATCTCTTGGCTTCATGCCCCTTGAGATGAAACATTTCTTCTTCTCAACTCAACTCACCTTAATTCATTTGAACTCACTTCCCCACTCAACTCAAGTAATTTGATCTCAAACTCAAAACTTGAACTCACTTTCCAACTCAAGCCAATTGAACTCAACAACACCTTAATTCGATTGGACTCATTTGTGGTTGACCAAGTCAACCATGACATGGTCGACCATGACACATGGTACTTGAGGTCCCACTTGGCCATGTTACTTGATGATGTGGCATTCATGCTTAGTTGGTTCTCATGTAATGACATGTATGCCACTTGTAACGCCTCGCCCTTTTTCACTCGCCGAAAATCAGAGTATATATACTTTTTTTAAATTAAAGAGTGAGAGAGAGAGTGAGAACGTCACGACGCGAGCTAAGTCTGGGTTACCAAACTCGACCCTTAACTGGCCAACGATACGTGTGCGTGAACCAAATCCACAAAACAGTTCACACGTTAACGATTAACTGCAGAAATATTATATGAATGGAAACCATCCATAAACATGATATTATATGCAAAGAAGCCAATCAATATAAATTAACTTAATCTCAAATAATCATCATTCAACCATAGCAAAATAAATCTAGTTATTACAATCCCAAATACTAATTATCTCAAATACATTGTTCCAAAATAAATTAAGTAAAATAAATAGAATCTGCCCAAGCTCCTAAGCTTCGCTTCTTTCATGTTCATCGTCCTTTCCATTCCCTATTCCATCATGTAAATGGTAGAAGGTGGGCGTTAGTCAACGCACCCAATAGGGATTCCAAGTAGGGTTATATACATCGGATCAATATAAAAATCAGAATTAAAAGTATCACATTAGAAACTATAAACATATCATAGTATCAAAATCAGCGCATGATAATCATATCTAAATCATGCTCATGTATATGTCAATGCCATGGGTGTCATATGCCAATGATCCCCCACCCAATCTCCATATATCATCACCATACAAATCAAATAAAGTGCTCCTTTGGCCAATTACTTCCAGTGTTTTGTGATGTACCACAAGGTCACTGTACACCTCCTCACATATGTTGATTGGAAACATCGAATGGAGCGTGGACTCCTCCCCATGTATGTTAATCAGAGTCACCGAATGGAGCATGGACTCCTTCCCACATAAGTTACTTGGAATCAGTGTGGACTCCTCCCCATGTATGTTACTTGGAATCCCCGAATGGAGCATGGACTCCTCCCCATGTATGTTAATCGGAATCACCGAATGGAGCATGGACTCCTCCCTCATGTTCCCTCCCATGCCATGCATGAGATCATGAATGCAGTATACCATATTATATCAAATCATATTGAAATTCAGTTCATAAAACTTTCACAATTTGATTTACCAAAATAGACATTGTATTGAAATAAAGATCAATAACATATAAGATCCAAATGCATCTCAACAAGGTAGGAATCCTACCAATTTCAGTATACTATCCTTGCTGTTCCGTGAAGATACCGTTCACCGATCACCTTAAAACCGAATTGCAAACACTTTGCGAATATCCTCTTCCTTATTACATTTAGCACATATATAAATCAGTTTGATGATTCATTTTATTTCCATTATTCCCTACATCATTCTAGATATACTGAACCTCTGGAAAAATTATTTAAAAAATTTTACTTTTAAATTCAGTCGATTGAATCAAGAATTTAGTAGACTGAACCGGCAGATTACCGTCCGTTACCCATCCCGCAGACAATGCAATCCGTCTGCGCCCACAGCACCCTGTCCACGTCCGTTACCCGTCCCGTGGACAGTGCAACCCGTGTTCATTCTTCTCTATTTGCACTTTTGTACATTCTTTTCTTCATGAAATTCATCCCTTAGTCATGTCTAATCATGTATTAACCATTTATACATACAATCAGTAGATGTACACTACTCAATAACCAAAGTTAGGGTCTTTTCCCATAATTCTTTCAATCCTTGTTTCGTAATGTAAATTGGACATTATATTTCCTTTTCTTTCAATAATTTAACCATTCCTTGAATGGATTTCAAAGTTCATGGTCATATAACATTTTAACCGTCCATTTCAATCAAATATGAACCTCATGGTTTCGGCCATTTCATACCCAAAACCATGGTTCCCTTAGTTTCTTTCATTCATTCAATCTTTGGTTTACAACTTGGATTCAAATATCATTTCATGTTTGTTTCATTCCATCACCATTCTCTGGATGGATTCCCAATTTCCTTGGTCTTATAACCAACTGACCATCTATTTAATCCAGCCATGGAACCCATAGGTTCGGCCACATGATGGCCAACCTATGGTTTCCTTAATCTCATTCCTATCTAAACAAATATGAAACATACCTTTACTCGTCTCCTTCGTTTCTTTCGTTCCGTCTTTATTCCTCAGCCTGCCCTTCTTTCCTTTCTTTGTTCTTCACTGATTCTTCCAGTAACCTTCTTCAAGTTTAACAATGAAAATGAGAGAGGGAGAGAGAAGAGAAGATGGAATCTCTTTGCTCTCAATGGAGAGAGGATTGGCCAAAGGTGTGAAGTGCCCCCTTAGTGGTGTCTCCTTGAAATCAGTCCAAACTCCTTTCAATCCCTTCCTTTCTTGTTCTTCAGCAACTTCTGAGTCTAGAGATGAAAATCGAGAGAGAGAAAGAGAGAAAGAAAGATGAAAATCTCCTTGTTCTTCAATGGAAAATTCAGCCAAGGGGTGGGGTGTGTCCCTTGGTTGACATCCCTTTGTAACAGCCCAAAAACTCTCCATCTCTCCTCATAATGTTTCCTTTGATCAATGAGTCCCTTGGCTTAACCAAGGAGACTCTTGGCTTCAATCAAGACAACCCTTGAGCTCCCAACGTGTGCATCTTGGGTTAGTGCCTTTTGGGTTTCATCCTTTGTGATGGAAACCCTCCATCTCCCACTTGACTCACATTGACTCACTTCATTTCCCACCTCAAGTAGTTTAAGTCTTTAACTCAACTCAAGCCTTAGTTAATATTAACTCACTGATCAACTCGATTCCTTTGAACTCACCCATGGTTGACCAAGTCAACCATGGCTTAGCCTACCATGCACTACATGGTATTTAGGGTCCCACTTGGCCATATCACTCACATGCCACCTCATATACATGTCACCTCACTTGATGAGGTGGATCCCATGCCTTGGATCTTAATTGGGTATTTGACCCAATTAAATTAATCTTTTACCCATTTACTTAAAAATAAACTCATCATATCCCATTGGATCTCCATGGGACAACTGATCCATTTATTAAGGCCTTACCCAACTATTTTCAATTCAACCTTATCCATGACTCGTTGGGTCTTAATTGGGCAATTGACCCAACTCCTTACTCATCTAAGGTTCATCTCCATTATTTAATTTCAAATTCCATTAATTCACAATTTAAATGGACAATTTCAATATATATTCATGCAATGAAAATCCGGGGTGTTACACCACTTGGCAGTGCCACATCACGTACATGCCACCTCACTTGATGAGGTGGACTTTAATGCATTAATTATCCAGTTCAATTAATTTATTTAAACTCACCCAATTACTTAAAATTCAGCTCACCCATGATCCATTGGGTCACAATTGGGTAATTGACCCATTTGGGTCATAATTGTGTAATTGACCCATTTCAACTTTTAATTTCAAAATTCCATTAAATTGTAATCCAAATGGATCAATCTAATATATTTATAATCTAAGGAAAATTAGGGGTGTTACATGCACAGAGGTCAAGTTCAGAATTGACCGAAATATGGGAGAAACTAGCAAGATGAGAAACAGTTCAAGACTGGAAACTACAACTGGGACATGGCCTTATTTACCAAGGCAGGGTATACGTACCCAAGGATTGTAGATTGGAATTGTTGAAAAAGGCATATCAGTCAAGATTCTCGATACATCCCGAGAGCACAAAGATGTACCGAGATCTCAACAGGAATTATTGATGATCCAGACTTAAGAAAGATGTTACAGACTTTGTATCCAAATGTCTCACATGTCAACGAGTCAAAGCGGAACATATGAGACCACCCGGTTTACTTCAGTCCATTTCCTTACCAGAATGGAAGTGGGAACACATTGCCATGGACTTTGTGATTGCCCAGATTTTCCAAGGGCAGCAATGCGATTTGGTTTGTCATTGATCGCCTCATGAAGTTCGCACACTTCACACCTATCAAGGTAATTGACTCATCAGAAAGCTTGGGTAGACGATATATCAAGGACATTGTCAAATTGCATGGAATACCCAAGACTATCATATCGGACCGCGATGAGAGATTCACAGGAAGATTATGGCAGAGTTTACAAGCGGCCATGGGGACAGATTTATTAGATAGCACAGCTTTTCACCCACAGACATATGGTCAGTCTAAGAGAACCATACAGACTTTAGAGGATATGTTGAGAGCTTGCATGTTCGACTTTGAGGGTTGTTAGGAAGACCACCTCCCATTGGTGGAATTCTCATATAACAACAACTACCAGACAAGTATACAGATGACACCTTTCGAGGTTGTAACGCCCCGCCCTTTTTCACTCGCCTTTTAAGCGTAAATTCAGAGTCTATTTTTTTTTATAATATCAGAGTGTGAGCAAGAGCGGAATCTCACGACGCGAGCTAAGTCCGAACCTCTAAAGTCCGACCCTTAACTGGCCAACCCTATGTGTGCATGGACTCAGTCCACTATAATGGTTCACACATAGCAATATCAATATGCGGAATATGTGTGTATGGTACGCCTTGTAGATCACCTGTATGTTGGACTGAGGCAGGTGAAGCTGCACTCATTGGGCAGGAATTAATCATAGAGACTACAGAGCAGATTAAGATCACCATGCAATGTCTTTTGACCGCACAACAGGCAAAAAAAGCTATGCTGACAAGAGAAGAAGGCCTTTGACATTCGAAGTGGGAGACCAAGTATTCTTGAAAGTCTTTCCACGTAATGGCCAAATGAGATTCAGGAAAAAAGGTAAGTTGGCGCCGAGATTTGTTGGGCCTTTTTTCCAATCCTTGAAAAGATTGGTGAAGTTGCATACCGCATTGTACTTCCCCCACAGCTGTCCAATATGCACGATATCTTCCATGTATTGATGTTGAGAAAGATTGGTGAAGTTGCAAGAATTGGATGTACAAAGTGGCGTGTCTTACATCAAAAGACCGACCAAGATCATAAATGAGGAACAACGAGTACTCCAGAATCGAGCAATTCCCTTTGTCAAGGTAGTTTGGGAAAGACATGGCAATGAAGAGTCAAGTTGGGAGTTAGAGTAAAAAATGAGGATGTATCATTCGGACATTTTCATGTAAGTTATTTAAAATCTACCGTTATCCAATTTTCAAGACGAAAATTCCAAAAGGTGTTAGTATTGTAACACCCTAAATTTTTTAATATTTATTAATGGGATTAAAAAGGGTAATTAATGATTAATTGAGATTAAGGAGACTTAATTAAATAATTAAGACAGGATTAAGTGGATTTAATTTAGAGATTAAAATATAATTTAATTTCAAAGTGGTGTGATGAGAAATGAATTTATGAAATTTAATGAAAATAAATTGATGATGTGGCATCACGCCACATGGACGATGACGTGGCATGCCACATGAAAAGGTGTGACCCTACACCACACTCCTAACTTAGGGCAACCATAAAAGGAATAGAGAAAAGCCTCCATATCCCTTATTTCTTTCACCCACACGGCACACCCCTTTTCTCTCCTCACTCACACGACACTCTCTCATATTCCACTTCCCTTCATACGGCAACCTTCCCCATTCTCCATGTCCACCATCGTGTACCCCCTTCTTCCACCATTTCACACGTTTTTCACCTCCTCTCTTCTCCTCCATTAAAGAAACCCAAGCAAGGAAGAAAACAAGAGAAGAAGAGAAGAAAGGAGGAAGAAAGAACGTAGAAAAGTTCGTAGAAAATATTGTAAGAGGTTTGTTTTCCTCCCTAGATTTAGTATTAAGGTTTAATTTAATGATTAGGATAGTTTAGAATCAATCCAAGGCAAATTTGGGCTAAAATTTTGGAAATTGGAAAAGTTGTGGATTTTTGGGTTTCCTCACTACTCATGGAATTAGATTTAAGATCCATGAATTTGTTAATCAAATCATGAGTATTGAACCTCTAAAATGTGACCAATTATATGAAGAATCAATCTAAGGGATTAGGAAAAAGAATCATGGCCAATGACCCACCCATATGTGAATTTCGAGTTCAAGAAACTTGGCTCGCATTGCATTTTTTGCAAGTGAATGTCTGAGGAAGACAGGTCTCGAAACCTGCTCAGGCGTTCCGACAAAAGTGATGAAGGCTCAGACAGTCCGAAGGAATGCATGACGTTCTGAGGACCATTGAAAGGTATGAGGTCTCAGAACGAGGCCAAGTTCTGAGAAGACCAATGAATCCCCAGAAGGACAAAACACTTAGGAAAATCTGTTAAGTCCAAAAGAGGACCCGAGGTCCCTGAACTTGGCTCAAAAGTACCGAGATCAAGTTCCGAGCAACCTAGTATGAACTACATGTCTCGGAAGTACCGAGAGAAGACCTAGAGATTCTAAAGTCTCGGAACTTGGTTCGGAGGTTCCAAAATCAAGTCAGAGCATACCTATGTATTGTATACTTCGAACGGTCCGAGGGATGACCCGAATGTTCCGAAGCTTCAGAACAAGCTTCGGAAATGCCGAACCAAGTGACCAAAGTTCCGAATTGACAGTGACCAGACTGTTTTGATCTTAACCCCACACCCTAGTTTTGATCGTTAATGTGGGATTAATAAGACATTATTAATCGTCTCAAAATCTAACACACTCAATGGTAATCAATAACAGTACTAGGTATTAGATTTAGGAACCGAAGACATAAACTAATGATGTGATTATTATGTCTTGATACATGGAAAAAACTGAAGGACTTGAAGGTGACTTAGAGGTGTGCGAGTTGTATCGTGATTCGTTCTCCCCAACAACTTATCTCCAATCATGTAGATTTTCCTACTTACTTGAAGTACCATATAATACTATAAATGTTTATTTGATTCAAAGTTCTATAAATTAATTTTATGTATGTTTTGAATGATGATTTGATAAAGTGTAGTTTCAAGCATGGAAAATATGAATCGTTTTATATATTGTCAAATGAATTTGATATCATTGCATTGACATGAACTTCATGCATTTGCATGGGATGGAAATGCATGAGACCGAGACAAAGGGACGACCTACTTTTATCTCGGAAGTACTTATACACATATGAAATGAATAACCATTGTATATGGCCACGTCCATGGGTTACAAAAATTATGACATTCTAATTGGGCAGAAATCTGTAGGGTCAAAAGAAGTCCCTAAACCTGCGAAGGAGTATGGGTGTGTAACTCTCCCCCAGTTAAATTGCTAGTTTTGGGTATTAGCTCCCAGCAAGTGCCTTGGGAAAGCTACGTACATAAATGACCATTGTTTATAATTGTCGAATGAGAAAGAAAGATTGACTAATGCATGGGGCATGAGAAGTGTTTGCATAGATTCATGTCACCATGGCATAATACATCATATTGATTTTAAGTGCATTTTAAAGTCTTATTTGCATGAAATGATTATGAAGTGGATTTGAGTGAGTTCTTAGTACTTTTATAAAATAGATTTTGAAATACGGGATGGGGTATGATATTTGAATGAGAAGTATAGTATGCTTAATACATATGATTTTTTTTCCTATTTGTATTACTTCACATGTTGGTACCCACTTTGATGGGAATTCTACTGGCCGCGTTGACTAAGCCCACAATTCTTTCAATTTTAGAATTTAATGCAGATAGGGAGAAAGGTGATCAAGCAAGGCCAAGTAATAGCCAGGCGTGAGTAGAAAGAAAGCTTGGGGAAATTACTTTTTTTTGATATTTTGGAATTGAAGAGGACTTAGTTTATTTGGTTATTTTTGTTTACATTTAGAGGGTCTATAATTTTGTAGGAGTTATGAGTATGGAAATGTAATAACTTATGTTTAAACTCCTAGATACTTGTGTTAGACTTGATATTTGAAATTTAACTTATGTGAGATCCTTATACTTTGGTTTGAAATATGAATGGCTATCTTTCAGATGCATCAGATATAGATATATGTTTCTACAGGTTTATATAAGTGTGTTGCAAATATTCAAATGGACTTTTGTCCGTGTGCACACACTAGATGGGCTAGTCGAGGGTCGGGTTTTCGGACTCGCCATTAGCATAAATTGTTCATGTTTCTATGTAGGAAAGTTTCAAGCAGCCTATGAGCTGTGGCACGATACATTAAATCCCAATGAAAAGGTCTTTTGGAAATTATTAGTATATCCTTAGAGGCTGAACATATTTGGGTGCATGTGACTCCTGAAGCAATGATTGTATTTTTCTTGACATTAATATTTATCATGCTTGTAGAATTATAAATCTTTGGACTTGCAAAATACACAAACCCACAAATGGATTGTAAATTGTTTGACTTAAGCATGCTAGTCAATTGTGATGAGGATGAAATTCTTAAATTGACAATGTTGAATCTTCATCGCAATCATCATCTCTTCTCCATGCTTTGAAATTGGAATATGCTATTGGAGTTAGTTCAATGATTAAACAAACAAAAAAAGAAAAAGAGCAAGTCTATAAAGCATCTTTGCTCTATATGTTAAACTCCTATGCCTTATGACCGGCCATTGTATGCTTCTATATTTTGGTTTGAATGGCTTGCACTCAAGAGATTTATTATGATGACTATTGACAATTCTTACTTGAACAGTATAAACTCTTTGACTGGTATGCTCTGTTTTTTCATAGGATAAAATTAAAAATTTCATATCATAATTGAATGCTTGTTTTCTTTAAATTTGAATGACTATTTTATGAGCATTGCATGAATGTTAACTAATGCATTGGATGATACTATGCTATGACTATCTCTTGTTCCAGTTAACAGTCACATCTATGCCATTTCATAAATGGTTAGAATAAACATTTTTGCAAAACATCCTTATGAGCCATCTCAATCCTGCCCTTAAATTTTACTCCCTTTTTTTTTTTAAATGACTTGGATTTGATATCACTTAACTGCGAAGCTGAACCTTCTTCATCGGCATTCATTCTAAATTTTCACATTATAAAAGAAGCATAGCCTTAATCACATATTGGGACTTGGATTACTAATCTTAAATTGCCTTTATTCTTGCTATGATAACTGATGAGCATTACCCAAGTTTCCTTATGTCAAAATGCAATGTCTACTAAATCTTGATATAATTATGCTAGATGCTCATTGTATGCTCCCACTGTTGGCTTACCCAAACTATAACATTCACTCTCACACTGAATAGTTTTGGCATCCTTCTTGGCTACTTCATACTTTGCTGACTCCACTCATATGATGTTATCCTTGTGCTTTACTCATATGACTGTTGTTAATGATGATTTCATAACCAGATATGCCTACTTGGGATTAACTGCTCATGGCACCAATTCACTCCTTAAGCTTATTGAATAATGTATCTTCCTAAATGACTTACTAATGATAACTGCCCTGCCATTATATTCCTCTCTATCTATGTTTTGAATGGCTTACAACTTACAAAACAGGCTTGATCATCCTTTTGCTCATCTCCTAAAAGTATTCATTGTCTATGTTTGATGTTCATACTTGCTGAGGTTACTCATGACTTCAATGTATTATCATTATTACTTGTGATTCATACTTAAATGGTTTGTACCAATCATATGAGAACTCATGTTGAGGGTTCTAAATCAAATCATGGTAATTTTTTTTATGAACCTTATCATTTCCAAAAGGGAAGATGAACTGTTATGCATATTGAATGATATTAGAGTAAGTGAATGCTCTTCCTTTGCACACTTTCATGAATATTTATGCTACTATATGGTTGATATGGATCCAGGAAGTGAAAACATTGGAATAATGTACAGAATTTATTATAAAGCTATGAATTCTTTTAATTCAAATATTGCTTATGGAAATTTAATTAAAAATGAATGTACTCTTTTCCAAACTGATTTTAGAAATAGGGCTATAATTCCCCATAGGCCACCATCAAATGAGATAGAAATTGTTAGGGATTGGAAATTAGAAGAATTATGCTTACCAACCCCAAAAATAGAAACTAAAGCTAGTAGCATAATACAAGATGATAGTGGAACAGTTAGAATAATATTTGAAGAAGAAGAAGATGAAAAAACACCATTATTAAATAAACCAATTCTTCCTCAATATACAACCTTCAATTTTCAGCAACCTCCTCGATTTCAAGAATATCATCAAGCTGGAGTAGCACAACCTGTTTATAGAAGAGCTAGTTCTCATCCTCAATCTGTTGATTTAAATATTGAAGATATGGTAGGAGTAATAAAAGCTAAAAAATTGGAAGAAGAATTTGAAATAGATGAAGCCTATCTAAAAACCAAAATGATGTTAGATCCAAAGATAGATGCTTTATTAGAAAAATTTGATATAGAAAAAATTAAAAAATTTCAAGAAGCCTACATAAGAGACATTAAATTACTTAAAAAACAAATGACGTTCTTTGAATGGTATAATTTTAAATTAAATAAAAATAACCTTGAAGAACAACAATATTTAAAAGTCTTAAAAGAAAAAATGAACAGCTGGACAACAATAAAAGGAGAAGTAAAAAATAGTATTCACCCTCCTCAAGAAAATTATAGAATTACACAAACTATTGTAGCCTCTCCTTTTAAAGATGTAACAAAGATAAATAAAAAATCACAAATTGACCCTGAATTCTTTGCTCACATAATAAATCAAAATAATTACACAAATAATCATTTACAAACAATTGCTGAACAAACGACAAGGATAGAAGAGAAATTAGATATTAAAGAAAAAACTAAAATAATACCAGAAATAGAGAAAAGTTTTATAAGAACTACTAGAATAGAAACTGACACAAAACTTAAAAAAGAACCTATTAAAATTGAAAACTCGGAAAGCGAATTAATTGAAATATTAAAAAATAAATTAAAAAACATCGCAACACCTAGTGTTTCTATGATCAATATAGACGAATATCAAGAAAATGAAAATCAAGAAAATGATAATTTAAATCTAAATAAATTAAAATTTAGTAAAACTCCTAGAAGACCAAATTTAATAAGTATCGAAGAACCCCAAACTATAAATCCTCATTCTTTTGATGCCCAAAGTGTTTATGAATGGAATATAGATGGCCTATCTGTAGGACAAAAAATGCAAGTGGTTCTAAAAATGCAAATGTATGCCAACGCCTTAAGACAAGTAGGAAATACAGAATTAGCCATAACTAAATTAATTGCCTCAGGTTTCACAGGACAATTAGGAGACTGGTGGGGAACATTTTTAACAGAAGAACATATAAGATTAATATATCAAAACGTTAAAAAAGATGAACAAGGAGAAATAATCTTTATGGCAGATGGAGAACCTATAAATGACAGTGTAACTAGTTTATTGTTTAATATTGGAAGACAATTCATATGAGAACTCATGTTGAGGGTTCTAAATCAAATCGTGGTAATTTTTTTTATGAACCTTATCATTTCCAAAAGGGAAGATGAACTGTTATGCATATTGAATGATATTAGAGTAAGTGAATGCTCTTCCTTTGCACACTTTCATGAATATTTATGCTACTATATGGTTGTCTCTTTTTAATGTATTCATGAAAGATGTGCTGGTTATGCTCATGAATGATTAAGTTTTGAGGAACTAAAACTCTTGACCTTATAATGGTAAATGCTTTATGTTTTGTAGTAGGTATCATCCTCTTGGCTCTGAATGTTATTTGTTCAAAGCATGAATTGGTTATTCAAATATGAAAGATGCTTGAACTTATTTTTCTTTAAAAAAAAAAAAAAAGGAAAAGAAAAGAGAAATGCTCACAAGTGATCCGTATTCCTATTAAACTTCTTATTGTAGTCATGAATGATAAAATGGTAGGACCGTACGAGGCATACAAAAATGGAAGATTGGTAGGTTGTCATATGCCTTCATAAATGATGGAATGTTTGTTGTATCTTTATTCATGAATGCATGGATGGCTTCCCTCACTTATGTACATATGCACTTTGATAAATAGTTTATCATTTGTGTTCACTTGTGCCATGGGATTCCCTCATGTGACTTATATCATTTTCATTCTGGCAATATGTATGCATTATTATGATTCAAATGGTATCATTAAAATGGGCCTCAAAGTTAAATCTTATAGTTATATCTTATTTTCACTTATTTTCACTTGATGTTCTTAAAACTGTTTACCAAGTTGTATTTCATATCTTGAACATCAATTAGGATAGTTGGGGAGATCTATGCATTATTAGTCTCATTCATTGGAATTACTCGTCAAACAATAAATAATTGAATGAATGATAATGCACTATGCAACGTTTGGCCTCAGATTTAAACCATTGAATTGTGTTAGTCCACAAATGGCAAACTTGGCCTCAATTCATAACCATAGAACATTAAGAGAACCGTTAACACTCTTAAAGTGAACAAAAATGACAAAATTATGATATTGAGGAGAAATCTCATATGTCTTATGCTCCACATTAAAATGAAATGGTTGATCATAATGGTATCATTAATGGGACTTATAAGTTCTTATAAGTTAAATCTTTATCCACATATGGTATCACTTGGCATGATCTTGATATTACCATTGGATTTCCCTCTCTCTTCTCCCTCCCCTATTCCCAATGCTTATAGTCATATCACATTCCATTTGGGAATATGGCATTGTCTTAGTATCACTCATTACATTTGCCCTTATATAGTTATATTTGTCTAGATAAATGATGAGATGCTATGACATGTACATCTAAACCTTTGTCTCACTCCAATATTATGGAAGAGTAAATATGGAAATTTAAATTACAAGGTTTATGATCACTTAGAGAAGTTACACTTATTCAAATGACCCTTCCTAACTTGTGCTCCATGAAAAGTAGTTGAAATGACCATTTGTCAATTTTTAGAAAAAATGGGGAGAAATATTGAAATACTAGAGACACAAACGGTCTCATGGTAGAAAAATTTGAAAGGCCTAATCCGTGAAGAATGGGGGAGAAAACAAAAATTCAATATTGGTATGAAAGATAGGGGGAGCAAATGTGATTTTAAGATAAGCTTTAGAAATGCACACATATTGCTTATTATCATTAACCTTTTGGGAGATCACTTTCCACCAAGAATATGTCATTTATGTTGTGTTTACAGGAATATCACAGACATATTCTAAGGGGGAACTGCCATGAACCTTCAAGCTTTCGAACCTAATGCAGTCATGTCCATGTTCATTGAGAATATTGTAATATTGTATTTTTGTACATGTCATTTATTTGAACTTGTCAAAGTCTGTAATGTGTATTTGAGCCTGTATAGTGTATTTTCTAAGTTTTGTCACGAAATTGACAAAGGGGGAGATTGTTGGCCTAAAAGTTAAATCTGCCTCCCCTGAGTTAGACTGAGTTGTCAATTCCGTGACTATGTCCGACTGAGTCCTGAATTGTCAATTTCTTTCACTGAGTCATAACCGTCTACGTGTCCAAGACCGCACCTCTGGAAGACTTGCATAGTCAAATCAAGTTTGAAGCTCCAAAAGATGCGTCATTTGGAAGGCATCGTACCGAAACAGGAAGAACTTCATGCATGCCAACCAACATAGGTATTTGGACCTTAGGACTGACTTAGAAGACCTAGACTTACCTTTGGGATAAACCTTAGAATCCATAACTTAGAATTTGATAGAACTAAATTGGATGTCTTAGGTTAGTTTTGTTTTGTCCTATTTTGGAGAAGCTTTTGCTCCTATCAAATATGCTCAAGTATTAGTAAAATCTTTATTATTTGATAGAGCACTCAAATAGCTTTCCAAAAAGTCCAAGAACACCCAATTCGGAAATGTATCGCTCAAGTTATGAGCATTTCAATGAAAGGGTGTAAAACAAAACAAAACAGTTTTGCTATATACCCTCACTTTGAGAGATTATTTGAGGTATCCAATGGAATTAAAATTGCACTAAATTTGGTGAGTAGATAGATGTCTCAATGATATTTCTAACGAGCCCAAGAACTTTAAAAACGGAGTTTGGAAACCCAAGTTATGGCAGTTTTAGTGGAGGTTTACAAAACTACCAAATCAGTCGACTGGAAATACAACAAAATGAGATTTCAGCCTCTGATATTTTTCAATCGGCTGAATCTGTGAATTCAGCCAACTGAATTCCTCTCAAATATTTTAACTGAGGGATATTTGGAATTTTCAGTTGACTGAATCTTCACGTTAAGTCGACTGAAAACGTAACGGTAAGTTTTCAACGGCTATTTTGTTGAGATTTCAACTTCCAACGACCATATTTTCGAGTGGGCTTTAAATGTATGACCTTAGGGCATTCTATAGGTTAATTCTTGATGAGTTAAACCGTCTCTAAAATTCTCCAAGACTTTTAATCATTTTAAGAACATTAAAACTCCATAGTTAGATTACCAAAGTTCTTCAACTCAATCTCTCACACACTGAAAGCTCTTATAGGCAAATCTTGAGCATCTTAAGTTCATTCTTGAGTGTGTATTTGAGAGAACCTTTAGGGATACATTTTTCTCATAGGAAGCATTTATCTTCCCTAAACCTCTTCTCTTAATCTTTGGTTTGGCATTCATTGGAATATTCTCTCATCAACAAGGAGTTAAGTGGAGAAAGACACCCAAGGACAAGCCAAGGCTACTTCAAGTAGCTAGAGGCTAGTGTTTTTGGTAAGACTCTTAAGTTCTACAAACTTCTCTTATTCATTAAGACAATTGTAAAGGTTGGTGTAACCTTTGTAAATTTTAAGAAAGGTGTTTTCTTGGTGTATGTAAAACTCACGGTTCGATCTACACCCTTGAATTAGATCAAAGGTTGTAAAACTTCGATCTCTACCTGTGAAAGAGATCAAAGGGTTGTAATAGGTTTCTTCTCCACCCGTGAAGGAGAAGGTTAGTAAAATTCTCAAGTGGTATACTTAAGGTATAGATGGAGGCAAGGTTGCCGAACTACGTAAAAAACTCCATGTCAAGATATTCCATCTGTTCTCATCTCCTCTCACTATTGTGTTTGTGTTTTATCTTGCACCTTAATTATACAATTTTGGGATAAATTGGATTAATTTATTAAGACCAATAAATTAATTGACTCACATTTTCCATAGTCCTATTCACCCCCCTCTAGGACTATTCTAGACATTGGGCTAGTACGACTAACATATGGATAGGTTGAGTTGTCATTTCAAGTGATTATATTCGAATACGATTACTTTGAATTGTCATTCCATGCTGAGAATGTGTGCTAATATGCTTAGATGATAATATTTGATAATTATTGCATGCATGATGATGTGTGGATGATATTCATGAAATGATATTTGAACATGTGCAGTTACTTGGTATGAGAACATGTGTGTCTGTTGCATATGATAACATGTGTAGCTACTTTTAAGAAAACATGTGTGGACATGCTGATGACTTGATGGTATGGGACCACTAGGTGTGTTGGGCATGTCCTATGAGTCAATGGTGTGTGAATGTATGTGTGTGTAGTGTGAGAGTATATTGCGTAGAAGTGCACGTATGGATCCGTGCCACACGGTTGTACATGTGTATGAGAACACCAATGCGTAAAAGTGCACGTTTGGATCCATTCCACGTGATTGGGCGTGTGATTGTGAAAATAGATTACGTAGAAGGGTAGGCACGCATGGATCTGTGCAACTTGGTTGTGTATGAGAACGCCAATATGTCGAAGTGGACATTTGGATCCGTGCCACGTGATTGGGTGTGTGATGGTGAGAGCACACTGCATAGAAGTGCACGTATGGATCTGTGCCACGCAATTGTGTGTGAGAACACAATGCGTAAAAACATATTTATGGATTCGTACCACACAATTGTGTGAACATGTGTGAGAGCGCAATACGTAGAAGTGCACGTATGGATATGTGCCACGTATTTTATGTGTGTGTGAGTTGTAGGGGTGTGCGTGAGTGGTGTTGCACTTGCGTGATGGTCCCTGCTCATGTGTGGTGTGTTTGTGGCAGTTTGAGTATGCACATGTTGATGTATAACGTGTTGTAGGTTATACTTGTTCATAGTATGTGTAATCTGTGATTGTGATGGAATATGTGTAATGTATTTGTTGTTTCTCACTGGGCGTGCTAAGCTCACCACTTACATTGCAGGCACTCAATCGGTCGAAACGACATGCGTAACTTAAGTAAGGTATATAAAACTCACTTGAGCTGAGATCTTTTCTATCTCATCTTCCTTTCTCCCAAACTCGGTGGTGACCTCCTTCTCCAGCCCAAAACCAGCCCTCTCCTCCGTTCTAGCCATTGATTCCTCCCTTGCATGCGTTTGAGTTGGATTGAGCACCTCTCCCAGACCCCCATTCCGACATTTTTCTCCTTCTAGAGGTAAGTAAGACCCCATCTACACTCTTGTCTCCTTTTGATTTGTGTCCAACTAAAGGATAAGGTGAAATAGGTTCAGAATGCGGCTTAGACAAGGGAAAATGTTGGAGGGTGAATGGGTTAGGGTAGGGTCGATTAAGGATTCGGACCCCTTCTTGGGTCAAGGTTTTAGTTGGGGAAATAAATTGGGGCTTTGTTAATTTTTGTGAAGTTTATGCCTTAATATGGGTTGTGATTAATGTTTTGATGCGTTGAGCAGCTCCTAGCCAGGGCCGTCTCAACACAAGTTGAGGCCTAAGGAAAATATTCTAAATGGAGCCTTCTTGGTATTTAATTTAACGATCCAATCCGATATTTTGAGATTTTAGGGAGATCTATGGGCCTCCGAGATGGTTCTAAGAAATGTGTTTGAGAAATCATACAAAAACTTAGAATTTGCACCATTAGATCTCCCAAAGTATACACACACACGTTCCTCAATTAGATCCACATGAAAAATGTAGAAAAATCACAAAATGTTTTGTTTTTCGATTTTTTTTCAGGATTTCTCGATTTTCAAAATAATATTTTAAAATTATTTTGTGTATTTATTTTTTATAAAAATCTTATTTTTAGACCAAGGTTTTGTTAAATAATTTAATGAAATTTTTAGAGTTTTAGAAGAGGTTTTTTGAAAACCCAATTTAAAATCTCCAAATTTTCTTAACTTAATCCATTTTTTCTCCTTGATTTTTATTTTTCAAATTAACTGAATAAAAAGTGAAGCTTCCACCTTAAAACCTCTATTTTGAGAGCCATTTTAAGTAAGTTTTGAAAAAAAATGCAACTCAAAATCCAAAGGACCCACACCCCACTCACCCATGTCCCATTTTCGTTGGGAAAGGAGTGAAGTCCTCTCCTAACCCTAATCCCTCTTTCCTCATCTCTTCATCTCTTCATCTCTTCATCTCTTCTTCCTTTCTACTTCTCATGGAACCTAAACTCTAGATTTCTCTCCCAACTCCCCTCCAAGCTGCGGCCTCTCCCTCTTTTCTTCCTATTTTCGTATCTCTCTTCTCTTCTTCTTCGTCCTTCTTTCTTCCATGTTTGCGGTGGTTTTGAGTTAAGAGAAGTGGTGCATTTTTAATCGAGAGACTAAGGCCATCGCGTAACTCACCTAAATGGTTGAGCCAGGCCTGCTCCCGACCTGGCTGAAGCAGAAGTTCCCTGCCAAGTTGGAAGTTTCGATCCCCCGGTGCACTAGGTGATGGTCCCTTCCACTTTATTGCTCACTACATGCTTGGGTAAATGCCTGAATGAAGTGGAATGTAGTTAATATATGTTGTATTCGTCTGTATGTATGAATTCTTGAAGTTGTGTGTGTTCTATTGGGTATGGATGCATGTATTATGGGGAATGAAACTAATTGGAGGTGGTTGTGGGGTAAGAATGGAGGAGAATTTGTGTTTTTGCTACTGTTTAGTAAGTAGGGGTATGGGACAAAAAGGGTAACGGTGGAATGAACCCCCTCGGGTTCCATCCCGGCACCTCTGTGTGGCATATGAGGGTGAAAATTTGGGTGTCTTTGTGTGGCATATGAGGGTGAAAATTTGGGTGCCTCTATGTGGTTAAAAAGGAAGGGGTACCTCTCTGTGGATTGTCATATCTCTCGGTGGGAGAATGTTTAGTGGAAGTAATTTTGGGAGTCTATCCTTGGTGAAATTGTTTTCCATGTGATGCATGATTTTATCCTTGTATTATTATTATTATTATTATTATGCTATGACTGACCCTCTTAGATGCAGGAAACATGGAGCAGTAGGGGCCCGGGGGCCTCGCCGATGGCAGCTTGGCTGACGATAGGAGCCCTATCCTCGTAGCTTGTATTTTGTATTTTGTATTTTGTGCCCTTAGTTGTATGAGTTGTATTAATGGAGCTGTTGTATTTTGAGTAAAAACTTGTACCTCCCTTGAGCTTGGAGGGGATGTTTGAAGATGTCTTTGCTCTTTTGTTCATGAATCCGGGTCAGGGTCGTGACGTTTCCCCTTTCGTGTGCATGTGTGTGGAACCTACTCTAGTGGTGATATGATTTAGAAAGATGTTCAATGCATCCCGTTGAGAAAAAATTGACAAGTGTTTCTGAGAGGTCGGAACGTACCTTTGGACTTAGGATCGAACATTATTTCGGTTCGCGATCCCATCGTGGGTGTGGCGTGACACTTGCACCAGAATTAAAGCGACTAGAACAATTATGGGCCTGCGCCCATTTGGAGTAATTTTGAGCCTCAAAGCCCTATGATGTCCAACCAATTTGCTGAGCCAAAGATGCCAACCTCAGATGCCCCTTCAGTGCACATGTGGATGCCACCTAGGACTTGAACATGGCAGGAAATCTTAAAAATGAACAGCAAGCTTTGGGACGTTGGAGAGTTGGATCGTTTAGAGCCCAAATTGGGAGGCCCATTTTAGCAAGTGCTAGCTGAAACGGGTACAACAGATATGTGACTGATTTTAGATGGTTTTGGGGTATCTAAATCATGCAGAAATCTGATATCATGCCTGAAAATCACTGCTGAAACGGCAAGTTTATCAGTTGAGCGTGTGGATGATTCTAGATAGATATGGGCCTGGATTTAAAAGCTGTTGGAATAGCAAGAAATCAAGGAGAGATCAAGGTTCCCATCTGTTTGCTGGTTGGAAGTCCATGTACATGCCGTGTTTACATAGAAGAGTGCAGCAAAGAGATTGGAGGAAATAGAAATAAAAGAAATAAAAAAAAATAAGATAGGAGGCCGAGAGAGTAGTGGGAAAGCCAGCAAAAGGAAATGACCATTGAATCCAGCAAGGAATGGCTGAAGAGATGAGAAAGAAAGGAATAAATAAGAAACAGAAAAAAAGGAAAAAAAGAAAAAAGAAAAGGAAGGAGGGTCTCTGGACGGTGGTGAGGAAGAGAAATAAGAGAGAGAAATCAAGGACAGAGAGAGAGCCCATTACAGAAAGACAGGAACGCTTGAAGAAAGAACAGGAAAGAACTAAAAGAATAGAGTTGAACTGAGAAGGGCAGCAAACAAGCAAAAAAGAAAACAATGAAGGTAGAAGGTGTTAGACCGTCCGGGTCAAGTCCGAGCAAAGTTGACTCGGTGGCCCTTATTGGTAATTTTTTAATTGTTTCCTTTTTTTTTTGTATTGAGATTGTAAATAAGACCTATTTATACATTGTTCGGCCAAGGCTTGTATCATTCAGAATATTTTATGTGAAATTATCAAAGCTTAGAGCTTTCTCTCCCAAGTTTGATGAATTTTATTGAATTCGTTTTGAATTTAATTTTTTATGTGTTGAATTAAATCTTAATTTCACATTCAGATTAGTCTATTAGAAGGTCTGGAATCTTAACTCGATTCCTCATTCAAGTTATATGTCAAGAACGACTAATTGCTTTAGTAAAGTTGATTCCGCCACTCTCCCATCGAAATTAAGTCTCATCTTCATTTTTTTTTAGAGTGATTGAAAGATTTGAGATGGCCCTTCGGGTTTAAACCTTGAGACCCATGATTCGGTTTAAAATCTTGAATCAAAATTCTATCAATTCAAAAAACCCAAGAAATTATAAACTACATATTTACTTATCTATATTTGTGGAATTAGTCTCACCTCTAATGAGAGATAGGAATACGCATATTACAAAAAAAAATCACACTCATCGTCTTTATTTGATTTGTGTAGACCTTTGGGATTGGAATTGAATCTGATGAATATTGGAAATTGACCAATTTACTTCTGGATATTAGACTAGTTAACCCTTGTTTTGTGTATTTTTAATGTTTTTTAATAGAATTTTGAGTGTTTTACAAAAAAAAAAATACCGGAAAATATAAGATACAAGAAGATAAATGAGAGAAAGTGGAAATTTGGGGCTTAAAATACTACTTTTGAAAAGCATGGATTTTTAATAAATACTGTACCTCAATTTAGGAACTTTTATTTATAAATTAATTAATTCAAATTCATTATGAGAGTTATGAATTAGTTCATTCAGTGGTAAGATAGTTTATTAAAAATTTAGTGACATGGAAAAGTCCAATGGAAGTCCATGCAAAGTGAAACACCCAAAGCATGGTAAGTTTGAAATTGTCTCTAAGTGAACCAAGAAGAAGATGAGAGACAAAGCAAGGAATCAACGTTCCAAGCAGCCATTGAAATTTGTAATCAGCAGTGTTGCAAGGCAGTAAAGAATAAGAAAGTAAAGCAGCAGATATTGAAAAGCAGAGCTGAACATTAAGGAACCCAAACAGAGGGCAGCAACCAATTCATCATACAGCAGCGAGAAGAAGGATTTTATTGCAAATCATCCCAAAGATCACAAGAACCTGTACAGAGCATGTAATTGGATTTTGATGTTAATTCCCTTCCATGTCTAGTTTAGATTTGTGATTCACCAGAGGCTGAATGGATTAAACTGACCCGTTTCAACACATCACTACAGCGGAAAATCCGCCCAAATTGGAGGAGAGAAAGAAAGGGGTTGAGCTTGACCGATTTGCTAGCATTCTTGACGAAAAGAAAAACCAAGCAGCAGATTGAAGAAAAGGTGGTGATTAAAAAATAAAACATTGTTTCAGTAAGCAATCAGCATGCATACAGCTGAAGCAAGGGTGACATACAACAGTTTTTATCTGAATAGCAATAAAAATCAGCAGCAGAGAGAAATTTAGAGGCCAACAACCCATTGAAGAAGGCTGTCCCATACCCAAACTGTGTTTGACAGGAAGGACATGGGAAAGAATCTTGCTGGCAGGATTGGTGGAAATAAGAGAAAAAAATAATGAAAGAAAAATAATCAGATGAAAGCAAAGCCAGCCAGGCCAGATCCTCGCTACTTATAAAGATGAAGGAGGAAGACAGGCTAAACACCGAGCAAGAAAACAAAGAGAAGCGGCAACACCAATAACAACATGCCATTAGGCGTTGAAACACCATAGAAAATACAACAGTTACAGGTGTTAGCATCGGTGGCAGTCAAGAACTCAAGCAGCAGTTCAGCCATCCAACCTGTAGCAAAAAGAAAAAAACAGAACTGCAGTTTTAGAAACCAACATAGAAGAAAGGTTCCAGCCGAATCTGATAGGTGTTGTTGCATATGTTAGCCGACCTACCTTAGGCGTGCCACCACCTTGCCTCTTTTGATTCCTCTCCTTATTGAGACAATCTACTGTCCACCATCAATTGGTCCTTCCCTATCTTGATCCATGCGATTTTAGCCTTTGGATTAGCCTCCCTTCCAAGAATATACATGAGATCTCACCCATTGGTTCTCTTTTTCAAAGGACCATTCTCTCCACAATGAGATTCGAACTGGGCTAAGAAAATCCAAGGGTTGTCTTTGGCGTGAAATTGAAGAAGAGAAGAGAAGGAAATAGTGTGGGTTATTTGAGGTTGGTGATTTTGATTTTCTCTTTGTATTTTCTTTTCTTTTTAATTTCAAATTCCATTGGTTTGTAATTTTAAATTCATGTTTTATTAATGAAATAGAGGTGTGATGAAATATTTAGTTATGATTTTCCAATTATTCAATTTATGTGTGGTGATTGTTTGATTTGATTTTATTCTTTAATTAAGTCTATGTGTAGATTTATTTTAAATATTTCAAATTAAATGTGATGAAAATTTAGATTGAATAGATTACCTTCTTCGATCTAAGGCTCTTATTTTAAGAGTACGATGAAATATTTTACATTTGGAGAAAAAAGGTTTAAATTCTATTCATTCTAAAGTTTAATTTTAGATTTTTAATTAATGAAATCCATAGATTTAATTCTTAGAATAATTATGAATGATAAATTTGAGTGCATGATTGGTGATTTACATGAACTCCATATTCTAAGCCTTTGTTTTATTTTTAAATATGGAAAATAATGTCTCCTTCGTTTTCTAATCCAATTCCACTATAAATATGTACATTTTTTTTTAAATTTTTTTTCTTTTGTTTATAAATTAAAAAACTCTTGAAAATTGTAGAACTAGATTGATTAATTAATTAATTGCATTCTAATTCTGTGTTCTAAGTTACATTGAGATTATTCATATTTTTAGATTAATTCCACCAACTTAATTAAAATTATCTCTTTAATTGTTAACTTCTATGTTTCAGTGTGAGTTCTATTTTTAGAACATGTTTTCTATCTTTAGAATATTTCTAAATTAAAATAAAATTTCTAGATTAGATAATAATTCCATATTTAAGATTTGTTTACATGATTTTCTAAATTTCTAAAATTACATAATTCAATGGTATATTTTCACAGATATATTTTTCTAAGTTTGGATGGGTTCAACCTCGCAATCAATCGCTATACTATCTAATGGTTCATGCGCTTGTGAGTTATAAATTTAAAATTTGCACAGCAGAATTCATATATGTGACATGCCAAATGGTCATAATACCCCTAGTATTTTAGATGTTCCAAGGTACCAAAGTCAACATTAAAAAACATTACTAGCCAATAGCCATTTGGTCTATTGAGATAATGGTAATTCTTTAATTATTTCTTTTAAAATGTTAATGGTCAATGCTTAAAATCAAATGTCCAACAATATCTAGATTTTTCACAACTTTTTCACCTTTTATGCAACATTTTATAATATAAGTATGATTAATCACTACTTCCACATTAGGGGTTGAAGTGATGGCCAGGACTCATATCTGGAAGTGGGAGTCTTAAGTTCGATTTACACTCAGTAGAGTTACTGGGTATGTGTAGGTAAGGAGGCTTGCACATGCCTCAAGAATTAAAGCGATACTCTAAGAGACCTTTTTTTTTTTTTAATAAAGGTAAGATATTTTATTCAAAGAGAAGAATACAAGAGGCCGAAAAAAATAGCAATAGAGCACGAAGCTTGGCCCTAGACAAAAGCATAATGAAAATGAAGTCCAAATAAACTAGGGCACCCACACCCCAAGCAAGGAGAAACCACCAAGGCCCAAAATGGGTAAAGTAAAGACAAACAGCCCAAAACATGGGCAACAAGGAAGAGAACGCAGCAAAGCCCACAAACTAGAGAACACCCCAACCCTATCCAAGAAGTCGCAAAGGAGGCAGGCCAAACAGAAAGATGAGTCGGTGCAGGACCAGAAAGCAGATCAAAGCAGCACCAGGCCAGAAAGGAACAAACACCCCAAAAGAAAATTTGCAACAACCAGAGGATCTAATGCTGCTAGAGAAAAGACCAAGAGCGATGATGGAAGAAGCTGTAACGCCAGGTAACCAGAACAGATTCAAAAGAGCACTGCTATGCGTCGAATTGATTGAATAGAATAGCATTACAGATGCTAAAATCAAGGGGGATGATCAATTCATTGGAATAGTTTTTCTTTGCCTCTTCCTCCATAAAACGAATGTTTGCCAAGAGGAGGAGGTCCTTTTTAAGTTTATTAGAGAATCTGAGTTGTAAAGAACCTAGACAAGTTGGAGACTTCTCCTCAACAGGCAAAGCAAGATCTTCTGCCACCTATGAACATAGAAGAGTAGTTAGAATCACCTCTAAGAAGAAAGTGGCAAGAACCAATCGAATGGCTCTGATCACCAATGTAGATAGCATCCAAAAAATATTCCCTCCCAGTCTTGGAGATGTTTAACAACAAAGAATGGTCGATGAAGTGTTGAGCAGTTGATGTAGCAAAAATAACAACAATAGATCTAATGGGAGGAAGATATTAGGCTACGGCGAAGGAACTATGAACCTATAGGAGATCAATGTTTGAAAGTACAAACATCAATTTGGAGCGAATGTCTTTACAAATTGAAGTACAAATCATGTTTGGGTTGTTTGCGCGATATTAAAAAACGCGATTGATTCTTTGTTTCCAGCAATGCCAGATCAGAGTCGGAACAATCAACTTGGCGTAAGGCAGGAAAGGCGAGCAGTAGAGAGAGACCAGTTCCAAAGCTCGATTGATAATACCTTTGCTTTTAAGCGAAATGCCAAATTTCAGCAAGATATTACCCCAAACTCTATGGACAAAGCAACAATCCAGCAGGTGCGACCTATCTTCATGATCATAATTGCATAGGGGATAGATCATGTTGCAATTGATACTGAGACTGTGGAGGAAAACACGAGTTTATGCTCTTTGTTGAAGTAGAACCAGCACATGAAGGAGTGCTTAAACATATTCACATTGAACCAGGTTTTGTCAATCCACCAAAGGGGGGGGGGGGGGGGGTTGGTTGAAGAACTAGGAGAAGTCAAGGCACAAGGGATGTTGAACGTGCCAGATTTATGAGCTGCCCAGATGATTTGATCAGGAGTATAACAGAAAGGAATGTTGATCTAGGCAGTCAAGCTCCAAATTTCCATCAGTTTTCTGGAGGTGAGAGGAGGAAGCATTCACTACCCACAATGATGTTATGATCTAAACAAAGATCGTAGATGGCTCAAGCACCAAATTGTTCCTCAAGGATGAAGCCCAGTTTGATCCAAAGATCAAGCTAGAATCTGGTAGCAGATCCATTCCCAATAGTGTGGATTATGTTGGCCTAAAAGTTAAATCTGCCTCTCCTGAGTCAGACTGAGTTGTCAATTCTGTGACTGTGTCCGAATGAGTCATGAGTTATTAATTTATGTGACTTGTCGTGACCTTGTTCGCTTGTCAAGACCGTGCCTCTGGAAGACATATATAGTCAAATCAAGTTTGAAGCTCTAGAAAACACGTCATTTGGAAGGTATTCCACTGAAATTGGAAGAACTTCATGAATGTCAACAAACGTATTTGGACCTTAGAAATGACTTAGAAAACCTAGAATTACCATTATGACAAACCTTACAATCCATAACTTAGAATTTGGTTGGACTAATTTGGATTTCCTAGGTTTGGTGAATTTTGCTTTGTTTTGGGCAAGCTTTTTTTTTTTTCTATCAAATGTTCCCAAGCATTAGTAAAATTTTAATGATTTGATAGAGTACTAAAAGATCTTTTCAAAAAGTCAAATAAAATCCAATTCAGAAATATATAGCTCAAGTTATGAGCATTACAATGAAAGGGTGTAAAATAGAACAAAATAATTTTGTCATATACCCTCACTTTGAAAGAGTATTTGAGGTATCAAGTGTACTATAAACTTAACCAAATTTTGTGAGTACGTATATCTCTCAATGAGCTTTCTAACGAGCCCAAGAACACTTAATTTGGAAATGTATAGCTTAAGTTATGAGCATTTCAATGAAATGGTGCAAAACAAATCAAAATAGTTTTGTCATATACCCTCACTTTGAGAGATTATTTGATGTATCAAATAGACTTCAAATTGGACCAAATTTGGTGAGTAGATAGATCTCTCAATGATCTTTCCAACGAGTGCAAGAACTCCCAAAACGACTTTGGAAACCGAAGTTATGGTCGTTTTAGTGGAAGTGTACAAAACTGCCGAGATTCAGTCGGCTGAACTTCATATTTCAGTCGACTGAAAGGCTGCAGATTGGTCTTTTTAGCCTCAGATGAGATTCAGTCGACTGAATCTTTGATTTCAGTCAACTGAATTGTGCCCAAAGGTTTCAATGGTCATTTCTGGACATTTCAGTAGACTGAATCTTCAAGTTCAGTGGACTGAAATCTCAACGGTAAGTTTTTAACGGCTCTATTCTTGTGATTTTGACTTCCAATGGCCATATCTTCAAAAGGGCTTTAAATGTATGACCTTAGGGCATTCCAAGGTTGATTCTTGATGAACAAAACCCTCTCTAACATTCTCCAAGATTCTCAATTATTTCAAGAGCACTAAAACTCTATAGTTAGATTACCAAAGTTTTTCAACTCAATCTCTCACACACTCAAAGCTCTCATAGGCAAATCTTGAGCATCTTAGGCTCATTCTTGAGTGTGTATTTGAGAGAACCTTTAGGGATAGATTGTTCTCATAGGAAAACCATTTATCTTCCCTAAACCTCTACTCCTAATTTTTGGTTTGATATTCAACGGAGCATCTACTCATCACCAAGGAGCATAGCAAGGAGAAGGACATTCAAGAACACGCAGAAGTTACTTCAAGTACCTCGAGGCTAGTGTTCTTGGTATTTCTCAAAAACTATTATTTCCATCATTTATTGAGAAAATTGTAAAGGGTTAGTGTAACCCTTGTGAAATCTCAAGAGAGATGTTCTCTTGTGTATCATCAGTCAAATCTTCACCCTTGAAGAAGATCAAGTGTTGTAAAGGTTCGATCTCCACCCGTGAAGGAGATCAAGGGTTGTAATAGGTTTGTTCTTCACCCGTGAAGGAGAAAGTTAGTGGAATCCTCAAGTGGTGTACTTGAGGCGTGGATGTAGGCAAGGTTGCTGGACCACGTAAAAATCATTGTGTCAAGATTTTTCATCTCTTCTCACCTCCTCACCTTACTTTGTGCATTTGTGTTTATTTCTTATATTTTTAGCACACTCGTTTGGTGAAATTGTGTTTGTTGAGATTTTACTTCATATTCATTATTTATTGTAAATCTTAATATTTTGAAAGATCAATTGGATTAATTAGTATAGATCCAATTTTAATTGACCAAAGTTTTAAAGGAAATTAAAATTCCGCAATTGTCCTATTCACCCCTTCTAGGACAATCTAGCTTGACCGACAATTGGTATCAGAGCGAGGTCTCTTGTACTCGATTAACCGTCTAAGAGCCGATTCTTGAGCTAGTAAAATGTTTATGGGAGATAGCTTGGCCGTGAGAAGTCATCCAATCTTTGAAGGCTCCAACTATGTTTTTTGGAGAGCTAAAATGAAAGTATGTTTAATCAAAGTAGATGGAGCTCTTTGGGAAATGATTAAATGTGATTGGACTCAACCAATCAAAAGTTACTTCACTTGGAGTGATATTGAAAAGAATATGCATATGCAAAAGCCCTTGATGCTATATTTTGTGCCATTTCATCAAACATCTTGGAAAACATCATATTATGTGAAACTGCAAAAGAGGCATGGGACATTTTAGAGGAAACCCATGAAAAGCCTATGAAGGAAGAAACCATAGAAAAAGTCTATTGTATAGGACCCATCCAAGCTCTTGAACATAACAATGTCAATACTATAATTGAAGAACCTATAGATGAAGACTTAGAAGAAGACCAAAAATATGATCTTCTTCAAGAAGGCTATAAAGATCTATGTCTTGAATTTGAAAAGTTAACTAAAAGATTTACTAAGGCAATGAATGAAAACACAAAACTTTTGAATGTGCTAAGTTATGGAAAGTTAACAAATGAGAAAATCTTAAAAGAATTAGAATTAGCTAAAGAAGAGGCATTAAAATTTAAAGGAGATAAAATTCAAGAAAATTCTAAGGCCACACAAAAAGATTACCTAAAACTTGAAAAGTGCTTAAAAATAGAAATTGAATAAGAAACTAATCTTGAAAATGAAGTAAGAAAACTAAAGCATGAACTTCACTTATTAAAAAAAGACTATAAAGTTTTGAAAACTGTGCTAGGTGGTGAAAAAGAATAAAATGTCAAAATAAAAAATGAACTCAAAGAGCTAAAAAGTCATGCTCCACAAGCTCAATCAATTCTAAGTGTTGAAAATCAAAAGCTCATAAAAGAAATAAATGATTTAAAATGATATAAAGAAAAATTTGAATTGAAGTTCACTAAAGGGGAAGAGAAACTTGAAAAACTCTTGAAATTGAATAAACCCTTTGGAGATAAGACGGGTCTTGGTTATGATAAGAAAAATGTTAAAGAACCCGTCAAATCAACTATTTTTGTAAAAAGTAAGTCTCTCTCAACTCCTCCAATCAAAATCATAAAATGCTTTTATTGTGGGCAAATCGAGCATCTAATGTTTGAATGCAAATCAAGAAAAGGAAATCAATATCAAAATGCAAATCAAGCAAAAATGAAACATAAAAGGCAAAAGGCTCACAGTGAAGAATCAAAAAGTGCTAACCCAAAGATAAGAAAAAAATTTGTAAACAAAAATCAAAAGAGTTATCCACCAAAATTTCAAAATCAATGACAAATGCATAACAACTTAAATGAAAATCTAAATTATGCCTTAACTCATAAATTAATTAAAGCTTTAAATGAATTCACAAAATTCTGTCAAACAAATAAGAATACTAAAAATAGAAAATCAAATGTTCATTTGTTTGATACTAGTGGACCTCGTAGACCATCTACCACCCAATGGGTATCCAAGGATAGAGGTGTGGGTTAGATCTTTAGATTTCTTCTAAACTTGAGTTAGATTTAATGTTGCTAAATATATCTAGTAGAATGAAAATCTGTCATGTTTGTTATGCTTCATATTTGCCTTAATCATTCATGCTCTAAATGCTTATATCTTGTGGATAATTTTTGTGTATGAACCTCGTGTCCTACAATGGTCTTAGCTTAAGCTTTATATTAAAATATTGGATCTATGCAATAAACTTTGCCTATCATTTGATAAATTAGATCATCATCATTGTAGACAAGTTTAAGTAGCTCATATGTTACGACACGATACATTTGACTCTTACTGCATTGATTGTATTTTTCTTGGTTATAATACTTGTTATGCTCGTAGAGTCACAAATTTGAGGATTTGAACTTATCAAGGGTCCAAAAGAATTGTTTAAGAAATGTTTGTTTCAATCAAGCTACTCGGTAGTGATATGGACTTAAAAGTTGTACCTTCACTCATTATCTTCTTCTACATGCCTTAAATTAAAACTTCTTATTTAGTAATGATGTCATGGTAATCTTTGGTTGAAAACTTGGATATTGCTTAATTGAAATGAAAACTATATATATTTATCTTGCAATGCTATATGGTTGAATCATGCTTAACTTGTATGCTTTTAGTAAAATGTATTGAATGCATGATTCCTCGGGCTCTAGGACCCCAAATCTATCTTAGTTACATATTTCTTAGGTCTCTAGAATTACTGGCTGAGTCTCCATGATCAAATGATTTCATCACCTTAAGTATACCTTGAACCATATATCTATCCCATCACTACAAGAGATGAAAGATGAACAAGAAACATTCTCTTTGGCTCACTCAACTAATAATACTTTCTAAAAAAAAAATGAGATCGAGTATGGTTACATCACAAGGCTGCCTCAAACTACTCTAAAATCTGATAACCTTGAATGTCATGATTATAACTTCAAGCATGTCACACAATTATGTAAGGATTACATATGTATGTAATGTGACATCTTAGAAAGTTTTAGATTATCTACAATTCATGATATGTACTTTTGCACAAAAGTCAATTACTTGTATGCTTAACACAAGTCACTCAAGATCCTTGTCATTTGCATTAAATGTATAATAATCTTTTAAAGGACAAATACAGGTCAACCTCTTCAAAAAGATAATATATATGATCTACTGGCCATTCTTTATCAAACTATTATATAATTATGGTATTCATACTAACATTTGCTGGGAATGACCATGGAAAAATAGTAGATAAATGGTGGCAACTTTGTTTTGTTGCTCCAAGTGTTGAAAATGAGACATATATAAGGGAGATCATAGTTGAAAATATCATGGAACCTACGTCCTCCATCTTGATGCTAGCATATGCTCTCAATGCTTGATGTAATAAAATTGAGTATTGTTCATTCACTTTTTAATGATCATTCATTGAGCATACTCCAATTGAGAGCTCTACTCGTCGTTCATGCCTTATTTTTTAGCTTCTCTCCTAGCTGAATGACTCTATTGTCTCATAAACAACACACCTCCTTGGTTGAAGAGCTAATAGTTGAGAAATCATTTAAGATATTTTTGTTCATAGTATGAACCAATCATGATAGATTAAAATTTGAATATCTTATATCATGATTAAATGGTTTGCACTTCATGCTTCAATAAACTGTGTACTAAAAGTTTTATTATACGTGTTTATGAAAAATGAGAAAGGATGAGGAAAAGAAAATTAATAAAAAGGGGAAGAAAATGAATCAATTCTTTGACATAGATCCTTGGCCAAGTCACATTGACTTGATGATTTTGTGTGGAGAGCTCTAGGACTTCAAATTTAGTCACACTCTTTATAGGTCTTTAGAAATTCCAACTTCATCTACTTTGTCTTAAACTCTAGTTCTTTAATAGTTACACATCCTTTTCTGTTTAAATATGATGGATGCTTATGAATCATGCTTAAATGGTAGATGATTGAACATTCATAAGTAGTTTTCATCCTTCATGAATATTTATGCTTTTATATGGTCAATTCCTTTGATGCTTTCATGAAAAATGGAATATTAGTAGGCTTGTCATATGCCTTCATGAATGATGGAATGTTTGGTGTATCTTTATTTTATTAATGATTGCATGGATGACTTTCCTCACTTGTGTACATATGCACTTTGATAAATGATTTATCATTTATGTTCACTTGTGCTATGGGTTTCTCCTAATATGATATATAATAATTTCATTTTCATTTTGGCAATGTATATCATCGTGTTTCAATTGGTATCAAATACATTTGGCCCCAGTTCATAACCATAGAACATTAAGAGAACTGTGTAAGACCATTAAAGTGATCATAGTGGTATCACTAAGGGGACTTAAAAGTTAAATCTCTATTCATATATGGTATATCACTTGGAATGATCTTGAAAATACCATTGACTTTCTATCTCTCTCATTCTTCCCATATTCCCAATGCTTATAGTCATATCACATACCATTTGGAAATATGACATTGTCTTAGTATAACTCATTACATTTGCCCTTATATAGTTATATTTGTCTAGATGAATGATGGGATGCTATGATATGTACATCTAAACCTTTGTCACACTCCAATATCAAGGGGGAGTAAATATGGAAACTTATATGACAAGTTTTATGATAGTTTGGGAAAATTATATTTCTTTAAATGACCTTCCACAACCTGTACATGAAAAGTACTTGAAATGACCCTTTGTCAATTTTTGACAAAAAGGAGGAGAAATATTGATATACCGAAGACACAAATGTTTTCATGGGAGAAAATTTTGAAGGAGTCAATACATGAAGATTGGGGGAGAAACAAAAATTCAATATCGGTATCAAAGGCAGGGGGAGCAATTGTGATTTTAAGACACATTTCAAAATTAAACACATATTGTTTATTGTCACTAACCAATGTGGAGATTACTTTCCACCAGACTATGTCATTTATATTTTGCTTACAGGAATATCATAGGCATATTCTAATGGGGAGCTGCCATGAGCCTTCAAGCCTTCAGACTTAATGTTGTCATGTCCATGTTCATTGAGAATATTGTAATATTGTATTTTTGTAAATGACATGTATTTGAATGATTCAAAATCTGTAATGTGTATTTGGGTAAGTATAGAGTATTCTCTAGGTTTTGTCACGAAATTGACAAAAGGGGAGATTGTTGGCCAAAAAGTTAAATCTGTCTCCCCTGAGTCAGACTGAGTTGTCAATACCGTGAATGTGTCCTACTGAGTCATGACTTGTCAATTTGTATAACTTTTCGTTACCTTGTTCACTTGTCAAGATCGTGCCCGTAGAAGACCTATATAGTCAAATCAAATTTGAAGCTCTAGAAGATACGTCATTTGGAAGGTATTACACCAAAATCAAAAAAACTTCATGAATGTCAACCAACACAAGTATTTGGACCTTATGAATGACTTAGAAAACCTATAATTATCATTGGGACAAACCTTAGAATCCATAACTTAGAATTTGGTTGGACTAATTTGGATTTCTTAGGTTATAGGAATTTTACTCTATTTTGGGCAAGCTTTTTCTTCTATCAAATGTTCTCAAGTATTAGTAAAATTTTAATGATTTGATAGAGCACTAAATTTTTTTTTCAAAAGTTAAATAACACCCAATTCAGAAATATATAGCTCAAGTTATGAGCATTACAATGAAAGGGTGTAAAATAGAACAAAACAGTTTTGTCATTTACTCTTACTTTGAGAGATTATTTGAGGTATCAAATGTACTTTAAACTTGACCAAATTTTATAAGTATATAGATCTCTCAATGAACTCTCCAACGAGCCTAAGAACACCCAATTTGGAAATGTATATCTCAAGTTATGAGCATTTCAATGAAAGGGTGCAAAACAGATCAAAATAGTTTTATTATATACCCTCACTTTGAGAGATTATTTGACGTATCAAATAGACTTCAAATTGGACCAAATTTGGCGAGTAGATAGATCTCTCAATGATCTTTCCAAAGAACCCAAGAACTCCCAAAATGAGTTCGAGAACCCAAGTTATGGTTGTTTTAGTGGAGGTATACAAAACTGTCGAGATTCAGTTAGATGAACTTCATGTTTCAGTCGACTAAAATTGCTGCAAATTGGTCTTTTCAGCCTCAGATAAGATTTAGTCGACTGAATTGTGCCCAAAGGTCTCAATGGTTATTTCTAGACATTTCAGTTGACTGAATCTTCAAGTTCAGTCGACTGAAATCTCAACGGAAAGTTTTTAATGGCTTTTTTCTTGTGATTTCGACTTCCAACGGCCATATCTTCAAGAGGGCTTTAAATGTATGACCTTAGAGCATTTCAAAGGTTAATTCTTGATGAGCAAAACCCTCTCTAAAATTCTCCAAGACTCTCAATCATTTCAAGAGCATTAAAACTCCATAGTTAGATTACCAAAGTTCTTCAACTCAATCTCTCACACACTCAAAGCTCTCATAGGCAAATCTTGAGTATCTTAGGCTCATTCTTGAGTGTGTATTTGAGAGAACTTTTAGGGATAGATTGTTCTCATAGGAAAACCATTTATCTTCCCTAAACCTCTTCTCATAATATTTAATTTGATATTCAACGGAGCATCTACTCATCACCAATGAGCATAGTAAGGAGAAGTTAATTCAAGCAACTCGAGGCTAGTGTTCTTGGTATTTCTCAAAAACTATTCTTTCCATCATTTACTGAGAAAATTGTAAAGGGTTGGTGTAACCCTTGTGAAATCTCAAGAGAGATGTTCTCTTGTGTGTCATCGGTCAAATCTTCGCCCGTGAAGAAGTTTAAGTGTTGTAAAGGTTCGATCTCCACCCGTAAAGGAGATCAAGGGTTGTAATAGGCTTCTTCTTCACCCATGAAGGAGAAAGTTAGTGGAATCCTCAAGTGGTGTACTTGAGGCGTGGATGTAGGCAAGGTTACTGGACCACGTAAAAATCATTGTGTCAAGATTTTTCATCTC
Source organism: Chimonanthus praecox (assembly GCA_022113865.1). Lineage (NCBI taxonomy): Eukaryota > Viridiplantae > Streptophyta > Magnoliopsida > Laurales > Calycanthaceae > Chimonanthus > Chimonanthus praecox. The sequence goes on from CM039094.1 coordinate 35,207,547, forward strand.
TTCTCACCTCCTCACCTTACTTTGTGCATTTGTGTTTATTTCTTATATTTTTAGCACACTCGTTTGGTGAAATTGTGTTTGTTGAGATTTTACTTCATATTCATTATTTATTGTAAATCTCAATATTTTGAAAGATCAATTGGATTAATTAGTATAGATCCAATTTTAATTGACCAAAGTTTTAAAGGAAACTAAAATTTCGCAATTGTCCTATTCACCCCCTCTAGGACAATCTAGCTTGACCAAAAGATTATATTCTACTTAGCCAGGTCTCTCAAATTAAGGATCGATTTCCATCCCCATTAGGCAGAGCGATGAAGCTTGACAATCCAGAAGATTTTTCTTTTAATGTATTTTTCCTAGTTCCACTTGGTCCATAGGATGATCTTACCAGTGATGATGGACCAGATTTTGCGAGCAAGGCAGGCTTTGTTAATACTATGCATGCTTCTTAGACCTAGGCCTCCATCTTTCTTAGGTCTGCAGATTTTTTTCCTAGCTAACCATGTGGATTTTCCTATGAGATGGATTTGAACCCCATAGGAAGGCCTGCATCAGCTTCTCAATCTGGTCTAAGCAGGCTTTGGGTAGAAGAAAGGAGTTCGACAAAAAAAGAGGTAAGTTGTTTATCGTAGACTTTAACAGCTCTAATCGAGCAGCTCAAAATAGGCATTTAGAGGACCAACCATTGAGTCTTTTTTTTTTTGGACAAATCTGAGCAGTGCATCGAGTCTCTGACGAAGACACGAGACGAAATCAGGGGCTGGTCCAGGTATAGTATTGGCAGAACAACTTCTTTGATGCCATAGATGGAGAGAATTTCGTCCTTGCCACCGCAAGACTTGGAGAATATGATCTGGCTCTTGTTACAGTTAGCTTCAAGACCATAAAACTTGAAGAAATCATTTAAAAGGGCTTTGATAGTAGTAGCCGAGGTGCAAACATATCATCAAGTCGTTAGCAAAAACATGATGAGAAATCTTCAAATCTCCACAAAGAAAAGGCAGCCCACCTTACGCTCTTCAACAACCATGTTGAGAGCAGAAGATAGTGATTCCATAACTAGAGAAAAGAGGAAGGGGGATAGGGGGTCTCTTTGTCTAAGGCCCTTGTTGCTACTGAAAAACCCTTTGGGGATACCGTTGATGAGGACAGAGTATCTCGGCGATAGGATGCAACAATCAATCCATCGTAACCATTTCTCATCGAAATTGGCTTTCTGAAGAAGATGGAGGACACATCCCCACTTGATGTTGTCGAACGCTTTCTCAGGTCAATCTTAAGACACATTTTAACTGGTCCAATATTAAGATGGATGCCTTTGATAAGGTCATGGAAAAGTAAAATGTTATTTGAGATATCTCGCCCCAGGATGAAAGTCGATTGGTTGTCCAAGATGAGCTTGGGCATAACAGGTTTCATCTTGTTCACCAATATATGAGAGATGATTTTGTAGCCTTCATTCAAAAAAGAAATCAGCCTGAAATGATCGGGAGCAACAGCTAACACATAGACGTTTGCCATTTCTTTTTAGTTCAATTACTACTACTAAACCTTTTTTCATTAATTCATTGTGATATATGGGGTGCATTTTCTCAACCTTCTTTGAATGATTTTCGCTATTTTTTAACTATTGTAGACTATTTTACTCGATCCAAATAGCTCTTATGCATGTGAAATCTGAAACCAAATCAATTTTAGCATCATTCTTTGCAATGGTTAAGACTCACTTTCATACTCACATTCATTCCCTCTATTCAGGTACTGGCGGTGAACTCTTTCCTCTCATCCAACAAGTTCATTAAGATAACGGCTCCGAGTTTTTATCCACTATATGCAGTCTTTTTCCTCTTCTCATGGGGTCATCCATCAACGCAGTTGCGTTGCCACTCCCCAACAAAATGGCATTGTTGAACGCAAACATCGCCACCTCCTTCAGGTTGCTCGTGCCCTTCGCTTCCAATCCAACCTTCCCTTATAGCTTTGGGGTGAGTGTCCTTACAGCCGCCTACTTCATCAACAAAATGCCCACAACTCTCTTATCTGGCAAATCACCACATGAAGTCATGTTTCACTCCAAACCATATACACTTCTCGTGATGTCATATGATGGCCTCTTCCCTTATCGTGATTTACCTTCCTCTACCAAGATGTCCCCCATTGTTACCCCATTACCCATATCGGATGACCCTAGCTTTGATTTTCCTCTTCCTTTACATGTTCCTTCTTCTCCACCCTCCATACCACCACCAGTGTCTCCCTCTAATTCTCTTGATTCAAGTCAACCCAGCAATGCTCAGCCTTCCATCACCTCTTTTGTTGCTCCGACACGAATTGTTCGGCCTAGTCGTATTAGGCATCCACCGCCCCATCTGGCTGACTACCATTGCTCTACTACTACTCATGAGCGTCTCTCATTTCTTTATGATTTCGAGTTGACAGGTACACGTTGCTCACTTTCCCATTATATTGATAATTCTAACTTCTCTATTGCACATAGAGCTTTTCTTTCCACTATTTGTTCCACAGATGAGCCTCATACCTTCTCTCAAGCTATTAAGTCTTTACACTCATGGAAAAATAAATTGAAGCCCTTGAAAAGAATCACATTTGGAGCCTTACTTCTCTACCTACCAACAAGAAACTCATTGGCTGCAAATGGGTGTACAAGATTAACTATCAGTTAGATGATTCTATTGAGCGATATAAGACTCATTTGGTTGCCAAGGGCTTCACGTAGGTTGAAAGGCAAGATTATCGTGACATTTTTTTCTCTAGTTGCTAAACTGGTCACTGTTCGGGCATTTCTCTTTGTTGCCTCTGTTAAGCACCTGTCTCTCCACCAACTTGATGTTAACAATGCTTTTCTACAATGTGTCCTTGATGAAGAAGTTTACCTGACACTTCCGCCTAGTTTTTTCACGACAACGGGAGCAATATGTTTGTAAATTGCACAAATCCATTTACGGGTTGAAACAGGATTCTTGGCAATGGTTTGCCAAATTTTCATCTACACTTCTTCAAGCTGGCATTTCTCAATTTAAGTTTGATTATTCTTTATTTAAACATTACATGGGCCATTCTTCGACCTTTGTCTTGGTCTATGTGGATGATATTATCATCACTGGTATTGATGATTTGGCTATTCAACGCCTAAAGCACTTCCTTGAAAAGAAATTTTATATTAAAAATTTGGGGCGTATCAAATATTTTCTTAGCATTGAAGTTGTACGTTCTAAACATGATATTTTCCTTTCTCAACGAAAATGCATTCTTGACATTCTCAAAGATATAGGACTTATTAGACGATGTGTCTCAAATTTTCCCATGGAACAAATGTTGCGCTTATCCCACCATATATCGTCGTCTCGTGGGTCGCCTTATCTACCTCACTGTCACTAGGCCAGATCTTAACTATGCAGAACATATTCTCAGCCAGTTTATGCACTCTCCTCATAGTGCACATTTGGACCCACACTATGACTCACTATTTGAAGGGTTCCGACAATAAAAACATCCTTCTCTCTTCTTCTAGCAGTCTTCATCTGCAGGGCTATTGTGATTCCGATTGGGCTTGTTGTCCCATGACTCGAAGATCCACTACTGGTTATTGAATTTTCTTCAATTTCTTGTTCATCCGCTGAGGCTGAATATCGCGCAATGGCTACCTTGACCTGTGAACTTCAAGGTTGAAGTACTTGCTCAATGATTTTGGTATTCCTCATCCTTCTCCTATCACATCATTTTGTGACAATCAAGCAGTCTTACACATTGCCAACAATCCCCTTTTTCATGAATGGACGAAACACATTGAGTTTGATTGCCATTTCATTCAGGTGAAGATCCAGTCTAGACTACTTCTTACTTGTTACATTCCTTCTTCTCATCAACATTGATATGTCTTCACCAAGCCGTTCAGAAAGGATCCATTTCGTGATCTAATTTGCAAGCTAGGCATTATTCACAAACAAGCTCCACCTTAAAGAGGAGTATTAACATTGACTTACAGCTCATTGTGAGATTTATTTGTAACTTGCCCGATTGCAAATTTATAGGCTTCCTAATTTGTAGCCTAATTTTCTAACTCATTGTATTCAAAGACAATTCTCCCTGGCTCTTCCATTCAAAAGAGTGACATATTACAATTCCCCTCTCTTCTTTTCACATCTTGCTTTCTTTCTGCATAGAATTCTCGTGGTGGTTTACAACTTAATTAGAAATCAGAATTAAGCTTTAAGAAATTGAATTGTAATTAAAATTAGTCCAAACAACAAGTGAACTTTGTTTGGTGAAACAGTCACATCAGTTATGTTGTTGGTTGATAATTCTTAAAAATTACTGAAAACAATTACAAATATTTGAATCCTTTATTCATAAGTTGACTTGGTGTATTAATTATAATTATATTTGAATCAACTCAGCTGAATCACAAATTAAACTTGATCAACTTTGTGCTAGACTTACAATTTCGACACTCAACTTCAAAGTATAGTCTGGTTTAAATGAATTTTTAAATAAGTGGTGAGATTAAGTCAGTATAGATTTAAATTGAATGAGATTTCAATATATGGTGATAGATTTATTGGAAAAACAAAAAGAGAAAAAGTGTGTGTAGAACTAGTGATCCACTTAAGGCTCCAGATGAGGATACCACCCAGGAGCAGTGTCGCTCAAATGAACTTAATTTATGACTATAATACAAACAGTTTGAATATTGGAAATTTAGTGGGACTGATGAATTAAATTTAAGGACTTACCCTTGTTAGAGCAGTATTGCTAAACTGATTTAATTTATGACTATAATACAAAAAGTTGAATATTGGTAATTTAGTGGGACTCACTTACATTTATTATTTTAGATTTTTTTTTACAACCAAGTAACTTAAGACTTCACATCATTGAGCATTAAGTAAAAGTCGACATCTGAGACCTCTGATTCATAAGTCAAAATGCTTGCAAATTGAGCATTAAATTAATAATTTTTATGTTATATTATTAATGGATTCTACGTAAGTCAGAATATTGATTTCTTTCTATTAAATACCTCAGAAACTTGTATAGTTAGATGGGAAGAATAAACGACCTTATATATAAAATAGTTAAAAAACTTTTTTACTCAATTATTAAAATTTTATAATAATCATTCAAAATTTTAAAATTTAAAATTATAAAAGTAAAATAGTCAGTTCTAAGCTTAAATTTTATCTCTCTCTCAGATTACGTTTATAATGTACTCAAATTTAAATAAAATTCTTTAGCAAAATACAACTTTTGAAGAGAAATGTAATTCCTCACCAGGTGTAGCATAGTAAATTCCATTCATCCTGCCCAGGTGTAGCATAGCTGGAATATTGATTTCTTTCTATTAAACAACTCACAATCTTAACTCAAATAATTAGATAAAGATGAAGAAGAAAAATTCGTTTACTCAATTATTAAAATATATATTAATAAAAACCATTCAAGTTTTAAAATTAAAAATTATAAAAGTAAATAAAATTTATCTACTCACTAACATTAAGTTTATAATTTACTCAAATTTAAATAGAATACTTTAGCAAATCTCAACTCTTAAGAGAAATGTAATTCCTTACCAGGTGCAGCACACCATGCTCCCAGAAATTAAGAATTCATCCTGTCCATCACAAATGGGACCCACAGAATAGTATCCAAGGCAGATTAGACAGTCAAGGGCAGATTAGACAGTCAAGGCAAGGATTAAAATCCTCTCTCGACTCCTCTTCCACTTACTACACGTTGCAGGTGTGCCTCCAAATATCAGGACACGTGACCGGCCACCCGTCCTCCTCTCATTACGCCAAACCCAAATGTTTTGAAACCTTCCTTCACCACTTTAAGGAGAGTGTAAGAGAGTGAGAAGAAAGAGAGAAATGGCTCCAAAGCGGTCGGCAAGAGTAGTAGGAATGAGGAAGACCACGACAAGGAGGGTTGTGGAAGAGGTTGTCAATGTCACTGCTGTTGTTGACAACAATGGAAAGAGTCAAGAAGAAGAAGAAGAAGAAACCCAGTCAACTCCTCCAGTTGTGAAGGTCATCCCAGTCCGAGAAAGTGGAAAACCAAGCAGCAGCCCTCCAAAAGAAGAAACCAAAGGAAAGGGAGGAAAGGAGGTGGTCAATGCCACTGCTGTAGTTGACAACAATGGAAAGAGTCAAGAGGAAGAAGAAGAACAAGAAGAAACCCAATCACCTCCTCCAGTTGTGAAGGTCATCCCAGTCCAAGAAACTGGAAAACCAAGCAGAAGCCCTCCAAAAGAAGAAACCAAAGCGCCCACAACAGCCAAAGGAAAAGGAGGAAAGGAGGAGGAGGAGAAAGGGAGGAGGAGGAAGAGGAGGAGGAGAAAGGGAGGAGAGGAAGCGGGTTACAGGAGGTATGTGTTTAGAGTGCTGAAGCAGGTGCATCCAGAAATGGGGATATCTTCCAAAGCCATGACTGTCTTGAATGGGCTAATGAACGACATGTTCGAGAGGCTCTCAGACGAAGCCAGCCGGCTGGCTTCATACACAAAGAAGATGACATTGACATCAAGGGAGATTCAAACGGCTGTCCGATTGGTGTTGCCGGGTGAACTCGGCAAGCATGCAATTGCTGAAGGCACAAAGGCTGTCACCAACTACATGGATACCATCAACAAGTCCCATGCAACAAGCTTCTAGCAACTGCATTTGCACTACAAAATAATTTCTAATGGTTGATTGTATTGAAAATTTTTGTAGTATAAATGCAGCAGAAGAGAAGAGGATTTCACTTTAAAAACCAAGTCCCAACACCAAGTAGTAGAAGTAGAATAGTATTTTATAGTGATGGCCCAGATTTTGGTGTCGAAGGAGGGTCCCCTTGTTATTTATTAACTTGGTACGGGTTTTCTTCGTAGTGCTTTGTTTGTAATTATGTATGTATTTTCCTAAACTTTTATGTAGTTATGACTTTATGTTTGAAGGAGGGCTTTGCTCGTCTGTTTGTTGCATGTGAAAATGTGAACTACTGTTGGGGTTTGGAATGAAATGTGTATATTTGTGTGTAATGTACCTTTGTTTTTTCCAATTTAGTTACATGTTATATCAATAGGGCTGCAACTTTGAGCCATCTACTCAAGTCACAACTTTGAGCCATCTACTCAAGTCTACCGAATTGTTCGCTAGACTCAATCTATCGGAATTGAATTGAATCTACCCGAATTGCTAGCTAGACTCAATCTATCTGAACTGCTGGCTAGACTCAATCTAAATGTTATATTAATTTTTTTTTTTGGGATTCCGATTATTTCTGAATTCAATATAAGACTTAAAACTGAATTGTTAGGTAGCTAGACTCAATCTACCCGAATTGCTGACTAGGATTCCTATTATATTAAATTTTTGGTTGAGATTCCTGTTTTTTCAGAACTCAATGTCAGACTCAAAACTATTAGATTTTAGTAGATTTTTTTAGAGTGGGTCATGTGGGTCGGGTATCCAAGGTAAGTGTTTTATTTAAGTAAAATATGAGTGGGTCATGTGGGTCGGGTTAAAACCCAATCCAAGGTAAGTGTTTTATTTAAGTAAAATATGAAGTGCATGCAAATAGAGCATGTTATTAGATTAAAGTTTTTCTTAGCTCAATTTATTATTCAATCAATTGACCAGTAAACTTGATTCATTATTCAATTAACTCAGATTATGATATGTAGCCAACTTAGCCTGATTTATGACTCATAAACGAAGTTTCAAGCTTAGATTGGTTTTGGTTGCGTTGGGTTGAGGTCAAAATCTAAACTGATTACACTTTTATGACATACAATTACTAATTTTATTTCACATACAGGTTGAATTAATTGTAAATATGTTAAAAAAATTATTATTATTAGTTTTTTATTGTTGTTATTATGGTTATATAATGATGATCATCATTAAATTCATTATTATCATCTAGAATTAGGCGCAATAAATTATATCTCATTCATTTAACATATAAGTTCTGATAGAATTTTTTTTTACTGTACGAAAATAAAAATTCATAATGATGAAAAAAAAAATGTATAGGTTTATTTTTATGAAAAATGTAAAATATTTATTTTTTATGAAAATAGTTGTGAAGAAAGCATCAAAAGGTGAAAAAACTGTAACTAAATCTGATAAAAGATTCAGAGGTCATATAAGAAAAAGTCTAAAACTAAAGGCTATATATGCTTAGATTGAAGGGAATCCTTAGACTGAAGGGATAAATTATGTTAATTGACAATATATAATTGTATTATTCTAAAATTCTATATGTTGTGGATAATTCTCCATAAGTTAAAAATCCAATAATGGTACAATTATTTTGATTTAATATAAATAATTGATGAATGAGACAGATTAATTTAAGTTATATTTTTACTATGACTATTAATATTACTCAAGTAAATTTCGACTACTAGGTGGTTAAGATTTACTTTTGAGTAGTGATTTTTGCACATAATTTTTTTCTCATGGTGTACCATTTTTAAAGAAAAATTTAAATTTGTCCATACTTCTCTCTTTTCATTTTTCTCAAAAAGAAGGGTAAAATTGAATTTTTTTTAAAGGTGGTACACCATGAGAAAAAAATAGAGGTACGAAAATCACTATCCTTATTTTTATGTTAATTACTGAAAACAGAAAAATAAATTAAAATATAAAATAAATTTAAAAGATTTGATTTGACGAATTTAATTCTTATATATATATATTAAAATGAGAATTTTATATAAAAATTAGAAAGAGAAAAATAATTTTAATATTTTTAAGAGTAGAGTGAACTTTACATTGTAAAAAAAATTTTAAAAAATATAAAAAGAGAATTTACAATTAAATTTTGATGAGTTTGAGAAATTGGTCTATAATTTTTATAATGGTATATATAAAAGACAATTTAAGGCGTCCATTTAATGAATTATTAGAAAAAATCATCTAAATCAATGACAAAAATGAAAAAAATTAATTTAATTTAGTGAGTTTGATAGATTTAACTTACATTATCATATAGAGAAACGTGTATAGAAAGACTGAAAAATAGGAAACTAGATTTTAAAATTAGTAAAAAGAAGATTTTATGATTTAATTTATTGAATTTGAAAGATTTGATTAAAAATTAGTATATTTTGTATAAATTTTAGGAAATAAGACATGATTAAGATTTAATAATGAAATTAAACAGTTCTCATTTAAGTGAACACAAAAATAATAATAATAATAATAATAATAAAAGATGCAATACACAAGCAACGGACAAAAAAAAAATCAACATTCTGCATTGTTTATCAACGGCAAAGCTGATAAAGGAGCGTGAGCAATCATTACTCACATAATTGGCAAGTAATCATTCAGAAGAATATGATGAAAATCTTTGAATGGCAAACAATTTACACTACTTTGTTGCATGGATTTCACATAAAAAAATCGTCTATTTTAAATTTTTATTTATTTCAATTCGATGGTAAGCTGATGCTGTATAGGGTTTGCATAATTTTTTTTTTAATCCAATTTATTTCTTAGACTCATTAAAAATGTTTTCAATTTAATTGTAATTTGATAAAATTGAAATTAATTTTTTTCTGTCATTTCTTACTCTTGTTAATTTTTTTTCATATGAGAGACATTATCATCTATGAGAATTTTTTTTAATCTATATCTTTTTAACTATTAATTTGAACTTCAAAGTTAAATAGAAGTGTTGTGTTCGATTTTCGCTCAATTTCGAATGGTCATTTTCCGTAATTTTATTCCAACTATAGGATTGAGAGGTTTCACATGGTCCAAAAAATTAGTTAGATGAAACACTTAAACACTTTCTGTTGTTGAAAAAGAAACTTTTAGTTCTATTAACATTAATAATAAATATTTTATAACTTAGATTAATATCCCGTCAAAAATGTTATATTTGACTATTTACATTTGATGAGAAGGTGGATCAGTGTAGGCAGAACAGCAGCAATACGTTATACTCATTTAATGAGATATGAAATCACAGCAAGAAATAAAACAGATGGAGTCACGTTAGACCAATACAAGGAAAGGATGAATTCAAGATGGGAAGAACAGAGAAAACAAAGTTATCAGTGTAACACCCCGATTTCTCAATAAGATGAATATTTACGAAAATGCCCCTGGATTGGTGAATTCAATAAATATGATTGTAAATAAGGAAATGGTGGGGCCCATTGCTCAAATTAAGGTCATATGAGCACATTATAAATGTCAAGTTTGATTGGTTGGGTAATTTCTCAATAAAGTGGATAATTACGAAAATGCCCCTGATGTGTTAAATTAATTATTTTGTGATGTTAAGTAAGGAAATAGTGGGGCCCATTGCTCAAATTAAAATCATAAGAGCACATTATGAATGTTAATTTGATTGGTTGGGTAATTTTCATCATTTGGGTCAAAAATGGCTAAATGGGTCAAAGGGCCCAAATGGGACCCATCGGGTCAAAATGGATGATTTGACCATTTTGTGAATTTAAATTAAAGGGGGTTAAGCCTAGTTGATTGGAAATCAAGTGGAGAAGAAATGGGTAGGCTTGATCCATATGTGAAAACCATTTACAAATGACCAAAATTCCATATTTGGGTCATGGAGTCAAAAACGGGTCAAGGAGCTAAAAGTGGACCCAACGGGTCGAGTTGACTATTGTTGACCGTGTGAACCCTCAAGGGAGCTCAAACACGATTCAAATCAGTTGAGTGGATTTGAGGTGAGTTGGAATTAAATCAAAAGGTGAGTTAACTCATGTGCATTAAATGAAATGCATTAAATGTGATGAGTTGGGTTTGGAATAAACATACCTTGAGTTGGGTGAGTTGAAATGGAAATTCAAGGGACTGTAAATCAGTGAGTTTAAGGGTAAGTTGAAGAGGTTGGCTGGCCTCAACCCAACCAAAACAAGTCTCACACGTTGGGGACTTGTTTTGGTGGGTTCCATGGTGAAAATTAAATGTAAATGCATGGATTTGAGGTGAATTATTTGGGAATATGAATGGCTGCATGGGTAGAATGCCAAGGGGTGCTTTGCTTGGCTGCAAGTTACTCCTTGGTTTGTGCAAGGCTTGATGAGGAGTAATGGGGGTCTTGACGGCTGAATTACAAAATCAATGAACACCATCACTTGGCCAATTTATCATTGCAAAGCCTAAGATTTTCCTCATCTCTCTCTCCCCCTCTCCTCTCTCCAATTCGTTGTTCTTCTTGGCTGGAATAGCAGAGGTTTTGGCATCAAATATTCAAGCACAAAACAGCAAAAGAAAAGAAGAAATAAGAAAGAAAAGAAACAAGGATCAAAAGGCAAGACAAGAGCTTGGAAATTGGTAAGTGTTTCATGGATTGTTGGTTAAAAAAAATGGGTGTGTGTTGGGCCATGGTGATGGCCGATTACACCAGGGTTTTAACCTTGTTTAGTGGAGGATTTAAAATGGTAAAAATAACCATTGGGTTCGGCCACCATGAAGGGCCGAACCCCATGTGAGAGATGGCTTGGTTTTCATGTTTTGAAACATGAAAACCATGGGTTTTATGAACTGTTTTTGGGTTTGATTTAAGATTCAAATACATGTTTTAGAAAGGTTTAAAACATGGATTCGGATGTCATGAATGGCTGAATGTATCATGGGTCTAAGACCTTGGGTATCAAATGATGAAAGGGTTCATTGGGTTCGGCCATCTTGGATGGCCGAACGCCATGAATTGATGTTGAAATCTTGATGATTTTTGTAAGATAAAACCATGCAAATGTCTTACTGTTTTGGATGATTAGATTAGACATAAGATGACATGTCTAAGTGGTTCAAACCAAAGGCCATAGGGTTCAGCCAATGAGCATGGCCGAACCCCATGAAATGGTGTGATCATTTTATGGTTAATGGTGATGGTTTTGAGAGATAAAAATCATACATTACCATGGGGTTTTTATGTGATTGACATGAAGATTATTTACTGATTTTGGTTGGCCAATATATGGCTGAACCATGGTAATGTTATGGTTAAGTTACTGATCTAAAACAGTGGATTAAAACTGGAAAAATGGACCATGGGGATTGGCCATCTTGGATGGCCGAATCCCATGAGGTGTTATGGTTATTTGGACAAAATAATGAATTTATTAGATGGTTTTGAGAGGTTAAAGTGCAGCAATGATGTGCTGATTTTTATATGAATAAGTGACACAAAAAATATGTATGAAAGACCAAAACATGGACCTAGGGTTCAGCGGATGGCCGAACCCCATGTAAGTCTTTCATGTTTTTTTTTGGTGAGTTAAAAACCATATGAAAATATGGTGTTTGAGGTGATTTATGGAAGTTTATCATTACATGTTCATTTCATACATAGCATGTTTTTATAGAATTTTGTCACACATGTATTATTATTATACTATTTGCATGTTTTTGACTAACCATGTAGTAGCCCTATTCGGAAACACTACTGGGCGTGTTGATCTAACGCCCTATCTATACCCTTAGTGGATGATGCAGGGAAAGAGAAAAACGTGGATTGAGAAGAGGACCAAGCACGAAAACTTGGGCGGTTTGAATGATTGGAATAGACTATGAATGAAATATTTATGGACTTGTTATTTGATATATTTGAACAATGTAATTTGGTAATTAGTTACGTTGGCTTGTAATAAGTAGTTAAGATAGATGTTATGGTTTGTTTTATGTTGGATGCTTTGATTAAACGATTAGTTAAGATTGATTAGTAATTTTGGAAAATAAGTTATGTACTTTGCTATCTAAGAATTAAAATGGATTAGTCTTAGGATCTATTCCTCAGTTAGACTAAGACTAAGTATATTTCCGCAAGTTGTATTTGTACCATGTGTGGTTCATTTTATGGGCTTAATTCATACACACATGGGCTTGGCCAGTTAAGGGTCGGATTTAGAGGTCCGAACTTAACTCGCGTCGTGACACTCCGCCCCGATCACATGATTATTATATTTAAAAAAAAAAAAATTAAACTCTGAAAATTAGAGTGAAAAGGGCGGGGTGTTACAATCAGGCTTATTTGATTTCATCAAATATATCGACAAAGTAAAAGAAAATTATTAATTCAAATTCTTTTAAGTTCAAGTTCATCTATTTTTATTGTATTTGTTTATATTATTCTTTAGAGTCAAATCTCATTATTATATTATTTATCAATAATATAAAAGAGATAGTTTAAAGTAATGTCAAATGAATCTTCCCTGTTCGTACATTAAATGGTTGTGATTTAGTTTGAAATTAGCAAATATGAAATTCTATTTTAATTGAAATAATCAAGTCAAGTTTTTTCAAGTGTGCCAAATTTTGAATGATTCAAGATTATTATTTATAATCTTAAATTTTTGTCACATATTTTATTTATTCAAAAGATTCATGCTTAAATATAGGACTCAAGAAAATAAGTTAGAACAATATGTGATCTGTAATTTGTTTTGACACCCCCACTCGCTCTCATGTGGATAGACGAGCGGGACTCGAATTCGGATCGTTCTCCAATAACACATCAACAAAATGGAAAAAAGAGACTGAAATAATATTTTTTTTTAACGTGGTAAAACCCTTTGATTGTGGAAACTTCCACGTCTCAAATATAGGCAAAAACATCCACTATGATCTAAAATTATTACAAATACACCAAACTCTGCAATGCTTTGCAATATTGGGACTATTCAATCAATGGACCAACTTGAATACAGACTCATAGGAGACAATCGTATAAGGAACTCTGCTGTTGACATCATTGTAAGCAAAGATAAAACTCCGATTGATTGTCTGCTGAACCAGCGCCGCAATGGTGACAACTGGAGATCTAGATAAGTCAAGAGGGGAACAAGGATAGTTCAATCGACTCAATAATCAGATCCAGTCAACTGAATCTGAGCCAATTCCCGAACTGTCCTTGCAGAAGAACTATGGGGCCTCTTTTTTTTTGCTCACTGGTTGCTGGGACTCCACCTTGGATGGAGTGGGCCCTTTTCTTCTCCCACAACTTCCTCTTATGTAGACTAGGTCGGTCACAACCGACAGGAACCACCATCTGCACATTTTGGATTAAAGAAACTGCTCCGAAACTGTTGAAAATTTGTCGCTTCCATTAATTAGTCGACTGATAGGTAGACTGATTGTTTCAATAGATGTATGTCAACTGATACTTTCAGAGACTTCCGTGTATTTCCAGATAGTCATCAGTCGATGGTTCAGTCGACTGATGGGTCAACTGAACCTATCTGGATGTACTTTCTGTACTTCTTCTCCAACTTCTTCGGTTTTGCATCCTAGAATCCTCCTGGATCATGGCTCCTCTTGTTGAGGGGATTTAACTCTTGCTAAATCTCAAAGTTGTAGATGGGTAACATTTTGGTTCCCTTCACTCAGTCCTCCATTTGAATCTCGATCCGTTTACAAATCATGCCTCCCTTATTTGGAGGATTTTGGTCCCTCAAAAACTTCGAATGAAGAGAATGGAGAAAAACGTCCCATTCGTAAATGGAGATAATGGTGGAAAACCCATCCAATTTTTTCTCCTGTCGCATCAGATGCCATCTAGGAATTTGGGTTTCCTCAAGCTAACCCGTCGCAAGCCATTATTGCCAACCTCAGCCAAGTTTGGCCGACTATTCCATGACCTCGTAGGGCTCGTGGACTCGGGTGATTCCTCCCTTAAGATGCCAATTCTTCTGAATGCAACTCATAAACATTCCTTTAAAAATTACTTGATTAATTAAACAAGTTGCAGTGGATAATTCAAATAATCAAGATGTGTTGTGTGTGCTCAAATAACAATCCAAGCAAAAGTCTCTAACACCACAACACAATATTTATAGTGGTTCGGAGTAAACCCTCCTACATCCACTAATGGATTCACCCAACCTTGGGCTATCCCAAATTCACTAAGTGAGGAATTACACCCACACTAAATAAAATTGGAATTCCACCTATCCAATTAGTTGGGAATTTCACCCACCACCTACCCTAGAGTAAATCCTCTATTTTTTATAGTGGTTGAAGAGTACACCCTCTATAATCCATTTCACAAGTTTGATTTGTAAAAACAAAATAAAACAAACCAAGGAGAAGCACTTGTCTTTCAAGCTTTCCAATGTAGAGATGCGTGCTTCTCGAATCTCCTTCCCAATGTGATCTCGCAAGCGTGCCAAAGATGTGCCAAGTGTAGAGCAATCACAAGCTATGGGAAGCCTCTAGGAAATTGGGGTCACCAATGTCTATCCTAGATGATTTGTCTTTGCTTATCTTTCTCTCTTTCAAACTCAATCTATCAAGATTGGTTGATTTGAATGATTCACCGATGTGTGTACAAGAGAGAAGAGGATCCTTCCTTAAGCCTATTTATTTCACTGATGAGTGTGGTAGATGAGGCTCATAAATGTTCACTCGAAGGATGTGTGAATAGTTGCATTGGTGTTGTATTTATAGAGAAGCAACCAGTTTTTCGAACTATTTAGTATCGACTGGTCAATCTTACCGATGGGTCGGTGAACTTAAATGTTACTGTTCAACTACTCAACCGTTGTTCATTTATTACACTCCAACAGTACAGAAACAGGTGTCACCGATGGGTCGAGTACACCTACGAGTCGATGATCTTATTATCGATATGTCGTTCTTGTCGATAGTCGTGACCTAAGGCAAAACCATGCTGATAGAGTTTTAAGTCAAAAAACTAGTCAAACCTAGGTCGACATGTTGGTATAAAGATGGGTCGGTTCTGAGAGTACCCAGAGTTCTAAGTTCTAGAACTCAAACTTGATCGTGGTCGACGGGTCGTAGCCACCGATAGGTTGGTCTGTCCATATCGATGTGTTGGTGGCACGAGACACTCTACCTAAGAGAAACTCCAAATGACAATGTGTTCATTCCAGAACCTTAGTCAATTCGATCGACTGGTCGATGACCATGATGGGTCTGCCCTGTCTCACCGAGGGGTCGGTCGAGTTGACAGGCCGACCTAACAGTTTACCAGATTTCCAATGTTTTGTCCTCTCTGGTTCTGTAACTGTCCAGGGTTTGCTTAGGATTGAAATGGTTTTACCAATATGTTCAACTAAGCCTAGACAAGGTCCACCTATGGGTGTGGGTTCCACCTAAGGTCATCTACGGCCATTTTACCTGTGTGATTGACATATACCGATGATCTTTGAGTCGTGGACTCGATCTTCATTCTTTGGATCAATCTTGAGTCTTCAAATTTTCTAACAAGTGCTTTTCCCGAGTAATGGAATTGACAAACAAGGGACTCAACAAGCAGGGGCACTAACATGATCGTTCTCCGGCAACTCAACAATAAAATTGAAAAAGGAGACTGAGACAATATTTTTTTTGACGTGGTAAAACCCTCTAAATGGGGAAACCTCCATGAGCCAAATCTAGGCAAAAACATCCACTATGATATGAAAATTATTACAAATACACCGAACTCTACAATGCTTTGCAATATTGGGACCATTCAATCAATGGACCCACTTGAATACAGATTCATAGGCGACAATCGTATAAAGAACTCTGGTGAAACCTTCCTGGTGACATCAATGTAAGCGAAGATAAAACTCCGACCGGTTGTCTGCTGAACCAGCGCCGCAATGGTGACAATTGGAGATCTAAAGAAGTCAAGTTGGGAACAAGGATAGTTTAGTCGCTCAATAATCAAATTCAGTCAACTAAATTTGGGTCAGCTCTCGAACTGTCCTTGCAGAACTATGTGGCCTCCCTCTTTATGTTCGCTGGTTGCTGGGACTCCACCTTGGATTAGGGATAGTTCAATCGACTCAATAATTAGATTCAGTCGACTGAATTTGGGTCAACTCTTAAAGTGTCCTTGCAGAAGAACTGTGTGACCTCTCTCTGTTCGCTGGTCGTTGGGACTCCACCTTGGATGGGAGTGGACCCTTTTCTTCTCCCACAACTTCCTTTTATATAGACCATCATTCGGGGTCGGTTACAATCGACAAGAACCGCCATCTGCACGTTTTGAATTGAAGAAACCGCTTCAAAACTACCGAAAAACTGCTGCTTCCGTCAATCAGTTTACAATCAGTTGATTGATAGGTAGACTAATTGGTCATTCAGTCTACCAATCAGTCTACTTATGGTAGACTAATTGGAATCCAATCAATATATCAGTCGACTGATGGTAGACTGATAGGAATTTAGTCAATGTATCAGCCGTGATGGTCAACTGATACTTTCAGAGACTTACCTGTGTTTCGAGACAGTCATCAGTCGATGGTTTAGTAGACTGAATCTATCTGGATGTGCTTTTTCTCCAACTTCTTCGGTTTTGCATGTTGGAAAGGCCTCCTGGATCAATATGTCTTTAGATTGTTCAAAATTTAATTACATTTGAATATTAAATTTTAGTCTTAAACTTTTGTAGCAATTTATCTGTCAATTAAAAAGGTCCACGATTAAAAATAAAATAAAAGAGGTCCACGATTAAATATAGACTCACCAAATAAAACCTTTATTGGATCAGTTAGACTTTTTTAATCTCTCTATATTTGAGCACTTGAACCTAATTTTTATGTCTTTACTAATTTTTTCATTAATGTACTACCTGAAACCTTAAGACCAGATATACAAAGTATGCAACGTCATTATAGTTTAATCAAGGTGCAATACATAAATAGCTAAATAAAGTTACAAAAGCTTTAGAATAAAAAATGCAATTTAAATTAAAAACATAGTGGCTTTTTAGAGTGAACTAGTTATGAGATCTCACTCTATTGGTTATTTCCCTTTCTAGTGAAGAACAAATTGTTGGTACTCAAATCTTGCAGTAATTAGTGTTCTAAGAAAAATATGAGCTGATATATGCGAGCAAAAAAGAAGATAAAGATGAATTTGCAAACAAAAAATCCTCAACCTAATTTCATTTGTCAAAATCAAGAAAGATTACACTGATTGCTAATATTAAACAAATGAAAATCCCTTGACACAGTACACTCTTCATAATACAAAAGCACTAAAGCTCTCTTTTCTCACTAGAGATTTTATAATTAATGATTGGCATCTTTGATCCGCACCCCACTGACATCTGAGCCTTCTCCATTGATATCATTTGATGATTCCCCTACTTCCTCAACCTCCATCTGAATCCTGAGAGCAAAATGCTTCTGATGATTCCGAGTTGAGGATACAGAGAAATGGTTCGATGTATTGCTCGCTTTTGGTTTGATCCGCTGACATGTGGAGAAATTAGTTGATAGATATGCAGACATCTAGTTTTCTTTTGATTGAATAGTACGGGAGAATATTCCTGTCATTTTCTTCCAGAAATATCTTCTAACAAACTATAACAAGAAATCCTCCTACATCCGTACATGACACATGTCCCATTTTCAAACTATTCTGTCATCAACCAGATTCCTCGAGAAAGGGTCTTTCCTCGAGCTTGCTCGAAGATTAAAATCTTTCTTCAAGATCATCTCGTCAGAATACTTTCCTCGACATTTGCAGAGAAGTTGATCGTTTCTCAAGACATCTTCCTAGAAAGATCTTTCTTGAAATGCTTCCATTAAGTTTCAATTCTAAGTTATATGAAACAACGGTGCCTTTTTTCGGTTACAATGCACCGAATTGTGGAGACACTCCAGAAAACATTGAACTGTTTGTTGACAGACCCAAATAAATTTAGTTAAGTTTTGTTTAATAATAGTGACCAAATTCCACTTAAACAGAATGAAAGCTAAGCAGAAAGATCTCAATGACCGTTCAATGTGCCTCAATTGGGTATTTGGAAGACCAGTTTCAAGGAGGGCTCTCTCAAGAACGGTTTTCTGCTTTGGCAAAGAGGTATCCAGATTCCAGACCATTACGTCTCCATGACAACACAATCAAGTCAGATTGAGAGTGGGAGGAGCTTACCTTTCAAGTCCTTTGGGAATTCCAATTAACACTGGATATCATCATGCATCACGTTGGCATCAACTCTGGAAACTAGACATTTGCACCGGCAGTTCTGAAGGCAAAGCGTCCTTGTCGACCTCTTCAACATTTTTTATGAACTAGATCTTGTCTTTCTCTGCCACATCAGATGGTGATGGAACATTGAACAAAATGGCATGCGGGTTCACTGGCAGTTTATTGTATTTATGTACAAGTCTAACAGCACATACTATTGTTAACAAAACTCTGCTTCTTTTTGTTAAGATATGTTGAATGAAACTAACAAAACATATTTCAGAAGATCAGTATTAAACAGGTGGAACAAAATAAATAGTTTTTTCTCTTCTGGGAAAAGGGTCAAAGGTTGTTAGTTCTCTTTAAATACATATAATAACATTAGACAGGTAGATAGTTAATGTCAGAGAATGGTCAACGGTGTAATTTCATTTACACTTACCTGGTTAATCTGTAAAGACATGTTTTGAATCAGAACTTCACATTGTGATAACAAATTGAACCTTACCTGGTAAATCTGTAAAGACAAGTTCTGAAACGGTATAAATCTAATTTACACTTACCTGGTTAATCTGTAAAGACATGTTTTTGAATCAGAACTTCACATTGTGATAACTGTTGCCCAGAAATTGACCCTAGAGGGGGGGTGAATTGGGTCAATGCAAACTTTTTGAATTTTCTTTAATTACTGAATTTAGAAAAATAAGATGCAAACAAGTAGTAAATAAATGTCAGAATATAAAAGAGGAGATGAGAAGAGATGGAGAGATTGAAGCCGAGATTTTCCGAGGTTTGGAGTTCTTGCCTACGTCCTCGCCTCAGGTACACTACTTGAGGATTGAATGCACTGAGCTTCTCCTTCAAGGGTGGAGAAGAAACCTATTACAATGCTTCTAGAGAACACTCTCTGATTTGAAGGTGAAAACACCATTTTCCTTCACAAGGGTTACACCAACCCTTTACAAACTTTATCTCTCAAGCAAATGTAGAAGATTACAATATAAAGCTTAAAAGTAACTCTCAAATGTTTACAAATCAAGTTTACTAAGAGTTACTCAAAGAGTTGAACTGAAATTGCTCAAGGTAAGATTGCAAGAGATGAATTTTGAGCTAGAGTATGCTTGGAATTTGATTTCAATGGATTCCTCTTAATTTCAAGTAAGTCAACATTTCTTATGCCCATTGATGCTTGGTTTATAAATTCTTCATGATTAAGACCGTTGCCAAGCATTAAATGAAGCAAGGGGCCGTTGGAAAGAGCATTTAATGTTCAAAAATTGTTACCGTTCGTGATTCAGTTGATTGAAATAAAGATTCAGTAGACTGAAAATGCCCTGAATTTCAGAGAGTATATCAATGAGTAATTCAGTCGGCTGAACATGAGAATTCAGTTGACTGAAATCACATCCCATTTCAAATACACTTGATAGGTCTTGAGGACAAAATCTTATCCTAGGATTCCATTTGGATGCATAAGATAAAGCTTGGTATCCTAGGGTCCACTAGAGGGTGACTTGAGCCATGGTGTTCAAACGTAGTTGAGTAACTTTACATTTTGTTCCTAACGCTCATGACCAGTACTAAGAACTTGATCTTCAATCTTCAGTACTTGTATCCTTTGCCATTTGATCTTCAAAGATTGACAAGTCATTCGATTTCTTCCATTTTTACAATATTTGATATCCAACACATCTCTTCTTATAAATGTGATACCTGTCGCATAAAGTAATATCATTTGAAATGTTAAATATCACACTTTAATGGTTTGTGGTCATAAAAAATACCCATATATCCTTGGGTTGAAACCTTGGGACTAACAATCTCCCCCTTTTTTATGATGACAAACCATTGCACAGAAATCATAAATAAAGGATACACAATTTGTGATCCTCCCCCTTACTTCATGCATAGAAACAAATTTTTCATTTTCTTCAAGGCATATTTCAAATGACAAGTATTCTCCCCCTTCTTCATGGATGTATTTTTAAATAAAATAAGTGTATTATCCATCATTACACAATCTACTCAACCATATTGAGATATGTAAATGAATAACATAAAGATAACATTAGCATAAGTAATATGAACCCATTAAATTTGATTAAGTCAAGTACTTTGCAAAGGTTATAAATTTAGTGGGTTATAACAAAATACAAGAGGATATAAAAGAATTTCAAGTGCAATGATATTTATCCCCCTATGGCATCACCAAAAACAGAAGAGGGCAAGTGTCACTCGAGGCCAAGATGGGCCATGAGACGGCTTAACTGAAGGTGCATCCGATCACTGTCATCACGAGAGGTGTCGAGTCGGTCTTTAACAAATTCGTGAATACTGTCACATTGAGTGCAGAGAAGGTCGACATTTACCCCTATCTCTGCAACGTCGATTTGGAGAGATTCAATGGCAGCAAAAACACTCTGAATGTCTTCATTGGAGCTAGAGGGGCCACCAGAGAGATGAGGAGAGTCAGGCATGCCGATATCCTGATCATGATATGCTTGCTCCTCTGCGGCTTGCTCAGGCTGCTGGACTTTCTTCAACTTTACAGGAGTAGGTTCCCAAGTATCACCAACAAGCCTATACCCCATATTTTTAAGGGTATGATCATAATAAACATCATTGGCAGCACTAATTTCTTCTAATTCTGGTGTGCAGCGGACCTCGAATTGTTCAAATAGGAATGAAAGGAGTTTGCCATAAGGCAATGTCTTCTTGCGCTTTTGGCAATCTCTCATAAAGCAAATGATGAGGTAGGGAAGATTAACTAAGTGATGTTGAATAATGGCCCAAATGAGATAAACATCAAGATAGGTGACATGATTATAAGACCCAGACCTTGGCAGAATATTGTAGCAAATGATATGATGAATCAACCGGGCTTCTAATGAGAGTTGGGATGCAATCGGCTGAAAGGGTTCAACAATATCATCGCGCTCACAAATTAACTTGACCGCAGCTACAACATCAAAACCTTCAATCCAGGTATTGGTTTTGTACACAATAGGACCATTGGAGGGGGCATGAATAAGGTTCCCGAAGCCCTCTCGATTGAAAGAAAAAGGAGTTCCACTCATTGATGATTCAATACGTGGAATTGAGGGATTTGCTTTAAGAGAGAAATTGGCATAAAATTGTTATACTAGTGTGGGATAGGAGGGGCGAACGATTTCAATAAATGGGCCCCATCCTTGATGATCAAAGTGTGCTCTAAATGGAAATTGCCTTGGAAATTGATCAAAAAAGGAGAGGAGAACGCTTTTGCCGAATACCACCTTGCGAAACATGAAATGAAGAGTGTAAGCACTTTCCGCATCTTGGGAGACGAAGTGAAGACGAGCATCGCTCATTCGTTTCGACCGTCGTTCCGTCTCAACCTGTTTTCCTTGATCATGCAATCGTCGTTTGGAGGCCATCGGAGATTGAGGGAGGATGGAACGGAAAGAGGGGTGTTGTGGTGAGGAGAGGGTTAGGTTTCGAACGAAGGGAAGAGGGAGAAGGGAAAAAGAGGAGAGGGTTGGGGAAGAAGAGATCGAGCGACGGAAGGGGGAGAAGGGGATTTGACGGAAAGAGGAAGAGGGAAGAGGGTTTAACGAAAAGAGGGAAAAGGTTTTACCCGAAGGAAATGAAAACAGAGCGGCTTTTAAAAAAAACGTATCTGCATGTTTCAGTCGACTGAAAACAAGTTTAAGTCGGTTGAAAAAATGGCCCGAAGAACAAACAGTGAACAGAGGAAAAATCAGTCAGCTGAAAATGAGTTTCAGTCGACTGAAAAATGGGTAACCGCGAGGTTCAGTCGGATGAAAAATGACACTTAGAGCAAACAGTAAACAGAGGAAAAGTCAGTCGGTTGAAAAATGGGTAGCCGCGTGTTTTAGTCGACTGAAAAGAAAAACAAAATTCAGCCAGTGCATAGGAAGGTTTCAGTCGACTGAACTATGAATATCAATCGGCTGAACGTGTCCGCACCCTTTTTTTTTTTTTAATTCAACACACATCCCTACTGAAGTGCATTCCCAAATCTCTTATGATTGCACAAAATCTATCTTCAGGAAGAGGTTTTGTGAAAATATCAGCCAGTTGATGGTCAGTACTTACAAATTCTAATTGAACATCACCTCTTTGCACATGCTCTCTAATGAAATGGTGTCTAATTTCAATGTGCTTAGTTCTCGAGTGTTGTATGAGATTTTTTTGACAAATTTATAGCACTTGTATTGTCACACCTAATTGGAATGTGATCATAATTAAGTCCAAAATCTTCCAATTGTTGTTTCATATACAACACTTGTGCACAATAACTCCCAGCAGCTACGTATTCTACTTCAGCTATTGATAAAGCCACGGAGTTTTGCTTTTTACTAAACCAAGATACGAGGGAGAGTCCAAGGAAGTGACAAGTCCCACTCGTGCTTTTTCTATCAATTTTACAACCGGCATAATCCGCATATGAATAGCTTACTAATTCGAGTGAAGTGTGTTTAGGATACCATAAGCCCAATTCAATAGTGCCAATTAAATATCGAAAAATACGTTTCATGGCAATAAGGTGTGATTCTTTGGGGCAAGATTGAAAACATGTACACAAGCATACACTAAATATGATATCCGGTCTACCAATAGTTAAGTACAACAAACTTCCTATCATGCCTCTATAAAGCTTCATATCAACGGGTTTGCCACAATCATCCTTGTCAAGCTTGGTAGATGGGCTCATAGGAGTCCCAATTGCTTTAGCTTCATTCATTCCAAATTTCTTGAGAAGGTCTTTGACATATTTCGATTGATTTATGAATATCCCTTCACAAGATTGTTTGATTTGTAAAGCAAGGAAGAAGGTTAGTTCACCCATCATACTCATCTCAAATTCATCATGCATAATTTTCGCAAATTCTTTACAAAGATTTTCATTGGTAGATCCAAAAATAATGCCGTCCACATATATTTGTATAATGAGCATGTCATTGTCTAGAGATTTAATAAATAAAGTAGTGTCAATTTTTCCTCTTGTAAAGCCATTTTTAATGAGAAAATTACTAAGCCTATCATACCATGCTCTAGGTGTTTGCTTTAAACCATATAATGCTTTTGACAATTTGTAAACATGATTTAAAAATTCATGATTTTCAAATCCGGGTGGTTGTTTTACATAAACTTTTTCGGAGATGAAACCATTTAGAAAGGCACTTTTCACATCCATTTGAAATAAGTTGAAATTTTTGAAACAAGCATATGCAAGCAACATTCTTATGGCTTCTAGCCTAGCTACCGTGGCAAAGGTTTCCTCATAGTCTATCCCTTCTTTTTTATTGTAACCTTGGGCTACTAGTCTAGCGTTGTTTCTAACAATATTTCCTTCCTCATCCTTTTTATTTCTAAAAACCCATTTTGTGCCAATTATTGAGTGATCCTTAGGCATAGGCACAAGCTCCCATACTTTGTTTCTTTCAAATTGATTTAGTTCTTCTTGCATGGCAATTATCCAAAACTCATCGATTTCGGCTTCTTGAATGTTCTTTGGTTCAATTTGAGAGACAAAAGCCATGTTGTTAAAAGCGCTTCTAAGTTTAGATCTAGTGGCTATTTCTTGAGATGGTTCACCAATAATTTGATCTTTTGGGTGATCTTTTACAATACTCCAAGCCTTAGGAAGATCATTATTTAGTTTGACATCCTCATTATCTTGTCCTCCACCACTATTCGAAGCATTTACTTCATCATTACGATTGTCTTGGATATCAAGTTGATTCATCTCTTTTTCCAAAATTACAACCTCATCATCAAGATCCTTTTTTATTTCAAAAGGGTTGGCTTCATCAAAGACCACATGAATCAATTCCTCTACAATTGATGTTCTCCTGTTATATATTCTATATGCTTTGCTAATGGGAGAATAGCCAACAAAGATTCCTTCATCGGATTTTGGATCGAATTTTCTTAATTGATCTTTAGTGTTTAGTATAAAGCATTTGCATCCAAAAACTCTAAAGTATCCAATGTTTGGTTTTCTACCATTTCATATCTCATAAGGAGTCTTATCCAATCCTTTTCTAATTGTTACCCTATTTATAACATGGCAAGCGATGCTTACGGCTTCGGTCCAAAAGTATGTTGGTAACTTATGTTCGTTGAGCATGGTCCTAGCTATTTCTTGAAGTATTCTATTCTTTCTTTCAACTACTCCGTTTTGTTGGGGATTTATAGGAACGGAGAAATTGTGACCAAAACCATTTTCATCACAAAGTATTTCCATTTCTTGATTTTCGAATTCTCTACCCCTATCACTTCTAATGTTGTTGATTGCATATCCTTTTTCATTTTGGACTCTTCTACAAAATTTTCCAAAAGCTTTAGGTGCATCATTTTTGTGAGCTAGATATAACACCCAAGAGAAGCGAGAATAATCATCAACAATTACAAATGCATATGACTTACCACCCATACTTTGAACTTTGCTAGGACCAAACAAGTCCAAATGCAATAGTTGAAGAGGCCTAGAGGTAGATATATGTTTTTTGCTTTTAAAAGAACTTTTGATTTGTTTTCCAAATTGGCATGCATCACAAATTCTATCTTTGACAATTTGGCCTTAGGGAAGCCATCAACTAATTCAAATTTGGATAGATTTGAAATAAGTTCCATTTGAGCATGTCCTAGTCTCCTATGCCATAACCAACTATTTTCATTTATGACAGCAAGGCATTTAACATTTTGGTTAAGCATTTTATCAAAGTCAATGGTGTAAACATTTTCATCTCTATATGTTATGAACATTTCTTTATCATTGCTAGCATTTCTAATAGAACATTTGTTTGATTCAAATACTACCTTATTGCCTTTATCACAAACTTGACTCATACTAAGTAAATCATATTTCAACCCATCCACCATCTTTGAGAAAGAGAGATGAATTTTGATTTGTCTCCCGTCATGTGTCTTGAGCATCCACTATTAAGAAACCACTTGTCTTTTCTTGGCGTTGATTTCATGCATATCTACAAAACACATTTAAGTAATTATTCTTGGTCTCCATGTAGAGTTGGGTTCATTTGGGTTAGATTATAAGACAATGTTCCTTTTTGGAACCCAAATCATTTTTGTTAACCCTTTTGCTTTCCTAATTGAGCAAGAATAAGAAATATGTCCGTTCTTTCTACAAAAGTTGTAAGTAATGTGTGGAGAGGTAGGAGATGAAGTTCTGACAAAGAAGTTTTTGTAAAATGATTTCTTTGTTTTGGGATTATATCTCAATCCTTCTTTGTTAAAAACACATCTTTGATTTCCCAATAACATATTGAAATTTTTCTTTCCCATGGTAAATTTCTCAAGAGACTTAGTTAAGTTATTCAATTTTTCTTCCAAGACAATATTTTCCTTTTTGTATAGACATGAAAATGAAGGTAGTCTTGAAATTTTATCAATCTTCTCTTTCAATTTTTTTTTCAAGTTTTTCATGGGCAAGAATCTTTTTGCTAAGCTCCTCTTTTTCAAGTTTCAATTTTTCAAGTTCTTTTGAAAGTGAGAAGTCGTCTCTTCTAAGAGTGACATTTTCTTTTCCTTACTTTTTAAGATCCTTATACATTTCTTCTAGTGAGTCAACTAGTTCTTCTACACTAGGTGCATCATTTTCTGAAGAGTCAAGTGTAGGATTTACCTCATCTTCATTTGCCATGAAACAAATATTTGCCGTGTGGTGTTTGGATGATTCACCATCCGATTCGCTATCGGACTCCAACCATGCGGCTTTGAATGCTTTCTTTTTGAACTTCTTGTTATCTTTCTTCAATAGCGGACATTCGGCTTTGATGTGTCCCGTTTTACCGCAATTAAAACAAGTGAGGAGCTCTTTCTTGCTTGAATCTCCCTTGTAGCCATCTTTCTTGAATGGCTTCTTTCGAAATTGATTGTTTCTTCTCAAGAGACTCTTGAATTTACAGGTGATCAAGACCAAGTCTTCATTGTCATCCTCACTATCTTCTTCTTCTTCTTGATCAACATATGTCTCCTTTGGTGAGGCTTTAAATGCAAGAGACTTCTTTTCTTTGGCAATTTCCTTTCGAGCATTCATGGAAATCTCATGGGTCATGAGAGATCCCAAGAGTTCATCAAGTCCCAATATGGAAATATCTTTTGCTTCTATTATCGCCGTTGACTTCGATTCCCAAGAATCTGGCAATGACCTAAGAATTTTACTCACATTATCTTCGTTAGAATAAGTCTTTCCAAGGGCATTAAGTTCATTTATAATCTTTGTGAATCTAGTAAACATGGAAGAAATGGATTCATTTGGCTCCATAGTGAATAGTTCATATGAGTGTACAAGCCTATGAATTTTTGATTTCTTCACTTGATTAGTGCCTTCATAGGTCACTAGAAGCTTATCCCAAATTTCCTTGGCCAATTTGCAAGATGAAACTCTATTAAATTCATTTCAGTTAAGATCACAAAATAAAATGTTCATGACTTGAGAATTATATTGATTAAGCCTATGATCATTCTCATCCCAAATCTCTCTAGGTTTAGGAGCAAGGTCAATTAGTCCTTTTGGAACAAAGGGCCCAAATTTTGTTCCAAATTCAATAGCTTCCTATATGTGATGGTCCATTGATTGTAAGAAAATTTGCATCCTAGTTTTCCAGAAATTATAGTCACTTCCATTGAACAATGAAGGTCTATTAATTGAACAACCCTCACCATAAGAAGATCCCCCAAAGTTTGTCATTCGATCGATTTCTCAAACGGTTAAGCAATTAGGAAAATCTGTGCTCTGATACCAATTGTTGCCCAAAAATTGACCCTAGGGGGGGTGAATTGGTCAATGCAAACTTTTTGAATTTTCTTTAATTACACAATTTAAAAAAATAAGATACAAACAAGTAGTAAATAAATGCCAGAATATAAAAGAGGAGATGAGAAGAGATGGAGATATTGAAGTCGAGATTTTTTGAGGTTTGGAGTTCTTGCCTACGTCCTCGCCTCAGGTACACTACTTGAGGATTGAATGCACTGAGCTTCTCCTTCAAGGGTGGAGAAGAAACCTCTTACAATGCTTCTAGAGAACACTCTCTGATTTGAAGGTGAAAACACCATTTTCCTTCACAAGGGTTACACCAACCCTTTACAAACTTTATCTCTCAAGCAAATGTAGAAGATTACAATGTAAAGCTTAGGAGTAACTCTCAAATGTTTACAAATCAAGTTTACTAAGAGTTACTCAAAGAGTTGAACTAAAATGGCTCAAGGTAAGATTGCAAGATATGGATTTTGAGCTAGAGTATGCTTGGGATTTGATTTCAATGGATTCCTCTTAATTTCAAGTAAGTCAACATTTCTTATGCCCATTGATGCTTGGTTTATAAATTCTTCATAATTAAGACCGTTGCCAAGCATTAAATGAAGCAAGGGGCTGTTGGAGAGAGCATTTAATGTTCAAAAATTGTTACCGTTCGTGATTCAGGCGATTGAAATGAAGATTCAGTCGACTGAAAATGCCCTGAATTCCGGACAGTATATCAGTGAGTAATTCAGTCGGCTGAACCTGAGAATTCAGTCGACTGAAATCACATTCCATGAAAATCCAGATTTTCAGTCGACTGAAACATCATTTCAGTCGACTAAAATCACTGCCCCGTGAAACTCCAGAATTTCAGTCGGTTGAAACTTCATTTCAGTCGACTGAAAAACCATCCCCACTTAATCCATTCTTTCAGTCGACTGAATCTTCAATTCAGTCGACTGAAATGACCCTCAGACTGTATTTTTCAATTTTGGCTTTATTTTGGTCATTTCAAATACACTTAATAGGTCTTGAGGACAAAATCTTATCCTAGGATTCCATTTGGATGCATAAGATAAAGCTTGGTATCCTAGGGTCCACTAGAGGGTGACTTGAGCCATGGTGTTCAAACGTAGTTGAGTAACTTTACATTTTGTTCCTAACGCTCATGACCGGTACTAAGAACTTGATCTTCAATCTTCAGTACTTGTATCCTTTGCCATTTGATCTTCAAAGATTGACAAGTCATCCGATTTCTTCCATTTTTACAATATTTGATATCCAACACATCTCTTCTTGTATATGTGATACCTGTCGCATAGAGTAATATCATTTGAAATGTTAAATATCACACTTTAATGGTTTGTGGTCATAAAAAATACCCATATATCCTTGGGTTGAAACCTTGGGGCTAACAATAACAAATTGAACCTTACCTGTAAAGACATGTTTTTGAATCAGAACTTCACATTGTGATAACAAATTGAACCTGATCTCTCTCTCTCTCTCTTTCCCTCAACCGCCCCCACCCCGAAATTCCATGTCTCTTATGACAACAACAAATTGAAGCTGATTTCTCTCTCAGAAAATGAATCATGATTGTGCACTTCACATTTTTTAGTAAGGAGACCAATTGGTTCTTTGAAATGCTATTATCTAGATTACTTTTTCTCGAAATGTTAGTAATTATATACGGTACACCTCAAATGTTCCATCCCTCACAAGGCAGCAATGCCATATAACTAATCATACCAGGATCAGATTAATTCTGCAATTTTACAATAGACTTAAGAGGAACAATATAAAATTCCTCCAGAAGTATATAAATGACCCAACATTACTACAACATATGAAAGAATTTTGGCGAGGTGTGCTAACTGTTGCTATCACAAAGATATCATTTCAGTCACTTCAGTGTTTTAACAAAAACAAAAAAAAAAAAAGGAAAGAAACAGAGTCATCAAAAGGATTTTTTCCTTATAGTGAACAGACATCAAGAATGATAAATGAAATAATGGAAATTTGCATGTAACTTTGCTCAAATGTTAATTTTACAGCTTTATATTTACTTCTATCAAAAGTCTTTTCTTCAATGCAGCCCAAAACACCTGTATGGATAAAGTTGCCATGAGAAGATGGTGGCCAGCAAATAGCAGCCAGCACCTGCAAGAAACTGGGCCTCAAATCACTTCCTCAAAAAACCAATACTTGTCCAAAAACCACCATGTAAATCATGATAGCTATCATCTCCTCGCATGCCATCAGTCCCATCCAGCCCAGTTATCATTACTATGGACATTCTTAGCTACCTGGCAATCATCTCCATCCTTGACAGCAGAGACAGGTCTGTCCAGATCCCAATCATCCCATCCTATGAATGATGAATTTCCAACTTCATTCCCCTGACAATATCTGCCAGTATCACTAGCAAATTCACCCTCTACTCGTTGTTGCCTGACTGCTTCCTTGTTATATGCAGCTCCATCTTTTGCATGATCTTCCATGTTGACAGATGCCATTGCCATTACAGATTTCACCATGTCCCAAGTTTTCTGTCCAACTTGTGAAGTTTTTGAAGCAACCACGTTCACAGTCTCATTCACCTTTTCATCATATCCACCTTCCATCACCTGCCAGATGTTCATAATTTGTTCCGCATGATCTACCATGTGGTTTCTAAAAAAATTCTTACAAATACTTCCATGAGAAGTATTGTGAGTTATGATAGAGGTGAGGACAAATATGCATGTCGGGCCGACATCTATTCAAGGTATAAATTAAATAAAAATGACCACCCTTGAATTTCTACTGGCTTAAATCTCGCAGGTAAGAGCAATGATCTCCTTTAAAGCACGTTCGTTTAAACAGATTTTCCCAGAATTTTTTTTCCGGAAAGTGAGATTTTCCCATGTTTGTTTATACAAATTTTCCTAGGAATATTGATTCTCAGGGTCAAATTTTCCCGGCTAAACAGTCAAAACATTTTCCCGTCATTTAGATTGAAGCAGTCTTAACCTCACATTTCATCACACTGTAAGAAAGATCACCTCTATCTAGTGAAGAATATTGCTCTGGTCTGAGCAGTAGCCAGGCCACTAGCAATAATTGGGGGTTAGTTTCAATTCAAGGTCTACCTCAACATGAAATGAGCCCTAAAATGCTGACCTTCCTCACCTAAATCACTAATACTTGGTCAAGTATACAACCATTCTCATTTTTTAAGAGGCTTGCAGCAATTATCAGTGAAATTTGTCACAGTCATTCTTTTGTAGAATTGAACAAAAAACTATATACCATATTAGCAATGGATAGCTTGTAAGGAAAATTTAATATCATCTTAGTAGAGGGTGAACAATCATAGAAAGAAAGGGAATAGAGAAGGAACAATACAGTCCTCTCTCTAATCTAAGGTATCATTTCTGTTTTCTCAATTACAATGCTGGAATCGTATTTTAACGGACCAAGCAGTGTGGGTTTTAAGTCTGGGTGGAAAGAAATAAATAACAAGAGTAACTCGGGGTGTCGATCCATATGGAAAATGCCCCCTTGCAATTACCTTGGTACCAGCTTGGACAGCACTCGCAACAGATTGCACAGCAGATGAAGAAACAAGAGAGAATCGACCAAAGCCCTGACAAAAAATTTAATGAAAAGAAAAAATCAGACTAGAGTATTTTTCTTCGTTTCATATACAGGCATCAGATCAACAACTTGTTTTGCCTAAAACCATCTACTAACATGGGAAAATGGAAAAGTAAAGATGAAGAATTGACAGATTGATTATCACCCCACAAATGATCAAAGATGAGTTTCAGTATACATCTGCAGTTTAGCAGTAAATTGTTGAATATCTCAATGCTGATGCCTTTACTGTATGCAGAAGCACAGGCAGAAATTTCATCATTTCCATCAAAGAAAAAAACACATGGAACAAACAAATTTTTTTACCTGACTCTACCTTGCAATTTCATCAAACCATATACTGAGCACATTTACAAGTCATTGTCATTTCAATCAGATTAAACACCATGTAAATAATAATGCAGGATAACATCAAATACAATCTAACTCAAACAAGGAAGAAAACCATATATCATCATCATCAGCTACTTATGCAACATTATGACAACGTTCAGTAAACACAAAGAAAAAAAAAAATAGAGAGAATATTTCACAAGGAAAAGCAGGTAACATTTTATAAGGACTGGCTTTTGGTATGTATGTGTATGCATGAGTACATACATGAATTTCATCAGAATCATCATTACCTGAGAAACGGCAGAAACTGCATCCGAAAGTAAATCAGCCTGTGAATTACTCCTTGAAACAGGGACTGACCCACTTGATCCAAATCCTACGTACTTTCCCCCTTGAGAAGGTGGGATTCCCTCAGGCTTTGCTTCATTCTCTGAAATCTTTCTAGCAAAGAAGTTCTCTTTATCAGAAGCTGAGGTTGTAACCGTCTTCCCAAAAATGTCTGTGTATGAGTGACAGCGGCTTGGACCTGTGGTAGCAAAAGAACCTGCTTTAAAATTCCCAACTGATTGATTCCTCCGAACACCACTGTTGCTCTGATCGCAATCATCCCAATTATGGTGCCAGTCAGAACTGGAAGAGGAAGTGTTGTTATGGCAAGGGGGTTTGGAGGTAGGGAGGGATTCTTGAACAACAAGGGGCTCGTGCCAGGGGCGATTTTCTGCAAGTGTCTGGACCATTTCACGGAAGAGGGCTGCAGCTTTGGTGTTGTATTTTATGGGAATGCCAGTTTCTTTGGGAATGCCCCTAGCAGAGAGGAAAGCGTTGAGGGCTCCATTGCCTCCACGGTTCGCTTCCATCTTGCGGAGCTGTGCATCTGACCATGAGTCCATGGTCACAGAACGCACAAAGCTTACGTGAACCCCCAGTCCACGGTGCTTGCCGGAACAGTCCAGACACATAAAAACACCATATGATACTGAAGCCCATTGTGGGTTTCTCTGCGAGCAGTCCACGCATGCACGGTTACACGGAAGTGATTGCAGTTCCCGCACCCTACGAGAAGCCATCTCTCTCAATCAATTTCACAAACAGATGGTGATCTCCCTCTCTCTTTCAGACAGTTTCACAACCATTTGGTAATCTCTCTCTCTCTCTCTCTGAGAACAGATCTTGGGCAAGAACAATGATGGGAAACAAAGCGATCGGCAAAGAAAGAGACAGATGAGAGACGGGTGTTGTTTCATGGGATTTTGGCGGTTAGTTAGTTGGGATGACATCTAAAAGAAGGGAATAGTAGAAAGGGTAGAGAGAGAATTTATTAATGGAAAGAAATGAAAGGCAGAGAGTTTACTAATGAATTTTTCATTTTCTACCTCTGGAAAAGCAGGAAGATAGGGTTATCAATATTTTTTTTCTTTTGAAAAATAAAAATGATTCCCAGCACACACCCTTATATAGGGTCCACTTAGAATCCAAGAAAAATTTTAGTTAAAATTTGAAATTTCTCCCTCTTTTTTTTTTAGTTTTAGGCCCATTCAACAAATATATATATATATATATATATACAGATTTTTACAAACATTAGAACTACTATAGTATATTAAAATTACAGCAAAATATGAGAAATTTTCAATCTTTTTCAAAACTTTAGTTCATTTCATATTTTTTCGTTCCAAAATTTGTTTCTGATTTTTCAGTTAGGAACATTTTCTTCTTTCATCACCATTGCTTTGTCATTTTATTAAAATAAATAAATAAATAAGGAGCATTTTTTAGTAGGTAGAATGGAGAGAATGAAATAGATAATGGATGTTAAGGTGGCTCTATCTTGAGAATGTGATGCAGTGTAAATCTGGATTTTGAAATAGTTTTGGGGTTTTTAGATTTTTTTAATATAAGATTTTGATTCAAGATTTTAAACCAAACCAAAGTTTCGATGTAGAAACCTGAAAGGAGCCTATCAAATCTCTCAGTCACTCAAAAGAAAATTAAAAGGGACCAGTAATCTGGATAGATAATTTGAGCAAAGGCAAATTCACTGAGAAAATTAGGCGTTCTAGAGTTTAAGTACAGTCAAAACTCCTAGAACCTTGTAATGAATTAATTTGGATTGTGGAATCCAATTTTAATTAGATAATGAAAGCATGCATAATTGAAATTCAAAATGCAATAAAATAATTCAATTATTCTAATTAAAATCAACTCAACACACTTAGTAAAATTAAATTCAAAAGGGAATAACACTCGTCAAATGTGGGAAATAAAAACTTCGCACTGTGATAATTCAACAATAAAATTTGATTATTCAACCAATGAGCCTCCACATTTATTTATAATGGAGTGGGGCCTTAAATGAAAGAAGTTACATTGTAAAATAATGAGAAAATCGTCCATCCTGCATCCCACAACTAAATCTTCTAAAGTTCTCTAAAAATCCTAAAACTTATTGTTTCCATGCCATACTCACCCACTTCCAAGTCTTTCCATCGCTCAAATCCTACCCTAATACTTAGGAATACATAAAGCCGCGCATCCCATTCCTTCCACACATCATTCCAAATGGGTTTTCTAATTTTCTCTCCATTTAACCATCAAAATGGCTCCATGTAACATTAACTTCCAAGCTTAGAGAGAATTCTATGCAACACAATTTTAGAATAATTTGGTGATTTGGCATTGACATGGTTTTCACGGAAGTGGTGACATGTCAAATTCGTCCAAGTGGATTACTTGCAGTAAATGGACCTCAAATCATGGGCTTTTAAGGTCCATAATATGACATAACAGGCCTTGACCCATAGCACACTTATATAAGCTCCAAATTGGGTGCAAGTGGGCCCGACAAAAAGTTCTTCTGGCCCTTGCTTTCCACTATCAATTCGAAGATGCAATTGGAGTGGAATTTCACCAATTAAGCTCATGTGAATCGGCCCTTTTTTTTTTTTTATTGGGCCCGAGTCAGATTTGTTAGGTGTTGTGCCTGCATTAGTCCCTCCTAGTTAGAGAAAACTCGTCCTCGAGTTTAATTGGGTTTTGAGGGACATATCAAATCACGTTTTTGGCCACCATCTTCGTCTTTGTCGCTTTGACTGGTTTTGGAGGGTTGGTACATTGGTGTGAGTACCACCTCCAAAATTGTCATGAACCATTTTGTAGAAATCTGTCTGCCAAAAACAATGTGAGCAAAATAATTTCACTATATCGTTTTTGTACAAACGTTTCCCAGATAAGCTCCACTTATGGTTCAAACATATTTTCAAATTTCTCGACACGATGCATTGATGGAAAAGGTTCCACCAATTTTTTTTTTTTATTGCACAGCCGCCTTCAAGTCTTGAACTAGAGATTTGACGAGTGCAACTAGAATTGTGATACCCCTGTAGTCCCACATCGCCCAAATGGTGATGTGGGAGGGGGCTTATTTGTGGGAAGCCCTTTTTCCCTTGTGTGAGACCAAGCAAAGCACATAAAAAAAACTGTGCAGGAAGAATAGGTCCAAAGTGGACAATATCACACTCGGGAAGTCCAACCGGAATAGTTACAAAGTGGTATCAGAGCGAGGTTCAACATTCGGATTTTGTGGGCCCCCTATGTGTTGTAGCCGAGCTGAGCCAAGGGCAGCTCTGATCTTAAGAGGGGTGGATTGTGATGCCCCTATAGTCCGACATTGCCCAGATGGTAATCTGGGAGGGGCCTTATTTGAGAGAATGTTAGTGCCGCGGCTTGCCGAATTACATATTTGTCAAGTTCGTGACTTAGGTTAAGCATTGCTTTGAAGAGAGAAGCACAAAACTCAAGATCTCAAGCGTTGGTTGAAGTGTGAAGACTCAACGGATCAACGTGTATGGCAATCACAAATGGTAAATGAAAGTTTCCTTCGGTGCTAGAGAAAGATTTACCCTAGAAGAGGGGGGGGGGGGGGGGGGTAGGAGGTTGTTGAATAGGTCCTTTTAGAATTTATTTGATTGATTAATTACGTGCAGCGGATATAACAATCAAGTGTGTGTATTAGCAAATATGATTAAGCAATTAACATAAGAAATTAGCTCTAACACCACAAACATAAGGAGACAAGATATATAGTGGAACGGTTGACCAACCTACATCCACTGTTAGAACTCTTTCAACCTTGAGTTATCCTCAAATTCACTAAGTGTGAACTTACACCCTCACAATTAGAGTAAGAATTTCACCCCACTCAATCAAATGGAATTCCATCCACTACTGTGCTAGAGACGATGCTATAGATTTTTTATAGTGGTTCTAGAGCCAAGCCTCCTTAATCCACTTTATCATGACAAAGGTTTTAATACCAAAATCAAAACCAAGAAACACTTGCCATGCAGCTCTTTCTCGAAAAAGTGTGCTTCTCAAAGATACACCCAATGTGTGACGATGTTTCGCCTTCTAACCGTCGCAAAGCAATCACAATCTCAAGGGGACTAGGAAACTGGTTTTAGCAAATCTTTCCTAGTTTATTATCTTTTCTCCTCTCATTCTCTCTTTCACTAATTCAACTAATGGATTGGTTGTATTTGATTCTCAGTTGTAGGCATAAGAGAGTTGATCGTTCCTTAGATGTGTGAATTTTCTTGGTTCAAAGAAGATGATTGATGATCACAAAACACTCATACTTATAGAGGAGTCTTCACAATTTTTCAAATTGTCCAGTACTGACAAGTCGGTGGCATCGGTGGGTCAATGCTCATTAAATGCACTCCCAACGGCATAATTAAATCTCGGTCTACAGGTCGGTGTTGCCGATGGCTCGACAATCATGGCACCTATAGGTCGGTCCATACGAGAGTCTCGGTCTGGGGCTACACCATGTTGACAGAGTTTCGTGCCTCGAAACTTGTCCTGCCCAGAACAACCTCTCGCCTTTTACCGAGAGGTCAGTCCTGGTAATCTCAATCGGTCTTGAATTACCGAGATGTATGTTTCTTCTAGAGTCCACTTGAATTCTAAGCATCATCGACGAATTGTTGACCACGAGGGGTCGTTAAGTTCATCACCGAAGGGTCGGTGCATACGAGACTATTGATCAGAGGTATACTCAGAATGACAGTTCTATGTTGTATAGGTCATTTTAAAATTTACTTGATTAATTAATTACGTGCAGCGGATATAACAATTAAGTGTGTATGTTAGCAAATATGATTAAGCAATTAACATAAGAAATTAGCTCTAACACCACAAACACAAGGAGATGAGATATGTAGTGGAACGGTTGACCAACCGACATCTACTGTTAGAACTCGTTCAACCTTGAGTTATCCCCAAATTCACTAAGTGCGGACTTACACCCTCACAATTAGTGTAAGAATTCCGCCCCACTCAATCAGCTGGGAATTCTACCCACTACTATGCTAGTGACTATACTCTAGATTTTTTATATTGGTTCTGAAGCCAAACCTCCTTAATCCACTTTATCATGACAAAGGTTTTAATACCAAAATCAAAACCAAGAAACACTTGTCATGCAGCTCTTTCTTGAAGAAGTGTGTTTTTCAAAGATACACCCAATGTGTGATGACGCTTCGCTTTGTAACCGTCGTAAAGCAATCACAATCTTAAGGTGACTAGGAAACTGGTTCTAGCAAATCTTTCCTAGTTTAATATATTTTCTCCTCTCATTCTCTCTTTCACTAACTCAATTAATGGATTGGAGTTGTATTTGATTCTCAGGTGTAGGCACAAGACAGTTGATCGTTCTTTAAAGTGTATGAATTTTCTTGGTTCAAGGAAGATGATTGATGATCACAAAAGGCTCATACTTATAGAGGAGTCTTCACAATTTTTCAAACTGTCTAGTACCGACAGGTTGGTGCTCATTAAATGCACTCCCAACGGCATAATTAAATCTCGGTCGATAGGTCGGTGTCGCCGATGGCTCGACAATCATGGCACCGATAGGTTGGTCTATACGAGAGTCTCGGTCTAGGGCTACACCATGCTAACAGAGTTTCATGTCCCGAAACTTGTCCTGCCCAGAACAACATCTCGCCTTTTACCGAAGGGTCGGTCCTGGTACTCTTGATCGGTCTTGAATTACCGAGATGTATGTTTCTTCTAGAGTCTACTTGAGTTCTAAGTATCATCGACGAATCGTTGACCACGAGGGATCGTTAAGTTCATCACCGAGGGGTCGGTGCAAACGAGACTCTCGATCAGAGATATACTCAGAACGACAGTTCTATGTTGTATAGGTCCTTTTAAAATTTATTTGATTGATTAATTATGTGCCGTGGATATAACAATCAAGTGTATGTGTTAGCAAATATGATTAAGCAATTAACACAAGAAATTAGCTCTAACACCACAAACATAAGGAGATAAGATATGTACTGGAACGGTTGACCAACTGACTTCTACTGTTAGAACTTGTTCAACCTTGAGTTATCCGCAAATTCACTAAGTGTG
Organism: Chimonanthus praecox; assembly: GCA_022113865.1. Lineage (NCBI taxonomy): Eukaryota > Viridiplantae > Streptophyta > Magnoliopsida > Laurales > Calycanthaceae > Chimonanthus > Chimonanthus praecox. The sequence continues at coordinate 35,245,641 of CM039094.1, forward strand.
GACTTACACCCTCACAATTAGAGTAAGAATTCTACCCCACTCAATCAACTGGGAATTCCACCCACCACTGTTCCAGAGACGATGTTCTAGATTTTTTTATAGTGGTTCTAGAGCCCAGCCTCCTTAATCCACTTTATCATGACAAAGGTTTTAATACCAAAATCAAAACCAAGAAACACTTGCCATGCAGCTCTTTCTCGAAGAAGTGTGCTTTTCAAAGATACACTCAATGTGTGACGACGCTTCGCCTTATAACCGTCGTAAAGCAATCACAATCTCAAGGTGACTAGGAAACTGATTCTAGCAAATCTTTTCTACTTTATTATCTTTTCTCCTCTCATTCTCTCTTTCACTAACACAATTAATGGATTGGTTGTATTTGATTCTTAGGTGTAGGTACAAGAGAGTTGATCGTTCCTTGGAGTGTGTGAATTTTCTTGGTTCAAGGAAGATGATTGATGATCACAAAACACTCATACTTATATAGGAGTCTTCACAATTTTTCAAACTGTTCAGTACCGACAGGTCGGTGGCACCGATGGGTCGGTGCTCATTAAATGCATTCCCAACGACATAATTAAATCTCGGTCGACAGGTCGGTGTCGCCGATGGCTCGACAATCATGGCACCGATAGGTTGGTCCATACGAGAGTCTCGTTATGGGGCTACACCATGCTAACAGAGTTTCATGTCCCGAAACTTGTCCTGCCCAGAAGAACTTCTCGCATTTTTTCGAGGGGTCGGTCATAGTACTCTTGATCGGTCTTGAATTACCGAGATGTATGTTTCTTCTAGAGTCCACTTGAGTTCTAAGTATCATCGACGAATTGTTGACCACGAGGGGTCGTTAAGTTCATCACCGAGGGGTCGGTGCAAACGAGACTCTCGATCAGAGGTATACTCAGAATGACAGTTCTATGTTGTATAGGTCCTTTTAAAATTTACTTGATTGATTAATTACGTGTCACGGATATAACAATCAAGTGTGTGTGTTAGCAAATATGATTAAGCAATTAACACAAGAAATTAGCTCTAACACCACAAACATAAGGAGACAAGATATGTAGTGGAACGGTTAACCAACCGAAATCTACTGTTAGAACTCGTTTAACCTTGAGTTATCCCCAAATTCATTAAGTGGGGACTTACACCCTCACAATTAGAATAAGAATTCTATTCTACTCAATCATTTGGGAATTCTACCTACCACTGTGCCAGAGACGATGCTCTAGATTTTTTATAGTGGTTCTGAAACTAAGTCTCGTTAATCCACTTTATCATGACAAAGGTTTTAATACAAAATCAAAACCAAGAAATACTTGCCATGCAGTTTTTCTATAAGAAGTGTGCTTTTCAAAGATACACCCAATGTGTGATGACGTTTCGCCTTATAACCGTTGTAAAGCAATCACAATCTCAAGGTGACTCAGAAACTGATTCTAGCAAATCTTTCCTAGTTATTATCTTTTCTCCTCTCATTCTCTCTTTCACTAACTCAATTAATGGATTGGTTGTATTTGATTCTCAGATGTAAGCACAAGAGAGTTGATCGTTCCTTAGAGTGTGTGAATTTTCTTGGTTCAAGGAAGATGATTGATGATCACAAAACACTCATATTTATATAGGAGTCTTCACAATTTTTCAAACTGTCCAGTATCGACAGGTCGGTGCTCATTAAATGCACTCCCAACGGCATAATTAAATCTCGGTCGCAGGTCGGTGTCTCCGATGGCTCGACAATCATGGCATCGATAGGTCGGTCCATACGAGAGTCTCGGTCTGGCACTACACTATCCTGACAAAGTTTCATGTCCCAAAACTTGTTCTGCTCAGAACAACCTCTCGCCCTTTACCGAGGGGTCGGTCCTGGTATTCTCGCTCGGTCTTGAATTACCGAGATGTATATTTCTTCGAGAGTCCACTTGAGTTCTTAGTATGATCTTATATTGATTACGTGTACATATTAAAATGGACAATAAGACTATGATCTTCACATATTCTTGTTCAACTTGCGTCATTTCATGTTTTCTGTTCAAGCACGTAAGTAAGCAATAATAAGAAATCATTAGAGGAGTTAGTCCAAAACATAAATGTGCTTCCATTGCATCAATGGACTAAACTAGATTTGTATTCATACTCCCTAAACACCATGATTTTCTAAAAACCAACACTACCCATAAGCTTATCACCAAGCTAACAGTGTTGAGAAAAATTTCTCCCCCAATATTCGTTGAGTTTGATCTCCCAAACTCCAAACATAGCATAGACATTCTCTTATGTCTTTTGGCTTCTTCATATTCCTCTCCTTTATGGCTCTTTTTTTAGAGGTCCAAGCACTTAGGCTTGTTTCAATCTCTTGACAATTACTAACCCATAATTGGCTTTTAATGTTTTTTAGCTTCTACTAATTTCTCCCCCATTTTGTCATACAATTGACAAAGATTGGTAGGCAAACATTTGCAGCACTCCCCCATGGATTGTTCCCTTACCTCAGAGTAGATTATTATCTTTTTGTTTGAAATATACAGGAAATAATATGTATGTACAAGAAATGAAATGTGCACATGTATGAACATGAGGAGTTATAGTGATACACACACGGCAATGGCCTTTCGTAGGGATAGAAATAGTAATGAATCCAAGGGTTTGGTCATGATATTTGCCAATTGGTTTTCCATATAGATGTGTACAAAATCGATAGTTTTCTCCTCCACCAATTATCGAATAAAATGATGCCTTATGTCTATGTGCTTGGTCCTAGAGTGTTGCACTGGATTCTTGGAAATATTTATTGTGCTAGTGTTGTAGCAGTACAATGTCATAGATTATTGCTTAAGTCCATAATCGACCAACATTTGTTTCATCTAGATCAGTTAGGTACAACAGCTTGCAGCTGTAATGTACTCTACTTCGATTGTGGAGAGAGAGGTTGAGGATTGTTTGCGGCTATGCCATGCCACTAAACAATTTCTGACATAGAAGCAACCTCCACTGGTAGATTTTCTGTCATTAATATTTCCAGGCCAATCTGCATCTGTGTGTCCAGTTATCAAGAAAGGAGTATCATATGGAAACCAAATTCCATGCAAGGTAGTACCAACCACATTTAATAATTCTTTTAACAGCTTTGAGGTGTGACTCTTAAGGTTTGGATTGAAATTTGATACAAGCTCCTAGACTAAATGAGATGTCTGGTCGACTTGCCATGAGGTATTAAAGACTTCCTATCATGCTTCTATACAAGCTGGGGTCCACATTTTTCCCATTCTCATCAAACAATTTGATGGTTGTGAATGTGGGTCTTCTAGGCATAATTTTTTAATAACTCCGACTCGATATTTACCCTAGTCATTTTCTTCTCTGGGCATCGACATACAGGTATCCATGAAAGTTGTTCTAACAACCAGATCTCACTCTGTGATTAAATCTAAATATATAGAGCATGAGGCTCTAATACCAATTGAAAGTTCCCTTGGGTGGTAGAGCAAGATTTACTCCAGGAAGAAGAGGGGGGGGGGGGGGGGTGAATAGGTCAATCTAAAATTGTTAGTTCTTTTAAAATTTGCTTGATTGATTAATTATATGCAGCGGATATAACAATCAAGTGTGTGTGTTAGCAAATATAATTAAATCTCGGTCGACAAGTCGGTATCGCCGATGGGTCGACAATGATGGTACCGATAGGTCGGTCCATACCAGAGGCACGGTCTGGGGAAACACCATGCTGATAGAGTTTAATGTCCCGAAACTTGTCCTGTCTAGAACAACATGTCGCCCTTTACCGAAGAGTCGGTCCTGTTACTCTCGATCGGTCTTGAATTACCGAGATATCTGTTTCTTCGAGAGTCACTTGACTTCTAAGTTCCAGAACACATAAGTTATTATTGACGAGTCGTCGAGGAGTCGTTAAGTTCATCACCGAGGGTCGGTGCATACGAGACTCTCGATCAGATGTATACCCAGAATGACAGTTCTATGTTCCAGAACCTTTGTCAATCTGGCTGACCAATCTTTGACTACGATGGGTCGATCCTTTCTCTACCGAGGGGTCGGTGAGAACGACTGGTCGAGCTGATAGTGAAATCAAATACATATTTTCAAGTTGGGTTCCAATTCATTGTCAAGCTCAATCTCTAGGTTTTTTATGGTTTTACCATTTGTTCAACTAAGCATAGGAATGATCCTCCTAAGGTGTGGGTACCACCTAAAGTCATCTATGGCCAAAATACTTGTTTGTGATTGCATAATGATGAGTTTCAATCCAGTGGAGCATGATCTTCAATCTTGATCATCTTGAGTTTTCAAGCTTCTAACAAGTGCTTCTTCCTGAGTCATGGAATTGACAAACTTAGGGAGTCGGCAAGCTGGGGCACTAATAGTAAGTGACCATAGATGACCTTAGGTGTGACCCAAACCTTAGGTTAACCTTACCTAGGCTTAGAAATCACACCAGAATAATTAATCATGCCTAATATGTGTTTGACATTGAATTGGAACCCAACTTGAAAATATGAATTCATTGTTAGGACGACACATCGTGTCGACAATCATTCGCCAGTGACAATATATGATCAATCGTGGATTTGTGATATGTCATGTGAAAAATCAAAGGTTCTGGTTGGGCTGGATTATTAAACACATGTAGTCATAGGACGATACAATCGTGGCCATGATCGATCGTCTGGAACTTGACGATTTAATTGTGTAGGCGACGTACTGCTGAGGCAGGACATAGACTCAACTTGAACAAAGGCCTGGAAACTTGATCACATACGATCAATTGGATCCACAATCTATCGTGTGTACAGGGTAGGAACACATCTGTATCACGATTAGTCGCCCTGGGTCTAGATAAGACTTGACTCTGAAAAATACTGTTAGTCTCAGGCCGATACATTTGCCAATCCACGATGAGTCGCCAGGATACACATACAATCAATCGTGTTGGATGATCAATCGTAGGTTACCGTTTTTATGTCGTTACTGTGCATTAAATGCTCAATGGTCGGGTTGGTGAAAAGTAATTCAAACACAGACGATTGATCGCCTAGACACGATCAATCGTTTGTTTCAATGTTATGATTTTTTTAATGTTTGCCTACAAATACCACACTATTTGGGGTGTTTGAGATTGATCAAAAGGAGAGCATTTATTCCATACCTACCAAAGTTAATCCCTCAAACACCAAGGTAAAATCAGTGGCTTATTCTCTCTTGGCAATTCACTTGTAAAACATTTGAGAATCCAATTGATATAGATTGAGACATTAGACCTCCAATTTCCTAGATACCCAAGGATTGTGGTTGCTTTACACGATGGGTCTGCATCATCGTCGAGATTGTACGAGCTCACATCGGTAGTGTCTTCTGTTCTAAATTTATACTCGCAAGCGCATGAACCATTTATAATATAACTTAAGAGTGCGAGGTTGAACCCATCGGAATTTAGGATAATATATTTATGAAAAACATACTATTGAATTATATATTTTAAGAAATTTAGAAAACATGGAAATAGAAATCACATCTAAAAATATAATGTAATAATTAAAGAGATCTAATTTTAATTGAAAATCAAAATTTACCTAAATTCAATTTAGATGGTGGAATTAATCTAAAAAAATATAAATAATCTTAACCTAATTTATAACACAAAATTAAGATGCAATTAATTGATGTACCAACCTAGTTCCATGGGAAACAGAGGCTATGAAGCATCTGATTCAAACCGAGAAACACCTATGTCATCTTTAACCGCTCAATAACCTCATCTACTTCTTCTATGACTTGTTGTTTCACCATGATTATCAAAGCACACTTCTAATAACATTTAGTAAAGTTGGACGTTTAACGAGCACCTATCAGTCCAATGACATCTCTCATGAATCAATCCATTAGATGATCTATAAGAAGAGACATTACAACACCATGCAAGACTTGCATCAACTCGAAATTCTGACCAGTTTGTTTTATTGTATATGCTGTAGGAAGGAGCCCAATACTAGCCAATACATTCACCCCATTGAATACAGTTTGAGTTAAACTACACTAATGGCCAATATTGTTGAGGTGGTGGCTCGAATAACCACCTATTTTTTCTCACCTAAAACTTAGGAGAAGGCTAGTATGTATTATATCTCCTTAATGATACATGGCAACTTCAGGAGAGATTTTAGGAGAAAAAGCAGGGACACGACAATTCACCCACATGGAAATAGCAGTTACTGTTTTCAAAAGGGGGACAATGGTAAGGATTCTAATCTTATTAGAATCCTATAGCCTTGAGACTTTTATTGAGAGAAACATACAGCTGCAACTAAAATAGAAGGGGCCTGTATTTTCTTATATAAGTGCAAGGCTCACCAACGTGAGGTGTGTGTGGAATCCCAAGGTGTACACCGAGAGAGGGAGAGCAAAAAGTATGGCCTTTGGCCGTGGGCCTCTAATAACCGCATGGAGTGGTCCATTGCAGTGGTGGCAATAAAGGTTTGCTCTCAACGGTGAAGATCTATGGAAGGAGCCGCAGATCTGATACTGTCTGGAGGACAGCTCGACGGCCGAAGAGGGGTGGAAGCAACAGTACAATACCGCTGCAAATCTGGATTCACAGATCTGTGAGTGGCAGCCAGCAAAAGTGCGGCTGGAAAGACAAGCCCCTTCGCCAAAGCAGAAATGCAGATCTGTGTGTGTGGGACACACCATCATTGGAGACGCTCGGGTTTGAGAAGCATATCGGGAGTTGCTCGTAGGACGCAGGAAGGGTAGAGGGAGGAACACAGAAGTTGGGTTCACTATTCTGGGTATGAGAGAGATTCACATCAACTGAGAGGTGACGTCCATGTGTTGTATACATGAGAGTACAAGGGGCTTGGGACTTCAGGTTTGTATTGTAAATGCAATGAACTTCCCATAGCTGATTGAAGTGCTTTAAATTTTCTTTTATATCCATTGAATTCTTCGGGCTCAGGCTTCAACGATCCAACTTGATTTAAAATGGGTCCAGATTTGCAGTTAAACACCTTTTCTCTTATTTTCTCTTTAAACCTACAAAACTCCAAAAGCCCCATTAAGTATTTCAAAAAAAATAAAAAACAAGGGCTTACTAGTCCAATATCCAAGGGTAAAATTGTCATTTTTGTGCTCATCAAAGTGATTCAAGGAGCACATCTACATTTGCAAGGCTTTAAGGTAAGTGCTTATTAGTTTAGATTTTTACTTGAAAAAATCATCTTATCATTGTGAAGTGGATTAAGGAGACTATGTTTCTCTTGAACCACTATAAAAAATAGTGGGATAGGAATTGGGTGAAAATCCTAATCAATTGGATATGTGAAAGTCTTATTCTATTGTATTGGTGCAATTCCAACTTTTAGTAAATTGGAGATAGTCCAAGGTTGGGTAAGTCTCTACAGTGAATGTAGGTTATTTAACTGAACCACTATACATTGTATGCATTGTCTCTTTGTGTGATTGCTTATTATCTTGCACACATTGGGAATCAGAGACTTGATTAATTGATTTTTAATTCCTCACTTTGATCATTAATCAAGAAATTTGGAAAAAGGCTTAAAATTTGTGATTACCCTATTCACCCCGCTCTAGGTTTAATCTAATTCTAGCACAAGGGAACTTTTAGAGAAGCCCCCTCTCCCTTGTGAGGCCTTTTGGGCCAGGCCCAAAAACAAAACTGTGGAGGCAGAGTAAGCCCAAAGCAGACAATATCACACACGGGAAGTTGGGTCGGGTTAGTTACAATAATATCATGCTCTTTCTTGACTGTAAATGTTAAAGAGTCAACTACACTGCATGTTTCATTCTAAAGGAAATTTGACTCCAAGTTTGAGTTCGCCCGAAGTTGCAAATCCTTCAATTCTTCTTTCATGTCCATTGGTTGAACATCTATCTGTTTCCAATTAAGCAAAATTTCATCTTCGATTGCCGTCTCTACTGTCTCATCAACTTAATCAACATCCATCTGTGTGATTAAGTAAAGACAATAACAAAATTGTCAGTGTCTCCAAAACCATTGTACACGGGTGTTAGATTATCCAGTCGAACATCCTCGAGTGAAGAACTTGTGAACTATTCTACAAAAATTGCATCTTCACCGAACTTGGGCAATCCTGCACAATCATGTTTTTCGAAGAAAAAGGAAATTGAAGTGCCCAAACCGCCATTTACTCTGTTTATTTCTAACGAGCAACTAACTTTTTCTTCAACTATTCTTCTTGAAGAACAAGATCTATTTTTCTTAGATCTTTTCCTCAATCTTTGCCGCAGTTTATGTTTTCTGCTTTAAACTCAGTATTTTTTTGCAAACTGTGATCTGTCAGGTCCACTCTACGTTCTGGCTAGTCAACTCTGCGATCAGGCACGTTTCTGGTGTTCCCGCCAAAGCTATCAGGACACGCCTTGGTCTGCATCTCAACATTGTTGAAGTTCCATTCTCAAATGGTAGAGTGATCAACAAGAAACAATAATGGTCCCTGTTGATGTAAAAGTTAAATATGCCTCCCATATGTCAGAATGTGTTGTCAATTTCATGACTAAGTCCGACTGTGTCATATTTTGTAATATTCATAACCGAGTTAAGATTGAGTTGGTATGCGTCCAAGACCTCATTTCCCAGAAGACCACCAAAGTCAAATCAAGCAATGAAGCGCCGGAAGTAGATGGAAAACGCATCAATGTCAAACAGGCTCCATGAATGCCAACCATGAAGGTATAACGAACCATAGGATGAACCTAGAGAAACCTTAGACACTATAGAAGACCAATTAGTATTTCTCTGAGACCAATAAGATTCTAACCATCTTTGGAGAGTTCTTACGATCTACCAAAAATATTTATATAAGTAAAACTATTATAATATGGTAGAACATCAAGAAAGCTTTCTAGAATGTCCAAAATCATCGAAGTCAGATTTTTAGAACAAAAGTTATGGACATTTTTCTGATCCATCGGTCCGACTCACATGACCTATTGGATCGACCGATGAAGCCCAAAACTTAGAGTAATATTCTTAGGCATTGTCAGATTGACCGACAAAAGGTATCGGTTCAATCGACAAAATATAGTAACTGAGACATGCTCTCTGTTATTTGTCGGATCGACCAACACTGTGCATCGGTTCGACCGACAAAATACGGTAAATTAGACATGCTCTCTGTTCGCGTCGGATTGACCGACACTGAGCATTTGTGCGACCGACAATGTGATCATTGTAAGATTGAAAGAGCCGTTGAGTGTCTGTCAGACCGACATTGTGTATCAGTCGAACCAACACATGATTGTTGTGTCTTTAAATAGAGCTGTAAGGCGTCGGTTCGACCGACAACTTGTATCGGTCGAACTGGCACATATCCGTTGGAAATTTCTCTTTATAAACCAAGCCCATTTCTTGTGCAAAGGTTAGAGAATTATTGGAGAACTTTTTCGAAGAGAAAAACCCTTGTCCCAAGAACTCTAAGATCTTCACCAAGCCACAATAAGATCATATAAGCTCTTTTAATCCCTCTCTAAATCACATTTGAAGCATTCATAGGAAAATCAATTGACCATCTAAAGCTCACATTGAATGAGATTAGAGATCTCTCTAGGGTAAGCCTACACCTATAAGAAAAACTCTTCCTTTCCCTGGAAACCTTTTCTCCACTCTTGATTGTGCTTCATTGGAAGATCTACACTTCATCATAGAGCCAAGCAAGGAGAATAACTTCAAGAACGTGCCACTGCCACTTCAACATCAAGCGGCGAGTGTTCTTGGTAACATCAAACTTACATATTTCAATCATTGAGGTAATTGTAAAGGGTTGGTGTAACCCTAGTGAAATCTAAGAAAGGTGTTTTCTTGGTGTTTGTAATTCACAGTTCGATCTACACCCTTCAAGTAGATCAAAGGTTGTAATAGGTTTCTTCTCCACCCGAGAAGGAGAAGGTTAATGATTTCCTCAAGTGGTGTACTTGAGGCGTGGACGTAGGCAGGGTTGTCGAACCACATAAAAATCTCTGTGTCAAGGCATTCCATCTCTTCTCATCTCCTCTCATTATTGTGCTTGTGTCTTATCTTGTATCATTATTGCACAAATTGGAGATTAATTGGATTAATTATTAAGACCAATTAATTAATTGACTCACATTTTAAAGAAATTTAAAATTCGTCCATGGTCCTATTCACCCCTCTCTAGGACTATTCTAGATATCGGGCTAGCTCACTTAACAGTCCCTAAGCGACGAGTCGGTATAGGATCCAGGCTCTGATTACCACCTGATGCAGTGTAACTCTGTAGTTTGACATTGTTTTGGGCTTTTTGGGTTTGTTTTTATAAATAATAGGGTTTTGATTCGGGATTTGAAGCCGAACCAGGGTCTCGATTTAGAAACCCAAAAGGAGCTTCTCAAAATTCTCGATCACTCACAAGAAAAATGAAAGGGACCAGTAATCTAGACAGGATAATTTGACCGGAGTCAAATTCACTAAGGAAATTAGACGTTCTCGAGCTTAAGTGCACTCTAAACTCCTAGAACCTTCTAATGAATTAATTTGGATTGTGGAATCCAATTTTAATTAGATAATGGAAGCATGCAATAATTGAAATTCAAATTCAAAATGCAATAAAATAATCCAATTATTTTACTTAAAATTAACTCAACACAATTAGCAAAGTTAAATTAAAAAAGGAATAAGCTTTGATAATTCAATAATAAAATCTTATTATTCAACCAATGAGCCTCCACACTTATTTATAATGGAGTGGGACCTTAAAATGAAATAAATTACATTGCAAAATAAAGAGAAAACCGTCCATTCTTGCATCCCATGCCTAAATCCCTCATAGTTCTCTAAAAATCCTAAAACTTAGATTGTTTCCACGCCATACCCTCCCACTTCTAAGTATTTCCATCGCTCAAATCCTATAAAAACTCTAAAATCCTAAAACCTAGGAATACATAAAGTCTTGCATCCCATTACTTCCTTCATTAACACGCCATTCCGAATGGGTTTTCCAAGTTTCTCTCCATTAAACCATCAAAATGGCTCCATGTAACATTACCTTCCAATCTTAGAGAGAATTTGGCGTTGATGTAGTTTACATGTAAGCAATGATATGTCAAATTCGTCCAAGTAGATTCCTTGCAAGAAATGGACCTCCAATCATGGGCTTTTAAGGTCTATAATATGACATAACAGGTCTTGACCCATAGAAAACTCATATGGGCTCCAAATTGGGTGGAAGTGGGCTTGATGGGGTCTATGTTCACAAGTCTAATGTTTTTGTGAATTTTCAAACATTTTATCTTGATAATTCATAACTTACTCAAAATTAAGAAAATGTCACTCGAACTCCCGAGCTCGAAACAGTGCAAACGAAGGCTCACAAGTGAGCCCACAAGCTATCCACTTGTCACAGGGTAGGCGAATCGTTCCTTGATTCAATCCATGCGACATTCACTCGAACCGTCCGTCTTCAAGTGAGTCAGCCTTACTGCAAATTTGGTCGCTCTTTGAACCTCTGAGATGAAACCAAACCACACACATACTTGAAGACAAGTTGAAAGAGAGATGGAAATGTCAAGAATTCACTCATATTGATGAAGAATACAAGGCTTGGACACTTTTCAAGCCCTCAACAACTAGGCTAGAACTCTTGGCTGGCTTGAGGGTTTCTAGAAAATGAGGCACTCACCTCCTTTTATAGGTGAGGCCATGGAGCATGAGTGATTAGGATTGTGCCAAGTGGCATCACCCTACACCACAAGTTCTAGACCTTGTTCTAGAACCATCCATACAAAATATCTTAGATATTTTACTTAGTATACTCCACAGCACTCTAGAATGTTCCGCACCATTCTACAACTCTCCAAACTATTCTACATGAGCCTAGAATGTTCTAGACACTACTATAAGACTCCATAGAGTTCTAGAAAACTCTACATAATTCTAGATACTTCTACATTATTCTAGAGAAATCTAGATTATTCTAGAAAAGTTCACACCACTCTAGAACCTCATAGAGTCTTCTTGAACATTCTGGAACCTTCAGCATTATTTCGGATTCTTCTCTGACATGGACATTTCGGTAAACTCTACGCATCCAAAACCTCGATTTTTAGACTTCGGTCGTGCCTTGTACAAAATTTTGGCACCAATCTTGGCCTTCATTGTCGATTGTCGGGTCACAGATTCCCGACCTGTGACATTTTCCCCCATCGAATTCGCTGACACCCTCGTCGCGACCTTTTGTTCATTCCATCTTGGCTTCTTTGTGTTTTCTTCAGCTTGGGTGCTCTTTGACCCTAGCGCTTCACCTTTGGCAACACTTTGGCCTTAGATGTATCTTCACTCAATTGTGGAGCTTCCTTTTCAGCCCTAGAGATGTTTTGAGTATCCACGCCTTTCAACACATCCTCATTTCCTTCTGTAGGACATACCTCTTCTTCTTGAGCACAATGGTGTCAAACAATTCTCCTTACTCTTTACCATCATCTTCTTTGTCTACAGTAGTGCTTTTCAAGCTTGGACATTACCACATTCTATGCCCCAACTCACGACACCATAGACACCTCCGTGTGACAATCTCTCGACATATGTCCCCACTCGTCGCAAGTGATGCACCGGTTAAGATCTCCCTTTGGACAATCAAGCCACTTGTGCCCCATATTTGCATTATATGTGACAACCCGATCCCCAACACTATATTGTCTGCTTTGGGCCCCACCTGGGCATGCACGGTTTTGCTGGGGCTGCCCCCTCTTATTAACACCTAAAACACCCACCTCATGGGCGATGTGGGATAATTCTCACACCTCCATGTGGGTGAGGTATTACAATCCACCCCCCTTAAGACGAGAGTCATCTCCGGTTGTGTCACGTCACACAAACAGAGGTTCCACACAGGCAGGCAACGTCACACAAGTAAAGAGCCCCACGGTCCGAGTGTTAAATCGTGCTATGGTACCACTTGTAACGACTCAACCCCCAACACGATATTGTCCGCTTTGGGCACCAACTGGGCCCGCATGGTTTTGCTTTGGGCCCACCCCACTAGGTCAAGCCCTAAAGGCCTCGTGTCGGGTTAAAATCCTACTCAAGTTCCACTCATAGTTTTCTCACATACTCAAGGATTTGTATTTCTTTTTGGCACACATTGAATCATATATCATAGGGTTTCTACAAACTTCTACCAACTCAAAGATAAGTTTGGAATGAAAGGATAGACTATGGATTGTGATTTGACCAAAGATAAGCCCCATTAATTACCACTACATATCTTTTTTAAGAGGCCACAACTTAACAATAAGAAAATACATCATATTAGGCGAGCCGTTAATCCAATGGTATAATCATCCGAGTGTTGAATCTCAGTAGACACTAACATCTCTACTCTTAATCCTCTTTCTCATCCACTGAAACTTATATTACCAACGATAGCTCGCTCCCCCAGCTACAGACCCATCTTATTTTATATCCTCTGCCTTTACAGCACCCGACCCTCCATGTATGTTTCTAGGTGCAGTTTGGAAATAGGATCACGCGTAAGTGTTCATCCATCTATAGTTTGACCCACCAAATGATAGCTCAGATCAATTTCCCATTTCCTTTCCTTCCCATGATCTTCTCCACATCTAGGATGGTACCCTCGCTTATATGGACCTGGTGCTTCAATACAACTTTCACATTCGCTTTCAAACACGATGGCCACGTGCCGGATCCAATGCCATCAACAATGTTTTCCAGCCAATGCCTGCATTCCATCATGTTAGATGTTCTCACCACCACTTCAAAGACCAAACGAGTGAGGAGTTGCATTGATCACACGCATAACATTGTTGGGCATAGAGTGTGTTCGATGTGAGACCATGATCTCGTAATCAAATTAATGATGCGATGGCATGTACAATACAATGCTCAAAAATCTACTCATCAGGACAATCATAAACCTTAAATTGACAGCCACAAATGGATGGTTGAGACATACAAAATGATTGATACTCAACATGAAAAGGAAAATTTTGGATTGAATGGATCATCCAGTGTTGTTTACTTACAACATATGATTGCACGTGCAGTTGATCGATCATATCAGTGAATGGTTCACACCTAAAAACTCAAGGCTAAATGATGATGCACATGTCTTTGGCTTTGAAGATCAATTTTATTCCTCTAAAATTACACTGCATTACAATTCTAAGTGCATCATTAGATTGTTGTGACAAGAGATTATGAAATATTGTTCTAGAGATATTTCAATTTTTATAATCTTTGAGATGCTAATCTTCCTACTGCAATCAATGAGTTCTTTAGTATTCTTAATTTTCTATTGCTGTTTAACAATGAGAATGGAAAGATGTGTGCAATCAAGGAAGTCAAAGTGATCTCTGATGATCAGAACTCAAAAGAATGTCTCAGGCAACTTAATCATGTCCGTTTTACATGGTCATTTAAAACATCCAAACCATTTAGATGATTCTTGGACTTTCCACATGATTGAGATTGACACTGGGATGCATTTACTCATATGAACAGGAAATCGACTTGCTTAGTCAGCCTTCTCATCCTAACATTGTATGGTACTAAGGAAGTGAATTGGTATGGACTAGAATCTTGATTCCCATTTTCTTCTATCAAAGAGTAAGGGTGTCTAGGTTAAGAATATATCTTTATAGAGGGCCTTATGCTTCTAGTATCATATGAAACTTGGTAAACACTTAGATTCTACTGGAAAAAATGAAGAATTATTTCTAAGTTGGTCTCAAAAGTTTTTACTTCTTAACAATATGAAAATCCAAGTGACCTTGTATTAGGAATATATTTAGGCATTAAGATATTTTGTATTTCTCCGTTTAGGGATTTCCTCTTTATTTGCTTTCCTTATTTGTGTTTCAGTATCTCTATAAATAAGATTAGAGGATCTCTATTAAGGAAGACACAACAAACTGTGTATTATTCTACATGGTATAAAGCCTAAGATCATTTTCATATTTTCATTTTTTGTGGTAGTGTAAGAGAGAAAACCATCATTGTTTTTCTTTTTCACCCCTGTTGATGCCAATTTTTCGATAAAGGGAGAAGTGATCCAGTCCAACACCCGTCCCATAACTCTGGAAAAAAAAAAAACATCTTTTTTTTTCAAGATCTCTTCCCATGGCAGCGACCCTTCATCGGTTTATTGTTATCTTCTTTCTTCTGATCTGTAGTTAAGACCATTGTAGTTTTGATCTACAGTTTCTACACCACCATAATGAGCATGAAAAAAATAATAATCTCCCTCCCTTAACGAATCTTCTTCTTTACTACCCAGATCTCTTCTCATCACTCCCTTTCACGTTTGCAAGCATCTTTGTTCCTCTCCTCTGTTGCAGATCTATACAGAGACGTTTCCCCAGGCCCCTCGCCACCACACACCCAGGTCACAAGTGACAATGTCTCTCTTAGAACAGTGTTTCTCTTCAACTGCGACCACCATCTTTCTCCTCACTAGATCTGGACCTTCTTCCAGATCTCCACCAATGGTGTGGCTCCTCTACTCAACGACAGCACGTTTGTCGTCCTGTCTCTAGCTTCAACCTCCCTCCCTTTTTTAACAGAGGCAACGCTCAACTCCTTCTGCTTCAGTATTTCTTTTTCTTCATTGTCGTTTTCATTAAACAACACTCTACAACGTCAGCTGCAGTCCTTCTTTGCAGCAACACATCTAGCCCCTGCAACCTTCATTGGATCTTCACCAATGCCCACCGCCAGCAGCCCCTTTTGAATCTATTTTCTCCTGAGTGCCTTCCTATCTAGACCTATTGTGCAGCCTTCTCCAGCATCGGTTCCCTCAGATTTGGTTCTCTATAGTGCCAAGTCTAGATTTGCAGTCCACTCCAACGGCTGTTGTTGTAACGCCCCGCCCTTTTTCACTCATCGAAAATCAGAGTATATTTTTTTTTAAATAAGTGAGAGAGAGCGGGACGCCACGACGCGAGTCTAGTCCGAATTTTCAAAACCCGACCCTTAACTGGCCACCTTTACGTGTGCGTTGACCAAGTCTACAAAAACATTTCACACACTAAAGAATATTTGCGGAATTATTATATGAATAAAATACTATTCATATCCATGTCATTAATAAGCAAGGAAGCCAATCACCATATAATTAACTGAAACTTAAATATCCAAAATATCATCAAACCATAGCAAAATAGATTCTAAGTAATTACAATCCAAAATATCAGTTCACCTATACATCTTTCAAAACCAAACTAAGTAATATAGCAAAAAATTTGTCCAAGTTCCTACACTTGACTCCTTTCATGTCCCATGTCCTTGTCATTCCATGTTTCATCATCTATAGGATAGAAGTAGGGCGTTAGTCAACACGTCCAATAGGAATTCCAATTAGGGTTATGTACACTTAGGAATAGTATAAAAATCAAGATAAGTACATCATATCAAAACTGTAAAATATCTACAGTACTAAAAATCGTGCATGATAATCAAAAACCATAATCATGCTGATATGATGTCATGTCATGGGTGTCATATGCCAATGATCTCTCACCCACTTCCATATCCAAACATCATATATCATATCAATGTTTTCCTTGAAAAATTATTGCCACATCAAGGTGTTCCCTTGGCCGTTTACGTTCACAGTGTTTTGTGACGGCACCACCAGGTCACTGTTATACCTCCCCACATATGTTATTCGGAATTACTGATGGAGTGTGGACTCCTCCCTCTGCGCAGGGTTTTCGGACTGTTTACCTCGGAGCTTTTTGGCCCAAATTACACCGTACCCCTATCTAGCAATCCCGGAAAAGGCCAAAATATCAATGGTTCACATAGCTTCTTTCAAGCTAGTTTTCAAGCCCCAAGTCATGTCCGGACAGCTCATAACTTGGCTTATTGTCCCATGTATTCTCTCTCATTCCATGCATGAGAATATGAATGCAAGAATGCCCTTTCATTATCAAATTACATGAAAGAATTGAAAAACAGTTCACAAACACATGCCATTTATTTAACCAAAAAAAATCATTAGTTAGAAATAAAATCAGTGACTATACATAATCCATTGTGTCTCCAAAAAGGTAGGAATCCTACCAATGTCCAAGATACTATCCTTTCCTTGTTGTGCAAGAATACTGCTATCGGTCATAAGAAACGAATCGAACCTCGTTACCTTATTAAGTTCAAACATACATATTAATTTGATTTTCCATCTCAACATCCCATCTCCATCTAAGTTTAATGTTCGTTTCCCAACGTATTTATGCATTCCTTGTCCTTAATCCGTTTAAGATCCTCAATGCGGTTTCTACTAGCCCAAAACAGTCCCCAAATTCAACCATTTAGAGACTGAAAAATCAGTCCCAACTGTGGCAGATTTACTAGCCAAAATAGTCCACAAGTTTAACAATTTACGGACTGGAAATCAGTCCCAAAAACCAGCCATCAATTGGTCCTAAAACTGGTCTAAAATCAGCCAACATCTATCTTAAAATCAGACACCAAAATTAATTGTTTGAAGGCTGAAACCAGTCCCAAGATTTACTGATTTTGAACCCTTAAAGTCAGTCTCAAGGTTTACTGATTTTGAACTCTTAAAATCAGTCCCAAGGTTTACTGATTTTTTGAAACCTTAAAAACAGTCCTAAGGTTTTCTGATTTTGAACCCTTAAATCAGTCACAAGGTTTACTGATTTTTTTGAAATCTTAAAAACAGTCTCAAGGTTTACTGATTTTTGAACCCTTAAAAACAGTCCCAAGGTTTACTGATTTTGAACCCTTAAATCAGTCCCAAGGTTTGCTGGTTTTCTTAAAACCTTAAAAACAGTCCCAAGGTTTACTGATTTTTAAACCCTTAAAAACAGTCCCAAGGTTTACTGATTTTGAACCCTAAAATTAGTCCCGAGGTTTACTGATTTTTGATTCCTTAAAAACAATCCCAAGGTTTACTGATTTTTTTGAAACCTTAAAAAACAGTCCCAAGGTTTACTGATTTTGAACCCTTAAATCAGTCCCAAGGTTTACTGATTTTTGAAACCTTAAAAACAGTCCAAGGTTTACTGATTTTTTTGAAATCGTAAAATCAATCCCAACCTAATTCTATTTAATCATATTATTATCATGGCATAGGTTCTTTTGTTTCAATCCCATAACCATTCCTTGTATGGATTTCCATTTCTATGGCCTCAACACAATTTGGCCATTCCATTCCATCAATTATGGAATCCATAGATTCGGCCTTACCATGGCCAAATCTATGGCTTCCCTTAGTCTTAATCCCATACTATTTTCCAACTTAGAACATACCTTCTTTCCCGTCTCCTTCGTTTCTATTCGATCTGTAATCCTTCCTTACTCCTTCTTTCCTTTCTTTGTTCTTTGGTTTTCTCTAATTGTATAGGCGAAATGGAAGAGAAAGAGATGAGAAGAGGAGATACAATTCCCTCGTTCAAGAGAGAGATGATCGGCTAAGGGGTGTGAGCAGCCCCTTGGGCTGGTGTCCTTTTGTATATTAGTCTTAGACCCTTCATTCCCTCCTTTAATGGTTTGTCTAACCAAGGTGTACCTTGGTTTAACTAAGGAGACCATTGGCTTAAATCAAGAAGCTTCTTGGACTCCCAACGTGTCCCTTGGGTTATACCCTTTGGGATGGAACTCTCCATCTTCCTTCCAACTCACTTCGACTCACTTTGCAGTTACTTCTCAACTCACACCATTTAAGTATTTAACTCAACTTAAACAGATAAGTTCTCAACTCAACTCAATCAATATCTTAATTCAATTGGACTCATTTGCCAACTCAACTAACACCTTAACTCACTTGAACTCATGCAGCCTTTTAATCCTCTTAGTGGTTGACTAAGTCAACCATGACATGGTCGACCATGACACATGGCACTTGGGGTCCCACCTTGACCATGTTACATACATGCCACCTCACTTGATGAGATGGATTTCATGCATTAGATCTTAATTGGGTAGTTTGACCCATTTACTTGACATTACCCATTTACCCTAAAATTTAGTACACTATGACCCATTGGGTCTTAATTGGGTTATTGATCCATTCCTTACCCATCTAATGTCAATTTTCATTAATTAATTTGAAATTCCATTAACTCACAAATTAAATGGACAATTCCAATATAATTAAGAATAATGAAAATCTGAGGTGTTACAGTTGTCTTCTGCACCGACGTCTGATTGTATTTTCTCTCTTCTCTGCATCAGATATGAATATTTGAACCTAGGCAACATCTTATCTCTTGCTGGATGTTGGACCCAAACATCCTCTGCAGCCAGCGTCGCCGGTAGCCCTCCTAACGTTTAGTCACTGTTCACCATCGTTTGTCAGATCCATTTCTCTCCCTTCATCTCCTTTTGATAGACCAGATTTGTTGCACGCCCAGTCTTCCCTCGCTTTTTGGCTCTTTTTCAACAGCGTATCAAAAGCCTAGAGTCCATTTGGCTGTTATTCTCTCTTCACCGTGCTTGTTCTTGAGCCCAGGAATCCCACCGGTGGCAGATCTCTCTCTGACTCTTGTTCGTGCTTCCTTCTCTGTTGTCTACCACATGCAGCGAACAACTCTCCCTATTGTCGCTCGGTTCTCTCAAAAGCCGTCTCTCCTCCTTCCCAGCTGGACTTCTTCTCTCTGTTATATGTTGATGTTCTCTTCTTCGGCAGTCTCTATGTATTGAACATCTCTCTCTAGAATCCTTCTTCGCTACTAGTTCTTCGGCACCCACATTCGACGTCTTTCTCTTTAATGTCTACCTTTGTGTCCAACAACTATTCCTCTTGCCATTTCTGTTGTAGTTGCTCCCTTCCTCGCAATTACCAGATTTGAATTCCTCTCCACTCTCGGACTTCTGTTTCCTCTTTCTTCAACCTTCTTGTCTTGCAGCTAACATTGCTACCATTTTCCCAGCCTCAAACCTTTCGATCGCATATTTTTAATTCTCAAACCAATCTTCTCAAGCGATCTACTTCTCACCACCACTCTGTTCCTCTTTGGTGACGACGCCACTTTCTCTGTACTTATTCAAGAGCCTACTTTCTGAGTCTGGACCAAATCTTCTCCATCACATCTTCTTTGGGCTGCCTATTTCGCCTTCATTGTCACATTCATTGACCAGATGGCTGAACCATAGTCTTTCTCAGATTTTGCTGACATCACCACTTTTGGGCAATCATCACACCATTTTTGGACAACGACTTAAGCTGTGAGTTACTTCCATACACGCTACAACTTGAAGGGGAGTATTAGGGATATATTTAGGCATTAAGATATATTTAGATTTAAGATATATCGTATTTCCCCATTTAGGGATTTCCTCTTTATTTGCTTTCCATATTTGTATTTCAGTCTCTCTTTATTTCCTCTTTATTTGCTTTCCTCTTTGGAGGGTCTCTCCTTGATTAAGGAAGACACACCAAACTTTATTTGTATTATTCTACACTTTGTTAGTGGTTTAAAGTAAATGCCTCCTACATCCACTATTGGACTCACCCTCTATAGGGGTATCTGTGTCAGTAGTATTGAGACCAGTAAATGGGGTCCGTGGTTACAAGTGTGATTAGCGGGAGTCTGGTGCTTGGTCGAGGAGGCCACAGATGGGTTTAGCTGACAATCCATTGAGGACTAGTGCGGGTTGTCCTAAGAGAGTCATAGAATTGGTTGAGGGCCAGAGATCCTGATCTGGATGAGGATCGGTCTGTGTGCCCGTGGGTGGGTGGACCTAGCGGATGGGCATATGAAGGAATTGCCCTAGAGTTGCATTGGGTTGGTTAGAGGATGTGCTGGAGGCCCGGTAAATGTGGGCCTGTGTGCTAGGGGTATGGTACACATTTGCATGGTCATGCACGTAGACATATTAGACTTTGTTGTGTCCATATGATTATATTTAGTGTATGCTTGATAACATATAATGCATGTATTACCCTCACTAGGCATGTAGAGCTCACCCATTGCCTTTCAGGTGTTTCAATGGTTGGATCCAGCGGGTCCTAAGATTAGGCTTAGGCGGTGATGATTGCTGAGATCTTAGCTTCATTTTTCTTTCTGTTATTTTGAGAGAGCATTGTATGTTTATTTCAGTTGTCATTTGAATTTATGGATAACTGTAACAATTGTTATAACACTGTTGTGTTGGTTTGAGTATTAATGAATTAATCATTTAAGTTATTATCCTGTTGTAGTTTGGCAAAAAAATAGGACCCGATATCTATTTATTTTTATTTTTTTGAGATTTCTTTAGGTGTTTCGAAGATAATACACCCATAGCGGGACGAGGTGTTACAAAGTCCACTTGATTATGTTGGATGTCATGGTCTACTAGGCTAAATTATGATTTACCAATATGTTCTCTAAGCCTAGTTTACGTCTTCCTAGGTGTGTTGGGTTCACCCTAATGTCATCTATGGCCAATTTACCTTTTGTGATTGCCATACACTTGATGATGCGTGAATCTTCAACTTGATCTTCCATCTTTAATACTTGATTCAATCTGCATACCACTCTTGAGTCTTTTTCATTGCTTCATTCTTCCAAGGCAATGCTTCTCCTGAGTCATGAAATTGACAAACAGGTGATTCGGCAAGCTGGGGCACTAACACAAACTAAATGTAAAATAAGAAATAATCAAACAAAACACAAATCCAAATACTAGGACTAGAACCATCATTAGTCACCTAATATCAATTAACTATTGTCCCATTACAGAAGATGGGATAAGTATTTAAAAGCAACGACTAAGATGTATCGGGCAACCAATATTGTTGATCATGGAAGCACTTTCCCAAAAATAGAGTACTAAAATAAAGAAAATAAACATCCAAAACTAGCATGTCAAATTGGGATAAGTAACTCAAGTTTCGTATAATGAATTCAAATGCAGTGCCATGTAAGATTCCAAAGGACACAATGATGGAGAAACGAATACATAAAAAGGAACAAAATCTAAACTAAAAGCTCATGTTTATGGTGGAGATTTAAGTATTGGGCTTTCTTGGGGACTTCCTGTTAGAATTAGTTTACTATGAGAGAAATACAGCTCGTAGCTCATTCCCAACGGCATTTTAAAATCAAACATTTCCATGATATAATAAATTTTGGCTTTACGACAAGCAGGATTTTCACCAATGATATGCATCGTCTAGTGAGATTGTTCTTAGTTTTATTTTACTGTAGCAGGCCACATGATTCAAAACCTCATGATCGCCATCACATTTTTTTTATCATTCATCAACAAGGTTCTTGGCTATCTTTGGATGAGAGGTAAATTTTGAAGATATTTCTCTTATGCAGGAGTTTTTCATGAACATGAGTTTCTCTTATTTCGTTTGGTAATTACAGTACCAAAGGTATAAGAGAAAAAAAAATTACTCTAAGAGAGAGATAAGTGATTACCTCTTATAGTGAAGCGGTTTTCAAATTTGTGCTAGGAAGGGGAAACTTTGGATTTCTCGTCCCTTCCTTCCATTACCAAACGGAGATAAACAAAGGTTACTCTCGTTTTCACTCCTCATCCAATCGCAGTTGTTTTCTCACATACTCAAGGAATCATAGCAGAGGGCTTCTACAAATTGCTACCAACTCAAAGATAAGTCTAGAATGAAATGATACACCATGGATTATGATTTGGCAAAAGATAAGCCCCATTAATTACCACTTGATTTCTTTTTTTAAGGGCCCACAACTTGACACTAAGAAAATACATCATATTAAGTGAACCTTGAATCCAACGATATAATCGTCCATGTGGGATTAAATTCAAACTCTTGACAATTCATGGGAACATAAAAGTATTTAATGCAATACCACGTGAACTAGTTTGCACATGCACATGTACACAGATATGCATGTATATAAACAATCACATCCCTTGCAAAACATCCAAGACTCCTCGCATAAAATATTGTTATAATAATTCAAACAGTCACAGTCACATTCATATCTCACCTCATGAATCAAGGGGCACCCTTCATCCTTTATCTTTTTTTTATATACCCTCAAATGTCACTCTTGCAACATCTTATTTGTTGCGTTCCCTTTAGTAAAAGTTTGGCTGGACCAGTATGTTGATCCATCAATCAGGGGCTTGTAGAGAACCTTCATTAATTGTTTGATACAATGGAAGGGGAATCGATGATCTTTGAACATGTTCCTGCAAACGGTTCTTATGCAAAAACATCTCTTGCACCTCTAAAAGAATTAAGGGGTAATTGGGGGGAATATACGAGTTAATCTGTAATAAAGAAAAACAACTTCAATCACATTAAGCATAAATTTCATAGACAACAAATGAGAAAAAAAAAATTTTGAGCGATCACAAAATAAAGTTTCATTAATAAGAAGGGGAAGGTACAAAATCATGAAGAAAATAGGAGATTTAAATCCTAAGTAAAGTAATAGGATCATCAGTACACCCAAAACATGATAGGCTATGTTCTGAAATAATGACTCCAAAAGTACAAAACCTAACCAACCCAACCCGTAAATACAACACGGATTGAATCATAGAAAGAAGATGCCATGAGTAGGTGAATCGATTCCGTATTTCACAAAATACATTGGCTACTTTATTGGTCGATCTACTGATTTGTGAGAAAGATATCTCTCGACCAATGAGTATAGCCTTTTATCTCCCTAACAAATGTTGTTAATCTACAAGGGGTTGTTTCACTCCCGTTATCCATTTAACTGCATTTGTTGAGTCACTTTCAATAACTAGTTTTCCTCGCCTTAGGGAAGTCTATATAGTCAAAGCTCTCCCAATGCTAAGAAGCTCTGCTTCATTTGATTCTTTTCGCCTAATCAGTTTAAAAAAGATCACTAATGAATTTCTGTGCAATCCCTCAAGACCCCACCTATTCCTTTCAACCCCGGTTTTCCCCTAGCTACCCATCTACATTGAATTTAAAAGTACCTTGCTGTGGAGACGACCAGGTGCTCACCTTTTTAGTCCTTCTAGTACCTCCCAACAAAGAACCCTCCCGTGATTGATAAAAGTCTGAGATTTTTATCCCCTTGAAGTCCTTCCCAGATAAGAGCCACACACAAGGCCTCCACTTGGCCTTTTGAGATATCTCTGTTACATCTGATGCCTTCGAATGGAAGATCATGGCATTCACCTCTTCCCAAATGGTCCAAAGGATTGTATCAGGAATTGTGTTCCAGGCCACCTTGGTCTTGGGATTATGATGAGAAATATGCCACGATCCTATCACTCCCTCACAAGACCTATCTAAGATCCACGAAATTCCCAGCATATTGACAAAAGTTGTCCATAACTGACCCAAGATAAGGCAACATAGGAAGAGATGATCTGCATCTTCCTCCATAAGGCCACATAAGGTGCATTGGAGATCATCCTAAGGGTTCAGTAAACCCTGCCTCCTTAAGGCCACTCTAGTAAGCATTTTTTTCCTTTGAGAACTCTCCACACAAAGGTGTGTACTCTCGAGGGAGCCAAGCATTTCTAGGCCAAACAAGGAAGAGGGACCTCGGTACCCATATGTCTAATTTTCTCTACAGCCTGTTTCACCGAGAAGACGCCAAAGGAGTCACCTATCAAAATTAATTCACCTTCCTCCTCTTTAGATAGTGGATAACCTCCCAATAGGGTTAAGAGCACCTTCTAAACTCTCCTGTTCAAAGCCCAATAGATCCCTTCTGAATTCGAAGTGCCAAAGAACTTGGTTTTGCTCATGTATAGTGGTCCCTAACCAAAGCCTCCTTGTTGCGTGCCACCCTATATAATCTGGGGAAAATTTCATTCAAGTGTCTCTCTTCAAGCCAGACATCAGTGCAAAAAAAGGGTTCTTTTAAGAGATTTTCATATCTTTTCCTTTCCGAGAAAATGGGAAGAAGATCAAGAGTACTAGAGTCTGAATTAGATTTGAGAAACCTCAAACCCTAGTTATCTTCTTCTTCTTCCCATTTTCTCAATGATTTTCTCCTCCTCTTTGAAAGAGGGAAGATAAGGAGATTTTTGAAACACAGGAACCCGCACAAAGAAAGGATTTGGTCGTCTCGAGACATTTTTTTCCCAAAGTTCGACAAATATCGTGTTCTCAGTCCTATCAATGATATTATCTAAATTTTATTTACATATCTATTTAAATAGAAAAAAATTAAAAAGTTAAAATTTATTTTTAAGATAAAGTCAAAAAGTATAGATGACTAGATTCTAAAATAGAATTTTTTAATTAAAAGTATTCTTAAAATATGTGTCTAAGTTTAATTATCCATCTTTGTAGTTTAATATAAAATTAAAATTAAAATAGTAAATTAAATTCTATTGTTAAATTAATCTGATAAATATAGTTTAAATGTTATGAATTACGAGATCTACTATAAAAACCACATGTCATTATGTTATGAATTATGACACTTGGAGAAGTGTTGGGTCCATTTTGAAATTTGAAGAGCGAGAGAGAGCGGAAGAAGGTGGCTTTTTGATGGGAATGTACATTATAACACATCACCACAGATGGTATCCTACCTTAATAACGTGTGAGATCACATGAACGTTGTTCGATCGAAAACAACAGTTGAGATTGATTAGAAAAAAGTGAAATAAAAAATAATAAATTTCAAAGTGGAAGTTCGACCGAAGATTTGAAAATTGAAAGAATTACTCCACAGCAATGTAACAAATATCTCTAATATTTTCATTTTTATCATGAAAATATCTGCAAAATAACTTTTGCCCATTAAAAACCTGAGTTTATCACGTGTGCCATTTTAATGGTAAATTCCCGTTAAAAACGCGTTTTTATCTTGAGAAATGGCAAATTCCCATTAAAATCGTGAGATTTTACCGTTAAAAATGCTTGAGCCAAACATACATTTTTTATTTTTGAAAAATCATCTATGTTTTCAAACTCTGACCGCATTATTTATTTTTTATTATTTCTATTATTTATATTTATATTTATATTTATTATTTTTTAAATAATACCCGCAAGATTTTCTAGTTAAATTTCCGATAAAAAATCTGAGAATTTGAAAATATCCTTCTATTCCCAAATCCCTTCGTTGCTCTTCAATCGTTGTTGTCACCAACATTTCGGTTACTCTCTAGGTACACTTTCTTCTCTCTTGCCTCTCTATTCTCTCGTCTTTTTCCAATCTCCCCCTCTCCTCTCTCTATTTTTATTTTTTCTTTTCAATAAAAAGGGGTTTTTTTGTTGAAAATACCTAAGATATAGCGTATTCATGTAAACATGCCTACACATATGCTAATTGGGTCAAAGAACCTCCGCACACCTGATCAGATTTTTCTAGACGAAACTGCCCATAGTACTTTATCAAAATAACAACTATACACATGGACAACATTTTTCTCTCATTCTATGTGTTTCCCAACTTAGTGTCCAAAAACGACTTCCTTTTCCCATTAGCATTTTATTTCTTAAAACATCAACCTCTTCTTTCTCAACGAGAAACATCCCCCACACCTCTCTTCCAGAGTTCCTTCTCCTCTCTTCGTATGTATTTATGCCTCTAAGAAAACTGTCATCAGATTCCTCTATGTCTAAAAGGAAATCAAAGAACTCGTGTCCTCACTCACCGTCACAACATCACGGTCTACGCCATGCACCTCATGGATCTCTCAGAGCGATCCTCTGCCATCTCCATGGTCCACAGAGCCCGCCGTAATGGTCTCCCCTTCTAGAACAAGAAGCACCCCGAAGACGACCAAATTGTTGTTGCATTTGAGGCCTACCAGCAGGTCAACAACGTCTCCATCTGACTAAATTATTATTCTCTTTTGAAAGGGGAATATGAGTTAGTTATTGACAAAAATGACGATTTGAAACTTGTTTTCTCAACATCATTGTTTCCCAACAGTGATGCTCTCATTTCCTTAATTCAAAAAGCCGACCAAATGATGGCACAAACGTACACCTCTAGTAAACTGCCACAAAAAAAATGAGATTTATAGTCCACCTGTTAGGTATTACACCCAACACCCACATACACAAATCACATATCACAACACACACAAAGAGAAACAATATGAGATATACGTAGTTCGTCCCAACCTTAGCCTACGTCCACGGGAGAGTGTACATTTTATTCTAGAGAAAGAATACATAGATACATGATTTGGAACTCCTAACCCAAGATCTCTCAGAGTATCTTCCCTCATGTCTCTCTCTATGTTCCTCACTACACTCTGCTGCAAGAGGCCCCCCATTGTGGCCTCGGAAGGCACTCGGCCAAAAGGCGAGGTTTCCATAAAACCACGTCCATATTATATAGCAGTAATGCCGTGTCTTGTATAGCCCCTTTTGGAGAGTCCCACCAATAGCAACTGCTCCAAATCAGCAATTGTCATGAATAAGAAACTTCTTATCTTATAGCTGTGTGACTCAGTCACGGTGAAATTGAGCCACCGCCAACAATCTCCACCTTGGCGAGAATTCACCATCCTCTAGAAGATGATTTGACCTCCACTGCACATTAGCCTCTCCCGGCCATGCTCCACCTGCAGCTACAATCCATTTGCATCTCAGTGTGAGATGCGTGCATCCCATACCTTAGAATGATCCACTACTCTTGAGTAAGACTGTATAGCCCAATCGAGCTCCATCTCAAGCATTGCCTCCCGAGTCCCTGTGTTGCACCTGCAACTCCACTTCCTACGTTCTACGAGGACATTCTGACGTGCTTCACGAACGCAAGGCAGCATTTCCTTCATAGTTTGTTCCTGCACACACTAATGTGTTGCTGCAATCACCCCGGCCTCTCTATGCATATGGCTAAGATGCCATCTCCACGCGTACCGCCGAAGGCTGAAAGGGCATTTACCCTGCAACAACCCTCTCGACTACATCTTCATGACGTTGTTGGTGTGATTGCGCACACACCCAAGCTCCTTCCACTGCCGTCAACCACTCCCTCACTTCTCCCCAAAAAAAAAAAAATCCTCTCCTTTTCCAAATCCACACCGATCACCGCGTAGATCTCTTCGCTATGATCGTACAGGCAAAGACAGATCTCAATTTTGACTCCCAGTGACTCCAGAAATTGTAAAACAATTCTGGTCGTTATTTTTTTCTACTGAAGAAGTATCTGAATTTGTGGTCCTGCGGGATCACTCAATACTTTAAACCTGTGGATCACCAACAACAGAATACATTAGTCTTACGGACTACCCGAAATTGTAGTCCTTCGGATTTACCCAAAACGATAGTCCTTCGGATTACCAAAAACCTTTCTTTTTCACTTTTCCACTCATTTATAGCAAAAAACGAGTGGTAACCTCGGTGGTGTTCCTGCTGTGTGTGTTCCACTCTGATCGGCCGCCGCACCACCACTGTTACTCGGCCTTCTCCACTCGTAACTCCTACGTCGCTCCACCTCTGAGATGACGGCCGTCTCTCTTGTGCTCGGCTGCGTACAGCTCCTGATCTGGCTACCCAGCCTCTGACCGTGCGTGCTCCCGTCGCTTAGATCTGGACCCTCTTTCCTTTTTTGCAATCCGATCTGCAGAACCAAGGTGAAGATGATCTGCTGCCTCTCTCCGGCGTTGCTACCGCCCGTAGCACCCCCAGATCTCAGATTTGAAGTGATATGCAGCCACACACTCTCAGTTCTAAGCCTCCTTCTGAGAAACCCATGAGAGAGAAACCCACACTGCCGTTCGGCCTTCCTGCTCTTAGATCTGGAGAGGTCAAATGTGCAGCTTCACTGGTGCTCTTTCTTTGGCCTGCCGCTTCTTGTTCTCAGATCTAGCAGATTGTACCCGTCTCAGATCTAGGCGAATTTGACTTGGATTTTTTCTTCTGAAAGTCCCTTCCTATCAAATCGGCATAATTGCGGCTGCCTCTGCCGCCGCTCGCTGCTAGCCGTGAGGAGTTCCCTTCAATCCCAGATTTATTCTCAGATCTGGATGCCTCTGCTCAATCGACCTCTCCACCTGCAGCTGTATCCTTTGCATCCATTGCATCCATCACAGCGCCTCTGCTCGGCACTCCTGATGCAGGTCACCGCACCTGCTGGGTTCGATTCTCCATTTTCAGTGATGCCTCTATGCACCACCGAGAAACCCCTCTGCTGCGCGCCTCCGGCATCGCTGCTTCAGATCTGTAAACCCCAGATCTGGGTTGCAACCTCTCTTTCAATCTGATTGCACCGACGGTGGGGTGATGCTTCTCCACAACACCAATCCTCAGATTTAGACGCTCCTTCTAGCATCATATATGGCCGACGATCTGCCCGATCTCCTGAGATCCCCGATCTCATATCTGCAGCAGAGATCTGCTCCCAGATCTGCATTGGCTGCCTCCTTCTCAGATGCGGATGGTTGGGAGAACCCTCCTCTACTATGTTCTCTTCCAGCCTGATCTTTCTCTCAGCTGTTGTGATTAATCTGGCCCGAATCTTAATCTTTGCTCATGATACCACCATCTTTATACAGCAAAGTCAGGTCCACTAACCATTCCAAATCTGTATCTGGATTACTGCACTGTAAAGAGTGTCCTTGTCATGGCGTCGATCACCACTAGTTGTGTTATCCCCTGCCAAGGTAAAGGTAGAATTAAGAAAAGAAAAATCTCATAACTGATTACTCCTCCATGTCCTCTCCATCTTTCTACCTCCATCCTCTCGCTTTATCTCTCTTTTTATTTTAATCTCTTAAAAAAAAAAAGCTTCAAGAGAAAAATGGGAGTAAAGGGTTTAAGCTGCTGGTTAATCCCAGATATCTGACTCCCTACTTGCTGCTTCTCGAGCGTCGTGTACGGACGAACACACACGACTGAGAAGTGAGTAGTGACGGCGGCGTCAGGGTGAAGCTTGGCGGGCGGAGAAGGCTGGAGGAGGCTGGATCTCTGTCGTGTCTGCTATAAGAAGAGAAGGACTTCTACAAAACTGAGAATAGAGGAGGCCCCTGTTGTGAGAAGAGGAGGTGTTCTGCAGAATCCACTACAATTCAGCACCAAATCATCTTTAATCGATCCTGGGCCTAGACTTTGCAGGTTTTTTATGGCAGCAAATCAAGTCAATGGCTGGGTTTTTCAGGCTTTAAAATTAGCAGAAGATCAAGTGGAGAAGAATTCTACATGCGACGATGGAGTGAAAATCAGGAAAGGGTCTTAAAGCGTTAACCTTTGCGCAATAACTTGTCTTAAAGCGTTAACGTTGCGTTAGCGTGTCAAGTGTTAGCGTTTTTTTAGGTAAAGCGTTAGTGCTTTTTCACAATGTATATATCAATGTAACAAATACAGTCGGTCGGTATTTTATTTTTACTGTAAAAATAACGGCAATATAATGTTTTTACGTTAAAACACAATTTTATCGTCACTGCTGTTTTTAACGAACTTTTACTGTTAAAATCGCATTTTTAATGTGAAAAATGATAAAAACGTTTTAAAAATGCATTTTTACCAAAGTTAAAACTTCTCATTATGGGGCGGCCTCTAAAGGCAAGCTCACCAAACTCAACTTCCTGTAGCTGAGAATGGAGTTGGGAGCCTAGGACTTTGCAATTGCTTTTCCATATTTATAGGTAAAAGGGGTTTTAACTTTTTTAAGAGTTTTCGATGTGGGACTCTGGGAAGTGGGAGATCCAAGCATCTCCACAGTAATATTTTCTGCTATATGGCACTATGGTTGTTTGGCTACCAACGTTAAATGTATGCATTTAACGATTGTTCATTTTGACAATGTATGCTTTTAACGATTGTTCATTTTGACAGTTTGGTCAAATGAAATACAATTTATAAAATTTAAAACATTATAATAAAATGAAAAATAATGAAATATAAAATTGAAAATATATATATATATATATTTAACTCAAAAAAATAGATTATCAATTTAACAAAAAAAAAGTAAAATAAGATGAATAAGACATATTTAAAATTTGCTTTTATTTTCCTATATCATTTAAAAGTAATAGGTGATAATAACTTCAATAGTTTCTACAATTATTAATAATGAGTTAGATATTAAATATGTATTTGTAGTGCAAAAATAAAATAAATAGCATGCATTTTTTAAAAAAATTTATTTAAACTAATCAATTAAATCTTAATTAACAATTTAATATTAAATATAATATTTATATTAATACTTTTTACTCAAAAAATGTTAGATGATAAATATTTATTTATTATATTTATTTTTATTATTTTGTAAATATTTATATTTTCTGCGAGATTTCCCGTTAAAATCCCGAGAATTTAAAAATATCCCGTTATTAACAGTTGCCGTTAATATCTCGAGAACGATATTTGTCACAATGGTATATACAGTAAGAGGTGAATAAAAAATATAGAACTTATTGTACTTTAGTGGTAAAGGTATTAGTTTTCTGTCATTTGTCTGAATCTGACTTAAATAAATGGGCTTTTACAAATATTAGATTTGATTGGTCGGGTTAGGATTTTTAGGTTCATTTATTTTTTAAATAAGAGCCCAACATGCCTCAGTGGACTTCAAGTAGAAGTCTGAGCTCACCTCGACCAAAATAAACAGCACTCCACTTTCATGTCATAGGTAGCCCACTTTCATGTCACAGCAGCTGTATGTCACATACGAATCCACTCTCAATGACAGGTTCTACCATCTCTATGATTCCCACACGGACTTATCCTGTAACGCCCGTCCCTTTTCACCGAAATCAGAGTATATTTTTTTTTTTAAATAAAAGTGACAAAGGGCACAGACGTCACGTCGCGAGTTAAGTTCGAGCTTCTAAAGCCCAGCCCTTAACTGGCCAACCCTACGTGTGCGTGGAACGAAGTCCACGGAGAGTGATTCACACGTAGAAAGCAAGCTTGCGGAAAATTAAACTAAGTACGGAAATAAAACAGAGTCTATCCTATCAATTTGTAGATAGCAGGGAAGATACATTCATTTAATAACTAACATACCTTAAAATGATAATGTCCAAAATAAAATCCAAACATAGTGAGTAATCTAAATTATTACATTCCGACAAACTAAATTACTCAATTTACATTTTTTCAAAATAAACATAAGTAAACTATCTAGCACGCCTCCCCAAGCTCCTACACTTGGCTCCCGTCTCGTCCTTCGTTTCCTCCATCTCCTACGTCATCAGGTAGGGTAGAAGTAGGGCGTTAAACAACGCGCCCAGTAGGACTCCGAGTAGGGCTAACACATGGATTAGTGATAACAAAACATACGAATAGTAATACAGTGAAAACCATAAAATGAATGCAATGCCATGGGTGTCTTATGTCATGTATCCCACCCATTATCCATACCATCATGCTGCCATACCTCCCTTGACGGAAAAACCTCGTCAAGATATAAACATTCACAAATCATCCCCCTTGACGGCAAAACCTCGTCAAGATATAATAATAATAATGAAATATCCCCCTTGATGGAAAAACCATCATCAGGGTATAATAATTACCAATATCCCCATTGACGCCAAAACCTCGTCAAGGTATAATAATAATAATAATGAAATATCCCCCTTGATGGAAAAACCATCATCAAGGTATAATAATTACCAATATCCCCCTTGATGGCAAAGCCTCATCAAGGTATAATAACAAATATGAAATAACCCTATGCTTGTTTATCGGTAGCCCCAACGGAACATGGACTCCGGTTTCATTTCATCC
This sequence comes from Chimonanthus praecox, assembly GCA_022113865.1. NCBI lineage: Eukaryota > Viridiplantae > Streptophyta > Magnoliopsida > Laurales > Calycanthaceae > Chimonanthus > Chimonanthus praecox. Next base: position 35,278,253 of record CM039094.1, read on the forward strand.
TTCCCATGCCATATCCCCCCCATGTCATGCATGAGATATAAAGGCCATATGCCATGTAATGAATATGATAGTACAAACCATGGCATTTAAAATCCCATCAATAAAACTTATAACTTGATTATCAAAAGTAGATCAAGCAAAGCATCAATAAACACATCATAGCTTTAAAACCCATTTTAAACCAATCATATGCTCACCAAATTAATTCAAGTATAAACCCATACATATCACATAATCTATGACTTACAAAAATATTAGAATCCTACCGAATACCAACTAGCTTCTCTTTACGTTTTCCGTCTACAGATCCGGTCGCCGATCGCGCACCACTTGCGATGTCCGGTACCTTATTACATATTAATAGTCAGTCCTTGTTTTTAACCATTGATTATCTTAATTACATGAGTCCAAAAATCAGTCACCCTAGGCTTTATTAATCACACACAAGGTTATTACTTGAAGTCCCTAAGTCCATGATCATCTCCCATGGGGTCTTTTCAATTTAGCCATTATTTACGGTTTTGCCACTATTACTCCATGGTTAAGTTTTCATTTTATCCTTCCCTTCTTAGGCCCATGATTGATCCATAGACTTGGATCCATTAATGTTCCATCAACCATGATATGTACATTAACAAATTAGTCATTAACTTAGCCTAATTTTCCATTCATCTAACCACATATATAATCCCATTTTTACTTGAGTCCATATACATTATTTAGCTCCACCATAAGTCCTTCCTTGAGGTGGTTTCCATCATGCATTCAAATCATATACATACTAATTTTCTACCCCTCTTGATTATTCAACACATATTCATAGATTCCTAAAAATAGTAGTACATCTAAGCTTACTTAGGTTATGTCAAATAATACCCATTCACCACTAAAAATATTCACAAGTATTACAAATTTCACCAATTACCAACTTCCACCCTACATGCCCATGTTATCAATGGCTACAACATCATACAGGTTCATATGCCTTCATTATCAGGTCACGTAGAATTGAAATCACACACAATCATCGAATAACATAACTCATGTGTAATAAGATCTTTCATCTCCATTCTCATCAAACAATAACATGAGATAACATAAGAAATAACACATTAATATAATCTAGCGATTCAACATAATTATGATTAGGTTACCCTACCCCATTTACAACATACACCTAGAGATTTAGAAATAACAATCCTACTCACCCAAAGCAAGTCATCCCAACACATTCGAAGGCCATCCATGATTATCCACAAATTCCTAAACTTTGGAATTATTCATCAGCCCCACCTAGGTTTCCAACCAAACGCATTGGCATATCACGACCCCTTCATGCATACTACATATTCACAACTCACAACACTTTATCAACTCATCATCATATACATAGTCTATAACACATCCTTGTTCCTCAATGACTATTCATTGCATACAATCAATTATCAAAACAATCTCATATAACTCATTGCAACAATTGATAATTCATAATTTAGCAACATCATAGGGAATCATCATGCAAACACTAAATAGAATATTTTCATAAATTCATAAGCATAGTATGGTTTGGTTCATGGTTCATTCTTTTCCACCACTTTTGAGGCCATTAACAATCATTGATATCCTCCATAATTTTTCCTCATTAAAACTCTTTAACTTCACTAACATTTATTCATTAACATCTTAAAATCATAAATCCCCCTTCCATGGTTTTGATATTAAAAACCCCATTTAAGCTTACTTAATTACTCACCATAATTCATTCCAAAAATCACACACATTTCATGCTTAAATAAATTTCATTACATAATGTCCTTAATGTATTTATTTTTCCTTAACCTAATTTATCCACTTTTTCCATTTTTTTTTCATCCTTCCATGGAATGGATTTGAGATCCAAGGCCCATAATGTTTTGGCCACTATTAATCTAATAAAAATGGACCCCAAATCTTAAACCCTAAAAAGAATCCAATCTCTTGTTTTTTTAAAAAAAAAAAATACTTACAATCCGTCGTCTCCTCCGACTTTTCTTCCTCCTCTTGGACTCCTTGGCCTTCTTTCTTCTTCTTCTCCTTTGTTCTTTGGTCAAGATGAGCTTGATCAATGGAAAAACATCAAGGCTTGGGTTGGCTAAGGTAGGGTTAGGTTTGAGAGAGGGAGAGGAGGAGATGGTGAGAAAGAAGACCCCAAGCTTTGATCTTGGAGTGATGGCCAAATATGAGCTTCTTTCTTCTCTTCTTCTCTTCTTCTCTTTTTCTTCTTCTTCCTTTCTCTTTGGTGTGGGACGGTGGTGGAGAGCAAGAGAGGGAGAGAGTGAAAATGAGAATGGGATTTGAGAGATGAGATGAAAGCATCTCCTTTTGGTTGCTTAAAATACACTTTATCATTAACTCTTCCCACCAACCCACATAAGATTTTTATCTTGCTTTATGGTGGTGGTTGGGATAACCACCACCCAAGTCCAACGTGTTTGAGCTTTAGTGATAAGGTGGAATGGTTTGGGTCTTCTATTTGACCATTTGACCACCCTTTTTATTAGCTTAATTCATTAATTAATTGGATCATTAAATTAATTAATTTTCATTTAACCTAATTCCATCTCCTTGTATCTACCCATGGTTGACCAATTCAACCATGGTGGCCGGCCCTACCAATCTTGGTCCACACGCCACCTCACTTGGTGAGGTGGAGGTCGGTCCCAATTGGCCATATCATTTTGGTCTAATTAAAATTAACTTAGGTGATTTAATTAAACCCCTTTCAATTACTTGGATCACCATTGGGCCCATGACCCAATTAAATTCACCCTTACCCATTTACCTTAGAGCTTACATTATCTTGACCCATTGGGTCCCAAATGGGTATTGGGCCCAATTGACCATCATTGACCATTTAAAAGATTTTAAATCCAATCCATGGTCCATTGGGCCATACTTGGGCCTTTGTCCATATTTCGATCCACTTAACATTTATTCCATCATATTTCCCAATTTCCATCATTAAAAATAAATAATAGCCACATTTTTATTGATTTAAAAATTCCGGGCTATTACATATCCCAAGTAGTTAGTCCCCATGCAAAATACAATTACACATGCAACGTGTTGCACATCATGAAAATGGATGCTTTAACATGAAAAAAACTATCTAAATAGTGTTTTTAATTTAAAACACTTTTTTTTTTACGTTAAAACACTTTAAAAAGGCCATTTTTTATATTTAAGCGTTTTTTTCATGTTAAATCACAATTTTTATATTAAAACACATTTTTTTTATGTTAAAGCATTTTTTTTTATATTAAAGTACTAATCTCTTGTTAAAGCGCTAATGATGCAACGCTTCATATTAAAGCGTTAATCTTCATGTTAAAGCGCTAATGATATAGCACCCATCATTAGCGCTTTAACATGAAAATGGACGCTCTAATATGAAAAAACCTATCTAAATAGTATTTTTATTTTGAAGCACTTTTTTTTATGTTACAGCTCTTTAAAAAGGTCATTTTTCTATTAAAGTGTTTTTTCATGTTAAATCACAAATTTTATGTTAAAACACTTTTTTTATGTTAAAGTGTTTTTTTCATATTAAAGCACTAATTTCTTGTTAAAGCGCTAATGATGCACGCTTCATATTAAAGCACTAATTTTCATGTTAAAGCACCAATGATCTAGCGCCTATCATTAGCGCTTTAACATGAAAATGGACGCTTTAACATGAAAAAACCTATCTAAATAGTGTTTTTATTTTAAAGCTTTTTTTTTTTTTTTTATGTTAAAGTGCTTTAAAAGAGCTATTTTTATATTAAAGCATTTTTTCATTGTAAATCACATTTTTTATATTAAAGCATAATATTCATATTAAAGCATTAATTTCTTCTTAAAGCACTAATGATCCACGCTTCATATTAAAGTGTTAATTTTCATGTTAAAGCGCTACTGACGTAGCGCCCATCATTAGTGCTTTAACATGAACATGGGCGCTTTAATATGAAAAAAAACCTATCTAAATAATGTTTTTATTTTAAAGCGCTTTTTTATGTTAAATCACTTTAAAAAGGCCCTTTTTATATTAAAGCATTTTTTCACGTTAAATCACAATTTTTATTTTAAAACACATTTTTTTTTATATTAAAGCGCTAATGATGCAGCGCTTCATATTAAAGAGCTAATCTTCATGTTAAAGCGCTAATGACGTAGCGCCCATCATTAGCGCTTTAACATGAAAAAACCTATCTCAATAGTATTTTTATTTTAAAGCGTTTTCTTTATGATAAAGAGCTTAAAAAAGGCCATTTTTATATTAAATCATTTTTTCATCTTCAATCACAAATTTTATATTAAAACACATTTTTTATGTTAAAACATTTTTTATCATGTTAAAGCTTTAATTTCTTATTAAAACACTAATGGTGCACTTCATATTAAAGCACCTTTTTTATGTTAAAGCGCTTTAAAAAGGCCATTTTTATATTAAAGTGTTGGTTTCATGTTAAATCACATTTTTTTATATTAAGGCACATTTTTTTTTATGTTAAAGTATTTTTTTCAATGTAAAAGCATTTTTTTTCATATTAAAGCGCTAATTTATTGTTAAAGCGCTAATGATGCAGTGCTTCATATCAAAGCGCTAATCTTCATGTTAAAGTGCTAATGACAAAGCGCCCATCATTAGCGCTAATGATTGCTTTTGTTTCTAGGTATCCATTGTAGTGCCCTGTATAACTCCTTGTTTTTCTCTCCATCTCACCGATGTGGGACTCGTTCGTACCCAACAATCCTCTCCTCGAATGAGGCTCTCCAATGGATAAACATCGCCGGTCATCCTGTCCAGTTAGGGGATCCATCGGTGGCTTAGGCCCAGTCTCATGTAAGTCCTTAGTTTCCCCCTACCCCCCACAACCGATGTGGGACTCTCGTTCGCATCCCAACACAAAGTAGAGCGTCCACGCTTAAGCATGATAGAGCGTCGTAAAATGAGACTATAATTTAGTCTCTCTTTTAAGATATGTAAATGGGATAAGAGATTATGGAGTGAATAAATGCATTTTCTGGTGAAGAGCACAATGAATGATCTATTTTTATAGTGGAGATCCAATTTCATTTTGTCTCTGTATGCATAATAAGGGTAAAGAACATGATTCTTTCTATTTTGAGATATCATTTATGGCCATGGACTTTCTATTTTGAGATATCATTTATGGCCATGGACTTTTTAATCTCTTAGATCAGGTAACAAGAAGTTGTAACTTTGTGCACATGGGGCCACGTATGTGCTCCTAATGCCATCATTGTGTTGTTTATCATATGCTCTTTCAGGCAGTTTTTTAATGTGTTGTGCAGCATCCCATATGTGGTAGAATGATGAGCATGATATATTCAAGCACCATCCCTTATGCAGTAGAATAATGAGCTTGATATAACATTCTTGATATGGTTGTAGAGTCTGTTGTAGGTTAGTACTTGTACATGAAGAACAGTACACCACAATGGAGCCCACCTAGATGTATTCCAATGATGGAAGTGAGAAAGTGTTAGTGCCCCGGCTTGTCGAGTCACCTATTTATCAAGTCCGTGACTTAGGTGAAGGCTTGCCATGAAGAGAGAACCTCAAGACTCAAGATCTCAAGTTGGTTGAAGTGTGGAGACTCAACGGACAAATGTGTATGGCAATCACAGATGGTAAGTGATTATAGATGACCTTAGGTGGTACCTAGACCTTAGGTTGATCATGCCTAGTCTTAGAGATCACATCAGGATAATTAATCAAGGCTAACATGTGTCTAGCAATGAATTGGAACCCAACATGGAAATATGAATTCACTATCAGGCGATCATTCCCCAAGGACAACACACGACTAATCGTGGTCTGGCAATATGTCGTGTGGAAAAACAAGGGTTCTAGTTGGATTGGACTGTCAAACTCATGTGGTCTCAAGATGATACTATCGACATCCCACGATCGATCTTCTGGAACCTTGATGAATCAATTGTGTGGGCGATGTATCACTGAGACATGACATAGGTTGGACTTAAACAAAGCCTGGAAATCATGATCGCATAAGATCAATCGGGTATGCGATTGATCGTGAGTACAGGACAAGAATAGATCAGCATCACGATCAATTGCCCTGGGACAGGATGAGACTTGACATTGGAAAATACAGTTAGTCTCAGGCCGATACATTTGCCAACCTGCGATGAGTCGCCAGGATACACGGACGATCAGTCGTGTGGCACGATGTATCGTGAGGTTACCATTTTGAGTCGTTACCGTGCATTACATGCTCAACGGTCGGGTTGGTGAAAAAGAATTCAAACACGGACGATCGATCGCCTGTATGCCATCAATCGTGTGTTTCAGTGATACAATTTTTTTATGTTTGCCTATAAATGCCACATGATTTTAGGGTGTTTGTTGATGAAAAAGAGAGAGCATTCATTGCATATCTACCAGAGTTAATCCCTCAAACACCAAGGCAAAAATCATAGGCTTATTCTCTCTTGAAAAAACAATTGTGAAATCATTCAAGTATCTAATCGGTATAGATTGAGATTAGAGAGAATGATTAAGCCAAAGCTCCAGGATAGACAGTGGACCTTCAATTTCTTAGATACACAAGGATTGTGGTTGCTCTACACGACAGGCCTTCATCAACGTCGGGATTGTACGAGCTTACATTTCTTAGATACCCAAGGATTGTGGTTGCTCTACAGACAGGTCTTCATCAACGTCAGGATTGTATGAGCTCGCGTTGGGTGGATCGTTTCAGAAGCAAATCTACACATTTGTAAGGCTTCAAGGCAAGTGTTTCCTAGCTAGATTTTTCTTTAAAAATTATATTGTTGTGAAGTGGATTAAAGAGACTGAGTTTCTCTTGAACCACTATAAAAACATAGTGGGATAGGAATTTGGTGAAAGTCTCAATCAATTGGATAAGTAGAAGTCATATTCTATTCTGTTGGTGTAGTTCCAACGCTTAGTAATTTGGAGATAGCATAAGGTTGGTGAGTCTCAACAGTGGATGTAGGTTGTTTAACCGAACCATTATATATCGTATGCATTGTCTCTTTGTGTGATTGCGCATAATCTTGCACACTTTGATTATCACACACACTTGATTAATTGCTTATTAATTCCGCACTATTTCTCATTAATCAAGTAAAATTTAAAAAGGCCCCATAATTTGTGATTACCCTATTGACCCCCTCTAGAGTTAATTCGGTTCTAAGCACTAAGGGAACTTTCAGAAAGTATTCCTGTAATTGATGCCTCTAAAAAAGAATTCATCCTCATCTGAGGTTCCCAAGCAATGATTTGAACAGCCGAAAGTTCAATGGTATTTGAGGGCCATCATTTTTTATGTTTCAATACAAGGGTGTATATCAAACTGATGGGAGTCAAATTATGACATATGGGGATAAGTATGTTGAACAGTTTCGACTCATCAGTGGACCTAACTTTGTTGTATAAAGATGGTGGACTATAAATCTCATTTTTGTGGTAGTTTACTGGAGGTGTACGTTTGTACCATCATCTGGTCGACTTTTTGAGTTCAGGAAATGAGAGTGTCATTGTTGGGAAATGATGATGATGAGAAAACACTTTCGAAATCGTCATTTTTGTCAATAATTAACTTATATTTTCCTTTGAAAAGAGAATGGTTGTCACGCCCCTACCCGAAGGATGGGCTCAGAACGCGATTGATTTTTTTTTTTGAAACTAAACTAACTCAAGCATTCTAACTGGGCTGGATTAACAGTTGGGTCCAAAGGTCACACATGATCCCAACATGTGGACTCAAACACATACCATAAGTTTACCCAACAAGGACACAATAATAACATATAGCATGAGCATATAATTCCAACCATTGAATTATCATTTCAAAATCATCATCAGAGTAACTATGGATACAACGTAGTTCTAGTACATCACATTAACACACACTAAGTACCACACTCAGTACTTACAAAAGAAAATGGTTCCAAGAACCAGAAAGCAAATACAAGGGTATTCCCCTCAATGGGAATCCCAAAGCAACGCCGCAGCTTATCCACCCTAAGCTTCACATAGAGGGTTCTCCTCCTCGAGTTCATCTACTAAAAGGTGAGTGGTGTGAGCTAACTAGCCCAATGAAGGAAATATAGCGTCAGCCTGGAAGTGAGATCACTCAGTGCCCGACCAATAGAGTCGGCCTGGAAGTGAATACAATAGTAGATACACTATAGTAATAAGAGAAGAGGGTTAGTACATTTTTAATGAGTAAGGGGGTACTAACATCACATGCAATCAATAACAATCAAACAAGATTTAACACTTAAAAACTGGGTCCCTCGGAACCAGGTACTCTGGCTTCGGATCATTCGAACCACTGCTTACACTAGTCACTAACCTTGGATCTTGGGTCTGACTTCAGATCGTCCGAAGATCAGGTATCGAATCATCCGAAGTCCCTCTAAACCGATTAAAATCGGAAAAACAAGTCTCAGTGGGTCTGGTTCTCGGAACATCCAAAGTAGGGCTTGGATCGTCTGAGTGGGGTTCGGTCCTTCCGAGCTCTGCTCGGAACATCCGGGCAAGTCATGCTAGCCTAGAGCGTTTCTAGACTTCGGGTGAAGCTCGGAACATCCGAGGGGTGCTTTCGGACCGTCCGAAGGGTGTGACCCTCGGACCGTCCGAAGATCAACTCTCGGACGGTCCGAGAGTCGTCTTCCCCCACTGTCTGCACCAGCAGACAGTGACAGCACACACTGTGAGAAATACGAATCCAGAAACAATGGGTTTCTCGGATTTGGTTTCCACATCTAGCCAGTCCGATGGACTCTTCTGGGAGTCCTCTTTCCATAGGGAATGGTTTGGAGCTTTGAAGCTCAGTATGCCATCCGATTTTAAAACTGAAACCTCACTGGTACACTAATAACTGGGTTTTTCCTTAAACTTTAAAATGGTTTTACACACTCAACACTAAACCAAAATCAGTTTTTCTTGATTTTAAACCACTTACAATTTTGAAAAGGATCACAGTGGTTACATTCACTGGAGTTCCTGGGCTGAAAATCCGATTTTTTTGAAAAGCTTCCTTTAAGGCTACGGTAACTGAAAACTAAGAAAAGCAGAGGCAAGCAGGGAGCTCAGCTGGTTGGTTTCACAGAGAGGGATTGAGGGAGAAGAGATAGATTTTTACTGGGAGTGAAAACAGCTAATCATGGCCAAATATATAGGAAATTGGCCAGGAAAGGTGGTCAGATGGCCACTGCATGCAGGTGCAGCAGACGTCCTGAACAGTGGAAACACTGTTCGGTGACTTTGGTTGCAAATAAGTCCCCTACAGATTTTGGATTTTGCAAAAAGGCCCCAAATTGGATAAAAAATCGATTTTTAACTAAACATAAGATTTTTAGAACTCAAAATCTTAATCCAATCTTGCAGATAAGTTGGGTTTTGAAAACCTTAATCACCATAAAAGTTTGGAGATTTAAAAGTTACCAAAAATCATAGATTTAAACAAAAATCACAATTTAACACTATTTACTTAATTAAATAAATGTTAAATAAAACAACTTAGAAACCTTATGTTGGGGTTTGAAAGAATAACTAGACCATACTTAAAATGGTCTAAAATACTATACTTGTTTCCAAAATTTATTTCATCTCCAAAACCATTTAAAATAATTATTTCTCCCTTTCGGGGTTTTGACGAGCGGTTTTAAATACTATTTTCTGAAAATAAAATTAATTTAAAATCAGAAATATAAATCTTTGACTAACGAGAATAATATCAACCAATAATAACCACATAATAACACAATGTATAAAATAATAATAATAAGCGGTAAATTACCAAATTGCCCCTCCAGTTGGATGAGTTAGATCACTGAGCTCTCAAGCTCGGATTGGGCCACACCTGGGCTTTCCTAAAAGCCGTAACTGAAATTTTCGAGATTAACCGGTCTAAGCGAGATTATTAAGCTAAAACACGCATAATCTGGGTCAGGGTATTACATCCTACCCCCTTAAAAGAAATTTCGTCCCGAAATTTAAAACAAACTTATACCTTTTTGGCCTATGAACAAGCTAGGGTACAGCTTCCGCATCGTTGATTCAGGTTCCCACATCTCATATTGAACGTTGCGATGTTGTCACAGCACTCGCACTAGAGGAATAGACTTCCTCCTGATCTCTTGAGTCCGGTGTCCTTGAATCTTAACTGGCACTTCTTCAAAAGTTAGGTCCTCTGAGACTTTAATATCTTCCAAGCTTATCACATGCGACGGATCAGGCTCGTACTTCCTTAACATAAACACATGGAATGTACTATGCACTCTCTCCAAAGCTTGAGGAAGATCCAACTGATACGCTACTTCCCCTATCCTCTTCAAGATCTCAAAGGGTCCAATATATAGAGGTGATAGTTTTCCCTTGCCCCCGAACCTTTGCACTCCATGACGTGGTGCCACAAGTAAGAAAATTATGTCGCCAACTGCTAACTCCAAAGGTCGTCGCCTTTTGTCAGCATAACTCTTTTGCCTGCTCTGGGCTGTCTTGATACGCTGTCTGATCACTTCAACTTGTTCTGACGTCTCACGCACTAGATCAGGTCCTATCAGCACTTTATCTCCTACCTCTGTCCAACAAAGAGGTGATCTGCAAAGTCTGCCATACAAAGCCTCGTATGGTGTTATCTGTACACTGGAGTGATAATTGTTGTTGTAGACAAACTCCATCAAAGTTAAGTGATCTTCCTAACTTCTCTGCATATCCATCACATAAGGCCTTAGCATATCCTCTAAGGTTTGAATGGTTCTCTCTGATTGACCATCCGTCTGAGGGTGAAAAGTAGTGTTGAAGCACAGCTTAGTCCCCAACTCCTCTTGCAATCCTTGCCAAAACCTTTATACAAACCTCGGATCTCTATCAGATACAATGGATACAGGCACTCCATACAATTTGACTACTTCCTTTAAATACAATCTACTTAGAGTAGCCAAAGAGTCCGTCTTCTTGATCGGCAGAAAGTGAGCTGATTTCGTTAATCGATCGACTATTACCCAAATAGCGTCGTTCTTCTTACGAGACTTTGGGAATCAGGTTACAAAATCCATCGCGATATGCTCCCATTTTAATTCAGCCACTTCTAAAGGTTGCATCTTTCCACCAGGTCGTTGATGTTCCGCTTTCACTTGTTGACAAGTTAAGCACTTCGACACAAAATCTGCTACCTCTCGCTTCATACCTTCCACCAGAACAGTCGCCGTAAGTCATGATACATTTTCGTACCACCAGGATGCACTGCAAAGCGAGAACGATGAAAGTGATCAAGCACCTTTCTCCTGCACTCGTCTGACTTAGGTACAAAAATTCTATCTTTGAAAATAAGACCTCCGTCCGCCTTGATCTTCCAATCTTCCAGAGTCGCTCCTCTTGAAAGATGAGTTGCCAACCCTTTGCTTTGGGTCGCTCTGTTGTCCTTCCAACATCAATCTAATTACTTCGGGTTGTAGAACCAAACTATGGATTCTCGTTGACTTGCTTCCTTCGATCAGCTTTAGATTGTACTCGGACAAAACTTCCAACATTTTCAACTACAAGGATGCCATCCTCGCCATGTTGCTGTGAGACTTCCTGCTCAAGGCATCAGCCACTACGTTGGCGTTCCCTGGGTGATAAGAGAGACTGAAATCGTAATCTCCCAGGAACTCCATCCATCTTCGCTGCCTCACGTTCAGATCTTTTTGAGTGAAGATATACTTGAGACTATGGTGATCAGAAAACATATTGAACTTCTCACCATATAAGTAATGTCTCCACAACTTTAATGAGAATACCATGGCTGCCAAACTATAAATCATGAGTCGGGTAGTTCTGCTCATGTCCCTTCATTTGCCTGGAACCATAAACCACTACGTTCCCCTCTTGCATCAACACACAACCCAATCCAAACTTGGAGGCATCGCAATACACATCGTAATCTCGTCCTTGCTCGGGTATCACCAAAACTGGAGACGTAGTCAACTTCTCCTTCAGCTCCTGGAATGCTCCTTCACAAGCTTCGCTCCACTCGAACTTGATGTTCTTCCTCGTCAGTCGAGTCATCGGCACCGCGATCTGTGAGAAGTGTGGGATAAACTTTCGGTAATATCCCGCTAATTCCAGAAAGCTCTTGATCTCGAACACGTTCTTGGGACTTTCCCAAGTCTTCATTGGATCTACAGAGATTCCTTCTAGAGACACTACATGTCCAAGGAACTGCACTTGAGTCAACCAAAACTCACACTTGCTCAGCTTAGCGAACAGCTGATGCTCTCGAATAGTCTGAAGAACAATGCGCAGATGACGCTCATGCTCCTCCTCTGACGACGAAAAGATCAAGATATCGTCTATGAAGACTATCACGAACTCTTGCAGATACAGTCGAAACACGCGATTCATTAAATCCATTAACATGGCTGGCGCGTTCTTCAAACCGAAAGGCATCACGACAAACTCGTACAAACCATACTGCGTCTGAAAAGTAGTCTTAAGAATGTCTTCCTCTCGAATCCGCAACTGATGGTAACCCGATGTCAGATCGATTTTCGAAAAGCACCTTGATCCCCTCAAAAAATCAAAGAGGTCGTCTATTATAGGCTACGGATACTTATTCTTAATAGTTACCTGATTAAGCCGCCGGTAATCTATACACATCCTCATCGATCCATCCTTCTTTTTCACAAAGAGAGCAGGTGCGTCCCACGGCGAGTTGCTCTGACGGATAAAACCAAGACTAAGAAACTCATCTACCTGTGTAGCTAGCTCTCTCTGTTCAGCCGGCGCCATCCAATAAGGTGCCATGGAAATTGGAGATGTTCCTAGATGTAGGTCTATAACAAACTCTATCTCTCGACGTGGAGGTAGCCCAACCAACTGGTCATGAAACACATCTATAAACTCACACACCACCCGAGGAGCAACAGACCAACTTCTCTATAAACCTCTCATTGGTTGAGGAGACCCCACGAATTCTCCTCTAAGAACAGTCAATCAGAACCTCAAAAACTGACAACCAATCCATGCCAAGGATGATGTCAAAGTCCGTCATTTCCAGAACCAGAAAATCATAGGACAACTCTACACCGCTAATCTTCAAAACACAAGATCTACACATCTGATTTACCAAAGCCTTCTTACTCAAGGGTGATACTAGCATTAGCGGGTTATCTACTGGTTCCAAACCCAATCTATCATAACAAGCTCTAGAAATAAAGGAATGTGAAGCACCGGTATCAAAAAGCACTCGAGCCAAAGGCTAAAAAGATTAAGGGTACCTTCCATCATAGTATTCTCCGTCAGCTCTTCCTTCTGAGTCCCAATCGTGTAGACTCTCCTCTGAGGACGTCCCTATCCTCTCCCCTGACCGTTCTGTGGTGGTCAATTCCTTGGTGTCACCGAGCCTCTGGAGGTTTACTGAGAACCTCGACCAACAGATGGTTGCGCCATAGAGAAAGAAACTCCTACGCCTTGCCAAGGAGAATCTTTACCGAGATAAGGGCATTCTCTAAGGAGGTGCCCGATCTGCTTGCAATGATGACACGCCTTTTCCTTTCCTGCCGGAAAAACTTAGACGTATGCCCGGGCTGGCTGTAGGTATAGCACACAAATTTCCGGGAGTCAGACCGACTCAACTGCCCTGTGCTAGGCTAGCTTTTCTTAAAGGACAACCTCTACTGGTTAAACTTGGCCTTCTTGTTGGAAGAAGGTTTCTGAGAGTTGTCGGCGCTCCAGTTGATGGAGTCCACCGCTTCCACCTTTGAAGCTCGATCAATGATCTCCTCCAAAGTGTCAAAGATCAAACCGGCCACTTGTCGCCGATCGAAGTCCATTCTCAAAATGCTGGACTTTCTCCTCTTCGTTCGCAGCATTCCACGGCACGAACTGCATCAAGTCGATGAAGCGCATGGCATACTGTGCCACAGAGTCGGATCCTTGCTGGATGTTGAGGAATTCCCTCTTCCTCGCCTCGTACGTGGTCTTTGGAAAGTAACGGGCCAGAAAGGTTGCAGAGTACTCTTCCCACGTCATTGGCTCGTGGTTACGAACCAAGTTCTTCGCTTCCCACCACTCGTAAGCTTTTCCTTCTAGCTGGTACGCCACCAAGGTCACTCGCAAGTCATCGGCAATATCTAAGGTGTTAAGGATCCGGCTAATCTAAGTCACCAGTTCCTCGCTGCGCTAGGGTCTTCTGTCCCCCAGAAACTCGTCGGGGTTCAGTCACTTGAACTCTTTAAGAGCCGAGGTGGCTCTCTCCTCTTGCGTACGGATTGGAGGACGTCGCATATTTTCAGCTATTTGCTGAAATGCTTCTACCGCTGCACGAACAGCCTCATTGGATAAGTCATGGGGTGGAAGACCAGTCCTCCTCCCACGGCAGTTGTTAGAATGAGCGTTGGGTCCTGACATCTGTTATTTACAGTTGTAAATATCACTTAACCATTTTAAGAGATTTAAGACAAATCACACAAGTTTGCAAAATTCATTAGAAATCATTCAAATTTGCATTGCAGTTACAAGGGTTAGTAGGGTATGAAAACCCTTCAAAACAACAAAACAAAACTCAACCTTTACAACAAAACAATCTCCCCGATACCCCAACAAACCCTAATCTAATCTTCCGAAGAAGATCCTGCATCATCACCAAAGTAATAGAGGTTGTCCGAACAAGTCGCCGACTTATGCCCGAACACTCTACAGGTCAAATAGGGTATGATCCCTGGTCCTCCAACATAAGGACAATTAGTCCTTACGCTCCCATGCCTGCGAAGTCCACAAACAGGGCAAATGACATTAATAGGATAGGGGCAATAAGTACAGTTGTGCCCCTCATGATTGTACAATTCGCACATATAGTCCGAATACTCATCCAAAGGCGGAGTAGCCAGAGTATACTCAGGTGAGCCTATCTCCCCTACAGACTCCTCTAGGTTTGGGACATCTCCCACTTCCCTCTTCAGGAACGGCCCCAACATGGTACTCAGGCGAAGTTTGGAATACTGGAATCAGAAGAAATCAGGTCGATCGGGCAACTAGGGGTCCCTCTGCCCCTAAAGCTCGGTGTACTCTACATTGCTTGACATGTCTATCTCACAAAAATAGGGAAATGTCAAAACAATTGTATTTCTAAGGCAAAAGCAAGTCTAACTAGGTTGTAACCCATCACAGTCTTAGAGTTTGAGCCGAAGTTCTGATACCGAGTTGTCACGCCCCGACCTGAAAGATGGACCCGGAATGCGAATGAATTTTTTTTTTTTTTTGAAACTAAACTAACTCAAGCATTCTAATTGGGCCAGATCAACAGTTGGGCCCAAAGGTCACATATGATCCCAACATGTGAACTCAAACACATACCATAAGTCTACCCAACAACGACACAATAATAACACATAGCATGAACACATAATTCCAACAATTGAATTATCATTTCAAAATCATCATCACAGTAACTACGGATAAAAGGTAGTTCTAGTACATCACATTAATACAAACAAAGTACCACACTTGGTATTTTACAAAAGAAAATGATTCCAAGAACCAGAAAGCAAATACAAGGGTATTCCCCTCAGTGGGAATCCCAAAGCAACGCCGCAGCTTATCCACCCTAAGCTTCATATAGAGGGTTCTCCTCCTCGGGTTCATCTCCTGAAAGATGAGTGGGGTGAGCTAAACAGCCCAATGAAGGAAATACAACAGTGCAGTTAAGTAAACAACAGGTTAGCAAATAATCAACAGTTGCAATAACATCTCATGCTTGATAATAAATTCACAATATCAAGTAATATCTCATCATCATCTTTCCATTACTGTTGTCATCCACCGTAACCCTTAGATACTATACTGTACCAATAGTATTAAGTCCCGACACGGTCAAAATATATCCTTACAAGTACATCTCCGGCTCTCCCATAGCCGGTACTGACATCCTCAGCAACTGTCGACACCCATGGTCCAGTAGATGTAACCGACACACTCAGCTCGGCGATGGTTCAATAGTAAAAGGTACGTAGAAGCAATATTTCACAATTCATATGATCAACATCATAGCATTTACCATTACCATAAGCACTTCTTACAACAGTTCATCAAGTCTAGGCACATGAGTGGGTTCATCAAATCTGAAACCACTCATTGCTCAAAATCCATCTCAAATAACAAAACGTGTTTACATTTTAACTGTAAAGTTAAGTTCCCTCACCGTATGTGTGGTATCGCGGTCTCTTTTCAACAAACAAACAAGTGCACAATCATTATCACGTCAATATATATAGCATCAAATACATACACACAAGTAGTATTTCGAAATCATACTTGTTTTCTCAAAAATATCCAAAATACATGGAAGTGAGTCTCCTACTTGGTTTCTATCTTTTTAAATTATAATAATCCATAAGATATAATAATAAGGTGCTTAGTCCAAAACTCATATTGTCTTCTGGGCATTGACCAGATTGACTTATCGAGTTAGGTCTAGATACTCAGGTCACTTCTCGGTTGTCTTCTAGATATGACCAGATCTGACATGTTGAGTAAGGCCTCGAGGTCACTCAGTGCCCGACAAATATAGCGTCGGCCTAGAAGTGAGATCACTCAGTGCCCGACCAATAAGAGTCGGCCTGGAAGTGAATACAATAGTAGATACACTATAATAATAAGAGAAGAGGGTTAGTACATTTTTAATGAGTAAGGGGGTACTAACATCACATGCAATCAATAACAATCAAACAAGATTTAAAACTTAAAAACTGGGTCCATCGGAACCAGGTACTCTGGTTTCGGATCATTCGAACCACTGCTTACACTAGTTAATGACCTTGGATCTTGGGTCTGACTTCAGATCGTCCGAAGATCAAGTCTCGGATCATCCGAAGTCCCTCCGAATCGATTAAAATCCGAAAAACAAGTCTCAGTGGGTCTGGTGTCTCGGAACATCTGAAGTAGGACTCCGATCGTCCGAGTGGGGTTCGGTCCTTCCGAGCTCTGCTTGGAACATCCGGGCGAGTCAAGCTAGCCTAGAGCGTTTCTAGGCTTCGGGTGAAGCTCGGAACATCCGAGGGATGCTTTTGGACCGTTCGAAGGGTGTGACCCTCGAACCGTCCGAAGATCGACTCTCGGACTGTTCGAGAGTCGTCTTCCCCCACTGTCTGTACCAGCAGACAGTGACGGCAAACACTGTGCGAAATACGAATCCAGAAACAGTGGATTTTCCGGATTCGGTTTCCACATCTAGCCGGTCCGATGGACTCCTCTGGGAGTCCTCTTTCCATAGGGAATGGTTTGGAGCTTTAAAGCTCACTAGGCCATCCGATTTTAACACTGAAACCTCACTAGTACACTAAAAACTGGGTTTTTCCTTAAACTTGAAAATAGTTTTACACACTCAACACTAAACCAAAATCAGTTTTTCTTGATTCTAAACCACTTAAAATTTGAAGAGGAACACAGTGGTCACCTTCACTGGCGTTCCTTTGCTGAAAATCCGATTTTTTTTAAAAGCTTCCTTTAAGGCTATGGTAACTGAAAACTAAGAAGAACAGAGGCAAGCAGGGAGCTCAGCTGGTTAGTTTCACAGAGAGGGATTGAGGGAGAAGAGATAGATTTTTGCTGGGAGTGAAAACAGCTGATCAGGGCCAAATATATAGGAAATTGGCCGGGAAAGGTGGTCGGGTGGCCACTGCATGCCGCTGCATGTAGGTGCAGCGGACATCCTGAATAGTGGAAACACTGTTCGGTGACTTTGGTTGCAAATAAGTCCCCTACAGATTTTAGATTTTGCAAAAAGGCCCCAAATTGGATAAAAAATCATTTTTTAACTAAACATAAGATTTTTAGAACTCAAAATCTTAATCTAACCTTACAGATAAGTTGGGTTTTGAAAACCTTAATCACCATAAAAGTTTGGAGATTTAAAAGTTACCAAAAATCATAGATTTAAACAAAAATCACAATTTAACACTATTTACTTAATTAAACAAATGTTAAATAAAACAACTTAGAAACCTTATGTTGGGGTTTGAAAGAATAATTAGATCATACTTAAAATGGTCTAACATACTATACTTGTTTCCAAAATTTATTTCATCTCCAAAACCATTTAAAATAATTATTTCTCCCTTTCGGGGTTTTGACGGGCGGTTTTAAATACCATTTTCTGAAAATAAAATTATTTTAAAATCAGAAATACAAATCATTGACTAAGGAGAATAATATCAACCAATAATAACTACATAATAACCAATTTATAAAATAATAACAATAAGTTGTAAATTATCAAATTGCCCCTCCAGCTAGACTAGATGGATCACTGAGCTCTTGAGCTCGGATTGGGCCACACCTGGGCTTTCCTAAAAGCTCTAACTGAAATTTTCGAGATTAACCCGTCTAAGTGAGATTATTAAGCTAAAACACACCTAATCTGAGTTAGGATATTACAATGGTAATTTAGTCAGATGGAGACGCTGGTGAGCTATTGATAGGCCTCAAATGCACAACAATTTGGTGGTCGTCGGGGCGCTTCTTGTTCCAAAAGGGGAGGCCATTACGGCGGGCTTTGTGGACGATGGAGATGGCAGAGGATCGCTCTGAGAGCTCCATGAGGTGCATGGAGTAGACCGTGATGTCGTGACAGCGAGTGAGGACGAGAGTTCTTTGATTTCCTTCTAGCCGTAGAGGAATATGATGACAATTTTCTTGGAGGCATAAATAGATACGAAGGGAGGATAAGGAACTCTAGAAAAGAGGTGCGGGGATAGGGAAAGAAGGCAGAGTAGATGAGAGAGAAATAGCAGGAAGACATTTCTCATTGGGAAAGAAGAGACTGATGGTTTAAGAAATAAAACGCTAATGGGAAGAGGTAGTCGGTTTTGGATGCTAAGTTGGGAAACACACAGAATGAGAGAAAAATGTTATCCGTGTCGATAGTTGTTATTTTGATAAAGTACTATGGGCAATTTCATCTAGAAAAAATTGATCTGGTGTACGGAGGCACTCTGACCAATTAGCATATGTGTAGGCATGTTTACATAAATACGCTATATCTCAGGTATTTTCAACAAAAAACCCTAATAAAAAACTATTTTTTTATTTTTAAAATTGAATACCTCTCTCATTTCTTTAATTTTTTTTCTTTTTTAGATTAAAACAAAGGTGCTCTTTCAACTCCATCATCTCACAATCTTCATTGAATCATCAACATTTTGGATCACCAAATCAAAAATTCTCAATCACAACTCAGAACAAACAATTTATTAGACAATCTTTAAAATATTGACAAATATTTTAAATCATTGCAAATATTTCATTAAAATTATTACAAGATTTCTTAATAAAAAAATTACAGAGATTATCACGATCATGTATCATATTTTTAACATAATTTTATCGAGAATCTAGCGTTAAAAATGGTAGCACCAATAAAACATTATTAACATAGTTATGATATTTTACTGATAAAATTGTAATAAATTTAACATTATCACCAATATTTGTGACATTAACTACCACATAAGTTGTTCTCTTGCCCTACCGAGATAAAGTTCCATTTATGGTCATTCAATGAATGTAAGTGAAATGACATGCAGAGGCCAATATTCAAAATAAAATTCCTGAAAACCATTTATCTTATCTCAAATGCCTATATTTCTAACTTTTTATTTTCTGAATTCACTTCAAACTTCTAAATAAATCTAGTCAAATTTTTACAATAGAATATTTCAGATGCCTGGTTTTAATTTTTCTTTTAAAGGTTGAAACAAGCAAATAACAATCAAATTGATAACAAGGTACAAGCAGTTCAACCGTCCGAACGAAGCCCCAACCATTTTAACTAGCTATCGGTTGTTGAGATGAAAGCATTAATGCAAATAGTTGCATCCTCAGGAGCAGCTAATTGCACAGGAGAGAAATTACTTTCTATGTTTATGTGTTTCTTTTTCTTTTGTTTTGTTTTTTGAATTTTGTTTAGCTTTAGTTCCACACATCATGCTCTGGGTCATAGTTGTGAAGGATGCTCTCAAATATGAAATCATAAGGGCTGAACAACCTTGTCACAATGTTTTGGTTAGTATTTTGTACATACAGGTCAGATTCTTTCATCTGATAACTTTCGTATGGGCAAAACCACAAGCATTTGTACAAGCACCAACTCATGATAAAATTCAGACGGTCATCTGCATCCATCTTCAATGACCAATGCTGACTTGTTATGTTTCTTCCTAACGAGCCAATTAGTCCCAAGGGTCTACCAACAGTCGCCGCCTCTTAAACCTCACTAACTTTGAAGTCCAAAAGTTGAGCTGCTTCTCGAGTCTCACTGGTAAATAATTCCTTCTTGTCTGAGCCAAAGAAGGAACAGTTCTGAAATGCATCTAGACTGCTGGCTATCAAACGGTTCAAACCACTGCCAAGGCTTGTACCATCTCCGAGAATCATCTCTTGGCCCTGGTATCTAGGGGGCATATCCAAATCTAAGGGTCCTAATGAATCCGGCTGCAGTTCATCATAAATTTCGATCAGACCATATATGTATAAGGGCAAAAAATGTGAGAACAAGTTCTTAAACATACCCAATATATATCTGCAAGTGTGACATCTTTTGAAGAATCATCACGGGTTGCATCACAATGAGAGTCACTCTCAGGATCTTTATCACTAGCAGGATCCTCTGTTTGCCCAGTTTTGTTAAACTCCTGCAGAAGATGTGATTTCCACCTCATGAGTGTCTCTTCCATCAAAGATTGTGAGAAATATAACATAGTAAGATTGGTCAAGTCTAAACCTCAACCAAGCCATGGAAACCCAAAGAATCAACACTTGCAGTCTCTCTGCAGGGCTCCAAAGAAGAATTCTGCAATGAGCTTGGAACCTCTTGACGAGCCCTTTGAAATGAAAATGCATCACATGTTTCTTCAGCATCCCAGATGTGTGACACCTGCGCGGTTAGATCTGAGGTGTCTCGGGAACCTGATAAATGGGCAGCAATAGCAGCATCAAATGAATCACAGCTGAATGGGATCTGTTGAAGACATGTTGCACTTCCCATAGCAGGTGGATCAACACAATTGGAATCCATGGCTTTAGATGCTTCTGACAACAGATCTCCAATGCTGATGTTCGTTAAACTATCAGCCCACTCCCCAGCTGACAGCATGGTGCCATTGCTCATTCTTAGATTACCCTAAATACAAGAGACATTTAAGAGTTCAGTGAATAAAAATTAAAAGATCTTAATAAATAGAAAAGAGCATGGAAGTGCAAATTCCTTGTGTTCTCATTCTTTCCTTACATTTCCATCTCTGCTCTCTTCTCGGAGCCACAAGGATGGAGAAGCCAAATGCTCCCTGGACAGTTGCAGGTTACTATGCTCACACAAAACAGAAGTAGATTGAAGAGCAGTTTTCTCCATTGAATTGAACCGATTCTCTGATGGCACATGCTGCTTAGAGAGGGGGCAACAAGATGGAGGAGAAGGTTTCAACACTGCATCTATATCCACTCTCCCTTCAGAGTCATGTATATTTGCAGACTGACCTTTCTTAGTTTGCAGGCAATCAACAAAACTAACAGATGCGTTGGGCCCTTGAAAGGTCCCTGATCTAAATTCTTGATTGGAGAACCATCCATACCTTGAACAGAGAACATTGAGTCAGTCCATGTTTGGCAAAACAAACAGGCTATTCTTTAGGGAACAGAAAATGCTAAATTCAAGACCTCAAGCGAAAAACTGCAGGACTTCCAATGATTGTATACACATCAGCTGCACTGGAAACAGTGTCCTTCAGAGTCCATCTTTGGTAACCAGCTAAATTCCCCTGCTGGATGTTGTATGGGAAAAGCACGAGCTCCCCTGAAGCAATGCTTGAATTGCCCCATTTGCGATTGAGGTGCTCCAGAACAGATGATATCTTTTTCCGCCCACTTAAAGTGAGTTCAAGGTGTGGATTATATTCATCCTACGTTTAAGGAATAACACAACAGTTATACTTTTGTGATTGGTATTGATGCAACAGTTCTTAAAGGTCAGATCACACATCAGAGCCATAAACTTTCTTGAAGATGCATCAACAGTAATAAATTTATCCAGTGCAATGACAGTTTCTCCATGAAAAGCGTACAATTTCTCACCCCAATTCATTTTGACCATTTATTCATTGTTTCAGTTTGAATAGGGCTAGTGGACACTACCAACATGACATGTGCCCAAGACGTGAGATGTCATTGTTCACTGTATTAAAGGTACCATAACAGCTTTTCTGATAAATTCAGACTTCACCTTTTCCAAAGCTCTCCGAGTGGCCTCATCTATTGGGAATAGCTGAAGCTTGAGTTTCATAGAAGGTTGTATACTTGAATCTGGAACCAGATGTGAAAACATGCTTTCGGGTGTCATAGAGGATAAAGAATGTGCAGCCATTTGCCCTGGGAGAAAGAAGAGAGTCAAAAGAATAAATGATACAGAACTCACAGGCATTAGAAAAGAATTCAAGAAATATGGTGTGGCAAACAGACACAAGGCACCAACCTGGGTACGGGCCTAATTTAATAGGTGCAATTCTTTAGACATTTTATAAGATGCATGCATGCTGTGTCTTTATGAATCAAATGTGTAAATAAAATACAGTGTTATTCATCCAAGACAATGAAATATCCATAAATAGCTCATAAGAACCAAAACAAGAACCATCTCTAAAAAGTTCTAAATAAAAAGAGGACTCAATCTCAGCATCAGCCTAAATTCAAATGGGCACAACAGGAACAATAAAATGCACACCTAAGAGACCTTGAGCCCTTACTACTATGATTACACATCCATCCATCCAAGAACTTACCGTTGGTTGAGCATGGCTCAAGTGACAATAGATTGGATGTCACTTGATCAGGACAACCTTTTTCAGCTAAGGCTGTCCTCTCCAACTGCTCAGCTGCATCAGCAACCAATGAAACCCCAGCCATTGCAGCCTTTTCCCATCGTCTGTAGGTTACAGATGAGACAACACCTAGTATGAAACAGCAACCATCAGTTACCTAAACCAAGCTCAAACAATGAGATTATAGCAGCATAGTGTATCAGCTAATCACATTATTCTACTGAAAAAAAAGAAACTGACATAAAAACTAGAAAAGGTTGTTGGTGTTAACTCTAAGAAAAAGGAAAGAACAGAACAGAGTGCGTAAAGGCCATGTTCAGCTTTCAGTCGGATGTGTTTGTCTTCTATCTGTTTTCACATTTTCTGAACTTCTCAGTGCAGGGTGTCATAGTGGGTATTCTGTCATCTTTTAGACGATCTTTGCTGCACATCCTGCTGTTTTCTGTATTTTTACCTCTGCACAGGGTGCCATAGTGAGTGTTTTTCTTTTCCCTTGTGATGTTATCCCATCCTAATGTATATTATAGTGGGTGTTCTGCCATTTCTTTGGTTGATTTTTAAGCACATCTTGTATGTCTTTAAATGAAGTTCTGGTTACCATTTTTTTGAAAGATGATAATCTTTTATTACTAAAAAGAGCAGCACAAAAAAAAAAAAACATGAGAGAAAACTGAACCAAAATTAAAAGTACAACAGGCCCAAAAAGGGCAAAACAGAAACCACCAGCTGAGAAAACACCCACAGAGAAGAACACCTTAGGCTCCTAAGGACAGTAGAAAAACCACGAACAAATCCTGGTTACAGTTTTTGCAAAAATAAGAAATCCATGCTACGCAGGGCCAATCCAAAGCGGAATCAAGCAGGCCAGGGTTAAGCATGGTTCCAGCCAGTCAAAAGTAGGCAAATATTATCTCAAGTAAAAGAGACAGTGGGCCCAAGAACAATCAGGTCCACATTGCAAAGCAAATTTCAACTAATCTAGAGCCTGATTAAGAAGATATGAACATTCTTGATACCTTAGAACAAAATACATTAAACCCAAATGTTAAACTACATAGACCAGAATGTTAAGAAAGAAAAACAAAATTGCATACCTTCTAGACTTTTACCCATCAGAAGTATACTTGATTTTTCAATTTCAGATGCCAAAACATAAAGTGGAAGTTCAGCATGAGATACTATCTAATGGATCCTTATGTGTTCATACTTCCTATTCACAGTTTGCAGCGCCATACTTTTTAGGGAGTAATGGTAAATAGAGCCCCATGCTTTCGTACACATGTATGTGTAAGAGAGAGACAGAGAGAGAGAGGGGTATGTTTTAGCTTGAAGATCCAAGCGCATGACAAAACCCACGTGCCTATTAGACTACAAGCCAAAATTGAACTAAAGTTTGTAATGGGTGTTGAGATATATTATGATTTATTAAAGATGTATTTCAATTTATGGTAGATATAGATTAGATTATGATTCATTGTGTAATTTCTTAATTAGGACATTAGGATCTTTAAATATTATGAGAGATTATCCGTTGTACGCTATATATTTTGGCTTCTATTTAGTGAATTAATACAAAAGAAAGAGTTATTCTCCTCATCACTTTCTACATGGTATCAGAGCCTAATCTCGATCCAAATTTTTCAATAGTCTTCTTTCCGAGAGTTCCTTAAACTAAACTCTCCTTCACTCCCTCTGTCGGAGGAGATTCATCACGGGCAGAGGGAGGGACATCTCTTTCACTCAAATCCTTCCCTCCCGTCCCTGATATTCTTTTCTCTCATATCCCGCTGCAACTTCTGCCGCCTTTCCACCCTGCACCGTGGTCCAAAACCTTCTTAGCCGCCATCTGCTTTTCTGGTGAGGCTTCTTTAGCAGCTTCTCATTTCTGCCCGTGTCTTCGGAAGCATTTTTCCTCAAATTTGATTTTTTCAGATTTTTATTACTTGGTGCATTTCTTCCCTTTGCAACCAGTACTTTCTGGCATCAGATCCGGCCACCAGAACATTTTCAGCCGGCAGGACCCATCTTTATCCCTGCCATTTTTTGAAGACCTATATATCTGTACAGTTGATTTGCAGCCTTGTTGTTTCCATAACTGTGTTTTTTCTTTTCACATGCTGTTGCGGGACGTCAGCTGGTTCCAATTTTGGCTTTTTCTGCTTCGTCCGGGCTCGGTTTTTGGAAATTTTAGTTGATCTGCTTTCGCTCCATCAGATGGCATCATTTGGATCGCCAAGTTGAATAAGTTCAAACTCAAGTGGGACCCACTTGAGTTTATGGAGTGTTGAGATATATTATGATTTATTAAAGATATATTTCCATTTACGGTTGATATAGATTAGATTATAATTGATTGTGTATTCTCTAAATTAGGAAATTAAGATCATTAAACATTAGTAGAGATTGTCCTTTGTACTCTATATATTTGGCTTCTTTTTAGTGAATTAATACAAGAGAGAGATTTATTCTCACCACTTTCTACAATGGGCTTGTCTAACATGTAGCCACCTGAACCATCATTGCCATTAAACTTTTTCAAGAGACAAATCATTGCCATCACTGTGACCAGTCTACACCATTATGAGATATGAACTACAGTTGCTGAGCTTCATGTAGAGGTAATAAATGGCTATTGCAAAGCTTTTGTCAAAGGTATCATAGAACAAACCTTAGGAAATATGACAAAAACTTCAGAAATAGAATCTGAATAAAAAGTTAAAAGTGCATAGAAAAAGATTTATGTAAACGTTCAGAACAAACCAGTTGAATTTTGAGGTGAAACCAAGTTTAACTCACTTTATCACTAACCGTAAGATAATTGATGTAATGCCATTTCAAAAAAGATAAAAGAAAGAATGAAAAAGAAAATTAATGTCATGAATACCAAAGAGTAGTGCAAGGAGGGGAGGGATTAGTCAATTGGATCGAACTGGACTACAGTTACCAGAAACGCTATGAAGGTGGGAAATACATTTCCACCAGAACTTTTTTTTAAAGGCTCCACGAGAACACATTTTCCAAATGTGGAAATGATTCAGTAGTTAAATTTTTTAGAAAAATTTACTAAAATACATGAATGCACCCAAAATGCACAGGAAACTATAAGCAGTTCATGGAAATTAAACAGAAAAATCTACAGTGTATCAGAACCATATGGGAAGTACATTTGAAGGAATAATTTTCTTATTAATTTTTTTTCTCTAGCCACATCAATAACAAGTTCCACTTGTTTATAGACCTCGTCTCAATAGGCTTCTCAAATATCTCCACTGTGTTAAATGTTTCTCAATTAATTCCTCAATGTTTTCCATGCATTTCATTGTTAACATCACAACTCATGACACACTTCATGTTTCACATGATTTTTCAGCGCTCTTTCATGCTTCTGGTAAATAAATTATACATCGGATGAATCAAGGGCCAAGTTTCTTTCTTTCCTATTTTTTTACTCTTTCCATTTTTTTTCCAGAGAGGTAATCAAAGGAAAAGTTTCACGGATGTGACCTGCACAATGCCAGTTCAAACTGATGAAAGTGGCACTTGAAGGACTCTTTCAGGGCATTTCTTAAATTTCCACTCATTTTTATGATAAGAATGTTGTAGAGGTCTCTTGTTTTTCTTTTTCTCGGAACCGGCCGGCATGAAGGAATCTAATGAATCAGAGCTTCAAAGTATTAAAACAGCCCTCTCTCTTTCGGTATCTCAGGAATCTGGTGATTTAGTAATAGAGGGAGATTCATTGAATGCCATTATGGATCTAGAAGTGTTAAAAGATCAACCTAAAAGACGTTAGCCCTATTGAGAGAGATTAAGGAATTGCGATCTTGGTGTTCCATGTCTTTCATGCATGTTAGAATGACTGCTAATGAGTAGTGATTTTCTTGCTAAATCTTGAGTGGACCGTGATGGAGGGATATTTGATTTTTTGTAATTGCTTTTTTTTTTTTATTGGGGTTCAGTTGGATGTGTTAGTGATTTCTAGAATTGTATTGGGTGGTTTAAGCCTTCTATACCATTATGATACAGATTTTTGTAATTTTCTCATTCTTCATTAAAAATATTATTTGCTTTGTTACTGTTCAAAAATAAATATAGAAAGAACAATATAAGTTTAGTTTAAATTAATAGGAGTATTTTAGTATTTGTATGCAGGGAGGTGCATCCTGAGATTTATAGGATAAACCATGACATTTGTCAGAAAATGCATTAGGTTATGAGATCTCTTCTGAAAGGGACATGCATACTACAACTAGAGGATTCTACATGCCAACTCACATTGCTTCCAAGGATGAGATGTTCCCTTTTTCTGTTTTGTTGATTCTTCCAGTTATGATTTATATTCAGTCTTAAACATTTTTGGAGATCTTTTTTCCTTTTCAAATTTTGGAAGTAAAATAAAATTCAAACCGAGGTTTTTCTGTATTGAAGAGAAACATGCTAAACAGTGTAATGCTGGCATGTTTGGTGATTTGTTGGTGTTGCTCGATAGTTTGTAAGAACATGTATCAGATTCTCAGATACCTCAGCCTAGGAGAAAATGGCTGCAAGAAAAGAGAACATGTGGAGCTATCATTGCTTGCTCTGGCAGTCAGTGGGAAGGGGGTGTGGTCCTTGAAGCATCTTACATGGGAGAACTAAGAGAATGCCCAAAGTTATTAGCTAACATGAGTCCCAGACATGAGGAAAAAAAACATGACTTCCAGGGAAGCAAATATAAGGCAAAGGATGAACATAAGGTCTCTTCCATGTATAACATGCTAATCCAAAACCATGCTCCATTAATTACAACGAGACACAGAAATAAGCATAATATTGGATTCTAGTCTCATCTCTAATATGGGGTGGGGATACCTATGTTATCCCCAAAACATACAGATAGAGAGAGTAGCCGATTTTGAGCCCCTTTTACTGAAAAAAATAGATCTCGTTTTTTTTTTTTTATTGTATACCAGCTACTATTTTTTGAGAAGTCGTATATGAATCTTGTTTCTGATATAAAAAACCACCTAGTATTTAGTGGTTCCAAAATGCCAACTGAACAAAAAAAATTATCTGAAATTCTTAAACAAGTTCTAAAAATTTCTAAAAATCACCTGTTCTCCGACGTTGCCTTGAAGTTTTCATTGTAGATGAGTCAAGTTTACTGCACCCATTGCTGGTATTCACATTCCGCTTTAAAGAAGTGGCTCTCCCAGGTCCTGCTTTCTGAGTGCTTGGTCCATCAACAAAGAGAAGTTTAACTGAGCGTGCATCACTTGCTTGTGCTTTGCCAATAAGTGGAACAACTGTTGAAGGTGCGGACGAACAATTTTCTCCATTGCTAGGTCGTTTCCTTTTAGATTTTTTGCGATCCTTTAAAAGTTGGTGTTCCTTCATGGCAACATAAATCATAAATCAGTAAATTCCAACTAAAAAAGATATGTTGGTTTATTGAAATGGTTTACATTAGCCTACCAACACCGATCATGAGATCAGTACTTCTTTTTTTCCATTTTGATTTCAGGCAGCAGGTTTCATTATTTAATCTTTCTAATAAATAAATATTCATTGACTAAGAAAAAGTCAGAACAGTAAGAAAAAGTCAGAAGAATAAGCAATCAATCAAACTTTAAAAAGAAAATGGAGGACTCAGGAACTCTCAAACTGACCAAAGCCTCAACGAATATCTTGAACCTCCTAGGCTTCAAACGAAGCTTTGAAGCAGGGCAACTGTACTTCTCAAGTAAAGACCACCTGCAATGCATTACAAAAAAATGGATGTAAGAAAAGCTAGAAGAACCGTGTTTATACTTTTGCATTCTAAGAAAATCCATAACATCATTATTGAAGGGAAAAAATATAACCAAGGCTACAGCAGGGTAAAGCAAAATCCAACCTTGTCCAACCCATGGTTAGCTTAAAGTTGGTTTTATGTGGTTTACTCTCTTACATGGTGCAACATGGTGCAAGCTAATAGGAAATTCCAAGCTAACTATAATGGGGGAAAGCTGATTATTAATCAAATTCATTTATCTTGTGAAAAAAGCGTGTAGCAAAGTGTAAGCACGCATTATTGCAACCACAAGGCTGCAGCTCCAAGTCATATGCACGCCCTGTTAGGCATGTTCACATGCTCGAACTCGGCTCGAGACCAGCTCAAACCCATCACAAACAAATAGGCTTGAATATGAATATGAATAATAGCCTGATGGACTGGGCATAGGTTAAGTGAATAAGCCCGTGAAGCCCATCAGCCTTTTCAGCCTGTTTAGCCACATGTGTATATGTGTACACCTGGTCAATTAGCATTTTTTTTTTTTTTTTATGAACTACAAGTGGCCTAAATTTCACCTCAAAACTCAATTTCTAGTCACTTGATCTTAGTTATCAAAATCATCATGCATCATTGTCTTAGCAATTTTCAAGGACAAATGGTGATTTTGACCACTAAAATCAAGTGGTTTTGATCCACTTGTAACTCATCATATCTACTATCAATCCAAACAGTTAAATTCTTAATTCAAACAGGCAGGGTTAAATTCTTAATTCGAACGTGCAGGCTAGGGCTTTATCCTTGAAAAGCCCAACATGATGCATGGGGCGTGGGCTTTTATATATTCAAACAGGTTGGGCTGATATAAAGGAAAGCCTGACTGAGCCCAATCTACGAACTGGCCTACAAATAGCAATCAACCCATGGAAAACAATTTCACAAATTCAAAAGTGGTGTGTCAATGCTAGATAGATGGGACAAATGACTTTGATTATGATGATCCATCTACCTTCTTACTCCCATTTAGAATTTGTATGCCTCAAAGAATCATATTAATTGGATTATTCTACTTATCCAATTCATAGTGGGATGAAAATGGCTATTTGGATGGGCCAACATTCATTCCAGACCATTTTTCCACATGTTTGTTAGTTACCCATGTTCACTATTTTCATGTGTTATGGGACCCACACGTCACACGTCTAGTGATGTGGGCCCCAGTTAATGTCTAGATTCATTGTATATTGAAGGTCAACACAAATAGATTGTAATTAGGATACTCTTATTGTATTTCCTTTTTTGTTCCCTAAATTGTCTCTTCCTTTTCTATTTAAACATTGTAACCTCTAAGAGGTAAATAAGATTAATACAATGACAGAGATAATTCTCTACTTCTATATTATTTCTCTGTCCCTTTTTCTTATTTTCATATTTAATTTCTACATGGTATCAGCCAAGAAAGGTCCTTGACCTCCATCTTTCATTGCCTTCTTAGAATTTTTTTTTCCCGGCGACCATCATTGTCACCCGGCGAAGGTTTCGTCACCAGAAATCCCTCCTTCCTTATCTTTTTTTGACAAAGGAATCCTTCCGTAAGGTTGGATTTTTGTTCCTGGTTCTGTGTTTTTCTTCACAGTTAACGACCGAAAACTCACTGTTTTCGGTTTCTGGTTTGGATCTGCGTGGATCTAGCTCTGCTGCCCCTCGGATCTCTACCATTGGTGTTGCCCCTGGCCCACCTTCCATCGCATAAGGTTGACTTACTGTTTCGGTCCACGGTGGGGCCCCCTAAATCTGTTCTTCTTCTCGCTACTGTTTCCGCTGGGAAAATTTTTTTTAGGGGATTTCTTCTTCGATCTACTGCAATCTGCTGAAACCCCTCACGGCTCTTTCCCTTCTGGTTTCGTCCTTGCCTTGGGACCACATCGAGCTGGTACGTCCCACCTTGCATCTCAGGTGGGCCCCTCTTTTTGCTGTTCTACAGATCTGCCTCTTGGGACGTCTGCAGCCTGAACAGATTGGTTTTCTCCTTCGATCTGGTTTCTGATAGACCCAGAACATACTGGTTACACTACATCACAGTCGCCCCTTCAACAGGATTCAATCACATTCGTGGGTCCCTCCTTTCCTCACTGGTGGGCCCCTCTCTTCGCTGTTTTCCCTTCATAACTATTGTCTGGGACGAGTTTCTTCCTCATCTGGGAGCTTCTTTGGGTGCATCTGGTTGGTTATTACTCTACTACAGTCTGTCTCTTCTGCATACGGATTTGCGACTGGTTTGTACCTTGTGGGGCCCATTGCCTGCTTCTTCTTCTCAGATTTGACGCAGTTCTTGGACTTAGATTTGATTTTTTGCTTCTCTCCACTGCTACTACTACCTGATTGGGTGTTTGGCCTAGGATTATGACTACTGCTACTCCATCATCTTCTTCTGGTCCTTCAAGTTCAGATGTTGCCTCTCCCGGCTCTCCACAGATTGGTCGGATCACGACGGTATTGCTCAATGAGACGAACTACTTCGAGTGGTCCCATTCTGCCACAATATTTTTAAATGCGAAGCAACTCTCTTCATATATTGATGGTACGACTACCCCACTGGCTGAGACTGATCCAAAATTCTCCTTCTGGAATGCAAATAACTCTCTGGTCCAGGCTTGGCTTCTTCATTGTATGGACGCCCATGTGCGGCATCTCGTCTATACTCTTCCCACCGCCAAAGCTGTATGGGACACTTTGAAGACTTTGTATTCTGATGGGAATAATTTTGCTCGTATATATGAATTATCTCAGACTGCTACCACTCTCCGACAGGGGGAGTTATCTCTCATTCAATACTATTCATCTCTGCAATCCAGTTTGTTGGAGCTTGATCAACTTCAATCCCTTACTTTTAAGGATCCGGCAGATGCTCTGACGTTTCACCAGTATGTCGAACAACAACGGATCTTTGCCTTCTTAGCTGGACTTAACCCTGAATTTGAGCCCACCCGGGCCCAGATTCTTAGGCAACGACCTCTCCCATCTCTTGATGAGGTTTACTCAGCCTTACTTCGAGAAAATCGCCGTCGTATTATTATGACTCCACTGCATGCTGAACGATCTGCATTGATCACCACCCATTCTTCTATGCCTTCTATGGCTC
Source organism: Chimonanthus praecox (assembly GCA_022113865.1). NCBI lineage: Eukaryota > Viridiplantae > Streptophyta > Magnoliopsida > Laurales > Calycanthaceae > Chimonanthus > Chimonanthus praecox. The sequence continues at coordinate 35,310,040 of CM039094.1, forward strand.
ATGGGCTCCCCGCTTCCCATGGCAAGGATTTCTCATCTGATCCTCGAAGGGGCACCAAAGGTCCACGGAAGAATGATTTTCTTCATGGTGATCTTCAGGAAAAAGTTTATATGCTTCCTCCTCCGGAATTTATCAAGCAGGGGGAGTCTCAGTCTGTCTGCAGATTAAAGAAGGCTCTCTATGGTCTTAAGCAGTCTCCACGTGCCTAGTTTGAGAAGTTTAGCAGTGCCTTGCTACCTTATGGTTTTACCCGATGTCAGTCAGATCACTCAGTCTTCATCTACCGTCTCCACTCTGTTGTGATGATTTTGGTAGTTTATGTTGATGATATTGTACTCATCGGTAACAATGATGAAGTCATTTCTTCATTCAAACAGTATCTTCAACAGACTTTTGATATTAAGGATTTGGGGCCTCTCCGATACTTTCTTGGAATTGAAGTTGCTCGGTCCTGTCGTGGCATTTATCTCTCTCAGTGAAAGTATGCCCTGGATCTCTTCCAAGAAGCTGGTTATTCTGGCTGCAAACCTGCAGATATTCCGCTTGATGTGAACACCAAGTTATCTGCCTCTGATGGAACTCTCCTTAACACACCAAGTTTTTATCAGAAACTAGTTGGCAAGCTCATATATTTGACCATCACAAGACCAGACTTATCGTATGTTGTTGGTGTCGTCAGTCAGTTCATGCACGAACCACGGGACACTCACCTTCATGCAGTGTTTAGAATCCTACGATATATTAAGGCTCATCCCGGCCGTGGTTTGTTCTATGCACACCAACCTACTTGTCCGGTTCGTAGTTATTCAAATGTTGATTGGGCCGGTTCTCCAGATGATCGCCGCTCTACGTCTGGCTATTGTGTTTTCTTGGGCTCCCATTTAATTGCCTGGAGAAGTAAGAAGCAATCTGTTGTTGCTCGTTCTAGTGCTGAGGCTGAATATCGGACCATGACAAATACTGCTTCTGAATTGCTGTGGTTTCGCCAATTTCTTACTGAAATGGGGTTTGCTCCTGTTGATCCACTCATCATGTTCTGTGACAATCAGGCGGCCATCCATATTGTCTCCAACCCAGTCTTTCATGAGCGGACTAAGCACATTGAGGTTGATTGTCACTTTCTTCGTCAGCATATTTCAGAAGGGCGAATTTTCACCCCTTATCTGCAATCTAAGGATCAGCTAGCCGATATCTTCACCAAGTCAGTTCCTCGAACTCATCTCGATTCCGTCGTTAGCAAGCTGGGTCTACTCGACATCTTCGAACCAGCTTGAGGGGGAGTGTTGTGGGACCCACACGTCACACGTCTAGTGATGTGGGCCCCAGTTAATATCTAGATTCATTGTATATTGAAGGTCAACACAAATAGATTGTAATTAGGATACTCTTATTATATTTCCTTTTTTGTTCCCTAGATTGTCTCTTCCTTTTCCATGTAAACACTGTAACCTCTAAGAGGTAAATAAGATTAATACATTGACAGAGATAATTCTCTACTTTTACATTATTTCTCTGTCCCTTTTCCTTATTTTCATATTTAATTTCTACATCATGTTTCAAGGTTTTTTTTTAGCATGAGAAACTCATTTCAGCATTAACTTTGATCAGATAATATTAACTATCTGCAAAACTAAAGGTCTAGACTGATAAAGAATAAAATACTGACAATACCAAACTGTGCAGCATCCACCATATGTCCATATCTTGGATTACCATCTCGCTCACAATAGAAAGAGGAAGAACATTGAAAGAAGGAAGAGGTGGATTTGTTGGCACCTTAATTTTAGTGGAATTGCTTCAAAATGACATGATTCAAGGTCCCAATTACTTGATCAAGAAATCTAGAAGATATGGGTCTCCATACTTTTGATTAGTCCTAATCCAACACAATTCAAGGAAGAGAGAAAAGGATTTGTGGAAGATCATGATGATCCATACTCTACATAGTCTAATCATGATGATTTAGACTTCGCATAGTTTGATCATAAAGATCTAGATCTCATATATGTTTGATTGAATGAAAATCTAAAATGATCCACAACAATCTGAACTTCACAAAGTTTGATTTGTTGAAAGGAAACCATGGATTATGCAAAGATGCCCAAAGAGATGAACGATAACATATCCAGGGTCCAATAGACACTTCAAAGAAATGGATCTATGATCAAATATGTGGATCTAAATATACAATTTGTGGTCCATGCATGATGCTCACACGATCATGAATTGGGGAAACCACTTGGAATTGCAATTACCTTTGAAATGTAATTTTTGGACTGTCAATTGGATATCAAAGAGTATGGTAAATTTAAGGTTAAAATAACATTAAAAATCCCTAAGTTAGCTTCTCAATGCAACTTAAGCCCTTGAATCCAACTTTGAAAGGTAAGTTTAAGGTTAAAATAACAGAAACTGTCCAAATGCGTACATATCCTCTTAACAGTCATGTGGGGCCCACTGTTGATGAAAAGCGTCATGAATTTGGTGCCATCATGTGACTCATCAAGTTACATCTCTGCCGCAAAAAAAAAGAGGCCCAAACTGAAGTGTGACTGAAGGAACACACAAAAAAAAAAAAACCAAAGACAAGACAAAAATAAGGAGAGAAAACATGTGAGGTTCTAAGAACTGCACATGCAATTCTGTAACTCTCTTGAAACCCCAGTTTTTCTCCTCTTTGGCCTTCTCTTAGGCTACAAATACCCTCCCTTCGGGAACTTTCGGGGAAATTTTGGAGGGCAAGGAGAGCACGTTGTTTTTTTTTTTTTTTTGATAGTTAAGGAGAGCACGTTGTTGGTAAGTTCTAAGAGCACATCAAGTGTTTGAAAGTCCAAGACTTGGAACAGATCCTGAAGGGTTTTTTAACACACTCTTCTAGAACTTTACCTTAAAGCCCTGGGAGATCATCTTAACACTGTAAAGACTTTCTTACTTTTAAGTCTATGGAGTTCTCTCAACATTTCAATGGTTTCAACCTAAATACCTTTCAGGTTTTTTGTCAAGTTTCAAGGGATCATTAACGAGAACTCTCGGGACTCATCTCCTTCAAGGGTCATCCATACTTTGATCCTTGAGGGAAGATCAATTTCCAACAAGTGGATTGAATCATTTCAAACCTCTAGACACAAGTTTTCAAATTTGCATTTCAAAATTTTCATTTAATATTTGAATAATGTAAAGAAGATGGGTACACAGTTCTAAACAACAAATCTCGGCTCTTCCTAGAAGACCGGTCCGCCATCCCTTTTACAAGTGAAAATTTTCGAGCATGTATACAAATGATCATACGATAAATACAAATTTAGAAATCCTTAAGTGGGGTATTCAAAGACTTAATTTATGAATGGTGTAGGTGAAAACTGAGACTTGTGCATACTTCTTTTTTTTATTTTTTTGAGCAGTAATAAGATGATAATGCATTAATATGAAAAATGTAACTACAAGAGTATGAAAGAACAAAAACAACAAGGAGGGTTTAGGAGATGTAAACCCTAAGAAGGGGAAAAGAAAATACAAATCATCCCAAAACATAGAGCCAAACTCCCGAAGAAACAAAACCACTCCATGAGACACATCCAATACAATCAAGACAGCCCATATGACCCCTCCCACCCCATCAGTCACAGATAGAAAACACTAGGGGAGGAGGCCATTCCGCTCCAGTTACCCACTTAATTGCATTTGTCGAGTCCTTTCAATAACCAGTTTTCCTAGCCCTAAGGAAGTCTAGATAGTCAAAGCTCTCTTGACGCCAAGAATTTCCACCTCATCTGATTCTTTTCGACATACTGATTCAAAGAAAACGATGGAAGATTTTCCAAAATGATTTTGCAGAACCCCACCATTTCCTGTTGGCCCCGGTTTTCCGCCAAAAGCCCTGTCTACATTAAATTCAAGTCTTTTGATGTGTGTGTGGTGGGTGGGTGGGGTGGGGGGGCTAGGTGACTAGGGTTTTAGTTCTCCTAGGTCCTCTAGCTAAAGAATCCTCCCATGACTGGTCGAAATCCAAAAATTTGAGTCCCTTGACTCACTTCCCAGATAATAGCCAAACAAATAGCCTCCACTTTGCCTTATGAAAATTTTCTATATCCTCAGAAGCCTTTGATTGAAATATCCTTACATTCCTCTCCTTCCAAATGGCCCATAGGATTGTTGCAGGAATTGTGTTACAGGCTGCCTTTCTCTTCAGGCTGAGGCAAGGGACCAAGATCCCATTACTCCCTCACAAGTCTTGTCTAAAACCCACAGGATTCGCATCATGTTAATAAAATTTGCCCAAAGTTGACCCGTTCCAAGACAGCGTATAAATAGATGATCCACATCCTCCTCTGCAAGACAACATAAAGTGCATTGGAGGCCCTCCCCCAGATTGAGTAAACCCCTTCTGCTTAAAGACATTCTCGTAAGTCTCTAACCTTTAAGGACCTCCACACAAAGGCTCTTTTGAAGTCAAAGTGCCACAAAACATGGTCATCCTCAAAGCAATGATGAACCCTAACTAAAGCCTCCTTATTACGTGTTGCCCTGTACAATCTCAGAAAAACTTCCTTTAGAGGTCTCTCTTCAAGCCACAAATCCATCCAGAAGAGGGTCCTATTACCATTTCTGACTAAGAGTCTCAGATTCTCTTTGAAAATTCGACCGACCGGTCCACCCCCCAATTCTCCCCAAGCCTTGACTACATGTGATCCTATCCTCTCAACATTTTCTCATAGCAGCCAACCTCCTTTATCTCCCAAGCCATATCTAGCTGCTAGGACTTTCACCCACAATACTAAATACCAACTCCATTTGCATAAAAGCGCTTGATTCCTGACTTGGAGTGGAATAATTCCTAATCCCCCAAAGGGCTTTGGTTTAGTCACATTGGACTAAGATACCAAGTGAACCCTCTTCTCTCCTGTTTGTCGGCCCAAAGAAACCTCCTAAAACATTGCTCCAATTTCCTCAAAACCCCCTTTGGCATTTGAAAGATGGACATATAATTAGTTGGTAGATTCATGAGGACGGATCTAATGAGTGTTAAACTTCCACCTAAGGATAAGTACTTTCTACCCCACCCATCCAATTTTTTCTCCACCTTTTCCACAATCGAGACCCAAAAGGACCCACTCGCAAACCTAAGTAGTTAAACAGTAACGTCACGATTGAGCAACCTGTCACATCCACTAGTTGCCTTAAAGATTGTACCTCCACTCCGATTCCAATGAGAGTACTATCTCCTAGATTGATTTGCAATCCTAACACCAGTTCAAAACACCTTAGGATCGCCTTATATCCCATTATTTCTTTGAAGGTTGACTCACAAAAGAAAAGAGTGTCATCGGCAAATTGCAAATGTGTAACTACCGGGCCCTACATTGACACTTGGAAACCTTTGACTATACCTAAATCCCTAGCCTTTTCCACCAACTTATTCAAACCTTCACCTACCAACGTGAAGATAATGGGTGATAAGGGGTCCCCTTGCGTAAGACCTCTGTTAGTTGCTATAGGTTGAGTTGGGATCCATTAACCAAAATAGAATAAGTAATGTTTTCCACACATGATTTCATCCAACTCTTCCATCGTTGCCCAAAGCCCATCGTGTCAAAAAGGTAACCCACAAAAGACCCATCCGCAAAATCATAGGCTTTCTCTATATCGATTTTACCATCCATGGTTTCCTATCCGTAAGACACAGGTGGGTTAATTCATTAGCAACAAGCACGCCATCAAGAATTTGTATATCTTCAGTAAAAGCGTCTTGTGATTCTCCAATGATCTCAGGAAGAGCCTCCTTCAACCTTTCTGCCAAGACTTTTGCCAATAATTTATAGACAACCAATGAGGCTAATCGGTATAAAGTGAGACAATTCCGACGGGTCTCCCTTTTTCAGTGTGAGGGTTATGAATAATTCTTAAAGCATGTGTTGATGATCCCACTGTCATCGAATTCCTTAAAGACCCTAAGAAAGTCCAGCCCCACTATGTCCCAACCTGCTTTGATGAGTTTAAGTGAGACTTGTGCATACTTAATGCGGAGATTTTGAGTGAAGGACGACAAAGGCTTGATTTCACTTTCATGTTGGACAAAGATCTAAGTCTTTGAACCAAAAACAAGAAGTACTAATCAATTCAAGGAATCCAAACAACATTGTCATAAACGAAGTAGAAATGGAATTAAAAAGTCCCAAACTACAATGTGGAGATGATACGTGAATGGAGGTACCAACTCTAAACCACAAGTGTGAAAGAAGTTGAAAAAGTCTGGTCGTAGCAAAAAGTCTCTCCAATGTTCTTGCAGTATGTGTAGAGAATACCTGTGCAAAGGATCCTCCCTCTCTAGGCCAAAGGTATATTTATAGATTTGAGGTGGAGAGGAATGCACTAGTGCAACCCTGTAGAGAGTAGCCCAACAAGTGCAACCCCAACAAGAGCGAGAGCAGCCCCAACAGGGCACCCAGACGTGGGCAACCCCAACAAGAGTAGTCGGGATTCACTTTATTCATTTTATTTCAATATGTATGGCGAAGTATTGATTTCGCATGCATCTTGCCCATCATCAAATATGCTTCTAGTGGATCTTGATGAGTTGTTTCACCATTAGATGTGTCTGGCAAGGTCTTGATGACTCGATCTGCCATAAGATATATCGATGGAAGGTCTTAATGACTTGATCCACCATCAGATATGTTGATGGAAGGTCTTAACGACTTGATCCACCATTAGATATGTTGATGGAAGTCTTAATGACTCAATCCATCATCAGATATTGATGGATGGTCTTAATGTCTTGATCCATCATCAGATATGTGGATGGAAGATCTTAATGACTTGATCCACCATCAGATATGTTGATGAAAGGTTTTAATGACTTAATCTACCCTTAAATATATTCAAGCAAGGTGATCATACTTAATCCACCATTGGGGCAGCTCTAAGATATTTCATAAATCATAATCAACCAATCATCACCTGTTAATTATGATTGATATATGAAATCCACAACCAGTGGACCTTTCTTTATTACTCGGACTATGTTGAGTCCAAATTTTCATGATCTTTTGTGAATGTCTTTGGGTCTGTACTCAATAGAGAATCTAAATCAATATGAACAAACTAGATTTTCAAATTTTTCTTTCCTCTCCTCAATTAAAAAACCATAAAATCTAGATCATATTGATAATGACATTTGAACATTTTTTTTTTTAAAGTGTCAACAAACCCTAGCAAAGAAAACTTGAAGATTGTTTGAAGATTCAAGCAAGAATGCTTGAACCAAAATTTATTCCTTGTACTACTTTTTGAAAGTAGTATTTTAAAGATACATTCAACCAGGTGATAATACTAAATCCACCATCGGGGTGCCTCTAAGATATTTCATAAATCATAGTCATCCAATCATCACCTGTTAATTATGATTGATTGATTAAATCCAAGATCAGTGGGCCTTTCTTTATTACTCGGACTATGTTGAGTCCACACTTTCATGATCTTTTGTGAATGTCTTTGGGTCTGTACTCAATAGAATCTAAATCAATATGAACAAGTTAGATTTTAAAAAATTTCTTTCCTCTCCTCAATTAAAAACTATAAAATCTAGATCATATTGATAATGACATTTGAACAATTTTTTTAAGTGTCAACAAACCCTAGCAAAGAAAACTTGAAGATTCTAGAAAGAATGCTTGAACCAAAATATATTCCTTGTACTACTTTTTTAAAGTAGTACTTTTAAAGATATATTCAACCAGGGTGAAAATACTGAATCCACCATTGGGGTACCTCTAAGATATTTCATAATCATAATCATCCAATCATCACCTGTTAATTATGATTGATTGATTACATCCACGATGAACGGGCCTTCCTTTATCATTTGAACTTTGTGAATGTGTTTGGATCTGTACTCAATTGAATCTAAATCAATGTGATCAGATTAGGTCTTAAATATTTTCTTTCCTCTCCTCAATTAGGAAACGATAAAATCTAGATCATATGGATAATGACATTTGAACATTTTTTTTGAAGTGTCAACAAACCCTAGTGGAGATAACTTGAAGATTGTTTGCAGACTCAAGTAAGAATACTTGAACCAAAATTTATTCCTTCTACTACTTTTTGAAAGTAGTACTTCCAAAGCTATATTCAGGCAAGATGATAATACTTAATCCACCATTGGGGTGCCTCTAAGATATTTCATAAATCATAATCATCTAATCATCACCTGTTAACTATGATTGATTTATTAAATCCACGATCAATTGGCCTTTCTTTATTACACGGACTATGTTGAGTCCAAATTTCCATGACCTTTTGTGAATGCCTTTGGATCTGTACTCAATAGAATCTAAATCAATATGATCAGATTAGATCTTAAATATTTTCTTTCTTCTCCTCAATTAGGGAACTATAAAATCTAAATCATATGAATAATGATATTTGAACAATTTTTTAAGTGTCAACAAACCCTAGTGGAGAAAACTTGGAGATTCTTTGAAGACTCAAGAAAGAATACTTGAACCAAAATTTATTCCATGTACTACCTTTTTGAAAGTTCACTCATCCTCCTGTGCCGAGCTAGTCTTCCACAACGGAGCTTTGCCCCAATTCATAAAACTCGTACCCTCAAATATAAGGGATTTTGAATTGAAATTTTGTGGATATTTGAAATTTGTGTACACAGGATTCCGAAAAACTCATTAATATGTTTAATAAACTAGATTTTATGTTTGGATATTAATCCAGACAGAAGTGAAACTTCACATTGGAAGATGATCAAAGTAGCCATTGATGTAATTGACCATGGCATCTACTGATGGAGCTGCCATTAGCGATAAGATAAATGATAAATCCAATTTAATAACAGATTTAATAAACTAGACCTTGTATTTGGATATGAAGTCTCATGTGAAGCTTCATTCAGAATAGAGAATACTCCAACAAATAGAAGTAATGACATCAATGATTGAAGTATCCATCAAGGTAGTAAACTATGACATCCACTGATGGAGCTAGCATTAGCGAAAAGATAATCAATAAATTCAATTTAATAACAGATTTAATAAACTAGACCTTATGTTTGGATATGAAGTCTCATGTGAAGCTTCATTCAGAATAGAGAATACTCCATACACAGAAGTAATGCGATAGGATAACAGCATAGGATCATTCCTCATCATCAAAGATGACTAAAACAATCGGCTATGGATGTTTCTATTGTGCACTATTTTTTGGATGATTTGTCTTGTGCACTTTTACTAGCGATAGTGCCCAAGTGTTTCAAATTCTTGAGATAACTAAAAGGTCAATGTGAAAAAAGCCTTACATGCAACTTCTTAATTGGTGAATGTTCAACTGCATCATATTAGTTGTTTATTTTACAATTATTGATGTTTGAAGAACATTGTCTTGAATTCACAGTCAACATGGTTACTAATGACATCAGATACCAATACCATCTTTCAGAACCGAATGGCTTTTGAAGCCTTCTTGTAAGTCAAAGGAAAAAACATCCACATAGTAAACAAAGTTTAAAAGAAGAATTTTTTTTTCAAAAAAAAAAAGTTGATAAAGGGAATAGTTACCATCTAAGCATTGCAGCATTGGTATCCTTGGAATTTTTTGCATCAAGACTGAATTCAGGTCCCAACAGCTTATTCATACGTCTGACAAGTCGATAATAATAATATCTTACCTGCAAAGTTGCAAAGGGGAAAAAACATAAAAGAAAAGAAAAAAGAGAGTAGCCACACTTTAGACTAAAGAATAACCAATATAAAAATATGGACTGATACAGCAAATGATAACCAGAGAATGAGAAAAGAGGGGTGAAAACAATATAGAATAAATTGCAACTTGTTACTGTAGAAAGTTTAGGACCAGTCCGTAAACAAAATTTTCTTGCCCACTAAAATTACTTCATATTGAACCATATAATGGTAATAGACAGCAGACCATTGAAATGACAGCAACTTTGTTTCCTGCCACCACCATCATTGAACACTCCCACCATAGTGTTTTTGCCATGATGACACTTGGGGACACATCCCAACACACTAAAACTTGTACAGGATCGAGGCTGTACTGCTAGTGGGGTGGCAAGATGAGCTTTGGAACCGCAATCAATGAATGGATGAACTCTTAGCTGCTCCAATGCACCAGAAGTCAAATACCTAGCCGAATTCTTTATAGGATCCAGATCCAAAAGCTTAGTTGGATCTATGGAGGAGCAGGTGGAAATCTTGAGGGGAAAGACAGACGGCAGAAAGCAATCCTTCCAACCAGCCAACCTGCGGAGTAGAACACAACCACAACAAACACTTCGGCTTCGGCTTTGACCAGGTCCTTCCATCAATCTCCTGGCATGTGCAACACTCCTTGTTCCGTAAACCAGTGATGATGTATTAAACACTTTGAATGAATGGTTTGTCATATGTCCTATGACTTTGAATTTTTCTTTACTAGATTTTCCAGCTATGTACTACCTTTTTCAATTGAAGACATTTCAGTTGTTGCCCTCAGTCTTGTCACCACCCCACGACTGTGCATTGAAGTATTCATAGGGACAAATTCTCACATTTTAGTTTTGTTCATTCTTCAATGCAAGGACATACTTTCTTCCACATATTAAAGGCTCTCCATGAGAAGGGAATCAATTGACCAACCCTATTAAGCAGAATATACATACTTATGATTATGTTCTCCAAAGACCTTGACCACAGTACCTACTGGCCATCTATTTGCTTAGAAAGCATAATTAACTTCAGGGATGGGCCTCACATCATGAGTTCCATTCTTAGTTGACAGAAAAAGTTGCTCCCAATTGACTAGGTGGTCCTTTCCTCCAAATCTCTCCACAGGAAGTCTCTTCAAAACCTCTCCATCATTTCGACCCACTAGATGAAGATCAATGGGATGAAGTATATGAGAAAAGATAACAATAGGATGATAGCTCTTATTTCAGTAGAATAAAAATACATACACCATAAGACGGATTTACACATCCAAGAAGCTCTCTCTTTCTAAAACCTCTCTGCAATGGAGTCCCACAAAGCTTTTATTTTCAGAATATTACTACACAATGGCAATCGATCCCAGATTGATGGGATAAATGGCTTAGATGATGATGATGATGAATGGCAATGGACATTTTTTGGTACATTTTGAAGGTTCTTATCTACCTTTCTTCTTTTGGTGTTGCTTGTGTAACTTTTGTTAACGAGGAGCTCTTTCTAAAACCTCTTTGCAATGGAGTCCCACAAAGCTTTTATTTTTCAGACTTTCAATATACAATGATAAAAACTTCTACGGTATAGGATAATGTTTGTTGAAGGTTTTTATCTACTTCTCTTCTTTTGGTGTTGCACGTGTAACTTCTATTAACGGCAACCCCCCACCCACACCAAAAGAGAAAAAAGACACATTCGCTCCTAACATCTCTCCATCAACTTGGGGAAGTTCCACTTGTTACAAGCCTTAAGTTAGATTGATTTCCAATATGGGGTCACTGCTCTCATAACTCCACCTATCTATGTATGTATCCACCTTCAATGCAAGAGCCACCAACAAAGGATTTAGTGTTTGGATTTCCTTGAAACTCATATTTCTCAAAAATAAAAAATAAAACCTTGAGCTCATGAAAATAATCATTTTCTGAACTTCACACAATTTAACTTGTTTAGACAGCCCTAGTGAGAGGAAAAAAAAGGAATAAATATCATGACCAACTAAGTATATCTTCTCCTCAAAAGTTTTGTCATGACACACCTAAAATGATCTCCATCGACTAGTCATGGACCAAATTAAGGATCCATGGAGGTTCCATTTCTTCAATACATTAGGGAACTTTATCTAAAATGGTCTTTTGTTTATACATGGAAAAGCAAATAATGCCGTTGATTAGTAAACCTCCCCATTTCTTCCTTTTCTTTTCTTTTCCTTTTAAGGCCTCTCTCCACTTCCTCTTTGCTGTGCTCATTTTTGTTTTTTAATACAATTTTTCCTGGGTTTTGCTAATTAAAAAAGGAACTTATCTTACTAAATGTGAGATATCACATCAAACTACAATGCTTCTGCTCCCTTAATCCTGCCTATAAAGAAAAACCAAAAGAAGCCCTAATATAGCTCCTAATCAAGACCATTGCATTGTTATTTTTAAGATACAAACTTTCAGCCATTGTTGAAGATCCAAATGATCACACCTTGAAAGCCTCTAAAAATGGTAATGAATGTCATAACAAGCACCTGAAATGAAGCTAAAGATCAAATGAGATGGATATACATGACCAATTGTACTTAAGGTGACTGTCACCTTTTTGCATGATGTCTTTTCTCATGGCTCCAATTTGCTTTAACTTCCTCAAAACAATCCAATATCCTGTGTTAACTTGAATTATTTGTTTAAAAAGCCTACTTGTGGAATATTTTTCAAGCTGAGGGAAGACATACAGTATGGGCAAGACACCAAAGTTGGCTAAGTTGACCGATGACCTAGGACAACTATTAGGAATTTTTCCAAGATTCAACAAATAAGTGCTTGCATGTATTATGAAACATTAATCATACCATCAAACAAGTATGTAGAGACTATAAAAGAGTTAGGATTGAGAAGGCTCTTGTAGCACACAAACTTAGCTAGTTTGCAATGATTATACATTTAGGATTACATCCAAACATCAGAGACAAAAAAACACAAGACATGATTGTCATAACCTTTGTATTGCAAAATCATCAAGTACAGGAGAAACAAATAAAATAAAGAGTCACTCATTGTATATTCAGTTAACAACATATATATATAAAGGGCAATGTCCAAAACCTGATCCTTGTTTTTGCTTTGGACCCTGCATGTTATCTTGTCAAAATTCTGCAGAGAAAAGATGGGACCATTAGTAGAAAGCTTCATTTTGGGAAAAAAAGTTCATTTCCCATTAAAAGATGGTTTTTATTTTGAAATAGTCATTAAAAAAGGGTTAAACATCCAAAATACAAGTGAGCCAGAAAATACCTTGCCAACTTGTCGTAATGCATTAAAAAAGTTTTCTTCTTCCTGACGTGTCCAAGCCTCCCACTGTCGTGTTTGTTTTTTAACTGCATTTTGAAATTAGTATCATAACTCATAAAGAACCATGCCACCTCATTATTCAGAAACAATTCCATTTTGTTTATAGACAAATATCAACATAAAGAATTAAGGACAATACCAGGCTTTTGAGAAGTATTATCCTTTGCAGAGGATGAGGGAACACCAGAATCTCCAATATTAACTAACAGATTCTCTGGTAGAGATGGAGCTTCAAGATGTGTAGCCACCTCTGATTGCAGGTGCATGTTGATGACATTAGCGATGCTCTTAGCTTTCCATAATCTTTTCACTTAAATTTCCCTTAGCACACTCCTTAACAACCTTTATCTCCTAGAACAAATCATCTCTAGAAGATCAAGCAACCCTATTAAAAGAAAGGATGACAATTCAGTATGAATCAAACCATGGGATCAAAATACCTAGCAGCCAATAACACAAATGGCGCAGCAATTACTCACTCCCCCCTGGGGAACTGTAAAGAAAACTTACAGAGATTTAATAACGAATAGTATACTCCCTTTTCATTCATCAGATAAAAAATAATTGAGTTTTTGTAAAATAATAAACAGATAATGCAATTGTTAAACAAGGAAGATAACTATGAAATAAAACACACAGGATTGAATAGGGCCAGATGCCAACAGTATGAATAGAAAAGCAGTTCTTAACCGTCTATCAATCTATTTATTCATTTATATATTTTAGAGCACAACCACAGTGGTTAAGCACTTCACATCAGGAGAGATGTAAACAACATTTTCAGAAACTTTATATAAATCATTCACTTTCCACTTATCAATATAAACCAAAATTTTCCCATTCTCTTGCAAAAAATAAAAATAACCAAGTTCATCCTTTGCTACATTATTAAATTGACCAAAATAAATAAAGATGGAAGATTAACAAACAAAGCCCAATTAATCATGATATTCAAATATAGGAATGCTGTTCAAATGAATCTAATTAAGCACCAAATTCTCCATCTGAAGAATGAATACTACAAAATCTTCATATATAAAAAATATAACGGCTTTTTAGAAAATGGAAACAAAGTGATTGTGAAACATAAGCAGCTTCATCTAGTCCAGATTAGTACACAAAAAACCACCAAAGAGAGAAAAAGAGAAACAAAAATCAAATAGAAGCAAGGATTTTCGACTTTAACTAATGGAAGAAAAGAAATCAGGAAATTCAGGAGAAAAGTAGAAAGCCAAATCATCAGATCCATCAGAGTCAGATAAGGACTTGAAAGAAGAAATTATAGAGAAACGGAGAAGAAGGGAACAAAAAGGAATAAAATAGCAAAAAAATCTAGAAAAAAAAAAAAAAAAACGAAGCAGAAGAGGAAAACACAGGGTTACCTGCGTGAGATCGAGATCGATCGAGGAGTCGGTAGAATCAAAAGCCCAAAAAGAAAAAACCCTGGAAAATAGAAAAGGGGGAAAATGGAAAAAACCAGGAAAACACTGTTTTGTCGAGGAAAACCGAGGAAAAGTCGATTTGGGTTTTCTTGTTTATTAATTAATTAATAATCTCTCTTTTCTTTTGAAGGACGGTTTCTTTAGAAAATTATACTTTTCCATATTTCAAATTGAAACTTCCTTTCAACATTTTTCAATGGAGCCATATTCACATCCTCATATCTATTGCCATTTTTGAATAGATAGTAAAATTCAATATTTAAATTTTTAATAAATCTCAATCAATATATTAACAAGGAATTTCTCAAGTGACTAATATTTTGGCTAAAGAAGTGTTAGTTTTGAGTCCCTTCGTAACCCGATGCAGTGTTTTTTGCATGACTCTTATAAGAAAAAAAAAAAAGATATTAACAAATTTTAAATTTTCATTCTTTAAATTGTTAAAATAAAATCTTAACCTAAATTTTAACTATATTTTAAAATCAAATGCTTTTGTAGTTATTTGTCATTTCATAAATCCAAAAACTTCACCTCTAATTATAAAATGTGAATGCTCTTCGACTAAGTGATGTAATTTTACATTTACTCACAAGCACATGAACCATTTATAATATAGTGTTATCAGTGCATGGTTGAACCTACAGAGAACATGCAAAGTATATGCAAAAACAAATATATGAAATTGAAATTGTGTGGTTTAAGAAACATAAATTTTAAAAATAATCTAAATATGGAAATCAAAATTCTAATCTTAGAAATATAACATCAATTTAGAAACTCTTTAAATTTATAAAATAAGCCCAAACATGGAAATATCATCTAGAGTTAGAATTTAACCATTATGAAATCTAACTTTAATGAGAACTCCAATTTATTCAAATTAAATTCTAAAAAAAAAAGGTTTCACTTTACTTAAAAATTCTTAAAGTAAATTCCAACATAAGATTCATAGACAGATAAAAAAAAAATTAAATAATCACCATGAAAATTGGCAAACCCTGAATCTAAAAATGTCGCTTTGAATTTTATTAAAGATGAATTACAATACAAAGAACTTGATTCGAAAATACAAGAATTACAATGCTAAATTAGATATCCACCAACCTGAAGACCTTGTGCATATTCGAATTTGGCACAACAGTTTCTTGAGTTTCTCCTCTCCTTATTTCAACTCTCAGTTTTCCTCTTGCTCTGGTCAAATTTTATTGTGGCATGACACCTCTATTTATACTGTTCAAAAGAGACTGGATTAGGCAAGACTTGGAGAGAATAATCCTCTCTCCAAAATTCTCTCCTTTAATTATCCAAATTCGAAATTCACACTCTATTCCAAGCCATGGGCGAATTTTGTAGATAAGACTCTATGATTTTAAGAATTTTGGATTAATTTGGAAAGTAGGATGCAAATCCTGTTTTTCTACACATAGATCTGCTTGCAGCTCAATTTTGACCTAGTAAACGTCAGAATGACAAACATTTTATGAAATAGAAAGTGGCATCCCTTGAAGTTTTCTTTCCAATGTAATAAGAACCAACTCAATAGGATATTAGAGTGAAAAGTTATGGCCAAATTCTTGAGATGGTGTCAAAATATTCTTTCTAAGATTCCTTCTAAAATTTTCTCTATAGCCAATCCAAATCCCATTTTTTTCTCTCTTTTTTCTTCCACAATGCTTCACACGAAATTCATTATGTCACCTTGGTCTTTTGGACTTGAATCCCATACTTGGACTTTTTCTGGCTTGGAATACTGGTGGACTTTGGCTCATTGGCTTCTAATTGCAAACTTGGACTTCAGGCTGGACCTTGGGCCAGTGTTTTTGAGATTTACCACATTTGCAATAAAATTCAACAAATTATTATCATAATCTAAATTCTCATAACTGGACTTGAATTATGATAATTTTACAATAATTTCCAAATTGAGTGTAAATTACACACTTTCCAAAAATAGCAATTATGGCCCATTTTTCTACATTTTTCTTCCAACTTTATTATCTTTTCTTCTATTTTCCAAAATAATCTACAAAACTCAAAAACAACATTAAAAATATCTAATATACACAAATTAAATGCTAATTAATCTATTATTCAAGAGTAAAATAGTTATTTTACAGTGTTCATCACTAAACTTGAGTTATTGTCTTAGGCTCACGTCTAATCTAAGTAGGTTCACTTCTAATCTAAGTAGGCTCAAGAAGGATGGGCTCACTATTTCACTCAGAGCCAGATTACACGCGCTTGTGCATCTTGCTTTTTTAAGCTCCACTCATTACATTGAAACCAACTCCATGAACAAAAAGCAAGTAAAGGAAAGAACAAAGGAAGGAAGTCGACGCACTTTGGCCCTTAAAAATGGGAGCCTACACTTCTACTCCTGTGCACTCCATCCTACACAACCTGTGCATTGCACCTACCTTGGGTCATTATAATTAGAGTATGTTGCTCCTCCATTTGCTAGCGCTAGCACTACAATTAAGTCCATCTTAGGGCACCTTCTTTTGAAGTTGCTTGTTGCTTGTTGCTCAACATCAATAGAAGCAAAGAAAATGATGTAAGCATCACACCAAAAATTAGGGTGAAAAGAACATTGTATTCGGTTGTGGCAAGTGTTGGACCAAACTAGTCAGTCTAGGGTCTGAGTTGGAAAGTTTGGTGCATGTGGACCCACAAGTACTTGAGATCATGTGCTTGGAGGAGGGGTACACGTTCAACAACCCTAGAGGAAGATGGTAGCTCGTGGAAACATATGGATTAGACAAATGGTAGAAATCTAGCAAAGTTAGGATTAAATCGAATGGTCGAAAATAACAATAACTTGTAGAGAAATTTTGAGGTATTAAATGACATGTTTTCAAAGAAATTTGGACCAAGATAGCTTATTCAAAGATATTTCCAACAAATTCAAATTTAGTCAAATCTGAGTTCTGTCGTCCAAATTATGGTCATTTTCGTCAGTTGATGCAAAACCACTCCGAATCCTAATCCAAGTGCCTCCTAGTACCATCCATTGGTTAAATTCTCTCCAACCAAAACATGTGATATCTTTGGAAGCTCAATCCTACACAACTCAAGGACGTGTGAGCATGAGAGTGAGTTACATTCTACTTTTATGTATTTGTGTTTCTTCTATGCATTCTCATTTGTCCAAATTGCCTAGTTGTTAATTTCCTTTGTTTTTATTGGTTAAATGTAAAGCACAAGGATTGCTCCTCCACGAGAGTTCGATTGATTGTGCTAGATGGAGTCTTACTTCTTTTCCATGGTCAACTTTGTGTACCCTAAGTTGGACGAACCAACCATGGTTTGGGTCCTTTAGTTAGGGTTTTTGTAAAGTCTATTTAAAGACTACATTGCGGACGAATTTTGAATCATTCAATAAGGAATAAATTTTTAACAAGAATTGTGTGTTTGGCCAAGTTCCATCCTCGATTTCTTCATTCTCCTTCTTCTAGTCGAATGCACATGTTGAGAGAGAACCTCTTTCATTAAATTTTAATTCAGTCCTAGAACATCTAATTCTTGGAAAACTTACTTACCTTTGACATTCATTGATGAAGTCATCGGTACGAAACCGGTTCATAGATATTTGGATGATTCAGATCCATAAACCGTGAGATTTTTGGACCTAAAATCTTGGCGAGCATTCGAGATAGTTCTCACTGATGCAAGCACGGGTAGTGTTGAGACTCGTCCCAAATGCTTGCCAGGATTTTGGGTGCAAAAATATTCCTGAATCGTCAAAATATCTATGAATTGATTTCGTACTCATGACTTCGCTAATGAACGTCAAATGTGAGCAAGTTTTCCAAGAATTAGATGTTCTTAGGCTGAACTAAAATTAATGAAAGAGGTTCTCTCTCAATATGTGAATTCACTTGAAGAGGGAGAATGAAGAATCCAATTTAATTGATTGAATGCAAGCAATTCAAAGAACATAAAATTCAAAGCAACATTGGTACTTGCTTGTTGTGATTTCAAGCTAAAGGAGAAGAGGTCTAACCTCAAGAATGGAACTCATCCAAAATAAAATTCCTGTGTAAAACTTGATTCTTTATTGAATGATCCAAAATCCGTCCATAATGTAGTTTTTAGATAGACTTTACAAAGACCCTAACGAAAGGACCCAAACCATGATTTGTTTGTCCAACCAAGGGTTTACAAAGTTGACCTAGTTAAAACCAAAATGGAAAAGCAAGAAGACTCCATCTAGCACAGTCGATTGGACTCTCCTAAAGGAGCAATTCTTGTGCTTTATATTTGACCAGTAAAAACAAAGAAAATTGACAACTAGGCAATTTGGATCATTGAGAATGCATGGAAGAAACACAATTACATAAAATTAGAATGAAGCTATTTCTCTCAAGCTCACATGTCCATGAGTTGTGTGGGATTAAGCTTCCAAAGATACCACACGTTTTGGTTAGAGAGAATTTAGCCAATGGAAGGCCCTAGGAAGCGCTTGAATTAGGGTTCAGAGTGGTTCTACATATGCTGACAAAAATGGCCATAACTTGGTCTACGTAACTCAGATTTGGCCACATTTGATTTCGTGGAAAGCTCTTTGAATACACTATCCATGGTCCAAATTTTATCATAATCTCGCTTAATACCTCAAAATCTCTTTGTAAGTTACTGTCATTTTCAACAATTCAATTTAATCAAAGCTTTGCTAGATTTGTGCCATTTATCTAACTCCACGTGTTTCCACAAGCTACCATCTTCCTCTAGGATTGTTGAATGTATACCCCCTCCAAGTGGGGTCCACATGGCATCAAGTGGGCCCATAATTGGGTCCACATGCACAAAACTTTCCAATCGAGCCTGGACTGGCTAGTTTGGCCCCGCACTTACCAAGATCGAATACAACGTTCTCTTCACTCTCATTTATGAGTGTGTTGTCCACATCATAAAACATGGTCACACTTTAGGAATATAGTTCGTCTCTCGTTGTGTTATGCACTAAACTCACTGCTCGATGGTATATGACATTTTAATTCAGTCCAATTCATTAACATTTTTTATATTCTTTAATATGTCATGAAATACCCATATTGAACCTTCAAGTATCCAACAAATATTTGCCGAATTTCATATTTTGGTTGATGTTGTAATTGAATCTCGGATTTAATTGGACGTGGCTCTAAGTTATATTGATGATTGGATTAACCTATATATAGTAATATAAATACTTTTTATAATATTTAAAAAATATTTACAGAATTTATTGAATTTGAATTTTAGTGGAGTTTTAAGCTCTGTCGTCCCTTGTTTTAACTCTAAAATACACTTCAAAAAATTGTTCAATAAAATTTTATCTTCAAAATCCCAATTGATCATTTTTTTTTTTGCGTGGAGAAATTAATTTTATTTATTCAATCCGAGCTTCAAATGTCCTCACTTTAGGTATGATGATTTGGGTTTGGACTAACCTTCAATATGGGTTGACCTAACAAAAATTGACTAATGACTCGAATTGATCTATTTTAATAAATAAGTCAATCCCACGTGATCAAATCCGAACTTTTGATAGATGACCCGATCCAACCCAAACCTATCTATTTTCTTTTAAAAAAGGTAGAACTGACTTGAACTCGGTTATAGATGGATAGACCCGAGTGAACCGATTATTGTCACATCTATATGAAACAAATTGAGGTCTACATACATTTAAGCAGTAGCTTTGGTGTATGTCTTGTTAGAATCCGAACTTTTGATAGATGACCCGATCCAATACAAACCTGTCTATTTTTCTTTTAAAAAAGCTAGAACTGACTTGAACTCGATTATAGATGGATAGACCTGAGTGAACCGATTATTGTTACATCTATATGAAACAAATTGAGCCATATGAGGTCTACATACATTTAAGCAGTAGCTTTGGTGTATGTATCGTTAGAAAAGTTTATTTAATTAGATAAATGGCTAAACCGAACTTAATTTGAACCGACTTAACTAATTTAACAAGACTTGAAATATACATGAATCCATATAAACTTGAACCAAGCAAGACCTGACCCAAACCTAACTTGACCCGATCCATTTCTAGGTCTATACCTATTCATTTTGAATAGGAGCCATTGTCCAAGCTAAAAGGCTCGACCATATCCATTTTGAAATAGGCTAAGGTTGACCCTTGAGTAACTAAACTGTCCAGATTATATATAGTGTGGAATTTACTTAACATTACATCTATAAAAAAATTAACACAATCATATTTATAAGATTATTAGGTTCACGCAAATGTGTCTTTACTAGGATTTGTGGCAAACTAATTTTAAAGCAACTACCAAAACATGTCTTCTTTCTTTGTACTTGATGCAAGCATAGGTCACTTCACCAAACGAGTCCAATGCTCACAATGAATTCGGGCCCAATAATCTTATAGTAGGGTGCAAATCTCGATTTTCTACATATGTACCAGCTTTCAACTCTATTTTGACCCAGTAAACGTCTGAATCACGAAAATATCATGAGTATAAAAATATATCCCTTGAAGTTTTCTTTCTAACGCAAAAAGAATCAACGTAATCAAACATTGGAGTGAAAAGTTATAACCAAAATATTGATTTTATTCAATCTTTTCTAAGTCAAAAGTTACACATGTATATAAAGGTCATTAGCCGACTCTAATGCCTTTAGGAATTTGAAATTCGAAATTAAAACTCCTAGATGAACTCCTACATAAGTGTTAAGACTATTTGACCAACAAGACTTGCCAATTTGAATTGACTTACAAATACCAATAAAATGAAAGGCTAAAAAAAAACATCAATTTACAAAGACCGATAAAATGAAAGACTAATGAGAGACGAATCCTACTTGCCCATGGACGTTCCCATGGTGGAAGAGTCCTAATGGTATTAGGTTTGCCCATTCTCCACCTATGGATTTGTCCCAGGTCCCAACGAACTTGGATTTGGGTTTTGATTGGTATGGACGACTTTGGGATAATTGAGAGAGATCGGTGGATATGGATCAATGTCAGGCCAAGGTAAGTGGGCTATGGGATTGAATTGGATCAGGCTTAGGCTTAAATGGGTCAGGTTGGACTGAATGGGTCACTGGGATTCTGGTAGCCAACTGGACTGGATTTTTAGACGGTGTCCACTGAGAGTTTCCTTTGTCAAATGATCCATAAAAGGCAAAGCAATCTTCTCAATCTGATCAAAGTCCACTGGAAGTATTGATTGCAAATCATCAGCTTGATTCCATCATCATCTCCACTTTGAAGATGTTCCTCACCTCTGTAGGACTTTAGATTTCTCATTGGGCCTTGGGCCCACATATGGTCCGCATGTCCACATCCGTACTACATGACCTAACTTATGATTCAACTTGACTCATCCCAAATTAAAAATGAATTTAGGTTTTAACAGTGGATTGAGTTAAGAATGAGTCAATTGAGGGTCAAGTTACTTGGCAGGGCTAAAAATCAACAACCCAAATTTAATATGGGCTGGGGTTAGCGCTTAACTGAAATCGTTTATTCATGTTGCACTCTTAGCTCACTCTCTTGCTTATAGCTTGGTTGTAAATTCATATATAATGCTGTGTTATAGATTGCCAACAATTCAAATACAATTAATAACCTAGCTTAGTCGCAAATCTGAATTGGAATTTTATAAACACAAATTGAGCTTGGACTTGGAAAATGTAGGCCAAGTCAAGCTTAGGTCTTACAAATACAAACAGAGCTTGAGCCTCTTTGGACCAAACACCAGCTCAACCACCTGAGTTGCGACTATAGTTATTGATATGGAACTTTTATAGCAATTCAAATTAAATTAATTTTAACTTAGATAATTTTTTTTTGAAACTCAATATCTATTTATATGTCTCTTAATTACATTCATGAATCTTTTTGAATCTCTTGCTTAAATACATGAACTCAGTTAAAAGCACGTCTTCCACCATTGTCTACCTCCTTACCCCCATTGTCTCCCACCTTTCGCCTTCTTGCCCAGCCACCAATATATGTATATACATATTTCTGTTTATCTATTTGCGTTTTCAGGAATCTTAAAAGGTATCATTGGTGAATCTTGCATTTTTTTATTTATTGATTCGTTTAAAGCTGAAGTGCTTCACAATTTTGAGATCTTGGGGAGAGCTCACAAAGAAATTGATGAAAAGTAAGGTGTTTTATCAACCCTTTTCTTAATCAAGTACATGGACTTTTTTTTCATCAATTTGTCAATTTCCCTTTCTTTTATTTGTTTTACATCTATCATATATGCATGCACGTATCTTCTATTGTCGAAATAAAGATTATTCTGTTATTCTTTTAAGATCTTTGAGATGAATTTCTACATTTTATGGCTCAAATCTTTATGACTAATACTAATATTTTTGGAAAGGAAAAGGAAGCTTTCATCAGTAGAGTGGTGAATATAACCACTTGCTTTTGGTGTTATGAAAAGATATGCATTCTATAATAAATCAACAAATTAAAATATTAAACATAAATAAACATACATTTTATAGTGAAAAAGGAGGTTAATTTTCAACCTACTAATCAATCTCATTAGCAACTCTTGCAAAACCATTTACTTTGGATAAGACCATCTATTTACTTTGATTTACAATGTATAATCGATGCAAAATTATGTTTTTTTAAAGACAAAATTATGTTCTTTTTGTGAGTTGTGACCTCATCAATCACTGTATATTGTATAATAGAAAATAGTCAAAGAGGCTTTTCAAGTGTATCAGACTTTTAGGGAATCCGACTAATTTTTTAAGCATGTGCGAGTTTGCTTCTCCATACATACTGTCTAACTTTACAAAATGTGACCCTTTAAGATAAAATGGAAATTGAATAAGATATTTTTCCCTTTTTCTTCTAAATTATAGGACACTGCTCAGCTAAGTCATGTAAGGCTTTCATGCTGAGCATAACATATATCGTACTTTTGACGTAGACAATTTTGACTTAATGAATATATTATTTATTATTGTTAATATTGTTGTTGTTGCTGCTAAATTTTAGTAGATTATTGAAAGATAAATAAATTTATTAGCTTTTCATTTATGTAGATGATAATATTACCGTTGGGAATTGAATTATCCCTTGTACTTTCATAGAAGAAAGCTAAATATTAAAAAGAATAACTTTATAGCTCCAACAAAATTATTGAGATTTATCAAACTAAATAATTTATTTGAGGAACAATTTTATGGTAAGCAACCATATGGTAGTAGTGCGTGATTGTTCTAATTCTATGTTCTTTTTACTCATAACACTTTTAATATCAAATTTTACTCATTTACTTTAATTTATTTTCTCTCTTTTACCTTTTCTATTTTTTACCATCTTCTGTCCCACTACCTAAATTTTTTCTCATTTCTAAACAAATTCACTATTTACCAAGAAAATTCTTTACCTTTACAACTTCTTCTCAGAATTCATTTAATGAAGATAATGATTATATTAATTGATTACAGTTGTATATTTATTGTCTTATATATCTTAATGGCAAAATACCATTACCGCATTAAAAACGCATTTTTATCGCCACGACGATAAATTCCCGGTAAATTCCCGATAAAAGCGCGTTAAAAACGCGATAAATGGTAATATTGCGGTACATTGCTGGTAAATTCTCGGTAAATTCCCTATACCATTTTATTTCATTAATTTTTTTATTTATTCTATTTTTATTATTTCTTAAATATTATAATTTTCGCGAGATTTTCCAGTTAAATTCCTGGTAAAAATCTGAGAATTTAAAAATATCCCGTTATTATCAATTGCCGTTAATATTCCGAGAACGGTATTTGTCACAATGAATGTGACCACTAACAATGCCTTATAACATTTTCTCTTGATTTAATTTTCTTATATTAGGAAGGGGTTTATAATTTATATTCCTTGTTTCATTTTTCATTTTCTTTCTAACAAACAATACATAGCCCTTTTTTTTTGTATTTTTAACTAAGTTTCTCCTAATATGGGACCTTTTCCTATCTTATAAGATTTTCGAAAAGTTTTAGTTATTGAATTGTCATTTTATCTTAGTTGTGAAGTACTTTTAGCAATAGGTTTTCTATTTTTTGCTATTCAAAATCTATGAAAATTGGAATATCTGAATTTCAAATTTTATGTTGTTTATTCTGGTTGTATTGTTTGGATTTTGTTTTATCTTTTCTATATTATTTTTACTCGCTTTTTATTTATTCATATTTAGGCATTTTATCTTTACCTTATTTTTATCTTTTTTCCACCTCCTTATTTTTATCTTTTTTTTTCCAGCTAGAGATAAAAACCTTCTCTTTTTTTTTCTCTATAACATATAAAAACTTATATTTTGTTTTCATCCTTTTGGTTATATGTATTTAAGCTACGTTATTATTTAATTTCCTTTGGTTTGCTCAAATCTTAAAAAAAAAAATCTTTTGATGTTGAACTTTAATTTTTTTGTTATTTTCATATTCATAGGTAATATTTATTTACTATTCTTCTATCTTTGTATTCTTTCTCAGCTAATTTTCTCTCACTTTTTGTCACTTTGTTGTTTTATAGTCAATAGAATTTTTGTAATGATTTTCATTTTTCACATTTTATGTTTCTTCCCCATATTTATCATTTTCTTTACTTTCAATTTATTCATTTACAACTTTCTATATTCTTTCTTTTTTAAAACCCTTGCCATTACAAGTTTAAAACCTCTAACAGATATACACAAAGTTTTAGAAAGGGACACCTCTCAATCTCTTCATTCGGTTTAAAAGACGAAAATATTTTGAACATAATTTTAGTCTTAAGAGTTAATTATTATTTTATAATAGCATTCTGATCATTTAATGAAAAATATTAGAGACGTTCTCTTAAAAAAGAAGTGTCCGGTTAATCTCCAAGCCACCAATTTACTGTAGACTTAATCTATCTCTATTCAAAGTTTGGACCCAACAAGTACCATGTTCCTAGGGTTCAAATATGGTCCAACAAGTAAGACCATAAATACCAAACATGGGTGTAGACATCAATAAATATGGTTGAACTTGTTGAAGTATCTTGGATCTTATTTGGTCTTAGCTTTCCAACTTCAATCATCTGAAAAAAACTGAATATATTGATTTGTGTCATGGGCTTTGCTGTAGTTGCTTGACTATCTGGATTTTCATCACTTACCTACTTCACTTGCTTAGCGCTCTTTCAACATTAACTATCTTGGATCCTTGTGTATAATTGCATTTTTCAATTATTTCAAGGTCATCTTAGTTTAAAGTCTTGATTTTTGTAGATAACATTGGTATTTCCACCTCACATTGGAGTTGAGACTAATCACACATATACAGGAAATCACTTGCAAGTCTCGTGTATCAAATAAGCTCGGAAGGAGTCGAATCTAAGACTTCTAGTCTAATCCTGAAGCTTAGACCAACTTAACTATCCGTATGGATTAAATATCTTAGATTCTCTTTTCTGTCTTTTGTATTTCTAGTTGTTCCAATGCCAGAGATGATTGATGAAAATTTCAAGCACAACCATGAAAAATAGCAGCATCGAAGTAGCACCAAGCAAGTGGCATAGACCTGAGAACCCTACTCGACTTCTAAGAAAATACGACATTGTATCCTTGTAATAGAATGGGCACGGGGGTGTAACTCGCCGGTTCATCTGGATCAAGTTGGAGTAGGCAGCAGTGACGGCATGAACACGAAACCAGCTGCAACTGCATTGCAAAGGAGACATCTAGTGGAGACTCCAGCTGCAACTTTAAGACTAACTTCATCATTGAAGAAAGCAGTCTTCAAGTCAACACTAAAAATTTAGTACCAAAGTCATAAGAAGCCGATTGCCAAATAGAATGGAAGAAATCCTATTCAACAACCCTCTTAATAGGGTTTTCATTAACCAAGAGTGTTTTGTGTGTAAAGAGCTCTTTCAGAAAGAGCTAACCCCAAGCGACGTGGGAAAGCTCAACAGGCTAGTGATCCCAAAAAGGCCTGCAGTAAATCACTTACCACAAATTACAGGAGCTGGTAAAGAGGATGTGCAACTGGTGTTCTTGGACAGCAAGAGGAAGTCATGGAAGTTTCGATATTGTTACTGGAAGAGTAGCCAGAGCTTTGTGTTTACAAGAGGCTGGACTCCATTTGTGAGAGAGAAAAACCTCAAGACGAATGACGTTATTATGTTCTACAAATGTGAGTACAGAGAAGGAGTTGATGAGAGGAAGGCATTTTACATGATTGATTTTATATACAGTGGGGAGGATGGCAACTTGGGGAATACTAATCTTTCAAGTGGGAGTGCAGTAACCTCAAGGAATGAAGATTTGCAGCTTCAGTTTGGTAGTTCTTTAGGAAGTGGCTTAATAGACAGGAGGATTAAGAAAGAAGAAGAGGAATTGATAGAGGCAAAGGTGGAGAAGAAGAGTATAAAATTGTTTGGTGTATATATCCATACATCAAACTGTTGATGGAACATCATTGATTCGTATCCATACATCAAATTATGAATTTTCAATTCTTGTAGTTTGCTGTTCATTTTGATTTGGTTGGTTCAACTGAAGGTTTTTATTTTTGAATTTACGTGTGGAAAACTGAAGGATAACCAACGTAAAACCCCCACAGGTGAACTCACATGAGTGTAGCTCAACTGGTTGCCTCCCGCCTTAGGAAGTGGGAGGTTGCAGATTCGAGTCTCCATGACCTAACCTTGGTGTGTCCTAGGGGTAGTAGGCAACTAGTTGATTCAACCAAAGGTTTGCAAGAATTAGAGATAGATGTTTGAAATAAAAGTGAACAATTGAAGACAAGAATGCTTGTAATGACTCATTTTGCAAATTTTTGTTATGGTATTATGTGGCCATGAAACGAATGCAGGAAATGGAAAACAAAACAACCCTTCACTTTGGTTTAATTGAGTTGAGTAACTTGATATTGATAATGAAACTGCTTTTCAAAATTATATCTGTGAAACACTGGATATCGTTTATAATGTAAATAATATGGTTCAACCTCATAATGATATGTTAATATCACAGTTCGAATGATTTGATATAGTAGTTAAATTTAATGTAATTAGAAGTGGTTTAGTTCAATTTTAAAACAATAAAACCACTGATGGAACACTGCACTTAAATCCAAATCCTTCTCACACTAGACCTTTGAGGTGGAGTTGAACTCCAACTTTCTAATGCGGATTCCTAGCTATCACTCTTAACATCTTCACTTAACAAGACTTGAAGTTCAGGAAGATTCAATTTTCTTAATCCAATTAGAATGGTGATTTTAATTCAATGGACTAAAAAATGGTTCAAAATTGAAAGATCAAAACATCAATCAATTCAGCTATATCCTAGTAAATTTTTTTTTTTTGGCTTTTTATGTTATTAGATCACAGTGATACCATAGGCCTATTCTACCCATCTATTGTTGAAAAAAGAGAAAAAAAAACAAAATAGCATCCTGAGGAAAAATTGAGTTCTGAGCAGGGCCAAGTCAAGCCCATATCAAGAAAATATGCAGTTGGTGAACGTGCATCAGTTTTCTTGATCTGCAAATGCCTATCAGGAACCTATTTCAGTAGAGATGCAATTCATAGAGGCAAATGGGTTGAAAACGGTTCGGGAGCATTTGGCGCCACAACTATTTAATTTTATTATATTTTTAATGTCTCGTGATAATGTTCATTTTTTTTTTAATTTGAACCATTGATGCACCATTTTCCATAATGGTTCAGTCTAATTAAGTTCAATCACTGGGTTAAACCATTTGAACTGTAACATTAAAATTATCATAAAGACAAGATAAATTGTTAAATTAAAATAAATGACAAAAGTTATGAAAAAAAATGAAAAGTTACATTACAACCATAGTTCTACAATATAATAAATAAAGATTACATTAGCTATAGGACAAAACCGAACCATCGTAAGACTGAACTATAGTATGATGTGGTGTAAAGACCTCTTGGGTGATCAATCATATTCACTGAAGGATGTATGATGTGGTTCTGATTTACATTTGATGTTCCCTCATTGAAATATTTATATGATACAACTGTCGCGCACTGAAAATATACAGATGTAATTTATATCTTTAAAAGAATTACAAAATATCTGTTCTACATACACAAAAGAATTGAGGTCCCTTGAGATGTATCATACATTGAATGCTCAGATGGTAACTGCTTCAATCCTTTCTAGCACTTCCAATCTTGTCTTCCTTTTCCAACCTTTCATGGTGGCAACAAGGTTGATCAGCCCTGTGATTTGATTTCTACTGTATTCCTGCAAAAGGGAAGAAGGAATCTTAGTTACACTGAACAATGAGGTTAAGACATTCATAAGAAGCATTCTTGCTTACTGGATGAGAGCGTGCCCAGTGCACATACTCGGTTTCTGGAAGATAATATGCCTGTTTTCCATGGCAAAGGATGTCAACCAGTTAATGCATAATAATATTGAAAAATAGATAAAAAGAGACTGGCAATGAACGGAAGCAGTGGAACAGATATAAACATCCATCCATCCACTGGAAAGGCTTTATGCATAGTACACAAAGTTGAGTGTGAACCTCCTGCCATTGGAAGGGAAAGGCTCAAATGTATGCTATCAGATTAAAATGCGGTTACATGCAAGTTCAACAATCTACAACGGAATGATGGATGACATTTGGTAGATCACATTTTCTAAAAGTGCCATAGATGTCCATATGAGTTTGGCTAAAGCTAGTAACATGATGCATAAAAGCAGCCAATGCATCTCATTTTCCCAAGAACATGAGATGTAATGCAGCTTTTCAGTCAAGTTGGCCTCATATATAGATACTTGTTAACTCCACTAATCGCATTAGATCATAGACATCAAGTCCTTGGGCACTGGCCCATTTATTGGTAAAAAAAGAAGCAAAAGGGATCTTTCTATAAACAAAATAACTATTTATCAAGTCCAAGATGGGTCCAAGAAATCTGCATCCACTTGATGCCACTCGAAATTTTGCAAAATCGAGTATCATCTACATTTGAAAACCCTGCATTCAAATGTAGACACAAGATGAAGTAGACAGGATCAATAAAAGGGTCACTTCTTCATATGAGGAGATCAATCAGCACTAAGCTGTTTTGAAAACCTAAACGTGGATTAGAGACAGGTTGGGGTTGGGGGATGATTTATGTCAGTTGGGGGTTGCTTTTGTACATGTTATCTGCATAACAAGTTTCTGTAATTGCAAAGATGGGAATAACAAGACTGTCCCAAAGATGTATACTTGTTTCTGTACAACCCTGACATTTTATGTCATCACACTTTCTGTGCAACAAATATCTTTCAACAAGTACCCACTATTCTCCTATGTCCGAAAGATGTATATTTGTTCAAAGATTCTCGGGTACAGGGGAGGGGGGATGGTTCTTTTAGATGATCACGAAGTTAATTCCCCTTTCGGGACTTAGATCTGCATCGTTAGAATCTAGGGACAATAGTCGTCCACTTTTGGAAGTTTTGGAGTTTCCTAGGATAAGCAGTGATCAGGTACCATGGTTAGGAAGAGAGTTCAGCAAAGAGGAGGTTAGGGAGGCTTTCGGAAATTTAGAAGGGGATAAGGATCCAGTTCCTGATGGTTTTAATTTCCATTTTATAAAATCCATGTGGGATATAATTGGACCAGATTTTTTGGAAGTCTTTGCAGAGTTACATAGGAGGGGAGTCATAAGAGATGGATTGAAAAATTCATTCATAATGTTGGTACCCAAATTGGAAGGTCCATTGAAACTCTCCCATTACAGACCAATTAGCCTGATTGGGTGCATTATCCGGGTGTACCGCTCAAAATTGATATGGAAAAACATACGATTTTGTGGATTGAAATTTTTTGGGATACCCCTTTGAGAGAATGGGTTTCGTAGTTAAATGGAGAAAATGGATGAAGGCGTGTGTGGAGAGATCTATGTACTCCATTTTAGTGAATGGGTTTGATGCGGAGCACCACACGAGTTTCCATATATAGCAAGTTTCTATTTAGATTTAGAATTTTCAGTTTTTCACAATTGTATTTTTTCTTTCATTTATTTGTTTAGTCCAATAATTGGTTTTGTTTAGGGAAATTTAGTGATTTTACATGTAATTAGCGTTTTTTAATCATTGGAGGTAGTTTGGTATTTGTTCATTTGAGGGTATTTTGGTATTTTTCATGTTTTAAGTCAATATAAATATGATGTAACCCCTCCATACGAGATTGACACTTAATCAATGAAAAGAACAACTTTTGCTTTGTGCAAACTTGTCTCCATCGCAGGAAGCATGGTGATAAGCCAAGGAACCCTCGTGAGAAACTAGGGAAGGCGAGAAACCACGGGAAAATGTGAGAATCCTCTTCCAAGATCCAGATTTTTATCTATCTTTCTTCTATCTCTCTTTTTCCCTTTTTTCTCTCTTTATTGCCCTTTCAAACCCAGCCGAACTGCTGTCCTAGAATCATCCTATTGTTGTCCCAGATCTGTCCCAGCAAAATCCTTGTTTACCGTCCCGACCTATCCCAGATCCCATCCAGACTCGTCCCGATCTGTTCCAGATCCCATCCAAACTCGTCCCAAGCCCTTCCTAAGTCCCTTACAACCCTCTTACTGCACCCACGAGTCCTCTTGGACCCTTCCTTAGGGCCATACAGCCACCTCTACCTGTCCTCAACTACCATACAGCCATTACCTATCCTCTTTTATCATTATATCCCTTTTTTCCATCCCCGATACTCCCATACCTTGCTGCCTCCACATTGTTTTTGACATCACCTTGATTCTAAACAGTCCGAATTAGTTTATTTTGGCGATTGATCTACTTATTTGTGGATTTAGTTAAACCCCTTTGTTTTGAAGGCCTTCTATTTTGAGTTGTGACTTGGTTTGGAATGTTACATAATTGTGCACATTAAATTGAATATTGGCGACAAATTTATATTGTTTATTACAATTATTAGTTTTGAGTTTTAATTTCAGCTCCATAAATTTGATTCATATTGATTTCTTGTTACGTTATAATTGCATTTAGGCATTTAGGGTTACCCTATCCCCTGTCCTGCTTCAAATTGGTATCAGAGCAAGGTTGGGTTGTTTCCTTAAATACCCATGGTCTTAAGTTGTGTTTAATTTAAAGAAAAAAAAATTAAAAAAAATTTACATTTTTTATTATTAAAAAAATTTAAAAAAAGAGAAAAAAACAATTGCATTTTCAAAAAAGAAAAAAAAATTGCATTTTCAAAATAAAATAAAATTTCATAGCATGTAGAGTCTAGGACACATCATTTAGAATCATCTAGATATGTCAGGAGACCAACCACCAGCTTGGTTCAATAAGTTCCTCACCTAATTGACTGCCCAGACGACTAAATTTTAGAGGAGACAGGAAGCCATAAATGTTAAATTCATTCATGTACAAACTAAGAGCACCCAGTTGACTAAACTCCAAGGAGTTGATCATGGTGAGTACCGTCAGCCTCATAAGTCTCAGGAATTTACCAAAAATGGCCAATGTGCCTTGAAGATTGTTCCTATTGTGCCCCTGGATTTTGATGGACATCTAGATCCCAAAGTTTTTCAAGATCGGTTATTGGACATGGAACGCTACTTTGAGTGGCATGACATGTCAGAAAATCGATGAGTCCGTTACGCCAAATTGAAATTGGTGGAACAAACCCGGACTTTCTGAATGACAGTGGAACAGAAAAGTAGGAGGTTAAGAAAAGACCCCCTAGATTTGACAGGGGACGAAATGAAAGAGTTGTTAAAAGAGAAATACGTCCCTCTCAAATACAGGCAGAGACTCAAGACCAGGAGTCAGGAGAGACCTCTTTTGACAAGAGAACAATCCAAGGATGAGACTAATCATGAAGATGAAAATGTAGAGAATTTTGCACAGTCCAGGAAAACTTTTCTTGCTTTGGTTAATTGTGCTTTCACTCAATCCCAACCCATAGACCTCATCCCAGTGTTAGTGTCACCTAGTCTTTTTAAGTCTGTACATACATCTGCACAACACATTCATGATTCACACGCTGAAATTAAAAGTCAAATTAATATAAGCGATGAAAAATATAAGGTTGCTGCAGATACTCATTGCAATTCCAATGAATTTGATGTGGATGATAATGTGGAGGACCTCACACCTTGTCCAGATTCAACACCTTCATCTCCAGACCCCACCCCACATCAGCATGACCCTGTCCCACATATTGGCCTTCTTGATCCATTCCATGAACCATGCGATGCGCATGTCCAGCTAATTCAGCCTGTACCTCCCTCGTCTTTTCAAAGCCCAACAGTTGCACCATCTAGCCCACTTTCACAGTTTAAAGCTGTCTTCAATCCTGATCATTACCTTGACTCTCCTACGAGCTTTCCGGACTCCCTTCATAACACATGGCTTGCAACTTTCCAGCCTTCATCGATCCTACCTCCCTTACCTTCTTTGCCACCTGAGAGAGAAAAGATAGAATTTATCTTAGTCGAGGAAGTTGTTTCCACAACTGCAGGAGGACATCAGCTACATCCTGTGACGAGGAAGCCTAGGCCCATGACAGATATCACTTGGTTGCCTGTGTTTGAGCTACATCGATTTGCTCCATATTTACGGGCGAGACTTCAGAGTCTTGTCTCGGTGGAGGAGCATTCTACTCACATCTTGTTGTCACCACCCAGAGTTGTTTATACCGTCAGTGTCGGATTCAAAGTATGCCATCGATGGCGGATAAAAGCCGATCCAGGATTCTTAGTGCGGCCCGTTGCTGATCTTTTGATTTATACCTAAAGACCTCACGTGCGTGTGATTACACTTTGAAGACCCCACACTGGGAAGACGCATGTGTGGGTAGATTTGTGTCTTTTCATCTGTTTGAACTCGAGGTCGAGTTCTTTTTCAGATGGGGAGATTGATGCGGAGCACCACACGAGTTTCCCTATTTAGCAAGTTTCTATTTAGATTTAGGATTTCCAGTTTTTCACAATTGTATTTTTTCTTTCATTTATTTGTTTAGTCCAATAGTTGGTTTTGTTTGGAGAAATTTAGTGATTTTACATGTAATTAGGGCTTTCTAATCATTGCGGGTAGTTTGGTATTTGTTTATTTGAGGGTATTTTGGTATTTTTCATGTTTTTAAGTATATATATATATATATATATGATGTAACCCTTCCATACGGGATTGACACTTAATCAATGAAAAGAACAACTTTTGCTTTGTGCAAACTTGCCTCCATTGCAGGAAGCATGGTGATAAGCCAAGGAACCCTTGTGAGAAAATAGGGAAGGCGAGAATCCACGGGAAAAGGTGAGAATCCTCTTCCAAGATCCAGGTTTTTATTTATCTTTCTTCTCTCTCTTTTTCCCTTTCTTCTCTCTTTGCTGCCTCTCAAACCCAGCCGAACTGCTGTCCCAGAATCATCCTATTGCTGTCCCAGAACCGTCCTAGTGTTGTCCCAGATCTGTCTCAGAAAAATCCTTGTTTACCGTCCCGACCTGTCCCAGATCCCATCCAGACTCGTCCCAAGCCCTTCCTAAGTCCTCCCTTACAGCCCTCTTACTACACCCACGAGTCCTCTTGGACCCTTCCTTAGCGCCATACAACCACCTCTACCTGTCCTCAACTACCATACAACCATTACGTATCCTCTTTTATCATTAAATCCCTTTTTTCCATCCTTGATACTCCCATACCCTGCTGCCTCCACATTGTTTTGACATCACCTTAATTCTAAACAGTCCAAATTAGTTTCTTTTGGTGTTTGATCTACTTATTTGTGGATTTAGTTAAATCCCTTTGTTTTGAAGGCCTTCTATTTTGAGTTGTGACTTAGTATGGAATGTTATATAATTGTTCACAGTAAATTGAATATTGGCAACAAATTTATATTGTTTATTGCAATTATTAATTTTGAGTCTTAATTCCAGCTCCATAAATTTGATTCATATTGATTTCTTGTTACATTATTATTGCATTTAGGCATTTAGGGTTATATTGATTTCTTGTTACATTATAATTGCATTTAGGCATTTAGGGTTACCCTATCCCTTGTCCTACGTCAGGGTCTCTCACTGAACCAATTGAAGCTACAAGGGGTTTAAGGCAAGGGGATCCATTATCTCCTTTTATTTTCACGTTGGTGGGGGGAACGTTTGAACAAACTGATAGAGAAAGCTAAGGAGTTGCAGATAATTAAAGGTTTCTCGGTGTCAGCTAATGGGCCGATAGTCACTCACAATTTGCAGATGACACATTGGTTTTTTGAGAGGCTTTGAGGGAGGTGGCATTGGGGTTTAAAGCCATTCTTAGATGTTTTGAATTAGTATTTGGTCTTAGGATTAACATGGGTAGGAGCACCATGATTGGGGAAGGTGTTGAGAAGGAATTGCTTAACAACTTAGCTTTAGAGGTGGGCTGTGGGACTGGAAAGCTACCTCTCACTTATTTGGGTTACCAATTGGAGCCAATCCGAGATCAAAGAGATTTTGGAACACAATAGTTGAGAAGGTAGAACGAGATTGGCAAGCTGTGAAGAAATTATTTATCCCTAGGCAGGCGCCTTACTTTTCACTGAAATTTGTGCTCGCTAATCTCTCCTTTTACTTCATGTCTCTTTTTGAGATGTGGATTAGATAGATTGGCTCCAAAGGGGTCTTTTGTTGGGGGACAAGGAGGACAAAAAAAGAATAAAATTGGTTAAATGGTCAGAAGTGACGTAACCTAGATCAGGAGGAGGTTTGGGAGTAGTTCCTTTAGTAGTGAGGAATTAATGTATCGGAAGCGGGGAAGAAATCGAAATAAGTCACTCCCGACGAAAGATTGGAACTCACACACACATAAGTTGATTCACACATGTGGAGAGGGCTTTAAGTCACGCACGTGGGAAGGGTTGTCTTAACTAGGGCATGCGAATGGGTCTTGAAAGGAAAGGAATGGCTGGCGGCGGAAGCTGTAGGAAGAAGAAAGGTAGCAGCGAAGGGAAAGGAGATGAAGGGAAGATGGAAGATGTTTGCTGTACCTGGATCTGAGGAAGAGAACAACAGCAAGAGGCGAATCTTCTGCGAGAAGCGGGAGGCTTCGAGCAGTTGTGGCGGTGACACAAAGGGAAGGTGGAAATGATGATGAACTTGGGATAAAGCCCAAGCTTTACAGCAGTGGCACGGTGATATCTCCTCTGGGATGAAGCCCAGAATCAGCGACGGTGTGGAGTTATGGTTGGATCTTGCCAACGATGGAGGTAGGGTCTGCAACTTAGGCAGAGATGTAATAATTCTGATTTAATTCATAATTCTAAAAGGGTAACTCCCTCTCTTACATCTATTGTATTTATAAGAAAAAAACTATAAATCAAAATAGAAAAAATGACTTCTAAATCAAATAGGAAAGGACTCCTAAATCAAATAGGAAAGCCACCGACCTGGCTTCCTTGTGAAACAATAATTCTAAATTAAAAATAATGCGAAAATAGTAAATCCTAAGAGAGATGGGTCTCCCGTGTCCTACATCAGGAATCATGCTGCTTGAGCAAATGGAGTTGGAGGTTTGGAAGGGAACATGATGCGCAGTGGAGGAAGGTGTCGGCTGCAAGATATGGACTAGATGATATAGGAGGTTGGAGGTTGGAAGAGATAACGTGGAAAAAGAGGCCTCCGCAGTGGTAAAAGCATGGTGGAGGATAGGTAATATGGCTATAGCTTGATGAGTAAATTGTTTAGTAATAGGCTAAGGTTGTTAGAGGGAAAAGAGGATAGAGCTCTTTTCTAGGAAGATTTGTGGATTGGGGATAGATCCTTAAAAATGATTTACCCAAGGCTTTTCAGAGTCACTATTGATAGGAAGGAAAGAGTTCGAGATTGCTACCAGGGATAGTATGGTGAGGCACAACTTTCAGTATGAACCTTAAGGTATTAGAGCAAAGGATTTTTGAAGAACTGTTAGCTTTGTTAGGTGACTTGCCCATCTTCGTAGACTTAGACGATGAACGTCTATGGATAATGGACTTGTTTGGACTCTTCACAATCGAATCGGATTTTAATTTAACCCTCAAAGCTAGAAATGGGGTGACACAGATTGAGTAGGATGAGACACACTACTCAATTGCTTATTGGAAGCTCCAATACAACTGGATGTCCGAGTTGTGTAAATGAAGAACTAATGCGGGTTTAATGCACCCGTAGAATTAAATGATAACACCCAACTCAATTAAGCGTTGAAATTAATTGAATCAAACTAATTGATACCTTAACAAGAAGCAAGTTTTAAAAAATCGTCCAATCAATTTTATCAAAATAAACCTCCCAAAAAATAAACCTCCCAAAACTATCAAATCAAACTCGAACCTTGATTTCCCGAAACTCAAATTGAAGAAGTTGAAATTTGGCCCATTTGATCTTAATTTGGCCTGGCCCATATAAAGGCCCACAACACTGAGTTGGGCCCCGTATTTGTCGATTTTCTCAAGCACCCGCCTGGATCAAAAATAAAATTTCATCTTTCAACTCGGGGCCCGAACTTGCTAAATTGCTCACGCACCTGCTTGAATCAAAAATAAAATTTTGTTCACATCCACCGATGCCTGCATCATGGGGTGTCCCAACATGGAGCCTATGCTTGGTTAGTTGCAGCTCCTCTGAGGTACAAACCTTTCTTTGGTGCTCCCTTAAGGGTAAATCTTAACAAGGGAGGGTTTGAGACGTAAGGGTTTGTTGCGTAGGGATGAAGATCTCGCTTATGTTTTTTGTGGTAATGCAGAGGAAGATATAGATCATTTGTTTATCAATAGTCGGGTAGCATTGGATATGTGGTCTAGATTTGTGGAGTAGATGGATATCACATGGGTTTTTAGTAACACTTGTGTTGGTATTTGTTTTGTTTTTAATAAAAGTTTTTCTATTACCACTCAAAAATAAAGTAACACTTGTGTTGAGGTTTTAGAGAGCTCCGCATCAGAAATCAAGGGTCTAGGAAGAAACTAGCATGGTATACCATCCCTACTGCAATTCTGTGGTTACTCTAGAAGGAAAAAAACCTTAGAATCTTCGAGAACAAACCAAGTGAAATTAAGAAGGTGTTTGAGAATGCAAAATGGAGTAGGTAGGGGTAAACCAAGACTAGTTGGTATTGGAGGGGTGTTGCTTAGTCAGGAGGGTTCACTTCTCAGTTTCATTAGGGGTGAGAGATTCAAATGAGCTGAGCTATTAGGTATTAAAAGGGCCATAGAGATTTGGACGAATTTTGGTCAAGGGAAACTAATCGTGGAAGGAGATCTGGCAAATGCAATCAAATGAGTATTCGGACAAAAGAAGCCACCTTGGAAACTTATACCCATAGTGAGGAAGATCCAGGAGATGTGCTCCACTCGAGATGTATCCTTTGAGCATATTCATTGATTGACAAATGATGTGGCAGATTCTCTAGCAAAACTTGGGGTAGATAGGGATCATGATGTACTTCCGTTTATTGATTTTTAGGTTTTTTTTTGGGATGTCTATGTTGGCTTTCTTTTATAACTTCCCCGACTTAAGCTTGTTTTCTTTCTGGTTTTGGTATAAGCCCCATATACAGCTCTTGACGTAACTTTTGTTTTCTATCAATGATATAAATTTCTGTTGTCACTGTTAAAAAAAGGGTTCCTTGAACATGACTGAGTTCGAGTCAATTTTTAAACCATGATCCAAACCTATCTACTAAATATGTAACCTGATCTATTTTTTAAATTAGTATGAAAACTGTAATTATGATACCTAATGATAAATGCATAAGGGAACCAACTAACCTAGAACAATTTGCAGGCACAAGATTGTGGTTTCAAATATCGATAATCCCATATCAGTTTCTTGAGAAGCACAGTATGTACCAGCCAATATAGCAATATGTACTAAACTATGTTTGCATCAGGAAAATATTTTCTGAGGTGATCGCTCTGTGTGGGGGATCCTCCTAAGTAGGGGTTTATCCCTAGGAAAAAAAAGGAGAGTAAAATGCACACAAGATTTACAAACAGGTTAAATTTCAAGGATCCAACAAAGTAAAATGATGTCAGTAGTGCTAGCCCACCAAAAATATATGGAGGTAACCCTTGCTGACTCCGTCAAGTATTGGTTACATATCTATTGAGACAAGACCAGTACAATCTAACATGAGGCGGATACAGAGGTAATTAATAGGGTCTCTCTAATACACATAAAATCTGATAAAATAAACATTAGTAGATACTTTCTCTCCAAACCCATCAGTACTCCAATGGAGTCCAGACATGTCACGTCTGGTTAATATTGTGAAACAAACTTCAATCATTGAGTTTTTTGGGCCTTCAAATTTTCAATGGGGTTGAATTTTTTTCCCACTTGTGCACATATAGACCCACTCCACCCTCATTTATGAGTTGTGATTAGACACAAGCGGTGTTTCTTATTTAGAGGAAGTCTGATCATGAGATGAGAAAGTTGTGCATTTGAGAGTGGGGGGGAGGGAGGGTGGGGTGTCCAAGTCTGCTTGGCCATGTAGGCTGGTCCAATTAAAAATGAGAGCTTGGTACCATAGGGATTGAAACTTCATCCTATACGCTGAAACTCTGTAGAGTCTTCAATATGCATGTCAATCATAGTTGATCGTGGAAAGGGTAGGGGATCCCATGGACTAGGGTTCTCCACCAAGTTTCAGCTGCAGTGGACATCTTAGAGTGTGATGTGAGTGGCAGAAATCTACTGGTAATTAGTATACTTATTTTGGTGTGTTGATCCAACAAATTGATATCTATTGGATGGATGTCAGCTTGGGACAAAAGAAATTCATGGTGGATTAGAATGTATGAAGGAGGGGGGTCGATCATATGATAATCAATATGAAAAGTTGTTCCTCACACAAGGAGAGACCACCTATTGAAGGCCCCTAGCCTAGTTATTAGGACATAACTTTTTTCAAATACAGCATGTTTCAATGTTTGATCACTAGGATCCTTTCGTGGAGGTTATTTCACACTCCTCCAAACCCCACCTCCTACCAACTAAGTCAACATAGGTACACTTTTGAAAAGTGAGTCCTTCTAGTAGGGCACTATCGTAAGCAATAGAGAGGTGGAATAGGGTGCAAATAAAAGGGATTGGCAAAAAGGGAATAGGTGTTTCATCCCACCTGTTTGCATGGTGGATGGTCAGATGTGACAATCAAAATGTTGATTGCATATCACAGACATTAAAGAATCTCATTTGCTAGCATCTCCAAAAGCATTTAGGAAATGAAAAAGTAAAAAGGTAGGTGCCTACTGTTACCTTGATAAAAGTTTCAACAATTTGTAACTTTGGCTTCACATTTGTGGAAACAAAATGTTGCAAACCATTGATTAAAACCTGTTAAAACAATCAGTACATCTTTTAGTCTTGACAGAAACAAAAGGAACACAATCAATATCATTAGATGATTTGTGTTTAAGTAGGTTTAGGAAACCTGAAGGTCCAATGACATTAGAGCTCGTCCTTCATCAGTACACCTCTTTACTCTTGATAGACCTTCAATAAGAGTTTCAGCAACATTTTCAAGTCCATATTCTAGAAGCAAGTCTTGGATCTGGTAATGCAGACATGTTTAATCATGGATTAAAAACCAAGCATATATGCATGACAAAAACCAAGCACACATGCAAATAGTATTAAAAGGATGATCACCTGCACAACAGCGCACATGGTATTACCCCACACACCTAGGCATTGGGCCCACAAATGGAGTGGTGATGTTCTGTTGGAGAGGTATTTGTTTGAGTATGAGGCCCACTAAAAATCATCCTGATTGGATCAAACAAGCATGTTTTTGAAGGCCACAAAGTCCAAGACAAAAAATATTTAAACTGTTCAAATTTTGAAGATGGTAAAAAACATGGCCTCATTAATCAAATCAAGGTGATTTTTGGTGGACTATAAATTCAAGTAAAGACCTTTCCAATAGACCATCAACTCCCTATTTGGTGGGCCCCATGCCCAGGTGTGCAGGGTAATATTGCGCACAACAGTGTTCAGGTGATCATTTCACATAATATTGAATACACTCGCTACTCACCAAAAAAAAAAAAAAAAAAGGGAAGCAATGCTCAATCATTCAATATCTCAACAAATAGTATTGATTAAAAACCAAGCTAGTACTGATTTTTCTCGTGATAATATCATAAAACGACAATATAGTTTACATATAGTGATTTTGATTTTTCTCGTGAGTGCTTTGTCATATTGATATGAATGAGATATTTCATGGGTCGGAAAAAGGGGAGAAAACTCAGAAGTATACAAGGTCATACATACACATTTTGATAATAAGGAGGGCAAACTTATAAATGTCGTCATCTTTGCAAAAGAGCAAAAAAACCAAATCATGAGGCAATAACAAGATAAAAAAGTAAGGGTCATATAAACTTTTAAGATTGAAGAGCTCTATTAACTATGACAGACTACCTTACAGATTTCATATGAAGGCCTCATGCATCCCAACCCCATCCCCTCCAACATAAAAAAAAAAAAAAAAAATTGGGTTGGAGGGAGATGGGTCAACCATTGTTAAATGGAACAAGTGCAAGGCATGCAAGAACTGGGATGCTCGCGAATGGTGTTGCTCAGGCCAACGCAACAAGAGAGGATAGGTGACGCAGGACAAGGTATAGGATAACCCTAAATGTCTAAAGTGGTTCCCTAAAGATTAAAAGTGGATGAAAATATTGAACCCTAATACTAATATGGGCTGAAATTAAATTCAAATTAATATATGCAATTAATAAATATAAAGTTATCACACATAATTATGCAAATATTAAGAACGTAATATGTGAATGCAAATAAAGGGTTCAAAATTAAATGAATTAAATCGCACATGGGCTGAAGAACTTAGGTTCATGCGATACTAATCAATTTGAACTAAATGGGATACGGATGGAATTAAAGGAAAGACTTCGGTTAGGGTAAAACACGATCACAACTGGAGGGGGATAGATACGAAAAGAATGGAAATAGGGAGAGCGGCTTGTGGCAGCCAGAGAAGGGGAAGATTGGTGGAGGCGGAAGCAGATATAGCAGTTGGTTCCAAAGGGGTCACAACATGCAAGGAAAGGGGCCTTGGAGGGAAACGAAAACACAGGGAGGAGTATTAGGGAGTGGCGACACAGGTAGTGGCTTTGGAGGGGAACGACGATGGCTGTATGGGATGGGAAATGATGCGATGGTGGCAAGGGACTTAGGAAGGGCTGCGGAGGTGTTGTAGAGGGACGACAAAGGATTTGGGACAAAGAAGAGGGGGCGAAAATATGTGTGAGGGAAACTAGTGGGTCACGAAGGTAAGGGAGCTTGGATCCGGCTGTTTTGGAGATGGCGAAAAGGAATGGGTTCTCAAGATGTCACAACAGTGCAGATGGTGGTTTATGGAGACAAAAAGAAAAGGAAAAGAGAGAGAAGAAGAGAGAGAGATAGTACCTGAAGAAGAAAGTAGGATGGCCTCATGCCAAAAAGGGCCTCACGCCACTGGAATCACTCCAAAGATCAATCGCATAAGGTTTGCGAAAATCTCAAACTTTTATTCATTCAATCGTATGTAAAAGTAGCTTACAAGAGAGGGCCTTATATAGTTTCATCTTACCCCAAAAAAGAAACTAAAAAATTACATTAATATCCTTTTCTAAAAATAAACTAAAATATCTAGTTAAAAAAAGACACGGAAAGGAAACACGAAAACACTGTGAAACTAGTATGCTCCGCATCAATAGGGCTGCAGCATTTGGAGAAAATGGAAATCCCTTTGATGCTTTCGCTGTCCCAAAAGAGGGATTTGAATTTCGAAATATAAAAGGGGAAAGGCTACAATTCTCAGCAAGTGTAAGGAAGTTTTCAAATTCAATGTGGACAGGAATTTTGATTTCAGAAGAAGCCTTGAGGACTTTGAACAGGAAAACCTAGAAAGCTGCAATGCCTTTTTGAAGGACTTTACCTTATCCATTGAAGAGGAAGACAAACTAATTTGGACAGGAGAATCCTTTGGAGCCTTTTCAGTTAGATCAATGGTAGGGAGAGTAAGCCATTCGAGTAGCGACGGTTCATTCCCTAGACTAGCATGGAAGAATCTAGCCCCTCCAAGAGTACATGCCTTTTGTGTGGTGCGCACTACAAAGAAAGACCCCGACTAGATCAGCCTTGAAAATGAGAGGCTTACTGAACTCAAATGATGACCTTCAATGCCCCTTATGCAACCAAGCAGAGGAAGAGGAGGATCGTCTCTTCTTGAAATGCCCCTGTTGAGGATCATCTGTGGAAAAAATTTACTTAATCTCATGGGGGTACCGTGGCTACTTGATAATACCTGCATCAGGGTGATGCGTTCATGGCCTATCCCACGCCTTAACTCCAAAAGGAAAATGGCCTGGAATAAAATTCCTGCAGCAATCTTGTGGACCATTTAGAATGAGAGGAATGCAAGAGTATTTCAATCTAAGGAGTAGAGGATTGAGGAATTATTCCAGAAAGCCAAATGGAGATTATGCACATGGCTCTTGTCAGGAAAAGACTCCATCGGATCCAAGATTTTGGACTTCTATCAGTCTTGGGAGGGTTCAATGATGGGAGCCCCTTAAAAGACCAACAAATCAACCACCTAGACACCACCACAATAGGGACATTTCAAATTCAATGTGGACGGGGCAGCGAGGGGAAAACCGGGATCGGCAGGAGTTGGGGGCGTTCTACGCGACCATAACGGGGAGCCGTTAGTTGTTTACCTAGAGTCGATTGGCAAAAAAGAATCAAATGAGGCGGAATTGCTTAGCATTAGAAAGGCCTTGACTATTTGGATTTCTATAGAGTTGGGCACGATGATCATTGAAAGTGATTCGGCAAATGCAATCACATGGTTATCGGGAGTGAAAAAAACCTCGT
Organism: Chimonanthus praecox; assembly: GCA_022113865.1. Classification (NCBI taxonomy): domain Eukaryota; kingdom Viridiplantae; phylum Streptophyta; class Magnoliopsida; order Laurales; family Calycanthaceae; genus Chimonanthus; species Chimonanthus praecox. Next base: position 35,353,394 of record CM039094.1, read on the forward strand.
GGAAGTTGGCTACAATGGTGAGGGAGATGAATGCTTTACTTAAGGGTCGGAAAATCTCGTTCATCAAACTTAGTAGATCGGCAAATGGTGTTGTAGACTTCTTCGCAAAACAAGGAGTAGACTCAACAAGCCATGGCGTTTACTATTTGTGACACATAGGGACAACACCTTGGGGATGGGATTCTTCTTTTGTTATTACAATTTTATTTTTGGAGATACGGGATCATCGGTCGGCCGACTTTCTATTTTTTTTTTCTTTTCATTGGGTTCAATACTCCTGAGCCCATTTTATCTTCTCCTCTTGTACCCTCTCTCTTTTAATGAAAATTCATGTTACCGCTTAAAAGAAATAGCTCTTGGGAAGGTTGTACAAGTGGTGGCCCTAAAAGGAATTAGTGTGACTTGGTCCCCCCCCCCTCTTCTCTCATCAGGAGTTTTCAAATTCAATGTGGACAGGGCAAAAAAGGGTAAACTGGGGTAGGTAGGGATAGGCGAAGTTCTACATGATTCGACCGGTACCTTGTCCATAGTTTTTTCCTAAGTCTGTGGGTTTGAGAGATTCAAATGAGGCAGAACTTCTAGGAATTAGGAAAGTTTTGACTTTTTGGATTTCCTTTGGTTAGGGGAAATTAATTGTTGAAGGAGATTCGACGAATACGACTAAGTGGGCTAAGGGGTTGAAGAGACTTCCTTGGAAATTGATTACAGCCTTTAAGGAGATCATGGCATTATGTTTGAGTCATGAGGTCTCTTTTGAGCTAGTTAGGAGATCAACCAATGGTGTGGCGGACTTCTTTGCAATGAATGGGGTGGACTCAATGAATGAGGGTGTTTTCTTCCATTAATTTTTGGGATGGAGGTTGGGAAACACTATGGGGTTCCCTACTTCGAAAACGATTGTATTTATAACTTTGTTTTTGGAACATTATGATTTTTGTGTTATTTTTTCCTTTCTGTTTGGGTTTAAGATTCTTAGACCCTTTGTATATAATGTAATGCTATTTCCTCTATTAATATATTTTTCATCTTGTTACTGCCCCCCCCTAAAAAAAAAGAATATATAGGAGCATAAAGCTAACATCCTTCAATACAATGCATCGTGCTCTTCATCTTCTAATATAAAGACAAAAACCATTGCTTTCAATCGATGTTATGAAAATTGAAATTGTATAAAAAATTGTTCAAGTTAACAAATTGATTCTAATCATAAATCGTATTGTAAATTGAAAGATTTTTGATCAACTTCTTGATGCAGATCAGCCCAACTGGGCTTCGGCCCAGTTTCGAGCTAGGCCCAGCCAACTTAAGTTTCATAGGGTTTTATAACCCTCCTGCAGCGGCAGATTGGAGAAGAATAAGATGGAAATGAAAGAAAGCTTGAAGCCTTAGCCTCCATGATGTGCATGGTGATGATTTTCCGTTGAGGGTTTGGTGTAAAGCCAACATCTTCTCCTTCTCATCTCCATATCTTCTTCAGGTACTCCTCTATCTTCTCCTCTCTTCTTCTCTCTTCTTCCCTTCCTATTTTCTTTTCTTGTCTCTTTCTTCTACTTCTTTTTTTCTTGTCTCTCTTCCTTTCTTCGCTCCTCTTTCCTTTCTTTGGCTGTGAATACCCAAACCTCATCCCTAGCTTTGCCGCTGTCCAAAAGAATCCATCCTACCAGCTTCGCACCTCTCTAGGCCCAGATTTGACAGTCGCCCCTACTTGTAGCCCCCTTTGTCCTGTGTCAAATTAATTAATTACAAGTATTAATTGATTGTTTAATTTTAGCTCATTTAGAATTAGGATATATCGGATTTTTTCCCCAAATTGGGTTGTGGGTTGCATTAGGCATTTTAGGGTTCTTTAATTTGGTGTCCAATATCAAATTAGGCATTTAGTGTTACCCCATTCCCTTTTCCTTCATCAAATTGGTATCAGAGCTAAGTTAGGGTGTTTCCTTAAACATCCACAGTCTTAGATTTGCATTTAGTGAAAAAAAATTAATTAATTAATTAAAACATTAAAAAAAAATAATTGCATTGCATTTCTACTTGGATCATTGCATAGGATTTAGTCTATCCCATATCTGAGAGTCTAGGCGTACCGTAGCGAGTGTGTCTGTGCATGCCCACCCGTAGTGGTTAGGAATACCATTCCGAAATGAGTTCCCAAATTGACAATCCAATCCCGATACTCCCATTATGGAGGACTTCAACACGTTAGTCAAAGTGCTTACTGATCTACGGACCACCGTAACCCATCTTGAGCGTCGAGTAGAGGAAGAACTCCATGAGCCCAATTTGAAAGACATCGATGAGGATGAGTATAAGGATTTTGAGAATGGCTTGGCTTTTGTGCAGGGAGACTCATACCCTCGTGGGGAGGGTAATACCCCGCGTGTGATGGTGGTCCGTTAATGTGCCCCAGCACAACCAACAAAGAGTGCGATTGGCGAAGGAGTAATATTTTCTACACCTCTATAAAAAGCGGTAACAAGACCTGTAAGGTTATCATTGATAGTGGGAGTTGTACAAATGTCATTGCTTCGTCGACAGTTTCCCGATTAGGATCCATTGCCCATCCTCATCCATATCGGGTTGCATGGGGTGGACTTGTCATCTGTTCCTGTGACTCAATAGTTGTAATGACCCGATCAGAGGTAACGGGTCAGTAGTGGTGCATAAAATTACGTTAGAAAATTATTATAGTTTAAATTGATTTGTTAGTTTAATTTGATAAATTTATTTGGGGAAAACACAATTGAATTTAGGGATTGAATAATAAACCCCAATTTCACACATTCTCCTCAATAAGAATTTACAAATTTATCTCCTTCGAATTAAAAATTAAGAAAAAAATAAATAAATTGTCAACTTAGACTTTTAAATTCCCCTAAGTTAGAATTTTAATTAGAATTATTCTCTAAAGAATTTTAAATCCAATGAAGAAGTTCCAACTTTAATTAACTAAATTTAATCGATGGTTGACAAATTAATCAAAGGGAACCCGACCCTAAGACCTGAGATTTTTAAGTCGTGTGGGTCCTTACGACCCACACCTCTTTTCGTTGATCCCCCAACTTTCCCCTTATTTCCCAAAATCCCACATTTCACGATGGCAACCCAAGAGCTCTCCGCCGCACCTACGAAGGGTGTTCCAAATTCGATTTCATCTCCCTTTCCTTTCTCGTTTGGGACTCAAATCCCTTCCTTCCTTCAAAAACAGCAACGAATCCTACCTCTCCACCGTATACTTTCCGTTTTTAACTCCACAAATCCGAATCCTACTCGGAAGAATCCAGCCGACCTTATTCCCTACAAATCCATGCGATGGCTGCCGGATTCTCCTCCTACCTTCGAGCTCCATTGGTCTCTCTCTCTCTCTCTCTCTCTCTCTTGAGTTCTTGTTCCTCCTTGCCTCTTCGAAGACCAAGTTCCGGTTCGAGCAGCAGAGTTCCGGATCACCTTGTGACCAGCTCTTTGTCGTCTTTGTTCCCAAATTACAGCAAGTGACAGGTACGTCCCTCTAATTTCCTGTATGTTCTTCTTCTCCCATGGGTTTCTTCTTCTCTTCTCCCCGTTGTAAATATCGGGCCAGTCAAGCAGCCTGAAACTGTCAATAATCGGGACTGATCTTAGTCCCCTTGCTGCCAGCCACCTTGCTCAATTTATTTATCTCGGCCTTGACTAGTGCTTGGTTGTAGGATTGAATTAGGGGGTGACCCAGATCTGTCCCACCATAGATCTATTCCTTCTTCCAAACAAATGCATACAACCAGATGCCCTGTTATTTACATTTACCTGTGTGAATAGACCATGAGAGACTAGCCAAACTATTGATGTAGCTGGTGATATCTGGGACTGATTTTTTAGGCTTCAGATCGTTGATTTTTTGGGGATAGCTGGTTATCTTGCCCATGCTTATTTAATTATTCCCCTATTTCCCTTCCTCTTATCAGTTTTCTATCTACCTCTACTTAAGTTAATAAAGCCATGTTGAAATTTTATTTGGCTAGAACTCCAGCCGAGATGGGCAATCACCCACCCAAAACTGGGTGCCACTAGGACTGTGGAACAATCCTTATTTGGGTCTGAACTAGGGTCCAAAATTCAGTTCAAAACACTATCAAATTGGGCCTTTAACTTAGGCCAAAACTGTTATCTTTTATGGGCCTGTTCAAGAATAACGAAATTCCAACCATTGAGAGAGGAGACTGATTTTCAGTCCCAAGATAGGCCAAATAATTGGACAGATACCAGTGCCAAATTTCATACCTATTGGACATGCTGTGGACCAAGAAACCCTTCCTGGTCGAACCAAAACCAGGTTCGAACTCCTCTAAATTAGGCTTGCAAGCCAGCCCAGATTATTAGTAGTAGGGACTGATTTCTAATCCCAGATCAGATAATAAGACTGATTTCAGTCCGAGAACTTCATAAAAATAGGACCTTAGTGAGCCAGTAAACAATTTAAACGAGATTAATTTAAAGAGAGTTAACAATAAACAAATGCTATTTGCTTAGAACATTGAATTTGATCTGCAACAACCTTGCATTAAAAAGGGCGTATTTTTGAAAGCTTTGGATTCCTTGCTAGCACATACATTTCAAACGATTCTAGGTGAGGGAAATAATTTACTACATACTTTTTGGACATGATTCTTTATATTATGTGTTTAAGCAATGAAAATATTGCAATGTGTTGTATGTTTGGAATATAATCGTTGGATCTAGAATAGACTGAGTGTATGTTAATAATGGTAGAAATCCGGTGTTCACTCACAGTAGTGTAAGAGAGATTTTGGCTAAACATTCTATTGGTCGTGAGGAGATTCAGTCCGTCTGGATTGTGGAATCTAACCATTAATGTTGTTGAAAGACCCAATGATTTTATATTCGTAAATTGATGATTATTTGTATGGTATTGTTGAATTTCAATTTTGATTGGATATGTTTGAATGTTGATTTTTATAATTTAAATATTTATCGTGCTTGGACTATTGCTACGTTTATTTCAAGGTATATGCATGCTATGGCAAGTGAGATATTGATTGTGGTGTAATAATCTGCTTAGAATGGAAGATATAATTCTATAAGCATGTTATGATTAATTAAAGCATGTTGGTTGGCATTGAGCATAGCATTCTCATATTCATAGCATTGTGTATGAGGGTGCGATCCATGATTGTCACGAAGACCACGACGGTGGTAGTGTTGTTAGCCTCACTTTAAGTGGGAAGACCATTACAGTGGAAGAGAGGTGATATCCGTGACAAGTCATGAGGGCTGTAATTTGGTGGTAGGTTGTGTTATCCTCACTTTAGGTGGAAAGGCCACTAAGGGGATGTTGTTTTATCCTCACTTTAGGTGGGAATGCCACTAAGGCGATGTTGTGCTATTCTCGATTCGTCGGGAAGACCACCAAATATCAGTAGATGTAAATAATGGGTTGGAATATGGCATTTTGCATTGAGCATTACATTTTTGCAAAGGCAGGAGCATGAAATAAATTGTTATTTATGTTTATTTGAAATATCATGTGAGAAAGTAGGGATATCATATGCTATGTTTGTGTTATTGTTTTCTTTACTGGGCATGGAGCTCATCCCTTACATTGCAGGCAATCCCTTAGACTTGGGTCTGGACGATAATCAAAATTGAGCTTAGAAGGCGAGGAGTCGATGAAGAATACTTGGAAACACATAGTTTATTGAAGAATTTAGCATTTTGATTATAAGTTGGTTTTTTATTTGATTTGAGACTTTGAAGAATTTGTTTATTCGTTTATTTTTAGTTTGTGGAAATTTGGATAATGAATTCAAGTATGGATTAAAGTTGAGAACACTATGATTTAATTGATATGGGAATGTGAGTAAGTTGGTGCGTTTAGAAATCCTTATGTGATGGATATTTCATCCCTTTAAGTTATTTGGAAAGATGAATGAACTGTCATGTTTTTAAGCATGTTGTGGACGTGAGGAGTTTGGTGGCTTGTGAATGTAGTTATGCTTGTTTGAAAGAAAAAAAATATAGCCACGGATTTATGATGTAAGACCCGTTTAAGGCAGCAGGTGATCTAAAATTGTGTAATCAGATCACGCCCGTTTAGGTGTTGGAAGGCGGGGCGTGACAATAGTGTCAGGTACCTGTCCAATTTTCATTCTATAAAGATACTGTATGGTGCGACATGATACCTGTGGAAGTAGGTAACATTATTTTGGGGAGGCCGTAGTTGTATGACATGGATGCCACACTATTCGGTAGGTCGAACGTGTGCTCATTCATCTTTGAGGGTAAAAGGATTAAGTTGAACCCTCTCCCTCCCAAAGTACCAAAGAATGAGGCAGAGAAGCCAAGCAAGGGCACAAACATCAGTAGCTCAAAACCAAAACCCTGCATATTCTCAATCCTACGGAGATTGAGAAAGAGGCTAAAGAGGAGGACATTGTATTTGCATTGGTCACAAGAGAAACATCCTCCGAGCCTAGTGTTGATCTCCTGTGGGAGGTTGAGTCGATTATGAGAGAGTTTCAGGATGTCTTCCCTGATGATTTACCGGATGAGCTTCTTCCCATGCGTGATATTCAACACACTATTGACTTTGAACAGGAGCAACTGTTCTAGCTGAATATGTGGAGATCGTTGAAATGAATAGTCTAAGGGTGAGACTGATTAGGAAACTGAATATGTGGAGATTGTTGAAATTGAAGAAAACCCCAGTGATGATAAAGAGAACAAAGAATCTTCTCTTGCCTTGGTTAGGTGTGTTTACATACCATCCCCATCCATAGACCCTACTCCAGTGCCAGTGTTGCCGAAGTTTAGTGAGTCTGTTTATGCATCTGCACTGCCAGTGATGATGAAAAATATACGTTTGTTGCAGATTCTTATTATAAATCCAAGGGATTTGATGTGGATGATCATGTGGGAGACCTCAAACCATGTCCAACTCCAATACCTTTACCTCCAATCCTCATCTCACATCAACATGACCCCAAACCACAGTTTGCCGTTCCTGATCCATCCCATGACCCAACGGTTTTACCCTCCAGCTTCACCCTACATCCGCCTCACCTTGACCCTCACACTGTCCTGTTGTCCCCACCATCTAGCCAACCCTCACAACTTGGAGCTCCCTTCAATCCATATCATCACCTTGTCCCATTCCATAACGCACAACCTACACTTATACAACCTTCACCCATCGGTTCTTCTTTGCCTTCCTTGTTTCCCAAAAGAGAGAAGATAGATTTCATCCTGGACGAGGAAGAGTTTTCTACATTTTCAAGAGGTTCCAGTGGCATCTCATCAAGTGGAAGCACCGGCCAAGGACAGACACCACAGGATTGATAGAGGATGAGTCACATCGACTTGATCCAGACTTATTGGAGCGACTTTGGAGTTTCCACTCTTCACCGGAGTTGCCTTCCTTCCACCCGGGGAGATATGATAGTGGAGATAGATCAGGTTTCTACATATATCATCGACGACAGGAGATATGACAGCCTCACACGCGCATATATGATTTGAAGACCCCACTCGACGAAGATGCACGTGTGGGTTGATTTGTCTCATGTGCGCAAGCTACAGATTGAAGACCTCACACTGGGGAGGCACACGTGAGATTTGGTTTGCTTTCTTCTCGTTCGTTAAAACTCGAGGTCGAGTTCTTCCCGAGGTTTCCACACATTCTGGAGATTACAGGAAGCATCTTGTGACGAGGAAGCCCAGGCCCATGATAGATGTCACGTGGTTACCTGAGTGTGAGCTACAACAACCTGATCTATATCTCCTAGAGCGACATCAGAGCTTTGTCTCATCGGAGGCGTATTTTACTCACATCTTGCTGTTGATGCCATCGAGAGTTGATCGTGACGACACTTTTGGATTCAGAGTATACCATCAATGGCGGAGAAGAGCCACTACTGCACTACCATTGTGGCTCGATGTCAGCCCAACCAGATGACGTCTGTCGGCCTCACGTGTGCACAAATATCATTTGAAGACCCCACACTGGGAAGGCACACGTGTGGTTCGATCTGTCTCACGTGCGCGTAGTTACACTTTGAAGACCCCATATTGGGAAGGCGCACATGTGATTTGATTTGCTTTCTTCTCATCTGAGAACTCGAGGTCGAGTTTTTCTTAGATGGGGGGGTTGATGCAGAGGGGGATTGATGCAGAGCAGCCCAGCTGGGCCTGGGCCCAGTTTCGAGTCAGGCCCAGGCAAGCCAGGCCCAACCAACTTAAGTTTCATAGGGTTTTGTAACCCTCATGCAGAGGTAGATTGGAGGAGAAGAATAGATGGAAATGAAAGAAAGCTTGAAGCCTTAGCCTCCATGAAGTGCATGGTGATGATTTCCCCTTGAGGGTTTGGTGTGAAGCCAACATCTTCTCCTTCTCTCCAGATTTTCTTCAGGTATTCCTCTTCTACTTCTCTCCTTCTTCTTCTTCTCTTCTCTTGTCTCTTCTTCTTCCTCTCTCCTTCTTCTACTTCTTCTCTTTTCTTTTCTTCTCTCCCTTTTCTTTTTTTTCCATCCTCAAAGAACCATACTGCTGCCGTGACCCTCTTTAGCCTATCCCGTACTTCCGTAGACCTCCCAGATTCCTCTCAGTGTTGTCGCCTCCCACCAGTCACCCATTTAGCTGCCGCCCCTTTCTTCAACCCCAATATTGCTGCCGCTCATCGCTGGAAGCCCAGATCCACTGCTGGCCTATTCCTAGAACCCAGATCTGATGTTAACCCACCTTCTCATCCCATCCTTAGCCTTCCTTTTGCTGTCGTCACTCCCATAGATCCTTCCGCCAGCCCCTCCTAGCCTCTTCCTTGCTACCGGACCCCTCTAATACCCCAGATCCACCCCTTTCTTACCCCTCCTCCTGCTGCTACAGTATTCTTACAGGCCCTAACTGCTGTCTTAAGCCTCCTTTGGACCTCTTCTCTCCATTGAGAGTCCATACAGCCCATCCACTTGCCTTCGCCACCCCCACACCCTGTCCCCTTTGCTGCCACAGTCCTTTATCGGCCTTTACAGCGCTGTCCCAATCTGATTTCCCCCATCTATGTGCTGCCATAGGTCTTCCTTAGCATTCCCTTACATCTGTCCTGCATTTCTAGCCCCAATCTTAGTTTGTCCAATCCTTTCCTAAGCCTTTTGCCACTTCCGATATCCTTAATAACCCTTACTCTGCTGCCATATTCTGTTTTTATCACCATCTTATTTACCAAACAACCCAAATCAGACCCATTTTGATGTAGAACTAGCCTGCAATTAGGCAGGAATAAGAAAGATAAAAGAGATAGAACAAAAGGCTATGCCTTAATAAATTTTATTAATCCATCGTGTGTTGCACCTCTCCCATACAATACGTCGATACATGTATTTATAATAAAACAATCCAAACGAAAATAGAAAAAGACTTCAAGACTAATTAGGAAAGCCACCGACCTGGCTTCCTTCTAAAACAAGGATTCTCTCTAATATTCTAAAATGAAAATAATAAATCCTAATCTACTCAAACTTGCTAATTAAGAAATAAATAAATAAGTAAATAAAAATAAATAGAAGTGGATCCTTGGGGATCTTCCATGTCCTACATCACATTTGGTGACAGATCTACATACATGCAAGACTTGATAAGCCTCTTTGTTTTGAGGGCCTCCTACTTTGACTTGTAATTAAGTTTGGATTATCAAATAATTGTCTACATTAGATCTCCAAGAATTACTTTGATTATATGTGGTGAATTTATAATATTACTTTGGTGATTAATTTCAGCTCATTTAGAATTAGGACATATCAGATTTTTTCCCCAAATTGGGTTGCATTAGGCATTTTAGGGTTCTTTAATTTGGTGTCCAATCTCAAATTAGACATTTAGGGTTACCCCATCCCCTTCTCCTGCATCACTTCTAAAAAGGAAAATAGTTTAAACTAAAAAGTAAAAAACTAAGATTTTCAAAATCCAAGCATCTTGAATACAAACCATCTACATAAATGACAAATAAATTATGATAGTATCATATGCATTGCTTGATTGTCATATATGTTAATATCCTTAAGATTACAAAAGCATCATGTGTGTAGACTTGGATGCGATCATATATGGCTTATGGGATCAATGTGGTGAAAATTGACTTGATCATGAAAGAGAGATCAAATTTTAGTAAAACTCACATGCCAACTGTAAAAAGTTCCCAATATTTGTAACTCTTAAAAATCAAAATTTAGGCATATAACTCAATCGACTTTTGTGAAAATCAAATCAAATTGTAGGACTTTAAAAACTATGCCTTCGATGAACTTGTCCTATCATCATTACTAACTTTTCGCATCTTACCACCAATAATAAAATATTCTCGTATGATGACAACATATGACATGGGGTAGTTATAATGAAGAACCACTCAAGACTAAGAGTGGAAAATTTTTAAATAGAAAATGGTATGGTTGCACATGTAGATTCCACAAGGAGCAAGCTTTGATTTGACTAGGAGAAACTCCAGTCCTTTTTTATTGGAATTGGAAATTGAGATTGTTACCTCTTTATGAATGCCAGAGTTAGCAAGCCTTGATTTGTAGTGCTTAAACTCTCCCAATAAAAGATCAACATACCTATTGAAGTGTGAAATAATGTTAGCTTGTCAAATTAATGCAGATGTCATCCCAACGTGAGAAGCACCCACAATGAGAGCACATATCAAACCTTCAAATATGTGTTCTATTAAAAAGATAATGGTGCATGTGCTTTTTCCTTTCTTTAAATATACACTAACAACTTATGTTCATAACTATGAAAAAAGAAATCTACAGATAAATTATAATCAATATTCCATTAAATCTGAATAACAAGGTGCTTTGTATTAATAAAGTTTGTACTTTATCATCATCATCTGTTGCAGAGTAGTTTGAATGAATGGAGGTTATATATAAGGAAAGTGGGTGTAATTTTTACCATAGGACACGAGAGTATTGTACTAGGATACTTGACTTTCTACTTTTGTATAATAGTGGATCTATTTAGAAACTCCTCTGCAGCCTTTGTAATTACAGAGAGGAATTAAGAGAATTTTCTTGGATTTCTCTTATTGAATCATTTTCCTCTATTCTCTATCATTTCTCATTCTTCCTTTTTCCACATCATCATTATCATGACCACCATTAAAGCCTTTTCCCCAACAACAAAACTAGCACTTGGGCAAAGAAGGAAAAAAAAAGAACAAAGTATACCACCATTCAAGAAATAAAGGTGCCAAGTTTCACTTACACATCCTTGCTAAAATATGCTCTATTAAACTCCCAATACATAGCTCCATTGATAAGGCTCCAATGTTCTTGAAAAGAAGTAAGCTAACTACGTTTTGCTGAGGCGTTATCTCTAAAATTGCAAAGACACCTATTGACTTCAACTATCAAGATCAAGTGGCTCGACTTTGAGTTTTGGGTGAAATTTGGTCCAGATATAGATCATCGAATAATTTTCAATCTCCCCAGTTGCTTTTTTGTTAACATTCACAGATCTTTTAGATGACAAGGTGCAACTCATGTGAGCTTATGATTAATTATGCCTAAGCAATTTTCACCTAAGAGACACCCAAACAAGGTGACTTAAAAAGTAAGAGAACTTTAAATAGGGAGTTCTCCACGAGAACTTGCAAGGTGAAATTTCTCCTACTCCAAGAGAATCTCTTGTTTTAGGCTCTCATCCAAACACAATCAAGGAGATTAAGAGCTTTAACAATGAGAAATGCCCATATAGAGATTAAGTCTCTTTCAGGAGAATAAAGATAAATGCTAATCCAGATGCAGATTCATTAGCAAAAGCAAAGGTGGGTATAAATATGTTGTACTGAGCAAACACCATGCCCTAATATTTTAGACAATGAGGTCCCCCTCCCTCCTTTTTTCAATGTGCTAGTATACATTTTACAACATTTATCTCTCATACTGTGTAACCTTTTGTAGTTTTCACTCGAGGGTCTCAACATAGAAAACTACTGCTTTACTTATGTACAGAAGGAACATAAAATAATTAGGCCACATTTTCGAATTTACAATTAAGAGAAACATTAGGACTCATATTCGTTGATGCTCTCTAAATAAAAGCCTTTGATGGTTAGTAACGTACCCATTGTGCTCTAGTCCAAGCTCTTTTACCTCCCATTTTGCATTAGCAATCCGATCAACATACCTGGAATCACATTCATATATCAAATATACGAAGCAAATACATGCATAAATAAATAGGACAAAGTTCAATACGTTAAAAACACGAGTTGAAGTCATAAAACAAAGAAACATTGATCTAGAACAACCACCACAATCTATGGTGCAGATACAACTTTTTTCTCTGGAAAGCAGGGATACTACTACTACATCTATTGAGTTTCATTCTATCTGAGTTTGACTTCATGAACAAGGATCAAGCTGACACCATAATACCAAGACAAAATTCCAAGAATGCAGAAAATTCCAAACCATACAATAGGATAGACTTTTTTTTTTTGAGTGGTAACAGGATCAAATTTCATTACTAAGAAAGAGAAAGTACAAAATCAAGAAAAACATACATAAAACATATAAGGAGTTTAGGAGATGTAACCCCAAGAAAAAGTAACATGATCATCAGTACACTCAACACACGATAGCATGTCCCAAAAGAATGACTGCAATAGTACAAAACCAAACAACCCAACCCATAAATATAACACAAACTGGATCATAGATAGAAGGCGCCATGAAGTGGAGAATCAATTCTGCATTTTGCAAAAAAAATTGCTACTCTGTTGGCCAATCTGCTGAGTTGTGAGAAAGATACCTCTCGACCAATGAGTAGAGCCTTTATCTCCCTAACAAGTGTCGTTAATCTCCAGGGTGGTCGTTTTACTCTCGTTACTCATTTAGATGCATTTGTCGAGTCACTTTCAAGAAACAATTTTACTAGCCCTAGGGAAGTAGATATAGTCAAAGTTCTCCTAATACTAAGAAGCTCCGCTTCATTTGATTCTTTCTGCTCAACCAGTTCGAAGAAGACAACTGATGAGTTTCCAGTGTGATCCCGCAGAATCCCACCTATTCTTGTCGGCCTTGATTTTCCCCTAGCTGCCCTGTTTACATTGAATTTAAAAACGACTTGTTGTGGGGGCGACCAAGTGCTCACCTTTTTAGTCCTTGGACCTCTCGACAAAGAACCCTCCCATTATTGATAAAAATCCGTAATTTTTTACCCCTTGAAGTCCCTCTCAGATAAGAGCCAAACACAAAGCCTCCACTTGGCCTTTTGAAAGATCTCTGTAACGTCTGATGCCTTGGATTGGAAGATCCTTTCATTCCTCTTTTTCCAAATGGTTCAAAGGATTGTAGCGGGAATTGTGTTCCAGATTGCCTTGGTCTTGGGATTAAGGCAAGAAATAGGCCACGATCCCATCTTTCCCTCACAACTCTTATCTAAGATCCACGAAATTCCCATCATATTGACAAAGTTGTCCATAACTGACCTGAGATAGAGCAGCATAGGAAGAGATGATTTGCATCTTCCTGTGTAAGGCCACAAAGGGCATTGGAGATCACCCTCCGGGTTAAGTAACCCTCTCATCCTTATGGCCACTCTGATGAGCATTTTTCCTTTGAGGACCCTCCAAACAAAGGCATGTACTCTCGAAGGAGCCAAGCTCTTCTAGACCAAACAAGAAAGAGGGGCCTCGGTGCCCATATGAGTTGCTTTCTCCACGGCATGTTTCACCGAGAAGGCGCTAGAAAAGTGATGCGGAGCACCTCCTATAAGTTGTTGCCGTGTTTTCTTTTGTTTTAGTAGTTTCTTTTCTTTTGTTTTTTATTTTTAGTTACTTTATTTTTAATGCAAGGGTATTTTGGTCATAAGTTTTTTGTAAGCTTATATAAGCTATTCCTCCTCTTTGTAAACACACGATTCAATGAAATAAAACTTTGAGGCTTTCGCAAAATCTGTAGTGCTCGTGTTTTGAGCGAGAGGCTTGGCGTGAGGCCACAGTGTGACGCCACTTTCTTCTTCTCCAGGTATTCATCTTCTACTTCTCTCTTTTCTTCTTCCTCTTCTTATTCCCCATCCTCTTTGTTTTCCTTTTGATTTCACAAACCAAACAGCCCTTTCCAGTTAACCTAAGCCCAAAACTCCCCTTTCCCATCCTACCATCGCCAAAACCATCCCCAAATCTCTTTACTGTTTTCGTTTCCCTCCCCTAACCCAATCTGGGTTTTTATCCAGCCCCAAACTCCTAATTGCAGCCTTCGTCCCCTCTTCCCAAAGCCTCTACAGTCACCGTTACCCTATTTTGGACCTTCTAATTTCACTGAGAACCCACACAACTCTGATCCTTTGCCCTCTATACCTGCTGTAAGCCTCTTTAGACCCTTATTTTCTCCAGATACAGCCTAAACAGCTCACCACCACCTGTCCCAAACCTCCATACAGTCCCTAAACTACAGCTGTCCTGTTTTCCATAGCCTTTCTCAACCCTCCTTTACATCTGTCCTGTGCTTCCAGCCCCTATCTTAGCCTTTCCAACCTGTTTTCCTCTCTCTCTTACTGCTGTCCCATAAAACCAGTACTTTTCTTAACCTCATTAACCCCTCTTACTGCTGTCATAGCCAGATTTGTCACAAGTTTGAAGCCTAATAGCCAGATTTAGCCCTATTTGATGTTGGTTCTATGTGTTTGTGAGATCTGTTAAGCCCTGTGTTTTGAAAGGTCTTTTATGTTGAGCTATAACTTGATTTGGATTGTGATATGCTTGCTTACATTGAACCTCAAGAATTTTTGTGATTATTTGTGGCTTATTTATATTATTCATTGCAATTATTCATTTACTTTTAATTTCAGCCTCTTATTTTTGCTTCATATTGATTTTTTTTATTACATCATAATTGTATTTAGGCATTTAGGGTTAACCTTTTGTCTTGTCCTGCGTCAAAAAGTCATCTATCCCAATTAATTCATCTTCCTCCTTTCTGGATAGTGGACAATCTCCCAATAGGGTTAAGAGCCCCTCTAAACTCTCATGTTCGAAGCCGCTTAGATCCTTTCTAAAGTCGAAGTGCCAAAGAACCCGGTTTTGCTAAAATCTATAGTGATCTCTAAACAAAGCCTCCTTGTTGCGTGCCACCATATATAATTGGGAAAGATTTCTTTTAGGGGTGTCTCTCCAAGCCACACATCTATCCAAAAAAAGGGTTCTATTTCCATTTCCCACAAGCAATCTCAAATTTTCTTTGAAAGTGTGGCCTACCGGGCCTGCTCCCCTCCGTATCCTCTACCACGCTTTTACAAGTTGTGATCATGTCCTCTCAACATTGTCTCCAAGCGTCAAACCCCCCTTGTCTCCTAGTCCATATTTGGTGGTCAAGACTTTAGTCCACAACGCTCCCCTTTCTTTCCCAACCTTCAATTCCACTTGCACAAAAGCACTTGATTCCTGATTTGAAGAGGAACTATTCAAAGGCCTCTGAACGACTTGGGCTTTGATGTAGAGGCAGTGGTGTGGGAAATAGAGAATTAGTCAATCCCGACGAATATCCGGCCACACACACTTTGAATTGGATCGCATGTATGTAGTATGACTTATGAGATGATATTCTGGCACGTGGGTGTTATGCACGTGACTTATAAGTTGGGTTCGATTAGGGTAAGGATACGAATGGGGTAAAAAGAAAGAGGGAAAAAGGTGGTTGTTTGGAACAGCAGAAGGGGCGACGGAAAGCAGTGATGGAAAAGAGGGGAAAGGAGAGGGGATTCGCAGGAAGACGGTGGAAGAAGGGAAAGAGGGAAGGTTGCTTGTACCTGGGCTTGAGGAAGAAGACGCGAATCTACTAGCAGTGAAATAGAGAGATCGAGCAGCCACGGCGAAATGGTAGCAGAGGCGGAAGTTCGTGGGAGAACAACGATAGAATAGACTTGGGATAAAGCCTAATCAATCGCAGCAGCACAATGGAGGTATCTCCTCTGGGATGAAACCCAGAGTTAGCGATGTCGAAAGGCCTGCAACAGGAACAAGACAATACAAAATCGTCTGCAACTTGGCAGAGGTAGGAGAAGATAACACAAAAGATAACTAGTAATTTCTTATTCAATTCATAATTTCAAATGGATGTGTTTTTCTATTATATCCATTGGTATTTATAAGAAAACAAGTAACTAAAAATAGACTAGGACACTGAGTTTGGAAGGCCAAGAAGGTGGTTTCCAACTCTACCACAACTATTAAACATATCTTGGACTCCTAAATAAACTAGGAAAGCCACCGACCTGACTTTTTTACATGGACTCGGAAAAAATAAAAATACTTAAATACGAAAATACTAAAAATAGGGTTTGTATGCGTGTCCTACATCATTCCTCCGGTCTTAAAAAAACTCATCCTCGAGTTCAGCGGGGACTTTTGCATCAGCAGCAAATTTGGCATCGATAACAGGACCAACAGGAGATGCATCGCAAAATGCAGCGACAGGAGCATGGGAACAGGCGGTGAGGATGCAAGAACAAATTGCAAACCATCTTTCATGAAAGTGTAGGTGTTTGACATGCACTCATAAATAGCAGCAACATTGAATTGCCATGGACGACTGAGTATCACATAGCACATATCAATGTCGATCACATCGGAAAAAGCAGTATCCATATAGTTTCTAATGGAGAATGGGACTTCACACTGTAGAGTAATCTGCTTGCAATAATCATCATCAAGCCAATGAGCAGGGTACGGCGTAGGATGCGGCTGAACAAGAAGTTGAAGCCTGTCGACCAATGATTGGGAAATCAAATTTTCTTCACAACCGTTGTCTATGGCTAAGAGACATGAGGTGCCGTGAGCTATGCACAGAGTGCGAAACAGACGATGGCGCGGAGACGGTGTCTCAAGAGAAGTAGTAGACAATGAACGACAAACCAAGAGACGTGTCCCTCGTTATTGCCATATGCAGGTGGAGCATCTGCGTCAATATTTTCAATGGCATCATCATTCTAAACAGGTGGAGTATCTATTGTGACAAGCGCCACATGGCTGCGACACTCATGGGATCGATGTCCAGGCCGGCTGCACTTAAAGCACTTGTCGAGGTTAGGACGGGTATAAGGATTAGAAGAGGAAGATGACGATGAATGTGGCTTATTAGGAGGCGGGGGATTGTTGTATTGGGGAGGCCGGGTCTGAGGTGGTGGTTGTGGTGTTGGAGATTGATAGGAAGTTTGTGAAGGGACTTGTTTTGGGTTGGATTGGGGAGGGTTATAGGTGTATGAGGGGCGGGATGAGGTGGGACGGCTAGTGGGTTGGGCTGGTGGTGGAGGGGTATCAGTGAATTCTTTGACGTTTAAAGCTGCACTGATGGCTGCATTTAATGCGTAGTGAATGGGAGAAGCAAGTGCTTTCCAAATATCCCATCTCAAACCACGTAGAAATCTGGTCCTCCATCTCATGAAGATTATTGAGAGAGAGCAGGCGATATAAGTCATCAACATAGTCCTGAACATAACGTGTACCCTGGTAGCAGTCCTGAAGTTTGTTGAATAAGACCTGAGAGTAATTAGAAGGCAAACACTGACTTTTCAAAAGCTGCTTTATGCAGTACCATGTACGAATTGGAGCCATGTTCTGTCTAGATCTGTCCTACTGAGTTTGTTCCCACCAAGAGGAAGCACCTCCAGTCAGTTTGAAGGCAACCAACTGAAACTCAAACTCTAAATATAATTCTAAACCAAATAGACCTCTGAATTAGAGGTAAACACAAATTGTATAAATCCTAATCACATAACAACTCTAATATCCTAAATATATTCTAACGTGCCCCCGCAAGCTGAAGCGTGGATGAACGCGAAACTTGGAACGTGAAGAAACGACATGTGAACTGTAAAAGTGGCACACCGTCTGGCCACGAAGATTTGTGAAAGAAGCAGCACAATGGTTGACTGATAAAATTGGTTGAAGAGGCAGCGCTGACTGGCTGCAAAATGACAGGCGGCAAACATAGATGGAGGCCTGTAAAAGAGAATGGTACGGGCTATGACAATGGCCGTAAAACAGTGGTCCAGCAAAAACAATGATCACAATATGCGATAAAGACATGCGACGAATGGCCTGAAAAAACAAGGGTATAGTACATGCCAAAAGAAGGCTGAAGCCATCACATTGATTAATCAGATTGGAAAGGCCAGCAAACAAAAGGCTGAAGCCATAAAGTCTAGCAAAAATGTTGGAAGCCATAAAGGCTAGCAAAGAAAAAGGCTGAAGCCATGAAGGCCAGCAAAAAGAGGACATATCAGACTCCTCCAAATAATGAAGTGGATAAATTCCACAGCAAATAGGACATGTGTCCAAAACAGACTGTCTCATATCTAAGAAACGGCAAACCAAGCATGGTCAAACGGTAGCAACGTAGGAGGAGAAAGGCAATTTGCGTCTCTTACTTAGGCTCTCCCTCTTTCTTCTTGGCACAGATCTAGCAGATTGTGGCGAGAAGAAACAACAAAAACACCGGGTTTGAATTGTGGTTGGACCCAGACAAGAAAACCGCTTGATAGAAGAGCACCAATGTTGATAGAGGAATAAAACTAACTGAAGAATGATCTTTTTTTTTTCCCCTTCATCCTCTCTGTTCGATTCCAAATGATGAGACACCAACATTGCAGGTAGAAGAGAGAAGTGCGGCTGGGGTTTGCAGGCGGGAAGAAACACCCAAACCAGATCTGGGTGAGATAGGGCTGCAGAACGCTAGACCGTGATGCGTGGCAGCAGCAGCAAAAGAACTGGTGCAGTGTACTGGAGAAAGCGAGAAAACCCCCAATCTATTTGGGATTGGGAAATCTGAAGGATGCAGCAGCGGTTGGTTTGTTTTTCCTTCTTCAAGACGACAGCAATGGAGAGGTCGACTGGGGCCGACTGGAACCAGATCCGCAGATCTTATGTGAATCAGGCTTGAGTAGAGAACTGCCGACGGCGATTGGTGGCCTGCAAATCCGAGAGATGTGCAGATCTGCGTCGGTTTTACACACAGAGAAAACAGAGCAGACTGCGATCAACAAGGATCTGTGAGAAACGTAGAAGCCTGCAGATCTGATGTCAGTAGCTAGGCAGGCTCAGACGACGTGGAATGCAGCAGAAAGCAGAGCACTCGAGGCAACAGAGAAGGGCACTTGAGCGGAACCCAGACTGGCAGATCTGATCTGGCACTAAGAGGCCAGTGCAGATCCAAAACAGCAAGAGGCAGCGACAGAATAACAGCAACAAATAAGGATCTTGAGACAAGATCCAGGCAGCATAGACGAACACAACACAATGGGCTGGCTGCTGGAATCCTGTGGGCAAAGGAGCAGGCTTTCTTTTCCTTATTTTTTTTGTTGTTTGTGCAGTGCTGATGAAACCGATCTGAAACAGCGATTTTCAGATCTGCAGGAACAGCCAGCCACAATGCAGACCTGGCAGACGGTGGCTGTTGCAAAAGGTAGCGAGGATAGCAATCTACTTGGGATCTGATTAAGAACATATCCTCACATCAGCAGAAGGGAAGTTGCTTGGCAGCGGAGAAAAAAACCAGAGGAGATCTGGCGATCAGCAAAGATTGTTCAAAGAGAACGGAAGCAGATCTGAAACTGATGGCATCTGGGAACAAACAGGGAATCAATGGTGGGCTTAAAAAAGAAAGAACAAGACAGATCTGCAGATGCCTTGCAAAGGGGCAGCCGCTGATAGCTGCGAATCTGGTAGCTGCCGATTTGCAACAAACCAGCAGAGACGCTGTTGTTGTCCAGTGAGAGAGGCAGCGTTACAAGGCGGTAAATCTGTGCACGGCTTCCTGTAGTGATCTGGATGACTCACATCGTCACAGAACCTCGGCCAAAGAGATCTGTACAGAACCCTTGAGATGTCCCTCCCTCCCTCTGCCGATGTATCTCCTCCGGAAGAGGGAGAGAAGAAGAGGCGAAGGGAGAAAAGGCTCACTCAATCGGATCTAATTCTGGCTGATATTAATGTAGAACAGCCTGCAACTAGGCAGGGGGCGGAAGACTTGTAACTGAGATAAGCTTGGGATAAAGCCCAAGGCAGCGACAACAGGATATCTCCTCTGGGATTAAGCCCAGAATCAGCGATGGCCGGAACAAAACTAGCAATGAAGGTAAGGTCTGCAACTCGGCAGAGATGATAGAGGAAAATAAGATAGTAAATTTATATCAATTCATATATTCCAAAAGAAGTGAGTCCCTCTCTTACATGCATTATATTTATAAGAAAAAAAAAAGAAATCAAAATAGAAAAGGACTCCTAAATCAAAATAGAAAAGGACTCCTAAATCAAATAGGAAAAGGACTCCTAAATCAAATAGAAAATGACTCCTAAATCAAATAGGAAACTAACTAAAGTTGGACTGCTAAGATCCCAAACGAAAATAACAAATCCTACTTGCTAATTAAGAAATAAATAAAAATAAATAGAAGTGAAATCTGTGTGCTGCATCTTCCGTGTCCTACATCAGTCCCCCGGTCTTGAAAAGAACTCGTCCTCGAGTGGAAATCAGCAAAAGCACACGGCACCAAACAAAGATGAAGACCAAGTCCGAAGATGCGAATGATGAAGCTTTGAACTGCACAATCTTCAAGGCACAGACGACGAGAACATTCTTTCTGTGGGGCGAAAAATTGAAGGACCGCAAACGGGTGCAAGCATGGACGAACCAAGCTGACGGCGAAGGGGTCGTCAGATGGCACTGGAGTGATCACACGGTCCTGATGGTCTGTCGGATGGAGGACGGGAGGCGGACATGATAAGGGAAGAAAAAGCATAGATGAAGTCCTGGTATCCGTAATGGGATCAGGTTTGGGTAATGGAGATGGGTGAGAAATTTGCGGTGGTGGTGGAGGTGTAGGTAGAGGTGGTGGCGGTTGATCGATACTCGTCGGTTGTATCGACGGTGGTGCCGGCAACACAACTCTCTCTGTCTTCAATACGGGCATTGGTTGTGGGGTCACGACTGCATGAGGAGGATGCATGAATTCTGAGTCTGACTCCGGGGCAGCATTCACGAACGCTGATAATGTCTTTGGAGTGGTCGGCACACATCTCGAGGAAGCGGGCACGTATTTCGAAGTTTTGTTCACCTTCATCGGGGCTCTGTATTTTCGGCCGAGCAATAGTTCTCTAAATTCTTGGAAAAAGTCATGAAATTCAGATCGCAAGTCAGAGATAAACTCGGATTTAAAGTCATTGAACTCAGATTGGCAAATAAATTGAGCACCATTTTTGTTGGATGCTAACGGGGCTACATGATGTTGGGAATCAGATCGGGGTGTCACATAATCCAAGACATGACGGTTGGAGTGGGGAAAATGTTTAATGGATGGGTGAGGTGGGACCGAATGATAAGACATGGGATCGGTCAAAGTGGACACATAGCTTGTCAAATAGTCAAACTTAGTCAACTGGTCATTTGGTTTTTTTTTTTGTTGTGTTTTTGTTGTCTGTGGGAAAAAGGGTGGAGGATGGGGATTGGGATGGTAGATTCGTATCTGGGATAATGCCCAGATTTGGCGAAGATGGCGAGGATCAAGACCATGATCGTCCCTGATAACGCAGGAACCTGTCTCAGAACAAGAACGTCTCTGTATAACAGAGATACAGAGAAACTTGGCTCTGAACCAATTAATGTAGAACAGCCTGCAACTAGGCAGGGGGCGGAAGACTTGTAACTGAGATAAGCTTGGGATAAAGCCCAAGGCAGCGACAGCAGGATATCTCCTCTGGGATTAAGCCCAGAATCAGCGATGACCGGAACAAAACCAGCAATGAAGGTAAGGTCTGCAACTCGGCAGAGATGATAGAGGAAAATAAGATAGTAAATCTATATCAATTCATATATTCCAAAAGAGGTGAGTCCCTCTCTTACATGCATTATATTTATAAGAAAAAAAAAAGAAATCAAAATAGAAAAGGACTCCTAAATCAAAATAGAAAAGGACTCCTAAATCAAATAGGAAAAGGACTCCTAAATCAAATAGAAAAGGACTCCTAAATCAAATAGGAAACTAACTAAAGTTGGACTGCTAAGATCCCAAACGAAAATAACAAATCCTACTTGCTAATTAAGAAATAAATAAAAATAAATAAAAGTGAAATCTGTGTGCTGCATTTTCCGTGTCCTACATCAGATACCATGTGGAAAAAGAATAAACTATGTATATTATATTCAATAACTAAGCTATTACATGTATTTATAGCCTCTAGCCGACCCTAGAGCTATAAAAAACAAACTCAAACTCTAAATATAATTCTAAACCAAATAGACCTCTTAATTAGAGGTAAAAACAAACTGTATAAATCATAATCACATAATAACTCTAATATCCTAAATATATTACATCGGGAACTCCCATATGGGCGAAGAAGCGCTCGACCGTGGTAATCCATTCCATAAACTCTTCGATATGGAGAAGACCATCGAAAGAATGAATGTCTACCTTAGGCCTGTAATCATGTGTATCAGGAGGTCAGCGAGAATCTATGGCGTTCAGTTGATTTTGATTGGGTGGGTGGATTGGGGGAACAAATTGTTCTACCTCATCATCATCCCAATCATTATATGAATTGTGATACTGACGCTGTGGTGGCACTTCTATCGGTTTCTTGCCGGTGTCTCTTTCGGGGAGGGCTGCAAGCACGGATGTTCAGAACTTTGCGAGCATATCTTTTATCTCTGCTTTAATCTCAACCTTGAATTCATTAAATTGAGAGATGGTGACATTCTGGTTGCGGTTGGATGCCATCGGAATTTCCTCTTTTTTGTTTTGTTTTTGAGGATCAACGACTAAAGGCGGGGATTGTCTCTGTAAAGCAGAGAACTTGGCTCTGATCCACTTGATGTACAGGCAGCGGTGAGAGAAATAGAGAATTAGTCAGTCCCAACAAATATTGGGCCACACACACTTTATATTAGATTGCACATGTGGAGTATGACTTATGAGATGGTATTCTGGCACGTGGGTGTTATGCACATGACTTATAAGTTGGGTTCGATTAGGGTAAGGATACGAATGGGGTAAAAAGAAAGAGGGAAAAAGGTGGCTGTTTGGAGTGGCAGAAGGGGCGACGGATAGCAGTGATGGAAAAGAGGGGAAAGGAGAGGGGATTCGCAGGAAGAAGGTGGAAGAAGGGAAAGATGGAAGGTTAATTGTACCTGGGCTTGAGGAAGAAGAGGTGAATCTACTTGCAGTGAGATAGAGAGATCGAGCAGCCACGGCGAAACAGTAGCAGAGGCGGAAAGCGAGAACAACGATAGAATAGACTTGGGATAAAGCCCAAGCAATCGCAGCAGCACAATGGAGGTATCTCCTTTGGGATGAAGCCCAGAGTCAGCGATGTCGAGAGACCTGCAACAGGAACAGGAGAATACAGAATCGTTTGCATCTTGGCAGAGGTAGGAGAAGATAACACAAAAGATAACTAGCAATTTCTTATTCAATTCATAATCTCGAATGGATGTGTTTTTCTGTTACATCCATCGGTATTTATAAGAAAACAAATAACTAGAATGGATGTGTTTTTCTATTACATCCAACTCTACCACAATTACTAAACATATCTTGGACTCCTAAATAAAGTAGGAAAACCACTGACCTGGCTTTATTACAAGGACTCGAAAAAAATAAAAATACAAAAATACGAAATACTAAAAATAGGGTCTGTATGCGTGTCCTACATCAGGCTTAGTCACATCGGGCCAAGATATCAAGTGAACGTTCTTCTTATCCTGTTTATCGCCCCCTCCAGTTTCCTCGAGATTCCTATCGGTATTTGAAAAATGGACACATAATAAATGGGAAGGTTCACAAGAACGGACCTAATGAGAGTAAGCATTCCGCTTAAGGATAAATATCTCCCTCCCAACCCTTCTAACCTTTTCTCCACCGTTTAAAGCCATTACAAGTGTCCAAAAATGCATGAAAATCAAGGTCAAATGGTAATTAGCATTGAAGCCTGAGCATATATGAAGATCATTGTAATTTTAGTTAACACAAAAACACAGACATACATGGAAGAAGATAGCTTCAATAATTACACTCATACAACCAACAAGTGAATAAAGCCAATGTAATACTACACTTTGAATGAAGAGCTAAGGTAGTATCCACATTTAGTTTTGACCCCCTTCCATCACAAATCCTACCAAACCAGCTTGAAGACAAAAATCACAAAAGATGTAGATCTCACCTTAAACAGCGTCCGTACTAACGTTACCATTCCAACATAACTGGCTAAAATCATATATAGATTTATTAAGAAATTTCATAGAACATGAAGACTTTAACCAAGTAATGAAACCATGATAATTCAGTTGAAGCTTGCCAAAACCCCTACAGTATGACACCACTCTGAAGAAACAAGCAATAAGTGATTGACTTTTTCGTTATTGTATACATCACGGTCTTAAGATCTAAATCCTTTTCTCAGAGTGTATTATCATTCTGCAAATCATCATATATATAATATATATACTGGGCCCAACTACCCCCTCTTTTTTCACACCCTTTTACCCACATGAATTGGATCCTACCCAATAGGTGGGCCCCAATACACCCCAAACACCCCTCTCCCTTTTTTTCGCTTCTTCACATCCTTTTTACCTCCATGAATTAGATCCCTACCCAATCTGAACGCATTTGGAGTTGATCTGACTATTAGATTGAAATGCATCCAAAACTGACCCCATGTTAGGGGGTTGATTTTTAGAGCCTTGAGAATCATGGCCTTTTAAATCAAATGGACCCTTTCTTCATTTATAGTTAGAAACATCTGGAAATACCTTTCAAATGGACCCCACCTATGTTGGCCCCACACCCCCTGGCACAATAATGTGCATCCGCATGTGTGTGAGAGAAAGAGAGAGATGATCAAGTGCAACCACTCACAAGGTTACTCTGTGTGCTTTTTCCTAATTTTTCCTTTTAATTTCCATTTATGCTATTAAAAAGAGAACTGTACACGTTGAAAGTAGACTTTTTTTTTGAAAGGTCGCATTGAAAGTAGACTAGATAAGCCACAAGTGGACCATTAGCTTGAAATTCAATTTATAGCCACTTTATCTGAACGGTTAAAATCACCGAAAGACGGTCTTTGACTGGTAATTTTGACCGTTAAGATCAAGTGGCAAGAAATTGAGTATTGTCTGAAATTTGGTCCATTTGTAGGTTATCAAATCTATTTTGAATCTGTATGGTTTCTTTTAGATGATTTTTACAAAAATTATGAAAAAGATAAATGGACCAGGGTGTGAACCATAAAACCAGTATTGCTAAATGTAGATAACATGATTCAATAGTTTTAACCTTTTTTAGTTGTTTATTTTCAAATTAAAAAATAAAAATGTGTGCACATGGCGCATTCCAAGGTATGTATATAATTTTTTTTTTGAAGACCAAGGTGTCTAGGCGTCTCACCTAACTAATCCTTGGGGCATGTGTAAACCTCCCAATCCGCATACGCCAGATACATAACAAAGGGGAGTGACCCTTTTTGTGTTGAGGGGACAGGTATATATTTTCTAAATAGCTGCACCCAGTAAATTAACATGATAAACTATGAGAAAACAAAATGATTGATTGAAAATCCATGCAAACAGAATGAACTACTCACTCAAACATGCCACATGTTACAATATTTGTACATGGCATCCACTGTAACTGCAAATAATGCATTTCTTTTCAAAAAACAATCCAAATTAAACTACGGTGTCATAATTTTACCCATTGATATTGAGAAGTGACCTAGCAGTAGTCCTGTGAATGTGGTCTGTAAGATCCAGTACAGAATCCACCTGTGAGAAACCAGGAAATTTATCAAGAATTTCTAACTGAACATGAAATGCTGAAGAAAGGGACAATTATCTATGAGAATATCATTACTGGAGACAAAGAAATCACAATGTATCTTGGAAAGTATGAAAGAACAACAGATAAATGACCATTAGGATGTAATACTCAACAAAATGCAATTTTTTTTTCCCAACCAACACGTCTTTATTAGTTTAACTAGTATAGAAAAAGGAACATACCACATTTACGTAGAAATCTTCAATTATAGCTGCATTATTTTGCAAAAGCATTGATTGAAGATGAACTCTAGACCTGTGCAATGTCTGAGCAACAAGAGAGACAGCCTCAGCAGCCACACATCTTTCCTGCAACAGAGAAACAATACTACTTGCAATGACACATATGGTAATCTTTTAAAGAAAAAACATTCAATACACCACAAAAGAAACTCTCCTAGTGAAAAACTCAGAAAATACCAGAGAGAGAGACAAAGCATGCTCCCTCTGCTATGCTGAAAAAAATATGACATAATATGCCATATGCAAACCATAAGTTTGTTATTTTTGTTGGTCATTCTAACCCATTGCCTTTACTCAACTCTCCTCTTACCCTTTCAACCTATATCTCATTCAGGCATTCAATGTGGACGAATATGTCTAAACTATGATGCAGTGCTGCTGGCATACACAAGCATCTACATATCTTAAGAAAATAAATTTCACCAATAAGGAATGCTTTTTCTTTTTATTTTTTTGTGAAAAATATCAATAAATAATGCTTTACTCCAATACTTATAACTTCATTTGCTATATATAAATTCTACATGAATAATGTCACTTGTTCAATGTGAAAATGATTACCTTCAATCCAAATGAAGTAGCTGGTGCCTGCCCAAAACTTGTGCTAACAGGACTAGTAGGTGTCACATCCATTTGTGTGAACGATGAGCTCAATGACGTAGGCGAAGAACATGAGTTTGTAATCATTTGTGGCTTTATCCATTGATCACAATCTTGAGCTATTCTTGACAATGCTGCCCTGAGCCGATCTACCACCACACAAACAAAATGGCATTTAAATGCAGGAACCTTTTCTATGTGGACAAGAAAAGCATAAGAAAGCAGAGTCAATATCCACAGCAAAATAAAAAGATTGAAGCAAAGCTGCACTTACAAGTGAGAGAATCTATCACACTTCTTCCGCTAATGTATGTATCTCGCTGACCAAATGTCTCAAACACAAAATGGAAGAAAACTTCAAACAACTGACAGATGCCCTGGAATGAAAAAGAAAAAGTTACAACCATAATCAGCGAAGGAATTAATGGGAAACAGAGAAAAATATGCAACGTGAACTGCTGTAGTATGACACACCTTGAAAAAGTCAACATTGACTATTTCTAACTTTTGCATAAGCCTTGCATATTTATCCATCAGCCTGTCACATTAAGTATGCTTCAGTGAACTTACTCACGTGATATATTCAAGGATCCCAAATACTAAGGTATAGAATCCTCACCTTAGAAGACAGAGTGTGGATCCTGTATGTGCTGTAATATCCTCATTGGTCCAATGAGCAGAATGATTTTTTGCAATAATGGGTTTAGATATACGACTTGGAAGCTGACTATCCTCATCAATAAAGTCAGCAAGGAGATCTTCATTTTCATCTTCCAAAACAGACTTATTTCCGTTCACATGATTTCTATCAATGTCTAGAGATACTCTTTCACTATCTAAAAGATCAATGTCTTTTCCATCAGGTTGGCCAGAGAACTTAGGACCATTTAGCAGGGCAGGGTTTTGAACAGTCTTTAGTTCCACAGGTCAGCTTAGATGAAAATGGATTGCCAATCGTAAGCCAATAAGAAAACCTAGTCCTTTGGTTGCCAGTATCAACTGAGTCAGATGATTTCTTAGAATGAAGTTCTGACATCTTGACACGATCAATATCAGTTGGAGCAATTAGGGGTGCACCATCACCAACAAGACCAGCCAAACTAATCACTTGAATTGTGTCTGATGACATTTTCAGCCACGTTTCCTTCTCCAAAAGCATCTTAAGTGCCTGTATAAAGTATAAAGTAGGTACATATTATTGGTTACTAGTTTCAAATCTTGAATGCCTAAATATTCTGGTCATGCCTTTATCTTGCATTAAAAACTATGGAACAGATTTAAATTCCAAAGGTCCACGTTCTAAATCTGCAAAAAGATGCACAGGAGAAGAAACTAGAAGCCAAGAAGGAAACAAACATGAAATTAGCTGCATACTATGAAAGATTACAAGCCATGCATGGATAAGAGTCTTCAGAAATTCCCACATTGTCACTTTCAAATAGTATAAAACCCTAAAACATCTGGGTGCCTGTAATGACCCGACCCGAAGTAACGGGTCAGAAGTGACGGGTAAAATTAATTTAGAAAATTAATTTTAGTCTAAATTGACTTATTAGTTAATTTGATAAATTTATTAGGGGTAAACACAATTTAATTTAGGGATTGAATAATAGACCCCTATTTCACACCCTTTCCCTTCAATAAGAATTTACAAATTTACCCCCTTCGAATTAAAATTAAGGGAATGGAAAATAAATTATCAACTTAGATTGTTAATTTCCCCTAAGTTAGAATTTCAATTGGAAATATTTTATTTAAAATTTCAAAATCAATAAATAAATTCCAGTTTTTAAGTGTCTATAATTTAATTGATGAGTGACTAAATTAATAAAGGACAATTTATTAAAATCAAGAATTTAAAGGGGCTCACCATTTATAATTGAACTAACCATAGGAGTGAATTTTATAAATAAATAAATAAATTCATTTTAAAAGTTTTTAGTTGAAGGCTTATTTTAAAATTGTAATTAGGTGTCACATGATTTTTGCCCAAAATTGTGTAGGCTTTTAAGACCCACACCCCTTTTTATTTCTTTTATTTTTTCTTAAGTTCCCTTCCCAAAATCCCTAAACACATGCTGGAAAATAAAAACCCACGATGGAAAGAGTCCTTCAAATCCCTCTTTCTCCTTCCGCCTCCTTCGGTAGTTCCCAAAATCTTCTCCTTCCTTTCCTTTCTTCAATGGGACTCAAATCCCTTTCCCCTCTTTTCCTTTCCCAAATACGACTCTTTTCCCTTATAAATCATGCGATTTCACCCGGATTCTTGTCCTTGTTTTTTATCTCCATCTACCAACATCCTCTTCTCTTCTTGCCTCACTTCGTGCGATCCCTATAGCAGCACCAAGAGGAACAACACCAAGAGGAGCAGCATCATCTTGGGACGAGCTTCTCCCATCCTTGTCTCCACGCAACAGTATCAAGTAGGTGCAATTATTTCTTTGATTTCTCTTCTTTTCCTTTCTCTTCTTTGTTTCAAGATTTGATACCTTGCCAACCATAGCTGTCCCTCATCTGTGAATTTGCCCCTCATCCGTGAGCAGTAGCTGCCCAGTTTTTTTCTCCAAAATAACTAAATGTGGACTGATTTCAGGGTTTGCAGAATTTGCCCCTATTTTGGCGATCGTACTGTGACCCAAATCTGTCCCACCATAGATCTATTCCTTCTCCCAAACAAGTGCATAGAAGTAGATACCCTGTTATTTACATTTACCTGTGTGAATTGACGAAGAGAAACTAGCCAAACTAACCATGTAACTAGTGTTATCTGGGACTGATTTCTCAGTCTGCTGATCGGGGATTTTTGGGGACTGTTTGGGACCCCACACAGCCTAAACTTGGGTGTTTCCCCTTGCTGTCCCACTGTTCCAATTCAGCCAATCAAGTGACTGTTTTGGTTAACCGACCCCTTTTGCACAGTATTTCTTAGTGTGGATATTTTAAGGTATGCCCATCACAATCCATCAATTTAGATAACTGTTTGTGGAGTATAAACTTTACTTGGTATTGCCCAAAACAGTTTATGAATTCCAATTTATTTCGAAAGACTTTACTTTATTTTTGGTCTATGTTATTACACTGTTTTATAATAAAGGATTCCGAAATTTACAGTAGGTACCTAAGCATTGTCTTATTTTATTTTCATACCTATTAGAAGAAGATATTCCTACAAGACCCCCTTTAAGTGGGTAACTCATATCCAGTTTTTTTTATCCCATCTTCATTCAGTTTTACATATTTCTTTTATTTTCTCAATATTGTAGCATCTTGTTATGGTTATATAAATTATAAAGATAAATATAAATTCGTTGGTTTATGATTCTATTCAAACTGGTTTTGAGAAAAGAAAGCAAGCCATGATGTGGAAAATTATTATTATTATTTTATTATTAACGGTAGTAGTGTTATTATTCTATTTTATAAGGTTTAAATGTATGATTCAATAACTGGACCTTAAGTTTTTCAGTTGGGCATTCCCTAAACTCCAACCTTTTCATATGTGGTACTTTCTATTAAGCCAAACTACTAAATAGTTTATTGTAACTATTGTTATTTATTTACTTATTCTATTTTCAAGTAAAACTATTAGTAACTTAAAAGGGCAGTTACTTATTGTAGGGAAAGTTTCCATTGTCTTGTTAGGACCAAGTTGGCTTAAGCATGGCTCGTCCATGCAGTGTATGGACTCAACCTTTACCCTTCACCATAGACCTTTAGATAACCCATGGACTAAAGTTGAGGCAGCAGCATACTTCACCTTAATGTAAATTGCCGAAGAAAATAAATAATCCTCATTTTAATAACACGTGAAATCTTTAAATCGTATTCGCAGCAAACTTTGGTTCTCAAGGTTGATATCTCTTGGAAAGCGTTTGGGTACATCGTTTACACTTCACAAACTTCTAGGTGAGGGAAACAATTCACTACATACTTTGAAACATGATTCCTTATATTCTTATGTGTTTAGGCAATGGAATATTGTATTTTGTTGTGTGACTAGAATATAACTGTTGGATCTAGAATAGACTGGGTGCATGTTAATAATGGTTGAAATCCGGTGTTCACTCACAGTAATGTAAGGGAGATTTGGCTAAACATTCTATTGACCGTGAGGAGACTCAGTCCGCCCGGATTGTGGAGTCTAACCATTAATATTATTGAAAGATCCAATGAGTTATATTCGTAGATTGATGGTTATTTGTATGTTATTGTCTGATTATTAACCTTGATTGGACATGGTAGAATGTTGGTATATATAATTCAAATATTATGATGCATAGACTAGTGTTACGTTTATTTCAAGGTTTATGCATGCTATGACAAATGAGATATTTAGTATGATGTTATAATCTGCTTAGATTGAGATTTATAATTTCATAGGCATGTTGTGAATATTTAAACATGTTTGTCGGCATTGAGCATAGCATTCTCATATTCATAGCATTGGGTATGAGGGTGTGATCCATGATTGTCACGAAGACCACGACGGTGGTAGTGTTGTTAGCCTTACTTTAAGTGGGAAGACCATTATGGTAGATGAGATGTGATATCCGTGACAAGTCATGAGGGCTGTTATTTGGTGATAGGTTATGTTATCCTCACTTTATGTGGGAAGGCCGTTAAGGCGATGATGTGTTATCCTCGATTCGTCGGGAAGGCCACCAAATATCAGTAGATGTAATAATGGGTTGGAATATGGCATTTGACATTGAGCATTACATTTTGCAAAGGCATGAGCATGAAATAAATTGTTATACTTGCTTATTTGAAATATCATTGAGGAAGTAGGAATATCATATGCTATGATTGTGTTATTGTTTTCTTCACTGGGCATGGAGCTCATCCCTTACATTGCAGGCAATCCCTTGGATTTGGGTCTGGACGATAATCACAATTGAGCTTAGAAGGCGAGGAGTCGATGAAGAATTCGTATAAACGCTTAGTGCATAATTTATTATTTAGGTTATGAGATGGTTATTTATTTGTTTTGAGACTTTGAGAAAGTTATTTATTTGTTTATTTTTATTTGTGAAAAACTTGGATAATGAATTTAAGTATGGATTAATTTTGAGAACACTTCAATTTGATTGTCATGGAAATATGAGTAAATGATGCGTTTAGGAATCCTTATGTGAGTGTTGTTTGTCCCTTTGAGTTATTTGGAAAGCTCAAATGAGATGTTATGTCTTCGAGCAGGTTGTCGGCTTGGGGAATTTTGGTGGCTTGTGAATGTAATTATATTTGTTGAATTTAGCCATAGATTTTTTATGTAAGACCCGTTTAGGGCAACAGGTGATGTAATTTTGTACAGTTAAATCACGCTCGTCCAGGTGTTGAAAGGCGGAGCGTGACAGTGCCCACTGCCCACCCCTCTTTATTGTATTTACCAGTCCAGTACGAAAGAAAAAATCCCTACACACTCCTAGCCCTCAGATTAACAGTAGATGCAATAGTCAAGGCCCTTATTAATTTAATTGAAGATAAGCCCCTTTCGTTTAGTAATAAATTAACTCAAATTGACTCAACAATTAAAATAAAATAAGGAAAAGTGAATTCCATAATATATGAATAGAGAGGATAATGTAATTCGATGTAGCTATAGTGTCACCATCTAAGTTGTTGGATACAGGTAAATTTCAAAATCTGACATGGACGTGAGGCATCTGATTTGGCAAATCCTAGAACATAGCATGTGGATTCAACAAATTGAATAAACAAATCACAATAGTTATCTTCAAGGTAATGTATTTGTGTTCTAAATTTCCATCTTTCCTAACAAAGATCGTGCTCCAGCGGAACTTGCCCAAGCCCAACCCAGGCCTACAAAAAAGCCAAAGATGGGAGAGCTTGGACTGGTTTGACATGTGCTTGGGCCCAAGTATGACACCCAATATAATGGCAACCTGAGCCAGCCCTCATTGGGTCGAGTTTGCTTGTTGGGGGACATTAGCCAAAGTAGGAGGGCTTGTACTGGTTTTCCCATACTTACTCTTCAGCCACACAAAAAGACAACAGTAGGCCTCTCTTCCTTGATGACAAAGTCAATGATGATGATGATTAGTAGTATGAGCCTAGACGGAAACCCTAGCACAGCTGGTAAGTGCTCATTGATGGGAAAATGGTTTTGGATAAGAGTCCTATGGGTGTCAGATATGCAGTCAACCCAGAGAAAGAAAGAAACACATGAAATCTGCAATTGCCAACCCCAGATTGATGGGATAATGACTTTGATGATGACAATTATAGATGGAACCCAAGCCTGGCCTGAGTTTTGGGCTTTAGATGGCCCTACATAAATAGTATCAAGGTTGAAATGACCCAAATCATGGGCCAACATACCCAAATAGTAACATGTAGTTAGGTCAAATTCATAATGGTGCCTTAAAAATTTGGGTGGCTTTGGCTTGGGCACCTAACATGACTTGACCATATATGCCCAAGTCATGCCCGTGCCTGAATAGGGCCTGCTGCATTATGGTTGACACAATATAATGTAGAACAGCCTGCAACTAGGCAGGGGGCGGAAGACTTGTAACTGAGATAAGCTTGGGATAAAGCCCAAGGCAGCGACAGCAGGATATCTCCTCTGGGATTAAGCCCAGAATCAGCGATGGCCGGAACAAAACCAGCAATGAAGGTAAGGTCTGCAACTCGGCAGAGATGATAGAGGAAAATAAGATAGTAAATCTATATCAATTCATATATTCCAAAGAGGTGAGTCCCTCTCTTACATGCATTGTATTTATAAGAAAAAAAATAAGAAATCAAAATAGAAAAGGACTCCTAAATCAAAATAGAAAAGGACTCCTAAATCAAATAGGAAAAGGACTCCTAAATCAAAATAGAAAAGGACTCCTAAATCAAAATAGGAAAATGACTCCTAAATCAAAATAGAAAAGGACTCCTAAATCAAATAGGAAACTAATTAAAATTGGACTGCTAAGATCCCAAACGAAAATAACAAATCCTACTTGCTAATTAAGAAATAAATAAAAATAAATAGAAGTGAAATCTGTGTGCTGCATCTTCCGTGTCCTACATCAGTCCCCCGGTCTTGAAAAGAACTCGTCCTCGAGTGGAAATCAGCAAAAGCACACGGCACCAAACAAAGATGAAGACCAAGTCCGAAGATGCGAATGATGAAGCTTTGAACTGCACAATTTTCAAGGCACAGACGACGAGAACATTCTTTCTGTGGGGCGAAAAATTGAAGGACCGCAAACGGGCGCAAGCATGGACGAACCAAGCTGATGGCGAAGGGGTCGTCATATGGCACTGGAGTGATCACACAGTCCTGATGATCTGTCGGATGGAGGATAAGAGGCTGACATGATAAGGGAAGAATAATCATAGATGAAGTCCTGGTATCCGTAATTGGATCAGGTTTGGGTAATGGAGATGGGTGAGAAATTTGCGGTGGTGGTGGAGGTGTAGGTAGAGGTGGTGGTGGTTGATCGACACTCGTCGGTTGTATCGACGGTGGTGCCGGCAACACAACTCGCTCTGTCTCCAACACGGGCATTGGTTGTGGGGTCACGACTGCATGAGGAGGATGCATGAATTCTGAGTCTAACTCCGGGGCGGCATGCACGAACGCTGATGATGTCTTTGGAGTGGTCGGCACACATCTCGAGGAAGCGGGCACGTATTTCGAAGTTTTGTTCACCTTCATCGGGGCTCTGTATTTTCGGCCGAACAAAAATTCTCTAAATTCTTGGAAAAAGTCGTGAAAGTCAGAGCGCATCTCAGAGATAAACTCGGATTTAAAGTCATTGAACTCAGATTGGAGGAGAAATTGAGCACCATGTTTGTTGGATGCTAACTGGGCTACATGATGCTGGGAATGAGATCGGGGTGTCACATAATCCAAAACATGACGGTTGGAGTGGGGAAAATGTTTAATGGATGGGTGAGGTGGATACATAGCTTGTCAAATAGTCAAACTTGGTCAACTGGTCATTTGGTTTTTTTTTTTTTTTGTTGTGTTTTTGTTGTCGGTGGGAAAAGGGGTGGAGGATGGGGATTGGGATGGTAGATTCGTACCTGGGATAATGTCAGGATTTGGCGAAGATGGTGGGGATCGAGACCACTATGGTCCCTGATAATGCAGGAACCTGTCTCGGAACAGGAACGTCTCTGTATAACAGAGATACAGAGAAACTCGGCTCTGAACCAATTAATGTAGAACAGCCTGCAACTAGGCAGGGGGCGGAAGACTTGTAACTGAGATAAGCTTGGGATAAAGCCCAAGGCAGCGATAACAGGATATCTCCTCTGGGATTAAGCCCAGAATCAGCGATGGCCGGAACAAAACCAGCAATGAAGGTAAGGTCTGCAACTCGGCAGAGATGATAGAGGAAAATAAGATAGTAAATCTATATCAATTCATATATTCCAAAGAAGTGAGTCCCTCTCTTACATGCATTGTATTTATAAGAAAAAAATAAGAAATCAAAATAGAAAAGGACTCCTAAATCAAAATAGAAAAGGACTCCTAAATCAAAATAGAAACGGACTCCTAAATCAAAATAGGAAAATGACTCCTAAATCAAAATAGAAAAGGACTCCTAAATCAAATAGGAAACTAATTAAAATTGGACTGCTAAGATCCCAAACAAAAATAACAAATCCTACTTGCTAATTAAGAAATAAATAAATAAAAAAATAAATAAAAATAAATAGAAGTGAAATCTGTGTGCTGCATCTTCCGTGTCCTACATCACAATACATTGAGCAAAAGAAGGAAAATAGGTATCACAGAAACTGTCAAATTGGCATACCAAAATATTTTGCCGGTGAAAAGCCGATAAATAATTTTCACAAACAATCTTCAATCTCTGCCTGAACTCAACAGCTTCCACTCCACAAAAGGCTTCTCCAGCCAGGATGAATATGTTCAGGTCTTCATAATTCCTTACAAATTGATGTGTGCTTGATGAGCAAACTGCAGAACTTGAAAGCAAAACTGATACACGGCTTGTTGTAAGTTGCCAAAGATTCTTTTTGCCTCTCTGTAGCGTTTCTGCAACAAATGCTATGGCATCGTTCCTCAACTGATGAAATGGGGAACCACTACTTGAAGTAGCATTGGCATCATCACCTGTCGACAAAAAGTTCCATTACCGGTGAAGGAATTTCTGAAGATTTCAGGGAGCAAGTGAGAGATTTGAAAAAAAAATAGCGCAGAATCCACCCTGATAGCAAACCTGTTGCTGTGTGAGCAGATTCATTTACTGAGTGATTCTCAGATTCAGAATTCCTTGCAATTCTTGATGTTGAATCAACAGAGAGACCAACTTCCAAACTAGAGGTTTCACTTTCCTTCTGCTTTAGGCTTGATGACTGAGATTCTAAATCCTGAAACAAAAATATGAAAGTTCCGTGAAAAGTATGTATCTGTGAATGTGTATGTGTATCAGCTGAGAACCATACAACATCTTAACTCTGCCCAGACAGCTAGTAGGAGCCCATATGGGGGCCTCCTTTCCTCAGATCCCCTCCCCCTCCCGTCCCATCCCCTAACACTGCCCCTTACTGTCTCCAAAGAGAAGTGTCACACTAACCGTTTTGACCATTATAGTTATGCTCACTGTTTGATTGAAACTCCATTCTTATCTAAAAAATTATTTAGCTTTATCTTAGGGTCCGAAAAATCAAACCTATACTGCAGCTGCCATCCAGATTTTTGGGGTCATATCTAGAGTAATCCATGCATAGACCTTCCTGTCATGATGACAGCTGGGCCTATGTAGAGTTCGTATGAAATTTGCAGCTGGAAATTGATATATATTGTAGGGGATGCCTCCCGCATAAGGGACAGCCCTGGTGGGACACACCTCCAGCAGTTTCCTCTCATCTTTTACAAGACCCCACCATGTTGAATTAACACCCGCCCGCCACTGCATCAAAATCCAAAACTTTCTGGCCCAACATTAATGTTGATCTTGGGGCCAAGAAAACCAGATGTAGAAGAATTCAATCCAGCTGTTTCCAGAAGGCGTATGGTGAAGCATAGATTTTACAATACCACCTATTCTGTGAATTACCATGAGGCCAAGCAAAGACAATGTGTGATGCATAGGTGAAATAGTATCATATCCAACAAAATTTCTGCAAATGAAATCCTTGAAAAACAAGAAAGGATTTTCACCAAGGCAACTTTTTGTGCAGACTTCATGTATACCTTTTATGGGACCCATTCTGCAACTACAGGGAAGATTTATTTATTGGATGGTTTCTTTCTTCTATCCTTTAGGTGCAGTGTGGTGGATAGGGGTTTTGGTAGGGTGGGGGAATGGGAAGGGACCTCATCCAATATGGTCTGCAGTTGAAACTTCACTAACATATGGATATATATTGCAGCAGATTATTTATAGGCGATGGAAACCAAACTACAGCAGTTCCTAAGTCTCAGAGCTGTTGAAAAGAATATGTGACAAGACAGGACATAAAAGAGTAACATAATAAGCTTGTTAAATCAATAAAAATTAGAAAAGATGTAATAAAAGAATACCACAGTAAAGAATGAAGACTGTACGGGTATGCTTGGTAGGTCATTCAGGATAGAATGAGACTGGTTTTCATTCATAATAGATACAATACCTCCTTTTCAAGGAAAATAAAAGTGGCACAAAAAACAAGAATTAAAGTCGTTCCAAGTTTATTTTGTCAGAATCATTCTTTCCACCAAACACTACTCTTTAAGAAAAAACCTTATTCTCAACGATTCTTTATCATTCTAAATACCAAACAGGACCCAAGGAAGCAGTAAGCCATGTAACACAATGAATCATATGAAACTAAATGTGGTCAGCACTATTGAAAATTATGGGGGCAAACAGCATTTGTTAACTCACACCAAAAAGAAAATTTTGAGAATAAACTGCCTTGCAAGTTATTATCACCTACATAAAAAGGCAAACAAACGAAACATCAACTTTCCCCTTGACAGTCACAGGTATAGAGAGAGAAGCACTCAACCTTCAAAGCCCGCATTCATGTTGACAAGTTTCTTTAAACGAGGCGTGGCCTAGAAGCACTACGAAGCGGTCGAGGGTGGGATGTCTATTGAAATCAACAAAGGTGAAATCTAAACCGGGAACACATATAATTAGAAGTGTAAAGAATTTTCTTGTTTATGTCAATTCTCTCTTGAACTTTCACTTCCACAACGTAATTAATCTAGAACTTTCACTCTTCCTAACTTCTCTCCTTTTATTGTCTTTCCTAGCCTTTGAAAAAGAAGTTGTCAGTGCTCTCTTCAACCATTTGTGTTTCAAATGTTAGGTTGAATTCTGTTGCTGTTTATCAAGCTGAAATCACTAGTTGTGACTCCTTGCTTAATAGGTAAACTATGTAACAAAGTGATGAAATTTCTCTAGTAAAATGGCATTTGAAAAAGTTCTCCAAGTGCTTCCATCATAGTTGTTAAAATCTTACGATACACTATTCGTATCTTACGATTCATACGATATGATAAGAGGAACGATTCGTATCTATCAACAAATCTTACGATAAGTATAAATAATAGAATTATGGGGTTATTAGGAATGTGAAAGCATGAAACAATTCGTTTTAATAG
This sequence comes from Chimonanthus praecox, assembly GCA_022113865.1. Lineage (NCBI taxonomy): Eukaryota > Viridiplantae > Streptophyta > Magnoliopsida > Laurales > Calycanthaceae > Chimonanthus > Chimonanthus praecox. Next base: position 35,391,683 of record CM039094.1, read on the forward strand.
TTTTTGAGGCTCGAGTTGATGAGCATTTAAGACCTTTCGATTTTTTGAAGGTTTTTTTTAGTTCATTATTGACTTTTCATAATATCGTTGGATTATATACTGGTCTTATACTTTTGAGAGTTAGAGCATTGAAATTTGAGCTCCAATGAACTGATTATATAGAATTCACTTCATATTGAAAGAAAATTGGAGAATTGCTCATATTATTACATTTTGGATATATTTTACGTTACTTCATATAATAAATATTTTCTAGGGAAAACACTTATACATCTTACGGTTCTACGATTTACGATAAACGATTTGCGATTCAAGATGTACTAACGATTTACGATACGATTCGATTTTCACAACATTGGCTTCCATGCTTGCTTGACCCTAGAAGCCTTATCTTCTTCCTATTCTCTAAGAATATTCATTTGAAATTGTATAAAGTCATTTCCTATCAGTATACGAAAGGTTGTAAATCCTTATGTTTGAATGCATTCAATTCTCCTCCAAACTCCAAAAGCTTGATAGCATATTCATCCTTCCCAAGCCTTCCCTACTTGTTCTAACCTTAACCAACTTCCAACATCTAGAACTGACTTGATTGCTTCCTTGGCGGCTTGCAGTAAAGAACTTAAAAGGTGTAGTTTGAATACTGCATGTAAGTATGCCTTGCGGACTCTATCCTTTCTTTCTTATGACTTCTCTTTCTATCTCATTTCTTTCTTGTTGTTACATTGTGCCTACACTTTTTTCCTTCCTTTACTGCTTGAAGTCTCTCTTTCTTTCGTGGTTACAATTCTGTTATTCTTATGTCAATTCTCTTATTGATTGTAGTTACCTTCTTTAGTCTTTCTTCCATTATTACTTGTCTTATTTAAATCATTTCTTTCTTTAAGTTCCACTACTTGGTTAAGAAAATGAAACAATCATTCTAGTTTTTAAAACACGGGATTTTTCGCTTAAAGTAGATTTTCCTTCATACCCGACCCCTAAAAGATGCAAAGAAGTAATAATTTTGCTACTATAGTTGATAGAAAAGTTTCAAAATGAGATCACAGAAAAGTTTCAATATGAGATCTACTTCCTCAGAAAAAATGGGTTTGCCAAAAAAAAGGGTTTTATAAAATTGTGCGGTTGAAATGTTAGTTTAGTTCATGAAGGGAAATCCAGTTTAGGCAAATTTTCCCGGGTTTCGTCAAACTGTCAAGCATATTTTCCATACAGTGGAAAATGTGGAATGTCTTTGTGGAAGACGAAGTTAATTGTTGAGAGATATTTTGCTAATGTGATTGCATGGGCAAAAGATAGGAGGAAACCTTCACTGAAGCTGATCTCAAATTATTAAGAAATTTGAAGGCTATGCATTGGGAAGGATATTTAGTTTATACAAGTTAAAAGACTACGAAAGAGGTACCAGATTTTTGGCTAAAGCAAGAGCTGAAACGTTTGGTCCTTCTATTGGGTGGTTATGATTCTATGATGGATTTATGTATTGGCTTCATGTGATTTTGTTGTAGTTGTGTGTTCTTGTATTTACTTTAGTACAGATCTCAAATGTGCTTACCATTGACATACCTCCTTCATCCGACTATACCAAGAAATCAGCACCACCGCTAGTTGAGCATCTAATAGGCCTAAAGCATCTCTCTTTCCTTACTAAGCTTAATGTTTTCTCTTGTGATTGATAGTAATTTCTAGAGGGGTCTAGGGATTTCTCTAGTGAGAGTTAGAAATCAAGCCTTGTGGAAATGGATCTAGAGGTTTATTAGAGAAAGGGAGCGTTATAGGAAGGGTCTTAATAGCTCTACATACGGAGAGAGAGAAAGAGAGAAGGAAGGGGGGGGGAACTCTGGGTAGTAGGCAACAAAGGAAGGTTCAACAATTGTGCATTTGATTTGCACGATAGAATGAGAGAGGCATAAGTTTCTCATAACAACTTTTAGATTTTCTGACATCATACAAACATCATATCAAATGACAATTATTGCACATTATTGATGAATATAAGCAATTTCGGAGGCCATCAATACACATGTATTTGGTGTACCTGCCTATATGCTAAATACCAACCAATATTTTGGACCACAGTCCACTAGAATCATATCCAATAAAATTAGAAAGTCATTAAAGAATTACCAAAATAAAATTCCTGTATTGGTTGTAGCCACATATGATTGCAATTTGAGTTAATTCGGATTTTCCCAAAACAAAACTGTAAGAGGAAATAAAATTATCTCTAGCATGAAAGAAATACCAAACTTATATCTAATAAACTACGCCTAAACATTAAAGCTATAAAGATGTCAATGCAGTATTTATATTCTCAACAACCGTCCAAAGATCTTCATTTTTCACTTTGAACTTTTGGTTAAAAAAAAAGATGGAATAATCTAGCATGACTTGCTAATCATAATACAAACTTGAAATCAACTATGCATATGTAAAAATCAGAAAATAACACTATTTTGACAATTATTGTCTATCATACCAAATGGCAAATGAAGTAACCATGAAATTTGAGGAAACAAAGATTAAAATTCCACTTACATCTCTTTTGGTTTGAAAGCTCATGATCGCATAATACGAACACATCAACTTAAATAAAATATCCAGCGTCTGTAACAAACATTGTCTGAATCTTGATTCAGGTATTTGAAGACAAAGATCACTATAGGTAAGCCTGGAAACATGATAAGTATTACTCATGGAACACTTGAAAATTTGTAGGTTTTTTAACGTACACTAATCACTAGAATATTTAAACTAACCCAATTTATTTTGAGGGCTCTCCAGAAAAAAATAGTATATAGTTAATAAAAAAGAATAATAGGTGATGTGCATAGAAGATGAAAGATAATTTTCTTCATGAATAATGATGGTACATTTTTTCAATATGATGTATATTAGAAAATTATGCAAAATATATGTTAATCATGAGCACATAATATTATCAACTACAAGACTGCAACCATGGAAAAAAATTCTGGAGGCTGATGGTTTGGAGGTGGAACTTTTGGTAATTAGAGGGGCTATTCAGTTACAGTTAGCCATGGGGTGGGCAATTTGATTGTAGAAGGAGACACTAGGAATGCTTTAGCTTGGGCAAGTGGTAGAATGAAACCCCCTTGGAGGCTGGCTCATGTAGTGAGGGCCATTAAGAAGATTTTCTGATGCGGAGCACTAGCGGATTAGCATTAGCTCTTATTTTATCCAGTTATTTAGTTTATTTGTCATGAGTTGGATTTTATTTATTTTCATACTCCATTGTTAGAATTTGTAATTTTTGGGTTTATTTAAGGGAATTTTGGGCATTCTGATGTAAAGGGACATTTTGGTCTTTCTTTACTTCATTTTGTATGAAAACTCTTAACCCTCATTAGGGTAAGATAGATAAATAGAAGACACAAATTTTGTTGTGGAAGAAAAGGACTCCATGCAGTCATGCATAGATAGTGGTGAGAAATCACGGAACCTCAGCCAGAAGGGGGGGGAAGGCGAGAAGCCAACGGAATGAGTTAGAAGCCTCTTCTAAAATCCAGGTACTTATCCTTCTCTCTCTAATCTTTTCTTTTCTCTCCCCGTTCTCTTTTTTTCCTTTTCTTTTCGTTACCCAAAGCAAATCCAAGCCATCTGTCGTGACCCACCAAACCATCCCCTTCCTTCCGTGACATCAAACCCAGCCCCTTTTGTTTCCGCCAGACCCATACTCCCTTCCAAACGACTCCCGCAGTCTGTTCCTGCATCCACAGTCATCACCATCTCCTTCCTCTTCCCCTAGACACTTCTGCCCTTTCGTAGGCCTACAAACTGTGTTGCCAACCATCCCAAACCCCCTGTACTGGGTTCGCCAGCCCCTTTTGACCCCTCTGCCCTGGCGCCCACTTCCATTCCTCTTCCTTTTACTGTCCAGCCATTCAACCAATGTCCCTATTCCTTATCCAGTCCTCCCACAGCCCATACAGGCATCGCCAGTCCTTCATTAACTCACTCCCCTCTTTGCAGCCAGCCATACACCTTCCTAAGTCCATCGCCTACACCCCTAGGGCACACCTCCCTTGCAGTTCTCTGTTACAGACCCCCAAATCCTTCTTAGAAACTCATTCCCTACCCATTTAGCTTTGCCACAACCCTCCCCAGCACACAACTTATTATCACCATCATATAAAACCACCTATTTACTGCCTAATAGCCAGATCCAGCCCTATCTGAAGTTAAGCCTGCACTTTCATGGATCCCGACAAACCCGTGATTTTGAGAGATCCCCATTTTGAGTAGCAATTAGGCCTGGTAAGTTGCATAATTGTTTATATTAGATTTTCAAGAATTACTTTGATTATTTGTTGCTTATTTATATGATTTAATTGTGATTATTAATTTAATTTTTAAATTTCAGACGCATTTTAGATTTAGGGTTCATCTTTTAGTCCTCTCATAAATGCATTAGGCATTTAGGGTCATCCTTTTGTCTTGTCCTACATTTTCAAGGAAAGTCGGTTGAGTTTAGACATGTTAGAACGTCAGCAAACAAGGTCGCTGATTTTCTGGCGAAAGTTGGTGTAGAGAGGAGAGGGACTTTTGTGGATATCTTGTAATTGAGTGAATGGGATTTTGATTTTTTTTTTTCTTTGTTATACCTTTTTTTTTTGCTGTTGTTGCTCATGTATATTTCTCTGATATGGAGTTTTTTTTTTAATATTATCTTTTTAGTAATACAATATTTTCTTGTTTTTGCTTCCAATAAAAAGAACAAATACAAAATCCATGGAGCGCAATCTCAGTGGATTGAAGATGAGGGAGGAACAGGTTAGAACTAATAACATACATTGGAAAACAAAACTATACTAGCCCCACCCATATCGGGTAACACCTAAAACATACAGGTAAAGTCAAAACCTCCCGCAAGCATAGAACCCAAGCACTAACTCCTACTCTTTCCTCCTTTTTTCTTTTTTCTTTGTCCCAAACTTTTTGGTAAGCCACTGAAGGACAACCTCTGCATGTTCCTTTGTTAACAGTTTGACGAAATTAAATGCATCTTCTATAGATATTCCCCTTTTTCTACTATCTTTAAACCCTCCTCACCTTTCTTGGCACCTTCAAAATTAATTGATCCCAGCATTTAACCAACCATACAATCCCCTTCCATAACCAAACCATGTCCCTTTGTGTGAGCAGACTCCTTAATCTGCTTTTGGCCCAAGTTACTATCTGACACCAAAGGCTCAGAGCCCATCTCGGCATTAGATTCATTCAATCAAATTAACCGCTCGACCCAGGCCCAGTTGATTATGAGGAAGTCCAAATCTCTCTCTTGTCCATAACCACCCATGACTAAAGACCTATTCTTATCCTTTGTCTGGTTCTAGATAGGTTCCCCTATCTACTGATAAAATGCAACACCAATCTCGAGTTTCTTGCATTTGCGAGGCAAGATTATTGAGAACCCTACTTGCCTCAATATGAGCTACTTCCTCCACCATATTCCCCTTATCTCCAACCCCAGCTTCAAAATCTCTGCACGCCTTTGGTGAAGCACCTTCCAGCGGAAAAAGAAAGCCCAACTCCCTTGATGCTGTGTGTCAAACACTCCGCATCCCTCGCTGCTACTGCCAACCACCTGGAAATTCAAATTTTGAATCTCAAATTCCAACCCAGTCCACTTCAACGGTGCAAAATCTGCCATCCCTTTGCTCGATTGAGAACCCCACGTGTCATTGACGAACAACCGAGTCTTCCAAGAAATCCACCGCCGATCTCCACCAGCAACAACAATTGGCCTGATAGCAATTTGATAACATGAAACTCCAAGTTTTATCACCAAATCCTTTGAAACCTTCGCAATGTTTTTTACGTCTACCAACATTTGAACCTCACTAAGATCCCAAAGTGCCAGGTTGATTGAGTTGACAAGAAAGACATTATCCACCCTTTCTCTAAATTGTCAAAAGATGCTTTCCAGCCAGGCCAATAGAGGAATTCCAAGCACTTTAACAGATAATCACTCCCCATCCACCTCACCGTCACCTTTCTGCGCCAAGGGAAAGGAAGAAGGCCTCCACAAATTCAACAGACTTTAAGACCTTGATACAACCGATGAGAGATCTCTGCAAAAGATACATAGTCAGCCCTTTTGTCCCTCTCCTAACAACCAAACCTCTTTCCAACAACTCTTTGTAAGTCGAAAGTTCCCTCGCTTTCCATCTTGTTGTTGACATCTAGAAGGTTGCAGCTATCACCATGAATGCTACCATTGCCCCCTTTCCAAAATCGTACCCTTTCGACCAGCAGCTTCATGTTACCATAAGTAGATCCATTCAGGGCCACAATAGCTTGAGATGCTAGAGATGCATCTTTCAATCTAACATATGCAAAAAACTTTACCTCTAATATCCATTTCTTTGGGATGAACACATCCTTGACCTCTCCGAATTCACTGAAATCCTTAACCACAGTTTCCTTCTCCTTTGTCATCTCCTTTCATGACAATGGATAAATTTAATTACATAGTTAAATCACAGAAAAAATGGAGGATTTGTTCTGCGTGTGGTCAGTAAATGGGTGCGTGGTGCATGGAATGTAGGCATCTTAATAGGGTTCTATATGATAGGAGAGTACGAAGTACAAACTAAATTAAAATGGTGATCGTACAAGATGACAATTAGACTAGTAATGCAATATAGAGCTGATTTTTTTTTTGAATAATGCTTTATAGAGCTGCATGTTGTTCAATGAAAAAAAAAAAAGTACAAGTGACAAAGATTCATGTGCTTGGCTCAGGAACCAAAGGTCTCAGGTTTGAATCCCGTAGTCACCCGATGCACATGGCTTGCGGCAGGCTGCATGCATCCAGAGTTTTACCCAACGCCCTCATACTCGGGGAGAGGTGGGGGTCTTGAGGTTCTTCGTCATCAAATAAAGAATAAAAGTATAAATTCATGTGCTTAGATAGGTAACACTAAAAGATGGAATAAGAAATGGCTGCATCAGAAGAACCTTAAAGACAGTACCAATATATGACAAGATGAGAGAAGGTTGTCTTAGATGGTTGGCCATGTCATAGGCAACCAGTTTAGTACAAAATTTTGTAAACTGCTAGGGGTGGGAATTAGGAGAAGCAGGCATTTAAATTATAAGGGGGTAAAGAAAGGCACGGTAAAATATGGAGTGATCGAAGAAATGGTCATTGATAGAATGGAAACGTAGGACTTGAAAAATCAATTGCATATAGATGCAAAAGTGATTGATGACAATGATGATGACAGTGAATAATACCATACAGAACAACCAATACAAAATCAGATGGTGATGGGTTTTAAGAAATAGTATCTAAAAAGGTAATCTTTGACTGTTTTGTTTCCTCCCATGGAGTCTAGCATTATAGACCACATCTACTACTATTGCTCAAAGTGTGACATGTTTGGCTGTTCTCATCATCACATCCATTGAATCTTTCATGCCCATCTCCTTGGCAAATACTTTACGTAGAGATCAAACAAATGAGTACAAAGGAGGATATCATTGCTGATTATATATCTTTATCATATTGGTGCTTCAAGCTTCATGACATCCACCCACCACATGACAAATTATCTTGATGATGTTAAGAATATAAGACAGAATGTTCACCTAGTTCCATGATGATCATTTTTATGGCAGTTGTCACTCACTTGTTTGTTGTTACTCAAAAAAAAAAAAAAAAGGCACTTGCAATAAATAATGGGAGAAACTTCATTTCATTATGAGAATAAAATTTGCTGCATCTGCACATCCATGAAAATTGGACACTCAATTTGCTTTCTAGAGTTGACATCCAATATACAAAATTAGGCATTTGGATCTGAAACTAAAGTAAGAAAGATGACCTGTTTAAGACAACAAAATGGAATGCAATATTGCCATACTAAAATAGTTCATGAATGCTGGAATGTTAGGGATAGTATGATGGTTACAAATGCAAAAATATTGGTCCTGATTATGGTGATTGGGTACAGAAATGTAGCTTGCAACTGGACCAGTTACTCAAGATTAAAGCAACTTTCATTCTAAATATGCAAACTACAACACGTGGATAGAGACACAGATATGGGAAACGAGGATACAACACCTTAAGTGTGCAACATGATTCTGTCTCATGGTCAAAACTGGTTCTATGACGAACATGATTCATGATCGAAACATATAAAAACAATTCAATCAGTAAAAATTTAAGCATGTCTGCAAAGAATAAGAAATATACAGAAGCAGCAGACTGACCTAATTCGCAGTTTATTATGTAGTCCTGGCTCCTGTTGAAAATAAATATTTAGAAGGAGGTTATTCTAAGACCAACTTAAGTATGGAAAATATCTTTCAAGAAAAATCTTCATGGAAAACAAAGTGGACATTTTTTTTTAGAAACAGAGATAGAAATAATATTATTAAAGAAAATGAAAGTGCATCATCTAGATGCTCCGTATAAGAGAGCCATACAAGAGCTGTCATGAACAAAACAGAACTACAAACGAAGCAAAGATATGCATCAATAGAGCATGCATAACAAAAAAAGGAAAAACCCCGTCCCCATACACCCAATATGAGGCATACACAAGCCTCCTATTACAAAAACTATAGAACTGCCTCCTGCTTCTCCACCCCAACTTTTGCCAACAAGTCCACTTCTTATTAGCTGAATGCCTGACATGTCTAAAAAGAATAATCCCATTTCTACTCTCCTTTCTGATGTCCCTAACAATGTGAATCAACCTCTAAGGGAGACACTTCCTGCTAGTAGCCCAAGTGATAACATTAATAGAATCACAATCAATAATTTGATTGCCATTCCCATGTCTGTTCCAAAGATACAATGCTCTCCTAATCACTAGCACTTCCACCTCATTAGATTAAACTAACCCTACTATTTCAACAAAAAATAGTCACCTCTCCTCCGTCATCATGAATCACACCACCTATGCCTGTCAGGCAAGGCTTGCCTCAAGCAAACATTATTTTTCTAAAACCCAAGATTCCTTAATGACGCTTTTACTCCCATTAACACTCAAACACCCCTTCCAAGATAAAAAAAATAAAATCACTATAGAAAAACCTTCAAATTCTTTGCACAAGGATAGCCAACTAACTAAACTTCATCTAGCCCGCCTGCCCCTACCTTCCTTTCAAAAATCCTCTGATTTCTTTCTTTTTTATGCCAACCACAAAACAGCCACCAAGATCAAGTTCCACACTACCCCACACCACACCACCCATTCCGCCCTCTCCCCCCTAAATTAAGTCGCCACATATACATATATAAAGTCTCCTCAGATCAATCGTTCTGGAAATGGGGTCGTAGGCTATTTTGAGAAAAATGGCGTCGTGTTTCAGCTCTATGGAGGAAAGATCTTGTTGTGTTGCTTTCATTATGTATATTAGCATTTTCTTTGTTTTGTTCTATTTTTGTGGTTCTTTGTTGTTTTTTTCTTTCCTTGTTCTCAGGACCTAATCCTTTTTAGCCCCTTTCTTTGTTTTGTAATTGTTCTTCTCTTTTAATGAAATCCTTATTGTTACCGCAAAAAAAAAAAATCTACAGGGAACGTTTTTAAGGTGGCCAAATGAGGTTTATTGAGTGGTTAAAACAACAACGTCATTACCCAAAGTGTTTGATAGGAAGTTTAAATCTACATGGGATGTTTTTAAGGTAACAAAATGAGATTTATTTATTGGTTAAGAGGACATAAAGACCTTGAGGTATTTAGAGTGGATGACTTTGTTAAGAATTGAAGGGGAGGGGAGAAGGAAGAAGAAAGGAGGGGGGGTAGGTGGGGGTAAGAATGTACTAATGGGGGTTCAAGTGTATGAAATGTAAGCAGCAATGGGTGGCTCCTCCAGTAGGGTGAGTTAAGTTTAGTGTGAATGGAGCAGCTAGAGAGAAGCTAGGTCTGGCAAGGAATGGACGAGTTCACCACGATCAAAGTCGGAACATGGGTTTGTTTTCTCAGGCACTGTTGGGGTGAGGGACTCTAACAAGGAAAAGAAGTTGGCTATCTATCAAGAAAGCAATTGAACTATGGGGGTGCAAGGATTGGCGGGAGGTTGGTAATTGAGGAAGATTCTAGCAATGCCATTGGGTGGGCTAGTCGTGGGATTTTCCCCAATGGAAGTTAACAATTCTTGTTAGGAACATTCAGAAGCTGTTGAATCAGAAGGTCATTTTCCAACATGTGACGTGATCCACCAATTGGGAGGTGGGTTTCTTGGCAAAAGCAAGAGAGTAGAGGTCCACTCTTTTTGTTCACCAGTAGTGACTTTTTGTTCTCTATTTTTTGTCAGGGCTTCTTGTACTTTATGTTATGTTTCTTGCCTTGTATGGTTCTCTTATGCTGTGAGCTCATGTTTCTAACATAGAACCTGTTTTTGAAAAATTAATAAACCTCTGTTGTTACCATTTCAAAAATAAATAACAGATCAGCTTCAACTGCCTTTGTACAAGTAGAAGGTGCAAAGCAACTACTTTATCAAACAGTCTTCAGATAAATTCAAGTGCTGCAATTGTCCTGACCCTACCATAAGTACAACTATTGATTTAGTGAAATTTGGACCAATGGTAATTTGTCAAGAAGGACTTGCCCCAACAGTCACAATCACGAAATATGCATCAAGGGAATGTTAAAACATGAGAGAAATTTCCCTCAGGTTTACAGTTAACACAGTAAAAGTAAACATTGCAATACTGGCTTCAAATGCATGATTTATTAGAAAACATACCTGATCAACAATTTCCTTCAAAACAGAATGGGATTCTGAGATAACTTCCTGCATAAAGAAGCTCTGTATTTTTTCAGCAAGGCCAGCAATGTCCCCAATTAGTGCATAAGCATCCACCACCTGCAAAGCATCAAAATAGATGAAACCAACGTTGGGAATCCACAATCTTGAGAGAGAGAGAGAGAGAGCAATCTAGAGTGGAATTTTGAGATGCAGTATAGCTTCATTTTACTCAAAATCAAGGAAATGAAAAAGCTAACTTATCTTCTTCTTTTTTTTAGCGGTAACAAGGCAAAATATATTAAAATGAAAATACTCATTTACATCAACTGAAAAAGGGTCTAGGAGTACTAGACCGAAAGAGCAAAAAAACAAAACTACAAACAAAGCAAACGGAATACATGAAAAGGGAATTACAATCCACCGCATCTGTACAAAACCTCCATTTACATGAGAAAGAACACTCCTGATACTGAATTGTTGACTCTATTTTTCGTAAAGAGCTCAGCCATGCAATTTGTTGTGCGGCTGATTTGGGCGAAAGAAACGTTGAGTCCCAAAGAGAGGGCCCAAATCTCCCAAACGGTGATAATCAGTCTCCAGGGAGGGGGTCGCTTTAACCCCTTAGCCCATTTAATTGCATTTACCGAATCCTCGTCAATCACTAGTGAGCCATGCCCATAGATTGACCATAAAGTCAAAGCTTTCCGAATACCGAGGAGGTTCTGCCTCATTTGAGTCCCTAATCCCTACCGACTCTGTGAAAACCAAAGTCGTGACCCCAGTATGATTCCAAAGAACACCGCCTATCCCAATCGGACCTGGTTTTCCCTTAACAACTCCCATCTATGTTGAATTTCACAACATCCCAATTAGGGGGGAAACCAAGGAACATGTCTCGCTTTCCTAGCAACTTCACTCATACAACCATCCCACGACGTAAAAAAATCGATTGGTTTTAGCCCCTCGAACTCCTTACCAGATAGAAGCCACACATAGCCTCCATTTTGCCCTTTGGAAAATTACGTTGACCACGATTGATTTTCCATCGAAGATCCTAGAATTTCTCTTTCCAAATGGTCCAAAAGTACTACAGATGGAACCATGCTCAATGCTGCCTTCACTCTAGGTCCAAGTCTCATCAGAGACCACGAACCCAAAATTCCAACACAAGCTCTATTTAATACCCAAGGAATATCAAAGAGGTTCACAAAGGATAGCCACAAATTCTGTGCAAGAGGGAATTAACAAAAAAATGGTCTAGAGCTTTTCATGAAATTTTTGTGCAGACAAGGAGAAGAAAAGAAGGTTCATTTGGTCACATAGTCAGAGGTACTCAAACCCATATCCAAGGGAGGGTACTAAAATAAAAACTTTCAAGCCAGTTCAAAGAAGCTCATTCAAAAACTAAAATCTATCCTCCTTAGAACTGAAAGAGGTCTAAGACAGAGCCATCAACTCCATTTTTAACAAAATAATCTACCACCCATTTGTTGTGCAACTGATCTGAGTAAAGGATACCTCAAGATCCGAAAGAAGTGCCCTAATCTCCATGATTGTGGTAATTTTCCTCCATGGGGGTCACTTCAAGCCCCTCGCCCATTTAATGTCATTTGCCGAATCTCTCTCAATAACTAGTTTTCCACCCCCAAACCCGCCTAAATGTTCAAGGCTCTCCTAATACTGAGAAGTTTAGCCTCATTCGAATCCCTGGTCCCTACTGACTCCGTGAAAACCAATGTTTTATGGCCTTGATGATTTCTAAGGACGCCCTAATCCCCGCCGGTCCAAGTTTGCCCCTAGAGGCTCCATCCACATTAAATTTCATTACTCCACTATGGGGAGAGGACCAATCAACCGACTTCTTTTGCTTCTGATGTGTGCCACTCATACAACCCCCCATGAAGAAAGAAGATCACTAACCTTTGTGGACTTTCCTTCAAAAAATTTAGAATTCCTTCCCTTCCTTTGTTATGGACTCTAACAAGGCGGAATTATGCAACTAAGAAGAGAACATTTCAAGAAAGGCACTAAATTGACCGTGAGAATGGTCAGACAAGGTAGGGTATCAACAATTGGTGGAGAAGCCATACCATCCAATAAAGTTTCTACTAGGAGTCTGAGTTGCTAATGGAACCTCCTAAGTTTGTAGGCTATGGCCATCCTCATGCACATTTTCAAAAGACAAGGTTGAGATCAAGATATTCATATCCAGAGCTTAAACTCTAGCTTCAAGACTGATGGATGGACAGGAGATAATGAAAGATAGGACCATCTGAAATCGAGACTGCAGGAGCACCATTACCAGCACAAGCATAATTTACAGATTCTGTGATAGGTGGTGCACCATCACTAGTACGCACCAATGGAACTTCAGCAGTTACTGCACCACGGGCACCAGTATCAGACAAGAAGTAGAACAGCAGTGTGTGCAAGGGAAGAGCAAGAAGCAGCAATAGCAGCAGCGGAATCAGATACAAGGATGACAGAATTTTCAAAGCCTAGAGCAACTAGTGTCGTCACTGCCATGACAAGAAAATTAGGAGCCAAAGGCTAAAAATTTGGCTTGAGAGAGAGTTTTCCGAGGAGGAGATTAGAGAAGGCCTATAGAAGACGGAGGACGACAAAGCCTCGGGGTCCCGATGGGTTCAATTTTTCTTTCTTCAAATCATGTTGGGAGACAATTGGCCATGACTTTATGAGGGTCTTTGAGGAGTTTCATAGAGATGGGATCATTAACAAAAGGCTGAAAAAATCATTTATTACTCTTAGCCCAAAGAGAGAAGGTCCATCAGAAATATCACAATGCCGATCAGCCTTGTTCCAGTATCTAAAAACTGATTGCTAAAGTCTTGGCCGATAGACTAAAAGGAGTCTTACCAGAGATCATAGGAGAATCACAAGGGGCTATTGTGGAGGATGGACAAATTTTGGACGGAGTCTTGGTTGCTAATGAAATGGTCCATATGAGAAAGAGGGACAAGAACCGGGATTGTTGTTCAAGATTGATATGGAAAAGCCATGTGATTTTGTAGACTGGTCTTTTGTTGGATAAATTTTCGATAGAATGGCCTTTGGACAGCGGTGGAAAAGGTGGCTGCAGGCGTGCATTGAGGACACAGCATACTCTATTTTGGTTAATGGCCACAGAACTCATCTTAGCTACAAGGGGCTTAAGGCAAGGAGACCCATTGTCTCCTTTCGTCTTTACACTAGTTGGAGAAAGTTTGAACAAATTAGTCATGAAGATCAGGAAGCTTGGGATCATTAGGTACTTTGAATCCTTGTCAGGTGACCTCGTTGTGACTCAGCTACAGTTCGCGGATCTTTTCTTTTGCGAACCAAAAAAGGAAGAAATTAGGGATTTCAAAGCAATCTTGAGGTGGTTTGAGCTAGTGACTAGTCTGAGGATAAATTTGGGGAAAAGCAATCTGATTGGAATCGACATGGAGGATGACCTTCTGAAGGAGTTGGCAAAGGAGGTGGGATGTGGAATGGGCAAATTACCATTCACTTATCTGGGACTACCGGTGGGTGGAAATCCAAGGCTCAAAAGCTTTTGGGCATCCGTTGTCGAGAGGATAGAAAGGAGATTGGAGGGGTGGAATCGAAAATATCTCTCGCTTGGGGGTAGTTTGACCTTAATTAAATCAGTGCTCTCTAACCACCCTATCTATTATCTATCCATCTTCAAAATGCCAGTTGGGGTCGGTAAAAAAATTGAGCATATGTTTAGAAATTTCTTATGGGGAGATAAGGAGGCAAAAAGAAAGATTCATCTGGTAAAATGGGAGGAAGTGGTCAAGTCTAAATCAAAGAGAGGGCTTGGCATTGTCCCTATTCGAGTGAGAAACCAAGCTCTTCTGTGCAAATGGAGTTGGCGGTTTGGGAAGGAAAAGAATGCCCTTTGGACAAGGATTATTACGGCCAGATATGGACGGGAGAATGGGTGTGGCTGGGCACTACGTGAGAATGCTGGAAAATATGGTTCACCTTTAGTCAAAGCCTGATGGAGGTTAAGCCAAGGAGGATCCACAGTCGGTAGGTTGTTTAAAAGCAACATCAGATCACTAGTTGGGAGAGGCGACAAGACTTTTTTCTAGAAGGACACATGGTTGGGGGATAACCGACTAAAGGATAGATTTCCTAGATTGTTCAGGATAGCGATGAACAAGTCGGCCCTAGTTCAAGATTGTTTTAGAATCGATGGCAATCATTGGTCTTGAAATGTGGATTTCAGGAGACAAAAAAGGTCTTTCGAGGTTGAAAGCAAAGATGATTTGATGGCCCAACTAGGATAATTTCCATTGTCCCTTGGGGAAACGGACGAGCTTGCATGGTCGGGTGATTCATCGGGCATCTTCTAAGTTAAATCCATGGTGGATTTGGTCCTGAATCAGCAAGCCTTGATGCCTCGATCCCAATCTTTGCCTGGAAAAGTCTTGCCCCACCTAGGGTTCAGTCCTTTATGTGGTGCGCTCTCAGGGGAAAAGTGTTAACAAGGATGGACCTCAAAAGGTGAGGCCTTCTGAGAGCGGAGGAGGTGCTTAGTTGCCCTCTTTGCAGCCGCCCAGAGGAGGACGTTGACCACCTATTTATTAGTTTCCCTTACGAAAAACACTTATGGCTCAACTTTCTGAAATTCTTCGATACATCTTGGGCTTTCAATAAAACATGCATGGGGGTAGTAGGGTCGTGGCTTTTG
Source organism: Chimonanthus praecox (assembly GCA_022113865.1). Lineage (NCBI taxonomy): Eukaryota > Viridiplantae > Streptophyta > Magnoliopsida > Laurales > Calycanthaceae > Chimonanthus > Chimonanthus praecox. Next base: position 35,407,119 of record CM039094.1, read on the forward strand.
TCGAGGCCAAGTCCTAGAAGGAAGATGGCTTGGTATACGGTTCCCGACACAGTTTTATGGACCATCTAGAAAGAAAGGAACTCTAGAATATTTAAAAGGAAATCCACTGAAGTTAATGATGTCTTCCAAAGTGCTAAATGGAGGTTGTGCATGTGGTTGTTATCGGGTACGGAATTCAAAGGGCTCAGACCTTCCGACTTCATGGTATCTTGGGATGGGTGTCTAAGCCTCTAAGGGGGTAGCTCTAGGAGTTGCAAACCCATAGTCTCATGGTGCCCACCTCAACAAGAGACCATGAAATACAATGTTGATGAGGCGTCAAGTGGTAAACCAGGTCCAACAGGGATAAGTGGAGTCCTAAGAAATCATAGTGGTGCCTCATCATTGGTTTTTACTAAGTCAGTAGGGGTGAAGGATTCAAATGAGGCGGAACTCCTTAGTATTAGGAGAGCTTTGACCCTACGGAGAGTTGTTGGACATGGTTCACTAGTAATTGAAGGGGATTCGGCAAACGCAATTAAGTGGACCAAGGGTCTTAAAGGACCTCCCTGGAGGATGATCACCATAGCAAGGGAAATTAGGGGCCTAATTGCGTGAATGGATGTCTCCTTTGCTCATGTCAACCACTCAGCAAATGGCATGGCAGATTTCCTTGCCAAAAATGGGATCTTCAATTCAACTTCAGGGGCTTTTTGTATATGAGAGTTGGGACCTTGGGGATTACACTCTGTTGTTTTTGATTCTTGTTGGCTGTAATTTCTTTACCACTTTACAGTTTTGCTCTAATTCTTGATGGTTCTGTGACTGCAGATACGGTTCAAGTAGCTGATCTGGCTCCTATTTTTTTTTTTTTTTTTGAGAAGAGGACACAAGACAGCAGCAAGTATGCAGGGAAAAACAGAAATAATGTTTGCAGCACCAGAGGAAAGAATTGTGGTCTTAACTTCTACAGTGGCAGCATTCATTAGAGGAAAAAGGACAGGTACCAACAGAAGGCACCACACCCCTAGTAGCAGAACCACCAACATGCATGGCAGGTCTGTCACCAGGAACAGAAGCAAGAGAATGATCAGTGGCAACAGTGCTATCAGCTGCAACTGCAAGAGAAAAAAAGAAATAGAAAACCTACCCTCTAAGCCCTCTTGAATCCTATCTTAACTAGCCCACCTAGCTCCTTCATTACCCCTCTCTGCCCCAAAAATCCTAGAGCAAAGTCCGCTGCTTCCCCCTCCTGCCCTTGGCGAGAACAAGTTGGAGAAATATCGCACCAAGTCTTGCTCTATATCTCCAGGGTCCTCCTGACTCCCCATTACATTAAACCGCAACTGGATTCACTCTTCTCTTGCAAGTGACCATAGCACCCTCAATTTTTTCTCTATTCGAGCTCCTAATAACCCCCAAAGTTCTTTTTTATCCCTTGCCTCAGAAAATTCCACCTCCATTAATCTCAATCTTCCTCCACCTCTTCCCAAGGAACTAATCGTTCTAACGCTTGTGCCTTCCTCTCCTCGACAGCCACTCCAACAAACCTCGACCAAGATCTGATCTCTCCCTTTGACATTTTGAGTTTGCTATGGAGGGAGAAACCTGCCCAACCCCTTACATTTAAACCCTTCCACCATTCTTCCATCTTATCTCTGAAGCCCAGAACCTCCAACCATTCATTCTTGAAATGAAATAGCCTCGGAGTCAAATCCTCCATGACAATGTTAACTAGTGAATGATCGAATACAGTCTCCAGCACCTTGACCTGACTTCCATCGTTGAAATTCTCCTCCAAATACATATAGAGCAAAAATCTGCCAATTCTACTCATACTCGGTCTTTCTTGGTTGTCTGACCAAGTAAACCTGCCCCCCTTCAAGGTATAATCTATGAAAGCCCATGTCCTGATGAACACCCCAAAACTAGCCAAACTATGAGTAACTGACTTCTCTTCTTTTGTTCAGAAGCGTTACTACACTGAAGTTGCCCCCGATACACCAGGCCCCAATTCCATCTCTCCCTGATAGCATTCAATTCTTGCCAAAAGGGCCCCCACCCCCTGGTTGATTGTCGTGATTAGGTCCAAACATTGGTAAAGCCCACCTCAATATCTTCTTCAAAGACGGTACCTTTGATTGAAATCGAGCTATCATCTATCCAAGTTTCTTGCAGCTCAAACTCAGCTGAGCTCCATATTACCATTGAGCCATCAGACCTCCCATTGATGGCTTAAACACCCAGCTATTCCCTTCTCCCCCAATCTCCCTTATATCTAACATACTGCATCTCTCCATCATGGTTTCTTTTCTTCTTCTTTATCTTTTTTTTTTTTTTTTGACCCATCACAAGAAAGAAGATATATTAAAAGATAAAAAGATTACAAAAACAGAATATAAGAGGCTTATACCCCCCATACAAGAAAAGACCAAACCAGACCGCAGTGCATACAACCAAACCTGAAGGACAGCCCAAAAGTATACAACTGAGAACCTCGTATCATAACAAGCCCAGTATAATACAAAAGCATAGGGAATCACAAGATACAAGCAGCGATGAAATCACTGAAAGACAACTCCTCCACATTCCCTGTTCCACCCAATCTTAGCCATGAAATTTGCCACCCCGTTCGCTGATCAATGAACCAGAACGAAGGCGACATCCAAAGATGAGCATAAAACCCTAATTTTCCTTACCACTAAAAGAAGTTTCCATGGAGATCTTTTCCTACCATTAGCCCACTTAATTGCATTTACAGAGTCCCCTTCAATGATCAGCTTACCCTGACCATGATCCAACCAAAGAACCAAAGTTTTCCTAATTCCCAATAACTCAGCTTCATTCGAATCCCTAACCCCAACTGGTTTGAAAAAGAACATCGATATCACTCTATTCTAGTTCCTAAATGCTCCACCAATCCTTGCATGTCCGGGATTGCCCCTAGCTGCTCCGTCAACAATAAATCTTGATCAACCTGAAGGAGAAGGTTACCATCACTCCCTAATCTGATTCTGCCTAAATCTTCTTCACATGCATCTTCCCAAGATTTAAAGCAAACCAATAATGAGAAGTCTGTAAAGTCCTTGAACCCATTCAAATATGTCCTGTACCTCACCACATTTATTCTCAAACAACCTCAAATTTGTTTCCTTCCACAAAGACCATAAAACAGCAGCAGGAATGGTGTTCCAAGCCACTTTTCTACGAGCCCCTAACTTCTAACTCTCCAGAATGTTTAATACAAAGTCCCTTAAAATCCAAGAGATGCCCATCAAATCTGAAAACCAAGACCATAGGATTTGAGCCGTTGGACACTTGCAAAATAAGTGATCAGTGTTTTCCTTAGGAAAACCACATAAAATGCAAGACATGTCGCTATCTTGATTCAAGAGATGCCTATGAGAAAGGCCTAGCCTAGAAAGAATTTCACCATTAAGAGAAGCGACACCCAGCCAAGCCTCACAACCAACCCTAGGACCACTTCCATCTCTAAGAGCCAACCTAACCTCGGCCTTCACAAAAAATGCTCCCAATGGGTTTCCCGTCCAAATGCAGTCATCCTCCTCATCCACAAAAGTGGACGAATCACCCAACAAGGCCAACATCTCCTCAAAACTCCTTTGTAACACAAATTCCTACTAAAATCAAAATTCCATCTAGTTACACCTCCCTCAAATGAATAGCAATTTTTCAACTTTACCAACTTGTCCATGGAAATCCTATAAAGTCTATGGAAAGCAAACTTCAAAGGCCTATCACCCACCAAGAGATCCTCCCAAATAAAAGTTTAGTCCCCTCTACGAACATTCTCAAATTCCTATTATAAATACTCCCTAACTTACGTAGCCCCTACCAATTCTCCACCAAGCCTTGACAACAAGTGATCCTTCTCAACTCTGTCACCAACTTCCAACCCGTACCTCACGACCAACACTTTCCTCCGTAAGGCATCCTTTTCCCTTCCAAACCTGCAACTCCATTTACAAAGTAAAGCTTGATTCCTAATACCCAGAGGCACCATGCTGAAACCCCCTGCAATGCAAGGTCCAGTTACCTCGAACAAGCAAACTAGGTGAACCCACTTCCTATACTCCTCATCCCACATAAAAAGTTCCTTTGCAATTTCTCCAACTTTTCTTTGACCCCTTTCAGCAACTCGAATAACGACATGTAGTAAAGGGGGGAGATTGGCCATGACGGATTTGATAATGGTTCCACCAAGAGATAGGTAATTTCTCATCCAGCTTGCCAATCTCTTTTCTTTTATGACCGAGGTGTCTAGGGCCTCTTATAGAACCCGACTAGTCATCGGGGCTTGTGCAAGCCTCCCTACCCACACACACCAAGTAAAACAACGGGGAGTGGCCCTTTGGGGTAGAATGGAATTTGAACCCAAGACTCCCACTTCCTGAGGTAGGTTCCTAGCCAACACACCAACCCCTTGGGTTTATCCATCTTGCCAATCTCTTTTCCACTTTTTCAATAATTGGTGCCAAGAAACGTTTTCACCCTCAGAGCAAAACTATTGAGAAAATTCTTTTCCACTCCAACCCCAATTAGAGCAGTCTTCCCTAAATTGATTCCAAGACCATAAACTAGTTCAAAACACATCAAATTAATTGAATCCCTATAACTCCTCCCTAGATGCATCCCAAAGCTGTGAGTGAGTTACTATCGAGCCATCCTCCAATACCTTAAAACCCTTCACAATACCTAGATCTTTTGCTCTATCCACTAACTTAATCAACCCCTTGCCCACCAAGGTGAATAAAAAAGGAGATAATGGATCATCTTGCCTAAGATCCCTATGAGTGGAAGTTGGATCAATAGATGAGCCATTGATTAGAACTGAATATGATGACCCTTCCACAAACACCATCATCTACTTCTTAATCTGATCACCAAAACACATTTTGTCAAAAAGAAAACCCAAATCCTCAATCCACAAAATCATAAGCTTTCTCCATGTTAATTTCGAATAAAATCCCCAGTCTTTCTCTTTTTTCCTAATATGAATCAACTCGTTAGTAATCAAAGCCTTCCTAACACTCCATGTGATGATCAACCTTTTGGAGAATTGACAACTAAGGGTACACTTGAATACAATGATTATCAGGTACTCTCTTACATGGGTTTCACTTTGGCCCATAATAATAGGTTTGTTGAAAAGGTCTATATTTTAATATTAGGCTTACAAATAATCATATCAATCAATCTATACTTTTTATGGGAGTTTGATCGGAAAAGATGGTGCAATGGTGGCAAGATAGATTTTCAGTGTGTGTGGGAAATATACCGGAATGGGGGGCAAAAGATCTTGTTCGAGTCTTTGGAGTTGCAGGTGGTGTTTTTTATAGTTTTGTGCCTACTGATAGGAGAACTAGGAAAAGAAAGAAGTTCGCTTTCCTGCTATTCAAAACGGAGAAGGAAATGACAAATGCCATTAAATTGAAGTTATTAAAAGCAGAGTGGCTTGGTGGATGGTGGGTTCTAGTAATTTTCAAGGAGTTGTGGTATCAGATATTTGTCGAGCTTGGAATTCAATAGATTTCTTCTTGCCTCAGACAGCTTCAACCAAATCAGTGGCTTGGTCGCCTCCTGTGGTGGGTCTTCTTAAACTTTACTTTGATGGGAGTTGTATACAAGAGGCTGAGTTAGCTGGCTATGGAAGGATTATTCAAAATAGTTTTGGTGGCTCTATACTATCCTTTCCGGGTCCTCTTCATAATGGGTCTGTATTGGATGTGGAGCTATATGCTTTGTGGAGAGGTGTGTTGGCGTTTGAAGAATTAGGAGCTGTTAGGAGTATCTTAGAAGGTGATTCTAAGATCGCCGTTAGTTGGGCTGCAGGGTCTCCTTGCCCTCGGTGCTATCTTGATAAGATTGATACGATTCGTCATTGCATGATATCTTTTGGGTATTCAGTATCTTGGGTCCCTCGCTCAGCCAATTTAGAGGCTAATGAGATGGCTCGTCAGGCTGTTTCGCTTTCTTCAAAGATTGTGAATTTCTTGATGTAATTTTGGGAGTGTTTTTTCTTGTTTTCATCCTTTTGGGTTGCTTTCGGCCCGTACTTGCTCCCTTTGCTTTCTTTTCTTAATTAATGAAGTTACTTTTCAAAAATAAAAAATAAAGGGGTTTGGAGCCCAAAGTTTCACTGAGATTTGGAAGATATCCAGGTGGAAGGGGGGTTGGCTTTGGTGGATCTGTTGAATACAACTTTTGTTGCAAGAAGTGGTTCTAATAGACGCTTTTGAAAATTGATCCTCATGGGATTTTCTCAGAGAAATTCTTTTGCAGAAAATAGTCGAGTGTTGGTGAGGCTCCTTGTGTTCAACCTAAAATTTCGAAGGATGTCTCACCGTTTAATGTGAAGGTTTTCGGTTGGCTTGCTGGGTTACGAAAGATTCTGACTATTGATAATTTGAGATTGAGGAGAATGCTCAATGTGAATGCTTGTCTGATGCAGAGAAAGTGAATCATCTCTTACTTCATTGCAGATTCTCATATCAGATTTGGTTGCATTTCTTTTAGTTGCTTGGTGTTGCTTTTTGTGTTCCAAAAGCTTGGTGCAATTTTTTTAATGAAGAAGTGCTAGTGGTGGGAAGTTCTTCCCAACGAACTCTCTAGAATGCAACCCTGTTGAGTATTGTATGGTCTATTTGACTAGAATGGAACAAGAGGATCTTTCAAGGAAAGGAACTTTCGGTATTGAGTTTGTTAGATGTTATTAAGGATCGGGTAGCTTGGTGGTTGATGGGGTCGGAGAAGTTTCAGGGAATAAGCATGCAGACATTTGTAGGAATTGGGCTTTGGTAGTTTCAGTAGTAACTCATGTGGCTTCCAGGATGCACATTACTTGGTCGCCTCCAGACTCTGTTCTTCTCAAGCTTAATTTTGATGGTAGTCATATATGTGAGTTGGGGCTAGCAAGATATGGGGGAGTAATTCGTAATGACATAGGTTCTACTTTGATCTTTTCGTTGGCCCGGTCCCTAATGGATGAGTCATTGAGGTGGAGTTGTTTGATTTATGGAAAGGTAATCTGAAGTTGGAAGAATTAAGGGAGGAAGGAAGTATGATTGAAGGTGATTCAAAGGTTGTTGTTGGTCATATCTCCTCTCCAACTAGCAGTCTGAGTTTGTCCTTATACATGTTTACCACAAGCATTCTACCCTAGCTCAAATTCTACTAGGCTCTGACCACCACAGAACCATAATTCTCCACATTTTCACCTAATCCCCACCCATTAGTATTTTTTGTTCCATATTTAGCACTCAAGACTCTAACCTACAGGGCATCCCTCTCTTCTGAAATGCCAACCCCATTTACATTGGAGGGCTTGATTCCTAACATGTAACGGGACGATTCCAAGGCCCCTCTTTGACTTGGGCTTAGTCACTTCCAACCAAGTCACTAAATGCACTTGTTTTTATGACCAAGGCGTCCAGGCCTCTTAGAGCACCCGACTAATCCTCGGGGCATGTACAAGCCTCCCTACCCACACACACCAGGGTGTGGCCCTTTGGGGTGAAGTCGGATCGAACTCAGGACTCTCACTTCCTGAGGTGGGTTCCTGGACATCACTCCAACCCCTATGAGTTTAAGCCACTAAATGCACTTTCTTTTTTGTCTCTTGATCTCCCCAAAGAAATCTCCTGAATAATTGTTCAAATTTTTTGGTAACTCCTCTCGGCATTTCAAAAAATGACAAGTAGTATGTTGAGAGATTAACTAACACAGATCTAATAAGGGTCAACCATCCTCCCATAGATAGGTAGTTCCTACCCCATCTAGCTAGTCTCCTCTCAACCCTTTCTACTACCCGTCCAAAATCGCTTGAGTCTTGGATTTCCTCCAACATGTAGACCTAGGTAGATAAAGGGAAGTTTCCCAATACCCCAACCTATCTCATCCGCCCATTCCATACGAAGCTCTTCTTCTACATCAATATCGTTTAGGGTACTTTTGCTAAGGTTGATTCTAAGGCCAGAAACTAACTCGAAGCACCTAAGGGTCAGTCTATAACCTATGACTTCAGTTCTATTAGGTTCACAAAAGAGTAAGGTGTCGTCTACAAACTAAAGATGTATGACGACCGCTCCGAGTAATGACGCTTCAAAACCTTTAACAATTCCTAACTCTCTGGCTTTTTCCACAAGTTTATTCAAACTTTCACCCACGAGTGCGAAGATAAAAAGAGAAAGTGGGTCTCCCTATCTAAGGCCTCTATTAGCTGTAATTGGCAAAGTCAGAGATCCATTTACTAGTACAAAATATGTAGCTTCCAACACACAGGCTTTCATCCATTGCCTTCAGTGTTGCCCAAAACCCATCCTTTCACAAAAGATACCCCACAAAGTCATATGCCTTCTCCATATCAATCTTAAAAAGCATCCCCAGTTTCTTATCCTTGCGCCTCACATGGACCTTCATTGGCTATCATTACACCCATCAAAATTTGTTTGTTCTCCACAAACGGCCTCTATGATCCTCCAATCACCTCTAGTAGCACCTTTTTCAACCGGTCTACCAACACCTTTGCTAAAAGTTTGTCAAACTACCTACGAGACTAATTGGCCTAAAATGTGAGTTCAACAAGGCCTTCCCTCTTTGGTATGACGTTAATGAACGATGTCTTCAAACCTTTGATATGATGCCATCTTGGTAAATTCCTTGAAAAACCTAAGGAAATCAGGTCCTACCGTATCCCAACAGAATTTGAATAAAGTGACGTTGAAGTCATCGGGACCTGATGCTTTGTCTCCTTCTAGACTATCTAAAGCCACCCTAATCTTCTCTAATGAGAATTCTCTCTCCAACCACACTACTCTCTCCTCACTGACCGTGCTAAATTGGATCCCATCCATCTTCAGTCGAGGAAACCTCATTGAAAGGAGATCGTTGACCCAAAGGTGTCGGTCCAAAGGCAAATCCTAGATGGAGAAATGACAAATGCAAAACGTAGGGATTGGGAGAGGGAGCTTGCCCTCTGAAGGGAATACAAAAGTAAGGAAAAGAGGGGGAATTCAAGAAAGAAAGTACTCGATCTGTGTGTGTCAGATTGTGCACACAGTCCGCTGAGAATAGTGACACTTGTAACTTTGTACCATACATGTATGTTTCTTTTAGGTTTTGGGTCCCTTTGACTTCCGCTTCTCATTTTTGTAGAACATCAGGATACATCTCTTATACTATACCTTTTGCTCTTTTTAATGAACACTTTTGTGAATCTATCAAAATTAATAATGATAATAATAATAATATATTTAAAAAGTTTAATTTACAATGAATCTTAGAAAAGAAAATCCTACAAAGTACCAGCCAAAATATAAATATAATGTATTGCAAATAAGAACATGGGAGGTTTTAGTGATGAAGTCTCATAAGAACTCAAGGGCAAAGAAATATGTATTGATATGAGAAAAAATGAATCATGTGAACAACTGATCAAAACAGCAACATAACCAAACCCAAAGAACAGAATAGTGTCATAGGAAATACTGACAGTTACATAGCTCTCCTCTTTGAAATCCTGGCAAACTCCTAATAAAAGTGAGTCTAGCTTTTGAAGAGTCTTCGCTAGCCAAACCTGCAGATGCACTAAGAATAAGAAGCACACAAGTACTCTTAACAAGATCAATGAAATTGTGGCAACATGCACACAAGGGAAAAGAAATGGAAAAGAGCAGGCATATTTATATTTAGTTCACAGCCATGTAAAAGAAACTTGCAAATATTCTTGTGTGCAGCTAGTTAAAGATGAAAGTGCACAGGAGCTAGAAGAAAACTTTTCTTAAGAAGAGAAAAAATCTTTAGTGTGGCAAACTAGCAATTGGAGGAAGATAGGGCATCAGGGCCTAATGATTATCTTATTTAACTTTTCCAATCATCTACGTGAGCTCGTTAAAGATGATACTGTAACCTTGGTGAGGGAATTCCATGATAGAGGGAGTTATTTCTAAGGATTTGGGAGCTTCCTTTATCATGTTGATTCCAAAGAAATTGGGGATGGGGAGCTGATTACAGACCAATAAGTTTGAATGATGACCCCTATAAGATTTTGGACAAGGTTTTGGTGAAACATGTAAGGAAAGTGTTGTCAATGGTAATTAGGGGTCCAACTTAGGCAAGCTGGGATGGACCCTAAGTAATTCAAGCTAGAATAGATTGCAATTACAAGGCTCATGCTTAGATCGGGCCAATCTAGGGCTAAATAATTTGAAGCTTGGGTCCTAAAAATAAATAAGATTTTGACCATTAGTCTATGGCAATGAACTATAGTAGTTCATTGTTAATTGCACACAAGATTTTGATAGGATATCATCTGAATCAAAAAAAAAAATCCAACATAAATAACATCATTGTAGCCGCTAGATGCTAATTCTATCACATCTATCTCATCAATTAAGTTCTCAAGCTATCATTTCACTACTAAGTAATTCATTATATAAACGTTAAAATAAATAAAATTCCAAAATAAACAACCTAAAGGATTTGAGCTCTACCACTCAAAACAATAAAATTAATACCTCAGAGTAATGTAACAGAGTTTGATGAAAGGAGAGGAGAAAGATGGGTTGAGAAGTGGGGAGTGACGAGATTTCATAAATGATTAGGTAAGCTCCAGATGAGTGGGCAAGATTTAGAGCTGTGAAGAGATTAGAGATTATGATTTTTAATTAATCTCAATATATTATTTACTATTACATATAAGTCTTTGAGTTAAGCTCAAGCTTTTGGGTTGGGTCAAGCCCTAAGGATGCAAGGCGTAGGCTCGACCTAAATTTAAATCAGGCCCTAATAAGTGAGCCTGAATTTGAGCTCAGGCCATGACCCAAATAGACCCAAGTTCCAAATTTTTTGGGTAAACAAGGGTTAGGCCCGACCCAAGTTGCACTCTTAATGGTAACTTCACCTTTTTTTTAGCAGAGACAAAAAATAATTTTCTTATAATTATAAGAGTACAATACTATGACTTGTAATAGAGTATTATACAAGTCCATATGGCAATAAACAAAGTATTAAACAAACAAATCAAAATTATTGAATAGCACCTCTTTCCAATATACCCAATTTCAATAAAATGATCTAGAGAACTTCCACCACTGCCACCCTCTATTGGATTCCAATCTTCAACAAGAAATCGGTGACACAGTTCCCTGATCGAGCAATAAGTCTAAATATGATGCCACTATTGCTATTCATCTTTCTGATCTCCCTCACAATATTAACCAGCCTCCAAGCGATAGCATTAACCAGATCTCCCTCGACAATGACATTGCCATTCCCATGCCTTTTCCAAGTAATTAATGATCTCTGAATCGCAAGAAATTCTGCTTCATTAGATTCAATAATTCCTGAGGACTCAGAGAAAACTAACACCATTTTTCCCCTATCGTCATGAAGAACACCTCCAATCCCTGTTGAACCAAGCTTCCCTCTCTTTGCACCATCCACATTGAATTTGTGGAAGCCTCGTTTGGGCTTCTCCAACGTAACTTCCCTCATCTTCTTCTTTCCACCCCTCATACAACCCTACCAAGAGAGAGAAATCCTCCAAAGAACATCTGCCAAATTTCTCACAGTGTGATAGCCACCCTACTAAGTTCCACTTTGCCTTCTCAAAGACGTCCTACAGCTCAACTATTTTTCCTTTGAACACCCTATTATTCCTTTCCTTCCATACATTCCAAAAAATTACCGCCAGAACCAGTCTCCAAGCTACACCCTCCTTCCTATGAAAGGACCTCCCCCCGATTCCAATATAACGTTCCCCACCTTCTCATTTAGGACCCAAGAACAACCCATTAAACTTAGGAACCTATCCGACACAGCCCTAGTGAAATCGCACCTACACATCAAATGATCGACCATTTCCTCAAGACACATAATTCTGAAGCTCCCTCTAGTAATAACCCCCTGCCCTTCAAGCTACAATTCATGGGAATTCTAACCATCATAGTTGCCCAAGTGAAAATTTGAATTCTAGGTGGGATTTTACTGTTCCAAGCCAGATTGCAAGGTGGGGTAGTGACCTGATGGTCGGAATAAACCACCTTGATAATGGGCTTTAACCGAAAGCACCCCTGGGGGTTCATCATACCAAACCAACCAATCCTCTTCATCTAAGCACACTTGTCTCTCTCCCAATACATTTTTTAAAAAGGTATATTATTCTTCCTCAAACTCTATTAGTTCCCAGCGAAAACTGACTGACCACCTAGATTGCCCCCTATTTCCTCACCTTTATAGAATGCTTTCCAGCCTATATGTTCGTTTTAATTAATGGATGTCCGACAGGTTTCTTTAATGTCGTTAGGGGGTGAGAAAAGCGAGTAATATTAAGCAACAAAGGATAGTGCTCTTTTTCATGGTTCCCATATTGAGCAAATATGAACATTTCTCATATTTAACAAGTTGATGATACAATTTAGTTTCTTAATGTAGATGAAGAGGACTTACATTATGTTGTGGCCTTTCTTTGACAATTGGGAATTTGTTAGAATTGAAGATAAGCTTTCAAAAGAGTTAGTTGATGAGGGTCAATCTTAGCCATCAATGATCTACGATGATGGTTGCAATCCTAGGTTGAAAGATTTTCAACTTCAAAGTCTATAGACTCAAAAAAAAAAAAATTCTAGGTTGCAAAGCATCCAATTTTCCCTGAACATACTAGGTGTGCATTGAGTTGGATTAAAAGCACGGAATGTACTTAAACCGTAACCATTTTCGAATAAAGTATTTTCTATAGTAGCACCATGAATAGGGTATAGCAGAGAAATGCCCAATAATCCAACAACCCCCATCATATGAAATGGGTTCAACGTCCAATTATGAAACCCTTGGAAGACGAGTATGAATTAAATAGCTACTACACCAAAACTAGGCACAACGAACCAACCAAACTGACCTGGTGGATAAATTAAGAATACATAAAAAAAAAAAAAAACAGCAATAGGTGGGCCAAGCCTAACCTAAGCTCATATGGAAAAAAAAAGTCGAAAATTTTGGGTTTGGGGTGACCTAGGCTTGAGACGGGCTTATCTTCAGGCCTAAAATATCAAGGCCCAAATTAGAATTTGAGTTGAGTTCGTGTAGTACATGAAAGCACGAGTTTGGTCCGAAAACCTAAACTCAAGCCACAAATTATAACATATAATTTTAATTAACAATGTGTATAGATAGGAAATTTATGTACGAAAATGGAACCGTAGCTCTAGCGACGCTATGTGCCATGATTTCGTTAAGTGTGGCACTCACAGAATCCGTAGGACCAGAACGAGTGCTTCTATAAAGGGGGTCTGGAGGGGGGATATAAGCCTACGAATGGGATACAAACATACGCAGTCGAATAAGAGTAGATCTCGTGTTTAGTGCAGTGTGTCCCTGGTGTCTTTGTCAAATCTCGTATTTTTTGAGTTCGAAAGAGTTAAAAATATACCAGCCTCAGTGCAGCAACCAAGAAGAACCAAACGGTTTATATAACATGCATTTTTATAAATTATAACAAAATTCCATTTTAGGCCCCAAAAAAGCCCGAGCCCAGGTAAGCATGTATGTACATTTTGGGCTTGAAATTGGGCTCAAGTCCCACAAATACAATCCGAACCACAATCAAATTTGACCAATTTATGTTAACCTAGGCCCAGGCCCTTGAATTGCAATTTAGGCCCGGTTCAGGCAGGCCCAAAACCTGGCCCGGGCTCTCCTTTGCTTTTGTGTTGGTAAATCTAAGAAGTCTCTTCGGGACCCAATGGTAAAGAAGTTTAAGAGGAAATTGTCGGCTTGGGAAGCTAGATATCTTTGGGCTGCAAAACCAATAATACTTAAAATGGTCCCAACAAGCTTCCGATATACCTTTTTGCAGTATTCAGATGTCCAGCTGCAAGAATAAAAATAATCAAAAAGGATCCAATGCAGATTTCTTTGGAATCATGTAAAGAAAGGATATTCTATTTAGTTGCTTGAAATCAGGGATGTAAACCCATCAAGGAAAGTGATCTAGGAATTCAGCTATTGGGAAACTTTAATAAGGCTATGACAGAAAAACAGTTGTGGAGGCTGGGGAAGGTGGAGATAATGAGGAAAGTGCTTCTTAAAAAATATATGTTGGGAGATTTTTTTTCTTTGTGAATGATAATATAGGTTGGAGATTATTCAAGAAAGAAAAAAGAAGCAAATGTTAAAGTGAATTTGTTTCGTCATCCTAGATCTTCTAGTTTAAACCAGTTTGATGGTTTTATTCATATAGAGTGCACTCTAGTTCAAACATCAGATTTTGGCATGATAAATAGATAGGTGAATGTTGTCAAAATCATACAAGTCGCGAGTCGACTCATAAGATTCAACTCGTATCAATAGGTAAAACGATACAAATCGCACGAAAAATCGCAAATGAGTAGAAATCGTACGATTCTGGGGCTGACTCACAAACCGTACGACTGAACCCCACAAATCATAGTCACGTACGATTCGAATGGAAGAACGAAATATGAATAGAACGGAAGAAAGAAAGAGGTACCTGCGAAAGGAAAAGACATGTTTTCTATCTTCCACGCCTTTTTCTCTTCATCTTCCTCTTTCCTTGTTTTTCTTCTTTTTCTTCTTCTTCTTCTTCTTCGTTTTCTGCTGTACGTCTTCAGTTTCGCCGTTGTTCTCTACTTATTTTCGTTTTTTCCTTCTTTTTTTCATTCCCTTCTCTGCCGCCGCCGAGTTTCTATATTTCTTCTTTTTTCATTAGTAACACCCACCTTTACCCTAAGTTTTACCTAAGTTATGTTCACTGCCTTTAACTAAGCTATGCTCGCAGGTCCTCGTGCGAGGACCTGGAAGCCATGATAAGTTCGCATGGCCTTTACCGTAACCCGTAAGTTATGTCAGCAAGCAAGGATAAGTTGCCATTAAATAAACATATATATATATATATATATATTACTAATTTCTTATTAGTTTTCAGCATCAAACTAATCCCTTTTATTATTTAATCTTTTGTATCTATTTTAAAAAATAAATATTTCTAATTTTTTTAGAAAAATATTTGATGGATATTATTAATTAGTTATTTAAAATTTTAAATGTTGTTAATTTATTTATTGATTTCTTAAATTTATTTGTACTTAATATTAAATTTAAATCTCATATTAATATAAGTTTGTGTCTTTTTTTGTGGAGGATTATTTATGATGGATGATAAATGTCAAATTATGGATGTGGCTTTAGAAATTTGTGTGGATTGAAAAATCATCTTACTATTCTATGTCATACTATATGTAATTATACTATAAATAATAATTTTAGAAAATATATTATGAATCTTATGATTCACACCCATAGACACGATACGATTTGAGTTTGACAACATTGGGTGACTATTCTAAAGAGATGCTTCCCTTGTCTATTTCAGCTGTCAACTGATGGAGATGCAATTGCATGAGATTCCTTTGAATGGAGGAATGGAAAGGTGACCTCGAAACCATGCTTCAAAAGAAATTTTGAAGATTGGAAGTGTTCTCAAAGGCACTATAGAAAGTTCTGACTTTTTAGTTTACTTTGGTCCGTTTGGCATGAAATAAATAGCAAGGTGTTTTGAGGGAAGATTAAAGGACTGGATAGTGTTATTTATTATTATTATTTTTATTGCTGAAAAACTTAAGAAGTATCGGGGGGAAACATATGTTTTTAGATTTCAAGATGTTAGGATTTTGGAGATTACGAGATGCCGGTTGCCTGGTGTTCCTCCATAAGCATCAGAAGTAAAGAGGTTTATGAGCCGGTCTCCTCCCCAACGAAGACTTAAGTTGAATTTTGGTGGGAGCAGTGACAAAAACATTAGATAAGTGGGCTATGGTGGTGTGGCACATAATTCTAGAGGAGAAAAGATTGTGTTTGAATGCTCCTTTGCCCTTCTGATTTTCAAAGAATGCTGAACTTTATGCTTTGCAGAGAGGAGTCAAGAAGTTTTAAGGTCATTGGTCAAAAACGATAATGTGCTTAAAGGTGATTCCTTTGTGGTTACTCAAAGAGCAAAAGGCAAACCTCTTCCTTGGTCATTGCTAGACAAAGTAGAAGAGGTTCAATGCTAATGTAAGATAGAGCATTTGTTATTTCCCATTTTCTCAGATCTGCAAACATTCTTCAAGAGTTCATCAATACATTAAAACTGAGAAAGAAAAAACACAAAACCCCAACCTCTACACCACGGCTCATTTCTTGTATGGCTGTAAGCTCTGAAAAACTATCCAGAACCTGCAAATATTCTGACAATACTTGAAAGGCCTGTTGAACATACAGAGGGATGTATAAATCAAAAAATAGAATCAATTATAGTATGCCTATAAAAGAAGGCTCTCTAAAAACAAAGGGAAATTTTGAGGAACTCAAATGCCAGATAGCAACCAGCAAGATAAAGAAGGAACACACCTTGAAGTAGTTCCCATCCTCAACATGAGTTTCAAGTGCCATTCGCATGTCAACTGCGTGGCGAAGCTCTGTTAGAACAGGAAGCATATCCTACAAGGAGCAACAAATGACAGCACACAACTTGTTAAATGCAGTCGCTCAATCCCCACAGCTTGCTTTCAAAAGAACAATATCTTCATGAAAACTCTGGTCCAATAATCATAAGATGTAAGAGCAGTAAAAGAAAAAGAAAATCATCATTAAAGCCTTTAACCCATATGCCTGGAATCTGCATTCCAAGTTATACTTCCCATGAAACCCATCAAGAATCATGTGCTCACCCAACAGTCTATCATGTACTGTCTTACTACCTCAATCCATGACTTAAAAATATTGTCGTTGTCCTAGTATCTTGTACGTGTAATGCTTCAAACCCATTGTACTATGTTGTTTTTGGTGTACTACAAATGTGCCCAAACCACATTACACAACAATTACTCGTCTTTTCTTCTATCAGAGCACCTTTTGGGCTTCTCTGATGCAATCAGCTTTTCATTTTTGTCTTTCGGAAAGTAAAATAATATCTTAAAAGATAAGATAAATAAACTAGAATCTCCGCACAAGAGAGTTATACTGGAGCCAAAAAGGATAAAAATAAACAAGCAAATAAATGCAAAGCAACAATAAAACAAGAATAAACACCCTGAAACCCATAGACCCAATTACAGTTACTCAACAATCACCTCATGCATCAACTCATCCAAAAGAATCGCCTCACGTTTCTTGACACTATGAACCTATAATGCACTCAACTTTAATTCTACCTTCAATCGTCAAACCACACATCCTTTTTAACATTTTCATATGCATCACCACTACACATCTTTATCTCATCGCCCAACATTCAACTCCATTTAGCACTAGGTCCAACTCTAGTCTAATAAAGACAACTCTTAAATCTACATGATACTCTTCTATCATGTAACACTCCATTAGCTTGCCTAAACTAAACCCACCAGGTGGCCATGTTATTCGCTATCTCCAAATCAGATTCTCCATTTTATTCAACAACTGTATCAAAGCATCTGAATTTCTCAACATGTGCAACTAACTTATTCCGATTTTAATTAGTCCACCCTATACTCTCAAGTCCACTAAACTTGAACTACATATATTCTAATCTTTTGTAATATATGTATTTTGAAATAGACATAATAAAAATTATTAAATAAGGAAAGAGGAACAAGAAGATAATGCCAAGAAGCTTCGTATAAGAGAGATAGACTAAAGCAAGTCAGAAAGAAAATAAACATAGGTAGATAAGTAGAGACTAGACATTCAAATGAAGCTGAACTTCTTAGCATTAGGAGAGTGTCGGCCATTTGGGTAGGTTTTGGAGGTGGAAAATTAGTTATCAAGGAAGATTCACCAAATGCAATCAAATGGTTGAAAGGTTTGAAGCGACCCCCCTAGAAATTGATTACCATGGTTAGGGAGATCAGGGCACTCATCACGGGACTCGAAGTTTCCTTTGTCCAAATCAATCATTCAGCAAATGAGGTGGTGGACTTTTTCGCCAAGAATGGAGTAGAGGGTCCTATTTTTGGAGTCTTTCACATTGAAGAAAAAAAATTGCTAAATACTGGATTGCACAGGAAGGACCTCTTTCGTTTGCTTTGACTTTTAGATTTATATGATGTACTTTACCTTTGTTGGTTCTTGTATTGGCGGGATCTACATCTTTTAGACCCCTACATACTCTTGTACTGAATTTTTCTTTAATGTATTTCTCTAACCGCTCAGAGAAAATGGTAGACAACAATAAACAGAAGAAAACACTAACCCCCTAAACCCAATTACAAGAACTCTATGACAGCCTCTTGCTTCTAATCACCAGCCCTCACCGAAAAGCCTGCAACCCTATTAGCTGATCGCCTAACCTGTCTGAAATGCACTGTTCTATCCCTGCACATTCTCCTAACGTCCCTGATGAATGTACCAATCTCCAACGAGGTATGTTCCTACCACCAGCCCAAGATGAAGCGTTAATGGAATCTCTATTAACAATCAAATGCATATCCAATAGGTGAAGAGATCTTCTAATCCCTAACAATTCCACCTCATTAGACTCCTCTACCCCCACCTACTCGGATAAAAACAGGATGATTTCCCCTTTGTCATTGTGAACCACTCTCCATACATTTAATTCAACTAATTTTCAAATTGTTTTCTTAAAACTTTATTTAGTTTATTGTTTTTTTAGTCTCACTAATTAAGACTGCTCTAAGAGTTTTTTAGTCTCACTAATTAAGACTGCTCTAAGAGAAATTAAAGAAGAAATGATCGTATAAACAGGTTTCTTTAGGTTAGAGCATGACTCAAGACAAAGCAACACATTATCTCCATTCCTTTAAGTTATGATACCTTAAGAGTCTCCACATGATGCTTCAATTGGCTGTAGGCAATGAGCTCATACATGGTTTCCATGCGGAACACTCTGACATGGATATCATACATGTTCAATATGCTGATGACACCATTCTGTTTTCAAATGCAGATGTTAAAGAGCTCCGGTGTGTTGCAGCAATTCTTCTATGGTTCCAATCTGTTCAAGCCTTAAGATCAACTTCCAAAAGAATGAACTTATGGGAGTGAATATTCAGCATCAAACTTCTATAGGGTTGGTGTAGGTGCTTGGTTGCAAGGTGTCTCACTTCCCAACTACTTAGTTGAGGCTTTCATTATGCATGGGAAAGCCCAGGAAATCTCTCAAGGACATAGTCATACAAGAGTTCAAGAGCAGATAGTTTGGAAAGGTACCCATCTTTTGATTGGTGGCAGAATTATTCTAATTAACTCTGCCTTGGCCAGCCTCCCTGTATATTTCTTTGTTGTATTCTGTTGTCCTGCATGTCACGGGTCTAGACTCCGTGACAAGACGAACACATGTGAAGACCATCTTCGGTGTCAAAATCATGCGGCCAAACCCAGGTGATGAAGACTTCGGATGCGTAGAGATTCCTGAAATGTTCGAGAATGGCCCGGAATGTGTGAGAAGAATCCGGAGCGATGCGGAAGGTTCCAGATGGTACAAGAAAACTCTCCAAGGTGCTAGAGTTATGTGGAGTTCTCTAGAGTCTTGTAGAATATAGTAGAGTCTTGTAGAGGAGTGTAGAAATCTATAGAATGTTGTAGAATTTTATGGGAGTGTGTAAAAGTCCATGGAAGAATGTAGAAGTGTAGAGATTCTTAGATATTTCTAGAGTGTCTATGAGTGTGAAGATATTTTGGAGAGAACCGTTGGATTGTTGCCACTTGACACAACCCTAGCCACATTGGTCCAAGCAAGTAAAATAAACTCCCAAGCTGGCCAAGAGTCCTAGCATAGAGAGAGTGTGAGAGTTAAGAGTGCTTGTAGCCTTAAGTATTGCCTCATATTTTCCTTTGTGTTCAATACAAGTTGAGTTTGTGTTGACAAGTCTTGGTATTCCATCTCTTTCTCAAGCTTGTGAGTGTGTGCTTGGTTTGATCGCATTGGTCCAAGGAGTGACCAAATCAGTTGTTAGGCTTACTCGTTTGACGACGGTTTCATCGAATGAGTGCCACATGGGCTGAATCAAGGAAGGATTTGCTAACCCCGTGACATGCAGCTATCATTCAGAAGTTGGAAAGCATTTAACACACATTTTTATGGAGAAATAGGCCTGAAAAGAGGAAATTCAATTTGGCTGAATCAGGTTTGTAAGCTAACTGAAGAGGGTGAGGGGTTATGTCCTCTTAAATGTATCGACTCCACAAGTTAAGCAAATGATTAGGAGATTGGGGGAGCAACATGACCATCTGCGAGGAAATTAATCATTAATAAGTGCAGATTGGAGAAGAGTGGTTGGAGGATCCCTCCAGTTGACCGTCAAGCCTCAGGATTTTGGAGGGGTGTCTATAGTGTGGCATGTTCCTTCGAAAGCCACATTCGATTCAGAGTGCAGGCGGGTGCTGAGATTCAATTTTGGAAGAATAAGTGGGTTGGTACCAAATTGGTTAGGAGATTCCCTTGGCTCTTCGTATTGGCTGCAGACCAAAAAGCTCTGGGTTCCTTAGAGTGGAGGGACAAGAAACCAGTTTGGTAGCCACAGTTTTGAAGGGAAATAGAGGAGTGGTATGTTAGTGACTAGCAGCTGTTACGGGACTTGCTCAACTCGGTTTTTATCTTGGGAAATGGAAGAGACAGAAGAATATGGGTACCTGACATATACGGAAGTTTCACAGTGAAGTCTTTCTGCCCCAGTTTATGAAGCAAGGTGAGATCCCAAAATTGTCTCAAGTATTTGGAAGTTTTGTGTCCCTTCACAAGTAAGAGTTTTGGAATGGCTAGCTGGTCTGCATAAGATTCTAACACTGGCATCCAAGGTCTAGAAGGATGATTGTAGTGAATGCATGCCCTCTATGTTTGCAAGCTGAGGAAGGACTGAACCACCTGCTTCTGCATTGTCACTTCTTGTTCCAGATATGGAATCATTTCTAGTTTAGCTGGTATAGTCAAGTGTGTTTTCAGACCCTTTTTTTAGCAGGGATGAAAACGAATTTTATTAGAAAAAAAACAAGGTAATGGTTTTGTATGCCTTCAGACTTACGTACAAATGCTTAACGAGTGGCTCTCCATGAGTGGGAACAAGTTTTAGAAGGAATTGTTGAACGCTACAGCATTTAGTATGGTCCATCTGCCATGAAAGAAACAATAGGGTGTTTCAAGGAAAAGCAGGAGGAGTTGCTGATTTGATTTCTTCAGTTAACTTCTGCTGATAACAGATTTAAAGGGATGGAGTTTCCAATATTAGGTTGGGTTCCTTCTTGCAGAAGAAACCTAGGAAATGGAGAACTGGCACCCCCCATGGCAAGTCATCTAAAGATGAACTTCAATGCCAGTAGCAACATGGAGTCTGGGAGAGATGGTTATGGTGGGTCATCCATAACCACAGTAAGGTGCAGGTGTTGTCCTTTGCCCACCTTTAACCCCTTTCTTCCAATAAAGCTGAGCTATTTGCTCTTTTGAGAGGAGCTAAAGAGATGGATATAATCAGTGGTCAAGAAGATATCCTGGAGAGAAAAAGGGCAGAAATGTCCTTGGAAAGTATTGGACAAGGGGTTAATCTTGGTGTTCCCTATGGGTAGTGGGCTCACCCGTGGGGGTTTTTCGCTGGGTATCCCACAATTTCCCACACGTAAATTCAAAAAAAAAAAAGTATTGGACAAGGTGGAACAGATAAGAAAGATTGGGGATAAGAAAGGTTTCACCGTTTCCCATGTCCTCAAATCTGCAAAAAGTAAGGTAGATGGGTTACCAAGGGAGGGTACAGGTCTACATGATAAACTTGTAGTTAGAACTTAGTTTGTGAGTGGTGCTTTTGTGGTTGCAGCCTTGTTTGTGGACTGCTGTCTCTACTCTCCCTTGTGAGCTGTATTCTTTCTACTTAATCAATAAAATGTTACCATTGTCTCCGTCTCTCAGAAATGCTCTACTTTGTAGAATTTATCTTTATTTCCCACTATTTGGTGCCGTTGGTGGGAACGTAATAACAGGATCTTCAAAGGTTCCATTGAGATCAGTGCGTCCGTTGCCAAACGTGTCGTTACCAAGTGTGCATCGTGGGCTGTTTCTCTTCAGGAATTCCGAAATATCTCAATGTATGATTCACTGCATGCCTGGGAAGAATGTGTTGACTTAGCATAAGCTCTTCGTCTTCTAGTTTTTGGGCCTAGTTGGCGCCTTGTGTTGTGCAGTGGCTCTTTTCCTATGGTGGTTGTTTTCAGCTTTTGTTTTGCTTATTCTCTATGTATTTGCACCTCTGGTGCTTTTTATCTATTAATATATGAACCATTTCAAAAAAAAAAAATATCAATAAAATATTACCTTTCAAAAAAAGGGTTAAACCCACCATCAAAATGGTTATGAACTTCAAAATTGAATATAAACCTATAATGGCTAGAGGGAAAAAAAAAAAGGCAAATGAAAAAGGTTTTGTCAGGAAACAGTAGAGTTGGAGGACCATATTTATAAACTTACAAGGATTGTAGGCACAGCCGATACAAATTAAAAGCCTTATTTGGTACGAATTTGCTAATGAAAGAGAAGTAACTTTTCTTCAACTCAAAATATTTTGAGATGTTTATAGTGATATATGAATGAGAATCTAACAGTAGTTCATTCACAGTGGGGATTAAATTATGAAAGGGAAAGAGGAGTTTCATCAAATGGGAAGATATCATTTGGACTAGAGAAACTCTTTGAAAGTAGCCATTCCAACAAAATTTACTTCGCAAACTCACAGCACAAATAGCCTATTGCACAGCACATGCACAGGGACACAAGATTAACATATTTGAACAGGAGAACCAAGTAAACTCGCGTGTGTAAAGCCTGTTCGAAGGTTCATTTCATTGCAATCACTAATACACACATCCAAGAACTGTTCATTCACAAATTCCATGCAAATGAGAGCAAGCTTACCCACATCTTGCTCAAAAAGAAGAATTCCTCATTTTCATGCAAATGGGCATTTACATTTTTGTACCATAATCCTATACAAATATATAAAAAACATCAATTTGCATGTCCCAAACTAGAGAAAGAAGACGGTGTCAGAGGATGTTTTTCTTTCTTCTTTTTTTCTCTCTTTTTTCTTTTTTTTTTTTTTTTTTAAGCAGTAACCAAAAAAAAAAAACATTCATAAGAGATAGAGTACAAGATCAACAAAAAGGCCTAAAGGCAATAGACCTAAAAGAACATAAAAAGAAATAAACATAAATACAAAAAAAAAAAGCTTTTGTCCAACATCCCCTCAACCCATCATCATGCAATCAAATGGAAGTCCTCAAAAGTCGAAGAAAGAAGACTCCTGAAAAGCCCTTCTCAACTCCCAGCTTAGCAAAGTAATCCCTCACGCCATTAGTTGTACGGCTAATTTGAACGAAAAATACATCAAGCCCTGTCACCAAAGCTCTAATCTCCCTAATTGTAGTAATCATTTTCCAAGGAGGACGCCTTTGTCCCAAAGCCCATTTTATTGCATTTGCTGAGTCCCCTTCAATCACAAGTCTACCTTAACCGTGGAGTTTCTAAATGACCAAAGCTCTCCAAATGCTAAGAATTTCCGACTCATTTGAATCTCTAATACCAACCAACTCATTAAATATGATCATTGTTCGGCCCTCATGATTCCTCAATACTTCTCCTATTCATGTTGGCCCTGGTTTCCCCCTTTCAGCACCATCCACATTAAACTTCATAACACCCCGATCTGGTGGAGCCCAGCTCTCCTCTGACCTCTTAAACTTCTTCTTTTTTCTCTCTGAGGGATACACTAAGAAGAACCTTAATAAAGCTATGGATTCTCCAAATCTTCACCATCAGTTGTGGATTTTGCAATTACAGTAGTCCAACCCTTCTCTGTTTGGGTGTTAAAGCCATTGAACTTCAACCACTTAGTTACCACCTTGTTAACTTGTTAGTAATAGAAACAACAACAAAAAAAAACCCTAAGATCAATGCTCGAGGATTTTTTTTGGAGATTTTTTTCTTTTTAAAAAGAAGAAGAATAAGAGACAAGAAAACCATATTAAAGAAAAACAGTACAAATAATACAAATGCTCCATATAAGAGATCTATAACGGAGCTAACAAGAATATCAGAACTAGATTACACTTAATAAGTAAACCAGGGTTCCATAAGTTGGGACATGTGATTTTAGCTAGACTTGGACCAAGTTTGCATCATTAATGTATTGAAACTCAATAAGTTATGTTTATGTTAGAGTTTTTTCAAGCCTCTCAACTGGAAATTGTCAAAACTCCAATTTTAATAATAGCAACTTTTCTTGAAAGTCCATTTTTCGACCCATTCTCTCATATTGGGGGGCTATTGAGCTATTTTCTTTTGCCAGCCAATAAATCTAGCATGCCAATTCTCGGTTTCTCCTTTACCTGGACCCTAGTAACTGTGTCCACTTAAATCCCTAAAAAATGATTCTTCTGGTCTTCTACAAACTCAATTTCTAAATGAGGAGACCTCCCATCTGAAGGCTTTGCCACAATCAATCCAAAAACTACTCTTAACCCTTTGCAAAAAGGTAACGTAGCCATAATCCCATCACGTTCCCCACCCAATACTGGATATACAAAGCAAAAACAAAAGCAATCAAGTAAAAAGGACTTAGGCCTCCCAAAATTTTAAATGCATCTAAAATTGATAGAACCCTAATTCAATCAGGTTCCCCATGCATCCACCTACCCATGAAAAGCATGAATCCAAGTGGACCTAAAAAAATGGGCTCATCAGGCTAAAAATGAGCTAGGCCTCCAGAAAATTATCGTATGTTTTACATATTAAAGTTTTCAAGAATGGTTGAGTTTGACCTAGACAAATGAATTTTCATGGGGGCGTCGATCTAACTCTGTCACACATTCTACGCTCATAAATTGGTACTTATCCCTCTTTGAGCCCGGCGATGCAGGCTTTGTATTCTGCAACATTATTGGTGCTTTTGAACGCGAGCTTCTTTGAAATGGGGACATGAGCGCCTTCCGGGGACAAAGAATTGCCCCTACACTGCTTCCTTTCTTGTTTGCCGCACCGTTGAAATACATGGTCCAAGCGCCGCCGGATGCTCTTTTTTTGAACAATCGCAAAAGAGGATAAATATATTACAAAAAAAAAAAGAGTACAAAGAACTTGGTATAAGAGACTTATATCACCCAAGAAAACAAAAACAAGAAGATACCTTAAAGACCCCCCACAAATAACATGCATCCCAAAAAAATACAAGCACCCCAAGAAAAAATGTTGTGATAAAGCAAAAAACATCAACAATACAACATATACCCCAAGGATAAACAATGGAAATTATAAACCATATCGGACAAAACCAATTAAACAAAGATAACCCTTTCATGCCCCAAATCCACCCATCTTTGCCAAAAAATCTGCTACACCATTTGTCGAACGTCGTACCAATCCAAAGGATACATCCAAAGATGAACACAGACCCTGATTTCCCTAACCACCAGTAAAAATTCCCAAGGTGTCCTTTTCCTACCACTTAATACCATCCGTCGAATCCCCTTCAAAGATTACTTTTCCTTGACCATGACAAGCCCACAAAACCAAAGCCCTCCTAATCAATAAGAACTCTGCCTCATTTGAGTCCTTCACACCCATTAAAACTAAAAAAATGATGATGTAACCCCACTATCATCTCTCAATACCCCTCCTATCCCTGTGGGTCCTGGTTTTCTGTTGTAGCACCATTAACATTAAATAAAGGAGAAAAGAGGACGCCAAGTTTCTATTTTACCCATTTTCCTGCACTGCCTACCCAAATAACCCTCCCAATATCTGAAGAAATCCGGCAAAGAGAACTCTCTAAAGCCCTTAACAACTGATAATCATGTGAACAACCTTCATTTGTCACATTCAAAAATATCCAATGCTTCATTGACTTCATTCTCAAAAATCCTCAGATTTCTTTCCATCCATAAAGACCAAAGGATTGCAGTCGAAATAGTGTTCCAAGCCACTTTCCACCTCTCCTCTACCTTCTAAATATTCCAACTCTCAAAAATTTTAAAGCAAGAGTCCCTGAAAACCCACGAAACCCCCATTATGGCTAGGAAACTAGACCACGAATAATAAGCCATCAGAAACTTACAAACATAACTGATCAACATCCTCCTCAAGGAAGCCACATAAAATGCAAGAAAGGTCACAATCCTGATTTAACAAACCCCTGTAGCAAAGACCTATCCTAGAGAGAATCTTGCCCTTAAGAGCACACCATTCAAAGGTCTGAACACGAGCAGGTGCAATACCCGATCATGCTTCACATCCACACCTAGACATGCCATTAGAACTTTATCTTGATGCTCATCTAACTTATATCCATAGTTGACCATATGATTAAGAAACCAAAACTAGAAACAGTTAAATTCCTAGTGCTAACACATCCCAAAACTTGAATTACATTTTTATGCAGGACAGAGAATAGGGCAATCCTAAATGCCTAATGTGGTTATGAAAAGACTAAAAACTAATGCACCCTAAATCTAAAAGGGGCTGAAATTAAATTACAACTAATACTTGCCATTAAAGAATATAAGATTTATCACAAATAATCAAAGCAAATTCTTGGAAATCTAATGTAAGAAATTATGCAACTTACCAAACCAATGTGCTACTCAAGATGGGGATAACCCAAAATTACAAGCTTGTCGGGATCCACGAAAATGTCGGCCAAACGTCAGATTAGGGTCTAATTGGAATGATTAAATGGGCTAGTGGGATAAATGGTCCAATTAAGGGCAGGGGTTGGGTCAACGGTGGTTTAAGTGGGAGGCCGGACTAAAATAGGTGACGGCAATAGGGAATGGCCTTACAAGAGGATGCGGCAGCACTGTGGGGAACTTAGATGGGTTGCGGCACACTGTAGGAGGATTAGGGAGGGTAGCGGTAGGTACAGGAGGGGTTTACAGGGAATGGCGACAGCAGCGAGGGCAATAGGGGAGGGATGAAACAGGAACAGGGGTGGAAGGAGGCAATGGCAGCAACTAGGTGATATAAGGAAGGGTGGAAGCCAGATCTGGGGACAGTTAGGGCGATGGCGATGGGTAAGAAGGGAAGCACAGAGTGTTGCAGCAGCAAGGGTAAGGGACAAAGGGATTAGCAACAAGAGGAAAGGTGATGCAAGCATCAGGCCCAATAAACCCGACGATGACTCGACCGAAGACGAGCCGCCTCAATTGGACCCGATTGATGAGATGGGTCTTCAAATGTGTCGGAAGACCGACGGTGGAAAGAGAGGGCCCATCTCAAAGGCCATGTCATCCACGTGTGGATCCCATGCTGCCGATGCTTGCTGATTGCACAAGGAATTGCCAGGTTTACAAATTAGCAATGAGAGAAAAATATGGAGAGAAATTAGCAGAAAATCCAACCCATCGGCTGAAATGTTGTATGCTGGCTGGACTTGGGCGAAAAGCAAGGAGTATACTAGCGAATGGAAGGGAAATATCGAAAATCACTCTGCTGAACCTTGCAGCCAGCAATGGAGGAGAAGAAGTTTGCAAAACGGTAGAAGAAAAGAAAATTAAAGAAAGCATCAGAAATAAAATGGAAGGTGCTGCTGTCCTTGCTTGGAACAAATGAAACAGAGAGGTAAAGATGAATGGAAAATAAAAATAAATGGTAGGAAGAATCAGCAAGGTAAGAAAGAAATAAGAAGAGATAATGAGAAGATTGAAAGGAGAAAATAATAGGAATCTGGTGAGTGGAAAGATAAGAAAGGATTGAGAGCCAGCATTGCACAGAAACGATTGAAGAGAGCAATTCAGAGAGAGTGAACCATGGCAGGAGAAGTTGATTGTCCGAGTTGGCCAAAGCAAATTTGGTAGTTTATTTTATTTTATTTTATTTTCCTTTTATTGTTATTTCAATAAAGCCTATAAATATATGAGGCCAAGCATTGGAAATTATTAGATATTTTTTATTTTTATTAATTCAGAAGAATTATCAAAAGCTTTGAGCTTTCTCCCATGTGTGGTGAGTTTTCATCCCTGTTGATTTTTAGTTTATCTTTGTGTTGCATTCAATTCCACAAGTAAGCTAAGTTTTCGGAAGGTTCTTCGAGTTTGTCCTAAGTTCGAGCCAGATTAGAGTGTGGGTGTAATAATCACGCCAACTCCCAATTCCTCATTCATATCAGCCCGAGAACACCTAATTTCTTTGGTGAGGTTAATTCCGCCAGCAGTCCCATTAAAATTAGCCCCACGTTCATTTTTCTTGAGTGGTCAAGAGATTTGAGAGTGGATTTTTGTGTTTCTTCATTGAAATCCATGATTCGGCTTAAAACGCGGATCTAAAATTTCAATGTGCAGCTTGGACTGCATCAAAAGGGGTTTTGGAAGGGGATCGACCAAGTTAGATGGCCTCTTGGGGACTGAAAATGTAACGGCAAGAAACAGAGGGGAATGGAAGGGAACAGCAAGGCCAGAAGGCCTGTTTGGGTTTCGTCTACAGAGGGAAGGGCAGAAAAGGGGTTTGGCGTGTGGACAGAAGGAACTGGGAATTTTTGGATGGAGAACGGCACCTTAAAGTGGTATCACGACAAGGGGGAGGGGTGATTTGTGGTCACTGCAGCAGGGATGTAAAGGATGGGATTCTCGGTAGGGGAAAATTAGAAGAGAGAGAGAAAAAAAAGGAAAAGAGAGAGAGAGAGAGAAGAGAAAGAACGAAGAAGAAGAGTACCTGGAGGAGGAGGGCTTTTCACCCTTCCCATTGCTTTTTCACCGTGGCTTCTCACCAATTCGGCAGCTGCACCGTTCTTCCCCTTCGTTTCCTTTCTTCACTTTTTTCTGTATCTTCGAATCGCCACTCCTTTAGGGCAACAAAACTCTTTTAAAAACTTAAGTTGGCTTGGCTGGGCTCGAAACTGGGCCTGGCTCGGGACTGGGCCAAGGCCCAGTTGGGCTGGTCTGCATCACTTTTTTACAAACGTTTACTCGAAGAAGGCTCGTTATTCTAAGGCATCCTAGCATCCATTTAAATCTTTTTGAATTCCAAGCATCTAGACAATTGAAATTTTCCCTCATCCTCGTAGAGCTCAAAGGAATAGCAAACAGTAACTGTAAAATCAAATATTTATCCACCATAGGATCATGCAATAGGAAGTAAGATTTTATTGATTCTCTTCGTGTTTGACATGAATGATTAGCTGCCTTGGAGCAACCAACTTGTATGGAATCTCTATTTCCACTCAAAACTCCTCTACAAGAATTCTTTTAAGCCTCATCCTTAAGGATTTGCAACAAGCAAAATCTTATTTGACAGATTTTATCACGTGCAAAGACAATAAGCAGTTGAAATTCTAAAGATAGTATCTTTCACATCTTCAACAGAATCTTGCACATATTTTTTGTTTGTTTTAAGAGTTCCCTAAAATTTGAATAAGGCCCACTTTTAGTGGAGAGGCTTAGGAGTCAGTGTGGCATACTTAAAGCCTCACATGAAAACTGAGGGAGAATGGGGAGCTCTGTGTAAGTCTTTGATGATTCTGTAGTTTCAAAAACTATTATATGTATTTATGGACCTTGCGTAGCCTAGCCTTCTCCACATGCAACCACGGCGGAAGCATGTGGCATGTATCACGCCTTGCCCATGGGAGTAATGGAACAGCCAATCATAGATAATAAAATATTATCATCTACTTTGAGCCATGAGTACAAATGAACTTGCAGAAAAACAGTAGAATTGTTCGAAGGTTAGATTCATAAACATTACCAAAAATAAAGAGCAAGAAAAGCTCCCTTAAGCAAATGCAGAATAAACACAAATAAAGAACAGGCGAAAAAAAATTGCAAAACATAGTGAAGACTACACATTATTGAATCCTAATAAAAATCCAAGAAAATTCTGGTTGGCCACTGACAGATGTCCAAAAGAGGTAGTACCAGGAGAGCTTGTTTCTTCTTGGCATCAGAATGGACAACAAGATCCCTAGATACTTCGTGCATTGAAGAGGTAAGATGCCTACGCCCATTCTGCAAAATTAAATAGAGGTAATATTACCCTTAATAACCAATGAAAGAAAATGGAATTACCACGAAAGATATGCCATCAGCAAAGGCAATATACATGTTTAAATTCCATGCTTCCCCATAATAGGATAGCAACAAAAATATCAACATACCATGCAAATGACATTTGCAACCTTCAAATCTTGTTCCAGTTCCATAACCAGTTGCATCCCCTTCACTGACCAAAGAGGCATAATGACAAAAAGCATTCATTCAAAGCTCATATTGATAGAATTTTTTACATATCTATTTAGCTTACATCCCATATGTGAGAAAAATCCCAAAAGTATTGCTAGAATCAAAACCTAGTTATGACAAGTGGAACAAAAGGCTACCACATTCAATATTCTTACCAAAGTAAAATATTTAAGCAATGATATCACTGCAAAAATCTTACAAAGAAAAGGGTTACCACAGCAAAAGAAATCTTCAATGAGTTTTCTTTCTCCTTTTATCTTTAAAACAGTTTAAGAACAAGAGGAGAAAGAGAAGCATGAAGGTGCAATCTATTTGCAGATAGAAACAAAGGTCGAACTTCTTCCAAAAAGCTCAATTTGTCTCAAAAATCCACTTCTTTATGAACGGTAACAGAAGAAAATTTTATAAAATCAAAAAGTATCAAATTGGAAAACATGACCCATAAAAAGGACAAAGATACAACCAGCTACATCATATATAATAAAATCATTAAAAAAACACAAGAGACTCAACTCCCTCAAATCCTGCTTTAGCTAGGAAATTTGCGCATGGCAACACCATTAGCTAATCTCATGACATGATTGAATGTAATGTCCCTTCTTGAACACATCTCTCCAATTTCCCTGAAGATGGAAATTATCATCTATGGAGGATTCTTTTTACCTTTCGCCCAAACTGTTGTGTTTGCAGAGTCTCTTTCGACTATAAACCTCATAGTCCCACTACCAACATCCTTTCATGACTCTAGTGCCAGCCTAACTCCCAGCAACTCTGCTTCATTTGAGTCTTTAACCCCAAAAAGAGTTGAAAAGCAAAAAAAACAACCGGACTCAGTTTACCTCTCTCTACACCATCTACATAGAATAACATGCAGGTGGAAGCTCCCATTTTTTTCAATAATTCTAGATTTCCTAGGATCCCCCCAAAGAATCCATCCCAACAACTAATCATATCCGAAACAAAATCCCCTCAAAACCCTTGCAACCACCAAGTAAACAAACTTCCACTTCACCTTCTCAAAGACATCATCGAACTTTGGCTTTCTTTAAAGATTCTATGTTTCTATCCTTCCAAATAGACCACAAAATACCCCCAAAATAGTATCCCAAGCCACTTTTCCTTTTCACCTAAATGGACCCCCACCCAAGCCTCCATAGCCCTAACAAAGTATTATGTGATGTCCAAGAAATACCCATTAGCTCTAACACTCTAGTCCACAACCTCCCTAAAAACAAATAAAACAAATAATCTATGATCTTCTCCTCACTACCACAAAGAACACATCTAATAACTCCTGCCGAAATGACTCCCGTTCTTCTCAAATTACATCTAGTTAACATCTTACACATAATGACGACCCCACTAAGCACTTGAACTCTTGGTGGTACCTTCTCCTTCCAAGTCCATCCTAATAATTGATCTTACACATTTTCTATCCTCCTAACATAAGACAGGATTTCACCTTAAACTCCCCAAAAAATCCCCTACCTATATCCTATAATCTTTCTCAATTGCACACATATTTACTTCATCAAAGATTTGTAGCAAATTTTCATATTCCGAAATCTCAACCTCCCTAAACACACTCCTCAAAGCCAAGTCTTAACTCAAGATTCCTAATTTTAAATATTTAAAACATGTAAAAATTGGACATCATTCATAAAAAAATATATATAATATAAAAATAAGAAACTTATGAATAATATAGAAACATTAAAAAATTCGAGGATAAGTAATATTAGATCAAGTTACAACCAATACGGACGAAAAACCAAATAAATTTATCAGTTAGGAAGTAAAGATGATTTCATGGCCCAACTAGGAGAATTCCCGTTGTTGCTTGGGGAAGCGGATGAGTTAGTGTAGGCGAGCGACTCGTCGGGCACCTTTTCAGTTAAATCCATGGTGAATTTAGTCCTCAATCAGCAAGACTCTGGCACGTCTATTCCAATCTTTGCTTGGAAAAGTCTTGCCCCACCTAGGGTTCAGTCCTTTATGTGGTGCGCTCTCAAGGGAAAGTATTAACAAGGATAGATCTCAAAAGGTGAGGCCTACTGAGATCGGAGGAGGAGTTAAGTTGTCCCCTGTGTGGCCATCCAGTGGAAGATGATGACCACCTCTTCATTACTTGCCCTTATGTGAGACAATTATGGCTCAATTTTCTGAACCTCTTTAATACATGTAGGGTCTTTGATAGGACATGCATAGGGATAGTGGGGTCATAGTTCATGTCGAGACTTATCCCTAGGATGAAGTTGGCTTGGTATACGGTTCCCGCCACAATTTCTGGACCATTTGGAAAAAAAGAAACTCTAGGATATTTGAAGGAAAATCCACGGCAATTAATGATCTCTGCCAAAGGGCTAAATGGAGTAAGAGCATGTGGCTGCTATTGGGTAAGGAATTCAAAGGGTTCAAACCCTCGAATTTCTTGGTGTATTGGGAAGGGTGTGTAAGCGGCAGAATTAGGAAAGATAGAAACACTGTCTCTTGGTGCCCATCCCAACAAGAGACCATGAAATTCAATGTTGATGGAGCTTCGAGGGGAAATCCAGGTCCAGCAGGGATAGGGGGTGTCCTTAGGAATCACAGTGGCATATCATCGTTGGTTTTCATGGAGTTCGTAGGGGTGAGGGATTCAAATGAAGCGAAACTCCTTAGCATTAGGAGAGCTTTGACCCTTTGGAGAGCCCATGGACATGGTTCACTAGTAATTGAAGGGGATTCAGCAAATGTGATTAAGTGGGCCAAGGGTCTTAAATGACCCCCCTGGAGGATGTTCACCACAGCAAGGGAAATTAGGGGCCTAGCTGCGAGAGTGGATGTTTCCTTTGTTCGCGTTAGCTGCTCAGCAAATGGCGTGACAGATTTCTTTGCCAAAAATGGGATCAACAATAGGGCTTCAGGAGTCTTTTGTATATGAGAGTTGGGGCCTAGGGGTGTTCACTTTGTTGATTTTCAGTTTTTGTTGCTGTATTTCTCTTTATGGCTTTGTGATTCCAGTATAGCCCTTTTAGACCATTCTTGTTTTTTTATTTCCCAACCGATGTTTTGTACTTTTTCCTTCTTTTAATGAAATTTTTATGTTACCTCTAAAAAAAAAAAATATCAGTGTAAATGTTATCTAAGAAAAGGAATGCCTCTTAAAGTGGTTTTGACATGTTTACAAATCTCACTAGTACTAGCACCATTTCAAAGAATTGAAGGCCTACAAGTAGAAAGTACAAGGAGAAGAAAAACGACCTTTAGCAGCTTGGATTGAGGGGATAAAAGAAGGATCTGATTGAGTTGAAAGCGGTGGTGGGTATGGTTTTAGATAGGGAAGAATGGAAAAGGTAAAACTCAAAAAGCCAGCACCTAATACAAGGGATTAGAGGCTATGATAATGATGAACGTGGTGCAATGGGATATTTCCTCCTCAGTAGTTGATATTCGTACTCTTCATGAACTTGACTCTTGCAAAATAAAAAAGTAAAAAATAAAAAAAGAATCCCATCCTTCTAAGGAATTCATGCACTTGAAGCAAAAATTTGTTTCCAACACCACTAATTAAAAAAACCACCCCACCAAGAAAACAGATTATGCCAAAGCTAAAGAAAGAGCAAGACTGATGCCTATAGAGAGGGAGGTGAAGCAAACATGATCACCATTTGCTAATTTGCTTGCTTGAGGGAAGATTCACGTCACTTGCCTAACCATAATTTTCTTTTTAAATGATGACAATTTTCTCATTACTATGACCAGTGCTAGCCTCATCCACCAGACACATAATGCCATGCTCATCTGTGAAGCACCTCTCTATGTGTGCGCTTGCACACTGCAAGTCTCATAAAAATATGCATCTTGCACGAGCTTGGGTTTGGTCATTCCTTTGTTTGTACATATGCATGCAATGGGTCATGTGCCAATGTTTATTGTCATTGACGATTAGTTATTCAAATTGTTGGCATGGCCCCATTGTGGATCTCCTGTATATTTCTAATACCTGGAAAGCCTAGACTGATATCTGGACCGTTGTTTTCAATAGTTGCTGTGAAATCTTGAAGGATGATATTATTACTATAGGATAAAGAAAAATAAAACAAAAAATGGTTCACTTGCAAGCCAATTTGCCAACCACGCCCAATTGTTCAACTAATCAAAGACAAGACAAAGCCAAGTGATGAAGAAAGAAGGATAGAGTGAAGGAAACCAATTGCAGGGTTAGGATTTTGGTTTTGATTTTTTTTTTCTTATAGAGTTTTTCCCTTTTAAACATCAATTAACATAGGCAATACCATAAATACCTTTTAATGATCTGTAAAATGACACGAAAAATCCATTCTTTTACTTGAACAATTTTTAAATGGAGTGTTTTAGAGATTTCCAAGTGGAAACAAATCGGTTGACTATACAAACAATTAATCAACAGAGTCCCAATCAAAACCTGTTGCCCTATCAACTTTTTAGGCAAGTGACTCCTTTTCCAACGAGACAAATCAATTCAACCAAATTGAGTTCAGTTTTTTGAGTTTTAAAACTGATATTATAAACATGTAATGAACATGAAAATGTCATCAAACAAATATGGAACCACACATCAAATTCCAAACATCTCCACACCGAAAAATAGTCCCGTTCAGATACATGTGGAGTACACAACATTTCTATAACAATATAAAGACATGCAGATAAAAAACATACCCATTTCTTGATGGTGTGCCATAACATGTTTTGATAATCTTTCTGCTATCCCATCAAATTGTGATATTCTAAGAGCAGCCTGAGAAAGATTAACACTATTGAAACTTCTCTTTTTTCTACTCTGATGTAGAAACATTGTTCAAACATGAAAGGCAACAGCCATAGAAAGTGAAAATGCTAAATGAAATGGAAAGAACATCAGATGATACAACCAGACACAAACAGAAGATGAGTAAGAACAACTGC
This sequence comes from Chimonanthus praecox, assembly GCA_022113865.1. Classification (NCBI taxonomy): domain Eukaryota; kingdom Viridiplantae; phylum Streptophyta; class Magnoliopsida; order Laurales; family Calycanthaceae; genus Chimonanthus; species Chimonanthus praecox. The sequence goes on from CM039094.1 coordinate 35,442,249, forward strand.
AATTTTCAGTGGATATTTTAAGTGTTTCCGTGTGTATAAGCATTTTGATGCCAACCACTCTGCCATGGCACCAACAAGGAACCCAAAAAGCAGATCTGGTCAGTGGTCATTTTTCTACAATTTCTGCGTGCTGCTAATGTTTTGACTTGGAAATGGGTATAAATATGCTTCCAGATATTTTCAGCATGACTATTGCTAACCCTTCCTTATCAAAAATGACTTCTTCGGTAAACAGCGCAGATCTGATTTTCTGAGCTACCCACTTTCCATTTGAGCAGAAAATAGCAAATGGGCCCTCAAAATCTGGTAAAATAGATCTACCCATACGAACCAACCAATGAAGAAAACTAGCACACATCAGCTTAACATGTTTTTCCAAAGTTCAAACTAAATTGTACAAAATAAACAATTGCACCCTCGCTTTAAATTATAATAATTAGCAGTACATGAGTTCAGAAAGCGAAAAACATGTTCCTAAAAAATAAAATAAATTACTATTAAAAACATGTTATTAGAATTAGGGAATCTAAAGAATATGTTTATCACATATAGAAGAGAAAAATAATTCGAAACCTTGATTATAAATTAAAAACCTTTGTTTTTTATTGACGGAAAACCTACTACAATGTCATTTTTTTCATATTAAAGCTTTTCTTTAGGGATTGTTATGTCAATTTCAAGCTGATGGAAAATGAAGAACGCAGAAAATGAGTCCCTTCTTGATGCTTTTTGGAGTTTGTGATGGGAAAGCAACAGCAGAGTTTTCATAAATGAGGAGAAAAGTCCTTCAAAGGTCAGTAGAAGAGTTAAGGCCAAATGTGCTGCTTGGGCTTCTATCCTGAAAGAGTTTCAGGTTTCTCCATCTTAGATATCAATAGAGCCTGGAAGGAATGTATCGGTTTGATATAGGTTTCTTTTCTTTTTTCTTTTATGGGGCTCTTTCCAATGTTCCTTTTCTTGGTCTTTTGTTGTCATGCTTGAGCATTAGGAGACCTCTTTCTTTTTTGTATTTTCTGTTTTTGTCTACTTCTGCCTTTAATGAAATTTTTAAGTTACCAATCCAGAAAAAGAAACAGTTCCCTCCTCCTTCAACGAAATAAAACCCTTTGGCAAGAGCACAGAAATGACACCCTTCCCACTTCTTCTAAGGAATGTTTGAGAGAGAGAGAGAGAGAGAGGAGTGGGGGGTGGCATTCAGAGAATGTTTGTGCAATGACAAAATCTATAGATTTTATATCTTTAATGTTTTTAAGTTTTGAGGATACTTATTGAAATCCCCATATTTTTAAAATTCCATGTTTGGTGTGACAACATTAAAAAATTTAATCAAGACTCAAGAGTGCACAATTGCTATCATTTATTACTTTCTGAATGAGTTAGAATATCATCTACACTAGACCCATTGAATGATCACCTCTACACACACAATATAGTTCATCATCAAATTGCCCAACCATTGTATATCCATCAATATAACAGATACCGTTCAATTGGTCATAACAAACACATCACCACAACAGTTGGGTAATGCACGATCCACCCACACCCATCAATCTACAATCAATCTATTGCAATTGAAACTAGGGTGGCAATGGGCTGGGTCTAGATTTGGGTCATTAATCCATTTATTGTAATTTCTCAATCCAAACCTACCAATTTTTCACTAGATTTGGTTTGAGCCAACCCATTTATTAAAGAGGTAAATTTACTAAAAAAAGCTTCTATTCAAGGTCAGGTTTGGATTGGTTTGGCAGATTTTTTTGACAAATTACCTAGTTAAGTTGGGTTTAGTCTGTGTCCCACTTGATCAACTCATATATTTTAAACCCTCAAGCCAAGCCCACTCAATCATTAAATGAATTCAGGTTGAGTCAAACCATGTATTAAATGGGTCCATGGGACTATCTATACTTTGTTTATTCGATTGAATTTTGAATTCAGGTTGAGTCAAACCCTCGCCCTTGTTCATGCTCAAATAAAAGTCTTACCTTTTTCAAAACCAACCCTACCCAACATCCAATTCGAATCACCTTCTTAACAGAAGAAAGAAAGAAACACTAACACCCTTCCAAACCAAAAAGGAATACTGGAATAGAGAGGGGAGGCTTGTGTCTCATCTCTCAAGTTAAGATGAAGAGAAAGGAAACATCCTCATGTCCACCACGTTTTTTCTTCTGTTTTATAAACCTCATTGGGAATAGAATATGGGTCCCTTTTGCAATGAAACAGAACCATGCTTATTTATCCTTTTTACAGAGACATGAAAACTTGGATTTCCAAAATCCTAGAGGGTAGGGTTGGATTACTAAGTTGAGGGTAGGGTTGGATTTTGAAATATGGATTTCTGAAAAATGGCGAAAAGGCATAAAACCTTGGCAATATAAATATCCTACCACCTATGAACCAATAAATCAAGAAAGCCAGCAGTGGTCAATCAACAACGCTCTTCAATGATAAAACAGAATTTTACCTTCCTCTCAAAATATGTCAAATCATCTTCTTCAGTTGGGATATTTTCTAGAACATGCCTAATGGGATCAAAATCCTGCATGTGGAGAATTACAATAAGTTCCATTTAGCAATCATGTATGAAGTTCTATATAACAAGAACATTACTACAATAAATAACTTCAGTTGGAGAAGAACATGTAGCATGGTTGGAATCACAACACAAGGTTGTGGACTTGAGTCAGCTTACCTTCGAAAAAAATGTATAATAATAAAATATTTTTTGTTGGCTACATGTTTGAGCCCCTATACATATTTATATGGAAAAAGCAACAAATCTTCAAAAAGCTATAAATTTATGGTGTATTTATCTTAAAAAGTTGGACAAAAAATTAAAAATGACCTCAATACTGTGTCCAACCAATTTTTCCAATGTTTTGCCAAGACTACAGACTATTTATCTTCAAACCACTGCTAATTCCCACCAATCCCAGCTTTCCCCTTGCTAGGTGATGACACCTAGGACTACACACATACACAAAAGAGACAGAAGATTCTAAATAATGGTGTGACAGGAGAGGCTACTTGCAGACCACCAAATGAAGAGCATGCACTTTCAAGAAGTGATCCGTTGTGAAATGGTTTACAAAAATTGGTGTGAACATTCAATCACAGCCATCGTATTGAATTTTTTAATGAATTAGAAAAGCAAAACCTGACAGCTTTTTCATCCAAAGGTTTTGATTGAAAGCTCACATCAATTCGTTATCAACTGCTTCACAACGGACAATTTCTCTGTGCTTTCCATGCTACCTTCTGATACACTTAACAGAGATTGAAACCAAACACTGTAAACACCACACATGAATCTAGCGAATCTTTGTAGGACATTATTATAACATTGACAGCACATATGACTGATGATACATACATAATCTTTTCTTCTTCTTTTTTGAGCGGTAACAAATAGGATTCTATTAAAGAAACAATACAACTACAAAAACAAGAAAGCCAGGGTCTAAGAGTGTTAGACCCCATGAGTACAGAAAGAAGAACCAAAAACCAAGAAAGTACATCCTGAAAATAAAAAGAAAAGCCACCTAGGTAATAAGCTATAGGAAAATGGACTCAATTGAATTGAGGAAGTCCAATTTCTACAAAGAACTCAAGTATGAACCTTCTCTCCTCTCGATAAGAAATTCACACTATCACTAGGACACCTTGAATGAATGGTCTGTTCGATGGAAATCAACACACTCAATGAATAACAATAAGCCTTGGAAGACAAATTCACAAGAATTCTTAAAGATAACTCACACAAACAGTATGTGCCATAGGCACCCATGGTCCTCTTATTTATACCCTTTCTTTTAAGCAATCATAAGAAAATAATATTATTCATAATACAAGAGTACAAAAATGAGGCATAACAGGTTGCAATGCTAGAATGTTTACAAAATCTCTCCACTCACACCCATCCACATTGGGCAATCAGATCTAGATCTAGATCTACACATCACTACAACAATCATATTATCACATATAACTATTTAATTATATCCTACCAATTAAAAAATGACATGTGGAAAATAAAAAGTAAATACAATAAATAATTCCTAAGCAACCTCTCCTTGTCGACGCTAAAATGTGAAAGAAGAAGAAATAAAAGAGACAATCATGGGATAGAGTATGTAAATTCGTCACTCCTAGTGCAACTTACTTTCTAGGTCCAATTAGACTTGGTCCCACACTCATTTTGGTGAAAAATTCATATGGACCCATAGCCCAATGACCTAGGCCATTTTGGAGGCATGTTTTACCATTGGATGCCCTTCGAATTGGTGAATTTTTCTAATGCAACCAATTGGTCATAATAATTTAGGGCCACGTTTAGGATGTGGTTTTTAATTCCCTGAAGATGCCCTGCATCACTGTGCTTTTTTCATTGACCAACTAACAGGTTTCTACCTTGGAGGGAGAAACCTTTCCATGATAGAGTGCATAGAGGGTTGGACAACTGAATCTATATGTAAACTTCATCTCAAAAAAAGAAAAAGAAATGACTTAAATCACCAGAGGGTTTCCAATCCACACCTACTGTCCTCATCCCTGTAAATAAAAATGTAGCTAAAAGTAAATGATAACACAGATTACCCCTCTATTGTTGCCTGTAGCAACAATACCACCTCATTAACCCATTCACCTTCAAATCCGTCCTCACCTCACTATAGACACTCAGTAAACTTTCTTTGAAGGAAGCTCTCTCTCTGCCACTCGAGCATTTCACATAACCAAAATCCTTTCTAAGGACTCTTCCCCACCCACAAACCTCTCCAAAAAAAATCCTCATCTCCTCAACCACCCCAACCCCTGCCCAAAAACAGAAACCTCATCACTAATCCTTAGAGACCTCTCTCGAGTATTTCACATAACCAAAATCTTTCTAAGAACTCTTCCCCACCCACAAACCTCTCCAAGAAAAATCCGCATCTCCTCAACCACCCCAACCCCTTCCCAAAAACAGAAACCTCATCACTAATCCTTAGAGACCTTTCATGAGATGCGGATCTGTCTCTTTATGCATTTTAGGCATTTTGAAAACAATGTGTGAATTTTTATGGTGAAAGAGGGTATTCTTTAAGATGGTTGATGGTTGAGTTCTAGTTGGAGTGAAGCAGGTCATAGTGTACATTTTATTTATGTATCTAGATATGTAAATAATGTAAGAAGGAAGTCTTCTTGGAAACTACCTTCCATCAATATTGTATTTGCTTTATTCAATGAACTCTCTCTGTTATGTTTAATAAAATAGAATAACAAAAAATTCACCCACCCTAAATATTACAACCCCCCACTGTAGAATAATAAAGAAAAAAAGAAGAAAAACGGGAGAATAATTCTTCTCTGAATTGTATATTGATCATTGTTCTTCTTAGAGGATACAAGTATAAATAATAGAAAATGAGCCAATTAAGGTGGCCAAATAAGGAAAATACAATCATCATGCTTATTTATATTCAATCATACATCTCTATAGTTAACTTGCCGAAATAGGCATCAATAGGTCACATTGGGTCCCACAACACTCCCCCTCAAGCTGGCTCAAAGATGCCTAACAAGCTCACTTGCCAATAACTGAAGTTGACGACGGGGAACAGACTTGGTCAGGATATTTGCCAGTTGATCCTTAGAGTGCACGTGGGGAATGACAAGGCAGCCTTCAGAAATATGTTGTAGAAGAAAGTGACAATCAACTTCCATGTGCTTGGTTCGCTCATAAAAGACAGGATTAGAGGCGATGTTGATAGCCGCCTGATTGTTACAGAACATAAAGAGTAAACTCATAAGGCAACTGTCTGCCCCAAAGAAGCTCAACTGTAGTATTTGACATCACACGGTACTCAGCCTCAGCACTGGAGCGAGCAACAACTGATTGTTTCTTACTACGCCAGCCAACTAAATGAGAATCCAAAAAGACACAGTAACTAGTGGTGGAACGATGATCATCAGGAGAGCCAGCCCAATCGGCATCTGAATATCCCTGAACAGAGAAGAAAGATTGTCGTGCAAATAACAAGCCTTTGCCTGGATGAGCTTTAAGATAGCGAAGGATGCGGAAGACAGCATGTAGATGGGTGTCCCATGGCTCGTGCATGAACTGACTAACCACACCAACTGCATATGATAGATTTGGTCGTGTGATAGTGAGATAAATCAATTTCCTGACCAACTTCTGATAGAAGGAAGGACTGCCAAGAAGAGTCCCATCTGATGTTGGGAGCTACATGATGACATCTAATGGAGTGTCAGCAGGTTTGCACCCAAAGTAGCCAGCATCCTGAAGGAGATCAAGAGCATATTTGCGCTGAGATAAAGAGAGTCATCTAGAAGACCGAGCAACTTCAATACCCAAAAAGTAACGCAACGGCCCCAAATCTTTAATATCAAATGTGCGTTGTAGATATGCTTAATAGGAAGAGATGGCACCAGCATCATTACCAATGAGAACAATGTCATCAACATACACCACTAGAATCATGACCATCTGACATCTGGAGAAACCAAGACAATAGTGCACTGCTAAACTTGTCAAACCACGCCCTTGGAGACTGCTTGAGGCCATAAAGAGCTTTTCTGAGTTTGCAGACAGAATGTGGCTCCCCCTGAATAACAAACCCTGGTGGTGCGAACATATAAATGTCATCGTGGAGATCACCATGAAGGAAGGCATTCTTCATATCTAACTGATGCAGTGGCCAATCATAGGTGGTGGCAATGGAAATCAGAATGCGAACAGAAGTAATCTTGGTCACAGGAGAGAAGGTTTCCTGATAATCCACCCCATAAGTTTGTGTGAATCCTTTGGAAACAAGACGAGCTTTATACCGGGCGATAGAGCCATCCGGATTATGTTTTAAAGCGAAGACTCATTTACACCCGACTGGAGTCTTCCCTTAAGGCAGGGGAACCATATCCCATGAGTGATTCTTTTCAAGGGGTTTGAGTTCCTCTTCCATGGCTGCCTTCCAAAAGAGATCACGAAGGGCAGTGTCAACTCTCTTGGGAATCTTAATGCTGTCTAAAGTTGTAAGAAAAGTGTGATAGGCAGGGGAAACAGCATGATAAGACACAAAATGGTCAAGTGGATGAGAGGTACAAGTACATTTACCTTTCCGAAGTGCAATGGGAAGATCAGATGCACCAGTAGGAGATGGATCTGGACCAAAATGGTCAAGTGTGATAGGCAGGGGAAACAGCATGATAAGACACAAAATGGTCAAGTGGATAAGAGGTACAAGTATGTTTACCTTTTCCGGTGTGCAATCGGAAGATCAGATGTACCAGTAGGAGAAGGATCTGGACCAGGAACAGATGACGTGGTGGTGTTGTCGGAGAGCAGAAGTCTGGTCCGTCTGCGTTGATATACCAGAGCTGGCTTTTCAAAGCTAGTAGGACTCACATCAAAGCTAGGAGGACTCAAGTCAGGAGGGAGGAGAGGAGGAACTGGAGAAGGTAAAGAGACAGATGGTGAGGAGAAGTAAGGGACAGTCTCAAAGAAGGTGACATCCATAGACACATGTTTTGCCAGTAACAGGATCAAGACACTTGTAACCTTTATGGGATGGGGAATAGCCAAAAAAAACACATCTCACAGCACGGAGATAAAGTTTATCACCAAAGAATTGATGAATAAAGCAAGCACATCCAAAAATATGTCAGGGAAGAAGAGAAAAATGCTTTATGAGTGGAGAGGACATCAATGGGTGATTTGACCAACAACACTCGGGATGGCATGCGGTTTATAAGATAACAAGTAGTTAGAACAGCCTCTAGCCAATACGACTGGGGGACATACATCTAACGACCTCAAGAAAGTGTGTTTTTTCGTTCAGCTACACCATTTTGTTGTGGTGTAGAGGGACAAGACAGTTGGGATTCAACACCATTCTCTTTCAGAAATTTAACAAAGCAATGAGACAAATATTATCCCCCATTATCACTATGGAAAATTTTAATTTTAGAACCGAATTGAGTGACAGCCCAATTATAAAATGCGTGAAAATGATCAAACACTTCAGACTTATGTTTCATGATATAAATCCAAGTCATGCGTGAACAATCATCAATAAAGGATACAAAGAATCGAAAACCAGTGCGAGAAATAGAGGGTGATTGCCAACAAAATGAATAATATAAAATAAAGAAGATACACTTGTATTCATAGAAGGAGAATAAGAAGTCATTTTATTTTTGCCATACTGGCAAGGTTCAAACTCAAAATGCTAAAATGATAAAGAAAGAACAAGTTTCTTTAAGACAAAGTCAGAGAGATGTCCTAGCCGGCGATGCCAAAGCCATACATCAGACGAAGAGGAGCTAGAGCAGGCTGCAAAAGCACCAACAGAACAATCTAGCAGATATATGCCTCCAACTTCACGACCACCACCAATCACCTGCCTCGTGGTCAGATCCTGAAGGACACAATGAGAGGGAAAGAAGGTAGTGGAGCAATTAAATTGTTTAGTGAGTGCACTAACAGAAAGCAAATTGCGAAATAAATGAGGAACATGTAACACAGATGGAAGTTGTAAGGTGGAAGAGAGAGGGATGGTCCATTTTCCAGCAATTGTAGTGGAGGAACCATTAGCTAATTTAACTTGACTATAAGAGACAGGAGAAATAGAAGATAAAAGATTAGACATACCCGCCATATGATCAATGGCCCCAGAATCGATGATCCAGGAATGAGAAGAGGCATGATTGGCAAAGGACTCAGTACCTAAAGTAGATGAGACAGCATTGGAAACCTCAATGTGTTGAAGACGATCCAGTCGTTGTAACAACATGTTAAAGTCCTGACGAGTTACTGGGGCACTGTCACTAACCACATCAGAGGAGGAGGTAACAAGCGACGCGACGGAGACAGTTGCTTGCTTCAGACAGCCATGCAGTTTGTAGCAGGAATTAACAAAATGGTTCGTCATCTTACTATAAGTGCAGAACCGAGACCCCTTCTTTCAGGAACCTTTAGTGTCACGACTAAGGTCAGAAGAAGGGTCCTTGCCATGAGAACTAGAAGCCCCACGTGCTAGAGGAGGCATGGAAGGATGAGAGGTCACCACGGCGGACCGTTCAACCGGCATAGAAGTCAAAACCAGGCGACACCTATCATCTCGAAGTAAGGCAGAGTAGACCTCTTCCAGAGAGGGGAGAGGGCGTTGTCCAAGCAGTTGGGCCCGAATAGGCTTAAAGTCCTAATTGAAGCCAGCCAAGAACTCAAAGGTGCGTTGTCGCCTAAAAAGCTGGTTATAAAGAACAACATCATCAAGGTCCACAAGCTTAACCGGTTCAAGTTGATCTAGTTCGAGCCAACATGTCCACATCTTGGAATAGTATTGAATCAATGAGAACTCCCCCTGTCGAAGATGAGATGCGGTCTGATATAACTCATAAAGGCCCGAGCAGAATTATCTCCATCAGAATAAAAGGCTTTAATGGTGTCCCACACATCTTTGGTCGTCGGAAGGGTGTAAAAAGTACCACGAACATGATCCTCCATGGAGTGAAGGAGTCATGACTAGACCAAGGAGTTATTAGCTTTCCATGTGCGATATGAGGAGTCCTTCTTGTCGGGTTCAGTGGCAATAATCAATATACTCTGACAGTTGTTTGGCATCAAGGAACATCTTGGCGGAGTGAGACCATTGGAAGTAATTAGTCTCATGTAATAAAACAGTGGTGATCTTGCCAAAATGTGGTGTTCCAGATGAAGCCATATCAGAAGCAGCTAAAGAAGAACCTCCAGAAGACGGGATCTTAGGGGGTTCCACAGATGCGGCCATGATCCCAAAGCAGAAACTCACAAGCAAGCAGGTCCAGCAAGCAAAGAGCAGCAGTAGATACAAACTGAGGCAGGACACAGCTGAGCTGGATAGAAGAGAAGAGGGGCCCACCAATCACAAGTCGAGTTTGAAAAAACCTCGTAGATGCGAAATAGAGGCAGAGGCGAATGGAGAAATGCACAAAACCAGGTGAAAGAGGGCTGGATCAACTCAGATCCAAAGGAAAATATCAAAAACTAGGTTGCCGAGATCTGTCTTGTGAAGAAAGGGGCTGCCAAAACCAACTATGCCGCTGAAGGAGAGGAGTCTGGCAAGAGAAATCGAAGCAAGACCACTGGGCGACTGCAATAGAGGTGATTGGAAGAAGATCCAACCAAGAAGACAGCAAATCTAGGCAAGAAGACCCCAAAACAGGGGGTTTGGGTGGGCAGGCAGCAAGAAGAAAAACAGGTTAGGGGGGGCACCATTGACCGAAATAGTAGGTCAACCTGATGCGATGGAAGGTGGGCCAGGGGCAACTCCTGTGGTAGAGATCCAAGGTGCAGCAAAGCAAAATCCACGAAGATGGAAGCCATAAACCGAAAACAGTGAGTTTCGTTCAATGCTGGAAGTTGCACAGGAAACCCGTTCGTGGAGTGTAATGGACGGAAGAACTTGGAAAGGCCTCCAAGAGTAAGGAAAGTGAAGGAAGGAGATATCCACTACAAATGTCCTCTAAGAAGAAGGCAAGGAAACTCAAGCGGCGACGAGAACAGTAAAACGGATAAAAAATGTCCTAAAGCGACCACAAATTTGTTCTGGCTGATACCATGTAGAATTTTAATAATAAAGAAAAGGAGAAGAAAAAAGGGAGAATAATTCTTCTCTAAATTGTAGATTGATCATTTTTTCTCTTAGAGGATACAAGTATAAATAATAGAAGATAGCTAATTAAGGTGGTCAAATAAGGAAAATACAATCATCATGCTTATCTACATTCAATCATGCATCTCTACAATTGACTTGCCGAAATAGGCATCAATGGGTCACATTGGATCCCACAACACCCACCACCCGACACCCCACCAAAAAATAAAAAATAAAAACTTTTTTAAGGAAAGACCTTGTCAAATCCAAACCCTCACTCAAAACCCCACTTACCCAACTCCCAATCCTTCTCCCCTTCATGAGATTCATGAAAAAAGCACTTTCCTCAACAAAGCATTCACCTCATGGCCACTGGCACAACAAAGCCCCCTTCCTATCTTTCAATTCAGTAAGCCCTAAACATCCTTCCTTTTCATAATTTACCATCTCATCTCAATTTATGAGATGCACATTTTTTTCACTATTCCCTAAACCTTTCCGACTTCCTCGCCACCCCAACTAGCTTATAATAAAGAGACATAATAATAAAAGATGAGATAACGAGATTTTGATCAATTTGATTGTTTCTCTCAATCAAAGATAATTCCATTTCTAAGCAACTAGCCTTTTTCCAAATCTCTACACCATTGGATTGAATAATGATTTTGCTAGGGCTTTCCCCAACTAGTAACCCTAAAATATGAAATTGGCAACTTGCGCTCTCCACATCCCATCATGTTCAACAATTCTTCCAATTTACTTTGTTCAGCAGTAATGCACACCATGGTAGTCTTACCCAAATTTACCTTGAAGCTTGAAAAGAACTTATAGTATCTAAGCACTAGCCTAACTCCTTCAATGTACTTAATTGATGCATCACAAGAGAGTAATTTGTTGTCTGTAAACTACAAGTGTGATGTGACCAGTGCATCATTTTCCACTCTAAAACCCCTCAACAGCTCCAACATTCTGGATCTCTTCATGAACTTGCTCTATCTATCAGCCACCCTTGTGAATATTTAAAGTAAGGACCGGATCTCTCATTCTAATATTAACCTCTGCTAGTCGAGGACAAGGAAGTCAAAGATCCATTAACCAACAACAAAAAGGAATTACTTCAGTCCAAGCCTTCATCCACATCCTCCACCTCTCCTCAAAACCCTTTCTATAGAATAAAAAATCAATAAATGCCTAATCACACAATTTCAAGTCACTTCATATCAAGATATCTTCATCTCCAGACTTTTTCCTAGTTTGAATTAACTTGTTCACAATTAATATTTGTCCTCCACGAAAGCTCCTTAAATTTCTTAATAATTGCATATAGTACCTTCTGTAGTTTACTTGCCAACACCATGCCTATCATCTATAGGCACACTTTAACAAGCCTATTCACCTGAAGTGTGCCATGATACATTTTGGTGAGCTAATAAAAACAACCCTTACCCTGGACCTTAGTAGATTGACTTTGGGAAACAAGACACTTGATTTCCAAGGAGCAGCACAAAGCGTCATATATCAGATCTAAAAATGAATCTGCGAATTCTTTTTCTAAGGCAGGTAGAGTTATTCAAATGTGTCCTAAAATTTCATTAGTCGTCAAAATGTGGATAGGTGTTAGAGGAAGTGAGGTGGAGATTGTTGTGTTGGTTAACATTGTGTAAAGAGTTTGGGGACTTCTCCATCTCCGATTTAATATATTTGTGGAATGGGTGTATGGAGGAAGGAAGGGGTAAGAGGGTTATTGGGAGGCATAGGTCAAAGCACAGAGATTTTTTTAAGTTTAACGTAGAAGGTGTGGTTAGAGATAAGCCTGGGCTAGCTGGTGTGTGCGCATGTGTATGTGTGTGGAGAGGAATGATGTAGGACAAGGATCTAAGATGATCTTGTCTACATTTAATAATTGGATTTACAAGAATCAAGCCCAATAAATTACCATCTGCAAAATAAAACCTTCACAAAATGTAGGCCCAATAATAAATTCTTCTCTGCTCAACTTCAAAAATAATAAATTCTTAAGAAATTGTTTTATCTAATTTATAATAGACTAAAATAAATCAAAGAATTATTTATGGGGAATGTTTGATGCTCGATTCTCTATGCTCTCTTGGAACCAACCAAGGCAAGCTTTCAAGATGAGAAAACCCATGACAAAGTGACAATCTCCTTAGGATTACTCTTTTATATGGATTCGAGGAAAAGCCTTTCAAAATTCTACAAACAAAATAACAAAACTCAACTCAATTCAACTAAACTCTATTCTAACCTTGAGGCCTCTACTAGCATTTATAAGGTACCTCTACATCACAAATTTCAAAAATAACCGATGTGGGACTAATTACAAATTCAAACTCGTCACTTTGTGGCACCCTAACAAAAAATGGGTCAAAACTTCTTCTATACATGTTAGTATCACATAAACTTGGACTCGTTGGGTAGGCCATTGAAAAATATATCCAACGAATCCAATTTCATATCAATCGGACATTGTATCGGACCAAAAACCATGACCATTATTGAAAATCACAAAAACTAACTTAAGATAAACTAAATCTAAATAAAAAATCATTGTACTGGTGCCCCATGTGCATGTGCCATCATGGTATCCACATCATTCTCCCTTGGCAGGAGAAAACTCGTCCTCGAGTTTTTTTCTTCTTTCCATTCCCAATGTAGATATGTTGCACATGAAGAGCTTCTCTAACGATGCTTAAATGTGTCTCCTTCTCAAGCGGTTTAGGCTTCATCAGTCCAAGTATGATCTTTTGCCCATCTTTAATGAAGGTACATCTATTTTCATTCGGGTCATCCATTGCACCTCTACCATAAATCCAAGGTGTCCCCAAAAGATAATGAGTTGTATCCATCTGCACCACGTCACACCACACTTGGTCGTAGTATCTGCCACAAATAGAATGCTCACCAAGTACTTGTGTCAAACTTGCAATTCATCTTCTTTAGAAAGCCATCAATTTTCTGATTAATAGCCTCATTGTCAATAGGCTTCGATTAGGACTCGTCTTTGACCACTTCTTTTACTGTCTCATCATTTTCTGATTTTGTTTTAAGTTCTCAACTATCTTTTGCAATCCCTTCTTCGAAATCTTAGAGACCCAAACCGGTAGATCCTTACCCAAATCCAAACTTTTATTAAGGTGGATTTGAAAAGTTCTCATTCTAGGTACCATTCTCCTCATGGTCCAACTCTAACTACACAAATTCAATTTTTGATCCATATTGTTCAATCGCATTTCAAATTGATCAAGTATTTCATGGATCAATTGAATGGATTGATTTAATCCTTGCATGCCAATAACAAGTGCATTTAAAGAAACCATAAGCAAGCTATTGTCTTCCTAAGTCATCATCTTTATTCAAGAATATAATTTTACAAAAATAATAGCTTCAAAAAATAGAAAATTCCAAAAATAACAAATACTCAACAAATAACAGGCTTTCTAGAATCTAGGCTCTAATTACCAACTAATGCAGAACAAGGATTTGAGATGATCTTGTCTGCATTTAATAATTGAGCTTACAAAAAATAAACCCAATAAATTACCATCTGCAGGCCCAACAATGAATTGTTCTCTACTCGACTTCAAAATAATAAATTCTCAAGAATTTTTTTCTCTAATTTAAAATAAACTGAAATAAATCAAACAAATATCTTTAACAATTGATGGAGGATGCTTGATTTTTTATCGTCTATCTTCTCTTGGAACCAACCAAGCCAAGCTTTCAAGGATAGAACCCGGGAGAAAGTGACAATCTCCTTAAGATTACTCTTTTGTGTGGATTTGGACAGAAGCCTTTCAAAATTCCACAAACAAAATAACAAAACTCAACTCCATTCTGGCCTTGACACCTCCACTAATACTTGTCAGGTACCTCTACATGACATATTTCAAAAAAAAAAAAATTGATTTGGGACTTATTACAAACTCAAACTTGTCACTTTGTGACACCCTAACAAAAAATAGGTTATAACTTCTTCTGTACATGTCAGAATCACATTAACTTGGGCTTTTCAAATAGGTTATTGAAAAATCCATCCGATGAATCCAGTTTCATGTCAACCGAACATTGTATTGGACCTGAATTGACCATTATTGAAAATCAAGAAAATTAACTTAAAATAAAACTAAATCTAAATAAAAAAATCATTGTACTGGTGCCCTTGTGCATGTGCAGGTTGGCGGCGGGCTTAGCTTATAATGATATGGGAGAGATTACTTCGTTCTTTTCAAAATCGATGGGGATTAAGGAGTTAAACTAGGCAGAACTCATAGGTATCCAAAGGGCTCTTTTTCTTGGCGTAACTTTGGATTGGATAACTTGATTATTGAAGGGGACTATGAATGCTTTAGCCTAGACGAGTGAGATAAAAAAAAAAAAGAAACAAAAGTCCTCCTTGGAGGCTAGTTGACATTGTTAGGGGCATTAGGAAGGTGTGCAGAGAAAAAGTGGTTCTTTTTTTGGCATGTTAAGAGATAGGAAATTGTGTTGCTGACGTTTTGGCAAAAAATGGCGTAGATAGCAGCAAACCCTCATTGGAATGTTTGTAGTTGGGAATGTTTCTAGGTCAATGGGGTTCAAGGTGTTTTTTGTTGGGTTTTTTTTTCTACATTTATGTTTTTGTTTGCTATTTTATTTTATTTTTCTTTGCTCCAATATAGTCCTCTTATACAGAGCTTTCAGCTTTTTTCGTATTTTCCTTATTTTCTTAATGTTATTTTGTTGCCACTCTCTCTAAAAAAAATCATTAATGTTTTTAGTTTTTTTCTTTTCGGACTGGGTTACTCTTTGTTAAGGTCTCTTAATAGGGTATGATAGACCATCTTTGAATGCTTACGAATATGTGAAGCTTTCATAGTCCATAGCCTCCATGAATTTCTCCTCTCAAAACTCTTCTCTTTGTCCTTTTCCCTTTGCAATAAATTATTACAGATGTTAGACAAGAAGGCAAGATAGATTAAAAAAACAAAAAAATCACTTCAGGTCACAAGTAGGGACCCATGATTGTAACACAGGAAAACATGTGATGAATAAAGGGGCAGGAAAGAAACTCTCTCATGTCATGCTAACATTTTTTAATATGAAATCATATGCCATACATAAATAAGTACACACAAGATGTACATGTGTCATAACAATTCACAATGGAACTCCGTAATCATGGGTCTTGCTAGGGTTTCCATGATGGATGTGGGCTCTACAACAAATAAACAGGTACCAACTACTACTCTGGATGGCCTACTCAAAGACCACATATAGAAAAAATTTACATAATGCAAGTAAACCTCTTCATAGAAATCATCCTCTAGCTCCTCAATTACTTGACCACGAGGTTTGCTTCCATATATTGAAACCAAATCCTTAGAATTTGAAGGCAGACTATGTATTTGGTGAGGTGGAAGTCCTGCAAGAGCTCGAGCAACCGCAGCAGCTGCTACAGCCCGAGCTGGGACCTACAGCAAGGAATAAAAAGGTATTTAATATTTTTTACGTTTCTCATTTATTTAAGCTTCAAGATCCGACATGCTGTCATGCACAGATACACATACATCAACAATACACAAGTAAAACATGGAAGGAACACTTAATTTTTAAGTTCGAAATGCTCAAAGAAAATGGAAGCAAACGAAGATGAACAAGAACAACAAGTAGGCCTTCTATACTTACAATAAAAGGTAATCAAATTATCAAACTAACTTTTTGCTCAATTGTAAAATGACTTAGTATGAATTTACAAGAATGCATGCATATTTTGCTTGCCTTGAAGTTTGAAAAATATTAGTTCAAATCATGGATGCCTTAGAGGGTCTAAATTTCATGGTTCACTCTACAGGTTCTTTTATGCTAAGTTTATTTTAAAAACTAAATCCCATGCTTTGATTGTAATGGGAACATCAGTTCAAGGAGAAATCAAGCCCAAGCTTTGATTTCAATTCAAGGAAAGACTAACCACCGTGCCAAAGCTATGATTTAAGGAAAAAAAATTATACTTCTCATTATTCGATTTAGCCTATAATTAGGCTCAAGTTACGAGTCAAATGGAAAATAACAATAATTGGAAAATAAATTTCCTGTTAACAACATACTAATTATTAACATTGACAAAATGATTTGTAATTACTTTATTTGACTAGGATGCTACCATTTCCAGGCCCATGGAGACTAACCTTGTTCTTAAGGTTTAGAAAATTGTCACAAACAGTAACCTACTCAATTAAGTTCTTTCGGTGCACTAAAACATCCATAAAAAATGAGGACCCGCACTAGCTCAAACACAAATCAACCCTTGTACGTCACAGCAGAAAATTTGTGCCCTCCATTGAATGCTGGTAAAGAGCATTGCACTCATGTTATTATCTTTCAAATTAAACCATTCATTGGCAACCAAAAAAGTCCCTTGCCTCATGTTCCAAATGAAATGATGCCTATAAAATATGTGAATTTAACAAAGTGACATGACATAAAAGAATTGTGCTTGAGAAATCCCCTTGAACTGAATAGTGTCTGCATCATGAGCATAGTCCAGATCAATGGGACTTCACCAACTCGAGCACTATTATCATCATTTGTAATTTCTAACTTGTGGGCTAGCTTCAAGAAAATTGATGTCAAAATTGCACCACTACTATGTTCACCACCATTAATCATTGATTTGGGAGCTTCCTCCATGAAAGCCTTTGCTAAAACGTGATCAATTTTATTACTACCACTAATGATATGTCCTTCGAGATGTTGGACATGTCTCGAACTGTCACCTCAAGTTTCGCAATATGATCTTCATTGAATGCTACTAAGTGAACAGCAAAATGTAGAGTGTGATAAGTAAGGCTCAAATCAGTGCAAGATGAAGGGCCCAAATGTAAACATGGATTTTTATTTTAGAAAGGAAGAAAGGATAAGGATTGGTTGCAAAATTCCCAACAGTGGCTGGCTGGCTGGCTGGGTTTGTGATGTGGACAATGAGGCCCAAGAAATTGAAAATCGTGTAGACAAGATAGTCCAGTTATCTCTCAAGATGCTTGAGAAAATAGATGGTGCAAAGCAGAGCCCTTTAAGGAGTCTAAGGGGTCCAAAAATGGTGAAATAAAAGACCATATGACAGATATATGGGTTAGAGACTAGTTGGAAGAATTTTGGGCTTGTTTTAACCCATTTTGGAGGCCCATATTCTAGAAACCAGGCTTTATAACGGGATCTTCTCTCCACGTCTAAGAAGCACCGATACGGCTACGATACGTGGATACGGCAAATTTTGAAAAACTAAGATACGGGTGCGGCGGGATACACCGAATTAAAAAATTATTATGATTATTATTATTATTATTATTATTATTATTATTATATATATATATATATATATATCAACAAAATAAATTCAGACATTTACATAAAATATCATAAATTCTACTATGAGATAAAAATTATTAGAAAATTATATTTTTATATTTATAATGAATACAATATATATATATATAATACATTACAAAAGATATTGTAGTGACCCGACCCGGAGTAGCGGGTCAGCAGAAGAAGTGGGTAGAATTAGTTAGAAATTGATATTGTTTTATTAGTATATTATTTTATTTTATTAAAATTATTTGGGAAAAACACACCTTCTTCTCAATTAGAAGCTTACAAATTTATCCTCCTCGAGTTGAAATTAAGTGACTGGAGAAATTTGATTAGTTAATTAGGTTTTAATTCCCAAAGTTAGTATTTCAATTAGAATTATTCAATTAAAATTTATAATTTATAATTTTGGGTGGACCATGGGACCCACACCCCTTGGTTGATTTTACAGTAGAAATTAGTTTTATTAAAATTCTTTCCCATTAAAATTTATTTAGTGGGTGTATATATATATATATATATATATATATATATATATATATATATATATATATATATATATTTCTTTCACATAGAAATTTATTTAGTTGGATAGACTTTTAAAAATATATATATTTTATTTTATAAAATATATATCACCTCAACCCGTGTGGGCCCCATTGAGACCCACACCCGTGAATCCCATTCACGGTAAAACACAACTCCCTTTTCTTTCTTTTTCAAAAACGGCAACAAGCCCTTTCCTTTCCCACCACGACTACAACTCATGGGGACCAACCCTTTTCTGTATTAAACCTATGCGATCCTTCCCTTTCTTTCCCTCTCCATTGGCATCTCTCTCCTTTGGCTTGGGGCGAAATCTGCAGGAGCATCCAAAGCAACCAGTTTGGGTTTTGTTCCCTCTCGTTCTTCTTCCTGGTATGTGGACTGTCTTTAAAATCTTCTTGTCTTTCCCTCTCGTCCCAACTGTTCCCGATCTCTACCATCTTCCCCAAGGCCAGGCTACGGACCAGTCAATCAGATCTGTAGATCTACCGATTTCTGCATCATTCTCTACATTCAGAAATTGTTAATCAATCCTTTGTTTTGACAGGCTTTGGCTCCTTGTTGAGTAGATGCAGTCACATCGATGAAGGAAGGCATTTGTGTAAGTGAATTCTATTTTTATATATTTTACTTTATGGGTTGGGGAAAGTGGTTGTCTAAAATAATCAATGGAATTCACTAAGCTTGTCTACTGGTTCCTACCAATGCTGGATAAGGTATTTAGAATTGAGCAGTGTTTTGATTAAATTAATTCCATCAGAAGAAGCATGGTGCTAGTTTAGCAAACCTAATGGAATGAAACCTCACATCCCAAGAATTTTCCTACATCATTCATTAGGTACTTAATTCATTTGGCTTGAGGGATTGATTCCTAATGTACTTGATTTGACATTTGTTCCATTACAGCCAATGGAAATACATATTGAAGTGAGGCCCAATTGACCTTTCATGGTTTAGTGCAACATTACATTAAACTAAATGTGGAATTTGATTTGGCGTCGTTATGCAACATATCTACTGCTTGGATGCTAAGAGACTGCGAAAATTTCAACTTTGAGGTAGGGAGTACGAAACTTGATTTTTGGCGTCTTTCCTTTTGATATAAATCAAGTCGTACTATGGGTTTTATGTAGAAGATTTAATTATAATTATGATTTGAATTATTATTATTGTTTATTTTAATTCATATGCATTTTCAATTATAATGAATATTCGTATGACTTTGACTATATGTTG
This sequence comes from Chimonanthus praecox, assembly GCA_022113865.1. Classification (NCBI taxonomy): domain Eukaryota; kingdom Viridiplantae; phylum Streptophyta; class Magnoliopsida; order Laurales; family Calycanthaceae; genus Chimonanthus; species Chimonanthus praecox. The sequence goes on from CM039094.1 coordinate 35,462,036, forward strand.
GTTTATGTGAATTATTGATATGTGTGGTATGATTCGGAGATTGGGATATTATGGTAATGACGCAAGCATGGCCAATGACTAATACCGGTCCTGGATTTTTAAAATAAATTTTATACGCCCCGAAGAACCTGGCCGGACCCGTCAAATTGATTGAGATCCCATCACATGTGAATTATTGAATATGCTAAGTATGAGTTTGATTATGATAGGTGTATGAGTGAGATTTATGAATATGTTGATAAATGTAAGTTGGGTGGAGACGTTGAGACTCATAGATGGATATGAGTAATCGTGACATTGTCGAATGATGACCTCATGAGATTGTGAGATGTATTAGCTACTATGGATGATAGATCTGACTACTAGGATACTAGTTCATATGTATAATGAGATGGTACTCCACGTGTTGGATTGTAGGGCATGAGCCTTATGTGTGAGTGTGATGGGCCGCACAGTGTATTCACAGTGACATATGTTTATGGGTGGCATTATGTATTAGATTATTGATTGTGATAAGTGGCTTATCAGGAAAGATCTCATGTGTGAGATTTGATTAAGAACGTGATACTTATCTGTCTTCTTGATGGGGAGGTGTGAGGCCAACAGACCCAACAGTCCTAGTGGGCGGGTGATGTGTGGGCAGGTGATGGATGAGTATAGGCTACCACACTGGCGGGCTACCTCATTGACAGGCTACGGGTGAGGGGTGATGTTTTTACTAATCCCATATCGAGAGCAAATGAGTGAACACATTGTCTATAAAATAGATTTGAGAATGGATTTGAGAGTATCACTGTACCAGGTGAAATGAGTCCTTGTGGAGTTTGATAATGTGATAAGTTACACTCTTTAGTCAATTAGGTTGATGATCAAGTGCTTAGAACTATGATATATTGATGGATATGAGTGTTATGAGTATGATATCAAGGTAGACACATTTAGGTGGGTTATGTTGTAGTGTTCGTGTGTATGTTGATATGATGTTGAATGGTGTTGGATATTCCGCCTTTTTATATTGAATATTATTATATGTGGGTTTCCTATTTATTTGTACCCATACTGAGCTGATGATTCATGGGCAAGTGAAGCTCACTCCCTAACAATTTTTCAGGCGATAGCTGAGAAGTGATGATTCAACTCTCGGAGGTGGTGGCGTAGTACTGAGTCAAGGATGGATATTTAATTTCTTAGCATAGTTGTGGATTCATGCGATTGAATTGATTTATTTAGTAATATTTATTTTTAAGACTTGATTAGTTGATTTTATTTTTATGGATGAGGTTGTGAGCAGAGCAGTGAGATTAGACTTGATATTAATAGTCGATGTTATCCTTCTCTTTTTTTTTTTATGACATTAAGATTTGTGCAATGTGTAGTTCGGCATGAAGGATTTGATGGCTTTGTGTATTTCATTTATAATCTTTAAAAAAAATATATATTCATTTCCCCCAGCCACAAATCTGTGATGTAAGAACCGTTAGTTGCGTTATTTCGTTGGATCACGCCAGTTCAACCTACAGTTAAGCGGGCCACGACCCGTTTAGGCTGTAGAAAGGAGCGGGGCGTTACAGATATATATTATAAATATTAGACTATTGGCAATTTAGCATTATGAAAAGATATATATAATATGTTAAAAATATTTACAATATTAGAGTATATACTATGTGAATGATTATTGAGGTTAAAAAATAATACTGAAATATATAGTTATATATTTTTTTACAGTTACAGTATTAGACTATTAGTATTATGTTAAAAAATATATTTCATAATATTACAATATATATTATGTGAATGTAACTCATTATTATCATTCGCATGGTTAAAATATATATAATATGCGAACGAATGCTAGCAGAGAGCGAGAGCAAAGAGCTTAGGGTTTCGAATGGGTTCTTCGAAATCGAAACGGGGATAGGATTTTTTTTTTCCCCTTTTCTCCCGTGCTGCCGTATCCCATGCCGTGTCTCGCCTCCCATGTCCCGTGTCCCGCCGTGTCCCTCCGTGTCTGTCGCCGTATCCATGACGTATCCGTATTTAAAAATGTTTTATTTAATTGGATACGTATCCGACACATATCCGAGCCATATCCGGCTGTGTCCGTGTCGGAAACGTACCCGACACGGATACTCGAATGGTTTCGAAGTATCCGTGCTTCATAGCTCCATGTCCATTGTCAATATCAGAGAGATTCCTTTCACACTTGTTTCTAAAACAAATTTCCAAAGAAGAGAGCAAGCTTGGACGCCACCTCCTCGGTGTACTTTTTAAGTTTTTCTTTTTTCTTAAGTTTAGAAATGTCGTAATAATGATCATGGGACACATGTATGGAGGAGAATGAATTTGTTTGTTTTAGAATTCTAGGAAATTGGAAGGAGGTGGGAGTGCATACCTTTACTGGGATTTTTCTTCCCTTTTTATTTCATGTAAAACACCATGAAGAAGGGCCCTGGGCGCCCATTGTAAAGCACTCCAATTCAATTTAACCTCAAGTTATTTTTTTCCCTCTTGGTGAGTTTTATATTTTGGTTTATGTTGTAGTCATTTTAATTTTGCAATTTAAGTTCTTATAAAATTTAAATTTTAAATTTCATTTTTTTAGCAATCACAAAACAAATATTATTGAAAGGTAAAGAGAATCAAAGTACAAAGAAAGAGATATAAGAGGCTTGGACACGAAACTAAAAGCTGAAATTACAAACAAACAATGACTACAATATCACCCCAATATTCCCCAACCAAGGAAGTCAAAATACAACCAAAATATCAGTCTCCCTATCCACCCCAAACTCAGCCAAGAAGTTTTGTACCACCCCAGATTTTTCTTAGATTATAAATATATTGGATTGGTCCATTTGGATTGCGATTTAATGAAATTTGAAATTAAAAGTTGAAATGGGCACTAGATGGGCAAGGAAATGGGTCAATTACCCAATTATGACCCAATGGGTCATGGGTGAGCTGAATTTTAAAGTAATTGAGTTAAGTTTAATTAAATTAGTTGAATTGGATAAATTAATGCATTTAATGCATTAAGGTCCACCTCATCAAGTGAGGTGGCATGTGAGTGATGTCGCATTGCCAAGTGGCATACATGTCATCACATGAGAGCCAACTACGCAAGAATGTCACATCATCAAGTGACATGGCCAAGTGGGACCCAAGTGCCATGTAGTGACCATGTCACCACATGCATGGCCGACCATGCCATGCGTTGACTTGGTCAACCACTAGTGAGTTCAAGTCTTGAGTTGAGTTTTACTTGAGTTGAGAAGGTGAAGGGATGAGATGGTTGGCTTGTTTAAGTACATTGTACTTAGACACTAGGGAAGCCAAAAGACTCATTGGGAAGCCAAGGGGTCTCTTTGGTTTAAACCAAAGGTCTCCTTGGTTAAACCAAGAGCCTCATTGGTTAAGACAAACCATAATGAGAGGAAAGGAATAGTTTTAGTCTTAAACATAAAAACCCAAACCAGGGGCACTCCAAACCCCTTGGCCGATCCCTCCTCTCTTGAACAAGAGATTTCTCTCCACTTCTCTTCTCTCTCTCTCCCATCTCTACCTCCATACACTTAAAGCTTTTGAAGAACAAAGAAAGGAGAAGAAGAAATAAAGAAGAAGGGGAAAATCAAAAGAAAAGAGGAGGAGCAACTTATTGGAAGAAAGGTATGCCTAAACTTAATAAAGAATCAATGGGGACTAATCTAAGGAAACCATAGGTTCGGCCATGGTGTGGCCAAACCCATGAGTTCCATGTTGGTTGGATTGAGTGGCCAAAAATGTTATAAGGCCATGGAGTTGGAAAATCCATCCAAAGGATGGTTATGGGATTGAAACAAAAGAACCCATGTTATGATGATAATAAGATTGAATGGATCATGAAAAACCCACCATGGTAGTTCAGCCATGTTATATGGCCGAACCTTAGTCATGGTTAGTGTGTAGGATAAATTTGTTAGGCTGAGTATTAAGGATGGAATCCATGTTAAATATGATTAATTGATGGATTTCAAGGAGAAAGAATCAAAGAACAAGGTTCGGCCATGTTGTATGGCCGAACCCTAATTTTGTATGGAGATCATTTGAGGACTAAAAATGATACTAGATGAGGTTCAGCCACGTTGTATGGCCGAACCCCATCAAGTGACCTAAAACATGGTTGATGAATATTTTTAAAGAAGAACCCATCCTCAAAGTAATATAGGATGGAAAGGAGATGAAAGAAGGAAGAACAATGGGTTCGGCCATGTTGTATGGCCAAACCCCATGAATGATTTTTATGAATCACTTTGTTTAAAATAACATAAGGATTAAAAAGAGGGTCAAAAACCAAAAGATAAGGTTCAGCCATATTGTATGGCCGAACCCCCTTGATGGGTTTTTGGTGTAATATAAATACATTTTAAAAGAAAATGGGACAATAGGACCCCATTGATGGTTGTTCTATGGATATGAACACATTTAAAGGAAAGAAATGGAACAATAGGGTTCAACCATGTTGTATGGCCGAACCCCATTGATGGTTTTTCTATGGATATGAACACATTTAAAGGAAAGAAATGGAACAATAGGGTTCAGCCATGTTGTATGGCCGAACCCCATTGATGGTTTTTCTATGGATATGAACACATTTAAAGGAAAGAAATGGAACAATAGGGTTCGGCCATATTGTATGGCTGAACCCCATTGAGGGATTTTTGTTGAACACGAATACATTTAAAAGGAAATGGGAGAATAGCGTTCGGCCGTGTTATATGGCCAAACCCCATTGAAGGTCTTAAACGGGTTAAGGACAAGGAATACATAAATGCGTTGGGAAATGAACATGAAACTTAGATGGAGATAGGAATGATGAAATTGAAATGGAAAATCCAACTAATATGCATGTTTGAATTTGATAAGGTAAAGCGGTTCGCAAAATGATTGCAATTCATCTCACGTGACCGTTAGCATTATCTTTGCAAGATAGTATATCATACATTGGTAGGACTCATACCTCGTTGAGAACACTATGAGTATAATTATGACACTGGTTTATGTTCAAAATATGATGATTACTTTGGTTAAACAAATTGTTTATGATTATGAACTGATTTTCAAATGATATGATGTATTTTAAATGATATGGCATTATTGCATACATTACCTCATGCATGGCATGGGAGGGAACATATATGACCAGCAAGCTAAGTTCTAAGCGGTCCGGACATAACTTGGGCTTGAGATTAGCTTATGTGAAGCTATATGAACTGTTGAGTTTTGGCCGCGTCCAGTTGAGAGGAAAAGTACGGCTTATTGGGCCAAAGAGCTCCTGGGTAGTTAGTTCTGAAACCCTGCACAGAAGGAGGAGTCCACACCCTCCATCGGTAATCCCGATTAATTTGTGGATGGGTATACAGTGCCCTGGTGGTTGCTGCCTCAAACACTGTGGACATAATTGGCCAAGGAAACTATTGATTGATGTATGGTGTGATTGGGTATGGACATTGGGTGGGATCTCATTTGGCATTTGACACCCATGACATGACATTTATGTTAGCATGATTATGATATGGACATCATGTATTGTTTTATTATTACAAGATGTATTTACAAATATGCTATTAAAGTGGTATAAACCCTTGATTTATGATATTCTATTATTACTCCTATGTGTACCCTAACCCTATTGGAATACCTACTAGGCATGTTGACTAATGCCCTATTTCTACCTGTAGATGCTGGAACAAGAAATGCCAAGGAGAAGGATGTAGGACCGGAAGGGAGCCAAGCGTAGGAGCTTGGGAGATTGAAGTTAAAATTACTTAGTTTTGAGTTCAATGATGTATTTGGGGACTTGCATTTTGGATTATAATAACTTAGACTATTTTGGGACACCTTAGAATTTACATTGCTATGGTTTGATAATCTTTAAGTTTTATTGAAATTTTATGGTGATTGGCTTTCCTTGCCTAACGATGTTAAGAGAATGAAAAGCATCTCATTCATATAAATTATTCCACAAGCAATAAGATAACCGTGTGTAAATGTTCTAGTGCACTTAGTCCACGCACACGTAATAGTGGCCAGTTAAGGGTCGGATTTGGAAACTCGGACTTGACTAGCGTCATGACGGCCCGTTCTCTCTCACTTATAAACAAAAAAAAAGGCCCGTTCTCTCTCACTAATAAAAAAAATATACTCTGATTTATGCAAGTGAAAAAGGGCGAGGCATTACAAGTTTGCCACTCCGTTTGCCGACCGCCCCACGTGCCTGAAGGAAACTCTCAATGATGAACATAATGCCTAAATTTCCCTAACTACTAACAACAATTTCCAAGGAGGTCATCTTTTACCTCCAACCCACTTAATTACATTTTTGAATCTCTTTCTAAGATTAAAATCCCTGACCAAAACCCCAACCAAGAGTACAAGAGGTATGTACTGCCAAAACCAAAAAAACAAATACAAGACTGCAAAACCCTTGACCAAAACCTATGGATGCATGAAGCCCCTCGCAAGCCACGGGCATCGGGTGACTACTAGACTCAAATCTAGGACCTCTAGTTCCTGAGCCAAGTGCCAGTCAATTGAGCTATCCAGTGTGAGGTCCTCTTGTCTCCTTTACCATCCCACAAAAAATCTCTTTGAAGTTTCTCCAACTTCTTGGCTACCCCCTTCAGTATCTCAGAACGTGACATGTAAGACATCAATGATAGGGTCAATCGTAGGAAAAGAACTCATAAAGCCAACCCCAACTAGATGGGATATTAGTTGTTGATGATGATAATGACGACATGTAAGACGTCAAAAGATTAGCCAAAACTGACTTAATGACTCAATATACGCCCCAATGATAAATATTTCTCACCCCACGATCATTTCCTCTCCACTCTCAATGATAGGATTCCAAATTACTTTTGACCTTGATTTTACCCCCACTTGAAGGTCAAAGTAAATGAATGGAAACAATTCTTTCCACATCCAGCTCTTTTCGTAAACTCTTCAACACCTCCTCGTTGATGCCCAAATAAACCGCACTGCTCTTCCCCAAATTTATTCTCAAACCAAAACTAAGTTGAAGCACCTCAAAATTGCCTTGACACCTAAATTCTATCTAGTTGCTTCATAAAACTACAGTGTGTCATCTGCAAATTGTAAAAGTGAAGGCATTGGACCATTGGGCACAACCTTCAATCCTTTGATGATGCCAATCTTCCTCCCTTTCAACATTAATCTATCCAAACCCTTAGCCAAAATTGTGAAAATGAACAAAGATAATGGGTCCCCTTGTCTTAAGCCACTTGATGCCTTAATTGCTTCAATTGGAGACTCATTTACCAAGATCTAGTACGAATAGCCCTCCATACAAGCCTTCATTCATTTTCTCCATTTATCCCCAAAACCATTCTTCCAAACAAGTATTCTACGAACCCCCAGTCAACATGATCATAAGTTTTTTCTGTATCTAACTTCAAGAGTACCCCAAACCTCCTATCCTTTCTGCAACAATGGATAACTTCATTTGCAATCAAAACACCATTCAAAATATGTCTACCCCTCACAACAGCCCCTCACAACGTCTCTCAACAGACTTTAATGAATATGGAAATAAAACCATCAGGACCCAATGCTTTATCCCCCTCCAAGCAACTTCCCTTATCTCATCCTCCTCAAATTATATCTCCAAGAACCCTATTCCTCAAAAATTATATTGAAAACAACCCCCCTCAAACAACGGTCTCCCAAGCCTTCCCACAACCATTTAATGATTCCTTACAAGGGACAAGGGAGAAAAGGACATTGAAGATGAACTAGGGTTAAGGACACAGACTTCGTGCTACTCCTAGATGGTGACACGTGACTACAATACAATAAATTAAAGGTTCATCAAAAAGAAGTGTGTCATGCTCCTCTTGAAAGGATCTCCTAAGCAGTGGAAAACTCCTCCAACAACATCACATCATCTCACATTGGGCAATGTTGTTCTTGACCCTTCTTGTCAAATTGGGTCATGCCTTAATGTGATCGTATGGGCTTCAAGCAAGGAAAAACAACAAAGAGACAAAAACCAATTGCCACGTGAAATTAAGCACTAATATGAACTCCATTCAATCCATTTCTCAATTTCATTAGTATTCAAAACCAACCCCCCACACCATCCTATGAAAGAAAAAGGGAAAATACAAAAAAAAAACACAGATAAATATGACCATTGCTTCCCTTCTACAATATGTTCACTCCCTACTTGAAAAGGGGAAAAAAATCAAGCAAGTGTTTTTCTCATTTTTGGTATCCATGTCACTTACAAGAGACAATACCAAGGAAACAATAGCTACTTTGCTTAGGAAAACCCAAAGAGATGCACTGCATCCTCAGAATTCAGGTTTCCAGTATTTGCGTCAACTCAATATTTCATTAACTCCCAACATTTGTCTACTATTCCCAATGCCCACTCTTCACAAGATGAACCCAAATAACTGACCCGACCAAGATATATAAGTCAGATAGGTCACCATTATATCTAAGAAGCTATTTAATTACTAGATACACAAAAATGGAAAGTTCTATGAGAATGGAAGGATGTCCTTTTTTAATATCAATTCTATAGAGCAAACACTGCAAGTCCAGAACAATCCAATGGCATAAACTAGAAGAAAACAGAGACAGTGAATTCCACAACAAAATCTTACCAACTGTGCAACATACAGCAGACCGAGAACAACAAAGTGGCATAAACAAATGGTGAAGACAGAAATCCTCAGCAACAGATGGCAGCAAAAAACTTACTGTAACTTTTCCACTTTTTGCAAAAAAAAAAAATCAATGCAATTAATACTACAAAACCATGGCAGCAGAATGACACAGAGGAGACGATAAGGGATATAGAAAATTCCATTAAAGTGGAAAGTAGCAATGATCTTACAATCACTTTTTGGTTCTTCTGTTTTTAAATGTTGATATGGTCCTTCTTTCCAGTGTAATACACACTATGGAACCAGAAACATATAAAGCCATAAACAAGAACTAGACAGACAGACAACAAATTTCCTGCAAACAGAATGCAGCAACCATCTCACCTACCTTTTTCGCATAATTAGTCTGGTCTAACAAACACAGCATAACCAGAGTGAACAAATGGAAGGAACAAGAAAATGACAAACAGAGAATTCCAAAAAAACATAAGGCAGCAATGATCCCACGGTCTTTTTCTCGCGTAATTAAATCAGGCATAACAAATCCAACATAACCAGCAAAGCCCAAATAGCATAAACAATTAAATAACAAACATGGAATGCGGGTCGATAAGATCTTACCTCAGGGCGATCGGACGTAGACGGGAGAAGGCCAAGAGATCGGGCAGATCGGACGGAGCTGAGAATCTTCTCCCCTACCCTGGAAAGATCCATCCCTCCACCCTGAAGAAAAAGGAAAGACAGGAAAACGAAAGCGGCAGGGGGAGTACCACCGATCACACGCCCATCGTTGGCATCGTCCTCGACGTCTGAGAATAGATTTGGAAATGGAAGTGACATTTCAGGAATTCCGTACGAGATCTGCCCGAAAGTGAGCAACTGCCCATCTCAAAGGAGAAGACCAAAACAAATGCATTTGTTAAAATGAATCTAAATCTCGAACTGAAGAAGAAGAAGATTCTAGAATGTTCTTTCTTTTCCTGAAGGAAGAACACAGTGTCTTTGTCTACAGGCTGCAGAAAATTGAGAGAGATAAATTTGGAATCGGAGGCAGGACAGCCAGGACTGAAGGAGAGAGAGAAAGAGGATGGTTTGTTTTTCTCTTTTTCCTTTGGTCTTTTGAGTCTATAGACTCGAGTTGAAAATGAGAGCAGTGGGAAAAGTGGGTCTTGTACTCATCTGACATTATTATCGTTCCTTATTTATTTTCCACATTAGTTCACATTCATCTGATCCATTCAAAATTTTAGAGCCAACTACATTTTTATTAGGACCTGGACCTCGGCCCGGTCCCAAATTAAGGTTCAAACGATTGTGTCAGATGTAAATTTGCGTCAGGCGCGAGCATTGCATTCTTAGGGCCTGACTAAGTCCAAAACCCTAAGTTAAACTCTAAGACATTATCTAGTATATACATTTTATATGTTATACTTGATATTAAATAATATATTGTGATTCATAAGAAAAATTTAGTCAGTATACATTATTAAACTCTATTCGTTCATCCTAAATTTAACTTTTTCTAATACGTAAACTTAAATTTATGTGACAAGTTAATTAGAAGTAAATAATAACTTGAGAACTCAATTGATGTGATACACATAATTGTAATATCTCAATCATTAATTAGGCTTATTGTGTCATTAAATGTACTTTTTGATTAGTTAATCATGAAGATAACTAAGTGGATTTTCCGAAAAGTCTAAGTTTGGCTCAATTCGAGCTCGATAGCTCATTGATCCAACTCATTAAAGTTAGAAGGACAAAATTGTAAATATCTATATGTCATTTATTATTTTTGGAAAATGATCAAAAAACTATTTCACACTGAAAAAACCATTGATTTGGAATATTTGCTTTGTCAAGCTCACACACACTTATTATTTTCAAATAACGAATTCAACGGATTTCACCGTTAGTTTTATCGATTACCCGATTTTCAGATATTTTAACTCCTTTAAAAGATCCACTTTATAAAACATTTATTTTAAAATACCTATGAAAGTCAAAGATTTGCAAGAAAATATTGTATGTTTAATCTATATTTTGACCGAGCATTTTGTGTTCCCGATTTTCTGATTTGTGGTTTTAGTCACTCAATTCGAATATCGAAGTGTGAACCGTTAATTTCATTATATCGGCGTTTTACCTCAAATCGATATGATTTTGTCATCCATTTGTTCCCAAACAATTTCAGTAAGCCTTATTTGATACTCCGGACTCATCTACGAAGTCAGGTTTATCCAGAGATATTCCGGTTTCTCATGTTTTAATCGAAGTTCAATTTCATTTCAAACTATAGGCACCTAAATTTTAAATAAAATAAAATTAATTAGTAGCTGTAGCATAGGTGTGCGGCAATCCTATTGTTCTGATTCTATAAAAAAACGGATGCCACTCGTTGATCTCTGCCCTCCACTTCAGTTGCACCAGCTCCTCTCAACTCTCTAGGCTCTACTCTCCTTGTCCATCAACTATTCTTCATCTTCTACAACTAGGGCTGCAACTTGGGTCGGGCGGGCCGGGTTTCTTAAAACCCAACCCGACCTGACACGAATTCTCAACCCGAACTCTAGAACTCGACCCGACCCGAATTCTAACCCGAACTTTGACCCGACCCACATTATAAACCCATTTTAGCCTAATTTTAGTAGGGTTAGGTCGGGTTGGGTCGGGTTAACTTGTAAAATCCTCAACCCGACCCAACCCGAATTTCATGCGGGTTTTTATCTTCTCAACCCGACCCGACCCGTTGGCCCGAAAGTCTCGACCCGACCCGCATGATTTCTCGGGTTAGGTCATGCGGGTCAGGCCAAAACCCGACCCGAGTTGCAGCCATATCTGCAACCGAACCTTCCACAATTCTTCTTCTTCTTCCTTTCATCTTCTTGATTACTTAAATTGAAGGGGAGCTTCCGAAGACTCCCAGATCACACCCAAAGGTACCCAAAATCTTCCTTTAACTCAATTAAGAGGTTTAAAATGAATTAAAATCGGTTAGGAGTAAAATTGGAAGGAAAATTTGAGTTTTGGAAAATTTAACTTTTCTCTCTAAAAACTTCGAGCCAGAATATCGAAGTTTGTTTTCAATCAAAAAATTTGTTTGAATTTTCTAAATTGTGACATTTGATTAGTATAATTCATCTGTAAGGTTAGTTTTTAGCTTAAAGAACAAAAATCAACCCAATTAGGAGTTAAAAATTCAAAACTTTCGCTGCATACTATTTATGCAAAGAGAGCATCGAAAGTCCGATACTTTGTTAATCGGACGATCGATACTGGCAACATCGGAAGTCCGATAGCATGCATATTAGACATCCAATAGTGAAAATGTCGTAAGTCCGATAGCTTGCATATTGGACATCCGATAGTGAAAATGTCGGAAGTCCAATCTTTTTTCCGATATTCTGCAGCAAACTCTAAAATTTTGTATTCTTTCCTTTTTTTTCCAATTTAATCCAATTTTATATGAATTGTGTGTTTACTGCTTTCATTTTCTTTTTTGGCCATCTCAGTCCGAGTATGACTAACTTTTACTTGGACTGGTCCTCAGTTTTTTACTTTAAAATTATCTTTTTATTGCCTTATCAGTCCGGATAACTAACACTCTGACTTACTAACTCGCTGACTTACTAACTTGCTAATACTTTAACTTTTGTTCAGACTAGCCCCAAGGCTCTTTTGTCTTTCTTTTTGTAAGCCTTCTCAGTGAAGTGAAAGAGTAGATTCTATTGTCTAATGTTTTGTTTAGAACTGGTCTGAGGCTACCCATTCTGAGTTTTTCGTGCATGACTCAATTTACTTGAGACTCAGCTTTAGCCCAAACCTGAGAACTGCTCCAAACACTTGTTGAACGGAGAATGTACATTTACTTCATGCAATTTATTTACTTTACTGGTTTATGTACCCTCTTGGCTGAACTCTCAGAATCCACCAAGTGGCCATCGTAGAGGGATACTAGAGACGAGACACTGAGTACTTTATTTACTTTCTATTTCAAAACACCATGTCTTAGGTGTTATTTTCTTTCTTGTGAATTTTGTAATGAATTTCGTTTTTCACGTAAAATAACCCGAACCTTAAATAGTAGATTAATAATAATACTTAAACTCCGACGATTATTTACACATTTTTATTCTTTATTGTTCTTTCGAAAAACTCGTCAGACGACAGTGAGGAGATTCAACCAAACTTTTATTTTCAAATGCATTTGTAACAACCCATCCCTTCAGCACAATATTATCCGCTTTGGGCCCCATATGGGGCGACCCGCACTGCTTTGCATTGGGCCTGGCCCACAAGATCAGGCCTAAAAGGCCTTGTGCTAAGGAGAGGGGAGCACCCTCTTATAACCCCACACCCCCTCCACCTCATGGGCAATGTAGGACTTTTTCCCACACCCCCATGTGGGTGGGGTGTTATAGCATTGTATATTGCATTTTAACTCTAAAATTGGAAACCTTTAACTCTATGACAATAATGAGACCCACGCACATAATAAGATAGAAAAGACTTATACGGGACCAGAATGCGAGACCTGACACTGCTTACATGTAAGGGATATAATAAAGTTCTAACTTATAGGATGTAAGCCTATAATGGTGTCAGAGAGCCGAGGCCTAACAGTCTATAAACGCAGTATGGGACCCCGTTATGTGTCTAGAGGTTAATAGGTTAATTGAATTGGAAGAATGCGCGTAGACGTTAGTCTTCAATTCAAACTCATGTATGTGAACAAAATATTTTGTGTTGTATATATATATATATATATATATATATATATATATATATATATATATCTTCGTGCATTGCTTATGTGAAATAAGTTAACCCAGTTGTAAGACTGGTATTACAAACGCATACGACTTCATGCCCAGACTTGAATCTGGCTTTTGTGTAAAGTCTTAAGGCAAGGGACACAGTATACAATGATGAGGACATGTGTTATTGTTTTCTAGATGCTATGTTTGATTTCCGCACCAATTTGATAAACCCCGGAATGTGGGGGGTTTACCTACTTGTATAATTTTAATTTCAGTACTTTGTTTATCCGTAGTGATATATAAGTTGAATGTGATATATATGATGTGTTATATGCATTTCCATGAGGGTATGTGCTAGGAATGCATGACAGATTGAGTGAGGAAATTATGATAAGTGTAATGAGATATTGTGACGGGTTAAAAAGATAATTTAATCTAAATGACCTTCCATTTTTTGATAGACTACCTTCATGCACTGTGTGAAGCATTGGGTTATGGGTAGCCGCAATGTAGAGCGTGTATACGTACTGAGTGAAGCATTGGACCATGTCGGGTCGCAATGTAAAAAGTATTGCGAACTGGGTGAATCACTGGTTTGCACTGTGAAACTGGTATAGACCGCATGTCGATTAACAGAGGCAGAACTGTGTGTAAAAAAAATGCATGCATATAAAAATGGTCGAAATTAACCATATTAGGGTGATGGCCTAAGTTGATGCAAAATGCATGATGATTGTATGATAATCCATTTGATGATAATATGTGTTATTTATTGTTGATTTCTTTTTCACTGGGCTGTTAGCTCATATTCCTTACATTGCAGGAGTTATGCCCGAGGAGGGGATTCAGGAACCCCCACTACCGCTGCAGATGTACTCCATTGTATTTCCTGGTGATGGATAATATATTTACTATGTTTATTTTCATTCTTGTGATGTAATCCTAATGTCACCTGAGGCATAAACTAAGCATGTAATAAAACCACTTCGTTTTCTTTTTGCTACTCTGATGAATATATATATTTATGCCATTTGTATATTTTCGTGTTAGATATTATGGTACATGTTTGAGTTCACGTATGAAGAGCATGTGTGACATTTTCTAATTGGACTTTCAAATGAGAAAATGGTAGAGGCCCATAGATTATTTATGTGTTAATGAAAAAAAATAGTCACATTTCGGGCTCACATCGGGGTAGGGCGTGACAGTAATAATGTTAGCAATTATGTTGATGATTTGTGTAATGGAAAAAAATTGATTGAAACGATAAAAACTTTGTGAAATTTGTGTACAATAAATAATGAATAACTATCATTTAATAATACAAATTAGTAGTAATAATTAATTTAACACTAAGTTGAATAAGGGCCCAAAAATCCAAAGGCATGTATTGTAATACCCTGCCCCAGTTTAGGCGGGTTTTAGCCTGTTAATTCCTGTTTAACCGGTTAATCTCGAGGATTACAGTTAGGACTTCAAGGGAAGCCCAGTCGTGGCCCAATCCGAGCTCGTGAGCTCAGTGATCCAGCCGTTCAGCTGGAGGGGTATTTTGGTAATATACAGCTTTTAGCTGTGTTTTTATAAATTATATTATTATGTGAATATTATTGATGAATAATATTCTCCTCAATGAGGGAATTGTATTTCTAATTTTTAAATAAATTTATTTTCAGAAAATGATATTTAAATCCCGCCCGTCAAAATCCGAAAGGGAGTTTTAATTATTTTGAATAATTTTGGAAAGGAGATAAATTTTGAAAATGGTATTTGGTGTTAGACCATTTTAAGAATGGTCTAGTTATTTCATTTCACTTAAAAATAAGATTTACAAATTGGTTATTTTTACATTTGTTTAATTAAGTAATTATGGGTAAAATATGTTTTTTATTTAAATCAAGGGTTTTCAGTAAGAGATAAATTCTGAAAATTTTATGGTGACCAAGGTTTTCAAAACCCAACCCATTTGTAAGGTTGGATCAAGTTTTTAAGTTTTAAATTATCACTTTTAGTTTAAAAATAGGTTTTTATGAAAACTAGGACTTATCTGCAATTTGGAAAATATCGGAGGGCTGATATGCAACCGCATGAAAAATATCAACGCCATGCAGGCGTGCTCTGGCCGCTCGGCCCAAAATTGGGCGATGATGATCACCTCCCGTCTTCTTGTCCCATCGGATTCAACCGATTTTCCAGCCAGAAAACCTATAAATTCAGCCGTCCCCCGTCGGTTTGAATTCCCAGCAAATCTTCTCTTCTTTGCTCTCTGTAATTTCAGCCGAAAAACCTC
This sequence comes from Chimonanthus praecox, assembly GCA_022113865.1. Taxonomy (NCBI): domain Eukaryota; kingdom Viridiplantae; phylum Streptophyta; class Magnoliopsida; order Laurales; family Calycanthaceae; genus Chimonanthus; species Chimonanthus praecox. The sequence continues at coordinate 35,477,764 of CM039094.1, forward strand.
TGATTAAGCTTCTGTTTTTCTGTAACAGTAAGCTTGAGGAAAGATTTTCAAATTTCGGATTTTCAAACCAGGAACCTAAGCGAAGGTATCCATTACATTCCTCTTTCAATTCCAACCAGTTTTGAATCAAGAAAATCGAATTTTGGCCTTGTTTTGATTGAGAAAAACCATTTCAAAATCTAAGAAAAACCATGAGTTACCTTGTACCCATGAGGATTTGACCTTAAAATCGGATGACCCAGTGAGCGTCTGAGCTCCAAACCAGTCCCTGTGGAAAGAGGACTCCCAGAGGAGTCCATCCAACCAGACGGATGTGAAAACGGAATCCGGGAAGCCCTCCCTTTCTGGAATCGCATTTCACCATTTTTCCGTCGTCACTGTCTGCTGTTGCAGACAATGGAGAAGACGACTCTCGGAAGGTCCGAGAGCCTATCTTCGGACGGTCTGAACTTTCGGACGATCCGAGCCGTGACCCTCGGACGTTCCGAGCTTCACCCGAAGCCTAATACGCCCGAGGCGAGCCAGACCTCTTTCTGATGCACCGAGCCGAGCTCGGAAGGACCGACCCTCTCGGACGTTCCGAACCCAGCTTTCGGACATTTCGAGCATGCAGACCCACCGAGACTTACTGTTTTCTGATTTTTTGGCTCGGATGGACTTCGGAAGGTCCGAGACCCAGTCTTCGGACGATCCAAAGTCAGGCTCCAATTTCCGAGGCCAGTGACATGGTTTGGTGTGGTTCGGATGATCCTAAGCCACTGTACCTATTCTGAGGTGATGTTCCAAGGGACACAATTTTTAAGTGATAAAATATTGTTTGATTATTATTTTTGTCTAATCTTGATTATTATTTAATGTATTTGATTATTTATGATGATTTATACCCACTTGTTAATTAAAAATGTACTAACCCCTTTCTCTTATTATTTATAGTTTAAATATTATTTTATACGCTTTCAGGCAGACCCCATTGGGCGGGAACTGAGTGATTCACTTTCAGGACGACACTATAGTCGGACACTGAGTGACCTCGGGGCTTACTCAAAATGTCAGCTCTGGTCCTATCCAGAAGACAACCGAGAAGTGACCCGAGGATTTAGACCTAACTCAATAACTCAATCTGGTCCATGCCCAGAAGACAATATGAGTTTGGACTGAGCCCCTTTTTACTATATTATTATCTTATTGATGATTTAAAAAGGATAGAAACCAAGTAGGAGACTCATTTCCATTAACCCTGGGTATTTTGTGGGAAAACGTGTGATTTTCAAATACTACGTATGTGTACGTATCTGCTTTGTATATTGATTGTGCCCTTGTGTATTTTTTGAACAGAGACCGCGTAACCACACGATAACGGTGAGGGAACTTAACTCTGCAGATTTTATAAACAAGTGTTATATTGAGCAATGAGTGGTTTCGGTTCTGATGAACCCACTCATGTGCCTATACATGATGCACTATGGTAAAAGTGCTGTGATGATTATGATATTACGATGTTGATCATATGTGTATATAAGATTGCTTCCACGTACCTGGGCTATTGAACCAATGTCGGCCATATGAGATGGTTTATGTCTACTGGACCATGGGCGGACCATGCTGTCGTCAGTTGCTGACTTGAGGGTGTCAGTATCGGCTAAGTTAGAGCCGAAGATGTACTTGTAAGGATGTATTTTGACCGTGTCGGGACTTAATACTGGTCTCAGTGTAGTCGGCAGGCGTTACGGTGGATAATGGCAGTGGTTTAATGATGTTGTTATATTATTTGAAATTATGCTTATTGTTATCAAGCATGTGATATTGAACTGTTGCTAACCTGTTTTATTATTTACTTAATGTGCATTGTTAATTATCCTTCACTGGGCTAGTTAGCCCACACCACTCACCTTTCAGGCGATGAACCCGAGGAGGAGGGACCCTCTTTATCAGGCTTAGGTTGGATAAGCTGAAGCGGTGCTTTGGGATTTCCCTCGGAGGGGGAATACCCTGATCTTTTCCTGTTGGTTCTTGGAACCGTTGTCTTTTATTAAGTACTGGATGTGGTACTTAATTTATGTTAATTTGATGTAATAGGCTGTGTTGCCTTTTTAGACAATGTTTTGAATGATGAATCAATGGTGGTTTTTCTTATGCTTGTATTAATCAATGTTGGATTTGATTTGAGCATATGATGTGTTGATGTTGTTTATGTCATGTTTATAGGGCAGGCATATGGTACATGTTTGAGTCCACATGATGGGCTCATGTGTGACCTCTGGGCCTAACTGTTGATCCGGCCTAGTAAGAATGCTTGTGGTTTAATTTACTTATAAAAAAAAAAAAATTCAGTCGCGTTCCGGGCTTACCTGTCAGGTCGGGGCGTGACATGTATGGGCCCTTATTTATTTTTTAGGACCCAACTTGACTTTATATAATTTTGCCTTCATGAGCTCGATATAAGCATGGGCCCTATATTTGTGTAACGCCTCGCTCGGATGTGAGGCTCGAAGCACTACTCTTTTTCTTTTTTCTAATCACACAGGGAAACTTACAATGGTTTCTATGTTGATCCATCAAAGAAAGCCTCGCCGTATTTCGAGCGAATTTTCATTTAAAAATGTTATACATGATTTTATATATGGATTCAAACACATACCATAAGTATTGTACAAATAAATCAGAATAGCACACAGAAAATGTAAGTCTGAGGCTAGACCAATGCATGATAAAACCTTTCCAATTTTTATTACCCTCTTTAATTAATCAAATTATTATGTGCAATGGACTAATGAAAATAGCAAAAGACCAATCAATAAAAGAAAACCACAGATACACAATGATTTATAGTGATTCAGTTAATCAATTTACATCCACTCTTGGACTCACTCAACCCTAGGCTATCTAGAACTCACTATGAATGGGTAGCCTACCTAAAAAAATATGCACCTCATTTTGAAAGGTTCAACCATGATCTATTCCTTTACACCTATTTTTTATATTGGTTCGATCACAAAGGTCTAATCCGTTGTACAATGAATTGAAAGAAATAAATAAAGAACACTTGCCTAGTCTTGAGCACAAATTTTGATTTGGTGTTCTTTGAGAGTTGCCTCTACACTCTAGTTTTCAAAGCTTGATGATCTCCTATGTTTTTCACAACCGTAGGTGAGGCTGGATCTAGGATTGGATAATGGTGCTACAATATTTCCCTAGTTAATGATGTCTTCACCACACCAAGGAGAAGGTAAAATAACTTGAGTTTTTCATAAACATTTGTGGATGTGATTAAGAAATGCTTAGAGAGGTGCAACGGTGTTTGACAATGGTGGGAACTGAAAATTCTGCTACAGGAATTATGTAAGACCTAGAGGAGGGGAGGGGGGGGGGGGGTGGTGAATATGTCTAATCCGATTTTATTTCTCTTTTCAATTTAACAATATGTTCAGCGGAATAAACTTGTGTGCAAGTGATAAACAAATGAATCAAATCATCAAAGAAAATCACAGAAGCATAACGATATATAGTGGTTCGGTTCACCTGAACTTACATCCACTATTAGACTTCCCAACTCTCGTCCCAATGTACTATGAATGAGTTTCTCACCCAGATAGTACAACCTACTTTTTTATAGAGCTTCAACCCCCATGGTCTAATCCTCGACTCCTATTTTTTTGGGTGGTTCAAACACAGCGTTCTAATCCACCTGACAACTTTGATAAAAGAAAAAGAATTGAGGAACACTTGCGTTGGACCTTGACAATTCTTCAATAAGTATGTTCTTCTTGTTAATGTTTCCACGCCTCTTCCTTCAAATCTGGTCCATCTTCTGTTGAGTATTGGCACAGTGGAACATGGTTACTAGGACAAGAGTGTAACTGGTTTTGGGTCCTAAAGGAAGATCCTCATCTTCATCATCAACCAAGCATTGAATACTTAACCATTTCCTTGTCAAAGGACGATGAAGATGGTAAAATAAGGGATGGGGAAGGTCTTTGGTCACTGTTGGATTTTCCAATATTCAAATATCTGTTTTTGAATTAAAATAGTCATGTATTTATAATACAATTTTGCAACGGCTCAATCTCGAGGCCTCTAGGTTTTCTTCGAGGACTCGAATCTGTATTTAGTAATACACCTCATAAGATTTTCAGATTTTTTAAACTCAACTCCAGTGATATTTAGTCAAAGGACAACTCACATATTCGCCACACGTGAATGATTGCCAATCCCAATATTTAAATAACAAATCATGAGAAGGAAAAAATATTTTTCATAATCTTTTTCAACTCAAAAGGACCCTCTTAAAATTTCCAGATTTATATGATTGACAATCATGATAAATTTTTCACTAATATCGAATCATTTAGAGGCTAAAAGATTTTCCATAAACTTTTCAAAATGTGGAGCCTCTTAAGATTTCCAAATTTGTAAACTTTTCAAAATGAGGAGCATCTAAAGGTTTCCATTTTTTTATGTGGTAGAAAATTACAGTGAGGCTTATCCTTTTTAGATTTTTTGTAATCATAAGGAGTCTTCTAAATGATTTTCCCTCCAAGATTTTGATTGACATTAGGTTAAAAGCCAGCTATACTTCAGTGCACATGTCGGATACAGGTTGTCAAGATTTTTCCACGTAGATACAAAGGATCTTGAGGCCTCAACAAAAAGTTCAAGCGCTCGAGACTGGGAGCGTTTTAGTCTCAAGGGCTTGAGATAAAGATCGAGGCTGCAGCCAATTGTTTTCAGATTTTCAAATTTTAACCCACTGACTTTTAGGGTGATTGGGTTTGACTTAAGGTCTATTAGGATCCACTTACCTGTATGCCAATCACGTGTTCAGTTTAGATTCTTCAATGCATAGTAGATCTTCTGACGGGTTTTTGACATCTTTAAATTCCTCCAAGGCAAGATCACACATTTGGTCACGGAATTGACAATACAAAGATTCGGTCCAACCGAGGCCCTAACAGGAGCCTCTACTAAGAGTCTAAGAAGGTTTACGATTGATTTCCAAATTAAATGGCCTCCAAACTGAGCTCTGAATTTATAGAAAAATGTCTCAATGGCTAGTTTGATTTGCGAACGACTAGTTTGACTGCCAATGGGCGGTTTTACTTGCCAACGACTAATTTGACTTCCAACGATCTTCATGCAATATCTTCATCTTCCATAGGCAAGGTTCTGACAATTTATTACGAAATTGACAACACAGAGACACTGATAAATTGGAGCTCTAACAAAAAAACGCTAGTTTATTGCATATCTAGTATGTCTCAATTAGACGTAAGTTTTTACAAGCTTAGGCATGACTTTCTAAATAAACATAAAATCTCCCATCTAACGGGGAGAGTCGGTTTTTTCCATCTCTATTGCAGCAATGGGGTTCATCGATCCCCTCCTCGGGTACATTTATTAAAAATGTAAGGGAGTGAGCTAACAAGGCCAGTGAAGAGAAAATAACAAACAAACATGCATATTATCAATCAAACGTATATAGTCAGTGGGTCGATACTGTAATCATGATTTTTCTAACATCTTTATTCGTGACCCACTACCTCTTATCTATCGACATTCGATTTACACTAAGTTAACCGTGAACCAGTGCTTCACTCAGTCTGTTATATGTTCTACATAGCGATCATTCACGATCCAATGCTTCACACAGTACATTTCATGCTCTACATTGTGACTATTCACAATCCAACGCTTCATGCAGTACATAAAGACAAGGCATAGAATAAACATAATATTCAACATATGCGTGTTTTAACATATGTATTAAAATCCCTATTAACCCCACATGTTATACACGTTCACTTAGCATAATTCTCTCACTCAGCTATCATCTATATCTTATCATATATCCCGATATAAATCTTTAGTGATGAACATCACAAGCAGGTACTGACGCCAAAACATGCATAATTTGCAAGTAAGGATGGCCTTACTTGGATATTACACACAATTAATCTCCACATCATGGAGTGAATGAATGACTAAAATAAAAGACTTTGAATTAAATGACAGAAAGGTCGGTAAAACGGTCAAATGTCAAATTTTACCCTTTTTATCTTTCTTAATTATTTACATCTCTTACTTGAATTTGTCCCATATGGAGTTTGGGGAAAGCCTCACCCTCTCAATCCAAGAATTATGTGATTTTTCCTACTTTTGACTCTGCATACAACCAAATTCAAGTCCTAGCACCGAAGATGTGTGTGCAATCACAACTGGATTTAAGTCTGTGTACTTTTTGCCATTTTCACATAAAACCCTGCACACAAACATAAAACACAAATACAATCCAATATACAATCATAACACACAAATGTCTAAGTTGGAGACTGATATCTGTGTCCACTCATCCAATTAAAGCCAATTAACCTATCAGGCACATGCATGGGTGCATACTTCGTTCTTTGATGGCTAGACCTCAACTTCCAAACACCCCTTTTAAGCTTACATTTGGTATTCCTAAACCAAACAATTTGTCCCTCACATATAAGCAGGGTTAGACTACGTGTTTTGGTCCGTTCACATCGTTCCAATCGTTATTATTCCATGGGTCTCATCATTACCGTCAATCTAATGGCCTTCCAAGATTATCAAAAGCCGCATCCTGTCAACTCCTTGGGTGATGGGCAACCCTACAGGTAAATGAAGCTTTGGTTGGGCGTTCCCCTTCCAAGACGAGTTATCCCAAAAGGAAAACCTAAGGGTCCTTATATAGAGTGCGGACCTCAAATACATTTCAAACTAATGAAATAAAAGATAAGGCTGGAACCATCGTTGCGGGATACTCAAATGTTTCAGTTCACTAAGTTTGAAAAGTCCAAAGAGTGCAGAGGGCAGACTAGCCACGAAGCTTGGATACGATTTATTGATCGAAGATCCATGGGCTAGGCCGTAGCGCGTTAGTCCGCGTGATGACTCTATTTTTCAGTAAGCACAGGCAACATCTAAGGCCTCTTAAAGACCCTAATAATTGCATGGATTGAAATGGGAAAATGGCGAAGTCAAACAGTCCCTTGAGAACTGGCCTATATTTTGGTAGTCTGTGCTTCTCGAGCCCTCTAGATTTCATTGACCCCTCGACTGTCTATCTGAGAGCATTTTGTAACAGTCTTTATTTTCTTTCTGCTCTTAGGCTCGATCCCTTGAGGAGCCTTCGAGCCCTCAAGCTCTAGGGACGCTCCTCGACCCCTCGAGAGACTCTCTTCGACCCCTCGTAACTTAAATTTAAGCCTTGACCCCTCGAGTACTATTCGTTTGGAAAAATATTACAAATACAGGGCTCAGTCCTTTAATTAGAATTAAGGAGAATTAATCAGTGATTAACCCTAATCTCTACAAGACTACAAGGAGAAGATCTTCCACCTTCAGACCTCTTCCTTCTCTCAAATCTCTTCCAAAATGTTCACATCTAAAAGGTGTGTTAGCCATCTGTGAAGAAGATCTTGAGAGAGATGTTCTAGGACACTTTTCAACATCTGAAGTCCTAGATCTATATTTTATGTTGTGGTTGCCTTTTCTCAGAGGATATTCTACATGGAGACAAAAGCTTGAAGATCTGCTAAGGAACATGTCATAAAGAATCTTTTGAAGGCCTAAGGGAAGTGTTCTTTACTTTTTAATCTTTCATTTTCGTACGGTAGATTTAGATCAGTGTTATTGAACCACCTTAAAAAATAGGCGTCCAATTAGACCGTTGCGATCGAACCTCTATAAAAAAATTAGGTTGCACTAGTTGGGTGAGAAGCCCATTCTTAGTGCTTTATGAGATAACCTAAGAGTGGGTGATTCCATCAATGAATATAGGTTTTAAAATCTGTTGAGCACTAAAAAATGACCATTTTACCTTTTAATTTTGTATTAGTTAGCCATTGATTTATGTATATTAGATGTGTTTAATGTTATTTGTGAGTTTTGCAGTTTATTTTAGAGAATACAAGAAATTGAGCCAAAATTGGAAGGAAATGCAGAGATGTAGGCCATAATTTTTATTTTTGGAAAGTTTGTAATTTTATCACCTAATTTTAGGATTTATTATAAATTGTTGTAATTCAAGTCCACTATTTGAATTTGAATTATAATAATATTGTTTTTCTAGATTCTTTTGTAAAGGTGGTAAATTTTAAAAGACATTAGCGGACCCACTAGTCATGCCTACAGTCAAAAGTCCATGAGCCAGAGGCCCATCGCATTAAGCTCCACTCCACACTTTGGGCCAAGTTCAATGATCCATTTGCATTAGTGGGCCAGGCTACAATTCACAAGCAAGAGTCCAAGCCCAAGTCTATGAGCCAAGTGAAAGATTAAAAGTCCAAGAATCCAAGCTCAGTGAAATTCGCATGAAACCAGTGGGACATGCAAGTGCCATGTGATCAATCTCTCTAACTCAATTTCTCAAATTCGTACAAGGCATTGCGACTCTATGAAATTCGATCATGGTGACTTGGATTGGATTATTGAGATAAAAATCTAGAAAATATTGCATTGAATGTGGCCAAGATAATGTACAAAATTAAAAAATTGCAGAGCAAACAACAATGAATTCGAATTTTGGAGATTGTGTTTGATCTTAAAAGATTGAAACTTGGAGAATAATTCTCTCCTCGGGACACATGTCAAAATCATGTAGATGCAATGTTGCACAAGAAAAATCGTGCAGAGCAGATGGAAAGAGATAGAGAGAATTTTGGATCAGGAAACGTCAAAAGGAAAGTTGAGTTAGTATTGAGTCGCCCGTAGTCCAAATTCGAAATTCCATGGGATTTATCTCTAAAATTCGACCAGTGTACATTGGATTAATGGTTTTATTTCTTCACCACTTCAAGTTATGAATAGAGACCATGGATACATAGTGAAATTCGAATTTGAGTAAGGAAAGAAGGTGCACTAAAGATTGGAGGCTGAGAAGACTCAAAGAGAAATAAATATTCGAATTTATGTGTGAGTTCTTGTATTTTTATTTTTATATCATGTCTTTGATGAAAAAACACCAAAGTATTGTAATTTTAAATTCCAATTTATTTGAATGAAATTCATGGTAGCTTTCTTTATATTTATGGTTTTCCAATTGTTAAATATTTTATGGTGATTGTTTTCAAATTTATTTTAATTCTTTTTATGATTGTTATGTTGGAAATTATTTTAAGAGTTTTTAAAGAAAAGTAGAAACCCGTTTAGTATTAGTGGAACTTAACCTTTTCAGATCTAGCACTTTTTGAAGAGTATCTTATTTTTAGATTCAGAAAGGAGAATAGAAATTTTGCCGAAGCTTAAGGCATGAATTGAAAATTTCTGATTTAATGGACATCATGATTTTCTTAATTAGAATTTTAATAAATAGAGAACTCTAATTTATATTTGATAATTCTAGAAGATTTCATAGCCTGGGCCATGATTTTGTCTTTAAATGGGATAATATGCCACCCTAATTACTTGTTTCAATTCCATTGTAAATTATGTGAATATTTTATTTGTTATTCTTTTCTTTTATTCATTAAATTATTTTATAACAAAATGGAACTAGGTTGGGGATATTGTATTTGTGTCTTAGTTTTATAATTTTGAATTAAGTTGAGATTGTTTTATTCCACCATTTTAACTGAATTTGGATAAATGTGTGATTCCATGATTTGAGTGATACATTGGATTTCTATAAAAATTAGATCTCATATTTTGTTAATTTTCAGAATTAGATGTTAATTTTCCAAGTGTAGAGAATTGATAAAATAAGAACATCATTCCAAGATTTAAAAATTTCTCTATGTTTAGATCTAATTCCATAGTTCTATTTTCTTAAAACCACATTATTTTTAATGGTACTAATTTATCTCTTAGACATATATTTTGTTGATTTCCCTTGGGTTCGACCTCGCATTCATATTTTATACTATCAAACTGGTTCAGACGCTTGCGAGTAAATTTAAGAAAATTGAACCACTATAAATCTCTCGTGCATCTTTGGTTGTTTGTTTTGCATGCATACACTGGCACATACGTGGTTTGTTTAAAATGTTTATATGTTTTGGATGATGCATATTCTATTTGATTAATCCTTTAACACAAGAAAAAGGTAGGTTATTTTGAGAAACACCTATTAACACAACCCCCCCCCCCCCTTCCTTCTTCTCTAGGTCTATCATTATTCTACCGTTGGAATTTCATGTGAAAATTACAGATTAACTGTAAAATGATATGACTTCCCCCCCACCCCCTTCTTCTTTAGGTCTATCATTATTCTAGCGTCGGAATTTCACGTGAAAATTATAGATTAACTGTAAAATGAAATCTCATCTATCTTCATCTTCCATAGGCAAGGTTCTAACAATTTGCTACGAAATTGACAACACGAAGACACAGATAAATTGGGGCTCTAACAGAAAACATAGCAGTTTGATTACATATCAAGTACGTCTCAATCGGACATAAGTTATTGCAAACTTAGGCATGAATTTCTAAATAAACATAAAATCTCCCATGTAACGGGGAGAGTCTGTTTTTTCCATCCTCTATTGCATCAATAAGGGTTCATTGATCCCCTCCTTGGGTACATTTCCTAAAAAAGTAAGAGAGTTAGCTAACAAGCCCAGTAAAGAGAAAACAACAAACAAACATGCATATTACCAATTAAACATATATCGTTAGTGGGTCAATACCTTAAACATCATTTTTTTTAACATCTTTATTGTGAACCACTACCTCTTGTTTATCGACATGCGATCTACACTAAGTTAACCGCAAACCAATGCTCCCCTCAATCTATCATACGTGGTACATAGAGGTCATTCGCGATCCAATGCTTCACACAGTACATATCGCGCTCTATATTGCGGCTGTTTATAGCCTAACACTTCACGTAGTACATAAAGGCAAGGCATAGAATAAACATAATATTCAACATATGTGTGTTTTAACATATGGATTAAAATCCTTATTAACCCCCATATGCTATACCCGTTTACTCAGCATAAATATATCACTCAACTATCATGTATATCCTATAATATATCTTGATATAAATATTTGGTGATGAACATCACAAGCATGTAGTCACACCAAAACATGCATAATTTGCAAATACCATCCTTACTTAGATATTATACACAGTTAATCTCCAAATCACGGAGTGAATGAATGACGAAAAAAAAGGACTGAATTAAATGATAGAAAGGTAGGTAAAGCGGTAAAATGTCAAATTTTACCCTTTTTATCTTTCTTAATTATTTACATCTCTTACTTAAATTTGTCCCATCTGGAGATTGGGGAAAGCCTCACCCTCTCAATCCAGGAATTATGTGATTTTTCCTACTTTTGACTCTGGAAACGGCCGAATTCAAGTCCAAGCACCGAAGATGTGTGTGCAGTCACAAATGGATTTAAGTCTAGGTAGTTTTTGCCATTTTCACATAGAACCCTGCATACAAACACAAAACACAAAACAATCCAATATACAATCATAACACGCAAATGTCTAAGTTGGAGACTGATATCTGCGTGTACTCATCCAACTAAAGCCAATTAACCTGTCGGATACATGCATGGGTCCATACTTCGTTCTTAGATGGCTAGACCTCAACTTCCAAACACTCTTTTAAGCTTACATTTGATATTCCTAAACTAAACAATTTTCCCTCACGTATAAGTGGTGTTAGACTACATGTTTTGGTCCGTTCACATCTTTCCAATCGTTATTAGTCTATGGGTCATAACATTACCGTCTGTTTAATGGCCTTCAAATTTTTTGATGTTTAAAATTCTATATAAGTTCCTTTATAAAATAAACCATGTTGTTGAATCTCCTCAACGTAAGAGGCGAGTCTGAGAAGTTAAGGAAAACTAAAAAATGGTAAATACCATGTATGAACAAAGGAGCTAAAAGAAAGTGCCTAAAACATGGCACATGGGACTTTGAAAAATTCTCAAAAATCAAAGAAGAAAAACAGTGGTTGCTGTTCCTTAGAACTTCTGAAACAGGTTTTAGAATCCTTGGAAAAAAAACAGCTCAGTGGCTTTAAAACCACCGTACTACACTTTGGAATTATGTGATTTTTCCTACTTTTGACTCTGACACACGACCGAATTCAAGTCCGAGCACCAAAGATGTGTGTGCAGTCGCAACTGGATTTAAGTCTGGATATTTTTTGTCATTTTCACATAGAACCCGACACACAAACATAAAACACAAATACAATCCAATATACAATCATAATACACAAATGTCTAAGTTAGAGACTGCTATCTACGTGTACTCATCCAACTAAAGCCAATTAACCTGTCGAGCACATGCATGGGTTCATACTTCGTTCTTAGATGGCTAGACCTCAACTTCCAAACACTCTTTTAAGCTTACATTTGGTATTCCTAAACTAAACAATTTTCCCTCACGTATAAGTGGTGTTAGACTACATGTTTTGGTCCGTTCACATCTTTCCAATCTTTATTAGTCCATGGGTCTCAACATTACTGTCAATTTAATGGCCTTCCAATTTTTTGATGTTTAAAATTCAATATAAGTTCCTTTAGAAAATAAACCATGTTGTTGAATCTCCTCATTGTAAAAGGGGAGTCCGAGAAGTTAGGGAAAACTAAAAATGGTAAATACCATGTATGAACAAAGGAGCTAAAACAAAGTGTCTAAAACATGGCACATGGGACTTTGAAAATTTCTAAAATATCCAAGAAGAAAAACAGTGGTTGCTGTTCTTTAGAACTTCTGAAACAAGGTTCAGAATCCTTGGAAATAAAAAGTAGTTCAATGGCTTTAAAACCACCGTGCTACACTTTGGAAGTTCAGAGATGGGGGTCTCGGTGCTTCCAAAGCACTAAGTCATTGTTCTTCCTAGGTTTGTTCAACAATGGCTCAGAAAAACTTAAATTCAAAGGAAAATCCAGAAAGTATGTCGAAACGTCCGGAGGAAGCTTCAAAACTTCTGAACTGGGGCTTTGGAACTTCTGAGCTACTACTTAGTTTACTCAGCAGTTTGAGTCCCCTCAGAACGTCCAGGGAGTAACTCGGAACTTTCGAGACATTCAGTTCGTATGTTCCGAGCTAGATGGATTATTTCAACAGTTATCCCTTTTTCTTGTCCGATACGTGTTAGAATTTTTCGGGCAAAGTTTATGCCTGTCCGAGGTTCCTTTGAGTTTCTCCAATCGAGCAAAAGGAAAATAAAATAATACATCTCTGTCCGGTAAGTTCATTCCCTTAGGTTTTCCTAACAGTAGGTTCGAAGCCCTTAAAGTCTTAGAACTTTCGAAAAAACAGAGAAGATAGGTTTGACAAGTGTTCAGTGCTTATTCCCGGATGTCCCTATGCAGAGCCTCCAGTAGTCCAGGATTTCAACACGGAAAAATTATCGAAAACCAACCCTTTGCAAAAAGTCCTGTTAAAGACTCAGAACATTTCGAACAAGTGTTCGAAACTCCTGGAAAAAAAATCATCAGGTAGAGGTTTGCAGAAAGAGGTTCTGCCAGCGTTCGGTGCGAGGCTCGGAATTTGTCTGTTCCAACCTTGGATCTTGCCAGACTTTTGTTAAACTTAGCCTCAGAACTTGCCAGGCTCTTACCAGATTAACTTAGTCTCGGAACTTGCCAAGCTAGTGTAGGAATTTCTTAGAAAACCATCAACACAAAAGCCCAAGGCAAACCAGAGCACTGTATTTTACTACCTGAGCTTCGGAACTTCAGAAAGTCTCAGAACTTTCGAACTCCGTCTTCTTGGTTCTGCATAAAACTCGAAAATCATGGGAAAAACGATAAAAAGCAGATTTTTGAGCCACTAAAAATGATGAATTTTAAAACTATAAAAGAAAACTAACCTTATTGATATAATTTACAACTAAAATATTATTCTTTCAAAAATTTAAATTTGAGTTTAAAACTACTTAGATGAAGCATTTCCATAAAGATGGAGGGAAAAAACCATATCTGTAAAATAAGTTTAATAGTCCGATGGATTTTTTTTTTTTTTATTAATTAGTATAAAACAATTCCTTTTGATTGAAAATAATCCAAGGAATGAGAAGAAGACCTTCAAGCAAAGTTCTAAGCAATCTTAGGCGGATTCCAAACTTCCAAGAAATTTGAGGTTTCATTCATTCAATCCAGCACTTGCAGGAGCATAGGGAGAGCAGCATGAGAGAAGAGTAGAATGAGAGTGTGGAAGGCCCAGAGCGGGGGAGAGGTCTAAAAGGAGAATGTGCATGAGGGAGAAATATCGTTTACATGCATTTGTTTATATAGAAATTTTTAAACGTAGGTTCCAAAGGATTCAGAATTTTAAGAATAAACAGGTTTTGAAGTTTGGAATTCACATGATATCGAAAACCTGTCGATTTAAACCAATAACATCGAGAAATCAAATCAACGGTCGAAATTTTGAGATTTCATCACTTAATTTCAAATGTCTTTGATTTCAAAATGGTTTTTCGAAAGCGTGAAAAATTCGTAAAAATTACATATTAACTGTAAAACGATTTTCATTGGAGTCCGATATCTGGTGCTATTTTAAAATTGGGGTTTTGCAAATAAACTCTTTTCCCATGTAAAACTGTTAGAAAAACAGTTAAAAGTTGGAACATGTTTTGAAATCTCAAATGTTTGTCCCCCTGAAAGACACTCGTGTGCGAAAGTTTGAAAATCTAAATATTTCAAATTAGTGCTTTTATATAACACTATAGTTTTTGGGTTACTATGCACAATTTTCAAAATAATTAAATATGATATTATCCATAAAAGGTCAAAAGTCTATTTTACCCTTCTAACTTCGACGAGTAAAATCTATGAGCTAACGAGCTGAAATTAGGCTAGAAAGCCCACACAGAGTTCTTCATTTGAACCGCTCACAAAGCATATTTAAAGTCTATAAACACATTAATTAACATAATCAAGGGTCGGGATATTACAATTTACAATTTGGGGCCTCAGCGGAATTGACTTTGGGCTTTACTCGACCTGCCTGAATTGCACCCCTAGTTTTGAATTTAGATTTGATTAATGCACGTGCTTATTCTAAATTTTTTAATTTAATTTAATTATTATCTCAAAACATGACTTTATTTAAATTATATTTTATATATGTATATTTTTATAAATTAGTATTAACTAAAATAGATCTCATCTGAAATGTAGATTTGACTACCTCGTAACTACTTATAAAAATAAAAAGTTTCTAAAGATGTTATATAGTTCAAAAAATAATTCAAAGTCATCAAACTTGTCGGATCTTGAAAAATATGGTTTTAAGAATGGATCAAATTAATTTTATGCAATTTCATATTTATACTAAGATATTTTTATGGTCCATCAAATAAAGTAGAAGTGAACCTCATGAAAGAAGTAAATTATCAAGGTTTAAAATAATTTAAGGTAATTAATATTTAGAGAGTATAAAAGACCAAGTAGAAGGATAGCAATGCTAAAAATTTAGGGGATGGATTTAAACTATTCTACGCAGGGCAATATAATTTGGAAACGGGGTGGATATAGTGGTTAATCGCAGAAGATCAATATGAACTTTTTCGATATTATATATTTTTTTAAAAAAGTATTCTATTCATGAATGAAAAGATATAGGAGTATTTCAAAATAACTATATATGGGGTAAAGTTGGGCTCCAAATATGATGTAAAAGTTTAGTTAATAAAAAATAATAAAAGGTCACAAAACTATAGAGAATTTAAAAATGATTTTAAAAATTGGATCGAGATAATTTCCTTTATGTCTTATACCCAAATAAAGATCTTTGTCATGAATCATTTAATAAATTATTGATAACATATTTATTTATGGATACTTAAAAGTATTTCTGGATGTTATACTTGACTGGAAAATAAAAAATTCAGTCCCTAAAAATTTTGATTGTTATTTTCAAAAAATATATATTTCAGACTAAATTTAGACTGAAAAAAAAATATAAAAAATAAATTTGAGCTTAAATTTGTAACTAAGAATTTGAAAGCTACTGCCCGCTAGCTTTCCTCATTAAAAATCCAAGCCTTTCTATATTATAAAAATCGAGCCCCCATAGCCTAATCTTAGTGTGCCCTAGAGACAGCCTCAACCATGGGCTTTTACACTGGGTATTCTGTGGTTTCCCACATGCAAATTAAAAAAAAAAAAAAAAATTGTTTTTCACATGAACTTTTTTTTAATCACAATACTATATTACTGTGCTTCATCCTGCTCTCTAAGCACCGATAAAAAAGCCTACATATTGGTGCAGTATTATAACTTTATAAGTTTATAACACTGATACATTTTCTCTCTCCTTTTTTCTTTTGTTTTTTTTAAATAAAAATATGAGAAAAATAGGAAAAAAATAAAAAACCTACTGTAATTTTTTATTTATTTAAAAATGATCATTTAATATTAGACAGTTGAGAATCGATATTTCGATCCGAATAAAATATATCTTAAAAATTTTAAAATAGGAGATCAATAAAAAAAACACCTAATATGAAATTCATGTTCTCTAGTATCCCATATTCACATATATCTTCTATTAATATTCATAAATTTTTTCATAAAGAAAATCAAATTTTATAAAAATGTTGGAATATTAGAAAAATCATACAAACACCTTAAAATTTATATAAATTACATTAAAATCTCTTCATTTAGTTCCATAAACATTTGTATATCATTCCACTAATTTTTTTTTCTATAAAAAACTCTAAAATGAGAAGTACCTTAGAAAACTCACCTTTTATTAAAAGACAACTTGAAAAATAACAAACATCCTACAAACTATATCAATCACATTATGATATCTCCATTCAATTCCATAAGCACTCAATATTATTTATTAAATCATTTTCATAAAAAAACTTCAAAATAAAGATTATCTTAAAGCAAGAATTCAAAAAATTGATGAAAGTAATTCAAAATTATCAAATTTTGAAGGAAAAGTATCTAGAATTAACATATACCTTTTATACTTAAAAGAGTTTACTTCTAAACCTTTTTAAAATCATATCTAATACATTTTAAAATTATATCGATTGCAGTACCTGCACTGCTGTAACATATCAATTGCAACATAGACTGTGTGGACCATACGATACGTATCAACAACTTGAAAACCAATATGTGTGGGCAGATTTTATAAATTTTTCTTTCAAAGGTGTATCTTATAGTTGAATAACTTTAAAATCAGTGTTATTAGAACTGGATCGAACCGCGGTCAAACCGACGGTTCATCTAGAACTGTCATGTTTGCAGTTCGATCCAACTTAAGAACCTTCCAAGCAGTTGGACTCCAAAAAACCGAATTAAACCGCGGGTTATGCGGTTTTTATGATAAAACTGCAAGCCGTGAACTGCGTGCGGGTCATCACATTTGAATTTTTCTTTTTATAAAAAAGTTTTCCTTCAAAATATCAAAATTTAATGTTAGAAAATGAAGATGCTTGAAATTTAGAAGTGTCTTACCATTCCTATCGCACATCATTCACCGTTTTGGTATTTTACTTAGAGTCTGAAGTATTAATTTTTTTTTTTTAATATTATTTATAATATTTATATTATATTATTACTTGTACGAATTTGACTGCAGTTGAACTAATCTTCTTCGAATACAGTTCATTAGACGGCTTGGCTCTCATAACATTGTTTATAATTGATTTTATGGATGAAACTTCGTTCTCTTCCCATCCATAGAATCTCTTGCAAATATCTCATATTCATGTGAGGCCTAGACTGTAGGGACTTCAAAGGGACAGATGACTTCATAGATTTTCAAGACAAGCTTCTCTATTAAATCATGATAATTTTTGTAACACAGGACATAAAAAATCAAATGGCTTATAACAATCAAACTTTAAGGTGAAAATCATACTGTAGAGTAGATAGGACTACTACTTCAAAGGGATAGATGACTTCATAGATTATTCAAGAAAAACTTCTCCATTAAATCATGATAATTTTGTAACATAGGACATAAAAAATCAAATGGCTTATAACAATCAAACTTTTAAGGTGAAAATCACAGACTTAAAGACTTAAATGAGGTTCAAATTTTAACCTCTCATTGTCTTTGTCATCTAAATATCCCATCTAAAAATGTGTATCCTATTTTTAAATTTAACGAGCAACCTCCCTAAAGAGAAAGCTTTCTAGAGCTCTTGTACATAAATTAGCCATCAAATGATCCTTGTAGAATTCTCGCTAAATAGTTGCACAACTTTCACCCAACCCCAAAACACAAAACAAGAGTTCAAAGGTAAAAACAAAGCAACAAAAAGAAAAGAAAGATCAGAAAAGAAAAAAGAGGCTACATTGTTAGGCCTATTCATGGGCCAAATTTAGGGCTCATTTTGGATATCCAAAAGCCCAATGCCACTCACATCCCTTAAGCTTTTCAAGGTTAAAGCATGAGCCAACCCTTTGAAAAATACAAAGCTCAAGTCTCCTCATTTGATACCATTAAAAATTCAACTATTCAAATTAAATACTAACATGATAAACTACAAATGAACCAAATTTCAAAAAAAAAAACTCAATTTTCAATCACTTGAGTATAATAGTTAAAGTCACAACGCATGTTTGAAAATCACAAAGACAGACAACTAGCGAGTTTGACTACTAATATCAAGTAGTTAAAAATTGAATTTTAGATTGAAATTTAGTCTACTTATAGTTCATAGCAGGGGTAAAAAATTCTATATCAGTTGATATTTTTCTCTCCTCTTTTTTTTTTTTAAAAAAATCAGATATCGGCTGATATTGTGAATATCGGCCGATATGATCGGTTCCAAAACCATATCATATCGGCCGATACAATACATATCGGCCGATATTTGGACCCCTGGTTCATAGTTTAATTTCAATTTGAATAGTTATTTTTAATGAATTTCAAAAAAAAAACAAAGCCCAATCAGATCTATATGTACACACATATTGTTGAATGACCCAACAAGCTTTCATAGACTTACTGAATTAGCCTGAGCCCACTGGTTTAGCTATGTGAACTAAAAAACTTGGCCCAAGCCCAACCCAACGGGCTGTTACATATGTTCAAACCAGGGGGTAAAAAAATCGGCCGATACTGTACGTATCGGCTGAATTATATCGGTTTTTTGACGACCGATTTATATCGGCCGATACGTATAGTATCGGCTGTACAAAAAAAAATTCAGCCGATATGACCGAATTTCCGACCGATAATTCGGTCACGATATCGGCCGAATTTTAATAATTCGGTTGTTTGGTTTTTTTTTTTAAAAAAAGCTTTTTTTTTTAGAATATCGGACTAGAAAGAATGGAAAGAGAAAAAATAAAATATGGAGAAAAGATTGAAGAAAAAAATCGCTACAGCTTATCTTTCTCTTCTTTTTCTTCTTCATTGATCGGACAAATACAGAGAGCGGCGGTGGTTAGGGTTTAGCAGAGAGAGGGAAAGAGAAGAAGGGTATCAAAAAGAAGAGCATTAGGGTTCGTAAGTGGACAAGTAACTCACGTGAGTTGAATAAAAAGCTCACGTGTGTAACCTAATATTTTTTCAAAAAATTACTTTTAAAAGGAAAGTAATAAAATTTTGTTTTAAATAGAAAGTAAACATTATAATATTTTCTTTTATTTATCTTATTGTAATAATTTAATATTATATTTACCATCTAATATTTTTAGGGTATCCATTCACAGTAATTAAATAATAAAATCTCCTTTAAAACTTTAAAGTTATTTTTTAAGCACTATGTATTTTCAAAATTTCTCAAAATGAATATCCGGACTAATTACGATAACCTGATAAAAATACTTTAAGACTTAAAGGTCTTTTAACACTCTTAAATATTTAAAATACAGTATTTTACAAATAAAGGTATCCCTAGGGTATGCCGAAAACACACTTAGGAGTGTCAAAAGACCTTAAAATCTTAAAGTATATTTATCAGGTTATCGTAATTAATCCGGATATTCAATTTGAGAAATTTTGAAAATACACGATGCTTAAAAAATAATGTGCATAGTGTATTAAATAATAAAATCTCCTTTAAAACTTTAAAGTTATTTTTTAAGCACTGTGTTTTTCAAAATTTCTCAAATTGAATATCCAGACTAATTACGATAACTTGATAAAAATGATTTAAGACTTCAAGGTCTTTTGACTTTCCTAAATGTGTTTTCGGCACACCTTAGGGATACCCTTATTTGTAAAATATTGTGTTTTCGGCATACCCTACGGATATCCTAACTTAAAATAACACTCATTGACTAAGAAAATAAATTATGAAATTATTTCTACAAATTTTCCTCATTTATATCATTTTCCTTATAATTTTCACCATTTTATTACTATTTATATAATTTCCCACTATCGTAACTTCAAAAATATATTAGAAGATCTAAATGTCCGATATTTTGTGAAAAAATTACATATTCAATAAGCTCATAATTTTCTGCATTTACTATAGTTTTTTTGGAATTTTTTTTTTTTAAAAAAAAAAAAAAAGGGTAGGAGAGAGAAAAAATTCGGCCGATATGAAAAATCGGCCGGGATATCGGCCTTGCCAATTTTTTTACCCCTACCCATTCATTTATTAACGGGTTAAGGTCAGTCTTGGGCTGGGTTTGGGCTCACCAACAGCCCTAAAAACTGTTGACTAGAAAATGAAGCTTGACTTCATTTGGTTAAGCACATAATAGCAGATTTTGAACACTTACGATGTCTAAGAGCGATCTTTTTTTCTTTTTCTGGAGAGAGATGGGCGTGTTAACAATACCCGTATATAGAAGGATTGATTCGCAGGAAAGCCGGTCTGACCAAGCTGATAGGAATGCCACCAATCAAAGGGCTCCCATTGAATTTATGAACACACAGGATTTATAAAATATGCCCATTGAAATCAGATTTGAACCAGTAATATTGTAGGTTGCATTCAATTTCATATTTCAATCTTTGATCTATCCATCATTGCTCATTTTACAATCGGCAAGTTACAATGGCATTCCTTAAACATCTCACACTCAAATTCAATGCATCTAATTTCTGCTATCTTATTGAATCATGGTTAACTAAGCCTCAATGGCTGGATCATATCCATGCCAAAACCACCACACATTCCACATGGAACAGAAACAATACTCAACATAGACTAGAGAAGCTAAAAAGGTGATGGTGCCAAAGAGCCAATTCTGTCCACAATGATTTACATAATCACCAAGATCCTATCTCCTCATACCACCACCTACTCTTAAACTTCATTCTACCCAAAACTTGACAAAAGCATTGACAAACGCCTTAATTACATCCCAGAATGGATTAGTTGCGCTTGCCTCTGCAGTTTCCTTAGTTGCCTTTCCAGATGACTCACTGCCACAAATTAGATGCAAATTAGAGAACTCCCCACGAGGAGACCAAACGAGACTTAAGGAACAGTGCAATTGGTGAGCGAAGTGCTCAAAAATTGGGAATAACAAACAAAGAGAGGATGACACATTGGTAGTGTTCTGAAAGCATACAAGATGAGCTAAAATTGAACACAAAAAGAAAATATATTTATTGAATTTTATATGATTAAAGTAATTGAATTTAGTGGAACTTCATTTAATTTTAAAAATTATGCACATTGTTACCCTCAAATCAAACATATCATGTTGTATACTTCTATTGAAGAACATAATTACATTTAAGATATTAAATGAAACTTTACTATGTCTTTCATTTATTTTTCCCTGGTTCGCTTAGAATTTCATCATTTAAAACAGAAAAAAAAAAATGATAAGGCAGTACACAGGTCTGGGCCCTAGTTGGTTCAGGATCCATATCAAATCCAATCAGGTTCAATACAGAGTAGTTAAAAAGTGGAATTAGATTTTTTATCAATAAAGAAAGAAAGGATTAAAAGAGGAACCATCCCTAGATCAGTTAAATTGTGCTTTGTTTGAGTCCATGGAGTCATGTCCTACTACTACTTGGAATATATTGCTAATGAATTTTTTATTGTTAAGAAAAAAGGTTTTTTTTTTTAAATGGAAAATGAAAAAAGAGATTAACAGGGAATCCATACCTGGATCCAACAGAACTCATTGTGGTGGATACAGATGGTTGGTCCTGTGTCAGAACAGATACATTGCTTCCCTCCATTTTCTTTGAGTGATCACTGCTAGCCTCCATGTCCATATCTGCTTTGGTTTCAGATATAATATCTGATATTACAGTTTCAGAAACCATTTTGCCATACATAATGGAACTTGTTGGCACATCTGTGCAGAAATTTTGCTTGCCAGTTCCATCATCCAAACTCTCACCGGATTCCTGAGTTCTAATTTCCCCCAGTTTTGATGGTTTTGCTGCCTTCATGTTCATATCTACTTCAGTGTCAGATACAATATCTGATATAACGGTCTCAGAAACCATTTTGCGGTTTGCAATGAAACTTGCTGGCGCATCTGAGCTGAGACTTTCTTTGCCAGTTCCATCATCCAAACTTTCGCTGACATAATCTTCAGAATATTTTGATTCTTGTTCTTGAGTTCTAAGTTCCCCCAGTTCCGATGATTTTGTTGCCTTCACGTTCATATCTAGTTTGGTTTCAGATATACTATCAAATAATACATTTCCAGAGACCACTTTGTTGTCCACAATGGAACTTGTTGGCACGTCCGAGGTGACAATTTTTCTGCCAGCTTCATAATCCAAACTTTGACCTTCAGAACATTTCAATTCATGTTCTTGAATTCTAATTTCCTCCAGTTCTGATGGTTTTGTTGCCTCCTCTTCTTTACATTCTCCATCCACCGAATTCCCATTGATGAACCTAGCATTATATGAGTTACACTGCTTATCATTAGGTGCCTTGTGAACAAACTGTGAAATGTAAATATCAACTGAATGAGATTTGATTGATTGCAGATCTTTGGATTCAACCATTTCATAACATCGATTACTAGGTTTCCCTCCGGAAATTTTGATGGGTTCTCCACATATACTCTGATCCTCATTAGAAAGGAAAATGATTTCATTCTGTTTATGATCAACTGCATGTGCAAATGCTGATGACAAAGACAAATTGCTCTGAGGTTCTGTCAAGAGAGGATCTGACACATGTTGTTCTGAGCAAAAGTCAATTTTGTTTTCTTCAAAAGGCACATTGGCAGGACCCAAAACCTTATTTTCTTGTATTATATCACGAACAATTTCCCGAACAGTGTAGAAAGATCCACCAACTTCCTTGTGGGTGAGATTAAGTGAGGGAAAATTCCCGTTGTTTGAAGATCGATACCTGAAAGAAAAATCACCATATAAATAAACAATATGCTATCAAAATTGGATAAAGGAAAAGTAAGTCCAACCAACAGGTCAGACATTAAAAATCTTAAACTAGCTTTTAAAAGAAATGGACAGAAACTGGAACGCCAGTAGCTTCTACAGGCATACCATTCATTAATTTTCAAGCCAAACATAGAACCACTGGAAATGGAAATGATGCTAGTGGAATATCTCTGTCCTCCTTGAGTGTGTGCATGTGCAGGGAAAGTACTTTCTCATGCTTGAAATTTAACAAAAAAAATAATGCAGTGACCATCAGAAGTTCAACTGTGCCACCTCTCAGAATTAAACCTGCAGAATATGTCCAAATGGATCCTCGGAAAAACATATATAATCTTCCTATTAGCCAGTCTTCACCAAATAGCCAAACAGCAACCAGAATATTAAGTTGGAACCTTTAGAACATGATCAACCATAAAAGTTCTGTGGCTTGGCATGCAATGGTCAAACTAAAGAAGTGAGAACTATAACCCAAATGGTGCATAAACAACATATACTTTATAGTTTATAAGAAGGTAAGACATGAAGTACCATGCAATGTCACACATTTATTTTCATTACATATCTATGAAGCATGCTAGAGAGATTAGATATATAAAAACACACAAACACAAACACAAACATGAATACATACAAGCACACAACATGTATTGATGTGAAAAATTCACAGTGCACGCACTTAAAATGGTGTTTCACAAAATGACACAAGTATGCACTTGGATGGCAGGAATTCACAGCAACACAGAAAAAATTGCACTAAAAATCTAATGAGAAATGGCATCATGAAATGTAAGGGAGCTTCGATTTACTTGTTTATGAAGGACTCAACCATAGCTTTCCTCTCCTCCTTCGTCCGGCGAGTACGAGACTTCTTACCTTGGGAGTCATTGAATTTAGCTAGGGCAAATGTTTGTCCACTCCAACTAGCTTTTACTGCATACATGATGCAGAACACACAGGGATTTCACAATTATAACCTGCATACAACAGGAAAATGAGTATTATGTAAACAAGATAGCACAAGTGATTGGGATGCTGACATCATCGAGAGCATCACCATTACTAAATAATGAGCTGTAGCTCAGCTGTTCTAAAATCGAGGTAAAAAATAGTTCTTCATGGAACAAAAAGGCAAGATTCTTCCATCAATAAACCAATCCATCAAATATGTCATGCCCTGACCCAAAACATAGGCACGAGACGCGGAATGATTTTACTTTTTCAAATATCACATGTGGAAAACATACGTATGCTCACAACTCAATCATCAAGATCATAAATGAACTAAAATACAATTAATATCTCAAAGGGGATATAAATTCTCTACCATAAATGTTATTAAACATTCTAGAATTTATTGCAACCAAATCCACGATGAATAAAATGGTACAAACAACATCACCAACTCAAATCAAATAAATAAAGCAATTAATTCAATATGTAGGGTGTATCAAGCAGCATGATAAACTAAGCACTTCTTCGGAGTCCCTCGGACCCAGTTGGTGCAACATTACCTAAAATTGAAAGGACGTGAGTAGAAACAATACTCAGTGAGAAAATATGCATGCTACACACTCACGCACCCACATAATAATAATGTATGAAATGAATTATAAATAAGGTTATACTATCATGTCATGCTATCAATCTCATCAATATAAACATAATGTCCACCCAAGGACACCAATCTCATCAACGTGAACACAATATCCACCCAAAGATATCTCTATGGAACGGGCTGTCAAACATTATGATCCGTTGAGGGACATAGGCAACGGCCTACAAGTGGGAGATTTCTATACAACATAGATAATCTATCTCACCCTGCGTCCCTTCACCACTCTGGTGATTAAGTCAGCTTTAAGGTGATCCATATACGACTTACCAAGTTAGTACCGCCCTAATAGGGCTCACAAGTGTCTAACTTTGAGCAATACGTCTTACTAAGTTAGTACCGCCCAAGTAGGGCTCACAAGTATCTAATCATGCGCAATGCGTCTTACTAAGTTAGTATCGCCAGCATAAGCTCACGAGTATCTAACCCTGCGCGAACTGTACAGCAAGTGTACAAAATAGTTGTGAGAGCATTCTACAACGCGAAACATGTGAGGGGCTATACTCCTCAACAACAACCACAAACAGCTGTGAAAGCGACCTACAACGCGAAGCATGATAGGAGCTATACTCCTCGTCGGTAACCCTACAAGACCAAGTCCCTTAGCCGACGCCACCTCCATCATCCTATCACACCAACCTCCTCTAGAGAGTGGGGACTCTTACTAGTGGGGCCCAAGCAAGGGAAATGTACATCATCAAGTCATATTTACCCTTTTGGGTCTCACCCCAACACTAGTAATTACTAACCCATACTAACATCCTAGATAACCTCCTAGGCACATATTTGTAAGTAATACCAAAGGGAAACATATTCATAATTACATGGGCAACATATATGTCATAATCACATACTAACGGAATAACCATAATTTTACAATGATAGCAGCATAGTACATTCCATTACGTTTCATACATTCAACATAATTATCACATTGGGTTATTTTAGGGACATTGACTACACACCAACTTTGAGATATACACATCGGGTTTATTTACACATATTCTTAGCCCTTGCAATTTATTCAACCCGTCTCATGGTGGTTTAACATCCTAAGTCCAATCACTCCCTTTTCACAGCATAAACCCAATTAAATTCATTAAAAAATCATCTCAGCCCTTCACAAGGGTCTCCAATAATTATCACAAATTTACTATCATCATAACAAGATAATAGATATGCTACAAATTACATAATAGAGAAATAATAACATCTCATACATAGCATATGTCACATCCATCATATTTATCATGCATTAGACACATCAATAATCCAGTACATTCCCTAAATCAATATAATAGCATACAAGCATTCATACAATATGTGCGTCGCAATCCTCGCCTCAAAATCACGATGTCTCGGGTTGATCTTCAGGTCGTACCTCAACGGGTTCGGAGTTCAAAGGCCCTAATTAATAAAAAATAACATAATACCTCCCTATTAGTTCATCGATTAGGCCAAATCAAAGCTTAGAAGCAAAATCTCCAAATCTAGACCCAAGATTTACCCCCAATCCAGATTAATCCCTTCAATCTAAAGGTAATCCCCAAATCTCCTCCCATGAATCATCTCCAAAAATTAGCATATACCCTTGTCCCTAATTTAATTTCCTTCCAATGGGTTCAAAACTCAATTTCAATTCAGATCTACCCCCAAACAAGGTTCCATAACAAAAATCCCCAATTACTTCCATGGATTCCTCTCCAAATAAGGCCTAAAAGTCATCACATACTCCATTCTCAACACATCCCATTAAGATCTCATCAAATAATAAGAAGGGAAAGAGAAGGATCACAGATCTTACCTTTAGAGGAGAAGGAACTGTGCAAAAGGGCGCTCCAAGCGTAGGAAATCCGAATCTGATGCCTTTAATGGGTGAAAATCAATAGAGGGAAGGTAGATGAAGTGTAATACCCCGCCCCAAAAAATCCCACATTGCTAGTTGCTTTGGAAATTCCTTGGTATGTAAGTGGTAGCCTTCCTCCTTCTAGTATGAGGCCTTTTGGGATCAACAGTGGGATGGACGCCAATTGAAAGCCATGCGGGCTGTGTGTGAAGCCTAAAGCGGACAATATCATGCTAGGGGGACGGGTCGTTACAAATGGTATCAGAGAATGGTTCAACTCTCTGCCTGAGGGTGTGGGCTTTGTTGTTGTGTGTGCAGACCCAGAGACGAGTCTAGCTTTAAGGGGGGTAGATTGTAATACCCATCTCCAAAAAGTCTCACATTGCTAGTTGCATTGGAAATTCTCTGGTATATATGTGGTACCCTTCTCCCTTTTAGTATGAGGCTTTTTGGGAGCAACAGTAGATTGGCTCACCAATTGAAAGCCATGCGTGCTATGTGTGAGGCCCAGAACAGACAATATCACGCTAGCGGGACAGGTCATTACAAAAAGCAAGGGTTTACTGTTAGGAAAGAAGGGTTGGTTGTTTGGAAGAGGAAGGAGGCGAAATAAACCTAATTTCGCGCAAAGACGGACTTATGTATGGATTTAATATTTTAATATTTTTTTATAGGGTCGGGCCATTACAAAATACATGCCCCTCATAAACATGTGACAATATACAAAACTACATGCATAAAGCATTTACCCAAATTTCAGTAAGAGTGCTAACAAAGTGAAAGGAACCAATCAGTAAGAAAATAAATAAATAGAGTAGAAGGGCTGAAAATGTTAGGGAACTACAATGCTTGAGGCACAACCGGGGAAGGAATTTTACACATAAATATGAGAATCAGGCATGAAACAGTACAGAAACTGATGCGGAGCATACCAGTCCCACAGTGTTTCCGTGTTTCCTTTTCGTGTCTTTTTTTTAGTAGATATTTTAGTTTATTTTTAGAAATGGATATTAATGTAACTTTTGAGTTTCTTTTTTTGGGGTAAGATAAAACTATATAAGCCCCTCTCTTTGTAAGCTAGTTTTACCTACGATTGATGAATAAGAATTGAGAGTTTTTTACAAATACGAGTGAAGCCTAGCGCGATTGAATTTGGCGTGAGGCCCTTTTGGCGTGAAGCCTAGCGTGAGGCGACCATACCTTCTTCTTCAGCTACTTCTCTTCATCTTCTATCTCTCTTCTCTTCTCCTTCCACATCCTCTTGTTTTCTTTTGATTTCTCAAACCCAAATCCTCCTAGATCTGCCCAGATACCCAGTTCCAGACTTCCGCCTCCTTCATCACTGCATCCCAAGCCTTCGCCCCTTCCCTACTCCCTCTTAAACCTTCGCCACCCCTTTCTTGCCTCAAACACCATCGCTGCCACCTTCCTTAGACCCCACATCTGCTGCTGCTAACCCCTTTTGGGTTTCCTAAGCTTTCGCCACTCACTGTAATCCATCCTTGTGTTTTCGTTACCTCCTAATACCCATCCCCATTCCTTCAGAACCCTCCATAGTCATTTTCCTTGCTACCGAATCCCTCCTCCTTTCCTTCCTCCATCGCTAAGCTTCCACCCTCCCTTGTGCCTTCCGTGCCCCACAAATTTCACCTTTAGTTTGCCGTAAGCCCTATTTTCTCTTCTATACACGGTCCCTTATTTAAAACCTTACCCATTTAACTCATTTTATCCATCGTCCCTTTCTTTTTTGACTTATTTCCATTTACCCATATCCCATTCATCTATTAATTAGTCTATTAGATTCCAAGGATAATTTTGCACGATTGTTTGTGATAATTTTATATTTATTAGTTACAAATATTAATTTGAATTTAATTTCAGCCCATATTAGTCTTAGAGTTCATTATTTTCATCCCCTTTTGATCTTTAGGAAACCTACATTAGGCATTTAGGGATACCTTATCCCTTGTCCTGCATAAGAAACATTGCTGACTTTAAATTCCATCCCAAAAAAAAAAAACTGCTAACTTTAAAGTGCCCAAGTATCCATAAGTAAGGAATCATAGAAACCCTTTTCTCCTCTTTTTGTATTATAATGGTTATATTAATAAGAAAACAACACAACCCATGTAATACAACAATAATAAATGGGGAGCACTAGCACAGGCCAGAGGAGGCTACCTAACAACCTCAAAAAATAGAAAAGCTACAAAGACATAATTAACTACTTGAAAAAGACAAACCATGACATCTAGGTTGTGTTTGAATGGGGATAAGTGGAGGGACTGGAGAAGTCCAACTTCTCTTGTTTGGATCCATTCTCCTTTAGAAAGTGGGGTTCTCAAACACCATTCAAAAGAAAAAAAAAAGAAGAAGAAGTGGGGTTCTCAAACAGTGAATCTTCCCCTCCTCCGAAAGGAGATGATGTTCTCCACCTCTGCCAGGAACACCATCTTCTCTAAAAGAAGAGAAGATGGGCAGAAGTTCTCCTACCTTGGAGAACCTCCTACTTTAAGTTGTCCTCATCCATACAGAGCCCTTATTCTTTATTCCAGAGTTTATACAATAGAGATGGATAAAAGGGGAACCCATAACATAGGTGGAAATGAAATTTACCAGCTAGTAAAATGAAACAGTTGAAACTGCACATTACCCAAAAAATGCAGCCAGAGTTGCAATGACGTAACATCAAAGTGAGGGACATACTGTTAATAATGAAGAAATACAAAGGGGAGTCAATGTAACACAAATACACAAGTACATACAGTTATATTCATGTTTTGGAAGGAAATGCTATCATCATCATCTATGCATTACTATATGTGCTGGCCTGCATAGTGTTGAAATCTTCTGGAAAAGAAAGTGCCTTTTCTGATAAAAAAAATGATCGCTCCTAACAGAAATATAAGTTGGTTTAAACATTTTTACCCCAAGAAAGTACTTTCTATTGGATGCATCCGAAAGGAGCACATGGGTTTACTTAACTAATACATACATCTAAACACAGGAGAAAAATAGGGCCTTTCTCCCTGGCCAGTCATCTTTGAGAAAAATCATCTGAATCCTGAAAATACCCAGACAGGTTCCACCCTTCATTTGGTTGTAGCCAAAACCAAAATGACCCAAATGGACGTTTAGAGGTGCATATGCCTAGTGATTCACAGTGGTAGGATGCACAGTGGATTCAGACTGTCCAAAAAGTGGGCTCAACTGGCTGACACAACATACAGACATATCCATGCATTTCTCTACTAGCAAGAAGAGATTGGAGAAATTACCCATTGAGAACTCTTAAAAAAAAAAAACTGGTAAGCACTTTTTTTGTAGGCTTTACCTTAGTCCACATAGATGATTAGTTGGAAATGTTCGTGCTTGAACACAATTGGATGCCCATCAAACGGCAGCTTAAATGGATCATTCAAGCATGATTCTTTCATTTTAAAGGCCATAAAGATTTAATTATGCAGCAGGAGTTGGGTAATTCAAATAGGTCAAAAACACGATCCCCTAGTAGAGTTGGTAAGTGCTCGCCAAACAGTTGCAAGTAAGGACCCAATTAAGAGGTAAGTGAGACTGAGGAGAGGAGGAATGTAGTTGCAAGCTTCAAAAAAAAAAAAGTACTCACTGAGTTCTCGACATAAAAATTCTACACAGAAAAAGATAAAACATAGGATTAAACACACAGGAACACAGATAAAAAGAGAAGAAAGAAAATGGCTGAAAGACGAACGATGGAAAACAAGGAAAAGGGGAAGAAGCATTAAATAATGGACAATAAGTTCAAACAGAGAAAAAGAACAACAAATGTCTTGAGTAAGAGAGAGAGAGAGAGAGAGAGAGAATTTCAAGCAAAGAAATTGTAATTTTTACCTGGATAGGATAAGGATGTGGAGATTATTTCATGGAAAGATGGTCTTGAAATCTGGTTTTCCGTAGAAAAATCAATTCTGAGAAATTCTCGAGCATTTGAGAGGGAACAAACAGAGCATTTAACTGTGGAAAAACCCTCAAAACCCTACCCAACGTGACAGTATTTAATATTAGAGAAAATAGATAATAAAACTTTTAAAATACGCTGTCACCGTTGGAAAATGAAGCTTGGAACCCTTTAAAATCTGATTTTGACCCAATGGATTTGGATTTTTGGACCCTCACCGACTCATCAAATGTTCATGACTGCTGATGTGTGCCATCCATTTTCTTTTTTTATAATGACCCAATTCCCAATCACCAAAATCCGACCCGATCCTGACCCAATTGAAAACTTTATTCTGACATAATAGTAATAGGCGCATGTTCTCTCGACTCCATTTTGATTCCAACAATATATAGCAATTTTGTTGGAATATCATTATATCAACATCATCAAACTGATGTAAAATTAGTTTGTATAAAACAAGTTTTATTTAAATATCTTTATTTATTTGATTTAAATAAATAAAATAAAAAATTCAAATACAATTATCTATTTATTTTACTTAATTTAAATTACGTGATTATAAATTATAAATATTTAATAAACCTATTCTTTTAGAAAAAATTCACATCAATAATCAATTTTTTAAATTGATGAATGTCACATTATTTCAATTTTTCTACTTTTATAGAAATTAAGTTAGATTTAGTTAGGTAGAATGAAATTTACTATGGGTCTATTAACACTCCTAAAATGCACTATCCAAAATTTGAAGGTTAGAAATAACACATGGAATAAGCCACTTTTACTTTTCTATTGTTATTCATAATATTTGTGTAATATAAACGACATGGTTTTAGGGAATCGTTAAATAATTCTTGATCATTCATTTCATTAAATAATTATCATTTGCTTCCATCTTAACAAGAAAAAAAAATAGAAATTTTTTGTAAAAAATGACTAAATATAGAAAAAGAAACTTTAAGATTTGATTTGGTGCATTTGAAAATGTTGATTGATCCTGTAATGATTTGATTCGGTGTTTCAGAGTTTTAGGGAGATATGTGGCTCTCCGAGACGTTTTTCAAAGTTCGATAGAAGTGGGTAGCATCTGGGCTCACTGGTGAGCCCTGATTTCCCTGGTTTTGAGCTCAGGAGCTTGAGTGACATTTTCATAATGTTGATTAAGTTAGTAATTATCATACAAAAATATTTGAAAATTTACAGAACTTTAGAATGATGTGCATAGATCTCTAAATTTTGCACACACTCTCCCCTCAGACAGCTATACGTGTGAAAAAAGAGACCCGCGCTTGTCCACTGTTGAGGTTCCTCATTCGAATTTCTGAGTATTTTTTGGGTTTATCAAAAATAGAAAATGATTTATTAAAACAATTTCTCGAACTTAGACTTCAGTGAGATTTCATACTCAAGCTTGGTTTTCACCCTAGAGTTTAAGAAAAAGAATTTAGACTTGTTTAATGTCCAAAATCCATATTTTCAGGCGTGACCCATTTTGAAATCCAAAAGACCCCCCAAAGCCCACTTACTATAAATAGCCCTTGTTAATCGATCTAGCCCGATCTCTAGAATAGTCCTAGAGGGGGGTGAATAGGGCTATGGAGGAATTTTAAATTTCTTTAAAATGTAAATCAATTAATTTATTTTTCTTAATAAATTAATCCAATTTATCCCCAAATTGTGCAATTAAGATACAAGATAAATACAAGCACAATAATGAGGGAAGACGAGATCTTGACACGGAGATTTTTATGTGGTTTGGCAACCTTGCTTACATCCACGCGTCAAGTACACCACTTGAGGATTCCACTAACCTTCTCCTTCACGAGTGGAAAAGAAACCTATTACAACCCTTGATCTCCTTCAAGGGTGGAGATCGAACCTTTACAACACTTGATCTTCTTCACAGGTGGAGATCTGACCAATGACACACAAGAGAACACCTCTCTTGAGATTTCACAAGGGTTATACCAACCCTTTATAATTTTCTCAATAAATAATGGAAAGAATAGTTTTTAAGAAATACCAAGAATACTAGCCTCTAGTTGCTTGAAGTAACTTCGGCGTGCTCTTGAATGTCCTTCTCCTTGCTATGCTCCTTAGGGATGAGCAGATGCTCCGTTGAATGCCAAACCAAAGATTAGGAGAATAGGATTAGGGAAGATAAATGGTTTTCCTATGAGAACAATCTATCCCTAAAAGTTCACTCAGATACACACTCAAGAGTGAGCCTAATATGCCCAAGATTTGCATATAAGAGCTTTGAGTGTGTGAGAGATTGAGTTCAAGAACTTTGGTAATCTAACTATGGATTTTTAGTGCTTTTGAAATAATTGAGAGTCTTGGAGAATGTTAGAGAGAGTTTTGCTCATCAAGAATAAACCTTTGGAATGCCCTAAGGTCATACATTTAAAGTCATCTTGAAAATATGGCCGTTGGAAGTCGAAATCACAAGAATAGAGCAGTTAAAAACTTCTCGTTGCGATTTCAGTCGACTAAAGTTGAAGATTCAGTCGACTGAAATGTCCATAAATGACCGTTGAAACATCTGGGCACATTCAGTCGACTGAATTCTAAGATTCAGCTGACTGAATCTCATCGAAGGCTGAAAAATCCATTCAGCAGACTTTTCAGTCGACTGAATTGTAAGATTCAGCCGACTGAACACTTGGCAGTTTTGTATACCTCCACTAAAATCACCATAACTCGAGTTCCCGAACTCTGTTTTGGGTGTTCTTGGATTCTTGGAAAGATAACTGAGAGATATATCTACTCACCAAATTTGGTCCAATTTTAAGTCAATTTGATACCTCAAATAAGTTCTCAAAGTGAAGGTATATGACAAGACTGTTTTGATCTGTTTTGCACCCTTTCATTAAAATGCTCATAACTTGAGCTATACATTTCCGAATTGGATGTTCTTAGACTTTTTGAAAACCTCTTTTAGTGCTCTACCAAATCATGAAAATTTTACTAATACTTGAGCACATTTGATAGGAGAAAAGACTTCTCCAAAACAGAGCAAAACAAAACTAACCTAAGAAATCCAATTTAGTTGTATTAAATTCAAAGTTATGGATTCTAAGGTTTATCCCAATGGTAAGTTTAGATATTCTAAGTCAGTCCTAAAGTACAAATACTTGTGTTGGTTGGCATTCATGAAGTTTTTTCAGTTTCGGTTCGATGCCTTCCAAATGATGCGTCTTCTAGAGCTTCAAACTTGATTTAACTATGTAGGTCTTGCAAAGGCGCGGTGTTGGACACGTAGACGGTCACGATTCAGTCAAAGAAATTAACAACTCAGGACTCAGTCGGACACAGTCACGGAATTGATAACTCAGTCTGACTCAGGGGAGGCAGATTTAACTTTTAGGCCAACAACCCTTTTATCCCTTTTTTGAGAGAAAACTCACATCAACCTTCCCTTGTTGGAAACTCCAATCATATCCCTCTCTTCCTCTCCATCTCCTTGCCGCTGGCCGTCTGTAGATAGCCCGATTTCGTTGATTTCTCCTGGGTTTTTCATATAAAGATCTTGGATTTACTATTTTCTTAGGCAAACACCCTGGTTTCAGGTATTTTCACCATTCTTCTCATTTTTGTCATTGCTTTCTCTCATTCCCTTGACGCGTAGATTTTTTATTAGTCGCGTATTTAGTGTTTGTGAAATGATTTTCTCTCGAATCGGCCCTAGGACTTGTTAGAATGCTTGGAGTTTTGAATTTGGGGTTTTCCCATCGGTTTCCTTCGATTTCTGGGGTTTCCCATCACAGATCCATGTCCCTGTCAAAAAGACGAAGTCTCGGAACTTTCGAGACAGAGCTTGGACCTTTACCTTGGGAACTTTCGACGTTTCAGAAATTTCGATTCATACTTCGGATCTTTCGAAGGGGTGTGAGCCTTGGCCTTGCCTTCAGTCATTCCAAAGGCTCAGAATGACCCACCCAGACTTTGGAACGGCTGAAATGTTCGGATGATCCAACATATTTCTCAGAATATTCTGAGAGGTCGGACGATGTAATGCCTCGTCTTGCTAGTACAATATTGTCAGCTTTAGGCCCACACGGGCCCTCACGACTTTGTTTTTGGAACATTTGCCGATGATTCATACGTCCAAAAGGTCATGTACTAGAGGGAGGGAGGCATCCATATATCCATATCATAGCTCTCAACTTCCAACTGGCGATGTGGGACTTTTAGCTCCCATCTTGGTGCTTTCTCTCCCACACTGCCCCAAACACTGGCGTATCACAATCCACCCCCTTTAAGACCAGCCGTCCCCAACAATGCCTACAAACACACCCATGCCTGAGAGTTGAATCGTGCTTTGATACCATTTGTAATGCTCTGTCCCCTTAGTACTATATTGTCCGCTTTAGGCCCACACGGGCCCTCACGACTTTGTTCTTAGAACGTGCACCCATGATTCACATGTCCAAAAGGCCTTGTACTAGAGGGATGGAGGCATCCATATATATATATATATATATGTACTCAATTCCCAACTGGTGATGTGGGACTTTTAGCACCCCATCCTAGCGCTTTTCTCTCTCACACTGCCCCAAACATTGGGGTATCAGATACAACCTTGCCTCTAACCTGAAACTTTCGAAGTATTCGGAAGTTTCAAACCTGATCTCGAAACCTTTCGAGACAAGGGGTTCTCCAACCTTTAGCTCGGAACCATCGAGAGTTCAGAAGTTTTGAACCAGACTTTGTGATGTTCCGAAGGTCCTTCCTTCTGAGGGTTTAGAGGTTTTGAACCTTGTTTTTGGATCTTTCTAGGGGAGTAGCCTTGGTGTTTTTCTGAGTTTTTTTCCACTGGGTTTTCCTTGATGTTTGTTCGGT
This sequence comes from Chimonanthus praecox, assembly GCA_022113865.1. Classification (NCBI taxonomy): domain Eukaryota; kingdom Viridiplantae; phylum Streptophyta; class Magnoliopsida; order Laurales; family Calycanthaceae; genus Chimonanthus; species Chimonanthus praecox. The sequence continues at coordinate 35,513,270 of CM039094.1, forward strand.
TTTCTACATTTTTCAGTTGTTGTCGAATACCCACGTGGATTTAGGATCTTCCTGGTAATACTTCTCCGCTTCTTATACCTAGGTGAGGGGACTTATTACACATGCTTTAGTATACACATTGTTGTGTTTTAAATTTATACTCGCATGTGCACGAACCATTTATAATATAGCTTAAGAGTGCGATGTCGAACCTATTGGAACTTAGGAAAATATATCTATGAAAAATATACCATTGAATTATGCAAATTAAGAAATTTAGAAAACATGGAGATAAATCATAAATATGAAATTATTTCTCTAATCTATGAAGTTTAATTTTAATTTAAAAATATTCTAAAAATTGAAAACGTGGTCTAAAATTAGAAATAACATCTAAACTTAGAAACTAACCAATGATAAGATCTAATTTTCATGGAAAACACAAAGTTTATCTAATTTTAATTAAGATGGTGGAATTAATCTAATTTTTTTAAATAATCTTAATCTAATTTAGAACACAAAATTAAGATACAATTAATTAATTTACCAAACTAGTTCACCAATTTTCAAGAATTTGAATTTTTAAAAGAATAAAACAAAAATAACACTTATAATTATCTCTTTACATTTTTACAGTGGAACTGGCTCAAAGAATTACGGAGACATTATTTTCCATATTTTGAAAATAGAATAAAGGCCTCGACTACAGAGCTCAGGTAAATTACCCACTATGCATTCAAATTTTTCATCCATTAAAATTTTAAACTTAAAATCTATGAATTCAATAATCAAGAATTTCTCAAATTAAACCTAAGAGTAACTAGAATTTAAATTTTTTCTCCAAACCTAAATATTTCAGTGCACTCTTGAAAACAAAAGTCTTATGTCGAAAAAGGAAGTCTAATTAATCTAAATATTTCAGTGCATCTAATTTGAAAAATATAGAATTAAATCCAATATGTTTTTTTATAAAAAGAATTAAAATCAAATCTTCGTAACACATGACTAATATTTCAATACACCTTTAATTTATTTAAAACAATGAAATTGAAACTACAACTCAATGGAATTTTGGAATAAAAAAATACAAAGGTGGTTGTTTGGAGTGCATACAGTATGGAGAAAAGATGATTTGGTCATGGTATAATGTTGCAACGCCACTACACTTTTCTTGCCTTCCGTTTACTGTTGTATTCTGGCTGTACTTTTCCTCTTATATTTCCTGCTTTGCTGGCTGATCTGCTCTGTATTTTTCCTCTATATTGCAGCAATCCTTGCACGATCCTTTTGCTGGCGTGTCCTTCCCTCTCTTGACTACAGCGCTGCTGTATGAAACTGGTTGTACACAAAAACACTGCTATGCTTTGTACCCAAACTGCTGCTCTATGATGTCTTGTATGCTGGATCCTTTTCTTTATTACAATCACTACCATATTGATTAATGAAATCAGCCAATCAATTAATTCATTCAGCAATCTGAAACTTGCAGCACCCTTCACAAGTTTTGGCCGAATCTTCACATCTAATTTGTATGCATGACTTTTGATTTTTTTTTCTTTTTATCAATGGCTTGCTGTCGCTACTCATTCCCGTTGCTACCCTGTTCACCTGCTATTGGGAATGTTTGTTGTAGTAAAACCAGTCCCATGTTTCTCTATTCGTGTTTTCTTACCTCTGGTTGGACTAAAAAACAGTGTTGTTTGGCTTAATTGTGACCGCCCAACTCACCATGAAATCAGTCAAGATGTTGCTCATTTGGCTGTCCCTGATCTTTCTTGCCATTTGTTTGCTGAGTTCTTTTGAAGACAACTCAATACAGCTAAGGTCTCTTCACTTGTGGAGCATAATCGGCCAAGATAATGGATCATGCGCATAGGCCTCTTTCTTGCGTCTTATTCTCTCTTCTTTGTCCATTTAGACAATTTTTATTGGCACGTGTATAACTTTCACACACTTCAATCTTCACGGGTTTAGCTGGGTTTTAGCTGGGCTTTTCTTGTATGGATTTTGGCCCAAATTCTTCATTTATTCCTAGTTTTCTTCTGATTTCTTGTATTTTCTCAGTTTATCCACAAAACTCTAAAAATCACATTAAACATATATAAAACACACAAAACAATTGCTAACTAGTCCAATATCCAGAGGTAAAATAATCATTTTTCAGTGTTCATCACATATCTTGCATATAACAAATATTTGATTGCCCAGACATGGAGTAGAAAGAATGAGGCCCATATGTGTCATTAGTCACTCGCCAAGGGAACTATTCTGATGAATATGTGGTAAGGGGCCCATTCAGGTGTACTTATGTTATATGTTTATGATAACATAATGGATGGCTATATGACAACATGTATATGATCTTGTGATGATGTGACATGATTGGGTGATAACTTATTGATCTGTTGTAGATATGCATGTGGTAGATAGTAGAGGTAGCTTTCCTACTATGTGATGATGAGCATGCTATGTTTGGAATATTAACATGTAAGGAGACACATTGACATGCATGTAGCTAGTGTTGCGGGTTGTGACTGGGGCATGAATACTGGGCTACATAAGGACATAGAGATGTGCAAAGTGAGTGCTTAGGATGTCAGTTGATAGAGAGGCCGTGTGTGGGACACAGGGATGTGGACTGCAAATCCCTAGGTGTATGAGTATAGATTGGTATGCTTCCTAGAGTGTGTTAGATTGTTGAATCTACCCAAGTGTGGTGTTAGGACATATCTTTGGGAGGGATAGGGTCCGGTGTGAGATTGGTGTACCCTAGATGTGTGGATATGATTCAATCCACTTGGTGACCTTGAGTGTCTCCCAAGAGGCAAATAAGCAGAGCAGTGTGCCGCCCGAGTAGTGGCCAGGGGACTACTACTATTATGGAACACGAGGGCGTGGTCAATTAGCGTCTCCCGAGAGCCAAAGAGGTTGAGTGGTGTGCCATCTAAGTAGTGGCCAGGAGACGGTGATGAATGTGGTGTGCGTGAGCGTGGATGTGATAGATATTAGGAGCTAGATGGGTTGAGCGGTGTGCCACCCACGTATTGTCTGGGACTCCACAAATGCGGTAGCGCGTGATGACACGATTGATGATCAACTCCTTAATTCAAGGGTTAGTGCGGCGTGCCTCCCTAACCGTGATGAGGAGTCGGTATTGAGATTTGATTACAATTCCTTAAAGTGGGGGTTAGTATGGCAAGCCTCCATGATTGTGATGTGGAGACTGTTTTTGTGATAGTTAAGGAACTCTTTAGAGTCGTGGGTTAGTGCAGTGTGCCTCCCTGACCATGGTGAGGAGTTCGATACTTGAGAGCCAAGGATGGTTGTATGAGACCCGACTCGTGTCGCCTATTGATGATACGAGGGCGTAGTTGTTGATCATGCATACGGTGCCCGGCTCGTAATCATGGTTGTGATGTGAGAGTGAGCCCTAGACCACTGTTGAGCCATGAAAAATGATTATTTTACCCTTGATTATGGGACTAGTTAGCCTTCATTTTGTATATATGAGGTGATTTTAACTGTGTTTGTCAGTTTTGTAGATAAAATTAGAAAATTCAGGAAATCAATAAAAAAATTAGTTGATAATTGCATGATTTGTGCTTAAATTGGAAGACCTCGAATTTTAAGTAATTAATTTCACACCACTTTTAGGATTTTAATTGTAAATTGATTAATCTGGATCCAATTATGAGAGTTTAGATTAATTCAATATTTTTAGATTTTAAGTGGTGAGTTAATTATTTTAATTCTATAGAGAGAAGATGCAATTCAATAGGCCAGAGTCTAAATTCCAAATTCATGGGCCAGTAAATCCACTCAAATTGGGCCAAGCTATGCTCCATATGTCACGCCCCGACCTGAAGGGTGGGCTCAGAATGCGACTGTTTTTTTTTTTTAAAGCTAAGATAACACTTAAGCATTCTAACTGGGCCGGATCAACAGTTGGGCCCAAAGGTCACACATGATCCCCAACATGTGGACTCAAACATATACCATAAGTTTATCCAACAAAAAGACACAAAGAATAACACATAGCAAGATCACAAATTCTAACATTGAATTATTATTAAACGCCATCAGAGTAATTACAAAAGCATAGTAGTTTTCAATACATCAATAAGTACCACACCCGGTACTTTACAAAAGAAAATGGTTCCAAGAACCAGAAAGCAAATAAAGGGTATTCCCCTCAGTGGGAATCCCAAAGCAACATCGCAGCTTATCCACCCTAAGTTTTATATAGAGGGTTCTCCTCCTCGGGTTCATCGCCTGAAAGGTGAGTGGGGTGAGCTAACTGACCCAGTGAAAGAAATATAACAGTGTAATTTTAAGTAAACAACATGTTAGTATATAATCAACAGTTGCAATAATATTTCATGCTTGATAACAAATTCTCAACATCACGTAACATATTATCAACATTCTCATAATTCATCATCTCTTCCAATACTGTCGTCATCCAATGTAACGCTTACCGACTACACTGAGACCATTATATTAAGTCCCGACACGGTCAAAATACATCCTTGCAAGTACATCTCCGGCTCTCCCATAGCCGATACTGACACTCTCAAGTCAGCAACTGTCGACACCCATAGTCAAGTAAACGTAAACCATCTCCCATATGGCCGATATTTGTTCAATAGTCAAGGGCATGTGGAAGTAGTATTACATATTTCATATGACCAACATCATAGCATTTCACAAGCATCATAAGCACTTTTACCATAGTGCATCATGTCTAGACACAGGAGTGGGTTCATCAAATCTGAAACCACTCATTGCTCAAGACTCATCTCAGAATAAAACCTGTTTACATTTTACGGCAAAGTTAAGTTCTGTCATTGTACTGTGTGGTTTCGCGGTCTCTTTTCAAACAAGCAAACAAGTGCACAATCAATATACATAACATTCATATACATACAAGTAGTATTTTCAAAACCATACTTGTTTTCCCAAAAACATCTAAGGTACATGGAATTGAGTCTCCTACTTGGTTTTTATCCCTTTTTAAATTACAATAATCCATAAGATAGTAAATAAAAAGGGTGCTCAGTCCAAAACTCATATTGTCTTCTGGGCATTGACCAGATTGACTTATTGAGTTAGGTCTAGATTTTCAGATCACTTCTCGGTTGTCTTCTGGATAAGACCAGATCTGATATTTTGAGTAAGGCCTCGAGGTCACTCAGTGCTCGACAAATATAGCGTCAGCCTGGAAGTGAGATCACTCAGTGCTCGACCAATAGGGTCGGCCTAGAAGTGAATACAATAGTATATATACTATAGTAATAAGAGAAGATGTTTAGTACATTTTAGATTAACATTGGGTATTAACATCTCATCACATGCATAAATAATAATCAAACAACATTTTATACTTCAAAAACTGGGTCCCTCGGAATATGCCTCGGAACCAGGTACTGTGGCCTCGGATCATCCGAACCACACCTAAACTAGTCACTAACCTCGGATCATGGGTTTGACTTCGAATCGTCCGAAGATCGGGTCTCGGATCATCCGAAGTCCATCCTAATCGAAAAGATCTGAAAAACTAGTCTAGGTGGGTCTGTAACTCTCGGAACATCCGAAGTGAGGTTCGGATCGTCCGAGTGGGGTTCGGTCCTTCCGAGCTCTGCTCGGAACATCCAAGTGAGTCTTGCTAGCCTCGGGCATTTCTGGGCTTCGGGTGAAGCTCGGAACGTCCGAGGGGTCCTCTCGGAACGTCCGAAGGGTGTGACCCTCGGACCGTCCGAAGATCGACTCTCGGACCGTCCGAGAGTCGTCTTCCTCACTGTCTGCTGGTGCAGGCAGTGACGGTAGACAATGTATGAAATACGAATCCAAAAATAATGGGTTTCCTGGATTCGGTTTCCACATCTAGCCGGTCCGATGGACTCATCTGGGAGTCCTCTTTCCATAGGCAATGGTTTAAGGTTTTTAAAACTCAGTAGGCCATTCGATCTTAACACCAAAAGCCCACTGATTCACAGAAAACCAAGCTTTTCCTTTGACTTCAAAACCATTTTACACACCCCAAACTTAACCAAAATCAGTTTTTCTTGATTCTAAACCACCTAGAATTTGAAAAGGAACACAGTGGTTACCTTCACTGGAGTTCCTGGGCTAAAATCCAGTCTTTTGAAAATCTTTCTTTCTTAAGCTACGGTTAAGCTAAAACTGGGAAAGAACAGAGGCTAAGGCAGGGAGTCTCGGCTGGTTTTCACAGAGAGCAGCAGGGAGACTGAGAGAAAAGAGAAGAAAGTGTGGGAGTGTAATATGAAGAGAAGGGGCTCAATTTATAGAAAAACCGACCGGAAGAATTGGCCGTCGAGCCACTGCATGCTTCTGCATGCAGTACCGGCTTACGTTTGCAGCAGTAACCTTTGGGTTGGTTGCAGATCAGCCCTCTCAAGTTTTCCCATGTTGCAAATAAGTGCCTATTTTAATGAAAAACCTATTTTTACTTAAAGCATAATTTTAAGAACTCAAAATCTTAATCCAACCTTACAGATAGGTTGGATTTTTAAACTTTAATCACCATAAAAATTTGGAGATTTAACTCTCACTAAAACCATTGATTTAAAATAATACCACAATTTAACATTATTTACTTAAATAAACAAATGTAACCTCATTTTGGGGTGTTAAAGAATAACTAGATCTCACTTAAAATGGTCTAGCATAAAATACTAGTTTCAAAATTTATCTCATTTCAAAAACCTTTTAAAATAATTATTACTCCCTTTCGGCATTTTGATCGGCGGTTTTAGATATCATCTTCTGAAAATAAAAAACATTTTAAAATCAGAAATACAAATCCTTGACTAAGGAGAATATCATCAACTAATAATAATCACATAATAACATAATTTATAAAAATAATACAAGAAGCGGTAAATTACCAAATTGCCCCTCCAGCTGGACAAGCTAGATCACTGAGCTCTCGAGCTCGGATTGGGCCACTCCTGGGCTTTCCTCAAAGCCCTAACCTAGAATCTTCGAGATTAACCAGTTTAAGCGAGATTATTAAGCTAAAACACGCCTAATCTGGGTCAGGGTATTACACCACATGCCAGACAATGGGCAAGGCTCAAATAATCCATGCGCATTCTCCAAGTGGGTCAGGCCAGTATGCAAGTCCAAGTCCAACATGCCAAGATTGCAAGTCCAAATCCACTTGTGGCCTAACTGCCAAAACCTTGAGATCCATGTACCCACATTCGAATTTCACAGTGAAATTCCTAAGTCCACACGCCCCCTCTCCTTATCATCCACACCATCCATTTAGTCATCCTTTAATCCAAACCATTCATTCATACTTGAAACTTAGGTAAACCCTAGAGCCACCTATCTTTATCCATTCCATACATTCTACATATTAGATTTAGGCCCTCCATTTGAGCATTTATCTAGATTTACCCTTGAATCTTAGCCCTCCATATGAATCCTACCTTTTATATAACCCATCTCAACCACCCCTCTTAGAGCCATTAGATTTAAACCCTTTTTAATGAAAGCCATCAATTCCAAGATCTAAACCAACTTGGATCCCAAGCAACCCTAGACCTATCTATTCGAATTTTCCATGTCATATACACCTCACACGATTTTTGAAGATCCCATTCAATCCATTTGAATTTCACAAGTCAAACCCTTAGCCACATCATCATCTCTCATGTCATTCGTCCATTCATAATGACTTTTAATCTCATCCATCCATTCATGCAGTGCATGCATTAAAACCCTCCCTAATCCCATATCCCAATCAAATCTATTCGAAACTCTTTGCTTGCATACCAAGTCAACTTGATCCCCAAGCCACTCCAGTCGACCAACCCTATGTAAACCCTAATCCTTTTTATTTTTAAATCTTAGCCATTCACAATCAAGATGATTTAATCTTAGCCATTCACCCAACACCTAAACCAAGATTAAATCCTAGTCATCCATTCTAACTTGAAGCCTATAAATACAGAGGTTAGGAAACAACAAAAATCGAACTGGGTCATGAGCTAGAGAACACCATTTGATTCCTTTAAATTCAGTTCTAAGGTTACTTTGGAACATATGAAATATTTTAGAGCTTGAATTTAATTATCCGAATATAAGATCTAAGGTTTGTTTGATTAATTTAGAGGATATGGAATTAAATTTTAATGAAAAACATGAATTGAACTTTGATTATTTACTTGAATTCAATTACCTAGATCTCATGTTTATTAATTATGTTGGGTATGATGTTTGATGGCTATGATTGATTCAATCCACTTGTAAATTTTTTATTTATTTATTTGTTTATTTTATTTTATTGTGTTATATTTTTTTTATTTTATTTATTTGTTTAATTGTTTGTATTCATTTCACTCAATCAAATTCTTTCAATTCCTTAACTAGGTGGGAAATGCTTTATTTATATTTTTAATTATGTAATTTTAAATTTAGATGAGGTTATTTAAATCTTCTCCACCATTTTGATAAAATATTAAATTCATAACTTTAAAATAAAATCCATGAGTTAGATGTTATATTTTGTTAAATTCCAAAGTTAGATGATTATTTTAAATAATGGTTTTCTAAAGATAGGATTTTCGAAATTAAAAAATATAATTTCTTGTTTTAGGAACCTTTTTCATGTTTAGATTTAATTCTATAATTTTATTTCTTAAAACCACATTATTTTGGTGTTGATTTATTTATTGAACATATATTTTGTTGATTTCCTTTGAGTTCGACCTTGCACTCATATGCTATACTATGAAATGGTTCGTACGCTTGAAAATAATAAATGTAAAACATGATCCACAACAACCACTACTTATGGGGATGATTGGAGTGGATACTTGAAAGTGTAATCCTAAGGCTAGGGTGGCAAGGGGAAGTGCTAGAGACATGATAGACTTGACCCATGTGCTAGGGGTAGAGTGCATATTGAGAGACCATGCATGTAGACATCCTAGTTGTGAAGTGTCCATTTGTTCATATGTAGTGTATGTTTGATGGTATGTGATGTATATATTTCTCTCATTAGGCATGTTGAACTTACATATTGCCTTGCAGGTACTTCGATGGAGGTGAGATCCAATGGGTCCCAAGGTCAGGCCTAGGGGAGATGGAACTGTTGTGAATAAATAGATTTTTGTTTATGCCTTATTTTGAGAGAATAGTTGTGTAACAACTCCATCCATTACGGGCATGTTACTACTGATACAACCCACGATATTAGCATCAGTTACAACAACAAGTATATTTTTCTTTGCAAACCAACAACAAAATGATAACTGAAGCAAGTAAAGTACTACTAACTCAAAGAAAATATAGCAGTGTAACATAAGTTATAACAATTATCCATAAAATCAAGTAACAACTGAGTCAACCACAGAATATTCTCTCAAAATAACAAAAAAGGAAATAAAGCTAAACTATCCGCAATCGCTACCGCCTAAACCTGATCTTGGGACCCACTGGGTCCTACCTCCATCGAAGCACCTGAAATGCAAGGGGATGAGCCATGCATGTCCAGTGAGAGAAACATATACACATATAACACATCACACTTCATACGTTGAATAATCACTACAACATAAACTATCGAGGATATCTACATTCATGGTCCGTAGACACACACGCTCAACCCGCTACGCGGACAATCCAACATGTACGCCCTACATCTAGGGCCACCTCTACGTATGTCCACACACCTCATAAACCGATACCAGAAGCTGTGTTCCATATCCTAACCTGCACATGGGAGAACAAACACTCAACTCATTGTGCTTACGGGAGATAAACCTCAACCATAACATCCCTCAACAGGTGTGTGGGTGAACCAACACTCAACCCACTCGGCCACCTGGGATCATCCACAACAACCATATCCCTCGGCCAACATGGGGGCGAACAAACACTCAACCACTGGTTGGTCAGCACACTGTTTGACCGTCATTTGGGCGAATAGACACTCAACCCATCTAGTCTCATGAGATCATTTACTACCATCCCATCCTCTAGTTACAAGGGTGAACAAACACTCAACCTACTTGACCACCAGCGACACGTCATCCATCACGCACTCGGGTACCGTGACTGCATTAAGCTCCAGGCCTACTTTGGGTGAACCAACACTCAACCCTAATGGTTTCCAAGAGGTTTCGATGACCACCTCACAACCTATTTCTACCTGAAATTCCAGGGTGCATTGCCCTCCACACTAGACCACGCTCCTCCCACGAGCAGGTCGGGAAAGCACTAGGGTAGACCTGACAGTCCAACTCATACTAGGGAGTACATCTACCCATACTCTACCACCTGGTAATCCATAGCCAAACCACGCCTCCTGGCATGGGTTTCCATAACCTCCCAACCCTAATGAACATGCTAGGTAGGGGAGTCTCTAAACCCTGATGTAGCTTAGTACCCATGCTCCACCGGCATCCCAAATACATTAGCTACATGCATGCCAGGTTGTCACAACGCATGTTGTTAACATAGCATACCACAAAAAAAATCAAGCATACACTACAATTTATTACATGTTTGCATGTTAGCATCTCAACATGTTATCAACCAATCACACAAAGTAATAATCCATGATATTATACAACATACCATTGCAACGTACATTCATCATGTTTCCATATTCCCATGACATGAGTACATAAGAGTGGATCCCTTGCCACATAGTCATCAGACCAGTTCCCTTGCCGAGGTGAATGGAGTAATGAATTGTCACGGGGAAGATCCTATGTCCACGTGGGTCTCCGACAACGAGTGGAGGCTGAGGAGAAACAAGCGGGTGTCAAACACTGTTGGAAAACTCTAGAAACTCAAGAGAAATTTGCACTCTTCGGAAGGTCCGTGGTCATGCTTAGACCTTTCGGACTTCTCCGACGTCCGAAGTCTTGGACCTTCAGAAGGTCTGAAGCAATGTTATCAGAACTGGACAGTTTAACAAACAGTCTTCGAGGAAGGTTGGGTTCAACCGCAGTCAAAGCCGGTCAAGTAATAATATAATTTAAATATTACAAATAATATTAATTTATTATTATTTTTGTTTAACACTTCAGACTCTAAGTAACATACCAAAATGGTGAAGGATGGGGAATGAGAATGGTAAGACATTTTTAGATTTCAAGCATTTCAAATTTTTAATATTAAATTTTGATATTTTGAAGGGAAAAAAAAATTAAATTTGGTGAACTGCGGTCCATGGTTTGCTGTCTAACTTAAAAAAACAATGTTTCCATGGGACCGAACTGCAGTCACATTGGTTCTGGTCTGAAGTGCACTATACCGAACTTTTGAACGCTCTGGATGTTCCGGATTGAGGGTCAGAAGCACTGACCACGGAAGGTCCAGGGACATGCTTCGGAGCATTCAAAGTCTTGGAAGGCTCCAAACTAAAGGATGGGTCACCCCTTCCCTCGGAACGTCCAAGGTCAGGGTCTGAACATCCAAGCTTATCGGTCGTTCAGAGATCTGAGTCGGTCCTTCTAAAGGGTCGGAAGGTCCTAAGGTCATGGGTCCGAACCCTTTGCATATCGGAAGTTCCGAGACAAGTCTCGAACCTTCTGAGACTTTGTTTCTTTGACAAAGACAAGGTTCTGCAATTTAAAACCCCAAAAACTTAGAAAACACTGGAAAACTCCATTTTTTTCTTCTGAAAACTAGGGTTCCAAGTCTATTCTAAGGCTGATTTGAAGAAGGAAACACATCCAAAACATCACTAAGGCTTAAAAACATGATTAAATCACCAATCTAAACATCTAACCATCCTAAACAAAGAATAAATCAAGATAACAAGAGAAAAATGAAGGAATATTACCTCAAATAGTAGCAAATTCATGGAAATTCGAGAGGAGGAGAGAAATCGGGTGACCTTCTAGCGAAATCCACGAAAACAGTGGGGAAATCGGGTTTCCGAGCGAAACGACAACAAGGAGGTGAGGGAAAGGGATTAGGAATGACTGGCTACAAGGAGGTAGGTTCTGAATTTTAGGGCAACTATGGATAATATAATGTGTGGGTTTTGTGAAAATGCGGGTGGGGTTTAGAAAACATGGCTTTCTGTAACGCCCTTCCCTTTTTCACTTGCTTTTTCCCGTAAATTCAGAGTATATTTTTTTTTATAACAGAGTAGAGTAATAGAGCGCGGGACGTCACAACCCGAGTTAAGTCCGAACTTTCAAAATCCGACCCTTAACTGGCCAACCCTATGTGTATATGGACCCAGTCCAATAAAATGGTTCACACATAGCAATATCAAGATGCGGAATAAAAATCATAACCTGCGGAATCATAACATCAATTTGCGGAATCATAATAGAACCAAGTTCTATTCCATTCAGATAGTAAAGTACGTCAAGTCATTAATCATCATTATCATAATGCAATTATCCAATAAGACATCTAACCATAGCAAATCCATCTAAGTTATTACAATCCGAATTCTAGATAGATATTCAAATACAAGCCCATGAGTATCTTAAACAAAATATAAACTAAAAGCGTTCCAAGCTCCTATGCTTGTCCCTTTCTGCGTTTAGCGTTTTCCTCGTCTCCTACATCATCCACTAAAGGGTAGAAGTAGGGCGTTAGTACAACGCGCCCAGTAGGTATTACAATTAGGGTTAACACATGGGTTAGTAACAAAAATCCAGATATCATAAATATATCAAATCCAATATGATAAATCATACCATACTTATAAAACATTGTATGATAATAGAGATCCAATCTTACAGATAAAACCAGAAAACTTGCATGATAATTAAAGATCATAATCATGCCGGTTCAATGCCATGCCATACTATCATATGCAATGAGTCCCACTCATCATAAAACATCCTCTTAATGGAAAGCTCCTCATCAAGGTATCCCCCACGATTATTTTACGGACGCCCCGACGGAGTGGTGGATCTCCGGAATCTACTTGATGGCAATCACATCAAGGTATCCCCCACGATTGTTTTTACGGTGCCCCGACAGAGTGGTGGATCTCTGGCTATATAGTATCCTCTTGATGGGATTCTCATCATCAAGGTATCCCCTGATGGAATGCTCATCACCAGGGTCTTCATATATAGTATTCCTCTTGATGGGATTCTCATCATCAAGGTATTATACATAGTATCTTCTTGATGGAAATCACATCAAGGTATCCCCTCACGAGTGTTTTATGGGCGCCCTGAAGGAGTGTGGGTCCCCTGTTACCTGTCATCCCTCCCATGCCATGCATGAGATGCAAATACCACATGCTATGCAATTACACAAAATCATAGCATTTAAAAGCTCATATTTAAACACATGCTTTTTATAAACATAGATATAAAATCACCATTTATAACAAATATAAAATTAAATCAAGATAAAAACAATGTACATAAACCCATGGTTTCAAAGAGGTGGAATCCTACCTAAGACCGTTCTCAAGTCCTTGCGTTTCCGTCCAAGATTCGATCACCGATCGCAGACCGCTTGCGAGATCCCGTTACCTGATAATATAATGATAAATCAACATCTAGTCCCTCTTAATTACCAGGTTCTAAGTCCATAACAAGACCCCATGGGGTTCGGCCATACACCATGACCGAACCCTTGGCTTACCATTTTTTATACATAATTACAAAAATGCCATTGTTGATAAGCCTAGCCCCTTTTCTTTGCCTAAGTTCCAAGTCATCCATGCATGCTTCCAAAGCACATAATCTTATAAAATAATTCATGGGATTCGGCCATACACTATGGCCGAACCCAATGTCCAATATTCTCTCATATTTACGAAAATGCCATTGGTTTCCTCTTTCTTTTAAATCTTCCATAATTAGGCTTTATAAATTTCCTTAACCAAATAAGTCCATCAAACACAACTCATGGGGTTCGGCCATACATCATGGCCGAACCCATGGTTCTCCACTTTGGTGTTTAATTACATTTTTGCCATTGTTTTCTCCATCAATTCATATCATACATTGTATCCTTTATTTTATTTTAAAACTACACATAACCTAACTCATAATATAGGTTCATAATCTGATTCATAAATCAGCCCTTAAACCATGAATTAAAGATGCCATTAATCCCTTAATTTGGGCCATGGGGTTCGGCCATACACCTTGGCCAAACCCTATGGTGTATAGTTTCCAAATTAACTCTACCTTTCCATACTTAGACATCATGCTCCATAATTAAACCCCACTTTCCATTCTTGGATAGTTTCCATAAATAATCTTCATGGTCAATAATTAGATATTTTCTAATTTTAATAATAACTTCCAAGAATAGAAACTTTCTTAATATTTAATCCTCCTTTCCATAATTGGAAACACTTTCTAAAAATAGATTGGTTTCCAAAAATAACTACCTTCCTTCCATTTTTAGATTGCTTTCCAAATTTAGCAATCCTTAAGATACTTAGATGTTTTCTAGTTTTAGCAATACTAACCATATTTGGAACCTTTCCATATTTGGATTGCTCTCCAAATTTAGCAACCATTTCCATCTAACATTCCAACTTAACCCATGGGGTTCGGCCAAGCACCATGGCCGAACCCTATGGTTCATGATCTTAGTCATTAGCTTAGATTCAATAAAACCTTTACTACAAATCGATTATTATCCATAAAATGTTTGGTGGGGTTCGGCCATGCATTATGGCCGAACCTCACCCCTCCTTTTTATTATTTTAGATCCACTCAATTAGCCATAAAACAGCCATGGTTCGGCCATGCCATGGCCGACCCATATTCCATATTCTTTCATTGATTTTCTTGAATCTAAAACATGCAATCACCAAAGATTTCTATGATTTAAGATCTAGGAAAACCCAATAAATCAACACCTTCATGGTTTTCAATCTTTAACCCAATAACTAATCATATCTTTCCATGGGGTTCGGCCATGCCATAAGGCCGAACCCTATGGTTCTTTTTCTCCATTTAATCCATTAATACTCATCACCAATCTTTCTCCATGCGGTTTGGCCATGCACTATGGCCGAACCCTATGGTTCTTTTTGTTTCAAAACATAAAATTATTAAGCAAGATACTAACATTTTCCCCTTTGGTTTCTTGTTCTTCCAATTTTCTTTCTTTTCCCTTTGCTTTTCTCCAAACAAGAACTCTTTCTTGTTGCTGCCCTTTCTTCTCTTGCTCTTGGCGTGGAAGAGAATGATAAATTGAGAGAGGGAGATAGATGAATAAACTCAACAATAAAAGATATCCAAAACCGTGTATCCCTCTTGATCTCTCCTTTTATAGCCTTTCTTAATCCAATATTAGAATGTTCTTAAAATAAGCAACTCTTAGCCGTGCGCCCCTTGTGTTTCCCGCTTTTTTTTTTTACACGTATACTATATTGTAGCCCCGTTTCGACCTTGTTAACTACCGAATAAAAAAAAGTGGTAAACTACAAAGTTGTAGCTCTTAAAGTCTTATTTCCAACACAAAAAGAATCAAAGAAATCAGATATTGGAGTGAAAAGTTATAACCAAAACACTGGACATATGTCAAACCTTCCTTATTTAACCATGGCCGACTTTCCCTCTTTAATTAGCCATAGCCGACTTTCCCTTGTCTTATTTAGCCATGGCCGACCTCTCCTTCTTTTAAAACCTTCCTTTAACTCTAATTAGTAAGTACTATGCGCATAACCTTAATCATAATCCAAATAATCTTTTAATTTAATTTAAGACAATCTACCTTCCCTTTTAGAATATCCTATGCGCGTAATATGAATATTATTATCCAAATTTTGGCCATGCTTAATCTTTTATTTATTTCATAGATATTCATCCCTTTTTAAATATCTAGTATATCGTTGTGGATTTAAAATCCCACATATTTTTCATGCGCAAAATCTATAGGTTTCACATTCAAAATTTGGCCATAAAAATCTTTTGTTTAAAATTAGATATAATTCATCACTAAATTAATTCAACCCATTTGTATTTAATAAAACCAATTCCAACATTAGTTGGGTCCTAATTGGGTCATGGCCCAATTCTTGATCCAAATAAGGTCCAATTCTAAAATCCACCATTTAAAAGAATAATTGTCATATAAAATAATAGTTTGAAAATCCGAGGTGTTACACTTTCGACTATAAAACAGGTCCAAGTTATTTTTCTTAAATCCAGGGATAAAAACTAAACCCATGAATGAAATCTCACTGAAGACTAAATTCAATAAATAGTTTTGATAAATTATTTTTCAATTTTCAATAAATTTAAAAAATGGTCGAAAAATCAAGCGGAGGAATTCCACAATGGACAAGTGTGGGTCTCTATTTTTAAAGAGTGTATCTATATGAGGGAGATGAGTTTGCAAAATATGGGAATCTAACCATACCATTCTAAGGTTCTGTGAATTTTCAAACATTTTATCATGAAAATTACCAACATACTCAAAATTATGAAAATGCCACTCAAGCTCTTGAGCTCGAAGCTTGTCAAACTTGGGCTCGCTAATGATCTCACACACTCTCCACTGCTACTAAGACCCCAAAAACCGTCTCGGAGATCCCTAGATCTCCCTAAGACCCCGAAATATTGAGATTGTCGTTACAACCTACCCCCCTTTAAGCAATTTTATCATCGAAATTATACTAAAGGCCATATCTTGATCCTCGAAGAAGCTAGGATATCTCTTCCGCATCTAAGACTCGAGCTCTCAAGTAGTTGTTTCTCCTCCCCACCTCCAAATCACTAGAACCATATGAATAATCTTGCTGCGAAGCACTTGCTCTTTCTTGTCCTTGATTTGCATAGGGCCTTCATCGAAGGCAACATCATCACTGAGGTCCACGTCCTCCCAGTTAAGTAAATGCGACGGATCCAACTGGTAATTCTAAAGCATGGAAACATGGTAGAAGTTTTGCACTTGAGAGAGTTGCGGTGGAAGGGCAATCTTGTAAGCCACTTCCCCAACTCTCTCCAGCACCTCAAACTAGCCAATGAACCGTTAGCTTTTCTTTCCGTTGAACCTCTGAGCTTTAGGACGGGGAGATACTCTCAGGAAAATGTGATCACCAAAGGCGAACTCCAGTTGCCTCTTCCTTCGACCCCCGTAAGGCAGTTAATAACCTCTTTCTGGTGAGTCTGACTCGCTCTGTAGTCCCTCTGACCATCTCTGGCCCTGCCAGGGTTACTTCACTAGTCTCTCCCAACACAAAGGTGATTTGCACGGTCGACCATACAACCATATGATGCCATATGAATGCTAGACTGGTAGCTGCTCCTCCCAGCTACCCACATGATCCAGAACACAGGCACATAGCATATCTTTAAGATTTGTATGGTCCAATCTGACTGGCCGTCCGTCTGCGGGTGAAAGGCTGTGCTGAAACACAACTCAATACCCAACTCTTTCTGTAAGCTCTGCTAAAACTGTGAGACAAACCTTGAGTCTCGATCCGAAATAATCAACAATAGTACTCCATTCAACCTAACTACCTGCTCCATATATAGTCAACTCAGTGTCTCCAAGGAATTAGTCATCCTCATGCCAATGAAGTGGGCCAACTTGGTCAGCCTATCCATTATGACCCAAATTACGACGTGTTCATTGGGCGATCTCGGTAGTGTAAGCACATAATTCATGGTGACGTCCTCCCACTTCCATTTAGATATTGGAAGTGACTGCACTACACCAGCTGGTCTCCAGTGCTAAAACTAGACCTGTCGGCATGTTAAACATCAGGCCACAAACTCAGCCCATGCCCTCTTCATGCCAACCTAATAATACTGACTGCTCAGATCATGGTACATCTTAGCACATCCAGAGTGTACTGCAAAACCATTTCGCGACACTGCTTAGGCACATATAACCGGCCATCGAAGGTCACTGCACCATCTGCCCTAACAACACAATCATTTGGCCTGTGTGGCTCTCTACCTGTGTGTTGTATTGCCTATGTAGACCCCCCGTCAGTGTGACGTGATAGAGTCGGAGATGACTCTGGTCTTAAGGGGGGTGGATTGTAACAGCCACCCAGCAACAATTAGGCGTGTGGGAAAAAGTCCCGCATTGCCCAGCTAGCTAGGGATTGCGTGTGTTGTGGGGGGGGGGGGGGGGGGGGGGGGGAGTGGTTTATAAGAGAGGGGAGCAACCCTCATCCAATAAGAGGCCTTTTGGGCCTGGCCTGGTGTGCCGGGCCCAAAACAAAACCTTGAGGGTTCGTGTGTGGCCCAAAGAGGACAATATCTTGTTGGGTCAGGTTGAGTCTGGTCGTGGCAGGTCCTTCCTCTTCGGCCACCCAATCTCGATACCCTGTTGAGTCTGTATCAGTCTGTTGTGCCCTCAGTACCAAATCGTCCAACTTCGGTCACACTACCATATTATGCAATGCTACCACTCTGACCTCACCTGTGAAGCCTGCCAAAACTCCTCGGGACTTCCGGTTCAAGGCGTTCGCAACCACGTTTGCCTTGCGATGATGATAAAAAAGTACGAAGTCATAGTCCCCGAGGTACTCCATTCACTGACGCTGCTTCATGTTCAGTTCCATTTACGTGAATAAATACTTGAGGCTGAGGTGATCTGAGAAATCTCAAACTTCCCTCTATAAAAATAATGTCTCCAGATCTTAAGTGCAAAGATCACTGCTACCAACTCCAAGTCATAGGTGGGATAGGTTTGTTCACGAGTCTTAAGCTGTCGAGAACTGTATGCCACCACACAACCATTCGACATCAAGATGCAACCTCATTCATCTTTAGAAGCATCACAATAGACCGTATAATGTTTTCTTCTCTCTGGTATGACCAACACTGGGACGGTCGTTAGTCTCTTCTTCAAATCGAAGAAGGCTAACTTCCAATCCTCGGTCTGAACATAAGGCTCATCCTTACAAGTCAGTCTCATCATATGGGCAACTATCCTGGAAAAGTCTTGTATGAACTGCTGGTAGTAGCTTGCCAGACCCGAGAAACTTTTGGATCTCGGTCACACTACGCAGCCTCGTCAACTCATCACAGCCTCCACCTTGGCCAGGTCAATAGTCACCCCATCCGCCGACACCACATGTCCCAAAAATTGAACCTCTAGCAACCAAAACTCACACTTGCTGTACTTCAAAAACAACTTATGATCCCTCAAAGTCTGTAGTACAATCCTCAAGTGCTGCTCTTGATCCTCCTCTAATGTTGAGTAAACAAGAATATCATCTATAAATAAATCCACAAACCGATTAAGATAAGGTTTGAAGATCTGGTTGATGAGATCCATAAATGTAGCCGAGGCATTGGTCACCCCTAAAGGCATCACAACAAATTCATAATGTCCAAACCACGTGCAGAACGTTGTCTTTTCTATGTCGTAGTCCTGTTGTTGTGAAAATTTTAAATTTATATCTCGTAAACGCACGAACCATTTAAATAGTCTAGCGTTAAGAGTGCGAGGTCGATTTCAGAAGAAAACAGCAAAATATACGCAAAAACAAAATATATGAAATTGAAACGTTGTGATTTAAAAAAATATAGATCTTTAGAAATAACCTAAATATGAAAATCAAGTTCTATTTTTTACAAATATGACTTCAAATTAGTTGCATTCCAATTTTAAGAAGCTAATTTAAAAATTAGTGCGTCGTCTAAATGTAAAATTAAACTAATTAATCCAATTCAATTAAAGTAATGGCATAGATCTATAAATAATCCCAAAGAATAAAATTAAAATATAATCAAATCAATTTCAACCTACTTCAATTGAATTTGAGAGAATAAGAAAGAATAAAGAACTTAATAAAAATAATGAAATATTCACATAATGTACAATGGAATTGAGACAAGTATTTATGGAGATATTTTATCTTATTTAATGATAAAATCATGACCTAGACTATGAAATCTTCAAGAATTATCAAATACATATTCAAACTTTGCTTTTATTAAAACTCCAATGAAAAATATTATGTCTTCCATTAAATAAGAAATTTCCAATTCAAGCCATAGGTTAGGCAAAAAATTATACTTTCCTTTTCAAATTTAAAAGAAGTTGTTCTTAAAAAGAATCTTAGACGGGGTAGATCTAGTTCCACCAATCCTAAAAGGGGTTCTGCTTTTCCTTGAAAACTCTCAAAATAATTTCTAACATAACATTAATTAGAGAAATTAAGATAAAAATTCAAACTATCATTAGACGATATTCAATAATTGGAAAACCATACATCTAAAATAAGCTACCATGAATTTTATTCAAATAATCGGTGTAATATCCTGACCCAAAATTAAGGCTAATTGTGTTATTTGTATTAATTAATTGTGTTTTGATCCGTTAATAATGAATATTACGGATTGGTCTGTTAGAAAATTCCAAGGTCGGCCCAATCAGTGCTTGGTAGCTCGTTGATCCAACTCACATAAATTGGGAGGGCAAAATGGTAATTTATCATAAATAGTGTTATTTTAATGATTTTAAATTATGGTTTAAATGTTGATTGAATTAAATTGACTTCCTTGCTACGGATTATAGAGTCTTCAAACTATATTTTGATTTCAGAAATATTATTATTTTGACCTAAAAAGGTCCCGATCTTTAAGAAATAATTATTTTAAATAATTTAAGAAGTTAGAAAATTCTAGGAAAATACTTGTTATCTAATCTATGCTTAAACATATCATTTTATCTTTTTGGATGTTAAAAATTAAGGTTTTAAATCCTTTAAATAAATACAACTTGAGTTAAGGGAATAGTGTCAAAATGTCATTTTTATTTAAATCAATTTATTTTTATGAATTATAATTCTCCAAAATTTTATGGTATTTAAAGATTTTAAAATCCAACTTTTTAGACAATATGGATTAAATTAAATAAATATTTTAATTAGTTAAATATTAGAAATAAATAAAATGGATTAAATTGCAAATAAGTAAAAATGGATTGAACTGCAAATAACCCAAAAAATTTAAACACTTGCGTAGCAGGTGACGATTTGAAGTGGATGCGTTGGCGCGAATCATCCATTGATTCATGTAGCATCGACGATCGACTATCGTGGCCTCTACTCTCACCACCAACTCCTATCCATTCACTATAAATTCATATCAAACCCCAAAGAGTCTTACATACTTTTTAAATAAAAAGCCAACCGAAAGTGTTGCTCATTCTTTTCTTCCTCTTTCTTCAAACTTTCTTCTCACGTTGTTCACCTCAGACAATTTTGGAAAGGCTGAAACTCCACCCAACTCTCCAAGCGAAGGTAAACATTATATTCCTTTTAAAATTCTAACAGGTTTAGGATAAAATAGAAGTGAATTTGGTTTTGAAATGAGCCTTAAACTAAGTTTCAAAATTTAGTGGAAACCATATTTTTCATGTGTTTTGATGATTTCACCTTCAAAATCAGTAGTTTTCCTCTACCATTTTATGTCCGATTCATTTCGAAAATGTAGAGAACTCATAGAGGGTCACATCTGAATGGTTAGATGTAGAAAATGAATCCAAGAGTACCTCTATTTTTAGATTCGTAAGTCGCGCTGCTTATCTAATCACTGCACTTTCTGCAAGTGGCTGGCTGAAGAAGACAAGTCTCGAAACTTGATTCGGAAGTTTCGAGGTCACTGTAGCAGTGTTGGAGCTAAGTTCTGAGGTCACTGAAGCAGTGTTGAAGCTCTCGGAACCTGACTTTGAGGTTCCGAAGTCACTGTAGCAGGTTTCGAGGCTGGAAAGTTTCGAAGGAACTGTATCAAGTTCCGAAGGCATGTTCCGAAGTAGATTTAAGACATTTTGAGAATGTAGCTTCGGAACTTCCCAAGCCACAGTATCAAGTTCCGAAGATAAGTTCCAAAGGAACTAATTCAAGTTCTGATGGTCTTGTTGTAACCCAGAATTTATGCAGTGGCTCGGAAGCTCCTAGGCTACAGTACCTGGTTCCGAGGAACCCAGAACTTGTTTTGAAATTTAGCCTAAGTTAAGGATTTCATATTAGGTTTAGATCTTAGATTTTGACATGATGCTTCCTATGCCAAATTCTTAATTAAAAGTGATACTGACCCTTGTTCGAACTATCATATTATATAGACATATATTATGTATTCACTTCTAGGCCGATAATCTCTATCTGTGGCGCAGCGGAAATGCAGCCCGGTAGCTATCAGTAGCTAAGTGATTAACTTCGCCGTTAGGTAGAAAAGAAAGGTTCGGGCACTGAGTGATCTTTGGGCCTAACTCAATATATGAGTAGTGGCCTGAACACCTTATATCTCTAGGCCTAACTCAATATATCTCTATGGTCATCTCCAGAAGACAATTGTGTAGTGGCCTGAGCACTTTTATTATATTGATGGATTATTGTAATTAAAAATAGATAGTAACTCATTTAGGAGACTCATATCCATTTCCCTTTGTGTTTTTCCAGAAAATAGGATAGAATGATTTGAAATACTATGAATGTATGATGTATTGTATATAATGGTATATTTTGTTTGACTATATGATTCATTGTATTTCTATTTGTGTATTTGACAGATACCCATGATACTCTACGTTTTACAGTGAGGAAACTTAATAATACCAGATCGGTAAATCAGGTTCTGTAAACCTAGATCTAGTGCAATGAGTAGTTTCATGGATTATACATGATACGAAAAAGACCGAATACGCCAGAATGCGAGACTTGACACTGCTTCTATGTGAGGGATGAGAATTAGTTATAACTGTTAGAATGGAAGCCTAACACGGTGTCAAGGAGTCGAGGTCTACTAGTCTATAAAGGAAGAATGAACCCACTTATATGCTTAGAATTGATATAAATTGCTAAGATATGTTCATATTATCACTAATGATATTTATCATGCACGATATTGTGATTGATGAAATAATCCAATATGAGAACTTGAGCATCATGTTATGATGAGAGATTGAAGTATGAAGTTGATACTATTGATAAGATGCACTGATGTAAGAACTTGAACATTTATGATATTGATACTGCCTCCACGTACCCTCAACTGCTGAACTATTATCGGCCCAGGTGTGTCGGTTTGCTTCTACTGGCCCAGGTGTGTCGAAGATGTTCTTGCAAGATGCTGCATTTTGACCGTGTCGGGACTTAATGCATTTATAGTCAGTATAGTGCTTTGGTGTTACGATGGCATGGTAGTATCACAAATGACTTGTGACATGGCAGTATCACGGATGATTTGAAATATTGGTATAGTAGACCAGTTATGATTTCAAGTATGATAAATGATATGCGAAACCATTGGGCAGTGGTATGGCAGTGGTACGACAGTGGTACGTTAGTGGCATGACAGTGGTATGACAATGGTATAACAGTGGCATGACATTGAGATGACAGTGATGACGACTTGATAAATTAGTATAGTAGACCAAGTATGAATTCATGTAAGATAAATGGTACATGAGACCATTTATGGTAAATTTGTAAGTATGGTAAAATAGACCATTCGTGAGTAGATAAATGTGATTTTAAAATGGTAACAGTAGAGCCTTATTGTTGTTATGATTAGACTGTATTGTTTAACCTATACATGTTGATGAATGTGTTATTTTAAGATCTTTTCACTAGGCTTGGAGCTCACACCCCTTACATTGCAGGGTTGGCACCTGAGGAGTAGGAACCTCCACCGCTGACTTAGGATGAGAGAGCCTTTGCAGTCAATCGTATTTCTCGATGATGGAAAATATGTTTATTACATCTATTTTCAT
Organism: Chimonanthus praecox; assembly: GCA_022113865.1. Lineage (NCBI taxonomy): Eukaryota > Viridiplantae > Streptophyta > Magnoliopsida > Laurales > Calycanthaceae > Chimonanthus > Chimonanthus praecox. The sequence continues at coordinate 35,536,919 of CM039094.1, forward strand.
GCAAATGATGTTATATTGATTTTAGTACCGTTTTTGGTACTATAAATCTAAGCATGTGTACGTTTTCGTTCGTAACTTTGATCGAATAAATGAAGATATTTGTTTGTGAAATATGTATTTGTATATAGGAACATATGGTACATATTTAAGTCTACGTGAGAAGAGAACGTGTGACATTTTCTATGATGGGCTTTTTGGCAAATTTGAAAATCCAGCTTAGCTATGATGTTAGTTGATGGGAGATTATAAAAAAATAAAATTAGTAGCGTGCTGGGCCCACCATTGGGTCAGGGCATTACAATCAGAATATGGAATTACAATGCTTTTGGAGTTTTGCATCAAAGATAGAAAACACAAGAACTTACAAATTAAATTTGAAAATTCATTTCTTCTCTAGTCTCTTTAGCTTCCAATCTTTAGTGCTCCTTCAATCCTTGCTCAAACTAAAAATTCATTGGGCATTGGGACCCATATTTATTGTTTCCAATGGAGAGAACTAAATCCAACATCTCACGAATTTTGGGATTGCAAAAATCCATTCAATCGTATGTGTTTATGCACATATGAGATGGAAAATCCAATTAAGATTTGGATTTTATCTTTTGCCAACTCATCCCATTCCAAATCCCAACATTTTATCCTTTTTCTAGTCTCATACGGTTGTTACTTGTGTAATATGCGCATAACACATTCTCATTTAGCACCATATGATTTTTGCACATGAAATTTGGAGAAGTTTACTCCACAAGCCTCTCTTCCAAAAATATCTCTTCAAAGTCAAATCCTCCATACGATTTTCCCATTGTTTATTTTGCTTTATGCGCATACGCCATTCCAAATTCTAGACTCCATTCATATATAGCACATGGGAAATTGAGAATCTTTCTCCATTTTTTTTCTCTCATTTATTTTCTCTTATTTATTTCAATCCACCTCATTCGAATTCCTTGATAGCCTTATACGAATATTGTATCCTTTCCTTGGCTTGTACGATTTTGGCATTGGAATTTTTGACATTCAGTGGGCCCCACTTTAATTCTGCTTGCCACATTACCAATTTTTCAATTAGACATGTTAGTGCCTCGGTTTGGCTTAGTCCATATGTTTGTCAATTCCATGACTCGGAAAGAAGCACTTCCCAGAACCTTGAAGACCCAAGGTGATCAAGAATGAAGATCATGCTCTACCGATTTGAAGCTCATCATATTGGCAATCACAAAACAGGTATTATGGCCATAAATGACTTTAGGTGGTACTCACACCTTAAAGAGGACTATCCCTAGGCTTAGTGGAACAAATGGTTAAATCATAAAAAGCCTAGAGAAGATGCTTGACAGTGAATTGGAACACAACTTGGAAATATGTATTTTCGTTTCACTGTCAGTTCGACCAATCTATCTCATCGACCCCTCGATGACGTCAGGATTGACACATCGTGGTCAAAGACTTGTCGACCAGATTGACATAGGTTTTGGATCATTGAACTGTCATTCTGGGTATGCCTTTGATCGAAGTCTCATATGCACCGACCCCTCGGTGAAAGGCTGAAATGACACATCGTGGTCAACAACTCCGTCGATATAAATCTTGAGTTCTGAAACTTTGAAATCATGTGGATTCTCGAAGAAATAGACATATGGCAATCAAAGACCGATCGAGAGTAACAGGACTGATCCCTCGGTAAAGGGCGACAGGTCGTTATGGGTAACAAATTTCTAGAGTTGAAACTACTGTCAAACATGTTTTGCCCCAGATCGAACCTTTCATATGGACATGTCGGTACATTACTGTTACTGCAACTGGTTGCCTTCTCCATATAAAACATTCTTTTTGCAACCAGTTGGTATCCTTCAGAAGGATTAGTTCGACCCTCATCATTATTAATGAACTTAAACAAGGGTTAACAGAAGGATTACTCTCTCTCTCTCGTGCTTACACTTGGGGAATCACATACAACCAATCAGATGGATTGAGTTGTGAGAAAGAGATAGAGAGAAAAAAAGAAAACTCATAAACAACCAATCTAAGGATTGAGTTCGAAAGTGAGAAAGAGACAAGAAGGAAAGAATCATATCTAAGAAACCTTTGATAAAACCAATTCCCTTGACACCTTGGATTGTGATTGCTATATGACGGCTATAAGGTGGAGCATAGGCACCAGCACACATTGGGTGTGATCTTGAAGAAGCACACATCAGGAGAAAGAGCTTCAAAGGCAAGTGCTTCTTGATTTTAATTTTTTTTAAAACATTTGTTCTGAAAGTAGATTAAGGAAGCTTGGTTCCGGAACCATTATATAAAATCTGGAACGTCGTCTCCGGCACAGTGGTAGCTGGAATTTCCAACCAAATGGATAGGTAGAATTCCTATTCGACAATGGTGGGTGAAATTCCCAACCGATTGAGTGAGGTGGAATTCCTATTCTAATTGTGAGGGTGTAAGTCCCCACTTAGTGGATTTTGGGGATAGCTCAAAGTTGAACGAGTCCTAGCAATGGATGTAGGTTGGCTAACCGAACCACTTTAAATTGGTCTTATGGTGTTTGATGTTTGTGTGTTTGCATTTAGTATTTAAGTACTCTTTTTAACACACATCGCTTTGCATATTGATTATCTTATTTTACACAATGTACACAAGTATCGATAATCAAACAAAATGTAAATGGTCATAATCTTAGTGTAATCGATTAATGAAATTATCATACTAAACAAATCTCTTGATGAATGTTCCACTGCACTTTAAACAATCAAGAAATTTGTAAACACCATGAAAAATGAGATTGACATATTCACCTGCCCTCTAGGGTCAATCATGTTGTTCTAACACATTGAAAAATAGGAACTTTCAAGACAATTTTGACTTGGACTTTTGGCTTCAGTCTAGTTCATTTGAATTCACTGGGCTTTGAATTTTACTTGGACTTGGACCACAGACTTGGGCTTTATCTGGTCTGGACATTGGTGGGCTTCGGCTCATGGACTTCTGACTTGCATGCTTCAATTGCAGGCTTTGGACTTTAAGCATGGAACTGATCAGTGGGCCCATTTATGTGTTTATAAATTTCTACCACCTTTACAATTTAACACAGTATCAAAATTATTATTATAATTCAAACTCTTATATATCCGATCTGAATTATAATAATTTACATTAATTCCAAAATCAAATTAGGTGGTAAAAATTACAAACTTTCCAAAAATAGAACTGTGGCCCAGTTTTTTGTATTTTTCTTTATTTTAATTCTCTTTTCTTTTATTCTCACAAATACACTATAAAACTCAAAAATATCCATTAAACACATCTAATCTCCACAAATAAAAGGCTAACTAATCTAAAATTAAAGGGTAAAATGGTCATTTTCAGTGCTCAACACTTGTACTCTTACTTTGTGATAGCTCGAGCAAAGATCAATCTTCGAAAAATATTTGGATTCTCTCAGCTGATCAAACAGGTCAACAACTTCTTCTCATTTACCTGATTCAGTTGCCGATAATCTATGCAAAGTCTTATAGTCACGTCCTTTTTCTTAGCAAATAAAGCTAGAGCGCCCCAATGTGACTCTGTAGGACGAATAAAACCAACTGACTGCAGCTCTGTAAGTTGCTTCCCCAATTCCAATATCTTAGTTGGTGCCATCTGATAGGGTGTGACAGAGATAGGAACGGTACTGGGGAGCAGGTATATAACAAACTCCACCTCCCTACGTGGCAGTAGGCTAGTGAGCTTCTCCAGAAAGACATCCAGGGAACTCACACACCAAGCGAGGCATCTCAGCACCTGCTGTCCCTGAACCCTCCTAGCTCAAACTAGCTACAAGTCCACCCAACTCATCTGCACTCGGAAAAAGGCAGTACCCAGCCGCTCAACAAAAGTCCTACCTAAAACCCTCCTGCGGTAACAATCGATGATAATCTGATGTGAATACAATCAGTCCATCCCGATGATAACATCGAACTCTGACATATCCAAGATCCGCAGATCAAACTTAAGGTGCAAACCCCCAATGGCTAAAACACAACCTCGACAAATTTGATCCACGACTACCTCTCGACCCCAAGGGGATTTGATTAACAAGGGTGCCTCAGTCATCTCTACTCTCAAACCAGAACTAAGGACAAAGTCTAAAGCAACATAAGAATGCGAGGCACTAGAGTCAAACAAAACAAGAGCCAAAGAGCCATGAAGACTGATGAACACTGTAAAATTATTGTTTTACCCTTTAATACTAGATTAGTTAGTCTTTATTCTATAAATATTAGATACATTTAATGTTATTTGTGAGTTTTGCAGTGTATTCTGGAAAATACAAGATTGGAATAAAAATTGAAGAAAATTGCAGAAAGTGGGCCATAAGTGCTATTTCGGAAAAGTTCGTAATTTTTACCACCTAATTTCATATTGGATTTACAGTAAATTATAGTAATTCAGATCCGCATATGAGAGTTTGAATGATAATAATAAATTTTAGATTATTCTTAATTGTAAAGGTGGTAAAAAATTTATAAATGCACAAATGGCCCACTGTTCAAGTTCCACGCTTAAAGTCCAAAAGCCAAAGCCCACCTGTAACGCCCCGCCCTTTTTCACTCACTTTCCCTTCCGAAAATCAGAGTCTATTTTTTTTATAAACAAAGAGTGAGTAAGAGCGGGACGTCACGATTAGAGATAAGTCCGAACTTCTAAAGTCCGACCTTTAACTGGCCAACCCTATGTGTGCATAGACTACGTCCATGAAAATGATTCACACATAACAACATAAACAATACGGAATTAAAATCATAAGATGCGGAATTACAATAGAACGCAGTTCTATTCCATTTCAGATAGCAAAGTACGTCAAGTCTTTATTCATAATTAAAGTTAACTCAATTATCCCAATAAACATCCAACCACCTAAATTATTACATGTCCGAAGACTACTTACACAAATACAAGTCCATAAGTAACTTAATCAAAATATAATCTAAATCATCCAAGCTCCTATGCCTGGCCCGTTTCGCGTTCATCGTTCCCCTCGTTTCCTGTATCATCCACTAGGGTAGAAGTAGGGCATTAAAACAATGCGCTCAGTAGGTATTCCAAGTAAGGCTAACACATGGGTTAGTACCAAAAATCCAGATATAATATATATCAAATCCAGTTATAATAAATCATACCATACTTATAAACATTGTATCCAAAACAGTGTATGATAATAGAGATCCAATTGTACATATAAAAACCAGAAACATTGCATGATAATAAAGATCATAATCATGCCGATTCAATGCCATGCCATGCTATCATATGCAATGAGTCCCACCCATCACAAACACATAGTAACCTCTTGATGGGAAGCTCCTCATTAAGGTATCCCCCACGATTGTATTACGAATGCCCCGACGGAGTGTGGGTCTCCGGTTACCTCTTGATGGAAAACTCCTCATCAAGGTATCCCCCACGATTGTATTACGGACGCCCCGACGGAGTGTGGATCTTCGGTTACATATCATCCCTCCCATGCCAAGCATGAGATGCAAATGTCCATATGCTATGCAATTATACAAATCATAGCATTTAAAAGCTCATATTTGAAACATATAATTTTTACATAATTTCATAAAAAATAAGATAAGAAACAATGTACAAAAATCCATAGTTTCAAAGGGGTAGAATCCTACCAAAGACCACTACGTGTCCTTACACTTTCGTCCGGTAACCGCTCACGATCGTACACTCCTTGTGAGATCCCGTTACCTTATAATATAACAATCAATTAAAACCAAGTCCCACTTGATTTACAATATTGTCCAAGTTCATAAACCAAACTTGTGGGGTTCGGCCATACACCATGGCCGAACCTCACCCCTTTTGTTTTAATTTCTTTCATTGGTTTATTAATCAATAACCCTTAAGTTAAACATTTAATCACTTCCCTTTTATTTAATCCCACATACATAAACCCTAAGTCCATCAAAACAATCCCATGGGGTTTGGCCATACACCATGGCCGAACCCATGGTCTTTCATTTTTTACCATATTTACATTTATGCCATTCATACCACTTTTATTCATTAATCTAATGATAAACCAATTAATCATCTAATATACATCTAACTTTAAGTTCAGCAAACATTCCCCATAGGGTTTGGCCATACACCATGGCCGAACTCATGGTCCCTTATTTTCACTTAATTACCAAAATGCCATTATACCTAATAACATAACCAATAACATAAACCATGAACATAGGTCAATATGTAATTAAATCCCTAGCGTCTCTTAACATATTCCAACACATGGTCCATCAAATAGTTCATGGGGTTCGGTCATACACCATGGCCGAACTCTATGTCCAATATTTTCACAAATTTACAACATTGCCATCCATGGCTAACATAACCCATAATCAATCCTTTCATTCATTAACAAATACCTAAGTCCATGTTTTGATCCACAAACCCGTCTCATGGGGTTCGGCCATACATAATGGCCGAAACCATGATCTTTCATCTCCTTAATTTTAGGTCCAACAGCATAAAATATCATAATCCAATAATATAGTCCATAAGCATATATTTGCATTCTCCCATTAATCCACCATTCATTTAAAAATATTCATAGACATAACATCTATAGAAATTGCTTCATGGGGTTCGGCCATACACATGGCTGAACCCATGATGTCCAACTTCCTAATTATATCACTTCCCATAAATCAAGGTTCCTTCCAAAAACAATCCAAAAGTCCATAATTAGAAGCTTTCTAATTTAGTAACCATCTTCCATGGGGTTCGGCCATACACCATGGCCGAACCCTATGGTTCAAAATCTTCCCTTTGACAATCATTTTATCCTTGATCTTCCTTTTAATCAATCAACATTCATCTATGATCTTCCATCATTTAAATCCATTAAAATTATTAATATCCTTTCCATGGGGTTCGGCCATGCCACATGGCCGAACCCTATGGTTCCTTACTTCCTCTTGAACATCATTTAAATCCATTACACAAACTCAATGTTCCTCCATGGGGTTCGGCCCTTCATCATGGCCGAACCCTATGGCTCATCAACTTCTCTTAAACCATTTAAACCCTTTTAAAACATACATAATTATTCCATGGTTTTCATCATTAAAAATCCAAAAATTAAACCATGTCTCTCCATGGGGTTCGGTCATACATATGGTCGAACCCTATGGTTCCATATTCCCTCTTTTAAATCCAATTAAAACATCTTAACCGTCCATGGTTTTCAACCCAACAAAATTATACAATGTCTTTCAATGGGGTTCAGCCATACACCATGGCCGAACCCTATGGTCCATTCTTTCCATTAAACTTACTATTTTCATCTACCAATTCTCTTCCATGGGGTTCGGCCATACACCATGGCCAAACCCTATGGTTCCTTATCTTAAACAAAGATATCGATTTTGCTTGTTCCGTGTCTCCTCCGGTTTTCCTTCACTTGCTCTTGCTCTTCCAATCTTCTCCTTCTTTAGCCTCCTCTCCTCATTCATCTTTAGCCGAAGTTGATCTTGATGAAGTCCCTTGAAGTGGTTCGGCCAAGAGGTATATGTTTGAGAGAGATAGAGTACCAAGATAGCAATTGCTAATCCTTCTTTCCTTTGCTCGGCTGCCCTTTCCTTCTCTTGATTCATGAATTCCGCGAGTGATCTTGATGTTGGGTGCATTGTCGTGTGCACTACCTTTCTTCCTCTCTTTTATAAACAATTCCACACGGTACTATCCTTAGAAGATGTCAAGATCCCTTTAAATTGGCAATTGCCTATATGCCGTATTTCACCAAGGGAAGGATCCCTTTTGGCGCATAACTCCCAATTTAGAAGGTACCAAGACCCTTTAATTTAGCACTTGCCTAAATACTATGCGCCCCTTGCTGAAATAGCCAATGTAATATACATAGAAGTTGCCGACCCTTCCATTTAGTAGTTGCCTCTTTTATAAACTTCCATTTAATCCTAACTTGGGAGGTGCCATGCGCCCCATGTTTTAGCCCTTTGCCTTAATGCCGTGCGCCCTTTCCTTGGCTTCCATTCCATGCGCATAACATATAGATATGCATATCTCTCATGCGACCAAGCCATCTATATTTATCTCTAGATATCTTCTTTATTTAATCTTAGATATCTTCTCAAGATATTCTAACATATCAATGTGGATATGAAAATCCCACATACACGGCCAAGACAATCTATCTTTATTTAGTAATCCCCTTATGCGCATATTCATAGATTGCATAACCAATATTCGGCCATGCACAATTATCCCATTCCTTATTTATATAATATTGCATTACTAATTTAAATTCAACCCCATTTAATTTTATTAAAACCAATTCCACAACCATTGGGTCTTAATTGGGCAATGACCCAACACGTTACCCATCTAATATCCATATTTAATAATTCACAAATTAAATGGGTAATTTTCATATATAATAATAATTTGAAAATCCGGGGTGTTACCATACAACCATCTTTTTAAAAATTTTGTCCCGAAAATCGAGTGAAGTAGGGTTTCAAATATTTACATAAATAGCTCAGGATGAGCTGTCTTCATTTCCGACTCGAGTTCCGTAATACCCTTTGTTCTGTGTCCACCACTTGGACAGGCTTTTCGACGTATGTCACGTCTCTTTGGACCTCTATATCTTGTATGTTCAGTACATGAGAAGGATTAGGATTGTACTTCCTCAACATCGATATATGAAATACATCGTGCAAAGATGCCAACTGTGATGGGAGTGCCAACTGATAGGCCACGTCCCCCATCCTTCTTATGATTGAAAACGGTCTCACATATCTTGGTGACAATTTCCCCTTCTTTCCAAATCTCATGTGTCCCTTTCGTGGCGAGACTTTCAAGAATACCATCTCTCCCACTTCAAATTCAAGGAACCTCCTCCTCTTGTCAGCATAACTCTTCTGACGACTCTGTGCAGTCAATAGATGTTGCCGTATCAACTGTATCTGCGTTATAGTCTCTGCAACCAACTCAGGTCCAATCAGTGCAGGCTCACCGGCCTCTGTCCAGTACACTGGCGACCTACATGGTCTACCATATAATGCCTCAAATGGACCCATTTGTAGGCTTGCCTGGTAACTGTTGTTGTATGAGAATTCTACCAACGGCAAGTGAGCCTCCCATCCACCCTTGAAATCTAGCATACTTGCTCTCAGCATATCTTCCAATGTCTGTATTGTCCTTTCAGTCTGCCCATCAGTCTGTGGGTGGAATGTTGTATTAGTCAATAAGTTTGTTCCCATGGCCGACTGCATACTCTGCCATACTCTGCCGGTGAATCGACCATCAATGTCGGACACCATAGTCCGAGGTATACCATGCAATCTGATGATATCCCTAATATACCGCTGACCTAAGTCTCAAATGAGTTTGTTATCTTAATGGGAATGAAATGTGCAGATTTGGTCAATCGGTCTACCACGACCCATATCGCATCGTTGCCCTTTGAAGACCTTGGCAACCCTGTCACAAAAGCCATGGAGGTGTGTTCCCATTTCCATTCTGGCACTGGTAAGGGTTTGAGTAACCCTGGTGGCTTCTGATGTTCCGTCTTAACTTGCTAACACGTTAAGCAATGAGCCACAAATTCTGCCACATCTTTCTTGAGTCCATACCACCAGTAATGTCTCTTCAGGTAGTGATACATCTTGGTGCTACCCGGATGAATAAAGAGTTTGGTCTGATGTGCCTCAACCAGTAACTCTTTTCTGCAACTCTTTGGTACATATACCCTTCCTCGGAATACAAGACCTTGTCCTGGTCGTAACTTTCATTTCGGTAGGGCCTCGCCAGTAAACATCTTGGTCCATATCTCTTCCATTTCCGGATCTATCCGTTGTTCCTGTTCAATCTTGTCGAGTACCACTTAATTACATCAAAATCACTCATATCAACCTATGAGTTTCATTCTCGTAAAATTTACTCTGTCTCATGTTATCTCTTTTTCTCGTGAACCCATTTGCGATCTTATGTAGATCAATGTATTCTATTTCACTTTACCTACTACCAAAATATTTTCCCTACATACTTGCTCAATATGTTCATTCGTCTACTCTCTGTGCGAGGTAGCCTGCAAATACGAGCCTATGCTCAAGTCTTTTTGCTGATTCCATTTTAACTAGATTTCTAGCTTCACTCTCCTAGAACTCCATCGGCTAACTACAGAGTTAGGTGATCAATCTCACTCGGCAGTCGCCCATAGCTTCCCATTCGAGTTTCATTAGACTTTTCCCTTAAGTACATCTCCAAATATAAGCATATCTTCATTTGTACATAAGTCACTATGTGACTAACACCTTCTGTTCAAAACTTCTATGATACCGAGTATCTCTCAACAGTAACTTTCCTATGATACAAGTCGTAATACGACTAACACCTTTTCCTTATAACGTGGGATGTAAATCGAAACATGTCCCAGAAATTAGAAACATACGTCATCTATAGGACCAAAAGGTCCATTACACTACCAACATGTCTACCATGGTACTGATACTCGTCATCAATCCAAACCACCATGGAAACCATCATCCACGGTTATAGACATCCATGAATATAACCCCCCTCTGAGTATAATCCATTCATAGGCATGACTAATACCTTCGTAGGGCTAATATATCTATCATAGGGCTAATCGTCTAACATACGAACAATATGTCAACTTATGGGACCAAAATGTCCTTCATGTTACCAATACCTAATGCCAATATCCGGCATCAATCCAAACCACCATTGAAACTCTCCACCATGGAAAGATGATATCCATCCATAGATCCATCACATTTACCATGGGGCCACTGTATCTATTGTGGGATCGATATATGCACCAATTATCGTCATCGTCTATCAATAGGGAATACTATAGTAAATGAAATGGGCATTTGTTGTACTACGGTGCTAGTAACAGATGCGAAGGCAGTAGATCAAATAACGCATAAGCATATGAACTACAAATTACTGCCATACTTTGAATTACCGAATGATCCACTGTCTCTGGAGAAGAATTCGAAGTATTCAGTCGTCCAGATCCTTGTGACTGAGATGGTCGAGTCGGAAGAAGGAGAGAACCCCTGAAGTGAGGAGATCTTTTGTTCTGTGGACACTCTCTTTTGAAATGGCCCTTCTGACCACATCGGAAACAGGAATGAGGAGATCTACCATTCTGTGGACACTATCTTTTGAAATGACCCTTCTGACCACATCGGAAACAAGAATGAGGAGATCTACCATTCTGTGGACACTCTCTTTTGAAATGGCCCTGCTGACCACATCGAAAATAGGAACTTCCAGTGGAACCAGTAAAGGCTGAAGATCTCCAAAAGTAGGGTTTGAATCTTTTGTGAGGGCAAAAAGTATTTCCCCCACCCCAAACGACCAACTCAAAATTATCTAAATTCCAAAATTGGTATTGTGGAAAGCAGAATTGAAGTGGGACCCACTAAAATTTAGAATGTCAAATTTCCAATACAAAAATTGTGCAAGCCAAGAATTGGAAGCAGCATCTGTACAAGTAATATGAGAATCACATGAGGTGGATTTGGGTTAGAAGAATTCAAGTTAAATTGGAAGTTTGGAGAGAGATTTTTGGAAGAGAAACTTGTGGAGAAGTTTTCTCAAAATTCCAAGAGCAAGAATCATTGGAGCCTAAGTTGAAATGTGTCATGAGCATACTACACAGTGAAATTCACATGGAGTATTTTGAGAGGACAAAAATTTTGGATTTCCGTCCAAATATGGATAGAAGATGAGTCAACAAGATGAATTGCAATCCCATTGGGATTTCCCACTAGCTAGGATCGTATGATACACCAAAAACTATCATTGGAATATTTTGGAAGCCATAAAAGAGAGAGAAAATAGGGATTTTCCATCTCACATTCGCATGTCACATACGATTGCAATGAATTTTGCAATCTTAATTTTCGAGTAAAGCAATAAGTCCCACATTGTTTTCAAGGCTTTATTCCTCCACCTCTCTACACTATAAATAAGGGTCTCGGGACACAGTGAATTTTGAATTTGAGCAATGAATTAAGGTGTGCAAGGATTGAAGGTTGAGAAACTGGGAGAGAAAGGAATATTCAAATTTTGTCTGTGAGTTCTTGTATTTTTATTTTTATTCCATGTCTTTGATCCAAAAACTCCAAAGCGTTGTAACTTTAATTTCCAATTTATTTAAATGAAATTCATGGTAGCTTCTTTAGATTTATGTGAAAGTCCATTTTCAATGGTGCTAGAACAACATTATTGACCCTAGAGGAGGGGGGGGGGGGGGGGGGGGGGGGGGAGAATAGGTCAATCCCATTTCCATGTTGTTTACAAATTTCTTGATTGATTTGAGTGCAGCAGAACATTCATCAAGAGATTTGTTTAGTGTGATAATTTCTTTAAATGATCACACTAAGATTATGACCCTTTACATATTACTTGATTATCGATGCTTGTGCACAATGTATAATATAAGCTAATGCAAAGTGTTGTGTGTTGATAAGAGTAAATAAATACTAAATACAAACACACAAAGATCAAACACCATAAGAACAATTTAAAGTGGTTCAATTAGCCAACCTACATCAACTGTTAGGACTCGCTCAACCTTGAGCTATCCCCAAAATCCACTAAGTGGGGACTTACACCCTCACAATTCGAATAAGAATTTTACCTCACTCAATCGGCTGGGAATTTCACTCACTACTGTAGAATAGGAATTCCACCTATCCATTTGGATAGGAATTCCACCCACCACATGTGCCGGAGACGACGCTCCAGATTTTTTATAATAGATCCAGAACCAAGCTTCCTTAATCCACATTCGGAACAAAGGTTTTAAAACAAAATTAAAACCAAGAAGCACTTGCCTTTGCAGCTCTATTTCTTGATGTATGCTTCTTCAAGATCCCACCCAATGTGTGCCGACTATTCTCCTTATAGCCGCCGTAAAGTAATCACAATCCACGGTGACAAGGAAACTGGTTTGATCACAGCTTTCCTAGTTTATAATCATTTATCCTCTCTTTCTCACTTTCAAACTCAATCAATAGATTGGTTGTTTATGAGTTTTCTTTTCTCCTCTCTCTCTTCACAAACTCAATCCATGTGATTGGTTGTATTTGATTCCCTAAGTGTAAGCACGAGAGAGAGAGAGTAATCCTTTAGTTGACCCTTGTTAAGCTCACTGATAATGATAAGGGTCCAACTGATTTTGTTAAAGGATGCCAACTGGTTGCATAAAGATTGGTTTATATAGAGAAGGCAACCAGTTGTAGCAACAGTAATGTACCGACAGGTCGGGCGGACCGAGGGGTCGGTGACTAGAAATCTTACCGTTCAATAACCCAACCGTTGCGCAATAATGCACTCCCAACGGTAATAGTCTTTCTCTGTCAACATGTCGGTGTTGCCGATGGGTCGACAATTATGGTACCGAGAAGTCTGTTCATACGAGAGGCTCAATCTGGGGCAACACCATGCTGATAGAGTTTCAAGTCCAGAAACCAGTCATACTCAAAACGACCTGCCTCCTGTTACCGAGGGATCAGTCATGGCTACTCTTGGTCGGTCTTTGAACTACCGATATGTCTATTTTCTCGAGAGTCCACCTGATTTCTAAGTTCCAGAACGCATAAATCTTATTGAAGAATTGTTGACCACGAGGGGTCATTTCAGCCTTTCACTGAGGGGTCGGTGCATATGAGACTCTCAGTCAGAGGCTTTCTCAAAATGACAGTTCAATGATCCAGAACCTATGTTAATCTGGTCGACCTGTCTTTGATCAAGATGGGTCGATCCTGTCTCCACCAAGGGGTCGGTGAGAAAGACTGATGAGCTAATAGGGAAACCAAATACATATTATGGCTCTCTTTTCTTATAGGTCCAAGCACTTCGGCTTCACCAATTACTCCTCATAATTGGTTTTTGTTGTCTTCTAGCTTCTACTAATTGCTCCCCATTTTGTCATTCAATTGACAAAGATTAATAGGCAGACTCGATTTTCAAGCGCTCCCCCATGCTTCTTGTATTTAGTGTTTAACTAGGTTCTGCTCCAATTCATGGTTATCCCCTATGGTTCAATGCACAATTCTTGTGCATCAAGGTTTATTCTCCCTGCACAAGTTAAGTTCCAGCTTAGATAATTTCTTCCATGAGTCAGGCTAATGTTATAGATTCCCTAGAGTCTTCTCCCCCATTCTCCAAGATATCTTTTGTATCATCTTTGACTTATCTCTCCTATGGAGTAAGTTAAATTTTCTAGCTTTTCCAGATTCTCTCCTCCATACACTTAACTGCCTCTAAGTTTATTTTCCATCAATCTTCCCTTCAAGCTTGCATTCACCTCCCTCCATAGGCATGACCAGTGACTGCAGCTAATCAGCACATATTTTGTGCTTCCCCAAACTCCAAAGTGTGTGCAATATCCCAATCCTTATCTCCCTTACATGCCAATATGAAACCAACTCATCCGATCCTACATGTTAGTCTATTTAACAAAATCTATATTAGTAATAGACACGAGATAGAAGGCAATTCACCAAATCAGAACATACACAAGATCAAACCATATCATTTCATTGATAAACAAATCAGTACATATGGTTTGGGAGAGGGGCAAATGGATGCTTAGACAAAACATTAACATAGTTTTTCCAAAATATGAAACATAAGTCATGAAAGACTATCCTAAGCAGAGCCATCCGAAGAAGGAGATGCTGAAGGGGAAGGGTCGATAAGTGGGGAAATGTTGATATTGATTGTCGTAATACAGAGATTCTTCGTGAGTGAATCTTTCCACAAAGTCATCTAGCCCATCAAGATGTGCCTCAATTTGAGAGATTCGATCTTCGATTTTGCAGATAAATTGAATCAAGATTTATGACTGAGGGGTGTCTGCATTTTCGACATTCACTTCTCCTTCTTCATCAGAATTGTCCACTAAGGAAATCACTTCTGCTTCGGTTCTCAAGTTTTGTCCAGATTGAGACCTGAGAAAGTACCAACGGCTGGAGTTTTAGGAGAACGGGTTTTTCTGCGACGGATAATCTACAGAGCAGGGCCAGCAGGGCTAGGTTTTCGGGAACATCCTGTTCGAACCTAGGTGATCTCCTGAGGAAATAGGAGCTGGACTCAGGGATTTTTTCGGTGGTCGAAGACTGAGTTTTGCCTGTCTCTCTTTTCGACATGGTTGCTTGGGAAGAGCTGACCATGGCTTATCCAAACACTAAATCTCACAAACACTGTGACACCCTTGATTCTTGAAGTGAGAGAAGCAAAAACCTTATAGTTTTCTAGCGAGGTTTCGCTCAGGGAGATCCTATCGACCAATCTAGGGTAAGGGAGGAAATCGCCAGAGCTCAGCGGGAGAAGGAATGATGATTTTGAAATAATCTTTCATTTTCGCAGAAAGAGACCTTTTTAACTTACTCTTTCTAATTCACCGACGGGTCATGAACAACGACCGGTCTGTGTCGATATATAGATAAATATCGACCTGTCTTCCTTTTTTATTTTTCCTCTTTCAGTTAGTGTTCTGATTTCCAACAATACCGACCTGTCTATTCCTCCAACTAGTCTATCCCTCGACCTGGGTTTTAAACCTAAAGGATGACTGGGTATGTGTGTATGTGTGTGTGTGCGCGCACTTGAGATGTTCATAGTTCATCGAGCTCTGCGTATACACCTTTCAATGCCAGTGTAGATAAATACATTCACACATGTTTTGTGCCTTTATAAGATTCAATACATCCCTCTGAAGGTAGGCACAAAACATGAATTACAGATCTCTTTTCCTGGATCCAAACCACTTCAAATACCTTGGGCACATTTAGTTTTCCTGTTCCAATATATTGCCCAAGTGTGTGATGTCATGAGATGCAGCATTTCCAGGTCTTGGAAAAAGGCTAGGTGTATATGAACATAACTCATTCCACATAGTGTATAAGGTAACAGATATTGGAATGAGACACCAAACACACAAATCATACATTCATTTCACATTTAGAATACATTAATCATGCATATGGAAAGGAAGTATGATGCTTCTCACAGAGCTCTTATGCCGGTTATCATGTTATTACCCAAAACATGATAATCACTTTTACCATTCTTTCAAGCAACCTCCGATGAGGTTCATTTCTTGAGAAGATTTGGAACATAAATGGATTTAGATATGCTTATTTGATCATTTTGATCAACACACTTTTGGTAGGTCACACCAAACAAAACATCCATTTAAAGACATAGAGCATGTTTTATTCCACACGGGACTCACAAATTTAGGAACTTGGAATGAAACAACACTGTGTATGAATACCATACACACCCCATACACGAGGTAATGCACATACTACATTCATTTCCTAAAGATGCACAAATCACATGACATATGAAATGAAACAATTATAATCCAATACTAGAGTGCAATCCTACATGTACATACAAGTATCTAGCATAAGATCAATCCAACAATCAAACAAAAACATGGATTGAGGGAAAGATACAAGGTGATTCCAAAACATGTCTCAAATGTGACACTAACAGTGGTATCCTTTTACGCATTTGAACATAACATTGTGAGACTTGGAATCTAAGTCCACAAACTAGTGATGACCTTTTATCAAATCTGGTTTTAATCTTGGGTGTCTTCCTATTTGATCTTTTGAATCAAAATTTCCAGATTTTGTACGACGATATTGTCCTAACATAAGAGGCAATCATATTAGTACATGGTCACAAAGGTTACTTGAAGGTCATTACCTTTATCAAGTCCCTTTACTCTATTTTCTTCTTCTCTTGGAGTATTTAGCTTGGACTTTTCAATGGATGAACCATTCACCTATATTCTCAGTACACAACTTGGTCATGATAGGTGGTGTTGTCCATTGGGCTAGAAGAGGCAATTTTTATGTGGATTCTTTCAGCCTTTTTTGTTGCTTCATATTTTTTAAATATTTTGAAAGCATATTATGAAACAACGATGATGAATACTACAAGTGTTTGATTAAAGTGCATATCCAATTCATCACTAGTCTAAGTAATTTAGTGTTTGTAATGTCCCGCCCTTTTCTATTGATTAAATCAGAGTATTTTTTTTACACGGAAAAGGAGCGGATACGTCACGACGCTTCTGTTTTCCTTGTATTTAACTGACTCCATCAGCTCTTGTTCAGCAATGCTTGCTCTACTCACAACTTCTGCCAAAGTTATTGATTTAAAGATGGTGACCTTGGCTCTGATGATAGGACGTAGACCTTTCTCGAACTTCCGAGCTTTCTTATATTTAGTGTCCACCATGTATGGAGCATAACAAGAGAGCCGGATGAATTCTTGATGCTATTCCGCCACTGTCATACGTCCTTGAGCTAGGACTATGAATTCTTGAGTCTTACGTTCCTTCTCCTCCTCTGGAAAGTAGTGCTCTAGGAAAATTTCTGTGAAATTCGCCAAAGTCATTTCTGCCACAACCTGGTTTTGTTCCACCACCTTCCACCATTTGCCCGCATCGTCTATCAGTTGAGATATGGGCAACAAAATCCTATCTTGATTGCCCGTGATCCTTAATAATTTTAGGATCATGGTAGTGTTCTCGATCCAGTTTTCAGCTCCAATGGGTCCCTCATGTAACGCCCTGCCCTTTTTCACTCGCTTTTTTCCAGTAAATTCAGTGTATATATATATATATATATATATTTTTTTTGTAGTAGAGTAGAGTGATAGAGCGCGGGACGTCACGACGCGAGCTAAGTCCGAACTTCCAAAGTCCAACCCTTAACTGGCCAACCCTATGTGTGTATGAACTCAGTCCAATAAAATAGTTCACACATAGTAATACCGGCTTGCGGAATAAAATCATAAAACTGCAGAATCATAATCATCAAAATACAGAATCATATTAGAACCAAGTTCTAATCCATTCAGATAGCAAAGTACGTCATAATCATCAAACCAAAACATTCAACCATCTAAGTTATTACATTCTGGAATCCAAATACTCAAATACAAGTTCATGAGTAATTTGTTTCAAAACATATAAACTAGATCTTCCAAGCTCCTATGCCTAGTCCGCCTTAAGTTCATTGTTTCCCTGATTACTTGTATCACCAACTACAGGGTAGAAGTAGGGCGTTAGTATAACGCGCCCAATAGGTATTCCAGTTATGGCTAACACATGGTTAGTACAAAACATATCATATAATATAGTGATATCAAAACCATATAAATCCATGCCATGCAATGATGACAATTATGCAATGAGTCCCACCCATCACCTGTACATAAATGTGTCTACCACATAGGTCTTTCGGTCGCCCCGACGGAGTGTGGACCCTCCGGAAATCTTCTTGATGGAAATCACATCAAGGTGTTGCACATAGGTTTTTCGGACGCCCCAACGGAATGTGACCCCTCCAGTTATAAATCCTTCACCCCATGCTATGCATGAGATGCCAATGAAACACATGCTATTTTATAACATAAACATAGCATTGAAAATCATCATTTGAAAACATATCCAATACATGCTCTTTATACAAATAAAACCTAGCATGTAAAATCACCTTTGGAACATAATTAATCCATGCCATTTAAATAAAGGTAAACGTAGCATTTGAAATTCAATAATAAATCAGATCCTTTGAAACACATTTTCATCAAACATAAGATAAAAACAAGTACATAATCCATGGTTTCAAAGAGGTGGAATCCTACCTAAAACCGTTCACAAGTCCTTGCGTTTCCCTCAAAGATTCGATCACCGATCGCGCACCGCTTGCGAGATCCCGTTACCTTATAATATAATGATAAGTCAACACCAAGTCTCACCTAATTACAAGGTTCTAAATCCATAAACAAAACCCCATGGGGTTCAGCCATAGTGTATGGCCGAACCCATGGTTTACCATTTTTCATACATATTTACAAAAATGCCATTGTTGATAACCCTAGCCCCTTTTCTTTGCTTAGGTTCCAAGTTATTCATTCATGCTTCCAAAGTACATAATCCCATAAAATAATTCATGGGGTTCGGCCATACACCATGGCCGAACCCAATGTCCAACATTCTCTCATATTTACCAAAATGTCATTGGTTTCCTCTTTCCTCTAAATCTTCCATAGTTAGACCTTAAAATTTTCCTAATCAAATAAGTTCATCAAACACATCTCATGGGGTTCGGCCATACATCATGGCCGAACCCATGGTTCTCCTACTTTGGTATTTTAATTACATTTTTGCCATTCCTTTCTCCATCAATTCATATCATACATTGTATCCTTTATTTTTATTTTAAAACTACACATAACCTAACTCATAATGTAGGTTCATAATCTGATTCATAAATCAGCCCTTAAACCATGAATTAGAGACACCTTTAATTCCTCAATTTAGACCATGGGGTTCGGCCATACACCATGGCCGAGCCCAATGGTGCATACTTTCCAATTAATCCCTACCTTTCCATAATTGGAAGGTTTCCAAATTTAGATTTCACCTTCCAAGAATAGAACTTCCCTTTACTAATCTCCCCTTCTATCATTAGAAGGTTTCCCTATTTCACTTACCAAAATATCAACCTCCTTCCATAAATGGAAAGTTTTCTAAAAATAACTCTTCCTTCCATTTTTAACCTAAGGTCCACATTTAGAAGGTTTCTTAATTAAACACCAACCCTTCTATGATTAAATATCATATTCCATAAATAACAAGGTTTCCAAAAACTAAACCCTACTGGAGTTCGGCCATACATCATGGCCGAACCTCACTCATGTCAATCAATCCATTCATTTAAATTAGGTTCCATAATCAAGCCTTACCTTCCATTCTTGGGATGGTTTCCATAAATAATCTTCATGGTCTTTAAGTAGATATTTTCTAATTTTAATATCTACTTCCAAGAATAGAAACTTTCTTTATAAGCAACCTCCTTTCCATATTTGGAAACACCTTCCAAAATTAGATGGCTTTTCCATAATTAACAACATTTCCATAAATGGAAGGTTTCCATATATAGATTCCAACTTTCCATAAATGGGAACTTTCTAAGATTAGAAACTCCTTTTCAAAATTGGAGTGCTTTCCAATTTAGCCACCCCTTCCATACATGGAAGCTTTCTAAATTTAACAACCCCTTCCCTTAATTAGATAGTTTCCTATTTAATCTCCATTCCAAATTACCCCATGGGGTTCGGCCAAACACCATGGCCGAACCCTATGGTTCATGATCTTAGCCATTGGTTTAGCTCCCATTAAAACCGATCATTACTTCCATAAAAAGTTTGGTGGGGTTCGGCCATACACCATGGCCCAACCTCACCTCTTCCTTTTATTATTTTGGATCCCAAAGCTTAACTACAAAACATCATCGTTCAGCCATACCAAGGCCGACCCAATGTCCATCCAATTTTTCTTTTAAATATTATCAAACTCCTCCATGGATTTTCATCATTTAAATTTGTTAATCTAAACCATAAATCCCCATGGTTTTTCATTATTCAAACCATCATGAAATAACCATGATTTTCCATGATCGAAGATCTAAAAATATAAACCCAATCAATGAATCAAGAACACACCATGGTTTTCAATATTTAAAACCAATTAACTAATCAAATATTTCCATGGGGTTCACGCCATGCACTATGGCCGAACCCTATGGTTCTTTCTTCTCTTTTTAAACCATTAACCCATCTCTTATTTTCTTTTCATGGGGTTAGGCCAACCACCATGGCCGAACCCTATGGTTCTTTTGATTTCATAAATAAAATTAATTATAACAATAAACACTTAGATACTAACCTCCTCCTTGCTCTTCTAATCTTTCTCCCTTTGCTTTTCTCCAAACAAGAACACCTTTTGTTGCTGCCCTTTCTTCTCTTGCTCTTGCCGTGTAAGAGAGGACTTGAGAGAGGGAGAGAGAGAGGGGAATATAACTTGGTAATGGGGTTGTAAAAACCGTGCACCCCTATGGATCTCTCCTTTTATTGAGCTCTCCTTAATCCCATACTTAGAAATTGTTAAGATGGGCAACCCTTAGCTGTGTACCCCTTGCCATAGATGGCAATGCTGTGTGACCTTGTTTCATTTAGCCATGGCCGACTTCTCCTTCTTAATTTAAAACCTTCCCTTATTCCATTTATTTATTTAAAACTAGATAGTCTCCTTGATTACTATATTATGCACATAAAATATATATTTTATATCTAAATTTTGGCCATGCATAATCTCATTTGATTCTTGAATATTTTCTTAGGATATGTAAATCCAATTTAATTAAGAAAGTCCCTCTTCAAATATTCTAGCATATCATTGTGGATTTAAAATCCCACATATCTCTCATGCGCCTAATCTAGGGATTTCACATTCAAAATTCGGCCATAAGATCCTTTATTCAAAATTGGATATGATTCACCACCAATTAATCCTACCCATTTAAATTTTAATAAAACCAATTCCACCATTTGTTGGGTCCTAATTGGGTCATGGCCCAATTCCTTATCCATATAAGATTTAATTCTAAAATTCATAATTAAAATTAAATAAATAATAAACTGAAAACCCGAGGTGTTACACCTCATTTCCATGAAAGTGTGCGGGACACTGCTATTGAAAATCCCTGACCAAGGGTCTGTCTTGAGAATCAGTTGCGGCATTGGCACCACCACCTGCTTGGTTCTGTTGCAGTACTCAATTCACTACTACTTGTATGAAACTTTGGAGCTCGTGCGTTATGGGTGGGATATTGCCACTTGTCTCCTCGGTGTGTTCAGCATTGCGTCGGGTGTTCCTTCTTCGTGGCGGCATGTTTCCTAAGTCACAAACATTCGCTTAGTAATCTTATACAAATGCTTATTCATGCAACCATGATTCATGCATAGTCAATTAAATACTAACTGGTTTGACGCAATCTCCTAGGTTTTATTGTCATTTTTCTTTTTGATGGGAACTTTCTCTAAGTTTGTTGGATATGTTTGACTTATAATAATTTCCTTCATTTGCTTTTCATTCCGCTCTGATACCAACTGTAACGTTGGTATCAGTTAAGTTATAAGCCTAAGTTTGCTCTGATACCAACTGTAACTACCCGCCCTTTTTCCATTGATTAAATCAGAGTATTTTTTTTTTTTACACAGAAAAGGGATGGATATGTCACGACGCGAGCCGAGTTCAAGTCCGAAGACCCAACCCTCAACTGGCCCAATTCTACCACACACGTGGGTCAACCTACTAAACATTTATGCGTGTGCCAGCATAACACTTGTGAAATAACATGTGCGGAAATAATATTTGCAGAATTATAATGCCAAACATTTCAATAGCAAAGATGGAAATAACTTAACCATATGTGAGGAGATTCAACCACACTCTTTTACATTGTGTATTGCATTTTAACTCTAAATTTTGAAACCTTTAACTCTATGGTAATAATAAGACTCATGGACATAATATGATGGAAAAGACTTGAACGGGACCAAAATGCAAGACCTGACATCGCTTACATTAAAGGGATATAATTGAAGTTCTAACTGTTAGAACGTAAGCACATAATGGTGTCGGGGAGCCGAGGCCTAGCAATTTATAAACATAGTATAGGACCCAGTTATGTGTCTAGAGATTAATAGATCAAATGAATTGGACAAAATCGTGCTGACGTTAGTAATCAATTTAGATTATTTTGTAAAATATGGTATTGTATATTTTGTACTTGTTGTATATCTTCGTGGAGGTTTATGTGAAAATCAACTTTTACCGGGTCTTGAAATCGATATTTCCAAAAAGGAAAATGGCTATGTGACTAGACTTGAATATGGTTTCTTCCTATGTGTAACCTTTTGCAAAGGGCACACAAACCGATAGATGAATGATGTAAGAACGGAAACAAGTATTGTCATTCTTTCATGCTTTACTTTTAGTACAGATTTGATTAAGCCTCTGAATGTGGAGTGATTATATGCTTGTATAAGTTTGATTTCAGTACTTTACTTAT
Organism: Chimonanthus praecox; assembly: GCA_022113865.1. Lineage (NCBI taxonomy): Eukaryota > Viridiplantae > Streptophyta > Magnoliopsida > Laurales > Calycanthaceae > Chimonanthus > Chimonanthus praecox. Next base: position 35,559,922 of record CM039094.1, read on the forward strand.
CTGTAGTGATATATATGTTGAATGTGATATACAAGATGTATTGCATGCATTTCCATGAGGGGGTATGTGTTAGGAATGAATGATAGACTCAGTCAGGTAATTATGCTGAGTGTATTGGGATATGATGGGTTAAAAGATAATTTAATCCATGTGAAAAGATAAAATGCTAACTGGCCTTCCATTTTTAGATGGACTGCCTTCACGCACCGTGTGAAGCATTGGACCATGTCGAGTCGCAATGTAGAACGGTTAGCTGAGTGTGTGAAGCACCAATTTGCATTGTGAAACTAGTGTAAACTGCATGTCGATTGACAGAGGCAAAACTGTGTAAGAAAGAAGCATGAATGTAAAAATGGTAGAGATAAACCATATTAGGGTGTTGATCGCAGTTGATATAAAATTCATGATATCATATTTGATTTTAATATATGTGTTATATGTTGTTTATTTCTCTTCACTGGGTTGTTAGCTCATATCCCTCAAATTGCAGGAGTTATACCTGAGGAGGGGACTGAGGAAACTCCACTGCTACCACAGAGATATAATCTATCATATTTCTCGCCGATGGGGAATATGTTTACTATGTTTATTTCCATGGTAGTGATGTAATGTTAATAATTATACCATTTGAGACATAAGACTAAACATGCACTATAACCACTTCGTTTTCACTACACTTGTAATACCTCGACCAAAATTAGCGTATAATTATGTGATTAATTATAGTTGATTGTGTTTAGTGCTGGTTAATTTGAGAGATTAACAAATGGGCTTTTTATAGAGTCATAGTTGACTCGACCCGAGTTCAGAGTCTGTGGATCCAACTCGTTAGTGTAGTGGGAAAGTTGAAATTATCTAAACTTTAAAATAACCTGAGTTTGGAAAATAAATTATTTGAGGTATTTAAATTCTCAAATTCACTCATTAATTTAGTTTTAAAATTCTAAGTCTAAAAAATTTTCCTAGCTGACATTTTGATTTGTAAAAGTGTGGATTTTGATTTGTCACGGGTGTCCCTATTTTATAAAAAGTTAATTTTAAAATGTTTAAGAGTGTCAAACATCCCAGAATTGTAGAGTGTTTTTGTTGGTTAAAATTGTTTGACCCAACTGTAAAGTCAAAAGTTTTACAAAATGCTATTTTAATTTTTGAAATTTATTATTTAAGTGATTTTTAATTAAAACATTGGATTTTCAATGAATTTTAAAGGTGTGATTTAAATTTTGAAAACTAAAAAAGAGGTTTAATTTATTTTCCAAAACTATAGTAATTATTTAGTTTTAATTTATTTATCTAAACTATAGAGGTTATATAGTTTTAGATTTATTTATGAATGGATAATTATTAAAGTTTTAATAAAAAAATTATAAAAAAATGGGTGATTATTCACCATCTCTAGTGTTCACTAGCCTAGGTGGTGTGGGAGCTTCTGTTCCACAAGCTACCTATGGTGGTTTTACACCTTGTGTATAGAGAGGAAGTGAGGTAGGTAAGAAGATTTTTTTTAAAAGAAAAAAAATCTCTCTTTCTCATTCAACTTTTTTTTTCCCTCTCTTTTGCAAATTTTTCTCTTCTCTGCTCTTCTTCTCCTTTCTCTACAAATTTCAGGTGAGTTTCCTTTACTTCTCTCTTCTTTTATTTTAAAGTCAGTTCTAATATTAAACTTTGATTACAATTTAGATTGGGGATATTTTAAAACCCATTATACTCAAATCTCCATTCATTTGGGTTTTATTTTGTTACCACCACTATTTTAGTAATTAATAGTTTATCTGTTAGATTAAGTCTTATCATTTTAGTTATTTCTTTTATTTATGGGTATTTTAGACAACAGTAGATGTTATTTATTTTGGGTTTAAATTAGCATCATATCTTAATGGTGGAAAGTTTAGTTATTATGTTGTTTAATTATTTATGTTGAGATTTTAACATCTTTAAATAATAAGGTGGTGTTTTTTTTCGATAAAGTTCTATCCTATTTTTAACTGATAGGTTTTTATGCACGAATGCTAAAGTTATATTTTTATTTGGTTATTTTAGTAATAATTTAGTGGGTTTTTTTTAATTATCAAATATATTGTTTCTTTAAGAGGGGTTTTGATCTCTCTCTCTCCCTTGGTTGGGAATGTTTTGACATTCATTCCTCACTACCTCAAGTATACTCAAGGTGTTGTATACTTAAAATCATCCACCACGTTGGGTGTTTGATGATTCTGTTAATATATATAATAATAATAATAATAATAATAATAATAATAAATTATATTTATTGTAAGTTTGGTTTGATGAGTTTAAGTAGCGAACTTTATTTATTAATTTCCTTTATCTACTTAATTGATGAGTTTCTTATTTTGGGATTTTCGATTGAACTAAGCCTTAGTGGAATGAGTTTTAAATGACTTACTGTTTAACTTTAAAAGTTGGGTTTTTCACATAACAAATATTAAACTTTTTTTATTTTACGATTTCAATTGATTTCCTTACTTACCTTAGTTGGGTCGTGTTAATAAAAGATAAACTATTATCTTATTTTTAGATGGTGACATTTTGAAAGAGTTATTAAAATTTTATGACTCTCTTTATTCGTTCCTCCAAGAATCTATCCCGATAGAACTATGTTCTGTCAGTCGGATCCATCGAGTTGTCTGTCGGGTCAACTTAGATCAATAAATATAGTGTCTAACTTCGTCAATTATTCAATTGAAACAGTTGGACCAGCTCTCTCTCTCCTTCATGCAAATCGAGAAACTCATGTAACTTCGTCTATCAAAGTGAGGAGACTCAACTGTGGTTTATATACAAGTGAATGGTTGTATGTGAATGTGTACATGTGCTATGTAAAAATCATATATACATGATATATGTGAAGTATGCATGTGATTATTTGTATATACCTGTGAATATACCAGTGCTAACATGGTTATGCAGGTATTGTGAATATAAAGATTCTAGGTTGGTAAACCTGAATCTAATATCAGTGGATGGTAGTTGTAAATTTTTCTATGTTTATGGAATTTTGTTTATTGTGTATGTTAAATATATACACACACACATTTGTGAAGTTGGTCGAGCTCTTGCAAGATGCTGCATTCTGTCTGCCTTGACTTAATGCATTCGAGGATGAGTGGAATTCCTCAAAAGGGTTGAGTGGGATACCTTGGACCTATACAATTGAGGTTGAGTGGGATACCCCAGTGAGTCAAAGAAACAATGATACACATTAGGAATTTAAAGAAAAGAACAATTACCACATATTCTGTTATTTATTTTAACTGCATTGTAGACTTTAATTCTCTATCACATGCCATATCTATGATATTTCGAGTTCTCTTCATTGGGCTAGAAGCTCACGTGTACCTCAATGCAGGACAAGGTCTGGAGGCAACGGAGGACCCCCCTGCAATGACCTAAGCTGTGGAATCTTTGAATTCCAATAAGTTGTTTTGGAGTAGAATTTACTTAGATGGCTTAATATGTAAATATTGTCTACGTTTACCAGTTGTAGCATCCAGACTTTTATGTTTATAATTATGGTGTTAACTGTTATGTGAATATAAGTACATTATATGATAGTTTAGGTTTTATGAACACGTGTGGTCTCTTCATGGGCTTAGGCAGACCCGAGGCCATGGACATGTTGAGTTTGGGATTAGTTTTAATTAAAAAAAAAATATTCTCATTCCGGGCCCACATATCGGGTCGGGGCATGACAGAGTGGTATCAGAGCTTTAGGTTCAGCTCTCAGACTGTGATGGGTCATGCTGTTTAGAGTGTAGTATGGGTGTGAGTTTTTAGGGTTACCCCTATATTTGATTACCTTGTTCCCTTACTAACTGTTGTTTTATTCTTGGACAGAGATGTCTGATAATAAGATTCTAGCTCAAGTAATGGGAAAGGGTACACCCGGGAGTCCGCTGACGTTGTACTGCTCGACTAGCGATTCTAGTATGATGGTTTGGACCCCAGGGTCACCTCCGTCAGATGTAGAGTCCCAACTGAAGGAAGTCATAGAAATCTCTTCAACTACTTCTTATGAACCAGATACCCCATCTCACTATCGGTCATCTACCTCACCTTTAGTGACTAACACTAAACAAAGTGTCGAACGTAAACTTGAGTATGAATCTCCAGTAAACCAGGAGCCAGTAATAAACCCTCAACCAGTAATTCCACCAGTGAATCCTCCAGTACCAGTTCAAGCACCAGTTTTTGCCCCAGAACCTCTGATCAATCCAGAACCAATGCTTGCTCAAGTGGAGGAACCAGTGCATTTTGATCTGAATATACCTTTACTGACATATGAAATACCTGTTCAGCAAAGGACAATCCCCATGTGCACTAACTGTTTTCATTTGGGGCATATTGTTTCCTTTTGCCCATGACCGCCCGACCATATTGTCAAATCTGTGGTGTTTTTGGACATTATGAGGAAATGTGCTACTGTGTGAGGTTTAATGTTCTAGTTCGATGCAGCTTCTGCGGAGAAGACAACCATCTTCTTGGAGCATGTTCATTCTATAACCCAACATCCTCTTCAGATGTAGACTCGTAGTAGAAGTTGTCAGGGCATGTTTTGAGAGGAAAAAGACTTGACGAGAGAAATTTTTTGGTACTTGTACAAAAGACTTGTGTTTAGGTGGGAAGATGTTTTGGGTAGTGAAAAGAAACCTGTGTATATAAACTTTTGTAGTCGGACTGTAAGGTCATAGAATCAATGAATATGTATGTGTATATAATCTTTTGTAACTCTCAAGGCTATGTATAAGTATGTTGGTTTATTATTTTGTGTTGTGATGAGTTATATTATGAATAATACGGATGCTCATAGTATACCTCTTTATGATTTATATTGCAAATAGTATGTTAATAATATGTGTGTTTGTCAGGAGATGTCAGAAGCATCCCAACATTCTATAAGTTTAGGAGCAAACGTGACTCCTCCCTTGGAATACCAAGGCGAATATGTCCACCAGAATGAACCTATTGACGCAATGCATAACGCAATGGAGGCATTTCAGCGAGTAGCAAACGATCTTCAACAACCCCAGAATTGAAGCCTCGGAGAAAGAGTTGCAGCTGCTACTAAGGATTTTAGGCGGATGAATCCACCGACTTTCTCATGAAGTGCGGATCCAATGGTGGCAGAGACGTGGCTCAACAAGATTAGTCGTATATTCGACAATCTAGCCATTGCTGACGATCTCAAAGTGACCTTGGCAACCTACCAATTGGAAGACAATGCTTACAAGTGGTGGGAAGTTAAGCATTTGGCTAGAAACCGTGAACCGATGAGTTGGACAGCATTTTCAACGGCTTTTCTTGCTCGCTACTACCCTAAAGTGGCGAAGGGCGCGAAGAAAAAACAGTTTATGGATTTAAAGCAAGGATCTGACATTGTGGCCCAATATGGCTCAAAGTTCTTCGATCTTCTTCAGTATGCTCCACATATAATACCTAATGAAAATGAAAAGATTCAACATTTCTCGAATGGACTTTGTCCATTTCTGCTGCGTCAGGTGGTTGGGTTAGATTTGCCTACTGTGGAGGCAGTACTGGATCGTGCTTCAATGGTGGAAGTATGGATATTATCAACCGAAATATGGAAAAGCCTCCTCAAGGCAGTGCATAAAAGCCACCCCAGCGTAATAAAAAGAGAAAGTTTAAGGGATCATTCTCTGTGAAAGGTCAATCCTCTGTGGGTCAGGCAAGCAAGGCGGGACCCAAGATGCTGATTTGTTATTCATGTTACCAGCCCGGTCACACTGTTAGACAGTGCATGCAGTATAAAACACCACAACCTAGTGATCGAGTATGCTTTTATTGCAAACAAGCGGGACATTTTATCAAAGATTGTCCCTATAATGGTAGTGGCAGTAATGTAGTGGAACCTGCTCAGAATATAAGACCAACACAGTCTACACCACAACTTTCCAGATGCTCAGCAACGCTTGGGAATATGTCATAGAGGATTGGACCAGGAAGGGTACTAGGACGTCCACAGACCACTTAAGGAAGAGTCTACACCATAGGGACTCAAATGATGGAGCCAATGGATAATGCTGTGATGGAAGGTACATTATCTCTCTTTAGCCTCATGGCACGAGTATTGTTTGATACTGGTGCATCTCATTCTTTTATCTCTAGAACTTGCTGTGATAAGTTAGAATTACAGCAAATAAATGCAAGAAAACCTCTAACAGTTGTTTCCTCGTTAGGTAGAAAAATAAGAGTAACTCAGGAATGCCAGTCATGCATTCTAAGATTAAGCAACTTAGACCTGTCATACGAACTCCTGGTGATAGATATGACAGATTTTGATGTTATTTTAGGCATGGATTGGTTATCTGTGCATCAAGCTTTGATAGACTGTTCTGAGCAGAAGATCTATGTGACTTCTTTGCTTGGGATAAGATTTGTGGAGAAGTTAGTACCTTATGATAACTTGAGAGTTAAGTTCTCTGGTCTGAAGGCGCATTCGGGTAGTATAGTGGCTAGCATCGGTTGGGAAGATGTAGAAGGTGTTGAGACAAAGCTTCCTGGGGTGGTGTGTGAATTCATGGCTGTTTTTCCAGATCAACTTAGCGGGCTGCCTCTACGCCGAGAAATAGATTTTATAATCAATTTACAACCTGGAACATCTCCTATATCCATGGCACCCTATAGGATGGCACCGACAGAATAGAGGGAATTAGCTAAGTAGATTGATGAACTCCTTAAGCTTGGCTTTATTTGCTAGAGTGGTTCACCCTGGGGAGCACCCTAGGGAGCGCCAACACTATTTGTAAAGAAGAAAGATGGGTCTTTGAGGATGTGTATTAATTATCGACCATTGAATCAGGTCACTATCAAGAATAAGTACCCGTTGCCAAGAATAGATGATCTTTTTTATTTGTTGAGAGGTTCGAAGTGTTTTTCAAAGATCGACTTGAGATCCGAATATCATCAGCTAAGAGTCAGGGAGAAAGACATTCCAAAAATTGCTTTTCGGACGCAGTATGGACTCTATGAGTTTGTAGTAATGTCGTTTGGTTTAATGAACGTGCCGGCTATTTTCATGGACCTAATGAATAGGATATTTCGGCCGTACCTAAGGCAGTTTGTAATAGTATTTATCGATGATATTTTGATATATTCATCGTCAGAAGAAGAGCATGAGTGTCATTTGCGCTTGGTACTGCAGATTTTGAGGGACCACCAACTGTACGCCAAGTTGAGCAATTGTGAGTTTTGGATGACTCAAGTCCAATTCCTCGGACATGTAGTATCAGCAGAAGGAATTTTGGTGGATCCAACAAAGGTTGAGACAGTGATGACCTGGGAAAGACCTAAAAATGTCATTGAAATTCGAAGTTTCCTTGGATTAGCGGGATATTATTTAAAATTTATCCCCAATTTCTCCCAAATTGATGTGCCTATGACACGTTTGACGTGGAAAGATGTCAAATTTGAGTGGAATGATGCTTGTGAAACAACATTTCAAGACCTAAAGGAGAAGCTAACCACTCCTCCGGTGCTAACCATACCAGAGCAAGGACGAGCTTATGAGGTATATTGTGATGCCTCTAAGCTCGGACTAGGGTGTGTGTTGATGCAAGAAGGGAAAGTTGTAGCTTACGGATCAAGGCAACTGAAAGGACAAGAGCAAAACTACCCCACTCATGACTTAGAGCTAGCAGCCATGGTATTTGCATTGAAGTTGTGGAGACATTATTTATTTGGTCAGCGATTTACTGTCTTCACTGATCACCATAGCCTTAAATATCTCTTCACTTAGAAGGATTTAAACATGAGACAATGAAGATGGATGGAGTACCTTGGAGATTATGACTTCGGACTTACCTTTCATCCTGAAAAAGCTAATGTAGTAGCAGATGCCTTGAGCAGAAAATCTCGCAGTGATATTGCAAAAATGGCGTCACTACAATGGAAAATATTGGAATCTATGTCTGATTATGATTGAGAATTTATTGAAATGGGAGAACCAATGCGTATTCTGAGTTTAGTGTTACAATCATAAATAGTTGGAATAGTATTAGAAAGGCAACAAAGCGACCCTGAAGCAAAGGAATTGAGAGTTCAGCTGTCGAACGGAATAAAATTAGAAGGTTGGAAGATCAAAACTGATGAACGTTTGATGTTTCAAGATAAATTATTTGTACTTGAATCAGAGGAATGCAGAGAGAAGGTACTAGACCATTTTCATCGTTCCAAGTTTGAGGTGCATCTTGGAAGCACAAAGATGTATCGGGACTTGCGTCGACAATTTTGGTGGAAATGAATGAAGCGTGAAGTGGCGAACTTTGTATCCAAATGTTTGACTTGTCAACAAGTTAAAGCTGAACATCAGAGACCTGGTGGTAAGATGAAGCCTCTTCCTGTGGCTAGATGGAGAACACATCACTATGGACTTTGTGTCAGGATTTCCAAAATCCACTAAAGGACATGATTCTATATGGGTAATTGTGGACAGACTGACCAAGTGAGCCCATTTTCTACTAGTAAAAAAGAAAGATACTTTAACTACATTGAGTAAGTTGTATGTTAAAGAGATAATCCGACTGCACAGAGTACCAGTTTCTATCGTATCAGATAGCGATACACGGTTCGTATCTAGATTCTGGCAGGGATTGCAAAGGGAATTGGGTACAAAACTATGTTTCAGTACAACATTTCACCCTCAGACAGACGGTCAGTCCGAAAGAACCATTTAGCTGGGAAGACCACCTAGCACTCATAGAATTTGTTTATAACAACAGTTATCAGTCAAGTATACAAATGGTGCCGTACGAAGCTTTATATGGAAGACCTTGTAGATCACTATTGTGTTGGGTTGAGGTAGGAGATAAACCTCTTCTAGGACCAGAAATGGCTCGCGAAACGTCAGAACAAGTTGAGATGATTAGGCAACAACTCAAAGTTGCACAAAGAGTTATGCTGATAAGAGGCAGAGACCTCTAGAGTTTGAAGTTGGAGATTTTGTGTTCTTGCGTTTCGCTCCACGACATGGTATACGAACCAGATCCTTCACATGTATTAAATATAGAAGAGATAGAAGTTTCTAAGGACTTGACTTTTGAAGAGGTACCTATAGAGATTCAAGGTATGGGAACTCAAGTGCTTTGAAGGAAGAACATTCCTCTAATGCAAGTCTTATGGCAGCATCAAGGTGTACAACACGTGACATGGGAGCCAGAAGCGACGATGCGAAAGTTGTACCCCAGTTTGTTTGTTGAGTAAGGTATGAGTTTTTTTTTTTTTTTGAAATTTCGGGTCGAAATTTCTTTAAGGGGGATGGGATGTAATATCCCGACCAAAATTAACGTACAATTATGTGATTAAATATAGTTGATTGTGTTTAGTGCCGATTAATCTGAGAGATTAACAAATGGGTTTTGTATAGAGTCAGGGTTGACTCGACCCGAGTTCAGTCTGTGGATCTAACTCGTTAGTGTAGTGGGAAAGTTGAAATTATCTAAACTTTCTCCGGCTAAGACCCTTAAAATAATCTGCGTTTGGAAAGTAAATTATTTGAGATATGTAAATTCTCAAATTTCACTCATTAATTTAGTTTTAAAATTCTAAGTCTAAAAAATTTTCCAGACTGACATTTTGATTTGAAGAAGTGTGGATTTTGATTTGTCAGGGGTGTCCCTATTTTATAAAAAGTTAATTTTAAAATGTTTAAGAGTGTCAAACATCCCAGAATTTTAGTGTTTTTGTCAGTTAAAATTTTTGACCCGACTGTAAAGTCAAAAGTTTTACAAAAATGTTATTTTAATTTTTGAAATTAGTATTTAAGTGTTTTTTAATTAAAACATTGGATTTTCAATGAATTTTAAAGGTGTGATTTAAATTTTAAAAACTAAAAAGAGGTTTAATTTATTTTCCAAAACTATAATAATTATTTAGTTTTAATTTATTTATCTAAACTATGGAGGTTATATAGTTTTAGATTTATTTTTGAATGGATAATTATTAAAGTTTAATAAAAAATTATAAAAAAAGGGTGATTATTCACCATCTCTAGTGTTCACTAGCCTAGGTGGTGTGGGAGCTTCTCTTCCACAAGCCACCTACGGTGGTTTTACACCTTGTGTAAAGAGAGGAAATGAGGTAGGGAAGAAGATTTTTAAAAAAGAAAAAAAAATAAAACAATCAATCTCTCTCATTCAACTCTCTCCTTCTCTTTTACAAATTTTTCTCTTCTTTACTGGTCTTCTCCTTTCTCTACAAATTTCAATTGAGTTTCCTTTACTTCTCTCTTCATTTATTTTAAATTCAGTTCTAATATTAAACTTTGATTACAATTTAGATTGGGGATATTTTAAAACCCATTATGCTCAAATCTCCATTTATTTAGATTTTATTTTGTTACCACCACTATTTAGAAATTAATAATTTATCTATTAGATTAAGTCTTATCATTTTAGATATTTCTTTATTTATGGGTAGTTTAGATAACATTAGATGTTATTTATTTTGGGTTTAAATTAGCATCCTATCTTAATAGTGGAAAGTTTAGTTATTATGTTGTTTATTTATTTATGTTGAGATTTTAACACCTTTAAATAATAAGGTGGTGTTTTTTTTAGATAAAGTTCTATCCTATTTTTAACTGATAGGTTTTTATGCAAGAATGCTAAAGTTATATTTTGATTTGGTTATTTTAGTAATAATTTAGTGGTTTTTTTTTTAATTATCAAATATATTGTTTCTTTAAGAGGGACTTTCGATCTCTCTCTCTCCCTTGGTTGGAAATGTTTTGACATTCATTCCTCACTACCTCAAGTATACTCAAGGTGTTGTATACTTAAAATCATCCACCACTTTGGGTGTTTGATGATTGTTTTGATATATATAATATTTATTATAAGTTTGGTGTGATGTGTTTAAGTAGAGAACTTTATTTACTATTTTCCTTTATCTACTTAATTCATGAGTTTCTTATTTTGGGATTTTCAATTGAACTAACCCTTAGTGGAATGAGTTTTAAATGGTTTACTGTTTAATTTCAAACGTTGTGTTTTTCACATAACAAATATTAAACATTTTTATCTTCACTTAAGTCATGGAATTGACAAATAGATGACTCGGCAAACCGGGGCACTAACAGTGTAATTGATCTATAATTGGCACAATATTATTAACAACACAACTCATCTTGATTAATTTGATTTATTCACTGCAAATTATTTAATTAATCAAGAAATTTTAAAGGACCAACAAATTAGGAGATTGCCCTATTCACCTCCCCACCCCCCTGGTTCAATCTTGTTCTAGCACTCTGGGAACTTTCACATTTCATATTAATCAAGGAAATTTGTAAAAAGGCCTTAAAATTTATGATTACCCTATTCACTCCCCCTCTACGGTTAATCTGATTCTTGCATAAGAGAACTTTCAAGGTGTTTTCCCACATGGGATCCACATATGGTATAACATGGACGTCTACCGATTTTTGTATCACCATCACAACTTCTTACCTTGTGTCCAAGAGTTGCACACTCATGAAATCTAGTACACTGATGGAATTCATAGTTCAGGATCACCGATTCATCAATGGAACGAGTCTCACTATGCCGAGAATCATCCGATGAATCATTGTCTTCCTGTTCAAAATGTCGTCTTTGTTCATGAAGTAGAAAGACAAATACCCAAACCTGTTACTGTTGAAGCATTTCAACATCTAGCTCAGACACAACCAGATGCTTTTGTTGAGTAAATTAGGAACCAATGTAGGTTTTCGAAAAATGTCCAATTAACTTTATCAAAAACCTTTCACAACTTCAAATCTAATTTTGAATCTCTATTTTGAAATCCAAATTGAAAAAGTTGAAAACTGGTCAATTTTGATTAAAACAACATGCCAAAACAATTAATCGGGTCTAAATGGTTCAAAATTCAGTCCAAAACAATCTTAGAAAGCTGAACAATTTTCAATGAAAATTTAGTTCAAACGAGCATTGTGAACTTGGTCAAACATTTAATCAATTTCAAATAAACTTGCAATTTTTTTGAATTCCTTAAATAAGTTTCAAAATTCTGCTCAAAACAATCCCACACACGTCCAGACTCAATGTGGAATACGGGTTTTCACTATGAGTCAATGCGACTTAGTCAATTAAACTATCAGCGGTCACACTGAGTTCACGGATTTAATTAACATGGAACCTTGGTTCAATGAACTCCAAACACTTAAAAGAGTTTAGAGTCACCTGGTTCTTGAGGGAGGGAATTTGTGTCTGTCCTCCAAATCACCTGAAAGTCTATTTCTTAGAGCTAGAACACGATTGACCCTAGAGGAGGAAGAGGAGGAGGAGGAGGGAGGGGAGGGGGGTGTGACGCCCCGAAATTTTAGAAATTATTATAATTAAATTTGTATTAATTAATTAAGATTAATATGAATTAATTATTTAATTAGAGAAAATAAGAGGAGGACTAGTTGTGGAAATCTATCTATAAATTAATTGTCGGATATTGCAATCGGAAATTAAATACAAGATTTAATTAATATAATTCGATCACGTGCTATGCTACGTCAAAAAGGACCCGAATGAAATATCTTAAAGACTCGAGGGCATAAAAGGGAAGGGAAAAAGCCAAGATAAGTTTTGACTAACTCACACGGTCGAAGTGGAACTTCCACCAAGTGAATAGTAATATAAATAGTGCCGTGAACAGTAACTCCTACAATTCATGCACACGGCACTCCCCACTTCCATCTTACGTGCACGGATGTTCCTTTCTTTCTTTATCATAAGCACACGGAATCATCTTCCTCTCCTTTGCTTCACGTTGCAAACTCCATTCTTCCAAACATCACACCGAGAAACCTATCTTTTCACTATGAAACTAAGAAGGAAAAGCGAGGGAAGAAGAAAAGGGATTACGAAAAGCTTCAATAAAGGTAGGTGCAATTTTTCTAAATAAATATTTAGATTTAAATAAGAGTCAACCCTGGATGATTTCAAATTAATGGAAAATTTTATTATAAAGAAAATAGAATGGGATTCTAATTAATTTTAGGGAAAACTGAAAGGGGAGAAAATGAGGAAAACTGAAAAAGAGAAAGGAAAAATAGAGAACTAAACCCAGGTATGACTTCTACCAATCGTGCAGAAAGTGGTGTTGGTGATAAAAGGGATTGGAGCCAAAAAAAAAAAAAACCATCTCGGCTTTGATTTCCTCTCCACCTCAAGGGCTACATTCGAGAGCTCCGAAATCACCTGACCTCTGTTATCTGCTGTTCAGCGTGTTTGGGAGCCTCAGGTTGTGACTGATCAACAACCAATCCATAGCTTAGATTTAGTTCCGCTCTGGTATACAGTTATAGTTGGAGATGAATACCGCCTGCATAATCAAACCCAGTTATACCCACCCAATCGGCCAGAGCTGAGACCTCTTTCTGTTCAGCGTAACTGGGAGCCATTCAGTCGCCATTCTTCCTTAACCGATCATCACCAACTGTTTGATAAAATGCCCCACTGCAATCTGGTAATAGAACCGTCAGCGTCTGGCCCAATTCCACCTTCTCTCTCTCACTCTGTATCATTATCTCTTGGCCATTCGTCAATGGAGCAGGTGGAGGGTTTATTTTTGAGGAAGAAGGTGTATTTCTTCTTGATGGTGTTGGTTTCAGCTTGGTCTTTTCTTAGCCGAACACATCTCAGCTGTTTGATCAATTTACCTGACTGGTAATGCTTTTAGATTTATTTGCACATGTTGTAGGCCAGAAATCTTTTGTTGTGTTATTACAGGATTTCATATTATATATGTCTGAAAATCTTGGGTAAAGTCTAATTTCCACTATGAGCATATCTGCTACATTGTGGATCAATCCTGTCTTTTATCCTGTACATCAATTGCCAATGGATCGAAATCATAGAAAAATGAGTGAACAACTTTTATGGTTACAAAAAGGTTTATTTATGTTTTCAATCTTACTGTGCATATTACTCTTATTTGAGTGATATTCAGTCCCATGATTTCCATAGGGGATTTCAATGATTTGTTCAGTTTTTCCCTTTGCATTAAGATCAATAGTCCTCTGTATACTTTCATATACCATAGATTTCCAGACACTGTGTTTCTATTCCGTCTCCAAAATCTTCAAGATTTGATTGAGACCTCTGTATCTGAGCTACTGAGAAGTCCTCAGAAACCTCATCTGACTGCTTTGATTTAAAGAAATCTGAGGTTGATGATCCTGAACAAGAGGGAACCTATAAGACAACTTTGTTTGACAATGGACATATTACTGGCTAGAAGCTGGAATGGATGGCTTTCAACATCCAGTTGGGGTGGTTTGCAGTGGCCATAGTTTGTCATGTCTTTCAAAGGTGGGCCTGTATTGCAATCTACGTAGATCATTTTTGGAATTCTTATTTGGTCTTTTGCCACTATTTGTTACCAGCACATTAATAACTAGACTATACTATCTTGGAATGCAACTTCTTCTGTTCTCTCTCAATATTTGATATAGACAGATTGACCCTTTGGTTGGATAGCTTCCTTTTGTTTCCTGTGTTTTGCTGTTTGACTTTCTGCGGGTGAGATGTTCTAGACACCTAGTCTAAGAGGGTAGCATAACATCCCTAGAGGTAGTCCTTTCATGATCTGTTAATCATTCAGTATTCCACAGATCTGCACTATCGGTAATACTAGTGAAATATCTGATGCAATAGGAGTAATGCTCTGCTGAAACAATGTATTGGGTTTAAATGCCAGATGGATGGCATATACTTTCTGCTAATGAAAATGGTTTTGTTTCCATGTGTCCTGCTATATAGATACAGTAGCTTCATTTTGTTTCCACTACTCTAAACTTGGTGAGAAATGCTAGCTTGATTCTACAATCAACTATGTTATCATCTTTATGCTCCGTATGCTAGATATCTAGATGCGCTTGTGCGAGGCAGGTATAATGATGGTTGTACAACAATGATATATTTGTGTTGTTCCATCATTCTTGTCACTTTCAATCAACCTGTTGTGCCTATCTTCTATCTAGACTGATTGAACTCATCAACGATATCCCATTCCAAACCCTATGGCAATGCCATTTATCTTGTCAATGGTCTTCATCATTTCATTTATATTTGTAACTAGACATGATCAAGTAGTTTATGGTTGATATGGTCATTGATCATTAGAAATGGTGAATTAAATGAGAAAGAGGGGATTGGGTTTATTTTTAATGATGATCCAGGCAGTGGTGAGGCTGATAGTGAGAATTTATACGAGAAATTATTAATGCCAAAGAACCTAGAATTAAAGAGGTATCATTAAATGAAGATTAAAGAAATTAATAAACTAAGAGGTTGGAAATCATGAACTCAAATTGATTACATGGTCTGTTTTGATTGATGAATGTAATCAGAGGATCGGACGGTAATCGAGGAGCTATACGGACCCCGTGGTCACTCTTACACAGGATTTTTGTTGATCAGGTAGGTTTTCTTACTTTCTTGATGTATCTCATGACTGTTATGTATGTGGAGATTATATTAAATTTCAATGCATATTTTGAATGATTTATCGATGCATAAGCATGAAAGCATGCATCTGGTGGGGATGAGAATAATTGAGATAATGGTTAGAGGATGTTAAACTCTAACATGAGAAATATGAAATACCATAACTATTCGGTATGGCCGCGTCCATGAACACAGGAATTGGGTAATTAAGATGGGCTCAAAGCTCCTGGGTGAGAGACCCGAAACCTGCGCATGATAGTATGGGTAATAGTATACCTCCGGTAACTCCGGTTAAATATTATGGATTGGGTAGTAGCTCCCAGCTGATGCCCCAGGAAAGCTACGGACATAATGGCTAATGATTAGAACTGTTTGAATGAAAAGTATGAAAGAGAGAAATGCATGGGCATGAGAGGGGTGTGCATTGATTCATGTACCATGGCATTTGCATCATGTTGATTTAATGAGTTATCAAAAGTATGTTTATTATGAATTGATTTGTGAGATGAATATGAACTGATTTCAAATGCCTTATATATATTGATTATGAATTGATTTTGAAATATGGGGTGGGAATGTTTTCAACTGAATTATATGATATGAAGAACCGTATATATTTTTCCCTGATTTTATATATGTCATATTGACACCCTCTTTGATGGGAAATCCTATTGGGCGTTGACTAAGCCCACAATATTCTATTCTTTTAGAAGTTAATACAAGAAAGGAGAAATATGATGAGGCTGGACCAAGCGTCAGTCATGCATAGATGAGGATGACGTAAGAGAGGATTGCGTGGAGAGTTACTTTTAATATTATTAGAGAAATAAACGCTTGGGTTATGTTATTCAGGAATTTTGAGTTATTATGTAAAACCTTTATTTGAGAAATGAATGTTATCAGGATTATCCTCCTGCTTGCTTAGATTGAGAAGGTTGGATTTCAAGATTGTTAAATGATGTACTTATTTCCGCATTATTGTAAGTTAGTGTATTGCTAAGTTTACGTGGAGTCTTTCCATGTGCACACACTGGTTGGGTCAGTTAAGGGTCGAATATTCGGATTCGAACTTGACTCGCGTTGTGACACTCTCCCTTTTCTTCATGTTGCAAAAAAAAAAAGTATTCTGATAATTAGGGAGAAAAGGGAGGGGCGCTATAGAGAGAGAGAGAGAGAGAGGGGGGGGGGGGGGGGTGAATAGGTCAATCCAAATTTGTTGGTCCTTTTAAAATTTAATTGATTGATTAATTAAGTGCAGCGGATACAAAAATCAAGTGTGTGTGTGTTAGCAAATGTGATTAAGCAATCAACATAAGAAATTAGCTTTAACACCATAAGCACAAGGACACAAGATATATAGTGGTTCGGTTCGCCAACCTTCATCCACTGTTAGGACTAGCTTAACCTTGAGTTATCCCCAAATTTACTAAGTGGGGACTTACACCCTTACAATTAGATTATAAATTCCACCTCACTCAATCGGCTGGGAATTCCACATACCACATGTGCTAAAGATGGCGCTCTAGAGTTTTTTATAGTGGTTCTGGAGCCAAGCCTCTTTAATCCACTTTCGGGACAAAGTTTTAAAAATAAAATTAAAACCAAGAAGCACTTGCCTTGAAGTTCTTTTTCGAAGATGTGTGCTTCTGAAAGATCCACGTAATGTGTGCTGACGCTTCTCCTTATAGTCGTCGTAAAGCAATCACAATCTCAGGGTGACAAGAAAACTGGTTTTACCAAAGCTTTCCTAGTTTATATCTTTTATTTTCTCCTCTCTTTCTCTCTTTCAAACTCAATCAATAGATTGGTTGTTTATGATTCTCAGGTGTAGGCACAAGATAATTGATCGTTCCTTAGAGTGTGTGACTCTTCTCAGTTTAAGGAAGATTGTTAAATGATCACACAACGCTCATATTTATAGAGGAGTCTTAACAATTTTTCAAATTGTACCGACAGGTCGATGGCACCGATGGGTCGGTGTTCGTATTTATTACCGTTCAACCACCCAACCATTGCACATTAAATGTACTCCCAATGGTATTATTATTTCTCGATCAACAGGTCGGTGTTGCCGATGGGTCAACAGTAATGGGATCAAGAGGTCGGTCCATATGAGGGTCTCGATCTGGGACAACACCATGCAAACAGAGTTTCATGTCCTGAAACTGGTCTTGCCCGGAATGACTTGTCACCTTTTACCGAGGGGTCGGTCTCGATCGGTTTTCAATTACCGAGATGTCTATTTTCTCGAGAGTCCATATAAGTTCTAAGTTCTAGTAACTCATAAGTTATCATCGGTGAGTCGTTGACCACGAGGGGTTGTTTTTGCCTTTCACCGAGGGGTCGGTGCATATGAGACTCTCGATCAGATGCACATCTAGAATGACAGTTTTATGATCCAGAACCTTTGTCAATTTAGCCGACCAGTCTTTGACCACGATGGGTCGATCCTGTCTCCACTGAGGGGTTTGTGAGAACGACTGGTTGAGCTGACAGTAAACTTAATTCATTTACTTCTAATTCATTGTCAAACTTTCTTTCTAAGCTTGTTATGTTCATTACCAACATATGCAACTAGGCCTAGGGATGGTCCTCTCTCAGATGTGGGTTCCACCTAAAGTCATTTATGACCATAATACCTTTTTGTGATTGCCATAACGATGAGCTTTGAACCTAACCTGGTAGAGCATGATCGTCACTCTTGATCATCTTGAGCTTCTACTAAGTGCTTCTTCCCGAATCATGGAATTGACAAACAGGGACTCGGCAATGCCGGGACACTAACATCACCTAACTCCGTTAGGGATCAACTAACACACGGCTTGACTCGGCTGCAACTTGAATCGTGTAGTGCTTCCGCTTTAGCGATTGAGTAGGTGTCATACCCTACCTATTCTACATCAAGAAATATCCCTCCCTTTGAGTTCACATGCCGATCATGGGCAGGGCTGGACAATCATGTTGTCCAATTAATTCACAAAAAATTAGATGATATTTAATTTAAAACTTTTAAGTCATTTTAAAAACTATTTAAAAGGCTTGGTCATTACAAGAAGTCCATGAAAGCCCATTGTGCTTTTGGTCCATTTAGCCATTATATGTGCATATGTGTAAATATGGGCTATTTTTTTATATAAAATTTGTCATGCCCCGAACCCGATTGTGGGCCTACAACACGACTAATATATATATATATATATATATATATATATCAAATCAGTTCATCAAACCCGAGTTCTACCTCACCTAGGTCTTGAGCTTTTAAGTGGATACAACCCAAGTCTGGATGAGTAAGTCCACTCTACGCAGTATTGGAGGGACTCAAGCATGTACCATAAGTCCTCACTTTCAACCTGTCCAACAACTTGCAAGAAAACCATGAAAGATTTCACATTTTAGAAAAATATATATTTCCTGATTCATTGGAACTCATATACAAAGATGATAGTCAATTGATGATAGACTAATGGGTCGATCGAGTGGATGTATCGATCGTGTATCAGTCGACTCATACTTTCAGAGACCAGACTGTTTCACAGGCAGTCATCAGTCGTTGTGCATCAGTCGACTGATGGTCGATTGATACTTTTAGAGGCTATACTGTCTATACAGACATTCATTCGATCGACATTTCAGTCGACTGACTTGACTAGATTCATTTATATTTTTATATTCATCCCGATTTTTCCGACGTTCTAAACATGGATTTTACCTAACACACCATGGAATTTACATATTCATCAAAGTACCCTCCAAAACATAATAATTTACATACACAAGGTTTTCATGACATTACAGGCATGTTTATTTTAAAAATTACAAAACAAGCAGAAATAACCAAATACCAATCCACAGGTAAGGTCTCGGAAATCTATGGATTCCAACTCCTAAGCCATCGCAGAGGGATTTTCCGCTCCCTCCTCTAGCACATGCCCTGCATTGTAAGAGATGTGAACTATAACCCAGTGAAAAGAGCTCAATAATCCACAGATTTCACATGAAACAATTATTAGTAATACAATGCACGTTTAGAAAACATTAGACTAACATTACACATTTTGCCATATGTTCTTTTCTTTCCACTTACAAGGTTTCCACTAACTTTACTACGCATTGGGGTATCCCACTCAACCCCATTGAGGTATCCCACTCAAGCTCAACTGTAATGGTCCGGGGTATCCCACTCAACCCCGTCGAGGTATCCCACTCAACCTTCAATGCATTAGGTTCCGATACGGACAAAATGCAGTATCTTATAAGAGCTTTGACCAACTTTACAATTGTGTGTATATGTAGTTAACATTTACCAATTATCAAGTTTCCATAACCATGGAACATTTCACAATCACTATTCAATTATACATTTCTCCTTGTACCCTTTTGACATGGGGTTTCACACCGGAGAATACTTACCATCCACTAGTTTTTCGTTCTGGTTTAACAACCCAGAACTTTCACATTTTCACATCCTGCACAATTTGTTAGCACAAGATAAATCACATGCACATCTAAATATAGCATATGCCACATGCACATTCACATAACACATTCTGAGCTGTCATTGGACACCTCGCATCATTGTCCAATTCGTTGAATCTACTATCCTCTAAACGCCTAAATGGGTTCCATACTGCGTTTTAGACTATTAGGCCTCGACTCCTTGACACCTTTTCGCACTTACATTCTAACAGTTAGAACAATAGTGCGTCCCTTACATTTAAGCGATGTGACATCTCACTTTCTGGTCCCACTTAGTATTTTCTATCATTTAATGTCCATGGATCCCATTTTCGTCCTAGAGATTAATAGTTTCCAAAATAATTTCACATAAAAATCAAGTTGAGTCTCCTCACCTTCTGCAATTAGGCTTTCACAAAAAATCTGTAAAATAAGGTAAACATGTAAATTTTCTATTTAAAATTTAAATACACATGAATTTTTTATTTTTTTTACTTTAACTTTTAACCCACTTCACAAGTTGGGTATTACGGAGGTCCCCCTAAACTGATCTAACCAATCCGAGTCATCAAAATCTAGGGAAGAATACACGTAAAAAATCTTCTGATTTAATAAAAATCAAAATTTCACAAATTAAAAAAATCTTTTAGTGAAATTCCGACTTCACAATTGTTGAGCACTGAAATCTTATATTTTTATCCCTTCATTATTGTGTTAGTTAATCCTCAATTTTGTATATAATGATGCATTTAATGTAGTTTGTCAGTTTTGTAGTAAAAAATGGAAAGTTTAGAAAAATCAAGTTAAAACAACAGAAAATTGCAAGATTAGATATTTAAAGAGAAGACCTGGGATTATCATAATTATTTCATGTCACTTTCTAGGATTTTCAAGTGAATTAATTAATATAGATTCAGTTATGAGAGTCTATCATTAATTAATAATTTTTAGATTTAAAGTGGTTGAATAATTATTTAATTCTAAAGGTTAAAAACTGCAATCCAAGAGCCAAAGCCTACATTTCAAGTCAATGGGCCAAGATTCAGTCCAAGTGGGCCAAGCTATGCTCCACAAAACTTCAATGGGCCAAACCACATGCAAGCCCATGGGCATTTCGCACTCTGGGCCAGGCCAGTGTGCAAGTTCAGTCCAACTAAAGTCCAAGGTCTCAAATCTAATTCAAAGGGGCCTGAGTTGAGGTCTTGATCCAAATCCAAAGCGCAAAGTCCAATGAACTCCATGGTCCATGTTTGAATTTACTTAAGTCCAACCCAATTACCTATGTCCAAAACCCATAACCCAAACTTACATCCACACCATCCAATTTCCATCTTAGATCTTAACCTTCCATCTCGTATACCCAATTAGGTCAAACCTTAGAGCCACCATCAAATCTAACCCATCCATTCATCTATCATTAGATCTAGGTCATCCATCATCATCATGATCATCTTAACTTTAGATTAGTGTTCATCTATGCATCACCTATTAATCGTTGCATTCATTTCATGCATTAGTATCTTAGCCATTAGATATTAGGTCATCTAATCTTATTCACCCATTCATCTCTTAGAAACCTTAGAGCCTCGACATGCATCCATCACATACACACATTTCTTTAGATTTAGGTCATGCATTTTATCATCCATTTAAGATTGACCTATGCATCTAAACCCCCTATCAACCATCTACCCAATTTTATATTATTTTATCCTAAATACGAGTCATTAGATCAAAACCCATTTAATCTAAGCCCTCCATTCATAAACCCTAAGCTATGAATAACTTGTAGTTCAAGGTAGCCCTCATGCACATATCACACCTCATCATCTATGATTTTTGCAACCTAAAACCTCTCCATGCACTTATACTAAAAACCCTCTAGATACATCCCTAAGATCCAAACATACCTCATAATCCAATCCCCAAGTATCCCACACGATTTTTCCCAATCCCAAAAAATCCAATTTCTAAATTTTCTCCCAATGTCCTATCTTTTCTCCACCTTGACCTAGCTACCAAGGAAAGCCACACAAAAATCGTGTGACCCTCCTTGTGTAACCCTAAAAACCTAGTTTTAATCCCCATCATCTACTCCCATTTAGATTCAATCCAGTCCATTGATTTCCCAACTTAAACCTTGATTTAATCCAAGCCATCCATCTCTTTCAAAACCTATAAATACCCCATTAACAATCTGGTTAGGAAAAATTTTCTGATGAAAACATTCCAAAACTCAAAAGCCACTACATCCGAGTGAGAAAGTGTTTTTTTTTTTGTTAAAACGACGGTCCACATTTACAATGTAAATTGAGTATCTTAAATTTTATTTTTGGAAATATGAAAATATGGAAAGTTTGGTTATATCACAGATTGAGTATTGAATATCTCAGTATATTTTTTTTTTGACTTCATATTCATTGTTAAATTAGAGTTTTATCAAGTAGGTAATTTAAAAAAGGTCAAAATCTATGGAAATAGAGCGAGCGGGATGACTCGTTAGATTCGAAATTTAAAAATTAAGGGGGGTTGTGAATTTTGAATCTCATATAACTCAAATGAGTGGTTTTCCAAAGCGAAATAGTTTTAAAGTCTTAGCTGGAGAAAATTCAGATATTTACAACTTTGCCATTCACTTTAGTGAGTCGGATTAACGAGCTTTCGAACTCGGATCAGGTCAAACTTGGATTTATCAGAAAGCTCACTCCGTAATCTTCACGATTAACGGATCAGAATCCACAATTAACGGCTCTTAATCACACAATTACTTTTTTATTAGGGTTGGGATATTACAAAATTATTTAAAACTAATTAAAAAAATTGATTACTTATGTTGAAAGTAGAATGATAAACTACAAGTGATCCAAAACACTTGAAAATAGTGGTCAAAGTTAGCAGGCGTCCTTAAAAATATCAAAACTGTGATTTTAACCATTAAGATAAGTGGTCAGAAATTAAATTTTGAGATAAAATTTGATCCACTTGTAGATGATTATCTCTACTATCAATCGAAGTGGTTAAATTTGTAATGATCTCAAACGGACAAGCTCGAACTTAGCATCTTTTCAAATATGTGGGTTCAAATTTTAACTTTGTAAAGCCCAACAAGCTTTGAACGGGCTTTGGCAACCATACACCAAACCAGGTCCGTAAATACTCTTAAAAAGAATTCCAGTAAAGCAACAATTATTAATTGAAGAAATGTTTCCATACCATCGTGTAATCTTTAATACTCTTAGAACATAGGATTTTATTCACCATATGTCTATTAATTAATAATTTAATTTAATTTATAATATAATATTTGAACATGAATTTTGCTTTATTAATTTTTAATATTTATAGTTGTGTTTGTGAGAAAAAAATGTATTTTTATGAAATATAATCTTAGTTAATAATTTAATATTATTTATAATATTATATTAATAACATTTAACTATAGATTAACTCGATTAAACTTTATTTAACCGACCTTTTCTCGGAGTCACTCCACGGGTCAATTTATAAATTATTGGTTGTAACAGTAAACACCCGATAATAAGCTAAAATGCTAGATGTCCTCGAAATCTGGTCGATCCATCAACCCACACGTCAAATGTGGGCCAACCCTATCCACAAAAATCGAAGAACCGACGTCCATGCGCTCAGTTGCTGACTCAGTCCCTTATCCGCTACTTTAGTTTTTTTCTTTTACCCGGAAAGCCCAACGCAACTGCCAACTCTCGCACACTACCATGGCTTCTGCATCTCCCACTGTTTCGCCGGCATTTCTGTCCTCAAGAAGCCCGGTCAGAGCAGGTCGGTCTTCCCTTGCCGGTTGTTCTCCGAGATCGGTAGCTGGTGGTCTTCAAATGTGGAAAAAAGGCAGATCTACCACAGCGGTTTCAGCCGTGGGCGAAGTGTCATCTGAGGGTACCACTTATCTGATTGCTGGCGCCGCCGTCGTGGCTCTCCTGGGCACTGCATTCCCGCTCATCTTCTCCCGCAAGGACACGTACGTCTTTTTCCTTTCAGTAGAACTTCCGGGGACGTTTTGTTAGGACAACCTATTATAATCGAATACTGGATTTTAAAAGGATATTTTTTACGGAGAAATGGCTGTAGGAATTTATTTTTTAATTAATAATTTATCATATTTTTTGCTACTAATCTATCTAAAATAAAGTTAATCGGTAACTAGATCGAGTCTGATTTGATTACCTCATTTAACAAATAAGCAGAGATGGACAGATACTGAGTTAGGTCTAGAGCCGCAATTGGGTCAGGTTTTGGATCTACTTGAGCCCAGTCCCGATCTTGGGCCTGGCGCCAAATCAACTCAACTGAGTCAAATTGATCCTAGTCCGAATTATATTAGTCGGATTTGAGTCTAATTTCTAGCCTGGAATGTTCATTCGGGATTATTCTGGCTGGGCTTTTTTGGCCTAAAATAAATGTTCTGTATTATTCTATTAAAATAGAAATTACTTATTATATTTTTTAATATTTATACACAACGTTAATTAAATAAAATTATATATTCTAAATTATGACTCAAATTTTGGATTTTGGGCCAAATTTTGGTTTCTACTTCCTAGGCTTGGTTCTGCCAAAATTTTAATTCGACTTTGATATTTTAGATCCGAAAATGATTGAAACTCGAGCTTGAGTCAATTCCAATTTGAATTTCTTGTGTTTTTTTATTATGTGGATTTATGTTAGGCTTGGCCCAAGTTGCACCTTTTGTTGAGTATCATATTTAACAAATGGGACAAGTTGGATGGACCTATTTAATTTGGTCCTTTCCTTGGATGAAGTTTACCTGTTTAATAAATGCATTGTGACTCATTGTCTCAATTTATTTTGTAAATGAGCTAAGTTAGGTTAATCCATTTAATCTTATTCAGATTAAATTAATATATTTAATATATTTTTAAATGATTTGATTTATGAATTTCACAAAATGTTATATTAATTTATTTAAAAAGTACCGTAACATCATCACAAAGGGGTGCTATCATTACTACATTGAATAATTTCTCTTCACAAAAAGCCTAAAACCTCATTGGTGGAGGCCAGATCTGTTGAAGGCTAATGGTCGAAACTGTAAAATCTTCCAAAGGTCTTCAATACAATTATAATTTAATCCAACTTCTAGAAGTCGAATTCAGGAAAATTTGAAACTGCCTTAATTTTAACGAGAGAATCCATTTTCAAATTCACTCAAAGAATTAAAAAATAATTGTCGAATCTCTTAAATTCTCAAATTCCACCAAAGAAACAGTGGTTCTTTGAAGCAGAAAAACCAAAGTTTCAATAGATCAACACTTAATTTTACTTAGGGAGAGAAATTAAGAGAAGACTCAAATTTTCCTTAGCAAATCCAACACCATGCGAAATTCTTACAATGAAATTATAATTGTAATGAAAACTACAATGAAAATTGTATGAAAAAGAGAACTTATTTGCACAAAGTAAAGAGAAGTATTTGAAACTTGATGCCTTATACTTAGGGCTGCAACTCGGGTCGGGCGGGTCGGGTTTCTTAAAACTCAACCTGACCCGAGTTGATATATATGGAACCCGACCCGACCCGACCCGACCCGACCCGAATCAACTTGAATTCTGACCCGACCCGCATTCTGAACCCATTTTAGTCTAATTTTAGCCGAGCTGGGTCGGGTTGGGTCACGTCGGCTTAACTTGTAAAATCTTCAACCCGGCCCTACTTGAATTTCATGCGAGTTTTTATCTTCTCAACTCGACCCGACCTCGCTGGCCCGAAATTCTTGACCCGACCCTCATGATTTTTGGGTGGTCATGCGGGTCGGGCCAAAACCCAACCCGAGTTGCAGCCCTACTTATGCTCATCTATGACCCCTTTATTTAGGGTGAAATTTTTGAAGAAATTTATATAAATGTCATGACTTGGATGAGTGCCATCGAGCGTTATATGTCATTGAACTAAGAAAAGGAAAACAAAAAAGAATGTCCCAAGTAGATGCGTCCAAGCCTTGCCAAGAGTGAGATGATTCCTTCGCTAAATTGGTTCCAAGGTGACAAGGATGATGATATGGAAGCTTATCCTTTCTTTTTATCTTGACACTCTTCCTTGCTCCATGCTAATAGACTTCTAAAACTGAGCTTGTGATGCCCAAAACACGTCAGACTGAGCCCTAACCCATATACTCATCATATTGGTACTTCATTTTACAATTCTAGGCCCATTTAGCATCTTAGAAATGCTCTTTCTTCTACCATTGAATTGATCATGAAGTTCAAGAGAAACTTGGACAATCTCATCAAATTGATCATCATTTTCTTCAATTGGGTCTAGTATGTCCTCGTAATTCCCTATAGTTGAAAGGAAGTTGTCCCCGAGTTGACATATTTTGCAGGGCATGGGGAATCTTTCGCCAGCCCGCTTGGCTTGGCGGTCTAGAATCCACTTGAGATGCGGGGGGTCTTGGGTTCAAGTCACTATCAACATAAAAGTGTTGAGACGTGTGGCTCGAATTAACAAATTTGGCAAGTCTCCAAATTTAGACATGTAGACACATCGATCAGTTAGCAGATGGAAATTGCTATAGGGGGATTTATAGTCCACAAAAGGAAGGTCTCTTGACTCTCTTCATAGAGGAATCTGCTAAGCGAGAAAAGGGACCGACTGTATATTCCAATATACAGTCGGGTGGCAGCATCTATAAATAAGAGGGTTATCTTGCATGGCAAAGGGTGTGTATGGGATCACACCAACGACGGCAAGATGTAGCCGGGAGGTTGAGGCATGGTGAAGGTCTTTCTAGCCTTTGACGGTAGGAGAGGAGATGTCCTCTTGGCCATTTGAGTAGAAATGTTCCAGAAGGAAGTGCCTGGGTTGATTGCTGCAACCCATCGGAGACGCTCGCGTTCGTGAAGCACGTCTGGATGTGCTCGTAGAACGTAGGAAGTGTAGATGGAGTAACACAGAAGTTGGGTTCACTATTCTGGGTATGAGAGAGATACAAACATCAACTGAGAGGTGACGTCGGTGTGTTGTATACATGGGTGTATAAGGGGCTCGAGCTTCGGATTTGGGCTCTAGACTCAAGGGAGTCATTATGTACATGTATTTCTTTCTCTTTCATATAGTGAATATTCTGTCGCTCCGTGCACGTAGGCCAGGTGGGCCGAACCAGGTAAATCTTTGGTGTTTGATTTTATTCCGATATTTTTGGTGTGTTTATTATTTCCGCTAATAAATGCTAACAAATGGTATCAGAGCTGAGGTTGAGACCAGGGCAGCAATGGGTAAATGGAATAAGGCACAACAAATCAAGGGGTTTGGATATGAAGGCCAATTTGTAGTGTGAGTGGTGCAGGAGGGCACCACAGAGAGCAGTTGCAGCAGGGCATGTAGCGGGAAAGACAGGTGGAGGAGCCATACTATATCGGTTATGTATGCACTAGAGTTTAGGGACCATCGCAAGTTCAGATCTGGTTTTTTCTTTCATGGGCAGCCAGATTTGAAAGGAGTTGCTCACATGCAGACGGTGAGTGGCAGCTGCAAGGTTCTCTCAAGAGTGTAGCAATCGGACAGGTATGCTGAGAGAGATCTGAAAATCCTGAGAAACTGAGAACTCTGCACAAAAAAAAATAAAGGGTTGATCTCTTATATGGTGAGCATGGGCTTGCATGGAATGCCACATGCATTAGCATCTCTTGATTAGAGTCATATGATATTAAAGGTGGAGAACTACAGCAACGTGATTGCTTGGTTGATCTTTGTTGGACATGTATAAGGTTTTACATGTCAGTGAGATTCTAGATCAGCCAATGTGCAACCAAGGCTGAGCTTGCGAAGGGTAAAGATGAGGAGTTCTCGATTCAGAAACGAAAGCAAGAAGGGTTTCTCTTGAGGTAGCAAGTCTCAGATTAGAGGCATGTTTTCACGGTAGGACACGTCAGAGAGGCACCGGCTGTATGCAAGGGTTGTGATGGATAAGAAATTGGTGAGCTGTATGCAGTGTTGGACGTTAAGACACTGGGCATTACAGAAAGGCAACATACAACAATACATGGATTGGCATGTGAGGATGATTGCATCTGTTTATAGAGGGAAGTTTCAGCCATCGTGAGTGACATGTGCAAACAGCAGACAAAAATTAGCGTGGAAACAATAGAAGTTTGTCTGTGGGATCTTGGAGGAATACATCAACAGTGAGTGATCAAGAGGTTGGTCGCACCGTGTGTTCATGAGAAGGTGTGAGCACAGAAAGAAAACTACTTAAGACATAGTAGAGGCTTTGGCTGCAGGTGGAGCTAAGACGGGAGTGATCAGCGTGCACAGAGGTGCACAGTTACGGATGTAGTGGAGGTCGATGTCACAGTTATCTCACGAAAGAGTTGGTGAATTCTCGCCAAGGTGGAGTTTTGGAGAAAAATTTGCAAATCACACAATCAAGAAATCAATCACAAAAGAGAACATCGGCTTTACGTGGTTCGGCAAGATTGCCTACGTCCACGGGGCGTGCTAAATTGCCTATGAGGAATAATCGGTCAGGTTATAAGGATTACATCAATGCTACCCACCCTTCTCTCACAGTCTCTCTTTCTCCTCTCTGTTTCTCTCCTAGAGAAACTGGACAGCCTGAAAGCCCTAAGATGAAATAGAACAATATATATAGGCATACACATATTGGGCCCACTGGGCCTAAGCCCATCAGACAACTCAGGACCAAAAGGATTTTGAGCCATAAAACCCAACGAAAAGGGCCACTCCCCATAGTATTACCCGGTGTCTGTGGATAGGGAGGTTTGCCCATGCCCCAAGGATTGGTCAGGTGCTCTAAGTGTCACGACCCTATCCCATGCCTGTGACTAAAATGCTACAAAAGTACCATGAGATAAGCATCAACATAAAAATACTAAATGCAAACATAACCATTAGGAGTTCATATTACAACCCATTTGTTCCTATAAAATGTTTTATTTATAATCAAGGACAATATAAAATACAAAAGACTGGAACTTCTCCATTGAATACTACCATTGAATTGATCATGAAGTTCAAGAGAAACTTGGACAATCTCATCAAATTGATCATCATTTTCTTCAATTGGGTCTAGTATGTCCTCATAATTCCCTATAGTTGAAAGGAAGTTGTCCCCGAGTTGACATATTCTGCAGGGCATGGGGAATCTTTTGCCAACCTTGTTGGCTTGGCGGTTGAGAATCCACCTGAGATACAGGAGGTCTTGGGTTCAAGTCACTATCAACATAAAAGGGCCACTCCCCTAGTATTACCCAGTGTCTGTGTATATGGAGGTTTGCCTATGCCCTAAGGATTAGTCAAGTGCTCTAAGTGTCACGACCCTATCCCAAGCCTGTGACTAAAATGCTACAATAGTACCATGAGATAAACATCAACATAAAAATACTAAATGCAAACATAACCATTAGGAGTTCATATTACAACCCATTTGTTCCTATAAAATGTTTTATTCATAATCATGGACAATATAAAATACAAAAGACTGGAACTTCTCCATTGAATACTACCATTGAATTGATCATGAAGTTCAAGAGAAACTTGGACAATCTCATCAAATTGATCATCATTTTCTTCAATTGGGTCTAGTATGTCCTCATAATTCCCTATAGTTGAAAGGAAGTTGTCCCCGAGTTGACATATTCTGTAGGGCATGGGGAATCTTTTGCCAACCCGGTTGGCTTGGAGGTTGAGAATCCACTTGAGATACAGGTGGTCTTGGGTTCAAGTCACTATCAACATAAAAGGGTCACTCCCCTAGTATTACCCGATGTCTGTGGATATGGAGGTTTGCCTATGCCCTAAGGATTAGTCAAGTGCTCTAAGTGTCACGACCCTATCCCAAACCTGTGACTAAAATGCTACAATAGTACCATGAGACAAGCATCAACATAAAAATACTAAATGCAAACATAACCATTAGGAGTTCATATTACAACCCATTTGTTCCTATAAAATGTTTTATTCATAATCAAGGACAATATAAAATACAAAAGACTGGAACTTCTCCCATGATGACTTCACCTTCGGGGATGGGGTCCACCGGACCCTGTTTCCAATGTTGTTCCTGCATCTACGAGGGGTTAGTCCACCAAAGAAAAACAAAACAATATAAATAAATAAGACATTCACAATAAATACTATAGAATTAAGTCCAATACAACGTAATTACACTTCTTCCACCACATTGCGATTCAACCATTTCCATTTATCATTGACAAAGAGGGTATCCATTTATCGACCACACAGAGATACCCCTACTCCCAATATCCACACAAAGGCACCCAACATAAAAGACCACAAAGAGGGACCTTGAGATTATTCTCCCATTCTTCAATGCCCATGATACAAATAATCTAAATTTCTACACCACTAGTCATACAAGGTCTCAACTCTACTTTTGATACCACACGTTACCCAAACCCTTCATAATCCCCATTATAGGAAGGTTTAGGACAAAATATATCTCATTAACATACACCATACACCCACACTACACAAGTACAACCATGCCTCATTCATACATGCATTTTAACAAACATCTAGAAGGCAATAATTGGGGAAAAGCCCTCACAGTGCACAACTACATCACACTCTTCATTATGAGAAGAATTAAGACCATTATGCCTCATTTACAAACATCAAAACTGAAAGTTCCCGGATGTGCTAGAACCACGGAACAAGGTTGACCCTAGAGGGGAGAGAGAGAGAGAGAGAGAGAGAGAGAGAGAGAGAGAGAGAGGGGGAGGGGGGTGACTAGGACTATGCCAATTCTAATGGTCTTTAAATATTTCTTGATTAATCAAATGATTTGTAGCGGCTTAATTAGATTAATCAAGTGTGTGATAAGAGAGTGTACCAATAAAAGAACAATCACACAATAAGCTTTAACACCATAAGACCAATTTATAGTGGTTCTGTTAACCAACCTACATCCACTGTTGAGACTCACTCAACATTGGGTTATCTTTAATTCACTAAGTGGGGAATTACACCCACACTAATAGATTATGACTTCCACCTACCCAATTGGTTGAGAATTTCGCCCAACTCCTATCCTTTTATTTTTTTTAACAGTGGTTCAAGTACCTTGTTTTAGTCCACTTCACAATGAATTGAAAATTAAAATCAAATCTAAGAAACACTTGCCTTTTGATAGCTTAACCTTGTAGATGTGTGCTTCTTGAAGATGTTCTTCCCAATGTGATGTCGACGATGTCGAAGATGTGACTTGTGTATGCTCAATCACAATCTATGGGTAAGGTCTCTCGGATTTAAGATTTGCCAATAATTATCCTAGTACTATTTTCTCTCTCTCTCTCTCTCTCTCTCTTAATCTCAATCAAAATGATTGGATTTCAAATGATTCACCTAAGTAAAGTGCTTCGAGAGGACTAGGGAGAGGCTGTGATACCTGGAATGCCTTGAGATTTTCCTCTATTAAAAAACTCCAACCCCATTCATCAAAATTTGGAGTTTATATAGGCAACCAGAAATTTCTGGACTTACAACAGGCGATTGATCGTGCATTTAAACTAGCCGTTGTAATGTGACCGTTGCGCATTAAAAGTTTTCCAACGGATAGAAAACAGTCACGGACGATTGATCGTCCCTTATGATTGATCGTGAGAATTTATGGGCGATTGATCGTGGGGTGGCGATATTATCGGCTTGAGACTATCCTGTTTTGACAGTTCTTTGTCAAGACAAGCCTTATCTAGACCTAGGGCGATTGGTCGTGCACCCGATGTGTCGGCCCTATCCACACGATTGATCGTGCAGCCGATTGATCGTATATGATCAAGATTTCAGCCCATGTTTCAAGTCCAGCCTTGTCCTGTCTTAGTGATAGATCGCCCACACGATTGTATCGTCAATGTACCAGACGATCGATTGTGGCCACGAATGTATCGTTGTGAGACCACTGGTGTTTGACTGGCCATTCCAACCAGAACCTTCTTTTTCCAGACGATGCATCGTTGAACCATGATTGATCGTTTGCATTAATGGCAATTGATCGCCCGACACAATGCGTCGCTATACCAGTAAACTCAATGGTTTTCATATTTCCAAGTTCGGTTACATTGGTTCTGATTTGGCATCAAACACACACTGGCTTCTTATGATTATCTAGATGTGATTTCTAAGCCTAGGCAAGGTCATCCTATGGTGTTGTGTTCCACCTAAAGCCATCTATGGACATTTTACCTTTGTGATTGCCATACACATAGTGATGTATGAATCTTGCACTTGATCTTCCTTCTTTGAGCCCTGGATTCAATATTTTATCACTCATTGAGTATTGTTCATAGCTTCAACCTTCCGAGGCAATGCTTCACCTAAGTCATGGAATTGACAAAATAGGTGACTCGGCAAGCCAGGGCACTAACAATCTCCCCCTTTGTCAATTTTCATGACAAAACACTTAGAAGCAAATGAATACAGACTCGATGACTTAATCCAACCCAATATACATTTGAATACAAATATTACACCAATTAAAAGTACATATTCAAATGAAAAAATCCTAGATTCTATGTTTCACATTCTTTCTTCAATGCTTAGCTTGCAATCTCTATTGTGATCCTGTACATGTACATGTACATACAAACAATGCAAGCAATGGTGGAAGCATAGGTCTCCCCTCAATGTTAGTCCAAACATTAGTAATAGACACCCCCCTTAGTGTATGGACTACAAACCCCTTTAGTCTTGATTAAACTCCCCCTTAATCAAAGACTATCCTCTTTCTAAGCTTATTCAAAGCTTCTAATTATTCTCCCCCTAAACTTAAGCTTTCTTTCAAGCTTCCAAAATCTCCCCCAAAGCTTTCATAAAGCTTCAAAACTTCTCCCCCCTTTTTGTCAAAGGGCATGTAAGCACTAATATACCACATTTAGTTTGCTTCAACAAGTCCCAATTGTTGGACTAAGAGGAGATGGAGGAGGGGGGGAAAGGGCCACATGCATTTTCAAGAATTATACCAATTGTGAAAACAGAGGTTATACATGCAAGAGGAGGGAGACACTCATACAAGAAATATTCCATGAAACGATCATATGAGTGAGAACATCATGAACTAAATAAAGCACACACCAATTAAGCACATAGTTTATTAAAATAGACATGATGCAAAAGATTTACCAATACACGCACAATTGCATCAAAACATGAAATAGGTTCATTCATCAAAACATATACCAATGAAGAGTTTATGAATGAACAACCATCTATCCTTGGAAATCCATCATGCACATGGAAGGTGGAGGCTAATTTCTCCCCTTCAAAAACATTCCAAGGTATGCTTTCCTTAGCTCAACATTTTGATAGCACATGCACCAAGTCCATTAACATTTGGACCACATAACCATGTTGGCTTTCACTACCAAAATCCATTTGGTTTTAAGATTCACTTTTTAAAAGATGAAAGCCACAACATAGGTGCATACACTAGGTTGCATTGACATTTTCCAAAATAGATTTGAAGGTTTTAAACCATGAATGCAAGCCAAAGACTTTTGGAGACGGAAGATTTTCCTTATATGAACATTTCTCCAAAAACACATTTCCAATGTAACGATTTTCAAAATAGTGCATTAAGACAAATGGAAATAACAATAACACATCCCTATGAGATTTGCCAATTTGAGGGATGAGAGTGTGTGTGCTTGTGATGCATGCAAGTCCACAAGACAACAAGTTTTGCATACCACCTTTAAATGCCAATGTAAGTCCATACATTCACACAATTTTGTGCCATTTGATAATTCAACCAAATTACTAATATATGCACAGAAACTTAGATCATGGATCAATATACCATTATAAGTCCAACTTGAAATTATTGATCAAATCCAATCCAATAACCTTGGACATTTTTAATTTACCAATTTTATCAACATTGCCCTTGTGTGATGTCATAGGATAAGGCATTCTTAGGTTTAGCAAAACATGATGCTTATGAACCACAATCATTCCTCAAGACATATTCCAATGATGAGAATAGGAATGAGGGCACAAACACACATGACATACATTCATTTCACGTAAGATGTACCAATAAGATGCATAGAAATGAAGTATGAGAAAAATATGGCATGCAAAAATACAACAATGATAAGAGCACATTAGATGCCATAAACACAAACACTTGCAAAAATATTTTCAAATGCACCAAGATATACCAATAATAAAAGGTGCAAGAGAGAAATGATCTCAATGTAAAGCATTCAAGTGTTTGTCAACCACCATTTTAGCACCCATGCTTGATTACTTTTACCATTCATCCAAGGATACTCCAATGAAGTTCAACAAGTTTCAATAGAATGGTACATGAATGGATTACCAATTTTAAGCATTTGATCATATTTGGATCATCAATACCATTCACAAGCATGGATCAAGGATAATTCCACAAGAGATTCACAAATTTTGTAACATGGAATGGAACAACACTATGTATGTGCATATGATCATCTCACAAACAAGATACTGCCAATCTAAGATCAGAGATGAAAACAACATATAATGCAAGCACATGCAACCAATACATGAGGCAATGCACAAGCATCATTCATTCCCAAAAGGTACACAAATTATTTGATAATGGAATGAGATGAAACAAAATACAATCCAATTTTATTTGATAATGTGCAATCCTACATGAAAACAAACATTCCAATAAAGGATACACCAATTAAGATCATGGAATGCAACAGAAAATCAGAAGAGGGGTTTTTAAATCAAAATCTTCTGTGCATAAGCGGTCGGTTGCAGAGCCGATCCATCGTCAAATGGTGATTGGTCGCCATGACAACACATATTTTTCCTTTTCAATTTGAAATCACCCTACTTGATTTAAAAAACCATGTGGCATATGATAAACATGATTCTATCAACTAAAAACATATATACCACACAAGTATCTTGCACACATTCAATCCCCAAAACATATACCAATAGTGAACATGGGATTAAAGGCAAGATACCACTAAGATTCCAAACATGATACAAATGTGTTAACCAATGTTTTAAAACCTGGCTCGTGGAGTGACCCGTCTTGGACGAAGGGTGGGTTAAATAAGGTTCAACCGGGTTGACCCATAGTCAAACCTGGTCAAACCCATGCTATTAATATCATATTATAATTAATATTAAATTATTAACTAAAGTTATATTTCATAAAAATAATTTTTTCTCACAAACACAATTGTAAATACTAAAAAAATTTAAAAATCATAGTCTCAAAAGAACCAACACCTTTGTCTTCATTTTCTTCATTTAAAGAAAACCAAGGGTTTTTAAGGGTCAAGGGTCACGGGTTTATTAGAAAAATCGGGTTGACCCGCGGGTCCAAAGGGTTTTTAATCCAGAAGGGTCTTAAAATGACCCGACCCGTGTTTCAGTCGGGTCACGGTTGACCCGCGGTTCGGGTCGGGTTTGATAACATTGGTGTCAACCATATTGAAAACTTACACATTTGAGCTAAACACTTTGGGACTTGGAATCTAAGTCCACATCTCTATGATACTTCAAGCATGACTAATACTATAGCCAGGAAAAGTATAATGAAATGCTTAAAAGAGTCAAATGTGACATGCCACAACACTTGTTTGTTTGAACTCACTTATACAAAGATGAAGTTCAACTATACTTGGTCTATAGATACTCCAATGACGCACAACTCTTAGACCAATGTAGGACATGAATAAAGTCATATCCCTTGAGGATCCATATAAATTTTTGATCTGGACCTTTCCTCTCAAATCTTTGAACATTAGGCATTTTGATTCTACCATCATGAACATTTAGCCCAAATATATTGAAATGAGACAAGACCCTCTTTTTGTTGTTCCAGTTCATAGTATGAGGAGGTCTTAACTTATCCTTATAAGATGTGCCAATGTAGGGATGATGCATGTAGCAGAGGAAGAAGAAAGGGGAGGGCATGCGAGTAGGTTGAGTTGGGAGAGAAAAACAGTGAATGGGGAGTGGAGATGGCAGCGAAACAGGTGTAGCAGAGGCGACAACTGTGGTAGCAGTGGCGACTCAAAAGATGGATGGAAATAGAGTGTAGCAGCATCAGGGGGTCCTTCGATGGAGTTTTCACTTGAGATTAAGCCCAAGGGTTGTGATGGTGTCGCGTGTCTAGGCATGTCCCGAAATGTCGCGTGCCGTATCCTCGCACACCTAATCGTATCGGTGATGTATCTAGGTGTATCAGTGCGTATCCGTATTTGAAAAAATATTTAATTAATTGGGTGCGTATCCGACATGTATCCTAGCCGTATCCAAGCCGTATCCCCTTATCCGTGTCGGATACGCACCCGACACCAGTACTCGAAGGGTTTCGAAGTATGCGTGCTTCATTTATAGACCTATCGATCCTTGCCTTAATATCCTTGAACTAAGAAAAGAAAAGAGAATTAAAAATATCCCAAGGAGGTTTACCCAAGCCTTGCTAAAAGAGAGATGATTCCTTTGCTAAATTTGTTACAAAGAGATAAGGATGATGATGTGATGATGTGGAAGTTGATCCTCTCTTCTTATCTTATTACTCCTCCTTACTCCTTGCCAATGGACCTCTAAAAGTGGACTTTTAAGGCTTAAAATATGTCAGATTAGGTCCTAACCCATATATTCATGATATGGCTTCTTTATTTTCATTTCTAGGTCCATTTAGACCCTTAGAAAGTATCCTCTTTCCACCATTAAAGTTATCATGAAATTCAAAAGTGATTTGGACAATCTCATCAAATTGATCATCATTTTCTTCAATTGAGCCTTAAGATTTTGGAATTTGGCTTGTTGTGCCCTTCTCATTAACAATCAATAAATAAAAAAAATACAAGCCTCCATCAGAGGAAAGAATCATGATCAATTACAATCCTGTAATTAGGGAAGTTAGCAAAATTAAATAATACACAAGTATGGAAAGTCAACTCTGTGGAGCATTGTCCTTAATACTCCCCCACAAACTCAGTGGTGGAAGAGCGATGAGTTTGGAGCTGAGTACGGAGAACCGTTGCTTCGGAAGTCCCTTAATGAAGATGTCAGTGAGTTGATCCATGGAGGATACAAAATTAATCTGATGAGAGTCGACAACAACACAATCACGAATAAAGTGATAATCCAGCTCAATATGTTTAGTCGACGGGATTCATGGCCATGTACGTGGCACTGAGATTATCAAATAAAGTGTTGTTGGAGAAGTAAGGGGAAAACCAAGCTCACGTGAAAGGTGCCGAATCCGGACGGTATCTGCACATGTATAAGGAAGGGCCTAATATTCAGTCTTAGCACTAGAGTGAGAAATGGTGGGTTGTTTCTTAGCACACCACAAAATAAAATTGGAACCGAGGAAGATGCAGTAACCCGTGGTGGAGCAACGACTATCAGGATAGCCGGTCCAATCAATATCAAAATATGCAATCAGGTGGAAAGGTTGTTTCCCACGCTTGATGTGCAGACCACGACCAACGGAGCTTTTGAGGTAGCGAAGGATCCACTTAACAACCTCCAGATGTGACATGCAAGGCTGACTCATGAACTGAGAAACAAGATGGACCGAATAAGCAGTCTCGAGCTAAGTGAGTGTGAGGTACTGAAGAATGCCCACGAGTTGTCGATACTCAATCAGATCGGAGAGCAAATCACCATCAACAGAAGATAACCGTTTCTCGGCAGCAACAGACGTCGAGCAGGGATTAAAGTAAAGGAGTCGATTGCAATGAAGGAGGTCATGGTTATATTTGATTTTGGACAAATATAACCCTTGAGAGAGTTGAGTCACTTCGAGACCTAAAAAATAGTGAAGTGTGCCAAGATCCTTAATTTCAAACTCAATATCTAGGCGGTGAGTGAAGGATTGAAGGAGAGGCAGAGTGTTGCCAGTGAGAACAACATCATCAACATAGAGCAAGAGAGCTTTACTTTGAAACCATATGAGAGAAAGAAGGAGCTGAAGCGGTGGAACTAGGCCCGCGGTGCTTACTTTAAGCCATAAATGGTTTTGTGGAGTTTGTAAATATGATTAGGGTGACGAGGGTTAGTGAAACCAAGTGGTTGAGTCTTATAGACTTCTTCAGTGAGGTTTCCATGAAGAAAGGCATTCTTGACGTCAAGCTGGTGGATAGGCCAAGCATAATTGACCACAAGGCTGAGAACAATGCGGATTGTAGTAGGCTTGGTGACGGGGCTGAAGGTCTCGTCATAGTCAATGTTAGCTTGTTGATTAAAGCCTTTGGCAACAAGGCATGCTTTGTATCGCTCAGTACTACCATCAGTATGACTTTTGATTTTAAACACCCATTTGTAGCCAACAATATTAACATGGCGAGGAGACGGAACTAGAGACCAAATATGTTGTTTGAGGAGTGTATTGAATTCGTCGCTCATAGCCTGGTGCCATTCTAAAGACCAAACAACGTGAGTGTAGTAGGTGGGCTTGGAATCAGAGGAGACCATAGAAGCGAAGGCCTTCGGATGGGATGTTGATTGGCAAAGGCAACACGCTTTTTGGGCTTGGAAATGCTATCCTTGGCACAAGTGACCATAGGATGAACATTGGAAGATGAAGGTTGATCAATGGCTGGAGATGAAGAGACAACATATGTTGATTGTGGAGCTCCAGATGGAGATGATGATGGAGCAGATTGCAACTTCGTTGCTTGTAATGGAGAAGGCGTTGCAATTGCAGAGGGAGAAGTTGGAGGTGCTTGCATGGTAGAAGGTGGCTGGGGTGGCATGGTGACAATGGGAATGAAGACCATGTCGGAGGAAGACGATCCTTCCTACAACAAAGATTCCGAGGCGTAGGGGAAGACAACTTAATTGAACAGAACATGCCGCAAGATGTAGACTCTGTCGGTTGAACAATGGAGACACATGTAGCCCCTGTGGTGAGCACTGTAACCAAGAAAAATACACTTAACCGGTCGATGTTGAAGTTCGTTAGTAGTATAGTGATGCAAGCATGGAGTCCGACTCAAGCTCAAGCGGAGGCGAGCCGACCCAACTAGGCCCGATTGACAAAATGACTCTCTGAATCCTTGCTCGAACCGATAGAGGGAAGAGAGGGCCCTGCTTAAAATTCCACATCATCATCAATCCATCATCATGTTGTCCCCACTTTTAATTCCAAAATAAAAGAAATAACATATAAAATAAAATATAGCCCAAATGGAAGATTAGCATTCTCATTGGCTTCAAGTTCCCATTAAGAAATGGCCAACGTTTTGTGATGTTCATATAACAAATGGCCTTAATTAGTGGGTGAAAAATCCACTGAAATCAAGGCATAATGGAAACTTAGGCTGGATTGATCAAACAGAAGGGCGAGAGAAATCTCTTAAGGTGTTAGCTGATTTGAGTTAAGATAAA
This sequence comes from Chimonanthus praecox, assembly GCA_022113865.1. NCBI lineage: Eukaryota > Viridiplantae > Streptophyta > Magnoliopsida > Laurales > Calycanthaceae > Chimonanthus > Chimonanthus praecox. The sequence goes on from CM039094.1 coordinate 35,599,246, forward strand.
GAATTGAGAAATAAGGAAAAGAATAAGGAGGGACGATTGGTATTGCTGCCAACATAGAAAATGAATGGAAATAAATTGAGAAAGAGAAAATCAAGGAATTGAAGAGAATAAAATCAAACATATGAAGAAAGATTGAAGAGCAGTTGATGGGATTGGCTTTGTGCCACGTCTGAAGATAAGAACAAGAAGACAGAGAAGAGGGTGATGAAGCATTGGGCGAGAGGATGAGATTAAGTGCATTTGGTATTTTAATCTTTTTATGTATGTATTTATTTTTAATTAGAAATAAAGGCCTATAACTATGTGATGGCCAAGAGTTGTAATTAGACAGATATTTTTATTTTAATTAATTCAGAAGAATTATAAAAAGCTGTGGCTTTCTCCCAGACTTGGTGAGTTTTATCGCTGTTGTTTTTAGTTTGTCATTCTGTTGCATTAAATTTCACATGTAAGCTAATTTTTTGAAAGGTTCTTTGATATTTAATTTGAATTAGAGCCGGATTAGAGTTCATGCTATTCAAACTCCCAATTCCTCGTTTGAGTTAATTTTGAGGGCACCTATTTTCTTCGGTGAGTTTGATTCTGCCAAACTATCCCATTGAAATTAGCCCCTCTTTCATTTTTCTCGATAGTGATCAAGAGATTTGAGGGAGGATTTTTTAGTTTCTTCACTGAAATCAGTGATTCAGCGTAAAACCCCGAATCTAAATTATCATATGCACCTTGGCCTGTATCATGCAGTCACCTAGATAAGGGTAGCAAGCACAACTAAATGTTCAAAGGGAGAGGTAATCAGGTGATGTGCTAAAAAGCTTTTGATGGGGTGGGGACCATTGGAGAAGTGGTGTTGGCAGTCTATTGATAAGGTACACAACTGTAAAGAGTGCCTCAACCTAGAGGTTATGAGGGAGGTGAGACGCAATGAGTATAGTGCGGCCCATTTCGGATAGATGGCGATGTTTGTGTTCAGCAAAACCATTCTGTTGTGGAGGTGGTCACATTCACAACAACATATATGAGTGACAGATTTGGGCGAGAAGCAGAGAGACGGAGAGAGAGACACGAGCAAGAGAAGAAGAGTTATGTTCCATGAGAGAGGGTGCTGTTGAAAAGAAAGGACGGAAAAAAAATTGAAAGGGGATTTTAGAATTTCTGGGATCCCACTTTCTGGCTCGATATCATGAAGATTTTGAAATTTGTCAACCTTCTCATTAACAATCAATATATATAAAAATACAAGCCTCCATCAGAGGAAAGAATTACGATAAATAACAATCCCGTAATTAGGAAAGTTAGTAAAATTAAATAATACACAAGTATGGAAAGTCAACTATGTAGAGGAATGTCCTTATTAGAGCCTAGGATATCCTCATCATTCTCCTTACAAGATATTGCCCCAGAGTTGAGACAAATTTTCTAGGTAACGAGTCTTTCGACTTGTATGCCCTGAGATCCGTATCAAGATCCTAATTTCAGCTTATTTATTGTCTAGATATTTAAACAACTAAGTAGTCTCTCCAAAATTTTCAATATGTATTTCAAGAACAACCTCCACGTCTCTCACCTTGTATCGTCTTTAGATTTTACCTTGTGTCCTAGAGGTGATATCATGTAACATCACTATATTTTGGTGAGTTGATTAGACTTGAGCCTTTTGTATTTCTCTATAAAACTCTATTTGCTTAAAAGAATTCTATTAATTTTTATGAGGTTCACGGATGTTAAAATGAAATCACTAAAAAACAGTTAGTGAATGCACGGTAGAAGTTCTCCCTATTCAATCATCCTTCCGTTATGATTTTAGATTTTGAAATTTTAACTTGTATAAACAATTGATTTTTCATAGCATATCTTGCATAATTACAATAGTTGGATGAAATCTTTTCTCATAATTCTATTATTTATTTAATTCTCTATAAAATTCTTCTATGTAAGATCCAACTCATTTTACAAGGCCGCCTTTGTTAAAGAAAATGACCAACCTGCAAGGTTGATCCTCATGTATCGTGTCAAAAGATAGTCACTTGAACTTGTGTGCATTTGCAGGGGATTCCTAGGCAAGGAATTTATTGTGTTGTTGTAACAATGAAGGTTCTCAAGCATCACCATACTATTAAGATAACTCAAAAGAACATCACCATACTACTTGTTCCTATGGCAATTAATAATATGTTGCACACTAGTTTAATTTTTGAATGCTCATTCATAGTATTAAGTGGGCTATGGGAAAAAAATAGTTTTTGACTTGTGACAGAAATAAGACAAGGGGAAAAGACGGAAAAGGAGAAAGGCTAAGTAACTGGAATGTCCGTTTAACAGGAAATGAGTAAACATGTTTAAATTTAGCAGTCTAAGCAAGATGACGTTAATCGTTGCCGTTGGATATTCATGGAATCTTTGAGAGTGATTAATCTTATCATTGACAAAGCTATTGCAATAATTAATTACACTTAATGAAAACAACATCTGTAGGAAGGGCCCAATTGCCAAAGAGCTAGCTCTTGGGAGTCTCTTGCTCTCAGATATCTTCTTGACTCTCCCATCTCCTTCTCTTTCTCCCATTTGTATGCAATTCCGCTATGTGTTTGTAATGAAGTTCATTACCAGATGCCACCACCACCCACGTTCACGTTCTGCTCTTCGCTGGCAACAAAAGGGTCATCTCTTTTATATATAGAACCTACAACCAATTCTCCTATGTCTAGATTTTTTTTCACTAGTGTTTCATGAAGATCCACTAAACTTCTATCCAGCAAATAAATGAAACTCGCCAGTAAAAAATGAATACACATGACTCGACAATAAGGGAAACTTGGTTTGGTTTCAACCAAAACATAGATGAAGCAAACCAAACTCTGGTCAGATCTGATAGCAGTAGTTTGGATTAGGGTTGGAATAGGTTGAAATTTTCAACTCCAAAAGAAGACTTGATTGTATTAGGGTTGAGTTGCATGCAGCCCAACTCAAATTTTATATTTTGCATGGGCGTATTTCATAGAAGACATCAATCTCATTCAAAATTTTTGAGTCTCTGTTTGAGTTCCCATTCTCACTCTTCACGACGACTTCTATACCATTTCTAAGCACCTTTCTTCGTAGTGCAAATTAAATCGACATGACATATTTGATGTGTTAGGTTGCGAATGAGAGTTCCACATCTGTTGTGACGGAGAAAATCTAAGGACTTATAAGGGAATGTGTCACTCTACCTATCAGACTAGTCTTTTGGACTGGAAGCCTAGTCGTAACAAATGGTATCAGAGATAGGTGCTCAAGTCACAGCATGTAGACTCAGGGATCTCCTAGTCAAATGGGATGGTTGGCAATGTTCTATCCGCCGGAGAGCTTGGTTCGAGGGGGGATTGTCAGGGTGCGAACGAGAGATCTATATCGGTTGTGATGGGAAATCTAAAGATTTATAAGGGACTGGGTCACTCTACCTATCAGACTAGTTTTGAGCTAAAAGCTTAGTCCTAATAGAACATAACATAATAGAACTAACTAAAGAAAATAATTGCAATGTTCTCACGAATCTCCTCTATTTTTTTATAACCGTCTTTTTTAACAATCACTTTCATGATCTCCATAGCATGCCGTTTCACATACTTTGCAAAAGAATGCTTCTTTCTCATCGTTTCATAGTGACTTGTACCATCTGTAAAACAGAGGCAGTGTCTTGTTTTTTAACTTCTTTGTAATGGAATTTTGTAACAATCACTTTCATTCTCTCAGTGAAGCCAAAATAGCCTAACAAGGTTTTGTAGCTATTAGTGAAGAGATAAGAGGCCTGCAGAGAGTGCAAACTGAAGGATCTCTAACTGGCTTGCTCTGGCATGGAGCTGAGACAGCACCTTCTTGAAATCCTGATCCTCTTTGACAACCCAATAAGCATAGCAACATTCTATCCTTCAAAAAAAAAAGAATCTCATTGAACCATGTGATTCGAAACATTTTATCAAAAGCTGCTGCCACACCAGCTGAACACAATTTACAAACCTTAATCCAACCATGGGTTACCCGGGTGACTGCCCAGATGACCTCCATTTCAGCCCAAAACAGTCAATGACAATTTAGATGCTATTGCAATTGGTAGTTTTATATTGATTACTTTGATAGGTTTCCATATGAAAATAAAAATAGAAAAGAAAAAGAAAAAGAAGATGGCTGCTGTGACTTTTGTACATTAATGTATTGTGAACTTAGAAACTAAACTAGGTCCAAATTGCTACGGCACATAGAGCACATTTATATCCGTAATGTTAGAAAACTATGACATGATAACATTTTTGAAGTAGAACTTACTCTCAAAAGCTAGGCCGTTGAGAGAAGCGTACCTCAAGTGTAATATGGAGACATTGGTTTATGAAATTAATTGATGTGGGACTTTTGTCACTTCACACCCGCCCTTACATGCTGCTGCGTTCTGCGCTTGGACGAGAAACGTCAGGCTCTCACTCATGTGCATCTGGAACCTATGGTTGCACGCAGAATTTACTTTGATACCATATTAGAAAATCATTACATAATAGTTTTGAAGTAGAACTTACTTTCAAAAGGTAGCCGTTGAGAGAAGAGTGCCTCAAATATTATATGTAGTCATTGATTTTTCAAATTAACCGTGTGAGACTTTTGTCATTTACACGTAGCCTTGCGGGTAACCATTAGCTCTATAAGCCAAAATTTACATAGAAGTTTTATAATAACCATTTTTAGAAGAGAATATATATATATATATATATATATATATAGCTCTATAAGCCAAAATTTACATAGAAGTTTTATAATAACCATTTTTAGAAGAGAATATATATATATATATATATATATATATATATATATATATATATATATATATATATATATATGCAATTGGGTTTTACTTATTTACTTTCTCATTAATGAAAGTGTTTGGATTTTAGATATCAACTAATGCAATGTGTCTAATCTTGGTGTGCCCTAAGGGTAGTTGGCTCATCCGTGAGAGTTTTACGTTGGGTATTTTGCGATTTTCCACACGTAAGTTAAAAAAAAATACAATGATGAGCTTCTTTATACCTTGTTCTTTACCACTTTCAAGTTTCTTCTAACGAAATGTTTGTAAATGAAGTATCCCAATGAATATAAAAAGAATTTAGTTGCGGCAAAGTAGGAGGTATGCTTTCTTAGTTCCAGCTAGGGCTGCAACTCGGGTCGGGTTTTGGCCTGACCCGCATGACCCGACCCGAGAAATCATGCGGGTCGGATTACAATGGTCGGGCTGTGGGGTCGGGTCGGGTCGGGTTGAGAAAAAAAAAACCCGACCGAAATTCGGGTTGGGTTGGGTTGAAGTATTTAAATTTCAACCCGACTCGACCCGACCCGACCCGAGAAAACCCGACTTGAAACGACCCGACCCGACCCGAGAAAACCCGACTTGAAACGACCCGACCCGACCCTACATAACTTATTATAAAAGGCTGCCTTATCCCAAACCCTAGCAGAAGAAAAGAAATGGGTGAAAAGGAAAAGGGAAAAACAAGCATTGAGAAAAGATGAAAAGAAAGGAGAGAGGAAAGTTTGGCAGAGCTCCTTCACGGGTAGGTGGAATTCCATCCTCAAGCAGAGAGAAGGACAATGGGAAGGATCGGCGAGGACGGAATGGCGAAGATAGCATTGGGGAACAGAGAGGAGGCGACTTAGCCTGACTGCCTCCGCGCCTTGGTGGCTGAGCTCGTCTGCACCTTCCTTTTTGTATTTATCGGTGTCGGTACCGCCATGGCCACCGGTAATTTCTAATCTTTTGGATCAAGCCAATCCATGTAGCTGAATATTTCATGCACTTTAGCAAAAGCTTCCATGGGAAGGCCTTCCTTCTCCTCCACACTAACCACATCCATAGAGATTATAGAAGCAGCAGCATCCATTTCTGAAAGGACCTTCATCCAGAAACATATAAAATTACTAGGGCTGCAACTCGGGTCGGGTTTTGTCGGGTTAAGAGTCGGGTCGGTTGGGTTAAAGGTATTACAATCTCGGGTCGGGTTGGGTTCACTATCTCGGATTTTTTATTCGGATCGGGTCGGGTTGGGTTCAATATGGAGTGAGTCGGGTTAGGGTTGGGTTGGGTTTATTAAAACCCGGCCCGCCCGACCCGAGTTGCAGCCCTAGTTCCAGCATTAGAAATGTTGGGATAAGTTTGGATATTACCCGTCGCAGGCGGCATTGATTGCAAACCAATGCTGCCGGCCTGTCTTTTCTGTGGACGTCTAAAGACCCATTTGATTGCTCGTTTATTGCCTTTTTTGTCTCTATTTGTATTGTAGTTTGATTATTCGTGTTGATTTTTTACTTCTTGTTTACTTTTGAATATTACTGTTTCTGGTGTTTCCTCTCAGCAATGAATAACATACATGCAAGCTGTTTAGCAAAAAAGCTCTAATTATTTGATACAATGCTCAACAGAATGGCTTAATCGAAATGAAGTAATCTAACTTTGACGGAATGCGTCTAGGTTTGCTCAATGTTTATGTTGGTGTTGAAATAAATTTTTAGTCACTCTAGGTTAAAGAAGTTGTATGTGATGTGCATAACATAAAGAGTGCAACATCCTTTTAAAACGAGTGTGCCTCAATTACAAGTTTTAATTTCACATATTTCAAAGAAATATAAATTTAAATGAAATATAAGTTGGTAATGTCACAATTATAAAATTTAATAAGAATTACTCAGTGTGTCCTAAATTAGTTGTCCTATATGAATTTTGGAATTGTTTCAAAATAGTTATCTTATTTATGTTGGAGTAATATAAAGTGTGTTGAAAATAAATGATATCACATGGAGTACTAGTCTATGTAGAGAATTTCTTAAAAAATACAAATATTTCAAATGAGACAATTAAAATGGGACGGAAGAAGTATAATTTATGAATACTTTTAACTCTAGATTCACGCTATTAAAAAGGGTAAATAATTTTGCATATAAAATTCTAATATAAAGATTCAGTATGATAGTAGTATTATTGTTTTTACATTTCTTATAATAAAAAATGATTTTTCTCATAATAAAAATCCAAGTTTTTGATCTCATTAGTCATTTATATTGTTCTTTCATTTGCTTTTCAGATGCCCAGAATGCGATGGAGCAGGTTTCGTTAGGAAAGCCGGTGCTACTCTTCGAGCCAACGCAGCACGGAAGGACCAGTCCCAAATTGTTTGTCAACGTTGCAATGGTCTTGGAAAACTGGGCCAGATTGACAAATAAGCACTTCTGCCATGTCATGCCAAATTTGTTTTCTAACGTCTTTACGTCTTGTATGTACCTAATGTTACATTTACTTTCAATGAAATAAATTCTAATTTAAGAAAAATAAAAAAAATAAAATAGTTAGATATTTTGTTGCATGTATATAGATATTTTGCATTGTAGTTATAGGCAGGTGTTAAAATATCACTTTGAGCGATATATTGGCTGATATATTATTAATATTTTCTCTCTCATTTGATTTTTTATTTATTTTAAAAAATAAGAAAATTATGAGCTTTATGGATATGTAGTTTTTCATTAAATATTGGTCATTTATATGTTCAAATGAATTTTTTAAGTTACGAAATTCAAAATTTCAAATATTTTTAAAAAAAGGAAGAAAAATTACAAAAAATGATGGATTAATGGAGTAATTACTGCCTTTTAACAATAATTAATAGTGTGTGCCTTAATTAATGCTCATTATTTTATCAGCCAAGTGATATTTTGTTGGAACTATTTCCAAATAGTTAGTTAATGCATGGTTAATTAATGCATTGTAAGTAGTTCCAAGTAGTCTGAATCGTTGAATCATTGGCATGGAAAATATTTCGTTTTTATTTTTATTTTATTTTTGAAAATATTGACCATTTTAATGTTTTTATTTTTTGAATATCGAAAAGGTACAGTGATTAATGCATTGTTATATCAGCCAAGTGAATTTTGTCGACTTGATCTAGGCTTTGTATTTAAGTACATTTTCTATCATTTTTCTTCCATTTTAGTTTATTTTCTCGAATTTTTCCAAATTTCCTTCAAAACTCCAAAATCACATCAAACATATCAAACATGCAAATTTAAAGAGCTAACTAATTCAAAATCCAAGAGTAAATTAATCATTTTCCGGTGTTCATCACTCGGCCTTTAGTCGACTTCGGCAAACTCGTCACAGAGTTTATAATGATGTGCTCTCATTTCCATTGTGACACTGGAAAGTTCTTTAGTTTTCCGTCCGGTCTTCGGTGCTCAGCCTTAACTCGCCGATACGTAAGACAACAGTTAACAAACTTAGCTACATCTCGCTTTATACCCTTCCACAAAAATTGTCGGCAAATGTCATGATACATCATAGTACGGCCTAGATGTACGACAAATCAGGAATGATGAAATTGACGAAGTACCTCCTCTCTGTACTCATCTAAGGTGGGCACAAACAATTTTCTTGTGTAGAACCAATCCACCATCTGCTCTAACTAACCAGCCATCAGGGATTTTCCCTTGGAGCACTTGCTCTCTCAACTCAATTGCTAACGGGTCCACTTACTATCCCTTCAACACCTTGTCCATCAATATAGGTTGCGCTACCAAGTTCTGAACCCAAATTGTTCCTTTGTGCTTTACCAATTGTAAATCAAAGTCGGCTACCGTCTCAAGCATTTGCCACAACATTTTCCTTGCCTGGATGGTATGAGATCCGAAAATCATAATCTTCAATGAACTCCACCCACCGCCGCTGCCTCAGATTCAGATCCTTCTGGGTAAAATAGGTAGTTGAGACTCTTAATATCGGAAAGCACCTAAAACCGCTCTCCATACAGAGAGTGACACCAAACCTTCAGTGCACAAACCACTGCGACTAATTCTAAGTCATGAGTGGGGTAATCTTGTTTATGGAGTCCCAACTGCCGGGATCCATATGCCACAACACTGTCATCTTGCGTCAAAACACAACCTAGACTACTCAAAGAGGCATCACAATACACAACATAGTGTCACCTCGCTTCGGCACCATTAAAACAGGGGACGTGGCCTGCTGACAAGTCTCATCCCAAAAAAGCAACTCCCTTCCAGATCAATCGAGTCAAAGGTGCAGCGAGTTAGACAAAGTTCTTTACAAACCTGTGATAGTAACTTGCCGACCCCAAGAAACGTCGGATCTTTGACACATTTTGCTGTCTTTCCCAACTCACTACTGCCTCAATCTAGGCGGGATCTAATGCCACGCCATTGACTGAAATCATGTGGCCTAAAAATTGCACATCTCTTAGCCAAAATTCACGCTTACTGAGGTTCGCATACAACTTGTTCTCTGACAAGGTCTGCAACACTGTTCTAAGGTGTTGTTCATGATCTGTCTCTGAGGCGGAATAAACCAATATGTCATCTATAAATACCTCTACAAATCGGTCCAAGTATGGTCAGAACATGCAGTTCATCAAGTCCATGAAAGTAGTCGATGCACTCGTCAACCCAAATGGCATGACTACAAACTCAAAAGTGCCCAAATCGGATGTGAAATACGGTCTTTTGGATATCACTCTCTCTCTCCATCGACTGGTGATAACTTGACTGGAGGTCTATTTTAGAGAAGTACTTAGCTCCTCTCAATTGATCGAAGAGATTGTGATTCTTGGCAACAAGTATTTATTTTTCATGGTGACTCAATTCAACTTCTAGTAGTCAATGCACATTCTCATTGTGTTGTCTTTCTTTTTCACTAACAATCCCGACGCGCCTCACGGAGAAGTGCTAGGACGGATAAACCCGGCAGAAGAAAGCTCTCTGATCTGAGTCTCCAACTCTCTCAGCTTTGCCAGTGTCATGCGATATGAGCGAGGTGTTGGGCAACAACTCAATCACAAACTCAACCTCTCGGGGTGGGGGCAACTCTATAAGTCTTTCAAGAAATACCTCTGGAAACTCTCGCACTACCCGAGGCATGTCTACATCTGTATCCCTGACATCCTCCCAGCTCAAGTTGGCTATCATGCCATGCACAACTATATCATCGCGAATCATGCTCGCTACAGGACTGAAGGTCAGACTCAATCTACTGGAAAACTCTTCACCCATCAAGGATCGACCTGATACACTCCTCTCGTGGCAATCAATCACCACTCTGTGGGCCGACAACTAGTCCATACCCAAAATCACATCGAAGCTTATCATGTCCATCACCAACCATCACCAACAAGTATAACTCTAGCTCTAGTTTACCTATAATCATGTCACAATTCCTGTAGATTATGTTCACAATTGTCTCCCGTCCCAACGGAGATTTAACACATAAAGGGGTACACACAGACTCAGTCTTAAGCTCCAACAAATGTGCAAACCATAATGCTATGAATGAATGCGATGTACCAGAGTCAAATAATATATGAGCCCAAGAGCTATAAAAAGGTAGGATACCTTGCATCACTAGCGGTTCAGTTCTCTCTCCTGTCTGCGCTGCAAATACCTTGTTCTAAGTTGGTCGAAATGTTATGCCTCTGTTTTGCTATAGATCAGAATATCATCAAAATAGACAACTACGAACTTTCCAATGAATGGCCGTAGAGTCTGATTCATAACCCTCATGCAAGAGCTAGGAGCATTAGATAGTCCAAAAGGCATGATTAACCACTCAAACAAGCCTCTGCAAAGAAAATCAGTTTTCCCAAGAATCTTGTTCCAATTGCAATTAGAAGCAATCTGAAGATCTAACAACAAACTGATGTAGGCCTAGGTCGAATTAGTGTAAATTCGCCTGTAGGCTAGCCGTTTTCAGAGTATGGTCTCTGAAAGACCCAATGCAGTCGATTACGGTTCATAAAAAGATTATGCTTTGATAAGGAATTGCTCAAATAATATCCTAACCGATTGCACAAGTTTTCCAGGAATTCAAATTAATATAAGGACTTCATAAGATTAGACCTCTTCTAATTGAACTGGGATAGACAATAACGGAAGCAAATTAAATTGAAGACTAACGAATTCGAATAAAGCACACACATAATCTATGAAAACCATGAAACTAATTGAATTCAAAAATTAATTGGTACTTACTTGCTAATGGTAAAAATTGGAGTCCACCAATTTTCAAACAAGTCCACAAAGTCACAAGAGAAATCCTCTCTTCAAAAAACACTTCATTTTTTATTCAATACTTATGAAATCGAATGGGGTACACAAGTATTTATAGGAAAAAACAACCAAAAGACAGAAACACCATTACCTTGGTCGACCACACCTAGGAGGGAATTTATTTCTCTCCAAAAAATTCTAAAAGTAAACAACTACCAAAGGTAGAATGTAATCTTATTTATACCATTCAATCCGAACCTTACACATATCATCTAAAAATAATAAAAGGCTAAGATTAAAAAATAAAAGAACTGTTAGTGCCCCGACTTGCCAAGCACATATTTGTCAATTCCATGGCTTAGATGAAGCATTGCCTCGGAAGATTGAACCAAGAACACAAGACTCAATGAGTGATGAAGATTGATCAAGAGCCTCAAGATGGAAGATCAAGTTGAATATTCATCATCACCAAGTGTATGACAATCACAGAAAGGTAAATTGGCCATAAATGACTTTAAGTGGAACCCAACACCTTAGGATGCTCGTGCCTAGGCTTCGATCTCACATCTGGATAATCATAAGAAGGTCAGTGAGTGTTTGACAAACCAACAAAATAATTGGAACCCAACTTGGAAATGTGAACACACTGTTAGGAACGACACATCGTGTCGGCAATCACTCGCCAATGAAAGAAGTCATGGGCTTAAACAAAACTGGACTGTCACGGACAATCGATCGTGTAGACGATAATTCTTCTGGCATCGGGGCCGCCTGATCGCCCTCGCGATCAATCACCTGGAGCCTGAATTGGATACTAACTATAAAATAGAATCAAGCTCAGGACAATGCATTAGTCTAGCGGCGACCCATACTATGGTATAGAGCACGATACATCGGGTGCACGACCAATCATCGTGACAGGACCTTCCCTAGGCTTAGAACCCATATTGTTAAGATTAAGCCAAGCGTAGAGTAAATGGACCAATGCCTTGGAGCTCCTTGATCATATCTTGGAAAAATATGGGCTGTCAAAATGTCATGACTTGTGATTCTCTTTTGACAAACCAAATGAATTAATCAACTGGTAAAACATGCTGGTTCGATAGAGCATTGAAAGAGCTTTCCATAGAGCCCAAGAACACTTAAATCGGAGTTCGGGAACCCAAATATGTCCATTTTAGTGGAGAGTTGTTTTGCTGAAATTGTCCACACGACCCATCGTGAATGACGACTGATAGTGAGCATGATCAATCGTGAGTGACGATCAATCGTCCATGTCAGTTTTCTATCCATTGGAAAACCATTAATGCGCAACATTAACATTCCAACGGCTCTTTTGGACTCATGATCGATCGCCGGTACACAACCGATCGCTTGTATCAGCTTAGAATTCACTTGTTTGCCTATATATACTTCAAACTCTTATGAGTGGGGTTGAACCTTTCATCTTGGAACTTCTTAAGGCTTCCCCAATGATCCCAAACCTCTCTCAACCTCTCTCCATGCACTCACATAGGTGAATTAATTAGAAAATTCAATCAACCTCTTAGTTTTGATTAAGTGAGAGAGTGAAAACTATCTCGGATCAACTTGCATATCCAAATCCTAAAACCTCCTCCCAAGGATTGTGATTGAGCATACACAAGGCACATCTTCGACATCACATTGGGAATGATATCTTCAAGAAGAACACATCTGCAAGATTGAGCTATCAAAAGGCAAGTCCTTCTTAGGTTTGATTTTATTTTTAAATCATAAATCTTTTGAAGTGGACTAAGGCATGGAAGCTGGAACCACTATAAAAAATAGAGGGATAAGGACGTAGACTGGGGTTGGTCGAACCTTTCAAAATCTTAGGGGAGTTGGGTGGAATTCCCAACCAATTGGATAGGTGGAAGTCCTATTCTATTAGTGAAGGTGTAATTCCCCACTTATTGAATTGGGATAGCCCTAGAGAGGGTGAGTCCAACAGTTGATATAGGTTTATTTAAACCGAACTACTATACATCTTGTGTTGTGGGTGTTGGTCTTGTTCTTGTGTGATTGTTCTTTTATTGGCACACTCTATTGTCACACACTTGATTAATCTAATTAATCCGCTGCAAATCATTTGATTAATCAAGAGTTTTTTAAAGACCATTTAAATTGGGATTGCCCTATTCACCCCCTCCCCTAGGTTTAATCTTGCATCGTTGTTTAAGCACCCAAGGGACTTTCAATTGGTATCAGAGCCTCGTGCTCTTCATAAGGATCTAACCATCCGAGTTGATCTTTGTGCTAGAACGATGCCTTTTATAAATGAATCTCTCGTGACCTGTTCTTCCATCTTTGAACTCTTTTCTTGGAAAGGAAAATTGGAGAATCTCCTTTTCACCAAGACCGTAAACAAAAAAATTTCCTGTAACTCAAATGAATATGATAAGTTCTCTTGTGAAAAGGAAAATGATGATTGGATCTCCATCGAAAATTAATTTCTTAAGAATAATTATTTAGATGTGTTAGTTCCCCGACTTGCGAGTCACCTATTTGTCAATTATATGACTTACGTAAAACCTTGCGTCGGAAGATTGAAGCATTGAAGCATTGAAGCAAGACTCAAGGTGTGATGAAGACTGAATCAAGAGCTACAAAAGATGGAAGATCAAGTGCATGGTTCATCTTCACAAGTATATGGCAATCACAAAGATAAATTGGACATACATGACTTTAGGTGGAACCCAACACCATAGGATGCCCATGCCTAGGCTTAGATCTCACATCTGGATAATCATAAAAAGCCTAGTGAGTGTTTGACAAACCCACAAAACGAATTGGAACCCAACTTGAAAATGTGAACACACTGTCAGGGACGACACATCGTGTCGGCGATTTTTTGCCAATGGCAGCAGACGACTAATCGTAGTCATACGACCAATCACCTGGTATACAAAGGGTTCTAAAAGGAATGGACTATCAAACACGTCTGATCTTAGGATGATGCATTCGTGAAGGCGATGCATTGCTGGGATAAAGCCGATTCAATCGTGTCTACAATTAATCTCCCTGGGCTTAGACAAATCTGGACTGTCATTCACAGTCACGCCTTGGACATCCGATCGTGCAGACGATCCTTCGTCTGGGAATGATGTCGACCAATCCCCACACGATCAATCACCTGGAGCCTGGGTCAGATACCTACTGAAAAATACAGTCAGGCTCAGGACGATCCTTTCGTCTAGCGGCAACCCTTTGTGTGGTATAGCATGACCAGTCGGTTGCACGACCTATCGCCAGGATAGGGCAGAAACACATTGGGCACACAACCCATTGCTCTGGGTTTAGTTGAGGTCTATTTGACAACATTGTCAAAACAGGATAGCCTCAGGCTGATTAGATCACCACCCCATGATCAATCGCCTATGAACTCGTTCGACCAATACTGTAGGGACGATCAATCGTCCGTGTCCAGGATGTTACCATTAGAGACCAACGGTCATATTATAACGGCTATATTTGCCTTATGACTGATCGTCCGTTGTAAAGTCCAGGATTGTCTTGTTTGCCTATTTAAACACCAAACCTTGTTGTGTTTTGGTTGGACACTCTTGTGAGGAAAATCCAAGGCATTTCCAAAGATCTCACCGCCTTTCTATGCACCTTACTTAGGAGAATCATTTTCAATCCAATCATCTTGATTGAGATTAAGAGAAAGAGAGTAAACCCAATCTAGGATAACTATTGATGTATCTTAAATCCTAGAGAACTTACCCAAGGATTGTGATTGAGCATACGCAAGGCAAATCTTCGACATTGTCGACATCGCATTGGGAAGGACATCTTCAAGAAGCACACATCTACAAGGTTGAGATATCAAAAGGCAAGTGCTTTTTAGTGTTTGATTTTATTTTGAAATCATCATCTTGTGAAGTGGATTAAAGTAAGGAGTTTAAGCCACTATAAAAAATGGAAGGATAGTAGTTGGATGAAATATTCAGCCAATTGGTTAGGTGGGACGACTAATCTATTAGTGTGGGTGTAATTCCCCACTTAATGAATTTGGGATATCCCAAGGTTGGGTGAGTCCAATAGTGGATGTAAGATAGTTAACCGAACCATTATAAATTGGTATTATGGTGTTAGAGCTGATTGTGTGATTGTTTTTTTATTGGCACACTCTTTTATCACACACTTGATTAAGCTAATTAATTAGCTATAAATCATTTGATTAATCAAGAATTTTTTAAAGACCATCAAAATTGGTAATTGCCCTATTCACCCCCCCTCTAGGGTCAATCTTGACTCCTGTTCTAGCACACTGAGAACTTTCAATTGGTATTAGAGCCTCATGGTCTTCATAAGGATTTAACCATCCGAGTTGATCAGTGCTAGATCATCATTATGGATGCCCGAAAATTTATCCATTATTCTTTATTGTTTGTTTACTCTATCTTGGTGTATTTTAAAACAAAAATAGACAACATATTGGCATCTTATAATGAAGATGATTGGTCCTCTATCCAAAATGAATTTATCGAAAATAAATCTTTGGATAGTTCAATGGAAGGTTCCACCTCTAGTAACCATATGGAGAATCAAGAGAGGTGAAAATTTAAAATGTTTTATTGCCTCCATTGTTAATGAACAAGAGGGATCCTCAAGTGAGGAAGAGGATGATGATATGGATCTTGAAGAGGAAGATGACCTCCAAGAGTCCTTTAATGCCTTGTATTTAGAGAGTATGAGATTGGTTAAGGACCTTGATAAGGTAAAAATTGAGAATGCCAAACTCTCTACCAACTTCAATGTGCTAATATGGAAAATGATATTCTCTCATCAAATTTGAAAAACGTAAATGATGAAATCTTGAATTTTAGAGAAAATTAAAATTTGCTTCAAGAAAAATTAAAAATTTTTGAAAATCAAAACTTGAAGCTAAATGAAGTTGGAAAATGTCTTAGAGATGAAAATATGAAATTGAGCTCAAATTTGGAAAATCTAAAGAAATCTCAAGACATGGTTACCCAAGAAAATCAAAATTTGGAAGAATCTATTTTGGATAAACCTTATTGTGATTGGCATGGTAATTCTCAATCAAACCTAAAGAGACCAATGAACCAATCTATGTTAGGTAAAAGCCACACCACACACACTCCAAATATTAAATACTTTTATTGTGGATTAACTGGGCACTTTAAGCATGAGTACAAAACAAGAAAGGTGCAGTTTAAATCAAAAGTGGCTTATGGTCTTTCTCAAAGAGTAAAGGAGGAAAAATGAGGTGATTGGAAATTCACATTATGCTAAGAAGAATAAGGTAAATCATATTGCTTATGTGAAGGTTCCTAGGAAACACTTTGCACCTCACACTTCACATCATCCCTACATTGTGAAATCTAATAGGGATAGTTCAAGACCTCCTCATAATAAGAATTTGAACAACAAGAGGACGGTCTTGTCTCAATATTTTGGATTTGGGCCAAATGTTCGAAAAGGTAGAATCAAATTGACTAAATTCCAAGGATTTGAGAGGAAAGGTCCGGATAAAAAATTCATATGGATCCCTAAGGGAAAGGACCTTATTCATGCCCTACATTGGTCTAAGACTTCTGTTTAATTGGTGTATCTATAGACCAAGCTTAGTTGAACTTCATCTTCATATAAGTGAGTTCAAACAACCTTTTGTGTTGTGGCATGGCACATTGACTCAAGCAAGCCTTGATTGTATTTTTCCTGGCTATAGTACATATCATGCTTGATGAGTCATACATGTATGGAGTTTAGATTCCAAGTCCTACAGTGGTTGCTCAAACGTGTTATGGATTAACAAAGTGGTTAACACATTTTGAAGCATGGTTGGAGTCACCTTGGTATCTTGCCTTCATTCCATGTTCTTTTTTGATTGTTGGATTGATTTTGTGCAAGATACTTGTGTGGCATACATGTTTATATTGGTAGAATCATGTTTACCGTATGCCACATGGATTTGAAAATCAAGAGAGATTTGAAATTGAATAGGATTTAAAAACGGAAAAATATGTGCTATCATGGTGACTAATCGCCAGTTGACGATTGATCGAGTCTGCGATCGATCGTCCTAACGATGTATCTTCTGTGCACAGAAGAAGATTTTGATTAAAAACCCCTCTTCTGATTTTGTGTTGCATTCCATGATCTAAAACTGGTTGTATATTTGTATGATGCTTTTTTACATGATGGTTTGCACATTGTGCTTTAAAATTGGAATATATATTTTCATCTCATTCCATGTGCCAAGTAATTTGTGCATCATTTGGGAATGAATGATTGTGTGCATTGCCTCATGTATGTTCTTTGGTATGTGCTTGTGTTATTTGGTTTCATCTCTATACTTAATTTGTAGAATCTTGATTGTGAGATGATCTTGTGCACATACATAGTGTTGTTTCATTCCAAGTTTACAAGATTTGTTAATCTCTTTTGGAATGAAACTTGCTCCATGCCTGAGAATGGTATTTGTTGATCAAAATGTGATCAAATGTTTAAATTTGGTAATCCATTCACATACCATTCAAAATTTTAGAACATCATTGGAGTATTCTTGATTCAATGGTAAAAGTGATTATAAGCATGGGGAGTAAATTTGTCAAACACTTGTATGGTCTTTCATTTGTCACTTGCAACTTTTCTTATTGGTATATCTTGGTGTATTTGAAAATGATTTTTCAAGTGTTTGTATTTATGACATATCTTGAACTTTTAATTGTTGCATATCTTTATATGCCATGTGTTTTTCATACTTCATTTCCATGAATTTGATTGGTCTATTATATGTGAAATGTTTGTATGGTTTGTGTTTGTGATTTCATTCATATTCTCTTCATTGGTTCATATAGCACCAAGCTTTTGCTAAAACTTGAATACCCTATCTTATGACATCACACATGGGCAATGGACTTTTAAATTGGTAATTTAAAATGCACAAGGTTATTTGATTGGATTGGATCAAAATTTTAAAGTGTTACTCAAAGGCAAATTGATCCAAGATCCAAGTTTTTGTGAATGTATTTGTGAAGTTGTTTAAAACTTCAAATGGCACAAAATTGTGGGAATGTATGGACATTCTTTGTGTAATGACTCGTCCCGCTAGCACAATATTATCCGCTTTGGGCCTACACATGGATCCGCACGGCTTTGCTTTGGCGAGCCAACCCACTGTTGCTCCCAAAAGGCCTTATGCTAGAAGGAGGAATGCTACTACTTATATACCAGGAAATTTCCAATGCCACTAGCAATGTGGGACTTTTTTTGGGGCAGAGTATTACAATCTACCCCCCCTTAAAGCCAAAGCCGTCCCCGGCTCTACACACATAACAACCAAGCCCACACCCTCCGGCAGAGAGTTGAACCATACTCTGATACAATTTGTAATGACCCGTCCCGCTAGCACAATATTGTTCGCTTTTGGCCTACACACGGACCCGCACAGCTTTGCTTTGGCGAGCCAACCCACTGTTGCTCCCAAAAGGCCTTGTGCTAGAAGGAGGAAGGTTACTACTTATATACCAGGGAATTTTTAATGCCACTAGCAATGTGGGACTTTTTGCGGGTCCGTGTGTAGGCCCAAAGCGGACAATATTGTGTTGTCGTTACAAATGATATTAGAGCATGGTTCAACTCTCTGCCTAAGGGTGTGGGCTTGGTTGTTTGTTGTGTGTGCAGAGTTGGGGACAACTCTGGCGTTAAGGGGGGTAGATTGTAATACCGTAGTCCAAAAAGTCCCACATTGCTAGTGGCATTGGAAATTCCCTGGTACATAAGTAGTAACCTTCCTCCTTCTAGCACAAGGCCTTTTGGGAGTAACAGTGGGTTAGCTCGCCAAAGCAAAGTCGTGCGGGTCCATGTGTAGGCCCAAAACAGACAATATTGTGCTAGCGGGACTGGTCATTACACTTTGGCATTCAAAGGTGGTATGCAAAACTTGTTGACTTGTGGTCCACATGCATCACAAGCACACACTCTCTCATCCCTCAAATTGGAAAATCTTATTGGCATGTATTATATCTTTCCATGTCTTGATATACTTTATCTTGGAAAATCATTTTGACATGGGAAATGAGTTGTTTGGAGAAATGTTTAAATAAGGAAACCCTTTCTTCTCCCAATGTATTTGGTTTGCATTCATGGTTTTAACCTCCAAATGTATTTTTTGGTTTTTTGGAAATTGTCAAATGAGGTTTGAATGCAACCTAGCGTATGCACCTATGTTGTGGCTTTCATATTTTAAAGGTGAATCTTAAAACCAAATGGGTTTTGTTAATGAAAGCCAATATGGCTAAGTTGTCCAAATTCTAAGGACTTGGTGCATTGTGCTCTCAAAATGTTGAGCAAAGAAGAGCAAACCTTGGAATGTTTAAGGGAAGAAACGAGCTTCCAAGTGCACAATGGATTTCCAAGGATAGGGTTTGTTCATTCATAATCTCTTTGGTGTATTTTTTGATGAATGTTTATGCATTTTTGCACTTGGTTTGATGAATGAACTTGTTTACATTGGTTGATGCATTTGTGCTTATATTGGTAAATGTTTATGCATCACCTTGTTTTTCTCATGAACTATGTGCCTATTTGGTGTGTTTTTCTATTTAGTTCATGTTGTTGCCACTCATATGATCCTCATGGAATATTTTTTGTATGAGTGATTTCCTCATCTTGCATGCATTGTTTTTGTTTCAAAATTGGTATAATGTTTTAAAATGCATGTGGCCCTCCTTCTCCATCTCCAGTTCAACAATTGGGACTTGTTGAAGCACAAAATTTTGGTATATTAGTGTTTAGCACCCTTTGTCAATTTATGACAAAAAGAGGGAGAAATCTTAGAAGCTTGATATAAGCTTTGGGGGAGAATTTAGAATCTTGTTCTAAGCTTAGAAGGAGAAGTTTAAAGATCTTAGGGGGAGAAGATCTTTAAAGGAGGTTAGTCTATGATTAAGGGGGAGATTAATCATTGACTAAGGGGGTAATTAGTTCACATATTTAGGGCTATATATGTGACTAACATTTGAGGGGGAGACCTATGCTTCCACCATTGCTTGCATTGTTTGTATGTACATGTATATGTATAGGATCACAATGGAGCTTGCAAGCTAAACATTGAAGAAAGTATTTGAAGTATAGAGTCTAGGAATTTTGTCATTTGAAAATGTACTTATTATGGTTGTATTATTTGTATTCAAATGATGTAAATTGGGTTGGGCTAATGTTATCGAGTCTGTATTCGTTAGCTTCTAGGTGTTTTGTCATGTAATAGACAAAGTGCGAGATTGTTAGTGCCCCGACTTGCCGACTCACCTATTTTTCAATTACATGACTTAGGTGAAGCCTTGCCTCAGAAGATTGAAGAATTGTAAGACTTAAGGTGTGATGAAGACTGAATCAAGAGCTACAAAAGATGGAAGATCAAGTGCATGATTCATCATCACAAGTATATGGCAATCACAAAGGTAAATTGGTCATAGATGACTTTAGGTGGAACCCAACACCATAGGATGTCCATGCCTAAGTTTAGATCTCACATCTGGATAATCATAAGAAGCCCAGTGAGTGTTTGACAAACCCACAAAACGAATTGGAACCCAACTTGGAAATGTGAACACACTGTCAGGGACGACACATTGTGTCAGCGATCTTTTGCCAATGACAGCAGACTACTAATCGTGATCATACGACCAATCGTCTGGTATACAAAGGTTTCTGGAAGGAATGGACTGTCAAACACGTCTGATCTCAGGACGATCCATTCGTGAAGGCGATGCATTGCTGGGACAGAACCGATCCAATCGTGTATACTATCAATCGCCCTGGGCTTACACAAATCTGGATTGTCATTCACAGTCATACATAGGACATCAGATCGTGCAAACGATCCTTTTGTCTGGGAATTGTGTCGACCAATCGCCCACACGATCAATCACCTAGAGCTTGGGTCAGATACCCACTGAAAAATACAGTCAGGCTCAAGACGATCCTTTCGTCTAGCTGAACGACCTATCGCTAGGAAAGGGCAGAAACACATTGGGCACACGACCCATTGCTTTGAATTTAGTTGAGGTCTATTTGACAATACTGTCAAAACTGTAATGCCCCACCCTTTTTCACTCGCCACAAGTCAGAGTATATTTTTTTTTAAAAGAGTGAGAGAGACCAGGATACCACGACGCGAGTTAAGTCCGAGTTTCCAAAACCCGACCCTTAACTGGCCACCTTTACGTGTGCATGGACTAAAGTCCACTTAAACATTTCACACATTTTCTAAATATTTGCCGAATAATATTTAGGGATAAGATGTTATCCATATTCATGTCATCATTAAGCAAGGAAAGTCAATCACCATATAACTTCAAATAAAAACATTAAAATTATCAAACCATAGCAAATAAGTCTCTAAATTATTACAATCCAAACTATCAGTCCTCCCAATACAATACATCATAAACATCAAAACCAAATAAATTAAACTTCATTCATTCCAAGCTCCTACGCTTGGCTCTCTTCATGTCTCATGTCCGTTTCCTTGTCATTCCATGTTCCATCATCTATAGGGTAGAAGTAGGGCATCAGTCAACATGCCCAGTATGAATTCCAAGTAGGGTTATGGTACACATAGGAGTAATATAAATCAAGATAGATACTTCATATCATATTTGTAAAACATCTCATAAGTAGTAAAAATAATGCATGATGTCCATATCATAATCATGCTTACTTATGTGTCATGCCATGGGTGTCAATGCCAAATGATCTCTCATCCAATTTTCATATCCAATCACATCATATATAAATAGTTTCCTTGATAAATCGCCATATCAAGGTGTTCCCTTAGCCAATTACGTCCGCAATGTTTTGTGACGGCACCACCAGGTCACTGTATAGCTCCCCACATATATTAATCGAAATTACCGATGGAGTGTGGACTCCTCCCTCTGCGTAGGGTTTCGGGACTGTCTACCCAGGAGCTCTTTGGCCCAAATTACGCCGTAGCCATTTCTAGCAATCCCAGACAAATCCAAAATCTAACAATTCACATAGCTTCATACAAGCTAGTCTCAAGCCCAAGTCCTGTTCGGACTGCTCATAACTTGGCTTGTTGGTCACATGTATTCTCTCCCATGCCATGCATGAGATAATGTATGCAAGTATGCCATTTCATTTCAAATTACATAACATCATTGAAAATCAGTTCATAAACCTATACCATTTGATTAACCAAAGTAAACATCATATTTGGAATAAAAACTAGTGTTATATATAATCCATTTGTGTTTCAATAAGGTAGAAATCCTACCAACGTCCAGTACACTATCCTTGCTGTCTTGTGAAGATAATGTTAACGATCACGTCGAAATGAATCACAAACCCTTTGTGAATCTCTTTACCTTATTAAATTCAATCACACACACACACACACATATATATATATATATATATATATACATATATGTATATACATATATATATACATATATGTATATATGTATGTATATATGTATGTATATATATATGTATATATGTATGTATATACATATATATATATATATATATATATATATGTATATGTATGTATATGTATGTATATGTATGTATATATGTATGTATATATGTATGTATATGTATGTATATATGTATGTGTATATGTATGTATATGTATGTGTATATGTATGTATATGTATGTATATATATGTATGTATATGTATGTATATATATGTATGTATATGTACATATACATACATATACATACATATATATACATACATATACATACATATATATACATACATTAATTCGATTTTTCATTTTAATTTCATCACTCCTTACATCCTACCAGATAGACAGAAGCATCTGGAAATATACATATATACATATATTAATTCGATTTTTCATTTTAATTTCATCAGTCCTTACATCCTACCAGATAGACAGAAGCATCTGGAAAATCATCCAAAAATCAAACTTTTCAATTCAGTCGACTGAATCTGTGATTCAGACAGATTCAGTCGACTGAATCACACCCAATTGCTATTTCTGCCTTACCCGCAACCTTTCAGTCGACTAAATAATAATATTCAGTCGGCTGAAACACAACTAGGTACTGTATAAACTTGACCCGTAACTTTTCAGTCGGCTGACTTTGGGTCAAATCCT
Organism: Chimonanthus praecox; assembly: GCA_022113865.1. Classification (NCBI taxonomy): domain Eukaryota; kingdom Viridiplantae; phylum Streptophyta; class Magnoliopsida; order Laurales; family Calycanthaceae; genus Chimonanthus; species Chimonanthus praecox. Next base: position 35,622,466 of record CM039094.1, read on the forward strand.
CTGTGTTCTCGGTCAATACACTTTCAGTCGACTGAATCACAAATTCAGTCTGCTGACTTTGGATCAGATCATTTGTGTGTTCGGCCAGTATACATTCACGCGACTGAATCAAATATTCAGTCGGCTGAATTATCAACAAACCCTTTACGTGTTCGGCAGGCATACTTCAGCCGACTGAATCACAAGATTCAGTCGGCTGAAACACACCAGATCACTTACTTTTTTGGTACGCCTATGTTCAGTCGGCTGAATCATAGATTCAGTCGGCTGAAATACCAATAGACCCTATCTGTGCTTAGTCAGTGTACTTTCAGTCGACTGAATCATAGGATTCAGTCGGCTGAAACACCCAGATATCCCTTATGTGCTCGGTCAGTGGATTCAGTCGACTGAAACACCCAGATATCCCTTATGTGCTCGGTCAGTCCAAATGATTCAGTCGGCTGAAACACCCAGATTACCCTTGTGTTTTCGGCCAACACCCTTTCAGTCGACTAAATCCTGAGATTCAGTCAACTGACTTTTTGTCAGTCCTCTATGTTTGCATATCTTGTACAACCCTTCTCCATAAAATTCATTCTTATCATCATTTAAACTTGGATTTCATCTTCCATACTTCATTTAGTAATTTTACTCTATCCTCTAGCCAAGGCTAGGGTCTTTTCCATAATTCATTCAGTTCTTAGTATTATAGCATGGATTCGAAATCACCTTATGGTTGTTTTAACCCATTACCATTTCTTGGATGGATTTCCAACTCCTTGGCCTTATAACAGATTGGCCATCCATTCCAATCAATTATGGAACCCATGGGTTCGGCCATACCATGGCCAAACCTATGGTTTCCTTTGAATCGTTCCTATACTATTAAGCTAAAAACATACCTTATTTCCATCTACTTCGTTTATTTTTAATCTGTCTTTTCTTCTTAATCCTTTGCTCTTCAAAGATTCTCCAAGTACAGAGGTGTAGGTGGAAGAGAGAGAGGAGAGGAGAGGAGATGAGGGAATTCTCTTTGCTCAAGAGGGGGAGTCGGCCAAGGGATGTGAGCAGTCCCTTTGGTTGGTGTCTTTTATGTAACAACCTTAGACCATTTACTCTCCCTCATTATGATTTGTCTAACCCATGTGTCCGTTGGCTTAACCAAGGAGACCCTTGGCCTAAACCAAGAAAACCCTTTGACTTCCAACGATTCCATTGGTTTTATGTCCTTTGATATGAAAGCTCTTCACCTTCCTAATTCAAGTAACCACTTAATTCACTTGGAACTCACTTGTGGTTGACCAAGTCAACCATGACATGGCCTGCCATGCACCACATGGCATTCGGGTCCCACCTTGGCTATGTCACTTGATGATGTGGCACCTTGTCTACTAGGCTCCCATGTGATGACATGCATGCCACATCACTCACATGCCACCTCACTTGATGAGGTGGATTTGAACACATTAAATATCTTAATTATTCAATTCAAATAATTTAATTAAACTTACCCAATTACTTTAAAATTAAGCTCATCTATACCCATTGGGTTTTAATTGGGTAATTGACCCATTTACTTTAAACTTACCCAATTACTTTAAAATCAAGCTCACTCATGATCAATTGCGTCTTAATTGGGTAATTGACCCATTTCTTGCCCATCTAATGTCAATTTCCACTTTTTAAATCTCCAATTCCATTAAATTGAAATACAAATGGGCCAATTCAAAATATATTATAATTTGAGAAAATCCAGGGTGTTAACAAAACAGGATAGCCTCAGGCCGATTGCCTCCATTGCACCCAACCAAGAGGGATTCTTAAATGAGGAAAATGATGATGATGTGGATCTTGAAGAGGAAGATGACCTCCCAAGAATCCTTCAATGCCTTGTACCTATAGAGTATGAGATTAGCTAAGGACATTGACAAGTTGAAAATTGAGAATGCTAAACTCTCTACCCAACTTCAAAGCATAAATATGAAAAATGATATTCTCTCATCAAAAATTGCAAATGATGAAAACATAAATTTGAGAGAATCTCAAAAGTTGCTTCAATAAACTTTAAAAGTTTGCCAAAAATAAAACTTGAAGCTAAAAGAAGTAGGAAAATTTAAAATTGAACTCAAATTTGGAAAAGCTTAAAAAATTTCAAGACATGGTTACCCAAGGTGAGCAAAAATTGGAAGAATCTATATTGGGCAAACCTCATGATTGCCATGGTAATTCTCAATCAAACCTTAAGAGACCCATGAACCAATCCATACTAGGTAAAAGCCACACCACACACACCTCTATTATAAAATGTTTTTATTGTGGATTAACCGGACATTTTAAGCATGAGTGGAAGACAAGGAGAGTGCAGGTTAAATCAAAAGTGGCTAATGGTCTTCCTTATGGAGCAAGGAAGAAAGAGTTTGAGGTGATTTGAAAATCACACCATGAAAAGAAAAATAAGTTAAAATCAATTTGTGAATGTTCCTAGGAGACACATTGCACCTCACACGATGGACATCCCTACATTGGTACATCTATTAGGGACAGGTCAAGACCTCCTCATGTTATGAATAGGAAGACTAAAAGGAGGGTCTTGTCTCAATCTTTTGGATTTGGGCCAAATGCTCAAGATGGAAGAATCAAATTGTGCAAATTCCAAGGCTTTGAGAGGAAAGGTCTGGATAAAAAATTCATATGAATCCCCAAGGGATAGGACCTTATTCATGCCCTACATTGGTTTAAGACTTGTTTTTAATTGGTGTATCTCTAGACCAAGTGTAATTGATCTTCATCTTCACATAAGTGAGTTCAAACAACCTTTTGTATTGTGGCATCGCACTTTGACTCAAGCAAGCCTTGATTGTACTTTTCCTGGCTATAGTACATGTCATGCTTGATGAGTCATACATGTATGGACTTTATATTCTAAGTCCAATAGTGGTTGTTCAAATGTGCTATGGATTAGCAAAATGGTTAACACATTTGAACATGGTTAGAATCACCTTGGTATCTTGCCTTCATTCCATGTTCTTGTTGGATTGTTGGATTGATCTTGTGCAAGATGGTTGTGTGGCATATCATTCTTAATTAGTAGAATCATGTTTATTATATGCCATATGTTCTAAAATCAAGAGGGAGATTTGAAATTGAAAAGGATTTTAAAAGGAAAAATCTGTGTTGTCATGGCAATTGATCGACCGATGACGATTGATCGGCTATGCGACTGATCGCCTTGGTAATATATCTTCTTTGCACATAATATTTGTGGAATGTATGTTTACATGTTGGCTTGCACATTATGCTTTAAATTTGGATTGTATCTTGTTTCATCTCATTCCATATGTCATGTAATCTGTGCATTCTTTTGGGAATGAATGAACTTTGTGCATTGCCTCATATATTTCTTGTATGTGCAAATTTTAATTGTTTTTCATCTCTGACCTTATATTGGTAGTATCTTTGTTTGTGAAATGATCATGTGCACATATATAGTATTGTTTCATTCCAAGTTACAAAATTTGTGAATCTCTTGTTAAATGAAACTTGCTCCTTGCTTGTGAATGGTATTTGTTGATCAATATGTGATCAAATGTTTTTCATTGGTAATTCATTCATGTACCGTTCTATTTTATATTTTTGAACCTCATTGGAGTATTCATGAATGAATGGTAAAAATGTTAGTAAACATGGGAACAACCCTTGGCAAACACTTGTATGCTCAACATGTAGATCTTTCTCACGCACTATTCCTTGATTTAAATTAGTATATCTTGGTGCATTTGAGAATGTTTTGCAAGTGTTTGTGATTATGGAATTTCATGAGTTCTTATCATGTTGAATATGTCCAAATGCCATACTTGTTTCATACTTCATTTCCATGTGCTTATTATTGGTATGTGAAATGAATGTATGGTTTGTGTGCTTGGTTTTCATTCCTATTTTGATTATTTGAAAATTTTATAAGGAATGTGTTTAGTTCATAAGAACGAAGTTTTGCTAAACCTAAGAATACCTTACCATATGACATCACTCATGGGCAAAGTTGTTCAAATTGGTAAATTGGTAAATTTATATGCCCAAGGTCCTTGGATTGGATTGGATCAAAATTTTAAAGTGTTACTCAAAGGAAAATTGATCCAAGATCCAAGTTTTTGTGCATGTATTTGTGACGTCGTTTAAATCTTCAAATGGCACAAAATTGTGTGAATGTATGGACATTCTTTGGTATTCAAAAGTGGTATGCAAAACTTGTTGACTTGTGGACTTGCATGTATCACAAGCATACACTCTTCATCCCTCAATTGGTAAATCTTATAGGGATGTATGTTTCTCTTTCCAATGTTCTTGTTATGCTCTATCTTGGAAAATAATTAGATATTGGAAATGAGTGTTTGGAGAATTGTTCAAATAAGAAAATCATATTTTCTCCAAAAAAATGTTTTGATGCACCTTGTTTTGACTTTCATAATCTTTCAAAGTTAAATCAATGCCAAAAATCTTGTTGATGGGCATTGTGAAAGCAAACATGATTATGTGGCCCAAATGTTAATGGACTTGGTGTATTGGGCTCTCAAATTTTTTAGCAAAGGAGAGTTTAAGGGAAGAAACAAGCTTCCATGTGATTAATGGATTTCCAAGGATAAGTAATCGTTCATTCATATCCTCTTTATTGGTATATGTTTTGATGAATGGACATTATTCTTGTTTTGATGCAATTATGCTTGTATTGGTAAATCATTTGCATCATCTCATATTTCATGAACTTTGTGCCTAAATGGGTGTATAATTTATCTAGTTCATGTTGTCTTCACTCAATGCCCCTCTCATGGTAAATTATTAGTATGAGTGATTACCTCCCTAGAGCATGCATTAGTTGGTTTCATATTGGCATTGTTGAAAACCAAATGCATGAGTGCCTCCTTCTCCATCTCCTCTTAGTCCAACAATTGGGACTTGTTGTAGCACACTAAATGTGATATATTAGTGATTATATGCCCTTCGTCAATTTATGACAAAAATGGGGAGATGTTTTGAAGTTGATGTAAGCTTTGGGGGAGAATTTGGAAACTTAGACTAAGCTTAGTAGGAGAAAGTCTAAAGGTATTAGGGGGAGAAGATCTTTGAAGGGAGGAACGTCTATGATTAAGGGGGAGTTTTTAATTAGTGCACATACTTAGGGGAGTAATATTGTTTATATTGCTATGTATGTGACTAATATTTGAGGGGGAGACCTATGCTTCTACCATTGCTTGCATTGTTTGTGTGTACATGTACATGTATAGTATCACTATGGAGCTTGCAAGCTAAGCATTGAAGAAGGCATCTTGGAGCATAGAGTCTTAAGTTTTTTCATTTGAACATTTACTTAAAATGGTTGTATCATTTTGTATTCAAATATATGTATATTGAGTTGGGTTAAGTCATAGAGTCTGTATTCATTGGCTTATAGGTGTTTTGTCATGGAAATTGACAAAGACAGAGATTGTTAGTGCCCCGGCTTCCAGAGTCACCTATTTGTCAATTTCATGACTTTGGTGAAGCATTGCCTCGGAAAATTGAAGCAAGAATACAAGACTCAATGAGTGATAAAGATTAAATCAAGAGCTTCAAGATGGAAGATCAAGTTGAAGATTCATCATCACCAAGTGTATGGCAATCACACAAAGGTAAATTGACTATAGATGACTTTAGGTGGAACCCAACACCTTAGGATGCTCTTGCCTAGGCTTAGATCTCACATCTGGATAATCATAAGAAGCTTAATGAGTGTTTGACAAACCAACAAACAAATTGGATAAACACACTGTTAGGGACCACATCGTGTCGGCGATCATTCGCCAATGACAGCAAACGACTAATCGTGGTCATACAACCGTTCGTCTGGAAATACAAAGGTTCTGGTTTGGGACGACCGTCATACACCTCTGGTCTCATGGCGATACATTTGTGTTCGTGCTATATTACTGTGATAGGCCTGATCCAATCGTGCATACGACCAATCGCCCTGGGCTTACATAAAACTTTTGGTCTCAGGATGATACATTCGTGTTCGCGATCTATTGCTGGGACAGGGCCGATCCAATCCTGCATACGACCAATCGCCCTGGGCTTAAAAAAAACTGGACTGTCATTCACAGTCATGTCTCGAACAACCGATCGTGCGGATGATACTTCGTCTGGGATCAGGGCTGAATAATCGCCCTCGCGATCAATTGTCTAGAGACTGTGTTGGATACTCACTGTAAAATACAGTCAGGCTCAGGACGATGCATTTGTCTTGCGATGACCCATCCTGTGGTATAGAGCACGATACATCGGGCGCACGATGAATCGCCGAGACAGGACCTCCCTAGGCTTAGAACCCATATTGGTAAGATTAGACCAAACCTAGAATAAATGAACCAATGCCTTGGAGCTCCTTGATCATATCTTGGAAAAATATGAGTTGTCAAAATATCATAACTTGTGACTCTCTTTCGACCAACCAAATGAAGTAATCAACTAGTAAAACCACCATCGTTGGATAGAGTATTGAAAGAGATTTTCATAGAGCCCAAGATATGGCCATATTAGTGGAGAGTTATTTTGCTGAAAACTGTCCACACGACCCATCGTGAATGGCCACCGATCATGAGAACGATCAATCGTGAGGGACGATCAATTGTCCGTGTCAGTTTTCTATCTGTTGGAAAACCATTGATGTGCAATGGTAACATTTCGATCACCGATACACTACCAATCGCCCGTATCAGCTCGGGATTCACTTGTTTGCTTATATATACTTCAAACTCTTATGGGTGGGGTTGGACATTTCAACTTGGAACATCTTAAGGCTTCTCCAGTGATCCCAAACCTCTCTGAACCTCTCTCCATCCACTCACATAGGTGAATCAATTAGAAAATCCAATCAACCTCTTGGTTGTGATTAAGTGAGAGAGTGAAAACCATCTAGGATCAACTTGCATATTCAAATCCTAGAACCTCCTCCTAAGGATTGTGATTGAGCATACACAAGGCACATCTTCGACATCTCTAAGAAGCACACATCTACAAGCTTGAGCTATCAAAAGGAAAGTGCTTCTTGTGAAGTGGACTAAGGCAAAGAAGTTGGAACCACTATAAAAAATAGAAGGATAATCGAACCTTCCAAAATCTTAGGGGAGTTGGGTGAAATTCTCAACCAATTGGATAGGTATAAGTCTTATTCTATTAGTGAGGGTGTAATTCCCTACTTAGTGAATTGGGATAGCCTTAGAGAGCGTAAGTCCAATAGTGGATGTAGGTTTATTTAAACTGAATCACTATACATCTTATGTTGTGGGTGTTGGTCTTGTTCTTGTGTGATTGTTCCTTTATTGGCATACTTTATTGTCACGCACTTGATTAATCTAATTAATCCGTTGCAAATCATTTGATTAATCAATAATTTTTTAAAGACCATTAAAATTGGAATTGCCCTATTCACTCCCCGCTAGGTTCAATCTTGCATTGTTGTTCTAGCACCCCAAGGGACTTTCAAACACTAAGTAGGTGGAGAAAACAAGTGGGAGTACAAGTGGCTCCATCCCCTTTCCTAATTAGGAAATTCGTCCACCTCCTTTCCTCTCTCTTTCACACACTACTTGCATGGGAGAACTCTCTCTAGGGCTGCCAAGTGTCCTCTGACATTATGGATAAGGCTTGGACGAATTTGGGCTTGGAAGACTGGGCTTGTTTAAGCTTGGACTGGACTTAACAGGTTGGTCTACCTCATTCTGCATAATTGGGCTTCGACTAACAAGATTGTTGGATTTATTAGACGGAGTCCAATTACGGTGTCCTCGATCAAAATACTCCATGTAAGCCATGAGAATATTCTCTACTGGATCAAGTCTCATAGAAGAAGAGTCTGATTGTGGATCATTGGACTGGATAGGCTGGATGCCCTCATGAAGATATAATTATCCAGGGAATTGGATGGAGTTGATGGACAATTATATTTGAAACTATAACTCCTCAGCTCTTGGGTACGAGGACAACAAAAGTTTGATTAACATTGTGAGTCAATATTACTAAAGTAAAGAAATGTTGAACAAAAGTACTATAATGCTCAAATTTTATCTATCTAGCTCATTTTTTTTTAGTTCTATTTCTCCATTCACTCTTTTATAGACTATACGTTTAGTTGTGCTTGCAACTTGAAACTTTTCAAATTTACAAACTAGGGTCATCTCAGGCCTTCTATTTGCATTACCAACTAACTCAACTGTATTTTTTTCAAATTTGTCATGTATTTGTAGTTATTTTTTAACTTTTTTTAATAAGTCACTTTTTATTCTATTTGTCAGTTTTAATCTACTCAACCAACATAATATCTCTATTATACTAAGTTTAGGCAACCAACATAATATCTTTATTATACTAAGTTTATTTATGTTTTTTTCTTTGTTCAACACTTTGCTCCATAAAACATTATAGAACTTATATTGTTTTATGGAATTATCCATTAAACAAAAAATAGTGATATCAAATTTTAAAAAATTTCAAAATGTCTAGCAAGAAATAGCAGGAAAGCAATCAGATCTTGAAGATTTATAAGGGCCTATAGCTTTTTTAGCTTGATGGATTTTATATTCTAATGGAACAAATGAACAAGTACATTGTCTTCATTTTATTCCAATCAAATTAGTTAAAAGTTCAAAACAACCTTTCTCCCCTTAAGCAACTATTCTAATTTTTCTTATTGACTTCCACTTTGTTATTATCTGTTGTTTACATTGTCATTTTAACCTTGAATAACCTATTGGAATGTGGGTGGTGGGAAAAAAATAGGGTTTTAGTTAAACATATCTTGAAAAAAAATAATTAATCCTTGCATTGAGGGTTCCCAGACTTGAACATGATGGGACTTGAATTAAAAAAGCACCATTTAAGTGTTTTTTTTAACCTATTGCTTTTAGCCCTTAAACTCAAGTCTTAGCTTACCTCTATCCATAGCTTATGGCTACACATGAAAAGGTGGACATTTTATCTATTATTTTTAATAATTCTTCTCATTATCAATTTTTTTTAATAATTCTTCTCATTATTAATTTTTTTATTTTTTATAAAACTTTAGGCCAGGTTCAGTTGAGTCTATTTTTCATAAAAACTCTAGGTCCGAATGAGTTGAGTCAAGTAGAAACTCAATTATTATCTATAGCCAACTCAACTTAAATAAGAATTTTCATTAGAACCCCTATCACTGGCATCATGGGCCTTACTCGCCAATAGTGTTTTTTTTTTTCCTCTCGAGTTCTTCAGTTTAGATCTCCGTTGTAAGAAAAGTGGACTCTTACCATATGTCAAATTTCTCCTCTTCTCATGCAACCAATCTCTAAGGTTATACACGATCATGCTTCTATTTTATGAGTTAAATTAAAAATCTAATTGGTATGATTGAAAGTCCATTTAAAGTTCAACATACCTATGGAGAAATTTCAAAAAAGAAAAAAAATCTAAATCATTTAATCATAGCAGTCATACACCACATGATGTCACGTCTTTTTTCTAAAACTGTTTAATGGTTTGACAACTAAGATTAAGTGACTAAAATTTGATTTCTCAATTTAGCCCACACCAAATTTGAAATAAACTTTCAATAGATATAATATTTTTCTATAAATTCATAATTATTCTAAAACATAAAAAAAAAAAATCTAACATACATGTATAACTTTACCTCATGCCATTCAAATTCAGAAAACTCCACTATATTTGGTGGATCTAGTGCATGGAAATAGGACTCGGGTAAGAACCTGAGGCCACGCCAGCTGAAATGGGCCAAACTCAGCGCATCTTCAGAAAAATTGACATGGGCCAATTTTTTAATACTTGGACTAGTATACCTCTGCAAATATTAGTTCAACCGCATTATTATTCAAACTATTCAATTTCCAACTTCAACTTGTATTCCGTAAATGGAGAAAAATATATAAAAAAAAAAAAACTGAGGTTTCTTGAAGATGTATCCATTGGCCGACAAGGCCCAACTAGAAAGACCCATCTCATATTCTCATTGATGATTTGCCATCAAGAGTTCGGAATATACAGTAAGGGGTAAATGATTACAATGAATTGGCTTGCAGAGGCAACATCATAAAAAATGTTCCATTTTGAATTTGAATGAATATAATGGCCATGTGTGGTACTGCAACTTGATGGGAACAAAGGGAAAAAAATGAAAAAATTCCCCCAGTCTTGTGCTGATGGTAAAAGCAAAACTTCAGAACTTCAGGACCCCTCAATTTACACTTTGCTGCTTTCTGTCATTTGAGAAGAATGGTGAAAAAGAAAAGTGAAAATGAAATAGGAGTTTTTTTTTTTTTCCTGTGTGCATCTCTGCCATTTCCTCTGGAACTCTGACTGATCTCTAGTATATTAAGCTGTTCTGTTAGAAATTCTTCTCAAATTGCAAGAACTTGTTTAGCACTGAAAATTCCACCACGGAAGCATGCAACGGCTTCTGGAAATGGGTGCTTGTGTGTGTGTCTACCTATGATTAGACATTAGCGGGCAATGCCAAAGACTTCTGCTTGTACCCATGTCTCTGCCTCTCCAATAGCTTCTCTTTATTCTTCCTCTTCTTGTCCATCTTTATCCTATACCTTTCTTCTCTCTCCCTTTCATATGCCCCTTTCCAGTGCACTTCTCCAGTTAATGGCCACAACCAACTATTATCAGGATGGTCATGATCATCTGCTTCCTCCGCAAGATCCTCATCCATACTCTTCAATAATGTGAAGTTGAAGTACTTCACCCACATCAGTCCCATACGTTTCTCAATTGGGTGCTGTTCTTCAAGTGATCCTGAGATAGGGTTGATGTAAACCATCCTTTGCGCACTGTGATATGCCCAGACATTGACTAGGAGTTCCAACATCCGGCAGTAACAGTGTTTTTCCTGTAATTTGAAATTGGTGAAGAAGAAGAAGATCAACAAAGGTATCTTATCATGAAATCATCCTAACCCGAACAGCTATGTAGTGCTAGATCAGGTAACCTACCTCCAGTGCCGAGGATCCAAGCAAACAAATTCTAGAATTATTTAAATCATGACTAAAGCTATCAAGTGAATCTACAAACATCCTGCAATACAAAGTAAAAAGGCTGTCAATCATACTAACTAAAGCACGAGAAAATAGGTAGAAGAAAACTGGGACCTACCTGGTAAACATTATGAATTCAAGAAATGATGGTGTTGGCATTGCCCAGCTGTGCAGCACCGACCAACGATCACCATCATCTGGCATAGGGGGCAGGGCTGCCATTTCTGCGGGTAAACCATACATTCGCCGGAAAGAGTTCTCAAATGCTTCTCTACAATCACAAGGAAGTGAAGCCATTAAAAATCATTTTCCATTGAAAATCAGTGCTTGGAGAGCAAAACAATACTTGTGAGAACACTTCAAATGAAGATGTGTTACATGACCCCCCAAAAAAAGAGGGGGAGTATTGGGAGGTAACAAGCAGTAACTTCTAAAATAGAAGGATGACAATTTACGGGAGAAGCAAATAGCAATAAAAATAAAAATAATAGTATATTCTGCATTCATAGCAACAGAGAATACTACTCCATTTATATCACAAAGTGAATGCATGAAAGCAATATACCTAGTTCCTTTTTCTTGGTGTGGAGTTTGTTAAAATTATATTTTACCATCACAACTCAATTGGCTTTTCACATATCAAAGCACTTTAGTATCAATATATATATGAAAATGGTCAGCCGCACACCTCATGAAGTGCTCCCACTGATGTAGAACAGATTGCAGATAGATTTTTAAAGAAGTATTCACGACGGGTCGACAAGAAGCAAGGCCCACGAGCCTAATTACGACCTGGGCCCATTTTCTAGCTCATTTAGTAATTATTTTTATTTTCTCTCTTTTATTATGTATGATCCTAGTTTTGGGATCTTAGTTGGTGTCGGTGTTTACTTGGGCAACAATCAAAGGTAAAATACCGGTGAAAGGTAACCTTAAGAATCAGAGTGTCCTACCTAAAGGTTCATTTGGGCTTTGTGAAATTGTCGATCATTTGATGTGCAGGTGTCAATTTTCCAGATTCATTTGGGATAGGTTTTTAAATTTGATGAGTTTGTCGTGGGTATTCAATAATTTGGTGGAGAGTCTCATAACCGAGTGGTGGGGAGCCCCAAAGAGAGTCGTTTGGGGGTTAATTCCTACAATGATATTTTGGCATGTCTGGAAGGAAAGGAACTGCAGAATTTTTTAAGGAAAGTCTATTCGGGTAAGAGAAGTCTCTGAGAAATCAAAATAGGGTCTGGTGCGTTGGCTGTCATTGTGCAAAGAATTCATCGATATTCTGCAGAGTAGTTCAATCTCTCCTGGGAGGGGCGTCTTAGGGGTGGAAAATTAGGAAGGATTGCATTGTTAAATGAGAGAAGCCTGATAGAGGCTCTTACAAATTCAATGTTGATGGTGCAGCTAAGGGTAAACCTAATCCAACAAGTATAGGTGAGGTTATCCATGATGATATAGGAAGAATGATTCTAGTTTTTTCAGAATCAACATGGATATTGGATTTTAATGAGGCGGAACTATTGGCTATTAGAAAGGCGATCCTTATTTGGTCATCATGTGGGAACGACAACCTAATAGTGGAAGGTGATTCAACGGATGCTTTAGCTTGGACTAGTGGTAGAAAGAAGCTCCCATGGAAATGGTTAATGTGGTGAGGGAGATTAGGTCCTTGACAAGGACAAGGGTCATCCACTTCAGATACGTGAGGCGGTCAGCCAATTGTGTTGCTGACTTTTTGGCCAAGGTTGGGGTCAATAAATTGGTGCCGACAATGGAACTTTTTCACCCTATTACATGAGGCAGTGGTATTGGCGCAGCAGAATGGAGGATCAACTACTTTGTATTCCTTGCTTTATTTTTGTGTTCTTTATCTATTTTCCTTGTTCGTTAGTGTAGTATGGTTTTGCTGTTAAAGATCTGGTCTGTATAACTCTCCTATACAAACCATAGATCCTTTGTGTACTTCTTACCTTAGATTAATGAATTCCACCAATGTTGTCAAATTCAAATTATATCGTGAATCGGTTTAGAGATGTGAATTGTGAATCAGAAATCGTCGAATCGCAAGATTCATAATGTTTTTTCTAAAATTATTATTTATACTATAATTACATATAAAATGACATAATAATAAGAAAAAATAGATATTATGTATTTTAGATAGATAAGTTAGAAAAATTATTTGTTAAATGTAATTATAAAAATTAACTTCAATTGAACAGAAACAATTTAGTAAAACTACAGTAAATTGTAAACTAATGTAATTAAGCAATTGTTTTCTATTTTGTAAAATAATTTAGTAAAACTATTTTATAAAAAAAATTAGAGATTTTTATCTTTTTTAAAATAGATATAAGGTAAAAACTAAAAAAATAAAAATATAGTCCCAACTAAAGAAAGGAGAAACTAAAATGGAAGGCTAATATAGACTAATAATATGTAACATAAAACATAAATAATGATATAATGAATTTTAAATAATGCATATGTTATACATTGATTCATGGAGGATATAAAATATAGAGGACTTAACGAAAATAAAAGAGTAAAGTACTCTTAACGAAAGAAGTGTAATAAGTTCTTAATGACGGAAGGAGGAAAACCCTAAACAAAACAAACAAAAGAAACAGTCTATTGGAGATGGAAGAAAGAAACGACAAAGAAGAAGAAGAAAGAGGAAGAGGTTGCTGGGAGATGGAAGACCCAAACGAAGAAGAAGAAGAAAGAGGAGGCAGAGACAAAGAAAAGAAGGACTATTCCAATGGAAATACAAGAGAAAGGAATGATGAAGAAGAAGAAGAAAGAGGAGGAAGAGATAGAGAAAGCGAGGACTATTTACCAAGTACACTCTATCTTGCATGATTCTGCGAATTTAGGTTTTGAATTGTACAATTTGAGATTCAACCCTAAAATCGTATGATTTTCTTTAACTTCCGATTTCTTCTGCGATTTGACTCGTTCAAGCCCACGATTCGATTTAAATCGCACGATTCAAATTGTGAATCGTGCGATTTTAACAACATTGTATTTCACATTCATCTCTGCTATATATATATATAGTTTCCTATTTAAATACTAGCAAAATGTACACATGATGCACAAGTTATGAAAGTAAGTGTGTAAAACATTAGCTTCTATGTTGAAAATTAAGAATAATATATAAAAGTTTGAATTGGAAGCGAAACAAGTTAGACAAGGAAAAATATTATAATAAAAATATAATATTTAAATCTTCACAAATTTTAGTTAATCTTAAATAATTAAAATATTAAGAAAATAACTAAAAATGAATAAATAAAAAATTGTTAAAAGTTCATGTATGAAAATATTAGCCTGAACGAGTAACTCAGTTGGCTTGAGCTTCAAGTAGTAGACTAGAGGTTTTAGGTTCAACTCCTCTCAAAGTAATTCGACACATGAGGCTCGCAGGTGGCTTCATGCATCACGGGATTTGTCTCACCTATATGGGAGTGGGGATACCCATGTTATTAAAAAAAAAACGTCCATATGTGAAAAGATCACTTGACATCATTTCAAAAATAATGTTTGGAACATCTAATCTAGGGCTCATGAATATACATGGCTTTGTTGGAAAGCTTTATGTTAGTATGTGGCAAAAAAATTAATCTTGTTTGGATCAAGGAAGGCAAGTAAATTTTGAGACTATAATCAATTCTTTTTAGCAGTAACAATGGAAATTCATTCAAAGATAAAACGTACAAATACAACAAAGAAAATAGGTCTAAAAGCAATAGACCTAAAAGAAAAGAAAAACAAGAAAATGAGAAAGTAAGCAAAAATACAATCAGAAGGTACAAATCAATTACTACTATCAAACATCCCCTCCGTCCAATATGTAATCAAATGGTCGTCCTCGAATGTCAAAGGAAGAATACTCCTAAGAAGCCATTATCAACTCCCAGCTTAGCAAAGTAGTTTGCCACACCATTAGTTGTATAGCTAACATGAACGAAAAAAACATCAACCCTTGCCACTGAGGCTCTAATCTCCCTAACCGTAGTGATTAATTTCCAAGGGGGACGCCTTTTCTCCTTAGCCCATTTGATTGCATTTGCCAAATCCCCTTCAATCACAAGTTTACCTTGCCCATGGATTTTCCAAATGGCCAAAGCTCTCCTTATACTATGAATTTCTGCCTTATTTGAATCTCTAATACCAAACGATTCATTAAACATGATCATTGTTCGGCCTTCATGATTCCTCAACACACCTCCAATTCCTGTCGTACCTAGTTTCCCCCTCACAGCCCCATCCACATTAAATTTCATCACTCCCCGCTCCAGTGGATTACAATTATCCTCTAGTTTCCTTTTCCAACTAAAATACGCCATGCACCCTTCCCAAGACAATAGGAGATCCAATGGTTCGAAACCCTTAAACTTGGCACTAGACAAGACACAAAGTCTCCACTTTGCTATCTGAAAGAGGTCACAAGTATCTAGTGACTTACCTTCAAAGATTCTAGAATTCCTGTCTTTCCAAAGTGACCACAAAACTACACCCGAGATCGTATACCAAGCCAGTTTCATTCTGGTTGCAGTCCTACCAATAACCAGTAGTCTACACACCACACATAGGTTTTATCCATACCCACAACAAGTCTATAAGTTTAAAAGTTCACTCTGAGCAATTGGTCATGTAACAAACAGGTGATTTAAATCGTCTTCCTCTAAGGAACAAATAGGACATAAATATCCTCTTCCAAAACTAGCAACCCTCATCTCTTCAATTATGCTCCAGTCAGCATCCTCCCTCTCAATACACACCACTCAAAGATTTGTACCCTTGGTGGCACCACACCTTTCCAAGCCATATTAGTGGAAATTTCATCATGAAATTTATCTTTAAGCACCAAATCCACCATTGACTTAACCGAGTAGACACTTGATGAAATTGATTTCAATCAGTTCATCCTCATCCTCTAAGGACAAAGGAAATTCCTGTAACTGAGCTAAAAGATCAACTCTGCTCTCAACTTCAAAACAACAAAGTTCACGACAAAATTCAAGATTCCAAGTGATCTCATTACCCTCCCTTTTGTAACAATCCTTAAGCAGTGCTCTTTTGTTCCTCGAAAACCTAAAAATCCTTGGGTATATATCCTTTAAAGGTAGCTCCCCTAACCATAGACCTGACCAGAAATCCATTCTATCACCTTTCCCCACTAGGAATCTAATTTTTCCACTATACATGCTCACCATCACTCCCCGACCTTGACTTAATTTCCACCAGGATTTAACTATCGCTGAACCACTTACCTCCACCTTATCTCCTAAACTCCATGCAACGATTGCCAAACCATACCTAGCTTTCAGAACTCTATCCCACAAGGACGACTCCTCTCTCCTAAATTGCCAACCTCACTTGCACAACAAAGCCTAATTTCTCAATTGGAGAGGAACAATTCCCAAATTCCCTTAGAATTGGGTTTTATAACCTCCGGCCATGCCACTAGATGAACCTTCATTTTCTCATCTTTATCACCCCATAAATTTTTTTTGACCAATTGATCATTTTTCCTCACCAAAGAGCGATAAGAAGTAAATAGGGATATTCAATAAGACATACTTGATAAGAGTAACTCTCCGTCCCAATGATAGAATCCCTCCCACAGGCAACCCTAGATAAATAAATGGAATTTTCCCAGTGCCACATCTTATTTCATCTGCAAACTCCTTGAGGTATTCCCCCGCCATCTCTATTCCAATTTTAGTGCTCTTTCCAAGATTGATTTTGAGACCTGAAACCAACTCAAAACATCTAAGAATCGCCTTGTAACCCAAGACTTCCTACCTAACAAGCTCACAAAAGAACAAGGTATCATCAGCGAACAGTAAATGAGTAATAGTTGGCCCATTCATCGATGTATGAAAGCCTCTTAACAATTCCCAAGACCCTAGCTTGTTCCACCAACTTATTTAAACGTTCTCCCATGAGGGTGAAGATAAATCAATTTGAAGTGACGGAATTTTAAAAAGTAAATCATGATTTGATTTGATCCAATCAGGGTGATTTTCAACAGGTCATGTATTCAAATGTAGGCATTTCAAACGTACACACATTGGTTAGCCACACCCATAGATATTCACGCACCAGGTGCATGTCTTAATTGGAGTCGTCAATTTAAAATTTGTAATGCCTTGTACTTTTTATGCAATGGAAACCCCATTCAGCTCCAATGACTGAGTGTTCTAGATCATGTGATCCTGCAAAACTAGGAAAATAAGTGCCTCTAAGATTGGGTTCCTCATACGGCATGTATACAAGTAAATGAAACCATAACAAAGCACACACTCTTCACTAGACCCAGTTCTGTCCCACCATCGTGTAGGCAGGGATGGAAGGTCACATGTAAATATGTAATCACAGTTAGCCTAAAAGCATTGCTGTCAAATTTATTGGCACAAAAAATTTGATAGCATGAAATTTGGATTATTAAAACAATTGGCTCAATGGGAAGAAGTTTGGATGCTTGCCGATGCATGACGGATTTATTAGTGGGTTTGCGTTCACCTGAAAAGAGCTGATGACAAGATCAAACATGCAGTTGGCAATAACTACAACATTTCCCTTTGTCATATTATAATTCCTTAAGACCTTTAAAAATCTAGATTACATGGGAGGCAGTTCAAAATTGTACCTACAAACTCCACCATTTAAAATGTCACACATAGACCAAAAATTAAGATGATCATTGCTTGCTTTGAATCTAACATCCTTGTCGGATCGTGCCCAATAGTATATAACATCTCCTTTATTTTCCTCCTGAATAGTGTGTTCCAGTGCTTGTTCAGCTTCAGTGGACAAAGAAACCTTCACAGGATGGAGAACCAACCACTTGTCAAGACAACCATTCCCAAAAACAAACCCTAAAATTTTACAGAAATTTCATTCTAATTGTAAAGGGAAGATGTACTAAGGCAAACAGGAAACATCAACATGTAAAAATATTTCAAAAAACCATGGGTAGTAAAGTAGAACTCATCAAGCCAACCTATAAATCAAATAGACTTATCAAGGACTCATTCATACGATGATGAAACAAGGGATAAGTAACATACACTCACCCACACACATCATCATCAACACCACCACCTTTATCCACCAAGTAGAAGTCAAATTTTGGATGTCACAAGATCTTTTCCATGGGCCAACTTGCCTTCCAAACCCACAACAGTCTACCCAGTTTTTGATAAGCACAATAATGTAATACCAACATGTGGCAAAGTTACCATATATCTGATATTGCACGAAGAATATACAGAATTTTTTAAGAAAAAAGACATGTTACAACATAATTCAAGGATGGATGTCATGCAAAAATGGTGTATTTTGAAACGTGGCTGTGGGTTTACAATAGGTTGATCCATTTTTTTCAAATATTCAATATAAAAATAATTCAACAAGTGCTACCATTACCACACACATTAAGTGCCTACATCCCAAAGAAAATGTAAAATACCAGTAACTTAAGTAAAACTTTTTTTACAACATTAGAGAAGAATTTTTTTAACATAAATAAATACTAATAATATGACAAAACAACAGGAATTAAATAAACAAGGAATGTAAGGAATACAGGAATTACAGCAATTGCACAAGATCAAATGGTGCCAAAGAAAATCTTTCCATTCACAATACATAGAGGGTTGGCTTGGTGGTCAAGAACCCATCTGAGATGCGGAAGGTCTTGGGTTCAAGTCACTTTCAACACAAAACAGTCACTCCCCATAGTGTTACCAGGTGTGTGGATAGGGAGGTTTGCACATGCCCCAATGATTAGTCAAGTGCTCTAAGTGGCCTGAATACCTTGGTCTCCAAAAAAAAAAAAAAATCCCTAGAGAGAGTAGATTTTACTGAGCAGAACTTATGTTCATTATTTATGGATTCCAAACCAAGTTATGTCCCTATTGCAATTGTACAGAAACTACCATTACATGTTTTGGTGAACATGAGAGGAAATATCACAAATGATTGCTCAATTACGTCAAATAAGATATGAGGAAACACCACCACCTAGCTGACAGTGATGCAATTAAAAGCTTACAACAAGAAGACAGTGTTGACAAAATCCCAAATGGAACCATGAAAACATCCTTCTAGTTACTGGATAGTAGCAAGAACCCAAGAAAAAGAAAATGGCTAATGGGGGCATGTGTTGGACAAATAACCATTTGTATATAGGTTAAAATAGCAATATTACCTACCCAGCTCGTGTGGGACAAATAACCACCACCTTGCATATGAACTAAAATAGCGATATTGGACAAATAAACCAACCGTGTGGACAATCAATCTTAACCATTTCTCAAAAGCTTAACCCAACCTAACCCGTACCTAACTTGACCCAAAAAACTTGAGACTAAATAAGCCCGCATTTGAATTTTGAGTTTGAATTGAGCTTGGGCCTACAAAAAAAAACTCAGTCCGAGCACTATTTTAACAATTTGAGTCAACTAAGGCCCAGGTCTAGGCCCATAAATTACAAATCTAACTTAGGCTTGAGTTGGCCTAAAACCATACCCAACCCTCCTGAGTTGTTGATGCAGGCACATCTACAAAAGATGGATCCATATGTTGCAGTGTAAAATTTGAATTTTATGAAGAAAAAAAATCATAGATAAAAAGAGAGACCATTTGGGAAGATTTCAGACCAAAGATCAGTTAAATAAGTGTCCTATGGGCTAGGTAAATGGGCCAGACTTTATTTTTCATATCTGGGCTTGCAAAAGTTCATTTATGTAAGCCTATAATTACAAAGTAGCCAGAGTTACGAGATTAGTTCACCAACTATCTTTTCTCTCTTATCTTGTGTAGCATGCACTAGGATAGACATCCACATAGGCGCCTACTAGATTTTCTTTTCTTGTTTTTCATATTTATCTTGAAATGATTTGTGCACCCCCCTCTTTTACCCATTGTACACTCCCCCTATGTGAAATTACAATTTTGCCCAAACTCAAAATTCCTCTTTTCTCTCTCCTTCCTTGCTTTTTTTGGGAAAATTGTAATTTTACATAGGGAGAGTGCACAATGGGTAAAAGAGGGGGGTGCACAAATCATTTCCCATTATCTTGAATAATGATGTATAATTTTCTCATTGGAGGAGTGATGTCATATGTACATGTGTCAATATAGGATTGGTGGAATAAGGTATAACTTAACAGTGAGATTTGAAGTATCAAACCTTGCCAGATTTGCAACAAATTAGATTCATTGGAAATCTTATTCAATGACATTTCCAACGAACTCAAATTTCTATAATTCTGACATATGTACATAAAGTTATGACTGATTTTCTATTAGGTGTCCTCAAGTGTGACGGGAAACATGTAAAGTTCAACTTTGCTAATTTTGTATCCACTATAAATAAAGGCCAATGGGCAACCATATGAGAAATACTCCGAAGCATGTGCAAGTATCCCTACCCACACACACCGGATAACTCTACGGGAGTGGCCCTTTGAGGCTCTGTTAGGTAATTTGATTGTGGGTTTTCTCTAAATTCTACCTTAGAGGCCCTTAGAACTAGTAAGCCCTAGATGACAAAACCCTTTTGTTTGGATTTCCTCAAAGCTTTTTAAATTCCTTAGAGCCAAACTTAAGTTTCCCTTAGCTAGTTTTCACAAAGTTCAGCCTAAAACCTTTTACTGGAAGACTATAAGTTTGTTTCTTACCAATTCGAACCTTAGCCTTCATCACTTGCAGCCCTAGATCTAACTTATACATGATCTAAATTAGGGTTACAACTCGGGTGGGTTGGGCCAAGTTTTGGCCAACTTGATCCCAAACCTAAATAGTAATTAAATAGCCAGAGTCTAGAACTAGACCAAACTTGACCCAATTTATTCAAACCAAAGCCTAGACCAATTTATATTTGTAACCTGAAATGCATATGCAAGTTTAGTTAGGCTCAGTTTTATTGGGCCCGAAATGGATTTGTTAGTGTTATTTTATAATAAAATAAATTATATATTACAATTTTTTTATTTGTATACAATATTAATTAAAAAAATTAGGGTTTTATAAAATTTTGCTCAATTTTGGGCTTTTGAGCCAAACTTGAGCTTTTTTGCACTCGCCCAACCTAAGTTGGACTCAACTTGAAATCGATTTTTTTTCATGTGCAGGTTAGGCCCAACCCAAGTAGCAACCCTAACTTAAACAATTTGTACACAAGTTAACTTGACCGAGCTTAGAAGAGTTGACCTAATCTTTGGTCTATCTGTTAAATGGTTGATCCAACCTACGTTCCACCCAACCCAAACCATTTATTAAATGGGTTGGCAAATTCAAAATGACCTATTTATTAAATGAGTCGACCCAACTTGAATAATCCTAAATGTGTCAAGCCAACCCATAGTTAAGATAACTCATTTATTAAATGAGTTAACCTAACCCAAGTACCTAATGAATCTTAAATAGGTTGACCTATTTGGCCCATTTATTGAACGATAGGCTCAACGCAATACCTACCAAACTTGACCCATTTATTTAATAAGTTAAATTGAACTGAGTTGACCCATTGATCAAACAATTTTTCCTTATATAGGTCAAACATATAAAAAATTTAGATTAGAAAGTAAATTCCTATCAAGTCATTTTCCCCAAAATAGGAATCCATTTTCTTATTGAAATTCATTTTCCTAGGAAACTGACAAGCATGTCCATAGGGTCATCCAAGTGGAGTTCCATGTGCTCATAGGTGTTTGCATCATTATTCTTACTAAGTGGAGTCTTTACTTTTGCAGGCAGTTAAAGGTTATGAATAAAGGGGCTTTCAAATGGTTCTTTTGTGGGTGGCTTCCTATTGTGATCCTCCATGGCAGCATGCTCATTGGGTTAATGAAATTTAGGAAATATATATAACCTATCCAAGTCTCTTTTGTTATGTATCACAAGATGCAGAGATGGACCTAATTCAATAGTAAATGAACCCATTTCTAGATCATTTGTATTGTTCTTTTTCATCTCTTTCTTTTGAGACGGATCTATATTTTGTAAAATTACCACTATAAGTTGTCATGTTTCTGAAATGGTACCAGTTGTAATGTTGTTTATCTTCATTTCATATTTCACCTTAATAACCCACTTCATTTTATCTCTGAAGAAAATAAACCCATAATCTCGGTTATTGAAAAAATTATATGAACATTTACGGCATCATTAGATACAAATAAGGAGAATTAACCACAAAAGAAATATGGAAGTAATTTTAGTAAGACAAAGCTATTTTCAAAAGAAAAAAAGTAGAACAAAGGAAGAATACATGAAATGTAATTTCAGTGGTTCTAAGAAAAGAGAAGCTCATCTAGTAAAAATTGGAGATGGCCTAGTACCAAACATTAAAAATATAGGTACTAGGGTGCAATTGTTTAACCAAAAAGGGAATCTAATTTGGATATAGCCAACTTGATGTGTGTAGGGTGGACTGTGTGCAGGCAAGAAAATGGAGTAGTGGTGTGATATATGTTGATAAAAGAGGCAATTTTATAGGAATTGAAAGGTTATAGGTAGAAGGTATTAGGAGACGCTGAAGACCCTTAGATACTACAACTGAAGTAATAAGAAAGACATGTTGGATCTGGAGTAAAAAAAATATAATTTTAGATAGGGCATAATGGAAATATAAAACTCAAGAAGTTGACCTAAATAGTGTAGAATAAGAGAATAAAGAAAAGAGATTAGTGAAGAAATTCTCTGATTATTGTATTGATACTGTGTCCTTTACACTGAATGGATACATGTATATATAAAAGAATGAGAGCTAATCTAAGGATCTATATTAGGAAACAAATAACCCAATGGTTATATACAATCAATTACACCACTAATGGGATTTTGGTCAACACTGCTCCGATGTGGGTCCCACAACCCTTATGGTGTTCTAACATTGGTCCCACAACACTCTCCCTCAAACTGATTCGAAGATGTCAAGTACACCCAGCTTGCTAACAACCGAATCAAGCGGAGTTCAGGGAACGGGCCTGGTGAAAATGTCTGCCAGTTGATCCTTGGACTTCAGATGAAGAGTAAAAATTCGACCTTCTGAAATATGCAGACGAATAAGTAGCAATCTACTTCAATGTGCTTAGTCCGCTCATGAAATACTGGATTGGAGGCAATGTTGATGGCCGCCTGATTGTCAAAGAACATGACGAGTGGATTGGCAAGAGCAAAACCCAATTCAGTAAGGAATTGTCGAAACCACAACATTTCAGAAACAATATTAGCCATGGTACGATATTCAGCCTCAGCACTGGAACGAGCAACAACGGATTGCGTCGTGCTTCGCCAAGCAACTAAATGGGAGCCCAAGAAAACACGATAACCAGTAATAGAGCGGCGATAATCCGGAGAGCCGGCCCAATCAACATTAGAATCACCGCGAATCGGAGAAGTAGGCTGGTGTGCATAAAACAAACTGCAACCGGGATGAATTTTAATATATCGAAAGATGCAGAACACAGCATGAAGATAAGTGTCTCGTGGTTCATGCATGAACTGGTTGACCAACAACATAAGATAAGTCCGGTCTCGTGATGGTGAGATAAATTAGCTTGCCGACAAGTTTCTGATAGAAACTTGGTGTGTCAAGAAGAATTCCATCAAAGGCAGATAACTTGGTATTCACATCCAATGGAGTATTTGCAGATTTGCAGCCAGAATAGCCAGCTTCCTGGATAGATCCAAGGCATACTTTCGTTGAGAAAGGTAGAGGCACGAGAGCACCGAGCAACTTCAATGCCAAGAAAGTACCTGAGGGGCCCCAAGTCCTTAATATCAAAAGTCCGTTGAAGCTATTCTTTGAAGGAAGGAATGGCTTCACCATTGTTACCGGTGAGTACAATATCATCAAGATAGACCACAAAAATCATCACATCGGAGTTGAGACAGTAGATGAAGACTGAGTGATCCGACTGACAGCGGGTAAAACCATAAGGTAGAAAGGCACTGTTAAACTTTTCAAACCAGGCACGAGGAGACTGTTTAAGAGCATAGAGAGCCTTCTTGAGTCTGCAGACAGAGTGAGGCTCCCCCTACTTGACAAACCCCGGAGTAGGAAGCATATAAACTTACTCCTGAAGATCACCATGGAGAAAAACATTCTTCACATCTAACTGGTGCAGGGGGCAAGTATAAGTGGTTGCAAGGGAAAACAAAATGCGCACAGAGCTAATCTTGGCAACAGGTGAAAAAGTGACCTGGTAGTCAACTCCATAACTCTAAGTGAAGCCTCTGGCTAGTAGGCGTGCCTTACAGCGTGCAATAGATCCATCTGGATTATGCTTCAAGACAAATACCCATTTGCACTAGAGTTTTGCCTGGAGGTAGAGAAACCATCTCCCATGTGTTGTTCTTCTCAAGGACAGCTAACTCTTCATCCATGGCTGCTTTCCAGGAGAGATTTTTCAAGGCCGTATCTATCCTCTTGGATATCTTAATGTTGTCCAATATTGTGAGAAAACTATGATAGAAGGGTGAAACAACATGATATGAGACAAAACGATTAATGGAACGGCTAGTACAAGAACACTTACCTTTGCGAAGCGCAATAGGAAGATCAAACGGGTAAGAAACCGATGGATCTAAATCACTGGCAGATGGATGGGTGGAGTCAGCTGCAGATGGCAGTCGAGACTGTTGGCGTTGGTACACCAGAAGAGGTTTAGGAAGACTTGGAGAAGGAAGATTTGTCGGGACAAGAGGAAGAACAGGAGAAGGAGAAGAGGTAGAGGAAGCTTAAAAAGCTTAAAAATAGGGGTCCCACTCAAAAAATGTAACATCCATGGATATGTATGTTTTCTCATTGTTAGGATCGAGGCACTTATAGTCTTTGTGAAAAGGTGTGTAACCTAGAAAAACACAATGCACAGCCCGGTGAGAAAGTTTATGGCCAGAGAAGTTATAAACAAAACAAACACACCCAAAGACATCTAAGAGAATTTGAGGAATGGGTTTATGTAAGGAGAGACGATCTATGGGGGACTGATTTTGTAAAATGCGAGAAGACACTCTGTTGGTGAAATAACAAACAGTTAACACTGCTTCTGGCCAATAGGACGATGGGACATGCATAGTACAAAGAAGAGATCTGGCCACCTCAAGAAGGTGGCAGTTCTTTCATTCAACTACACCATTCTGTTGAGGTGTAGAAGGTCAATAGAACTGAGAATTGATGCCATGATTTTGCAAAAAAAGAAGAAAGGAGTGTGACAAATATTCCCCCTGTTATCACTTCGTAAAACTTGAATTTTACACCCAAATTGGTGTGAACCCACTGGTAAAAAGTTTGGAAGTGATCAAAAACCTCAGATTTTTTTTTTCATCAAATATGTCCAAGTCATGCGAGAGTAATCATCAATAAAGGTGACAAAATAATGAAAGCCAGTGCGAGAAACAATTGGAAATTGCCAAACATCAAAATGAATGACTGAAAATAAAGTAGATGAACTTTTATTGCTAAATGGGAGAAAATGATTTCTAGCATGATTGCCATATTGGCAATGTTCACATTCAAAATGAGTAAAAGATAAACTGGGAACAAGCTGCTTGATAATAGAATCGGCAGGATGTCCTAGACGACAATGATATAGCCTCACATCTGAAGAAGAGGTCGAACAGGCTTCGGAGCTGCCATGGCAAGAGTCAAGAAGATAGAGACCACCTACTTTACGACCACCACCCAACACCTGTTTCGTGGTCAAATCTTGAAAAACAAAGTGAGGGGAAAAATGGGAATGAGCAATTCAAATGTTTAGTCAAGGCACTAACAGATAACAAATTGCGGAATAGATTTGGAACATGCAAAACAGAGGGAAGGTCAAAATGAGGAGAAACTAGAACCATCCATTTCCCAACAATATCAGTGTATGAGCCATTGGCTAATTTGACTTTACCACAAGAAATAGGAGAAACGGAATAGAAGAGAGTGGACATACTAACCATATGATCAGTAGCACCAGAATCGACAATCCAAGAATAATGAGAGGCATGATGGGCAGATGATTTAGAACCTGAAGTAGAAAAAATAGCATTGGAAACCTCAGAGGATTGAAGGCGCTCCAGTCATTGCAATATTAAGTTAAGGTCGTGTCAAATCACAGGGGCCATTATCACAAGCCACATTAAAGAAAAGAGGAGCAGTAGGGGCAGCAGAGAGATTGGCTTGCTTAGGTCGCCCATGTAGTTTGTAGCATGAGTAAGTGGTATGGTTATTCATCTTGCAATAGGTGCAAAACCGAGTCCCCTTCTTCCGCAGGCCTTTTGTGTCTTTTCAAGGATCAAAAGAAGGATCCTTGCCATGGGAAGCTGAATGCCCATGAGTCGAAGGAGGAGCGGAAGAATGCGTGGTGACCAGGGCAGAGCATTCAGTCGGCATAGGAGTCATAACAAGACGACACTGATCATCACAAAGTAAGGCAGAGTAGACCTCATCTAGAGAAGGGAGATGTCATTGCCCAGGAATTTGGGCCATTGTAGGCTCAAACTTAGAGTTAAGGCTAGCTAAGAATAAGAGTAAGAATAAGAGAATAAAGAAAAGATCTTAGAGAAAAAATTCTCCAAATATTGTATTATTTTGTGTCCTTTACACTGAATGGATACATGTATATATAAAGAATGAGAGCTGATCTAGGGATCTATATTAGGAAACAAATAACCCAATGGTCATCTACAATCAATTACACCACTAATGGGATTTTGGTCAACACTGCTCTGATGTGGGTCCCACAACCCTTATGCGTTCTAACATGGGTCCCACAGCCCTTATGTGTTCTAACATGGGTCCCACAACAAATAGTGTTTGGAAAAATTACTTTGATGATGATGAACTGGAAATGAAATATAAACAAAGAAGAATAAAATTATAAGAATTGAACATGCAAGGCCTCATAACAAAGAAGCAAGTGTAATAAAGAGCCACCCAAGCTACCACCATAAGAATATTTGGTTACCATGTAAGTCTCAAGTAACAACAACAGATTAACGAAAAAATATGTTTAGCTGAATATGATGCGCACCTTTCTTCCAGTAGCATGCCATGACTGAAATCCAATCCAAGGTATCTTGTGAATGTCATCCACATGATTAGCAATTGAAAACATGCCTCCAATTTCACAAAGATGATCCCTATAGTAAGTGTTGTTCAGGAGAGGAAGTCGACCAACTGCATCTACATCATCTGATGTCCGCCTTCGTGCACTTGTAGACTAAGTAGAGAAGTATTGAATAATTAGCCAAAGTATAAATATGCGCAATGATATGTTTCACTGGAAAGTCTTGGACAACTAAAATAAATTTTACTTGCAACATTACTATAAGGGGAGTAAATGTGTTCAAAAGTGAGATTAAATTAAAGATTGAAACACATGTCATAATGGCATTGGTATCAGAATAATGATATATTGTGTAACTTCCAAATTGCAAATGTTCTCAACGATGGATTAAGAAAGTAACATATATTAGATGCATATATCCTCAGGTAGGTATGATTGGCATCCATGCAACAACTAGAAAGAGAGTTATTTGAGCAGTAGTCAAGGGCTTAGCCTTTACCTTGAACAGTTAGTTTTGTAATTGTACTCATAATAAAGGTTGCTAAACTAGTTGGGCAACTAAAACACAACTAACTCAATTCTTTGCACGTATATTCTAATCTTTCCCTTTCTTCTTTCAACAATAGTTATTTCCATCAAGTCTGAAGAGAATACAAGCATTAAAAAAGCCAAATAGAGAAAGGGCAGAAAGAGCTCAATAAACAATAAGACTTCTTACAAAAGGCACCACCCCCCGAACATTACAAAACTTTATTTACAATTTCCATTGACAAAGTCAACCCCTAACACGCCATTTCATCTACAACTAAGTTAGTTGAACGAGATATCCAAGATACCTTAAAAGTCAAAAGAAGCAATGGAGTGTCGAATCCTCTCAATTTTATCTAAATAGATCCAAGGACAGAGAGAACCCAACACCCAACCAACTACAACCTTCGAATTTCCTTCGATAATACTCCCTTCAACCCCTAATTCTTCCAACTCCGATCCCTCTCCATAAAGCAAACAACTCCACCTCAACCAATGATCCATTAGGAAGAGGACCAGCAAAAGAGATCAAAGTAGTTCCAATATCATTACGAATGACACCCCCATATCCTGCTAGACTGATGTCATACATACAACTACCATCAAAATGAACTTTTGAGGCCAAAATCAGGAGGGGACCAAGAAACATGAGTCCTGGAGTCCACATGAGGTGAACTAAATCCATTGAAGCCCAATCCCTACATATATCAGAGATATTTATTCCCTAGACCTTTTCCGACTCCATCAACCACAAAGCAACCTGAACCTTAATAACATCCAGAAGGTACCATACAAAAGACTCCTTTCCTTAAAAATCCTCTTATTCCTCTCCAACCAGATAGACCATCCTATGCTTAAAACAGTTGCATTCCGAAGGGTTCTTCGAAAAGAACTTCCCACTGCAAGCACCTCTTCATTGAACAAACTTTGTTGTCATGATTCATCACAAGATAGGCACTTGATTAGTTCAAAGATATAATCCAAATTTCCAAGACCACTCCTGCCCTCAATTACAAATTTCAACAGAAATACTGAAGTTTGGACATGGGCCATAATATAAATTTTAAAAATATCAGTAATTTTTTGGAAAAACCATATTAACCAATATTTGTAATACTTCAGCCAAAGTTTCGATCATATTTCGAAAATCTCAAAAAATTCAGTGATTTTGGGCAATTACAAATTTTGTCCGAGATAGCCAAAATGACAGAAATATTGGACAAATTTTCAATGTCCTCCCCCCTCCCCCCCAACACAGAAGGGACTAAAAAATTGATTTCAACAAATTTGATGTAGGACACGAACAAAGAAGATCCATCGCACAAGGATCCACTAATATTTTTATTTTATTTATTTTTAGTAGATTTTATTTTGTTAATTTTGTTTTTGGTGTCCTAGATTAATTAGGAACCCAGTTGCTATTTTTGTTGGAGTCTTAATTTAGTAAGGAAGCCAAGTCGGTGTCTTTCCTATTTGAGTCTTTTCTATTTTAGAGTTATTTGTTTTCTTATAAATATCGATGCTTGCAAGAGAGGAAATATACACGATGGATTAATAAAAATTATCTTAAGGCATAGCCTTTTCCTATCTTCTTTCTTTTTCTCCTATTTCTGCCAAGTTACATACCATTCTTCTTCCTCCTGCACAGTTGCAGGCTGCTCCCTCATCAATTGGTTCAGAACCGAGTTTCTCTGTATCATTGTTATATAGAGACGTTCCTATTCGAAGACAAACCCCTGCATTATCAAGAACGACTGTGGTTTCGCCTCCCATCTTTTGCCCCTCCCTTTCTCACAAAAAAAAAACAAATATACCAACCTCTTCGGGCTAGCCTTGCTTCCGCCTCTGTTTTCAATCTGCAGATTCGTCTCTCCACAATACAATCTCTTTCGCCTCTTACTGCTGATCTCGTTTGAAGCCAGGTATTACGTATCAGTCCTTCCCTTCATCTCTTCTACCCTTCTTCCTCTTTTTCCATCATCTGTGAATCCCAAACTTCTTTACCTCTTTTCGCCTTTTCCTCTGCATCTACTTCCATTCCTTCAACACGGAGCCTTACGCCACTCCATACAGTGTTTCCGTTGCCCCTGCTCCACATACCTCTCCCCTGCGAAACACCTTTTCCTTTCTCGCTGTTTTCCGCCGCAATCGCCACTCCCCTGTCCACTCTTCTTCTATTCCACATTCTCCCAATCGCATACCGTTCCTAAGTAACCCTAAATCCTCGCATCACACATGCCATACCCATCCTTTAAGTTCCACCCGTGTTCAGCAACTCATTCCCCTTCCCACGTGCAAGCATCCTACTCCATTCAGTCCAACCCCTTTCATGACCCCTTTATCCATTCGAGTGTGCTCATTTCACCTTTTCAATCCATTACCACTTTGCCTAACTTAAATCCATGTCCTACTCGTGGGTCCCGCCTCAGCCATCCATTAAACCATTTACCCAGTCCTCCTCATACTACCCATCTAATCCCATAACATACCCATCTAACCGATATCACGAGCCCTATAATTACCACTTCGTATCTTCCTATTCCCATTCACCTAAGTCACCAACTTCTTTCCAACCCCCGACCGGCTCCAACCTTCGTGTCTTCGACTCTGTGACACCTCGATCTGATCGCCCGCATCACGCAGACTCGATCGCATCCAACAACAATGGTGATCAATTTATCAACCAAACTGTGTTTAACGAATTTAAATCTGAAATTCTCTCTGAATTGGGATCTGAATTTTAATAATTTTTCCAATAATTTAGAGAAATATTGCTCAGCAGAAAATATGGAGGGCCGACGAAGGTGAACAAAAACTCGAAATGCGTGCGCGCTTCCTCGAGATGTGTACTGACTCCTCTAGAGTCACCATCGGAGTTCGTGCCTGCCCCGAAGTCAAACTCAGCATTCCTGTATACTTCTCCAGAAGTCATGACCCCATAGACATTACATGTGTTGGAGACAAAGCCAGCAGTGTTGCCGGCGCCACTGTTGATGCAACCGACACGTATTGTCCCTCACCACCATCACCACCACCACCAATACCAACACCTTCACCACCTCCCCCACCACCACCGCAAATTATCCAACCATCTCCATTACCCAAACCTGGTCCCATTACGGATACCGAGAATTCCTCTATCGTCATTCGGGCAACACAATCACATTATTGCGTATATGTGGGTTTCTAGATAATTGGAAATTTCCCAAATAAATCCAAGCCATTAATCCATGCACTTAGATGAATTTTCAAGAAAAAAAAATCTTAGATGTTCTAAACTTGACTGTTAACAAAAAATATTTCAGGCATGTGCATGCATAAAAGCATTCCAACGTGTGGCAACAGTGCCACCATCAATTAGAGCATGTTCCACCTAGAAATCATGGACATGATCTTTCCCTATTATTTGTTAATTTACTGAAATTTCCCAAGATGCTTCTAATTTGTGCTTTCATGATCCTCTGCATCCTTTTGATGGCTATCACATTTGCATGCTCTATACAAGCTAGTTGACATCACTGCTGGTTTTCAAGTACTCATCTCTCTCACAAAGAAATAAATAAAATTGAGAGCATGGCCAAGAATGATTCAGGTCTTTTCAAGCCCTTCAGAGGTTGTTTGCAAATTTCCAACCTAACTGGAAAATAGGATTCAACCCCACCATTTTTAAACCATTTTATGTTATAGAAGCCCCAAATATGGTGAAAGACAAAGTGATAGAAAAAGAGAGGAAAGGGGCTTGCGCTACTTAATGAGAAACAAAAACTAGGCAACAGATCAAAGAGCGAGGTGAGAATTGGATAGCTGAATGGCAGATGGATAAGAATGCAGGTCTGTGCAGGTTCAACATAGTAGTGTGTGAAGCAGAAGGCTGGGTAAACTAGCTCCATGATTCGACCAAGAACTAGAGCCAACTCCCAAGATGACAAGGCTGGATGTTCTCACAGAATTGGGTGTGGACAGGTTCAAGATTAAATAAAAAAGTCCACATGGAAGAAGTAGAAGGGGGGAAAAAAGTTAAAAGAAAAATAAATCCATATAAGATCCTTAGGTAAATCTTTTGTACCAAGTTTTCAGTTGCGATGTACTCTATCTCCTTTCTTGATTAATATATTTGTTTCTTTGTTACCGTTTCAAAAAACAATAATTATAAAATAGAGCAATGGCAACCATTTAACATTAATAGCAGAAAGATAAATCAACAACAAAATGTTAAATAATTAAATCTTCAAGAAGTTTAGGAAACTCACCAGACTTAATCCACGGTACAGAGCACCATGGTGTAAGAATGGCCATGCACCATCTCCACTATAAATCTCATAAATACATATTGGTTGGCCTGTTCTTTCAAGCTCACCTTCATCTCTTTCATTCACTTCAAAATTTAGCTTTTCAGCTTTTCGAGCATTACGGTATATCTCTTCCCATGATGCTGAAGTTTTCTCTGTTCGTTCTTCAAGCTATAGATCATGTCATCATGTCCCATGTTAAGCCTGTCAAAATAGTGATTCCAAAAAAGTGACAAATATCAACAGAATACCATACCTCCTGCATTTCTCGACTCTCAAATTCTTCAGAGATCTGGATTTCCCTTGCATTATCCCAATCTATCTGAATGGGGCCATCATGCGTCATAACCTCAGTTTCATTCTCTAGGGTATCCATCTTATAATTATTGCCAGCTAATTCTTCCTCTAAGGTATCAATGACACTAAATTTTGTCTTCGAGCTGCCAGTTTTTTCAATTTCTATGTCTTTGCTTTCCTTACCAAATAAATTCCACTCCCATCTATACTGTTCCTGTGGAGAAGTAGAACCTGGAAGCATTGTATCTGATGGGAACTGAAGTACATTTTCCAATAATCTTGCAAAGCCAATTATGCAATCTGATGCCATTAAGTTTCTAGCTAGTAACTTCCCAGAGGAAGCAACAGCTTGAGAGAACTTTGACAGCTTCATGTTTGGGATAAAAATCGAGAAAGCTCTAGCCAATGAATCAGGACTGCGTGCTTGGTAAATTAAACCATGGACTCCATCAACAACCTGAATTAGCACACGTCCTTGTTCATAATAAAAATAACAATAATCAAATAGAATAAGTCTAGAATAGCATTCAACTATAGACATGGGAAATTCCAAACTTACATATTTCTTTATAATAGTCAAGTCAGGAGCGATAATAGGGATTTGAAAGGACATGGCTCGAATAAGCAAAGGAGGGAAACCTTGTTCTTGTTGGAAGGACCCATAAAGTACAATGTCTGCCATCAGCAATATGCTGTTCACGTCACTGTCAATACCATAGTGCTTTATAGAACCTTCAGGAAATCCCATACGTGAAGCAATTTCCTGAACCGAAGAATGTAAGAAATTAGCTGCTTAAAGCTAAGAATACCACTAACTTGTAAAAATTAAGGTGGCACAACTCACAAGTGCAACGAAAACAACTTAAACATAGAAGTAATTTATTTTAGGGTCATGAAAAGCTACAAGAAAATGGGAATGGAGATCGTATTACTAAGTAACCAATGGGCAGCAAAACCAAAGAAGGAAGACGGTGTGTATTCACTGTTTAACAATTACGTACATTATTGTGTTGAAAAAAGTAGACTTCATTATCCAAGTCTTGCAACTAACAAGTGTCAAAAGCATCAGGTGATAAAACCCACCAGAATATGTATTCTGGAATCAACCCCAAGGGGTTGGTCTAGTGGTTGAGACACAAGACTTCAAGACTGAGGTCTTGGGTTCAATCTCTAGTGATTCCAATGAATGGCCACTCCCTGTAGACTTATCCGGTGTGTGCGGATTGGGAGGTTTTCACACATCCCGAGGGACTAGTCGGGTACGACGCTTGAACACCTACGGACCTCAAAAAAAAAAAATGTATTCTGGAATCTAATTCCAATATAGCCAAAGCATGTAGCAACCAAGATGATAAATGAAGCACATTAGTGCAATGCCACAAATATTATTATAAGGATAACGATATCGGGAGATTTCCAAAATTTAAGGTCTTTATTCAGACATTACTCAGAAAGTGCAGCTGCAAATAAAAATTTGTTTCTTAAAATATAAAATAGAATATAAAAAATAACTATATAAATTTGCAGTAGAAAATTCCAAAAATAAGACTATTAATATGACGACGCTACTTCATTTATAGAGGGGGAGGGATGATCTAGAGAGAGAGAGAGGGAAAGGAGAAAAGGGAAAAAGAGAAGTGATATTATTGTGATAAAACAGATTCACTGATTTTTTTTAAATTATTACAATATTAAATTGAGAAATTTGTTTGGTGATGATATCATGATAACCTTGCAGAAGGAATAAATATCATTGATATTTGTGATAATCAAGTTTACAAAATGCAAACTTAAATACGATAAACACATATATGTAACTAAATATCCATGACTTGTAAATTATTTCTTGTTCTGTGGACTGTGAATTTTCAAGCAAAATTATTCAGAAATTAAGAACACAAAAAAGTAAAAGCATAGAAATCACTAATTGCACGCAAGCACGCACATGCACACAGAATATCGGTCAAGGGAAACCTAAGGAATAGAGGCCTATTACCTGAGGGAGCCTCAGAGTTGTGCGCTCTATGTGGTGGGGAGGAGGAAGCAGTGGACCACTTGATATGCAGTTGCCCATTTTCTACAGTGGTTTGGCGATTATTCTTCAATCTGATGGAGTGTCCATGGGTTCTAAATAACAAGTTGGGGAAAATCATTACAGAATGGGCAGGGGGCTTTTGTAGGTAGGAGGAGGGTGGTTTAGAGATTTAACCCCGTGAAAATCATCTAGGCAATTTGGAAAGAGAGGAATAACAGAATCTTTGATGGGAAGACGGGATTAGCACGAGAGGTTTTTGAAAGGCTAAATGGAACCTTGTTTGTTGGCTAGCTCTATGTAAGGAATTCATAGGCTATGCCCTAACGATTTTTACTGGTCATAGGAAGGGTGTATGAAAGAGGGTAAAAATGTGAGGAAAACTCACACAGAATGGGTGAAGCCTGAAGAAGGCTTTTACAAATTTAATATCGAATGGAGAAGCCAGAGGAAAACCTGGACCGACAGGGATAGGAGGGGCCCTCCATGATGACAGGGGTAGCATGCTCTTGATTTTCTCGGAATCAGTAGGGGTAATGGAGTCCAATGAAGTGGAACTTAGGGAAATTAGGTGAGCGATCCATCTTTGGGCTAGTATTGGGAATGGCAACCTCATTATCGAAGGTGATTTCATTAATGCAATCGCTTGGGTTAGTAATAGGAAGAATCCTCCCTGAAAGTTGACCAACACTGTTAGGAACATAAGAAGATTGAGTACCAAGCACGAAGAGAACCCTATTTCTTTAAGTTCTTTTGGGAGTTGGTCAAGGCGGATATTCTTGCTTTTGAGTTGGAGTTCTATGAGAGGTATTATATCTAAAGATTTGGGGGCCGACTTTATCACGTTGATTCCAAAAAAGCCTGGAACTTCTACGTTGAATGATTTTCGACCCATCTCCTCGCTTGGTAGTCCTTATAAGATCCTAACTGAAGTCTTGGCTAATCAGCTGAAGGTTGTTCTCCCTCATCTCATTTCCCCTTCTCAGAGTGCCTTCCTAGAAGGTCGGCAGATTGTTGATTCGGTGGTAGTTGCTCATGAGTGTTTGGACTCTAAATTTGTCTTAGGGGAAGCAAGCGTGGTATGCTAATTGGACTTTCAAAAAGTTTATGATAATGCTAGTTGGTCCTTTCTTGATTATGTGCTGCAAAGAATGGGCTTTGGTGATTACTAGCGGATTTGAATGCACTCATGCTTACCGTCGGCTCAATTGTCAATGCTGGTAAATGGAAGTCCTAAGGGGTTTTTCAGGATGGAGAACCGTTATCACCTTAACTGTATGTGATTGTTGCCGAGGCTTTGCATCTTATGTTTCAGTCTGTCTGTTCTCAGGGGTTGATTCATGGGTTCAGTATTGCGCATTCTGATATTGAGATTTCTCATTTGCAATATGTTGATGATACTATTCTTTTCCTTAAGGCAGATGATGAGGTGGTCAAGACGGCCCACGTTGTATTGTTCTGGTTTCAGATTTGTTCTGGGTTGAAAATAAACTTTAATAAAAGTGAGTTGTTGGGAGTGAATGTTGATCATAGTCAATGTCTTCATTTGGCATCTATTTTGGGTTGTAAGGTGGGTTTCTTTTCCTTCCTTGTATGTTGGGGTTCCTCACTGTAAGGGCAAACCGAGGGAGGCATACTGGGATAAGGTGATTGAAAAAATGGGAGAGGAGATTATCCACTTGGAAAGGTAGATTCTTGTCTATTGGTGGCGGTATTATTTTGATAAAGTCGGTCTTAGTCTCTCGGTTTATCTTCTTAGTGTTTTTACATGTCCGGCGAAGGTGGCAGAGAAGCTAGACAAGATCCAGAGACAATTCTTGTGGAATGATGATAGAGAAAGGCGCAAATTTCACTTGGTTAGGTGGTCTCAGGTATGTAGATCTAAGAAGAAAGGAGGTTTGGGTCTTCGTTTCATAAGGTTAATGTTGCTCTGTTGGGGAAGTGGTTATGGCGTTTGGGGGATTCTTCGGACGGTTTATGGAAGGACATTCTTCACAGGAAGCACAGATTGGTGGGGAGTGGTTGGCGGATTGTTAATACTTATAGGAGGGACTCTGGTTTCTGGAAGGGTGTGTTCAATTGCATCTGCTTTTGAGCGCCACATTAGGTATCAAGCTTATACAGGTGAAGACATTTTATTTTGGTTGGATAAATGAGAGGGTGAAGCTCCTTTGGCTAATGTATCCCCGGCTCTTTATTCTTTTGCGGCTAACAAACAAGCTACAGTTAAGGATTGTTTTGATGTCATTCAGAATAAGATTGTTTGGGTCCCGCAGTTTCGAAGAGAGCTGGAGGATTGGATGGTGGACGGTTGGATATCACTCGTGACATTATTGGGGAGTGTTTTTGTGTTGGGGCAGGGAAATGATCGGAGGATTTGGGAGTTAGATCCTTTTGGTATTTTTTCGGTGAGCTCGTTGTGTAATCATTTGTTGATGGTTGGAGAAGCTCCTGTTGTTCATCCTAAGATTTGAGAGGGAGTCCCTCCTTATAAGGTGAAGGTTTTTGGTTGGCTTGCAGGGTTACAAAAAATCTTGACTATGGATAATTTGTGTTTGAGAAAGATGCTTATTGTTAACGCTTGCCCTTTATGCTTATGTGTGGAGGAGACGGTGAATCATTTACTTCTGCATTGTAGTTTCTCTTCTCGTATTTGGGATCATTTCTTCCAGCTTTTGGGTATTGCCTATTGTCTTCCTAAAGCTTGGTGTGAGCTATTCAATGAAGATGTTGTGTTTTTTTTATACTTCTTTTCGTCGGCAGTTGTGGAAAGCGACATTTTTGTGTATCATTTGGTCCATTTGGTTAGAAAGAAATTAGAGGATTTTTCATGGGAAGGTTTGCTCCTTTGCTTCGGCTTTTTTAGATAAAATTAAGCTTCGGGTTGCTTGGTGGGTGGTTAGGTTGATGAAGTTCTGCCACTTTTCAGTTTCAGAGATGTGTAGGGATTGAGCTTCGGTGGATGCTCCTAGTGGCTATTTGGATTCTAGACCATCGGTTCCTTGGTCTCCTCCCCCTACAGGGTTGCTCAAACTCAATTTTGACGGAAGTTGTATGACGGAAGTTGGTCTTACAAGTTATGGAGGATTTATTTGTCATGATTTTGGGAATACCTTGATTTCTTTTGCTGGTCCTCTTCATAATGGGTCGGTTCTTGATGTGAAGTTGTTCACATTGTGGAGAGGTATTTTGGAGTTGGAAGAGCTTGGGGTCCATGGGAGTTCAGTGGAAGGTGATTCATAGGTAGTGGTGGGCTAGGTGTTGGGTTCTCTCTGCGCTTGGCCATATCTAGATAAAATCGAGAGGATTCGTCATGCTATTGCTTCTTTTGATTTTAAGATTTCTTAGGTGCCGCAGTCAGCTAACTCAGTTGCTGATTCTTTGTCTAGACAGGGGTTGTCTTTAGATGTGGAAATTGTTAACAAATTGATGTAATTTTGGTGGTTTTTCTGTTGGAGGGTCTTCCTCTTTGGTGCCCTCCCTCTTTGTATCCTTTTGTGATTAATGAAGTTACCTTTTAAAAAAAAAACATAAGAAGATTGAGTGGGAATGGGACCATCCGCTTCATGCATGTCTCACGATCAATGAATACCGTTGCTGATTTCCTATCCAAGGTGGGACTACAAATATCTAATCCGGCAATGGAAGTATTCACCACCCTTCAATTCTCACAGGGAGAAGGGGCTTACAGATCTGCTCATATGGACCACTCCTCTTCGATCTGTGTGTCTCTTAGGTTGTATGGGTAGAGAGATTATTCTTGTCATGTATATAGTGTATATCTTTTATTTCTTCCAGCACTATTTTTGTATTCACTCTTTTCAGGGGCAGCACTATTTTTGTATTCACTCTTTTCAGGGGCATGTATAAGTCCCGTACACACTTCCCCTCGTACTATTGTATTTCCCCATTTAATTAATGATATATTTTTGTCTATGCTTCAAAAAAAAAAAATCTTACAAAACATCAAAGACAAATAACACAAGAACCATTAGGCACCCTAACATTTGGCTCCACAATTTACAGTCAAGCAGATGCATCCTTTGCAAATTACAACTGTGAAAAGAAAATTGGGCAGAACTAGCGCAATAATTATACTTTCTCGAGTGCCCCATCAAGGAAATGGGAAAGCAGTGCCTTGGGCACTATTTTTTGGCATTCTAATATGGGACAATTGCAAACTGTACCCATTCCCCAGATGCATGTGATACCTATGTATGTAAGTAGAACATCAATTCATATATACCTGCAAAGCATTATGATAGCCATCTGTAGAATTTCCAAATAGGAAAACCAATTTAAATGAATCCCCCAGGTTGTCTCTTGTAAATTTCATAAGCAGTGGTCTTAAGGCATGCATTGCCACTGCAAAATCCCATGGCAACTCATTGTAGAATAAAGAGCTTCCAACAACAAGAATGATCAGATCATCTTGATTGAATCCATTTTGTTTCCGCATCTGAGATTTAGAATGGGAATCCAGGTAGCTTTCTGCAGACCACACATCCACTGGGGATCCCGAAATGACAAAGAAATTTCCAGTATCGAGTGAACTGTACAACATCTGACAGAGGGATGGTAAATTATCAGTAAGTATTCATGGGATGAAAATATGAAACAATAATTTCTTGTAGTGAAAACATAATCTAAGGAGGAGAATCTACAGGAAGAGAGTAATCTGGAAACACCACAACATCGGCCCTACTAAAAGCACTTTTCCATTTCATGATAAGATTTTCCCATCCCATCTCAGCATACATAGGCAGGCGCTTTCCAAGAGTATCTTCTTGAATAATCCATATCATCGGAATAGAACAAAAAGGCTCCTTCATAAGGCTGCATGCCATAAAAAAATCATTTAAATTCTAAAAACAAAATAATATAAAAAGATAAGAATGTAATATAGCGTCCTATACTAGACGTGTTAAAATAGCAGAATAGATTAATAAGGGATAACATTTAGCTGCAAATTGCATCATGTTCTCTTTTGTTTCATACAAACAAAAGAAGAAAAAAAATTAGGGTAGGGAGTTGGGCATCACTAAAGGGCTCCGGATATCGTCCGGTGGTCTTGTGGTATCACAGCTACAGTTTGTTGATATGCTTCTATTTTGTGAGGCGTCGAGGGAGGAGATCCTAGGGGATAAGTGTAGTGCCCCTCCCTCTCCCCCGGATTATCAATGTGTTTATTCATTAATAAATAAAGACGAGAAGAGAGAGAAGAGCGCCACGACGCAAGTCAAGTCCAAATCCGAAGATTCGACCCTCGACTGGTCCAACTAGTGCATGCACATGGACAGAGTCCATGTATACTTGGCAACACACGAACCTACAATTCTGCAGAATTATGTACATACATTTGATATAATAAAATGCAACCATCTTTAATCCAAAGCAAAGCATAATTATCCCATAAAATTATTTCTCAAATAAAAGGTTTAATACATCCTCTCAAAATTCTCAATCACTTGACTCCTACATAATTGTTTAGTTCTCTAATAATATTAAAATGCAAGACTCTACGCAATCCTTTGACTTGCTTCCATCCTCGTCTACGCCTGGCTATTGCTTGATCCAGCCTCGTCACCTTTCTCCCTTCCTGTATTAGTTTCTAAAAGAAGAGAGTATTGTGGGCTTAGTCAACGCCCAATAGGAATTCCCATCGAAGTGGGTACCAACATGTGATATATATATAAAATCGGGGAAAAACATGTATAAGTTCTTCATATCATATAATTCAATTAAAAATCATCCCTATCCCATATTTCAAAATCAGTTCATATCTCATACTCATAAAGCAGTCAAAACAAATTCATAATCATGTCATAAATCAAATCATAATCATAATTCTTTCAATAACTCATCAAAACAATACGATGCAAATGCCATGGTAACATGAATTGATGCAAACCCTTCTCATGCCCATGCATTTCTCCCTATCTTACTATCATCAAACAGTTATAAACATTGGCCATTATGTTTATAGTTTTCCTGTGGCACCAGCTGGGAGCTACTATCTAATACTAGTATTTAACCGGAATTATCGGGGGAGTGCTACACATCCATACTCCTACGCAGGTTTAGGGACTTCTTCTGACCCTGGAGCTTTCTGCCCAATTAATATGCCATATTTTGTAACACATGGACGCGGCCATACGGAATAGTTATTTCATTTCAAATAATTCAGGTTATAGTTTATCATCTCTTAACCTTTGACTCATCTATTCTCATCCCACATAAGATGCATGTTTTTCGTGTCTATGCATCGATAAATTACACAATCATGCATTGAAATCGATTAATAATTCAAGCATACATAATTAATCACTTGATACTCCAAGAAAGTAAGAAAACCTACTTGATCAATAAGATTCTGTGAAGGAGTGAATTACGTGGTACGTACAACTCCTAGATCACCCTCCGATCCTCTGATTACATCCATGAATCAAAATAAACCGTATGATCAGTTCGTGTTCTTGTTTTCCAAATCCATAATACTTAATCTCTTGTCTTCCAATTAGTGGTGTCTCTTTAATTCTACGTTCATGTCCAATCCAATACTGTGGTCTCGGAACTTCATTCATTACTTCCACGGAACTTCCGAAGCCTGTCCCGAAGCTTCGGAACATCAAGGTCTCCTTCTGATCATTCCGAAGTATACTGGTTCACTGGTCTGCTCGGAACTTGCCTTCGATACTTCCGAATAAAGTTCCGAGGATTCAGAACTCCAGGTCCTCTCTCGGTACTTCTGAGAGACTTACTGATTCTATTCATACAATATTATGCTCGGAACTTGCCTTCAGTACTTCCGAATCAAGTTCTGAGGGTTCGGAACTTCAAGTCTCCTCTCAGTATTTCCGAGAAACTTACTGGTTTCAGTTATGAAATACAATGCTCGGAACTTGGCCTCAGTACTTCCGAGCCAGGATCCGATGTCACAGTCCGACCCAACGGACACCTACACGTGTTGCGAGATTCTTATGGATCTCAGGATTTATTGGACCCTTGATTTGATCAAATTGAATTATCAGTTGCCTACGTACTCCAATGGAGATCAGAACTTGCGTAGTTCTCAATTCATTTATTTCATTACACTAACCACGTGCTATTCTTGATGTCACATCAAGACATTCTAATTACCCAATAGCGGGCCTCACTAGTAGAATAGATCTCATCTATCATGGGTCTATACCAACCATAGGAATACCGTCAACCATGGGGTCAATGTCACACATGGGAAAAACATCAACTATGGGACCTATACCCGAACATAAGTACATCCCTCCTCAAGGACAATATTCTAAGTATGAGTCAAATCATCTATGAAATCAATGCCCTCCATGGGAATATCTATCCACGATATACAATACTCATCCATGGTCACAAAGCCATCCATGGGAATAACCATCCATGGGAAATAATATCTATCCATAGAACCGTCACGTCCACCATGAGACCAATACGTCTACCATGGAACCTCTATATCTATCATGGGGTTAACATGCCCACCATATAACAAATATGTAGGCATGAATCCAATCTGTCTACCATGGGAACAACATCCATGGGACATCATTCATCCCTGGTAACTCTCCATCAATGAGTATCATCTATCCATGGGTAATAATCATCCATGAATATAATCACTCCATGGGTATAATCCATCTCTGGGCATAACTCATACAATCGTAGAACCAATATGTCTATCATAGGACCAACAAATCTACCATAAGACCAATACGTCTACTATGGGACCAACATGTCTACCATAACACAAATACGTCTACTATGGGACCAACATGTCCACCATAATACCAATACGTCTACCATGGGAGCAACATGTCCACCATAATGCCAATATGTCTACCACGGGACTAACATGTCTAACATAAGACCAATACGTCTACTATGGGACCAACATTTCCACCATAATACCAATACGTCTACCATGGGACCAACATGTCTAACATAAGACCAATACGTCTACCATGGAACCAACAAGTCTACCCTAAGACCAACATCCGAGCACCACCATGGGTATACACATCCATCCCTGGTAACACTCTATATGTGAGTATAAATCATCCATGAATGTAATCCCTCCATGGGTATAATCCATCCATGGGAATAACTAATCCAGGGGCACATCATCTACCATGAGATCTTTTATCCGTACAAACAACAATCGAATGAATCACTACGTGGTTGTGGCAACAATATCAAATCATCATATCATATCATAAATATACCATAACCCCTAGTAAGACTTATGGCCATGACTTACTAAGCGGGAGACCCACGACTGGCGTGATCAAGTCTACCTCGCCCTACATCCCTTCACCTTATGGGTGATTCAGTCAAACTCTAAGTCGGTCGGACCGCGTCTTACGAAGCTAGCACCATCCCAATAGGGTAAAATAGTATCTAGCTCTGCGCATCAACGCACATCAAGTGTGCTAAATAGCCGTGAGAGGCAACCCTACGGGACCAAGGCTCGTAGCCTACCCCACCATCCCGAATCTCTCTGGAACGGTCAGTCAACCATCATAATCACGTGAGGGACGTACTCATACCACGTCTCAATATCAAGTGACCAAGTCACATATACATCTCAATGCCACAGTCTCCGTATGTTCATATCGAGGCTCCCGCGTTCTCACGACTACTTTAAGCCTTACTCCTGGAATCTATATACTTATCTCATCCTTTTAATTATACAAAGGTGAGACACAATGATCTATTGATCGCACAGTTTCCTTTTCAACAGACTGAGGCATAACATTATCAATATCACGTGAGAGACATACACATACCATATCTCAATCATCAATATGACGTGAGAGACGCACCCATACCACGCCTCAATATAATCATTATCACGTTAAGGACGCACCCATACCACGTCTCAATCATCAATATCACGTGAGGGACGTACCCATACCACGTCTCAATATAATCAAGTGACCTAGTCACATACATCTCAGTGCCAAAGTCTTCA
Organism: Chimonanthus praecox; assembly: GCA_022113865.1. Classification (NCBI taxonomy): domain Eukaryota; kingdom Viridiplantae; phylum Streptophyta; class Magnoliopsida; order Laurales; family Calycanthaceae; genus Chimonanthus; species Chimonanthus praecox. Next base: position 35,665,731 of record CM039094.1, read on the forward strand.
TGTGTCCATCTTAAGAATTTTCACAGTTCTCTAACTACTCTAGGCTTTACTCGAGTAACAAACATATATGTCTCATCATATCGGGACTTCCGAAGCATCATAACCTCTTCAAGCCGCCTTCGAGGGATCCAACATCTAGCATTAGGGTCTATATTAGGGAAGGTACCACCAATCCCTTTGTACCCTTCACATTTGTTCAACATCTTACATCCTCCTTAATATAAATGGATGACACAATGCGTCTTTTGATCGAGCAGAGGCACAATGCTCTCAGTTGCCTACGTACCACATAGTGGATCAGATCAACCGTACTTCATCATTTTCACATTTTGGTTGACATTGGAGAGTGGTCATACTTTTACTTTGGGGAGATCAAAAAAGGTTTTCTTAGCATTTACATTGAATTCCATGCATTCTCAATCATGCTAGCCCATCCCCATTGTAGCACAAGTTAACCCCCTTGGGTTTTAAGATACTTGACATTAACTCACCCATATCACTTAGTCTAACCATTTACCAAGTTCCTCTTCAAATCATGGAAATTCGTTCTACACATAGTTAGGTCGATCCACCACAATCATTATCAACATAGGTACTCACTAGTGATGTACACATTATCACATAATCCAAGCATGGCATTAAAACACATTCATCATACTTATTATATGAGTTACCCATCTAAGAATTCCAATCACAATCATAAGAATTCATTTGATACATACATTACTCATAACCATACACAAGTATGGGAAGTTATCAAGACCCTATATTACACATCTTAGGCACTCTTGATTTATCATACATTCTATCATACTTTAACACATCACAAATCTATGAATTTTCAATTATAATAAACATCTAATCATAGGAAACTTGGAAAACTCATACATATGCATCTGATACAATATATTCGCATCAATCACACATAGGCATAAAGAGGTCAAACCATAACCTTACCCAACTATGCATTGGAGGCAACATTCACTCAAACATAATATCACACACCTTGTGAGCATGGAATTTTACAAATATTTCCAATGCTCTAAGTGTATGGCATTCTCCAATTTTACCCAATGTTATCAAACTCGAATCGTATCGAAATTGGTGTAGGGGTGTGAATCGTGAATCGAAAATCGTAAAATCGTATGATTCATATATCATCTTATTCCCACAACCATTTTGTTAACCTGGGCCATTACATCCGAGACATCGGAACTACAAACATTCCCTCGGAATTACAAACATTCCCTCGATACTTTCGAGGCTTTATAGGTTTCAATTCTGTATTACAATGCTCAAAACTTGGCCTCGGTACTTCTGAGCCATGTTCCGAGACTTCGGTTTCTCATATGGACTTAACCAAATTCTTCTAATTGTTCTTTCTCTGACTTTACAATCTCCTCTGAACTTGGCCTCGGAATTACTGAACCAGGTTCCGAGACGGTATTCCTTCTGAGGGTTCTCGGAACATCATTGTTCCCTCGGATTGTTCCAAGCCTTCGGAACTTGTCTCGGAATAGGTTCCGAAACCTGTCTTCTTCAGACAGTCACTCTGCAGAATTTGCAAAGTGCGAACCGAGTTCCCTGAACTCAAGAATCACAGTAGGGTGGGTTATTCGTCCCGTTCTTTAAATCTAACCCTTTAGATTTATTCCCTATGTGATTACTCACGTCCTTAGGGATTAGAATTCATAAATTAACATATATTTTCACGGATTTAAACCCGATTCCTGAATTGGGGAAAATACCCGACAATTCCTGAATTTTCCCTATTCTTATTCCTTCAATCCAAATTCGTCTAAGGTTGATTCTAAATCACCCTAAACTTTAATTTAAATCTAACTATTACATTTAAAAGTCAAACCAACTTTAAACGAAGCTTTCCGTAATCTTTTCATCTTTCCTTCTTCTCCTTTCATTCCTCGCTTGAGAGCAGCAATAGGGAAGATGAGACTGTGTAGGTGGTATTCTCAGTGGAGGGCATGGAATATTGGAGTTTGCCGTGTGAAGAAAAGAGAGGAAGAGGGTGTCCGGTGCTTATGATGTGGGCAAGAGGAACTGTCGTGCGCCTGTGTAGGGGAGTGGGTGAGAGTCGTGCATGAGTGAAAGTGGAACAGAAGAGTGTCATGCGCATGAGATAATGGGATGTGGAACTGTCGTGCGTGGGATATAAAACCAACCCCATCTACCATGCAGACTTAGTCAAACTGAGTGGTGGTTTCTTTCCCATTCCCTTTTTGCCCTTATGTCATTAAGGTGTGACATTTGTATCCTCTTCCACATGGCATGATACGTCATCGCCCATGTGGCGTGACGCCTCGTCACCAAATCATTTCAAATTAATTACATAAATTAATTCCTCTTAATTTCTCAATTAAATACACCACCTTTCTTTTAATTAATTGATTAAATCATATTAATCTCAATTAATTATTAATAATCTAATATTTATCAATTCTAAAAACTCGGGGTGTCACAATAAGGCAGTATAAAGGTGCTTTGAATTGGTTTTAAAGTTGAGGATTAATCTGGGGAGGAGGATAAGGTCAAGCTCCAGGCAGAGGAGTTCCCAGGAAGCTTCCATTTCCTATTCGGGTATTCCTGTTGGAGCTAAAACTAAGTCTAAGGTTATCTGGAACATAGTGATCAAAAAGGTGGAACTATCTTTCATTGGGAGGGAGGTCAACCTCTGACTATAGTGATTTCGTCAAATATGCAAACCTACTCTATGTCCCTCTATGAGATGCTGAAGGGGGAGGCAAAGAAGATGGAAAAGCTTCAAAGGAATGTCATATGGGAGGGTAAGGGAGAGAAGAGAAAGGTTCATTTGGTGAAGTGTGGTAAAACCTAGAAGGGAGGCTTGGGCATTGTGCACTTAGATGACAAGAATCAGGCACTCTTGTGTAAATGGCCTTGGAGGTTCTTTAGGGAGGAAAATGCTTTGTAGAGAAGGGTGTTAGCTGCCAAGTATGGTGTAGAAGGTGTGGGACTGTAGGTGATTAGCAATTAATAATAAAGCATGGAAGGAGAGTTATACAATGGTGAAGGCTTTTTGTAAAGTGCAACGAGGTGAGGGAAAATAAGGATGGTCTTAGGTTCTTGGTGGACAAGGGTAATAGGGTTTTGTTTGGAAGGATAAACGGTTGGCTGAAAGAGCCCTAAAGGTTGTGTTCCCAATACTATTTAGGGTTGCGGGGGAACAAGAATGCTTTGGTGTGCAATTATTATGTTGTGCCAAGCAGGGTGATTATTTGGTCTGTCAATTTTAGGAGGAACTTAAGGGAATTTGAGAGCAAAGAATATGACTAATCTCTTAGTCCTTCAGGGAGATCATTGTATTTCTGAGGAGAGGGCGAAAGGATTTGGTCTGGTGATTCGTTAGGGGAGTTTTCAAATAAAGCAGGGCCTCTTAGGTTAGCAGAGGAGGGTTATCCTACATGTGACAGTGCCTATCTGCTACAGCAATCGCTACAGTAATTTGAGACTTGCTATAGTAGGCACTACAGTTCTGCTATCATAACTCTGAGCCAGTTATAGTGTTGCTATAGTCTGCTACAGTAATTAAGACATGGGCTCACCTTGGAGGCTTGGATCATCATCTTGCACCAGCATATATTTCCTTAATCCTTATTTTATGCTCCATTGATTGGTAATATTTCCTTGGATTTTTAAGGCCTCTAAGTCACTTTTTTCCTTGTTTCTTTTGCATCTATGCAGTAAACTTGTTGCTGCTCTTTATTAATCTTGGCTGTTCTCTCTCATGGCAAGCTACTATGGAAGAGAAGAGGGCAATTCTTGAAGGAAATGGTGCTTGGGAGATGACCACTCTACCAACTGGAAATACTCCTATAGGCTACAAATGGGTCTACACTGTAAAGTACAATCCTGATGGTAATGTTGTTTGCTATAAAGCTACGTTTGTTGCAAAAGGCTTCAGTCACTCAAACCCATGATGTGGACTATCAAAAGACTTCCGCCCCTTATTTCTGCCAACCTTCATTAATCTTTACATCAACCCAGCATCAAAAATGCATTTCTTATGGAAATCTTCATGAGGAGGTATATATTCTTCCGCCTCTTAGTTTCAAGCAACAAGGTAATTAACACAGAGTTGTCATCTTAGCAAAGCTCTTTATGGACAAAAGAAATTTCCTCGAGCAAGGTTCGATAAGTTCAATAGTGTTCTTCTCAATTAGGGCTTTCTACATTCTAATGCTAATCATTCTATATTCATCAAGCAAAAGGATAGTGGCACTAGTTGTGTGCATTGATGACATTGTCTTTATTGTTAATGATCCCACCATCATTTTTTCTCTGAAAAAAATCTCCAAAAACACTTTAAAATCAAGGACCTTGTCCATCTCAAGTATTTCCTTGGGATTGAAGCTATTTGTTCCAAGGAAGGAATTGATTTTTCACAGCGATTCACTTTGGATTTACTGCATAAGATTGGCAAACTTGGATGTAAATCAATCATCACTCCCTTGGAATTAAATAAAAATAGTGTATTATGTTTATTTATTTATTTGAAATGGTAAACTTCATTAAGGGCATAAAAAGTGCATTGAAGAAGGAAAGTACAATAGAACAGAGGAGGCAACTTCACTCCCACAAAAAACCAAACTGAAAAAGGCCCAACTCCTCATTAGCCCACAATGAAAATAAAACCCCTCTGAAACTAAAACAATTAGGAGATTACATTAAACCAATACACCCCTTCCATGCTCTGGAAATTCTAGAAGGTAGATGCCCACACAATGCATTTGGCCTTAAATCTACAACTGATCTCAAAAGAGTTTTCCTCTTTGTTTCCAAACACTTGATTATTGCACCATAGGCTCCATACTATGGCAAAGAGGACCAACTACCACATCAACGAAAATCTCAAGGAACCTTCGGAAACATCTGAGCATAGGAAAGATGAGTGATCGAAGCAAGTATTAACCACTGAACGTCAAATAGACTCAAAGTGGAGTTCGAAATAGATAATGAGAAGGGACAATGGATGAGGAGGTGGTCCACATCTTCAAGAACATGAAGACAAAAGGGGCAAGCACTAACCAAGACTATTCCCCTCTTGTGAATGGGACATGGCTTGAAGGGATCAAAGTTCATTGTCAAACTAAGCCTTACCCACAAGGACCCAGCGTGTTTGATTGCATAAATGCCACCTCTTGGATTTGGCCCAGGTTTTGGAACTCATCACCATGGGCTTCTAGGACAATTGGATTTGAATGGGTATGAAACAAACAATTCAAGAGAATGAAGGGACTAATTTCCTTGAAGCAACTTCAAACTACAAAGGGAGGTTCAGATCAAGGGAGAGAAGGCCTCGACCCAAATGATGCAATGGGTCAAAAAAGGCATGGGGAGCAATGACAAAACTTTTGCACTTTCAGTAATTCTGTGGCAGGTGATAGAAAAGCCACATGTGGAATATCTAACTAGAATGAGCTCATGCTTATACCTAGCATTTTGGGTGCAACTCATGAGCAACTGTTGCTTGCATCAAATCAATTGATTCTCCAACTTTAAGCAATCATATGTATATACAGTCATCCCCTTATTTTTGGTTAGAAATGGTGAAGTGTTGCTTGCAAAACACCCCCTTATTTTGGGTAGAAATAGTGGACTGCTGCTTGCATCAAGCCAACTTTTTTTATTCACCAACTTTTAGTAATTCTATGTACATGCAGTCATGTGTGCCGGCACAGACCATTCAGGGGAATGAAGTGAAAGGGATATTGTTTCTTTGTAGAAATAGCTGTGTGATTTCCAAAGCTCTAAGAATAGACACCCATACCTCGAAATTGAGCTTTCAACTTCGATGGAGCATAAAACAATACCTTCAAACCTGTAAAAAATGAAGACGATGTACACAATAAATAATAGCTCACCTGCATAAAACAGAAGCACAATACAGGAGAATTAAATGGATATATATAAGTGATCTACAAAAGGTCTCGTGAACCAAATCTCACTGTGTTTTTTTTTTTAAATGGTTCATATATTAATAGATAAAGGCACCAGAGGTGCTAATACAAAGAGTACACAAAAAAAAAAAAAAAAAAGCCGGATAATACGGCGAAGAGCTACCAAAACAGCAGCAGTAAGGCCACGAGTGACACGGCCAGATGAGGCGATGAAGCATGAACAAGACAGTCCCTAAACCGGAACAGCAGAGAACAACATGATCTAGGATAACAAATCAATTAATCACCACGAGGTCGTCTAGAAGCATCAGGTCCCCTCTTTTTGCAGCTGGAGTAATTTATAGAGGAACTCAAACTAGTTAATTCTCTGGCAGTTCTGTCTTTTCTTCTGGACTTCAGAGGAGTGGATTCGAAATCTCTTACAGCAGCTAGGTAAGAGAGGGGGTGGCTATCCTGGCCATTGGAGATCAAACCAAGTCCTTCCAATCTCAAGCATTCGTTGATCAATCCACTCTACAGGTTGGGAATTAACCAACTGGGCTGTTGATTCAGGCAAGGGAGTATCAGTAGGTACTTGCACATAATCAGAAGCAGAGCCTCCATCGATGGGGTAAGAGGCCAGAGTTCTGGACAGGCCCGAAGCAATGTCCGTCGACGATGGAGGCAAGGGGTGCTTGGACAATCTATCTGACTTGGCGAAAGGCTGAGAGGGAATCAACTCAGGATTAGAAGATGCAACGGCATCAAGCCCAAGAGGGAGACTGCCACTCAGTACAGAGACACCACTAGGCTCAGATAGCAGGTCCAGAGGAAAGAGGATGGCAGGATAGGATGATATTTGGAAAGAGGAAGGGATTTTAAGAGGAGACAGGAGATTCCAGGAAGTCTTTGGGAGGGCTAAAGATAATTAGAGGAGGAGAGAGGTTTGGGATAGGGGAAATCTGGGATAGATGCGAAGGCTTGACAGGGTTGGCATCATGAAGACGAGGTTCACATCCCACAGGAACAACAGGGCCTGAGATTGGAAATGCCGAGAAAAGGTCGGGCTCTGAACAGCTGGAAAATAAATGCTGAATTTTAGTGCAGCAACCATTGAAAAGAGTGGAGAGGTATCTCATTTGCAGGCAAACTATCCTTGGGCTTCTACAAAGACAAACATAGGCTGACCGATTGAAAAATACCGTCCCAAAGTAAACAGGACTGTGCACTCTACAACAGCCAGTCAATCTGAGTTCATACAGCCGATTTGTAGTGATCAACCATTCATTTGTATGTTGAGACTGAATATTACATTTTTACCCCTGATATTTAGGTTAGTTAGCCTTGATTTTGTGTATATAAGATGCATTTAATGGTTTATTTTAGTTTCGTAGGAAAACTCAGGAAAAAATAGGAAATCTTCGTAAAACAGTGGATAATTGCCGGAAGAAGCTTAAAATGAAACAATTAAAATTTTATAATTAAATCATGCCACTTCTAGCATTTAAATGTATATTGGATAATTTGGATCCATTTATGAGAGTCTGGATTAATTCAATATTTAGATTTTTAAGTGATTTGATTAATTATTTAATTTTAAAGCAAGTCTGCAATCAAAGAGGCCAAGAGTTGAAAATCAAGATCCATGGGCCAGAGATCCACTGCAATTGGGCCAAGCTTCGCTCCAAATGCCAAACACTGGGCCAACCCATGCACTTCATGCGCATTTCCCAATGTGGGCCAGGCCAAAGTGAATTCAACCCAGCAAGCCAAAGTCCAAGCTCCAACCCAAATCCATTTTAAGTCCAAACCCAAAAAACCCATGTCCATAACCCAATCCAATTACCCATGGCCGAATTTCACTGTCCAAAACCCTAATCCAATGTCAACATACCCTAGCCTCTCTCATATTAGCCATCCATTTCATCATGCATTAATATTCATCATCCATCAATCTTAACCATTCATTTCATGCATCTAGTCTATTCCGTCCATTTGCATTCATCAATGTAGCTAAACCCTAGAGCCTCCCATCTAATCTTAACCACTCAATTTTCAATCACCCATCCACACCATCCATTAACCAAATCATGCAATCCAAACCATTCATTTCATACATCTCATTTATCTCATTCATAAAACATAGGAAAACCCTAGATCCACCTACTTAATCCGTTCATGCATCATGATTAGATCTGGGTCATTCAATTCATCCATCATATAGATTAACCCTAGGATTGTAATCATCCATGCACCATCTATCCATCCATCCATTTAGATCACCCATCACCCATCATAACCATTAGATCTAGGCCAATCAATCATAGCCATCCATTCATAAACCCTAAAATCATGTGCAACCCTAGCAATTCCTATATTTTCTCTCCTTTCTTTCATCCCACTCCACTCCATACGAAAATCACAAGTCTAGGATCCCTCCATGCGCATGACAATTCCTAGGTTTTCTCTCCAAGCTTGCCACATCATCTAGATCATGTCTTGCCATTCAAGCCATTCTAAAATAGCCATACATGATTCTCCATCTAATTCCACCTCCATAGGATTTTTAGAAACTAAAACTTCTCCATGCATTAGGTCATAAATCCATCTAGTCCACACGATTTTTGCATAGCTTATCTCCACCTCATGCGAATTTTATCTCCATGTCATCCATGCAATCTCATCCATCCATGCAGTATAGATTTAATCCTAGCCATTCATATATCATACATTAACCCTAGAATCCCATGCTAAAATCGGTCATAACCCTAAATTCCATATCCAAAATTCGGCCACCACCCAATTTCCTCTCCAAATTCCTATATTCTCTCCACCATAACTTGGAAGCCGAGCCACCACTTACCCAATGCACAGTAAATTCGTGTAACCCTATGTAGGAGCCCTAGTTTCTTAGTTTCAATCCAAGCCACCCAATTTAAGTTAGATCCAATCCCAACCTTTCATCCATCAACTCAAACCAAGATTTAATCTCAGTTGTCCATTCAAACCTTGAGCCTATAAATACCCCATTCGACCATGGTGAAAATCGAATTAGACCTGTAGCTCAAGATGACCTAAGATTGGAAAACACACCCTGAATAACAAGAGACACTGTGTTTCATGCGAATTTCACAAGTGAGCTATCATTGTAGATTTGATTTTTAGTTGTCTTCTTAATTGTTTTTCCAATTCTTGTATTTAATTCTTCCATTAAATAAATAAGAGATGTCAATTTTAGATTCTTGAAAAGTCCAATTATTCAATATATTTTTTAATTTTATGCGTTAAATTTCATATCTAAATTTCTTATTTATTTATTTATTTTGAGAACTTTAAATTATGCATTTTTATTTTATGTCATTTATTTTCATTGTCAATTTATTTTCAACGTCTATTTTATTTTTTGTTGCTTGTATGTTGTATTTTAATACTTATTTTAAATTCTTTAATTCTTATGTCATGTATTTTAATTATCTTGTATTCAAACCACCACTCTAACATATGTGTTAACTAGATTGAGAATTAAATTAATTGGACTTTAATTTTGTCATCTTAATGTTGTGTGAGATTATCCATAAATTATATCTTAATCATGTTTAATCAATGTTCTAACTTTTGGTTTTGAATTTTAAATGAGGGATTGTTAACTTAGAAGTAAATTTATAAAATTAGGATTGATTTCTATGATTGGATTTATTTTTAATCTCAATGTTTTCTAAGAAACATATTAACTCAAGCACTAGATTCCAAACGTATATATTTTGATTTACTTATGCACATATTTTGCTTGTTCTCTGTAGGATCAACCTCGCACTCATAACGATGTACTATAAATGGTTCGTGCGTTTGCGAGATTATAAATTTAAAACTCTTCACAATTTTCACATCAACATGTAACTTAACTGTGATCTAGACTGTACATATAGTGAACCATGTTGCAGCTAAAATACTAGATATGAATACACGTCAAGCGGCATCACAAGAAAATAGACTCGATGTATGATCTTAGTCATTCATTGATGCAAATTTTGTTGTGAATTCCCCCGCTTCCTATGATCTTAACATGTGTACTCCAAATTGCAGCTTCCAAGCTCTCTAGAAAATTTGATCATAGGAGTAGCATTTGAGCTTGACATGCAACAATTGATCAATCAAGGATGGGCCCACAACAACCAATTGTCAGATGATCCCCTATGTGAGGCCATTAACATGGATGGATTGTTGGAACAAAGGTTTAGATGGTGAACATTACATGTACAAGGAATGTTTTAACTGGTTACCCTTCTCTCATTGTTAGGTTCAACTATCTATGCTGGTGAAAGTGGAGCCCACTAGATGGATGATCCACATCTGGGTACTTTAGGTCATGGGACCCTTCAAAGGAAGTTGTTCATACATAGAATATTGGCAATCGAGAGGGTTATATGTAAGACAACCAAAGGAGAAAGGGAAATGGCATCATGTGAGGTCAAAGTGTCAGCTCATGAGATGGGATTTACCTACCCACAACAAAAAGCCTCACTTTTTGGTACTATGCTAGGCCACAGACCACAACAGTCACATTTTCCATAGGTCAAAAGGTCACTCACATTTCTTTGTTTTTTTTAAGGACATTCTTTTTCAAACCATACTTTACCATTGTTGGATATTATCCAACAGCCTCAAACAATGCATGTAGGTAAATTTTGTTGCACGATAGCCAGAATGGATCACTATGCACAGATCCCCATGGTGCCTTACTAGTGGTACCCCAATGTGGGGCCCACATGGCCCCATATGAATGAGCAGGTTGGACAAGTCTTCATTTGAATAGGGTGCTATCAAAAATCACTTTGATCAAATAAATGAAGCCATGCTTTTTAAGGTCCCAAAGATTCGATTTTATCCAACAATGCAAACTTCATAGGGTTAGATCAATAGTCCATCTAAATTGGAATGGGATCAAATTGGGAAAGAATCCAATTCGTAGGGTAGTAATCCATAAGTTGAAATATAGAAAATGGATCAAACCTACATCGACCAATCAATATGGTCAGCAATGTCAAGGCCAATAATAGATACTTGATAGCCGATGAGATTCCATAATGAATGCGCTTCACCATCCTCCACTGCATAGATCTATTCAAAAAATAAATAATAGATAGGTTAGCACTTCTAGTTTTTTTCTTTTTCTTTTGGGAAAAATGCTAAGAAGAATTTCATTGAACGAAACATAACAATACAAAGACTGTCCATGATGAGCAAAAAGAAACCAAAATGGCAAAACATAAAAAGTATAATACCACATGGCCAGAAAAAATACAATCAGAAAAAGAAAAGCTAAAAACAAATTAGATCCAGAGGTGCCTTGCTTCACCAAGAAGTAACCACTACATTAGCCAATCTACGAATATGCCCCGAAAAAATGCAAAACATTGCACAATTGTCTGATCTCATTAAATAGTAGATATGTTAGCACTTCCAATTATCATAAAACATGCATGGACATTCTTAAATCAAACAAGGCAAGCCAATTGAATATGGAAGTTATGAAATTGATGTAGTCTAAGGCTCTTTCAAGACAATTCTAACATCTAGGGTTTCCACCAAAAACCCTAAAACAAGTAAACTAAATTAGCCATAATTATGAAAAAAAATCACAACAGTATGAAAGAAATCCTACCTTAGAATAGATCTCATATAGAATGGGAAATGTAGATCAAAAAGCTATCAAGCTACCAATAAAACTCACATACCAAAAAACCTCTCTTGCCATGGGGTCTTCATTGATTTCCATATTATTCCATTAAAAAAGAAGCCCTAATCATAATTTGAGTCATTAAATATCATTACAAGATATTATCCTAATCATTTAAATCAACATCAACACATATTAAAAATGCCCAAAATACCCTTTGCTTGTCACCATAGAATACCATATTAGAAAATGGGCCATAAACCAATTGGTGGACTGTTTTCTTGTCTCCACAGAGTGGTTGGATCTTTTCAATGACTTCCATCACTATTTTCCAAAGACCTATTTCAAACCATTGGCCGTTACTAGACTTTTTTGAGGAATCATGGGCCCTTCTCCTTCTTGTTTTGAGCTAATGTGTCAAGGAGAAAGTTTTCAAGGATTTGGTTGCAAAATGGTGGTAAGTGGTGGACCTTCCGCTATACGGTGGCAAATTTACTTGATCCAACGGCCAAGAGAGACCATCCTTTTCACGCATTGACAATTTTTTTTTGTCACGACAATGGTTAGACCTTTTCCCAAAATCACACATTTCAATTTTCCCCCGGCCCGTCTTCAACCATTGGCCCTTGGTTTTAGATTCTTTTGAGGAGTCTTGGGGGGCAGCGCCGTTCAGATTTGAACTGTGTTGAGTAAAAGAGAAAGGTTTCAGGAACCTCATTGTAGATTGGTGGGTGGAAGACATTATTTCCAATAAAAAATGTTTCATTCTTCACCTCAAATTGAAGAGTAGGCCAAGTTAAAAAATTGGTGTGTTTCTAACTTTAGGTCTTTATCTGAATCCATATCTGTCATCTTTAGCAATATTAATCAGATTGACTTGAGTGAGCAAGTTGGTTCCATTTCTGAGGATGAAGCCTCTCTCCGGCTTGATCTCCAGGAACAATGTCCGACCAAGAGCATTCAGGAAGAAATTAAATGAAGGCAAAGATCTAGAGATAAGTGGATTAATGAAGGAGATAAAAACACTAGATTTGGATTAATGAAGGAGATAAAAACACTAGATTTTTCAATGCTATGGGTCTGCTCACAAAAGAGTAAACAATATCAGATCCCTTACATTTGGTAATCTAACAGTGACTTCTAAGGAGGACATCATCTCTGTTGTTCTCAATCACTTCAAGGAGTTATATTCAGCCAACCCTTTTGACAGAATGTCGATATCGGGCCTCCCCTTTAGATCTATTTCTGATGCAAACGCTTTTTTTCCATTGAGCGGCTGTTTTCCGAGGATGAGATCAGGAATGTTGTGTGGGACCTTAGTGAGGACCGTGCTCTTGGGCCGGATGGATTTCCCATTTCCTTCTTCAACTTGTTTTGGAACATAGTCAAGCTTGATCTCATTGTTTTCATTGAGGAATTCCACCAAAGAGCTTTTATTCCTAAGGAGATGGGTGTTACTTTCCTTGTACTAGTGCTTAAGAAGGACGATGCTTCCTCCCTACCTGATTTTAGGCCCATCAGTCTTCTAGGTAGCCCTTATAAGATTCTTGCCACGGTTTTAGCAAACAAACTCAAGACTTTTCTTCCAAAGCTTCTCTCTCTATCCCAATATGCTGCGGTTGAGGAGAGACAAATTATGGATGCAGTGACATCAACACATGAGTGTATTGACTACGACGGAAAGGTATTATCTGCAAGTTGTATTTAGAGAAAGCCTATGATATGGCAGATTCCATTTCCTTGTTTTTGTACTTTCCAGCATAGGTTTCAGTCGGAAATGGTGTCTTTTGATGTTTGAATGAATATCTTCTCATTTCTGTGATCTCTTCAATGGATCATCTAAAGGTTTTTTTCAAGAGCTCCAAGGGAATACGTCAAGGAGACCCTCTCTCTCTTGCACTTTTCATCATGGTCGTGGAGTCTATAAGTCTTCTTTTGTCTAATGTTGCAGCCTTCAACCTTATTCATGGGTTCAAAATTGGTGACTCTACTTTGGAAATCCATCATTTACAATGTGGATGACACTATCATTTTCTGTGAGGCTAATGAGGAGCCTGTAAGGAATCTTCAGTCCTTACTCAGGTGGTTTGAGTTGTCTTCTTACCTCTTGATTAATTACCTCAAAAGTGAAGGCTTCAGCATTAATTTGGACAACATTGAGCTTATTTCTTTTTCAGAGTTGTTGGGTTGTGTATCTTCTGCTCTTCCATCTAGTTATCTGGGGTTGCCTCTTTGCATTGGATCTCCTGGTTACTCTCAGTGGGAACCCATCATCCATAAGTTAGCAAGTGCATGGCCTCGTGGAGATGAAAGTACTTGTCATTCGGTGGAAGGATCACTCTTCTCAAGTCAACTCTCACTGCCCTGCATGTCTACTTCCTCTTAGCTTTTCGTCACCCCAACAGCCATTCAGTCAATGGAAAGATTATGAGGAACTTCCTTTGGAGTGACCATGTGGGAATGAGGAAATATCATCTTATCAGTTGGGCTCAAGTTTGCATTCCCACAGTTGTTGGGGGTCTGCGAGTGGGTCGTCGTTAATACTGCTTTTCTAACTAAGTGGATCTGGAGGTTATGTTCTGATGGTGACTCCCCTTGGAAGGCTATCCTTACCTGTAAGTACAGATTGAGGAATTTCGGCTGAGATATTAATTCTGCCCCACGTAGAGCTTCCGGCATATGGCGAGCGACTGCAGCTTGTGTTGACAAATTCAAAGAAGGTATCAGGTTTAATGCTGGGAGAGGTGACAGAATTAAGTTTTGGACTGACTCTTGGTGTGATAGCTCTACTTTGGCTTCTCAATTTACTTCTCTCTACCGCCTCTCTCTTAAGCCTCTTGGGACCATATCAGATTTCTACACCATTTTTAGTGAGCAAGTCGTGTGAGATATTCCTCTTCGCCGCAACCTGTCTGACACAGAAGCAGATGCCTTCTCGTATCTCCTCCGCTCTATTTCTTCCTTTAGGATTCTTACCTCTATAGATGACAGCCTTGTTTGGTGTCCGGACACCACTAGATTGTTTTCAGTCAAGTCCTTCTGCACTTGGAATTTTATGACCGATGAAACTGCTATTGTTAATCCCAAGATTTGGTCCTCCAAAGCTCCTCCGAGGGCAATTAGTTTCTTTTGGACTGCCGGTTTGGGGAAAATCTTGACTCAAGACAATATGCAAAAAAAATGAAGAACATTTGTTAGTGCTTGCCCTTTTTGTCTTCAAGCCTCTGAAGAGTCAAATCATCTACTCATTCATTATCCCTTCTCTTTTAAAGTTTGGTACTTGTTGTTAGACCAGTTTGGTGTGGCTTGCGTTATGCCATCATCAATTGTTGAGTTGTCTCGCTTGGAACATTGCTTCTGTCTCGCCTAAGTGCTCTTCCCTATGGCAGTTATCTTTATTTGCCACTGTTTGGAGCCTTTAGTGGGAATGTAATAATAGGTTGTTCAAAGGTACTACTGAGTCCAGTGCGGTGGTTGGAAGACGTGCTCTCACCAAGTGTGGATCGTGGGTTGCTTCTTTACAGGAATTCAGGAACATATCTATATCAGACATTTTGCGTGCGTAGAAAGAATGTGTTGATCTTGCTTGAGCCTTTTGTGTTTCTATTTTGTGCCCAGGGTGTGGGCCTTTCCTGTGGGCGATTTATTTTCCAGTTACCTTCTTTTGTTGCTTTTATCTACTTTCTCTTCATGTATTTGCACCTCTGATGCCTCTTTATCTATTAATATATGAACCATTTCAAAAAAAAAAAGAGTTCAACCCCCAAGGTTGTAAAGGTTTCATCCTTGCTCAGAAGTTGAAATTTTTGAAGGGTAAACTTGAGGACCAGAAGCACTCCAATTTCAACTCCCTCCCAAAATCTTTAACAACTCTTCTAAATTGAATAACCCAAGTTGAATTGAGTGAGAAACCTAGTTTTTTTGGACAGAAGAAGACAACAATCTCAGACAAGATCTCTAGGATTAGTATAGAGCCAAGTGTATCCAAGTAGTCCATTGGAGGGAAAGATCAAGGGACAGTGTATCCAGAAAGGCCTTTCTCTGTTGAAAAAAAATTAAAAGAGTTGTGTGGGACCTTAGCCAAGATAGATCTCCAGGACCTGATGGTTTCCCCGTAGCTTTTTTTAGGATTTTCGCCTTTGTGGAAAAAGTCTATCATCACGGCAAGTTCTCCAAGGAATAAGGAGCTACTTTTATCATCCTTGTACCTAAAAAAGACAATACAACTAACTCTCTTCAAAGACTTTCAGCCAATCAGTTTATTGGGTAGTTCCAACAAAATTTTAGCGAGAATCTTATAGGGGCTTCCGATGAGACTGATGGGCCGGAAATCAGCGAGGGCAGACGCATCGTCCTTCTTAGGTAACAACACAAGGAAAGTAGCACCCATCTCTTTTGGAATAATAGACCCTATGGTGGAATTCTTCAATGTAGGCAATGAGATCAAGTTTCACAACATCCCAATATAATTTAAAAAAAAACAATGGGGAAGCCGTCCGGCCCAGGGGCACTATCCTCGCTAAGGTCCCAAATAGCTTTGGGGTGATAAAAGCAATCCCAAGATGTTTTGAATTAGTGTCACAAATACCGTTCTTGGGATATGATTGACTATTGTTAATATCGAGATATTTTCAAATTTTGGGGTTTTTACCGAAATATTCTTGGGAAAGTATCGCAAAAAATATAAGTAGTTAAAAATAATAATAAATATAATAAACATATAAAATAAAAATAAAAGTTAATTCTTTACCATTAATAACTTATAATACACAAATATACTATAAGAAATAAATTAATTTGGTAATTATCTAACGAAACAAAATATAATCCATTATCTAACATTTCTTGAATCATAAGACATCATCCAATGCCACATAAGTTCATTTCTAAATACCGCCATCGAAGTTCTCAAAAAATTAAATCAAAGTACAAATGGTTATAACTTAAAAAAATATATTAAAAAGTGTTGTTACCATCGCAATAATACCAAATTTTAACAATAATAACAAAAAAGTGTTAAAATCCTAATATTAATGGGAAACGGTATTTTCCCGATATTTTTGCGTTAAAAATGAAAATACCGTCAATATTTGTTACATTGCTCTCAAGATTGATTTAGGAAAGAGCCTCATCATTGGAATAGGAGTGGAGGAGAATGTGAAAAAAAAATAGCTAGTTGGTGGATTGTAAAACTGGAAAGCTACCTTTGACCTACGTAGGTCTACGGGTGGGTGCAAACCCCCAATCCAAGAGAATTTGGGATCTAGTTGTAAAGCTCTTTGAAATGAAACCAGCACGGTGGTCAAAGAATTATTTATCCACTAGTGGGCCATTGACCTTAATCAAAGCTACCTTGATTAATCCACCAACGTACTATATCTCACCTTTTACAATACCAATGAGTAGCTAAAAGATTGGAGAAGCTTCAAAGGGACTTTTTGTGGTATGATTCAAGAGATAGAAAGAAGATTCATCTAGTCAAATGAGAGGACAGCAAAATCAAAAGAGGGGGTTTAGGTTTCGTTGACTTTAGGTTTGAAACAAGGCTCCTTTATGTAAATGATCCTAGAGAAATGGGAAAGAACAATCGGCTTTATGGCGTAGCGACATTGATGCAGCTTGTGGACAAGCCAATGGTGGTAACTCGACCATGAGTGAGGATGATGTGGAGCATGCCATGCCTCGCTCCGTGTTTTGTGTTTTATTTTAGTAAGGGTAGTTTGGTATTTTGTTGCTTATTTTTTTTTAGTAAGATGAAAGTTTATATAAAGTCTTGTCGCCTTTAAGGCATAGAACGATGAGTGAACAAGATTTGGAATTTTCAAGCAAAACCTGTGAATGGTGCGATGGTGACTTCCTAGGAGTGAATCCATGGATCTTTGGTGAGAAACCACGGGGCGAGAAGCCAAGTACCTCTATCTTTCTTCTATCTTCCTCTCTCTCTCTCTTCTTCCTATTCTCTTTGTTTTCTTTTCTTTCCCTTTGCCGAGAACCCTACTGTCGTCGCCACCCTCCCAAATTCCTTTGTTCTCAACATCCTTCCCCAAAGACCCATACCCCTTTGCCGCCATCTCCAAATCCCACCCTTATTGCTATCGTGACCCTTTACCCTCTGTCGCCTACCTCTAGCAGCCCACAGGCCTTTACCACAAGCCACTTTCCATCCCTCTCGCATCGCCATCCCTTGTAACCCCTCTTTTCTTCGTCACCATCCTTAGACCTTTCTGCCTCACCTTCCGTGACTTGTATTCCCTTCCCTTTGCTTCCGTTAATATTCCAAACACACCCTAAAGTCGTGTACCCCTTTATACATCCAATTGTGACCCATCGCCTTCAATAGTTGTTGTCTAATTCAACCCTCATTGACCGAACCCATGAACCACCAGTTAACCCATTAAGGCTTTATTTCATTTATTCCTAAACCCCATGCGTTACTCCATATTGTTTTCCCACTCTTTTATTTTAACCATCGATTCCCATTTAATTCATTTAACACATTAGATTCTTAGCATTTGCATGATTATGTGTGGTAACTTTATATTTATTAATTGCAGATATTAATTTGAATTTAATTTCAACACATATTAATCTTAGGGTTCATTATTTTCATCCCCTTTTAATCTTTAGGGAACCACTTTAGGCATTTAGGGTTACCCTATCCCTTCTCCTGCGTCAGAGGAAGTGGAGAAAAAGGCTTCCACGGTGGTCAAACAGTTGTAAAGGTTGGGTGTGGGTTGGGTAATGTAGAAGAGGTCTTATGAAGGGTTTGAGATTCATAGTAGGTAAGGGGAGCAAGGTTCTTTTGGAAGATCATAAATTAGGGATATAATTCTTAAGGAAAGAGTCCCCAAACTTTATAGGGTAGCAATGAACAAACAATCAAAGGTTATCCATAATTATGAGTTTAAGCGAAGAACCTTGGTTCGGTCTGTGCCCCTCAAGAGAGCTCTTAGAGTTAAGAAGTCAAGTTTTTATGTTGAGCTCTTGGATTTTCTTTAAGAGGTTGGTTGGTGTTTAGGTGGTTTTTTTTTTTTTTTTTTGGCAGTAACAAAAAGGTTAGTATCATAAAGGAGGAAGAAGGCAATACAGATACAAAGCGAAGGGTCTAAGATTCTTAATTCCAATAAGAAATGAGAAAAAATAAATACACATCCCTCAAGATGAGGAGGAGGACATTAGAATTTGGGATGGAGATCCCTGGGTGAGTTTTCAGTGAAAACAAGGGTTAGAAATTTGCATAGGATATCAATTACACCATCGTACTTGTATCCTTTGAAAGCGTATATGATGCAGGACAACTAATAGGGTGACCCTAAATGCCTCCCTAAAGATTAAAAGAAATGAAAATAATGCACCCTAAAACTAAAATGGGCTGAAATCTAAATATCAATTAATATATGCAATTAATTAATATAAATTTGTCACAACTAATCATGCAAAGATTTAATAAAGGATGACATGATTTTGAATGATCTTAAGTATATGATTTTAATTAAAGAAAAAGAGGCATATGGGAATAAAGAAGGGATATGGATGGGAATAAAATTGAATGGATGGCTTAGGGCAAAAGGCGACACTGGTGGGATTGGGAATGGAAAACGGCAGCAAGGGAAAAAAACTTTGGAGAGAGACGAAGGGGACTGGGACTGGGAAGGGATATAGCAGGTGGCGACAACACCAAAGGATCTACGACCAGTCAAGGGTGGACTGAAGAGGGGAAAGGAAGGCACTCTGTGGATAAAGAGGACTGGCGGAAGCTAGAAGGAGGGTCTATGGGTTGCGGCGGCAGATCTAGAGCTTGGAAAAGGCAGCGGCAAAGCCAGATGGCTAAAGGGAAGGCGGCAGCAAAGGGGTATGGGACGCAGCAGCAAGAAAAGAAGAAAAGAGAGAAGAAGAAGATAAAAGAAGTACCTATAGAAGAAGGTGGGATGGCCTCGCGCCACACTTCACGCCAAAAGGACTCACTCCTCACGCCAATACACGGTACAAGCAAAGTTTGCTCGAAAATATTAAATCTTATTCATTCAATCGTATGTTTTGCCACAAAGGGCTACATAATATATAAACTTTCAACCTACTAAAAATAAATCCCTGCTAAAACAAAGAAAAAAAGAAAGCTATGGAAATAGAAAACCACGAAAATAGCAAAAATACGAAAATGGAAGGTGCTTGTTGATGCACCGCATCAGTATAGCCCCCCAATAGTTCAATCCTTTGGTTGTTGGTGCGTGGCTAAGGATAGAGTGCTTACCAAGTCTAATCTTGCCAGGAGAAGGATAACCCCTAAGGAGACCAATTTTGTGCATCTTTTGTGTCGATTTTGGAGGTAGAATATGTGAATCACTTGTTTTGCCAATGTTCGTTACAAGGTTTATTTAGTTAAGCGTTTTGGACTTAATGAGTAGCTCATGGGTGTTAAATGATTCTGCATGAGGACTTCTTAAGATTCTTCAATGAGTTTCATCGTAGAGGTATTCTGAATAAGGAGTTAAAGAACTCCTTAATCGCCCTAATCCGAAAAAAAGAGGGGGCCTCAGAGCTCTCTCATTCCAGACCAATCAGCGTAGTTGGGTGCATCTACAAACTCCTAGCTAAAGTCCTTGCCACAAGACTTAGGAAAGCCATTAGTGAGGTAATAGGTGAAACACATGGTGCATTTATTGAGGGTAGACCTTTGAATTTTCCCATTGAGTGAAATTTCTTTTGATCCTCTAATCGATATCCAAGTTCCATATAAAATTGGCTGGATTGAGATTAGTTTTTAGGTGATCAAATTGAATTTCCCACCATCTTTAACTTCGATTTCCTAGAGAGGTCAAATTATTGCATTTTATTGTGGATTCGAGTCATTAGACCCAACCTTCAATTTCTTCAATTGGAGCATGTGGCCGATCCTTTTTGTGTTTTCTTGGAAGCTAGGCTACATCAAGCTGTCTCTCATTCTCAACTAGATGGTTTTCTCAGCATGTTAGGCTTACTGGACATCTATGCACCAAGTTAAGGGGGAGTCTTGCAGTATCTTGTACCTATTTTAGCTTTTTATACATTAGGAAAGTAGGTATATATTCATATATATGGTCCTCTGGATTACAAGGGAATGCAAGGTTGACTTACCGTGTTTGGATGTAATCTTTGTTTATATATATTGTACTTCTATACCTTTCTGAGACAAGTAAATACAATACAACTTTCCCCAAAAATCACATTTCTCTCTTTTCTCAATCTTTTATTTCATTTCATATCATTCCAAGATATTTCATTTCAACAATATTAGCAATTACCATGATTTGAAATTTGTGTATATTGTAACCAATATTTGATTGAATTTATGTTGTACTTTGTGTGTCAAGCTATTGTATTCTTTATACATTTAGTATAAATCAAACCTCCTCTTGATAGAGAACATATGACTGAGATTTTCCTCATTTCACTTCTTTAATTTTCCCATATATTGAAGGGGTGATGGAGTTCCATTGCCTTTCGAATTCAATGTGGTTATCGGGGATGATTTCAAGAAAGCTTTTTCTAAAAGACAGTTGGTGTATTTAGTGGGAAGGGCCTCGAGCACTTAAGAAAAGTTGGAGCTCTCTAAAACTGTTGAGCAGTTTGCAGTGGACGAGCTCTCTAAAACAGTTGAGCAGTTTGAAATGGACAAGTTGAAATGCACAAAACTTAATACATGTCATAAAACAAGAGTGGCACCATGATGTGGTTTGAAATGTGAACAAATAAGCAATGCATGCATACATAAGCAACATTCACAATAACAAATATGCATGTGCATGCAGAAATAACACATTATGGAATTGAGAAATGCCTATTTAAGGGTAAAATGCTTTGTAAAGATCAGTGATGCTACAAATCAAGACCAAATATTGAATCCCATTCAAATACAGAAACTTACAGTAAGAATGTATCCAAGACCCTTTAGATTTTTTGCCACTGTTAACAGCTTCAAAGTTGTTGGATCATTCTTCAAACTTCCTATGACCTACGGTTCATAAGAAATAAAATAAAGACATTGCCAGAAATGAATTTAAAGTCACCATGCTAAAAGAACGCAATTTTTTTTTTTTTTGCAATGATGATGAGGGCACAGAACAGAGGTACCTGCATATTGCAGAATTATCTCATTCTGTTCAAAAATTAGAAATTAAAAAAACGAAAAACTCCTTTTGCTTGACATGGTTTTGCATCATAAAAGCTATAAACCCTATATCTTTTGTAACTCATTTGAAAGACTAAACTCTCTAACATTTCAGTTGTGCAATACATTGAATGGAAATAACAGAAGTTTAACAACTGCATCAAACATCATTTTATATTCATTAGTTCATATGCTGATCTTGCTGATCTCATATGAAGAGCCTGATGGCAAACTATCCATTGGTATACTTTTATTCATTCCTCAGGAAAGGTGGAGAATTAACCGATTTCCTATATACAAATGTCAATACGTCATAATAAGTTTGCAAAAGAACAACAACGTTAGCATAGATAAATGGCTTCAAGGTTGGCACTGAACAGCACAGATATACCACCTTTTTTGAAACAGGCACAGAAATAGCACCTACGAGTGCCAATGGTAGTGAGGTAAAATGGGAATGAAAAAGGATGAGCACGGGATGTAAATATGGTCCCTACAGAAATGTACTTGCCAAGTTCTCAATGTAAGGGATCTCAACGGATCATTTTTAAGAAGAAAACAAAACCAACCTAACTTGCTATTCTGATCTTGGAAAAAGGCTTGAACACAACTTCCATTTAATGCAATTCCTGCCATTCATAATTTTCAGCTCTTTTATGTGAAAATTTACTATGGAGCAATGTCCAATGATTACCACTAACTACACAATACACCAACCAGAAATCAGAATACTTCTAGAAATGAAAAGAAAACATATAATTATGTATATACATCCCAACTCCTTTTATCACATTTCACGATGAAATTAAACAAGAGAAGAGATCAGAAGTTCGAATAAAAAGGCAAAAAACTCACAAATGCCAATCTAGGGGGACGAACAGCAAACCGGCGGGGAGCACGAAGTGAATCAAGACTGCCCTGCATTACGAATTTCCGTCCTGCTCCAAGTGGCAGGAATCTCAGCGCTGACCCAAGCACAACCCCACCCTTTCCCAAACCCCACCCTCTCTCACCCCCGGATCTGAATACAGAAGTCATCGAGCTCTGTAGAGACATAGCTGCTGTGATGAAGACAACAAAAGAGACCACGACAGCAATATAAAAAATAGTTGATCTCTTCATCGTAATCCCTTTCCTTACACCACCCCCACGGAAGAGGCGAGATCGGGACCGCGATTGGCGATCAGATCGGCGGTCCCGATCTTCTGCACCATCATTTATGTCAATGGTGTGAGGTCTTGGGCTTTCCATGTGGGAGGTTCGCTTGAAGGGTAATCGGTTGG
Organism: Chimonanthus praecox; assembly: GCA_022113865.1. Taxonomy (NCBI): domain Eukaryota; kingdom Viridiplantae; phylum Streptophyta; class Magnoliopsida; order Laurales; family Calycanthaceae; genus Chimonanthus; species Chimonanthus praecox. Next base: position 35,688,750 of record CM039094.1, read on the forward strand.
TGCCACGCACGAAGACATCTTCTCCAGATAATGAGATCTCGGCCGTTGAATTCTTCCCCATCTGGTTTTCTTCACTTTTCAGGAATTCCCTTTTCTCGAAAATCTTGATTCCGTGGAATTAGGGTTTGTGGGTTTTAACGAAGGGAGGGGCGCACCTTAGAGACGAGCGCGACATGGAAAAAGCGCAGAGGTGCACGTGAAGAGAGAAGAAGGAAAAAAACGAGACGGAGAAGCAGAGAGGGGAGAGCTCGCATGGAATTAAGTGTCAACGATTTTTAAGAAACATCTTAAATGAGATCAATTCGCGCGAAACATCACAGCTAAAGGGACATTTCATTTTTATCCATAGAGATCGCTTTGAATGAGACCTCTACTTCAAATTTCTTTTGTGGATCCCATGCGACGTCTCCTCTTATTCCCACTCAAAACTAAAAAAATGCTAAAATAACTAAAGCTATTGAAGTAACATTACTGTCAACTCTATTTTTATTAAGGCTGCGTTTGGACGGGGTAAGAGGGGTAACACCCCTGTTACGCAATAAGAGGATAAAAGTAAAAATTTAAATTTTTATCCCTCTTATTACAATTTTGAATACTCCATAGGGCTTAGGGTATTCACTCTTGAATATCCCTCCTTACCCTCCATTTTGATATTTCATAAGATTTTTATTTTTTACATTTTTTTATTTATTTATTTTGGTGAGTACTTGACTTTTTTTTTTAAAGTACTCTATTATTTTCATTTGATAAATTTCATATTACAAAACAACAAATTATATTTTTTTATGAAGAGATATGTAGAATTTTTTTATTCATTTATTGAAATTTAAAATAATAATAGTGGTTTTTTATTTTTTAAGGAAATCTTGCCCCTATTTATCCTTGTCTTCCTCTATTTTTCAATTATATATTATATAATTAAAAAATTAATAGATTTCAAATAATTAGCAATTTATTTTTTAAATTATATAGATTTTCAACATGATGCATTTGGACGAAGGGTAAATTTTTACAGGGGTTACCCTAGGGCTGCGTTTGGATGAGGGGTAAGAGGGGGTAACCCCCCATTACCCTTTGTTACCCTCATGTAGTAACAAGGGGTAAGGGTAAAAAATTGAATTTTTACCCCTCTCGTCACTATTTTGAATACCCCCATGGGGCTTGGGGTATTCATTAATACCCCTCCTTATCCTCCATTTTGCTCTTTCATGAGTTTTTTTTTTACATTTTATTTATTTATTTATTTTGGTGAGTACTTGGCTTTTATTTTATTTTTAAAAGCACTCCATTATTTCCATTTAATAAATTTCATATCACCAAATAACAAATTATATTTTTTTATGAAGAGATATGTAGAATTTTTTATTCATTTATTGAAATTTAAAATAATAATAGTAGTTTTTTATTTATTTTTTATTTTTTAAGGAAACTTTTCCCCTATTTATCGCATGTCTTCCTCTATTTTTCAATTATATATTATATAATTGAAAGATTAATAGATTTCAAATAATTAGCAATTTATTTTTTATATTATATAGATTTTCAAAATGATGCACTTGGATGAGGAGTAATTTTATGAGAATTAATAATTTTATTAAATCTATATAATATAAAAATAAATTTCTGCAACATTTTCAATGGATGCATTTGGGTGAGGGGTAAATTTTTACCCAAGGTTACACTTAAGTAGGGGTAATTGTAAGTAAGGGTAAACTGAGATATTAACAATTTTATGAGAAATAATAATTTTATTAAATCTATATAATATTAAAATAAAATTTCTGCAACATTTTTAACGTGATGCATTTGGGTGAGGGGTAAATTTTTACTCTAGGTTACCCTTGAGTAGGGGTAAACTGACATATTAACAATTTTATGAAAATTAATAATTTTATTAAATCTATATAATATAAAAAAAAAAAATTTCTCCAACATTTTCAACGTGATACATTTGGGTGAGGGGTAAATTTTTACCCCATGTTACCCTTGAGTAGGGGTAATTGTAAGTAGGTGTAAACTGACATATTAACAATTTTATGAGAATTAATAATTTTATTAAATCTATATAATATAAAAATAAAATTTCTACAACATTTTCAACGTGATGCATTTGGGTGAGGGGTAAATTTCTACCCCAGGTTACCCTTGAGTAGGGGTAATTGTAAGTAGGGGTAAACTGACATATTAACAATTTTATGAGAATTAATAATTTTATTAAATCTATATAATATAAAAATAAAATTTCTACAACATTTTCAACGTGATGCATTTGGATGAGGGGTAAATTTTTACAGGGGCTACCCTTGAGTAGGGGTAATTGTAAGTAGGGTAAACTGACATATTAACAATTTTATGAGAATTAATAATTTTAAATTATAGTTATAAAAAAGAATCTATAAAAATTAAATAATATTAGATTTACTTAATGAATATTATTTAATAATTATATTTTATAAAATTTCTCATGAAATTGTTAATGTATCAGGTTGCCCCTGCTAATAGGTACCTAAAAAGATTTTTTACCCTTAGTGTAAGTTCTTACTTTACCACTGCAATTACAAAAAAAGATAAGGGTAACTTCTTTTTAAAGGTGACCCCTATAAAAATTACCCCCATCCAAACGCAGCATAGTACCCTTGAGTAGGGGTAACCTAACATATTAACAATTTTAAAATAATTAATAATTTGGATGCACCCATAAGTTATAAAAAATTTAATAAGGATAACTAGTAACATAATCCATGTTTAATGCACACGCATGTATATTGTATAAGACGTCTTTCAGGGTCAAGAAAATTCAAAATACCAAATAATTAAAACAAAAATATATTTTCAAATTTGATTAATGATGGCAAAATTCTTTTTAAAAACTAAACATGAATAGAGTTATTAACTTGAATTTTTGTAAAATATTACAATATCTTATTATATTATTTATTTCACATCACCAACAAATAAGTTATGAATTTTTATAAAGAGATGTATTGCTATTTTTAATTCATTTATTAGGATTTAAAAAAATTATGTCGAAATTTTTTTTTTTTCAATTAACTTTTTAAAGTTGGAATGCAAGTAAAAGAACTTTATTTTAAATCATAATTATGGAAAGGAATTCATAGGAAATTATATAATATTTTTATAAGATATATTATTAGTTTTTATTTGAAAGATATTATTTATTAATTATATTTTATAAAATTTTAATTTTATATTATATAGATTCACTAAAAATCATTGATTTTCATAAAATTAATTTAAGTTTTAACTTTTCCACTAATTACCAAACAAGATAAGGATAACTCATGCTTAAGAGTAACTTCTGCAAAATTTACCTCTCATCCAAGCACCTCTTTAGGTACAAAGAATATCAAATAAAGTGATTATGGGTGCATCGAAAAAATCATTTCTTAAATATATAACCTACCAAAAATTACCTTCATATTGAATCAATAAAACCTCATTTTTTTTTAAGTTCTCTGAAATTTGATCAGTTTTAGTGATTTTTATTATTTAAACGTTACTCTAAAACAAATAAGGCACATCTAAAAAAAGAGAAGAATAGCATCAGAAGAAAAAAAAAAAAAAGGGAACATCCATACAACAAAATAAAGAAGTGAAAAATAAAAAAAGGAAAAAAGAATACTTTGAAAATTAAAAGTGCCGACAGAAAAGAGGAAAAAATATTTTAATTACATTATGAAGAGGGTGTTTCATGTAGAGAATATAGGAGGAAATGTAATACCCTAACCCGAATTAGGCTAAATAAATATGATAAATCATATTTTAACCCGTTAATCATAAAGATTACGATTAAGGTTTTACGAAAAGTCCAGTTTCAGCCCAATTAGAGCCTAAAAGCTTGATAATCCAACTCATCTAGTTGGAATGGTAAAATGGTAATTTACCATTTGTCAATGTCATTTTACTATTTTTCTAATTATTTGATTATCGTTGAGTAATATTGATTTCCTAAATTAAGGATTGTAAATTCTAAAATTTATAAGTATATTATTATATTATTTTCAGAAAATATTATTAAAAGCTACCCTAAAAGATTCCGAAAGTAAAGAAATAATTATTCTTAAACAATTTTAGAAATAAGAAAATTTTAAGAAAAATATGTGATTTAGACTTTATTATAACTCATTGTTTTATGTTTTCAAATTTTGAAAATAAAAGTTTTAAACGCTTTTAATAGATATAAGTTGAATTAAGTAAATAGTGACAAAATGTGAATTTTGTTTAAATCTATAGATTTTGATAAAATTTAAATTTCCAAACATTTATAATGAGTAGAGTTTATTAAACCCAATATTCTTGTTAAGTTGGATTAAATTAATTAAATTAAATAAACCATGTAATTAGTTAAAAATTAAAATAAGATGAAAATGGACTAAATTGCAAAAACTATAGAAGGGCTTATTTGCAAAATTTTACAAATGATTAGACTCTTACGTGGCTGGAAGCTACTGCTTCATCACTGTCGACTCATACAAGCTACGGACGTAGCTTGCAGATGAGGTGTCCATCCCTTAGCGATCTACTATCCTACCTAGCCATGGTTATAAATCTACTCATCTCCTACCTGGATTCACGCACAGTTAGAAAAACCAACTTTCATCTCTATTCAAATTTTTTTACCGTAGCTTGAAGTGGAAAATTTTTCAAGTACTGAATTTCTACCCAAGAGCAAAAGCGAAGGTAACATTTGTGTTCGTTTTCAAATTCTAGTCAGTTTAGGATCAAACAGAAATGAATTTGGTTAAGTTTTGAGTGTCAAAAATGAATTTGAAGTTTACAGGAAAACTTGAATTTTCAAGTGTTTCACTATTTTCCCTCTTAAAATTTAATGTTTTTGATATGTTTAAAAGGTCCAATTTTATCTTAAAGTAAAGAGGACTCACTGAGAAGTCCATCTGACCTGTTTGGTGAGAAAAATAAATCCAGAAAATCCACTGTTTCTGAATTCGTATTTCATACAGTTGTTTCCCGTCACTGCTCTAGCTGCTGACAGAGGAAGAAGACTACTCTTGGAAGTTCCAAGAGTTAGACTTTGGAAGTTCCGAAGGTAACATTTCGGACGTTCCGAACTTCGATTCGGAGTTCCGAAGTGACCAGAGGCCAAATGTTCTTTCTGCCTCTGCTGTTCAGACCGGGATGTTTCAAGACTGTTCAGAAGTTCCGAGAATACCTCGGTAGGTTCCGAGATACACAGACCCACTGGTTTTCTGTTTTCTGTTCGGAAGCACTCTCGGACGTTCCGAGACCTGAATCTCGGAAGTTCCGAAGAACAGAACCAAGTTCCGAAGGTTCTGTAAGCCCAGATTTAGGGAGTGGCTCGGAAGGTCCGAAGCCGCAATACCTGGTTCCGAGACATGTTCTGAGGAACCTAGTTTTGATTTTTGAAACTTAATCTAAATTAAGATTTCATTATTTAGATCTTAGATTTTAATGTGATGTTTATACCCATTTAATAATTAAAAGTGATATACTAACCTCTTTTCTTTGGTATTATTATGTAAACATATATTATGTATTCACTTCCAAGCAGATACTCTCTATCTGTGACTGACTCAGCCCGATAGCTATAAGTAGTTGAGCGATCAACTTCGCTGCTCGGTAGAAAAGAAGGGTTCAGGCACTGAGTGACCTCTAGGCCTAACTCGCTATATGAGTAATGGCGTGAGTATCTTATATCTCTAGGCCTAACTCAATACGTCTACATGGTTATTTCCAGAAGACAATATGAGAAGTGGCCTGAGCACCCTATTATTTATTGCTGATTATTGTAACTTAAAATGGTTAGTAACCAAATAAAAGACTGAGATCCATTTCCCCTGGAGTTTTTTCGGAAAATAGGATAGAAAGATTTGAAATACTATGAGTATGTATTGTATTGTATATATGTATATTGACTGATTATTGATTGTATATCTGTTTGCATTTTTGGCAGATACTTCGATACCCCACATATTCGGTGAGGAAATTTAACATTGCGATAGGAGTAAATCAGGTTAAGATGATCTAGTGCAATGAGTGGTTTTAAGGCTCAGACTTAATGAACACACTCATATGCCTAGATATGATGCACTATTGTGAAAAGTGCTTATTGATACTAACGACGTTTATCGTATATTGTGATTATAATGATGAAATGCTTATGAGTTATGATGATATTGACATTGCTTCCACGTACCCTTAACTAGTAGTCTATTATCAGCCCAGGTGTGTTGGTTTGCGTCTATTGGCCCATGTGTGTCAGTTGCTGGCCCAAGTGTGTCAGTACCGGCCCAGATGTGTAAGTACCGGCCCAGGTGTGTCGGAGATGTACTTGCAACATTTGTATTTTGACCATATCGGGACATAATACTTATAGTCAGTGTAGTGTCTAGGTGTTACGGTGGATATCAACAGTTATGGAATTGTAACACCCCGAATTTTCAATTTATTAATATATATGAAAATTACCTATTTAATTGTGAATTATTAAATATGGACCTTAGATGGGTAAAGTGTTGGGTCATTGCTCAATTAAGACCCAACGGATTGTAGAAATAGTTTTAATAGAAATAAATGGGTAAGATGTGTTTAATTGGGTCAAGGTTGTTATTTGGGTCAAAATGCCCAATTGGGACCCAATGGGTCATGGTTAACTTGGTTGACCACCAAGTGAGTTTAATTTAAATTAAATGGGGCTCAATTAAAATGGTAACCCAATATATATAAATAAGGGACACACACGCATAGGCAAAGATCTTCTTACACAAAATCAAAGAGTGATATGCGCACGAGGTTTGCCTAAGATGGGCAACACGCCTAGATTTATTGGAATTACATTGGGAGGTGATTGGCTATAATTAGGGAGATATTCTTGCTATAGTGGGAATAGGATTCTAAGAAGTAAAGAAGAATCCAAAAAGGCAACACAAGAATAAAAAATAGAATGGGATGGGCAAGTGGTGAATGCGCCTACAACAAGGATAGCAATTGTTGTTTTGGGTGACACACGGTAATTGCTAAGCATGGAATTGTGACTTGCTATCTTAGCAAGAGAGACCGATTGGGAGTATTACAAGAGGGACGCATGGCAATTTTTATGTATGTTACACGGCTGAAATCATCACTTGCTATTTCAACAAGTAAGAACCGAATGGAAGTTTATAAAAGAGGCAAGAAGAGGGGTTGTTAGTGAGAGATGTATACATAGAGCAATACACGTTGCTGCTTGGGAAGGAGATCTGTGACAGCAGCGAATGTAGAAAAGCTTGCAGACCAGCGTTGTGTATTTGGGAGGTGCAGTAAATACACAAGGCAGAGAAAGGGGTCTTTTCGGTCAGATCTGAGAAGCAAATCTGGGAACAACAGCGCCAAGCAGAGGAGTCTGCTGCAAGGAAATAGAGATGCATTGCAGAGCAGCGAACGTGAGGCAGCAACACGAGGAGCATCATCTCCTCTATCGTTGCTGAGGAATCATCTGAGACGTTGGACAGAGAGAGACAAATAGAAGGCTGCCTTGAGTACCACACAGTTTCAGATCGGCAGCACTGGAGGAAGAGCAGAGACGCTGTTGGCGGGTTTGTCTTAGAGGAGTGCTGCCAGTCCTGTGTAGCAGAGAGGTATACAAGTAGAGACACACGAACTGAAGGCGTGGGAGATCTATCCCAGATAAACATCGTGTGCAAGGTCGGACACTAGCATTGAGAGGAGGATCTGTATACAGAGGATGCAGTCCAGTCTCGACTGAAGCAGATCCATACAGCAACGGGGCTGCCATACAACATATATTGCTCTTAGATGTGTTGGAGAGGAACATATGCTTGCATGTTATTAATGCATGCATGTATGTGTTGTGGAGTGGTTGGATTTCATTGGCAGTAAACAATACCCAACACATGGTGGTGGGTTCATTGCAATAGGTGGTGGAGGAACTCTTTGTGCAAGACCTACAACGTCTGTAACGTTGTAGTAGCAATGTGTGAGGCTAACAGCAAGGCTGTTCCAGATCTGATGGGCAGGTCTTGGCTTTCTTTTTGTGAAGATAGCAATACACAACACCAGGGTGGAAGGCATTCTCTCTGAGAATCAGTGTGCAAGGAAACAAGAAGATTGGAAGAGCAAGAATCAACCAGAGCGAAGGAAAATTGAAGGAGTCGCGGAACCGGTAAGTGATTGTTATTTTGTTTAAAAATAAGGTACCATAGGGTTCGGCCAAGGTGTATGGCCGAACCCCGTGAATGAAGATTGGATATAATTTATGGAATTTTAATGAGGAAAACCATGGAAGTTGGTTAATGAATCCATATGGGTTTAAATGATTTTAATAAAAAGGGTTGAACCATAGAGTTCGGCCATGGTGTATGGCCGAACCCCATGGAGGTGGATTGGGATTTTAATGAATGTTAATTGACTAATTATGGAAGGTGGAGATTAAATTGGAAAGTCTCTAATTAGGGAAGGTGGAGATTAAATTGGAAAGTCTCTAATTATGGAAAGTGGAGATTAAATTGGAAAGTTTTTAATTATGAAAGGATTGGATTATGGGTTATGTTAGTCATGGATGACAATGTTGTAAATATGAGAATAATGGAATGATAGCCGTGGATGACATTTTGGTAATTATGTAGAATTAATGGAACTCAAACATAAGCTAATGGAATCAATGGCAATCTTGTAAATATGTGAAAATATTGGACATAGGGTTCGGCTATGGTGTATGGCCGAACCCCATGAACTATTGTATGGATTATTTTGGAACAGAAGCCTTATGAAAATAAGGAAGGTAAATGGCTATGGATAGGTATAATGGCATTATTGTAATTAAGTGAAATTAATGGACTATGGGTTCGGCCATGGTGTATGGCCGAACCCCATGGGGAATGTTTGGCGAACCTAGGGTTACATATGTTGGATTAAATGAATGAAATGTTAATTAAAGATTAGTCCAATGGCAATTTGGTAATATTGGCTGAAAATGATAAACCATGGGTTCGGCCATACAAGGGGATTTGTTTATGGACTTAGAATATTGAAAATCAAATGGGACTTGGTTTTGATTGATTGTTATATTATAAAGTAACGGGACCTCACAAGGTGTTTACGATGGTGAGCAGTTACCGGACGAAAGATGCAAGGACACGTTAGCGGTCTTTGGTAGGATTCCACCTCTTTGAAACCACGGGTTTATGTACATTGTTTTTATCTATTTGATGAATTTATATTGAAAGTGATATGTTTTAACTGTGAGGTTTTTAATGCTATGTTTATTATATAAAATAGCATGTGTTTCATTGGGAAAAAGATGTGTTTCAAACGTGATGTTTTAATGCTATGTTTATTTTTTAAAATAACATGTGTTGTATATGTTTCAAATATGAGCTTTTGAATGCTATGATTTGTATAATTACATAGCATGTGGACATTTGCATCTCATGCATGGCATGTGTGAAGGATATGTAACCGGAGGGGCCACATTCCGTCGGGGCGTCTGAAAAACCTATGTGGGATACCTTGATGGTGAGAATCCCATCAAGAAGAAACCGAAGGGGCCACACTCCGTCGGGGCGTCCGAAAGACCTATGTGGGGATACCTTGATGAGGAACTTTTCATCAAGAGGATACTATGTATGAAATGTAACCGGAGATCCACACTCCGTTGGGGCGTCCGTAATACAACCGTGGGGGATACCTTGATGAGGAGCTTTCCATTAAGAGGTTACTATGTGTTTGTGATGGGTGAGACTCATTGCATATGATAGCATGGCATGGCATTGAATCGGCAGGATTATGATCTTTATTATCATGCAATATTTCTGGTTTTATCGGTATGATTGGATCTCTATTATCATACACTGTTTTGGATACGATGCTTTATAAGTAGGGTATGAATTATTATAACTGGATTTGATATATATTATATCTAGATTTTTGGTACTACCCCATGTGTTAGCCTTACTTGGAATACCTACTGGGCGCGTTGTTCTAACGCCCTACTTCTACCCTAGTGGTTGATATAGGAAACAAGGGAAACGATGAACGCGAAACGGGTCAGGCATAGGAGCTTGGAGGATTATAGTTTATATTTTGTTTAAGATACTCATGGGCTTGTAATTTGAGTATCTAGAATTCAGATTGTAATAACTTAGATAAATTTGCTATGGTTGGATGTTTTATTGGATAATTGCGTTATGATAATGATGATTAAGGCATTGACGTACTTTGCTATCTGAATAGAATAAAACTGTGTTATATTATGTTTCCACATGTTATGATTTTTATTCCGCATGTTTATATTGTTATGTGTGAACCGTTTTCTTGGACTAAGTCCATGCACACATAGGGTTGGCCAGTTAAGGGTCGGACTTTAGAAGTTCGGACTTAGCTCGCGTCGTGACGTCCCGCTCTCTATCACTTTTCTTTTATAAAAAAAAAATAGACTATGATTTTCGGAAGAGAAAACGAGTGAAAAAGGGCGGGCGTTACATGAATTATGTTGAGACTTTGGCAGGATAAACCTTTTATGGTGTTATATTGATTCTTTGGCTAACCTGATATTCATTATACTGCATTGTTATGTTATTTCACTTGGCTGGTTAGCTCACACAACTCATATTTCAGGAGATATACCCGAGAAGGAGGAACCTCCATATCAAGCTTAGGATGGATAAGCTGTTGTGGTTTCTTGTGATTCCCACGGACTAGAATTTTCTTTCTTGTTTGACTTTTGGTTCCTTTGAACCATGTTTTGTAAAGTACCTCATGTGGTACTTATTGTGTTAACACTTGTATGAACCACTATGTGATGATAGTTACTCTGATGAAATTAAGAGATATTTTATTTATGGAAATATTTGTTTGTATGATATGTGCCTGTACGTGGGTAGATTTATGGTTCATGTTTGAGTCCACATGTAAAGAACATATGTCACATTTATTTTTGGGCCTAACTTTTGATCCTGCCCAGTTACAAATTATTGAGGTTTTTTTTTAAAAGAAAAAAAAATTTAGTAGTGTTCCGGACCCACTTCCGGGTCGGGGCGTTACATGAAAAGTGATGGTCTTTGATTAAATGTTTTCAAGAAAGTGGCATCCATTCATGAGATCTTTATTTTCTTTGACATGTACCATTTTTTTAATACATATGTGAGATATTTGATTTTTAAACATAAACTCCCCTCACATATACTTTTGAGAGAAAATATAACCAAATCTTTGAGCGAAAGTCTTTCTGAGAGATATATCTGACGAGATTTGGAGTCAAAGCGCATTTTTCGCTGGTGGTTGCTAAACTTGTGTATGTTTGGAAAAATAGGGCTATGTTAATATTTGGCTAACACACACTACAGTCTGAGTATAAGTTTTGTAAAATAAATTTGGAGTTGTATGATATCTTAATTTTTTTTATATGTTTCTTCTGAAATTTTATGTTTGTGGGTATCATCACTGTAAGTCCTCATGAGATTATAACTCGTCCACTAGTGGTAAGTTAGGGGTTTAAAGACTTGTTGCATATGATAAATGCAAAAAATGCCGGTGAAAGTGGTGTGGATTAGGATTTTATTTTTAGTTTTTATTTTGACAGTATAGCAAAATCTAAGTTTGGGGGTATTTGAGAAACAAGAGAAAATAATTATTTTACCGTTGATATTTGGATTATTTAGCCCTTGTTTTTCTGTATATTAGATATGTTTATTGGTATTTTTGACTTTTGTAGATAAATTTGGAAAATACAAGATATGAGAAGAACAACGGAAGAAAGCACAGTTTTCGGGCAGAAAAAGTTATTTTTGAAAAGTTCAAATTTTTAGTAATTGTTTTACCACATTTTAGGTCGTTATTGTAAATTGAATTTTCCAAATCCACTTATGAGACTTTGGAACATTTAATACTGTTTAGAATTGAATGTCAAGTGGTAAAATAATTTATTAAAAATCCCATATGCTTGAGTAAGATCGATAAAGTCCGTGGAGCAATTGAAGCCATCGAAGGCCCACTAAGCATTTGAAGATGTGGAGATTGAGTCTTGAGAATTTCAAAGTAATAAGTTGCTCATGATGGATTAAAGAGAAAGAGGTCCATCGGCCAAGTCCAAATCCAAATGGCCCAAGGTCCATTGGCTGATTAAGGTGCAAAGCCCATTTAAACAAGTCCATATGTGAAAATTCATGAATGAAGAAAGAGAGGCCAAGGCCCAAGCTTTAGGCCCATGCGCTCAAAACCCTAGCGTCCATACCATTGGGCTCTAAAGTGTTTTTTGAAAAAAGAAAACCCTAGCCTCCATTGCCTTTTCTCAAATCTCACCCCTCCATTCCATAAAACCCTAATCAATCTTGGCCCTCAATTCTTCACAAAAATCCTATAAATAGAGGCCTCTCCTACACATTGAAATTCGAACTTGGCTTGGATAATAGAAGGCTTGGCGTGGAAGTGAGGAATAGAAAAGGAAAAAGGAGAAGAAAAGGTTAGGGAAATTCGAGTTTCACAAAGGGTTTCTAGGTTTGATTTCTTCAAATTTTCCATATCCTTTTCTTGTAATTTCTTCAATTCAATTCCTTGTTTTATGAATAAAATAAATGTGTGATGAAATATTTAGTTTATAGTTTTCCAATTATTCAATGTATGTGTAATGATTATTTGATTTTGTTTTTATACTTTAATCAAGTCTATGTTTGAATTTAATTTTAAATGTTTCGATTTGAATGTGATGAAAATTTAAATTGAATAGACTTCTTTCTCTTTTTCTAATGCTCTAATTTAAAGAGTGCGATGAAATATTTTAAATTAGGAGGAGAAGTATAAAATTTGTTCTTTCTAAGGTTCAATTTGCAATGTTTATTTTAATTAATTTCGTGGATTTGATTTTTAAAATAATCATGAATGACAAATATGAATGCATGTTAAATAATTTATGTGAGCTCCATATTATAGGTCTTTGGTTTGTTTATAAAATATGGAAAGCAATGCTGCCTTGATTTTCTAAACCAATTATATTGTAAATGTGTAAATATTTTGATTTAATTATTCATTCTTTATTTTTATTTTGTTTATAAATCCAATTCAAAAAGGAACTAGGTTGGGGTTGAAAATAATTATTCTAATTAAATCTAGGTTAAATCTTTGTCATTTTTATTTCTAAATTAATTCCACCATTGTTGGTTTTAAATGATTTATTTCCATAGTTTAACATCAGTTTATGGTTTGTAATATTTTTTTAGTACTTCCCTTGGATTCAATCTCACACTCATTCGCTATATTATTCAATGGTTCTTTCATTTGCGAGTATAAATGTACGATTACAACAAGTTTTTGGTGCCATTGCTAGGGAATTAAAAAAATATTGCAAATATTAGCTATGAGTATCTTTGGAATTTTTTTATTAAAACATTGTACATTCATTGCTAATTAATTTTTATAAAAAAAAAATCACAACTTCAGATTTTAATCTAGGAGATTCAAAACATAAAAAAAAAAAATTCTTTGTGAGCAATCAGATGCATATCAATCGACTGATTGGCCTAAAATTTTGATTTTTGATTTTCTTGGAATTTTATTTGAAATTTGAGATTTTTTGGCGGTGATTAATTTTGAAACACTAACGTGACTTTGATCTAACATAGAATTCTTAATTAGGGCTTTTCATTTTTGATTCCTCCATTAGTTATAAATTTTAGGAAACTTGCATTTGGTTTAGGTTTCATGCATTTTTTATGTGATTTACAATTTTCACCAAGGTTTGTGTGTTTTATTTTACAAAGATTATTTTAAAATTGCACGTTCCAAGACTTTTGGAAATACTCACTACAGGGCAAGGTAAGTCCTAATCACCTTCTTTATATTTTAATTCTCTCTTGCACTCATATAGAATTGTCTAGGGTGTTTTACATTTATATCTGCATTTAAAAGAAAATTACATATTTAATTTGTTCATGCATTTAGGTTGCTAGTCCATGCATTTAGAGTAATTTGTTTGATTATTGCTCTCATATTTGCTTGAATCTTGCATTAGTAATTTATGCTTGCATTCATAATAGGTAGAAAATAAAGATTAGTAAAAGTGGTTCATGCATTAACCGAATAAAATCAATCTAGAACCATTAGTTAGAGTTAGGGTTTTTCATGCTCAATAGGACCATCTTTAATTCAATTTATTTTTTAGTTCACCGGTGAAAAGTTTTGCTTTAAGAATAGTGTCTAAGGCTAGCTCTGTCATAAAGACGTACATGTCTAAGGATAATTGGGATGAAGATGCTGCTGTGCTCCCCCACTTACCTAGGAACTTACTTGGCTGTGCTTGTGGTTTAACTCTCATCTGAGACTGAAAATTTTCTGGAAAGAAGATTAGGAGCAGTCTAGAGTCTAGGTTCCATGTGTTAGACCAAAATTTGAATTTCACTGTGAATTTCAAACTTTAGTCTAGGTTTAGGGTATATTTTATGTGAGTGTGTGTGATCGTGCTTGTGTATGAAGAATTGGTCTCGTGATTCCACCAATCGTTTGGTTCGAGTTACACTACTTATCGTTCTACTGATCGTTGCGTCTGGGCCCCAGTCAGGCCCAGTCATAGTCTTAGATACTCAACCCCCATCACTTAGAATGGTTGAAGGACAAGAGAACAAAAAAACCCTTCGCCAATATTTTGCGCCTATTACAGCCAACACACCGTCTTGTATAGTCCTCCCATAGACTACTGCAACCTAGTGGGAACTGAAACCGTCTACTTTGAATCTCCTTCCTACGTTCTATGGGTTTGAACGGGAGGACCCCTATCTACACATCAAGAAATTCCTGGATATTTGTGCCATGTTTAAGGACAATAATTTTTTGATTAGTTTGTTAGACTTCGTATGTTTCCGTTCTCTCTTAAGGAGAAAACAAAAACATAACTGAACTCACTCCCTGCAAATTTCATCAGTGGGTGGATTCAATTCAACAAATTTCTGTCCAAATTCTTTCCCACTCCTAAAACTAATGCTCTTGTTGATGCGCAAATTTTGCATTTATAAATCTCGCACACGAATCATTTATAATACAGCATTACGAGTGCGAGATCAATCCCACAGAGAACAAGCAAAATATATGCAAAAGAAAATGAAAATATATGAGTTTGGAATCTAGTGCTTGAATTGTTATGGTTTTTTTAGAAAACAGAGATTTAAAATAAATCAAATCATAAAAATCAATCCTATTTTCATAAATTTAACTCTAAGTTAAAAAAACCTCTATTTTAAGATTCAGATTCAAATGTTTAAAAATTAATTAAATCCGATTAAGTTAATGGATTAAAGTAGAATTTATGGATAATCTCACACCTAAGTTCAAGAAAACAAAATTAACGTTTAGTTAAATTAAATCTCAAACAAGCCAACACATATTGAAGGAGTGGTTTGAATAAAAAAAATACAAGACTACAAAAATACATGACAAACAAATTAAAGAATTTAAAAGAATTCAAACCATTAAAATACAACATACAAACAAAATATCTAACATAACTAAAGACAGGAAATAAATTTGCAAATAAAATGAATGATGGAATATAAAAATACATAATTTAAAAGGTATTTATGGAATTATTCTCTCATTGCTCAACATAAGTAAATAAATAAGAAATCTAGATATGAAATTCAACGCAAGAATTCGAAAATCAATTTACACCATTTAATTTAAAACTCATAATCTTTTAATTAAACTTCAATTCCCTAAATCCTTTAATTAAACAAAGAATATAAATTTAAAATAAAAAGGGAGCATAAAAAGAAATCTGAATAATCGAACTTTACAGGATTCTAAAAGAACATTTCTTATTTATTTCATATAAAAATTAAATACAAGGTATGGAAAAACAACTAAAAGACAACTAAAAATCGAAATTACAGTGATTGCTAACTCGTAAAATTCACATGAAGCACTGTGTCTTTTGTTCTTCAAGGTGTGTTTTTCAATCTTAGGTCCTCTTGAGCTCCAGGTCTAATTTGATTTTCACAATGGTGAAAGGATTTATTTATAGGCTCAAGAGATGGATGAAGTGGAGATTAATCTAACTTTAAGTTAATGGATAAAAGGATGGGATTAAATCTAATGGAATATGGGTGGTTGGGATTAAAAGATTGAAAACCTAGGGCTTCTCTATGGTGTACACGAATTTGGATTGCTTGGGAATCAAGTTGGCTTGGGCTTAAAGCAAGGAGGAGAGATAATAGGGATTGGATTTGGTTATGTGATTTTTGAAATAACTATGTGGTTTAGGGTTTATGCTATGAATGGATGAGATGATATGTTATGATAGATGGGTGGATGAGATGAAATGAATGACATGGAGAGTTGTTATAGTGAAATTCGAATGGAGTGGAGAGGATCAAGAGAAAATCATGTGTGATATGTGGAAGATAGGATAGATGACATGGACATGAGGTGGAAAGAAAGTATAGGGATTTTCATAGGTGTGTATGCGCATGGAGTGTTTCTAGAACATGTGACAATCGTGTGATACAATGGGATAGGCGCATGGAATCCTAAAATCTAAGGTTTCATGTTAAAACCTAGGGTTTTATGCATGAAATGGATGGTTGTGATGAAATCTCCTAAGATCTAATGGTTTAACTAATGAATGTATGATCTAAATGGGTGCACAATGAGATGATGCATGGATGATTGGTGGATTGGATATCCTAAATCTAATATGATGCATGTACAGATTGGATTGAATAGGAAGCTCTAGGGATTACCTAAATGAGATGAATGGACTAGACTAATGCATGAAATGAATGGTGGAGATTGATGCATGATTAAATAAATGATGGATATTAATGCATGATGAAATGAATGGCTAATATGAATTCTAAATGAGATAGGCTAGGGTATGTGGACTTAGGGAATTCGGACATGGGTATTGGATTATTGGGTTATGTGGATTCGAATATGAACCTAGAGCATTGGATCTTGGATTGGGCTTTGACTTCTTGGATTGGAGTATGTGGACTTGGGTTTATTGAACTTGGATTCACACTGGCCTGGCCCACATTGGAGAATGCACATGAAGTGCTTAGCCTGGCCCAATGTTCTAACATTTGGAGCAAAGCTTGGCCCATTTGTAGTGGATCTCTTGCCCATGGATCTTGATTTCAAATTCTTGGCTTCTTTAATTGCAGACTTTCTTTCTTAGAATTAAATAATTAATCAACCACTTAAAAATCTAAAATATTGAATTAATCCATACTCTCATACTTGGATCTAGATTAATCAATTTACATTAATAACCTAAAAGTGGTATGAATTAATTATAAAATTCCAAATCTTACATTTGAAGCTCTCTTTCGATAATTATCCACTGATTTATGACTTTTTTATGTATTTTCTTGAATTTACCTACAAAACTAAAATAAACCATTAAATGCATCTTATATACACAAAACCAAGGCTAACTGACCTAAATATCTTACATTTGAAGCTCTCTTTCGATAATTATCCACTGATTTATGACTTTTTCTGTATTTTCTTGCACTTACCTACAAAACTAAAATAAACCATTAAATGCATCTTATATACACAAAACCAAGGCTAACTGACCTAAATATCAGGAGTAGAAATGAAATATTTCAAGTCTCAACCACTTTCAAGAAAGGAATTACAAATTTTACTCAAAGAGGGAGTGAACCACTCTGGGAGTCTTGGGAAAGATTTAAAGATCTGTTGGTCAAATGTCCCCACTATGCTTTCGAAAAATGGCGACTCGTACAATTTTTCTATGACGGTTTGACTACGTCAGACCGACACATGCCGAGTCGATGAAAAGTGGGGCATTCTTGAGCTTAAATGAAATTGATGGATGGGATTTCATTTAGTGATTGACAGAGAATTCTCAGCAATGGGATTTCTCCAAAAGAGAGAGTTCAATACAAGCATCCAATAAGGGAAGCTTGTATGAAGTCAACAATGATCTTGATGTTAAGGTCGCAATTGCCAATTTATAAAAGAAAGTGGAGGCCTTAGCAAAGACTCAGTAGATGAATTTGTTGATGGGTGTACAATTAAAGTTTGCACAATGTGTTCTAACCTGGGACACACTGCTCAAAATTGTCCTTCCCTAGGAATAATGCAAGAATGCTCAACTGAACAGGCAAATGCACTCAACAATTTTGGAAGGCAGCATGGAACCCCATTCTCTGCAACTTACAACCCTAATTGGTGTAATCATTCGAACTTTTCGTGGAGGCAGAACCAACCGCCAGTAAATTAGGGTACCTCTCAATTTCAAGCACCCAATCAGCCATCTAGCCACCCCAGAGCCAACCATTCCATCCACCATAGCAGCATCAAACCTTTCAGCCTGGTCCATCCCAACAGCGTAAATCCTCTCTCGAGAAAACACTGCAGTAGTTTATGCAGTCCACCTAGCAAGCCTTGCAGCAAAATTCTCAAACTATGCACAAGCTTGAAACACAGCTTGGACAATTAGCCACAGCTATAGGCGATAAGGAGAAAGGCAAGTTCCCTAGTCAGCTTATCCCAAATTCTAAGGGCCACTATGAGATTTTGTCGTCTAATCTAGAAGATGCAAACTCCATTACTACCTTGAGATATGGGAGACAGGTTGACAACAGGGTTGAATTGCCTAGACAACAAGAAGACCAGACAACTGGTCGACCAAAGCATCAAGAGGACCCACCTAGTCCATCTTTTGCCCAAAATGAGCTAGAAACATCTACTAGGAATAAATTTGTACCTAAGGCTCTGTACCCTCAGAGATTAACCACTACCAAGTAAGGGGTACCTTATGATGATGTAATTGAGGTGTTCAAACACGTAAGCATAAACATTTCTCTTTTAGAAGCTATAAATCAGGTACCGTCATATGCCAAATTTCTGACAAACCTCTATACAGTGAAGCGAAGAACTAACGTTCCCAAAAAGACATTCCTAGCAGAAAATGCAAGTGCACTCCCTCAACTACAGTTCCCAATAAAACACAAGGACCATGGGTTCCCAACCATCGCATTCACCATTGGACCTTATTAGATCTGGGAGCCAGTGTCAGCCTACTTCCATACTCCGTTTATGAGAAGTTAGGGTTGGGAGAGTTGAAACCCACTCCTATCACACTTCAGTTAAATTCCAAGGGGTGTGATAGAGGACGTTTTGATAAAAGTCGACAAGTTTTACTTTCCAGTCGATTTTGTGGTGCTGGACACATAGCACGTTCATAATGAGACTGGGCACATTCCGGTTATTCTTGGATGACCATTCTTGGCCATTGCAAACGCTATTATCAATTGCCAGAAAAGTATGCTTAGGTTGTCATTCGGAGATCTGACGACATAACTCAATATGTTTGGCATGCGCCGACAACCTCCATGCACAAAGTACCTGTGCAAGGCTAATATGATCTAGTGTTCTGTCGAGGAGTCCTTCCTTCACCTTGAAAGTTCCATTTCCAAGGCTGTTAGAATAATACAATTGACCCTAAAAAGGGAAAAGGTGGGGGTGGGGGGGGGGAGGGGGGAGGGGGGGGTTGGGGTCGTTGAATAGGTCAATCCCATTTTTAATGGTGTTTATAAATTTCTTGATTATTTTGAATGCAGCGGAATATTTAATCAAGAGATTTGTTTAGTGTGATGGATTGTTTATTCAATTCTTTAAACGTTCACACTTAGATTTTGGACTTTTACATAAAGCTTGATTATCGATGCTAATGCACAATGTATAGAATAAGATAATCAATATGCAAAACGATGTATATTAAGAAGAGTACTTAAACATTAAATACAAACCCACAAAGATCAAACACCATAAGACCAATTTAAAATGGTTCGGTTAGCCAACCTACATCCACTGTTAGGACTCGCTTAACCTTGAGCTATCCCCAGAATCCACTAAGTGGGGACTTGCACTCTCACAAATTTATTGTAGGAATTTCACCTCACTCAATCGGCTGAGAATTTCACCCACCACTCTGCCGGAGACTCTGCTCCAAAGTTTTTTATAGTGGTTCTGGAGTACCTCTCCTTAATCCACTTTCAGAACAAAGGTTTTAAAGAAAATTAAAACCAAGAAGCACTTGTCTTTGAACCTTTTTCTCCTGATATGTGCTTCTTCTAGATCCCCCCCAATGTGTGCCGACGCTCTTCCTTATAGCCGTCGTTGAGTAATCACAATCCAGGGTGTCAAGGAAACTAGTTCTACCAAAGGTTTCCTAGTTTATGGTTCTCTCCTTCTTACTTTCTAACTCAATCCTCAGATTGATTGTTTATGAGTTTTCTCCTTTCCTCTCTCTCTCTCTCTCACAACTCAATCCATCTGATTGGTTGTATTTGTTTCCCTTAATGTTACCATTACAAACTCGACCGTTGTGCATTAATTATACTCTCAACGGTAATATTCTTTCTCGATCGACATGTCATTGTCGCCGATCGGTCGACACTTATGGTACCAAGGGGTCGGTCTGTATGAGAGGTTCGTTCTGTTGCAAAACATGCTGGACAATAGTTTCATCTCTTAGAAACGTATTACCCAAAATGACCTATCACCCTTTACCGAGGTTTCGGTCCTGATACTCTCGATCGGTCTTTGATTGCCGATATGTTTATTTCTTCGAGAGTCCACAAGAGTTTAAGGATTCCAGAGCTCAAGATCTTGATCAAGAAGTGGTTGACCACGAGGGGTCGTTTCAGCCTTTCACCGAGGGGTCGATGCATACGAGACTTTTGATCAGAGGCATGCCCAGAATGACATTTCAATGTTCCAGATCCTACGTCAATCTGGCTGACCAGTCCTTAACCATGATGGGTCGATCCTGTCTCTATTGAGGGGTCGGTGAGAACGACTGGTCGAGCTGACAGTGAAACCAAATACATATTTCAAAGTTGGGTTCTAATTCACTGTCAACCTTCCTCACTGGGCTTCATATGATTTAACCATTTGTTTTTCTAAGCCTAGGGTGTATGCATTGACTACCGTAAGTTAAATACTGCCACTCAAAATGACCATTTTCCCCTCACCTTCATCAATTAGATGCTTGAACGTTTAGTCTGTCATGTATTTTATTTTTTCCTGTTGTGTTTTAAATTTATACTCGTAAGCGTACGAATCATTTATAATATAACTTAGGATTGTAAGGTCAAACACATCAAAATGCAGGAAAATATATCCATGAAAAACACACCACTGAATTATATATTTTAGGAAATCTAGAAAATCATCGAAACACATCTTAAACATGGAATTAATTATCTAATATAGGAAATTTAATTTTAATTTAGAAACTTTCTAAAGAATAGAAAACATAATCTAAAAATAGAAACCACATCTAACTGTAAAAATTAACCATTGAAGAGATCTAATTTTCATGGAAAACACAAAATAACACAAAATTTATCTAACTTTAATTAGGATGATGGAATTAAAATAAAAATTCTAAATAATCTCTATTTAATTTAGAACATAAAATTAAAATGCAATAAATTAATTTACAAACGTAGTTCCCAATTTTTAAGAACTTTGAATTTATAAACAAAAATAAAATTAAAAACACCTAAAATTACCTCTATATATATTTTTACAGTGGAACTGGCTCAAAGAATGAAGGAGGCATTATTTTCCATATTTTGAGATTAAAATAAAGGCCTAGACTACAAAGCTCACGTAAATTACCAATCATGCTTTAAAATATTTCATCCATAATTATTCTAAAAATAAGATTCATGAACTTCATTAATTCAAGAATTGCCAATTAAATCTTATACTAAACAAAATTTAAACTTTTTCTCTTGACCTACATATTTCAGCGCACTCTTAAAAAGAGGGATAGCAATAAGAGCCTTAGATCTAAGAAGAAAGTCTATTTAATCTAAATATTTTAGTGCATTTAATTTGGAAACTTTAAATTAAATCCATACATAATCTTATTAACAGAATAAAAATAAAATCAATTTTCGTCACACAATAATTGAATAATTGGAAGAAAATTCAAGGGTTGTGCTTTGATTTTTCACATTGGGTTCTTGAGGTTGGTGGTTTTAATTTTCCATTGTATTTCCAAAAATTTGATTATGATATTTTATATAGTTTCACACATTGTAAAAAAAATTGTATGATTTTATTTTTTTATGACTATATAAAGGCCCCATCTTAAAAACTCACCTAGGGCCCCTGAAATCTCAGGGCCGGCCCTGCTCCCAACATCTAAAAATTGAGCATCCCTCTACAAGAGAAATTAGAACTTGTTTGAAGAAAATTCAAGGGTTGTGCTTTGGAGATGGAAATTACAATGGAAATTACAATGTGAGAAACTATATAAAATATCATAATCAAATTTATATCAAAATATTATTTAAAATTTATTCTTATTTTGATATGCAAAATTACTAATTAAATTACTAAATTCAAGTCTTTTTAACATTTATTTTTCAATAGATAAGATAACTAACCCATTCAATCTTTCTTATGACATTGTAGACCGAAGATAAGATTTTATCAGTTTTAACTTTGAAAAACTTATTTCTGCATAGGTAAGTATAATTGGTATAATCAATATTATTCTATAGGCAATTCATGCATTTGGAAAACAACAATTCATTCTTTTTTGTATAATTTGGCAATTCATTCTTTTTGTACTGTATCTTTTATCATATTCGAGTGTGACACTAATGCAAATTCTCATTTGAAAAGAAGATATTATTATTATTTTAAATTTTCAAATTTTTTGTATTTTTTAAAAAATTAAAAATTAAAAATTATCTTAATTATTATGATTTATACTTGTATATTACTTCTAATAAAATCTACATTTATCAAATGAATAAATCTATGTTTTTTCATCTCTTCAAAATTTAAACGCTTTAAATTATTTTTAATTCAAAATTATCAACTCAATATAGATTTCTCTTTCTCTTTATTTAGATGATAGATATATTTTAAAAGATTCTTTATTAATTAATTAATTTATTATTATTATTATTAAACTCAATAAAATAAGGATTATAATGATAATTATTATGATTGTTACTATCATTATTTTAATTTTTTAAGAAACCTATGCTTTAAATTGAGTAAAAAAATTATCAATATGTAAATTTTCAATTTTGAGTGTTGTAAATTCGAAATAGTCAAATGATTTAAAGTAGCCTGCTCATGTGGACTTGGAGCGGACTTGGCTAATGTGGCCCATTCTCTCTTCTCATGTGTGCATTATTTCATATTCTTTATTTCTTGGACCTTTACTTGGCTTTCGGCGGGTTTAAGTCTTCATGGAATTTTTAACAAATTATTTCACCACTGAACAATGACTTCTAGACTGTATTGAAATATTCCACTCTCTCGTAAATGGATATGGAAAATTCAATTCACAACAAAATCCTAAAATGTGGAAAAAGTAATCATTAAAAATCTAGACTTTCCAAAAATAAATTTCTGCCCAAAATTTGCACTTTCTTCCAGAGATCTTCACATATCCTGTATTTTCCAGAAAAACCTGTAAAATTGTCAAATTCCAATAAATAATATTAAAAATACACATAACAAGGGCTAACTAGTCCAAATGGAAGGGTAAAATAGTCACTTTCCTATGCTCATAATTTTCTTGATGGTTATATTGCTATAGTCAAATCTGTGTTGCTCCTGAGGATCAGAAGAAGACCACCTTCACCTTTCCATTCGGTACATTTGTCTATCGCTGTATGCCGTTTGGGCTGCGCAATGCACCCGCCACTTTCCAGCCTTGCATAATCAGCATCTCCGATATGGTCGAACACTTATTAGAAGTCTTCATGGATGAATTCTCTATTTTTGGGTTCACCTTTGACCAATTCCTGCACCATTTGACCCTCGTGTTAGTCAGGTGCAAAGAAAATGACCTAGTACTAAATTGGGAGAAATGTTACTTCATGGTGAAACAGGGAATAGTTCTCTAAGGACCTAGAATTTCGACTCAGTGACTCAGTAAAATTATCCCTGAGTAACTGGGAGTAAAATATGGGATTTAATGGATGAAATAAGGAAAACCAGAATTTTCCCAGGTCGACCCGTTGAGGATGTCAATGTGTCGATGGACCACCCAAGATGTGTCTAGGGAATTGACAATGTCGATCAAAGAACAATAAAAAAACTACAGTCGTTCACAAGGCCATTCGTACTCGACGTGTCAGTACACCGATGGGTCGACAGACTCATAACTCGACATGTCTATAGGTCGGTCGACGCATCGAGTTGGTCCAACGCCTTAAGTCAGATTCGCCCACCGACCACCCTCCATGTATCACCTGATGCAATAAATGGATGAGGCAACTTTACACCTACCACCCATTCATATTCAAAGTGTCGGTGTCACCGATGGGCGACGAACTCATAACTCAACATGGTCGACAGCATCGACGTGTGGAGTGAGTCCAACATCTTAGGGCAAACACGTCCACTTACCACCTATAAATATGCCATTTTCATCTGAAATTAGGGCAATTGAGAGAAGGAGAGGAAATAAAGAATGAAAAGAGAGGAAAGAAAGAAAGAGAAAAGAGGAAATAAAGGAAGAAAAATAGAGGACAGAAAGAGAGGAAGTAGAGAAGTAAGAAGAGAGAAAATGATTTCTCCCTTCTCACCCACTCTCATATCTTCCATTTCCGGAGGCATTACCTTCTCCCCTCTTCATCATCTTCATCCACCTCAAGGAAAAGGAGAAAACCCAAAGAAAGAGAAAGCTCAAAACGAAGGAGAGAACAAAAAGAACCCGAATCGGAACCCATCAACCTCTCACTGATGAGACCCCCGGATCTATAGAGGTATGTTATATTTATGTTGATTTAGAGATGTATAGATACGCATTTGGAGAAGAAAATCAAAGGATAGAGAACATGCACTTGGGAGTCGATGGTTTTCGAAATTCCGAGGTCGACAGATCGGTACTACCAACGTGTCAACGATTGACACACAGTGGACTAAGGAATCCAATGTTCTGGAAGCTTAATAATCTGAACATACTCGACATGTCGAAGAGCACCCCGATAGACATATCGAGTGCATCAATGAGTCGATGCATGAACCACGACTTATCGACACTCCCAAGTGTGTCGATATGAGAGGGTAAGAAAAATACAGAGTTATTAGACCGAAACCAGGTCGACATGTCGGTGGTACCGACATGTCAACTTTGAACACTTTCGATATGTCGGCCATGTAGACACCTTCGACCTAAGACCAACGGATGAAAGTATAGATAAAACCCAAGCCGACATGTCGATTGTATCGACGTATCGAACGAACCGAGTCGATACATCGTCGGGGAAGGTGGTATCAACCTGAGAATAGACAGAAAATACAGACTTGTGTAGACAGAATCTAGGTCGACCCATCGAGGTCGTTGATGTGTCGAGTATGCCCATGTCGACCCATCGAGGTAGCCGACATGTCGACAATGTCCAGGGCGACATGTTGACATGGTCGACCCATCGACCTGAACCTTGTACATTTTTAAAAGGGTAATACAATTGACTTCAATCACCTATGACGAGTTATGTAGTCCCTAAGCTATACCAAATGAACATTTAAGCCTTAATCAAGGTCTTTAGTAATTGAATTATTAGAAATTACAAGTTAATGACATGAATGTGATGATTTGAAACATGTGTACGAATGAAGGAACCAAGGCTATCCTGATATCGTCCGAGCAACTTCGTGAGTCAATCCATTTAGCTGATCACCTTCGATCAGGTATGTTTTCCTACATTGTTGAAACACTGTAGTTGTGAATTAAATACCTTGATTATTAATATGATTTGATTTCTTATAAGAATCATGAGATTTCAATTATGAAAATGATGTTAGTACTATATGAGTTTTGAGGCATTTTGGGTATATGATATCTTGTCTATATTTTGAAAAGATTTGAGATTTATGAACTATATGAGATGATTGAAAATGTAAAATGCACGGACTTTAGCATTCATTTGCATTCATGTACCTCATGCCCATGGCACGGGATGGGATTGGTATTTGGCGGACCAAGTGTCTGAATGGTCCGGACCAATGTTATCAGAACCGGACTGTCTAACGAACCGTCTTTGAGGCATTTTGGGTTCAACCGGGTTCAGCTGCGGTCAAAACCTGTCAAGTAGTAATATAATATAAATACTACATATAACATTAAGTAAGACATCTTTTTCCAATAACATTAATATAAATATTAAAAATAATATTCAAACTCTGAGTAATATACCAAAATGGTGAAAGATATGTGATAGAAATAGTAATAAACATTTATATTTCAAATATACACATTTTTTACTATTAATTTTTTATCTTTTGAAGGGGAAATTTAAAAAAAAAAAAAACTGCAGCTCACGGTTTCAGGGTCAAAACGGCAGAAAACCGCAGTTCTGACCGGCTTTATGTGGTTTTAATCTAGAAACGACTTTTGGCCAGGACCGAACCGCAGTCACCATGGTTCCGGTAGAACCGGTGGTATCGACTGCGGTTCGGTCCTGTTCTAATAACATTGGTCCGGACAGACATTAGTGTCGCAGTAAGTGATGTGATAATGGTATTTGATGAACCTAGTGTCTGAATTGTCTGGGCATACATGGGTATCAAAGTTATTGGTACGGTGATAGTACTTGACTAACCAAGTGTTTGAATAGTCTGGATAGGCATTGGTGTCGTAGTATTTGTTTGATGAACCAAAGCGCTGAATTGTCTAGATAGACTTTAATGTTATGACCAAGAGTCTGAATTGTTCGGACAGACTTTGTATGGAGGGAACACTCCACCGGTGATTCCGGTTAAGTTGTTGGTTGTATATTATGGGGCATGGCACCCATGGCATATTGCATCATGATAAACATTGACATGAATTGAATATGAGGCTTTCTAATATGAAGATTATTTGAGAAAGCATGAGATTTTCTAGAATAAAATCTTTTGAAAAAGATACTAAGCATGATTTCGAATATGATATTTCTCTCATGTAAAGAAGTATGGTTTGAATGAAATTCGATATTTTGATATAAATGAGATCTGAGAAACATATTATGTTGATAATATGTAACGTTTTTAATCATGAGAATATATGTATATATATTATTTTGGTATGACACACCTTAGTGCACTTATCTTGATTGGAATTTCTACTGGGCGAATTAACTAAGCCCATACTTCCCCCCCCTTTAGATATATACGCAGATCCAAAGAATGTAGACGAGATCGGACCAAGCGATGGCCGAATATGAACGTGATGGATGCAAGAAAGGAGCTTGGATAACCTGGTTCATTTTGATGTTTAGAAACTTGAGAACAATGTAGTTGTAAGAATATTCAGTCTTGCTGAATGTAATATTATACTTGACTCTTAGTACGTTCAGTTTGTATTTGACTTAGATTGAAGTTGGGAATTTCGTTACTTTTGCTTTGAGAAGTGGTTTTCTAGTCATGCAATGTTAAATGTTTAAATATTCCGTAGGTTGTGCTAGCACGTGCAAAAAGTCATCGAGGGCTTGTACCACACATGTGCTAGGTTGAGTTAGTCGAGGGTCGGGTCTTCGGACTCGGACTCGACTGTGTCATGGCTCTCCGTCCTTTTCCTTCTAATTTCTTTTACAAAAAAAATTACGCTAATGGAAAAAGGGTGGGGTGTCACAAGTTCTAGGGCATATTATATCGGAAAAGGGAATCGAAGTGGACAAAACTAAGGTGGACCTGACCTCTAATCTTCCAAGACCTCAAACTGTTAAAGAGATCAGGTCCTTCCTAGGTCACACAGAGTTTTAGAAGAGGTTCAGCAAAGGATTCAGTGATATAACTCGACCTCTCTATAGACTTTTGACCAAGGACGCCGTCTTCAATTTCGATAACAAGTGTGTCACCGTCTTTTGAGAAATTGAAAACTGCTCTGACCTCCGCTCCGATTATACAGCCACCTAATTGGTCTGTACCATTCGAAATCATGTGCGACGCCTCGGACTACACAGTAGGAGTAGTTCTAGGCCAAAGGGTTGATAAGTTACCTTACGATATCTACTATGTCAGTAAAACTTTGAACGATGCTCAGCTCCACTATTCCATCCCGGAAAAATAGCTGTTAGCAGTCATATTTGCACTAGACAAATTTTGATCCTACCTAGTGGGTTTGAAGGTCATTGTTTGTTCTGATCACGCTGCATTAAAGTATCTTATCTTTAAGAAAAATGCTAAGTCCCTCTCGATCAGATGGATCCTATTGCTACAAGAGTTTGATATCGAAATCCGGAATAAGAAAGGTTCCGAGAATGTGGTAGCAGACCATTTGTCTAGATTGATAATGGAGTTCACTGATGACACCTCTCCTATCACTGAGTCCTTCCTTGATGAGAAACTCATGTCAGTATCCCAAGTACCATGGTTTGCAAACATTGTCAACTATTTTGTCATTGGTCAAATGCCTCCGCATTGGACTAAACAGGACATGTCTAAATTTCTTGCACATGCCAAAATCTTTATTTGGGATGACCCTTACCTGTTCAAACATTGCGTGGACCAAGTCATTCGACTTTGTATCCTAGAAGATGAGCAACAAAGTGACTTAAGCTTCCCATGATCCGGCCTGTGGAGGGCATTTCAGCACGAGAAATACCATTGCTAAAATCCTGCAGTGGGAATTTTATTGGCCCTCCATGTTTCGATATACCTATTGTGCGATGAAAATTTTTTAATTTATTAGTCGTAAGCGTACGAACCATTTATAATATAGCAGTGTGAGTGCGAGGTCGAACCCAACGGAATTACTGAAAATATATCTTTAAAATATTTACAATTAGTTATTAATTAATTAATGTAAAATCTAATTTTGAAACTAATGTTGGTGGATCTAATTAGAAAGCATGGAAATAGTTTAGATTAGTCATAGACTTTTAACAAAAAATAATTTATTTAATCTCAATCCTAGTTCAACATTCAGATTTGGAGTTGGAGAAGAATAAATAATAAAAGAATCAAAGAATAAAAGAATTCACACATGTTACAATGGAATTGGTTCTAAAATGTCAAAAAGGCATTATTTTCCAAGAATTAACAATAAAGTCTAAGCCTAGAATCCAGAGCTCGCGTAAATCAAATAACATTGTATTCTAGGCTTAGACTTTATTGTAAGACAGACCTTAGTTTATGCAGGTGTTCAATTCCGGTTCTAAATTTTCATTGCCTCCTTGAAATCAAGAGCGTTAGAAACTGAAATAGAAGCCTTACTTACATCTAAATTTTCATTGCATCTAACTCTATAGCACACAACAATAAAATTAGAACATGAGATATAATTTAAAAATAAATCAAATAGCTAAACAATCATAATACAAATATTATTCAATTGGAAAACCAGAGACTAAATATTTCACTACACTTAGAAATTATTATTAAACATGAAAATCTAATTACAATGCTTGGATTTGAACAAAAGAAATACAATAAAATAAATAATTTGAAAATTAAAGTTCAAACCAGGGTACATGATTTTTCCAAAGTCTTCTTGTCTTTCTTTCTTTCTCTTCCTTTGGTCCACACCAGTACTTGAGTCTTATAGTCGAATTCGAATTTTAGTGTAGCCTGTAAGGACCTAGAATTTTAAATCCTCTGATTGTGTAATTTATTTATCATAGAAATGAAATATATGATTTTGGTCCAAATTAATGTAAATGTTTATTTAAAAGAAATAAAGGGAACTAAAGTTTCCTCGGACGATACATCGACTTGGTCGATGTGTCGTCAAAGCTCAACATTCTCAGACGATGCATCAACTGGATCGATGTGTCGGGAAGAACTAAGATCTAAACTGAGGTATAAGTTGTCCAAAAGATACATCAACGTGGTCGATGTATCGGTGGAAAAGATCATCAAATGGGTCGACACATCGACAAAGTAGATGTGTGAAGTAGGCGGGACGTCTTCAGCAAACACTCTGTCTACCACCGCCCAAATGCTTCATTCTTCTGTGCATGGGTGTTCACAATGTCTTTTACGTTTTCCAAGCACTCAATTAAGGGTTTAAGGTCAAAAGAGAAAGATAAAAGAAGAGAAAGGGAAGAAAAGAAAGAGGAGAAAAGGAGAGAAAAAACAGAGAGAAGAAACAGAGTGCCTGAGTATCGCCCTTGCTCATCCGAGTGAACCCTCTCACTCACATCCTAACCTTCAATTCACCGGGATACCTTTTCACCTCCTCACAGACTTCTTTTGTTCCGGGAAATGAAGGAGATACCAAGCACGGGGAAGGAGAAATCGAGCAAGCAAGGAGGGTGGAGAACAAGGAGAAAAGGGAGATCAAGTTTCACTCATTTTGGGTACACCTACGAATCACTTGAGGTAGGTGAATTTATGGTTCCTTTCAGTGAAACAATAATATTAGGGTGTTTATAAAATATGTGTGCATTGGTTTGGAAAGAAAGTGTAACACCCCGGATTTTCAATTTATTATTTTGTATGAAAATTATCCATTTAATTTGTGAATTTTAGATATGGATCTTAAATTGGGCAAAGAGTTGGGTCATTGGCTCAATTAGGACCCAACGGTTTTGGAATTGGTTTCAATAAAAATTAAATGGGGTTGAATTTAATTAATAATGCAATATTAATTAAATAAGGAAAGGGATAATTGAGCATGGCCGATTATTAGGTTGCATATCTATGATTATGAGCATGATATATATTATCTAGGACTATCTAAAGTGGGAAGCCAAAGTCGGAATTTCTATCTTAAATTGGGATCAATGGAAGCTTAATAAAAGAAAAGCAAGAGGGGCGCATATCATATCCTAAATTAGGACTCTCCAAATAGAGAAATCCAAGAGGGCACACGGCATTACTAAAATTAAACAAGGGGCGCACGACCCTAAGGGGGTAAGATTATCTTAAGTACCTTCTAAGTTGGGACCAAGGAGAGGCTTTATAAAGAGACACATAGGAGGGGCACACGGTTTACTCTCCATAACCGAATTTTATCCCTCTCTCAAGTCTTCTTCACGGCAATACAAAGAGGAAGAGAAGGCAGCCAGCAAGAGGTGTTCTTGGTTTGGAAAAATTAAGAAGAAAGGAGAAGGATTGGAAGAGCTAGAATCAATCGGAACCGGTTAGTATTTTTATTTGATAAATTTGTTTTAAAAGAAAAGAACCATAGGGTTCGGCCATGGTGTATGGCCGAACCCCATGGAAGAGGATAGGGAGATGAATGTATGAATTTTAATGGATAGAAACCATGGAAAAACATGGTCTAATTATGGATTCTTAATGGATGAAATTTGTGAAGTTTCTAAACCATGGGTTCGGCCATGGAATATGGCCGAACCCCATAATTAATTATGGGTTTATGTTCATAAATTTTAGATCATGGAAACCTTGGACGGTTAGGTGTTTTGGATTTAAAAGAGGGGATCTTGAACCATAGGGTTTGGCCATGGTGTATGGCTGAACCCCATGGAGTTGTATTGGTATTATTATTGAATTTTAATGGACTGAAGTAATGGAAAATCCTAGATGAATGTTCATTGATTAAATGGGAGATCAAGGATTAAATATGGTCAAGATCATGAACCATAGGGTTCGGCCATGGTGTATGGCCGAACCCCATGGAGATGGTTACTAATTTAAAAGGTGAATGAAAAAGGATTGATGATAAATATGGAAACCTTCTAATTATGGAAGGGTGGATGATTAAGTTGGAAACCTTCTAAGTATGGAAGGATTGATGATAAATATGGAAACCTTTTAATTATGGAAGAGTGGATGATTAAGTTGGAAACCTTCTAAGTATGGAAGGATTGATGATAAATATGGAAACCTTCTAATTATTGAAGGGTGGATGATTAAGTTGGAAACCTTCTAATTATGGAAGGTGGAGATTAATTTAGAAACCTTCTAATTATGGATCATTAGTGAAAATGGAAACTTAGACATCATGGGTTCGGCCATGTGTATGGCCGAACCCTATGAACAAATTTATGGGTTTATGTTTTTGTGTATTTTAAATAAAGGGAGGATGCAAGTATAGACTTAGGTTGTTGGACCTAAGATTATAAGTCATTAAATGAAATTAAGATATCATAGGGTTCGGCCACAAATCAAGTTGAATGGATTTTATGGATTTAATATAGTGATTGGATTAATGGAGAGACATAAACCTAAGGTAGTGGCAAAATTGTAAATATCGCCTAAATTGAAAAATCATGGGTTAGGCCATGATGTATGGCCGAACCCCATGAGATGGTTTGAGGAGCAAACATGAATCTAGGCAATTTGTTTTAATAATTGAAAGGATTGGATTATGAAATGAAAGACCAATGGCAATTTGGTAAATAAGTGTGAAAATGGTAGGCCATGGGTTCGGCCATGGTGTATGGCCGAACCACATGGGGTTTTGTTTATGGACTTAGAACATTGAAAATCAAGTGGGACTTGGTTATGATTAATTGTTATATTATACGGTAACGGGACCTGACAAGGTGTTTACGATCGTGAGCGGTTACCGGACGAAAGACGCAAGGATACGTAGCGGTCTTTGGTAGGATTCCACCTCTTTGAAACCATGAGTTTATGTACATTGCTTTATCTTATTATTGACGAATTTATGCTGCAAAGGATATGTTTCAAATATGATTTTAAATGCTATGTTTATGTTATAAAATAGCATGTGGTTTAAATATGATTTTAAATGCTATGTTTATGTTATAAAATAGCATGTGTTTCATTGGCATCTCATGCATGGCATAGGGTGGAGGATTTGTAACCGGAGGGGCCACACTCCGTCGGGGCGTCCGAAAAACCTATGTGGTGTACTTTGATGTGCTTTTCCATCAGGAAGAAACCGGAGGGTCCACACTTCGTCGGAGCGTCCGAAAGACCTATGTGGTGGGTACTTTTATGTACATGTGATGGGTGGGACTCATTGCATTTGTCATCATTGCATGACATGGATTTATATCGTTTTTGACATTACGTTATTATATATGTTTTGTACTAACCATGTGCTAGCCGTAATTGGAATACCTATTGGGCGCGTTGTTCTAACGCCTACTTCTACCCTAGTTGATGATACAGGAAACAAGGGGAATGATGAACGCAAGGAGGGCAGGCATAGGAGCTTGGATGATTTATTTTATATATTTTGAATAAAGTTACTTATGGACATGTATTTGAGTAACTAGTTTCCGGGAATGTAATAACTTAGATGGTCGGATGTTTATTTGGATGATTATGACGTTTTAATAATGATTAAGGACTTGACGTACTTTGCTATCTAAATGGAATAGAACTTGGTTCTATTATTATTCCGTATGTTATGATTCCGCAGTTATGATTTTATTCCGCAAGTTGATATTATTATGTGTGCACAATTTTCGTGGACTTAGTCCATGCACACATAGGGTTGGCCAGTTAAGGGTCGGACTTTGGAAGTTCAGACTTAGCTCGCGTCGTGACGTCCCGGGCTCTATCACTCTACTATGTTAAAAAAAAAATAGACTCTGATTTACGGGAAGAAGCGAGTGAAAAAGGGCGGGGCGTTACAGAAAGGACCCAAGAATAATAAACACCTGGGGTACAGAGAAGCCATGGAATATGGATCCTTGATTTCTGTCTCGATCCAGTCGGCATATCGACTTCATTGATGTGTCGTCTAGGGTGAGAATCCGGCACACATAAAACGATCGGGATGAAACAAAAACCTAGGACGACACATCGTTGAAGTCGATGTATCGGCCTAGGTATGAAAATAATGATAAAGGACCCATGACCGATGAATTAATCTTCAGACTCAACCCAATTGACATATCGACCCTATCAATATGTCATCTGGAACAAGGTCCAATAAAGAGAAATTTAGGTGTATCGAACCAGACCCAGGACAACACATCACTTGTATTGATGTATCGGTCTGGGTATGAATGAAATGAAATTAGTATGAGTACGATTTATAGACTAGATCGATATGTCGACCTGTAAATGAAATAATCGGTTTAAGTGTACTGAAATAATATATCAACAAAGACTGGTTCACGGATGATGCATCGGCAGAATCAATGTATCAACTTGTGAACAAAGATTGAATAATACGTTTAAATAAACCAAAAACCCAGAGGACACATGTATCGATTTGATTGATATGTATAGTTCGAGAATAGTGGATGATGCATCAACTATGTCGATATATCAAATATATACATCTATGTATATATCGACTGGAACGATACGTACTATCGGGAACAGAGAACAAACGTGAGTATGAATGGATCCCTAACTGATGTATCGACTGAAGCCATCATGTCAGCCTGTAAACGTAGAATGAATGTTAATATTAAAAGACCAAGACTCAGAGGACATGTCGACGAAGTCGACACCACAGATATATGCATCTGCATATGTATCGACTAGGTCGATACATATGAAAACAGAAAAACAACACAAATATCAAACTTTGAAGAACATGTCGATCCAATGAAACCATAGATGTATCGACTGGGTCGATACATGTAACCTGAGAACAATTTGAAAATATGAACTGAAAACAGACCGAACAAATAGAGTCCAGTTGACATATCGAAATGATCGATGTGTCGAATGTGTCTAGAGGTGATATATCGACAGTACTGATATGTCGGCCTAAAACAGAGGCAATTTTACAAGGTTAATGGATTCGTTATTTAAAATGGAATCTTTTAGAATTGAAAAATCATAAAGTGAACCTTTAGGTCTGGATTAGATCTACACAGGTTAGACAAAGGATTTTATGTGATAGTGACATATAAACTGTAATTTGAAACATGTACATGGTCAAAAGGAGTCAAAGGAGATTTTGACGCTATTCGAGCAAACGTGTAAATCGTATTTGGTTGATCACTGTTGATCAGATAGGAGTTCCTACTTTATTGAAGCACAACGATGTGAATGGTTTTGGTAAATATTGATTTATGCGACTTGATTTTATTATAAATTTATTATGTTATGTAGAAATAATGTTTGGTGAAAGAAATTATTTGATGCATGATTTTGGCACCATAATTGCACAAATTACCTCATGCATGGTTTCATGGAAGGGTTGATCTTAGCGAGCCAAGAAGAACTGTCTGTACTTGCTTGGACTCGTATACAATAAGTTCAAATGTTAGACTTTGGCCCCGTCCCTTGGTATGAATAGTACGGCTTAATTGGGCGAAAAAACTCCTGGGTAGGTCCCAAAACCCTGCGCAGAGGGAGGCGACCACACTCCACCGATAGTCTCGGTTAACAATACCCTGGTGGTTACCGCCTCAAATGTTGTGGACATAAGTGACCAATATTGAGAATCATTATTTGAAGTGATTTATTATGATCTGATTGCATTGAGATGAGTGGGCATATCATTGATACATGGCACCCATGGCATATCATTTTATGATTTCTGATTTATAAGACTTTGGTACATCTTCTATATTGAATTTGAGAAACATGTATTAACCATATTTTGAGATTTTCCTCATTGTTCTCCTTATTATATGATATTATGAGGTTTCACATTTTGTACATTTTATGATCGGAGCTTCCTACTGGGCAAGTTGACTAAGCCTATACATTTTTTCCTAGATGTTAACACAGATCAGGGTAAATGATGATGAAGCTGGACCTAGTGGAAGTCATGCTTGACGAAGAGATGGATCTGGAGATACTTAGAGAATACCATAGTTCTTATTTTGATAGAACTATGTAATTTCATAGGATCCAATGATGTAATAATTTAGATAACTCTTATTTTTGGATATGGTTTGATGTTTGATTTATATGGTTAAGTTATTTCCACATTTGCTATTGAAATGCTTGGTATTATAATTCCACAAAAAAAATATTTTCGCACATGTTATTTCACGAGTGTTATGCTGACACACGCATAAATGTTTAGTGGGTTGACCCACGCATGTGGTAGAATTGGGCCAGTTGAGGGTTCGGTCTTCGGACTTGAACTCGGCTAGCGTCGTGACGTATCCGTTCTTTTTCCATATAAATTTTTTTTTACTCTGATTTAATTAATGGAAAAAGGGCGGGTCGTTACATAGCCTCAGTGTTCTATTTATAGGCCTCAGGTTGGGATTTAATCTAGGTTTAGTTGATGAGTGAAGGTCTAGGATTAAATCATCTTGAATAGAGATGGCTAGGATTTAAAATGAAAAGGGGGCTAGGGTTACATGGTGGTCGAATTTTGTGGCTTGGAGAAGGGGTGACTTGAGATGCAATAATGGAATTTCGAATGGATGGGGATTGGATTGAGTTGGTCGAATCTTGCATGTGTGGTTTAGGGTTTTATGCAATGAATGAATGAATGGATGAGATGCATAGTTAATATAAATGAATGGATGGATGAATGGAGTGTGAGGTGGAAAGTAAAATTCGAATGAAGTGGATAGGGATTTGGGAAAATCGTGTGTGAGGTGTGTGGATAGGTGATGATGTATTCTAGATCTAGGGTTGCTTGGAGTGCAAGTTGGATTAGATGTAGGGTTTTATGGAGGCTTGGTCGAATATAGTGGATTAGGGTAATGTGTGGTAAAGATAAAAAAAATTGGTTGGATGGATTGATGGATAGATTGTGTAAATGATAAGATCTTATGTGGAAGGTTAAGATTAAAAGATTGACATAGGTTGGATGAAGAGCTTTTTGAAGTTTGGGGCATTGATTACATGGGACCCTTCCCTAACTCTTTTGGCAATCTATTATTCTCGTAGGGGTCGATTATGTATCAAAGTGGGTAGAAGTTATAACATGCGAAACCAATAAGAACAAAGTTGTCATCCGTTTTTTAAAGGATAAAATTTCTCAAGATTTGGAATGCCATGCTCTATCATTAGTGATGGGGGCAAACACTTTTATAATCGTCTATTCGAAAAATTGCTGAAACTTTATGGCATTACACAAACATATTCTAGAGAAGACAGTCAATCCCGGCTGGAAAGTCTGGTCTTCTAGACTCACTGATGTACTATGGGCATATGAGACTGATTTTAAAATGCCCATGGGAATGTCACCCTATCGTCTGGTTTATGGGAAAGCCTGTCATCTTCCAGAGAGCTAGAGAACAAAGCATATTGGGCTATCAAGCATCTTAACTTTGCTCAACTCCGTTGGTCAACGAAGGAAGCTCCAGCTTACTGAGCTGAAGGAGTTAAGAAATGACACATATGACACTGCCAAGAAGTACAAGGACCGGATGAAAGTGTTTCATGACAAACACATTCTAAGAAAATCGTTTATCATTGGCCAGAAGGTCTTGTTTTACAATTCTTGACTGCATCTCTTTCCGGGGAAGTTGAGATCTAAGTGGACGGGTCTGTATATTGTTCATGCATTTTTTTCCACATGGAGTAGTTCAGATTAGGTATCGAATGGTCATGTTTGGAAAGTAAATGGTCAATGGTTAAAACCATTCTTAGATTTCAGGAAGTTGGAGTCAGAAAATGAGATCATGTTAGATGATCCAGTCAAGTATGACTGATTTGGGCGATCTGTCCACCAATACCCACCCATCATTCTGTGTCTTGTTTCCACCAGAATGTCTAGCTAGGTTTTCACTTCTATTGAGTTAGTCTTGGCTAGGATTTCTAATTTTAGTTGCGTCAGTGTCTATCGAGTCTATTTTTTGTAGGTGCTACAAGTGGAATTCTCTTAGGTACATATGAACCCTAATTAATTGTTACTCTTAATTTTTTTTCTAATTGGCAACTGATCGTTGTAGATTAGAGAACATTGAGGACATTGTTCGATTCAAGTTTGGGGGTATTGGGGGACTACACTTGTGTTGTTTTTGAGTCCAATTAAATGTTTTTGAAAAAACTTGAAATTAAATAAATATATGATGTTCAACATTAATATGTAAATAAAAATCTTTATGTCATGCTTTCCTGAAGAAATTTTATGAAATTTATGCTCTGAAATGCTTTTACACAACCATGTTAATGTTGGCTTCAAAATGAAAAAAATTCATGAGTAAAACGACCATTAGAGGAATACCAATGGAGCCTTATACCCAGTGAGGTTTTGAGCAATTCTATTTTTTTGAGGGTTATAAGTAAACCTTTTTTTTTTTTTGGGTAGGCGCATTATTTTCGTTGTCTGATCTCAATATCCTTTGTTTTCGTGATATTACTGAGAACGACATCAAAATTGGGTTAGTATACTTGAAATTTTTCTGAATTTATTTGAAAGAAGAAAATCACCTTATGAAGCATAGGAAATGATATAGGTCATTTTTGGATCGTTTGAGTTTTCAAGCCCACCTATTTTGATAGTTCCCCAGTTGAGCCATACATAGTCTATTTTCTTGACCAACCATATTTACCACACTCAACTCCAATTATAGAAGTATGAGCCAAAATTGAAATATCCGTGACCTATTCTAGAGCTCAAAAAAGGTTAGAGATGAAAAATTGGGATGGTACTCTGAAAAAAATATGACACTTGAAAAAAAAGGAGAAGAATAGCATCAGAAGAAAAAGAAAAAGGGAACATCCATATATCAACAGAAGGATGTGAAAAATAGAAAAAAGAAAAAATGAATACTTTGAAAATTCGAAGTGCTAAAAGAAAAATAGAGGAAAAAAAATATCTTGTTCACATTATGAAGGCCTCTAACTTTTTTCTGTTCAAAGTATTTATTTTAGAGTCTTTGTATCCTTTTGTGATATGACCTGGTCCTAAGCCATGCTTTGTCCTATCAGGAAGTCCTACTGATCCTAAGTCCAAATAGGGTGTTTCACTTAGAGAATAAAGGGGGAAAAGTGATGGTGTTTGACTCAACGTTCTCAGAAAAGTGGCATCCATTCATGAGATCTTTATTCTCTTTGACATGTACCATTTTTTTTAATACATATGTGAGATATTTGATTTGTAAACATAAACTCCCCTCACATATACTTTTGAGAGAAAATATAAACAAATCTCTAAGCGAAAGTCTTTCTGAGAGATATATCTGGTGAGATTTGGAATTAAAGAGCATTTTCCGCTGGTGGTTGCTAAACTTGTGTGTGTTTGGAAAAAAAGGTTATGTTAATATTTGGCTAACACAAACTACAGTCTGAATATAATTTTTGTAAAATAAATTTGGAGTAGTATGATATCTTAATTTTTGTTTATATGTTTCTGCTAAAATTTGATGTTTGTGGGTATCATCACTATAAACCCTCAAGAGACTATAACTCGTCCACTAGTGGTGAGCTAGGAGTTTAAAGGCTTATTGCATATTATAAATGGAATCGAGAATGCCAGTGAAAGTGGTGCAATTTCAATTCAAACCTACACCCAATCAAAGTTTCACATCAAAATTTTCAATTACTTTCATGTATTTCTCTTCAAATAAGGCCTAAAAGTCATCACATACTCCATTCTCAACACATCCCATTAAGATCTTATCAAATAAGAAGAAAGGGAAAGAGAAGGATCATAGATCTTACATTTGGAGGAGAAGGAACCGTGCAATGGGGCGCTCCAAATGTAGGAAATCCAAATCCAATGCTTTTGGTGGGTGAAAATTGGATGGGAGGTAGAGGAGGCAATGGTTTGCTGCTAGAGAAGAAATGGTTGCTGAATGGGGAAGAAAGGGATGAAAATAAAATAATTTTGTGCAAATACGCACTTAAATATGAAACTTAAGTTCCGTCGTAAGTTTGACCGACACACTATTCATTTTTTTTAGGGCCCGGCCATTACAATCATAAACAAGTAAAGTTTAGGTATTTACGATTTTGCCCTTCCAAATTGAATGAGTCGATCAATGAGCTATCGAGCTCAAATCAGGCCAAACTTGGACTTTTTGGAAAGCTTACTCTGTAATCTTCATGATTAACGGATCACAATCACACTTAACGACACAATAATTACACAATTAAGCCCTAATTAGAGTCAGGGTATTACATCATTACCAAACAAAAGTAATGGGGGGTTACCCTCCATAACCAACCCACCCCCCCTCTCATCCAAACACAACCCTAGTATCGCCTAGTGGTAAAGCCATTTTGTATTGCAATTAGGCCCCACTCACACTAAACCCCTCTCACACCCTACCCTACCCATGAATTGGATCCCTACCCAGTTTGAATCCATTCTGAATTGATCTCACCGTTGAATTGAAATTCGTTTAAAGTTGCCTCCATTTTGGAACTCTTAAAGATTATGATTTTTTAAATCCAAATGAATCTAATTTTTTTATGAGAAGCATCATATGAAAATATCTTTCAAATGGACCCCATCCAACCCTTTGGCCCCTACTTATGTGGGCCCACAAGGCCACCTGGGTGTTGTCGTGCATACGTGACATCACTCAGGTGATATGTATAATGTTCCCCACATACCAATTTGCATGAACTTTGATACAAAATTTGGATTATAGGGTCCATAGTGGATCGAATGGATACATTCCCCACCTCACACCCAATTAACCTCGTGAGTTTCACTTATACCCAATTTGACACTGTCACGCCCCAAACCCGGATGTGGGCCCGGAACGCGACTAATTTTTTTTTCTAAATCTAATTCAAATCCATATATAAAAAATCCATGGCCTTCTAACAAACTCACTCAAGTCCAAAGAAAGAAATCCCACAAGCACATGTGGACTCAAGGTACGATCCATGACCTCATGAGTAGGGCTTAGACATCATGATCTTGAGGGGGTATTTTCACCTACCAAACAAGTTAATCGGCTGATAAGTTTATCATGGTTGGATAGAGAATTGAAAGAGATTTTCAAAATGCCCAAGAACACCCAAAACTAAGGTCGGGAGTTCAAGTGATGGCTATTTTACTGAAATATGTTTTTGCTTTGAATAGTATCCACAACCCATCGTCCACGACCCATCGTAGACTCGAAACTCTGCATTTTGCAGTTTGCTCTCAGGCAGATACCATCGTGTGTGACGGTCTGTCGTCGATGCCTTGGACGACCCATCGTCAATGACAATGCATCGTCCTTGACAACAAAGGTGTTGTCAAGGCATATTCTGCACACTTTGATTTTTTCCCGATTTCGACACTCAAAATGCCGGATATACAACCTATGTAACACCCCGGATTTTCCTTAGATTATAAATATATTGGATTGATCCATTTGGATTGCGATTTAATGGAATTTTGAAATTAAAAGTTGAAATGGGTCAATTACCCAATTATGACCAATGGGTCATGGGTGAGCTGAATTTTAAGTAATTGGGTAAGAAATTAAATTAGTTGAATTGGATAATTAATGCATTTAATGCATTAAAGTCCACCTCATCAAGTGAGGTGGCATGTGAGTGATGTGGGATTGGCAAGTGACATACATGTCATCACATGAGAGCCAACTAAGCATGAATGCCACATCATCAAGTGACATGGCCAAGTGGGACCCCAAGTGACATGTGTCATGGTCGACCATGTCATGGGTTGACTTGGTCAACCACAAATTAGTTCAAGTCTTGAGTTGAGTTAAGGATTTATTTGCATAAGTTGAGTTAAGGATTTATTTCCTTCAGTTGAGTTAAAGGTTTATTTACTTGAGTTGAGTTGATAAGGTGAAGGAGTGAGATGGTTGATTTGTCTAAGTACATTTTACTTAGACACTAAGGAAGCCAAAAAAATCATTGGGAAGCCAAGGGGTGTCTTTGGTTGAAGCCAAAGGTCTCCTTGGTTAAACCAAGAGTCTCATTGTTTAAGACAAACCATAATGAGAGGAAAAGGAATGATTTAGTCTTAAACATAAAGACACAAGCAAAAGGGGGCTGCTCACACCCTTTGCCGACCCCTCCATTGAAGAGCAAAGAAAGAAGAAGAATGATTAAGAAAGAAAAGACAGATTTAAAAGAAAAGAAAGAGATTGAAGTAAGGTATGTTTAAGATTTAATAATGTGGGAATGACACTAAGGAAACCATAGGTTTGGCTATGGTGTGGCCAAACCCATGGGTTCCATAATTAGTTGGGATGGATGGCCAATTTGTTACAAGGCCATGGAGTTGGAAATTCATCCAAGGGATGCTTATGGAATTGAAACAAAAGAACCCATGCTATGATAATAATATGATTGAATAAAATCAGATGGAGACTGATTTTTAAGGGTTCAAAATCACTAAATTTAGGACTGGTTGTTGACTGATCTTAAGATCAGTTACTGGCTGATTTTGGATCAGTTTTAGGACCAGTTGATGGCTGGTTTTTGGGACTAATTTTCAGTCTTTAAATTGTTAAATTTGGGGACTGTTTTGAGTAGCAAAAGCTGCCACATATGGGACTGATTTTCAGTCTATAAATTGTTAAACTTGTGAACTATTTTGGGTAGTGAAAGCTGCTACAAATAGGTATGATTTTCAGTCTATAAATTGTCAAACTTGTGGACTGTTTTGGCTAGTGAAAGCTGCCACAGATGGGACTGATTTTTAGTCTATAAATTGTTAAACTTGTAGACTGTCTTGGGTAGTAAAAGCTACCAAAGATGGGACTGATTTTCAGTGTATAAATTGTTAAACTTGTGGATTGTTTTGGCTAGTAAAAGCTGCCACAGATGAGACTGATTTTCAGTCTATAAACTGTTAAACTTGTAGACAGTTTTGGCTAGTAAAGGCTGCCACAGATGGGACTGATTTTCAGTCTATAAATTGTTGAACTTGTGGACTGTTTTGGGGCTAGTAAAGACCCACCATGGTGGTTCGGCCATGATGTATGGTTAAACCCTAGCCTTGGCTAGTGGATATGTTATATTCATTAGGTTAAGTGCTAAAGATAGAATCCATGTTTTAATGTAATTAAGGATGGATGATTTCTATGGAGCACTTTGTTTAAAATAACAGAAGGATTAAAAAGAGGGTCAAAAACCAAAAGATAAGGTTCAACCATGTTGTATGGCCGAACCCCATTGATGGTTTTCTATGGACATAAACACATTTAAGGGAAAGAAAATGGAAATAGGGTTCGGCCATGTTGTATGGCCGAACCGCATTGAGGGATGTTTGTTGAACATGAATACACTTAAAAGGAAATGGGACAATAGGGTTCGGCCATATTGTATGGCCAAACCCCATTAAGGATCTCAAATGGCTTAAGGACAAGGAATGCATAAATGCGTTGGGAAACAAATATGAAACTTAGATAGAGATAGGGATGATGAAATTGAGATGGAAAATCAAACAAATATTTATGTTTGAACTTAATAAGGTAAAGAGGTTCGCAAAAAGATTGTGATTCGTCTCACGTGACTGTTGGCGTTACCCTTATAAGATAGTATATCCTACATTGGTAGGATTCCTACCTTATTGAGAACACAATGGAATATGATATGATACTGGTTTTTACTTCAAATATGATGAATTATACAAATGATGTATGTTTATAAACTGATTTTCAAATGATGTGATATGTTTTAATGAAATGACATCCTTGCATACATTTCCTCATGCATGGCATGGGAGGGATCATAGATGACCAGTAAGCCAAGTTCTAAGCGGTCTGGACATGACTTGGGCTTGAGACTAACTTGTATTAAAGCTATCTGAACTATTGAAATTTGGCCTTGTCCGTGATTGGCAGAAATAGGTACGGCATAATTTGGGCCAAAGAGCTCCTAGGAAGGTGCCGAAATCCTGCGCAGAGGGAGGAGTCCACACTCCATCGGTAATTCCAATTAATTTGTGGATGGGTACATTGTGACCTGGTGGTGCCACCACAAAACACTGCGGACGTAATTGGCCAAGTAAAACCTTGATATGGAGATTTATCAAGGAAACCATTGATATTTATTTATGATGTGATTTGATATGGATATTGGGTGAGAGATCATTAGGCATTGACACCCATGACATGACACATAAGTAAGCATGATTATGATATGGATATCATGCATTGATTTACTATTTATGAGGTATTAGCAAGTATGATATATCTATCTTGATTTATAATATTCCTATGCATACCATAACCCTATTTGGAATACCTACTGGGCATGTTGACTAATGCCTACCCTATAAATGATGGAACAGGAAATGCCAAGGAAAAGGATGTAGGACTGGAAGGGAGTCAAAAGTAGGAGCTTGGGAGATTGAAGTTTTTAATTACTAGTTTTGTTTTCAATGATGTATTTGGAGACTTGTATTTTGGATTGTAATAACCTATACTATTTTGGGACACCTTAGACTTATTTGGTATGGTTTGATAATCTTAAGTTTTATTTGAAGATATATGATGATTGGCTTTCCATGCAATTTGATGACATGAATATAAATAGTATCTTATTCATATAGATTATTCCGCAAGTACTTAGAAAAGCGTGTGAAATGTTTAAGTGGACTTAGTCCATACACACGTAAGGGTGGCCAGTTAATGGTCGGGTTTTGGAAACTCATACTTGACTTGCGTCGTGACGACCCGCTCTCTCTCACTTATTTAAAAAAAAAATACTCTGATTTTTAACAAGTGAAAAAGGGCGGGGCGTTACAACCTAACTCCCAAATTCTCATACCAACACATAGGTATAGACATTTATGACTTATACACAGGAGTTTTAAACTCATAATAGGCATGTAATCCAAGAAAATCTAATATTTGGAAATCACAAGATATAACATTTTACAAATTTCACAGGTTTGACATCCAAAATCACATACACATATCCAAATTCAAACACCATAGCATTAACACATCATAATATGTACATATGACTTATTCATAAGGTCTTTGAGCTACAAGTGACTCTAAAATCCAAGATACACATCAAACCAAAATAACCAAAATAACTTAGAAATAGGCT
The DNA here is from genome assembly GCA_022113865.1 of Chimonanthus praecox. Lineage (NCBI taxonomy): Eukaryota > Viridiplantae > Streptophyta > Magnoliopsida > Laurales > Calycanthaceae > Chimonanthus > Chimonanthus praecox. The sequence continues at coordinate 35,733,471 of CM039094.1, forward strand.
CAGCATACAGACACCCTTAAAATCTGCCAACAGACACCGCATTTCGAATTTTTAATGGAAATTACGTTTCTGCCCTTCCGCGTGGAATCGTACGATTGAACAGACAATTCATTTTCACTTCAATCGATCGATCTTAGGCGTATACAATTGTGCGATTGATTCTAGGGATCGTGCGATTGATTCTAAGAATTGTCCAATCGAACCTCCAAATTGAGTGGAGAGGGGATTTTCAAAAGAGGTCATTTCTCCACCGATTTTTACAAACAAGGTATCAAAATTCATCTACTCTGAATTTTATGAACTCCGGGATTAATTTTAAGTGAAAATGGTATAGTTTTGGACTTAAAAAATCGTACCCAAAAGAATTAAGGAAAAATGATCTTCCCTCTTAATTCTTTGGATATAATTTTTTAAGCCCAAAACTATACCATTTTCACTTAAAATTAATCACAGAGTTCATAAAATTCACAGTAGATGAATTTTGATATCTCGTTTGTAAAAATCGGTCGAGAAATGACTTCTTTTGAAAATCTCTCTCCACTCCATTTGGAGGTTCGATTGGACGATTCCTAGAATCGATCGCACGATCCCTAGAATCAATCGCACGATTGTATATGCTTAAGATCAATCGATCGAAGCGAAAATGAACTGTCTGTTCAATCGTACGACTCTACATGGAAGGGCAGAAACGTAATTTCCATTAAGAATTTGAAATGCGGTGTCTGCTGTAGGAAATGGGGTGTCTGTATGGGCAGCCTAAAAATAAAGCTATTCTAAGTTCTAAATCCAATAGCTTCAAAATCCAACTTCTAAACTACCATGGATGGATCCTCAGCTCCCTCTTCCAGCCCATGTCCTGTCACCCCCTGACCCGAAGGGTGGGCCCGGAACGCGACTGATTTTTATTTTTTTGAAAGCTAAGACAATACTCAAGAATTCTAACTGGGCCGGATCAACAGTTAGGCCCAAGAGTCACATATGATCCTATCATGTGGACTCAAACATGTACCATAAGTCCCACCCATGAGACACAAACACAAACATCAATACATATAATTCTAAACATCGAATTATCATTAAAACACCATCAGAGTAACTACGGATACATGGTAGTCTTAGTACATCACATTAAGGCAAACTAAGTACCACACATGGTACTTTACAAAAATGAATGGTTCCAAGAACCAGAAAGCAAAGACAAGGGTATACCCCTCAGTGGGAATCCCAAAGCAACGCCGCATCTTATCCACTCTAAGCTTCAAACAGAGGGTTCTCCTCATCAGGTTCATCTCCTGAAAGGTGAGTGGGGTGATCTAACTAGCCCAGTGAAGGAAATATAACAGTATTATTTTAAGTAAACAATAGGTTAGCAAATAATCAACAGTTGCAATGTAATATCTCATGCTTGATACAAATTCTCAACATCAAGTATAATATCATTATTCCCATAATTTATCATCTCTTCCAATACTGCTGTCATCCAACGTAACGCCTACATATTACGCTGAGACCATCGTATTAAGTCCCGACACGATCAAAATACATCCTTCCAAATACATCTTCGGCTCTCCCATAGCCGATACTGACATCCTCAAGTCAGCAACTGTCGATACCCATGGTCCAGTAGACGTAAACCATCTCACACATATGGCCGATATTTGTTCAATAGTCAACGTGGAAGCAGTATTACACATTTCATATGATCAACATCATAAGCATTTCATAATTAACATAGCACTTCTTACAACAGTGCATCATATCTAAGCACATGGGTAGGTTCATCAAATCTAAAACCACTCATTGCTCAAGATTCATCTCAATAAAAACTTGTTTACACCTACTGCAAAGTTAAGCTTCCCTCACTGTAAATGTGTAGTATCGCGGTCTCTGTTTAAACAAGCAAAAAAGTGCACAATCATTAACAGGTCAACATACATAGCATCAAATACATACACACAAGTAGTATTTTCGAAATCATACTTATTTTTCCAAAAATATCCAAGGTAAATGGAATTGAGTCTCCTACTTGGTTTCTAACCATTTTAAGTTACAATAATCCACAATAGAGTAAAAGTAAGGTGCTCAGTCCAAAACTCATATTGTCTTCTGGGCATGACCAGATTGACTTATTGAGTTAGGTCTAGATTCTCAGGTTACTTCTCGGTTGTCTTCTAGATAGAACCAGATCTGACATTTTGAATAAGGCCTCGAGGTCACTCAGTGCCAGACAAATATAGCGTTGGCCTGAAAGTGAAATCACTCAGTGCCCGACCAATAGAGTCAGCCTGTAAGTGAATACAACAGTAGATACACTATAGTAATAAGAGAAGAGGGTTAGAACATTTTTAATTTATTAATGGGGTATAATAATCACATGCAACATCAATAAACAAACAATAATTCATAGCTAAAGACTGGGTCCCTTAGAACAAGCCTCGGAAGCAGGTACTGTAATTTCGGATCATCCGAACCACTTCCTAAGCTAGTCACTGACCCCGGACTGAGGGTCTGACTTCGGATAGTCCGAAGGTCCTTCAGAACCGAAAAAAATTCTAAAATCAAGTCTAAGTGGGTCTGGGTGCCTCGGAACATACCGAGTGAGGCTCGGATCGTCCGAGTAGGGTTCGGTCCTTTCGAACTCGGCTCGGAACATCCGGGCGAGTCTAGCTAGCCTCGGGCGCATCGTGGCTTTGGGTGAAGCTTGGATCGTCCGAGGGGTCCTCTCGGACCATCCGAAGGGTGTGACCCTCGGACCGTCCGAGAGCCTTCTTCCTCCACTGTCTGCAACATCAGACAGTGACGGGCAGTCACTATGTGAAATACGAATCCTGACACAGTGGGTTTTTCGGACTCGGTTTTCACATCTAGCCAGTCAGATGGACTCCTCTGTGAGTCCTCTTTCCATAGGGAGTGATTTTAAACTTTGAAACTCATTAAGCCAACGAATTTTAAAACCAAAACCTCACGGGTACAAGAGATCACATGGTTTTTCTTAAACTTCAAAATGGTTTTATACACTCAAATCTTAACCAAAACTGGTTTTTCTTGATTCTAAACCGACTAGAATTGAAAGAGGGACACAATGGTTACCTTCACTCGAGTTCCTGGGCTAAAAATCTGACTTTTGAAAAATCTTTTCTTCTTAAGCTACGGTAAGGAAAAACTGTAAAAACAGAGAGGCTGAGAGGGAGAGCTGGGACAAACTCAGAGAGCAGAGAGACTGAGAGGAAAGAGATAGAGAAATGTGGGAGTTTGATCTGCAGAGAAGGGGCTTAATTTATAGGAAATCAGCCGTGGATGGTGGCCGGATGGCCACTGCATGCGGCTTACGTTCGCAACAATAACCATAGTGTTTGAGTTGGTTGCAAACAGCCCCTCCAAAGTTCTAATTTTGCAAATAAGTTCATGTTTTGATAAAAATCTGATTTTTAACTAAAACATGATTTTAAAAGCTCAAGAATTTTAATCCAACCCGACAGATAAGTTGGGTTTTAAAAACTCTAATCACCATAAAAATTTGGAGATTTAAAACTCACTAAAAATTATTGATTTAAATAAAAACCATAATTTAACACTATTTACATGTTTTAACTTTTGCTAAATAAAACAATTTAAAAGAACTCATTTTTGGATTTTTAAAGAATAACTAGACCATACTTAAAATGGTCCAACATACAATACTTGTTTCAAATTTTATCTCATTTGCAAAACCATTTAGAATTATTTTTTACTCCATTTCGGGGTTTTGACGGGCAATTTTAAATACTATTTTCTTAAAATAAAATTATTTTAAAATCAGAAATACAATTCCTTGACTAAGGAGAATAATATCATCCAATAATATTCACATAATAACATAATTTATAAAATAATAACAATAAGCGGTAAATTACCATTTTGCCCCTCCAGCTGGACGAACTGGATCACTGAGCATTAGAGCTCGGATTGGACCACACCTGGGCTTTTCTCAAAGCCCTAACCGTAATCTTCGAGATTAACCGGTCTAAGGAAGATTATTAAGCTAAACTAGCCTAATTCGGGTCAGGGTATTACATGTCCTGTATTGCAAGGGATGTGAGCTCTTAACCCAGTGAAAAGAGTTCAACAATACACAATATCATAAACATGAGATAATCACAATTTACAATGCATTTTAAACAACTATTGAACATGTGGTATTTGTTCTTTTCTACTAAAAAAAATATCTTTTCATTCTTTGACACATTGGAATATCCCACTCAACCCCATGAGGCATCTCACTCAACCGTAACTGTACAGGTCCAGGGTACCCCACTTAACCTCGACTGTAAAGGTCCAGGGTATCCCACTCAATCCTGTCGAGGTATCCTACTCAATGCATTAGGTCCCAACACGGACAAAATGCAGCATTTTGCAAGAGCTCGACCCATTTTACATATGTGTGATAGTGTACAGTTTAATACTTACATCAGTTATCAAATTTTCCACACACATGAAATAAATATAAATCTCCATATACCCTTTCCACGAGGGTTTTCCAATGGACTTTCACTTACCATTCACTGGTTCGAATCCAGGTTTAACAACCCAGAATATTCACAATCATCACCTGCATAACCCTGTTAGCACAGGAATATCACATGCAGTATTATCATATGCATAATAATCACATGCATTTCCATAAACAATATATTCCATGTGCATGAATATTCATAACACAAACACATGCACAATCACATCCATGATTAATATATCAGTGGACATTCCATGAACTGTCCAAACAAACACACTTATCAACTTTTAGACATCTAATGGGCCCCATACTGCGTTTTAGACCACTAGGCCTTGACTCCCCAACACCTTTACACGCTTCCATTCTGACAGTCAGAACTAACATCATCCTTTACACGGAAGCGGTGTCAAGTCTCGCTTTTTTATCCCACTTGGTCTTTTCCATCCTTACAATACCATGGGTCCGATTTTCAGTCTAAAAATCTAACAGGTTTACACTTTAACCATTATACATGTAAAGTTGCGTCTCCTCACCTTCTCCAGCTTGAATTTTCACCAAAGAATTGTACAACATGGGAAATCCCATAAATACTTATTTAGATCTAACACACTAAAAATATACTCAAATTAACTCAAAAGAACTCTTGTAAATATTTTTCATTTGAAAATCAGGTAATGTCTGTGAGTCTCCTATACTCTTGCTACTTCATTAATTCTGTCAGGAGTTAGCTGTCAGTTATCCAAAACACATAATAAAATGAAAAATGGAATTTACTCAATGTCTAGTCTCGTATTTCTTCTTGGTCAGAGAAGAGTATTGAGACTTTGTCTAGAGTACTGAAAGTAAATAAAGTTCCTCAGTGTCCAACTACTTTTACCACCGAGAGACTTTAAGCATCGCTATTGATGGCTAATGAGCGGCGTTTCCGCAGTGCTACTTATGGAGAGTTTTGGCCAAGATGATACAATGCAGTAAAGTAAACACACATTGCTTGAAAGTAAACACTCAAAAGTTAGCGATGGTTAATCTTTTCCCCTATTTTAACTTAGAGATGAAAAATAAGATTTTGACACAACCCAAAAATCATTTTTAAGAGGTCATTTTTCCTAAATTCTTAGAGTATGATTTTTTGAATCTCAAAACTAACTCATTTTCACAAAAGATCAGTCCTGAAGTTTCTAAAATGTAAAATAGATAGATTTTGATACTTTATTTGTCGAAATAGATGGAGAAAAGACTTCAGTTGAAAACCCACCAAAGTTCCAAAAACAGTTGCTGGAACAGTTGGAATGAAGAAGGAAGAACGAGAAGGAAAAGGAAAGGAGGAAAAGAAAAGCAACGAATGGGAGAGAAGGGTTTTGCTTTTTTTATCTTTCTCCTTCACTCTTTTCTCCTTTAAATAACCCACCAAAGTCGGTGGTTTTTCACCCACCTATCCTACGGCTACAGCCGTAGATGGGTAAATAATCACCTCTTTTTTTTTTTTCAGAAAAATCCAAAAATCCAATGTTTATCCATTTATAAATAAATTTCAAAACTATATAACATCTATAGTTTAGAAAAAATAAATTAAGCCCTCTTAGTTTTCAAAATTAAAACACACCTTTATATATATTAAAACTCAAAGATTTAATTAAAATCACTTAACTGCCAAATTTCAAAATTAAAATAATATTTTGTAAAAAATCTACTTTTACAGTTGGTCAAATAATTTTGGCTGATTAAATCACTCTAAAAATTCAAAGGTGTTTTGACACTTCCAAATTTAAAAGTTAATAAGGACACTCTTGATAAATTAAAAATCACACTTCTAAAAATAAGACGGTAAAATTTTCCAAACTCAAAACTATAAACTGAATAATAGTATGTAATTTGACCGATCAAATATCATAGATTATTTTAAGGGTCTCGGTTAGAAAAAGTTTGGATAATTACAACTTTACCACTGTACTAAACGAGTTTGATCCACTAACTTCCAAACTCGGATCGAATCCAACTTTGACTCTAAAAAAAGCCCACTTGTTAATCCTCAGATAAACTAACCACTAATCACACTTCATCATTACTAATTGCACAATTAGACGCAAATTTGGATTGGGGTATTACAAACACTAATTTGACTTTTAAGTCAATGGATCTAACACCATAAATTTTTATTGCAACATAAATGTGAAATTTTGAGAACTTAAAAAGGACATTAATTTTTCTATTCAATCAAGATGGAATTTATTGGCATTATACACAAACCTAAGGCTTTTAAACTCATCCATCCATTTGGATTCAAATAGGACTATCAGGTCATTTCCACCAAAGTTAGTACAAACTAGTCTGTGAAGGATCGCTACTAAATACATAAACATATATACAATACATACATAGGTCGTACATATATATCAAAAGAGAGAGAGACAGATAAAAGACATTTGGTAGACCTTTTACATTGGAGCCCCTAAGGACCAATCCAAACAATGTATCCCTTGGCAACCATCCAGTTTTTATGCATTATTGAATTTTCAAAGCAAAAGATTGCATTTATTTAAGACTTAAAAAGCCATTAAATTTTGAATTTCTATATTTTTTGTAATAATGATAGGATGGGATTAAATGCTGCACACTTCTAATTTATTTAATGGTTTTTCTATTCGTTTACTCTAGTGATTAGTATGCATGTGAGTAGATACCTAAAAAATCGAGAACATTATTTCATCGTGCTATCAGGCAAGTCGCACAGTTGAGAACTTGAGATTTAGGGATTTTTGTTGTGCGCCATGGTTCAAAATCCCAAAATTCACGAAGTACAATGGGGTTAGTAGCGCTTAATACATCCGTTCTCTAAGAGGTTGGAAAGTGATTATGGTGGTTCAGTGCACTTCCCCTTAATGTGATACAATCATTTGAGGACCTCGTCCAAAAATGCATTGAACAATATCGATACCACTTTGATCATCCTCTGCATCTTGTGAACCTCACTTTCATGGCTATGTAATCTAATGAGAGCATCTCAAAATTTATAAATGTTGAAGAGCCACGATGGTCCAATCCAACCTAAATATTCCTGGATAAAAAATTACGGAAATTTGTTAGGGAGCAAAATGATAGTTCCATATTGATTGGTAGAGAAAAAACTAAGGACTTATATGAAACTAGGTCACTCCACCTATCAGGTTAGTATTTTGGACTGGAAACCCAGTCATAACAATCTTATCAGAACCAGGTTCCCAAACTATAGCATGTGTACTCAGGAATTTCCTACTCGAATAGGATGGTTGGTGACGTTCTATCCGTCGGATAGCTTCGTTCGAGGAGCAAATTGTTAGGGGTGCGAACGAGAGTCCCACATCGATTGTAAATGGAAAAAACTAATGAATTATATAAGACTGGATCACTTCACCTATTAGGTTAGTATTCTAGAATAATAAAATTGTGGTAACAAATATTAGTGGACCACTAAAATGGCATATTGCATTAATATTCTAGGGAAGAAGGGAGAGCTTGTCCAATTCTAATATCTGAACGGGTGTTCACCGGGGAAAGACTAGAACCACCTGCTATAATCCTAGTTTTGAAGACCCAACTGGAACCTCCTTGAGAAGGATTCTACCTGGGTACAATCTTATTCTCCATCTGGATGATTGGTCAGCAAAGGCAACAATCTTGGAATTGTTAAAAAAAAATCACCAACCCACCAACAACAGTTACCTGATGCCCCTGTAAATGAACAAGTATTGTTCGACTCAACTCCCTGGAGCTTGGTAGCAACAATTTTAGGATTTACTCAAGAGCAAGCACCGATCATATCTTTCACTGATTTTTTTTCCTTAAAAGTTTACAGCCCTAGCGTTTATAGAATCTCTTCAACTTTTTCTCCACAATTTGGTTGAAATGAATTTATATTTTGATATGGCCTCGAGATATCCCATTTCAGCTCATATGTTTTGAGAATACCAAGTTTTGATCTTTATATCCTTAACTGGTCCAAGCAGATCTAACTCAATCCTATAAAGCTCTACGACCTCACTGATCGATTCAAATATTACTACACGCATTCTTCCAATAAAAGATAAACTTAGGATGTTTATCACTCTTGGGGATAAAAAATTTGGTCGATATATATTGGATATACAATTATAGTAGTGACAAATGTAGTTGATAATTTGAACGTATCTTATCGACCCATATTAGCCATTTTCAAAAAACTTATTTAAAAAAAAAAAAGACAATTTCAATCATTATTTGGATTTAGGGCAAAAGGTATTTGTCAATTCCCAACTTTTTAAAGATAATTCTCATATTGGAGTTTCTCATGGAAAAAAATTAATGAAATGATAAACAAATGCTTATGGAATTAAATGAAGAACTCTTGATGTGAATAACATAATTTTTAAGGTGCTAGCAAGATTTTTCTAATATTTAAATATTTTCATAAAATTTAAATGTTTTTAAGACAAAAAAAGTATTTGAATTATAACAAAAGATACATATCATAGTAGGATATTACAAATCATGAATTTCATATTAAATATTTCCTCATTAATTTCTGATTTTCTTAATTTTTAAATATTTTTTTAAAATTTCAAAACCTTTTTCAAATGTTAAAGGACGTATGCTATTTAGATCCAAATTTTGACTCTTAAAGTGATGCGGAGCACCACAGCCAGTTTCTTTATTTAGCATTATTTTATTTTTTATTCCATTAATTAGATTGGTATTTCTGGTATTATTTGAGGGTATTTTGTATTTATTTGAAGATATTTTGGGCATTTTAATGTAATACGGGTATTTTAGTCTTTTTCTTTTCATGTAATGAGTATAAATACATGATGTTACCCTCATTAAGGGATGGATCAATGAAAAAAAAAACGAAATTTGCTTTAGAAACCTTGTTTCATGCGGATGATGTGTTGGTGAGAAATCAACGAACTTTAGAGAGAAGCTAAGGAAGGCAAAAAGCCACGAAGGTGAAAAATCTCCAAGAACAAGAAGGTGAGAAGCCTTCCTTTATCCAGGTACTCTTCTCTATCTCTTCTCTCTCTCTTATCCCTCTCTTTGTTTTGTTTTCTTTTCTTCCGAGAACAAGAAACCCTTAAGCCATCTGATATCCCAGAACCATCCCATATATGTTCCAGATCCATCCTGACCTGTCCTAGATCTATTCTAGAGCCATCCTGACCCATCCCAGATCATCCAAAACAAGTCCTAGATCCGTCCGTTTCACTTCCTGCTACCACTATCATTTCTTAATTTGGTTCAGAAAATTTACATTAGATTGCACGGACTGGTGTGATTATTTGTGTCAAATTTATGTTATTCAATTGCTATTATTAATTGATTGATTAATTTCAGCACATTTCAGATTTCGAGTGTATTATTTTCATCTATTTTAATTTTTTCATAACCACATTAGGCATTTAGGATTACCATATCCCTTGTCTTACATCAACAAAGCAAGATTATGTTGTTTCCTTAAACACCCATGGTCCTAGATTGCATTTATTTTGTGAAAAAAAATCTTTGTCATTATTACATCATTTTTTTCACTCATCGCATTCAGAGTTAGGTCATAACATATAGTTAGAGTCCATTCCTTACTTGTAAGCCGATAGGTCTTTTAGTGTTTGTTCATGTGTATGACCACTAAAAGTAGGGTTAGTTATCAAAGCGATTCTAAACCTCCTATAGATTTTTCAGAAGAACAACCCTCAGCTTGGTTCATTCAGACCTTCGCCCAGTTGACTGCCTAGATGACTAAAATCCATAGGGTCACCACCCTTACAACCAGAGTTGAAGTCCTAGAGAGCAAGAAGTTTAAGCTCAACCCTGTACAACCCATGACCACCATGTCAAAGCTGGATGTAGTAGAAAAAAGGGACAAACAAAGTGTTTACATCTCTACACATCACCACTGTGAAAGAATTCGAGAAAGAGACTAGCGATGCCTCAGTTGTGTTTGCCCTCGTGTCTAGCAAGACCTCTCTTAAGGTTAGTAATGAGTTACAAGAGGTAGTAAGCTCCAGTCATTCAAGAATTCAATGATGTTGTCTCATCTGATTTGTCGAATGAATTACCTCCATGTGGGACACTGAACATGTCATTGATCTTGTCCCTGGGACAACCTTAACAAATTTGCCTCCAACATTGAAAACCTCCGATAGGCCATCTGAGTCCGTATATTCATCTGCACCACAGAGTTATGATCCACACACTGAAATTAAAAGTCAAATTAATATAAGCGATGAACAATATAAGTTTGTTGCAGATATTCACTATAGATCAAAGGAATTTGATGTGGATGATCATGTGGATGAAATCAAACCATGTCCAGGTCCAACACCTTCATCTCTAAGCCCCATCCCGTATCAGCATGACCCTGACCCACATTTTGGCCTTCCTGATCCATTCTATGATCCATGGTCTGCACCTGTCCAGCCCACTCAACCTGTACCTTCCTTACCTTCATTGTCACCCAAGAGAGAGGAGATAAAATTTATCTTGATCGAGGAAATTGTTTCCACAACTACAGGAGGACATTAGCTATATCCTATGACGTGGAAGTCCAGGCCCATGACAGATGTCACTTGGTTGGCTAAGTGTGAGCTACGACTTGCTCCAGATTTACTGGAGAGATTGAGGAGTCTTGTCTCATCAAACGCGCATTCTACTCATATTTTGTTGTTGCCTCCATCCAGAGTTGATCATGACATCAGTGGAGGAGAGGCAATCCAACATTCTTATTGTTTCCCGATGGTGATTTGCTTGGTTTACACCTGAAGGCTTCACGTGTGTGTGATTAAACATTGAAGACCCACATTGGAAAGACGCGCGCCATGTGGATTTTGTCTTTTCATACCTCGAGTTCTTTCTCAAATGGGTACATTAATGTGGAACACTACAACCAATTTCTTTATTTAGACATTAGTTTTATTTAACTTTATTATATTTTTTTATTCCATTATTTAGATTGATAATTCTGGTGTTATTTAAGGGTATTTTGGGCATTTTTATGTAATAGGGCTATTTTAGTCTTTTTTTTTTTATGTAATTAGTACAAATACAATATATAACCCTCATAAAAAGGATGGATTAATGAAGAAAAATGAAATTTTCTTTGCAAACCTTGTTCCATGCGCATGATCAGTTGGTGAGAAATCAACGAACTTTGGTAAGAAGCTAAAGAAGGCGAGAAGCCACTGAGGTGATAAATCTCCAAGAAAAAGAAGGTGAGAAGGCCTCTATGCGTGTACTATTCTCTATCTCTTCCAATCTCTCTCTTTGCTTTCTTTTCTTTGCTTCGGAGAACAAAAAACCCCTAAGCCATTTGCATGTCCTAGAACCATCCCGAATCTTTCTCAGAACCGTCCCAAAACCATCCCAGATCTATCACAAGTCTGTCCTAGAACCATCCCGGATCCGTCCTGACCCGTCCAAGATCTATTCAGATCAGTCCTAGAACTGTCCTGACCTGTCGCAGATCATCCAAATCTCGTCATAGATCCGTCCGTTTCACTTCCTGCTATCACTAACTTTACTTAATTTGGTTTGGTAAATTTATATAATTATTTATACTAGATTGGAAGGACTGGTGTGATTATTTGTGTCTAATTTATGTTATTCAATTGCTATTATTATTGGCAGCACATGCAGACACCCGAAAATCATGCCCCAATACACCCAATTTCAAAAATTTTGGTGAAAAAACCATTTTGCCCTTCTACTTCCACTTTCGCCGAAGGAAATGTTCCTTCAGACGGACGAAAGATCGACCGAATAAGGAATAAAAATTAGTGGGCCTCACCGTTGATCGAAACCTATGGACTTCCTTAGCCGTAGATAGGTGAGTCAGGGCCGATCTTAGTGGTGTCAATCATAGGGTTTGAAGTGCAGGATCCACTTGGATCTAACAAAAAAACCCAAATCATGGATTTTCAGACACTTAAAACAGAAGTTGAAGAAACTCGCCAGAGGAGGGTCCCACCATACTCCGATCAGAGATCTGATGGTACAGATGGATAGACCATAAAAAAACGGAATGGATATGGTGGGACCAACGGGCAGAAACCTTCTCCATCACCTAATCTAAGGCCGATAAGAATTTGGTGCCACCAGATCTTCTTCTCAGCTCTATATCAGGTGATGGAGAAGGTTTTTGCCCGTGGGTCCCACCATACACATTCCATTTTTTGATGGTCTATCCATCTGTACCATCAGATCTCTGATCAGAGTATGGTGGGACCCTCCTCTGGCCAATTTCTTCAACTGCTGTTTTGGGTGTCCGAAACCCAATTTTGTGGATTTTTTTTCTTAGATCCGAATCGATCCTTCACTTCTCCACCTAGGATTGACACCACTATGATCGCCCCTAGTCCACCTATCTACGATTAAGGATGACCTAGGGTTTCGGTCAACAGTGAAGCCCACGATTTTTCCCCCCTTCCCAGTTGGTTCGGTGGTATCCTTCGAACGAATGGAAACCCTTCGACTGATTTCGTGCGGTGCGGCGGAAGTGGAAGTGGAAAGGCAAAATAGTCATTTCACCCAAAATTTTGAAATCAGGTGTATTGAGATAGGATTTTCGGGTGTCTACATGTGTTGCCTTATTATTTGACTGATTAATTTCAACCCATTTTAGATTTAGAGTACATTATTTTCATCCATTTTAATATTTTCATAACCACATTAGACAATTAGAGTTACCCTATCCCTTACCTTGTATCATAAAGTCCAATACTCTAAAAAAAGGACAATTTTTTAACAAATATCTGCTCACGCCAAATTTTCCATTTTTTCTCTCTCCTCTTAAAAAAAAATAAAAATAGAGAAAAACCGTATCTTCAATACACATCGGCCTACCATTTTTGACTCCTGATCACTTCACATATGCAGATAATACTCTAAAAAAAGAACAATTTTTTAACAAAAATCTGCTCACACCAAATTTTCCATTTTTTCTCTCTTAAAAAAAAATAAAAAGAGAGAAAAACCTTATCTTCAATACACATCGGCCTACCATTTTTGACTCCTGATCACTTCACATATGCAGATAATAAGATTATCAAAATTATACAGCACAATTTATCAGTGACGCGGGCACCAAATGATCAGTTAGATCACAAGTTCAGGTCCTACTTTCATTTGTTGGGTCCAAAAATGGTTTAGTTTTGCTCAAATCTTGTTCACAAAGTTGGAAAACATGAAATTCACACGACCCAACATACCATCAAGATAAGTAAATCATTGAGCTCTTTAACAAGACCCGAGAATTCTCTCGACTAACCCAATTTGACACCCATCAAGTCCTCAGGCAAGGTTATTTCAAGTTTTAGGACTATTCAGTATGCTGGGATTCTCAGGTAGAATTGAAATTTCATAATCTCCACCCTAAAACTTCATATATCATACACAAAACCAAAAAAAAAATGTGATAAGAATCATGAAATCCAGCAAAGTTCCAATTCTATTGGTTTATAGATTTTTACCTAGAATTGCTACTACGGAATTTCAAAACTTGAAATTTTCAATTTTAGATTCACATACCCCCACCAAACATTGTGCTTCTTGGATTGCATTGAAGTTGATCATGGAACTGTCAAGTTCATAGGAATTCTGGGTAGCTTCAAGATCTTTTCTAGCGTTAGCAATGAAAGAGCTGATCTTCAGTCTTCTTCTGTGCCAGGCCTTTTAAGGCTTTTTTTACTCTCTTCAATTTGGAGACCAGCTTGAACATAGGAGTACCATCAATAACAACATCCCAGCTAGAATTGACAATGTCAAGGAAATCATTTTCTTTGCACCAGCTGTCGATGAATCTAAAAGGGGGTTTACTAGCAGGTCTATGGTTTTGAATTTGAAGCAGAATTCCCTCATGGTCAGATAGAGAAGGACCAAAATAGTGAGAAAGAGATAGACCATGCATCTGAAGGAAGGATTGATTGATAAGCACTCGATCCAGCTTAGATTCGACTCTCCTGAAGCCATGCAAGGAGTTAGACCAAAAGAAAGAGGCACCCACAGTACGAAGATCCAAAAGGCTAGCATTGTTGATACATTCATTGAAATGGCTGATAGCATACATATTAGGTGATGCGCCACCCTTTTTTTTCCTTGGCCGACCTTATGCAGTTGAAATCTCCAATGAGAATACATGGTTCATCCAGAGGAGCGCAAAAAGCCTGAATATCATTCCACAAAAGTTCACAAATTTGAGGGCAATTGGAGGCATACACAACAATCAAATACAGAGGAACTCGAGTGCATGGGAGGTGGACTTCACAAAAACTGCTTGATCAGAGGCATTAATCACTAGCAGGTCAATATAATCCTTCCAGGTGATCCAAATTCTGGCAGAATTGCAGTGGGAGATGTTGCTATAGTTCTTCCAATGGTTGGGAAAAACACTCAGAGCAGTTCATAGATATGGGTACATCTAACTCCACTCTCAAGAATGCAAAAAACATCAGAGTTGGTTGAAAAGAGCATATCCTCCACACCTTTTCTCATGTTGGGTCTGTTCAGACCCCACATGTTCCATGAGGAGATTATCATTGAAGGAGCTGTGTGCCTCCTGGCACAAGATTTTCATATGTCAAGCCCAGCTTCAGAGAACACGTTTTCATCTTGGGAGTTGGCCTTGAAATGATAGTCCTCCAGTTCAGAAGTGGATTCCAGATGTCTACCATTTCCAGTGCAAGTGATACCGTCTCCAATAGCATCATCTTCAACAAGGGAAGATAGAGCAGCAAATTTGTTCATGGAGATGGTAGGGGCAGTGCCTTTGTTCTTCATAGATGAGGATGATTCACCAATCTTTAAAGGGCCCTTTCTTGTCCTCTTAACAACTAGTATTTCAGGAGCAGAAATCTCTTTCCCTTTGGTAGGAGAGGAAGGAATGGCCTTTGCAATGCCCTGAACCTTACCCTTTTCAACCCAAACTTGCTTGATTTTTATGCCATTAGGACAATCAACCTGGGAGTGCAAGAAGGAATTGCAGGAGCTGCAGGTTTTTGGTTTCCAATCATAATCAACCTTTTGGTTAATAGAGCCATAGGGTGTTTCAATCTTGATTGAATCAGGAAGGATATCCTTGGTAGTGATTTCGATACAAATGTGAGCTTGGGCCATGTTGGTTCCCTTGGCAGTAGAAAAATCCATGAATAAAGGATTTCCAATGACACTGGCAAGCTTACTGAGAGTGTTTGTTGTCCTTGAGGCACCTTTGAGGTTGGGAAATTTGATCCATCGAATCCGCTTGGTCTTTGCTGAGTTCAGTATTGAGATTCCAATGCTCTGGATGAAGTAGGGACCTCCTTCAAGGATCCTTTGGCACTCAGATTCATCAGAAAATTTGAAGAGGAAGAAACCATTAGACAGAGAGAAGATTTTAAGTCCAGAGGGGGAGTTCCATTGCCTAAGCAACCCATTTTTAACAGCCATGTACCAAGGTTTTTTCCCAAAGAAGTAACCAACCAACGACGACTTACCTTGGTCATCTCCTTCACTGATTTCAGCTTCATTGAGAGCAACAGTAAAAGGCTTAGAGGAACCAGTGTCTTTTCGTTTGAGAGTCAAGAGGGTAACTTTCTGCTTTTTGAATAGAGAGGACCATTGTGCTTTTCTTGTAACCTCAACGTTCAGTGAAGCAGCATTGGTATCTGTAGGGTTGGTAGCTGCCGCACCAGTCTGATGGGAAATGCTACTAGAAGAGGGCCCAAAGAATGGGACTATGACAACTATAGTAGTTTGCTTTAGCTGGATGGTAAGTAGCTTCTCAGGCTGACCAACGGCAAAGGATTGCTTTCCGGGAAGAGTCAACAAAGGAACAACCTTTGCAGTGGTATTACCATGCTTTACACTTCCAGAAGGTGAAGTAGACATTTGACGATGTTGTGGCATTCCATCAGTGGCATGGTTCTGGCCCACTTTTTCATTGGTAGTACAGGACTCAGCCAAAAGGTTCAGTGGAGGTTGCGGTTGCAATTCGTCCTGAGCATTGTGAATTACAGCAGGCTTTTTGGAGGGTAAATTTGAGAATTTGGAATTTACCGAATTGCCCCCATCATCTTCCTTTTTCTTAGCAGCGGCTTTGTTGGGACATCTAGAGATTGGTCCAGTTGGAGAACAATATTTGAGTTGCTGTCGGGCCTCAAAGATCAATTGAGGGTCAATGTCAACGGGAATCTCACAGCCATGTGAAGTGGTGATTGCAGCAGAGATGATGCGGAGCATTGGATTGATTTATTTATTTATTATTTATCTCTTGAAGTATTTTTTATTTATTTTAGGGTATTTTGTCTTTTTTACACTTGTGGGTATTTTAGTCATTTTGTCATTAGGGGTATTTTGGTCATTTTCATGGTGTGTTATTATAAATAAGATGTAGCCTCATTGAGGCAGAAGACAGTGATCGAATAAATTTTTTACCTTTGCTCCATGCGACGGTTGTGTTTGTGTAAATCCACGGAAGCTTGGTGAGAAACCAAGGGGAGAGAAGTCCACGGACGGTGAGAAGCACTCCACCCAGGTATTTTCTACCCTTCTCTTCTTCTCTCTCTCCTCTCTGTTTTCTTCTTTCCTCCCAAACCCTAAGCCTCTCCTATCAAACCCTAATCCCTTTCCCATCAGAAACCAGGCCTAAATCTAACCCTGAATCCCTCCACACCTTGTCATCACCCTTCAGATCCCATCCTTGTGCCTTTGTTTCCTTTCCAAAAGCCACCCCTAGCTGCCGTGAACCCTCTTTAACCCCTCCCTTGCCTTCATTACCACTAGACTCCCTCCCTACCTTGTCGCCACCACCCCACCTGCCTCCCATCTTGCTGCCGCCCCTTCCTAGGCCCCAGATCTGCTGCCGCGGCCCCTTTGGATTCTCCTAGCCTTCGCCCACCTTTGTTAAGCCCTCCCCTACTTCCGCCACCTCAGTTAAGCCCTCCTAGGGCCATTGCCACCCCTTAAATCTCCATACCCAGGTCACCCACAGGGTCTTTCCGCCCTTGCCGTTAGCCAGTGGGGGCCTTCTAGACTTGTCGTTTGACCATACCCCATTTCCGTCGCAAGTCCTTGCATATCACCGTTATTTCCTTTACTTTATCTTCCCATATTTAAGACCTTAGACCTAATTTCCATCTCTTACCTACCACCACTTCTTTCATTTACCCCTTTTGACCGTGTCCATCAATCACCATTAATTCCCATCGTATTTCTTCTTAATTACCAAATCACCATTGACCAATTAATCCATTAAGCACATTATATTCTTAGTATTTGCATAATTATGAGTGGTAAATTTTATATTAATTAATTGCAAGTATTAATTGGAATTTAATTTCAGTCCATTTTAGATTTAGAGTGCCTTATCTTCATCCATTTTTAATCTTTTCATAATCTCATTAGGCATTCAGGGTTACCCAATCCCTTGTCCTGCATCAGGAGATCATGACGACCTTTTCTTCGTTAGAAGCAGAGTAAAACTCCTGTAAATCAAAAGCAAATTGATTCAGGTTACCACCCATGCTCTCACTTCCATAGAAAGCATCAGTATTGCCGTTATGTCGCGTGTACAACACTGCACGATCTTTTCCCATCTCCAAGAAATCAGTTGGGAGTTAATCAGGGATGCATTCATGTTTCTGCTTGCACATATAACTTGCAATTAATTTCGCTTTCTCTACATTGTCGGTGCATTTTTTAAACTTTCTCTTGAAAGTGCTTGTCCTCTCAATCTTGATCCTTCTATTGGCAGTGCGAATGAGACTTTCAGGTGCAGCTAGGGGGAGAGTAACCCCTTCCTTTATGGCGGCAACCAGTGCACTGATTTTGACCCCATCACCCCAGAACTCAGAACAGATGGTCTGCTCAAGGATTTCTGCCTTATGTTTTAGATCCTTTGAAGGATCAGGGAAGGGATCAGGAGGATCCTTGCATGGCTTGGGAGGAGATTTTCGATTCTTTCCCATGATATCATCAATGAAAAATAAAGAGGAGAAAGGAGAAAAAAGAGAGCAGAGAAGAAAAAAGAGAGCAGATGCCAGATGATACCAAGGATTTAGACACATACCACAAATTCAAAAATTCCAGCCAATAACAGGCCGAATTCCTTATTCTGATATACATTAGGCCACAAAAGTACACGACATATGGCCAGAATTCAGGATTCCAGCCAAAATTTTAATCCATGGCTAATTCTCATTGAGGCTAATCTTGCATCAAATAAAATGTGATTCATCATCATATCATTGTATCAGAAAGATCATCCATCTATCTCGGGTGGGCTAGCATTCCAAAGAAATAATTGTCATTAATGGATGATCCAAAGGAGTTCTATACTAACATTTTCAAATTTGGAAAAGGACTAAACTCAAAGGGGTTGGAGTGATGGCCAAAAATCCGTCACAAGAAGCGGGAGTCCTGAGTTTGATTTACACTCCACCCCAAAGGGCCACTCTCCGTAGAGTTACCCGGTGTGTGTGGGTAGGGAGGTTTGCACTGTTGGGATTTCTCCTCAAATTAATCAAACACAATGGAAGCCAAAATCAAAATAATCAAACAATCAATCCACACAAACACAAGATTTAACGTGGTTTGGCCGAAGCCTACATCCATGGACAACAATGGGTAAGTCCACTAAATCAAAGGTGATACAAATTCAAAGCGAGTCTCTCATATTTGTCCCTCTCTCTCCTGATTACATAACAAATCTTCTTTCCCTACAAACGAATCCACATGAGAGAGGCCATATGACCTGCCTCTCTTGCCACAAGTTCTCTCACCATTTTTCTCTCTTAAATAGAAAAAGAGCCAGCTATGGAAATAGAAGGAAAGGAGAAATAAGAAAGAAGAACAAAGATGGACTTTCTAACAGAGTCCTAAATTAGAAAGTTCACTAATCCTAAACAAACTAGGTTGCTCAAATCGAGCCAACCCAAAATTTCCAACATGCACATGTCCTGAGGATTAGTCGGGTGCTCTAAGAGACCTGGACACTTGGTCATAAAAAAATTGGAAAAGGAATAGTAGACACCACCAATTTATCATGCTTAAGCCATGACATGAGACACATTCCTAAGTGTATAAATCGGTAAAAGTATGGATGGATTTCTATATTCTTTCTAAAAATTAAAAAAAGAAATCTTATGGCCTCAACCATTTTCCACCTCCCTCAGAGTCAAACATGGAAAGCTAATTTAGATGGTGCTGAAAGTACGCAATGTTGGCCTCATGGTATCTTGATATCTCGGAGAAGCCGAGCTGCGATAGAGCCATACCTTCTAACTTCCCAATCATCAAATTTCCCTGTTTCCACCCTCACAACCTCATTGCCATCCACAACACCCTTGTTACTGGTATCTACACATTCCTCAACAGCACCACTATTATCATCCTCCTCATCGCTTCTGATATCACCACCGCCTGAAGTGCTAGAGTGCAAGATGTTTTCTGCATATCTTGGTTGAGTTTTTAATCCCATAATAAATAGCTGGATACTACCATGCTGGTACTTGCTGTCCATCTGTACAAAGATGATGAATGCGGTGAATTCCTTTTATTAACTGATGATACAAACATCAGACACGGGTGTTCATGACAAAGTACCTTTGTTTTTGGGACTGTTTTCACTTCAAAGTTACTCTTCCACATGTCCATCATTTGTTCATGGACGTTTGTGGATCTGATTTCATAGCCCAACTGATAGAATTCCAGCAAGAAGTTAATATTGTGAACAGAGATTCCAGCAACAACAAGATGTAGTTTTTGAAGGGTTAGCAAGAACAGTTTACCAAGACTGTTGTTCTAGGACCAGACAGTGCAAACAAGGTCTGCAAGAGTGGCTCCAGAAGATGCTCTGCATAAACCTTCAAAAACAAACAGCAATTCAATTTTTTTGACACAATTCAAATTCTGCATGAACTAAGGCAATAGAATGTTATGTGATATATGATTTACATGAACCAGATTAAAAAAATGCCCACCAAATAAAAGCACGCATTTGACCATCAAACATGTCCTGACAGCAATAATGTACAGATGAACCACGGGATATGTAAGGCCTTACAATGGATGAAATATGATGGTTAACAAATTATGTACAACAAATATTTGTGATGTTGAGAATTGGATTGCCTTTTGCTTTTTCATTTAGCAGACCTTTGCCATTCCACCTTTTTGTTCCTAATGAGTGAGAGGAAGGGGCATTGTTCCTCTTGTTTTTGCATCAACACCACCTTTTATGGAGTGGAGGACACCAATGAGGAGAGGCGGGTCCCCATGTTTATCCAAACAAACTTGGTCAAATAAGTGGAATAAATTGGAATTACAAGAAACAGCCCAAGGTTGCAGAAGAAATGCAGATGCACTTACTGAAGCTATCAAGAAGTTCACTCATTGTCTCAACTTAACTACTCCTTGTACTCCAAAAAAAAAAAAAAATCCACAAAGTAATAAGTTTATTAGATTTTGTCATAAGAAATAAGGGCAAAGGTTAAAATACAGACATTCCACTCTTCAAGGACATGGAAGATATTGACTATGGAAGCACTCTTCTTGCTTGCCAGCATAGGGTTCCTAGCAAGTTGTTAGGGCTAGGATTTAAAAAGAAAAAAATAAGGGGCACATGATGAATTGATTTTGAAACACATGGAAAAAGAGAAGATGGTAAACAGCAAGAGTATGCCACATGGAGTAGATAATAGAAAAAGCACAGGTGTAATCTCTCTCTCTCTCTCAATAACAGATGATCTCATCTTTACCTAAACAAGGAATTAGAGACAACTTATCCTTACCCAAACAATGTATTAGAGAAAAAAGGGGCCCAACTCTCTCTCTCTTTCCATTCACATCTTACCATCGCTTCTCTTATCCCTTATCACTATGCTGTTTTTAGTGTAAACCACCATCAAGGGTTGACTGCACCGCTGATGCCAGCAGTGGAATGATCAGAGCACAATCTATCAGCTAATGGCCCTTGATTTTAGAAAATTCTTGATATGTGAGCATGTGATAGCACTTTAGTAGGCCTAAACTCATCTGTTAAAGTGCCTTTCATATAAGATTGAAGACCTCTGGAATGAAGGTGAGTAAAGATTCCCCTTTGAAACCTTAAAGTAATAATTTTGGCTTTTGGTTGATTTTTTAAGTATTCTAATCAATCCTCTGCAGTTTTCCGGGCTTCCGAGACTTCACGCATGTTTAAGATGTATGTGAGCCATAAAATAGCTTTGAGGTGGCTGGTTCTTCTTGGATGTGCAGCTGTCTAAGTTTGGCTTACTTTTCTATGAAGTGTCTTAGATTAGATTGTGTTTGGTTCAATTTGGCAGTCCTCTGATTGGCAGGGTTTATGATTGGTGCAGCATAGGTTATTTTTGGGATGGATTGAGAATGCTTTTGATTTCCTTCCATTGTCATGGAAGAGGGACATTTCACCTATTTTTAGATGGATCAATTTTTAAAATCTGATAACACCTGATCAAAACAATATCAGTACAGGAGTGCCATCCTGAGGTCAATTACCGGATAGAAAAGATAGTCAGAAAAATAGAATGCCAAACATACACGTAAGGCTAACCCTACATGAGTGTAGGTTCACCAAAATCCAAAATGAAGCCTACAAAATTCTTTCAAAAAAAAAAACCAACAAAATTATCTTAAAACCTAGAAACTAGCTGATCACCTTACATGGCAACACTCACGAAATAAGACATCCAAAGAGTAGTAATTAAGGACTTGACTTCCCTTGTCATGTTCAAAAGTCTCATCTGCACTCCTCTCTCTGATGCTCAAGCACTAACATTTGCATAGCGACCTTTAATAATCAATCTGCACTCACTGTACTCTATAAAAATCTTTAAGGCTTGTGTAAATGAAAGTTCTGTTCTCTCTCTCTCTCTCTCTCTCTCTCTCTATATATATATATATATATATATATAGGGTTTCTCCTACACACCTTGGCTTACAACATTTTTCAATTTTTTTAAACATTTGTCAGTGTGGAGAGCTAATTGGATGGCTCATTTTGAAAGTCAATCAACAAAAGTACACAATCATCACCCTATATATGGATCAATTCTCCCCTAAAAGCAGTTCTCAGGAGACTTTCATGCAAACTTTGGAATTGGGGTCCATTCCCCCTACCCCACCCCACCTACTCTTTATGAGTTGCAACCTACCCAATTTGATACCAATTTGACTTCAAAAGCCCATTAATCCAACCTAATGAATTTCCAACATTAGATAAAATTGAAATTTTGAGGACCTTAAAAAACATAGCTTCCTTTATCCAATCAAGATGAAATTCTATAGGCACTAGGCACCATATAGAAGACACGGCCTTTCAAACCCACCCATCCATGTGGGTCTAGGTGGGACCCATCAGGGCATTTGCACCAAGCCTAACTTGGTGCAAACACGTTTGTGGGGGATCGCTATATGTATATTCAGAAGAGACCTCTAGGAGACACCTCCATTAGAGACCTCTATGTAGGGCCCTCCAATGATGAATCCAAATCGTCCACACTCACCTACCCTCCATGAATTGGTATATATCCCAAACTGACACCTATCTGCCTTCCATACATTGTTCAATTTTCAAGGCAAAGAATTGCAGGTATCTAAGATAAACAATTTTCCTTACAGCTTTGAGGGGCCCACCTTGGCCCCAATCACACCCTTCCCTCTCCCACATCCACTTATCTCCAATGATTAGGATCCTTACTCAATTTGACCTCATTCTAAGTTAGATGGACTAGTGATCTAACCCCATGAAATTTACATTGTAGGATGAAACTAAACCTTTGGGGCTTTATAAAAACATGGCTTTACTTATTTGATGAAGGTGAATTTTGATAGGCACCCTATTCAAGCAATGATCTTTCCAACCAACCCATTCACATGGGCCCATGTGGAGCCCATATGCAGGGTACCACAATTAAGGCATTGGAGGGAATCTAAAGGTGGGGGTGGGGGAAGGAAGCGATCAAGATGAACACTGTGTTGGCTCTAACAAAGTACAAGAACCAAAAACACAAAGAAATAATTGATTTTAAGAGTTCAAATTACAAATCAAATCTTGCTAGAAAATCCACCACCCATGGCCAATCTACAAGCATGCACAAAGAAAACATCAAGATCCCTCCTCATATGCCTAATCTCTCCATAGCTAGGTAAAAGCTTCCATAGTGGCTTATTTTTTTCCTTTGTGTCACCTAATCGCATTAGTCGAATCCCCTTCAAGAATAAGCTTGATTTGAAAGTAATTACTGAAGATCTCCAATACCTCCTTGATTGCCAATAGCTCCACTTCATTAGAATCCTTCCTCCCAAAAGACCCCCTAAAACATGCAAGGACCTGACCATCTAAGATTCTAAGTTCTTAAGGAAACCACCAATCCCAATAGGCCCTAGTTTCCCCTAGTAGCCTCGTCAACATTGAACTTCACTAAACCAAAATTAGATCTTTTCCATCTCTAAACTTCCTTTTCCTCCTCCACTTTTCCAAGATAAACTTCCAATCTCGTTCAATATTTGAAAGAAAGGTGAAAATGAACTTTGACCTACTTTAAATCCAACTATAAAATCTCGCCTTAGTCATTTTGAAGGTTTCCTCAATCAACCTCACCTTCAAAAAGCCTATATTCTTCTTTTTCCACATAGACCAACAAACAAAAACAAGAACTACCAAAAGGTCCTCCTATTGTCCCCAAATGGACTCCTTCCCCAACTGATCATGTGGTCACCTTGTCACATAGAGAACATGAAATATCTGAATCCAAAGTATTGATTTACACCGAAGAAGGTTGCATCTCGTGAGAGCCATGACAAAGAAAGCAACCTAGTAGAAGGCCTCAATGTTAGTAGTAGTAAGGCCTTCCCAACTTGAGGCACACTAAAGAGAGGATGTGGAAGGAGAGAACAGGCTACCAACAAAGGATTTAAAATTTAAGTCCCTAGATGGGTCACCAGTCCCAAACCACTGGTCCTTTTCATCCTTGCAAATGAAAACATAAGAGACTAGATTTTCCCACCTCTACCTACCTTTTTCTCTCACTCCTTGAAACATGCTCTTTCCCCCCCCCCCCCCCCTCTTCTCTCTCTTTTTTGAGTGGTCTCCTCCATACAAGCACTCAATCCATTTTGAACTTGCAGAAAACAAGTCCATGAAACTTAAAAGATACGATTGAGAAAAGGATTACAACCCATGAAAGACAAGAAAAACAACAACATAGAATTAAAATCGAGCCAAGCCACAATAAAGCCTCAATACAAACACCATTAAAGGGAGAAGAACCCTGCTTGGCTAACTCATCTGCCTTGGAGTTGGTAGAGGTAGGGATATGGGAAATTACATGCTTTAAGATTTTAACAACCTTTCTAATTTCTTCATCTAGTAATTGCCACGAGCACAGACTACCTTTAGTCCATTAGGTGACATTGGAAAAGTCTCCTTCCTCAATATGCCCTCGAGATCAGCTAAATCATTCTTACTTTTGCCATCATAAAACCTTTGAGATCCTTATTGTAAATCGATATATTGCTACTTTCCATTTTAGTTTATATCCTATGTAAACTAGGCTTCAAAAGCTTCAAGGAAAGGACATTAAAAATGACATCTTATTTTCCTTAAAAGGGTTGACATGACAAAACCAACAACTTTTACGGTTGCGACAATGAGCACTTAGCAAGTATTCTACAACTTTGTTTCTCTCTCTGGCAATACCTTTATATATATACATATTCCCCTAAGGGACATCCCTCATGAGGGACAAAAAATTATTTTGCCCATGTGCGCCCCACTAACATCCTATACGCCCCTCACACCCAATCTTACCCCATGAATTGGATCCCTACCCAATTTCAACTCATTCTAAATTGATCTCACTGTTGGATTGAAATCCATGCAATTCTACTGTTGATTTTGGGACCTTTGAAAAACAAGGCTTTTTAAATCAAATGGATCTCATTTTTTATGAGTAGCATCATCTAGAAAATATCTTTCTAATGGACCCCACCCCACACATGTGGGCCCTACAAACTGTTGCAGGAAAAGGGATTAGGGTAACCCTAAATTCCTAATGTGATTCCCTCAGAATTAAGACGGATGAAAATAATGCACCCTAAATCTAAAATATGCTGAAATTAAACCCCAATTAATATATGCAATTAATTAATATAAAATCTATCACAAATAACCATGCAAATATCCTCAGAATATGATGTAAACAAATAAGTGAAAGATTTAACAAAAAGGTGCCATGATTTTGAAGGAAATATACATACATGGACTTAAATGAGATGACATATGGGCTTAATTACTAAGATAGGTAATGGATTACGGGAAATAAAGAAGGGGTGATGGGTGGAGACATTAAAAGGGGCTTACGACAACTGTTTTGGATCAAGGGAGAACTTGCGATGGCTTAAGGGACTTACAGGAAGGCTAAAATAAAGATAGATGGGGCCCAAGAGTATCACGGTAAGTATAAGGGACCAGTGACAGTAAGGGGAGAGGTTTAAGGTGTTACAGCAGCAAAAAAAGAAAGAAGGAAGGGATCGCGGAAAGGGCTACAAGGTTCTCATATGACTGCGGCAGACCTGGGTGGGAGATTTAGGGGAGGCGGCAGCAGTGGGAGGGTCTAGAGGAAGGGGCGACAACAAGGGGGAGGAGATTTGGAAGTGGCGATGGCTGTATGGAGGCTTAGAGGGGTTTGTGATGACTATAGGAAGGGCTACAGGGGTTGCGAAACAGATCTGGGTAAATCTGGCTGGTAGGAGGTGAAACAACAGCAAATCTGGGTTGGGGGGAGGAAGGTGATGGCTGTATGGATCATGAGAAGGCTCGGGAAGGAGTGGGGAAGGGGGCTGCAGCAAGAAGGAAGGAAAAGAAAGAGAAAAAGAAAAAGAAGAAGAAGAAGACAGAAGAAAAGAGATAGGAAGAGAGGAAGAAGAAGAGAGAGAAGTAGAAGAAGAATACCTGAAGATGTGGAAGTGGAAGGAGAAGGAGAAGATAGAAGAAGAATCATTTGTTGGCTTCACACCAAAGCCTCGAGGGGAATCACACCATGCACATAGGCTACGGCTCCAAGCTTTCCTTTCTTTTTTTACCATTTCATTCCACCGTGTGCCTTAGGGTTAATATCCCTTTTAAAACAAAAGGGCGACGTTGGGCCTGGCTGCTGGGACTTCGATGTTGGGCTTGACTCTACATCACAGACCCACCAGCACAATGTCGACGTCGTGTAGGTGAAAACCCTTATATGCATGGGGCATTTCTACCCTACAAATGTATGAAACAGGGCCTTATATGCGAAAACCCTTTTCATCTCCTCCACACGACTTAGCGCTTAAGGGCTTTTTTTATAATGTGAAAATAGCATTTGTGTCCCTTTATCTCAACTTCGGTCCGATCTGGAGAAACTATGGATGATAATGAAGACCTTACCTACAAAGAAACTACCTTACACCAGAAAGGCTGCCATGAACACCATGCCATAGTCCAAACTCAGATTTGTCCTCCATGTCATGTCTTTTCTCACAACACTGATTCGTTTCAAAAGGCGATCTTATTTTCTAGGGTTTCTCTTCAACATTTTTAAAAGATTTTCCAATGTGTTTGCTTGTTTGGCCACAAATAAATTGTTTTCTAGATTGGAATGATGCAAATTTTGATTTCACCAATTAATGAAATGGACAATTATTGATCTTCTTAATTAGATATTGATTTTGAAATATAAGAACAAATGGCGAAAAAGATGCTTATGAAAGAAAATTAATGAGAAACCCTTTTATTAATCAATTGATCTAGCTACAACATGATCTCTATATATGCAATGACATGGGTTCTAGGCTTTGAGTAGCATTTTCTTCACTCTTTTTTAGACCTTTGCTATTTCCAAGACAGCCCAATGCTCCTTCCCTTGACAACAAAACCAAAAATCAGGCCCTTTACAAAAGCAAGCTTGATTCCATGCAATTCCTGATGATCAAAGGAATTTCGACCCACATTGCTTTGATTGGTGAAGATGTTGAAACAAAACCATTTCTTTTTATGCTGCAAAGGGCCCAATGCAGTCGTTGCTTTATTATTTGCAACAAGCCTCTTCGACAAGCTACCACCGAAGCAATGAAGATGATGACATATGTTGTGATTGTGTTAACATTTCCGAACAACAAAAGAGAAAGGAGATTTGAGTATGGATATCAAGAATAAAATGACAGCAGATTTGAGAAGCAATGATTCCTTGGACAATGATTCAATGTGGGCAATGAGAATGGTTTTACAAGAGGATTTCTTCCACATCAGGTCAAAAGGGATACGAATGTAATTTTTTAAGGAATAATTTTCCACTGTGCAGAGCCAGCCATATTCAATTTCATTGTTTGGTAAGAATACCCTATACATATATCATGTTGCTTTACCTCGCACGGGATAGCTCAATTGGTAGGCACTTTGGCTCAGGAACCAGAGTTCCCAAGTTCGAGTCTTGTAGTCACCAGTTGCCTGTGGCTTGCAGGAGGCTGCGTGCATCCAAAGTTTTACCCAACGCTCTCACACTCGAGGAGATGTAGGGATCTTGGGGTTCTCCGTCATAAAAAAAAATCATGATACTTTGACAAACAAAACTAGTAGACTTCAATGCTTCAAGGAACCAAATCCAAGATGAACTTTTCTTTTTCTTGAGATGGTGAG
This sequence comes from Chimonanthus praecox, assembly GCA_022113865.1. Classification (NCBI taxonomy): domain Eukaryota; kingdom Viridiplantae; phylum Streptophyta; class Magnoliopsida; order Laurales; family Calycanthaceae; genus Chimonanthus; species Chimonanthus praecox. The sequence goes on from CM039094.1 coordinate 35,761,631, forward strand.
ATGATGCAAGCTAACAACCTTTAAGGTTACAACAATTAGCACCTACCAAATATGCTACAAACTCTTATTAGTTCAAAACGACCTTTTTTTCTTTCCAACTATTATGGTCAAAAGATCAAAATTTATCTAGGGGAGATGTTTTTGTTCCGTGGGGTCCTCTAGGGAGGGGATACGGTTTGCATGTAGTTGTACTCTTGTTGTCGCTTGTACTTGTTATTATTCCATTTATTAATGTTTCGAAAAAAGTCAATTTATTGACAGGTGAGGTACATACAGTCCCATTACAGGAAAAAAGGCAAGTGGCAAAAGAGCCCTATTAAATAGTAAGGCAAAAGAACATGTAAAAAGTATAAGGTCCATAATATGTGCTTATTTCTTACATCAAGAAGCCTCCAAACAAAATATATACCACTCAAAATGGATACAAGGACACAGCCATGCCTCTTGGAAGTAGTTGCACAGTTTTCATCTTTCTCAAATATTGAAGCTCATGATAATCCATGAAAGAAAAAGACCATGCACATAACAAGCATTCATGGGTGCTCACTTCACTAGAATTAAAGATATGATGTTGCATTCAAATCCATACATCATGTATAACCACATTCCGAAAGCTACAAGGTGTCTATTCGTAGAAATATTTAACATATTTGTATTTTTCTACAAGTACTTATGGTATGAAGTCATGCTGCATCACTTTTTTCTTTCTTCATTTTGGGGATTTTTCCCCTCAGAATTGTGACTTGACTTGAACCTAAAACTTGTCACCACTCCATAACCTTCACCTGTTACCTTTTTAAAAAAAATTCCATAACCTTCGTACACTTTACATTACTTTTTTGAAAGATACACTTTACACTATTACCCTTGAACAAATTTAACAAGTCTCCAAACTTACAACATCAGTGCCAACAATGTAATCAAATGGAGGATTAACAGCTCTTATGTGCTCAAGATTTCCCCAGTCCAACTCTGCAACTTCGATGGAGCCAAATGATGCTAGAAAAGAAACAAAAGGCATGTAAGAGAGGTTTGTCAAAAACCACTGAATCCAACTTTTCAAGAGCAACAACAATATAAAACAACTTTTAACAAAGAACAATCTTTTTTTAAAAACAAGAAATCAAACATTTGGGCCTTTTTCTTGTAAAGAAAAGATTGATCGACAAAGAAGGCCCAAATCCCGTTTTAGTGTTGCTTGACAAGAAAAAGAAGGCCCAGATGTTTGATTTCTTGTTTTTCAAAGGGCCTTCTTTTTTTGAAAAAAAAATATCCCATTTTCAAAGGGACATAACATGATGCTCAAAACCAAGAATATGGGTTGACATCCACAAGCATGTCCTTCTCTAAGCAACCCTTTCAATCAATTAAACAAGGGAATATTAACTAAAATTGAAAATGACTTGGAACATTATAGTGAAAAAAATTTATACTTAGGTGCGACTATAGAATAAATTGGAGGATCTAATTGCCGCTAATAGGATGGGCACAAGGTGGTATACATGTAGGCAAGCTAGATGAGTATTATATATAGAAGAGTACCACATTTAGAAAGGCATTTCTAAAATTGAAATGTTATATGGAGCTGAATATGAAAAGACAGGTAGATAAAATCAATGTTGTCAAACTCGAATAATATCGTAAATTGGTCTAGGGTTGTGAATCATGAATCGTGAATCAACAATCATAGAATAGTAAGATTCATAATGTTTTTTCTAAAATTATAATTTATACTACAATTACATATAACATGACATAGAATAATAAAAAAAAATAGATAGTTTGTATTTTAGATAGATAATTTAGAAAATTTATTTGTTAAATGTAATTATAAAATTTAATTTTAATTGAATAGAAACAATTTAGTAAAACTATAGTAAATTGTAAAACAAATTGGAAACTAATGTAATTAAACAAATGGTTTCTATTTTTTAAAACAATTTAGTAAAACTATAGTAAATTGTTTTACAATTTATAATGAAACAGTATACATATAGTAAAACTATTTTATATTGTAATCAATAAAATATATAGAATACAATAAATTATAAAGATTGAAGTATTAATTTTTTTTTAAAAATCTTACATGTCCTCGGGTGAGGACCTGCAAACTTAATTTCATCATTTCATTCAAAACTATACCATGCAAATCCAAATAATGAAAATGGAGTGGAAGTTTCCAGCCAAAACGTAAGAAAATATCTCACAAGTCCTCGCCCGAGGACCTGCAAACTTAATTTTATCATTTCATTTGAAACTATACGCATTTGCGAACCCAAATAACGAAAATGGGAGCAGCAGAAGTTTCCAGTGAAATCACAAGAAGAAGAACAAGAAGAGCACAATGACGAAGAAGAGAAGAAGAATAAGAAAATGTAGAAGGGAAGAAGAGGAAGGAGGAAGAAGGAAAAGAGAAGATGTTTTTTTCACAAAGTCCTTCTTGAAAGACTGAAAGAGGTAAGCTTTCCATCTTCCCACATCTCGGATGATTCTGCGATTCGTGTGGTTGACTCACAAATCAGGCGAGTCAAACCACACAAATCGCACGATTTTCTTCTCCTTACGATTTCCTATGCGATATGAATCGTTGCCCCTCCCAATTCGATTCGAATACAATTCGAACCGTGAATCGTGCGATTTTAACAACACTGGATAAATAATAGTGATGGAGATATGCATTCTAAGATGGATACGTGGTGTAAAAAGAAAGAATCAGAAATGCACCAGAAAGCCTAAAAGTTGTAATAGAATATAACAAACTAGAAGCAACACCAAAGAGTCAAAGGATTACAAATAGAATAAACTAGGGGAGTCTGTTAAAGATGTGGATTGAGGTCGACATGAAATAATGTGGGGGTGAAGGAGAGCATGAATGTGGATAGGGTTGAGCAAGAATGTAGAACTTGAAAAACTAGGCTCCAAATAGATGGGACAAAGGCTTTGATTATGATATGATGAACATCCCTAAAGAAATTTAAACACAAACAAATGTTGGCCCAACTATGAATTGCTTCTAGTTGCAGTTTAGGCTTCATTCAAGGACCATTTCTTGTAACATAACAAAATGGAATCAAGGATCCAATATAGGCCCACGATATGAATCATGTTTGAATACAATAAAAATGGATCATGAGCTAAAATAGGCTTGATGTGGGATCATGGACTTAATATGGGCACGACATGGATCTATGGCTCCAGTGTAAGGGAAATATAGATTTATGTGCCAAGATAGGTAGAACAAAATTGTAGGTCTAATACATAAGTCCATTATGACTTATGGCATGTTTGGGGTTTGAGTCCTATGGACATGAAACAAGAAGCCACACCATAGAAAAAAATTCCATGTCCAATTGCAAGTGCCAACCCCAATTAAATGGGATAAATGGCTATTATGATGATGATGACTTGTGGCCAACATGGTCCCAATATAGTTTTTGGGCTCAAACATGAAGTTTTGGGCCAATAAAGAACACACAAGTGTTTTTTTTTTTTTTAATTAGATTGTACGGATTTGAATTTAAGTAGTCAACATAGACTCGTAGACATGTTGGCCAAAATAGGCCCAATATGGTTAGTAGGCAAAGGAGTTTGGCATAAATTATCAGGGCATATTTTTTGTGCCAACATAGTGCACCAAAAAGTACCTTAAAAACCATAAATATTACAAGCATGCAATAACACCAAAACATGTACAACTGCAAAAGCATGGGAAGATGCATATGCTTTAAATTTTATTTAAAAATAAGAATACCAACTAGAATGCATTTAGAACATGCAAAAATCTTGGAAACATAATTGACGTCAATGGAACAAAACTATACGATTTGATATCAAGTTATTAACAGAAGGAAAGATCCAATTAGCTACATAACATTAACAGAAGAAAAGAACCAATGGAACAAAACTATACGATTTGACACAGTTTATGCTGTGAACTAAAGCTAACCTGAATCAGGATTTGTCTGTGTGACGATTGAAGTATTACGCTCCACATTCCTCATAAGCAATGGCAATACCTCAACCTGATCAGTTGAAACCACATCACATCCTAGCAGTGCCATCCCTAAATAACATATAACATGAACATGTATTGAGACCAAGTTCTTGTAGAAACACATTATTTTTATTTCAAGTACAGCAAATATTAGAGATGAAGGCAAGAACACTAGAAACTCACCAAATCCTGCCAGTCCACAACCAGACCCAAGTTCGATGATGCGTTTCCCTTTCAGTTTAGCAGGAGAAAATCTACCCTTTCTACAGTTTTTTTCCTGAATCAGTGTGGTGATTTCCTTAATAATTTCAATAAACAAGAAAAATTCAAAGCTCAAGCATGTACACAGGAGCTGTTTGGGAAAGGATTAATAGACAATGACAACTATACTAAAAGGCACTTATAATAGCTTACTATTAATGGCTAAACAACTCAAGAGAGGTGACATGCATGCATGCAAATGTTACCATCCAAATCAAGAAAGGTTTGACATAAATGAGAAACACCTAAAAAGTAGTTCTAATCAGGTGATAATGATTTGTTTTGTTTCAAAGAAGAGGATAATTAATATCATAGGTTTACTGCAAAGATAAGAAGATGTGAACAAGTCTATTTTATGAAGTGTCACAATGCTTTGCCCTGTGAAAGACTTAGTACAAGGATATATCTAAAAGCATGTACATATTGATTATTAAGAAGAAATAAGTTTCGATAGTATCACGATAGTTATGTACGCTTTAGTTTGCTGTCATAGAAAGAACATAGAAGTAGGTAGGTGTTGGCTAATAGGCCCAACATTCCTTTAGACTAAACACATTGTGGTAATTTCCCCTTTTACTATTAGGAAGTGGAGAGAACATGGGGTGAGGAACTTAGTAATGGAAGGGAATTATCCCAACACTATTGCACAGGCATCTGGAAGGAAAAAAAAATTCCTTGGACATCGTCAAAAAATTTTTCCTTGGAGGTTAATATAGATTGCAGAAACATAACTTATTCGACCAGAAATACAAACATCTTCAAACATGTGAGGCACTTGGCAAACATTCTTGTTGATTTTTTTGCCAAAACTGGGATGAAATATAATCTACTTTTTTTTTTCTCTTTATATAAAATGTGATTTCATCCTGAACATTTTGGAGAGCGAGAATTAGTATATACCTCTAATACTAGGATTCTCTTTTGTGATTAATACTTCTTTGTTACTTCTTCAATCATCCCTTGACTATAGTCACCTTTATTAATGCTCACTTGGCACTCAAAATTGTAGAGAAAAACCACAAATGAGATTCGTGAATTTCACCAAATTCTGAAAATCATAAAACCTTTTTTGAGAGATAGCAAAAAGAATATATTAATAAAGAAAAATGAGAGTACAAGTAATGTGATAAGAGACTTAGACCCAAAGAAACACCAATAGTACAAAAATTTACAAAATAAATCCCTCGGGTTCCAGGAAGACTAAGCACAAGCCAAAACAAACAAAAAATCCCACCAATGGTTCCAAATTCCACTCCCTAAAATCAAAGGAGAAAGATGCCCACGTGCTTCTTATCCACCCTGCATTTTTTTTTTTTTTTTGAAAGATAACTTTATTAATTCCGAAAAGAATTAAAGAAACGAAAAGGAAGGCTAAGAGAGGTCACCCAAAACAAAATTACAATAAATGAGAAACAACTTCAGAATTTAAAAATAACCCCTGACAAGCCAACTCATCGGCAGCCAAATTAGCTGAACGATGAACCCAAGCAATTTTGAAATCAAATGAGTCAATGATATCCAAAAACCTCCACGGGCAAATAGAATCCAAAGCCTAACTAACTCTAACTTGAGAATCATCTTCAACCAAACACCCATGGACCCCTTTCTCCTCCAACTCTAAAAGACCACGCCATAAAGCCACTAATTCTGCCTCAATAACTGACCCATGAGGAATGGACCCAGCATATGAAAACACAGAAGACCAAGAGTCGGTACGAATAATCCCTCCATAACCAGCCAGACCAAGATCACGGATGCAACTACCATCAAAATTAAGTTTGAGAAGCCCACTAGAAGGAGGACTCCAACAAACTTGATGAGAAGTCCCCAAATTATGAATGTAGGAATCGACAGAAGCCCAATCTCTGCATATACTTAAAATAGAAACATCTTGAAGCTGAGTTAGCCCAACAACCACCAAGCTGCCCGAAACTTAATTAAATCCAAATAGCCAAGCAGATCTTACCATGAAACACCATATTGTTGCGAATCAACCACATAGGCCACATGATGCTCAACATAGTCACATTCCATAGTCTGCGACGAAAAGAGCTACCTGACACCAACACCTCTTCATTGAATAGATCACCCCATGAAAGAGGAAGGCAAAAGCTGATGCCTAACAAATGGAAGAAATGCATCCAAATCTGATAAGAAAACTGACAATGAAGCAAAAGATGACTAACCGACTCCGCATCCAATAAACACATAAGGCAAGCGTTCAAAATAAGCATCGTACGCGTACGCAGATTGTCAATCGTCAAGATTTTCTTCAACCAAGCAAGCCATCCAAAAATCTTAACCTTAAAAGGAGATGGCCCCTCCCAAATTTTTGGGTGAACAGAAGGAACCTCATTAACCACCACCATTTTCTTACAAAAAGACTTAACCGAGAAAAAACCATGAGCATCGATCTCCAAAATCCGCCTGTCCTTTCCACATCCTTTCACGAAGACATTCCCTAAAAGAGACATTAGGGACAGCCAATCTTCAACCATCCAATCCTCTAACTCCAGCCGAAACTGTGGACCCCAGACTACCTTGTTATGAATAACCTCATAGCCCTCATTAACTGAAGCAGCTTTATTTGAAGCGAGAGAGAACAACACTAGGAATGACTGGGCCGAAGGAGCATCGCCCAACCATTTGTCCGACAAGAAGAGAATATCTTCACCTGTATAAACTCGATACCGGATGAAGCGATCAAAGGCCGAAGACACAGAGTAAACGCCTTTCCAAAAACCAGAAACACCCCCACTAATATTGGTGACCCTCCAACCGGAATCAAACCCATCTATATTTTCTTCAAATGAGAACCTTCGAAAGACCATCAGATGAATCGCCCAAACGCCAAAGTCATTTCCCTAACAAAGCTTCATTAAACTGACGAAGAGATCAAATCCCAAGACCTCCTTCTACCATAGGTTTGCAAACCTGAGACCAGTTAACCAAATGAAATTTTCGAATTTCCCTATCATCATTTCCACAAAAACTGCCTCTGAATCTTTTCTAACTTATCAACCACTACCATTGGGCATTTGAAGACACTCATACAATAGACAGGGAGGCTAGATAAAACAACCTTGATAAGAATGACCCTACCACCAATAGACAAGTATTTCCCTTTCCAAGTCCTAACCTCCTTTCCATCTTATCTATGAGCACATCCCAACAAACCTTACTAGGTTTTCCTTTGCAGAGAGGAACCCCCAGATACTTGGCCGGGAATTAAGCAACTTTACACCCCAAAACTGAAGCCAACTCTACACACTGCCTACGCTCAATATTCACACCCATAAACTCACTCTTGTCAAAATTGATCTTCAACCCCGAACAAATCTGAAACCACTGAATGACTGCGTGGGCCATTTTTAGAACGCCCACATCTGCTTTAAGGAAAGAACAGTATCATCTACATATTATAAATATGAAATCTCAATATTCGTATTCGTGATGCGAAAACCCTAAATCCAACCCTGGGAAAAGACCTTCTGAAACATAAGATGAAGAGCCTCCACCACCATAACAAATAAATAAGGCGATAACGGATCGCCTTGCCGGACTCCTTTCTCCATTTATCTCAGAAGTTCCCCACACCGTCTGCTTACCTCCTAACAAGCACGAAATAAATCTCTAGACCCGAGCAATGCCCTGATCTCCCTAGCCACCAAAATCAATTTCTAAGGAGGACACTTACAGCCCCTAGCCCATTTAATCACATTGCCAAATCCCCTTTTATCAATTAACTTCCCCTGACCAAAACTCATCCACAAAGACAAGGCTCTCCTAATCCCTAAAAGCTCTACCTTGGTTGAGTCTCTCACTCCCACTAACTTTGAGAAAATTAGAGATGAGGCACTGGTTGAATTACGCAAGACCCCTCCCATCCTTGCTGGCCTTGGTTTATCTTTTGTTGCCACGTCTACATTGAATTTGGACACACCAGGAGGAGGAGACCAGACCACACTACTTCCCACCTTTCTAGGTCTACCACTCATACAACCCTCCCACAACCTTAAAAGTCCATCACATTGTACCCCTTAAACTCCTTGCTTGCCATTAGCCAAGCACACAGTCTCTATTTAGCCGTTTAGAAGATTTTATTCTCCTCTGAAGTTTTGTTCTCGAAAATCCTTAAGTTCCTTTCCTTCTAGACGAACCACAAAATAACTACCGGAACATTATTCCAGGCTGCTTTCATTTTAGGCCCTGAGGTTCAAGTCTTCAAGATAATCCAACTCTCAATAATTCCAACACAAGAATTAGAAAGACCCACGAAACTCCCATCATATTGGCAAATATGGACCAAAGACATCTTATTCCCAAGCATCTCCCAAACAAATGGTCAAAATCCTACTCTTGATTGCTGCAAAGAGTTACTAGAGTCCAAAATTCCCTTTGTGTTTAATTCCGCTCTTGAAAGTACTCTTCTTTTTAGAGCACACCACACAAAAGTTTGAACCTTGGGAGAGCCACTCCAGACCATGCTGATAGACAGGGACTAGACCCATTTATTGCCAAATCAACCCCTGCCCTAACTGAATAAAAGCCTAACGAATCACCAGTACAAATACCGTCATCATCCTCATCTCAAAATATTGGAAGATCCCCCAACAAAGCCCTCATCTCATCCAAACTTTCTTGTTCAAAAGCCATAAGATTTCTTCTAAAATCAATCTCCCACCTAGTGATTCCCTCTTCCACTATATAGTAGTACTGAACCTTGGCCTGTCTATTGCTAGCAATCCTGTAAAGTGTAGGGAAAACATCGGTCTCTCCCCTAACCAAAGGTCAGTCCAAAAAAAGGGTTCTATCCAGTGTTGTCGAAGTCTTACGATTCACGATATGAATTGTATGACTCATATCATTTTAGGGGTAAGCCAATACGAATCGGATGGTAAATCAGTTTTGAGTTAAAATGTTTGATTTTAGGTTAAAATCGTAAAATGCATGATTCAGAACCCAAAATCGCAAAGTCGCACGATTCAGCCAAATGGAGTGAAACTATGCCTGCATGCATGTTTAGCACCTATTTTGCATGGCTTTTAAGAGAAAGGACACATGTACCCGGCTAATAGGAGGTTTAAACCTTCAATACTCCACCAAATCTCTCCTTTAAGCTATTTCTAGAAGAATGCAAAGGTAGCATTCCTTCTCTATGCAACCAACTTCTAAATACTAGATCTTGGTGTCTTTTAGCAACTCTCAGCAACCCAAGGATTCGTCCCTGTGCCTACTTCTTCCAGGTACGTGTTTTTTTTTCCCTTACTCCGTTTTGTCTTCTCATTCCTCATCTCTCTTTTTTCCTTTCTTCTTCATTTCTTCCTCTCTCACCTTCTTCTTCTCCATTTCTTCCTCCTCTTTTTTGCCTTCTCGTTCGTTTCTGTTCCGCATGTTGTAGAATATGGTGTATTTTCACATTTTACACGTGTGGTCGTATTTTACACGTGGACTTTTAGATATCATTGATTGTGAATGATTGTAAATAATATTTCTTCCCTTTTTCCTTGTCTTGATTGACTCTATGTACTCTATATATACATGTATGTTCTTCTATTAGAAATACAAGAAATACAATACACAAGAGAATTATCTCTAAATCTTCATTCTTCCTTCATTGCTTTCTCTTCTTTTCTCCTTGTTTTCATTCTAACACGGTATCAACCAAGTTTGATTTTTGAATTTTCTACCTTTTGTTGTCGCCTTTTTGGTATTTCTACACTTATTGCGGCCTTTGGTGTGCCTCTTTACCCTACAATCATCTCCTTGACGGATTCACATTTTTCAGATTGCAGGAAGCCCAAAACAATAATTTTAGGAACAATTTTCTTGTTCACATTCGATCCGTTTGGATACTGTTCGTCGACCATCGAAACCACCACAAACCTAATCGTTTTTGGGTCCTCCTTCCATCCATCAGGTGGGTCCTAGAGTTTGGTGCCTTGCGTGACCCCTTATCTACATTCTCGTTTTGGCGTCAAGGACGCCCAGGAACAACATTTTTTTGCCTTTGAGCTTCGGATTTGCTACAAGGAGCCTTCTTTTTAGCGATAACAAATAGAATGAATTATATTAAAAGAAATAGTGAAATACTATACATGAATGGCATTGTTGGGTCTAAAAAGTATAGACCCACGGGATGCCAAAAAGAAAAGAAAGGTACATCATATCACAAAACACCTATGAATACATCAAAAGCACCTAATAAGTACAACAAAAAGACTCCTGCCCAGAGATCTGTCAAATGTGAAACACTCCAGTCATAGTAGAATCCACCCCATGTTTAATAACAATAATTAGCCGCATTGTTTGCCGATCTCCCGACTGCGACGAAGGAGATCTTTTTTCCTGAACAGAGTGCCCTAATTTCCTTCACTATTGTGATCAATTTCCAATGGGGCCTTTTGAGCCCAGACACCCATTTTATTGCGTTTGTAGAGTCCCCTTCCACAACCAAATTCCCCCTCCTTATGTGAGACCATATGGACAAGGCTCTGTTAATGCTAATAAGTTCTGCCTCATTTGAATCCTTCTGGCCTATTGATTCAGAGAAAACTATTGATGTCCTTCTGTTACAGTCACGTAGCACTCCTCATATACCCGTGGGGCACTCCAAGAGGCTTGAATCCTAGGTCTCCTTGGTCCCCACCTAGACAGCCCTCCAAAGAGTTGAGGAAATCCCTTAACTTGATACCCTTAAAACTCCTCCCTAGCAAAGAGCCACGTGAACAACCTCCACTTGGTTTTTTGGATCAGATCATTTTCCTCCGACATCTTATGCTCGAAAATCCTGGCGTTTCTCTCTCCACATAGTCCACAAATGGGGATTATCGTCGTAGATCACTGAGGGGGCACTACTCTACCAGTGCCAAAACCATAAGTGCATCACGTTAAGCCTCGAATTACTGGCCTTAAGATATTCTATTATCCAGAGGCTTAGGGGAAACAATCATACTCAACTCAGAGCAACTCTCTTCATAATATATATATCCAAATATGTTTGGCCACTAGGACCCACTAATCATCACATTGGGGAACAGCCTCGGAGATTTTACCAACCTCTCCCGAGTCCTTCAAGTCCAAAATCCTTAGCTCAGACTTCATATAATCATGAATCAACCTGACTCACCTCTCTAGAATGTCCTTCGACATCCATGACGGCCGCTAAACAAAACTTGTGGTCTACTGAAACCACTACTCATAACCAACTACAGGTCTTAATCTCTTGGTCTAGGCTGAAAGTCGCAGTCCAAGCAGTCATTGGCTGAAGTTCTGAACATTCATAACCGATGCCAAAAATACACATTCCCTCTAGTCTTCCTCTTACATGGAATCAGTGACGACCTCACATATCTATCAGGTGGTTACCTGCTAGCATACCATTGCCCGGTCTATCTAACCCCCATCATAAGACTCTCGGCCTATTGGTCTCACTCCCATTTCTCAGGAAGACAGGGTCATCTGCACCTCATAGGGTGTTTTGCATATTGTTCCATACTCTCAATCATTACCTTGCAACTTTCCCAAGCCTAACCATCTCCATTACCCCTCAACTCGGGGTCCTCGTGAGTCTAACCCTCATGGATCTAGCTCAAACTATGATATTACTCTGGTCACCCCGTCTGAGATACAGTCTAAACAGTAGTCGCCTAAATCTAGTGGAAAGAAGAGGTCTCAGCCACAACTCATAACCCTACCCACCCTATTGAAACCAAAAAAAAACTCTAAATGAAACAACTTCCACCCTAAACGGTTAGCGGTCGACTCCACACGCATAGACCTAGGGGAAAACGAACCTAAGCTCTAATACCAAGATGTCACGCCCTGACCCAAAACATAGGCACATGATGCGGAATAATTTTACTTTTCTGAATATCACACGTGGGAAACACACATGTGCTCACAACTCAAACTCAAAATACATAAATAATCTTCAATTACCATCAACATCTCAAAGGGGATATAAATTCTCTATCACAAAAGTTATCAACTTTCTAGAATTTCAACAAACCCTCAATGAATAAAATGGTAAAAATCAACATCACCAACTCAAATCAAAGAAATGAAATAAACAACTCAATATGTGGTGCGTCTAAAGTAGCATAATAACTAAACTCTTCCTCGGGGTCCCTCGGATCCATCTGGTGCAACATTACCTGAAATTGCAAGGACGTATATACAAACAAAACTTAGTGAGGAAATATGCATACTACACTCACGCACCCACATAATAATAATGTATGAAATGGAATATAATCATGCTATGCAACACTGTCCCACTGTCAATCTCATAAATGTGAACACAATGTCCACCCAAGGACACTTCTATGAAATGGGCTGTCAAAACACCATGATCCCTTGAGGGACATAGGCCACGACTTACAAGTGGGAGATCTCCATACAATATACATAATCTACCTCACCCCGCGTCCATTTACCACTCTGGTGATTAAGTCAATTCTATAGTGATCAATATATGACTTACCAAGTTCGTACTGCCCTAGTAGGGCTCACAAGTATCTTACCCTGCGCAATACGTCTAAGTAAGTCAGTACCGCCCAAGTAGGGCTCACAAGTACCTAACCCTGTATAATACTACACACCAAGTGTAAAAATAGTCGTGAGAGCAACCTACAGTGCGAAGCATGTGAGGGGTTATACTCCTCAACGACAACCACAACAGTTGTGAGAGCGACCTACAGCGCGAAGCATGATAGGAGCTATACTCCGCGATAGCAACCCTACAGGATCAAGTCCCATAGCCGACGCCACCGTTCCAATAGGGTTCCTTAAATCCAAATCATCATCATGTACACCAATCTCTTCTAGGGAGTGGAAACTACTACTAGTGGGGCCCAAACAAGAGAAAGGTGCATCCTCAAGTCCTATATACTCTTTGGGTCTTATCCCAACACTAGTAATTCTCAATATCATCATGCTCATTAACACAATATCACATACTCACATCCTAAATAACCTCCTAGGCACACATCAGTGAGTAATACCAAGGGAAAATATATTCATAATTTCATGACAACAATTTCACAATGATAGCACGCATAGCGCATTCTATTACGTTTCATACATTTAACATAATTATCACATTGGGTTATTCTAGAGACATGGACTACACACCAACCTTGAGATACACGCGTCAGGTTTATTTACACATATTCTTAGTCCTTAAAATTTATTCAACCCGTCTCATGGTGCTTTAACATCCCAAGTCCAATCACTTCCTTTTCACCACATAAACCCAATTAAATTCATCAATAAATCATCTCAGCCCTTCACAAGGGTCTCCAACAAATATCACAATTTTTATCATCATAACAAGATAATAGGAATGCTACAAATCACATAATAGGGAAATTATAACATCTCATGCATAGTATAGGGCACATCCATTTTATTTATCATGCATTAAACATGCCAATAACACCACATGTTCCCTAAATCAATGTAATAGCATACAAGCATACATACAGTGTGTAGCAATCCTCACCTCGAAAGTTACGATGTTCCGGGTTCATCTTTGGGTCGTACATCGACAGGTTCGGGGTTTGAAGGCTCTAATCATGCCAAAAGAATATAATATACCATTATTAGTTCATGGATTAGGCCTAAGCACAGTTTAGAAGCAAAATCCCCAAATTTAGACCCAAGATTTACCCCTAATCTGGTTTAATCCCCTCAATCCAGCAAAATCCCCAATTAAAATCTATAATTCCTCAAATCAATCATATTCCATTTTTCTTAATTTCTTCTCTCCCTAAGGCTTCCAAAACCAACAAAGATCCACCTCATACACAGCCCAAACGCCAAAATCCCCAATTTAGTTCCCTGGATCTCCCTCCAATCGAGGTCTATTGGCTATCCAAAGCCCTATTCTCACCAAATCCCATTAAATCCAAACAACAAAAGGAAAGGGAGTGAGAGAAAACCATATTTTTACCTTTTGGAGAAGAAACCCGCTCAAATGGCGCTTTAGGGGGTGCTTGATCCACGAATCACGCAAGCATAGGGCGAAAATAGGTGGAGGAAGGGAGGAGAAGACTAAGGTCGGCTGATAGGGAAGAGAGATAGGCAGCTGAGAAAGGAAGGGGATGAAAATAACCTAATTTCGTGCAAAGACGACCTTAAATACGGACTTTAAGTTCCGTCGTCGCTCCGACCAACACTATTCACTTTTTTTTTTAGGGCCGGGCCAGAGACTTACCAGAACTGATTTGATAAGGGTTGACCTACCACCTTAAGACAGTCTGACGCAGGAAAAAAGATAGGGTAACCCTAAATGCCTAATGTGGTTTCCTAAAAGTGTCCTGCGTCACAGTCATAATTCATCCTCAAACCCATGACCCTTGTTCCACTATTTCTACAACCAGGGCCCAAAATCTCTTGGATCTAGGATTCCTACCCATCGGCAAGCCCAGATAAGTGAAGGGTAGTCTTCCAATTCCACAACCTAGTCCTTTTCTTTTTTTAGCGGTAACAAAAAAAATATATATTAATGATGAAAGAAATTACAAAGGACGCCAACCAAGGGTCTAAAAGGCAAAAACCCCAAGATAGCCAAAAAGAAGAAAAGAAAATACAAAGAGTAGAGTACAAAAGTACAAGAAATGCCCTCCAACATAATCAAATTCCCATACTCCCCAAGAAGTCCCAAAGATAAAACACGCCCGTGGTGTTAGAATCCACCCCATTTTTTGCGAAAAAGTCAGCAACACCGTTAGCATATCTCCTGATTGCCCCGAAAGTGATCTCCCTGCCTGAGCATAAAGCTCTAATTTCTCTTACTATTGTAATCAATTTCCATGGAGGTCTTTTTAACCCTGTCGCCCACTTTATTGAATTTGTGGAGTCCCCTTCGATGATCAATTACCCCTTCCTATTGAGGACCAAATGGTCAATGCTTTCCCAATACTAAGAAGTTTTGCCTCGTTAGAATCGCGTTCTCCTGTGGATTCAAAAAAAACCACCGACGTCCTCGCCACCAATACCGGCCAGGCCAGGTTTTCCTCTGGCAGCCCCATCGACATTGAATTTAAAGGTACCTGCTTGAGGGGGTTGCCAAGGAGTTTTGATTCTGTGCTTCTTTACCCCTTGCTGAGGCAGCCGTCCCAAGAAGAGAGGAAGTCAACTGCTCTGAACTGATTGAATTTTGCTCCCGACAGAAGGCATGTGCAAAGCCTCCATTTAGCCTTTTGAATAAGATCATTCTCCTCTGTCTACTTCAGCTCGAATATCCTAGTGTTCCTTTCCTACCACATCGTCCAAAGCACAACGGATGGAATAGTATTCCAAACCGCCTTTATCTTGAGATTAGAGTGTCGAATGTTCCATGATCGGACAATTCCTACGCATAATCGATCCAACACCCATGATACCCCCATCATATCTATAAGGCTTGCCCACATCTTCCTAGCCACATGGCAATTAGCAAACAAGTGATCTATATACTCCTCCATATGGCCACAAAATATGCAATGGAGGTTGTTATTGACCCCAAGTAACCCTCTTCTATTAAGTTCCACAACCTAGTTCTTCTGCTAGGCTTTTACGAAAATGTTCCTCCACTTTGATCCTTATCAAGATACTTTTTCCTAAGTTAATCCTAAGCCCTTATACCAATTCAAAGCACCTTAAAACCACTTTTACCCTAAGACTTCATCCCTAGAAGCCTCACAGAAAAACAGAGTGTCATCTACAAATTGTAGATGTGACACAATCAGCCCACTCTCAGATAGTGGAAAGCCTCAAACTATACCTAGATCCCTAGCTTTCTCCACCAATGTATTCAAACCTTCTCCCACCAAAGTAGAGATGACAGGGAAAATAGGGCCACCTTGCCTAAGACCTCTATTGGCCACAATAAGATCAATTTGGGATCCATTGACTAACAATGAATAAGACGTATCTTCAACCCAAGCTTTCATCCATTGCTTCCATCAAGAACCAAAACCCATTTTATCAAAAACATAACAAAGTTTCAGTCCACATAATCATAAGCTTTCTCCATGTCGATTTTAAACAATAGCCGTGGTTTACTATACTTTTTCCTTATGTGGACCAGCTCGTTTGCAATTAAGGCTCCATCAAGTATCTAGCTATCTTCTACAAACATCCCTTTAGATTCTCCAATAATCTCCTTGAGGACCTCTTTCAACCTTCCCACCAAGACCTTAGTCAATAGTTTATGAACACAACATGTAACGGCCCGACCCATAAAAAGGGCTTGGGGCTCGGCCGGACAAGACGTGCACACGCGCGAGCCCGCACGGTTTTTGGATAGGACCCTGCCCAAGTTTAGTCCAAAACGCGTCTTGCTGGTTTAAGAGAGCAAGGCTACTTATAAACCTCCTCTCAAACTCCTCAACTTCTGATGTGGGACTTTCCACAACTCCCACCCACCGCTGGGCTGTCGGATCCGACCGGCCCACACTGCTGGTCCGATCGACAGGGCCCAATTTCACTTGGATCAGCCCCTCTAGGGCCTGGCCTCTGGCTTATGGGTCAAGATATCACAATCCACCCCCCTAAAGCCCAGAGCCGCCCTCGGCTCGACCCAACGAACCCAGTGGAAGGCAGTAAGCCCACACAATCCGAGTGTAGAGCCCGGAGCTTTGATACCATTTGTAACGGCCCGACCCATAAAAAGGGTGTGGGGCTCGGCCCAGCAAGATATTGTCCGCTTTGGGCCCACACGCGCACACATGTGCACAAGCACAAGCTCGTAAGGTTTTTGGATCGGACCAGGCCCAAGTCTAAGTCGCGTCTTGCTGGTTTGAGGGAATAAGGCTACTTATAAACCCCCCCTCTCAAACTCCTCAACTTTCAATGTGGGACTTTCCACAACTCCCACCCACTGCTGCGTTGTCGGATCCGACATGCCCACACTGCTGGTCTGACCGATAGGGGCCCAGTTTCACTTGGATCAGCCCCTCTAGGGCCTGGCCTCTGCCTATGGGTCAGGATATCACACAACCTATTAGACTAATGGTTTGAAGTGGGATAACTTCGATGATCCATCCCTTTTTGGAACAAAGGTTATGAAAGAATTTCTCAAACCCTTGTCGATTATGCCCCTTTCATGAATCTCTTTAAAGACCATTCAACAGTGAGTTAATTGCATTGATTCAACTTGTTCAATTTAGTTGAGGTTGGGTTACTTTCTATCAAAGGGTTGCCAAGTGCACCCGTTTGGTTCTTTTTCCACGGTCTCAGTAGCCGAATCGTGTTAGAGCTTATTGGGGTCTAAGGTTGGGTACCCCACCCCTCCTAGATTCACATCAAAACCTCTCAGACACCTCATACTTTTAGGCATGGCTGATAGGTGCCACTGAAACCAAACCAACAGTTTAAAAAGCAATGCGTTCAATCAGCCAACATGTTGCATGTAAGACCATGTGTTGTGACGGACATGCCATGGTAACAGTCAAACAACAGCAGTGCATTATCTCTTTACAATGTGTACCTCATGTATATAGTTTTGTTGCTTTATATACTAAAGGAAACCTTTTTTACAATTCTTTCCTACTTCTATGATAGAACAAGTGTGTGTCATTCATGAGATCATTATACGTTTAAGAAACATAGCAATGACCAAAAAAAAAAATGAACATTACCAGGAATTTAACAAATACCATTGATGCGTCCCAAACAGTAGTACCTAGATGCTTTGAGTTTGGATCCTAAGACATGGTAAACATGACAACGTACGTTACACATTATCCATGGCTGTCGAGAAACAACCACCTTAAAAAGATGGACAAAAATTGTTATATTACAACATTCTAACACATCAATGCTGTAAACAGTTTTTAATGATCAATATTGTAAACATGAGGACCTGCATGCAACAAAAAGGTCAGAGCAAAGCAAAGCTAGACATTTACTTGTCCCTTTTTCTGAAAGTATACTTGTCCATTTTCTATAGCCGAAAATCATTAATTACCAGCCTAGCATTTATGACATGTAAATGCAGGGTTACAAGTTACATAAGTCACTCGAAAGACGACCCCCCCCCCCCCCCCCCCCCCCTTAATATCCCCCATTGGGTTCCTAGACCCAACAAATTGCAAATTGCGAAATAAATGCTGGATGGATCATGATTTAAGCAAGTCAAACTAGAACCTATTTCACAATTTAAAGCATAAATTTATTTATTATTCTATCGAAAATACAGAAATAACAAGTAAGATGGAGCTTTTGCCGATAAATACGTCTATTTTATTTAATATTTTATGACAAATGATCACCTGTGCACTGGGTCGCATGGTACTACCATTTGCACCTACAAGTGGAGCCCACCAAATGGGGTGATAATTGGCCTGTTGAAATGGTCTTTCCTTCAATATGTGGTCCACAAAAAATCACCTTGATCAGATTGAGAAGTCTTTTTTAACAACGAAGAACCCCAAGACTCTCACCTCTCCCCGAGTACGAGGGAGTTGGATAAAACTCCAGATGCACGCAGCCCCCCGCAAGCTAAGACCAAAGTGTCCACTAGTTAAGTCACCCATGTGGGGATCAAGTCATGTTTTTAAAGGCCATAAAGTTTATGGACTAAAAAATTAATTTAAAATGGTGAAATTTTGAGAGCTTTAAAAATGTAGCTCGATCAATCCAATCAAGGTAATTGTTGGTGTCCATATATTGAAGAAAAGACCATTTCAACGGACATATCACATTTTCATTCAATGGGCCCTACACCTAGGTGTACATGGTAATACCGTTCGACCCAATGTGCGGGTTAACATCTTATTTCTATATAATATCGTAAATAACAAAATATCTTTAAAAATAATCCTATTATGGTTATTATGTTTCAAAAAGCATAAATATTTTAACCAATTATGGTTATTATGGTTCAAACACTTCAGTTGTTATATAGATTACAAAATAGAGCCCCTGTTGTTTTCTTTTCAAAGCCTCTTTTTTCCCCTATTTTTTTTTTCTAAAGATGGCCTACCAAAAAGGAGAATTCAAGTTGAACCTGAGAAAATTGCAGCTGATGGCCTAGGACTTCAATCATAATTGCAGATGTGCTTGGAGAATTTAGCCTAGAAAGAAAGTAATCATTATTTTTTTTAAAAATCATATAATATCCACACAATCAGGAAGAAGATTCTATAAGGAAATTTAAAAAATACATAGCTCAGGACATGTAATATAGTACAAAAAAATCCAACATAATAAATATGTAGATATTTTATTTAATCGCCACAAATAAAATTTAAACTAATGTCATGACATGTAATACAGATGGATGAGCAAGTGCCCCCAGGATTACGGTATTCAGCTGGCTAGCAGGTATAAACAAGATCTTAGAAGCAGACGATGGTCTTTGGTAAATGCCAGCTGTCTGTGTTTTCAGGATGAAGAAAGTGTAGATCATTTATTCATACACTGTAGCTTTGCTTCCAAAATTTGGTCATTCTTGCAGCTGTTTAGGGTCTGTTAGTGTATGCTGAAGGAGCACCCTAATTTAATCAATTCCTGGGTGGCTAATCAGAGTAAGCATCAAAATCATACTTTCTTAAGAGCTTCCTCATTTGCTATTCTTTGGGGTATCTGGAGAGAGAAACAATAGAGTAGTCAAAGGTAAACTGAGACCATCTTTGGAGGCTTCCCTTTTAATCAAACATAAGGTGGCGTGGGTTTCTGCCACCCTACAAGACAAGGAGATCTCAGCAGGGGCCATTGTCAGGCTATGGGTTAACGCCCTCGTGATACATCAGGTGTCAATTGTCAAGTGGCCTGGTTTCTTCCAGAAACAAGAAGGCAAATTAAAGCTTAATTTTGATGGCAGCGATATGTCAGACATTGAGAGATCACGTTTTCTGGGTTTAATTGGTGATGTTCGAGCTGCTGAGAAGCTGTCTAATGCAGCGCCACTGACTCATGCTCTTGAAGCAGAGTTGCATGCCCTCTAATTTGGGCTAAAGGAGCTGAGAAGAATTGGGGCCCAGGGTGACATGGTAGAGGGTGATTCTGCATTAGCTATACAGTGGACTAAAGGAACCAGATGTCCTTGATGATATCTAGATAAAATTGAAGAGCTCAGACAGATTATCATATGGATGGAGTCAGTGGTTTCTCATGTCCCTAGATCTGCCAACGCTAAAGCAGACTCCCCGGCCAAAGAAGGGGTGAATTTGACTAAAAAATGTGATTAAGGAATGAGTTTTTCCCTGGGGGTTAGGATGTTTCTTCCTCTGGGTAGTTCTAGTTTTCTAGGCTGTTTCGCCTTCTGTTTCCCAAAAACAAAAAAATAAAATAAAAAAATAAGAAAACAGAAGACTGATGCATAGTTTAGGATCAAGAAATAGTTATTTAGCATGCCAATGCTCTAAGATGGGTACAGAACAGTTTTCTTCAGCACACAGTTGATCAAGAGTTTTTTTTTTAAACTTAACTAAATTGTATTAAAGAAATGTAAAAGGATATAAAAAAAAAAAAACAACAAAAAGTACAAGAGACTATACTAATTAAGGTACAAGTATGATAAGGACAAAATTACAAAAAAACTCACCCACCCCCATTAGTTGCATGTCTAACATGCTTGAAACAACTCCCCAATCTCACTCAACATCTGATATCATTACAGACAACTTTCAGCTTCTTCCTTCCTTTAGCCCGCCCGATAGATTAGTTTAATCTCCCTCAATAATCAGCCTACCCTCTCCATGTATCATCCAAAACTACAATGCCCACTTGAATGCCTAATGAATCCTTAACACCCAATGGCTCGGAAAAGTATAATTTAATCTTTTCCCCCTCAACATGCAATACCCCCCGTAGCAAGCTAGTCTGGTTTCCCCCTGGCTGCCCCATCTACATTAAACCTATGGAAACTGATGCGGATAATTTTATTTTTCCAGTTATTTCCTTATTTTGGTTTTGTTTTCTGTTTTTTTTTAATTTGAGGATAGTCTTTTTATTGTAATTAGGGTTTTCTCTTATTTGAGGGCACTTTGGACTTTTTTTTATTATAAACATTAAAAATACTCTTGTAAGCCCTCTCATTAAGGGAATTGATAATAGAATAAAAATTTGCATTGCTCCATGCATTGGAACCTTGGTGAGAAATCAAGCTTTGGTGAGAAGCCAAGAAGGTGAGAAGCCTTCCTCTATCTACAGGTATTTTTCTATCTTTTCCATCTCTCTCTTTATCCTTTGTTTGTCTTCTTCTTCACCCAAACCCTAGCCACCATTATCCTTTCTTCTTGTTGCCGCCCCCATACAAACCCTACACCCAAACCGTAGCTGCCACTATCCCTTCCACTTGTTTCCATTCCCATCCAAACCTTAAACCCTAACCCTAGCCGCCACCATCCTTCCCTCTTGTTGCCGCCACAACCCTAACCCTAGCCTTCCTTCTTCCATATTGCAGCCGCCACTTCTAAACCATAAACCCTAACCCTTTTTCCCTCCCATATTGCTGCCGCCACCCTCTCTTGCTCCCATATTGCTGTCGCCACCCTCTCTTGGCCACATATTGCTGCCGCCACCATCTCTAGCCCCCATACTGCTGCCACCCTACAATAATCCCATATTTTCTAAACCTAGCTGCTGCCCCACATTTCCTCCCACACTTTGACGCAAACAGCCAGATCTAGCCCTTCTTTGACAATAGGCCTTCACTGCCATGGGATCTGAAATCGTTTTGTTTTGAGAGGTCCCCACCGTGAGTGGTAACTTGGCTTCGAGCATTCTATACTTACTTACATAAGACTCCAAGAACTTCTTGATTGTTTGTGATAAATTTATTATTGGATTTGCAAGTATTAATTGAACTTAATTTCAGCCATAGTAGATGAGTTCATATCAATTTATTTCACCAAAATTGCATTAGATATTTAGAGTTACTTTTTTTGTCTTGCGTCAAATTTGGTATCAGAGCCAAGTTAGGATTTTTCTTTAAACAACCACAGTCCTAGATTGCATTTTATAAAATAAAATAAAAAGTCAATCATTGTCATCATTGCATATAGTCTAGGACACAACATCTAGCCAGAGTCTTTTCCTTATAATTGTGAGACTAGGAATTCTAGCGCGTGTGTCCATGCATGACAACCAGGAGTGGGGTTACCTATTAGAAAGGGTCAAAACAGTCTAGAGATATGTTAGGAGATAAGCCCCCAACTTGGGCTACTCAAATCCTTAACCAATTAGCCGAACTCCAAAGGACACAGGATACCTTAAGCACTGACTTGGCCACTGTGAGAACTAGGGTTGAAGTCCTAGAAGCCCCTAGGAACGATGATGGTGAATCAATTGATGGAGGTCGTGGAGTTGGTCGTGGTGGGTACCAGCCACATAGGATTCAGAAACTTACCAAAAATGACGAATGTGTCTTGAAGACCATTCATGTTGAGGCCCCTAGCTTTGATGGTCGCCTATAACCCAAAGTTTTCTTAGATTGGCTATCAGACATGGACTGCTACTTTGAGTGATATGATATGCTGGAAGTTCGACGAGTCCGTTTCGCCAAAATGAATTGATGGGACAAGCCTGACTTTTCTGGACCACAGTGAAACAGAAAACTAGGAGGTTAGGAGATGATCCCTAGATTTGATTTGGGAGGAGATGGAAGGAATTGTTTAAGGAGAAATACTTTCCTCACAAGTTACAAAGGTTCATCGGCAAGTGGAACTCCTTGCGTTAGGGTAGTCAAACCATTAGTGAGTACATTGCCAAGTTTGATGAGTTATTCATGCGATGTGAGATAGACGAGGAGCCCAGCCAAACCCTCTCTAGGTTTCGACTAGGACTTCACCCAAAGTTCCTGCGTGAATTCATACCACATTGTATTGAGACTTTGGAGGAAACATACCAGTTTGTGCAAGACTTAGAGCGGCACATGAAACCGCATCCTCCAAAGCAGTTTCACTCCCGTGGTCCTAGTTTCAAACCCATTCCGCAAGGATCTCGACGAAGTACAGGGAGTCAACCTAAACAAGTCACCAATGCTCCACCCACGATCAAGGATGCCAGCGCTAAGGGAGTTTCTGTTGTGAGCTCTTCCATGGGTGGCCTACAGTGTTATCATTGTCAAAGCTTTGGGCATTTCGTTCGTTAGTGTCCTACCAAAACCAGAAATCAAGTAATAGCTCTTTTGTTGGGTGAACAGTCCAATGATGAAACTGACCATGGAGATGGGGGTAAAGAGCATTTTGAAGGAGTAGAACCCCCAAGTGATGAAGAACTTGATGAGACGGAGGCAACTTCCCTTGCAGTGGTTAGGTGTGCCCTCGCCCAATCCCAACCATCAGAAGATTGGCGGTAAACCACCATCTTCCACACTTACATCAAGTGTAGCGAGAAATCCTACAAATTAATTGTGGAGAGTGGGAGTTCGCACAAATGCCGTTTCTGCCAGCACAGTTACTCGATTGGGTTTGAAACCCGAGCCTCACCCTAATCCCCATCGAGTTTCGTGGGTTAACGACACATCAATCTCTATCTCTCAGTGGTGTCCCATGCCCATTCAGATCCTTTCTTATCAGGACACCGTGTGGTGTGATGTGTTACCAATGGATGTGGGGCACATCATCTTGGACCTCCCTTGGTTGTATGACCATGATATGACATTGTTCGGTCGCTCGAACACGTGTTGCTTTGAGTACAAGGGTCAAAGGATTAAACTCAGCCCTGTCCAGCCCAAGAACACCCCGTCAAAGCAAGAAGTCGTGAAGAGGGTAAAACCGAGTGCTCAAACAAAGGCCCAATCCAAGTCTCTACACATTATCACTACTAAAGAATTCGAGAAAGAGACTACTGACGCCTCAGTTGTGTTTGCCTTCATGTCTAGGGAGACTTCACCCAAGGTTGGTACTAAATTGACAGAGGTTGTAGTTCCGGTCTTTCAGGAATTCCAGGATGCTTTCCCGCCTGACTTGCCAGATGAACTACCTCCCTTGAGAGACATTCAACATGCCATTGATCTTGTCCTTGGAGCAACCTTACCAAACTTACCTCACTATAGGATGAATCCTATGGAGCACGACGAGTTGACGCGACAAGTGGATGACCTCCTCAAGAAGTGATTTATCAGGGAGAGTCTACGTGTGCAGTGCCCGCCCTCCTAACACCCAAGAAAGATGGCACATGGCGCATGTGTGTGGACAGTCGGGCAATCAACAAAATCATTGTCAAGTATCGGTTTCCAATCCCACGACTTGATGACATACTTGACATGATGGTCGCGCCACTATCTTTTCCAAGATTGATCTCAAGAGCGGGTGTCATCAGATTTGCATACACCCAGGAGATGAGTGGAAGACAGTCTTCAAGACGAAGGATGGTCTATAAGTGGATGGTTATGCCTTTTGGCCTGACCAACGCTCCTAGCACCTTTATGCGGGTGATGACCCAGGTGTTGAGACTTTTTATGGGTAAGTTCTTGGTGGTTTACTTTGATGACATTCTTATATACAGTACTTCCCAGGAACAACACCTACAACACCTGAGATTAGTCTGCGGGGTCCTTCGAACCGAGAAACTCTATGCAAACCTCAATAAGTGTACCTTCATGTCCGATAGAGTCATCTTCTTAGGGTTTGTAGTCTCTTCAGAAGGGATGTCAACGGACCCCGAAAAGATCAATGCCATAGTGAATTGGCCTGAACCGCCTAACATTCATGACATGCGAAGCTTTCATGGCTTGGCCACCTTCTATAGGCGGTTTATCCTAAGGTTTAGTTCCATTATGGCTCCCATCACTGACTGCATTAAGAAAGGGGAGTTCCAATGGACCAAGGCAGCCTTGAGGGCTTGTCAAGAGACCAAGACTCGTATGGTCGAGGCTCTTATCATGCGGCTACCTGACTTTTTCAAAGTCTTTGAAGTCACATGTGATCCATCTAGTGTGGAAATAGATGAAGTCCTTAGTTAGGAAGGACATCCCATCGCTTACTTTAGTGAAAAGTTGAATAAGGCAAAACAACAATATTCCACCTATGACAAGGAGTTATATGCGGTAGTGCAAGCACTTCGTCATTGGAGACACTATCTTCTACCACAAGAATTCGTCCTGCTCGTGGACCATGAGGCTTTAAGATACCTCAGTTCCCAGGAGAAGTTAAACCTAAGGAATGCTAAATGGGTTGAGTTTCTTCAAGTATACACCTTTGTGCTAAAGCACAAGGCTGGGGTCAAGAACAAACCAACAGATGCACTAAGTCGTAGGGTATCACTAATACAGTCCATGAGTGTAGAAGTAACCGGGTTCGAGCGGTTGAAGGACGAGTATCCTACATGCCCGAATTTTGCGGAATTGTACGCTTCACGCTTGAGCAATCGACAGAGAAGAGATAAAGAGTTTACGATGGTTGACAACTTGTTTTTCAAGGGAAGTAAACTATCTATTCCTCAGACTTCCCTACGAGAATTTCTGGTTTGGGAGCTGCATGCCGGAGGTATGGCAGGACACTTTGGGAGAGACAAGACGATTGCCCTAGTTGAAGACAGGTTCTATTAGCCTAGTCTAAAGAGAGGCGTGGCTAAAATCATTGGACAGTGTCGAACTTGTCAATTGGCAAAGCAAAGAAAGAAAAACACGGAATTGTATACGCCATTGCCAGCTCCCCATGCTCCTTGGCAGGATCTTAGTATCGCTTTCATGCTCAGGCTTCTGAAGAAGCGTAAGCCATCTTAGTGGTTGTGGACCGTTTTTCTAAGATGACTCATTTTCTTCCCTTTTTTAAAACCTTTGATGCTTCCAACATCGCGAAGATCTTTGTCAGAGAGGTGGTGAGACTCCATGGGTTACCCAAAACCATTGTGCCAGATAGGGATGTCAAGTTTATGAGTTACTTTTGGAAAATCTTATGGCACATGATTGGTGATAGGCTCCAGTTCTCTTCTGCATATCACTCCCAAACTGATGATCCGACTGAAGTGGTCAAACGTAGCCTAGGCAATCTATTGCGGTGTCTTGACTGTGAACAGACGCAGCCATGGGATGTCATCTTACCAATTGCGGAGTTTGCATACAATAGTTCAGTTAATAGGTCCATAGGTATGAGTCCATTTGAAGTAGTGCACGGTTACAAGCCTAGGAAACCTATAGATCTCATCCCAATGTCAATGTCACATAGATCATCTAAGTCTGCATATTCATTCGCAAAACACATTCATGATTTGTATGCTGAAATTAAACGTCAAATTAATATAAGCAATGAAAGGTATAAGTTTGCTGCAAATTCTCATCGCAAGTTCAAGGAATTTGATGTGGGTAACTATGTCATGATTCGAATCAAGCCTGAACGGTTCTCACAAGAGACTGTGAAAAAGTTGCACACACGTAGTGCGGGGCCTTTAAAAATTTTGAGGCGACTTGGACCAAACGCGTAGCCCTCTCAGCCTGAACAGTTCTCACTACATGACCCATGGCATGCATCTGCACAACCCTCTCAACCTCTACCTTCCTTGCCGTCCTTACCACCCAAGAGAGATGACATAGAATCTATCCTAGACGAGGAAGTTGTTTCCACAGATGCAGGGGGTTATCAGAAATATCTTGTGGAGTGGAAGAGCAGGCCCATGACAGATGCCACTTGGTTGACTGAGGGAGAGCTACAACGACTTGATCTGGATCTACTGGAGAGGTGTCAGAGTTTTCTCTCACCGAAGGTGCATTCTTCTTACCCGGGGAGAGTTGACAGCGACGAAAGATCAGGCTTTCGAGTGTACTAGCTACGACGGAGGAGAGTCGCTCCAGCACTTTCATTGTGGCTCGACGATGATTCGGTTGGGTGACGTCCGAAGACTTCACGTGCGGGTAGTTACACTTTGAAGTCCCCACACTAGGGAGGCGCGTGTGGATCGATTTGTGTCTTCTCATTTAATGAACTCGAGGTCGAGTTTTTCTTGGATGAGGGGATTGATACTGAGCATATTTTTATTTTTCCAGTTATTTCCTTATTTTGGTTTTGTTTTCTGTTTTTTATTTGAGGGTACTTTCGTCTTTTTATTGTAATTAGGGTTTTCTCTTATTTGAGGGCACTTTGGTCTTTTTATTATAAACATTATAAATACTCTTGTAAGCCCTCTCATTAGGGGAATTGATAATTGAATAAAAATTTGCATTGCTCCATGAGTTGGAACCTTGGTGAGAAATCAAGCTTTGGTGAGAAGCCTTCCTCTATCTTCAGGTACTTTTCTATCTTTTCCATCTCTTCTTCTTTTTCCTTTGCTTGTCTTCTTCTTCACCCAAACCCTAGCCGCCATAATCCTTTCTTCTTGTTGCCTCCCCAATACAAACCCTACACCCAAACCCTAGCCGCCATTATACCTTCCACTTGTTGCCATTCCCATCCAAACCTTAAACCCTAGCCCTAGCCGCCATCACCCTTCCCTCTTGTTGCCGCCACATCTCAACCCTAACCCTAGCCTTCCTTCTTCCATATTGCAGCCGCCACTTCCAAACCCTAAACCCTACTCCTTTTTCCCTCCCCTTTGCTGCCGCCACCCTCTCTTGCTCCCATATTGCTGCCGCCACCCTCTCTTGCTCCCATATTGCTGCCACCACCCTCTCTAGCCCCCATACTGCTGCCGCCACCCTACAATAATCCCATATTCTTCTAAACCTAGCTGGTACCCCACATTTCCTCCCATACTTTGATGCAAACAGCCAGATCTAGCCTTCTCTGACGATAGGCCTTCACTACCATGTGATCTGACAACTCTTTTGTTTTGAGAGGTCCCCACCGTGAGTGGTAACTTGGCTTGGAGCATTCTATACTTGCATAATTGTCTGTGATAAATTTATTATTGGATTTGCAAGTATTAATTGAACCTAATTTCAGCCATAGTAGATTAGTTCATATCAATTTATTTCACCATAATTGCATTAGTCATTTAGGGTTAC
Organism: Chimonanthus praecox; assembly: GCA_022113865.1. Taxonomy (NCBI): domain Eukaryota; kingdom Viridiplantae; phylum Streptophyta; class Magnoliopsida; order Laurales; family Calycanthaceae; genus Chimonanthus; species Chimonanthus praecox. The sequence continues at coordinate 35,789,764 of CM039094.1, forward strand.
TTTTTTTTGTGTCTTGTATTAGAAACCCTCTAGATGTAAATTCCATCTTTCAACATTCTTCTCCCATCTCTTCCTTCCCCTCATACACCCCTCCCATGATCTATACAGGTCATTAATCGAGTAGCCCTCAAACTCCTTACATAGCGTCAACCATCTACACAGCCTCATGCTATCAATCTTGAAAACTTCATACATGCTATGTCTATGTGGAAATTCTAGCTATCTCAATATACCCATCAAAGAAAGTCACAATCATATCAAAGATTATGGTGTTTTAAGATCAGAACAGTACTTGGAACTTCTTTTTTTAACATTTCTACTTAGATCTTTGTGGCCACCTCAGCCACTTCTCACGTATTTGTCTTCTCATCCATTAATGAAGTTTCATCATTACTGCTAAAAGAAAAAAGAGGTTTCATCATCACCTTCTAAAAAAAGTTACAATCATATGTCCATTTGGAGATCAAGTAAAGTCAATCGTGATCTTCTCCATCCGTAGGTTCCAACTCTTTGGTTCTCACATTTACTTGGTCATCTAAATGAAAAGGATATTAATCATGATCCTCCCCATCTAGAACGTTCCAGCTCTAACTGCTCACATTCACTTGGTCTTCTAAAACAAAAGAATATTGATTATCTCTCGGATAGGCAAAAATATCCATATAGCAGCTAAAACCTACTACAAGCAATAATCCACCACTAAATCAGATGCCTGAATAACATAAAATCAGACCCAAAATGCATGAAATTAACAAGGTTCATATTCAATAAAATGAACGAAAATAATCAGAGGAAATGGAACCAACAACTCATAGAAAAAAGAATATACATGGTTCACACCCTCTTTGGCTAAACCCATAATTCATTCAACAAAGAGAAATCCACTACATCAAGGAGAAATTATGAAGCATGTGGTGTAACGCCCCGCCCTTTTCACTCTAAATTTTCAGAGTATATTTTTTTTTTAAATATAATAATCAAGTGATCGGGGCGGAGTGTCACGACGCGAGTTAAGTTCGGATCTCTAAATCCGACCCTTAACTGGCCAAGCCCATGTGCATATGAATTAAGTCCATAAACTGATCCGCACATGGTACAAATACAACTTGCGGAATTATACTTAGTCTTAGTCTAACTGAGGTGATAATAGATCCTAAGACTAATCCATTTTAAAACTTAAGATAGCAAAGTACATAGTTTATTCTTCAAAATTACTAATCAATCTTATCTAAACATTCAATTAAACCATCCAAAATAAAACAAACCATAGCATCTATCTTATCTACCTATTACATGCCAACATAACTAATTACCAAATTACATTGTCCAAATTCAAATATCAAATCCATAAATAGTTCATTCATGTCCATTCACATCCATTCAATATGCCCAAGCTCCTATGCTTGGTTTTCTTCTCGATCCACGTTTTTCCCTTTCCGTGCATCATCCACTAAGGGTATAGATAGGGCGTTAGATCAACGCGCCCAGTAGTGTTTCCGAATAGGGCTACCACATGGTTAGTAAAAAACATGCAAGTAATATAATAATAAAACATGTGTGACAAAATCCCATAAAATATGCTATGTATGAAATGAACATGTAATGAGTCCCACCCATCACCATTCATCATAGCCATCACTTGACGGGATTCTCATCGTCAAGGTAACCCACAGTGGTCTTTCGGACGCCCCGACGGAGTGTGGCCTCCGGATTCCTCCTGATGGGATTCTCATCATCAGGGTACCCCACAGTGGTCTTTCGGACGCCCCGACGGAGTGTGGCCTCCGGTTACAACACCATCATCCCATGCCATGCATGAGATGTTTATTGAGATGTTTATGCAAACATGTCATTTAGAAACATAACTTTACAATCATATAGGATATCAAAATCAACGTAAAACAGCATATGGAATAGTGGTTACAATAAAGGTAGGAAACCTACACTTATTTACTTTGTTCGACCCTTCCTTTGAACCGTCTTCCGATCATGGCTTGTACACCGTTCTAGAAATCCCAAAACCTTATTTACATAACAGCAAGTTAAGCATTCATTCATGTGATTCTAACTTAGTCTAAGTTCCAAAAATCGACTTAAACTTCTATGTCCTATCTTAGCATAAAACCCCATAGTTTTGGTCCTTTTAAACATGTTTTTGGTCTCATTTAGACATAGGATAACAGTATAATGTTATCATGTTTTTACCTTTCAAAACCATCCAATAAGCCCATCACTTTGTATGATTTCCATTTTGTAAAACTCAATCCAAATATCCACATAACAGTCCATGGGGTTCGGCCATAATCCAAATATCCACATAACAGTCCATGGGGTTCGGCCATACATATGGCCGAACCCTATGGTTCTTGGTGTAATTAATCCAACCATTGTCCATGGTTTTAATCCATAATTTAACCATAGTATTAATATGGTTCAGCCAAGCCATAGTTACCTAAAAACAGTAAGCTTATCTTCACTTTAAATCCTTTAAAATCTCACAAAACCATTTAATACTTCCATGAAATGTCATACCATTTCATGGGGTTCGGCCCACCCAATTGGCTGAACCTCATGGCCTATGGTTTAGATCCATTTATCCATTTATAAACTTGGTTTATTCTTAAATCAAAGCACATTATGTTTACATAAAAATCCATCCTACACTTGACCCAAATAACCATCAAAAACAGTCCATGGGGTTAGGCCATACACATGGCCGAACCCCAAGGTTTCCTTGATGTAAACCCTCCAATATTTGTCCATATTTTTTTATCAGTACTTAGCTTAATAAACACATAATTCAGCCATGTAATAACCGGTCAGAATCAGTGACCTTATCTCCCTTTAAAATCCTTTAAAAGAACTTCAATACATAATATGAATTTCATCTCTCAAACACCATAAAAATCACCAAGTTTTCTCATGGGGTTCGGCCATCCAAAGGGCCGAACCCTATGGTCCATATTTTATCACTTTTAAATATCATAATCCCATATTTGAACCATTGATGGATCTGGCCATACGATGGCCAGATCTCATTTTCTTAACCAATCTAATAAACAAGGGTTCAAAATGCACTTACGAACACCGCGTCTCCTTCGATTCTTTTGACTCCTTTCTTGACCCTTTATTTCCTCGACCTCTCCTTCTCTCTTACTGTTCTTTGAGCTGAGACTGACCTTTCTGCAATCTCCTTGGAATACTTCAGCCAGATGACATGGATTTGAGGGAGAAAGAGAGAGAAAGGAAACTTTGATCTTAAACCTTGGTGCCAACTCCTTTTGCTCAAAGTGTGCTTTTGTCTTAGTGAAAGAAATCAACCAAGGACTGATTGCAAATCAGTAACCAGCTGCTGTTCTTGCTTTTGGAATGTAGAAGGCAGCAAAGAGATAGAGAGATAGAGATAGAAAATTGAACCTCTTTTGGCTACTTAAATTCAGCCCAAACTTGCCTCACATGTAACTCCCATATTAACCCCAAATCCTTTATGCTTACTTGGGGGTTTCATCTATGCAATGAAACCTCCCCAAGCTCTCCAACGTCTCCCATGCTGGTATTTGTGTAACCTCTCCTTTTCTTCCTCCTCTCATTATCATCTTACATGGGGGTTTCATCTATAAATGAAACCATACCACCCCCCCTCCAAAGTTTAGTCTTATCATATTTGAATTTTAAAAGTCAAAACCTCATTTTTAACTCTATAATACAGCAGCTCCATTCAGCCCATTTGATCCTCATCAATGTCCCATTTGAGAGTTTCATTCTTGAAATGAAACTCCCCTCCTCCAAGTGTGAACACACTTTGTAACTCCCATTGGTTTTAATATCTATCTTGGAGTTTCAACTTTTAAATAAAACTCTCCATGTTCCAATGACTAGCCCCTTGGTTAACCTTGTTTTTGTAACTCTCAAAACAGCCACCCCACTTATCTCTTTAGTAGATGTTACATGCATGAAAAGCCTCATGCAACCAACATGTAAAACATTTGAAATTGAGTCACAACTCTCATGTAACTTAATAAATTCAACTCATAAGTTTTGTTCAACTAAACTCCACCATTTATTTCAACTCAAACCAACTCAAATATTTAATGAACTTAAACCAATTAAGCTTTGAGCTCACTCCATGATCAATCATGACATACATGACCCATTGGGTCCCATTTGGGTCCTTTGACCCATTTAACCTCTTTGACCCAAATAAATGTACCTTGCCCATTTAACTTAATTTAAACCTTATACAAGTACATTGAGCAATGGGTCCCACCATTTTTCTCATCTATGATCATAACCCTTCAATTTATAAATCCAAGGGCATTTTTGTAAATATTGATATATTGAAAAATCTAGAGTATTACATGTGGAGAGACCTTAAACATGTAAAGATCTCAACAAATTTCTTCTCTACCTTCTTCTAATACAACCAAACCAAACTGAAAATGGCTCACAACAATTGCAACGAAACGCACTAAAACAACTTGTAAGATATCTCCTTTTGGAGCTTTGTGGTTGGGTACCCAAGAAAACACCGTTTCCTTTCCCTCCTCACATGCAAAACCCCTCTTTCTTGAGGATGGAATGGTCCCATTAGCAAATAAAATATCCAAAATGGGTCTCTAATCGAAAACATGCATAAGCAAAATTCAAGGTTTGACAAGATTAAGGGCTTAAAAAGGTGATTTTGATATTAACACTCTAACAATCCATATGTATGGTGATAAAAGTCAGTTTACCACCTCTTCAATTCTTCATTAATTGTGACTTCTAAAATTTGGAATTTCTTCTAACTTTTCGTATGTTATGGTTTAAGTTGAAAAAAGTTCTTGATGAAGTTGACTTGTGGGTCTCAGTCAAGGAGTTGAACACGACGTTTGTGGAAGCTATATAGTTGTTGGGCAGATCATCTATGAAATAATCCATTGATATCCTTAAATAAGATCCCTTTTTTTTTAGTAACAAAGAAACTCCATTCTAAAATAAGATCCCTTTAGGATAGATTGGTTGGAAAGGTCCAAGCTTGGATCAAGATATACCAAAAATGAGCTTGAATAAATCATTCCAAGCATGGTTTTAAGGCCACAAATATTTAAAGGTCCTTTAGATTTGGGTTTAATCCAGTAGTGTGTTTAACTCTGGGAACTTGTCTAACAACATAGTAAGTGGCAGAGGAGAAAAGGTTGTTAACCCATCCCCCCCACCCACCCCCCACCCCACCCACCTCTTTTCCCAAAAAAGAAGCCAAAAAAAAAAAAAGAGAAAGAAAAGAAGAAAGGGATCTATAGGAGAACTCATCTTGATATCTTAATGGATGCTATATTGGGACATGATTCATTGGAATTTTTAAAATGAGATCTCATTTATCAATTTTTGTGAGGTCTACCTTAGACCAAGGAGAAGGTTTGGGGTTGTTTGGCTAGAAGGAATTCGTTATAGTGTACTTTATATTTTGAAAATTTGAAGAAATTTGGATGACTAAATGATGAGGAGATCATGGGACAACAACAAATAAGGATGCTTCGAAATCAAATTTTTACCTCAACATAGCTAAATGATGATCTTTTGCACTTCCCTAATATATATGACCATGGATAGAAACAAATCCATCCATGGATAGCGCAAATTGTGCATTGATATAGCAGTGAATTTGAAGATTTGGCTCAATCCATCCATTTATATTATCTAAGTCGTTCGTTGGTGAATTTGACCAATCTGACCATTGATCTGGCACCATCTTGTGCATTGATATAGAAGTGAATTTGAAGATTTGGTTTAATCCATCTATTTACATTATCTAAGTCGTTCATTGGTGAATTTGACCAATCAGGCCATTGATCTGGCACCATCCAGGCATTTGTCTTTATCATATTTTATTAGTGATACATTGTTTAGTTTACATGTGTTTTAAAATTGTTAGAGACATGTTTATTTTATTTATGATTTCAGATCGTCTTATGGTTTTAAATCGTCTACATGTGTGCCTTAAAGTCACATATGTCTTAATCTGTGTGCCTTAAAGTCAGATATGTATAAGGTTTTAGATCGTCTACATGTATGCCTTAAAGTCACATATGTCTTCTTCTTCTTCTTCTTCTACAATCCAGGCATTTGTCTTTATCATATTTTATTCGTGATATATTGTTTAGTTTACATGTGTTTTAAAATTGTTAGAGACATGTATTATTTTATTTATGATTTTAGATCGTCTACATGTGTGCCTTAAAGTCACATATGTCTAAGGTTTTAGATCGTCTACATGTGTGCCTTAAAGTCACATATGTCTAAAATACATCTACGTGTGTGCCTTAAAGTCACATATGTCTAAGGTTTTAGATCGTCTATATGTATGCCTTAAAGTCACATATGTCTAAGGTTTCTTAACTTCTTCTTCTCCTTTTCCTTTTTTTTAAGACGAAGAACCCCAAGACCTCGACCCCTCCCCGATCACGAGGGGTGTTGGTAAACTCTAGATGCACGCAAACCCCCACAAGCTACATGCATTGGGTTACTACGGGACTCGAACTTTGGACGTCTGGTTCCTTTTCTTCTCTCTCTTTTTCTTCCTTTGCTTTTCTCCTCTCTTTTTCCCCACATTTTCCTTTTTTTTACACCTTATTTTTGTCCCTTTTTCATTCAAACCCTAAACCCAACCAAACCAAGACCCAACCACATCATTGGACACCAAAACCCACCAATCCATACGAAAGTTTGTACATGTCCATACAATCGTAAGGATGGGCCCATTTTGGCCTATTTTATGCCCTAACCTCTGGATCCCTATATTAGACTCGTAGGTCTAAGCCTAACCTACTATTTGAACGTATTTGAGACCTAGTTTTGCCTAGAAAAAAAACAAATCCTAATCCCTTTGGACAAACCCTAGGTGATCCTATACCTTTATTTCGTCCTTTTGGGTGATTATTTCTAAATCTAGAAGACCGAATAACGTTTTGCAAGATCTAATTAATCTTTTAGGGGATATTTCCATTGAAGGGCAACAAGGCATTATGTGTATCATCATCATCATTTAAGCCATTTATCCCATCAATCTGGGGTTGGCTTGGCATATGTGTATGTGTCATTCTTTTTTTAAGCTCTTTGATTAAATGTGTGTGAATTTGCATAGTTTTTGTTTTATTCTTTGTTTTATATTAATTTATCTTCTTTTTTTTTTTTTAAAGGTATGTTTTATATTAATTTATCTCACGAACATCTTATGTAAATCATGATTATAAGTTGCATGTCATTTTAGGATTCACCACAAATGTTTTGGACTCTCATAAAAGCATCTATCTAGCATTTAGATCTAGGGTTTCTAATATTTTGACCTATCCTATATCAAATTTGGTATCAGAGCCTTCCCTGCATCACTAAATACATTAGGAAACTGCATTTTTCCCCTTCCCTTTCTAGTTTCCCTCTTGTTAGTGTGTTTTCCACAATATTCTAATGTTTCAATTTCATTGCCTTTTTACCACACCCCCCTAAGAAATGCCTTCGTTTCAAGGAAATGTACTTTTTCAATGAAATAATATTTTCTAAAAAACAAAGTACATTTTCAGAGAAGTACATTTCTACTCAATTCACTGTATCCAAATGTCTCCTTAATTGGAAATTTCTATACTTGGATTCGGGGCCAACCAAATATCAAATTGAGTGGATCACCCTAAGTATGGTCTGAAGGTCACAATGATTCAACCACATCATAGGATTTGTATTAACCTGATGATGAGATTAACTCATAAAGAGTCATATCAATTAGAGATCCAACTGTGCTTTCTTGCTTTGTGGAGCATAGTGTTAGATATTGAATAAAAGATGAGGATAAAAGGTAATGCTAATTGAAATGTGTGCTCTAAGATGAATGAGTGGAAAAAATAAAAGATAAAATTAGAAATCACTGCACTAGAGAGGCCTTAAGAGTCGCCCCATTAAGGGATTGTTGCAAAAGATGCCTTGCCATGTATTAGGAGATTAAGGGATAATTGCATTCAAAGAACTGAAGGTTTAAAAGTAGAGGGTACAAGGAGATGGAGATAGGCGAAAGGTATTTAAACTTGATTGAAGGGATACAAAACATGAGAGATTGTTGTGTGATGGATAATCCAAATATTGATGAGGCAAAATGAAAAAGTCAAGCTCAAGAATCCAGATAATGGGATTAGCGGCTATAATGATGGTTGATCGATCATCCAATTCATGATGAGATAATGGGCGTGTAAAGGACAAGAGAGGTGAAGGTTGTAAATGCTGAAAACGCAGAAACCATGATGTACCAAAGTACAGGAAATCGCACACCAACATAAGAGTTCAATATTATATTAGTATCGTGGAGGAAAACTTTTTAAGGAAAGTGATTTAAACAATACTAGGACTAAATTAGAATGCATGAGCTATAACTTTAGTAGAATAAAAGATGAAGAGGGCATTCCAATTAAAATTGGAAATGACTTATTGATGCGGAGCACCATCAGAAGATTTATTTATTCCTTTTTCTCATCCGTTTTAGCTTTTTTTGTTGATGTAATTTTGGGATATTTTGAGGGTATTTTAATCATTCTTGTAATTAGGGGGTATTTTGGTCTTCCCTTGTTTTGAGTTATTATAAAAGCCATTTAACCCTCATTAGGGTAATCAGTTATGAATGAATGAAAGGAAACTTTCCTCTTCCGTGCGGCGCATGGTGTGATGGTGGAATCCATCGGACTTCAGTCGAAGCGGCGAGAAGCCAAAGAAGACGGTGAGAAGCCTCTTCCTCTCTATCCAGGTACACATCTTCTATCTCTCATCCCTCTCTCTTCTACTTCCCTTCTCTATTTACGTTTGTTTTTTCTATATAAGCCATGTCATCCCCTAAAACAAGAACCCCTAGCATTTGTAGCAGCCCTCTGCCCTTCCACCTGCCCCAAATCTGCTGTTAGGCCCTCCCAAACCCCTGTTCCTTTGTCGCCAACCCTTGTAGAACCCTCCCACCTTACCGCCACTCCCAGATCTTAACACAATTGCTGTCGTTTTCCCCTATAGCCTTTCTCCTATGTGCGCCACCTCCAAAACCCCTCTTTGTTGTTATCGTGCCCAAACAGTCCTTTCCCACACTGCCGCAAGCCATTCTTCCTATTTTCCCTCTTCCATTTCTAACTTTCCCTAGTTTCCGCAAAACCCATGCTCCAATTCACAGTTGCCACACCCTATTCTGTTCGCATGCATTGTCCGTAACTCAAATAACCCTTTTTTTATTATTTCAACCCATATACCCTTTTAATTAGAATCACATGTGCCTATTTTATTAAAAAACTACTCCAACCTTTATTCAATTTCTCATGTATATGTTCAGATCAAATTCTTAGAATATTTTGCATAATTATTTAGGAAAAATTTATATTAATTAATTGCATATATGAATTGAGCTATTAATTTCAGCCCATTTTAGATTTAGGGTGCATTATTTTCATCTCTTTTAATATTTAGGGAACCACATTAGACATTTAGGGATACCCTTTTCCCTTGTCCTGCGTCACTTATTATTACATTGCAATAAGTTGAGATACTTGGGTTCCTCATGGAGGATTAACTTAAAAATAACTAATAGGATAAGAGCTTAGTTGACAAAATATATACAAGCTAGCAGAGTTTTGTGTGACAAAAGAGTACTACATTGCAAAGGGATGATTCTATAAAATAATTAACAAATCTATAAAAGCTTAGTGGACAAAATGTATACAAGCTAGCAGAGTTTTGTGTGACAAAAGAGTACTACATTGCAAAGGGATGACTCTATAAAATAATTAACAAATCTGCAGAGTATTGGATAATGATGAAAACACAAATAGACAAAGTTAAAGTAACGGTGATATGCATGCAATGCTAGATGAATGGATTAACTTTAAGGAGAATTTAAAAATAACCCTAATATATGACAAATTGATTGAAATTCATTTGAAGTGGTTTGATCATGTAAAGAGGTCTGTAACATGTGGTATGCAGTACAAAATAGGGCTACAATGAAGCGCCTACATCCATGGTAAGAGGGAAGCAATTTCACTATCTCATATAATAGGGCTACAAAGCTCTCTTCCTCACGCCTCCTTCAATACAGATGGATCTCATAACCTTATAAATCTCTCCAAGATAGAATATATAGATGGTATGCAGTACAAAATTTCAAATCCCCAATTAGGATCCAATATCCAATACGGCCTGGATCACCAAAAATAAAAGAAATCTACACAATGAGAAATGTAGGCCACGTAATAGATGAAATAAATAATGATAAAGGGAATGTCGTTTTAAACAACTTCAATTGATAGTTCTTCTTTAATATGTCACTCAAGATTGTAATTCCTCGATCTTTTCCAGGTAACATAAATTGTCATGAACAGGACTTTTTAAATTTGCACCCAATCGGGGAATTCAAACTCATTATAATTTATAAGTATCGCATAACAGTGAAAATAGTAATAATCACGTGAATCTAGGAAATGGTTCAAAAGTTGATTATGGATAAAACACAACAGTCTGCATGTGAGAGGTTTTAGAGAGAAACAAGAAATGAGGCAGGGGAAGAGAAAAACCCAATTAATGAATATAATGGAAATCATTTTTTTCCTTTAAATAAAACGAAAGGGCGAGCAGAAGATACCTGTCATCCTCCATTGAAGCCGTTTATGGCAGAAGCAGCTAGAGCCGTCGGACCCCTTATTTCTGGTACTTCGCCCTGCAGAAAAAATTTCGCATGCCTTCCACAACGTAAAAATCTATAATAACCAGTTAGGCCGGCTCGGAGCTAACGGGCTTTCGTGAGATACACGTGTCTTTTCACCGGTCTCTGTTGGAAGAAAAAAATATGTATTGTCAGATTCAGTTTTTATCTCTTATTTTTTATTTTTTTCTTAAAAAATCTGGAAAAAAATAATAGAAAATTTATAAAATTATGGACTCCTATATAATTCTATCATCAATTAATTAACATTTAGACATCAAAATGGGGTCTCCAAGTAACGTAATCAAGATTTCAAAAAATTAAATTAAAAAAAAAAAATCAAACATAAAAGAAAAATGGAAAATAAATTCTATTAATTTTCTGCCAAGATATTGATCTAATTAATTAGTATAAAAAAAATATTGACAAAAATTCAGTCTTATCTTCAATAAAATTTGATAAAAATGAGAAAAAAGAGATTGAAATGAAAACAACCTTTCAAAATGAATTTTATGTATAAAAATAAGTACAGATAAAAATTAAAAAATATAGAAATAAGTAGTAAATGAAAAGAGTAAAATGACTGTATAAATTAATTTATGACAATCCATTTTCGTAAATTTAAAGCTAATGTATAATTTTTTGAAATACCTTCTCAACTTTTTTAAATTTAAAAATTGAATTGAAAAATAAATATCATTCCCATATAAATAAGATAAATAATTTAATAATGACTTAAATAAATTTGAAAATATTTATAAATATTAACCCAATTTGTCCGTCCTTGAATTTCGTGCTAAATAATATTAGCACAATAATAAACATTATAAAGTTAATCTTAATTCCAATGTAACCATATGTAAAATTTTAAATGAATGAAAATGTATAAAAATAGTTACAATCAATAATAAGACATAGAACAATGAATATTAAATGAAACCAATGAAATGAATGTATAAAAAAAATTATAAATAAATAATGAGACATATAACAATGAATAATAAATAAAAGAATGCATTTCTATAACGTTATACATATTGGATGTGTCTATCTTCAAAATGTGGATACCACGATTGTGAAGTCGATTGTGACAAAATAAAATAAAAAATTATAATTATTACAAATTGAGTTACGTAAATTACATATCTATGCTTAATAAATTAAATAAGTGAAATGAACAAACAAATACTTAGGTGGATTATACCTTAAATTGTGAGGAGTTTGTTGTGTATCTGAGGCCATGAGTGACATGAGAATATTGGATTTCTGAGCATGGGGCACCATCGAGTCCGTATGGATTGGGCAGCAATGCATTTGATCAAATTTCTATGGAGATCACTCCTTAGTAATAAAATACAATCATAAGTAAATAATAGATAAAGAGTAGATAAATGAAGTAATAAAATAAAGAAAGACATCGGCACGGTCACCTACTCGGGAGAGGAGCGATTGCGAGCAATAGAGGGAGTGGTAGAGAGCTACGATGTGAAGGCAAATACACATATCAACGAGTCAAGACTTACACATATTCAGTTCCTATAAATGTAAGAGGTTGAATACATTAAGCTTTAAAATAAAATAACACAATACACATGTTGACGATAGAGGTCACTAACAAATGAAACAATAAGTTCAAATTAAATATACGAATGTAGAAATAAATATATGCAATTGAATACGTAAAAAATGTAATAATTACCTTTTCTACAATTTGTGGCATCAATATTGAGGCTCTCCATAATCATCCCCCCCGTAATCCTAGAACGGATAGTTTCAGCTTGACAATCGAGCGGGGTCAAGACTTTCGCCCCAGTGATATGGGTCCATCGTACCAAACACATTTGTTCCAAATGTTGCTCTATTGTCATGTGTGGTGCACCAAATTTGTACTCAATGAAGTCCTCGTCGGTGCACACTTCAGACCCACTCAATTTTTGACCTACATATGGGTTACTCGTGCTACCGTACGATTCATCGGAGTGCATTGTGGATCTTGAGACCCCGATCCCCCAGATGATTAGCCTCGCCCACTCGTCTTCTCGTTGGGTGGCACATCGAACTGTTGGGGATATGGCAAACTCAATAGTTTAGGATGGAAGGAACCTCTGTGTGGTGATTCGCCACTGATGGACAGGGATCTTATATTGTCAAATAGGGAGTTCATGTCCACTGGTCGATATGACAAACCGTCTCATATTAAAACGGTTCGTATGTTGCTTCTATTGGACCATGCGCAAGCATATTTGTACCTCCAAGCCTGACTCTCCTCACACATGCCTCCCTGAGTACTAACTCGTATGGATCAAGAGCATTGCTATCCTCCACCACATCATCTCCCATCAAACCCCATTCTCCAAGTCCACCTTGTTCACTACTACCATGGTCATTGCTTTCCTTCGTGTCACTCGTCGAAGTATTGGAATTAACGTCCAAATATCTACAATGGACTAGTGGTTGACTGTTGGGTATGAAGGGTCCCTTCCCTTTTTCCATCCTCCTCCTCCTCCTCCATGTTGTCGTTTCTTGTAATATCCTAACTCAAATTAGGGATTAATTATGATTAATTGTGATTAACTGCAGGTTAATCATATAATGATTATTTAAATGAGATTCGTGATCCGTTAATCATGAAGATTACGGAGTGTGCTTTCCAAAAAGCCCAAGTTTGACCTGATCTGAGTCTGCTAGCTCTTTGATCCAACTCGTTAAAGTTGGAATGATAAAACTATTAATAACTGAACTTTAGCCTTTTGTGACCTCCAAGCTATTTTTATTTAGAAAACCTCTTATTTGAAGTATTTAGACTTCTAAATTGCACACACTCAATGAGTTTTAAATTCTGAGTCTAACGAATTTTTCAATTTGTTATTTCGATAACCAGAGATGTAACCTCCTTAATCTGTGGGGAGTCCCTATTTATAAAAACCCTAAGTTTAAAGTATTTATGAGAGTCAAAACTCCTTCGAGATTTAGGACTTTTTCATGAGATGAATTTTACTAACTTAATTGTGAAATCAAATTTTCTCCAAGAGACACTTCAAATCTATGTGAATTTTCTATAAACATCTTTTTCGATTAAATTGTCAGATTTTCAATACGTATTTCTTTCCTGATTGTTGATGGTTTGACCGGTTTTTAGATCCCAACCCATTGGATTAGTTAGATTAATCCAATGAGATCTCCTTTTTACCCACTTCATAAAAATGAGATATTGAAATTTTAAAATGCATATGGGCCCCACCCCTTTTGTCCCATATGTTCTTTGTCTCATTTGAGATTTTATTTCCAAAACAAAATCTCCTATTGATGACGTGTTTTCTTGGGCACAAAGTTTCCACATTTATTTAAGGAAGGAAGGGTGGAAGGAAGAAAATGAAAAGAAAAAAACTCTCCTCTACTTCATCTTTTCTCCTTCTTATTTGTTTAGCAACAGAAGCTTTCGAGGTTTTCCGTGGGTTTTCAACGGAAGTCAAATCTTGCGGAAACTTGGGCGAAAGGTATCGAAACTTTCATTTTCTCAATTTTAGGAACTCCAAGGAAGATTAGAAGCAAAATGGGATAGATATGTTGTAATGACCTGACCTGATCTTTCGGGACTTTTGCAAAGATTTACGAGTCGTTTTTTGTGTTTTGGTAGAAGTGGAAAGAGTGTGGGCTCCATTGTAGCGCCCCTCCCTCCGACCAATGACATCAGAGTGATATAATTAGGATATTTGAGTGGAGAAAAGGAGGTCAGCAAGAGCGTCACGACGCGAGCCGAGTCCGAGTCCGAAGATCGGACCTTCGACTGGCCCAACCAATGTGTGCTCAAGGATAGAGTCCATTTTAATATTCACAACACACTTAAATATTCATACAAAAACATATAACAATATTTGATGCATCATAATAATAACCAATCATGTTTCAAAGCAAAGTGTAAGGATCCCACATAAGTTAAATGTCAAATAAAGAGTATAATACAATTATCTAGGAGTTTAAATATGGGAAATAATTTGTGCACCCCCATCTTTTACCCATTGTGCACTCTCCCTATGTAAAATTACAATTTTCCCAAAAAAAGCAAGGAAGGAGAGAGAAAAGAGGAATTTTGAGTTTGGGCAAAATTGTAATTTCACATAAGGGGAGTGCACAATGGGTAAAAGAGGGGGGTGCACAAATCATTTCCCTTAAATATTAGTTATTACATTTCTATGCTCATAACTCTTGCAAAATTACATTCTCTCAAAACGTAAATGAAATCACTAAGTGAACTAAGTCTTCTTCAATTCCAAAATATCAAAAGGAGTAAAATTTCCCAAGCTCTTCCTTTCTGCTTTCTTTCTACCCACGCCTAGCTATTACTTGGCCCTGCTTCGTCACCTTTTTTTTGTTTCCTGCATTAGACTCTAAAAAGGGGAAAGCATTGTAGGCTTAATCAATGCGCCCAGTAGGAATTCTCATCAAAGTGGGTACCGACATATGAAGTAATAAAAATAGGAAAACAAATCATATGTAGTAAGCATACTATACTTCTCATTCGAAAATCATACCTCATCCCGTATTTCAAAGTCCATTTCATACAAGTACTAAAAACTCATTCAAAACCACTTCATAATCATTTTGTACAATTAAGAATCACAATACTTTCAAATGCACTTAAAATCAATATGATGTATTATGCCATGGTGACATGAATCTATGCAAGCCCTTCTCATGCCCATGCATTGGTCAATCTTCCTTTCTCGTTCAATAGTTATAAACATTTGGCCATTTATGTTTATAGTTTTCCCGTGCCACCGGCTAGGATCTACTACCTAATACTTAGCAATTTGACCAGGACTACCCGGGGAGCGCTATACACCCATACTCCTGTGCAGGTTTCGGGACTTCTCTTTACCCTGGAGCATTTTGCCCAAATTAGTGTGGCATAATTTCTGTAACTCATGGACGCGACCATATATAATGGTTACTCATTTCATATGTATATAAATTCTTCCGAGATCAAAGTACGTAGTCCCTTTGTCTTGGTCTCATGCATTCCCATCCCATACAAATGCATGAAGTTCATGTCCATGCAATGATATCAAATCCATTTGACATTATATAAAATAATCTATAATTTCCATGCTTAAAACTACACTTAATCAAATCATCATCAAAACATACATAAAAAACAATTTATAGAACTTCGAATCAAATATACATTTATAGTATCACTATGGTACTTTAAGTAGGTAGTAAAACCTACTTGATCGAGGGAATTCAGTGAAGGAGTGAACTACAATGTGGCACGTACAACTCCTAAGTCACCTTCAGGTCCTCTGGTTATTTCCATGGATCAAGATAAAATAAATCACCGATTAGTTTATGTCCTTATTTCCAAATCTAATACTTATCACTTTTATTAATTCCCATTTAAGAGGTCAAGCTTGGAGAATGTTAATGGTGTCTTATTAATCCCACATTTATGATCAACAGAAGAGTGTGAAATTAAGGGTCATATAGTCTTGTTACTGCTAGTTCGGAACCTAGGTCACTAGTTCGGCACTTCCGAAGCTTCGGAACATCCGGGTCATTCCTCGGATCGTCCGAAGTACACAACACATAGGTCTGCTCAGAACTTGATTTTGGAACCTCCGAATCAGGTTCCGAGACTTCGGAACTTCAAGACCTTCTCTCGGCACTTCCGAGACATACAGGTTTTCAGTTTATATTACAGTGCTCGGAACTTGGTCTTGGCACTTCCGAGCCAAGTTCCGAGACCTTGGGTTCTCTTTTGGACTTAACAGAATTTCTAAGTGTTTTCAGTTCTTTCTGTTTCATAATTCTCCTTTGAACTTGGCCTCGGAACGACTGAGCCAGGTTCCGAGATTTCATACCTTCCGAGGGTCCTCAGAACATCACTTGCTCCTTCAGACTGTCTGAGCCTTCAAAACTTGTCTTGGAGGTTCCGAGACAGGTTTCGAAGCCTGTCTTCTTCAAACAGTCATCTGCAGAACTCTGCAGAATTCTGCATATGCGAACCGAGTTCCTTGAACTCGAAAATCACACTTAGGTGGGTCATGGGTCCTGGTTTCTTAACCTAATCCCTTAGATTAATGCCCCATGTGATTTGTCACATATTTGGAGGTTAATATTCATAATTAGATGTAGAAAATCATGGATTTAAACCAAATTTTATGAATTGAGGAAAATCCAAAAATCCCCAAATTTTCTAATGTTTATTTCTCTAACCCAAATTTGTCTAAGGTTGGTTCTAAATCATCCTAAACCTTAAATTGAACCTAAATACTAAGTTTAGAGGGAAAGATTTACCTTAGATGAAGCTCTCTAAAGTTTCTTCATCTTTTTTTTCTTCTCCTTTCATTCCATTTTTCTTGATTTCCTCCTTACTTGAGTTCCTCTAATGGAGGAGAAGAGAGGAGGAGAAAAATGTGTGAAAGGGTGGAAGAATGGGTTGCACTGGTGGTGGAGATGGAGAATGGAGCCCTTGTCGTGTGAAGAAATGGGGAAGGATAGGGGTTTGTCGTGTGGAACAAAGGGAAATGGGGTGTGCTTTGTGAAACAAAGGGAAAATCGAGTGGAGTGAGTAAAAAAAAAAAGGGAGTGGTGGATTTTTCTATCTTGTGGTTGCCCTAAGTCAAAGGGGTGTGGTGTTGGGTCACACCTTTCCATCTGGCATGCCACGTCATCACCCATGTGGCGTGATGCCACATCATCAATTCATTCTCATTAAATTTCATAAACTAACTTCTCATCACACCACTTGACATTAAATTATATTTTAATCTCTAAATTAAATCCCACTTAATCCCGTCTTAATTAATTAATTAAGTCTCTTTAATCTTAATTAATCGTTAATCACCTTTCTTAATCCCATTAATTAATATTAAAATTTTTGGGTGTTACAATAAGTGGTGGGCCCCAGTTTGCATGATTTCGAGCTAGGGAGCTCGAAGGGCATTTTGGTAATTTTGACTTATTAAATGATTTTTCATGCAAAAATAATTGAAAAATACACATTTTGGTTGTTTTATAAAAAATTATGTGTTTTCCTTCAATTTTCTTTAAAAATTCGATTTTGAAATTTTAAAATTTGCCTTGGTTCGCGTTCAGTCCGTTGTGAATCCAAACCCTACGTTCCCCTTTAAATATTCTCTCTCCTTTTTTTTTCCTTTTACAAACCCTAGCCTCCACCCTCTTATTCTTTTCTCACTCTTGCACCAAAACCCAAACCCTAGATCATTGAGCTGCCGCCCCCCTCCCTTGGTGCGTCTCTCTCTCTCTCTCGCCCTTTCTCCTCTCGTGTCTCTCACTAGCTCGAGTCCTCTCCCTCTTGTGCCGCCGCCATCTTTGCTTTCTCTCTTCTCTCTCTCCTTTCTCTCATTTCTCTCCCTCTATTTTTTCTCCCTCTCGGTTTTCTATCTTGGCCTTCTTCCATCCCCTCATCTTCATCTTCTTCTTGTCTTTCCCTCTTTTTCTCTCTTGCTTTCGGCCGCCGCCGCCCTCTCTATTCTTTCTCTTCTTCTTACAAAACCCTAACCCTAAACAAAACCCCCACTCATTCATTGACGCCGCCAACCTTTTCCTCCCATTTTTTTTTCTTCTCCTTTTTTCATCTCTCCCTCTCCTCTCTGAATTTCCAGCAACCCAGGCCCCCCTCTTTCAGTCTGGCCCAACTCGCTTCTAGGCCGAGTTAAGCCCAGCCTTTTTTGGCCCAGCTCGCCTTCAGCCTGATTTTATGAGCCTAACAGCTCGATCCAACTTGTCCTTAGGCCCATTCATGCAACCGAGCCGAACTAAGCTATTCCGGTCCAGTTTCTTGAGCCCAATTTCGGTGAGCCCACCAGATCCTGATCCAAGCTCTTTTCCTTTAAGCCCAGTTTAAGCCAGGCCCAGCTTGTGTAGGCCCAGTGATCTTGGCTCAGCTCGTGCAAGTCCAAGCCCAGTTCAACAGATCCAGTCTGGCCCAACCCAACTTCTCGGCCCAGCAGTTAGGCCGGCCCATTCTAGGCTTGGCCTAGGCCCAGTTCAAGCCCCTTTGGGGTTTGTTCTTGGCCCGTTTTGGGGATCATTTCTGGAGTGTTTCTAGATCTTCTTCAGATCATTTTTAGCTCGTTCCCAGCCCGTTTCGGCCAGTTTTGTTGGATTGTCATAGTTTTATGGGACCGTCCCAATTTTCCAGACCCGTCCCAGTTTCTCGAGTCTGGTAGCCCGTGCATCGCTTCCTTCAATCCTTTGTCCCGTTTTCATCGCTTGGATTTCGAAAACGTACACAGGTGAGGGAAACTATTACCGATTTTACCATGCACTATATGCATTACTTCTCTATCTAATGTGCGGGTATGGAATGTGATGATTGTGGGTCCTCCGGTGTTATGAGCCACTCGGCAAGGGAACTGTTGATACCATTATGTGGCAGGGATCCCCATTCGAGTGTAGTCGTATCCAGTACTCGCGGGGGCTTATGTGAGTCATTTATTTGAAATTATGATTGATTGATGGTGTGATAACATGTTTAGTTGGAGTATTTGATAACCTGCTTTGTTTGTGATTGATAGTTTACTTAACATATTGTAAATTCGCATGCGGTAGATATTAAATGGTGTTGCCTACTATACTTGATTGAATATGTTTTTCACTTGCCGGGTCGCCTACACTTGCCAGGTCGCCGTAACTGGAGCACTTTGCTCATCCGTTTGCTGGTGCTAGCGCTGCAACTAAGTCCATCCTGGCGCACCTTCTTTTGAAGCTGTTTGCTGCTAGCTCGGTGTTCGTAGGGTTGATAACATGTTGGAGTGTGATATGTTAACATGTGGTAGATGATAATGCATATATTTGATTATGATTTGTCATTTCTGCATTGATAGCATGCTTAAAGATATTTGTGCATGCATGTAGCTAGTGTAAATGGAATGCCTGTGGGGCATGGGTACCAAGCCACATCAAGATCTAGAGACTCCCCCTAGCTTGTCGGGTAGTTAGGGTTGGGATGTTATATGGGATCGCGCAGTGGAAACGTGGTTGGACTATGGGTTACCCGGTGATTGGACATGGGTCTGCCAGGTCTATCATTGTGATATGAGGACACACTTATGGGAAAGGCGTGGTCCAGTTTGGAGGGCGAGGTGCCCGGGAGTCTCAGGAGGGGCAAGGAGTATGGTTTAGATTGTCAGGTCTATCTTGTGTTCTTCGGACATGCCTATGGGAGAGGTGTGATCTGATTGGGTGGGCGTGGTGCTCGGGAGTCCCAGGAGGGACAGGTTGAGAAATAGTTATGGTAGCCTTAGGGAGGCCATTGAGTTGAGTTTTGGTTCACCCAAGGCAGTCTTAGAGGCCCTTACAGTCAGGGTACCCGAGTGCGTGGTGGATGATGCGTCCCTAGTGGTCTGATAGGTTGAGTGGTTCGCCCGCGGATGGGATGGCTGTTTATGATCCCTGGATAGCCGAGTGGGTTGAAAGTGTATTTGCCCACCCATTGGCCGTGGGATGATGCGGTTGAGGACAGCCCCCAATGGCATGGTTTATGTTTATGATCCCCTGATAGCCGAGTGGGTTGAGGGTGTATTCTCCCACCCATCGGTAGAGGGATGGTGCGGTTAAGGACAACTCCCACTTGTATGGTTTATGATCCTCGGATAGCGGAGTGGGTTGAGGGTGTATTCACCCACCCATCGGTCGAGGGATGGTGCAGTTGAGGACACGTCTTGTTGGTATGGTTTATGATCCCCGGATAGCCGAGTGGGTTGACGGTGTATTCGCCCACACATCGGTTGAGGGATGGTGCGGTTGACGACAACTCCCGTTGGTATAATTAATGATCCCTCGGTAGCAGACTAGGTTGAGGGTCTATTCGCCCACCCATCGGTCGAGGGATGGTGCGGTTGAGAATGGCTCCCACTGGTATGTTTTATGATCCCCGGATAGTCGAGTGA
This sequence comes from Chimonanthus praecox, assembly GCA_022113865.1. Taxonomy (NCBI): domain Eukaryota; kingdom Viridiplantae; phylum Streptophyta; class Magnoliopsida; order Laurales; family Calycanthaceae; genus Chimonanthus; species Chimonanthus praecox. The sequence goes on from CM039094.1 coordinate 35,810,377, forward strand.
GTTGAGGGTGTATTCGCCCTCAAGTCGGTCGAGGGATGGTGCGGTTGGGGACAACTCCCATGGGCCTTATGGCTAAGTTATGATTCACGACTTGTGGTACCGGTCTGTGGGGTGTGTGTGTGAACCTCTGTGGAGGTGGTGGCCCTAGAGGTAGGGAGGTTGTGCATTATGTTGAGTACGTTCTGGATGGTCCATGTAACGACCCAACCTGAAAACAGGGCTTAGGGCTTGACTCAGTATGAAATTGTCCTCTTTGGGCCCAAAAGAGAGCCCTCACGGCTTTGGATTGGGCCTGACTCACCAGGGATAGGCCCAAAATGCGTCACACTAGAGTACCAAGGGTGGCCACTTATAAACCTCAAGCAATTCCCCCCCACTTCCAATGTCAGACTTATTTCATGCCCACCCGCACCCAAGTACGAGTGCTCTGCTCAGGCGGGGTATCACAGTCCACACGGTGGGTGGTGCGTGTGTTGTGTGGGACCATGCTTGTAGATATTCTTCACATCTCATTGTAGTGGATATGCAGTGTATGGTGTGTGATTTATATATATGTTCTCTCATTGGACATGTAGAGCTCACCTCCTTACCTTTCAAGTGCTTCGATGGAGGCGGGTCCCGGGATTAGACTTAGGCAGTGGCGGTTGTTGATGACTTAGGTTGTTCCCTTTTTTCTATTGTTTTGAGAGAATATTGTATATTTGATTAAGTTGTCATCTAGTTTTATGAATAGTTGTAATAATTGTTAAATTTCACTATTATATTGTGAAAGTTCCCATGAGTATCCGATTGTCTAGAGGGGGGTGAATAGACTAATCCCAATTTTTCAGTCCTTTTAAATTTTCTTGATTAACACTAATTGATGAAACGATGATGATAATCAAGATGTCATGGTATTTTGTGTGAGCAAGAGATGTACAATATCAGATTAGCATTCACACACACATTTAATCAAACATGTAGACACCCGATGTATAGTGGTTCGGTTCAATGAACCTACATCCACTGTTGGATTCACCCAACCTTGGGCTATCCCAAATTCACTAAGTGTGGAATTACACTATCACTAATAGTGCTTTCACCTACACACTCCTAATTTCGAAAGGTTTGACCAGCCCTGGTCTACGTCCTTATCCCTCTATTTTTTATAGTGGTTTGATCCAATGATCTAGTCCATTTTTACAAAACATGTTCAAGAATAAACACAAAGAAACACTTGCCTTTGAAGCTCAAGCTTTGATGAAGTTGTGTTTCTAGAAGAGCTCTCCCTTTGATCTTGTTTGATGATGAAGATATTCCTTTGTATGGAGCAATCACAAGATAGGGAGAGGGTTCATAGGATTGTAGATGTGCAAATTTGTAACGACCCGACTCATAGACTAGGACTTGAGGCTTGACTTAGCAAGAAATTATCCGCTATGGGCCCACATATACGATCCCACATGGTTTTGGATTAGGCCTGGCCCAACTGGTAGGTCCAAATAATGTCTTACTAAGTCCAGGAGTGTGGCCACTTATAAACCTCAGCAAACTTTCTAGCACTTCCGATGTGGGACTCTAACAATACCCCCCATCGCGCTGACACATTGCCACTATCGATGTGTTGGGGTCGCTCGGGCTTCACGGGCAGGGTATCACAATCGACCCCCATAAAGCCTTGAGCCATTCTCGGCTCGACTCACAACCACTAGTGGAAAGGCCCACACAGTTTGAGTGTTGAACTCGGCTCTGATACCAAATTTGTAACGACCCGACCCATAGACCAGAGCTTAGGGGCTGACTCAGTAAGAAATTGTCCACTCTGGACCCACACATGTGAGCCTGCATGGTTTTGGATTGGGCCTGGCCCAACTGGTAGGCCCAAAATGCGTCTTGCTAAGTCCAGAAGTGTGGCCACTTATAAACCTCAACAAAATTTCCAGCACTTCTGATGTGGGACTCTAACAATGCCCCCCCATCGCGCCGACACATTGCCATTGCCGATGTGTCAGGGACACTCGGGCTTTACGGGCAGGGTATCACAAAGTTTCAATCCTAGATATAGATTTCTTTTTCTCTCTTAATCTTAATCAACAAGATGATTGGATTTCTAAAAGATTTTCCAGAAATGTAGTTTAGAGAGAACGTGAGCGAGGAGTGGAGTCTTAAGAATTCTTTTCAGATTTTCTTAGTGTAGGAAAAATGTCTCTCCCTCAACAAAATTCGGAGCTTAAATAGATAGCTCAAAAATTTCAATACAGGCAAACGATCGGCCTGGTGATGCATTGCGGCGGATCAAAAAGTTTCTCCACCAATATGACCGTTGTGCATTAAATGCAATCCAACGTTTCACAAAAGGTCACCCTACGATTGATCGTACAAATCCATTGGCAATGGATCGTGGGTAAGCGATTATATCGGCCTGAGGCTATCTTGTCTTAACAATATCGGTCTAACGAAGGGTTGCTGCCTGACGAATGTATCGTCCTGAGCCTGAACTGTATTTTACAGTGTGTGTTCAAAACAAGCTCCAAGAGATTGATCATGTGGGCAATTGGTCTGCCCTGTAACAGACGAATGATTGTCTGCACGATTGACAACCTAAGACTAGACTATTTATGACAGTCCTGACCTTTGTTTAAGTCTTACATATTGATCGTTATGCCTGATAGATCGGTGTTGAGATATGAAAAATGACTATTTTACCCCTGATTATTGGACGGGTTAGATCTCAACTTTGTATATATCAGGTGCATTTAATATAGTTTGTGAGTTTTGTAGATAAAAATAGAAAGTACAAGAAATCAATTTAAATCTAGAAGAAATTGCAAGGATTTGTGCTTAAAATGGAATACCCAGAATTTTTATAATTAACTTCTAACCACTTTTAGGGATATTACTGTAAATTGAATAATCTGGATCCAATTATGAGAGTCTAGATTAATTCAATATTTTTAGATTTTAAGTCGTGAGTTAATTATTTTAATTTTGGAGAGAGAAGCTGCAATTTCAAGGGCTAGAGTTTGAGATCCATGGGCCAGAGATCCACTCCAATTAGGCCAAGCTATGATACAAATGCCAGACATTGAGCAAGTCTCAAGTATCCATGCGCATTTCATGAAGTGGGCCAGGCCAATGTGTAATACAAAGTCCAATAGGCCTAAATTCAATAGCTCAAGTCGAAGATATTCATTGGAGGCCCAAGACCCTGAGATCCATTACCCATTTCAAATTTCCCTATGAAACCCTAAGACCACACGCCCCTATCTTTGTCATCTCCATATCACATCCACCATCCATTTAGTCATCCATTTATCCAGGCCATTCATTTCATGCATAAACCTAGGAAAACTCTAGAGTCTCCTTTCTTAATCCATTGCATACATTCTACATATTAGATCTAGGCCATTGATCCCATCCTTCATATAGATTAACCTTTGAATCTCAATCCTCCATGCATAATCTTACCATTCAAATAATTCATCTCATCCATCCATTAGTAAAACTATTAGATTTAGACCACATTTAATCATAGCCATTCATTTAATCCTCCATAATAGCCTAGATCTAGATAAACTTTGATCCCTAGCAACCCCATTCCAATCCATGCGCATTTGCCATGTCATACACACCTCATCATCCAATCTTCTACCTCATAAACGATTTTATCATTTTCCCATCCACTCCATTCGAATTTCATAAGTCAAAACCCTAAGCCATGTCATCATCTACCATCTCATCTATTCATTCATCTCAACTTTTAATCTCATCCATTCATATCATGCATTAATACTCTAAACACACATGTAAAATTCGTCCATGCCTTGTCAATCCCTATCTTTTCTCATCCTCTACTTAGCCACCAAGCCAACTTCCTCTCCAAGCTACAAAAATTGTGTAACCCTCTGTAAACCCTAATCTTTTCATCTTTAAATCCCATCCATACTTATTCAATGAGATCCAATCCTAAACCTCCACCCATAATTCAAACCAAGATTAAATCTCAACCATCCATTCTAACTTAAACCCTATAAATAGAACACTAGGGTCTCCATTGAAATTAGAACTTGGACTCTAAATTTTCAAGGGCTTGGCGTGGAGGAGAAGAGAAGAAGAGATCAAGAATATATTTTGGTAAATTCGAATTTCATAGGTTAGTTTAATTTTAATTTCTTTGTAATTCTTTTCTTTAATGTTGTGTATTTATGTTTCTTTAATAAATTTGAATTTTACTACAGTATCTCTTGTCACTAATTCTTGCTCCAATGTATTGAAATTCTTATTCCATATTTTAATTAATAAAAAAAGGTGTGAGTTGGAAATTTTGGTTTTCCAATTACTTTGTTCATGTGTAAGGAAGATTTTAAATTTATTTTGATTCTTCTTACGGGGTTATGTTAAAATTTTTATTAAGGAATTCAAGGAAAGTGAGACTGGTTTAGGATTGGTAAGGACTTGGATTTTTCAATCTAAGGCTCTTTTTAAAGAGTGAGAGTGTTTTAGATTTGAAACTTCAAGTGGAAATTCTGCCTAAGCCTAAGGCCGGAATTGAATTTTCTTAGTTTAATGGATTGTATAAATTTTATATTAAGAGTTTTAATGAATGAGAGATCTGAATGCATGTTAAGTAATTTACGTGAGATCCATGTTCTAGGCCGTTATTTTGTTATTAAAATATGGTAAATTGTGCCACCTTGAATCTCTGAAGCAATTCCAATGTAAATATGTAAATAGCCTAATTTATTCATTACTTTTCCTTTATCTTTGTTTATAAATCCAATTCAAATGATAGAACTAGGTTGGAATTAAATTTATGCATTCTAATTAGATCTAAGTTATATATAGGTTATCTTTAGATTTCTTAATTAATTCCACTGTTAAATGTGCTAAACAAATTTATTCCAAATATTTTGATTAGCTTTTATTTTGTTAATATTTTTGGATATATTTTCTGCAATTCCCTTGGGTTCGACCTCGCACTCATTCGCTATATTAAACAATGGTTCGTGCGCTTGCGAAAGAAAATTTAAGACACAACAAGTTTTTGGCGCCGTTGCCGGGGAATTAAAAAAATATTGCAAAATATTTACTTTAAGTAATTTTGGGATATTTTTTTATTAAAACTTGTACATTCAATGCCAATTTTTTTTATAAAAAAAGTCTCACAATTTTAGGTTATATTCCAAGATATTCAAAATACATAAAATAAATTTCAGTCGACTGGGTGCCCTAAACTCTTGATAAACTTTCTTGGAATTCCATTTGAAAATGGAAATTTTTTGGTGGCGATTAATTATGAAATCTTGGAATGACTTTCATTTAACTTAGAACACTTAATTAGGGTTTTTAAGTTTTGATTCCTCCGCTAGTTCTAAATTTTAGGAAACTTGTATTTAGATTAGATTTCTCGAATTCTTTTTGAATTAGAATCTTCACCTAGGTTTGTGTGTTTTATTTTGCAGATAGTTTTAATTGCGAGCTTAAAATTTCTGGAAAACACGCATCATAGGCCTAGGTAAGTGCCTAATCACTTCTTGTTTTTTTTTTTTTTTTTTTAATTTTAATTTTCTCACGCATATAGAATGGTGTCTAAGGCTAGTTTTGTCACCAAGTCGTGAGTCGAGCACTTCTAAGGATAAGCTGGGACGAGATGCCGTTTGTGCTCCCTGACTTACCGGGCCACCTTGTGGTTAAACTCTCATCGGAGACTTAAATTATTTGGAGAGAAAATTAGGAGCAAGGTCTAGCTTTTAAGGTCTCTGTAGTCAACCAATAAATTTGATTTCTCTAAAGAAATTCAAATGTTAGACTTTGGCATGAATTGTGTGATATTTGGTTGAGCGTAAATGGTCGTGTCTGTGTATGCATTATTGGTCTCGTGACTTCACCGATCGTTACGTACGGAGCCCAGTCAGGTTCATTGATAGGCTTAGACAATCCACCCATATCACCACCCACATCACCATCCACACTATCACCCAGAATGGCTGAAGGACCTGAAAAAGAGAAAACTCTCAGAAATTATTTTTCATCGGTCATAGCTGATACACCTTCCAGTGTAGTCATCCCACCAACCAATGCAGCCTATGAACTTAAGCCAACCGTCTTACATCTACTTCATGCGTTCCATGGCCTTGATCATGAGGATTTGTACTTACACATTAAAGAATTCATAGAGATTTGCGCTACCATAAAAATTCAAAATGTCACTGAAGAATCTGTTAAACTTCATCTTTTTCCTTTTTCTCTCAAAGAAAAAGTGAAATCATGGCTAAACTCCCTTCCTGCAAATTCGATCAGAACATGTGATCAATTGATAAAAAAGTTCTTGAATAAATTTTTCTCCATATCTAAAACAAACATCATCAAGAAAGAAATTTCAAATTTTACTCAGAAAGAAGGTGAACAATTCTCAGAATCATGGGAAAAATTCAATGATATATTGAGCAAATGTCCCCATCATGATTTTGAAACTTAGAGACTCGTACAATTTTTCTATGATGGCTTAACCACATCTAGTCATATTTTGGTCGAGTCTATGAAAAATGGAGCATTTTTGGAATAAAGTCAAGACAAAGGATGTAATTTCTTGGAAAACTTGGCGGAAAATTCTTAGCGATGAGAATTTTTCAAAAGGGAGACTTCAGTACAAATACCCAAAAGAGGAGGTTTGTACGAAGTTAATAATGACTTTGATGTTAAGCTTGCAGTTGCAAAACTAATGAAAAAAGTAGAGGCTTTAACGACAAATCAGGTGATGAACCCGTCACTAGGAATGCGTGCTGAAGTTTGTACATTGTGTTCTAACTTAGGACACACTGCCCAAAACTGTCCTTCTTTAGGATTAAATGCTGAGTGCTCAACCGAACATGCCAATGCAATCAATAATTTTGGAAGACAACAGGGAACCCCATTCTCTGCCACATATAATCTTAATTGGCAGAATCATCCCAATTTTTCTTGGCGATAAAATCCACCTCCGATAAGTGAGGGACCCCCTCAATACCAAGGTCAATTATACCAACCACCTCAAAATCAATCATTTCACCCAGCTCAAGATCATCCGCCTCATCCAAATCAATCTTATCGGGTCTAATCTGTCTCAACAATGTAAGCCTTCTTTCGAGGATACGTTGTAACAGTTCATGGAGTCCATCCAGCGTGCTTTTACACAATTTTGAAATACAGCTTGGGCAATTAGCCACCGTGATAAGAGATAGGGAGATAGGAAAATTCCCTAGTCAGCCTATCCCAAACTCTAAGGGTCAGTATGAGCTTTCTTCCCCTGATCAGGAGAAGGCTAAAGCAATTACTACTTTAAGGTCGGGGAGACAGGTAAACAACAAGGTTGAAATGCCTAAGACAACGGAAGATCAGTCCTCGGATCATCTAGAACAAAAGGAAACTCAAAACCAACCCTCTCCTGTCCAGTCTAATTTGGAACCATCTGTAAGTAAGGAATTCATACCTAAGGCTCCATACCCTCAGAGGCTGGTCACAGCTAAGAATGGTGTCCTGTATAGTGACATCCTAGAGGTGTTGAAACAAGTCAAGATCAATATCCCACTTTTGGATGCTATCAATCAAGTGCTTTATTATGCTAAGTTCTTAAAAGACCTCTGTACGGTTAAACGAAAAACTAAAGTACCTAAGAAAGTCTTCTTAATAAAAGTTTTGAGCCTGTTAATCCAGTAGCTCCCATTTAAACACAGACCCTGGGTGCCCAACCATTGCTTGCACCATTGGTGAATATGAAATTGATAGGGCCTTGTTGGACTTAGGAGCTAGCGTAAGCCTACTACCATACTTTGTTTATGAGCAGTTAGGGTTGGGATAGTTGATGCCCACTTCTGGCACACTGCACTTAGCTAACCGTTCAATCAAAATTTCGAAAGGTGTGATAGAAGACGTTTAGATTAAAGTTGACAACTTCTACTTCCCAGTAGACTTTGTGGTACTAGATTCTGAACCTGTGCAAAGCGAAATGGGAAAATACCGATGATTCTTAGATGACCATTCCTGACCACTATAAACGCTGTTATTAATTGCTAGAATGGTATGCTTAGGTTATCGTTTGGAGATCTGACATCAGGACTCAATATGTTTGGCCTATGTCGATAGCCTCCCTGCACAGATGACCTGTGCAAGGCTAATATGATCAGGAGTTCTATTAAGGAGTCCTTCCTTCACTTCATCTGTGATGATCCATTCGAGAAGTCTCTGTCCACCTTTAGCCCAGACTTCAATGAGAATGGTAAACAAGAAGTGAGTGCTATGTTAGATGCATCTTCATATGTGCGGAGGCCCACCAGATTCGAACCTCTCCCTGTAAGTTAATCTTTCCCATTCTCCTCTGTTGAAAAGCCACCAAAATTAGAGCTCAAACCACCTCTTGAGACTCTTAAATATTCCTACCTTGGACCATCAGAAACTTTACTTGTTATCATAGCTTCCGATTTAACTTCGAGCAGGAGTTTAAACTCCTCGTTGTTTTGAGAGAACATAGAGAAGCTATAGAACGGTCCATCGCCGATCTCAAAGGAACTAGCCCATCTGTGGTCATGCACAAAATTCACTTCGAAAAAAACTCCAAGACATCTAGAGAACCACAGAGACAACTAAATCCAACGATGCAAGAAGTGGTGAGTGCCGAGATCTTGAAACTTTTCGAGGTGGATATCATCTACCCAATCTCTAACAGTGCATGGGTGAGTCCGATACAGGTTGTACCTAAGAAGTCGGATGTGACGGTAGTCAAGAATGAGGATAATGAGTTGGTGCTGACCCGCATCCAAACGGGTTGGAGAGTTTGTATTGACTACCGTAAGCTGAATATTGTCACTCGAAAGGATCACTTCTCTCTTTCGTTCATCGATTAGATGCTTGAGCGTTTAGCCGGTCATGCATTCTATTACTTTTTCGATGGTTATTCCTGCTATTACCAAATCTGTGTTGCTCTTGAGGATCAGGAGAAAACCACATTCACATGTCCGTTTAGTACGTTGGCATATCGCCGTATGTCATTCGGGTTGTGCAATGCACCTGCCACCTTCCAGTGGTGCATGATCAACATTTTCTCTGATATGGGAGAACGTTTCTTGGAAGTTTTCATGTACGACTTCTCTGCTTTGGAGTCTACTTTTGACCAGTGCCTGCACCATCTGACCCTTGTGTTAGTCAGGTGCGAAGAAAAGAACCTAGTACTAGGAGAAATGCCACTTTATGGTAAAACAAGGCATAGTACTGGGGCACATTATCTCCGAAAAGGGAATCGAAGTGGACAAAGCTTAGGTCAACTTGATCTCAAATTTACCAAGACATCAAATTGTGAAAGAGATCAGGTCATTCTTAGGTCACGCTTGGTTCTACAGGAGGTTCATCAAAGGTTTCAATGACATAACTCGACCTCTATGTAGACTCCTGACCAAAGATGCCATTTTCAATTTTGATGAAAAGTGCGTCACTACCTTTGAAAAATTGAAAACCGCTCTGACCTCCGCTCCGATAATATAGCCACCTGATTGGTCTGTACCTTTTGAAATCAGGTGCGATGCCTCAGATTATGCATTAGGAGCCGTGTTAGGTCAAAGGGTAGATAAGTTGCCTCATGTTATCTACTACGCTAGCAAAACTTTGAACAATGCTCAACTCCATCATTCTACCACTGAAAAAGAGTTGTTAGCTGTCGTATTTGCGCTAAACAAATTTCGAGCCTACTTGGTGGGTTTGAAGGTCATCGTCTATTCTGATCACGCCGCACTGAAGCATCTTCTTTCTAAGAAAGATGCTAAGTCCCACCTAATCAGATGTATTTTGTTGCTACAAGAGTTTGACATAGAAATCTGGGACAAGAAAGGTTTCGAAAATGTGGTAGCAAACCATTTGTCTAGATTGATAACTAAGTTCACTGATGACACCCCTCCTATCACTGATTCCTTCCCTGATGAGCAACTCATGTCAGTATTCCAAGTACTATGGTTTGCTGATATTGTCAATTATCTTATTACTGGTCAAATGCCTCTGCATTGGACTAGACAAGATAGATATAAGTTTCTAGCACAAGTCAAAAGTTTTATCTGGGATGACACAAAGCTGTTCAAACATTGTGACGACCAAGTCATTCATCGTTGTGTCCTTGAAGAGGAACAACAGTGTGTCATAAGCTTCTGTCATGACCTAGCTGTGGAGGGCATATTAGCGCTAGAAAGACCACTTTAAAAATTTTGTAGTGTTGTTTTTATTGGCCCTCCATGTTCAAAGATACACATGATTATTGCGTGTCATGTGAAAGATGTCAGAGGTTAGGGAGTCTATCTCGTAGGAATATGACGCCGCTAAATCCAATTCTACCTATTGAGCTTTTTGATGTTTGGGGCATTGATTTCATGAGACCATTTCCTAACTCCTATGAAATTCTTTTTATCTTAGTAGGGGTTGACTATGTCATTAAGTGGGTAGAAGCCGTGGCATGTAAAACTAATGATCATAAAGTTGTCCTCCTTTTCCTAAAAGAAAATGTTTTCTCTAGATTTGGAATACCACGAACCATAATTAGTGATGGATTCGAAAAGTTGATGAAATCATATGGGGTGATTCATAAGATTGCTACTTCTTATCATCTGCAAACAAGTGGTCAAGTGGAAATTTCAAAGAGAGAGATAAAACATATCCTTTAGAAGATAGTCAATCCAACCCGAAAAGATTGGTCTTCTAGAGTCACTGATGCACTATGGGCATATCGAACTGCTTTTAAAACACCCATAGGAATGTCACCCTATCATTTGGTTTATGGGAAGGCCTTTTGTCCTCTAGTTGAGATAGAGCATAAAGCCTATTGGGCTATCAAGCGTTTTAATTTTGCTATAAATACGGCTAGACAGTAAAGAAAGCTCCAACTGGCTGAGTTGGAAGAAATACAAAATGAAGTTTATGACACAACCAGAAAGTACAGAGACTGGATGAAAGTATTTCTTGACAAAAACATTCTTAGGAAAATGTTTATTGTTGGTCAAAAGGTCTTATTGTACAATTCTCGACTGCATTTATTTCCCGGAAAACTGAGGTCAAAGTGGACAAATCCGTTCATTGTTATGACAATATATCCACATGGGGCAGTTCAGATCAAGAATTCTAAGACTGGAAATGTTTTCACAGTCAATGGTCAAAGATTAAAACCATTCTTAGAATTCAAGCAATCTGAGGAGGAAGAGGCTTCAATCATGTTTTGTGAGTCGGTCTACCAGGACTGATTTGGGAGATCCATCCACCCACACCCATCCATCTGCCCACCCACATTAATCCATCCACCGTCATCCACCCATCATTCTATGTATATGTTTGAGTCCGTTTGTGTTTCTAATTAAGTTTGCGTTTTTGTTAAGTCAGTCTAGGTTAGGATTTCCGATTTTGGTTGAGTCAGTAAGCGTCAGTCCAGAGTCCAGTGTTTTCCAAGTCCATTTTGTGTAACTGCTGCAAGTAAAGCTCTATCGGGTATTTCTGAGCCCGAGTTAGTATTGTTCCGATATTTTTTTCTAGTTTGCAAGTGATCATTGAAGATCAGGGAACATTGAGGACAATGTTCAATTTAAGTTTGGGGGTGTTGGAGGGTTACACTTGTTGTTATTACACTTGAAAAAAAAGAAGGAAAAAATGGTCATGATCTTGTTTAGACAGAAATAGGCAGAGATATTTTAAGAGAAGAGTAAGTGAGGACTGAGACTTCTTAGGGCTGAAAATCATGCTTTTTTGTAAAGACTTTTATGAGACTTATAATTGGAAACAATTGTACACAACCATATTAAGATTAGGTCTGAAAAAGAAAAAATTCATGAGTCGAGTGATCACCAGAGGAATACTATTAGAGTCTTAGACCCAATGAGCTTTAAGACCATTCTATTTTTTTGAGGGTTATAAGTAAACTCCTGTTTTCTTTGTTAAGGGCATTGAGTTGTTGTGTGATCTCATTATTCTTTGTCTTGGTCATATTACTGAGAACGCCATTAAATTTGGGTTATTACACTTGAAATTTCTCTGAATTTATTCGAAGCAAAGAAATCACCTTATGAAGCTTAGGATAGGATATAGTCTATTTTTGGATCGTTTGAGCTTCAAGCATACCTATTTTGGTCATCTTATCTTGATAGTTCTCCAATTGAGCCTTATATAGCTCGTTTTATTGATTATCCATGTTTACCAAACCCAACTTTGGTTGTGGAGTTTGAGGCTCATTGAAATATCTGTGACCTATTCTAGACTCATAAAAGGGTAGATATGAAAAATTGGGATGGTACTCTAAAAAAAAATAGCTTAAGAAAAAGAAAAAAGAAAAAAAGAACATCTAGACATCAAAAGAAGGATATGAAAGAAAAGAAAAGAAAAAGAAAAAGAAATGCTTTGAAAAGTTGAAGTGCTGAAATGAAAATAGAGGAAATTCCTCTAAATTTTCTGTTCAAAGTATTACTTTTAGAGCCTTATATCATTTTTTGATTTGACCCGATCCCAAGCTACGTTTCGTCCTATTGATCCTAAGTCTAAATAAGGTATTTCATGTGAAGAATAAAGGAAGGAAAATGATAGTGTTTGACTCAACGTTCGCAGGAAAGTGACATCCATTCATGAGATCTATATTTTGTTTGATCTGTGCTGTATTTTCTAAATACATATGTAAGATATTTTGAATTTGAATATATAAACTCCGCTCACATATACCTTTGAGAGAAAATAAACTCAAACCTCTGAGCGTTAGTCTTTTTGAGATATATAACTGGTGAAGTTTGAAGTCAAAACGTATTTTCTAAAGGTGGTTACAGAACTTGTGTATGTTTGGAAAAATAGAGTTATCTTAATTTTTGGCTAAGTACACACTGCACTCCGGGTGTAAGACTTGTAAAATGAATTCTAGAATTGCATGATATTTAGATTTTTGTTTAGGTATTTGAGAAATTTGATGTTTGGGGGTATCATCACTGCAAGCCCTCACGAGACTATAACTCGTCCACTAGGGGTTTAAAGGCTTATTGCATAGGCTAAATGCAATCGAGAATACCAGCGAAAGTGGGATTAGATTAGGATTTTTCTTTCTGTTTTTTGAGTTTTTTTTACGTAGTTTTGCTTGAGGACTAGCAAAATCTAAGTTTGGGGGTATTTGTTGAGACATGAAATATGACTATTTTACCTTTGATTATTGGACTAGTTAGCTCTCAATTTTGTATATATTAGGTGCATTTAATATAGTTTGTGAGTTTTGTAGATAAAAATGGAGAGTACAAGAAATAAGTTTAAATCTAGTAGAAATTGCAAGGATTTGTGCTTAAAATGGAAGACCCAAAATTTTTATAACTAATTTTTTACCACTTTTAGGGATATTACTATAAATCGAATAGTCTAGATCCAATTATGAGAGTCTAGATTAATTCAATATTTTTAGATTTTAAGTGGTGAGTTAATTATATTAATTATGGAGAGAGAAACTGCAATTTCAAGTGCCAAAGTCTAAAATTCAAGATCCATGAGCCAGAGATCCACTCTAATTAGGCCAAGCTAAGATACAAATGCTAGAAATTGAGCCAGACTCAAGTATTCATGAAGTGAGCCAGGCCAATGTGCAATCCAAAGTCTTATAAGCCTAAGTTCAAGAACTCAAGTCCAAGATATTCATTGGAGGCCCCAAACCGTGAGATCCATTACCCATATTCAAATTTCCTATGAAACTCTAAGACCACACGCCCCTATCTTGTCATCTCCATATCACATCCACCATCCATTTAGTCATCTATTAATCCAACCCATTCATTTCATGCATAAACCTAGGAAAACCCTAGAGCCTCATTTCTTAATCCAATGCAAACATTCTACATATTAGATCTAGGTCATTCATCCCATCATTCATATAGATTAACCTTTGAATCTCAATCCTCCATGCATAATCTTACCATTCAAATAATTAATCTCATCCATCCATTAGTAAAACTATTAGATTTAGACCACATTTAATCATAGTCATTCATTTAATCCTCCATAAAAACCTAGATCTAGATAAAGTTGGATCCCAAGCAATCCCAATCTAATCCATGCACATTTGCCATGTCATACACACCTCATTATCCAATCTTCTACCTCATACACTATTTTATCATTTTCCCATCCACTCCATTTGAATTTCATAAGTCAAAACCCTAAGCCTTGTCGTCATTTATCATCTCATCCATTCATTCATCTCAACTTTTAATCTCATCCATTCATATCATGCATATCCATTAAAACCCTAAACACACATGTAAAATTCGCCCATGCCTAGTCAATCCCTATCTTTTCTCATCTTCTGCTTAGCCACCAAGCCAACTTCCTCTCCAAGTTACAAAAATCGTGTAACCCTATGTAAACCTTAATCTTTTCATCTTTAAATCCCATCCATCCTTATTCAATGAGATCCAATCCTAGCCCTCCACCTATCACTCAAACCAAGATTAAATCTCAACCATTCATTCTAACTTAAACCCTATAAATAGAACACTAGGGTCTCCATTGAAATTCGAACTTGGACTCTGGATTTTCAAGGGTTTGGCGTGGAGAAGAGAAGAAGAGATCAAGAATATATTTTGGTAAATTCGAATTTCATAGGTTAGTTTAATTTTAATTTCTTTGTATTTCTTTTCTTTAATGTTGTGTATTTATTTTTCTTTAATAAATTCGAATTTTACTATAGTATCTCTTGTCTCTAATTCTTGCTCCAATGTATTGAAATTCTTATTCCATATTTTAATTAATAAAAAAATGTGAGAGTTAGAAATTTTGGTTTTCCAATTACTTTGTTCATGTGTAAGGAAGATTTTAAATTTATTTTATTCTTCTTATGGGATTATGTTAAAAAATTTATTAAGGAATTCAAGGAAAGTGAGATTGATTTAGGATTGGAAAGAACTTGGATTTTTCAATCTAAGACTCTTTTTAAAGAGTGAGACTATTTTAGATTTGAATCTTCAAGTGGAAATTCTGCCTAAGCTTAAAGCCGGAATTGAATTTTCTTAGTTTAATGGATTGTATAAATTTTATATTAAGAGTTTTAATGAACGATAGATCTAAATGCATGTTAAATAATTTATGTGAGCTCCATGTTCTAGTCTGTTCTTTTGTTATTAAAATATGGAAAATTATGCCACCTTGAATCTTTGAACCAATTCCAATGTGTTAGTGCCCCGGCTTGTCGAGTCACCTACTTGTCAAATTCGTGACCTTAATGAAGCATTGCCTTGGAATATTGAAGCCAATGAAACAAGTCTCAAAACAATGAAGATCAGCTGAATTTACCAAGTTCATCACATGTATGACAATCACACAGGTGAATTGGCAGTAGATGACCTTAGGTGGAACCTAAACCCTTAGTGGACCATTACTTAGGCTTAGTGGAACAAGTTGGTAAATACATAATCAAGCCTTAGTGCACCCTGGACAGTCACAGAACTAGATGAGATAAACATTGGAAAACTTGTAAACTGTTAAGTCGAACATTGAGTCCACCGACCCATTGATGAGACATGACAGACACATCGTGGCCTTAGACACATCGACTGGATTGACAAAGGTCCTAAATTGGAAGGACTGTCATTCGGGGTTGTTCTCATATTGAGTGTCTCTTGCCACTGACACATTGATATGGACAGACAGACCCATCGATGAGCACGACATGTCGACCTGGGTTGAGTATGAGTTCTGGAACTTAGAACTCTAGGGTACTCCCATAGAATAGACATATCGATGTAACAGACCCATCGAGAGTACCAGAACTGACCATTGATGGACTGACATGTCGACCTGGGTTTGACAAGTTTCTGGACTTGAAACTCTGTTTGCATGGCTTTGCCTCAGGTCGTTACAATTGACAAAAATGACATATCAAATATAAGTCTGTGGACCCATTGGTTGTGACCATTATCTATCCGTTGAGCTGCAATTAATGCACAACGGTGACCTTGGCAGGAGTCATTTTCGAGACTCATAGACCCATCGGTGTTACCGACCTGTCGGTACAGTTCTGACTTGAACTTATCTGGTTTGTTTATTTAAACTCTGAATTTTTCCTTGAGAGTGTGGAGGCTTATGAAAAACAAACACCTGTGAAATTATTTGAAATCTCTTTTCTCTCACCCTCATCCTCTCTAACTAATCTTCATCTTGGAAAACCAACTCTTGAGTGATTTTAGAGAGAAAGGAAGAATCATCTCTAGGATAACATTGGTGAACCTTAGATCCTAGAACCTCCCAAGCTTGTGATTGTGCATACATTGGTATATCATCTATATCAAGAAGGTCAAGTAAGGGAGAACCTTTGAAGCACATCTACATTCAAAAGAGCTACAAAGGCAAGTACTTCATTTAGTTTTATTTTTAACTTATCATATTGTAAAGTGGATTAGAGAGGATTTTACTCTTGAACCACTATAAAAAATAGAGGGTTAAGGAAGTAGACCGGGGTTGGTCGAACCTTTCAAAATTAAGATTGTGTAGGTGAAAGTCCTACACTATTAGTGCTGGTGTAATTTCACACATAGTG
Source organism: Chimonanthus praecox (assembly GCA_022113865.1). Lineage (NCBI taxonomy): Eukaryota > Viridiplantae > Streptophyta > Magnoliopsida > Laurales > Calycanthaceae > Chimonanthus > Chimonanthus praecox. The sequence goes on from CM039094.1 coordinate 35,826,905, forward strand.
TGAAAGTCTCATTTCTCACGGTGCTAAAACAACATGATTGACCCTAAGTGGGTATATGTCAATCCCATTTTTCATGGTGTTTACAAATTTCTTGATTGTTTTAAGTGCATCGAAATATTAATCAAGTGATTTGCTTAGTGTGATAGATTGTTTCTAATTTCTTTGAACGATCACACTAAGATTATAACCCTTTACATTTTGTTTGATTATCAATGCTTTAGCACAATGTATAAATAAAGATAATCAAATGTAAAGTGATGTCTGTTGAGAAGAGTGATTAAATATGAAACACAACAACACAAAGATCAAACACCATAAGACCAATTTAATGTGGTTCAGTTAGCCAACCTACATCCACTGTTAGGACTAACTCAACCTTGAGTCATCTCCAAATCCATTTAGTGGGGACTTACACCCTCACAATTAGAATAGGAATTTCACCTCACTCAATCGGCTGGGAATGTCACCCACCACTGTAGAATAGGAATTCCACATATCCATTTGGATGTGCATCCACCCACCACCGTGCTAGAGACGATGCTCTATAGTTTTTTATAGTGGTTCCAGAGGAAAATCCTCCTTAATCCACTTAGCTGGGAATTCCACCCACCACTGTGCTAGAGACAACGCTCTAGATTTTTTTATAGTGGTTCCGGAGCAAATCCTCCTTATTCCACTTTCGGGATAAAGGTTTTAAAATAAAATTAAAACCAAGAAGCACTTTCCTTTGTAGCTTTATCTCTTGATGATTGCTTCTTCAAGATCCACCAAATGTGTGCTGACGCTCTGCCTTTTAGCCGTCGTAAAGCAATCACAATCCAGGGTGACAAGGAAACTGGTTCTACCAAAGGTTTCCTAATTTATAATCCTTTCCTCTCTCTCTCAAAAACTCAATCCATATGATTGGTTGTATTTGATTCCCCAAGTGTAAGCACGAGAGAGAGAGAGTGATCATTTTGTTGGTCCTTTTTTAAGCTCACTGATAATGATGAGGGTCCAACTGATTTTTGCCAAAGGATGCCAATTGGTTGCATAAAGATTGGTTTATATAGAGAAGGTAACCAATTGCAGCAATGGTAATGTACCAACAAGTCGGGCTCACCGAGGGGTCGGTGACTAGAAATGTTATCGTTCAACAACCCGACCGTTGGGTATTTATGCACTCCCAATGGTAATATTCTTTCCCGGTCGACATGTCAGTGTCACCGATGGGTCAACAGTTATGGTACCGAGAGGTCGGTCCATACAAGAGGCTCTGTCTGGGGCAACACCATGCTGACAGTAGTTTCAAGTCTAGAAACCTGTCATACCTAGAACGACCAGTAGCCCTTTACCGAGGGGTCGGTCCTGGCTACTTTCGATCGGTCTTGAACTACTGATATGTCTGTTTTCTCGAGAGCCCACCTGAGTTCTAAGTTCCAGAACTCATAAAACTTATCGAAGAGTCGTTGACAACGAGGGGTTGTTTCAGCCTTTCACTGAGGGGTCAGTGCATACGAAACTCTTGATCAAATGCTTTCCTAGAATGACAGTTCTATGATCCAGAACCTATGTCAATTTGGTCGACCAATCCTTGACCACGATGGGCCGATCCTGTCTCCACCGAGGGGTCGGTGAGAATGACTGGTCGAGCTGATAGTGAAACCAATTACATATTTCCAACTTGGGTTCCAATTCACTGTCAAGCTTCCTCTCTGGGCTTTTTATGGTTTTATCATTTGTTCAAGTAAGCCTAGGACTGGTCTTCTCTAAGGTGTGGGTACCAACTAAAGTCATCTTTGACCATAATACCTGTTTTGTGATTGCCATAACGATGAGCTTCAACCCAGTGGAGCATGATCTTCATTCTTGATCATCTTGAGTCTTCATGCTTCTAACAAGTGCTTCTTCCTGAGTCATGAAATTGACAAACAGGGACTCATCAAAGCCGGGGCACTAACGTAGTGAATTTGGGATAGCCCAAGATTGGGTGAGTCGAACAGTGGATGTAGGAGGGTTTACTCTTAACTACTATATATCGTGTTTCATTTACGATTGGTGGATTGTACACTCTAGCAACTTGATTAATTGTGTTACATTGTTATATTAATTTTTATTAATCAAGTCATTTGCCAAAGGTTAGATAAATTGGGGATTGTCCTATTCACCCCCCTCTGAACAATCTATTCTAGCACTCTGGGACTTTTATAATGTAAATATGTAAATAGCCTATATTATTCATTCTTTGTTCTTTATCTTTCTTTATAAATTCAATTCAAATGATCGAACTAGGTTGGAATTAAATTTAAGTATTCTAATTAGATCTAGGTTAGATTTAAGTTATTTTTAGATTTCTTAATTAATTCCACAGTTAAATGTGCTAAATAATTTTATTCCAAATATTATAATTAGTTTCTATTTTGTTAATATTTTTGGATATATTTTCTGTATTTCCCTTGGTTCGACCTTGCACTCATTCGCTATATTAATCAATGGTTTGTGCGCTTGCGAGTAGATTTAAGAAACAAAATGTCCTAGTGACACGATACAATCGTCCTGAGACCAGACTTGTTTGACGGACCATTTTCGAATAGAACCTTCGATTCCCAAGATGATGCATCATAACACCACGAATGATCGTCCTCTGTCAATGCGATAAATAGCTGACACGATGTGTCGCCATGATAGTAAAATCAATGGTTTGCATATTAAGTCCATGTTCTGGTTTTTCGTGTCAAACAACTACTAAGCTATGTTAATTTCTAGATTTGTTATCAATGCCTAGGTAAGGTCATCCTAAGGAGTGGGGTCCACCTAAAGTCTTCTATGACCAATTTACCTTGCGTGATTGCTATACACTTTGATGATCCATTGAATCTTGATTGGTCTTCCATGCTTGAGCTTGATTCAACCACCACTTGATTCTTGATTCTTGAGCTTCTAACAACAAGGCAATGCTTCACATGAGTCATGGATTTGACAAACAAGAGATCCGGTAAGTCGGGGCACTAACAATATCTCCCTTTGTAAAATTCATGACAAAACCTAGAAGCTAAATGTGAGACCCTGACCCAGCCCAGATGGTCGAGTCCATGAGGGTCGGTCCAAAGGAGTGAAAGTGGGAGAGGGGAGTGTGTTTGTGCGCTTGAGAGTGGGAAACAGAGTCCTACATCGGAAGTTTCCAACTTCTGCATGGGGTTTATATGTATATATTCCCCCTTTAACCAGTGGACGCGTTTTGGGCCGGGTAGTTGGACCTGGCCCAAAGGTAAACCCGTGCGGGCTCAGGTGTGTGCGTGCGCAGTGGGCCCAAAGCAGACAATTTCCACTAAGTTGGACCCCAAGCCTTGTTTATGGGCCGGGTCGTTACACTAAGAACTACAGACTCAATGGACATCCCCAAACCCAAAATACATCATTTAAAAGTATATGATACACAAATTACATTGCAATTTCAAATGATACACTAACTTGGTCAACTTGAAGATTTACCTGAAAAACACACACAAGTCAAGCAACATGGAATCTTGAATTCCCATTAGTATGTTAGTCCAAAAAAATTACTCCCCACAATGTATGGACTAACTAACCAACACTAACTCCCCCATAATCAAGATCTCCCCCATAAGTGCTTAGCTTCTTCAAAAATTCTCCCCCATTTTTTCATAACTTGACAAAGGGTCATAAACATCAATATCCACCAAAAATGTTTGCACCAATAAGTCTCAAATGTTGAACATCATATGCCGAGGAGAAAGAAGGGGGGCAAAAAACAAGATGTCCATAAATGTGCCAAAATGAGATGTATGCAAAGATGAAAACAAGCAAGCCAGGGAGAGACACGAATACCTATGGATTCTCTAAGATAAAGAAACCGGGCTGAGTCCAAGGGTTTGGTCATGATATCTTCCAATTGGTTCTTAGTACCAATGTGTTCAAACTCAATGGTCTTCTTTTCCACTAGCTCTCGAATAAAGTGATCCCTTATATCAATGTGCTTTGTCCTTGAGTGTTGAACTGGATTTTGGAGATATTGATTGCACTTGTATTATCACAAAATAAAGTCATAGAATCTTTCCCAATGCCGTAATCCTCTAGCATTTGTTTCATCCATATCAATTGAGTGCAACAACTTGCAGCTGCAATATACTTTACCTCAGCTGTAGAGAGGGAAACAAATGATTGCTTTCGGCTATGCCAAGCCACTAAACAATTCCCAATGTTGAAGCATCCACCACTTGTGGATTTCCGGTCATCAATGTTTCTAGCCCAATTTGCATTTGTGTACCCTGCAATTCTTGATGAGGTGTCATATGTAAACCAAAATCCATACATACTAATACCTGCCACATATTTGATTATCCTCTTGTCTGCTTTAATATGTGACTCCTTGGGATTAGTTTGAAATCTTGCACAAGCACCAACACTGAAGGAAATGTCAGGCCTACTAGTAGTGAGGTACAATAGACTTCCAATCATGCTTCTATAGAGGCTAGGGTCAACATCCTTCCCATTCTCATCCTTAAACAATTTGACTAATGTGCTCATGGGGGTAGCTGCATGCTTACATCCTTCAAGGCCAAATCTATTTACAAGATCTCTTGCATTTTTGGTTTGAGAGATAAACAAGCTATCCTTGTTTTGTTTGATTTGAGGGCCAAGAAAAAAGTTCAATTCTCCCACCACACTCATTTCAAATTCCGATTTCATTAGCTTGGAGAACTCCATAGCATCCGTGTCACAAGTAGATCCAAAACCTATGTCATTTACATAGATTTGACCAATAAGACTGTTTCTCTTGGTCTTTTGTAGAAACAAGGTTTTGTCCACACTTTCTCTTTGAAGATCATGGTCGAGCAAAAATTGAGTTACCCTTTCATACCATGCTCTTGGGGCTTGCTTGAGACCATACAAGGCTTTCTTGAGCTTGTACACATGATCCGGAAACTTAGGATCTGTAATACCCTGACCTTAAATTAGGATTTTTGAAAAATAAATTATGGAGAAAAAGATAAAAATTGAAAGGATAATGTTTTGGATAAACATCAAAGATAATGTTTTGGATAAACATCAAGGATAAAGTTTTGGATAAACATCATGGATAATGTTTTGGATAAACATCATCCAAAACTTTGGATAATGCTTATCCATTCATTCATTTCCTTATAAAAAGGGATATGCCCCTTCCATCATTTAAACAATTTTTCTCTCTTATTCTTTTGCAAACTTCTTTTCTACTTCGTCCGATAATGATTTTTACAAGTGACTTTTTTGGTGGGTTTTAGAGGGAAAGTCGAGACCTTGTCAAAACTCTCCCAGAAGGTATCAATTTCATCGACTTTGAGGTAGGGACTGGAATGTTTTATTTACATTAGTTAATTTAATGAGACGATGGTTTGGTTATTTAACTATGCTTTGGTTGCTCTTTTTGAAAGCATGTTATGATGATGTGAGATTTAATTTAAAATTTGAATTATAATTATATTTTACTTTAGTGCATTTCAACCCTAGTTATTATTTTGTATAATTTGGATTATATTTTGGTTTAATGTGAAAACATGATATGATGTATTATTTATCTTGTATTATGTGATTAGTGAGATTGGGATATTGTGATATGACGCGAGCGTGACCAATGACTAATACCGGTTCTAGATTTTTATGTGAGTTTTATATACCCCGGAGAATTTGGCCAAACCCGTTGAATTGTTTGAGATCCCATCACATGTGAATTATCACTATGTTATGCATGAGTAGGCTATGCATGAACTTGATTGCAATATGTGTGCGTGATGAATACCGTTCGGACACACAATGTATTTGATTGGGCTTATGAAATTGTGTGTAGTACATGATGGACTTTTACGTATAAAGGATAAACAGACCTATATGTAAAGATCTAACGAATAGATGGATGTGTGGAAAATCTACAAATAAATAATGATTGAGATCTATGGTTGTGATGGTTGTATAGAGAGGTGGAGTTGATCTGAGGATGAGATTGGGTACATTCCTCGTGTATATATTTGGGAACCGTAACTTTATAAATACATGTTGTTTAGAGTTCTTGAGACTTTTAAACTGATGAACATGTGTTATTGTGATATGCACGGGTACTATGGACCATGTGGATGATCTTGGAATTATGTTAGCCACCTGTAGAAGATAGACCTGATTATGGGACGCCAGCTAATTTGTGTGAAGAGATGTATCCAACGAGTTGAGCCATGATGTGAGGGCCAGATGTGATAGGCCTCATCGGGTCATCCACGTGTGGTATGTGTTTTTATAAATGGCACCATCTAACAGGTTATTAATGACTGTGATTAGTGGCTTGTGAGAGAAATATCCTACATGTAAGGTTTGACTAAGAGCTTGAACGAGTCTGTAAGTGGTAGGAGAGGAGTGAGGCCTAGAGACCCAAAAGTGCAAGGGGACAAGTGTAGGTGGACGAGTGATGGTGAGTGCCGGATAGATGGACTACGCACTGGCAAGCTACTACACTATCCCGAGGTGAGGGATGCGGTACTCACAAGTCTCAACCGGAGTCAGATGAGTGAGTGCATTGTTTATAATATGGATTAAAAGTGTCACTGTACCAGGTGAGATGAGTCTTGGTGGAGTATGATAGTCTGTTAAGTTGCACTCTTTAGTTGGTTAAGATGATGCCCGAGTGCCTAAAAGCTATGATATATCAGTGGATATAGATGACATGAGTATGATAATGAGATAGACATTTCTAATAGGTTGTATTGTAGTCTTGACTGTATATGGTATTGCTGGCAGTACCTTAGGCCTTGTCACTAGCTTCGTGACACTTGTAAGGTTCCATGTGTTGTTGAGAATGGACTTGTGTGATGTATGGCTACATGTTGGACTTGGAGTGGTGTTGGAAATCCCACCTTTTTATATTGGATATTGTCATATGCAGGTCTCATATTGTTTTATTGTATCCCTACTGAGCTGATGATCCGTGGGCAAGTGAGACTCACTCCTTAACAGTTTTTCAGGTAATTGCCGACGAGTGACGGAGCAGACTCTCGAAGTTAGCGATGTGGTGCTAAGTTGAGTGTTACTTCCATTTGACAAACAACTCTTTATCTGTATTTAAATTCAGGGTGGTAATTAATTGGTTATGGAATTATTCATGTAACCTTGAATTTGATATTGGAAGCCAGTAGCCCATGTACTTGTATTGTATTATAATCGGTTGTAATGTAAAAAAAAAAACAACCACGCACCTGTCTCGAGGCGGGTCTCGACAGGATCAATAAAGCCTTTGGGTTGTCCCACATAAACTTCTTCATTTAAGAGTCCATTTAAGAAGGAACTCTCAACATCCATTTGGTACAACTTAAACTTTAGGAAGCAAGCAATGGAAAACATTATCCTAATGGACTCCAATCTAGCCACGGGGGCAAATGTCTCATAAAGAAAATCAACTCCTTCAATTTGAGTGTACCCTTGTGCTACCAATCTAGCTTTCTTCCCAACAATGGTCCCATGTTCATCCATTTTGTTCTTGTAAATCCACTTGGTTCCAGTCACTTTTGTTTCCTTGGGTCTAGGGACCAAATCCCAAACATCATTTCTAGTGAATTGACCAAGTTCTTCTTGCATGGAATTTACCCAATCCTCATCATTAATGGCTTCTTCAATCTTCTTGGGTTCTATTTGGGAGGTGAAACATGCATAGTTGGCCACATTCTCAATTTACCTTCTAGTTCTTACTCCAACAGTGGGTTCTCCTATGATTTGGGCAATAGGATGATCCTTTACATTTTTGAGAGGTCTCAGTGCAGGAGGAGGTGAGGAGGTTCTGGGGCTTCTTCTTGAACTTCTGTAAATGGGGTCAAGGAAGCAACTTCTTCATCCTTTTGCTCTTTACTAGGAGTAAGAATATGATCATCCACTACTACATTCACAGTTTCTTGAATGGCTCCTGTTCTCAAATTCTTCACGCTATAGGAGCGACTAGTGGTAAAGTAACCTAGATACCTTCATCACTCTTGGATTCAAAATTTTCCAAGTATTCTCTATCTCTAAGTATATAACATTTACTTCCAAAAACTTTGAAGTACATAGAGTTTGGTTTCCTACTAGTCCATAGTACATAAGCAGTTTTGTTTAACCCCGCTCTAATGTAGACACGATTAATGATAAAACATGCAGTCTTAACAGCTTCGGCCCATAAAGTTTTACAAATATTTTTACTTTCAAGGAGTGTGGTGGCCATTTCTTGAAGAACTCTATTCCTCCTTTCAGCTACTCCATTTTGTTGTGGAGTTTTAAGAGCAGAACATTCATGATTGACTCCATTGAGTTCCCATTCAACACAAATCTCTCCCATAGTTGAATGTACCTCCCCAATAGTATTTCCCCCAATTTTGTTTTCAATTTCCTGCAGCTCATTTCTCCCCATGGAACAAGCTATAATATTTACCTAGCTTCTCCAAAACTTCTCCAAACTTTCTCCCCATGACTCAAGCTAACATATCCCTAGCTTCACAAAATTCTCCCCCATCTTGTCATGACCATTGACAAAGGCTCTAGAGCACATGTGCTGTGCTCCCCCAAACTACAAGGATGTATAGAACATCATGAGCCACACCACATCTTCCTAACATGCCAATATAAAACCAACTCATATTTACTTGTATGAGAGTTTATAAAAAAGTTTACACAAAGCATATGCATGAGTTAAATAGTCATTCAAACATGGCACACATGACATCAGAGCATAGCAAATACAAACCATAGTATTATATGTCCAAAATATCATCCATCACATATGGTTTTTGGCACCAAGGGTGATTAATTACAATACCAAAATTAGAGTTTTTCAAATACAAAACATATGAAAAACAAAGCTAATCAGTGCTAATTGGAGGAGGAGATGGGGCAAGAGATCGAGGTCGGGGGACCGTATCATCTGATCAACAGGAGGAGGTGATCGCCGAGAGAATGCTCTGAACTTATGATTTCACGAACTCGGTCAGTTCATCCAAATGTCTCTCCATGCACTTCTCAATTGAAGAAACTTGTTCTTCAAAATATTTTCGACTGACAGTCAAATCCGCAGGAGGAGGAGGAGGAGCTTCTGCTTCTTATTCTTCATCTTCTTCTTCTTCAAACACAGGTATTTCAGAGGTCGAAGGACAAGCAATGGAGGTTGAGCCCGCTGAGCTGAAGAGAGAATCTACAATTTCTTTCTTAAGGCTCTTCCGGATAATGGCTTCGTCAAGAGGCCTAGTGAATCTTTGTACTTCTCCTTTCCTTGGGTTGACGTCAAAATGCTCGGCAACTCTGGACATGAGATAACAAAAGGGAGGGTAGCCTTTCTTAGCTGACTTCCGATACATGATGATTGAGTGGCACATCCACTTGGAGAGGCAAAACTTTGTGCAACTTTGTCTAGGAGAATCACCATGGGAACGTTTAGATCCACTCGGTTCCCATGTCTTGGATATAGGTTTGTGCAAAACAGTAGATGGAGAATTTTGTACTTCAGAAGTAGGTCTCCACCTCTAATATACTTGTTCTCCTTCAATTCTACCTCTCTTCCACACAACTGCAAGGCGTACTTTTCTGTTCGGTTGCTTCTATCATTTGGGGAATGACGGTTAGGGAAACTTTGGGGATAAGGGGAATGCCAAGAAGTTCTGACACAATCTTAGGTGTTACAAGCACAGTGTTTCCATTGGTGAATTCAATCTTGAAATTGTAACGACCAGACCCGAATATAGGGCTTAGGGCTTAACTGAGTAAGATATTGTCCGCTTTGGGCCTCGCACACAACTCAAACCCGTACGATTTTGCATTTGGGCCCGGGCCCACGTGGCCTGGCCCAAAAGGCCTCTTACTTGAGTTACACACATAGGGGCTTAATATAAACCCACCCTCCCTTTTGTTTCCCACCGATGTGGGACTCTAGGGGAGGGGAGGGGCATCACAATCATCCCCCCTAAAGTCTCGAGCCGTCCCCTGCTCGATCCGGTCCAACTCAACAATTCCAGGGAAGGATGATAGGCCCACACAGTCCGAGTGTTGAACTCGGCTCTGATACCATATTTGTAACTACCCGATTCGAATACAGGGCTCAGGGCTTAACTCAGTAAGATATTGTCCGCTTTGGGCCTTGCACACAGCTCAAACCAATATGGTTTTGCATTTGGGCCTGGGCCCACGTGGCTCGGCCCAAAAGGCCTCTTACTTGAGTTACACACATAGGGGCTTAATATAAACCCACCCTCCCTTTTGTTTCCCACCGATGTGGGACTCTAGGGGAGGGGAGGGGCATCATAGAAATAGTTTTTCTTGGCGTGATCCCTAAATGAGAAGTACATCCTCATGGTCAGTGAGGGATACTTCTTACCAGCCCAGTACACCATATTCTACAAGCCCATGTTCCTTAGGACTTGAAGTGATCCACATTTGTGAAGGTCAGCTGCACAACATTCTCTCTCAATGTTAAGATCCTTAAAGCAAACATGCCTAACCAGAGGTTGGAGGTGTGTGGACTCTCATCATCATCAGTGTCTGAGGATTCTCCATTATAGTCTTCTTCCTCAACATTTTATTCTCCTTCTACATTTTCTCCCAAAATGGTTTCTTCCACTATTCAGGTTGGGGTTAGGGACGAGGTCATGAGAGAGAACATGGTCTAGTGACAATTGGCACATTTTCGGAGCCTGAATCCTCAAATCTAAGGGTAGAGTCCCTATGCTCAGTCACCATTTGCTTCCCTCTAAGAGGTTTTGGGCGTTTGAGGGGAGGAGAACTAGCCTTACCATGTTCCTCCGTTATCGGAGTTCGGTAATCCATGGATAGCTTCAATCTAGGCATGACTTCCAACTGATAATCCAAAGTGTTAGTACCTCACCTTGCCGAGTCACCTGTTTGTCAATTCCATGACTTAGGTGAAGCAATGCCTTGAAAGAAGAAGATCATCACTCTAGACTCAAGTGTTGGTTGAAGTGTGAAGACTCAACAGATCAACATGTGTTTGGCAATCACGGAAGGTAATTGGCCATAGATGACCTTAGGTGGAATCCAAACCTTAGGTGGACCATACCTAGGTTTATACATCACATCTGGATAATTAATTAAGCCTAAAGTGTGTTCGACATGAATTGTAACCCCAATTGGCAATATGAATCCACTATCGTGGACGACACATCGTGTCGGCAACCCAACGCCATATAGCAGGACGATCAATCATGGTCATACGACCCATCCTCTAGATTGTCGAGGGTTCTGGATAAAATGGGCTGTCAAACACAGTTGGTCTCAGGACAGTACATCCGTACTCACGATGTATTGCTGAGATAGGGTCGATCCAATCATGCATACGTTCAATCGCCCTGGGCGTAGACCAAATCTGGACTGTCATTCACAGTCATGCCTCGGATAGCAAATCATGCACACGACCCTTATTCTGGATATTGTGGCAACCAATCGCTCACACGATCAATTGCCTGGAGCCTAGGTTGAAAACCCACTCAAAAATACAGTAAGGCTCAGGACGATACTTTCGTTTGGTAGTGACCTATTGTGTGGTATAACATGATTAGTTGGTCGCACAATCCATTGCCATTATAGGGCAATAACAAATCAGGTGCACGACCCGTTGCTCTTGGTTCGGGTGAGGTTTGTCTTGACAAAGGACTGTCGTGGCAGGATAGCCTCAGGCCGATACGATCCACCAAAGCCACGATATGTTATCAGAAACACGGACGATCAGCCATGTACGCGGCCCATCATGTGGTTACCAATTTTGTTACTGTTACTTTGCATTTAATGCTCAACAGTTGGGTTGGTGAGAAGGATTTCAAACACAGACGATCGATCGCTAGTATTCGATCGGTCGTGTGTATCGGGGTAACGAAATTTTTCGTGTTGCCTATAAATACAGACACTATTTTGGGAGTTGATAGAGGAGTGAATAATAATTAATTGTGCCATCTACGAGTGATGAAATCTCCCAAGGATGAAAGGCAAAACCTCTAGGCTTATTCTCTCTTGGCAAATAAAAAACACATCATTCAAGTATCGAATCCCTTGTGATTGAGATTAAGAGAGAATGATTAAGCCAAACCTCTAGGATAGAGATCGAGAACCCAATCTTTTAGAGAGTCTACCCAAGGATTGTGATTGCTCTACACGGTGGATCGTCATCGACGTCGGGATTGTATGAGTACACATTGGGTGGATCGTTTGGAAGCATACATCTACATTTACAAATAACTTCAAAGGAAAGTGCTTCCTTAGTTAGATTTTTCTTTAAAAATCAATCTATTGTGAAGTGGATTAAAGAGATAGTTTTTCTCTTGAACCACTATAAAAAAATAGTGGGATAGGAATTGGGTGAAAGTCCCAATCAATTGGATAGGTGGAAGTTCTATTCTATTGCATTGGCATAATTCCAATGCTTAGTGAATTGGAGATAGCTCAAGGTTGAGCAGTTTCTACAGTGGATGTAAGTTGGCTAACCGAACTACTATAAATTGTGTGTATTGTCTCTTATGTGTTTGATTGTTTACCTTATACACATTGCATAACACACACTCTTGATTAATTGTTTTAATTTTGCACTTTATTAATCAAGAAATTTTAAGAGGCCATAATTTGTGATTACCCTATTCACCCCCTCTAGGGTTAATCTGATTCTAAGCACTCAAGGAAACTTTCAATTGGTATCAAAGCCTCGTGGTCATTTCCTTGACTTAACCGTTTGAGTGATCAAAGTGCTAGAACCATGGGAGATAGATCGGCCATCTCTAAACCACCTTTATTCAATGGATCAAACTATGATTCTTGGAAAACAAAGATGAAAAGCTTTTTCATTTCCATCAATTCATCCGTATGGGATTCGGTGTGTACCGGTTGGTCACATCCACACTTTATTAATCGTTTTAATTCCACACTTTATCAATCATGAAAATTTTAAGAGGTCATAATTTGTGATTAACCTATTCACCCTCCTCCCCTCTAGGGTTAATCCGGTTCTAAGCACTCAAGGGAACTTTCACATAGAAAAACTCGACTGAAATGGAAGGAGGGATGATTAAATGCGTACTCGACCATGGAAAATCCCAAAATTTGTAATACGTTGATTCCTGAAGCGAGAGGAGCGAAAACCCCAAGATTTTCCTGCAAGAAATCAGTGCGAGAGGTTAGACCAACAGGTGTAGAGCACAGAAGGGAGAATGAAAAATAGCCTAAGTTGCGGGAGGGGAAGAAGGTTTCAAAACAATTTGATTTCGAAGTCGCAGAAATAGGCTTATGACTTAAGTTTCTGCCGCAATCAACCAGTTGAAACCGTCAACTAGTCTGTGTACTGACACGTCGAGTTATCGACCTGTCGAACCTGCTAAGTTTTCCCTTTTTCAGAAAGTTCTCCGATTTTTCACAATACTGACATGTCGAAAACTTCGACTGGTCTATTCACAGACATGTCGAGTCTGTCGAGGGGTCAACATGACATAGCAGATTTTTTTTTTTTTAAATGTGCATTTTCAATTTTGATGATTTTCCACCCTAATATTTGACATTGCAGGCTCATTCAAATCAAATACAACATGGTGAACAACATAGATGCCAATAGAGTACATTTCAATTCATCAAATTAAATCTAAACTTCGATGTTCAAGAAACACATTTTGATGAAAACATTCAAGAACATGCAAGCAACAAACACCGTGCACACAAACATCCATGCTCAACATTCCTAAACAAAGGTGATACACACACAATAAGTAGTGATATTCCATGGAATGTTTGGTTTTCGAAGCAAGACATATACTATAGCCAGGAAGAGTACATTCTAAGCTTGTAGTTGGCCATGGGAGATAGATCAACCATCTCTAAACCACCTTTCTTCGATGGATCAAAATATGCTTATTGGAAAGCAAAGATGAAAATCTATTTCATCTCCATCAATTCATCCGTATGGGATTTGGTGTGTACCAGTTAGTCACATCCCGTAGTCGAGAAAGTGGATACGGCTTCCTCTTCCACATCCATAGAGCTAAAACATTTCTCTATATGGGCTAAAGAAGAAAGGGTTGCATGCACGGCTAATGGTAGAACACGTAATGCTTTGAATTGTGCACACTCACCCACTGAACACAAGAGGATAATGATATGTGACACTGCACAAGAGCCATGGGAAATTCTCGAGAGAATGCACGAAGGCACATCAGTTGTAAAGAGATCAAAGCTCCAATTATTGGAAGCACAATTTGATGCCTTGAAAATGAAGGAAGAAAAAGCCTTCATGGATTTCTATTCTAAGGTTAGTGACATTGTCAACTCTATGTGGCTCTTGGTGAAAGAATTCCCAATGCTAAGGTGTGCTCAAAGATCCTTAGAAATCTTGCCAAAAGGTCTGAGGCTAAAAAGGTGGCAATTGAAGAGTATCGAAACATTACGCAAATGAAAATTGATGATTTGGTTGCCTCTCATCAAACCTTTGAACTTAACCTTGAACCTTCAACCATTGGAAAACCTATTGCCTTGAAATCTTCCATAAATCTTCTAATAGTTAAAGAAAAAAATCCGGAATTGGAACAAGGAGACCCTAGTGAAGAAATCGCATTAATTGCCAAAAGATATTTGAAGAATTTTAAAAGGGAGAGCTAAGTGGAAAATTCCGTAAAAGGCATGAACCTCATGGTGAGAGAGAAGAAAAACAAATCCAAGGAACAAGAATGTTTCAATTGCAGTGGAAGAGGATATTGCTCAAATGTATGTCCATCGGAAAAATTGAAAAAGGTTATGAATGCCACATATGAGGACACCTCAGAATCTGAGAGTGATTCGGAGGAACCTCAAGTCAAGGATGAAACCCATAAGAACTTCATCGCTTCCATTGTTGAGAATGAGGAAGCTCCCATAATTAAAACAATGGTAGATATGGAAAGTGATAGTGATGAAGATGACGATCTTCAATCTTCTTTCAATGCCTTGTTCTTGGAAAGTGAACAATTGGCTAAAAGCTAGATAATGCTAAACTTGAAAATAAAAATTTATCATGCCATTAAAAGAAGTAAAAGATGAGAACACATTCCTCGTATCTTAATTAAAAACCTCTAATGATGAAATCATTAAGTTAAAGCAGAGTGAGAAAGCCCTTCAAGATGAAATGGAAATTCATTGTAAAGACATAGAAAACCTTTGGGAAATAAAAGTTAATCTTAAAGTGGAAGTAAGGAAGCTCACTCATGAATTATTGGAACTTAAAAAACACAAAGAAAAGTTCCAAGATAAATTTACCCAAGGAGAAGAAAGATTAAATAGACTTCTAAATTTGGGTAGGAGATTTGGTGATAGAACAGGTTTTGGTTCCTCCATGGAAACCAATGGATCTAAGAATCAAATGGTCTTTGTTAGGGGGAATGTGCCAAAAACTACCAAGGGTAAATGTTTTTATTGCCATAAGGTTGGACACTTCAAGCTTAAATGCAACCTTAGAAAGAGGCACCTTCAAGAGACGACCCTTAACCACCCACCGAACATTAAGGTTAAAAGACACCCACTAAACATTAATGAAAACCCTAAAATGCATCCACAAGGCCTAATGTTAGGAGACCCTCAAGGAAGGTGGACCCAAGGCAAGACTCCTTGTTAAGACAACTTGACCAAGTCTTGAAGGAGTTGAGGTATCCTATGTTTGGACCCCCAAGGTATGCCCAAAGGAATGTGTATGAGAGACCAAGCTCAACCATATGGGTACCTAGGAGATAGAACACCATATAATCATGCTTTGTCTTGGTTTTTTATTCACATTCATATCTTAAACCAATTCAAATTGAACTCCAGTGGCAAGTGAGTTCAAGTAGCCCAAGTGCTATGACATGTGATAAAGAATTTGGTGACTACAAGCTAAGACTATGCTCTTCTTGGCTATAGCATTAATCCTTCTTAGAAAACCATATATTCCTTGAAAATTAGATTTTCAAGAGGAATATCTTTGTTCATTATGTTTAACATGGTATAGTGTTTGCATATTTGAATGTGTATATGGTTTGTTATCTTGATCTTGCATGGATTTGATCAATTTGTGCTTAAGGTTGACACATGATTGTCAATTTGATCAATTGCAAGTTGTCTTTGTGGTGTATGTTTTGTTTATCATGATGAATATGATTTTTGTATAGCATATTTTGTGTTAAAAATCAAATGGGAACTTTGAAAAATAAAATCAAAGTTTAGGGAGAAAAACCAGTCTTTGGTTTAGCGACTAATCGCCATGTGACCATGTGTCGTGGGACATACAATAGTGGACTTAGCAAGAACATCCAGTTTTATGTATTGGCGACTGACCGCCAGCAGACGATGGATCGGTGATGCGACCGATCACCTGGATGACTAATCGTCCGTGTTGGGGGAAAGTCTTTAAGTTAAAATCCTATGCAATTTGGGGTTTTTCATTTCCCTCCTCTTCTGTGAGTCTTCCCTCTTTTCTCTTCAAAATCGATGAAAGGGTCGTGCCCTAGCTCTCCAACACTGAGCATCCGTCGTGTTGTCACCGGAAGCAAAGCTCCATACCTCTTGCCTCACGGATCTATGAGTTGTCTCGAGTTAGGTAAGTGTCTATCGACTCTATTCCATCTTTAACTCAAAAGAGTGTTTTGCAAATTCAAAAGAAAAGGTTCGGACGAAGATGTCTGAATACTTTGAGACCATCATCGCCGAGGAAGATCCCTCTGGTTCTTCTCCACCTCTCAAGAAACCTAAGACTGTTCCTCAAGAGACAAATGAGAGAAAGAACGAAAAAACCAATGAAGAAAAAGGTACAAAGGAACGAGTTGAAGGTCAAAATGACGGCCCCATCAAACTAAGGCTTTTTGAAAACCAACTTCAAAATCTTGATAAAAGGCACAACCTCTTGGAAAGCAAGATTGGTGACTTAACATCTCATATGAACGAATCCATCCAAAGCCTCACCTCATTTATGGAATGCATCATGGATAACTCCCCTCCCCTCACTAGATCTGTAACGGCCCGGAATTTGTCAATTAATATAAAGGTGGATATTATTTATTTTAATGATGGAAATTGGGAAAATTGATGGAATAAATGGTAAATGAACCAAAATTTGGACAAAGGCCCAAGTAGGGCCCAATAGACTATGGATTGGATTTAAATTCATTTAAGGGGTCAATAATGGTCAATTGGGCCAAGGATGGTCAAATTGAGTCCAATACCCATTTGGGACCCAATGGGTCAAGATAATATAAGCTCTAAGATAAATGGGTAAGGATAAATGTAATTGGGCCATGGGCCCAATGGTGATACAACTAGTTGGAATGGGCTTAATGAAATTTAAATCACCTAAGTTAGTGATGAATTGACCAAGGTGACATGGTCCAATGGGACCCACCTCCACCTCACCAAGTGAAGGGGCGTGTGGACCAAGAGTTGGTGGAGCCGGACACCATGGTTGACTTGGTCAACCATGGGTGGATTTTATAGAGGGAATTTAATGGAATTAAATTAGGTGGGAATTAATTAACTTAACCTAATGATCAAATTAATTAAATTAACTAAACTAATCTAATCATGGTCAAAGGGGGTCAAAAGAGGGGAGACCAAAACAATCCTATCTTCAAACACAAAAAAACGTTGGGACTTGATGGTGGTTGGGGCATAAAGCATAAAGCATGATAAATATCTTAGGTTAGTTGGTGGGAGGAGTTAAGGTGGAGTGTAAGTTACTTTACCAAAGGAGATAATCTTATCTCTTTGCCTTATCTCTTTCCATCTAACTCATTTCATTCTCTTTCTCTTTTTCACTCTCTCATGGCCGTCCCTCATCTCTAAGGAAAAAGAGAAGAAGAAAAGAAAAGAGAGGAAAAGTGCAAAACCAAGACTTTGGGTTAATTCTTTCCACCATCTTCTTCCTTCTCTCTCAAATCAAACCCTACCATGGCCAAACCCAAGCTTGAAGGTTTTCACCATTGATCAAGCATTTTAGCCAACCAACAAAGGAGAAGGAGAAGAAAGAAGGTTAAGGAAGCCGACTGGAGTAACGAAAGTCGGAGGAGGCGTCGGATCGTAAGTATTTTCTAAACAAGAGATTAAATTTTTCTTAAGTTTTAAGAGGATATGAAATCCATTTTTTTTTGGATTTAGGGTTGGCCAAAACATCTTGGCCTTGGATCTCAAATCCATTTTATGGAAGGATGAATAAATGGACAAAATGGAAAGAAAAATTAGGTTAAGGAAAATAAATGGATAAAGGACATTAAGTATTTCAATTATTTAAGAAATGGAGATATGTAAATTACTTTTGGAAATGATGATTGGTAAAGAAATTAAAGGCCATAGGGTTCGGCCATGTAGTATGGCCGAACCCCATGGTAAGTTATGTGTGACTTTTAGGATTTTATAGGAATGGAAGCATGGAGAATGATTTAGGGTTTTTAAATTGGTAAATGATTAAATGTAGTAATTTTGAAAGGATTTTAAATGAGGAAAAAAAAATCATGGGAGATGTTGGTGATTTTAATGATCTCAAAAAGAATGGTAGATGGGGATGAACCCTATGGTGATGAATGTGGAATGATGATGGATGTAAAAGAATGGAAAAATAAATGGGGAATGTTGGTGGTGTTGATGGACCAATGTAAACCTAATGTTGATAGTTATAATGGGAAGGTGGCTAAGTTAATGGACTTAAATTTGATTAAAGAATGATGAATTAAATGTATGGTTTAGGTTCTCTCAATGGAGGGACTTGTGATGAATCTGAAGTGTGACCAAGGACCAAGGAAAAAATGGGGATTTGGTTAAGTTGAAAGGGCTAATTTTTAATGAACCCATGACCCATTGTTATGAGCCACTTAATGGTCTAAGTATGGGGTTATATATTTATGTTTTAAATAAATGGAGTTTAGGTTAATTAAGTGGTTAATTGCTAATGTTCTTATGTCATGGTCAATGAGACATCAATGGGCCCATTTTTGTGAACCAATGGATAGGTTAAGATTAAAGTCTATGGATATGCTTTAACTAATGGGGATTAGGTTAAGATATGGTTGTCTCTCATGATTGGTGAGTGTATGGATCAATTATGAATAAAGGGAATGAGTGGATAATGGACTCATTGTGGGTTAAATGCATGATGTAAACCCATGGAAAGATTTGATGAATTGGGTATTTTGAACCCATGATCCATTAACCATTTAAAGGGTTAAGTATGGGGTTTTGTATGGGTTTAAAGGAATAAGGGTTAGGTTAATAAAAGGACTAATTTTATGATCACATGATATGGTTGCTGGGTCATTAACGGACCTAAGTTATGGATCATTAATGGGTCTAAGTTATGGATCCATTATAGACCATAATATATGGAGGGAAGGAATTATCCATGGAAGGGTAATGGCAAAACCGTAAATATTGGCCAAAATGAGGAAAACCCACTAAGACATGATGTATGGGCTTAGAAATGGTTAAAACATGGACTAATTGTTAATATGTAATAAGGTACCGGACATCGCAAGCGGTACGCGGATCGGCGACCGGGTCTATCGGGCGGAAACGAAAGAAAGAACGCTAGTCGGTATTTGGTAGGATTCCTACATTTTTGTAAGCCATGGATTGAGTGATGGTTTCTTTGAATTAGTTTGGAAATTATATGGTTTGTTTTAAGATGGGTTTTTGATTTAGTATCATATGATGTTTTCCTCTAATTTATTTTGGTAATCATGTGGTTGTTTTTAAGATGGGTTTTGGATTTTGGTATTATGTGATGGGTTTCCTTTGATTTATTTTGATAATCATGGCATTGTTTTTAAGATGGGTTTTATGACTATGAGTTACATATATTACATGGCATATGGCATCTACATCTCATGCATGGCATGGGAGGGATATGACAGGGGAATGATGAAATGAAACCGGAGTCCATGCTCCGTCGGGGCGACCGATAAACAAGCATGGGGATATTTCATATATGTACTATTATACCTTGATGAGGCTTTGCCATCAAGGGGGACCTTTGTAATTATGATACCTTGATGATGGTTTTCCATCAAGGGGGATGTTGTATTTATTGTTATACCTTGATGAGGGTTCTTCCATCAAGGGGGATGCCTAGTGTGGATCGCATCTTGATGAGGCTTTTCCATCAAGAGGGTCATGGCACGATGATGGTATGGATTTTATTTGGAACACTATGTATGGTTGAAAAAGGGACATTGTACAATGACGATGAGATTGATGGGTGGGATTCATGACATAGAACACCCATTGCATGACATTGCCCAAAGTGCATGGTTTTATTATAATATTATCTATATGCTTTGTTATCACTAATCCATGTGTTAGCCCTACTCGGAGTCCTACTGGGCGCGTTGTCTAACGCCCTACTTCTACCCTAGCTGATGACACAGGGGATGGCGGAGACGAAGGACGAGACGGGAGCCAAGCTTAGGAGCTTGGGGAAACGAGCTACTCAGTTTATTTTAGTTTTATTTTGGAAATGTATTTTGAATAATTTAGCTTGTCGGAATGTAATAAGTTAGATTACTTGCTATGTTTTGGAAATTACCCTAGACATTATGATTTTGAGGATGTTTGGTGATTGAATGAATGTAACTTCCTTGCTATCTAAGAATTTGTAGGTTAGACTCTATTATAATTTTCCGCACTTGATTTAAATGTTCCTTGATGCTTACTTCTACTTGTGAACCGTTCTCCGTGGACTTCGTTCCACGCACACGTAGGGTTGGCCAGTTAAGGGCCCGGCTTTAGAAGCTCGGACTTAACTCGCGTCGTGACGTCCGCGCCCTTTGTCACTCTTCTACTTCTTCAAAAAAAAAAAATAGACTCTGATTTCGGTGAAAAGGGGCCAGCGTTACAAGATCTCCTCCGTCATCTCTGCCAACTAGCGAAGTTTAGGATAGTTTTTCATGTTTAAAGTATATTTTGGAAAACTATGTATATTTGGCTTGTACCTCTTTTTGCATGGATTGGTAATGGTCGTTTATCAATGCAATGGTATGTTTCATGCCCTGATTATCTCTTTCTCTCCTTATTGTGTGACGCCATGGTATTTACTTGTTGTTGTTCATTTGTCTTCAATATGAATGCATGAATGTTTTGAAGTTTTGAATGGCATGGGTCTTGGCTATGAAGTTTGGGGAAGCACAAAATGTGTTCTCATTTAGCCTTTGTCAATTGTCGACAAAATGGGGGAGAAATTTGTAGAAGCTAATGGAGAGAATTAGCTTGGTGTATGGGGAGAAACATTGAAATGCTTGTAAGAAGCATTTGGGTTTGGAGAAATTAGTAGAAGCTAATGATGATTATGGGGGAGTTTCTTTGTTCATGTTGAATTGGAGTTTGGGACTTCAAACTCAAAAAAGAATGGGGAAGAAAAAAATTTGAAAATTGTTATGCCCCGACTTGCCGAGTCACCTTTTTGTTAATTCCATGACTTAAGTGAAGCATTGTCTCGGAAGTTTGAAGCTATGAAGCAAGACTCAAGATGTGATGAAGATTGAATCAAGAGCATTGAAGATGGAAGATCAAGTGCAAGATTCATCATCACAAAAATATGACAATCACAAAGCTAAATTGAACATAGATGACTTTAGGTGGAACCCAACACCTTAGGATGCCCATGCCTAGGCTTAGATCTCACATCTGGATAATCTATATAAGCCTAGAAGGTGTTTGACAAAAACCAGAACAATGGATTTAAAATGAAAAACATTGAATTCACTTTCAGGGACGACACATCGTGTCGACGATCTTTCACCAATGACAGCAGACGACTCGTGGTCATACCCAATCGCCTGGTATACGAAGGGTTCTAGAAGGAATGGACTGCCAAACACGTCTGATCTCAGGATGATGCATTCGTGAAGGCGATGCATTACTGGGATAGGGCCGATCCAATTGTGCATACGATCAATCGCCCTGGGCATAGACAAATCTGGACTGTCATTCACCGTCATGCCTCTAACATCCTATTGTGTAGATGATGCCTCGTCTGGGTACAAGGCCGGCTAATCGCCCTCACGATCAATCGCCTGGAGCCTGGGTTAGATACCCACTGAAAAATACAGTCAGGCTCAGGACGATACTTTCGTCTGGCGGAAACCTTCGTGTGGTATAGGATGACCAGTCGGTTGTACGACCCATCGCCAGGATAGGACAAAAACACATCGGGCGCACGACCCATCGCCCTAGGTTTAGTTGAGGTCTGTTTGACAACACTGTCAAAATAGGATAGCCTCAGACCAATTGGTAGCCACCCTATGATCAATCGCCTATGGACTCGTACGACTTATTGTGTAGGAACGATCAATCGTTCGTGAAAGTTCCCGGTGTGCTAGAACATGGTCCAAGATTGACCCTAGAGGGGGGTGAATAGGGCAATCACCACTTATTTTGATCTTTGCGAAATTCTTGATTAATTAAAATTACAAGCAGCGGATTAATAGGATAATCAATTTGTAAAGTGTTTGATAGAGCAATAGAGTGTACCAATTGTTGATGAAACACACAAACAATGTTAATCACCCACAACACTAGATTTATAGTGGTTCGGAGTAAACCCTGTTACATTCACTCTCAAGACTCACCCAACCTTGGGTTATCCCGATTTCACTATGTGGAGACTTACACCCTCACAAATAGATTAGGACTTCCACTTAATCAATTGGTTGGGAATTTCGCCCAATTCCCCTAAGATTTTGAAATGTTCGACCAAACTCGGTTTACGTCCTTATCCCTTTATCATTTATAGTAGTCCCGGCTTCCTTACCTTAATCCACTTCACAAGATGTTGATTTAAAATTAAATTAAACTTAGAAACAACTTGACTTTTGTTAGCTCAACCTTCTAGATGATGTGTTTCTTGAAGATATCCTTCCCAATGTGATGTCGAAGATGTGCCTTGTGTATGCTCAATCACAATCCTTGGGTAAAGTCTCTAGGATTTAAGATATGCAAGTTCTATCCTAGATTTGGTTTACTATCTCTCTCTTAATCTCAATCAAGATGATTCGATATTAGATGATTCTCCTAAGTAAAGTGCTTAGAGAGTAGTGGGATCTCCGGAAATGCCTTGGGATTTTTCTCACAAGAGTGTCCAACCAAACACAATAAGGTTTGGAGAATATATATGCAAACTCAAAGTCCCAACTTCGAGTTGCCGACATGTCGACACGGTCGATGTGTCGATACCCAAAATATGACTGTTATATAACTGTTGCGACTTAAGTTTGCTTCCAATGGAACAAATTACAAAGTCGGCATCCTCTATGTATTAACGAGCCATCGCTCGATATGTCGGCAGATACAATTGTGTTGTTTTATGGCATAAGGCATTTTACAGAGGATTTTCATCCACATCTTTGATCAGCCTCCTCGACATATAGACGTCCACGATGTGTCGACCTCTCTCGATACATCGACTAACTCAAGTATATTGATCGAGAGCAGCCTGAAAATACATAGTACTGTTTAAATTAGAACTCACATGTAACGCCCCACCCTTTTTCACTCGCCGAAAATCAGAGTCTATTTTTTTTTTTTTAAATAAAGAGAGAGAGAGAGCGGGATGTCATGACTCGAGCTAAGTCCAAGCTTCCAAAGCCCGGCCCTTAACTAGCCAACCATACGTGTGCGTGGACTAAGTCCACTAAAATGGTTCACACGTAATAAGGCTAAACATGGGAATTAAACATAGTGCGGAATTATAATAGAGTTACTATCGTATCCAATTTTAAATAGCAAGGAAGTCCATCACTTCATCTTAAGTTAAAGTGTCCAAAATTAACATCCAAACCATAGCAAATAATCTAAGTTATTACAGTTCCAATTACTAATTACTCAAATTACATTGTCCATAATAAAAACTTAATTGAATGAAACTAGACTATCTAGGCTCCTAAGCTTGGCTCCGATCACGTCATTCGCTCCGTCCATTTCCTGTGTCATCATCTAAGGTAGAAGTAGGGCGTTAGACAACGCGCCCAGTAGGTACTCCGAGTAGGGTCAAACACATGGATTAGTATAAAAATCACATAGATATATATAATGTCAAAATCATGCAAGTCAATGCCATGCCATGGGTGCCATATGCCATGAATCCCACCCATCAATCATATCACAATCACATAGTATCCTCTTGATGTTCAAGCCACATGAAGGTATTGTCATGACTCCCCACGAATGCCTTATCGGTCCCACCGAATGGAGCGTGGACTCCGCTTACAACTCAATCATACATCTCTTCCCGTATGTCTATTGGAATCAGTGTGGATTCCTCCCCACGATTGTTTATCGGAAACCAGAATGGAGTGTGGACTCCCCTCATTTGTTCCCTCCCATGCCATGCATGAGATGCAAGTGCAAACATGCTATTTAATAATAAACATCATAGCATTAAAATCCCATAGTTGAAACATAGTACTTTGATACCAAAATTAACATAGAAGTATAGACCATCACATATACATAAATCCAGTGTATCAATAAGGTAGGAATCCTACCAACATCCAAATATTGTGTCCTTGCATTTTGTCCAAAAACCGA
Source organism: Chimonanthus praecox (assembly GCA_022113865.1). Classification (NCBI taxonomy): domain Eukaryota; kingdom Viridiplantae; phylum Streptophyta; class Magnoliopsida; order Laurales; family Calycanthaceae; genus Chimonanthus; species Chimonanthus praecox. The sequence continues at coordinate 35,851,439 of CM039094.1, forward strand.
TCACCGATTGGGTCAAGCCGATCGTACGCCCTTTTGTGAAATCTTGTTACCTTATTACACATAAATAGATCAAAACAATGACCCATTTGATTCCCATCATTCCATGTTCATTTCCACCTATGATTATAGTCCTTAGCCCGGTTAAGACCCCCAAAGGGTTTTGGCCATACCTTAGGGCTGAAAATATTTTAAGTCCATAAAAATGCATTAGTGGGGTTCGGCCATACAACATGGCCAACCCTCACCCTTTTGGTTTTGGCCCCTCCTTTTAGTCCTTGATTAGTTTAGTCAATGTGGGTCCAACATCATTCCATCTTCGATTTATTAATCCAATCACATAAGTTAATCATTTAACTTGATAAAAACAACCTAAGTCCATAAGATATTCTCCATGGGGTTTGGCCATAAAACATGGCCGAACCCATGGTCCTTTATTTTCACCATATTCCCATCTTAGCCATCAACTCTTTCCATAGATAATTACTTAATTTATTTACACATAACTTAGGTCCATTAATGATTCATGGGGTTCTGTAACGTCCCGCCCTTTCCGAGATTCAGAATCTAATTTTTTTAAAAAAAAATTAAAATCGGAAAAGGGCGGAGAGACGTCACGACGCGAGTTAAATTCGGACTTCCAAAGTCCAACCCTTAACTGGCCACCCATGTGTGCATGGACTAAACCCACGATAACAAACCACACATGGAACTAAACAATGTCTTGCAGAATAAACTAGACTAACTGCGGAAATAGATTGAATAGATAACAAGTACAAGTCTCAATTAATAAATAACATAAACCAACCATCCATTGTTAATATCATAAACAAACCATAGCAAGGTATCAACTTATTACATTCCACAAAATATAACTAAAAAGACAGTAATAAAGAAATCCCAATCAACAATCAAGCGCTTAGGCTTGGCTCCCCTCCAGGTCCACGACCTTCTCTTTCCCTTTTCCATTTCCTGCATTATCCTCTGAGGATAGAATTAGGGCGTTAGATCAACGCGCCTAATAGGTTCCCGATCAGGGCTACCATATGGTTAGCTTATAAATCATGCATATATCAAATATCTGATTATCAAAAACATATAAAACCATGCTATGTATGTATGCAAATGTAATGAGCCCCACCCCATCACACATACATATAGCTATCACTTGACGTGTCTTATATCAACATATTAATCCTCCTGGCGGGACTTTCACCGCCTAAGGAGGCCCCACAGTTGCATCACGGGCATACCGACGGAGTGTGGGCTCCGGTTTCCACAATCATCATCCCATGTTCATGCATGAGATGCCAATGTATATATAAAACATGTAAATAATATCCATCATTCAAAAACAATAAAATAAAACATGAGTCTCATAAAAACCAAGATAAAACTGTGGTTACAAGTAGGTAGGAAACCTACTGAAGATTCACTTCAGCGTCCGTTCTTTCTTACGCTTTACCCAGTCACGACTCGCACGTCGTTCAACTTCCGTTACCTTGTCCATATAACAGTAAGTAAATCATACTATCATTTAAATGTTCATTCACATCTAAGACCCAAAAACATCTTGTGGGGTTCGGCCATACCCATGGCCGAACCTCACCCACTTTGGGATTTAATCTTCCTTTTTCATTTGATAAACATTTCATACTTCAAACATGTCTTGGTAGGGTTAGGCCATACACCATGGCCAAACCATATCACTTTGGTTTTGGCCCACAAATCAATTCCTTTGGTCAATCCTTTCATATTGAACTTTGGCTAGTATTTACGGTTTTGCCATTGACCTTAAACCATATTGAAACTAACATCCATAACCAGCGATTCTTTCCATGAAATGGATTCATAAAACCCATGGTCATGGTCCATGGGGTTCGGCCCTACACATGGCCAAACCCTATGGCTTTCCCATTTAAACTTCCATGTCCTAACTTAGCCATAGAACCCCATAGTTCAGCCATGAAATAGCCGACCCATGACTTGTCCAATTGTTCACATAAAACTCCTTTACCAACCACTCAAGATGTTCCATGATCTTTAAATTTGAAACCATTTGAATCCACAAAACAGTCCATATAAAATGGTCCATGGGGTTCGGCCATACACATGGCCGAACCCAATGGTTCTCTTGATTCAATTGGTCCATCATTTATCCATGATTTGGATCAGCAACTTAACCACAACATTAACATGGTTCAGCCATATATTGGCCGACCAAAAACAACAAACATATTTCCATTTTAAATCCCATAAGTACCCATAAAATGACCCATGGGGTTCGGCCATTCACATGGCCGAACCATATGGTCCTTTTGATGCAATTCTTCCAATGATCTTACATAATTTATCCACTGCATCTTAGTCATAAAAACAGCAAGGTTTAACCATCCATTGCCGATCCCATACAGTTAATTAATTCCATTTTACAATCCTTTTAAACATCTATACACTTGGTATGGTTTTTATCCCCAAAAACCATACCATTCACCAATGATTTCCATGGGGTTCGGCCATCCCAAGTGGCCGAACTCCATGCTCTAAATTTCCATCCTTTTCAACCTCATCATCATATTTCAAACTATTGATAAATTCAGTATAACATGACCTAATTAAAACATGTAAATACTTCCACCACCGGTATGCTTTGTGGACTTCACAACCATAGCCCAACCAAATTCATTTCATGGGGTTCGGCCAATCATGGTGGCCAAACCCAATGGTATATTTTTCTTACCATTAAACACAACCTTTATCCAAGATTAAATTCCTTGATACAATCGGCCATTCCATGGCCCAAAACATGACATTCAAAACCATGATTTTAGAACTTCTCAAAACATGCACTTAATCTAACTTAGCATAAAAAACAGTCCATGGTTTTGTCTTACAAAAACCATACAAATTAACCCATTCTTTTCATGGGGTTAGGCCATCCAAAGTGGCCGAACCCATTGATCAAATTTCCATCTTATTTATGAAATACCATCCAAGATCTAATCCTTGATGGATTCGGCCAAGACATGGCCAAATCATGATTCAATAATCCCATTTTATTAAACAAAAAACCCATGGGAATACTTACCAAGTTTTCCAAGCTTTTCCTCTTGCCTTTGCCCTTTACTTCCTATCTTTCTTAGCCTCCCTTCCTTTGCTGGTTTATGCTTGATCAATTGGTGAAAACACCACTGCTGGTTCAGCCAAGAAAAAGAGTTTGGAGAGAGGGAGAGAGATGAGGATTCCTTAGGATTTCTTGTGTGAAAAACGGCCAAATGATGGGTGTATTCCTTTTGTATAATCAACCACTTAACCTCTCAATTTCCCTTCATTAAACCTTGTTAAAACCGAGGGGGTATTGGGTGCCATCCAAGGCACCCCTTGGTACCAACCGTTGCAACCTTTCATGTAAGCCCATGCATCTCATGAGATGAGATGCATGCCGCCCATGCTTGGTGTCCCTTGGCTTTGGCCAAGGTACCCCTTCATCCAACGGCTAGGATTCGTCCATCTAGGTGTTGTGTGAGATTAAAACACCTTTTCATTTCCCTTGACTCACTTGACTCATGAACCTTTTTATTCCAACTCAACTCATCCAACTCAACACACTTAATGCACCATATTTGAGTCAACTCTTTTCTTAATTAAAACCCAATCCAAATCAGTCCAACTCGAGCTGCACTAACTCATACTTGAGCTCACTTGAGAGCCCACACGGTCAGCCGTGGTCAACCAGGTCAACTCGACCCATTGGGTCCCCTTTTTAGCTCCTTACCCATTTTGACAACATGACCCATTTATGGGCTGTTTTAGCCATTTGCATTTGGTTTTCACATGTGCATCAAGCTTACCCATTTTTGCTCTACTTGATTTTCAATCAATCTAGCTTAACCCCCTTAAATTTGGGCTCACCCAATGGTCTAATAAGTCCATTATGACCCATTGGGTCCAATTGGGTCCTTTGACCCAATTAACCATATTGACCCAAATTGATGTACATTACCCATCCAATCAAATTTGACATTTATAATGTGCTCATAGGGTCTTAATTTGAGCAATGGGCCCCACTATTTTCTCATTTATCCAGGGGCATTTTCGTAATTATCCATCCCATTGAGAAATTGGGGTGTTACAGGTTCGGCCATACAACATGGCCGAACCTATGGTTCCTTATTTCCATCTCATGGTCTAACCATGTTTAAATCCATCAACATTTCTCCATGGGGTTCGGCCATACATCATGGCCGAACCCATTGTCCATTGTTTTCCATCCCTCTCCATTTTAAACATCATTCATTTTCCTTTTTTCTTTCTTAAATAGTAAATCCATAGTTAATCACAAATATACCTAGGTTCATAAAAACTTCCTCCATGGGGTTCGGCCATACAACATGGCCGAACCCATGGTCCATCATTTTTCATCATTTCCTAACTTGATAGCCCATGGTTCAATTATTTAAAAACAACTCTAGATCCATAAACATTCTTCCATCATTTTCATCATTTAATACCATTTAAAATCACCAACATTCTTCCATGTATGACTGAACCCTATGGTTCATCATTTCCTCTTAAAAATTATATACCCATGATTAGATCATTTGATGGGGTTCGGCCATGCATCATGGCCGAACCTCATCGAATCCCTTTTTGTCCTTGATGGTCCTTATACATATCAAGATTAGGTTTCGACCATGCAAGGGCCGAACCATGTTCTTTGATCATTTCTCATATTTAACCATGCACGTTGTCATAGATCATGTATACATATAGTCCTTACATTATCCATTAATCATATATGTAACCCTAATCTTCACCACCATTACTTCATTTGTTCAACCCATCTCATAGGTATTTACATTCCAAATATTTAACCATCACATTGATATTCCTTGAGTGGATTTTAAATCCATGGCCCATAACATTTTGGCCAACCACTTTCAATCCCATATGGAACCCCATGGTTTCGGCCATTCCATAGCCGAAACCATGGTTCCCTTAGCCTCTTTCTAATTAATAAATCTTGTTAAGCAATACATACTGATTCCGCGACTCCTCCATTTTTTTTCGTTCCGTCTTGCTCCTCCGTTCTTCTCATTCCTTAGCCTTTTCTTCCTCCTCCTTGATCTTCGGCCAAAGAGTGTTGCTTGAGAGAGAGAGGGTATGAGGTGAAACCCTAAGAGAGGGTTCGACCAAGGAGAGGGTTTGAGAGAGGGAGAGGAAACTCTAGTTCTTTTGTCTCAAGGAGAGGGGTCAGCCCTAGGGTTTTGGTGAGAGGGAGAGAATGAATGAGATGAAACACTCTCTAGTTCTTTTGGTCTCAAGGGGAATCGGCCAAGGGAGGGTTGAGATGAGCCCTTCCTATCTTGCCTTAGGGTTTCTTGGGTAAGACCTAACCTCCCAACCACCCTCATTCATTCTTGGTCTTTCCCATATGTCCTTTGGCTAACCAAGAGGACACATGGCTTACACTTGGCACATTTCCTCTACATAACGGTTTTGGTGTCTAGGGTTTCCATGAGATGGAAACCCTCCACCTCCCCTTTGACTCACTTAATCTTTTCATCTTCCAAGTGACTCACCACCCATTCAACTCACCTCACTTAAATGAACTCAATTTCCTAACTCAAGCACTTGGATTTATTTCCACCTAGCTCAAGTGATTTTAATTAGATAATTTAACTCAACTCACTTCATTTGATCCACTTGGATTCACCCATGAACTCACCAATGGTTGACCAAGTCAACCATGGTGGCTGGCCCTACATGTGGCCTTAGACCACACGCCACCTCACTTGATGAGGTGGAGTTGGGTCCCACTTGGCTATGCTACTTTGATGTCAACTCCTACACTTGCCACCTCACTTGATGAGGTGGGTCCCATGTCTTAGGTCCTAATTGGGTACATGACCCGATTAAATCAATTCTCCTTGACCCATTTATCCTAAACCTTAATTCATCTGGACCCATTGGGTGCCAATTGGGCATTTGACCCAATTGACCAGATTTACCCAATTAATTAGAGTTAACCCTATCCGTGATCCATTGGACCTTACTTGGGCCATTGCCCCAAATCTTATCCATCTAACATTCATTCCATCTATAAATCTTAATTTTTAACAATTTAATAGATAATAGCCAATATAATTATTGCATTGAAAATCCGGGCTATTACATCACACAACCTAGAACGACATGTCGACCATGACGATGTGTCGACTGGGTTCAACTCGATGTATCGACAGTCACGATACACTCGATCTAAGACTGATGCAGTTCTTCTCGTTTTTCATCCAGAACCCTTGTCAATCCGGTAGACGTGTCAATGACCTCAATGGGTCTGTCTTGTCTTCACCGTTGGTTGGTGGACTCAACGAGTCGACCCGACAGAATACCAGTTTTCCAATGTTTTTCCCATCTGGTTTTGTGACTATCATGTGTGCACATAGGCTTTAATATATTTACCAATGTGATTACTAAGCCTACGCAGAGTCATCCTTAGGTGTTGGGTTCCACCTAGAGTCATCTATGGTCAATTTACCTTTGTGATTGCCATACACATGGTGATGCTTGATTCTCCAACTTGATCCTCCAACTTGATCTTCAGTTTCCACCACCACTTGAGTCTTGTTTCATTGGCTTCAATCTTCTGAGGCAATGCTTCACCTAAGTCATGGAATTGACAAATAGGTGACTCGGCAAGCCGGGGCACTAACAATCAGTGTGCAAGATGTTACTGTTAGAGCCCAACGGTCATATTACAACGGCTATATTTGCCTCACGACCGATCGCCACCTCGCGACCAATCGTTCGTTGTAATGTCATGACTTTTTGGTTTGCCTATTTAAACACCAAACATTGTTGTGTTTTGGTTGGACACTCTTGTGAGGAAAATCTAAGGCATCTCCAGAGATCCCACCTCCTCTCTATGCACCTTACTTTGTATTATCATTTGAAATCCAATCATCTTGATTGTGATTAGAGAGAAATAAACAAATATAGGATAATAATAGGCATATCTTAAATCCTAGATACCTTACCCAAGGATTGTGAATGAGCATACACAATGCACATCTTCGACATCGTCGACTTCACATTGGAAATGACATCTACAAGGTTGAGCTATCAAAAGGCAAGTGTTTCTTAGTGTTTGATTTTATTTTTAAAACATCATATTGTGAAGTGGATTTTATTTTATGCATGTGTGAATGATCTTTTAATTTGGCACACTCTTTTATCACACCCTTGATTAACCTAAATTAATCCGCTGCAAATCATTTGATTAATCAAGATTTTTTTTAAAGGCCATTAAAATTGGTGATTGCCCTATTCACCCCCTCTAGGGTCAATTTAGCACAGTGTTTTAGCACGTCCGAAAACTATCAATTGGTAAAAGAGCCTCGTGCTCATAAAAAATGATCTAACCATCCACGTAGATCTTTGTGCTAGAACACCCTAAAATAATTTAAAATAATGCATGAATGCTTACACCCTAAATACATGAACAATTTATTAATACAAGCAAAAAAAAAGCAAAATTAAATTAAATAACACACTAAAATCTATATGAATGCATGAGAAAGGTAAAAGTAAAAGAAGCTGATTAGGCACTCACCTTAGCCTGATATGCACATTTTTAGCAATTTTTATGGGCGTAATTAGAAACTCATGCAAAACAGAACATACAAGATTTGGTGTAGAGTCTAATTTGAAAAATGCATGATCTACATTAAATGCAAAGTCCTAAAATTATAGCTAGAAAAGAAAATTAAAAAGAACTAGTAATTAATTAAATTAAATGTCAAAATGAAAATTAATTCCACTTTTCCAAATAAATCACCAACATTCAATATATTTCAATTAAATTCCAAGAATTGAATCAAGAACATGGAATGCAGGAATTAAATCTAAAATTCACTATTTCATCCGAGTTTCAAAGAAAAACTTTAAACTAAAAATTAATAATTATTTGTGAATATTTTTTTGTAATTCCCTGGCAATGGTGCCAAAAACTTGTAGTGCATGCAAAAAGTCTTACATTTATTACTCGTAACGGTATGAAACTTGTATAATATAGCATTGTGAGTGCGAAGTCAAACCCAAAGGAATTACAAAAAATATATCTTTAAAAAAATATATACAATCAATTATTAATTATTTATAAAATATAGATCTAACATAAAATTAACTAAACATTATTTCATGTAATTTCCTATCCTAGTTCACAAAAAAAGATTTGGATTTTTGAATTTTTAGAGAACAATGAATAAAAGAATTAAAAGAATGAAAGAATTAAAAGAAACAAGTGAATTAAATAAACAGATCAAGTAAGCAAATGAATTGAAATGACAGATAAATAAATAGAGAGACAGTTAATTATATAAACAAACGAATAAAGCAAATAAATGAATCAAATAAATAAATCAAATATTTTTCATAACATATAGTGGAGTTGACTTTAAAGAATCGTCATGTCATTAATGTTCCATAACTAAAATAGAATTAAAGCCTAGACATGGAGCTCACGTAAATTAATCATAATTACATTCATGTCTACATCCATAATTATTTCTAGAATTAAATCCATAGAGTTCATTAAAATGCATCTTACAAAATCAAACTTTAGACTTGAATGATTATAATCGGCCCCTCTCTCGGCACTAAAATTGGGGATCAATCAAGCGAAAAGCTTTCCATCCAATTTTGCAATCCACAAATTAAATCCGGCTATAGAGTTTAATTAAGAAATTAAAATCAATGTACACAATCATAACATAACCATAAACTATTTGGAAAACCATAATCTAAAAGACATTGCACTTTGAATTTTATTTATCATCATGGAAATCAAATTACAATACTTGGATTTGAATTCAAAAAAAAACTCAAGAAAATAATGGAAACTGAAAAATAAATTGAAACCAGGAAAATCGAGTATTCCAAGGTTTGCTTGTTTTCTTCTATTTCTCCTCCTCTGGTCCACGACAAGGCTTGAGTCTTCTCAGTCAATTTTCGAATTCAACCTTAGTCCAATGCATCTATTTATAAGCTCTGGGAAAGGATGGATGGTTGAGATTGATTAGGGTTTAAGTTTGTTGAATGGATGGCTTCGATTAAAAGTTGATAGGTGGATGAGATATAGGCATGGACGGCTAGGGTTTATTGGAATCTTCGGTTTCAAGTATGATATGCGCATGATGGGAGAAAATAATAGGTGGTGGCAATTTAAGCATGGAAGGATTAAGTTTGATGTAATGCAATGCATGAATGGTTAGGATTTAAAGTTGATATGCATGAATGGATGAGATGAGATATGATGATGTGGCTAGGGTGTGATTTCGAATGGACTTAGATGAGATTTGATAGAATCGTGTGTGGTGGCTTTGGATAGGTAATGAGGTGTATGTGATGTGTAAAAATCGAGTGAGATTTTAGATTACTTGGAGTACAAGTTGGCTTTGAGAGAATTTTGGATCTAGATAATCTTGGAGATAAAAATGGGATTTGATGACATGGAGATAGGCTTGTGAAATTCGAATGGATGGATATGGATATGGTCGAATGGAGGCTTCTAGGGTTTCCTAGATGCTATGCATGAGATGCATGAGTGGTTGAGATTAAATGCATGAAATGGATGGTGGAGATGCCATGCGCATGGGATAATGGACTTGGGTTGGATATGGGCTATGGACTTAGAGCAATAGGGCCTTCAGTAAACTCTAATTGGACTTTTGGCTTGCAAGTTTAGTGGATTTGTGCTTGTACACTGTTCTGGCCCACTGACTGAATGCACATGGAGTACTGGGCTAGCCCAATGGATTGGGTTTCTGGTCCATACTCTTCAATCTCAGACTCTTTCTCTTGATTCTCAGTTTTTTCTCTAGAACTTAGAATAATTAATTTACCACTTAAATCTAAAATAATTGAAATAACATGGACTCTCATAATTGGATCCAAATTAATCAATTTACGATGAAAATTTCCTAGAGTGGCAAAATCAATTATTAAAAATTCTAGGTTTTCCAATTTAAGCACAGATTACTGCAATTTCTTCTGGTTTTTGAATGATTTCCTAATTTTTCCATTTTTCTCCACAAAACTAGCAACAATATTAAATGCACATAGTACATACATAATTGAAGGCTAACTAGTCCAATAATCAGGGGTAAAAATGTCATTTTTTATGTCTCAACATTGTTTGACACCAAAACCAATACATAGATTTAATATGTAAACCATTGATTTTACTGTCATGGTGACACATCGAGTCAGCGATCTATTGCATTCACAGTGGACGATCAATCATGGAATAACAATGCATCATCTTGGAAAACGATGGCTCTGGTTGGAAATGGTCTGTCAAACAAGTATGTTCTCAGGATGGTTGTATCGTGGAGGCGATACATTGCTGGAACAAGGCCGATCCATCGGACATAACGATCAATTGGCGGGACTTGAATAGGGGTCAGGATTGTCATACACAGTCTAGTCTCAGGACGATCAATCGTGCCGACGATTCTTCGTCTGGTACAGGGCAAATCAATCGTCCACACGATGAACTGCCTGGAGCCTAGTTTGAATGCACACTATAAAACACAGTTCAGGCTCAGGACGATACATTCGTCAGGCGGTGACCCATCGTGAGGAACCTATCACAATCTATCGAGAGCACGACCCATCGCCAGAGACAGGGCCGACACATCAGCACCATGACCTATCGGCCAGGACATATTTGAGGTTTGTTTTGACAAAGCATTATTAAAACAGGATAGCTTCAGGCCGATACATCCGTCGCCAATGGATGAGTACAACCAATCGTGGGGTGACCGTTTTTGAAACGTTGGATTACATTTAATGCGCAATGGTCATATTGGCTGAGAATTTTTTTGAACCACCACGATACATCCTGAGGACGATTAATCGTCTGTGTCAAAACTTTTGAGCTATCTATTTAAGCTCCGGATTTGTTGAGGGAGATAAAGCTTTCACTTGTGTTGAGAAAATTTGAAGAAAATCTTTGAGACTCCACTCCTCCCTCACACTCTCTCAAAACTTCATTTGTGGAAAATATTTTAGAGATCCAATCACCTTGTTGACTGAGATTAAGAAAGAAAAAGGAATCTAGATCTAAGATTCAAACTTGCACATCTACAATCCTAGGAACCCTCTCCCTATCTTGTGATTTCTTCATACAAAGGTATATCTTCATCATCAACAAGATCAAAAGGGAGAGCTCTTCAAGAAACACAACTTCATCAAATCTTGAGCTTCAAAGGCAAGTGTTTCTTTGTGTTTTTTTTTTTTTTTCAAACATCATTTGTGAAGTGGACTAGATTGTTGGATCAAACCACTATAAAAAAATTGAGGGATAAGAACGTAGACCGGGGTTGTTCTAACATTTCAAATTAGTATTGTGTAGGTGAAATTCCTACACTATTAGTGAGGGTGTAATTCCCCACTTAGTGAATTTGGGATTGCCTAAGATTGGGTGAGTCCAACAATGGATGTAGGTTTATTAAACCGAACCACTATAAATCGGGTGTCCATATGTTTGATATCTTGTTTGTGTGAATCTCAAATTAATTGGCACATCTCTTGTTCACACAACACAATCCCATCTTGATTAACTTTGTTATTCCACCTCATTAATTTGTTTTAATCAAGAAATTTATTAAAAAGACCAAAAAATCGGGGATTGCTCTATTCACCCCCCTCTAGACAATCGGATTCTAGCACTCGGGAACTTTCATCCACCTTTAAGGAGAATAGGTTGGTTGAATCTCAAGCTAGCTACTTGAGTTGTGGACATAGGCGGGTTTGTCGAACTACGTAAAATACTCTTCTCACTTTATATCCATCTCTTCTCACCTCTTGTCTTTATATTGTGCAAATTACATCTATAGCTAATCACTCAATGCACATACATTTAGTGAGAATCATTCATAGCTAAATCTTAATTTGGATAGATCATTTGTAACTTGCTTAATACATTTGAAATTAGATAAGTAAAATTGGATCAATTATAAAAGGACATATTAATTATTGACCAACATTATCTAGAGAATTAAAATTCAGCAAAAGTCTTATTCCCCCCCCTCTCTCTCTCTCTAGGACACCTCTAGATATTGGGCTAGCTCAACTAACAATTGGTATCAAAAGTGAAGACTCTTGTATTTGAACTAACCGTTTAAGAGTCGATCATTGAGCTAGAAAATATGTCTAAAAGTGATTGCATTGCCATGATGTGTCCTCCACTCTTTGTTGGCACAAACTATACATATTGGAAAGCCAACATGAAAATGCACCTAATCTCTATGGATGTAGAACTTTGGGAAATAATCCAAGATGGATGGACTAAACCAATTGGAAAATATTCTCCATGGAATGACTTTGACAAATCCATGTATATGGTTAATGCAAAAGCTCTTAGAGCCATATTTGGTTTCGTTTCACCAACTTGATTTGGTAAGATCTCCTCTTGTGAAACAGCAAAAAAAACTTGGGACAATCTAGAAAATACCTACGAAGAGCCTAGAATAGAAGATACCTTAGAAAAGGTTTATTGTCTTGGACCAATGCAAATAGTTGATCCTCAAGATGATGAAAACACCTTAAGTGAAAAAGATGAAAAAGAAGAAAAAAGAATGATGATAACAACACTATAATTGAGGAAATTGATGATGAAGTCCTTAATGAAGAAGAAATAGAAAAAGACACTCTCCAAGCCTTAACGGAAGCACATGAATTATGTGTGAGCTTGGAAAAAAGATTAAAATAATCCAAGAAAGAAAATTACAGTTAAATAACCAATTGAATGAAGAAAAATTGGAAAATGAGAACATTCTAAAAGAATTGGAATTCGTTAAAAATCTAGAAAATCCTAAGAGTGTTCAAGATGAATGTTCAAAACTTGAATAATACTTAAAGATGGAAATTGAGGAAAAAGTAAATCTTGAAAATGAGATAAGAAAGCTAAAACATGAAACTAACTTCCTAAATGAAGATAATGAAGAATTAAAGAATGCATTAGCTTCTGAAAGAGAATTTATTGAAAAACTTAGAAAAGATAACAAAGAGTTAATAACCAATTCTCCACAAATGGATTAAAGTCTAAAAACCGAAACTAAAAACTATTGTAAATGGGAAAAGACTTGAAAATATATAAGAATAGTTTGAAATGTAATTCACACAAGGAGAAGAAAAACTTGAAAGATTATTAAAATTGAGTAAACCATATGGAGACAAAACAGGTCTTGGATATGAAAGAAACAATGATAAGGGACCTGACAAGCCAACTGTTTTATTCAAAAGTTCGTCTCCCTCAACTCCTCCAATTCATACCTTAAAATGCTTTCATTGTGGAAACCTTGGACATCTAATGTTTGAATGAAAGTTAAAAGAAGAGAACAAACATATGAAAACAAATCACTCTAAAATGAAAAATCCAAATCAAAAGGTATTTAATGAATTTAAAAAGAGGAAAAATTTTTAAAAACCAAAATAAACATCCACCAAAATTTCAAAGTCAAAGGCATAATAATCCAAAGGAAAAATTGCATTATGCCTTAACTCAAAAAATTAATTGAAGCTTTGAATGTGTTAACCAAGTTTTGTCAAACAAAGAAGAATATTAAAAGAAGAAAACCATATGTTCAACTGTTTGACATTGGTGGACATCGAAGACCTACCTCGACCACTCATTGAGTACCCAACGACAGGGGAGTAAGATAAGTCTCGATGCCTTTATTGGTTTGGATTTCTAATTAGATTCTTTGTGCTTGTATATGCTTACTCCTATTGAGAATGTGTCATGCTTGGATTGCTTCTTATATTCTTTAATCATCTATGCTTGAAAGTGTTAATGTATTATGTTGATGATTATTGGGAATGCACCTATGTCCTACATTAGGCTCAAAACTTGTAATTGATACCACAACGAATCCCCAGCAACAGCGTCAAAAATTCATTGATGTGTTTTAAATTTTGATATCTCGCAAGGGCACAAACAATTTATAGTATAGCGCAGGGGTTGAGATATCGGCCGATACGTATCATATCGGCCTATATATATCGGATTTTACAATATTGGCCGATATTGGTGGGTTCTTTTAAAAAAAATAATGATAATAGAGAAAAAATTATCGGCTGAGATCTTGTATTAGCCGATACCGAGATTTCAACTCCTGGTATAGCGTTATGAGTGAGAGGTCGATCCCATAGAGAACAAATATAATAACTATATATAAGTACCCTTTACACGGGTGCTAAAACAAACTCATTGACCCTAGAGAGGGGGTGAATAGGTCAATCCCATTTTTAATGGTGTTTACAAATTTCTTGATTTAAAGTGCAGCGGAATGTTTATCAAGAGATTTGTTTAGTGTGATAATTTCATTAAGCGATCACACTATGATTATGACCATTTAAATAAACTTTGATTATCGATGCTTGTGCGCAACGTGTATAATGAGAAAATCAATATGCAAAGTGATGTGTGTTAAGAAGAGTACTTAAATACTAAATAAAAACAACATAGATCAAACACCACAAGACCATTTTAAGTGGTTCGGTTAGCCAACCTACATCCACTGTTAGGACTCGCTCAACCTTTAGCTATCTCCAAAATCCACTAAGTGGGGACTTACACCCTCACAATTAGGGTAGGAATTCCACCTCATTCAATCGGCTGGGAATTTCACCCACCTCTGTCGAATAGGAATTCCATCTATCCATTTGGCCAGGAGTTCCACCCACCTCTGTGCCGGAGACACTACTCGAGAGTTTTATATAGTGGTTCCGGGGTACCTCCCCTTAATCCACTTCGGAACAAAGGTTTTAAATAAAATTAAAACCAATAAGCGCTTGCCTTTGAAGCTCTCTCTTCTGATATGTGCTTCTTCATATTCCACCCATGTATGTCAATGCTCAGCCACGTAGCTGTCGTTTAGTAATCACAGTCTAGGGTGTCAAGGAAATTGGCTCTACCAAAGGTTTCCAAGTTTATGGTTCTCTCCTTCTCACTTTTAAACACAATCCTCAGATTGGTTGTTTGTGAATTTTCTTCCTTCCTCTCTCTCTCACAACTCAATCCATTTGATTGGTTGTATTTGATTCCCCTAATGTAAGCACGAGAGAGAGAGAGTGATCCTTCTGTTGGCCCTTGTTACGCTCACTGATAAAGATGAGGGTCCAACTGATCGTCCGAAGGATACCAATTAGATGCATAAAGGTTGGTTTATATGGCGAAGGCAACCAATTGAAGTAACGGTAATGTACAGACATGTCGGTCGCACCGAGAGGTTGGTGACTAGAAATGTTACTGTTACATTTCCGACCGTTGTGCATTAAGTGCATTCCCAACTGTAATATTCTTTCCCGGTTGACATGTCATTGTCGCCGATGGGTCGACACTTATGGTACCGAGAGATCGGTCCATACGAAAGGATCGTTCTGGTGCAAAACATGTTTGACAGTAGTTTCAATTCTTGAAACCTGTTACTTAGAATGACCTGTCGCCCTTTACCGATGGGTCGGTCCTGGTACTCTCGATCGGTCTTTGATTGCTGATATGTTTGTTTCCTCGAGAGTCCACATGAGTTCAAGAATTCTAGAACTCAAGATCTTGATCGAAAATTCGTTGACCATGAGGGGTTGTTTCAGCCTTTCACCGAGAGGTCGATGCATACGAGACTCTCGATCAGAGGGAAACCCAGAATGACAGTTTAATGTTCTAGAACCTAAAGTTATTCGGGCCGACCAGTCTTTGACTATGATGGGTCGATCCTAACTGCACCGAAGGGCCGTTGAGATAGACTGATCGTGCTGACAGTGAAATTAAATACATATTTCCAAGTTGGGTTCCAATTCATTGTCAAGCATCCTCTCTAGACTTCATATGATTTTAACCATTTGTTTTTCTAAGCCTAGGAATAGTCCTCTCAGAGGTGTGGGCACCACCTAAGTCATTTATGGCCATATTACCTATTTTGTGATTGCCATAACAATGAACTTTAATTCGGTGGAGCACGATCTTTACTCTTTATTATCTTGGGTCTTCAAACTTCAGGCAAGTGCTTCTTTCTGAGTAATGGAATTGACAAACATAGGGTCTTGGCCAAGCCGAGGCATTAACAATCTCCCCTTTGTCAATTTCATGACAAAAACCTATTTACAAACCCACCTTATTACAACACATTTGAATACAAAAATATTACATTGATTACATGTACATATTCAAATGGAAAACAAGACTATAGTTTTCGCATATTCTTATTCAGCTTGCTTCATTTCATTTTCCTGTTCAAGTAAATAAGCAAGCAACATTAGAAAATCATTAGAGGGGTTAGTCCCAAAACATAGAAATGCATTTATGGACTAAACAAGATCTGTATTCAAGCTCCCCCACATTCCCTGATTTCCTAGTGACCAACACTACCCATAGCTTATCTAAGTTATCTGTGTTGAGAAGATTTCTCCCCTAATCTTCTTGAGTTTGATCTCCCAACTCCAAGCATAGACATTCTCCTATGTCTAGTACTTTGATGTCTTTTAGCTTCTACTAATTTCTCCCCCATTTTATCATTTAATTGACAAACACTAGTAGGTTGACATCGGGTTTTAAGCATTCCCCCATGCTTCTTGCATTTAGTGCTTCCATGAATTTTTCTTCCAACTCATTTTATTCTTCCCTTCAATACAATGCATATCTCATGCATTACTGTTTTTCTCCTTCCTTCCTATGGGGTCAAGCCATTTACCAAGCTTCCTTCTTTGGTGATTTTCTCCCCCATCCTTCAAGCTAACTTCTATAGCTTTTTCTGCTCAGCTCCCCCATAAACTCAGATGCCTCTAAGTTTATTTTTCATCAAGCTTCCAAGCTTACATTCACCTTTCTTCTTAAGCTGTCATGACCAGTGACAAGTGCATATCAACACATATTTTGTGCTCCCCAAACTTCAATGATGTGTGCATTCTTACATCCTGATTCATATCTCTTTAACATGCCAATACAGAACCAACTCATTCATCTTTGCATGTTAGTTTATTTGGAAAATACCATGTTACACATAGACAAGTTATATAAGGCACTTCATTAGTATTAGCACATACAATAAATTAAACCATATCATTTCATTGATAGACAAATCAGTACATATGGTTTAGGAGGAGGGGAAAATGGATGCTTAGTCAAACTATTAACATAGTTTTTCCAAAACATGAAACGTAATTCATGAAAAACTATCCTAAGCAGAGCCATCAGGAGGAGGAGATGCTGGAGGAGAAAGATTGATACGTCGGGAAAGATTGAAGATTGATCATCTCAATGCAGTGACTTATGCGTGGGTACTTTGGATGAACCTTTCCACAATATCATCTAGCCCATCCAGATGTGTCTCAATCTGTGAGACACGTTCTTCAATTTTGCAGAAAAATCGAATAAAGGGTTGTGGCATAGGGGCGTCTGCATTTCCAACATTCACTTCTCCTTCTTCATCAAAGCTGTCCAGCAAAGAGATCACTTCTTCTTCGGTTCTCAGGTTTTGTCCAGATTGAGACCTGAGAAAATACCAAGGGTTGGATCCAGCTTTTGAGGCAGGGGCTTTTCTGCGAGGAGTACTCTTCGGAGCAGAGCCATCAGCGCTAGATTCGGGAACATCTTGGACGAACCTAGGTGATCTCCTGAGGAAATGGGAGCTGGACTTAGGGATTTATCCGATGGTCGAAGACTGAGATTTAGTTGTCTCCTTTTTCGACATGGTTGCTAGGGAATAACTGACCAAGACTTTTTCGAACACTAAATCTCACCAACACCGTGACACCCTTGCTTTTGGAAGTGAGAGAAGCAAAAACCCTATGTTTCTCCAGTGAGATTTCCTTTCGGGAGGTCCTAACGACTAACCTGGGGCACGGACGAAAAGAGGAAATCGCTAGAGCTCAGCAGGAGAATAAACGAATATTTTGAAATGATCTATCTTTTTCACAGAAAGAGACCCTTTTAACTTACTATTTCTGATTCACTAACGGGTCGTCACCAACGACTAGTCTGTGTCGATATGTCGATGAATATCGACCTGTCTCCCTTTTTCGATTTCTCCCACTTTCAGACAGTGTTCTGATTTCCAATAGTACCGACCTATCTGTTCCTCCGACTACTCTTTCGACCTGGGTTGTAAAATAAAGGACGACTGGATGTGTGTGTGTGTGTATGTGTGTTTGTGTGTGCTTGCGATGTTCATAGTTCATCGAGCTTTACTTATACACCTTTTAATGCCAGTGATGATACATGCATTCACACCGTATTTGTGTCATTTGAAGATTCGATTCACCCTTCTGAAAGTAGGCACAAACCATGGATTACGAATCTCTTTTCCTGGATCCATTAATCCAAGATTCTTGGACACATTTAATTCACTAATTCAAGTATATTGCCCAAGTGTGTGATGTCATTAGATGCGGCATTTTCAAGCTTTGTCAAAGACAAGGTGTATATGAATAAGAGTCATTCCACATAATGTATAACAGCAAGTATTAGAATGAGACACTCAACATATTAATCATACATTCATTTCTTGTTTTAGAATATGGTTACCGAGCATATGGAAATGAAGTATGATGTCACACACACAGCTTTTATGCCTGTTATCATGTTATTGTAACACCCCAATTTCTCAATGAAGTGGAAAATTACCAAAATGCCCCTGAGTTATTAAATTAATTATTTTGTGATGTTAAGTAAGGAAATAGTGGGGCCCATTGCTCAAATTAAAATCATATGAGCACATTATGAGTGTTAAGCTTGATTGGATGGGTAATTTTCATCATTTGGGTCAAAAATGGCTAAATGGGACCCATCGGGACAAAATGGATGATTTGACCATTTTGTGAATTTAAATTAAATGGGGTTAAGCTTATTTGATTGGAAATCAAGTAGAGAAGAAATGGGTAGGCTTGACCCATATGCAAAAAACTGATTACAAATGACCAAAATACCCATAATTGGGTCATGGATCAAAAACGGGTCAAGGAGCTAAAAGTGGACCCAACGGGTCGAGTTGACTATTATTGACCGTGTGAACCCTCAAGGGAGCTCAAACACGAGTTAAATCAGTTGAGTGGGACTGAGGTGAGTTGGAATTAAATCAAAAGGTGAGTTAACTCATGTGCATTAAATGAAATGCATTAAATGTGATGAGTTGGGTTGGAATAAAAATACCTTGAGTTGGGTGAGTCAAAATGGAAAATCAAGGGACTGTAAATCAGTGAGTTCAAGTGGGAATTGGAAGATTTTTGCTCAGCTTTAATCACCCAAAACAAGTCCCACACGTTGGGGACTTGTTTGGGGTGAGTTCCATGATCAATGATAAATGAAATGCATAGTTTGAGGTGAGTTGCTTGGGAATCTGAATGGCTGCATGGGTAGCTGCCAAGGGGTGCCTTGGATGGTACCCAATACCCATTGGTTTGTGCATGAATTGATGAGGGAGTGGAGGAGTTTTGGTGGCTGAATTACAAAAACAATGAGCACCCATGTGTGGCCGATTGTATCATTGTGAAAGCCTTACAATTCCATCTCTTTCTCCCTCTCTCCAATTGGTGTTCTTGGCTAGAACAGCAAAGGCTTTTGGTACCAAATATCCAAGCGTATAACCAGCAAGGAGTTAAGGAAGCAAGGATTAAAAGACAAGGATCAAAGGCATAAGAAAAGCTTGGAAAGTGGTAAGTTTTTCCATTGATTTATGTTTAATAAAATGGGAAAAATAAGACATGATTCGGCCATGTGATGGTCAAATCTATCAAGGGTTAAAGTAGGATTCTTTTATGCCCAATTAGATGGAAAACATGGACATAGGGTTCGGCCACTTTGGATGGCCGAACCCCATGAAATATTATGGTTAAACTTGATGGTTCTGTAAGATTTAAACCATGCAAGTATGGGACTGGTTTTAGAGGTTTAAGATACATACTTTGGAAAGATTGAAAGCATGAATTTGAATGTCATAATTGGGCCATTTTATGGCCGAATTTGACAAGGGTCTAAACCATGTAAGAGATGGCTTGGTTTTCATGTTTTGGAAACATGAAAACCATGGATTTTGTGGACTGTTTTTGATAGTTTTGGAAATTAAAACCCTATGAAAATGGGCAAATTTTTGGAGGTTTGTTTGAAAGTTAAAACCTGATTTAATATATTGTTATTACATTATTATCTGAGGTTTAAAAACAGTAAACCTAACCATTGGGTTTGGCCACCATGGAGGGTCGAACCCCATGTAAAAGGATGTTGGTGTTCATGTTGGAAAAACATGTAAACCATAGACTTTTTATGGACTGTTTTGGATGGTTTGTTTGAAAGTTAAAACCTGATTTAATATACTGTTATTACATTATTATCTAATGTTTAAAAATAGTAAACCTAACCATTGGGTTCGGCCACCATGGAGGGCCGAACCCCATGTAAAAGGATGTTGGTGTTCATGTTGGAAAAACATGTAAACCATAGACTTTTTATGGACTGTTTTTGGGAGATTTTTATGTGATAAGGTTACTGATTTTGGGTTGGCCATGGGATGACTAAACCATGGGCTTAATATGGCTAAGGGGTAGAGCCAATTAGTATTTAAAAAAAGGACATCATTGAGCAAAGAACCATAAGGGTTCGGCCATGAGTATGGCCGAACCCCATGGACTGTTTTATGGCCGAACCCCATGGACTGTTTTCAAGGGCCATTTTATGGATGTATGTGTGATTAAAAATGGAATCACGTTTGCTATTTTGGACGTCCAAAACATGACTGAACCATGTTAAGGTTACGGTTAAGGTTGTAGAATTTAATCAAGGTATTGGTGGCAATGGTAAATCTGTGAATACAAGCCAAATGAAGAGATTGATCAAAAATACTTATAAGATGTTTTAGATCTCATATGTGAATGGACATGTAAATAAGATTATGATTTACTTATTGTTGCATAATAAGGTACCGAAAGTTGAACGACGAACGAGTCGTGACCGGTTAAAGCCTAAGAAAGAATGAACGCTGAAGTGATTCTTCAGTAGGTTTCCTACCTACTTGTAACCACGGTTTTACCCAGTTTTTCTTATGATACTCTTATTTTAATATATGTGTTTCAAATGATATATTATGCATTAACAAATGGCATACAGGCATTGGCATCTCATGCATAGTCATGGGATAATGAATGAAGTTCTACAGTGATGGCTACGAATGTACATGATGGGGGTTGCTCATTGCATGTACATATTGTATAAAAGAGATGAATGTTGTCGTAATTTACCTTGTCGGTGCAAGGCACGTCAAGTGACGGCTACGATGGTACATGATGGGGGTTGCTCATTACATGTACATATTTTATAGAAGAGATGAAAGTGTGTTGTAATTTACCTTGTCAATGCAAGGCACGTCAAGTGATGGCTATGGAAGTATTGATGGGGGATGCTCATTGCATGTGCATATTTCATAACATCGTTTTATCTGTTTTTAGTGATCATGTATTATGATATGTATATGCATGTTTTATATGCTAACATGTGGTAGCCCTGATTCGGGAACCTACTGGGCGCGTTGATCTAACGCCCTAATTCTATCCTCAGAGGAGATTGCAGGTACAAGCAAAGGGAAAGGAAGGGTCATTGACCGGGAGGGGAGCCAAGCCTAAGCGCTTGAATGAAGGACTGAACTACTTTATATTACTATCTTTTGAATACTTTTGTGGGATATGTAATAATTCATTACTTGTTGTGGTTTGATTAGGATAATAACCTTTGGATGGTTGATCTATGTTAATTAATGTTTAAGACTGTTACTTGTTATCTAGTCTTTCTATTCCGCAGTTAGTCAAGGTTTTTCCGCAAGTTGATGTTAGTTCCATGTGTGTTCACCATCATGGTCTATTCCATGTACACATGGGTGGCCAGTTAAGGTTCAGACTTGGGTAGTCTGAACTTAACTCGCGTCGTGACGCCGCCCGCTCTCTTTCGATGTTTTATTATTACTTTTAAAAAAAAAATTAGACTCTGAAATTCTCAAAAAGGGCGGGACGTTACAGTTATTACCCAAAACATGATAAACACATTTACCATTCTTTCAAGTATACTCCAATTCTTTGAAAGAGTTGGTACATAAATGGATTTAGACAAGCACTTATGGTAGGTCACACCAAAGATAATCCATTTAAAGATATAGAGTATTTCACTCCACATGGATTCACAAGTTTTAGAGCCTTGGAATGAAACGACATTGTGTATGTGTATTAAACCAGTTTTAATCACATACATACCCTATACACGAGGTGATGCACACACTATATTCATTTCCTAAAGATGCACAAATCTCATGGCATATGAAATGAAATGAGATAAGTATATTCCAATACAAGAGTGCATACCAACATGTACATATAAGTTTCTTGTATAAAATTAATCCAACAATCAAATAAGAACATGGATTAAAAAGAAGATACATGATGATTCCAAAATATGTTTCAAATGTGGTGCCAACAGTGGTATCCTTTCACACATTTGAACCTAACATTGTGAGACTTGGAATCTAGGTTTACAATTCCGTGATGAACTTTTATCAAATCTGGTTCTAGCGATGGGTGCCTTCCCATTTGATCCTATGGTTCCATATTCCAGATTTTATACCATGATGTTGGTCTCTAAAACATCTCGGTACATGGCCTTATAGGATACTTGGAGGTTACTAACTTATTCAAGTTCCTTCCTCGGTTCTCTTCGTCTCTTAGAGGATACATCTTGGACTTTTTCAATGGATGAAATTAACCAACCACCTATATTTTTCAACTCACGAATTTATTGATAGGTGATGATATCCATTGGGCTTACAAGAGGCAATTTTCAATGGATTCTTTCAGCCTCTTTTATTGTTTCATGTCTTTTAAATATTTTGACAGCATATCATGAAACAACACTGATGAATACTACATATATTTGGTTTTCGTGCATAGCCTATTAATCATTTGTCCAAGCAGTTTTAGTCTTTGGGCTTAGCGGTCATGGAAGTTGAAGGTTTACCCAATACATCGTCCATAGGCACAAACCACTTTCTATTCACCTATTTCCAACTATGTTTTATGATGAAAACATTTATAATTCTTTATTCCATTTTTCATCACAAACAAAATCTTGGAAATATCATGGCTTTCTCTTATAGCCATTGTTCTAGCATGGATCAATTCGGATGGTTAGATCATTTCTCAAGAGCACTAGGCTCGGACACCAATTGAAAGTACCCTTTACACGGGTGCTAGAACAACTTGATTGACCCTAGAGAGGGGAGGGGTGAATAGGTCATTCCCATTTTTAATGGTGTTTACAAATTTCTTGATTTAAAGTGCAGAGGAATGTTTATCAAGAGATTTGTTTAGTGTGATAATTTCATTAAGCGATCACACTAAGATTATGACCATTTACATAAACTTTAATTATCGATGCTTGTGCGCAATGTGTATAATGAGATAATCAATATGTAAAGTGATGTGTGTTAAGAAGAGTACTTAAATACTAAATACAAACACACATAGATCAAACACCAAAAGACCATTTTAAAGTGGTTCGGTTAGCCAACCTACATCCATTGTTAGGACTCGTTCAACCTTGAGCTATCTCAAAATCCATTAAGTGGGACTTACACCCTCACAATTAGAGTATGAATTCCACCTCACTCAATCGGCTGGGAATTTCACTCACCACTGTCGAATAGGAATTCCACCTATCCATTTGGCTGGGAGTTCCACCCACCTCAATGCCGGAGACACTGCTACAAAATTATCATAATGGTTCCGGGGTACCTCCCCTTAATCCGATTCGAAACAAAGGATTTAAATAAAATTAAAACCAAGAAGCACTTACCTTTGAAACTTTCTCTTCTGATATGTGCTTCTTCGAGATTCCACCCATGTATGCCGGCACTCCACCACGTAGCCGTCGTTTAACAATCGCAGTCCAAGGTGTCAAGGAAACTGGTTCTACTAAAGTCTTTCTAGTTTATGGTTCTCTCCTTCTCACTTTCAAACTCAATCCTCAGATTGGTTGTTTATGAGTTTTCTTCCTTCCTCTCTCTCTCACAACTCAATCCATTTGATTGGTTGTATTTGATTCCCCTATTGTAAGCACGGGAGAGAGAGTGATCCTTCTATTGGCCCTTGTTAAGCTCACTGATAAAGATGAGGGTCCAACTGATCCGTCCGAAGGATACCAATTGGTCGCATAAAGGTTGGTTTATATAGCGAAGGCAACCAATTGAAGTAACGGTAATGTACCGACATGTCGGTCGTACCCAGAGGTCGGTGACTAGAAATGTTACCGTTACATTTCCGACCGTAGTGCATTAAGTGCACTCCCAACGGTAATATTCTTTCCCGGTCGACATGTCTTTGTCGTCTATGGGTTGACACTTATGGTACTGAGAGGTTGGTCCATACGAGAGGCTCGTTATGGTGCAAAACATCTTTGACAGTAGATTCGACTCTTGAAACCTGTTATCCAGAATGACCTATCGCCCTTTACCGATGGTCGGTCCTGATCCTCTCGATCAGTCTTTGATTGCCGATATCTCTGTTTCTTCAAGAGTCCACATGAGTTCAAGAATTCCATAACTCAAAAACTTCATCGAGAAGTCGTTGACCACTATGGGTCATTTCAGCCTTTCACCGAGGGGCCAGTGCATGCGAGACTCTTGATCAGAGGCAAACCCAGAATGATTGTTTAATGTTCCAGAACCAAATGTCATTCGGGCAGACCAGTGTTTGACCATGAAGGGTCGATCCTGACTGCATCGAGGGGTTAGTGAGATAGACTAGTTATACTTACTGTAAAATCAAATACATATTTCTAAGTTGGGCTCCAATTCACTGTCAAGCATCCTCTCTACGCTTCATACGAATTTAACAATTTGTTTTTCTAAGCCTAGGGATAGTCCTCTCTGACATGTGGGACCACCTAAAGTCATTTATGGTCATATTACCTATTTTGTGATTGCCATAACGATGAGCTTTAATCCAGTGGAGCATGATCGTTACTCTTGATCATCTTGGGTCTTCAAGCTTCCGACAAATGCTTCTTTCCAAGTCATGGAATTGACAAATATAGGGTCTTGGCCAAGCCGAGGCACAAACTATATGTGTGTATATATATATATATATATATATATATATATATATATATATATATACACATATATCTATACATATACATATACATATACACATATATCTATACATATACATATACATATACACATATATCTATACATATACATATACACATATATCTATACATATACATATACATATACACATATATCTATACATATACATATACATATATGTATATATATGTATATATATACATATATATATGTATATATATACATATATATACATATATATACGTATATGTATATGTATATGTGTATGTATACATATATGTATATGTATATATATAATATTCAAACACAAATATATGATTTTGAAATTTTATGTATTTAGGAAATTTAGATCTCAAATTAATCTAACCCCAAGAAATCAATCCTATCCCCATGAATGTAATTCCAAGTTAACAAATGATAGTTTTAATAAATAGTTCCAAAGATTAAAACACTAATTAAATACAATTAAGAAAATGGATTACTTTAGAATTTATAAACAATCTCAAACAATATTAAGATGACAAAATTAAAGATCCAATTAAATTAATCCTCAATCTAGTTAACACACATGTTAGGAGCGTGGTTTGAATACAATACAACTAAAATACATGACACAAGAACTAAAGAATTTAAAATTAGAATAATTAAAATACAACATACAAGCAGAAGAAATTGAAAAAAAAATAAAACAGGCATTGAAAATAAATTGACAGTAAAAATAAATGATAGAATATAAAAGTGCATAATTGAAAGAGTGGTTATTGGAATAGATCCTTCATCACACAAAATAAATAAATAATAACAAAATCTATGGCTGAAATTTGCGTAAAAATCCGTCATTCAATTCATGCTCATCCTCAAAATCAAAACTTATAAACTTTAATTTTAAGAAACCGGACCTTAGTAAATTAGATTCAACACTTACAAGCTAAGTTCTAACGATTTCATGTCCAATTTAATAAAACAAAGGTCATAAACTCAAAATCAAATCAAAACAATCATCAATGAAATTTGAAAATTGGATGTTTCAGGATCCTAAAAGAATATTTTACTTTTATTTAGTGAAAGAATTAATACATGCATCTATAAACTGATTATAAGAAAGACAAAGGAAAATATGAAAA
The DNA here is from genome assembly GCA_022113865.1 of Chimonanthus praecox. Classification (NCBI taxonomy): domain Eukaryota; kingdom Viridiplantae; phylum Streptophyta; class Magnoliopsida; order Laurales; family Calycanthaceae; genus Chimonanthus; species Chimonanthus praecox. Next base: position 35,877,747 of record CM039094.1, read on the forward strand.
TTTACAACTCTCACTTGTAAAATTCGAGTGGGGCTCATGTCTTCTTGTCTTTTGCTCCAGCCTTGGTCCTCTTGTGCTCCAGGTAAAATTCGAGTTTTAAATAGTGGAATGGGGTATTTATAGGACTCTGGGACTGGATGGATGGTGGAGATTAAATCTTGATTTGAGTTGGTAAAAATGAATGGCATGGATTGGATCTAACTTATGGTGAATGGATGGGATTTAAGATGGAAAATCTATGGCTTACTATAGGTGTACACGAATTTTAGGAGTGGTGGATTGGTGGCTAAGTAGAGAATGAGAGAAAAAAAGGGATTTGAGAGAAAAGATCGGGCTTGGATGTAAACTTCTTAGACTTGGGCTTGCTGGACTTGGATTTACATTGGCCTGGCCCACATTGGAGAATGCGCATGGAATGCTTGAGCCTGACCCAATGCTTGACATTTGGAGCAAAGCTTGGCCCATTTGTAGTGGATCTCTAGCCCATGGATCTTGATTTCAAACTCTTGGTCTCTTTAATTGTAGACTTCTATTTCTAATTATCCAACCACTTAAAATCTAAATATTGAATTAATCTAGACTCTCATACTTGGATCTAGATTAATCAATTTACATTTAAAATCCTAAAAGTGGTATGAATTATTTATAAAATTCTAAATCTTCCAATTTAAACTCACTTCTAGCAATTATCCACTGTTTTGTGACTTTTTCCTGTATTTCCCAAATTTATCTACAAAATTAGAAAATCATATTAAATGCATCTTATATTTACAAAATAAAGACTAACTAATCCAATATTGAAGGGCAAGAACGTAATTTTTCTGGAGTCAACACTTGTGCTTTATAGTAAAATCTTTAAGCCCTTGCAATAACACTGCTTAACATATGATTGTCAAATCAAATTAATTGTAGGCAAGTTTGAATGGCTTTTATGCCATGGCACTGTACATTTGACTCATAAGGCAAATGATAATATTGTTTCTGGCTATAATATGTATCATACCAAAAGAGTCGCAAATTTAAACTTCATGTCATTCAAATGTCCTAAAGTTTTGTTGATTAAATGATAGCTTCAATCACGCTACCTCATAGTGATGGAATCTTAAACTGTTAAATCTTCATCCCACTCACTATCTCATCTTCATACTCTTGATTGAGTAAACCACTTGGAATGGATGCTTTGGTAGACATTGATTGACCATATGTGTTGTTTGATTGCATTAAAATTATGTTAATTTCATTTATCTTGCAACATTGATTAGTGAATCATGTTTGGAATGATTATTTATCTTATATGCATGATTCCTCACTTCTAGGACTTTAAATGATGATAGTCATATCTATTATAATCCTTGAAACCTCACCTAAGTCCCTCAACCTTAGAAAATTATATGTATGGACTTAGAATAGAGAAAAAGACTGAAAAATTCAAATCTCGAAATTTTCGGGCAACCACAAGACTACCCCAGTCGACCGGAGTCATACAAAAAAATCAGTCTTTAGCCTCTGATAAATTCGGATGACCAATATATTCATTCCGATCAACAGAAACTTGACAACCAGAGAGTAGTTTTTGTCTCTGATAAAAACGAGCGACCGAAACTTCTGATCAGTCGACCGATAGAAAGTATTTTGCTCTCTGAACACAATGGACAACCAATATTTTGTTTGGTCGACCAAGCCAAACAGAGAAGTCTTTCGTCTCTAATATGTTCGAACGACCGAAACTTATAGCAGGTCGACCGAAATTGCTAGGATATAAAATATAAGTTAGGGTTTAGGTCACTTTACATACACTTCCAAACCATCATCCAAAAATCCCCTTTTAGCTCCAAAGCCTTCATACATGTTTTCAAAGGTTTGCATCTTAAAGATCGACATTGCATCTAAATGATGAGGTAAATGTTTTCATAAGAATATCATTATGCAAATTATGATTGAAGGCTTTCATACTCAATTTTTCAGGACAACTCAAATTTGAAAATCTTAAATCATGATTATTTATTTTCCCTAATTATTGACTTGACGGGAAAATTTGTTTTTACGATTGATGAGCATTGCATTTGATAAATGACTGTCATACTTGCTCATTACTTGAATGGTCTATCATGACACTATGCTAAATCGATTATTGAGAACATTATGCTTAAATGATTATCATTTGTTTTTATCTTGATGAGATGCATAATTCTTATGTATGGATTTACTTCTTGAATATTCCATATCATGATGCCTTAAATACATTCATTTGGATAACATAATTTGTGCTCACAAACTAAATGACATATCTTGATTGGCTTGATCAACCTACATGCCTTCTAAACTATGTTTAAATGTTCCAAATCCTGTAGCGATCTGTGTGACGCCCCGCCCTCTTTCACTTGCATAAATCAGAGTATATATATTTTTTTATTTATAAGTGAGGGAAAACGGGTCGTCACAACACGAGTCAAGTCCGACCCTTAACTGGCCACCACTATGTGTACGTGGACTAAGTCGACTAAAATATTTTCACACGCTTTTCTTAATGCTTGCGGAATAATTTATATGAATAAGATGCTATTCATTCTCTCGTCATCATTAGGCAAGGAAAGCCAATCACCATAAAATTCCAATAAACTTAAGGATTATCAAACCATAGCAAATAAGTTCTAAGTTATTACAATCCAAAATGTAAGTCCTCCGAATACATCATTTTAATAAAAAACTGAGTAATATAAACTTAAATCTTCCCAAGCTCCTACACTTGGCTCCCTTCCGGTCCCACGTCCTTTTCCTTATCATTTCTTGTTCCATCATCTATAGGGTAGAAGTAGGGCATTAGTCAACATGCCCAGTACGTATTCCAGTTAGGGTTATAGTACACATAGGAGTAATATTAGAATATCATAAATCAAGGGTACATACATCATTAATGTCATATTTGTAAAACATCTTATAAGAAATAAAACAATGCATGATGTCCATATCATAATCATGCTAACATAAGTGTCATGTCACAGGTGTCAATGCCAAATGAGATCCCACCCAATGTCCATATCCAATCACATCATAAATCAATCAATGTTTTCCTTAGCCAATTATGTCCACAGTGTTTGAGGTGGCAACAACCAGGGCACTGTATACCCATCCAAAAATTAATCAGGATTACCAATGGAGTGTGGACTCCTCCCTCTGCGCAGGGTTTCGAGACTAACTACCCAGGGCTCTTTGGCCAAATTACACCGTACCTTTTCTATCAACTGGACGAGGCCAAATCTCAATAGTTCATATAGCTTCTTACAAGCTAATCTCAAGCCCAAGTCATGTCCGGACAGTTCAGAACTTGGCTTGCTGGTCATATGTGTTCCCTCTCATGCCATTGATAAGGTAATGTATGCAAGAATGCCATTTCATTTAAAATACATAATATAATTGAAAATCAAATCATAATCATATACAATTTGTTTAGCCAATGCATTCATCATATTTTGAATATATACAAGTGTCATATTATACTCCATAGTCTTCTCAATGAGGTAGGAATCCTACCAATGTCCGATATACTATCCTTTCTTGCTTTGCAAGGACAACGCTAATGATCGCGTGAGACGAATCGCAATCTCTTTGCGAACCTCTTTACCTCATCAAATTCAAACATACATATTAGTTTGATCTTCCATTTTAATTTCATCACCCCTTCCATCTTACAAGAGGCTCTGGAGGATAATCCAGAATAAATTTTTTAATTCAATAGACTGAATTTGGAATTCAGTCGACTGAAACACAACCAGATCCATCTCTGTTTGGCCAGCAAACTTTCAGTCGACTAAATCATAAGATTCAATCGGCTGAAAGAAACAGATCCTTTAAGTGTTTGGCCAGCAAACTTTTAGTCGACTGAATCATAAGATTCAGTCGGCTGAAACACAACCAGATATCATACATGCTTGGCCAGTATAGTTTCAGTCGGCTGAAATACAACCAGATATTATGCATGCTTGGGCTTTCAGTTGACTAAATCACAGATTCATTCGGCTGAAATACAACCAGATATTATGCATGCTTGGCCAGTATACTTTCCGTCGACTGAATCACAAAATTCAGTCGGCTGAAATACAACCAGATCCCTTGTGTGCTCGGCCAACATACCTTCAGTCGACTAAATCACAGATTCAGTCGGTTGACTTTGGGTCAGATTCTTTGTGTTATCGGCCAATACACTTTCAGTCGACTGAATCACAAGATTCAGTTGGTTGAAATACAACCAGATCCTTTGTGTGCTCGGCCAGTTCACTTTCAGTCGACTAACTTTGTGTCAGATCCTTTTGTTTGCATTCATTGTAAGGCCCTTCTCCTTGAAATCCATCATTTATCATATTTAAACATGGATTCCATCTTCAATACTTAATTTAATAAATTCATCCTACCCACTTGCCAAGGTCAGGGTTTTTCACAATCCATCCAATCAAAGTATCATAGCATGGGTTCAGATTTAATCTTATGGTTGTTTTGTTTCAACCCATAACCATCTTTTGGATGGATTTCCAACTCCATGGCCTTATAAGAACTTTGGCCATTCATTCCAACCAATCATGAAACCTATGCGTTCGGCCACACCATGGCCAAACCTATGATTCCCTTAAATGAAATCCTATTTTATTAAGTTTAGACATACATTCCTTCAATCTCCTTCTTTTCTTTTGATATTTCTCTTCTTCCTTAATTCTTCTTCTCCTTTCTTTGTTCTTCAAAGTCTCCAAGTGTATGGAGCTAGAGGTGGGAGAGAGAGAGGAGAGGAGAGGAGAGAAAGCTCTTGCTCAAAGAGGAGGAGTTGGCCAAGGGGTTTGGAGTGCCCCTTGGTTTGTGTTTTTGTATTAAAACTTAGTCTCTTCACTCCCTCTCATAATGCATTGGTCTAACCAAGGAGACCCTTGGCTTAACCAAAGAGACCCTTGGCTTCCCAAGGGTGGTTTCATGGCTTTTGAGGTCAAAACCCTTGGGTTCCCAAGTGTCTAAGTACAATGTACTTAGACAAGACATCCATCTCATCCCTTCATCTTCTCAACTCAAGCAAAACCTTAATTCAAGACTTGAACTCACAAGTGGTTGACCAAGTCAACCCATGTCATGATCGACCATGCATGTGGTGACCTGGTCAACACATGGCACTTGGGTCCTAGTTTGGCCATGTCACTTGATGATGTGGCATCCTTGCTTAGTTGGCTTCCATGTGATGACATGTATGCCACATGGCAATGCCACATCACTCACATGCCACCTCACTTGGTGAGGTGGACTTTAATGCATTAAATGCACTAATTTATCCAATTCAACGAATTTAACTAAACTTACCCAATTACTTTAAAATCAACCTCACCCATGACCCATTGGGTCTTAATTGGGTAATTGACCCATTTCCTTGCCCATCTAATGTCCATTTAAACTTTTTAACCTCAAATTCAATTAAATTGTAATCCAAGTGGACCAATCCAATAATTTTATAAGTTACGAAAAATCCGAGGTGTTACAATATTACCCTTTTTTTGAAATTTTCGTCCCAAAAATCGAGCGAAGTAGGGCTTCAAACAAATCATTCAAATAGCTCAAGATGAGCTGCTATCATTTCTGATCCCAAGTGACTTACTCATTACCGTGTCGGTCCCATACCACTTTGACGAACGGAATCGCTTTGTTCCGTAACACCCTTTGCTCCATATCCATTACTCCAATAGGCCTCTCAACGTAAGATACGTCGCTTTACACTTCTATGTCTTACACATTCAGCACGTGTGATGGGTCAGGGTTGTACTTCCTCAGCATGGAAACATGGAATACATCGTGTTGTCTTGACAACTATCGAGGGAGTATTAGACGATAGGCCACTTCCCCCACCTTCTCATGGATTGGAAAGGGTCCCACAAATCTAGGTGAAAGCTTCCCTTTCTTTCCAAACCTCATGTGTCCCTTTCGTGGCGAGACCTTCAAGAATACTAGGTCTCCCACTTTAAACTGAAGAGATCTTCTTCTTTTGTCAGCGTAGCTCTTCTGACAACTCTTCGCTGTGAGTAGATGTTGTCGTATCACCTTCATATGTTTTGTGGTCTCTGCAACCAAATCAAGTCCAATATGAGCAGGCCCCCTGACCTCTTTCCAACACACTAGGGATTTGCAGGGTCTACCATACAATGCCTCAAATGGAGCCATCCTGAGGCTTGCCTGGTAACTGTTGTTGTATGAACTCGACGGGTGGTAGGTGATCTTCCCAACTGCCCTTGAAGTCTAGCATACAGGCTCTCAGCATACCCTCCAATGTTTGTATTGTTCGCTCTGACTGACCGTCAGTCTGTGGATGGAAAGTTGTGCTCTATAATAAATTTGTTTCCATAGCCGACTGCATGCTCTACCACACCCTGCCAGTGAATCTGCCATCTCTGTCGGACACAATAGTCCTGGGTATACCATGTAGTCTGATGATGTCCCTGATATACCGCCATCCCAGAGTCTCAGACAAATCTGTCATCTTGATGGGGAGAAAATGTGTAGACTTGGTTAGACGGTCCACTATAACCAAGATTGCATCATTACCCTTTGAAGACCTTGGCAGCCCTGTCACAAAGTCCATGGCAATGTGTTCTCACTTCCATTCGGGCACGGGTAGAGGTTTGAGCAGTCCTGGCGGCTTCTGATGTTCTGCCTTGACTTGCTGACAAGTAAGGCAGTGAGAGACAAAGTCAGCCACGTCTCTTTTGAGTCCATCCCACCAATAATACCTCTTCAGATCATGGTACATTTTGGTGCTACCTGGATGGATTGAGAGCTTTGATTGATGCGCTTCTCCTGCAGCCTTGAGCTACATATGTCATAATTAGACTGGCCACAGTTTCATACAAAATACGACTGAGGGCATCCGCCACTCCATTTCCCTTGCCAATGTGATATTGCAGTGCAAACTCGTAGTCTTACAAGTACTCCATCCATCTGAGCTGTCTCAAATTGAGGTCCTTTTGGTCGAACAGATATTTTAAGCTCTTACGGTCTGAAAACACCTCAAATTTCTCACCATATAGATAGTGTCTCCAGCTTTTGAGAGCGAAGACCACTGCAGCTAGTTCCAAATCATGAGTGGGATAGTTGCGTTCATGGATTTTTAGTTGCCTTGAACCATATGCCACCACCTGATGATTTTGACTAAGAGAGCACCCAAGTCCTTCTCCTGAAGCATCACAGTATACTTCATATCCCTTGCCTCTCTCCGGCAATCATAATGGGAGCTGAGCGGTGGTAAGCTTCTCTTTCATATCCTCAAACCTTCGATTGCACACGTCAGACCACTCAAATTTGACTCATTTTTGAGTTAATTAGGTTAGTGGAGTCGCAATCTTGGAGAAGTCCATAATAAATTTTCGATAGTGGCCAGCCAGTCCCAGAAAGCTGTGGATTTCGGTCACATTCTTTGGAGCTTCCCAGTCTTTAACCACTGCCACTTTAGCCGGGTCCACAGTTATTCCTTCTGCTGATATGACGTGTCCCAAGAAGTTGACCTCAGATAGCCAGAACTCGCACTTGCTTGCTTTGGCATATAACTGATTCTTCTTTAGTGTGTCCAGGACTATCCTCAGATGCTTAGCATGCTCCTCCCGACTGGTGGAATAAACCAAAATATCGTCAATGAAGACAATTACGAACTTATCCAGATAAGGACGGAATATTTTGTTCATCAGATCCATGAACACGACTGGTGCATTTGTGAGTCCAAAAGGCATGACCACATATTCATACAGTCCATACCGAGTTCTGAAAGCCGCCTTTTCTATGTCTTCATCCCTAACATGAATTTGATGATAGCCTGACATAAGATCAATCTTGGAGAAATGGCTGGAGCCTCTGAGTTGATCGAACAGATCATCAATTTTGGGCAGAAGGTACTTGTTCTTAATAGTTAGCTGATTCAACTTCTTGTAATCCACACACATCCGAAGAGTACCATCTTTCTTCTTTACGAACAATACCGATGCTCCCCAGGATGAGGTGTTGTGCCGGATGCATCCTAGTCTGAGTAACTCATCAATTTGTTTCTTCAGCTCAGACATTTCTGCAGGGGCCATCCGGTAATGAGGCAATGATACAGAAGTAGTGCCAAGATAGAGCTTAATCTTGAAGTCAATCTCCCTTTTTGGAGGTAAACCAGGGAGTTTTGTCGGAAATACCCCTACGTAGTCTTTCACTACAGCAGGTAGTTCAGTCAGCTGCGCCTTGTCTAGTCTAATATTGTTCAATACAAGATGGTTCATTTCTTCATGTAATCTCCTGGTCATAGTAATGTTCTGTCTGTTGGCATATACTATAAACTGTTTTCCCTCAGGTGACCAGAATATCACTCTACGAAGGTGACAGTCAATGCCGGCCTGAAAGGTAGGCAACTAGTCCATGCCAAATATGATGTCGTATTCTGTCATCTCGAGTACCAGATAGTTGAATTTAAATTGATCTCGGCAAGTTCAGTATCTACAGAGGTGCAGATTAGACCCAGTAATGTGACTCCAATAGAGGATACAATAGCGAGTGCAATGGATAGTTGTTGTACTAAGGTACCAGGAGCAGATATAAAGGAGTAGGATGCTCCTGAATCAAATACGCAATAGCATAAGAACTACCAACTGCTGCAATACCTTGAATCACCGAGTAATCCACTGTCTCTGGAGAAGGAACTAAAGTATATAGCCATCCAGATCCTGTAGGAATGGGTGCCCATCCTGTCTGGTTGTGTGCCCTGGATGCTTGCGACTGAGCTGGCCGGACTGGAGGACGGAAATAACCCTAGAGTAAGAGGGTTTGCTGTTCTGTGGACACTCCCTCTTGATAAGGCCCTACTGGTACACTGATAACAGGTGATAACACCTCGAGGAGACTGAGAGACTGGTCCTAATGTGGAGGACTGACTGGGACGAAAACCACCAGTAGAGGCTGAGAATCTCCCAAAGTTGGGTCTGAATTTCTTGCGAGGGTGGAAAGAATTTCCCCCGCTTTGGCTTCGTCTGTTCTCTACAAATCTGACTGTCTCCATCAGCTCTTGTTCGGCTATGCTGGCTCGACTGACCACTTCTGCCAAAGTATTTCATTTGAAAATAGTGACTTTGGCTCTGATGCTTGGTCGCAGGCCTCGCTCAAACTTTCGGGCCTTCTAATATTCCGTGTCCACCATGTATAGAGCATAGCATGATAGATGTAGGAATTCTTGAAGTATTTTGCGATGGTCATGGTACCCTGGACCAAGCTGCCTGTGTCTGGCATTCCTTCTCCTCTTCTAGAAAGTAATGGTCCAAAAACATCCCAGTGAACTGGTCCCAAGTCATCTCTGTTCCATCCGCCATTGGAATTTGTGCTTGTTGATGTTTGATGACCTTCCACCATTTGCCGGCATCGTCTACTAGTTGTGAGGTAGCCAACAGTATTCGGTCCTGGTCATCGGTGATTTAAGCAACTTCAAGATCTTTGTGATATTCTCAATCCAGTTCTCTACTCCTGCGGGTTCCTCATTCCCTTTAAAATAAGGGGGACGCTGCTGTTGGAAATCTCTGACCATTGTTCAGTCCTGGGATTCATTGGAAGTAGTGCCTCCATTGTCGTTCTGGTATTACTGTAGAACAGAGGTAACTACTGCTTGCACTAGGCTCTGCAGCTCGGGAGGTACCTCAAGAATATTCACATTGTCCTGTCCCTCTTCATGATTCGGGTTCTGTCGGGTATTTCTTCTACGTGGAGGCATTTTCCTAAGTCATTGAAAATTGGTTGACTTAGTTTTCTCATAAGGCCTTGTGTTCCTTACTTGGGGAAATTGCCTAGATATTACATAGTATTTCTCATTTGGGGGAAATCATGTAATGTTTCTTGTTTCAGGGGAGGGATGACCTATTTCGCTATGTTTGATAAATCTACAATTATAGTGGTTGTCCTTCCCTTGCTGTTGTTTTTCTCATCAAATGTTGTTCTCAGATTGAATGCTTACAGTCTGATTCTCATCAAAATAAATTAATCAGGACTCCGTGCAGCAGACTCCGAAGAGTCGGTCAGTTGGGATTCTTATCTGTCAGTGAGACATGATACCATATTAATCTTACCTTGCGAGACTCAACACTTCCGGTTTCGCTCTGATACTAACTGTAACGCCCCGCCCTCTTCCACTTGCATAAATCAGAGTATATATATATATTTTTTTTATAAGTAAGAGAGGACAGGTCGTCACGACGCGAGTCAAGTTCAAGTTTCCAAAACCCGACCCTTAACTGGCCACCACTACGTGTGCGTGGACTAAGTCTACCAAAACATTTTCACACACTTTTCTTAATGCTTGCGGAATAATTTATATGAATAAGATGCTATTCATTCTCACATCATCATTAGGCAAGGAAAGCCAATCACCATAAAATTCCAATAAACTTAAAGATTATCAAACCATAATAAATAAGTTATAAGTTATTACAATCCAAAATGTAAGTCCTCCGAATACATCATTTTAATAAAAAACTGAGTAATATAAACTTAAATCTTCCCAAGCTCCTACGCTTGGCTCCCTTCCGGTCCAACATCTTTTTCCTTAACATTTCATGTTCCATCATCTATAAGGTAGAAGTAGGGCATTAGTCAACATGCCCAGTATGTATTCCAGTTAGGGTTATGGTACACATAGGAGTAATATTAGAATATCATAAATCAAGGGTATATACATCATTAATGTCATTTTTATAAAACATCTTGTAAGAAATAAAATAATGCATGATGTCCATATCATAATCATGCTAACATAAGTGTCGTGTCATAGGTGTCAATGCCAAATGAGATCCCACCCAATGTCCATATCCAATCACATCATAAATCAATCAATAGTTTCCTTGGCCAATTATGTTCACAGTGTCTGAGGTGGCAACAACCAGGTCACTGTATACTCATCCACAAATTAATAAAGGATTACCGATGGAGTGTGGACTCCTCCCTCTGCGCAAGGTTTCGAGACTACCCAGGAGCTCTTTGGCCCAATTACCCCGTACCTTTTCTATCAACCGGACGAGGCCAATTATGTTCACTTCCAATAACTCTGACCGGCTTCTCCACATATGTCACATCGCTTTGTACATCGATGTCTTGAGCATTTATCACATGAGAAGGGTCAGGATTGTACTTTCTCAGCATGGACACATGAAACACATCATGTAGAGATGACAGCTGTGGAGGGAGCGGTAACTGATAAGCTACCCCTCCCACCCTCTTCAGTATCGGGAACGGCCCCACAAATCTAGGCGACAGTTTCCCTTTCTTTCCGAATCTCATGTGCCCCTTCCGTGGTGAGACTTTCAGAAATACCAAGTCTCCCACCTCAAACTCGAGGAACCTTCTCCTCTTGTCGGCATAGTTTTTCTGACGGCTCTGTGTAGTGAGTAAATGTTGCCGTATCAGCTTAATCTGTGTTGTAGTCTCTGTAACCAAATCTGGCCCAATCAACGCAGGCTCACCGGCCTCTGTCCAACATACTGGTGATCTACACGGTCTACCATACAAGGCCTCAAATGGAGCCATTTGAAGGCTTGCCTGGTAACTGTTATTATAAGAGAACTCCACCAGTGGTAGATGATCCTCCCATCCGCCTTTGAAGTCTAGCATGCATGCTCTCAGCATATCCTCCAATGTCTGTATCGTTCTTTCTGACTGCCCATCAGTCTGTGGGTGAAACGCTGTGCTAGTTAATACGTCGGTCCCCATAGCCGACTGCATGCCCTGCCATACTCTGCCGGTGAATCATCCATCCCTATCGGATACAATAGACCGGGGAATACCATGTAGCCTGATGATCTCCCAGATGTACCGTCGACCCAAAGTTTCCGATGAATCTGTCATCTTGATGGGAAGGAAATGTGCGGACTTGGTTAATCGGTCCACTATGACCCATATCGCATCGTTGCCCTTTGATGACCTTGGTAACCCTGTTACAAAATCCATGGTTATGTGCTCCCATTTCCATTCTGGTACCGGTAAAGGTGCAAGTAGGCCCGGTGGTTTCCGATGTTCTGCCTTAACCTGCTGACAAGTTAGGCAACAAGCAACAAATGCTGCTACATCTTTCTTAAGTCCATGCCACCAATAGTGCCTTTTCAGATCATGATACATCTTGGTGCTACCCGGGTGGATAAAGAGTTTGGTTTGGTGTGCTTCAATCAACAACTCTCTTCTGCAGTTCTTAGGTACGTATGTCCTGCCTCGGAACATAAGACCTTGTCCGGGTCGTAACTCCCACTCCGGTACAACCTCACCGGTAGACATCTTGGCCCAAATCTCCTCCACCTCTGGATCTGTCCGTTGCTCCCGTTCAATCTCGGAGACCATGTTGGATCGTATGATCAGATTATATATGGTCCCATGATTATTGAGGTAGAGTTTAAATTCTCTGATGGTATTCAGTACCTCCCATTCCGTCCTGATCATGCTAGCTACTGTCGCATGTGACAAGCGGCTGAGGGCATCCGCCACTTTGTTCGCCTTGCCCTGATGATACCGAAGTGCGAACTCATAATCCGCCAGATATTCCATCCATCTACGCTGTCTCATATTGAGTTCTTTCTGATCAAATAAGTATTTCAAACTTTTGTGATCCGAGAACACCTCAAACTTTTCACCATAGAGGTAGTGTCTCCAGCTTTTGAGAGCGAAGACCACCGCTGCTAGTTCTAGATCATGTGTGGGATAATGGCGTTCATGAATTTTCAATTGTCTTGATCCGTACGCCACCGCACGATTACTTTGACTGAGTGTGCACCCCAGTCCCTCGCCGGAGGCATCACAGTACACTTCATAATTTTTGCCTCTTTCTGGCAAGATCAGAATAGGAGCGGTCGTAAGCCTCTCCTTTAGCTTCTCAAATCTCTGATTGCACAGGTTGGACCACTCAAACTTGACTCCTTTCTGAGTGAGTCGGGTAAGTGGAGCTGCAATCTTGGAGAAGTCCATGATGAATTTCCGATAGTAACCGGCCAATCCCAGAAAACTGCGGATCTCAGTCACATTTGTCGACGCTTTCCATTCCTTGACTGCTGCTACCTTAGCCGGGTCCACGGCTATACCTTCCTCTGATATGATGTGCCCCAAGAAGTTGACTTCAGATAACCAAAATTCACACTTGTTGGCTTTGGCATACAATTGGTTCTTCCGCAAGGTGTCTAGGACTATCCGCAGGTGCTCGGCATGTTCGTTCTGACTTTTGGAGTAGATCAGAATATCATCGATGAATACGATCACAAACTGATCTAAGTATGGACGGAATATTCTATTCATCAGATCCATGAACACCGCCGGTGCATTAGTAAGTCCAAACAGCATGACTACATATTCATATAGACCATACCGTGTCCTGAAGGCTGTCTTCTCTATGTCCTCTTCTCTAACCCGAATTTGATGGTATCCGGACATCAGGTCAATCTTAAAGAAATGAGAGGAACCCCTAAGTTGATCAAACAGATCATCAATCCGGGGTAGGGGATACTTGTTCCTGACAGTCAACTGATTTAATTTCCTATAGTCCACACACATTCGTAGGGTACCGTCTTTCTTTTTCACAAATAATACTGGGGCTCCCCATGCGGATGTACTGTTCCGAATGAAGCCTAGTCTGAGCAGTTCATCAATTTGCTTCTTCAGTTCGGTCATCTCAGCTGGTGCCATCCTATATTGGGGTAACGATACTGGAGTGGCGCCGGGGTATAATTTTATTTCAAAGTCTATCTCCCTCTTGGGTGGCAAACGAGGGAGTTCTAGTGGGAATACCTCGGCAAAATCTGCTACTACCGCCGGAAATTCAACCATTGGTGCCTTATCTAGTCTAAGGCTGTTCAAGGCGAGATGGTTCAATTCCTCCTGCAGCCTTCTAGGGATACCCTGCCTGTCAGCGTGTACCACGTACCGCTTTCCTTCGGGTGACCAAAATATCACCCTACGAAGATGGTAGTCAATATGGGCCTGATACGTAGTCAACCAGTCCATGCCAAAAATGACATCATATTCCGCCATATCGATTACTAAATAATCGAACTCGAATCTGAATCCCGCGAGTTCCGTGTTCAATGTCGTACATATTAGTCCTAATGATGTGTCTCCGACGGGGGATACAATGATGAGTGATGTGGACAGGTTTTGTACTAGTGTACCCGTGGCAGATATGAATGCAGCAGCAGATATGAATGAATGCGATGCTCCAGAGTCAAATAAAGTAACAGCATAGGAACTACCAATTACAGCCATACCTTGCATCACTGAACGGTCTACTGCTACTGGAGATGGTATGGTGAAGAGTCGTCCAGATCCCGCAGGTTTTGGTGCCCGCCCCGCCTGATTATATGTTCTGCCTCCCCGCGACTGTGTCGGTCTAGTTGGAGGGCGGAAAGGGCCCCTGAAGTTGGAGGGTCGGCTAGTTTGTGGACACTCTCTCTTGTAGTGGCCATGTTGGCCACACTGATAGCAAGTGTTCCCACCCCGAGGAACCTGTGTGACTGATGTTGATGTAGAAAGCTGACTAGGGCAAAAGTCCCCGATAGATCCAGTGGAGGGTGAGGGCCTGCTATGATTCAGGCGGAACTTCTTGTTGGGTTGGAATGTTCCCCGCCCACCCTGCCCTCGGCGGTTGTCTAACCGTACTATCTCATTTAGTTCCTTTTCTGCGATTGTGGCCCTGCTAACCACCCCTGCCAGTGTGGCCTCTTTGAAAATGGTTACTCTATTTCTTGATGCTTTTTCGAAGGCCCCGTTCAAACTTACGAGCCCTTCGGTGTTCAGTATCCACCATATAGAACCCATAGATAGACAGTTTAAGAAATTCTCTGTGATACTCCGCCACTGTCATGTTGCCCTGTACCAGTGAGATGAAAGCTTCAGTCTGGCTCTCTCTTTCTTCCTCCGGAAAGAATTGTTCTAGGAAGGTGGCCGAGAACCACTCCCATGTCATGGGTATCCTTTCTCCTTCTGGTATCAATGCTTGTTGTTTTTCTACCACTTCCCACCAACTACCGGCATCCTCGATCAGTTGGGATGTGGCTAATAAGATCTTATCAGCAGTACTGGAAATCTGGAGCAAATTCAAGATTTGGTTGATCCTCTTTAACCAGTGTTCCGCTCCCACAGCCCTTCCTTTCCCTTGAAGTAGGGAGGGCGCTGTTGTTGGAAGTCCTTGACCATCTTTCGTTTATTGGAGTCGCTGGCGGTCGCATTGCCGCTTGAATGTTGTTGTAGAGCAGAAGCGATTGCCGCTTGAACTATGTCGAACAATTTTCCTAAGTATCAATTATTTCCTTCATTTTGGAGGAGAATTATTGATTAAGTATACTTCATTCTTGGGGGAAAATTCCTAAGTATCGAATATCGTTTCTTTCATTTGGGGAAGGTTGCCAAATAAGCATACTTGGTTTGGGGAAAACTTCCCATCTAGCTATGTTTGTCCATTTTTGTGAAATTGGGGGAAATTTTCCTACGTTTGATAAATCTATCAATGTTATGTTTATTGTACTTCCCTTACTATCATTTTCTTACGTCAAATGTGGCGCTCAGATTGAATGTTTCAGTCTGAGTCAATCGAAGTAGATTAATCCGGCCCCCGTGCAGCGGACTCCGAAAAGTCGGTCAGTTGGGATTCTTAGCTGTCAGTGAGACATGCAACCGTCTTAATCCTACTTCGAGAGATTCATTCTTTCGATTTCGCTCTGATACCAACTGTAACGCCCCGCCCTTTTTCACCTGTTTTCCGAAAATCAGAGTATATTTTTTTTTTTTTTTGAAATAGAAGAGTGAGAGAGGGCGCGGACGCCACGACGCGAGTTAAGTCCGAGCTTCTAAAGCCCGACCCTTAACTGGCCAACCCCACGCGTGCGCGGAGCTAAGTCCACGAGAACGGTTCACGCGTAAGAAGTAAGCTCGCGGATTATAATTATTGCGGAACATGATAATAGAGTCTATCCTACCGGTTTTTAGATAGAAGGGAAGATACAACATTGAATTTACCAAAATGCCCCTATGTTCTATATCACAAAATGTATCGTCCATAAGTAACGTCCAAAACCATCGCAAGAAATGTAAATTTATACAACCCGACAAGCTAAGTTACTTTAAAATTACATCTCCAAAATGTAAACATAATATAAACTAGGACTGCGTTTTCCAAGCTCCTAGGCTTGGCCTCCGGTATGTCCACCGCTTCCTGCCTCTCCTACGTCATCAGCTAGGGTAGAAGTAGGGCGTTAGTCAACGTGCCCAGTAGGACTCCGAGTAGGGCTAGCACATGGATTAGTGATACACACATACCGATAACATAAAATACAACAAAATAAGTATGTGATGAATGCTATGTCATGGGTACTTATGTCATGTGTCCCACCCATTATCCGTATGATCATACAATATCATGTTCCCCATGTTTGCTTCTCGGTAGCCCCGACGAAGCATGGACTCCGGTTATAGCCCTCAGGCTATCCCCATGTCTGATTGTCGGTCGCCCCGACGGAGCATGGACTCCGGTTATAGCCCTCAGGCAATCCCCATGTCTGATTCTCGGTCGCCCCGACGGAGCATGGACTCCGGTTTGTTTATTTTTTTCTGCCCATGCCATGCATGAGATGTAGGTGCATTATGCTATGTAGTATATAGATAGACCATATTCGATATACCATACATAGTCATATGATGCATAATATTAAAATATAATCCATGATACTATCATGTAATTCATAAGTTAAAACCCATCATAGTGCAAGTCCCATAAATCATAAATTATAATCATAAATCCATAATAAGCCAAGTCAAAATAATTTAAAACAGCATCACATATCCATCGCTTACAAAAAGGTAGGAATCCTACCGAATACCGTGTCGCGTTCCGTTACGCTTCCCGTTCGATAATCCCGTCGCCGATCGCGTACCGTTTGCGACGCCCGATACCTTATTACATTTACCGAATTAGTCCATACATCATCCATGATTAAGTCCCTAACTTAGCCCATTATCCATTGGTTTTAGACTCATACATAAATCCAATTTTGGCCAAATTTAAAATTCCGATTTGCTAGCCTAAAACGCAGCAACTATCCGCTTCATTTATTCATTCATAATATATCCATTTTCATGTCCAACCCACATAGGGTTCGGCCATGTACCATGGTCGAACCCATGGTCCTTCAATGTGGCCACAAATTACCGTTTTGCCACTCCTCTTCCATGGTTAAGTTACCCCTTTTATCCATGCATATTTAAGTCCATATCTGACCCATAAACTTGGACCCATTTATAATTTCTTAATCATGACATAACATCATAAAATCAGCCATCTAGTTTAATTAAATTTGTAAATATTAAATCCCATATATAATTCCATACCTAGCCCATAATATGGCTCCCAAAGGGGTCATGGGTTCGGCCATACACCATGGCCGAGCCCATGATGTCCATTTCCTAATTTCTTGGTTCATTTTACCTTCACCAAATGAATTTAAGTCCTTCATTTAAAACCCCTTCTTTCATCTCATATAAAACATTACCTACCATGCTTACCAATCCATTTAATATTTTCATCTCTCCATTGTTTTCCATTCATAACAGTCCCAAAACATTACCATAGGGTTCATGGTTCACTTTTATTGATGCCATTTTCAAAGACTCATATTTTTGTCCCAAAAATAATCCATTTCAAAAATCACAAATCTTCATTCATTTTGGCCCTTTAAAACAACCTCCTAGGCATTGATACATGCATTAACTTTAGCCTAAAATTGATCAAAATTTGGGTCATGGGTTCGGCCATACATCATGGCCGAACCCATGATGTTTCTTTCCCCATCCTTCTTGGTTTCAATTACCCATTTAAACATACCTCCAATGAAACTTAAATCATCCATTTCCATCACTATCTTTATTCCATTTAAACATCACATATCATACTTGTAACATCCATTTAAATTTCATCATTAACTTAACTTAATTTCCATTTCGTTTAAGCACATATATAAACCATACTTAGCCCATGAATGACCTAAAACATGGGTCATGGGTTCGGCCATACACCATGGCCGAACCCATGATGCCTTTCCCTCATTTTTAACTTGGGTCCTTTAATCACATTTAAAGTCCATTAAAAACCACCAACATTTCCTCATGCTTTCTCATTTTAACAATCCTTTAAAACACCCATTTTTAATCATTTGAAAACTAATTTTCATTAACCATTCTCCATACTTCTAATCTTATAAAAATTCTAAAATATCATCCATGGATTCCATCATAAAACTTTTTTCCAAAAATTGCCTACATTTAACCCTTTAAATCCTTGGAACCCTAAACCATTCTCCAACTTTTTATTTCTTATAAAAACCCTAATTAAAATGCATAATATTAAAATATAATCCAAATTAAAATCATCCTCATTTACCATGGGGTTCGGCCATGCTACATGGCCGAACCCTATGGTCCATCCATTCATTAAAAATTCTATATTCTCCATGCTTTAATACAACCTTAGAATTCCAAAAATTTGAAATCACAAATCACTAATGTTTACTCATTTAAAAACCTAAAGCTCATTAGCCATTCTCCAAAATTTTAAACCTTAACATCTTAATAAATTCATCATCATTTCCCATGGGGTTCGGCCATGCTACATGGCCGAACCCTAAGGTCCATTCAATCCATCAAAACTTCCATCTTTTCCATTTTCTCAGCCTTCCATTTGATGGATTTTAAATCCATTCCATAGCCTAAAATAATTTGGCCACCATCATATGGCAAGGATGGATTCCAAAACTTAAAACCTTAACAATAAAATCTCTTGTTTAGAACATACTTATGATCCGACGACTCCTCCGGTCTTTGTTCCTCCACTTGATTTCCTTAGCCTCTTCTCTCCTTCTTCTTGATCTTTGATCGGTTAGATGTGCTTGATCAATGGTGGGACATGCTTGGATTGGCTAAGGTAAATGGGGTTAGGTTAAGAGAGAAAGAGGGAAAGATGATGAAGGTAGTAGCTCTTGATCTTCCAATGGTGAATCCAAGGTTTCACCTCTTTTCTTCTCTTTTCTTTTCTTTTCCTTCTAAGTTTTTCTTCTAAGTTCTTTCTCCTCTCTTGCAAGGTGGGTGCCGTTTTTTCTTGGTGTATGAGGAATGCTAGAGTGAAATGGGTTGGTTTGCAATGGAATGGAGGTGGTTGGAGTGGTCTTCACCCCACATTAATTTCTTCACTAACCAAGCATGGGTTGCTTGTGGTGGTGTGGTTGAGACCAACCACCATTCAAGCCCATGGTTTTAATTTGTGTTTTCTTGAGGTGGTTTGTGTTTGTTGGAGTGGTTTTGACCATTTAACCATTTGACCATTCTAATCTTAGGTTGATTAACTTAGATCACCTTGATCCCTTGATTAATTTAATTAATCACTTTCTATTTAATTTAATCCCATTAATTTCCCTCCATGATCCACCCATGGTTGACCAAGTCAACCATGGTGGTCGGCCCCACTACTCTTGGGTCCACACGCCACCTCAATGGGTGAGGTGGAGGTGGGCCCCATTGGCCATGTTGCCTTGGTCCATTTATCACCTAACTTAGGTGATTTAAATTTTATTAATTGTATCCCTTTTATTGGATCATCATTGGGCCCATGGCCCAATTTGATTCTTGTCTTACCCATTTATCTCAGGGCTTAGTTACCTTGGCCCATTGGGTCCCACATGGCTCTTTGACCCAAATTGACCATCTTTGACCCGATTAGTCCTCATTAACCCATTTAATGGATTTCATCCAACCCATGGCCCAATTGAGCCATCCTTGGGCCATTGTCCCAAAATTTGGTCCATTTGGCATTTTATTACATCAAACTTCAATTTAAAATGAATAAATGCCAATATATATATTTATCAAAAATTCGGGTTATTACACCAAATCTCAACAATTCATATAGCTTCTTACAAGCTAATCTCAAGCCCAAGTCATGTCCGGACCGCTCAGAACTTGGCTTGCTGGTCATATGTGTTCCCTCCCATGCCATTGATGAGGTAATGTATGCAAGAATGCCATTTCATTTAAAATACATAATATAATTGAAAATCAAATCATAATCATATACAATTTGTTTAGCCAATGCATTCATCATATTTTGAATATATACAAGTGTCATATTATACTCCACAGTCTTCTCAATGAGATAGGAATCCTACCAATGTCCGATATACTATCCTTTCTTGTTTTGCAAGGACAACGCTAACGATCGCGTGAGACGAATCACAATCTCTTTGCGAACCTCTTTACCTCATCAAATTCAAACATACATATTAGTTTGATCTTCCATGTTAATTTCATCACCCCTTCCATCTTACAATAGGTTGTGGAGGATAAGCCAGAATAAAACGTTTTAGTTTAGTCGACTGAATCTGGAATTCAATCGACTGAAACACAACTAGATCCATCTCTTTTTGACCCGTAAACTTTCAGTCGACTGAATCATAAGATTCAGTCGGCTGAAACACAAACAGATACCTTACATGTTTGGCCAGCAAACTTTCAGTCATCTGAATCATAAGATTCAATCGGCTGAAACACAACCAGATCTCATACATGCTCTGCGAGTATACTTTCAGTCGACTGAATCACAGATTCAGTCGTCTGAAATACAACCAGATATTATGCATGCTCAGCCAGTATACTTTCAGTCGACTGAATCACAGATTCAGTCGGTTGAAATACAACCAGATATTATGCATGCTTGGCCAGTATACTTTCAGTCGACTGAAGCACAAGATTCAGTCAGCTGAAATACAACCAAATCCCTTGTGTGCTCGGCCAGCACACTTTCAGTCGGCTGACTTTGGGTCAAATCCTTTGTGTTATCGGCCAGTACGCTTTCAGTCGACCGAATCACAAGATTTAGTTGGCTAAAATACAACCAGATACGTTGTGTGCTCGGCCAATTCACTTTCAGTCGACTGAATCACAAGATTCAGTCGACTGAAATACCACCTGATCCCATACGTACTTAGCCAGAACACTTTCAATCGACTAAATCATAAGATTCAGTCGACTGACTTTGTGTCAGATCCTTTTGTTTGCATTCATTATAAGGCCCTTCTCCTTGAAATCCATCCTTTATCATATTTAAAAATAGATTCCATCTTCAATACTTAATTTAATAAATTCATCCTACCCACTAGCCAAGGTTAGGGTTTTTCATAATCCATCCAATCAAAGTATCATAGCATGGGTTCAGATTTAATCTTATGGTTGTTTTGTTTCTACTCATAACCATCCTTTGGATGGATTTCCAACTCCATGGCCTTATAACAACTTTGATCATTCATTCCAACCAATCATGAAACCCATGGATTCGGCCACACCATGGCCAAACCTATGATTCCCTTAAATGAAATCATATTTTATTAAGTTTAGACATACCTTCCTTCAATCTCCTTCTTTTCTTTTGATCTTTCTCTTCTTCCTTAATTCTTCTTCTCCTTTCTTTGTTCTTCAAAGTCTCCAAGTGTATGGAGGTAGAGGTGAGAGAGAGAGAAGAGAGGAGATGAGAGAAAACTCTTGCTCAAAGAGGAAGAGTCGGCCAAGGGGTTTGGAGTGCCCCTTGGTTTGTGTTTTTGTATTAAAACTTAGTCTCTTTTCACTTCCTTCCTCTCATAATGCATTGGTCTAACCAACGAGACCCTTGGCTTAACCAAAGAGACCCTTGGCTTCCCAAGGGTGGCTTCATGGCTTTTGAGGTCAAGACCCTTGGGTTCCCAAGTGTCTAAGTACAATGTACTTAGACAAGACATCCATCTCATCCCTTCATTTTCTCAACTCAAGCAAAACCTTAATTCAAGAATTGAACTCACAAGTGGTTGACCAAGTCAACCCATGTCATGGTCGACCATGCATGTGGTGACTTGGTCACCACATGGCACTTGGGTCCCACTTTGTCCATGTCACTTGATGATGTGGTATCCTTGTTTAGTTGGCTTCCATGTGATGACATGTATGCCACATGGCAATGCCACATCACTTGATGAGGTGGACTTTAATGCATTAAATGCACTAATTTATCCAATTCAACTAATTTAACTAAACTTACCCAATTACTTTAAAATCAAGCTCATCCATGACCCAGTGGTTCTTAATTGGGTAATTGACCCATTTCATTGCCCATTTAATGTCCATTTAAACTTTTTAACGTCAAATTCAATTAAATTGTAATCCAAGTGGGCCAATCCAATAATTTTATAAGCGAAGGAAAATCCGGGGTGTTACAATCTGACCCAAATTAGCAGGTTTTGACCCAATTAGAATTTTCGAGTAGATTTTTAATGGGTATTATGTTTATTAGTCTGTTTAATTATTTGAATTTGTTCAAAATTTAATATTTGTGGCGTGTCACGATAGCGTGTGATATGTGTGTGTTTCCCTCACTGCGCTCATTCCCTTACCTTTCAGGCACTCAGATGGAGAAGGGGTGAGGTGAACCCCTCGAGCAGGCGCCAGGAGGAGAGTTGTAGTCGTTGTCATTTTTAATTATATTTCTATTTTTGTTGAGAGAACCATGTTTTGTATTTTAGATTAATATCTCTGCTATCGTGGATGACTGAAATAACTATATTATGATTTGTTATGATTTGGATTTTGTGATGATATGCATATCATGCTATAGTTTGATTTATATTATGTATTTGGGTTGGAGTTTTGAAGAGGTTGGGCACCTCCTTTCAAAAAAAGGTTACCCGAGTTTTTGTTTAAGTGCGCTTTTGGAGTTGTTTCGGAGATAATGTGCCCTTGGCGGGACGGGGAGTTACATAAATAATATATGCAATTTAAACACGTAATAAATGTAATAATTACCATCCTACAATATGGAACAAAAACATCGAGACTTTCCATAATCATCACCGTCATAATCCCATAACATATTGTTCCAGCTAGACAAATGAACGGGGTCAAGACCATCATCCCAACGATATGAGCCCACTGAACTGAACACATTAAGTCCCAATTGTTCCTTTACTACCATGATCGTGCACTAACTTTGAACCCACTCAATAGTTGCCCACATACGACTTACCCGTGCTACCATATGTGGATAATGAGTGCTCGAACTGCCCAATGAGTAGCCTTCACCATGGGTCCTCCCGTAGTTCGGCATGCCTCGTGGTTGGGGATATGGCAGTTGAGAGGCCTCAGGAAAAAAGAAATTGGAACTTCATTGTTATTGCTTGTCACTAATGGACATGTATCATATATTGCCGAATATAGTCTCCTTGTCCACTGATAGATACATCAAACCATCCCAATAGTACAATAGTCTGTATCTTGTCAATGTAACACCATGTGTAGGCATGTCTGCACCTCCATAAGAAGGTGTGTGCACTGGAGCTGGCAAACTATCCTGCACTTCTATCTCCCCCGATGCAAACCCAAGTGGAACAGGAGCACTGTCATCCTTCACCGAATTAGACTTGTCAAACCCGAATCTCCTAATTCACCTTGCTCACCACTACCACCATCATCATCGCCGTCCGAGTCGCTAGTGAATGTATCAAACTGAACCTGCACATATCTACGATGTGTTAGTGGTTGATTGTTGGGTATGGCGGGTTATTTTCCCTACTATGTCATCCTCCTTTGTGTTGCTCTTTCTCCCCTGTCCATACCAGATGGTTGCTCACTAACTGAAGAGCAGCATGTGACCATCTGGCTACTGCTCCTATTCCCATCAAGTTGCCCACCCTTAGCCATGGGTCGAGGTCCATTAACTGAATGGCGACGACAGGACTCTGTTACTACACTGTTCTCGCTACCATTTGTCAATTCCATCTCAATATTATGATAAAGCAGTTTTGTATCGAGATCATGTTCTACCAAATGACTCACGTTCTTCGACCTATTCTGACAATGCATCATCGTAAGCAAAGAGGTGGTCGAGGTTGATTGGTGCATAGAAGTCCTCACTACCTTCATACTAAATCTTTGGGTACCTCCACTAATTGTGTGTTTTTAAGCATTGGTTATAGTGGAGGTACACAATGTCGTTAAGCTTTTGGGAGGATAACTATTGTGTGCCTTGTTGTGGACATATTTAAACATAGACCAATTTCAGCTCACAGTTGGTAGCACTACTAATTTGATTGAGCAATCAGACGTTGTACTTACTCAAAAGAGGTGTTGATGCAGATCAAAGAAGGGTAGGGTCCCTAACCTTAACCCATATTACACGTCAGGATCAATCAGGTCACCTCAAGGCTGGATTTCACCAGACAGTTTCTCTCACATGACTACTCATCGGATAAGTTACTAGATTAATTGGCTAATTAAATTATCCATGTAGATCAATCACAATTTGCACAACTCAAATGGTTATGCACAATCCCAATTTTGAATTCTCTATTTAACTCGGTTCCAAAATCAATTCACAATTCAGTGTTTAATAAGTTACAAAATTGACGTCAATTTGGTCCCAATAAAATACCAAGCTTTTAACTAAGAAATTGGTTTCCCGAAATGGGTCCACTCAACCTATTCATCAACAAACTAAGTGGGTTTGCTGGCTTGTTTACATTGACCAAAGACCGATAACAGATTCGTTTCCATGACCCAATTGACACAATTTCCAAGCCGGATATGCATGTCTGTTGTACCTATAAATGGGCTAGATTTTAATCGGGTTACAGTGGCCCGTTTTCTGCAGTGCAGGTCCACTACTTTTCTAATCAAGTGTCATAGAATGATGGGAAACTCTATCGTTATTTTTAGTGCCCTACCTTGTCGAGTCACCTATTTGTCAATTTCATGACTTAGGTGAAGCATTGCCTCAAAAGGTTGAAGCATGAATACAAGACTGAAGTGTGATGAAGGTTGAATCAGGAGCTTCAAGAATGGAAGATCAAGTGCGGATTCAAGCATCATCAAGTGTATGGAAATTACAAAAGGTAAATTAGCCATAGATGACTTCAGGTGGAACCTACACCCTTAGTCGACCTTCCCTAGGCTTAGTAGAACATGTTGGTAATAACATTTACAAGCCTCAGTGCACCCTGGACAGTCACAGAACCAAATGGGATAAACATTGGAAAAATGACAAACTGTCAAGTCGACCCGTTGAGTCCACCGACCCATTGGTGAGACAGGACAAATATTGAGATTTAAAATATTACATTTTTACCCCTGATATTTAGGTCAGTTAACCTTAATTTTATGTATATAAGATACATTTAATGGTTGATTTTAGTTTTGCAGGAAAATTTAGGGTAATACGTATAAATCAGTGGAACAATTGCAGGAAGAGAGCTTAAAATGAAATATTTATAATTTTATACTTAAATCATGCCACTTTTAGGGTTTGAAATGTAAATTGGTTAAGCTGGATCAATTTATGAGAGTCTAAATTAATTCAATATTTAGATTTTTAAGTGGTTTGATTAATTATTTAATTTTAAGGAAAGGCTACAATTAAAGAGGCCAAGAGTTTGAAATCAAGATCCATTGCAAGGACCCGGAATTTTAAATCCTCATTTTATGTAATTTGTTTATCATATAAATGAAATATATCATTTTGGTCCAAATAATGTAAATGTTTATTAAAAGAAATAAAGGGAAACTAAAGTTTCTTCGGACGATACATCGACTTGGTTGATGTGTCGGCAAAGCTCAATGTTCCCAGACGATGCATCGACTGGATATGTGTTGGGGAGAACTGAGATCTAAACTGAGGTATAAATTGTCCAAAGGATACATCGACGCGGTCGATGTATCGATGGAAAATATGATCAAATGGATCAACACATCGACATAGTTGATGTGTCGAGTAGACTAAACGTCTTTAGCAGACGCTCTATCTACCATCGTCCAAACCGTTCGTTTTTCCATGCATAGGCATTCACGATGGCTATTCAATTATCAAGAACTTCATTAAGAGTCTAGGGATAGTAAAATCTGAAGATAAAAAGAAGAGAAAACAAAGGGAAAAGAGAAGAAAAGAAAGAAAGAAAAACAGAGGAAAACAGAGAGAAGAAAACAAAGAAACAGAGTGCGTGACCACCCATCTTTTTCATCCGAGTACACCCTCTCACATCCTAACCTTCAACTCGACCGGGAAACATTTTCACCTCCTCATGAGCTTCCTCTGTTCTGGGAAAGGAAGGAGAGACCAAGCAAGAGGAAGGAGAAATTGAGTCAGCAAGGAAGGTGGAAAGCAAGGAAACAAGGGAGATCAAATTTTCACCAATTCAAGCACACCTGCGAATCACTCGAGGTTGGTGAATTTTTTATAGTTTTTTTAAATAAATCAATAACCTTAAGTCGTTTAGAAAACTTGTATGAATGTATTGCGAAAAAAATAAGCCAAGAATCATAAACACTCAAGTAAAGGGAAGCCATGGACGATGGGTCCATGACCTCTGACTCAACCCAGTCGACATATGGACTTCGTCGATGTGTCGTCTTGAGCGAGAATTCAATGAACCGAAGACGTTAAGTATGGAATTGGAACCTAGGACGACACATCGCTTATGTCGATGTATCGGCCTGGGTATGACTGAAATAAAATAAAAAAGTGAAACATATGAATGATAAACTAATCTCAGGACGACATATCGACAACGTCGATGTGTCGGCCTGATGTACGACAAACATAATATGGAACGAATGGATGAAGAATTGATCTTAGCACGACCCATCGACAGAGTCAATGTGTCGGTCTGAGTATGGTAGAACCAGAAATAAAATAAAAAGTGATAGACTAATCTTAGGAAGATGTATCGACCAGCTCAATATGTCAGCCTGGAGATGATCCCAGGCAAATATATCAATCAGACCAACATATCGGTTTGGGTATACTGGGAACAAAAAAAGGACAACAGACTGGTTCACGGATGATACATCAACAGAACCGATGTATCGGGCGTGTGAACAAAGATGGAGTATAAGTTCAAATAAACCAATAACCCAGAAGGCACATGTATCGATTTGATCGATATGTATAGTTCGAAAACAATGGACGATGCATCAATTATATCGATGTATCAGTAAAACCATGTATGGATGTATTGTGTGGATCGATACTTATAATCGGGAAACAAATGATGACTTAAGAAATTGATAAATCAAATCAGGAGGATATGTCGGCAGACTCGACATATCGACTGTAAGTATTATTAGATGTATCGACTGTGTCGATATATGGGACTTGAAGAGGAACTGGGAAATATGAACTGAAAGAGACAGAGTCTAGTCGACATATCGAGATGATCGATGTGTCGATTGTGTCCAGTGGCGATGTATCGACAGTGTCGATACGTCGTCCTGAAACAGAGACAAATAATCAAACTTAATGTATGTGTTGGTTAAATAAAATATAAAATGGAATCCTATAGAATTGGGAAGTCATACAGTGAACCTTTAGGTCTGGATTAGATCTACACAGGTTAGACAAAGGATTTTATGTGATAGTGACATATAAACTGTAATTTGAACATGTACATGGACAAAAGGAGCCAAGGGAGATTCCAACGCCGTTAGAGCAAACGCGTAAATCTTATTTGGTTGATCACTTTTGATCAGGTAGGAGTTCTTACTTTATTGAAGCACAAAGATGTAAATGGATTTGGTTAAAAATTGATTTATGAGATCTTGATTTTATTCTATTCACTATGTTATATAGAAATGATGTTTGATGAAAGAAATTATTTGATGCATGGTTTTGTCATCATGATTTCACACAGTACCTCATGCATGGTCGCATGGGAGGGTTGATATGAACGAACCAAGAAGAATTGTCCGAACTTGCTTGGTCTCGTATATAATAAGTCAAATATTGGATTTTGGCCCCGTCCCTTGATATGAATATTACGAATTAATTGGACCAAAGAGCTCTTGGGAAGGTCCTGAAACCTTGCGCAGAGGGAGGAGACCATACTCCACTGATAGTCTCGGTTAATTTGTGGATGGGTAACAGCACCCTGGTGGTTGCTGCCTCAAATGTTGTGGACATAAGTGGCCAATATTGAGAATTATTAATTGAAGTCATTTGTTATGATCTGGTGTATAGAAATGGGTGGGCATATCATTGATGCATGACACCATGGCATATCATTTTTATGATTTTGGATTTATAAGACCTTAATACATCTTCTATTTTGTATTTGAGAAATATGTGTTAATCATGCTTTGGGATTTTCTTATGATATGATATTATGAGATTTTACACTTTGTGCATTTTTGTGATCGGAGCTTCCTACTTGGAAAGTTGACTAAGCCCACACATTTTTTCCCCCCAGATGTTAACACCGATCAAGGTAAAGGAGAAGAAGTTGGACCTAGTGGTAGTCATGCTTGACAAGGAGATGGATTCGGAGATGCTTGAAGACCTCATAGTTCTTATTTTGATATTTTGATAGAACTATGTAATTTCATAGGATCCAATGATGTAATAATGTAGATAACTTTTATTTTGGATTTGGTTTGATGTTTGATTTATATGGTTAAGTTATTTCCATCCTTGATATTGAAACTTTAGTATTATAATTATGTAAAATGTTATTTCTGCATGTGTTGTTTCACAAGTGTTATAGTAGCACACATAAAAGTATTTGGTGGGTTGATCCACGCGTGTGCTAGAATTGGGACAGTCGAGGATTGGATCGTGGGACTCGGACTCGGTTCACGTCGTGACGTATCTGTCCCGGTTCCGTTTAAAAAAAATACTCTGATTAAATCAATGGAAAAAGGGTGGGTCGTTACATCCATGGGCCAGAGATCCACTGCAAAGGGGTCTAGCTTTGCTCCAAAAGTCAAACAATGGGCTAGGCCAAGCACTCCAAGCACATTTCCCAACATGGGCTAGGCCAAAGTGAATTCAAGTCCAGTAAGCTCAAGTCCATGCTCCAGTCAAAGTCCAAGTTCAATCCAAGATCCAATGATCGAGGTTCAAATTCAAATTCACAAACCCTAAGCCCGAATCCATCCTGAGTCCAAAACCAAAAAGCCCATATCCTAAACCCATTCTACCCATTCAATCTTCAATCACTGATCCACACCAACCATTAACCCTATCATGTAATACAAACCATTCATTTCATACATTTCATTTCATATCATAAAACATAGGAAACCCTAGATCCTCCTATTAAATTAAATTCAATCCATTCATTCATTATGTTTAGATCTAGGTCATCCAATCTATCCATCATATAGATGAACCTTATGATTAAGATAATCCATGCATGACCTATTCATCCATCTATTTAGATCACTCATCATACATTAAAGCCATTAGATCTATGCCAATCAATCATAGTCATTCATTCATAAACCTTAAATCTCATAGACAAACCCTACATTTTAGCACCTCATGAGCATGTCACATTGCATCACATGACACACACACACACTCCATGCGCATAACACAATGGAAAATTCCTATTCTTTCTCTTCAATCCCTCCATCTCACCTAGATCCTATTTAATCTCCCAATCCAATCCAAACATAGGCATACACGATTTTAGCACTAAAAACACTCCATGAGCTTAGACAAAATCCCATCCAAATACACTCCTAGGATCCCTAAACCACCTCATAATTCAAATCATCAACACCTCACACGATTTTCACAAATCCAAATCCACCCCATTCGAATTTCACACTTAGTCAACTCTCCACATCACATCTCATCATCTCATCCATCCATCCATCCAACCTAAAATTTAATCTTCGCCATTCATACTATGCATTGCACATCCCAAAACCCTAAACCACAGAGCCAAATTTGACCATAGCCAAATCCAATCCCAATTTTCTCTCCAATTCCTATCTTCTCTCCATTGTTACCTTGCACACCAAGCCACCATAACCCAAATTCGTGTACACCATAATGCAGCCCTAATTTTCAATCTTTTAATCCCAACCACCCGTATTCCATAAGATTTAATCCCATCATTTCATCCATTGACTTAAACTTAGATTTCATCTCCACCGTCCGTCCATTCCTTGAGCTTATAAATACCCCATTCAACCGTGTTGAAAATTGAATTAGACCTGGAGCTCAAGAGGATCTGAGATTGGAGAACACACCCTGAAGAACTATATACACAGAGCTTCATGCGAATTTCACAAGTGAGCTATCACTATAAATTCGATTTTTAGTTGCCTTTTAATTGCTTTTCCATATCTTGTACTTGAATTCTATCATTAAATAAATAAGAGATGTCCATTTTAGAATCCTGAAAAAGTCCGACTATTCAAAATTCTTTGATGCTTTCTTTTAATTTTAAATTTACATTTTTTGTTTAATTAAAGACTTAGGTTGGGAATGTTGAACCAAAGATCCAAACTTTAATTAGATAAAAGTTTATGAATTTTAATGAAATGGTGTAAATTGATTTTTGAATTCTATGCGTTGAATTTCAAATCTATATTTCTTATTTATTTATTTATTTTGGGCGATGAGAGAATAATTCCATAATCACATTTAAATTATGCATTTTTACATTCTGTCATTTATTTTATTTGAAAAATTATTTCCCGTCTTTAGTTAAGTGAGTTCTTTTGTATGTATGATGTATTTTAATTGTTTGAATTCTTTTAAATTCTTAAATTTGTTTGTCTTGTATTTTAAAAGTTTTGTGTTTTATTTCAAGTATACAAATCCCTCCTTCAATACATGTTAGCTAGTTTGAGATTTAATTTAAATAACTTTAATTTTGCTTTCTTGAACTTAAGTGTGAGATTATCCATAAATTCTACATTAATCCATTATGTTAATCATGTTTAATTAATGTTCTAACTTTTGGATTTGAATATAAAATTAGAGATTTTATTAACTTAGAGATTATGAAAATAGGATTGAATGTTATGATTTGATTCATTTTAAATCTCTATGCTTTCTAAGAAACATAATAATTCAAGAACTAGATTCCAAACATAATGTTTTGATTTTCTTATGCATATATTTTGCTTGTTCTCTTTGGGATCAACCTCGCACTCATATTGCTATACTATTAAATGGTCGTACGCTTGCGAGATATTATAAATTTAAAATTTCCACATCAACAACAGACCAGTCGAGATCTTTGACATGTCAACCAAATTAACAAAGGTTCAAGAATAAAAACACTGTCATTCAGGGTTGCCATTAGTTCGAGTGTATCGAGTTCACCGACCCCTCGGTGAAAGACATGACCGACCTATCGAGGTGACCGATACATCGACTAGTTTATTGCAGTCTCTGAAAAGAACAGACTATAAAATCCGGGTGCTCTCTAATAAGGGAGATAGACCTGTCGATGCACCAACACATCAATGAGGAAATATAGACCCATCGGTGCACACGACACGTCGACCTGGGTCGAGTATGAGTTCTGGATTTAGAACTCTTTGGTGCTCTCAGATAGACATCTATGTCTAGACATGTCTAGAGTAACAGGACCGACCTGTCTATATCATAGACCTATCTAAGACCAACCTGTCTATGGATAGACATGTTTATTTGGTTTCTCAGAGTTCTGGTTGGGAAGACTTTGTATTTTTGTGTTGCTCTCTGATAAATGGACCAACCCATCGATGATTTAGACATGTCGACGGTCGACCCATCGAGATGACCGACCCATTAGTAATGACCGTTTTATGTTCGATGGAAGTGTATTAAATGTTAAACTTTCAAATTGCAACGACACTATCCCAGCACCGACATGTCTATCATATAGACTTGTCTATAGTGCCTGTACCGACATGTTTGTGTCATAAACCTATCTATGTTGGGACATGTCTAGCAGATAGACCCGTCTACAACCCACAGTTGGGATTTTTATGCTTGCCTATATATACTCCAATCCTTTGGTGTATTTAGTGGGAGACCTTGGACACCTTGAACCTTTGAATAGGCAAATCTTAGAGGCATTCCCACACATCCCAAATCCTCTCTCTGAGCTCTAAACTTTGGTGAACCATTTGAAATCCAATCTTCATAGATTGTGATTGAGAGAGAGAGAGAGAAAAAAAAAACCAATCCTAGGATCAACTTGTTAATCCATATCCTAACAACCTCCCATAGATTGTGATTGCTCAGACTTGGCGCATCTTCATCATCGAACGACATCACATTGGGAATAGATATTCAAGAAGCATAACATCAACTAAAGAGAGCTCAAACAAGTGCTTCTTAGTGTTTTAATTTTCTTTTAAAACATTTTGTACAGTGGACTAAGGCAAGGAAGTCAGAACCACTATAAAAAATAGAGAGATAAGGACGTAGACCGAGGTAGGTCGAACCTTTCAAAATCTTAGGGATTGGGTGAAATTCCCAATCAATCGAGTTCGGTGGAATTTCTACTCTATTTGTGAGGGTGTAATTCCCCATATAGAAAATTAGGATAGCCCAAGGTTGGGTGAGTCCATCAGTGGATGTAGGAGGCTTTACTCCGAACCACTATACCTCTAGTGTTGTGGGTGTTTGCCTTTTTGTTGTTGTGATTGCTCTAGTATTTGCACTCTTTTGTCACACAACACTTAATTAATTATTTTATTCCGCTACTTATTGTTTTGATTAATCAAGAATTTTGAAAAGCCCATTAAAATCGGGATTGCCCTATTCACCACCCCCCCTCTTTTCGGGTCAATCTAGCACGGTGTTCTAGTACCCCCGGAACTTTCAATTGGTATCAGAGCCTTATGCTCTTCATAAGGATCTAACCATTCGAGCCAAGTGCTAGAACATCATCATGGATGCCTGAAAATTTGTTTATAGATCTATAATGTTTGTTTTTTCTATCGTAGTGCATTTGATAACAAAAATAGAGAATATACTTGCATTCCATGATGAAAAATATTGGACCTCTATCCAAGAAAAGATTATTGAAAACTTTTGCAATTCTTTGGATAGTATAATGAAAGGCTCCACCTCTCGTAATCAAATTGAAAATAATGAGAGAGGTGAAAATATAAATTTGAAATGTCTCATAGCCTCCATTGGTGATTACCAAGGTGATCCCTTTAGTGAAGAGAATAGTGGAGAGGATCTTGATGAGGATGATGATGACCTCCAAGAATCCTATGATGCCTTGTATTTAGAGAGTATAAGATTGGCTAAGGACCTCGATAAGGTAAAAATTGAGAATGTCAAGCGCTTTACCCAACTTCAAAGTGCTAATGTTGAAAATGATTCTCTCTCAACAAATTTGAAGAATGCAAATGATGAAATCACGAATTTGAGAGAATCACTAAAGTTGCTTCAAGAAAAATCAAAAGTGTATGAGAACGAACTCTTGAATCCTAGTGAAGTTGGAAAATGTCTCAGAGATTATGAAATTGAGCTCAAATTTGGAAAATCTAAAGAAATCTCAAGAAATGGTTACCCAAGGTGAGCTAAAATTGGAAGAACCTATTTCGGGTAAACCTCATGGTTGGCATTGTATTGGACATTCTCAGTCAAACCTAAAGAGACCCATGAACAAATCCATATTAGGTAAAGGCCACACCATACACACTTCTATAGTAAAATGTTTCCATTGTGGTTTAACCGGGAACTTCAAGCATGAATGTAAGACTAGGATGCTTGTTGGAAGAAAAGTGGCCAAAGATCTCTCTCAAGATGCAAATAAAAGAAAGTTTGAGGTGATTGGAAATTCACACCATGCAAGGAATAAGGTATATCAGTGTAATTTTGTGAATGTTCCTAGGAAGCACTTTGCACCTCACACTTCACATCATCCCTACATTGGCACATCTATTAGGGATAAGTTAATACCTCCTTATAACAATAATTTGAACAACAAAAGGAGGGTCTTGACTCAAATCTTTTGGATTTGGGCCAAATGTTCATGATGGTCGAATCAAATTGCCTAAATCCATGGAATTGAGAGAAAAGGTCTAAATCAAAATTTCATGTGGATCCCTATGGGATAGGACCTTCCCGCATGCCCTACATTGGTCTAAGAATTAAGCATCATTGGAGTATCTCTAGACCAAATGTAATTGAACTCAATCTTCATTCATGTGAGTTCAAACAACTTTTGTGTTGTAGCATTGCACTTTTGATTCTTTCAAGCCTTGATTGTATTTTTCCTGACTATAGTACATATCATGCTTGATGAGTCATCCATGTATGAACTTTAGATTCCAAGTCCTACAGTGGTTGCTCAAATGTGTTATAGATTAGCAAAGTGGTTAACACATTTGAAGCATGGTTGGAACCACCTTGGTATCTTGCCTTCATTCCATGTTCTTATTTGATTGTTGGATTGAATAATGTGCAAGATATTTGCATGGCATTGCATTTCACATTGGTAAAATCTTTATATACCATGTTTTGCTCATGTATGTGCATGCATGTTTTTCCATCTCTATACTATATTGGTAGAATCTTGACTTTGAGATGACCTGGTGCACCTACATTACGTTGTTTCATTCCATGAATTTAAAATTGTGAATCTCATGTGGAATGATCTTTGCTCCATGCTTATGAATGGTATTTGTTGATCAAAATATGATCAAATGCTTAAATTGGTAAATCCATTCACTTACCACTAAAAAACATAGAACTTAAATGGAGTATTCCTAAGTGAATGGTAACTTTTGATGAAAAAGCAGGGGAGTAAAAATGGTTTTGGCCAAACACTTGTATGCTCAACATGTAGATCATTTTTCATGCACAATTCATTGATCTTATATTGGTATATCTCTTGGTGCATTTGAAAATGTTTATACATAGTGTTTGTCAATATGACATTTCATGAGCTCTTATCATGTTGAATATGTTCAAATGCCATACTTGTTTCATACTTCATTTCTATATTTGTCATTGTTATATTCATGTGAAATGAATGTATATCTTGTATGTTTGTGCCCTCATTCCTATTCTCATCATTGGTATATGTCTTGAGGAATGATTGTGGTTCATAAGCATCATTTTTTACTAAACCTAAGAATGCCTTATCATATGACATCACACAAGGGCAATGTTGATAAAATTGGTAAATTAAAAATGCCCAAGGTTATTGGATTGAATTGGATCAAAATTTTAGGTGGATTCAAATTGGTATATTGATCCAAGATCTATGTTTTTGTGCCTATATTAGTGAAATGGTTTGAATCTTCAAATGGCACAAAATTGTGTGAATGTATGGACATTCATTGGCATTCAAAGGTGAGTTGCAAACCTTGTTGTCTTGTGAACTTGCATGCATCAAAAGCACACACCTCTCATCCCCCAAATTGGTAAATCATATAGGGATGAAAGACATGTCCTGATATGCACTATCTTGGAAAATCATTTTGACATTGGAAATGATGTGTTCTGGAGAAATGCTCAAACAAGGAAAATTTATCCTTCTCCAAAATTAGTTTTATGTACCTATGTTGTGTCTTTCATCTTTTAAAGGTGAATCTTAGAACCAAATGGATTTTGGTAGTGAAAGCCAACATGATTAAGTGGTCCAAATGTTAATGGACTTGGTTCATGTGCTCTCAAGTTGTTGAGTAAAGGATAGCACACCTTGGAATATTTATGGGAAGAAATAAGCCTCCATCTTCCATGTGCATAATGAATTTCAAAGGATCAGATGTTTGTTCATTCATTGATCCTTCATTGATATATGCTATGTTGAATGAACTTGATTTTTGATTTGATGCATTTGTACTAATATTGGTAAATCTCGTTGCATCATCTCATCTTTCATGAACTATGTGCTCAAACTTGTGTATAATGTATATTGTTGATGATGTTTTCACTCATATGTTCTTATCATGGAATATTTCTTGTATGAGTGATTTCCTCATCTTTGCATGCATGAGTTGGTTTCATATTGGCATTTTTGAAAACCAAATGCATGAGCCCCTCCTTCTCCATCTCCTCTTGGTCTAACAATTGGGACTTGTTGAAGCACACTAAATGTGGTATATTTGTGCTTATTACCCTTTGTCAATTTATGACAAAAAGGGAGAGAAATATTAGAAGCTTGATGTAAGCTTTGGGGGAGAATTTAGACGCTTGAAAATAAGCTTATGTTAAGGGGGGTTAAAATTGAAGCTTTGAATAAGCTTAGAAGGAGGATAGACTTTAATTAAGGGGGAGTTTAATCAAGACTAAAAGGAGTGTTTAGTCCATTAGATATGGGGGAGCATATTGTGCTTTATGGACTAACATTTGAGGGGGATACATATGCTTCCACCATTGCTTGCATTGTTTGTGTGTACAGGAACATTTACAGGATCACAGGGAAGATGGCAAGTTAAGCAAGATGAAGGTCGCATCTTGAAGCATAGAGTTCAGGATTTATTTGTCATTTGAATATGTACTTTAAATGGTTGTATCATTTGTATTCAAATGTATGTATATTGGGTTGGGCTAAGTCATCAAGTCTGTATTCATTAGCTCTAGGTGTTTTGTCATGGAAATTAACAAATGGGAAGATTGTTAGTGTCCCGGCTTGCCAAGTCACATATTTGTCAATTCCATGACTTAGGTAAAGCATTGCGTCGGAAGGTTGAAGCAAGAATAAAAGACTCAAGGTGTGATCAAGGTTGAATCAAGAGCTTCAAGAATAGAAGATCAAGTGCGGATTCAAGCATCACCAAGTGTATGGCAATCACAAAAGGTAAATTGGCCATAGATGACTTTAAGTGGAACCACACCCTTAGTGTACCTTGCCTAGGCTTAGTAGAACATGTTGGTAATAACATTTACAAGCCTCAGTTCACCCTGGACAGTCACAAAACCAAATGGGATAAACATTGAAAAAAATGAGAAACTGTCAGGTCAACCCGTCAAGTCCACTGACCCACCGGTGAGACAGGACAGACCAGTCGAGATCTTCGACATGTCGACTGGATTGACAAAGGTTCTGGAATGAACACACTGTCATTTGGGGTTGTCATCAGTTGGAGTGTATCGAGTTCACTGACCCCTCGGTGAAAGGCATGACCGACCTATCGAGGTCACCGATACATCGACTGGTTTATTACGATCTTTAGAAAGAACAGACTGTAAAATCTTGGTGCTCTCTGATAAAGGAGATAGACCCGTCGGTGCACCAACACATCGATGAGGAAATATACACCCATCACCGATACGTCGGCCTAGGTCGAGTATGAGTTCTGGATTTAGAACTCTTTGGTGCTCTTAGATAGACACGTCTATGTCTAGACATGTCTAGAGTACCAGGACCGACCTGTTTATGTCATAGACCTATCTAGGACCGATCTATCTATGGATAAACATATCTATCTGGTTTTTCAGAGTTCTAGTTGGGAAGACTCAGTATTTTTGTGTTGCTCTCTAATAAATTGACCGACCCATCGGTGATTTAGACATGTCGATGGTCGACCATCAAAATGACTAACCCATCAGTAGTGACCGTTTTATGTCCGTTGGAGGTGCATTAAATATTAGACGGTCAAATTCCAACAGCACTATACCAGCACCGACGTGTCTATCATATAGACCTGTCTGTAGTGCATGTACCAACCTGTCTATATCATAGACCTGTGTATGTTGGGACATGTCTTGCAGATAGACCCGTCTACAACCCAGAGTTGGGATTTTTATGTTAGCATATATATACTCCAATCCTTTGGTGTATTTAGTGGGAGAC
Organism: Chimonanthus praecox; assembly: GCA_022113865.1. Classification (NCBI taxonomy): domain Eukaryota; kingdom Viridiplantae; phylum Streptophyta; class Magnoliopsida; order Laurales; family Calycanthaceae; genus Chimonanthus; species Chimonanthus praecox. Next base: position 35,915,348 of record CM039094.1, read on the forward strand.
CTTCGACACCTTGAACCTTTGAATAGTCAAATCTTAGAGGCATTCCCACATATCTCAACTCCTCTTTCTATGCTCTAAACTTAGGTGAACCATTTGAAATACAATCTTCATAGATTGAGATTGAGAGAGAGGAAAAAAAAAAAACCAAGCCTAGGATCAACTAGCAAATCCATATCCTATCAACCTCCCATAGATTCTGATTGCTCATACTCGGAGCATCTTCGTCAACGAATGACATCACATTGGGAAGAAATCTTCAAAAAGCACAACATCTACTCAAGAGAGCTCAAATAAGGCAAATGCTTCTTAGCGTTTTAATTTTCTTTTAAAACATCTTGTAGAGTGGACTAAGGCAATGAAGTCGGAACTACTATAAAAAATAAAGGGATAAAGACGTAGACCGGGGTAGGTCGAACCTTTCAAAATCTTAGGGATTTGGTGAAATTTCCAATCAATCGAGTTAGGTGGAATTCTTACTCTATTTGTGAGGATGTAATTCCCCACATAGTGAATTGGGATAGCCCAAGGTTGGGTGAGTCCATCAGTGGATGTAAAAGGGTTTACTCCGAACCACTATACATCTAGTGTTGTGGGTGGTTTGCCTTTTGTTGTTGTGATTGCTCTAGTATTTGCACACTCTCTTGTCACACAACACTTGATTAATCTTTTCATTCCATTGCTTATTGTTTTGATTAATCAAGAATTTTGAAAAGGCCATTAAAATCAGGATTTCCCTATTCACACCCCCCCCCCCCCCCCCCCTCCTCTCTCTCGGGTCAATCTAGCACCGTGTTCTAGTACCCCTGGGAACTTTCAATTGGTATCAAAGGCTTGTGCTCTTCATAAGGATCTAACCATCCGAGTTGATCCAAGTCCTAGAATATCATCATGGATGCCCAAAAATTTGTTTATAGATCTCTATTGTTTGTTTTTTCTATCTTAGTGCATTCGATAACAAAAATAGAGAATATACTTGCATCCCATGATGAAAAAGATTCGACCTCTATCCAAGAAAAGATTATTGAAAACTTTTGCAATTCTTTGGATAGTACAATGGAAGGCTCCACCTCTCATAATCAAATTGAAAATCATGAGAGAGGTGAAAATGTTCTAGCACCCCCGAGAACTTTCAGTTATGTTTTTGTTATTAGAAAATCTTAGGGGAAACACCATCCACCGCTGCTTTTGTATTTGTTTTTCTTTTTTCTATCCTCACTAAACTTATAAATAAAGGTCTTGGCTGCAATGTACAACACATGATTTGGACTTTGGAATTCCAAGTTTGAAAGATAAGTCTCTTTGGGAAAATTCAAATAAATTGGTTTTCTTTGAATGCTAGTTTTTTTTTTTTTTGAATTAATTTAATTCAAGCAATCATTCATTAAAATTTTACATTAATTTTTTTTAAATCTCATTAGTGTAATTGAATTTGCACTTTAAATTTAATTTGAGCAAAAATTACACCCAACTTCATTGGAAACTTGGTTTCATTGTGGGTCCTTATCACGCCCCGACCTGAACGAGCACGAGACGAGGATAAATTTTTTTTTCCGATAAGATCTACAATAGGCAATATCTCTAACATGTGGGAAGCACACATGTGATATAACCTCAAGGACTTTAGACCATTCTTTGGGATTTGGGACCCCTACCGAAATTCCGGCAAAGTCTCCCCCTAAAAATAGGACAGGTTGGCCAATCTTGGCCTCCAAATATACACGTCCACAAATCCATTCATTCACATAATAACATGTCTCAATAATGGATGAAATAACCTCCCAAATATTACAACATAGTCCTCTAGGAAATAAATACATGTTACACACTCACGTACCCACATGGAGAAATATGAAATGGAATATAAATCATGTTATGCAAATATGTCATGCTATTATACTCCTATAATGGGGATACCAACCCATTTACAGACACCAATATGGCGTGGCAATGAACCCCCAAACAATTCGTCACGACCCCCTACAAGTCCTAGGATCTATGTCTTACTGAGCGAGTGTAAGGACCCTCCGTTTCTAACACTACAAACAATGCCTTAGACGAATCGAAGAAGATCCAATATTGGGAATAATAGAAACCATGGCACATTTTTTTAACAATTCAAATCACATATTGAATATAATCAAAGTGCGGAATATTTCAATAAATTTGCCATGACAAATATACATTATTCCCATGTAGTATTAGTCCTCATCAAATATAGCATCAAGCAATCCAACCAATAATAACATCTATAAAATAGGAGTTCTAATCTCACAACACACAACTAAAATAAAATCCAACCAAATAAAATCCAAAGACTTCCCTAACATAAAGCTGGAAACAAAAGTTAAACTCCCAACCCAATATCGAGTCAAACTAAGTCAAAGTGACACTTACTATGTCTTACAATTCTCAAACCTCAAAATAAATTCTAGAAATTCATAGGAAAATAATAACGAAACTAAAATCCAATCCAAGAGCTCCAAACGAATCCAACACCTAAGATTGAGCTTAACCAGTCTCGTTCTCCTCAGGATTTCCTGAAACGTAAGGGAATGAGCTACATGCCCAGTGAAGAAAACAACCATCAGCTAACAATAAATCTAAGGCATTTAGAGTTCAATCCAACAGTAAAACAAAAATTAAATTAATAATGCATGAAATGCCACAGTGCCAAATATTATGCATGCTCCCATTTCATGCATCTCAACGAACGAAACGAATCAAACGAGTCATGCAAAGCTCAACTCAGCTAAGCATAAGGCATGTGCACCGAAATGTTCAATGACCTAAATGAATCTGCACAAACGAGTGTCCACAGGGGAGTGCAAGGCAACTGCGATTGTTCAAAAGCCCAAAACGAGTCTGCACAACGAGTATCCCCAAAGGAGCGCAAGGCTAATGAACCAAATAAACAAATAAAGATAAATATGATCCGTGAGTATACAAGGGAAATCAAAAGCCCAAACGAATCTGCGTAGGAGTCTCCCTAATGGGATGTGCAAGGCCAATGATCCCAACAAACAGCATGCCAATAACTCAACGGTCCATAGCCATATACAAATCTCACACTCACCCAAACGTGAATGTTCATGCATGAATAGTCAACAAATATCTCATGCATGAATGCCATGTCATTACAATAATAACATGCTCTAAATAGAAATTAAATAATTTCTTGAATAAATATAACATGTTCCAAAATAATCAATCAAATAAATACATGATTCTAACAATGGAATCATCAAAATATTCATGCTAAATCAACCAACAATAAATTATGAAACTTCAATTTTCATAAGTCAATCATGAACAATTTCCATCGAATAGAATCAAAATTCCAAACTTCACAAGTAAATTTCTAAACTACTTAGTTTGGATTTTTCAACAAATTAGACGAGTGATAAACCAAATATCTGGGCGGACTGAAAAGCTCATGGCTTGAAATAATTAGCCAAAATAATTCCCTTACTACAGTGAGCTTGCACTGGAATTTACCCATCAAATTACAACATTCGCAGTCTTCTAACAAGCCCAAAACCTTTGCATTCAAATCAATAATCAATCAATCCATATAGAGTGGAAAACAACATGTATAAAGCAAACATACAAGTAGATTTTTTTCCTCACCTAATACTGCAAATTTGTCAAGTTCAAAATATCACCAATCCAAGCTCCAAACAAGACTTAGGTTCCCAAATTTGATACAATTTTATTAAAGTTCGAACCATCATAATTTTAGTCAATCTAATCTCTTTTTAGATAAGATGAACCCATCAAATAACCTCAAGGGTTCTTCCCCAACAAACCAAGTCTAAGAATTTCAAATAATCCATAATTGGTCTAAAGTTTAAAGAAGTCAAAATAGAGCAAAAATTAGCCTATCTTGCAGAATTTTCTCGACCAAAATTTTATTAGGGTCTCATATTCACACAGTGGATAGGTTTCTGAGTAAGAATTCCAACGATATCTGATTCGTCTCAGACGGACTTTCTTAGCCCAAGTAATGGCCATATTACTCAGACATGTACACTGCTCAACAGCTTGTGGTCTTAATTCAGATTCTGGTTTACAGACCATATTTGACCTATAAAATCATTGATTTTCCCTCTGCAATTTTTATTGGGAGATAGATATTTTTATGGGATTCAATTTAGCAACAAACTTCACACCATTCTGATATTCAGAGACCAAGATAAAAATTCTTTAATCAAATGCTGTAAAACTGTTCGAGTTTTAACAATCTGAAACTATGTCTGAGTTGAAGATAAATTTTGGGGTCTCAACCCATATTCAAAAATTCCAAAATTTTAACTAGACATACTTATCATTGTCTAGATCAAAATAGACACAAATTTTGCATCATTTCGATACTGAGAGATTAAGTTATGATTTATTTAGTGGAAGACAACAAAATTGTATCTCATATTTAAACCAAAAATTTGGTTTGTCTTTCTAATCCGATTTGGGCATCAAATCATCTTCTTTTGCTCTCAAATTAGGACATCAAATAGATCTATCAATCTAGTTTCCAACAAAATAAATTTCATTGAAAACTTCAATTGGGAACGCTAGATATAGATTTTTTTGGAACAACAAGCAGAAAATGGGATTGCAGATCTAAGAGTTCATCTTGCAACTTGTTCACCAATAAGTTCATAATCTACAAATTTTGAATTTTATTTCTAAAGGTGTTTTCTTCTTCTCCTAATAAATATTCGAATTTTAGAATTTGGAAGAAGAAGAACAAGAGGGAATTAAATGAAGAAAGAACGGAAAATCGACATACCTCTAGGAAGAAGATTGAAATCCAGAAACCCAAGCTTGGAAAAAGGAAAGAGTGCTGACTTTCGACCAAGGAAGGAGAAAAGTCTTGCAAAATTCGTGTATTGCAAGGCTTATGCGAATTTTCTATTAACTACAAGGGTTGATCGGCCAAAGGAGAATTTTTTTCTCCAATTTTCTAGCACTTGCTTTTATTTTTTCTCTCCAAATCAATATGTTATCTAAAATACATAAGGCTTCAACGTGGATTGGCTTTTATCTCCTTGTTTTCAACGCGTGGTGAGAGGAATTCTTGGGCTTCCAACGTGTATTTGAGATAGGCCACAAGAATTTCTAATTAAAAGGGAGATAAAATCGAAAAGATAGAAAAGCCGATGTTACCTTTGCCAAATTCGTCCAATGCATGCGTAATATAGTAAATTTATTTTCTAAAATTTTAGAGCAAAAAAGAAAAAAATTAATCTAGCTAATTGAAATTTACAAGGCTAGATTAATTACAATATTCGTCCAAAGTTGGGGGTCCTAATGACCAACACGAATTTCCCAAAAAAATCCATTTCTATATATTTTTATTTTTTGGTCTATTTTCTAAATCCACAAAAATTCAAATTTTCTAAATTAAATCCTCTTTCCAAATTTGGCAATTTTCCTTCCAAATATCTTACTATTTTTGGAACATCCACATGCTACAATTTTCTAAAATTACATAATGAAATAAAAATTTAAATTTCCAAATTATCATTCACAACACAAATTTCAATTTTGGATTCTAAATTTAGAAAAATTTATATTTCAAATTCCAACTAAATTTTTGAATTTATAAATTTGATTTTCAAATATCAAATTGTGAAACACATAAATTAGATCATTTAATTAAATATAGGTGGATTCCCCAAAATTCCTAAATTTAGAAAATTTCCAAAATTAGAACTTATCCAAATTTAGAAAGTTGTTATTTTCTTAGGAATCCAAACTAAAATTTAGGGTTTTCATTCAATATTACCCAAAAATCAAACAAATGCAAGAATGAAATCAATTACCCAATTATTTCTACCCATTAGGGTTCTAATCTAGGTTTAACACGCTGGTTTTGGCCGAGTCATTACAGCAGGTGAATCACGCCTAGCGTGTACTACCACACCTCGCACTACGTAACCTTCACCATGTCAAGGTGATGATGCCTTGCTCCTAGGTAGTCTGACCATGACTTACCTGGCAAGCACAACACCCAAGGTGCATGAGAGTGCCTTACCCTACGTGTCCTACACACTTAGTGTGTCAACAAGCTAGTGGGAGACGTCACCTCCACCTCGTAGCATGTGAGTGGTTGGTTCCCTAATGCTGACCCCACTTGGCCTTCGAGGAGAGAGCTTAGAGGGTTTGTTCTTTTGAGGTTTATGGGAAGTGGATTTGTTCCTTTGGCCAAGGCCCTTAGGACTTTGGGATGAAGGTGTTTGTTCAAAGTGGAGAGGTGAACCTCTGTTTTTTCTAGCAGTTTTTTTCCCTTGGTGGTTTTGATCTTTTTGGGAGGAGGTGAGGTAGCTATAGATTCTATTTCAAGGATGGGAGTAGTGTAGTTATCGGGTAGCATCATCCTTGGCATTTGGTGTTGATTTCTCCCACACAAATTTATAGAAATCGAAATGGAGAGGAATTTCAGAGCTTACCCTAATCGAGAGCCCACTGAAATCAGTGAGAGGTGAACACAAGACTGAGAAATGAAGCTTTTCGCCGGAGAGAGTCAACGATTAGTCGCTTGTAAGATCAAATCTGGAGAGCTAGGACACGACCCTTTCATCAATTTTCACAGAGGAATGAAGAGAAGACTCGCGGAGGATGAGGAAATAAGAACCCCAAATCGCATAGGATTTTAACTTAAAGAATTTCCCCCGACAAGGACGATTAGTCGTCCTGGCGATCGGTCGCATCGTCGATCCGTCGTCTGTTGGCGATCGGTCTCCAAGACACAGATTTGGATTTTCTTCCTAAGTCCACTTCTGCAATTCGCCCGACACATCGCCACTTGGTGATTAGTCGCCATACCAGAGACTGGTTTTTCTCCCTAAATTTTGATTTTGTTTTTCAAAATCCCCATTTGATTTTTAACACAAAATTTGGTATACACAAATCATATTCATCGTGATAAGCAAAACATATACACAAAGACAGCTTGCAATTGATCAAATTGAAAATTATGTGTCAAATCTAAGCTCATTTGATCAAATCCATGCAAGATCAAAACAACAAACCATACACACATTCAAATATGCAAACACAATACCATGTTAGACATAATAAACAAAAATATTCCTCTTGAAAATCTAATTTTCAAGGAATGTATTGTTTTCCAAGAAAGATTAATGGTATAGCCAGGCATAGCATAATCTTAGCTTGCAGTCACCAAATTCCTTATCACATCTCATATCACTTGGGCTACTTGAACTCACTTGCTAATAGAGTTCAATTTATAATGGCTTAAAATATGAAAGTGAATCATAAGCCAAAACAAAACATGATTAGAGGTTGGTCTATCTCCTAGGTACCCAAATGGTTGAGTTTGGTCTCTCATACACATTCCTTTGGGCATACCTTGGGGGTCTAAACATAGGATACCTCAACTCCTTCAAGACTTGGTCAAGTTGTCTTAACAATGAGTCTTGCCTTGGGTCCACCTTCCTTGGGGGTCTCCTAACATTAGGCCCTGGTCGATGCATTTTAGGCTTAAGGTTTGGTGGGTGTCTTTTAACCTTAACATTTGGGATGTGGTTAAGGGTTTTATTTTCCATGTGGCTCTTTCTAAGGTTAAACACAAACTTGTAGTGTCCAACCTTCTGACAATAAAAGCATTTTCCCTTGGGGATCTTAGGCACATTACCCTTAACAAACACCCTTTGGACAATAAATCCATTGGTTTCCAATGAGGAACCAAGACCCAATCTATCACCAAATTTTTTACCCGTCTTTAACAATCTTTCTAATCTTTCTTCTCATTAGGTAAATTTATCTTGAAACTTTTCTTTGTGTCTTTTAAGTTCCATTAATTCATGAGCGAGCTTCCTCACCTCCACTTCAAGATTACCTTTTATTTCCCAAAGGTTTTCCACATCCTTGCAATGGATTTCCATTTCCTCTTGAAGGGTTTTCTCACTCTCCTTTAACTTAATGATTTCTTCATTAGAGGTTTTTAATTGAGAGGTGAGGAGTGTGTTTTCATCTTTTACATCTTTTAATTGCCTTGATAAAATTTTATTTTCAAGTTTAGTATTATCTAGCTTCTTAGCCAATTGTTCACTCTCCAATTACAAGGCATTGAAAAAGGATAGAAAATCATCATCTTCATCATTATCACTTTCAATATCCGCCATTGTTTCAATTATGTGTGCTTCCTCATTTTCAACAATGGAAGCGATGAAGTTCTTTTGGGTTTCATCCTTGACTCGAGGTTCCTCATCCGAATCACTCTCAGATTTTCGAGGTGTCCTCATATGTGGCATTCATAGCCTTTTTTTTCGATGGACATACATTTGAGTAATGTCCTATCCCACCACAATTGAAACATTCTTGTTCCTTAGATTTCTTTTTCCTCTCTCTCTCACCATGAGATTCATGTCTTTAAGGGAATTTTTCACTTGGTTCTCCCTTTTTAAATTTCTCATTTTATTGAACCTTTTAAAATTCTTTAAATATCTTTTTGCAATTAAACCATTTCTTCACTAGGGTCTCGTTCTTCCAATACCGGTTCATTTTCTTTAACCATTGGAAGATTGACAAAAGATTCCTAGGAAATCGGTTTTTCCATGGTTCAAGGTTCAAGGTTAAGTTCAAAAGGTTTAAACATAGGTAACCAAATCATCAATTTTCATTTGGGCAACATTTCGATACTCTTCAATTGCCACCTTTTTAGACTCAAACCTTTTGGCAAAATTTCTAAGGATTTTTGTGCACACCTTAGCATCGGGAATTCTCTCACCAAAAGATGACATAGAGTTGACAATGTCATTAACTCTAGAATAGAAATCCATGAAGGTTTCTTGTTCCTTCATTTTCAAGGCATCAAATTGAGCTTCCAATAATTGGAGATTTAATCTCTTTACAACCAATGTATCTTCGTGGGTTCTCTCGAGAACTTCATATGCTCTTGTACGGTGTCACACATCATTATCCTCGTGTTCAGTGGGTGAGAGTGAACAAGTCAAGGCATTAAGTGCTCTACCATTAGCCATCCTTGCAGCCCTTTCCTCTATGACCCATTGAGAGAGGTTTTAGCTCTACGGATTTGGAAGAGGTAGCCATATCAACTTTCTCAACCACGGGATGTAACCAACCGGTACACACCGAATCTCATACGGATGAATCGATGGAGATGAAAAAGCTTTTCATCTTTGCTTTCCAAGAAGCATAGTTTGATCCATCAAAGAAAGGTAGTTTAGAGATGGCCGAGCCATCTCCTACAGTTCTAGCACTTTGATCACTCAGATAGTTAAGTCAAGGAAATGAACACGAGGCTCTGATACCAATTAAAAGTTTCTTTGAATGCTTAGAACCGGATTAACCCTGGAGGGGGCTGAATAGGGTAATCACAAATTATGGGCTCTTAAAATTTTCTTGATTAATAAAATGCAAAATTAAAACAATTAATCAAGAGTGTGTGTTATGCAATGTGTATAAGGTAAACACTCAAACACATAAGAGACAATACACACAATTTATAGTAGTTCGGTTAGCCAACCTACATCTACTGTAGAGACTCAATCAATCTTGAGCTATCTCCAATTCACTAAGCATTGGAATTACGCCAACACAATAGAATGGGACTTCTACCTATCCAATTAATTGGGACTTTCACCAAATTTCTATTCAACTATGTTTTATAGTGGTTCAAGAGAAAACTATTTATTTAATCCACTTCACAATAGAATGATTTTTAAAGAAAAATCTAAACTAAGGAAGCACTTGCCTTTGAAGATCTTTGCAAATGTAGATGTGTGCTTTCGAACAATCCACCCAATGTGTGCTCGTACAATCCCAGCATTGAAGACGACCCACCGTGTGAAGCAACCATTATCCTTGGATATCCTTTCTAGAAGATTGGTCACTCAATCTCTGTTGAGCACTGAAAATTACCATTTTACCCATTAATTTTGGATTAGTTAACCTTTGATTTGTGAATATTAGATGCGTTTAATGGAGTTTTCAAGTTTTGCAGTGTATTTGTGAGAATACAAGAAAAATGAATTAAAAGGGAGAAAAGTGAGCCATAGTCCTATTTTTTTGAAAGTTTATAGTTTTTACAACCAAATTTGATTGGAATTATTGTAAATTATTATAATTCAAATCTGGATATGAGAGTTTGAATTATAATAATATTTTTTAGACTGTGTTACATTGTAAAGGTGATAGAAATTTATAAACACACAAATAGACCAACTGTTCGAATCTGAAGCCTGAAGACAAAGTCTGCAATTGGAAGCCAATGAGACAAAGTCCACCAATATTCCGGGCCAGATAAAAGTCCAAGTATGGGATCCAAGTCCAAAAGACCAAGTGGGACCAGTGAATCTCGTTTGAAGGATGGTGCCTTATCTGCAAAATTCGGCCATGGTTTGAAAAAGACAGTGGATTTGAATAAAAGACAGGGATACGGATAAAAGAGTTTGAACCGAAGGAAAGATAAGAAAGAGAGGGATAAGGAGGAACATAGATAAGGAGATGAAGGAGTTAGCCGATCTCAACAGAGAGAAATTTTGAATTTGAATGGGTCCCTTATCTCGGCTGAATTTGAAGAGTCCCTTATCTCATCTCTTCTCACTCCTATAAATTGATGGCTTTGGGTCCATTGAAGGTTGAACCGGGCAAGATGTCGAAGGGACTGAAGTTGGACGACCAAAGACAGAGAAAAAAATATTTAATTTCTTATAAGTTATTTATTTTTTTTTAACGTCCAAAGGATTGTATTTCATTTCCAAATTTTTAAATAAAATTCATGGCGGTTTGTTTAGATTTATGTTATTCCCAATATTGAATATTTGATAATGATGGTTTTTAACTTTATTTTAATTCTTTTTATGAACTTTATGAAACAAATTAATTTTAGAATTTTTCAAGGAAAAGTGGAACCCCTTTTAGGATCAGTGGGACTTGACCAATTTTTCCAGTCTAAGGTTCTTTTCAAGAACGGTTTATTTTAGATCTGAAAAATGCAAGTTTAAATCTCGCTCAAGCCTAAGGCTTGATTTGAAAATTTTCAATTTAATGGACGACATAATTATTCTAATTAGAATTTTATTAAATAAAGAACTTGAATTATATTTAATAATTCCAGAATATTTCATAGTCTAGGCCATGATTTTATTTCTAAATAGGATAACATGCCGCCTTCGATATTTGTCCCGATTCCATTATAAAATATGTAAACAATTTATTTATTATTGATTCATTTTATTCTTTCTTAAAAATCATCAAAACAATTTAACTAGGTTAGAAACATTTTATTTGTCTCTTAAATTTACATTTTAAATTAAATTTAGGTTATTTAAATTTACTCCACTATTTTAATCAAAATTTATGTTAACCACTAAAACTAGATAATAAATTAATTATTGTTCTAAATTAAGATTATAACTATATGTTTAGAAACTTATTTTCTTAAATTACATTATTTTAATAGTGCCATTTTTTATTTCATACATATATTTTATCGGTTTCCCTTGGGTATGACCTCGCACTCATACATTATACTATCACTGCTTTGTACGCTTGCGAGTTAATTTAAAATCACAACAATCTCTATCCTAGAAAATGTGGCTTAATCCTCATCTCTTAATCTCAATCACAAAGGATTGGATACTTGAATGATTCAACAATAAATTTGACAAGAGAGAATAAGCCTAGCAGTTTTGCCTTTGATCATTGAGAGATTTCCTCACTGGTAGATGGCTCAATTAATTACTTTTTTCTCCTCTCTCATCTCCCAAAATAGTGTTTGTATTTATAGGCAACACAAAAAAATTTGTTACCCCGATACACATGATCGATCGTGTACTATTTATCAATCTTCTGTGTTTGAAATCCTCTTCACCAACTCAACCGTTGAGCATTAAATGGACAGTAATGGTAACAAAACGGTAACTTCACGATTGATCGTCCGTGTTTCTGGCGACAGATCGTGGGTTGGCGAAAGCATCGACCTGAGATTCATTTTAATTTCCAACGTCAAGTCCCATCCAGGCTAAGGCGATTGATCATGTACCCGATGGGTTATTGCTCTGTCTCGGGGATAGGTCGTGCAACCGACTGATCGTGCTATACCACACGAAGGGTCACCAGATGAAAGTATCGTCCTAAGCCTGAATGTATTTTTCAGTGGGTATCTAACCCAAGCTCCATGTGATTGATCGTGAGGGCGATTGGTCAGCTGTATCCAGACGAAACATCATCTGCCGATCTGTTATCCGAGACTTTGACTGTGAATGACAGTACATATTATTTTCTAATACCCAGCTTGATCGATCGTATGCATGATTGGATCGGCCCTATCCCATCGATACATCGTGCAAATGTATTGTCCTGAGACAAAGTGCGTTTGGCAGTTCATTTCATCCAAAACGCTTGACAATTCAGACTATGGGTTGTATGACCACGATTGATCGTCCTGCCATAAGGCGACGGGTCGCCGACACGATGTATCTTCCACGACAGTGAATTCATATTTCCAAATTAGGTTCCAATTCATATCAAACACACTTTAGGGTTGATTAATTACACAAATGTGATGTCTAAGCCTAAGCATGGTCCACCTAAGGTTTGGGTTCCACCTAAGGTCACCTATGGCCAATTCTGTGATTGCCATACACATGTTGATCGATTGAGTGTTCATGCTTCAATCAAACACTTGAGTCTTGAGCTTTTTCTCTTCAAGGCATTGCTTCACCTAAGTCACGAAATTAACAAACAGGTGAATCGGCAAGCCGGGGCACTAAAATGCCCAATTTCAGTTTAAATACAAAATCCCCAAATTATACCCAAGGTTTGACCCCAATTTTGGGTCAACCAAGCTCAATCCATGGAGAAACTCCAAATTTCTCCACATTTCCAGTTCAAAATCGACAATGCATATGTTTTCCCTAATTATCTACCTCTTGGTTTCCAAGCCATTTCCAACTGAACCCTACCCCATGCAAAGGCCCATTTTCAAAATCTCTACTTCTTACCATGGAACCTTCTCCAAATTAGCCCCAAACGATCATTCCCACTTCATCCCAACAAAACCCTACACAAAACTGTCGCACTCCGACCCAACAGGCACATGAGAAAAAAGAATATTTTTTTTAAGTATGAAGCATGCATAACTCATAGTCCAAACACGTGACACCCACACGTATTACAAGATCCCTGCAGATCCTAGGACTTATTGGACACTTGGGTTGATCGAGCTGAATCATCAGCTGCCTGCGTACTCCATTGGAGATCAGATCTTGCGTAGTTTTAATTTCACTTATTTCATAGCACTAACATAGTGTTATTCATGATGTCACACCATGACATTCTATTTCCCATTTGTAGACCTCATCAATAAAATAGGTCTCACGCATCACAGGTCCCAATTACAGGTCTATACCAACCATAGGAACACCGTCAACCATGTAGTCTATTCATGGGATAAACATCAACCATAGGACCCATACACGAACATAAGTACTACATCCTTCATCGAGGATAATACTCTAAATATAAATCCAATCACCTATAGAATCAATGCCCTCCGTGAGATTATCCATCCACGGTAATAATATATATCCATAGTCACAATGCCCTCTATGAGTATAACCATCCATGGGAATAGCCATCCATGGGAATAATATCTATCAATGGAACAATCAAGTCCACTATGAGACCAATACGTCTACCATGGGACCAACATGTCTATCATAGGGCCAATATGTCTACCATATAACCAATATCTGGGCATGAATCCAATATGTCTACCATGGGAACAACATCCACGTGACTAATCATCCATCACTGGCAACAACCCATCAGTGAGTATCATTTTTCCATGGGTATAAATCATCCATGAATATAATCCATCCATGGGTATAATCCATCCATGGGCATAACTTATCTAGGAAACACATCATCTACCATGAGATCTTCTATCCGTAGAAACATCACTCGCATGATTCACTACATGACTGTGGCAACAATATCAAATCATAAACATACCACGACCCCTAGCAAGACTTAGGGCCCATGACTTACTAAGCGAGGACTCACGACTGGCGTGATCAAGTCTACCTCGCCCTTCATCCTCTTACCTCATGGGTGATTCAGTCAAGCTTTAAGGAGATCAGACCGCGCCTTACAAAGCTAGTAGCATCCCCATGGGGTAAATGAGTATCTAGCCCTACACATCAACACACATCAAATGTGTTATATAGCCGTGAAAGCGCCCTACAGCTCGTAGCATGTGAGGGACTCACTCTGACGACAACCATACTGCACCAAGTCTCCGTAGCCGATCCCACCGTCCAGAATACCTCTTTGGAATGGGCAGTCAAACATCATAATCACGTGAAGGAAGTATCCATACCATATCTCAATATCAATATCGCATGAGGGACACACCCGCATAATAATAATGTATGAAATGTAATATAAATCATACTATGTAAGACTATCCTGCTATCAACCTCATCAATGTGAACACAATGTCCACTCAAGGACACCTCTATGGAACGGACTGTCAAAATATCATAATCTCTTGAGAGACATAGGCCACGACTTGCCAAGTGGGAGATCTAAAGGAAACACATCCAATCTACCACACTCTGCGTCCCTTCACCACTCTGGTGATTAATTCAACTCTAAGGTGATCGATATATGTAACACCTTGGAATTTTATATTACTTATATTCATGAAATTTGCCATTTATTGGATAAGGTTACAATTGGAATAATTGGGTAAGATATATTCAATTGGGTCAAAATTGCTAATTGGGTCAAAATGTCCAATTGGGATCCATTGGGGCGTGTTTGACTTGGTTGACCACCAAGTGAGTTGAGCTAAATTAAATGAGTTGAATCGTACGGTTTATATTTCAAATTCAAATAACGAGACGTACAGTTTATATTTCAAATTCAAATAACGAGACGTACAGTTTGTATTTCAAATTCAAATTCAAATAACGAGACATACGGTTTGTATTTCAAATTCAAATTCAAATAACTAGACGTACGGTTTGTATTTCAAATTCGAATTCAAATAACGAGACGTACGGTTTATATCTCAAATTCAAATTCAAACGACGGGACGTACGATTAATATTTCAAATCCAAATTCAAACAAAAGAAAGGACGGTTTACATTTTGAATGTAAAGGGATGGAAGGCGCCAGGTTTAAAATTTAAATGAAGGAGATGGATTCAATGTTTGAAATTCAAGTAAATGAAATAGGTTTGAAGTTCAAATTCAAAGGCAAGAATATACGTTGGGAAGATGAGGGAGGCTGTGTATATTTGTGATGGGTGGGACTCATTACATTTGCATCACATACATAGCATTGTTTTTGTAAGATTTTGACGATATGTATGTTTATATTATTTACATGTTTTATACTCTAACTTTGTGGTAGCTCTAATCGGAAACAGCTACTGGGCGTGTTGGTCTAACGCCCTACCTCTATCCTTAGTTGATGATGCAGGAAAGGGGAAGGACAATGATCATGAAGGAACCCAAGCATAGGAGCTTGGGCATTTGAAGGGATTAATTATGGATTGATATATGGACCTTTTATTTAAGTTTATTGGACAATGTAATTTGATAGTTTGATGATTTTGGGCATGTAATAAATTAGTTAAATAATTGCTATGGTTTGGATTGATGATTATGTTAAGATAACTATGGAAAAATGACAATGTACCATGCTATCTAATAAAATGGTGTAGTCATAGGTTCCATTATAATTTGCAGTTAGATTAAGTGTTATTCCGCTACGGTTATACTTTATTATGTGAGAACCATTCTCATGGACTTAGCCCATGTTCACATATGTTTGGCCAGTTAAGGGTCGGACTTTAGAAGTCCGGGCTTAACTCGCGTCGTGACATTCCGCCCTAATCACTTGTCTATTTATTTTTTTAAAAAAAAATTTACTCTGATTTTAGAGTGAAAAGGGCGGGGTGTTATAATATATGGCTTACTAAGTTACTACCGACCTAGTAGGGCTCACAGGTATCTAACCCTGTGCATTACATCTTACTAAGGTTAGTACCGCCCAAGTAGGGCTCACAAGTATTTAACCCTGTGAAATACTGCACACCAAATGTACAAAATAGTCATGAGAGCGACTAAAGCGCGAAGCATGTGAGGGGCTATATACCTCAATGACAACAACAGCCGTGAGAGCGACCTATAAAGCGAAACATGTGAGGGGCTATACTCCTCTATGGCAACCCTACAGGACCAAGTCACATAGCCGATGCCACCGTTCTAATAGGATTCCTTGATCTAATCATCACCCTATCACACCAATCTCCTCTAGGGAGTGGTGACTACTACTATTCGGGCTCAAACAAGGGAAAGACACATCAACAAGTCCCATATACCCTTTGGGTCTAATCACAACACTAGTTATTCTCAATCTCATCACGCCCATTAATTCAACATCCCATACTCATATCCTAGATAACCTCCTAGGCATACATCAGTGAGTAATATAAAAGGGATCATAATCACAACTATAAGGGCAACATATATGACATAATCACATCATGACCATAATTTCACAATGATAGCAACATAACACATTCCATTACGTTTCATACATTCAACATATTCATCACATGGGGTTATTTTAGGGACACAGACTACACACCAACCCTAAGATACACACATCTAGTTTATTTAACACATTCTTTGTCCTTACAATTCATACAACCCGTCTCAAAGTGGTTTATCATTCTAAGTCCAATCACTCCCTTGTTCACAACATTAACCTAATTAAATTCATCAATAATTCATCTCAACTCTTCCCAAGGGTCTCCAACAATTAACACAATTTATCCATCATCCTTAATATAAATGGATGAGACACAATGCATCTTTTGATAGAGCTGAGGTACAATGCTCTCAGTTTCCTATGTACCATATAGTGGATTAGATCAACCGTAATTCATTATTTTCACATTTGGGTTGACATTGGTGAGTGGTCATACTTTTACTTTGGGGTAAACAAACGAGGCTTTCTTAGCATTTATATTGCATTCCATGCATTCTCAATCACGCTGATCCATCCCATTATAGCACAAGTTAACTCCATTGGGTTATAAGATACTTGACATTAACTCACCTATTTCACGTAGTCTAACCCTTCATCAAGTTCCTCTTCAACCTATTGAAATTCATTATATACATTGTTAGGTTGATCTACCACAATCATTATCAACATAGGTACTCACTAGTGATGTACATATTATCACAAAATTCAAGTATGACATTAAAACGTATTCATCATGCTATTATATAAATTACATATCTAAGAATTCTAATCACAACTATAGAATTCATTTGATGCATACATTACTCATAACCATATACAAGTATGAAAAGTTATCAAAGCCCTACATTTCACATCTTGGATAATCTTGATTTATCATACCTTTTATCATACTTGAACACATCACAAATCTATGAATTCTCCATTATAATAAACATCTAATTATATGGAACTTGGAAAACTCATACATCTGTATTCGATACAATATATTCACATTAATCACACATAAGCATAGGGAGGTCAAACCATAACCTTACCCAACTATGAATTGGAATGTGCACAAAACAACATTCACTCAAACACCTTGTGAGTATGTAATTTTACAAATATTCATAATGCTCCAAGAGTATGACATTCTCCAATTTAGGTTTCAAATGAGTTCTCTCATTCAAGTCGGGTTTATCGAGTCCGGAATTTGGGGTAATTAGGCACTAATCGTCTAAATCTCTTGAATTAGACCATCCAAGGCTCAAATAACCAAAACTCCAAATTTTACCCAATGTTGTTAAACTCGAATCTGATTAGAAATTGATCTAGGGGTGTGAATCTTGAATCGAAAATCGTAGAATCGTAAGACTCATACTATTATTATTATCCCCTCATTCACACTACCATTTTGTTGACCTGGGCCATTACAAAAACCTACCAATAAAAGAGAATGAGAGGTAAGGAGATGAAGAAATTATCTTTGGAGAGAAAATATCCATGAGAAGTGGAGCTTAGGATGAGGTCCACTCAAATCCTACACATGAACGGGCGAAAGAGGGAGGGAAAGAGGAGGAAGAAGATTGGTTTTCGGTTTTGCGGGGTGAAACTCGAGCAGCTAGGACGAAAGGAGGAGATAAAATGGAAATTTTCGCAATTGTTGTGGTTTAAATACCCCAACTAAAATCGTGCGTCGATCGCACCGACAGCTTGCGAAGTCCTCAAAAACCTAGCTCTCCCTCGATCGCAACGTTGGTTTCCATCTTTCGAACCTACAGAGTCTACCCAGAAGGCTACTTATCATCAGTCGCACCGACCCAAGTGTTAGTTGGACCGATAATAGCCTCCATTTTCTCAGATCCAATCTTCATCGAACTAACACCAACGTCAGTCCCACGATATCATTGACCAGACCGACAGTGTTGGTCGGTCGCACTGACAGACTCATCAATTTGGTTATTTTACTTATTTTCGACTAGGATTTGTCCGGTGTGGTCTTTTGAGGACACATGTGCTCAGGTGAGACCCCTATGAGACTCTCAAACACCTCTCACATGTATTAAACCAATTATTACATCATTAATCCAGAAATTTAAGGGTCGGGCCACTACAATTTTACACACTAACAATTTTCCGGTGGAATTTGGGACATTCCTCTATTTTTTTGGTGAGAAGTTAGATCTGCTTCATCATTGTTAATTGAGTTTCCAGTTGCCCAATATTAGAGTAAAATTCAATTAGCAGATTGGAATGGACAAGAGATTTGAATTACTCTTTCAAATTTCAGATGGTTGTATGATTCAGGTTCTCTCAAGTGTTCAGGAGCTTGAGTCGAATTCGTCTTCACCATTCATTTATTTGAGGGATTAAACAGGTTTCTAAAATCGACCTTTACCTTCATCAGAAACTGGTATAATTTTATCCCCATATACTAACATAGGAAAATTGCATAGCATGGAAAGGTGATCCCACCTTATGTTTTTTTAAAAATACTTTTAAATGAAAACCTTATTTTCCATGCATGGATAGAAACACACAAACGTGTCCCTACAACATTCTATTAGAACATTAACTTTATGAGAATATCTCATGATAATGATTTTTGGATAAACAAGTATGGGAAGTGACACAGAGAGAGATATTGAGCGTGAATCGGACTCGAGATCTCTTTTCATGAATGGAGCTTCTTGACCGTGAGATCAACCCTTATTGGATTATTAAAAAAATTACTATTCAAATTCAAACTTTCAAGCCAAACTTAGGACTAGATCAAGTCCGACCTAAATTTAATTTGAATATGATGTTTTAGTCATAAAATGGGCTCGATCTGGGCTCAAGTTAAACTGAACTGCATTTATTTTAAAAATGTTAAAAAATCAAGCAACTGAAATCTAAACCCATATACTAACTTACAAAAGGATCAGACAACCCTTTTCTCATCTAAACTTAAAAGAGTTTTTTTTAATAAAAGATCATAGAAAAGAGTACATTTTCATTGAAATGTTAAAGTCATAAATCTTTTTATTTAAAATAATGATTAGATAAACTTAAAAAGAAATAATAAAGATGATGTTAGGAAATGAATTCACTAGTCATTTCAATGAAAATAGGGTAGGGTATCCTCGTCCAAACGAAGCGTTCTTGGAGACAGGCCATTTACTTCATCCACGTCCTTACCACTGGACGGTCGGATCGTTCCACACGTGTTCCCCATCCCACGTGGAGCAACACTCGGCCATCTTCAAGTCTCATCCTATATGAGAAAACAAGCAGCGCACTCAATGGCGTCGTCCTCTCTCCGCTTTCTCCTCCGATTCTCCATCAACAATATCATTTCGCCATTTCCATCAAAATCACTGCCCTCTTTTCTTCTTCTGCCCGGAAACGCCAGGAGAAAGGTCTTTCTCTACCATCATTTACCTTCTTCTCCGTTGCATCTCTTTTATCTTTCATTTTTTCTTCTTTTGATAAACATATACACACTTGGGTGGATTACAGGCATTTCACCGTCGTGTTTTTTCTGATTCATCGATGGCATCGGGACCGAAGGAATCTGCTTCAAACAACCCTGGTCTCTGCACGCAAATAGATGAGGCCACTAAAGGCTACTTAATGCAGCAGACTGTAACTCCTTAACCCTTTATTCTATCCTGTTTTTCCTTTTTTGGTGAAGAAATCTTCTGCCATCAGGGGCATGAAGGTTGGGGGGGGGGGGGAGGTTGTGGATTATCAACCTATGAATTAGATTAACGAACAATTTAAACTTTTTTTGACATACACACAATTGGATAAAGCTCAAATTCCATGGACGGTTGCAACTTTGTGACCGAAAGTCATACTTAAAATGATCTTTTTTTTTCAAGTTGGATTTTGTCATACTTCATAATGTTCGGTAAATTCATCCAACTTACTCATTCTCCCATTCTCACCATCTAATGAAGTCTGTAAAAATTTAATTATCTGGTGCATAACAAACTGGTTTGCAACGGATAATTTCTCTAGCTATCAGATCCCCAAATTTGGTAGTTTGAACGGAAGGAATAGATTGAAGATACATGACACTCATTTCAAAACAAATTGTATTTGGTAATTTTTAGAATGGCTTATCAAATATTCCAAAAGTAACTTTCGTTGCAAAAAGATTTTTCCATGATGGCAGTAACACGTCCTGAGGAGAAATGGCTAGAATCGCTTTGGGTAAAATGAGAAGAAAATGGCTGGGATCATTTATTCCCATTCTCATTCCATTCTCATCCATGAGAATGGCTGCCAAACAAGTCCAAGACACACACTTAGGCACAGAACCTAATTTTGCTAGGTGCACTTAGTTATATACTTTAGAATGCATTTATCACTTGAGGATGCCATACATGCGCAGACCACTCTGGCGAGCATTTGATCAAATGGACCCCATTTGCTCAACTATTTGCCCCTCCCTTTCACACTTATCTGTAATTTGAGCATCTGGCATTGTCAAGTCATTGTGATATTGGAAACTGTATTCAGAATGATCTGAAAAGACCACCCAACTCCAATAACACTTGGCCTTCAAGAACCATTGGGCCTTAAAACTTGTACATAGGAAGTTCTGATCGAGCTTAATTTTTTATGGAATCATTGTTTTATGTATAGATTTTTCCAACTCACTCAATCCCCTGTATCAAATTCCATCCAGACGGGTCATGCCAGTGTTCAAGTGTTCATTACCTTATATATTATTTTGTATCTTTATCAAATTATTATTAACAAAATAAAATGGTCTTCACCCAAGAGCGAAATTGTATGGTCAATAGGTGCTTGTGTGTGTGAAGAATAAAATTGTATGGTCGTGTGGCCATCCGTGCTTGTGTGTGTGTGTGTTTGTGTATATTATAGTGAATGATGCCTAGGGAAGAAAAAGATTCTATTTGAAGGTCTAAGCTATGGTATGAAATGGCTCAAAGTTCAACGGTTTTTGATGGGAAACATTAAACTTGGATGACAATTGATGGGAGTTACAATTGTGCTTGATGGTTTAGATTGATGATAGGTGGGACCTATTTTATTATACATTTTACACTTGTATATATGTGTATATATACTATTGTACACAAGTATATTATATATTAGTTGGGGTTTCTAATTAAGTATGATGAGCTAATAATGTATATAAAGTAGAACATGTAAGTACAACATTGATCTTAATAATTGATCAGGATCACCAACTTGATTTGCTATCTATACTAAACAGTTAGTGCTTTCCTTTCTTGGATTTGTCAATAATGTCTCCTGCAGTAATGCATTTAAAGTTCTCTGCTGTTTACATGATGACATATGATTATTTCCCATATCCACTAAACAATAATTTATTTTATATGAAATTCGTAATTGCTGTATGTGCAGATGTTCAGAATTAAAGATCCCAAAGTTAGCCTGGATTTTTACTCCCGTGTGTTGGGCATGACGTAAGTTCTCAATTTTCTTAGAGAATTTCCTTATATATTTTCATTTTTGATCAATGATTGTTTCTGTTGTTGATATCATCTTACATGTTATGCACTAATGTACCGATATGGGTACGCGTATCGGATACGACACGTATCCGAGTACGGCAAATTTTGAAAAACTAGGATACGGGTGCGGCGGGATACGCCGAATTAAAAAAGTTATTGTTATTATTATATATATATATCAACAAAATAAATTCAGACATTTATAAAAAATATCATAAATTCTACTATGAGATAAAAATGATTAGAAAATTATATTTTTATAATTATAATGAATACAATATATATATAATACATTACAAAAGATATATATTATAAAGATTAGACTATTAGCAATTTAGTATTATGAAAAGATATATATAATGTTTAAAAAATATTTACAATATTACAGTTTATAATATGTGAATGATTATTGAGGTTAAAAAAATAATAATGAAAAGATATATATATATATATTATTTTTTTTCCCCCCCCCCCTTTTCTCCCGTGCTGCCGTATCCCTCCGTGTCTGCTGCCGTATCCCATGCCGTGTCCTACCGTATCCGTCTGTGTCTGCTGCCACATCCTTGACGTATCCGTATTTAAAAAATATTTTATTTAATTGGATATGTATTCGACACGTATCCAAGCCGTATCCGGCCGTATTCGTGTCGGAAACGTATCCGACACGGATACTCAAATGGTTTCGGAGTATCCGTGCTTCATAGGTTATGCATTGTCACAAGAAGTGCACATATGAAGACTTCATGGATTGATAAATTTGAAATTCCATTAACCAGGAAGAGAATGATACTAGGCACAATGAGCAAAACAGAGGCATGGGTGAACAAGATGTAGTAACTTTGGGAGCTAAGTATTTATGGTCTTAGCAGGTTTTGAAGCATGGAGTAATGTAATCTTTGACCTTTATTCGAAAGTTGGAAGAGTGAACCAAGAATCTGTACCCCTTTATTGTGAAGTTGGAACATGGAAGGAACTTTTGGTGCTTGGCTCATTCCTGGTAGTTTGAAGGTGCTTTGGCCTTTATTTAAGTTGATACAACCTATTTAGATGCTTAAAAGCTGAATACGAAATGAAAAATGAGCTTGTCTTCATTCAGTATTTATAAAACATGTTTTTGATGCATAAAGGGTCACGAACATGTAGGTTTTTGAAGGGACATGGAAATTGAAGGTGAGATGAATGGACAGTGAAATGTTTGGTGCAGTAATTGAACGATTTAAGTGACGATCAATCTGGACAAGTGCATTTTTCTAGTCATTGAAATGGTTAAACTGATCCAGTGAAAACTTGTTTCCTTAATCATCAATTGTATTCATGTGCTTAGTGCCATTCATCTCCCCCATCTATATCGCTAGGAATTTTTTGTCTCATGGTTACAAGTATGTGAGCTGGAATCTAAAAATGGTGTGAGGTGTCTAATTTAGCTAATCTCAAACACAAGATTCATTGATATGGTACAAAAGTTTGATATAGCAAAATAAGTATTTTTTTAAAATAAAAATAATATGAAAATAGCACCAATAAAAATATAGAAGCATTATTATTATTTTAAGTTTTGAGATATTTACAATCTTGAGCAATTAAGTATTGTACACATTAATATTTTAGGTAGGTTTCAGAAGAAGAAAATTGCATCTTCGAAAAGCCTGAAATGAAGATGTGTTCATTGTGGGTACGTCACTCATTGTGGCAAAAAAAAAAAAAAACTGCACAACACAACTAAGATACTGGCGTGTTTGAATATTTTCATAAGAAGTTAAGAAAAAAAAACACAACAATGAGAAGTTAATTGTATTGATCCTTTGCTCGTTGTTTACTAACTCAATTGTACAACAGGTTACTTAAGAGGCTGGATTTCCCTGAAATGAAGTTCAGCTTGTACTTCTTGGGGTATGAAGTAAGTTTGTAATGCCTCCTTTTCAAGAACACTTTCAGATATTTTGCTCCTATTTAGCTTCACAAATCTAACATATTCTATTCTCCATTTAGAATTCTGCATCTGCTCCAACTGATCCAGTTCAGCGAACAGTCTGGACCTTCAGTCAGAAGGCCACAATTGAGCTTACACAGTAAAGAATATCAGTTTCTGATTCTACTTAGCAGTTGCATCTTCAGATCTTCATTGCTATTTCATGTGGTTGAACTCAACAATATATATTTTAACTGTCTATTTGTTTACTTGTTATTTGGCTTTGATCTTTTTTTTTTGCTCAAATGGCTTCCTTTTCCAGTAATTGGGGCACCGAAAGTGATCCCAACTTCAAAGGGTACCACAATGGCAATTCAGAACCTCGTGGATTTGGTATGTAGCTTAATTATAACTTCCATTTAAAAAAGAAGAAGAAGCTTAGGCAGAAAACAGTGTCCCCTCTTAGTAAAGATAGACTTATACATGGATACTCAATTCTAGTATAACTGGATTTATTTAGAACTTTATGACTATCATTCTTGGTATTCATTTTGGTTTTCAGGACATATAGGAATCACAGTTGATGACACTTACAAAGCATGCGAACGATTTGAGCGTCTAGGAGTGGAGTTTGTTAAAAAACCTGATGATGGTAATGTTCTTGTTCTAAAGGTTGATTAAATATGATGTTATAATATGGTTTAGAGTTACCTTTTTTTTTTTTGGATTCAATATGTTTCTAGGGAGTAGGGACATACTTATTCTACATCATTTGTGATCACGTCACTAATCTTATCAGATTTGGTCATAGTCAGCTATCAGATTGGATCTCCCCACACCCCTCATAAATAGATAGATAAATATATAGACACCTCTCAGGAATAGATAGATGTGTGGGGGGGGGTTGGGGGGGGGGGGGGGGAGAGATCATGTTATTGTTACTGTGGAGTCCACACTAAAGAATTACCTTCTCTCAAGATGCAAATCCATAATTTGGTGGCAAAATGAGTGAAATGGGAGAGGGAATTTTTTCCCTTCTAAGTGGAACTTTTTAATGTTTAATTTAGACTTGATTGTCCTTAGTTTTTTATGTAAGTTGTGGTATATATCAATCTCTTATATCTCCCTTTCTATTTTTCTCAATCTTGGGTGGGTTTTACGTTGTTAGGTTGGTGATTGGTTTTATTTGGGTTTCTTGGACAAAGAAATGACATCCACGAACTGGGGCACATATGTGGTGGTCTATTTTTGCCCATGGAGAGGGTCAATTGGAAATGTTTGTGCTCGAATATGGCCTAATAAAAATTACCTTAATTTGATTAATTAGCCCTATTCTTTTAGAATTAGAGGCAAAAATATATTAAAAATAGAAAGAACGTACATGAAGGTTCCGTTTAAGAGGTCTATACAGGAGCAAGGTAAAAAATACAAAAACAAAGATAAAAGAAACCTTGAACCCCAAACACCCAATTACGAATGCTTCACAAAGGCTACACACCTTTCAACTCTAGCTTTTGCCAAAAAATCTACAACACAATTCATTTATCTCCTAACATGCCTAAAGTGCACCGCCTACTCCTCGCCGAAATCTTTCAATTATCAAATTAGTTGATCCCAAAGATTGCCATAGTAATATAGCCTTTTTGATGCCTAAGAGCTTCGCCTCATTCAACTCCTTAAACCTTGTCTATTTTGAGAAGAATATTGTAATTTTCCCCGTCATTATGAACAACCCCACCAATATTTGGTGGACTTGGTTTACCCTAGGGCTGCAACTCGGATTGGACTTAACACATGCCAACCAGGGCCAAAGTCAATTTTTTTTGAGCCCAATGCTACTTGGTTAGGACCTGAGCCTAAATTAAGGTTAAAAAACAGGGCCCGGTTTAAATTTGGGATGGGCTCGGGCCTTACAGTCTTAGGGCCCAACCCGGCCCAAAAGATCGAGTTAAAACTCTAATACCAACTCATCATATAGAAGTCTAAACAAATAAGCTCCAAGATAAAAACAACCTACCTTTCAAAAAATAAAAACAACCTATAGATTTCAAGTTCTACTATTCAAAATTAAAAAAAAAAAAAACCACAAAATAGGGTAATAAGTTTGTTAAAATGAGAGGAGAAAGATACATATTTAAGGTTGGGAAGTGGAGAGTGAATGAAAGGATTTATAGATGACTAGCATTTAGGATGAACGGGAACGGATAGAATTTAATAGTGTATAGAAATTAAGATTTTTAATTAGTCCTAATGTATTATTTAATATCAAGTACAAAATATAAAATATATGAAAATAATTAGAGGTACAATAATAACTTGGGAACTTAATTGATTTGATAGATGTGATAGAATTATTAGCTATAATGATCATTCGTGTGATTGATTTTTTTTTTTTTTTTATTCATATGATAAATCCTATAAAAAATTTACGTGCAATAAAAATAAACAACTTGGGCTTAATGTTGTAGATTAATAGCAGCAGTTGATTTGAAACCAAGTTGAGTAAGAGCCCAAAAATTGAAAACGTGAAGGCCCATATGGGCCCTTGTTTTTTAAGGACTCGATTTGACTTCAAATATTCTAGGCGTTCATGGACCCAATATGAGCATGAGCCCTATACTTGCAACCCGGGCCCTCGTCTGAATTGACTTAGGGCCTAACACGGCCCGCCCGAGTTGCGCCCTTAGTTTACCCCCAACCAGGGGTATAAATCTCGGCCGATATGGTGCATATCGGCCGAGATATCTCTGGTTTTTGAGCACTGATATATCTCGGCCGATACGCATTGTATCGGTCGAACTAGCGAATATCGGCCGAGATCTCGCCGATATAGGCCGATACACTGAGATTTTTTTTAAAAAAATTATGAGAGAGATATCAGCCTAGATCTCGGCCGATATCCGAGATAGCGAGATCGGTCAAGACGCTGATATCTCGGTAAATCCGATTTTTTTACCCCTGCCCCCAACCAACCTATCTATATTAAAAAAAAAAATAGTTTTCTAGCTTGAGACTTCGTGCTGCCTCCTTTTTGACCTTGTATACAACCCTCCTAGGAATTGAGAAAATCGGAGATAGAGTAATATTCAAACCCTTTACCCAATGTTAAACAACTCGTCAATCTCCACCTAACACCTTCCAAAACCTCCCCCACCTCAACAACTTTCCTCTCAAAAATCCTCTAATTTCTTTCCTTCCATACTAACCAAAACATCATCAACAAAATAAGACTCCACAGTGCTCCATGTTTACCTCGGAAGGGACCCCCTCTCCACCCCCTTCATCAGAGCAGCAATATTACTACTAAGCACCCAATCACAAGTCCTCACCACTTCATGAGACACATACCAAAGAAGTTCCATTGAGTACCTTTATCCCAAACCCAAATCTTCCTCTTAATTGTAGCCTAGGAGAAAATCTGCACCCGTGAGGGAGTGAAGCTAGTCCACATTAAAGCAACACAGGGCATTGGACCTTGAGCTGAACCTACTCACCATTCTCAAAATTTCTTTAACCGTGACCATCCCTAATGAGTCACCTTCTAGATTCTTTGGTCATCATCTTCAACGGAGAGACAACTGACCTCTCAATACTTCCTCTACTCACCTTATAATACTCACTAACCACCACATTCTTGTTTTCAGCAGCCCTAAACAGATGCAAGTAGCCTCCTTTAGTGGTCTCTCCCTTAGCCATTTTGTCCTTCCAGCATAACATTCCATCCCCTTTCCCCACGACAAGCCTAATGCCATTCGTAAACAACCTTAAAATTTGGTTGGATATTTTTTATTTTGGTTATTTTTTAAATCCAACTTAGTAGGGGGGTTTTAATTCAACAGTGAGATCAACTTAGAATGGGGTGAAATTGCAGGGATCCAATTCCCGTGGGGTGGGGGTGTGTGTGGGGGGTAAGAGAGTGTTATGGGGTTTTGGGGTGCAAGTGGAGCCTAATTAGGTGATACACAAAGGCCTTGTACTTTGGATTTGCGATCCTACAAATTCCATTTCCTCTTTTTTTTCTAAGCTTTCCATGTGGAGACTTGCTTTTAAATTGTAATTTTGCTAAATCTTTTTCATTATTTTCTTTCTTGTTTTTTTCTTTTTCTAATTTTATGAGTTTCAACGGTTCGTTTCTCTATCCTTGATTTTTATTAGTGGGTGTGCATGTGATGAATTACACTTGATCTCTGAACTTCAGGTAAGTTCATATGTTGACAAGTTATTCCTGATGCCTCCTAAATTAACCCATAATCAAAATTTTAAGTTTCGAAAAAACCCTATATTTCCAAGCGATTCATGAATTTAATCAGTTATGGAAACAATGCTAATGGGGTACTTGGCACGGTGGTAAATTTTTTTTGTACGAGGCCATGCTTAAGTCAAAAACTATTTCTATAATATTCTCTTGTGGGTCGGGGTTTCAATTCAATTAACATTTCTCTTTAATGGAGGTAAAGAAAACTCTGATGACTCTCCTCTTTCTGTTTGAGGTATTTGTTTGTTCTGTTTCCTTAATGAGTTTTTCTTTATGATGTTTTAGTTTTTTTTTTAAGTAGACCATTAGTTGAATTTTAAGTGGTGTCATGACATCCCCAAAATAATTTGTTTCTTTTTGTTACTGATATGCATGTGGGTGGTTTTGGAAGTAATTTGAGAGAGTTATTTGTTTGCCCCAAAATGTATATTATTAATGTTTTTGAACTATGAAGATGTGATCTCCGTTTTATGGTTTTAATGTACCATTAAGGTTTTTTTTTTTTTTCGAAATTTTGTTGCTTCCTTTTAAATTCTCTTCTCTTCTTTAAATTTGGGAGTAGGATTTAGTGTCTCCCCTTAATTCTAAGGATAGGGTTAGAAATGAACGCATTAGGAATTGTCTAAAGATAGCTTCGATTGCTCGTTTGAGATGGTTTGGTCATCTTAGTAGAAGACTACGAACAATCCCAGTATGTAGAGTGGAGAGGCTATGGATTGAAGGGACTATAAGGAGACGCTGACATTTGAAAACATGGAGAGAAGGGATAAAAAAGACATGTTAGATTGTAGAGTAATTGATGGTATAGTTTATGAACTCATAAAGCCGACCACATATAGATGAGATTACTAGCTGATGATGATGATTTAGGATCTTTCCTTATGAGTATGCAATGCAATTTTAAATTCAGGAATTAAAGCTTATTTTCCTAGGGGAGAATGGGAAGATCCTCCTGATTATGTCATAATGGGCTGCCTGGTGAAGTTTAGATGCATATTCCTCCTATTCTAGGTATCGACTTGATCTTTTGGGTTTCAAGTCTTCAGGGACTGGCTAATTCTTATTAAAACCAAAGTTTCCTAATTAGGTGATGCACACAGTATTACAGAGTGGAGGGAGCCATTTATCTTATTGGATTTGTACTTCTTTTTGGTTTTCAATCCTACATTTTCCATTTCCTTTTTTTTCCCAGTTTTTCCATGTGGAGACTTTTTTGCATTTGAATTGTATAATTGGTAAATCTTTTCCATTCTTTTTTTTTTGGTTAATTTTATCAGTCTTTGTTGTTCCTGTTGGGAGGAAACACCTTTCCTACCACACAGAAACAATAACATCTATCAAAGAAAAAAAACACCACCACAACACAAAGATTTATATGGTTCCCTTTCGATACGTCCACGAGTACAACACCGATCCAAATGCTCAAAGGCAAGAAATCGAAGAGCTCGGCTCACGACCAAATTGTTAGTACATCTCTGATGATCAAGCTCTACAGAGACTAACAACTCCTTTCTTTATCCTTTATTTTTATTTGTGGGTGTGCATGTGATGAATTACACTTGATCTTTCAACTTCTTGTACGTTCATGTGTTGACAAGTTATTGCTGACGCCTCCTAAATTAATCCATAATCAAAACGGGCTTTGGTGAAGAAGAATGTTTTCTATCGGAAGCCTGATGTGCTATTTCTTCAGGAGTCAAAGTGTTAGGAGCCGGAGGAAAGCTTCATTAAGTATGTGTAGGGGAGTGGCTAAAGCCTCTTTGGGTGGAATGTGGACTATTTGGAATCTAATAATTGGAAGATGATTTCAACTGATATCAAATTTTTCTCAATCTCTATTGTGCTGGAAGATCTTGCGTTAGGAAGAAATTCTTGTTTACCAATGTATATGGCCCTAATGATGATTCGGAAAGAAGTGAGTTTTGAGGAGAGTTATCTGTTATTAGGGGATCCAATCATTTTCCTTGGTGTGTGAGATGGGATTTTAATGTTGTTCGTAGAATGTCTGAAAGGAAAGGGTGCAAAAGGATTTCAGCAAGTATGCAACGATGTAGTGATTGGATTTTGATCAGATGGAGTTGATTGACCTTCCTTTGGATTGTGCTCCTTTCACTTGGTCTAATATGCAAGAGAACCTAAGTCTTGCTAGACTGAATAGATTCTTGGTGGATAGTTGGCTGGAGTGTTTCCATCGTTCCATTCGGCGGGCTGCTCCTAATCCCGTGTCGCATCATCTCCCCATCATTCTTGATTCTTGTTTAGACTCTTGGGGTCCTACCTTTTTCCGCTTTGAAATTGCTTGGTTGAAGGAAGATGGTTTTAAAAATTAGTTGAAAATTGGTGGATGGAAGGCGACCCCTACTGGATGGAAAAGGTATTGTCTTTTACAAAAGCTTAAATCTTAAAGGGAAAACTTAGACTGTTGGAGAAAGTTCAGAGGGATGCCGCGGTCCAAGAGGAAGCTTCTTTGTTGGAAGAACTATAATGTCCAAATAGTTCAGAGGAGGAGGATCCTTTGTTTCCATAAAGTCTCTCTAGAAGAAAGGAGATTAAAGAAATTCTTAAAAAGAAGGCTTTACATGAGGAGATTAAATAGAGACAAAGATCAAGAATCAGATGACTTAAAGAAGGGATAAAAATAGATGGAAGACGAAAAAATCGTATTCACTTGTTACAATTAGATGGGGAATCTGTGGAGAATAGAGGTGATATCTGTGTGTAATTACTGAGCATTTCAAATTTTTATATGCTGATTCTAGTGGTGATTCCACTGTGCCCACTTTTTTATCTTTCAAAGTCTTGAATGATAATCAAGCCGAGTCTTTTAGAAAATATCTTTGAAGAGGAGGTGAAAAATGCAGTATGGTAGTTGGGTGAAGATAGAGCTCTGGACCCACATGGTTATCCAATTATATTCTTTAAATATTTTTTGAGACTTGGTCAAGCTGGATGTTTTAGCTTTTGTTCATGAGGTACCTAAAAAAGTTGGAGCAATTGAAATTAAATGATTTTCGTCCTATTTCTCTTCTAACGGGAGCTCATATAAAATTTTAGTTAAGGTGTTGGCAAATCAGTTGAAGGTTGTGCTTCCTTGTCTTATCTCTCCTAACCAAAGTGCTTTTCTAGAAGGGACGCAAGATTGTAAATTCGGTGGTGGTAGCTCATGAAAGTTTGCATTCTAAATTTATTCAAGGAGAAGTTGCAATTGCATGTAAATTTTCAAAAAGCCTATGATACGGTGGATTGGCCTTTCCTTGAGTTCGTCATGCAAAAAATGGGATTTGGTGATCACTGGTGAATTTGGATTCGTTCCTTCGTTCTTGTGTAGCATCGGCACACTTATCTATTTTGGTTAATGGAAGCCCGAAAGGGTTCTTCAAGATGGAGGGGGGAATTAGACAAGGGGATCCGTTATCTCCTTATCTATATGTTATGGTAGCAAAGGCCTTTCACCTTATGTTTTATGTTACCTCTTCTCAGGGTTTGATTCATGGGTTTCATATAGAACATATTGATCTAGAGATAACTCATTTTCAGTATGCAGATGACACTTTTGTTTCTTAAGGCAGATGAGGAGGAGTTGAAGATGGTCATGGCGATTCTTTTCTGGTTTCAGATTTGCTTGGAATGGATGGGGTTAATTTGGAGTATTGGGAATGTGTGAATTTGGCTACAATGTTGGGTTGTAAAGTTGCCTCCTTTCCTACTTATCTTGGTCTTCCTCTTTATAAGGGTAAACCCAGTTAGGCTTGTTGGGATAAGATTATTGAGAAAATGGAGACTATCTTTTTGGAAAGGTAAGCATTTATCTATTGGTGGAAGGATCATCCATATTAAGTCCATCCTCTTAAGTCTTCCAGTATACTTTCTTAGTATTTTAAAATGTCCAGTTGAAAAGATTTTTGTGGAATGATGATAGGGAGAAAAGAAAGTTTCATTTGATATCCTGGTCCAGGTCTATAAATCAATGGAGGAAGGGGTATTGGAATCAGGTCTGTTTGTGATTTCAATATTGCCTTGTTGGGGAAGTGGTTATGGAAAGATAGATGGTTACGTTAGTCCTCTCTGGCTCAAAAGTTTCTTGTGCTAATAGAGATGCAATGGTCAAAGAGTTTTATGATCTTTAGCAAAATAAGGTTGTTTAATGCCCTCAGTTCATAAGGAAGTGTTAGAGGACTGGATGATGAGGGGTGGCTATCTTTAATGGATATTCTATAGAGTTTTTGTTGTAGGAACCGAAATGATTGAAGAATTTGTGTTCTTGATCCACATGGGTATTTCACTGTCAAGTTCTTTTATAGAAAGTTGATGTGTGTTGGGGATGTGTCCCTCGTGTTAATCCAAAAATATGGAAGGGTGATGCTCCTTTTAGGGTGAAGGTATTTGGGTGGCTTGTCGGGTCTTGAGAAGATTTGATGATTGATCATTTGAGACTCAGGAGAATGATAATTGTTAATGCTTGTCCTTTATGCCTGTCGTATGCAGAGTCAGTGAATCATCTTCTTTTGCATTGTAGGTTTGCATCTCAAATTTGGTCGCACTTCCTTCGGTTGTTAGGTATTACTTTCTGTGTATCGAGAACTTGGTTTGAAATGTTTAATGAAGCAATGATTTTGGATGGTAGTTCTTTTCGAAGAAACCTTTGGAAAGTGGCATTATTGATCATAGTTTGGTCTTTTTCTTCTTTTTTTTTTAACATTAACGACTTCATTCATTAAAAGACAAAAGATAGTATAAGATGAGAAGTCAGGTATAGGAGAGATATACCCAGCTCCAAAAGAAGGAGAGTGAAAAGAAATGGGGAAAAACATGAAAAACATGAAAAAACCCATGAAAAGATGCATCAAAACACCTCTCCCAAAACAAGACATACTAAAGAGTCCCCTGACCCTTGCACCCTAGATTACTGAGATGAAAAAACTCCAAAGTTGGTCTTTGTTTATGTATGCCCACTTTCGCCAAGAAATCCGTTATGTTGTTTGCCGAGCGAGGCGTGTGGATGAAAGTAATGCCTCTCGAACTACACAATTTCCAAATGTCCCTAGCAACACTTATCAACCCCCATGGACTAGCCAAGGAGAAGGCATTAGTCGAATCACCTTCGGTAATGAGGTTAGCGCTCCTAAACCTAGACCACACTTGGAGTGCCCTCTTGATCGCTTTTAGTTCTGCCTTGTTCGATTCCATTGTCCCTACAAGCTTAGCAAATGCTAATAACACCCTACCCCTATCATCTTGCAAACACTCCACCTATTTCTGTCGGCTTGGGTTTATCGTTTGCTTCTCCATCTACATTGAATTTACATGACCCTAGTGGAGGCGCAACCAATGTTATAAAAACCGGACTGTCTATCAAACAGTCTCTGAAGAAAGTTTGGTTAAATAAGGTTCAACCGGGTTCAACTGTGGTCAAACTCGGTCAAACCCTTGTCCATCAATATAATATTATAATATTATTAAATATTCAAAAAAAATATATTTTTCATATGTTGCCTAGTTCTTTAGTTTTTTTATGTAATAAGTTTAACTTTTTATGTAATAAATTTTTTAAATTTAAATTTTAAATTATTAATTAAAATTTAATTTGATGAGTTAAAATAAAATTTTAAACAAAAAATAAATTTCTCTATCAAATATCAACTTCCATTGTTTAAATTAATATATTTAAATAAAACTAATTTATTATATTCTATATATAGACAAATTATAAGTTAATTTAATAAGGTTATGAGACGATAAATATAGCCTTGAGTCCGTAAGGTAGTTAATCTATGACTCTTTAAGTTATCGAAAATATTTATCTCTCCTAAACTCTTCGTTTTATTGTTTATTTTTCTTGTATTTCCCTTTTTTAGTAATGAAATATTCTTTTATTACTGTTCAAAAAAATTATTGAAAATATTTTTTTCCATTTGAAATTTAAATACAGTTTGAATTGTTGTCATCATTTGTATTTTCACTTTGATTAAACATTAGAAATAAATATATTTATTTAATATTTTATTTTAATTTTAATGAATCAAAAGTTAGAATGAAAACAGAAATTAATACAAGGGAAGTTGGGAAACGTTAAAGCTATTTAAAACCAAGGGAACATTGAAGCCATTAAAATCAAGGCATAATAAATACAAGACTTTTAGTCTTTTACTTCCATATTTCTTGTCCCACATCGGTACCTTTGAAAAAAATGCCATGCTTGATGGCTATAAAAGGGCAACTTGAGAACACCCATATTTCAGCTGAGAACATGGACCAACCTTTTTAGGCTGGCCCAAATGGGCACATAAAATTAAATTATATTAATTTAAAAAAAAATTCAAATGTGGTGAAATCTTGTTGAGCTGCGAGTTACGGCTAGCGTTTTAATTACAAAAACCATTTTGAGTTTTGACTTGCAGCTCAACATAGGTTGATAAGGTTTTTCATCTTTTGCGGTTTATTAATAGAATCGGACGGTTCGACGGTGGCCCGGCCCGGTTCTGATAACACTGGGCGCAACCCATTGGACCATATGTCTTTTAGCTCTTCCCACCCCTTTCATACATCCCTCCCAGGACATATAGAAATCCTCGGGTACTAATCCTTTAAACTCCTTGCTCACAGACAATGAACCTATCACCTGTCATTTTGTCCTCTCAAACTCCTCTCTAGGTTCCCCCCTTTTCCCCTCAAAGATTGTTCTGTTGCACGCTTTCCAAATTGCCTATGAAACTGCATACGACACCATTTTCCATACTACCCTATGTCTACCTCTAAAGGGACCCCCCATCCATGCCATCTATAAATCCTCCGTTCCTTTTTCTGTAACCCACGCACAATCGAATAACTTCAAGAAATAGCACCATAAAATCCTTGTGAACCGACACCCACCTAACAAATGGTCCACCGTCTCCTCTTCTTCCTTGCACAATGGACAAATTGTTGAAGCTTCCTCATGAAGACGCCTCTTCTCCTGAGGTTGTCTCTCACCAGGATCCTCCTTTTCAAGGTCGTCCACATAAAAAAACTGAATTCTAGGGGGAATTCTATTGTTCCAAGCCAGGTTGCATGTAGTTGGTGAGCTAAGGGTTGCTGCATAAGTTGACCAAAGGAGTGATTTAACCGAAATGGATCCCGACGGTTCCATAGACCAAATCCACTTGTCCTCCCCACAATCTAGTGTCTCTTAGGATTCCAATCAAGGTTTGGAGGATAGCATCTTGAAATTCATTCAAGGTCATTTTGAAAGAGATGGACCACTGTGGCGTATCATTTATCTCTCCATAGTAGTCACTTATTAGTGCTTTACGATCCTGCGCCACCCTAAAAAGTCTGGGAAATACTTCCATAAGAGGTCTTTTCCCCACCCAAGTGTGTCTCCAAAACAATACCCTTTTGCCATTTCCAACCTGAATCTAATCCCCCTCTGGAGTATTTCACCAATCTTTCCTTTCTCGCTCCCTAGCCTCATCAAGGCTTTCATTATCGACGACCCAGACCTAGCAGCCCTACTTCCTATCGTCCATCCATTGGACTCTCTCACACCATATCTAGGTACTAATAATGTTATCAGAACTGGACCATGAGGCAAGCCGTCTCGGTGGATGGTCAGGTTAAATAAGGTTCAATTGTGGTCAAACTTGTGCCACAAATATTATATTATAAATAATACTCCCTCCGTTCCATTTTAGTTGTGTCATTTGAAACATTTGTATTTCTTAAGGAACTCTATATAAAGTCAGCACTTCATTTGATCTCATCCATTTTCAACACACTTTATGCTACTCCAATATGAATGGGACAACTATTTTGGGACAATTCCAAAATCCATATCAGACAACTAAAATAGGACAGACGGAGTAGTAAATTATTAATTAATGTTTAATTAATGAGTTAAAATAAAATTTAAAGCATTTTTTTTTTTTGAAAATTTAATATATATATATATATATAATATATATATATATATATATATATATATATAATGGCTAAATAGACTGAAACTCGATTGACTTAGTGGCTTTTTTGTAAAAATATTATGCTCTTAAATTACACTTCGGTTGCTCTGATAGATTGTTATATATGTTCAGATTCATTCATTCATGACGAGTTCGACGAGTCTCAAGTTATGCTTGAATTGAAAAGTAAACTTACTCAAATACTAAAATTCTATACTATATAATCTATTACAATCTTGTTATATTGTTATAAAATTATAAATTGACAAAAATAGGCATATAATTACTTTTTTATTTAAATCACCCATTTTATAAATTTACATCCAATGAAAAACTTTAAAAATGAATTGCATTTTCCATTTAACTAATATCGATAATCGTATTTTATTGGGTTTGATTTTCTGGCTTCCATGTATTCTATATATTTATTTATATTTATAATAGATTAAAAGAGATTATAAGAAAATAATTTTTAAAATAAAAAACCCTAAACATGAGTCTTTTAAGAAGCTTAAGTGTCTGAGTTTCTTAAACTTCAAAATGGGTGTCTCACGGCATTTGTAGGAAACCCATGAGAAACCCTAATCTCATCTATCTTTCTCCTTCCTTTCTGCAAACGCCCAAAAAATCCCTAGCCGCCGCTCTATGAGAAGAAAGCCAATCAACGACGATAGTTGGCTGCAGGGATGGAGAATGGTAGCCACTTCCTCTGATTGTTCAACAGAGAAGTAATAGGTGAGTTTTGTTCTAGTTGGTATTTTTAGAAAAAAAAAATTCATTTTTCAAATGGGGCGAACTGCTGTTCACGAGTCACGATTTAATTAGTAAAATCGTGACGAACAACGGTTTACAAAGGTTTTTTATTGCTCAGCTTCACATAGGGTTTTTTAAGATAACCGAACCGAGAAGGTCCGGTTCGACTGCGGTCCGGTTTGGTTCTGATTACACTGGGTACTAGTACCTTCTTCCAAAGGGTCTCTCTCTTGGAAGAAAATCTCCACAACCATTTGCATACTTTGGTCTATCTGGTTGGAAAGGAAT
The DNA here is from genome assembly GCA_022113865.1 of Chimonanthus praecox. Classification (NCBI taxonomy): domain Eukaryota; kingdom Viridiplantae; phylum Streptophyta; class Magnoliopsida; order Laurales; family Calycanthaceae; genus Chimonanthus; species Chimonanthus praecox. The sequence goes on from CM039094.1 coordinate 35,952,522, forward strand.
AAAAGGGTCTTTCAAGGAAATGTGTCTTTCGAATTGTGGGATATAGATGTGATTAAGTTTCAAGCTGCCTAGTGGATTGTGTGTTCGCACAAATGTTAGGGGATAAATATTTTAGATATATGTAAGGATTGGGCCTCAGTGGATTATGTTATGCCAAACTTGGCCGCTTTAATCTCCTCCAGATATGGTCTCCTTAAGCTAAACTTGACAGAAGTTGTTTGCATGATCGCGGTCTAGAAGGCTATGGTGAGATCGTTAAAAATAATTTCGAAGAGACTAGGATTTCTTTTGTTGGTCTTCTCCCTAGTAGTTCAGTGATTGAAGCGGAACTTCATGCATTATGGAGAGATCATTGAGATGGAAGAGTTAGGGGTTGTTGGGGGTACTTTAGAAGGGGAGTCTTAAGGTCATGGTCGTTTGAGCCTCGGGTTCTCTCTGCCCATGGATCTATCTAGATAAAGTTGAGAGGATTCATCACTCCATCATCTCCTTTGACTTTATGGTCTCTTGGCTTCCAAGAGCTGCAAATTCAATTGTTGACGAAATGGCGTGCCAGGGTTTCTCTCTGTCTCCGGAAGTTGTAATTAGGATCATGTAATCTCTTGGGGTGGCGTTTCTTTTAAAGGCTTTTGGGGTTGGTGGGTTATTTATGCCTGGTTGTTTGTTCCTCTGGCTGCAAATTAATTTCTTTTTTGTGAATAATATTCCTTTAAAAAAAATTAAGTTCCAAAAAAACTTTATATTCCCAGGCGATCGATTCATGAATTTAGTGTCAGTTATGGAAACAATGCTAATGGGGTAGAACACAATGATGATGATTCTAGTGGGTTGTTTCCTCTGGCTGGTCACAATTAGAAGTTTGTTTACCTGTGACCTCATTTAAGAACTTTCTTGAATATGCAGCCAAATTAGTTTTTAAATTGAAAGCTGGTTAAGAAAGTTGTTTCAACTGTTTGAATAGAATGGAAACTGCAAGGTAGTTCAAATTTGGTTAGCAGGTAGATAATGAGGTCTATTTTTTTTCCTAAATACATGACTTTCTCTTTTTTCTCTGGTGGGTCTCGTGGGCGCACAAACATGCCATATTGCCGTCTAGAAAATGCCCCACAATCGACACAGTGGTAAAATTTTTATGTACAAGGCCATGCTTAAGTCAAAAACTATTTCTATAATATTCTCTTGTGGGTCGGGGTTTCAATTCAATTAATTAACAGAGGTAAAGGAAGCTCCTATGTCTCTCTCCCTCTCTTTGAGGTATTTGTTTGTTCTGTTCTCCTTAGTGAGTTTGTCTTTATGATGTTTTAGTTCTTTTTTTTTTTTTTTATTTCTTAAGTAGACTTGGTTGAATTTTAAGTGATGTCATGGTGTCATGATGTCCCCATAAGAATTTATTTCTTTTTGTCACTGATATGCATGTAGGTGGTTTTGAAAGTAATTTGAGAGAGTTGTTTGTTTGTGCCAAAATTTATATTATCAATGTCTTTGAACTATGAATATGTGATATCTCTGTTTTGTGGGTTTCATGTACCCTTAAAGGTTTTTTCTTGTGAAATTTTGTCGCTTACTTTTAAAGTCTCTTTATTTCTGTAAATTTGCGATTAGGATTTATGATCTCTCCTTATGAGTATGCAGTGCAGTTCTAAATTCAGGAATTAAAGCCCCTTTTCCCAGGGGGAGAAGGGGAAGATCCTTCTGATTTTGCCAGAATGGGCTGCCTGACTTATTTTGGAGAAACAGGTGAAGTGTAGATGCATATTCCTCCTATCCTAGATTTCAACTTGATTTTTAGGGTTTCAAATCTTGAGGATTCAGCTAATCAGTAACACCAAAATTTCCTAATTAGGTGATGCACACAGTATTACAGTGTGCAAGGCACCAATTATGTTATTGGACATGAACTTCCCTTGGGTTTGCAATCCTGCAATTTTTATTTCCCTTTTTTATGATGGCTAAGATCGCCGACTTAAACTATCAACGTGAAATTATGGTTTTAGACTTGAGATCCTTGGATTTGAATGAAGGATTTTGAAACAAAATCCCGGGTATGAAACTCTTACTCTTGCTCTTGAAAGGAAGAGATTGTTTTAATTTCGACGAGACAAATTCACCAAAGAAATTAGGTGTTGTAAGAATTAAATGCGAATGAGGAATTGGAAATTCGAATGCTAAGATCTAATGCATTTACTTAACCTGAATTAAATGCAATTAAGAGATCAAACCATGCATGAATTTTATTTGAAAATTGAACAACCTTCTAATTAATTTGAATGTGGAATTAAAATTTAATCAATCAATTGAAACATGCAAGACATGGACAAATTAAATTCACCATGCAAGGACATTCAACACTTGGATTAAAGTTTTATTCAACACAAGTTCAAACTAAGACACAGAAGGAACACAATTAAGAGACTAAACAAACTTGGAGTTCCGACAAGCAAACTTTTCTTAAAATTTCACTCAAATTCGATTGTCCATACAATGTCTGGCTCAAACATGAATTTATAGACCTTATTCAACCAGAAAAAGAAAAACAATAAAAGAAAAAATAAATCAACTCAAGATCTGCTGGGCCTGACGCCCAGATTTGGCCAAACTGGGCCTGGTTCCTTCTTAGATTTAAGTACATAATTAAAGACATTAAAAGGAAAAAAATAAACGTATCATTTTCTGTAGGATCAAGCTGAGATTGGACTGTAATCGCTGCCACACATCTTAATCCTCTTTCCTTAAGAACAGTGCAAAAATCCAGGCCCATTGTCCGTTCATATCAGTCTGCATGTTGCTTGCTGCTTCTGGGATCGATTTCAATTCAAAAACCGAGATTTGTTGCTGACAAAATTGGCACATTATGATGTAGTTAGCGAAAGTCATCTTTCAATATGGACCCTCCAGCTCCTCTCCTTCATTGCAAAACTCGGCCAAAAATCCAGGCCCAGATCTGCTTGACAGTCCTCACGTTTCAGGCTGAATTTTTTTTTTTTGGTCGATTAGCAGTGGATTTCCTGCCTTTAGTCATGGTCTCTTGCTGTTTGAAAAACAGCACAAGAGTTGGTCCAATTGGACCAATCCACTCCACAATGGCAGTCCACGTCCACGGAAACCATTCTAAATTTTGGGTTTTCCAATTTCAGCCATAGTGAGCCCAGTGACCCAGCCTGCTAATTTTTAGTTGATGTATGCTATATTGGCATCTGAGTGGGGTCCACATGGACAGTGACTCTCAGCTGATCTGACATCCTTTAGGCAGTAAATGGGCTTTGGAGGCCCAAAAGTCTACCAAATGGGTCCAGGTCCATGGATGATTAAACGGGCTTTAATTCTGGTGCAAGTGGGCCCATTAGATTGTGTTTGAGGCCCTTTCTTCTGTCCATCGACCCTAACATAGGTTCGGAGAGCCAATTTGTCAAATTTGTCTAATTGAGCCTGTTCGTGTTCGGTTTGATTTCCACATCATTTTCCCCAGTTTTTCCACGTGGAGACTTTTTGCTTTTGAATTGTATGCTCACTAAATCTTTTCCATTTTTTTCCCTTTTGTTAATTTTATCAGTCTCAGCTATTCCTTTATCTATCCTTTGTTTTTTATTCGTGGGTGTGCATGTGATGAATTAGATGATCTCTGAACGTCAGGTAAGTTCATGTGTTGACCAGTTATTGCTGATACCTCCTAAATTAACCCATAATCAAAATATGTAACTTCCAAAAAAACCTTGTATTTCCAGGGAGTCATGAATTTAATGTCAGTTATGGAAACAACGCTATGGGGTACAACATAGTGATGATGATTCTAGTGGGTTGTTTCCTCAGCTGGTCACAATTAGATGTTTGTTTATGTGACCTCATTTAAGAACTTTTTTGAATTTGCATCCAAATTAGTTTTTAAGTTTAAAGCTGGTTAAGCAAGCTGTTTCTACTGTTTGAATAGAAGGGGAACTGCAAGGTAGTTCAAATTTGGTTAGCAGTTAATGATGTGGGCTGATTTTTTTGTTTTTATTTTTTAAATACATGACTCTTTTTCTCTGGTGGGTCCAGTGGGCCCCACAAATATGCCACATTGTCCGTCTAGGAAATGCCCTACAACTGCCACGGTTTCTGTACAAGGCCGTCGTTAAGTCAAAAACTATTTCTATATTTTCTCTTGTAGGTTTGGGCTTCAATTCAATTAACATTTCTCTTTAACAGACGTCAGAGAGCTCCTATCTCTCTCTCCCTCTGAGGTATTTGTTTGTTCTGTTCTCCTTAGTGAGTTTCTCTTTATGATGTTTTAGTTCTTTTTTTTTTTCCTCTTAAGTAGTCTATGTTAGTTGAATTTTAAGTGACGTCATGGTGTCATGATGTCCCCATGAGAATTTTTTTTTTTTTTCTTGCTGATATGCATGTGGGTGGTTTTGGAAGTAATTTGAGAGAGCTGTTTGTTTGCCCAAATAATTATATTCTCACGTTTCTGAACTATGAAGATGTGACATCTTTGTTTTGTACTTTTCATCTACTCAAGGTTTTTTTGTTTTTGTGAAATTTTCTCTCTTACTTTTAAAGTCTCCTTTTCTTTAAATTTGGGATTAGGATTTAGGATCTCCCTGTATGAGTATGAAGTGCAGTTTAAAATTCAGGAATTAAAGCCCCTTTTTGCAGGGGAGAATGGGAAGATCCTCTTGATTTTGCCAGAATGGGCTGCCTGACTTATTTTGGAGTCAACCAGGTGAAGTGTAGATGCATATTCCTCCTATCCTAGGTTTCAACTTGATTTTTAGGGTTTCAAATCTTCAGGGACCATCTAATTCTTATTAACACCAAAATTTCCTAATACAGTCCCAAAGCATGGATGTAATCTAAACTCGCTCCACTGCATGGCTTATTGGAGCTTGCATACTCAACGTGACACGGTTCTCTCTGATGTCAACCACTCCAAAAAGCATAAGCTTTGCAAGAACATGCAATTGAAACTGTGACGAAGACCTGCTGGTAACCTTAATTTTGCCTCCCTTTTAAAACAACACCATTAGGGACATTGGCAATAGAGGCTACCAGGAGTGTATATATGTTACGTAGTTGAAACATTAGTTATGCGAAGCCTACTTGCACTGCACCTCACTACTCTCGGTCCTTGTGGTGCTCTTGTGAATAGGGCTTTGGTGGTCATAGCTGCTTGTTGAGGGGGCCCAACACTTAGATCTAGGATATGACCATCATTAGAGCTGGGCAGACAATCATATTGGCTGATTTTGGGTATTGCATGTGCACAGCTGATATGTCTATTTTAGACCATCAGTCATCTCTCAATTCCAAAACTTGGGGTCATTGACTCATTCCTCTCTCCCTGTAGATAGGGCCTGATTTTCAGAAAAGGAGCCTGAGCCTGAGCCTGAGCCTGAGCCTGAGCCCTTGCCCAACACGGGCTTGGAGATTGTGCCCATGCCTGACCCCACTATAAAACCCAATAGCGTGACGGCAATCTTGGTCTTGACAAAAAGCCCGAGAGTTAAGAAAAATTAGAAAGAAAGAGGGAAAACGAAAGGAAAAATAATAAATGAAAGAAAGGGAAGAGAAAGAAGAAGATTAAAACATTAAAAAAACATAAATAAGGAAATAGACAAGTAAAAGAAAAAGAGAAAACGAAAAGGTTAAATTGATACCAAAAAGATAATAAACAGAAAAGTCAAGAAATGTAAAGATGAAAAAATGAGGAAAATGAAAAGGATAAAATAGAAAAAGAAGAAACAAGAGAAATGAGAAATAAAGAGGATTGAAGAGAAACAAGAAAGGGAGGATGAAAAATAAAAGAAAATTGGAAGTAATAAGAAGGGGAGAAAACAGATTGTAGTGATTGATAGAGACACAAACTTGTGATGGGCCGTGGTTGAATCTGAGAAGAGTTGGAGGACGAGATTGTGGTGGTTGGGTTGTGGGGTTAGAGGAGAGGAAGAAGTGCTGAATTGGGAAACCTATCTTTCTTTTTGCCTTTTGTTTTTTCTTTTATACATGGGTATTGGTCCTTGGGAAGTGGAAAACAGTACAGCCTTCATGACATCAAGTTTTTCTTTATATTCAATATAAATATTTCGGGCCAGGCTTCAGGCCTGACCATGTGTATGTTCAAGCCCATCTTGATTTTTAAATGGGTTTCGTATCAAGGCTCGAGCCCTAGCCCCATCAAGCCCCGTTTTTTTTTTTTTTGGTATGGACATGTCGGGTTTCGGTCAATGGGGTTAAATTACAATCCCTACTTGTAGCCATGTGCCCATATGAATTCCCAATCTAATTTGTGGTTTGAATGTCATGCATGTGTGCCTTGATTGCATGTGTGAGTTGTTAAAGAGTAAGAGCTGTCCAATCTCTTGAAGCATGTTCATTGTTTTTTTCCCCATGGAAACAAGAGAAAAATATATTACTAATAAAAAGTGAAATACAAAAGAAAAAGCATAAGGAATACATTGGCTATGTATATGAGAATCATATAAGAGCCAAACAACAAAAGAAAAAAAACCAGAACCCCATACCGCCAACTAGAAGATATCCACAAATTTCTAATTGCCCTCAACACGAACTTTGCTAGAAAATCAACAACCTCGTTTGCTGACCTTCTAACATATCTTAGCAAGACTTTCCTATCCCTGCAAGATTTCCTAATGCCCCTTGCTATATGAATCAACCTCCAAGGGGGTTCCTTTCTACGACTCGTCCATGCTAAAACATTTATAGTGCCTTTGGATTACTCAAAGCTGGAGAGCCCCCTTTATCTCCAAAAGTTCTGCTTGATTGGATTCCTTAACCGCAACCAAGTCCGAGAAGACCAAGGTGATGTAGAAGACCTGCTGGACCGGGGTTGGCTTTAGTAGCTCTGTCCAGAAGCATGCGTATTGCTGCTTTATACAATTTTCTAAGTTTTTTTTTTTTTTGAAAAGTCACAATTCTTTTAACACAATGAGTCACATTTTTTAAGTTAAACAGTTGAAACGAGTTCCACTCGATTGTTCTTAGCAAGAGGGATAGAGAATGCTGGTTTGGAGGCCTTTCAATCTTTTATCATTTTGCTGTTCCCTTTGTACCTGGGGGAAACATTTGTATTTTATTCTTCTAAAGCGTCACAATCCTAATTCCAATTCCTAACTTGTGCTAATACTTATTATTGTGTATTTGAAGCAGTTTGTTATTGATGCCAAAAATCATTTACCATAATTCACAGTTTGGGGGATAAAAAATCTTACCTCTCTTTCCTCTTCCAATCATACATAACCTAATAGGATGTTTGATTGCAAGTAAAGGAAAATCTTGGATTGAGAAAAAACAGCTGTCAATTTAAAAAAAAAAAAAACAGCTGTCACCGAGGGCTATGGTAGAAAATTAAAAATCAGGTGAAATGTCAGATAAAACCATCAACCAGCAATTATTTTTCTCAAGTCAATGACCCAATATTTTCATTATCCCAATTCATGTTTGTATTGCGGCATTCAGCTTTGAGATTTCTGTCCCCTCCCCCTTCCCCTCTTTTATGGATTACAGAATTCAGCTTTGATACCAAGTGCTGTATTATTTCCACTTGGATTTGAATTCCCATCACTGGATGATATCATAGTTCTATTTTGTGTGCTATTCTCCAGAAATGCTAAAGCTGTTTGCACTAATTGCAGGTAAAATGAAAGGGTTGGCATTCATTAAGGATCCCGATGGTTATTGGATTGAAATCTTTGATCTTAATAGAATTGGAAATATTACTGCTGATGCTTCTTGAGTGTGACTCAAGAACTTTAGGCAACCTATTTTTCCCCTATATTAGCTTCTTCTGAGCCGCGCATTCTTCGTAAGACACTCGAGCAGTTGTTCCTAGCACACATTATATGGGCTTGACTTCAATCTCCTATTTTAATGAATATGAACCGAAACATCATTATTATGATTATAGTAGATAGACTCTGGAGTGAAGGTCAAACATTGCAATGTTTCTACCTTGTTGCAATATTAATGCAACTTGAAAAATTTCTGCCTTAAGCTTATCTTGTATTATATTAGTGTAATGTGTACTGAAACGAAGAGGAATCATCCTAGTGGCATCTGTATTGGTTGACCATTTTCCCATGTTCATGGGCTGTGTTCGAAGTTTAAATAAAAAATAGACAGTCGATCAAATTTGAGTTTAAAATTCAATTCTCGTGTGTTTTCAAAAATTACAGTATAAAATGTTTGGTAGCTTTGATGAAATTGATTTTTGGAGCAGTTATTTTTTAATGAATTTTAAAATAGTTCTTTTAAAGTAAGGCAATAAGGATTAGTGTATACATACAAAAATACGATAAACGGTTCAAAAGTGCTATGGCTTTTTTGGGCTTCTTGTAAAAGCTTGACCCCACCCGTTTAGCTAAATGGGTTAAAAAAATCTTGCATGACGGGTCGTTGTATGTGTTCAAATTTGTTTGCTTATGGTAATTCAGGCTTATGAACATGCGATCTAAGTTGTTTTCTAGTGTCTAATGGCTTGCATTTGTGATCGGTCGTCGTGTTTGGTCTACAACATATCGATCAAATTGACAGCCTTTGAAAAGCCTCTAAACCACCAATCTGGTTAACCTTCTGCAACAACTGGACAACTTAAGCCCCTTAATTGGTCATCAAATGTTAAGACATAATGTATGACCAATCTGTTTGCCCCCACTTGCCAGTAAGTGCCATCAAATACCAAATCCTTAAGTGTTTGTATGTGTTGAAACCAGGGGTTTAAAAATCGGCCAGGCCGATATGCATATCGGTCGAAATCGGCTCTCTCCTCCCTCCATTTCTCCTCCTCCATTGGAACTAAAAAAACCGCAAAAAACCGTGACGAACCGTGATGAACCATGAAGAACAGTAAAAAACTGCAAAAAATCAAGAAAACCGTATCGGACGGACCGTGATGAATCGTGGAGAACCGCAAAAAACCGTTAAAAACTGCAAAAAATCGTGTAAAATCGTGGAAAATCGTGGAAAAATCGTATCGGTGTTTTTTTTTAAAAAAAAAAATTTAAAAATCGATATTTATGAATATCTGCGGATATTGTGACCGATATTTCGGACCGAATATCGGCCATATCGGCCGATAATATGTATATACGGCCGATACATATCGTATCGGCCGATATCGTTCGGTATGAAAATACCGATGCATATCGGCCAATACGATATGTATCGATCGATATTTAAACCTTAGGTTGAAACCATACACAATATCTGGTTGTTAGTGACCCCATGACTATCCCATACTTATCCATTGCTCAATTAATAAACTACTTTAATCTAACCTACTTTATAAATCTTTAAGTTAAATTAATATAGGTGAAGATCATTTTAAGTAAAATATATGTTCAATAACTGCATAATATATATATATATATATATTATTACTGTTATTATTATAATGACTATAATCATTATCATCTAAAATTAAATATAAAAGTTATAACCTGCATTTCACTCATCTAATAATAAAAAAGAATTCGTTTATTAATTATTATAGAACTTTTTATCCTACTAAACTAAAAAAATTAAGATCTATAATTTTATTTTTAAAAAAATATAAATTATAGAAGAAATTAATATTTACAACAAATAGTTGCATTAAAAAAGTGATAACTTCATGGGTGGATTTCTTACAACACCGTCACGATCCTTCGAGAGCACCATTTCCATTTCTCACGGATATATCACATTGAGATAATTGGATGAATACCATGAAGTCATTTCTCATGACTCTAAATGATACCTTCCTCAATAATATCTTTTCTGAATAATGAAGGTGATAAAGCCGCAATTGGAAAGAGATGAAGCAGGAGACAAAATCTACCTGGAATTAGGGTTCAGGCACAAGGAGGGAGGGGGAGAAAAGAAGAAAATGAGAGAGAGAAAGAGAGAGAGGGGATTATTTTACCTAAAGAGATGGGTGCAGACATGATTTTTTTTATTCCAAACCAATGTTATCAGAACCAGACCGTTTAACAAATCGTCTTCGAGAAAGGTTGGGTCCAACTGCTGTCAAAACGGGTCAAATTTGTACAAGTAATAACATAATATAAATATTATATATAACATTATTTTATTTTTTTAACACTTTAGCTCTAAATAACATACCAAAACGGTGAAGAATGTGGAATGGGAATAGTAAGACACTTTTAGATTTTAAGCATCTCTATTTTTTAATATTAAATTTTGATATTTTGAAAGGGCCTTTTTTAAAAAAAATTCAAATGTGGTGACCCGCAGTTCACAGGTCACGGTTTATAGTGAAAACCGCGCTTTGAATCGATTTTTGGGGTCCAACTGTTTGGACGGTTTTTTGACTTGACCGAACTACAGACATGACGGTTCAACTGCAGTTCAGTCCAGTTCTGATAACACTGTTCCAAACACAAGAATGGGTCTTCCGTTTCAAACACCAATATGGGTTTTCAGTTTTCACAAACATGGAGAAGATAAGCAAGAAATGGAATTTGAAAAACGAAAGGAAGATGAAATGGCTTGTAATGAGCCGTGGATCGATTTAGGGAATGCCGATGTTGCAATTCCTCCCATCCCGAGAAAGCGAGTCACCCGTGATTCGATAGTTCCATTTTCCGCTGATGCAGGCCGATTGGGATCCCAGCAGTCAAACTCCTTCCTGACCCGACTCACCTGCCTCTGAAGCTGGGATGACTGCCTACCCGATGAATCGAAAAGTTGGAAGTGGGATGTGGAATGTGATTGGTGAAGGATGGTGGTTAGGAAATCTAGGATGAACGAAGATGAAGAAAAAAAAAAAAAAGAAAAGAAAAGGAAATGACACAAAAGCAATTTGGAAGAAAGAACCGGATGAAATTTTGAGAAAATATTAAAATAAAACCGAGCCAATCACAACTCTCCGTACCTTGCTCTGAAGTTTTATATGTAATCTATGATCATGAAGTTAAAGTGGGTTTGAAAGATCTATATATATAATGTTTGTGAAAATTTACCTTCATGGCTTTGGCTATGTTTGATAAAATTGAGCTGTTATAATTGATTTTCAAGTTCTTCAAAACCATGTTTAGAGTCACTCAATCAATTTGATTTTTTTATAAGCACCAAATGTAGGCATACATCTTTGAAATCCAATTAACACCATGGTTATAAATGGGTCCCACGTGGAGCTCTCACTGTAAGAGCAATTTATAGACAAATTGTACGATGGTCCCATTTCAGCCTACATAAGTTAGTAAGTTTCAAAGGCGTTAAATTTGTGTATCGTGCCTATAAAATCTCATTTCGATTGGATAAGATAAATTATATTTTTTAAGGCTATCAAAATTTTATATTTATCTGACGGTAGAAATTTATTAGATTAAATTATTGATCTTTAAAAACCAAATTAGTGTTGAACTAGGTACAAGTGCATTCACGGAGGGTAGGTGGGTGTGAGGCGCACGCGGGGTGGTGGTGGTGTGAGCTCTATGTAGAGTCCACTATGATCATGAGGTTGGGTGGATTTGAAAGATCTATGTATGTATCTAAGGCTTACTAAAAATCAATTTCATTAAATGACTCTAGTCGTGAGATTAAACTTGATAAATTTGATAAATTTTATCATTAAAAAAACTTGATAAAATTGCACATATATACATACATACGTTGAGTTTCAAGTCCTTCAAAACCATGGTTAGAGTTGTTGAATTAAGTTGAATTTTAAGAAACACTATATGTATACATATATCTTTCAAACCATCTCAATTCCATGATCATAGGTGGCCTCGAAATGGAGCTCTCGTCGTGAGAGCACTTTATAGGGTGTGTGATAGAAACTCACTTTGCAAAAATGCATAACATATATAGGAAAATGATTAGCCATACACTCCATAAAGTACTCTTAGAGTAAAAGCTCTTACTCATAGTGCTTATTAAAAATCAACTTCATTGTATTACTCAAGCCATGGTTTTGAAGGACGTAAAGATCAACAATGGATAGATTCACAATTTTATTAACTTGCATCCCATGATTAGAGTTATTCCACCAAGCTACTTTTTTATAAGCATTTTATATGCACATAGATGTTTTAAACTTATCCAACCACATTATCATAACTGGACTCTACATTAAGGTTTCACTTTGAAGCACATTATGGGGTGTATATATATAATATTGATGATAATTGCAATACTCCGCCCTAGAGGGGGTCTATAGTGTGGAGCATGCCTATAGAAAAAAAATTCTCACATTGCTAGCTGCGTTGGAAATTCTCTGGTATATAAGAGGTAGCCTTCCTCCTTCTAGCATGAGGCATTTTGGGAGCAACAGTGGGTTGGCTCGCCAAAGCAAAGCCATGCGGGTCCGTGTGTAGGCCCAAAGTGGACAATATTATGCTAGTGGGACGAGTCGTACAAATAGTATCAGAGAATGGTTCAACTCTCTGCCTTAGGGGTGTAGGCTTAGTTGTTGTGTGTGCAGAGCCAGGGACGACTCTATCTTTAAGAGGGTAGATTGTAATACCCCACCCCATAAGGGGGTCTATATTGTGGAGCGTGTCTATGGAGAAAAAAGTCTCACATTGCTAGTTGCATTGGAAAATCTCTGGTATATAAATGGTAGCCTTCCTCCTTCTAGCATGAGGACTTTTGGGAGCAACAGTGCGTTGGCTCGTCAAAGCAAAACCGTACGAGTCCGTGTGTAGGCCCAAAGTGGATAATATTGTGCTAGTGGGACCAGTCGTTACAATAATAAATCATTGGCTCATGCTACTAACATTTTAAATGGAAATTTATTATAAGACACGTATCAAACAACAACTCCAAGTTTCAAGGGAGACATGTATTGGATATCAAGTCTCTTGAAAAAAAATCAATCAAATCAAACAAGATCAAATTCAATCTTGAAACTCATGAACCTTGAAGACTCAAGAATGAAGATTAAAGATCATGTGTGTGTCCATAGATGGACTCTAGGACCTCAAAGTTTCATAGAATATATGTTGGATTGGTCCCTAGAACTTTGTCCCAGTCCCCATGACCAAATGATCACAATTTGAAAAGGCCCAAGTGTTAAAATTTCAGAAACAGGGGATACCGAGCCGTCGATGCCTTGAGAACAGGTCGGTCTTTGGAAATCATGACAGACTAAGCCTCATGTCAGAATGGACCGTCTGTCCTTAGATAGCGGGCAACCGTTCCATGTGCCTGACAGAAACATTTGCTCTCAGTTAAGAGCGGGCGACCGGTCCTCATGTTTGTCAAAGCGATTTGTTCCCAGATAAGAGCGGTTGCCGGTCACCAAAGAGCGGGTGACCGGTCCCTTATGTTTTGCTTTGAAATCATGAAGGTAGGGCGACCGCTCCTTGGGAGAGGGCCATTAGTATGAGACAATGGTCTTATTTTTTATGCATTTATTGCTTCTCCCAACGAAAAAATTCGGATTAAATGCTTGCCAACCTTCATAAATTTGAATTTTTGTATAAAAACAAACATTGATGGCCATAAAATCTTTCCAACAACTTGAAAATCTTGAGAAATCATTCAAAGCATACTCTAGTTCAAAAACCCCATTCACTTGCATATCTTATCTTGATCCATACTTGTTCAATATTTGAGTAACTCTTAGTGAGCCATATTTGTACATCTTTGAGAGATATTCCTGAGCTTAAATATTGTAATCCTTTTTACTTTTCTTTGAGAGATTAATTTGTAAAGGGTTGGTGTAACCCCTATCGAAGAAGAAGAGTGCCTTTAACTTCAAAATCAGAGTGGTGTTCTCTACAAGCTTTGTAATCGATTTCTTCTCCACCCCTTACCCTTGAAGGAGAAGCTTAGTGATTTCAATCCTCAATTGGTGTACTTGAGGCAATGACGTAGGTAAGGAAGTCGAACTTTGTAAAAATCCCAGGTTCAATATTTTTTATCTTCTCATCTCTTTTATTTACTTGTGCTTTATTTCATTGTGAATTTACATTTTGTTTTCCAATTTGTGTAATTTAAGAATCCCAAAAAAATTGCGTTGGCCCAATTCAGCCCCCTCTCTCGGGTCAATTTTTGGAAAAAAATTGGTCTCAGAGTTCGGATTCTCTGCAAAACTTAATTGTTTGAGAAATAGATCGAATGGCAAACTTTGTGGGATCATCTTATGGTGAAGGTCATTCTCAAAATAGACCTCCATTGTTCAATGGAAATGATTACACCTTTTGGAAAACTAGAATGAAAATTTACTTGCAATCATTGGACCATCACGTATGGAAAGCTATTGAAAATGGCCATTTGTCTCCAAGAAAAAGGTTTAGAATAGTGAGGTCCCCAAACCCAAGGCTGAATGGGATGAAAATGATCATAAACTCAACCAAGTAAATGCTAGGGCCATGAACAATTTATATTGTGCACTTGATCACAATGAATTCAATAGAATATCTTCTTGCGAATCGGCCAAGGAAATATGAGACAAACTTGAGGTGACCTATGAGGGCACAAATCAAGTGTAGAAATAAAAAATCAATAGGCTTGTCCATACTAATGAATTGTTCAATATGGAACCTGGTGAGTCCATTACCACTATGTTTACTAGATTTACTCAAATAATAAATAGACTTAAATCTCTTGGCAAGACTTACACTAACAAGGAAAATGTAGGCAAAATTCTTAGGTCTTTATGAGAGACTTGGGAGGCAAAGGTAACAACACCACAAGAAGCAAATGACCTCTCCAAATTAGGTCTTGATGGCTCTTGGGATCTCTCATGACCCATGAGATCACCATGAAAGGCCATAAAGAGGTTGTTAAAGAAAAGAAGCGTCTCGCATTCAAATCCTCAATAAAAAAAAGAGTGACAATGATTAAAAAGAAGATGAGGAACATAGTGAAACCGAAGATAAATACTTGATCTTGATCACCTGAAAATTAGAAGCTTCATGAAGAAGAATAGAAATTTCAGAAAGAAACCATTTAAGAAAGAAAGCTTCAAAGGGGACTCAAGCAAGGAGTCCCTTACATGCTTTGGATGTGGAAAAACTAGACATATCAAAGCGGAGTGTCCCTAATTAAAGAAAGATGGCAGGCAAATTAAGAAGAAAGCTTTTAAAGCATCATGGGATGACTTCGATGAAAGTGGATCAGATGGAGAGTCAAACAAGCGTGAGACAACCAATTTTTGTCTCATGGTTAATGAGGATGAGGTAACTTCTACACTTGGTAACTTACTTGATGATTTTCGTAGTATAAACGAATTGCATGAAACCATAAATGAGATGTACAATGATCTCAAGAAGGAAGAAAAGAAAAATGTGGCATTTACAAAGAAAGTTTCCTCTTTATTAAATGAAATTGAAAGATTGAAATTTCAAAATGAGAACTTGAAACATGAAAATGAATAACTTGCCACAAAAATCATGTCCATAAGAATCTTGAATTAGAAAACAAAGGATTGAAAGAAAAAATTGGAAAATCTCTCTTCATTGCCCCAAGTCCCAACCAAGCTCAAAAGTGAATAAAATGTTGAAAGAAAAAGTTTAGGACTCGACTAAATCTTTTGAAAAGTTCACTAGAATCCTTTGTTTTGGACATGATGTTGTGCAATCAAATATGTTTTTTTAACAAAGAAGACTTGGGATATAATCCCAAAACAAAGAAATCATTTTATAAGAACTTTTTTTGTAAAGCTAGGCAAACTTACAATTATTGAGGAAGAAGTGGATTCATTTTTCATTCTTGCTTAATTAAAAAGAAAAAGTTTGAAAAAGAATGGTTTGGGCTCCAAAAGGAACATTGCCTCCAACTTCTAACCCAAATGTATCCAAATTTGTGAGGGTACCAAAAGAAATTACTTGACTTTGTTTTGTAGATATGAATGAAATTCATACCAAAAAGGACAAATAGTTCCTTGATAATGGATGCTCGAGACACATGACGGGAGACAAATCGAAGTTCATTTCACTCTCTCCTAAAGATGGTTGATATGTCACAGGTGACACTTCAAAGGGCAAAATCATAGGTATAGGTAAAATTGGTAATGACTCATCACTTTGTATTGAAAATGTTCTTTTGGTTGATGGACTGAAACATAATTTGCTTAGTTTTAGTCAACTTTGTGACAACGGTTACAAAGTTGTGTTTGAATCAAATCAATGCATACTTGAAAATGCTAGTGATAATAGAGCATTGTTTGTTGCATGTAGAAATGAAAATGTGTACACTATAGATTTTGATGACATGCTTAACCAAAATGTAAAATGTCTTCCTATTATGAATGAAAATAGTTGGTTATGGTATAGGAGATTAGGTCATGCTAGTATGAAATCAAGTTCTAATCTTTCCAAGCTCGAGTTAGTGAAGGATTTGTCAAAAACAAATTTGTAAAAGATAAAATTTGTGATGCGTGACAATTAGGAAAGCAAATTAAAACTTCTTTTGAAAGCAAAAAGGATTTCTCTACACCTAGACCTCTTCAATTATTGTATTTAGATTTGTTTGGTCCAAGTAATGTTGCTAGCTTAGGTGGTAAGTTGTATGTTTTTGTGATTGTTGATGATTACTCTTATTTTACTTGGGTGAAATTTTTGGCATAGAAAAATGATGCACCCACCACTAATGCCAAATTTTGTAGAAATGTCCAAAATGAGAAAGGTTATGCTATCAACAACATAAGGAGTTCAATAACTAAGACAAGGAAAGAATTTGTGATGAAAATGGTTTTGGTCATAAATTTTCATCCCCTAGGACTCCTCAACAAAATGGAGTAGTTGAAAGAAAGAATAGGTCACTCCAAGAAATGGCTAGGACTATGCTCAATGAACATAGCTTACCAAAATATGTTTGGGCCGAAGCCGTAAACAACACATGCTATATTATCAATAGGGTAGTCATAAGAAAGAATTTAGATATGAGATTTGGAGAGGTAGAAAATCCAACATTGGATACTACAAAGTTTTTGGATGCAAATGCTTTATGCTAAATACCAAAGATCACTTGGGAAAATTCGTTTCAAAATCCAATGAAGGTATCTTTTGTTAGAGCCACAATTGAACATGTATTCTCAGTTGTCAATTTCAGTGTCCAAAAGTCTATGTTGAGTGTCCTGTGTGCCTCTGGAAGAGTGAAGACCAGAAGTGTGTGAAGACCTAGAAGGTGGTGGATGACAAAGCAATAGAATGAGAGGTGAATCAGCTGAAAGGCCAACCAAGACAGATAAAAGGACCTCATAGACTTAGGTAACCCTAGACTTATCTCAAGATAAGTATGGACTTAGAAAGTGGACTCACATAGGTGGATTCTACGCATGGACGTCCATAGTTTTGGTTTGTGAGAATATGAATGGTTTGCGTTCAGAGTTCTAAATGGAGTGATTCAGAAGTCTGGAAAGAATGTAGTGTGAACAAACCTATGGACTTGGTCTCTCGTGGATTCAGAACTCTGAATGTGAATGATTCAGACTTCTGAATGAGCGTTGAAAGCTAGCAATAGTAGTCGTTGTTTCAAATCTTTGATGAGTGTAAGATTTTGAAAAACTATCCATTGGAGCCTATATGCTAGCTAAGATAAGCTGGATAAAAACATGCGGAAAATGTGATTTGAATCGAGTATATTTCGCTTGGTTGTCACAGAGTTCACTGTGAGTTGTTGCTTTGGTTCAAAGGTCTGGATAAATACCAGTTGTGTCGTTGGAGAGAATGCGACTTGAAAATTGAGAAAATTATTGTGCATTTTGAGAAAGCTGTGAATTGAGAATACTGTGTTGAGAGACTATGCCTTAACTTGCGAATCTTTTGATAGTCCATTCTATTATCCATCACGTCGATCTTAATCGATTTAAAAGTGTGTGTGAGGCTCTATCCTTGATAAGTTATTGGAAATCAATGAGAGAGATCTAGGATCACCTGTATAGTGCTAATCTAGAACCCTTCCTCATATCCTCGGTTGAGTGTTGTGATCGGTATATCATTTGCAACAAGGACATGGTGCAGTCAAGAAAGCACTGAGTTGATTCACTGATCGGACGGACCGTGACTGGCGTATTGGCATTGGCATCGACAAAGTTTGTGAGTACTTTGTTGAGTCTTATGGTGAGACTCAGGTTGAGTCTCATAGTGACTCGGATAGAGTCAATTGTGAGTGAAGACTCAGATAGAGTCTTATTGTAGTTACTTAGATGAGTCAAGGTGAGAGAACAACTCAAGTGAGTTGTTTTGATAAGGACTTAAGAGAGTCAAGTCTTTAGACCCAAGTGGGTCATTTGATTATTTTAGTAGAGTTAGTCAGATATCTCGAGGTCGGGAGAGTCTGCAAGTGGACGTAGGTCAAGGGGACCAAACTACTACAAAAATCCTTGTGTAGTGGAAATCTCGCTTGTGTGTTTGCTTATTTATTTATTTATCGCTTGATCATCATATTAATCATTGCATGCTTGAACTTAAACTTGCGAATATAATGAGCATGCTTTGTTGATCATCTGATAAAGGATCAGACATAATACTCATTTGTTTCAGAGTTCTGAACGGACTTGTTAGACTTATGAACAAACGCAGTTTGAATATCCAATACTATTCGGAATTCAGAACTTGGGGATACATACCTCAGAACAAAAAGTGTTCTAACTGTTTATATTGATCTTGATATCCAAAACTGTGCTCAAAGAGTTAGTATCTTAGATCTTCTAGATTTATCAAGTGATCACCGAACGAATCAATATTTTTGTACTTTAACGTTCATATATTGATTGCATTGTGTTTTAGTGTATGCAATTATATCTGTATTGGTATTGATTATTATTGTGAATAACCTAATTGATTAACTGGCTATTGAAGTTTTCTATTAGATAAGTTGGTTAGATTTAATTCGTTGATTCAATTGGACCAACTTCAATAGAAAAAACCAATTAGTTAAGAGCTTCCATGATTAGAGGTTGATTGCCCTATTCACCCCTACCTCTAGGACGTACTTAGGTTACATGGTACTCTATGATTGCCATTTAAGTCACTTTCATCTTTGTTGGTTACTCAACTAATAACAAAGCATATAGGGTTTTCAATAAAAGAACCTAAGGTTTCGGAAGAATCAACGCATGTGGTATTTGATGAAGCTAACCCTTTTGAAATTAAGAAGAATCTTATCAAAGGATAATGTGAAACAAGATGATCATGAAAACAGAAGAAAGAAATGTGGAAATTGAGCAAAATCAAGATCTTCTAGAAAGTTGGAGATTTGTAAAGGATCATCTTAAAAATCAATCATAGAGGAGCCTTCTCAAGGAATTAAAACTATATCCAAACTTAGAGATGCACAAAACAACATGGCTTTTGTTTCTCAAACTGAACCCAAAAATATTGAGGAAGTTGAAAATTATGAGTTCTAGATCATTGCCATGCAAGAAGAACTCAACCAATTTGAAAGAAATAATATTTGGAAGCTAATGTCTACGCCTAATGTTATTTCGTGATTGAGACCAAATGAATTTTTAGAAACAAAAAGGATGAAACAGGAAACATTATTAAAAATAAGGCTAGGCTAGTAGCCCAACAAGAGGACATTGACTATGAAGAAACCTTCGCACCCGTTGCTAGACTTGAGGCTATAATTTTTTTTCTTGCATTCTCATGTTTCAAAAATTTCAAATTGATGTAAAAAGTGTTTTCTAAATGGTTTTATTTTTAAAGAAGTTTATGTAAAATAATCATCCGGATTTGAAAATCATGAAGTTTCAAACCATGTTTACAAATTGTGAAAAGCATTGTATAGTTTGAAACAAGCACCTAGGGCATAGTATGATAGACTTAGTGGTTTTCTCATTGAAAAGGGTTTTGTAGGAGGAAAAATAGACACGCTTTGTTTATCAAAACTGAAAATGATGATATGCTTATTGTCCAAATTTGTTGATGACATCATTTTTTGTTCTACCAATGAAAACCTTTGCAAAGAATTTACCAAAATTATGCATGATGAATTTGAAATGAGCATGACGGGTGAACTTACTTTCTTCCTCGATCTTCAAATTAAACAAACTTGTGAAGACATATTTATCAATCCAAATATGTCAAAGACTTTCTCAAGAAATTTGGAATGAAGCCAAAGTGATTGGGACTCCTATGAGCCCATCCACCAAGCTAGATAAGGATGAAAGTGGCAAACCCATCGATATAAAACTCTATAAAAGCATGATAGGAAGTTTGTTATATTTGACTGTAAGTAGGGCATATATCATGTTTAGTGTCTGTGGCTAGGTTTCAATCGTGTTCTAAAGAATCTCATCTTATTACCGTGAAATGTATTTTTTTTATATTTAATTGGCACCATAAACTTAGGCTTGCGGTATCCAAAACACACCTCACTTGACTTAGTAAGCTATTTGGATTCCGACTTTGCCGGTTACAAGATTGATAAGAAAAGCACTAGCAACACATGTCACTTCTTAGGGCACTCCCTTGTATCTTGGTTCATCAAAAAGCAAAATTCAGTGGCCTTATCCACAACTGAAGCTGAGTATTTTGCTGCCGGGAGGAGTTGTACTCAAGTTCTATACAGGGAACATCAATTAGAAGACTTTGGACTTAGCTATGATCATATCCCTATAAGGTGTGACAACACTAGTTCCATCAATCTATCAAAGAATCCCATCCAACACTCCAAAACCAAGCACATAGAGATAATACATCACTTCATTGGAGATCATGTGCAAAGAGGAGATGTGGAGTTAGAGTTTACCATCATTGATCATCAATTAGCTGATATTTTCACTAAGCCCCTTCAAAAGGGTAGGTTCTGCACAATTAGAAGAGAATTAGGAATGTCCCTTTCCAAAGATGTAGGATAAGTGCCAAATGTTTGATTAAATGATTGAATTTTTATTTAATTAAAAATTAAAAATTTTAGCTGGAAAGGAGTGGGCCCTCGATATTTCACACCGATTCATTACTATTCAAGGAGCGCGCTGCTTTACACATTGCAAACAATCCCGTTTTTCATGAACGGACAAAACATATTGAATTTGATTGTCATTTTGTTCGGGATAAACTCCAATCCAAGCTTATTATTCCTCGCCACATTCTTTTTTCACACCAACTTGCAGATGTTTTCGCCAAACCGTTGGGCAAATATTCATTTCATGGATTAATCTCCAAGCTGGATGTTATTCACATACACGCTCCACCTTGAGAGAGAGTATTAGAGTTGACATTCTCATTTAGTATTTCCCAAATTGTCAATATTAGATTGTAATTTGTTTTAGTTTCCTTTATTATTCTTTCATTCTTTATTTGTATTTTACTTCCTTTTTTATCGCTTGCATTTTGCACATTATAAATAACAATGCATCAATTTTCTCTCCTCAATTGAGGAAGACACAAATTTTTGTTTCAATTTTAGATTTAACAATTTTCTTTATATTGCATCATATTTTTTTCTTTTTAATTTTTTTGTTTTCTTTTTTGAAATGAAATACTGGAAGAGCCAGAATGTTGGAGCGTTCTGCCATATTGATAAAATCGAAATAGATTTCAAAATGAATTTGACAACTGTGAAATGCTTTTATCGACGTGGAGATATGATTTGGACTAACAATAAGTCACGCGGGCACATTTTTGTAGCTTGGAATTTCTAATTCTAATGGAGTGTAAATTCTGTCAAATTATGGAAAGAATTTAGATTTCAGACTGCCAAACATTTTTTTTTTCTCTTGTTTTTTTTTTTTACAGCCTTGGATATCTCATCTAGTATACAGATAGAATCAAACTCAAGACTCTCACTTCCTAAAACGGATTCTTAGCTATCACTCCAATCTCTTTGAGTTAACAATGTGTTAAACATATATGCTCTTAGATTTCATCATTGGAGATGAGAAAAATATTTGTATAAATACATTAGCATTAAAAGGTGTGACACTACAGTGAAAAATCAAAGGTAGAACCTCCATGGGAGCTATCAAGCCCAACGACAACTTGCTCTCCTACAATGTAATGATTCTGCTTTCACTGTCATATCCTTCTTTATCCTTTTTCTTCTTTTATTTAATATTATTTTATCAGTGGTATCATATAAAAGTATACGAGTTGAGAAGATTATTATATCTATTAAAGCAATCCCCTCCACAATGGTACTTAACATTAGTTCATCTAGGTTGATATGAAGTAGAGCTAATAGCTCAAAGCAGGGAAACAAATCTCTGTTGATATGTATTGTATCGGCTGAGATTTGAGATATCAGGTGATATTCGATATATATCGGCAATATATATCGCCGATATCGGCCGTTAAAGGTAGTTTTTTAAAAAAAAAAATAGGAGATAAATTTCTCGGCCGATATCTGAAATTTAAATCCCTGGCTCAAATGGAATGCACATTGAGATACAATATCATTATATCCAAGATGTGATAGAGAAGGGAGAAATAACGGTAAATTACTTATCATTATATCACTTGGTTACGAATAGAAAGACTCAAAATTGGGCAATGCCATCGCTTTAAAGACTCTCATTGCCATATATTAGAAACATCTAAACAGCATATTCGAAATCATCTGCATTTTTCAGGAAGACAGAGAGCTAAAGATGGAAATAGTTTAAAAAGATTCCAAGTATCTCATGAAGCAGTATAGAAGATCATAGCAGATGACCGATCTATGAACTACCTTTGCAAGGGAGGTCAGTACAGCGACAAACTGGCATTCCAAGAGCTTGCCATCCATTAAATCCACGTTGCAAAACCACAACTTTCTTTATCCCCACATCCTCTTTTGCTTCCGACAGATAATCTGCAAACATGCGGGCACATGATGGGCCCCTGACCTACAAAATCACAGCCCGTTTAACAGTTGTCAAGTTGGACGGCTTACACACATGTTCACTGTCACACCAAAAAAACAAATGATAATAATAATAATAATAAAAGAAATAAAACATCTCAAATAAACAGGAGAATGTGTTCCATGTTTTGAATTACAGTCTGATGGGGGACTCAAATGATTATTGGGTGCTGAATTGACCCCTTTCAATTCTAAGCTTTTGATTGGTATTCACAATTTCCAGACACAAACCCGTTTCTTTGAAATGATATTTGACACCTACATGTATGAATTCTAAATCACAAGGAATCTTAAAATTCATATTTTTCATCAGATCACTTTCTCACCAATATCCTGATTGCCAAATATGCTTATTTTCCTACCACAACAAAGTAAGTTGGCAATAAGTTGCCCTTATAAGAGAGAATCTTAGATGCACTTGGTAGCTAATGAATGATGATGATGATGAACTAATGAATACAACCACTCATTACAATGAAGTTGTAAAAACTTGGATATACTTTTTAAAAGAGAGAAGGAAAAATAGATCAGAATGTCCAAGTGGGGTTTATTTTGGAAAAAAAAAAATGAAAATTGGAGTGCATTATAGCTGTTTCGCTGTCCATGCCCTTCAATGGATCCCTGAAAACTGTCATTTTCATTTAGAGGTATGTAATATCAAACATTTGGGAATATGAACAGGTAACTTTCTACCAAGGACTTTCTTTCCATCCCTAAACCTTTAGAAATATTTGCCAGTGGTGCCAAATTCATTTTGATAACATCAAAATTTCTAACCTCCATAGGCCAACGGTTGTTTGATCACCTTGTAGTTCATAGGATGAATCTTCTTCCTGTCTTTCCCTGCCCATTCACGAGTCTATACCTTGCAGTTCATACAGCATATCATTACATCCAATCCACCCACAGTCCAAACCCAACAAAGCCCATCCATCCACAAGTCGATAGCCAACCATAATCCATCTCGATCTTTTTCTCCCCGAAAAGGTAACAGAACAGAAGAAGTGGACAACTGATTATCTGCAATGGACACTACATAATAGGGGTGAAACTTGGGTCGGGTTTTAACCAACCCGAGAAATCAATGGGTTTGGGTTATGTTTTTGTATATCTCGGATAGGGTCGGGTTGGGTTAGGAAAAAATAAACCTGCATGAAATTTGGGTCGGATCGGGTTGAGAAATTTAAAAGTAACCTAACCCAACCCGAGTGCACTAAGTCATAAAATAACACTCGAGTTGTGTCAGGACGGGTTGGGTTGAGTAACTCAGGTCAACAATTCGGGTCGAGTTGGGTCAGGCTCAATAATTTTTTACATGGGTTGGGTTGGGTTTATTGAAACCTAACCCAACCTGAGTTTCAGCCCTAATACATAATGACCGCAAAAGATCATACAAAGAATGAAAAACAAGAACTTGTTCTAGAGAAAAATCTAGATACATATCATCTTTTGATACGCCATTCTTAACTAGAAAAATCTGCCACCCCATCTGTTGATCTCCTAACAAGAGTAAAAAGATGCATCAACAACCCTTTGCAACGGTCTTATCTCTCTAAATGCCAACAAAAGCTTCCAAGGAAGCTTCTTCTTCCCTTGAGCCCATCACAGTGCATCATTGATCTTGATCTTCTTATTTGAACATCCATTACCCAAATTTAGCCAACCAAAATCAATTGTTGGAACTTGGGTGCTCAACCCAACACCGATTATGTTTATGATGTAAGCTTAAACCCGTGAACTTGAAGTAGCTATTTTCTATTAATACAAATCACAAATCAAGTTAATATTGGCGGAAATAGTGACTCAAATTTTGAGAAGAAATTCAACATGGATCCATTACTTAGCCAAATTTGGACATATGGATTACTTGCAATGTAACAAAGTTATTACAAACATAAACTAGTAGAAATCAAGACTTACTTGACGTAACACCAATTCCAACTCTTGCGACTTCAAGTCTTCATAGACTTCACACGAGATTGCAATCTCACACACACAAGTACAAGTTCCAATGCTTCCAACATTGGCAAGCATTGGCATTTATAGACTACAATTGTTAACTTCCTAAAACTACTTGTTTGAAGTCCATCCATCCATCCATCGCCAACTCCCTTTGGATCCAATGTGCTAAGAGTACAATTTCCACCAAGTCATCTTTCAATTGGGTCTCATTTCCAAGGTCTTTGATGTTGTCATAATCCATGATCATGTTAATGTCCTCATTACGATCGTTTTGCATTTTTTGTGACAATTGATAACATGGTATCGAATTGTTTTCAAGAGTATGTCCAAGGTTGAGGTCATAGACCCAACACTCAAAATATAGACGAGACTCGAACATGAACTAGGTAAAGTTTTTTGACCAAGTCCGACTCAGCCTAACGTCCAACCATTTCTTACCAAATTTGACTCAACCCAACATCATACGAAGTTAATTTAAACCTCCTAGTGATGTTTGAGACCATCAAGGATGTCATGTTATTAAAAACACTTAACAATGTTTCCATTTTGAGATCAAGTCTTAGAGAAGGATGAAAGTATAATCCATTTGAGAGTGTCAACAATGAAATCCTTATTTCGAGCTCAAGGCCTTTAAGTCCATTTTCTCCCTTGGTTATATAGCACTTTAGTGTACAAAAGAATTGATCAACCAAAGTTGAGGCTTTTTGCTGGTCTCCAGTTATGGCTGGCAATTTTTGACCCAACTCATGGAACCATCCAACCTGATTGGAAAAAAAAAAATGAAGTATAGGTCATGCATTTCTTTAAAAAAGATTAAATTGATCCAACCTGAAATAAATTCGGGTAAAGTTAGGTAGAGGGGTCCTAACCCCGAACCCGATCTGAATTGAATTAAAATCAATATTTAATTAATTTATCTTTATTTTTATCTATTAATTTTTGCCATGTACCCCACCCAAGTAAAAAAATCTTAGCCTATTGCCTCAGTTTTCCATAGCCCCATGGGCTCACTTGAAAGAGAATCCCTCTTTATCTTTCATTTTCCATTAAAAAAAAATTCTCTCATTTTCTATTTTTAAAATTGTTATAGAAATTAGGGTTGGGTCATATCGGGCTAAATAAAATAAAATTCAGGTCGGGTCAGTAATTAAAAAATTCAGGTCGGGTCGAGTCGGACAGAAAATCTGTTATTACCTATAGTGAACTTGACCCGAGCCCAACCCGACTTGACCTATTGCCACCCCTATCTCCCATGATGTTTGACAGAGTTTTTCTTTTTTTAAGGCATGGTTGACAAAATTATGGAAGGCCAAACTATCAACTAAAGTAATCTTTTAGGGGGAAAAAGTCCAAGTAAAGGGAATCTTAGGTTGAGTTCATAACGTGGCATATTCTTTATTGTTCGAAGTTCCAATATTCATGTTATACGGGTATTTTTTTTTTTACAAATGTCTAGAATGGCCTTGGCTCTTTCCAACACTCCATGAGAAGTTTTTCATAGGAGTTTCAAACAATTTTAAAAAATAGAAAAAGAAATTGATGTTGTTAAGTAATCCAACATTAATTCAGTTGTTCATTTGGAAAGAGCAATTGAAAAAAGATTGGTTTATATGTTGAAGTAGTGCAGTCTTATAGGTGAGAATGGCATCATGGTTGGTTGTGAGGAAAGATTTCAAAAGGTTCAAATCATTGAACTTCACTTCAAAACTGGAACAAGGTGATGTTTGATCAGATGATAGCTTCCGGAACGGTTGTTAGTTTCTCTCAATCTTCCATAGCTGTCGAATAAAACAAGTTTAGATGGTTTTGAGGAGCCTATTGATGGTCATCTTGTATTCTTGTTGTATGGAAAATGTTCCAACGAATGCTATTGGTTGGGTAAACATAGCAAAGGAGAGTCATGGAGATTATCTTCATTTGGAAAGTAGAGAACCATTCTTCTAATCATATTCTTTCTTAAAAGATATTATGTTACCACTTTTTTTTAGCAGTACCGAAGAGAAATATATTAAAGAAAGAGAAGTACAAAAACATGAGAAAAAGGTCTAACAGGATTAGGCCGAAACAAAAAGAGGGAAAATAAAATAGAAAATACAAGAAGTACAAAAGAAAAACTCCTCTAAGTAGAAAGTAGAAAAACTCTAGAAAAAAGGTCTCTGACTCCAAGCTTGGCAAAATAATGTCACTCTATTCGTTGTCCAGCCGATCTAGAAAAAGGATACCATAAATCCCCAAAGCTAACAAGTTAATCTCCTTAACCATAGTGATCAATTTCCAGAGCGGTCTTCTTTGACCCTTTGCCCACTTAATTGCATTTGCCGAATCCCCTTCAATAATGAGTTTTCTTTGACCGTACAATTTCCAGATGTGCAAATGATGTGGCGCATCTGCGCAAGTGTTGTTCCGTGTTTCTATTTCCATATTTTGTGTTTTCTTTTAGTAAGGGTAGTCTAGGTATTTTGTTGTTTAATTTTTTTTAGTAAGATGAAAGTTATTTAAAGCCTTGTAGCCTCCTTGAGGCAAACACACGATTAATGGAAAAAAAAAAATTTGCTTGCCTGCTATGCGCATGGTGTGATGGTGGCGGCGAGAAGCCAGGTACTCTTCTTCCTTCATCTTCTATCTCTTTCTTCTTCTTTCTTCTCCTTTGTTTTTCTTTACCTTTGCAACACCTTCTTGAAACCTTCACTGATCCCTTTGCTGCAGTGCCCTTTTCAAACCCCATACAGCCATCGCCGCCATCCCCCTTACCATAGTTGCTTCCGTCCCTTCCCTACTCCCAAACCTTTCGCAAGCCCCTTTCTTAGACCCATACTGCAGCCGCAACTTTTCGTTGCTGTGTCCCCAAAACCCTTCCCCTACTTCCGCCATCGCTAAGTCTTCGTCTCTCATTCCCTTCATTAATTCCATTCGTGCCCACACCCTATATCCCACCTATCTGTCCCTCACTTATTGCCCACGTGCCTAAGTAATCCCTTTAATAATCAAACCCTTTTCTCATTTACCCAATTCCATTACCTATTTACCCTTTCTATGTTATTTTTAATGTACCACCCATCTAGCCTATCGTTAGCCATTTAAAGCCAATTAGACACATTATATTCTTAGAATTTGCATGATTACTTGTGATAAATTTATATTAATTTATTACATATATTAATTGATGACTCAATTTTAGTACATATTAGATTTAGGTTGCATCCCCTTTTAAATTTTAGGGAACCACATTAGGCATTTGGGGTTACCCTATCCCTTGTCTTGTGTCATCAATGTTTGCATCTTCTACACAACATTCCAAAATCATAATAGTCAGAAATTATAATCAAGATCATGGTTTTAAAATAGGGATACTTTGAAAGAAGCCCCATCACATTTCCATATTTTGAAAAAAGCCCCAAACCTTTTTATATGTTCTTGGAAACAAGCTGTCTTTGTCCTCCAGTGAGAATTGAGAGGGATTTTCTTTGGCATGACTTTTCCAATAAAAAGAAAAGTCAAATTGTCAACTGGAAACAAGTTTGTCTTCCAACCGAGAAGTGCAGCTTTGGAGTGTGCCTTATTGTTGAAGTCAATTAAACTATTCTTGCAAAATGGCTTTGGAGACTTGGTTCAAATGAAAATACTCCTTGAAAATCCTTACTAATCGCAAATTATGATATTGGTATCCCTGGTTGGGAGATCAACCTTGCTTAATGAAAAGCTTTTGGTGTGTAGAGGGCAATTTGTGCTTGTGTCAATAAATTCAAGCAAGGCATCCATCTTTGTTTTGGAAGGATACTTGGTGCAGCTCATCCTCCTTTGTTAGTTGTTTTCCTTCACTTTTTCATTTGACGACCATTATTGATGCCACATTGTTTTTCTTTCATAGTGATCAAATTGTGTAGGGCATTTGCTTCCAATAGAAACCTCTTTGATCAGGAAGTAGAGGACTTTGCCTCCCTCTTTCACCTTCTCAGCAACACCTACCTCTTTCACTCTAATGAGGACTCTCGGATTTGGTGGCCAAACACTTCGGGATCCTTTTCAGTGAAGTCCTTTCATAGCAATCACTTTGATTATGCCCTTCTAGTTGATTCCACCACCAGGTCCTTCAAAGCTCCTCTGCAAGCTATGAATTTCTTTTGGACAATTGGTCTTGGCAAAATCGTTACCCAAGATAACATTCAAAAGAGACAGAGTTATGGTCAATACTTGTCCTTTTTGCTTTCGCGCCTCTGAAGACATGAACCACTTTCTCTCCCATTGTCCTTTCTCTATGGTTGTTTAGAGTTCGACACTTAGCCATTTTAATGTTCAGTAGACAATGCCATTCTTTGTTGTTCACCTCTCCTATACTCAAATAATTTGTAAGGGGTCTTCGAGATTTTTGATCTTTTGGCAATCCTGTTTGCTAAAGTTCGGAGCTTATGGTGGACAATCGAGAGTTTAGGAACAAAGAAGAGAACCCTAATGTCAATAGGAGAGTTAAGGCGAAAGGTGCAATGTGGGCTTTTTCTCTCTCGGAGTTCCAGGTTCTCTGTTATTTATGTTGTTAGAGCTTGGATGGAATGTTATTGTTTGATGTAGCTCTTTTTTTTTTGAATTGTGACCCTTTGTTGGGAGCTATACTTCTTTTCTTCTTCTTTTTTTTGTTCGTAGGATGCTCTCCTCTTTGACTATACTATATCGTCTTTCTCTATGATTTTCTTCTACTTTCAGGCTGCATGTTGTGTCCAACTCAGAAACTTACACTTAAATATGTATTTTTTGCTATCTTTAATGAAAACATTTCTTGTTACCTTTTCAAAAAAAGTATAGTTAAAATAAATCTTTTTAGCTATATATAAAATATTTTAGCCATCTAATCTAAGGCCATAAATTAAGGATTGAAGTTTAGAAAATCAAATGGCTAGAAATATCATATACCTTTAAATTTTTGTACTTTGGAAAATCTAGAGGTCTACTTTCATTTCGTAATGTAGAATAGGATCCACGACCATGTCCAGATTCAATTTTAAAAATGACATATAAAACGCACGTAGAATGTGCTAAATTAAGAGAAAGGGAATTTTTCATAGAACTTACAAAAAGTTTCAGGCCTTTTTCACTATATGGAAAAGTGCTAGATTTGTTTCTTCTTTTTTTCAGATTAAGCCAAAAAATGGGGCTTCATTCAAAAAATCCCTTAGAAATATGATCAATGGGACAATAACCATTGACAATGATGAAAATATGATTAACAACTACCCATATGCATTGAAATCAAGGGATAGAAAAGAATTTGAAATTCATAAAACTAGATTTAGGGATGAGAAATCCAAGAAGCAAACCTGGCTTAGGGCACAATGGAAGACAAGGGTGTCCTTTCCTTTGACATCTTGCAATAGATTAGGAATCTTTTCAGAGAAAGTGTCACTTGCATAGTGAAGAGAACCACCTATGTGTGCATCATAGTTTCGCTCCTCATCCCTATCAAACGAATAACAAACACCTGATACTCGACATCTAAAAATCAACAACACATATAGATACATAATGATTTATTTTGGTTGCATTTGGAAACATGGATTTCTCTTCTAAATCCTTAAATTGTTTGGGTTTCTCACATTTCATGAGATTCCTTACTTTGTATGCATGCAAGTAAAGAGAAGTACAATTCTAAAAAATAACCATTTTTAACACACACACACACATTCTAAAAAAGTTAAAGCCCATTTTTATTTATCGATAAAATGGCTATTTTCAAAGAAAATACGCCAAGGTAAAGGAACATCGTGGCCATCAAAAGGCAATTCGCCAATGAAAAACATCTTGTCAAATACAAATACGAGTTCTACTTCGAAAACTTTTTAAGGAAACGATGTAAAAATTAGTAAAAAAAAAAAGGTGAAATACATGGAGGGTAATTGTGTAAGTTAAATGGATCTAAGAGTAGGGAGGATGAACAACATGGGGTAAAAGTTGGTGTGAATTTTTTCAAGTTTTTAAACTATGAGTGTGAGCTTAGTGGATCTACGAGTTGGAAGGATGAGAAAGTTAGGGAAATGTTATGTGATAGAAGAGAGCCATTTTTGTTAAAAGGTATTTCTATAGGATGGAAAATGTAACACAATGAAAGAAAAAGTAATGGTGGCACAAATACCTACATTAAGACAGATGTATGGTGTAACAATAAGTGATTAAATTAGAAATAAGTGCAACTGTGAAATCCTAAAAGTTAATTTGATGGTAGAAAAAAAAATGAGGGGGGTGGGGGAAGGAAACTCAGCATGAAAGGTTGAAGGATTGCAAGTAAAAGGTACAGGGAGTGAGAAGGAAGGGTTGCATTAAAGACGTAAATTGATGTTGTAAAATGGATCATATAGAATGTGTGGGTGACGGAGAACATGTTGTTGAGATAGGATTAAGTGGAAAACAAGAAGTTGAAAAACCAATCCTATATAGACGAGACACTTAAAGTGGTAATGGATAATGACTAGCCTAATAAGTTTCTCTTTTAAAATCCTTAGACATCGTTGGTTTCTCCTGCTTCATTTGGATAATGAACGCGAAACTACTTCCTTGGAAAATAACCATTTTCAGACAAAAGAGGTTAAATCTATTTCTACTTTTAGTTAAATTATTTTCCAAAAAGTGTTCTTCTTTCCAAGCATTACAGAGTGAGAAATCAATAACAAATTAAAAGTGCCCTTGGAATCATGTGAAATGTAATAAGAACAATCCCATAAATAATGTATGTCAATAAGGACATGATAACGTGCAGATACTGCAGAAGTCAAAAAAGATGGCCCCATCTCGATAGATGAGAAAGTATATTGTGATTCTGATGATACCCAGATGGAAATGGAATACAAATAAAAAACAAAACCAAGAAAAGGAAATTCAAGGAAATTGGAGAAGGTCGGAAAGAAGGCTTCTTTCTGATTGAATTGAATGATGAAATTGACCTGACGTCTACAATGGCAACGTTGGGTTGGTTGGTGAGGGAGATGAGTTGGGGGGCTGTGATGTAAGAGATGTTTTGTGCCGCCATCTTCTTCCCTTTGCCTTTTTGTATTCCTCCGGCGGACTCTGCACGGAGACAAGACGAGAACAACGCCTTTCCGCCGATTCTACACGCCAATTGCATCCCCTTTTCTTCTTCACTTGGTGGAGGATGTAAGTTGACCAGCATTACTTGACCATCACTTGAACAGATATAAATAAAACTGCTTTCAGATTTATATTTATTTAAAAATTATTTAAAATTTTAAATTACAAAGGCAAAATTACAGGTCACGTTGGCCTCCATAATCAAATCTAGACCATTATTGATGTGGATTGATGTTTCTTCATTACTTATTCAAAA
Source organism: Chimonanthus praecox (assembly GCA_022113865.1). NCBI lineage: Eukaryota > Viridiplantae > Streptophyta > Magnoliopsida > Laurales > Calycanthaceae > Chimonanthus > Chimonanthus praecox. The sequence continues at coordinate 35,984,548 of CM039094.1, forward strand.
TTATAGGTAAATGTATATAATGGTAAAATTCCAATAAATTTAAATGTAGTCAATACTCCATTATATAAAAAGTAAAATACTTGAAAATTAACTTTGAAAAAGGTGATAGCACCCGTATAAATGATATGGATCTCTACAATCTGTCTAAAAAATGAGATATAGTTTTTTTTTTCTATTAAACTTGGATTTATTGAATTGTCCCCCATATATGATAATTTACAAGTGTCATTTGCATAATCTCTATGATAATTTATCTAATCATTTAATTCTTTTAATTATAGAGTCAATGACATCCTCTGCTACAACTCCTTAAAGCACCTATGTTTTCAAATGGTTTAGCCCAATTAACAAACACTCATAATTTACTAGTTGAGATACATTTATTAAAAGATAAATAATTAAAAATGATTATCTTTTATAAACTAATTGTAATTAACTTTATTTTTATCATTTGAAACACTTTTACTTAAAATAACAAATAATTATAAGCAATCATCTTCTATAAATTAAATAAAATTGTCACGCCCCGACCTGAAAAGTGGGCCCGGAACGTCACTGATTTTTTTTTTTTTAAAACTAAACTCAAGAATTCTAACTGGGCCGGATCAACGGTTAGGCCCAAAGGTCACACATGATCTCAATATGTGGATTCAAACATATACCATAACTCTATCCGAAAGAGACACAACCACTAACACATAATTCCAACAACGAATTATTATTATAACATATAATACCCTGACTCAAATTAGGCGTAATTTAACTTAACAAATCTTTCTTAAATCGGTTAATCTCGAAGATTACGGTTAGGACTTTGTGAAAAGCCCAGGTGTGGCCCAATCTGAGATCGAAAGCTCAGTGATCCAGCTCGTTCATCTGGAGGGACAAAATGGTAATTTACCACTTATTGTTATTATTTTATTAATTGTGTTATTATGTGATTATTATTGGATGATATTATTTTCTTTAATCAAGGATTCCTATTTCTGATTTTAAAATAATTTTATTTTCAGAAAATAGAATTTAAAACCACCCGTCAAAACTCCGAAAGGGGGAAATAAATATTTTTAAATGGTTTTGGAAATGAGATAATTTTTGGAACAAGTATATTATGTTAGACCATTTTAGTATGGTCAAGTTTATTCTTTCAAACCCCAAAAATGAAGATTTTAAATTGTTTTATTTAACACAAGTTAAATTAAGTAAATAGTGTTAAATTATGATTTTTATTTAAATCTATGGTTTTTAGTGAGTTTTAAATCTCCAAATTTTTATGATGATTAGAGTTTTTAAAACCCAACTTATCTGTCAAGTTGGATTAAAATTTTCAAGCATTAAAAGTATTGTTTTTAGTTAAAAATCGATTTTTATTGAAATAGGGGCCTTTTTGCAAAATTGGAAGATGGCAGGGACTGATTTGCAACCAGTCACCCAAACAGTACCGTTACTGTTGGGGACGTAGGCAGCAGCAGCATGCAGCCTCCGGCTGACCTCCATGCATTGATCAGTGATCTCTGTAAGATCACCCCTCCTCAGCTGGATTAAACTCCCAAAATTTTCTATCTCTCCCTCTCAGCTGCTCTGTGAGATCAAACAAGCCGATCTCTCTTTGTTTTTCCCAGTTTTCTTAACTGTAGCTTAGAAGGAGGAATTTTCAAAAGTTGGATTTTTCAACCCAGTAACTCGAGTGAAGGTAACCAATGTGTTTCTCTTTGAATTTCAATCGGTTTAGAATCAAGAAAAATGAATTTGGCCAAGTGTTGAGTGTGTAAAACAGATTTGAAGTTTAAGGAAAGATGTGAGATTTCTTGTACTACTGTATTTTTAGTGTTAAAATCCGGTGGCCCATTAAGTTTTAAAGCTCCAAACCACTCCCTATGGAAAAAGGACTCACTGAGAACACCATCTAACAGGTTGGATGTGAAAATCGAATCCAGAAAATCCATTGTTTCTGGATTTGTATTTCATGGAGTATCTGCCCGTTACTATCTGCTGTTGCAGACAGAGGAGGAAAACAACTCTCGGACGGTCTGAGAGTTGTGCTTCGGACTGTCCGAGGGTAACCCCCTTTCGGACGATCCGAAGGTAACCCTTCGGACGTTCCGAGCTTCGGCTCGAAGTACTGAAGTGGCCAGAGGCTAGCCACTCTGCTCCGCACGTTCCGAGCCCTGTTCGGAAGGACCGAACCCCTCTTGGACGATTCGAGCTTCACTCGGCATGATCCGAGACACACAGACCCACCGAGACCTGTTTTTCTGATTTTTAGGTTCAGAATGACTTTCGGACGATCCGAGACCTGATCTTCGGACGATCCGAAGCCAGACCCAAGATCTGAAGTCTGTGACTAGTGTTAGGCAGTGGTTAGGATGATCCGAAGCCACAGTACCTGGTTCCGAGACTTGTTTCGAGGGCCGAGTTTTTTAGTGTAAAATCTTATTTGATTATTGATGTATGTGATGTTTATGCCCTTAATAAATTAAAAGTTCTACTAACCCTCTTTTCTTATTACTATAGTGTATATAATATTTGTATTCATTTACAGGCCGGACTTTATTTGTCGGGTACTGAGTGATTTTACTTCCAGGCTGACGCTATATCTGTCGGGCACTGAGTCATCTCGAGACCTTACTCAACATGTCAAATCTGGTCCTATCCAGAAAACAACCGAGAAGTGACCTGAGTATCTAGACCTAACTCAATAAGTCAATCTGGTCGTGCCTAGAAGACAATATGAGTTTTGGACTGAGCACTTTATTATTTTTATATTGTGGATTATTGTAACTTAAAATGGTTAGAAACCAAGTAGGAGACTCAATTCCATCTATCTACCTTGGAGATTTTTGGGAAAACAGTATGGTTTTGAAAGTACTACTTGTATGTATACATTTGGATGCTATGTATGATTATTGATTGTGCACTTGTTTGGTTATTTAACAGAGGCCGCGATACCACATATTTTCGATGAGGGAACTTAACTTTACAGCAGGTGTAATCAGGTTTTTTTAATGAGATAGATCTTGAGCAATGAATGGTTTCAAGATGAACCCACTCACGTGTCTAGACATAATGCACTGTTATAAGAAGTGCTTTTGATAATTGTGAAATGTTTATGATGTTGATCATATGAGATATGTAATACTGTTTCCACGTGCCCTTGACTATTGAACCAATATCGGCCATGTGCGTGAGATGGTTTACGTCTACTGGACCAGGGTGTCGACAGTTGCTGACTTGAGGAGTGTCAGTATCGGCCATTTGAGGGCCGGAGATGTACTTGTAAGGATGTATTTTGACCGTGTCGGGACTTAATACAATGGTCTCAGCGTAGTATGTAGGCGTTACGTTGGATGACAACAGTAATGAAAAAGATGTTGAGATTATGGAAATGATGATGAGATTATACTTGATATTGAGAATTTATTATCAAGCATGAGATATCATATTGCAACTGTTGATTATGTACTAACCCGATATTTCATTAGACTGCACTGTTATATTTCCTTCACTGGGCAAGTTAGCTCATCCCACTCACCTTTCAAGAGATATGCCCGATGAGGAGAACCCTCTGTTTGAAGCTTAGGATGGATAAGCTGTTACGTTGCCTTCGGATTCCCACTGAGGGGAATTCCGCTATCTTTGCTTTTTGGTTCTTTGAACCGTTTGCTTATGCAAAATACCAGGTGTGGTACTTATTTGCATTAACATGATGTATTAAAACTACCATGTATTCCGTAGTTACTCTGATGATGTTTCAATAATAATTCAACATTTGAAATTATGTATGTTGTGGTTGTGTCTCTTTTTGATAGACTTATGGTATATGTTTGAATCCACATGTTGAGATCATGTGTGATATTTGAGCTTAACTGTTGATCCGGCCTAGTTAGAATTCTAGAGTTAGTATAGTTTTTTTTAAAAAAAAAAAATCAGTCACGTTCTGGGCCCACCTTTAGGGTTGGGGCATGACAAGAGTAACTACGGAACACATGGTAGTTCAATACATGAAGTCAATACAAACTAAGTACCACACACGGTACTTTACATAAGCAAAAGGTTCAATAAACCAAAAAAGCAAAGATAATGGAATTCCCCTCAATGAGAATCCCAAGACAACGCAGCAGCTTATCCATCCTAAGCTTCATACGGAGGGTTCTCCTCCTCTGGTACATCTCCTGAAATGTGAGTGATGTAAGCTAACTAGCCCAGTAAAGGAAATATAACAATGCAGTCTAATGAAACATCATGTTAGTTAAATAATCAACATTTCCAATATAATATCTCATATTTGACAGTAAATTCTCAATATCAAGTATAATCTCAACATCATTTCCATAACTGCTGTCATCCAACGTAACGCCTACATACTACGCTGAGACCATTATATTAAGTCCCGACACGGTCAAAATACATCCTTACAAGTTCATCTCCGGCCCTCACATGGCCGATACTGACACTCCTCAAGTCAGCAACTGTCGATACCCCTGGTCAAGTAGACGTAAACCATCTCACACACATGACCGATATTGGTTCAATAGTCAAGGGCACGTGGAAGCAGTATTACATATCTCATATGATTATCATCTTAAACATTTATAAACATCATAAGCACTTCTTACAACAGTGCATCATTTTTAGACATATGAGTGGGTTCATCAAACTTGAAACAACTCATTGCTCAAGATCCATCTCATTAAAACCTAATTACACCTACTGTAAAGTTAAGTTCCCTCACCGAAATTGTGTGGTATCGCGGTCTCTATTCAACATGCAAACAAGTGCACAATCAGTAGTTGGTCAATATACGTAGCATTCAAATGCATACATACAAATAGTATTTCAAAACCATATTGTTTTCCCAAAAATCTCCAAGGTAAATGGAATTGAGTTTCCTACTTGGTTTCTAACCATTTTAAGTTACAATAATCCACAATATATAATAATAAGGTGCTCAGTCCAAAACACATATTGTCTTCTGGGCATGACCAGATTGACGTATTGAGTTAGGTCTAGATACTCAGGTCACTTCTCGTAATGTCTTCTGGATAGGACCAGATTGACATATTAAGCAAGGCCTCGAGGCCACACAATGCCTGACAAATATAGCGTCGGCTTGGAAGTGAAGGCACTCAGTGCCCAACAACTAGAGTCAGCCTGCAAGTAAATACAAATAGTATATACACTATAATAATAAGAGAAAAAGGGTTACTACAACTTTTAAATTATTAATGGGGTATAAACATCACATTAAAACTTAGGTCTAACACATGCATCACCAATCAATCAAGATTTTACATTAAAAAACTGGGTTCCTCAGAATATGCCTCGGAACCAAGTACTGTGGCTTCGGATCATCCGAACCATTGTCTAAAACTAGTCACAAACTACTAAACTTGCGTCTGTCTTCGGACCGTCCGAAGATCAGGTCTCGGATCGTCCGAAGTTCCTTTCGAACCGAGAAAACAGAGAAAATAGGCTTCGGTGGGTTTGTGTGTCTCGGATCATGCCGAGAGAAGCTTGGATCGTCCGAGAGGGGTTCGGTCCTTCCGAACAGGACTCGGAATGTCCGGAGCAGAGGTGGGAGAATGGTTAACCTTTGGCCACTTCGGTACTTCGAGCCGAAGCTCGGAACTTCCGAAGGTTCACTTTCGGATCGTTCGAAGGGGGTTACCCTCGGACCATCCGAAGCACAACTCTTGGACTGTCCGAGTGTAGTCTTCCTCGTCTTTCTGCAACAGCAAACAGTAACGGGCAACAACTCTATGAAATACAAATCCAGAAACAATGGATTTTCTGGATTCGATTTTCACATCCAACCGGTCAGATGGACTCCTTAGTGAGTCCTCTTTTCATAAGGAGGGGTTTGAAGCTTTAACGCTTAATAGGCCATCGGATTTTAACACCAAAACCACATTGACACATGAAATCCCATGTTTTTCTTTAAACTTAAAATCGGTTTTACTCACTCAAAACTGGGCAAAATTACTTCTACTTGATTCTAAACTAGTTAAAATTTGAAAAAGAACACAGTAGTTACCTTCACTTGAGTTCTTGGGTTGAAAATCCAAGCTTTTGAAAATTTCTCCTCTAAGCTTACGGTAAGAAAATTCTTTTGAAAACAGAGAGACTAAGGGTGAAAGATTGCTGGTTTTCACAGCTGAGAGAGACTGAGAGAGATGAGAAATTTTGAGGGAGTGAGACTAGTTGAGGAGGGGATGATCTTATAGAGGTGACCGATCAATCGGAGGAGGCCACCCGGGTGTTTGCATGCAGCGGTGCCGACGTCGCCAACGGTAATGGCACTGTTTGGGTGTTTGGTTGCAAATAAGTCCCTGTAAGTTTCTGATTCTGCAAAAAGGTTCTATTTTGATAAAGATTCAATTTTTAACTTAACACAATACTTTTAAAGATGAATAAATTTAATCCAATTTGACATATAAGTTGGGTTTCAAAAACTCTAATCACCATAAAAATTTGGAGATTTAAAACTCACCGAAAACCATAGATTTAATTAAAATCCATAATTTAACACTATTTACGTGATTTAACTTGCTTAAATAAAATGATTTAAAATCCTCGTTTTTGGGGCTTGAAAGAATAAATTAGACCATACTAAAATGGTCTAGCATACCATACTTGTTTCAAAAAATCTCATTTCCAAAACTATTTAAAAATATTTATTTCTCCCTTTCGGGGTTTTGACAGGCGATTTTAAATACTATTTCCTAAAAATAAAATTATTCTAAAATCAGAAATAGGAATCCGTGATTAAGAAAAATAATATCATACAATAATAATCACATAATGACACAAATAATAAAACAATAACAGTAAGTTGTACATTACCATTTTGCCCATCCAGCTGGACGAGCTGAAACACTGAGCTTTCGAGCTCAGATTAAGCCACACCTAGGCTTTTCACACGGCTCTAACTGTAATTTTCGAGATTAACAGGTCTTAGAAGGTTTTTATTAAACTTGTCACGCCCCGACCCGAAAGGTAGGCCCGGAACACGACTAATATTTTTTTTTTTTTTGAAAACTAAACTCAAGAAGTCTAACTGGGCCGGATCAACGGTGGGGCCCAAATGTCACACATGATCTCAACATGTGGATTCAAACATATACCATAAGTCCACCCAACATAAACACAAACACACATAATTTCAAACATCAATAGGGTAGGGACAATAAGTACAGTTGTGCCCCTCCTGATTGCACAATTCGCACATATATTCCGACAACTCTTCCAAAGTCGGAGTAGCTGGAGTATATTCGGGCGAGCCTATCTCCCCTACCGATTCTTCTAGGTTTGGGATATCTCTCACATCCTCTTCAGGTACAAAGTCCAGAGCAACCCCAACATTGTACTCGGGCGATGCTACTTCTATTTCCTCACTAAGTACAACTCCATTTGTGAAGTTTGGAACGCTAGAATCGTCGGAAGAAGAAACCAGGTCAATCAGACAACTAGGGGTCCTTCTGTCCCACAACTCGATGTACTCTACATCGCTCAACATATCTGTATCACAAAACAGGAGAATGTCAAAAACAATTGCAGATCTAAACCAAAATAAGTCCAACTAGGTTGTAACCCATCACAACCCTAGAGTTTGAGCCGAAGCTCTGATACCAAGCTGTCACGCCCTGACCTGAAAGGTGGTCCCGGAACAGGACTGATATTTTTTTTTTTTTTGGAAAACTAAACTCAAGAAGTCTAACTGGGCCGAATCAACGGTTGGGCCCAAAGGTCACACATGATCTCAACATGTGGACTCAAACATATACCATAAGTCCACCCAACATAAACATAAACACACATAATTTCAAACATCGATTTGTTAACTACGGACACATGGTAGTTTAATACATCACATTAACACAAATCAAGTACCACACCCGGTACTTTACAAAAACAAACGGTTCCAAGAACCAAAAAGCAAAGATAAGGGAATTCCCCTCAGTGGGAATCCCAAAGCATCGTCGCAGCTTATCCAACCTAAGCTTCAAACAGAGGGTTCTCCTCCTCGGGTACATCTCCTGAAAGATGAGTGGAGTGAGCTAACTAGCCCAGTGAAGGAAATATAACACTGCAGTATAATGAAACATCGAGTTAGTAAATAATCAACAGTTGCAATATAATATCTCATACTTGATAATAAGTTCTCAATATCAAGTAAAATCTCATCATCATGTCCATTCTCATCATCTTTTCCATAACTGTTGTTATCCAATGTAACGCCTATATACTACGCTGAGACCATCGTATTAAGTCCCGACACGGTCAAAATACATCCTTACAAGTACATCTCCGGCCCTCACATGGCCGATACCGACACTCCTCAAGTCAGCAACTGTCGACACCAATGGTCCAGTAGACGTAACCATCTCAAACACATGGCCGATATTGGTTCAATATTTAAGGGCACGTGGAAGCAGTATTACATATCTCATATGATCAACATCATAAATATTTATAAGCATCATAAGCACTTCTTAAAATAGTGCATCATTTCTAGGCACATGGGTGGGCTCATCAACATGAAACCACTCATTACTCAAGATCCATTTTAAATAAAAACCTGATTACATCTACTGCAAAGTTAAGTTCCCTCACCGAAAATGTGTGGTTTCGCGGTCCCTGTTCAACAAGCAAATAAGTGCACAATCATTATCGGGTCAACATACATAACATCAATTGCATACACACAAATAGTTTTTCAAAAGTATACTTGTTTTCCCAAAAATATCTCCAAGGTAAATGGAATTGTGTCTCCTACTTGGTTTTTAAGAATTTTAAGTTACAATAATCCACAATAGAGCAATAATAAGGTGCTCAGTCCAAAATTCATATTGTCTTCTGAGTATGACCAGATTGACTTATTGAGTTAGGTCTACATAATCAGGTCACTTCTCGGTTGTCTTCTGGATAGAACCAGATTTGACATGTTGAGTAAGGTCTCGAGGTCACTTAGTGCTCAACAAATATAGTGTCAGTCTGGAAGTGAAGTCACTCAGTGCCCGACCAATAGAGTCGGCCTAGAAGTAAATACAATAGTATATATACACTATAATAATAAGAGAAGAGGGTTAGTACATTTTTAATTTATCAATGGGGCACAAACATTACATTTAAATCTTATCACCTAAACATGCATCACCAATTCAAACAAGGTTTAAATTTAAAAAACTGGGTCCCTCGAAACAAGCCTTTGAACCAAGTTCTGTGGCTTCGGATCATCCGAACCATTGACTAAACTAGTCACTGACTTCGGACTGTCAGAAGATCAAGCCTCAGATCATCAGAAAGTCCTTCCGAACCGAAAAATCCGAAAAACTGGTCTCGGTGGGCATGTGTGTCTTGGAACATGCTGAGTGAAGCTCAGATCGTGCGAAAGGGGTTCAGTCCTTCCGAACAAGGCTCGGAACATCCGGCTGAGACTGGTTAGCCTCGGACGCTTCGGGACTTCGGTATGAAGCTCGGAACGTCCCAAGGGTTGACTTCGAATCGTCCGAAGGGTGCTACCCTCGGACCGTCTGAAGCTCGACTCTCGGACCATCCGAGAGTCGTCTTCCTCCATTGTCTGCAACAACAGATAGTAACGTGCAGACACTCCATGAAATACGAATCCAGAAACAGTGGGTTTCCTGGATTCGATTTTCACATCCAACCGGTCAGATGGACTTCTCAGTGAGTCCTCTTTCCACAGGGAGTGGTTTAAAGTTTTAATACTGATTAAGCCAACGAATTTTAAAACCAAAACCTCACTAGTACAAAGAAAACCTAGTTTTTCCTTAGACTTTAAATCGATTTTTCTTACTCAAAACTTGGCCAAAGTCGGTTTTTCTTAATTCTAAACCACTTAAAATTTAAAGAGGAACACAGTGGTTACGTTCACTAGAGTTCCTGAGTTGAAAATCTGACTTTTGAAAATCTTTCCTTCTAAGCTATGGTTGATAAAAATTGGGAAGAATAGGATCGGCTGAGTTTGGTTTCAGCTGAGACAAAGACCGAGAGAGAGAGATAGAAAATTTAGTGGGAGGGAAAACAGCTGCTGGAGGGCCAATTTATAGAGGTTGAGGAGGCCATCGGGCCACTGCATGCAGCTACTGCCGACATCTCGAACAGTAACCATACTGTTTTGGGCTAGTTGCAGATAAGTCCTCCAAGATTTTTTGTTTTGCAAATAAGTCCTCTTTTTGATAAAAACTCGATTTTTAACAAAAACAATACTTTTAAAACTCAAATTTTTTAATCCAACCTGACAGATAAGTTGGGTTTTAAAAACACTAATCACCATAAAAATTTGGAGATTTAAAACTTAACAAAAACCATAGATTTAAATAAAAGTCACAATTTGACACTATTTACGTGTTTTAACTTATGTTAAATAAAATAATTTAAAGTCCTCATTTTTGGGGTTTGAAAGAATAAAGTAGACCATACTAAAATGGTCTAACGTAATATACTTGTTTCAAAATTATCTCATTTCCAAAACCATTTAAAAATATTTATTTCTCCCTTTCGGGGTTTTGACGGGAGGTTTTAAATACTATTTTCTGAAAATGAAATTATTTTAAAATCAAAAATAGAAATCCTTGACTAAAGAGAATAATATCATCCAATAATAATCACATAATAACAGAATTTATAAAATAATAACAATAAGAGGTAAATTACCATTTCGCCCCTCCAGGTGGACGAGCTGGATTACTGAGCTTTCGACCTCGGATTGGGCCACACCTGGGCTTTTTAGAAAGCCCTAACCGTAATCTTCGAGATTAATTGGTCTAAGCAAGATTTATTAAGCTAAACTGCTCCTAATTTGGGTCAGGGTATTACATCTTACCCCCCTTAAAGAAATTTCGTCCCGAAATTTAAAACAAACTTATACCTTTTTGGCCTGTGAACAAGCCAAGCTACAGCTTCCGCATCTTCGATTTAAATTCCCACGTCTCGTGTTGTACGTCGCGATGTTGCCATAGCACTCGTCCTAGAGGAATAGACTTCCTCCTGAGCTCTTGAGTCCGATGCCCTTGTATTTTTACTAGCACTTCTTCAAAAGTTAGGTCCTCTGAGACTTCAATGTCTTCAAAGCTTATCACATGCGACGGATCAGGCGCGTACTTCTTTAACATAGACATGTGAAATGTACTATGCACTCTCTCCAAGGCTTGAGGAAGGTCCAACTGATAGGCCACTTCCCCTATCCTCTTCAATATTTCAAACGGTCCAACATATCGAGGTGATAGTTTTCCCTTGCGCCCAAACCTTTGCACTCCATGACATAGTGCCACACGTAAGAAAACTCGGTCACCGACTGCAAACTCCAAAGGTCTTCGCCTTTTGTCAGCATAACTCTTTTGTCTACTCTGGGCTGTGTTGAGACGTTGTCTGATCACTTCAACTTGTTCTGACGTTTCACGCACTAGATCAGGTCCTAGCAGCGCTTTGTCTCCCACCTCTGTCCAACAAAGAGGTGACCTGTAGGGTGCCATCTGTACACTAGAGTGATAACTGTTGTTATAGACAAACTCGATCAAAGCCAAGTGATCTTCCCAACCTCCCTGCATATCCATCACACAAGCTCTTAGTATATCCTCTAAGGTTTGAATGGTCCTTTTTGATTAACCATCTTTCTGAGGGTGAAAAGCAGTGCTGAAGCACAGCTTAGTCCCCAACTCCTCTTGCAATCGCTGCCAAAATCTTGATACAAACCTAGGATCTCTATCAAATACAATAGATACAGGTACTCCATACAATCTGACTACCTCCTTTAAATACAATTTACATAGAGTAGCCAAAGTGTTAGTCTTCTTCATCGGCAGAAAGTGAGCTGATTTCTTCAATCGATCGACTATTACCCAAAGAGCGTTGTTCTTCTTAGAAGACTTTGGGAATTCGGTTACAAAGTCCATCGTGATATGCTTCCATTTCCATTCAGCCACTTCTAAAGGTCGCATCTTTCCACCAGGTCGTTGATGTTCCGCTTTCACTTGTTGACAAGTTAGGCACTTCGACACAAAATCTGCTACCTCTCGCTTCATACATTTCCATTAGAATAGTCTCCGCAAGTCGTGATACATTTTCGTACCACCAGGATGCACTACAAAATGAGAACGATGAAAGTGATAAAGCACCTTTCTCCCGCACTCGTCCGACTTTGGTACAAAAAGTCTATTTTTGAAAGTCATACCTCCGTCTGCCTTGATCTTCCAATCTTCCAGAGTCGCTCTTCCTAAAAGCTGAGTCTCCAACTCTTTTGCTTCTGGATCACTCTGTTGTCCTTCCAACAACAATCTAATTACTTCGGGTTGCAGAACCAAACTGGGGATTCTTCCTGACCTGTTCCATTCGATCAGCTCCAAATCATACTCGGACAGAACTTCCAACATCTTCCACTGCAAGGATGTCATCCTCGCCACGTTACTATGAGACTTCCTGCTCAAGGCATCGGCCACTACGTTGGCCTTTCCTGGGTGATAAGAGAGACTGAAGTCGTAATCTTCCAGGTACTCCATCCACATTCGCTGCCTCATATTCAAGTCCTTCTGAGTGAAGATATACTTGAGACTATGGTGATCGAAAAACACATTGAACTTCTCACCGTACAAGTAATGTCTCCACAACTTTAATGAGAATACAACGGCTGCCAACTCCAAATCATGAGTCGGGTAGTTCTGCTCATGTCCCTTCAATTGCCTGGAACCATAAGCTACTACCTTCCCCTCTTGCATCAGCACACAACCCAAACCAAAATTTGGACGCATCGCAATACACATCGTAACCTCATCCTTGCTCGGGTATTATCAAAACTGGAGACGTAATCAACTTCTCCTTCAGCTCCTGGAATGCTCTTTCACAAGCTTCGCTCCACTCGAACTTAACGTTCTTCCTTGTTAGCCGAGGCATCGGCACCGCTATCTGGGAGAAGTGGGATAAACTTTCGATAATATCCTGCTAATCCCAAAAAGCATCTGATCTCGAACACGTTTTTGGGACTTTCCCAAGTCTTCACTATTTCACATTTCCTGGATCTACCGAGATTCCTCCTAAAGACACCACATGTCCAAGAAACTGCACTTGAGTCAACCAAAACTCGCACTTGCTCAGCTTAGCGTACAACTGATGATCTCGAAGAGTCTGAAGAACAATGCGTAGATAACGCTCGTGCTCCTCCTCGGACGACGAAAAGATCAAGATATCGTCTATGAAGACTATTACAAACTCTCTCAGGTACGGTCAAAAAACGCGATTCATCAAATCCATAAACATGGCTGGCGCATTGGTCAAACCGAAAGGCATCACCACAAACTCGTACAAATCATACTATGTTCGGAAAACAGTCTTAGGAATGTCTTCCTCTCGAATCCGCAACTGAGGTAACCCGACCTCAGATCAATTTTCGAAAAACATCTCGATCCTCTCAAAAGATCAAAGAGATCATCTATTCTAGGCAATGGAAACTTATTCTTAATAGTTACCTGGTTGAGACACGGGTAATCTATACACATCCTCATCGATCCATCCTTCTTTATCACAAAGAAAGCAGGTGCGCCCCATGGCAAGTTGCTCTGACGGATAAAACCAAGTCTAAGAAGTTTATCTACATGCGTAACTAACTCTCTCTGTTCAGTCAGCGCCATCCGATAAGGTGCCAAGGAAATTAGAGATGTTCCTGGCTGTAGGTTTATAACAAACTCTATCTCTTGGCGTGGAGGTAGCCCAGCTAACTGGTCAGAAAATACATCCATAAACTCACACACCACCCGAGGAGGAACAGACTCTACACCACCTAAATCTTCCCAACCCATACTCGCCACCACACTACCAGGATACCCCCTAAGGCCAGAGAAAGTGACTCTCATCTTTTCATAGGGTACCAACTTCTCTGCGAACCTCTCACCAGTTGAGTAGAGACCATGAATTCTCCTCTGAGAATAGTCGATTAAGACCTCAAAAATTGACAACCAATCCATGCCAAGGATGATGTCAAAGTCCGTCATTTCCAGCACAAGAAAATCATAGGACAACTTTACACCGCTAATCTTCAAAACACAAGATCTACACCTTTGGTTTACCAAAGCTCTCTTACCCAAGGGTGATACTACTATTAGCGGGTTAACTACTTTTACCGGTTTCAAACTCAAACTATCACGACATACTTTAGAAATAAAGGAATGCGAAGTACCGGTATCAAAAAGCACTCGAGCCAAAAGACTGAAAAGATTAATGGTACCTTCCATCACCGTATTCTCCATCGGCTCTTCCTTCTGAGTCCCAATCGTATAGACTCTCCCGTGAGTGGTCTGAGGACGTCAATATCCTCTCCCCTGACTGTTCTGAGGTGGTCCATTCATTGGTGCCACCGAGCCTCTGGAGGTTTGCTGAGAACCTCGACCAACAAATGGTTGCGCCATAGAAAAAGAAGCTCCTGCGCCTTGCAAGGGTGCAACTTTACCAAGATAGGGGCAATCCCTAAATAGGTGTCCGGTCTGCTTGCAATGGTGGCACGCCTTCTCTCCTCCTGATGGCAGAACTTGGAAGTATGCCCAGCTGGTTGCAAGTATAGGACATAAGTTGTCGGGTGTCTGGTCGACTCGATCGTCCCATGCTAGGCTGGCTCTTCTTGAAGAAAAGCATCTTCTGGTTAAGCTTGGCCTTCTTGTTGGAGGAAGGTTTTTGGAAGTTGTCGGCACTCCGGTTGATGGAGTCCACTGCTTCTACCTTTGAAGCCCGATAAATGATCTCCTCCAAGGTGTCGAAAGTTAGGCCGGCCACTTGCCGCTGCAGAAACGGTCGGAGTCCACTCTCAAAATGCTGGATATTCTCTTCTTCGTTCGCCATAATCCAAGGCACGAACTGTATCAAATCAACAAATCTCATGGCATACTGTGCCATTGAGTCGGAACCTTGCTAGATGTTGAGGAATTCTCTCTTCCTCGCTTCTTGGATGGTCTTCAGAAAGTAATGGGCCGAAAAGGCTGCTGAGAACTCTTCCCACGTCATTGGCTCGTGGTTACGAACAAAATGCTTCGCTTCCCACCACTCGTAAGCATTTCCTTCCAACTGGTATGCCGCCAAAGTTACTCTTAGGTCGTCGGTAAAGGCTAGGGAGTTTAGGATCCGGCTAATTTAGGTCAGCCAGTTCCTCGCTACACTAGGGTCCTCTGTCCCCGAGAAACTTGTAAGATTCAGTCGTTTAAACTCTTTTAGAGCTGAGGTGGCTCTCTCCTCTTGCGTTCGAATAGGAAGGCATCGCATATTTTCAGCTATTTGCTGAAATGCTTCCATCGCTGCGCAAATGGCCTCATTGGGTAAATCGCGGGGTGGAAGACCAATCCTCATCCTGCGACAGTTGTTTCTGTTAGCGTTAGATCCTGACATCTGTTATTTACACTTGTAAATATCACTTAATCATTTTAAGAAACTTGTAAAGGCAAAACACACAAGTTGCACAATTCATTAGAAATCATTCAAATTGTATTACAGTTACAAGGGTTAGTAGGGTTAGAAAACCCTTCAAAACAACAAAACAAGACTCAACCCTTACAAAATAATCTTCCCGATTCCCCTGACACTCTCTAATCTAATCTTCCGAAGAAGACCCTGCATCATCACCAAAATAATAGAAGTTGTCAGGGCAAGTCACCGACTTGTGCCCGAACACTCCACAGGTCAAACAGGGTATGATACCTAGTCCCCCAACATAAGGACAATTAGTCCTTACGCTCCCATGCCCGCGATGTCTGCAAACAGGGCAGATGACATCAATAAGGTAGGGGAATAAGTACAGTTGTGCCCCTCATGATTGTACAATTCGCACATTTAGTTTGACAACTCTTCCAAAGTCGGAGTAGCTGGAGTATACTCGAGCGAGCCTATCTCCCCTACTGATCTTTTTTTTTTTTTTGAAAACTAAACTCAAGAAGTCTAAATGGACCGGATCAACGGTTGGACACAAAGGTCACACATGGTCTCAATATGTGGACTCAAACATATACCATAAGTCTAACCAGCATAAACACAAACACACATAATTTCAAACATCGATTTGTTATTGAAATATCATTAGAGTAACTACGGATACATGGTAGTATAATACATCACATTAACACAAATCAAGTACCACACCCGGTACTTTACAAACAAACTGTTCTAAGAACCAAAAAGCAAAGATAAGGGAATTCCAATCAGTGAGAATCCCAAAGCATCGTCGCAGCTTATCCAATCTAAGCTTCAAACAGAGGGTTCTCCTCCTCGGGTATATCTTCTGAAAGATGAGTGTGGTAAGTTAACTAGCCCAATGAAGGAAATATAACAGTGCAGTATAATGAAACATCGAGTTAGTAAATAATCAACAGTTGCAATATAATATCTCATACTTGATAATAAGTTTTCAATATCAAGTAAAATCTCATCATCATGTCCATTCTCATCATCTTTTCCATAACTATTGTTATCCAACGTAACGCCTATATACTACGCTGAGACCATCGTATTAAGTTTCGATACGGTCAAAATACATCCTTACAAGTACATCTCCGGCCCTCACATGGTCCATACCGACACTCCTCAAGTCAGCAACTGTCGACACCCATGGTCTAGTAGACATAAACCATCTCACACACATGGCCGATATTGGTTCAATAGTCAAGGGCACGTGGAAGCAGTATTACATATCTCATATGATCAACATCATAAACATTTATAAGCATCATAAGCACTTCTTAAAACAGTGCACCATTTCTAGGCACATAGGTGGGCTCATCAAAATGAAACCACTCATTGCTCAAGATCCATTTTAAATAAAAACCTAATTACATCTACTGCAAGGTTAAGTTCCCTCTCTGTTCAACAAGCAAACAAGTGCACAATCATTAACGGGTCAACATACATAACATCAATTGCATACACACAAGTAGTTTTTCAAAACTATACTTGTTTTCCCAAAAATATCTTCAAGGTAAATGGAATTGAATCTCTTGCTTGGTTTCTAAGAATTTTAAGTTATAATAATCCACAATAGAGTAATAATAAGGTGCTCAGTCCAAAACTCATATTATCTTCGGGGCATGACCAGATTGACTTATTGAGTTAGGTCTAGATACTGAGGTCACTTCTCGGTTGTTTTCTGGATATGACCAGATTTGAAATGTTGAGTAAGGCCTCGAGGTCACTCAGTGCCCGACAAATATAGCGTCGGCTTGGAAGTGAAATCACTCAGTGCCCGACTAATAGAGTCGACCTGGAAGTGAATACAATAGTATATATACACTATAGTAATAAGATAAGAGGGTTAGTGCATTTTTAATTTATCAATGGGGTCCAAACATTACATTTAAAACTTATCACCTAAACATGCATCACCAATTCAAATAAGGTTTTAAATTAAAAAATTGGGTCCCTCAGAACAAGCCTCGAAACCAGGTACTATGGCTTCGGATCATCCGAATCACTGACTAAATTAGTCACTGACTTCGGACTGTGGTTCTGCCTTCAGACTGTCCGAAGATCAAGCCTCGAATCATCCTAAAGTCCTTCTGAGCCAAAAAATTTGAAAACTGGTCTCGGTGGGTTTGTGTGTCTTCGAACATGCCGAGTGAAGCTCGGATCGTCTGAAAGGGGTTCGGTCCTTCCGAATACGTCTCAAAACATCCGGCTGAGACTGTTTAGCCTCGGACTCTTTGGGACTTCGGTATGAAGCTCGGAAGGTCCGAAGGGTGCTACCCTAGGACCGTCTGAAGCTCGATTCTCGAACCGTCTGAGAGCCGTCTTCCTCCACTGTCTGCAATAGCAGACAGTAACGGGCAGATAATCCAAGAAATACGAATCAAGAAATAGTGGGTTTCTTAGATTTGATTTTCACATCCAACCGGTCAGATGGACTCCTCAGTGAGTCCTCTTTCCATAGGGAGTGGTTTGAAGTTTTAATATTGATTAAGCCAATGGATTTTAAAACCAAAACCTCACTAGACAAAGAAAACCAAGTTTTTCCTTAGACTTTAAATTGGTTTTTCTTACTCAAAATTTGGCTAAAGTTGGTTTTTCTTGATTCTAAACCACTTAAAATTTAAAGAGGAACACAGTGGTTATCTTCACTCGAATTCCTGGGCTGAAAATCCGACTTTTGAAAATCTTTCCTTCTAATCTACAGTTGATAAAAACTGGAAAGAACAGGGGCTAAGAGGATCGGCTGGGTTTGGTTTCAGTTGAGACTGAGACCGAGAGAGAGAGATAAAAAATTTAGCGGGAGGGAAAACAGCTGCTGGAGGGCCAATTTATAGAGGTTGAGGAGGCCATCGGGCCAATACATGCCACTGCATGCAGCTGCCACCGACGTCTCGAACAGTAACCATACTGTTTTGGGCTGGTTGCAGATAAGTCCTCCAAGATTTTTGATTTTGCAAATAAGTCCTCTTTTTCATAAAAACTTGATTTTTTACAAAAACAATACTTTTAAGAGTCAAAATTTTTAATCAAACCTAACAGATAAGTTGGGTTTTAAAAACTCTAATCACCATAAAAAATTGGAGAATTAAAACTTACCAAAACGATAGATTTAAATAAAAGTCACAATTTGACACTATTTACGTGTTTTAACTTGTGTTAAATAAAATAATTTAAAATCCTCATTTTTGGGGTTTGAAAGAATAAACTATAGCATACTAAAATGTTTCAAAATTATCTCATTTCCAAAACCATTTAAAAATATTTATTTCTCCATTTCTAGGTTTTGACGGGCGGTTTTAAATACTATTTTGTGAAAATAAAATTATTTTAAAATTAGAAAAAGAAATCTTGAGTAAGGAGAATAATATCATCCAATAATAATCACATAATAACATAATTTATAAAATAATAACAATAAGCAGTAAATTACCATTTTCCCCCTCCAACTAGACGAGCTAGATCACTGAGCTTTTGAGCTCGGATTGGGCCACACCTGGGCTTTTCACAAAGTCCTAACCGTAATTTTCGAAATTCACCAGTCTAAGCAAGATTTATTAAGCTAAACTACGCCTAATTTGGGTTGCGATGTTGCCACAGCACTCACACTAGAGAAATAGACTTCCTCCTGAGCTCTTGAGTCCGATGCCCTTGTATCTTTACTGGCACTTTTTCAAAAGTTAGGTCCTCCAAGACTTCAATGTATTCAAAACTTATCACATACGACGGATCAGGCTCGTACTTCCTTAATATAGACACGTGAAAAGTACTATGCACTATTTCCATAGCTTGAGGATGGTCCAACTGATAGGCCACTTCCCCTATCCACTTCAATATTTCAAAGGGTCCAATATATCGAGGTGATAGTTTTCCCTTGTGCCCAAACCTTTGCACTCCATGACGTGCTGCCACACGTAAGAAAACTCAGTTGCCAACTGCAAACTCTAAAGGTCTTCACCTTTTGTCAGCATAACTCTTTGGTCTGCTCTGGGCTGTCTTGAGATGTTGTCTTATCACTTCAACTTGTTCGAATGTCTCAAGCACTAGATCCGGTCCCAAAAGTGCTTTGTCTCCTACCTTTGTCCAACTAAGAGGTGACCTGCAAGTCTACCATATAGAGCTTCGTAGGGTGCCATCTGTACACTAGAGTGATGACTATTGTTGTAGACAAACTCGATCAAAGCCAAGTGATCTTCCCAACTTCCCTACATATCCATAACACAAGCCCTTAGCATATCCTCCGAGGTTTGAATGGCTCTCTCTGATTGACCATCTGTCTAAGGGTGAAAAGCAGTGCTGAAGCATAAGTTAGTCCCCAACTCCTTTTGCAATCCCTACCAAAATCTTAATACAAACCTAGGATCTCGATCAGATACAATAGATACAGGCACTCCATGCAATCTGACTACCTCCTTTAAATACAATCTACTTAGAGTAGTCAAGGAATCAGTATTCTTGATCGGTAGAAAGTGAGCTGATTTCGTCAATCAGTCGACTGTTACTCAAATAGCGTCATTTTTCTTAAAAGACTTCGGGAATCCAGTCACAAAGTCCATGGTGATGTGCTCCCATTTCCATTCTGCCACTTCAAGCGGTTGCATCTTTCCACCAGGTCGTTGATGTTTTGCTTTCACTTTTTGACAAGTCAGACATTTTGATACAAAATCTGCTACCCCTCGCTTCATACCTTTCCACCAAAACAGTCGTCGCAAGCCGTGATACATTTTTCAACCACCAGGATGCACTGCAAAGCGAGAACGATGAAAGTGATCAAGCACCTTTCTCCTGCATTCATCCGACTTTGGTACAGAAAGTCTATCTTTAAACGTAAGACCTCCGTCAACCTTGATCTTCCAATCCTCCAGGGTCGCTCCTCCTGAAAGTTGAGTCACCGACTCCTTTACTTCTGGATCATTCTGTTGTCCTTCCATCACCAATCTAATTACCTCGGGTTGCAGAACCAAACTGTGGATTCTCGCAAAACCCGTTCCCTTCGATCAGCTCGAGATCATACTCTGACAGAACTTCCAACATCTTCCACTGCAATGATGTCATTCTCGCCAAGTTGCTATGTGACTTTCTACTTAAGGCATCGGCCACTACGTTGGCCTTTTCTGGGTGATAAAAGAGACTGAAGTCGTAATCTCCTATGTATTCATCCATCTCCGCTGCCTCATATTCAGGTCCTTCTGGGTGAAGATATACTTGAGACTGTGGTGTTCAGAAAACACATTTAACTTCTCACCATATAAGTAACGTCTCCACAACTTCAACGAGAACACAACGGCTGCCAACTCCACATCATGAGTCGGGTAGTTCTGCTCATAAGCTACCACCTTCCCTTCTTACATCAGCACACATCCTGAACCAAACTTAGACGCATAGCAATACACATCATAACCTCATCCTTATTCGGGTATGATCAAAACTGGAGACGTAGTCAACTTCTCCTTCAGCTCTTGGAATGCTCTTTCACAAGCTTCGCTCCACTCGAACTTAATATTCTTCCTCGTCAGCCGAGTCATCGGCACCGCGATCTGGGAGACATGTGGGATAAACTTTCGGTAATATCCTACTAATCCCAGAAAGCTTCTGATCTCGAACACATTTTTGGGACTTTCCCAAGTCTTCACTGTTTCTACCTTTCCTAGATCTACAGAGATTCCTCCTAAAGACACCACATGTCCAAGAAACTGCACTTGAGTCAACCAAAACTCGCACTTGCTCAACTTAGCGTACAACTGATGATCTCAAAGAGTCTGAAGAACAATGCGTAGATGGTGCTCGTGCTCCTCCTCGGACAACGATAAGATCAAGAAATCGTCTATGAAGACTATCACAAACACTCAGGTACGGTCAGAAAATGCGATTCATCAAATCCATAAACATAGCTGGCGCGTTGGTCAAACCGAAAGGCATCACCACAAACTCATACAAATCATACTACGTCCGGAAAGTAGTCTTAGGTATGTCTTCCTCTTGAATCCGCAACTGATGGCAATCTGACCTCAGCTCGTTTTCTGAAAAACATCTCGATCCTCTCAAAAGATCAAAAAGATCGTCTATTTTAGACAAATGATATTTATTCTTAATAGTTATCTAGTTGAGTCGCCGGTAATCTATACGCATCCTCATTGATCCATCCTTTTTTTTTCACAAAGAGAGCAGGTGCGCCCCACGGCGAGTTGCTCTGATGGATAAAACCAAGTCTAAGAAGCTCATCTACCTGCGTAACTTGCTCTCTTTATTCAGCCGGCGCCATCCGATAAGGTGCCATGGAAATTGGAGACGTTCCTGCCTGTAGGTCTATAACAAACTCTATCTTTCGGCGTGGAGGTAGTCTAGCTAACTGGTCAGGAAACACATCCATAAACTCACACACCACCCAAGAAGCAACAGACCCTACACCACCTACATCTTCCTAACCCATGCTCGCCACCACACTACTAGGATACACCCTAAGGGCAAAGAAAGTGACTCTCATTTTCTCATAGGGTACCAACTTTTCCGTAAACCTTTCATTGGTTGAGGAGACCCCAAAAAATCTCCTCTGAGAACAGTCGATCAGAACCTCAAATACTCACAACCAATCCGTGCCAAGGATCATGTCAAAGTCCTTCATTTCCAAAACAAGAAAATCATAGGACAACTCTACACCGCTAATTCTCAAAATACACAATCTACACATTTGGTTTACCAAGCTCTCTTTCCCAAGGGTGATACTACCATTAGCGGGTTAGCTACTCCCACCGGTTTCAAATCCAGCTATCACAACAAGCTCTAGAAATAAAGGAATACGAAGCACAGGTATAAAAAAAACTCGTGCCAAAAGACTGAAAAGAGTAAGGGTACCTTCCATCACCGTATTCTCCATCGGCTCTTCCTTCTGAGTCCCAATCGTGTAGACTCTCCCCTGAATGGTCTGAGGACGTCCCTGTCCTCTCCCCTTACTGTTCTGAGGTGGTCCATTCCTAGGTGCTACTGAGCCTCTAGAGGTTTGCTGAGAACCTCTACCAACAGATGGTTGTGCCACTGAAAAAGAAGCTCTTGCGCCTTGCGAACGTGCGGCTCTGCCAAGATAGGGGCAGTCCCTAAACAGGTGTCTGGTATGCTTGCAATGGTAGCATGCCTTCTCTCCTCCTGATGGGCAGAACTTAGAAGAATGCTCAGGCTGGTTGTAAGTATAGCACACGAATTGTCGAGTGTTAGGCCGACTTGACTGTCCCGCCCTAGGTTGGCTCTTCTTGAAGAACGGCCTCTTCTGGTTGAACTTGGTCTTCTTGTTGGAAGAAGGTTTCTAGAAGTTGTCGGTGCTCCTGTTGATGGAATCCACCGCTTCCACCTTTGAAGCCCGATCGATGATCTCCCCCAAGGTGTCGAAAGTTAGACCGACTACTTGCCACTGCAGAAAAAGTCGGAGTCCATTCTTAAAGTGTTGGACCATCTCCTCCTCGTTCGCCGCTATCCAGGACACAAACTCCATCAAATCGATGAACCTCATGGCAAACTGTACCACTGAGTCGGAACCCTGCTGGATATTGAGGAATTCTCTCTTCCTTGCTTCCTAGACGGTCTTCGGTAAGTAACGGGCCAGGAAGGCGGCTGAAAACTCTTCCCACATCATCGGCTCGTGGTTACGAACCAAATTCTTAGCTTCCCACCATTCGTAAGTGTTTCCCTCCAACTGGACGTCGCCAAAGTTACTCTCAGATCATCTGCAATGGCTAAAGTGTTCAGGATCCGGCTAATTTGGGTTAGCCAGTTCCTTGCTATACTTGGATCTTCTGTCCCCGAAAAACTTGTTGGGTTCAGTCGCTTAAACTCTTTTAGAGCCGAGGTGGCTCTCTGTTCTTGCATTCGGATGGGAGGGCGTCGCATATTTTCAGCGATCTGCTGAAATGCTTCCATCGTTGCGCGAATGGCTTCATTGGGTAAATCACGGGGTGGAAGACCTGTCCTCCTCCCGTGGCAGGTGTTTCCGTTTCCGTTAGGTCCTGACATCTGTTATTTACATTTGTCACTATCACTTAATTATTTAAGAAACTTATTAAGACAAATCACAAAAGTTGCACAATTAATTAGAAATCATTCAAACTTGCATTTCAATTATAAGGGTTGGTAGGATTAGAAAACCCTTCAAAGAAACAAAGCATGACTCACAACCCTTACAAAATCTCCCATTTCCCCGACACTCTCGTAACATCTCGAGTTTAATCTTCCGTAGAAGACCCTGCATCATCACCAAAATAGAAGAAGTTGTCAGGGCATGTCACTGACATGTGCCCCAACACTCCACAAGTCAAAGAGGGTATTATCCCTGGTCCTCCAACATAAGGACAATTACTCCTTTCGTTCCCATGCCATCGAAGTCCGCAAACAGGCAAATGATATCAATAGGGTAGGGGCAATAAGTACAGTTGTGCCCCTCCTGATTGCATAATTCGCACATATAATCCGACAACTCATCCAAAGTCGGAGTAGCCGGAGTATACTTGGGCGAGTCTATCTCTCCTACGGATTCTTCTAAGTTTGGGACATCTCCCACACTCTCTTCAGGTACAAAAGCTGGAACCACTCCTACAGCTTCGGGTGATTCTACTTCCATGTCCTCACTGGGTACAACTCCACCAATGAAGTTCGGCACGCTGGAATTATTTGAAGAAAAAACCAGATCTATAGGACAGCTAGGGGTCCCTCTGTCCTACAACTCGGTGTACTCTACATTGCTTGACATATCTGTATCACAAAAATAGAAGAATGTCAATGACAACTGCAGTTCTAATCCAAAAAAATAAGTCCAACTATGCTGTAACATATCACAGTCCTAGAGTCTGAGCCAAAGCTCTGATACCAAGCCGTCACGCCCTGACCCTAAAAGTGGGCCCAGAACGTCACTGATTTTTTTTTTTTTCTGAAAACTAAACTCAAGAATTCTAACTAGGCCGGATCAACGGTTAGGCCCAAAGGTCACACATGATCTCAACATGTGGACTCAAATATATACCATAAGTCTACCCGAGAGAGACACAACCACTAACACATAATTCTAACAACGAATTATTATTACAACATCATCAGAGTAACTACAGAACACATGCTAGTTCAATACATGAAGTCAATACAAACTAAGTACCACACACGGTACTTTACATAAACAAGAGGTTCAAGGAACCAAAAAAGCAAAGATAACGGAATTCCCTCAGTGGGAATCCCAAGACAACGCAGCAGCTTATCCATCCTAAGCTTCATACGAAGGGTTCTCCTCCTCGGGCACATCTCCTGAAATGTGAGTGGTGTAAGCTAACTAGCCCAGTGAAGGAAATATAACAATGCAGTCTAATGAAATATCAGGTTAGTTAAATAATCAACATTTGCAATATAATATCTTATGTTTGACAGTAAATTCTCAATATCAAGTATAATCTCAACATCATTTCCATAACTGTTGTCATCCAACGTAATGCCTACATACTACGCTGAGACCATTGTATTAAGTCCCAACACGGTCAAAATATATCCTTACAAGTACATTTCCGGCCCTCACATGGCCGATACTGACACTCCTCAAGTCAGCAACTGTCGACACCCCTGGTCAAGTAGACGTAAACCATCTCACACACATGATCGATATTGGTTCAATAGTCCAGGGCACGTAGAAGCAGTATTACATATCTCATATGATCATCATCTTAAACATTTATAAACATCATAAGCACTTCTTACAACAGTGCATCATTTTTAGGCACATGAGTGGGTTCATCAAACTTGAAACAACTCATTGCTCAAGATCCATCTCATTAAAACCTGATTACACCTACTATAAAGTTAAGTTCCCTCACCGAAATTGTGTGGTATCGCGGTCTCTATTCAACATGCAAACAAGTGCACAATCAGTAGTTGGTCAATATACGTAGCATTCAAATGCATACATACAAATAGTATTTCAAAACCATATTATTTTCCCAAAAATCTCCAAGGTAAATGGAATTGAGTCTCCTACTTGGTTTCTAACCATTTTAAGTTACAATAATCCACAATATATAATAATAAGGTGCTTAGTCCAAAACTCATATTGTCTTCTGGGCATGACCAGATTGACGTATTGATTTAGGTCTAGATATTCAGGTCACTTCTCGTATTGTCTTCTGGATAGGAATAGATTGACATATTGAGCAAGGCCTCGAGGCCACTCAATGCCTGACAAATATAGCGTCGGCTTGGAAGTGAAGTCACTCAGTGCCCAACAACTAGAGTCGGCCTGCAAGTAAATACAAATAGTATATACACTATATTAATAAAAGAAAAAGGGTTACTACAACTTTTAAATTATTAATGGGGTATAAATATCACATTAAAACTTAGGTCTAACACATGCATCACCAATCAATCAAGATTTTACATTAAAAAATTGGGTTCTTCAGAATATGCCTCGGAACCAGGTACTGTGGCTTCGGATCATCCGAACCATTGTCTAAAACTAGTCACAGACTACGAAACTTGCGCTTGTCTTCGGACAGTCCGAAGATCAGGTCTCGAATCATCCGAAGTTCCTTCCGAACCGAGAAAACAGAGAAAACAGGCTTCGGTGCGTTTGTGTGTCTCGGATCATGCCGAAAGAAGCTTGGATCGTCCGAGAGGGGTTCGGTCCTTCCGAACAGGACTCGGAATGTCCGGAGCAGAGGTGGGAGAATGGTTAACCTTTGGCCACTTCGGTACTTCGAGCCGAAGCTCGGAACTTCCGAAGGTTCACTTTCGGATCGTTCGAAGGGGGTTACCCTCGGACCATCCGAAGCACAACTCTTGGACCGTCCGAGTGTAGTCTTCCTCCTCTTTCTGCAACAGCAAACAGTAACGGGCAACAACTCTATGAAATACAAATCTAGAAACAGTGGGTTTTCTGGATTCGATTTTCACATACAACCGGTCAGATGGACTCCTTAGTGAGTCCTCTTTTCATAAGGAGGGGTTTGGAGCTTTAACGGTTAATAGGCCATCGGATTTTAACACCAAAACCACATTGACACATGAAATCCCATGTTTTTCCTTAAACTTAAAATCGGTTTTACTCACTCAAAACTGGGCCAAATTACTTCTACTTGATTCTAAACTAGTTAAAATTTGAAAAGGAATACAGTAGTTACATTCACTTGAGTTCTTGGGTTGAAAATCCAAGCTTTTGAAAATTTCTCCTCTAATCTTACGGTAAGAAAATTCTTTTGAAAACAGAGAGACTGAGGGTGAAAGATTGCTGGTTTTCACAGCTGAGAGAAACTGAGAGAGATGAGAAATTTTGAGGGAGTGAGACTAGTTGAGGAGGGGATGATCTTATAGAGGTGACCAATCAATCGGAGGAGGCCACCCGGGTGTTAGCATGCAGCGGTGCCGACGTCCTCAACAGTAACGGCACTGTTTGGGTGTTGGTTGCAAATAAGTCCCTGTCAATTTTCGATTTTGCAAAAAGGTCCTATTTTGTTGAAGATTCGAGTTTTAACTTAAAATAATACTTTTAAGGCTGAATAAATTAAATTCAACTTGACAGATAAGTTGGGTTTCAAAAACTCTAATCACTATAAAAATTTGGAGATTTAGAACTCATAGAAAACCATAGATTTAATTAAAATCCATAATTTAACACTATTTATGTGATTTAACTTGCGTTAAATAAAACGATTTAAAATCCTCATTTTTGGGGTTTGAAAGAATAAAGTAGACCATACTAAAATGGTCTAGCATACCATACTTGTTTCAAAAAAATTCTCATTTCCAAAACCATTTAAAAATATTTATTTCTCCTATTCGGGGTTTTGACGGGCGGTTTTAAATATTATTTTCTGAAAATAAAATTATTCTAAAATCAGAAATAGGAATCCTTGATTAAGGAAAATAATATCATCTAATAATAATCACATAATGACTCAAATAATAAAATAATAACAGTAAGTGGTAAATTGCCATTAGCCCCTCCAGCTGGACGAGCTGGGTCACTGAGTTTTCAAGCTCATATTAGGCCACACCTGGGCTTTTCACAAGGCCCTAACCGTAATCTTCGAGGTTAACAGGTCTAAGAAGGTTTTTATTAAACTAATTACGCCTAATTTGGATATACAAAAATGACTTATTTATTATTAAAATAAATAACATTTTTAATTTGGCTAAAATGAGCTGTAAACTTAAAAGCCCCTTTGTTATTATTGTCACAAAAAATGATATATTGTTAGTAGTTTTATACTCCCTCTGTCCCAATTTAATTGTCTTATATGGATTTTGAAATTATCTTAAAATAGTTGTCCTATTCATAATGGAGTAGCACAAAATGTGGTGAAAATGGATGAGATCACATGGCGTGCTAGCCTTATATAGAGAGTTCCTTAACAAATACAAATGTTTCAAATCAGACAACTAAAATAGGATAGAGAGAATAATACTAAGATAGTTATCCCAATTGTCAAATGTCATAGGAGTTGTGGTTATATTTTTTTGGTCTTTTATCAAAATCAATGCAGAACATCTTAATCTAAATTTTATCATTACATAATCAGTAAAAAGGCTGCTGACAGCTTCTTCATTGATGATAGCAAAACTTTCAAATGACATTAGATAAACTGCAGTCTATCCAAATGAAAGTTACCTTCTTCATGCAGTCTGTGATTAAGGCTATAATGTCCCTTGTTCATGCAGTTTGTGATTAAGGCTATAATGTGGTAAACCGCATATAGAAAGAAGCAAAAAATTATGCACTTCAGTGATATTGCAACGCCTAGACACCTTCGGACCTAAAAAAAAAAAAAATTTTGATTAGTTCAACTTTGTCTTCATCCACATGCATGCCATTAGATGTGACGACATATCCAACGGAGATAATCATGTCTATCACAATTTGTCATTTCTAAGTACATCAAAAACTCATATTAGAGTTTATCTATAAATCAAGATGTCATCAAAGTATATCACTATGAATTTGCTGATGAAGGGCATCAATACTTGATTCATCACCTATATGAAAATCTTATGCGCATTGTAAAATTCAAATGACATCAGTGATACTCATATAATTCTTCTCTCGTATTAAAGGTAGTCTTCCATTCATCACCTAGTCTTGGTCTTATCTTATGATAGTCACTATGCAAAAAAAAAAATCTTGTTGGTTGCCAAGCTGTTGATACACATCCAATGGTTGTCGTGCTTCTTAAGAGTCAATAGCGTTGGAATGGAACATGGGCTCAGGCTCTGAGCAATCCTTTGTCAATTAATTCCCGCACTTGCATGTTCAATTTAGTATGCTTTGTCAGGCTCATCCTATAGGTTGGCTTGTTTGGTAAGACTACAATATGTGGACTAAGGGATCCCCTAGCTGAACAGGATGGTTGGTAACGTTCTATCTGCCGAAGAGTCTCGTTCGAGGGGAGAGTTGTTGGGGTGCGAACGAGAGTCCCACATCGATTGTGAGGGAAAAAACTAAATACTTATAAGGAATTCGTCACTCCACCTATTAGGTTAGTCTTTTTTGCTGGAAGCCTAGTCCTAAGACAAATGATATGCATCCAAGAGAGCCAAGTCGTACCACACATCATCTTCATATTTCTTTCGAATAGAAAAAGAAATCATGCATCTTCTATCTACCGTTACCTTGTTACCCTTCTTGAACTATGACATTTAGTAGAGTTGAAAGTGCTTCTGAGTCTTAATTTTGAGTCTATCTACCACTTATTAAGATATTCCATTGCTATAACTTCCACTATCTATGATGAGGTTACATGTAACGCTCAGACCTGGAGGTGGGCCAAGAACGCTACTATTTTTTTTTTTTTAAACAAATTCTAACTAGGCTTGATCAATAGTTAGGCCCAGAAATAAATGTCACACATGCACTTTACATGTGAACTCAAACATGTACCATATATCGACCCGTTTACAAGTACATATCATACAAACAAATATTTTCATCACAAACAGATGATATCATTTATATTAAATCAGAGTTGTTAACAGAAACATAGTGGTTTAGTACATATTTAAACTAAGTACCATATGCGGTACTAAATACAAAAAGTGGTTAAACAACTCATATAACTAAAAAGAATGTATCTGCCATCCATGGGAGATACAACTAACAGCATCATCTTTAACATCCTAAGCTTGAAATGGAGGTTCCTCCTCCTCGGGTACATCTCCTTAAATGTGAGTAGTGTAAGCTAACTAGCCCAGTAAAAAGAACATAACAATACAGTGTAATAAATATCAGGTTAGCCAAAATCAACATCATCATTATAGTAGGTTTATCATGCCAATGTATCAAATCATCTTCATAACTGCTGATATTCAACGTAACACCTACACATTACACTGACTATAAGCATTAAGTCCCGACACGGTCAAAATGCAAAATCTTGTAAGAACATCTCCGACATACTTGAGCCGGTACTGACACACTGGGCCATCAACTAACACACCTGGGCCAGTAGATGAAAACCGACACACCTGGGCCGGTAATCGACACATCTGGGCCGATAATAATTCAATAGTTAAGGGTACGTGGAAGCAGTATTAATATCATCATAGCTCATAAGAATTTCATCATCATAATTATAATATATGATAAACGTCGTTAGTATCAATAAGCACTCTTCACAATAGTGCCTCATGTCTAGGCATATAAGTGGGTTCATTAAGTCTGATCCTTGAAACCACTCATTGCACTAGATCCTCTTAATCTGATTTACTCCTACTGCAATGTTAACTCTTCTCACCAAAAGTGTGGGGTATCGAAGTATTTGTCAAACACACAAGCAAAGATATAATGAATTATATAATCATAATCAAACATAATACATAGATATGTATATACAATACAACATATATTCAAGTCCTTCTATCCTATTTTCCAGAAAAACTTCTGGAAATGACCATGACGACATATTGAATTAGGTCTAGACATATAAGATACTCAGGCCACTACTTTTATATTGAGTTAGGCCTAAAGATATAGGATGCTCAGGCCACTACTCGTATAGCGAGTTAGGCCTAAAGATCACTCTGTGCCCAAACCCTTTTTTTTTCTACCGAGCGGCGAAGTTAATCGCACATCTACTGATAGCTACCGGACTGCGTTTCCGCTGCGCCACAGATAGAGAGTATTGGCTTGGAAGTGAATACATAATATAGGTTTACATAATAGTACCAATGAAAAGGGTTAGTATCATTTTTAATTATTAAATTGACATAAACATCACATTAAAACCTAGGATCTAAATTTAACATGGAATTCTAACTCTGACTAAATTTCAAAACCTATTATGGGTTCCTCGGAACATGCCTCAGAACCAGGTATTGTGGCTTCAGAACTTTCGAGCCACTGCTTAAAATCTGGGTCTTTACAGAACCTTTGAAACTTCCGAGCATGCTACCAAACAGAAAATAGAAAATTCCAAAAATCATGAGTCTTGGTCCGCCTCGGAACCTACCGAGATCTGCTCGGAACTTTCGAGTGGTTCAGAACATCCTGACTGACCCGTTGAGGCAGAGAGTTCAACAGTTAGCTTTTGCTCCTTCGGAACCCCAAATTGAAGTTCGGAACTTCCGAAGTGTTACCTTCGGATCTTCCGAAGGCCGATTCTAGGAATTTCAGAGAGTCGTCTTCTTCCTCTGTCACCTGCAACAGAGCAGTGACGAGAGGGACTGTGTAAAATACGAATCCAGAAACAGTAGACTTTCTGAATTCGTTTTGGTCAGATGGACTCTTCACTGAGTCCTCTTCACTTTATGAATGATTTGAACAGTTAACATTGATTGAAAACATCAGATTTTAATAGGAAAATCACTGAAACACATGAAAATATAAGTTTTCCACAAAACTTCAAATCTGATTTTAGGATTCAAATCTTAACCAAAATGACTTCTATTTGATTCCAATCTGACTACAATTTGAAAGCTAAGACAATGGTTACATTCGCTTTTGTTCCGGGATTGAAATTCAGCAACTGGAAAAATCTTCCACTTAAGCTAAAATTTTGAAATGGAAGAAATAGAGAGGAAGAAAAGAAACTTGGCAGTAATGGAGATTTCCACTGCATTTGCATCCTTTAAATAGGCTTAGAGGGGTAGGTGAGTAGGCTCCATGCATGGCCATGAAGTTCCAACGTTGCTCTGCAAGCTACGGTAATAGCTTGCATGAGTCGACTCCTGTGTAGCTACTTCCATTCATCACCTGCTACGCAGGTGGTTAAAATTTTTGATATTTGCATTTTAGCCCCTTAATTTTTATTTGCATTTTAACCCTTCTTCATTTAATTTTCAATATTTAACTATTAAAGGTTTTAATTATTTTAATCCATTTTAACCAAAATGTTGGATTTTAAAAACTCTAATTACCATAAAATTTTGAAGATTTAGATTTCATCAAAATTAATTGATTTAAACAAAAATCATATTTATTTATTATTCCCTTAATTTAATTTGTATTTATTTAAAGGGCTTAAATCCTTTATTTTCAACATCTAAAAATATAAATCAATGAATTTAAACCTAATTTAATAACACATATTTTCTTAGAATTTTATTTCTTCTAAAATTGCTTAAAATAATTATTTCCTAACTTTCGGGATCTTTTCGGGAAATTTTTAATAATATTTTCTGAAATTAAAAATATAATAAGCATACTTATAAATTTCAGAATTTAAACCCCTAATAAGGAAATCAATATCACTCAAATAATAATTAAATAATTATTTAAACAATAAAATAACACTGTGAATGGTAAATTACAATTTTGCCCTTCTAATTTAAATGAGTTGGATCAACGAGATATCGAGCTCTGGTCGAGCCAATCTTGGACTTTTCACAAAGCCCTCACTATAATCTTCATGATTAACAGGTCAAATCATGATTTATTAAAATAAATCACTGTAATTAAGCCTAATTCGAGTCAGGGTATTACATTACAAACTTGGCCTCCAATTGTGCACCCGATATGGAAGATGTTTGTCAACTCAATTTGTAACACCCCGCCCGTTCAAACAACTAACGGAGCGCTACAAAGAGTTAAAAAGACCAACCTGATATGAGACGTCCAACATGACTCCATTTTTTTATTTAACCAGGTAACAATTCGCATGGTTCACAATAATTTTAGAGTTTACAGAATAAATTAATAAAATAACCATGATCGAACAATACAACATCCCACATCAAACTTTCCCATTAACAGGTATGAGATATTAAGCCAACAACAAAATTAAACCAAATAATAAATCTAAGGAGAATTAATAACTATTCCCACACTCTCATACCCGAGGCATAATAAAGCCTCAAACCAACTAAAGTCTATTACAAATCCTCAAATGAAACTCCATGTGTCTCAAAGAAATAAACCAATAACAAAACTATTTGTCTCTAAATTGAGAAATAAAATAGACTAAGACTTTATTGCTCTAGCAGCTCCAAGAAACTCTTAAGTCTGCTTCTGAGCTCCTTTGGAAATTCTAAAATGTACGGGGGTATGAGCTCCAAGCCCAGTGAAAAATATAAATACAAGCATGTAGTTTATAGTCGAACAAGTTCCAAAATAATAAATTCGATAAAACACATGCCAATATACGTGATAAATAATGCATGCAATGCAAAATGTCAATGATGATGCATGATTCCCCAATTCCCATACAATCATCTAAACCACCAAATACCATGTGCATATAATGATCTCGAAGACCTGGCCTCCCCGACCAATGCTGAATTGCAATATGATAGTAACTGATTGTCAAAGAAAAGACTCGATTGCCACCCAGCCATCAGTAACTTAATGTCATAAAGGCTCGACCCTCATTGGTCATCATCAGCTAATGGTCATAGAGGTCCCCCCTCTGGTCACCAGCATAGTTGATGGTCATAGAGGTCCCCCCTCTAGTCATCAACTCAATCCAAGGACTTAAGCAAAAGGTCATGGTTGGCTAACAGATCCCAAAGGTCACCAACTGTAGTCACATGGACAACCAACTTAATCTCCATCACCCACCCTACTGTAGATACTCATGCATGATCGCAAACATATAATCCATGCATGACAGCAAACAGATAATCCATGCATGAATGTCATGACCAAAATAAAATAAGTATGGAGATTTTCACATGTAAATATATCAAATACATGCATAATAAATCTACCAATTAATTTAGCATGCTCAACACTAAATTAAATCCATACACATATATTTCCAAAAATAACATGTGCAAATAACAATGGCTCATAAATAACAAGGCCTACCAACACAGATAAATATATCAACCAAATCACCAATTTCACAAAAATTTCAACACAAAGCATATGCCATCCGTATGCAAATTTCGAATCCATATTATGGGTTTTTCAACAAGGTAACAGGTATAGATCACAAGTTCAGGCAAACTGAGTTACTCACTCGCTTAAACACTTAGCCACAAATTCTACCCCTTTACATTATGTAGATGCACATGACTGTATCCGTTTAAAATACAATTCACAGTCCTTTTTATTTAAACCCACTCTATGCATTCAAAAACACCAAAACAATTTATTGGAATTCACAAAATCAGTAAAATAACATGAAGTATATTGTTTCCCTCACCTAATATTCGTGAAGTGAAACAAACGCCCAAAACAATCCAAGCCTCGACGATCAACCTCAAAATCCAAATTTATTACAATTTATTTTAAGGTTTGTACCATTTAGAATCAATTTATTCTAACTGATTAAAATTAGATGTGTCCAATTAGACTAACAAGGTTCTGTTCCAACATTAACAGACCCAAAAAACTAAGCTTTCTACAATAAGTCTATGTTTCTAGGAAAGCAAAACAATGCTAAAATTCGTCATTTTTTCTAAATTTTTTTGGAACAACAAAAAAATTATTGAAGTCCCATATTTCCACTGCAGATAGGCCTCTAAATGAGGATTCCATAAATATTTTGTTTGGCCCAAACCAATTTTCTTAGCCCAAATTATAGTCATTTTACTTAGACAGTTACACTACCCAAAAAATTTGCAGTCCATCACGAAATTTTGATTTACAGACCATATTTGACCTATCAAAACAACGAATTTCCTTTCTAAATTTTTACTAAGGATAGATATCCATGTGCTCTTGAAAATGAACACAAAATTTGCACCATTTCGATTACTAGAGCCCAAGTTATGATTTATTTGGTGAATTGCAGTGAAACTATATTACAGACCCGAACCAGAAATTTGGTCCGACTTGCAGAACTGATTTGGGGCATAAATCCTTACTTTTTGGATCTCAAATTTTTACAGCAACTAGATCTATCTGTCTAGTTTTCAGAAAATTAAGTTTGTTGAAAAATTCATTTGGAAACCCCAATTATGATTTTCCTCGTGACAGCGCATAGAATAGGTCTGTTAAACAGTCTTACAAGTTTTTCACCCAATAAATCCAAATATAAACTCTTTCCAATCAGATTCCAGAGATGTAAAATTCGTGCATGGTGTATTTGGATGGCCTAGAAAATTCAAAAATCAACACTTCCATCCACAACAAATAGGAATACCCAAAATCTAATCCACGGAAAATGATTTCCATGATTTTCTTTTCCATTCACATGGACAAATTTCGTATCTCTAAAATTGATTGACAAAATTCGAACTTCTTAAATTAAATCCATCTCATGTCTTCTTCCTCCTCTACCATAGATGAATTTAACAATATATAAGAAGAAGAAGGAATTAAAGGAAATTGAATTTAATTGAAAATAGGCTTACCTGAAGGAGAGGAGAGGAAACTTGAGAGATGAGAAAATCTTGCAATTTTCGTCCAACCCTTGTGCTCCTTGCAAAATTCGTCCAAGGTAGCACAAATGCGTTTTTTTGAGATGAAAGGAGGGGGGAACACGGGTAACTCTTGGATTCCCCTATTTGGTAGCGAAAGGGTAGAGGTAAAAAATCTTAATTTTACCTCCCTTTTGGCAAATTTGAAAATCCTTTAGTCTCTGGTGGTATTCATAAATTTGCTTCTCCTTCCCTTCTTATTCCTCTCAATCCCCTTCATAGCTGTGAATGGAACTAAATGCAAATCGAATTTCAATTTAACATCTTTGTTTTTAAAATTTGTTAATTTATTAGAAAAATAATTTTAATAAAACAAATGAGATATTTTCAACATTATAATTATAAAATAAAAAATTTATTTAAATCTTATCTATTTTGATTTAAGTAATTAAATTTCATAGAAAATAAAAATATAATTTTCAATTATTTATTTTCATTTGTTTAAATTTTAAGGTTCTATGTGTTTTACGAGACTAACTTTATATAAACCTAGGTACTAATAAAAATTTTAAATTTATAAAATTATTAAATTTCATATCATTATCAAATATCATTCAGTTCAATTTTAGATATAAGACCTTAATGACTCACTTATATTAGCATAGCATGTCCTTTTTAGAAATAAAATATTTTGCGTGCAACTTGAGTAAATGAATTCAAATCCGATTCACTCCATCTTCAAATATTTGTTGGTTAATCCGATCAATTTAAAATATGGGTTGGTCCACAATATTTTTTTTTTTAAGTTGAGTTAAAATAGGATGATGCTTTATAAAACACTCTCCTTATTATTATATCACTATGTGATGATTTTTAAAACTAATTCTTTATAACAAATATTTTAAAAGTGGAGATTTGCTTTTATAAATGTCTCTTTGCTTAAACCATATCAATATAATATTTATAGATCCAATTATGAACTTAATTACAAAGGTTAGACTGTGACCCAATTTAAACCAACC
Organism: Chimonanthus praecox; assembly: GCA_022113865.1. NCBI lineage: Eukaryota > Viridiplantae > Streptophyta > Magnoliopsida > Laurales > Calycanthaceae > Chimonanthus > Chimonanthus praecox. The sequence continues at coordinate 36,020,772 of CM039094.1, forward strand.
TAAATTAGTTAACTTGAATTGAAAATGAGTTAGAATTTTAAAAATAGATTCAACCATATAGTCCAATATAGATGTATGAAATATTTTCACTCATAAATGAGTTTTTAGGGACTCTTACCCAATGTCACGCCCCGGCCTGAAAAGTGGGCCCGGAACGTCACTAATTTTCTTTTTGAAACTAAACTCAAGAATTCTAACTGTGTCGGATCAACGATTAGGCCCAAAAGTCACACATGAGCTCGACATGTGGACTCAAACACATACCATAAGCCTATCCAAAAGAAACACAAACACATAATTCCATCAACGAATTATTATTACAACACAATCAGAGTAGCTACGGAACACATAGCAATTTAATACATAATATCAACGCAAACTAAGTACCACACACGGTACTTTACAAAAACAAATGGTTCAAGGAACCAAAAGACAAAGATAGCGGAATTCCCCTCAGTGGGAATCCCAAGGCAACGCAGCAGCTTATCCATCCTAAGCTTCATACGGAGGGTTCTCCTTCTCGAGCACATCTCCTGAAATGTGAGTGGTTTGAGTTAACTAGCCAAGTAAAGCAAATATAACAATGCAGTCTAATGAAATATCAGGTTAGTTAAATAATCAACATTTGTAAAATAATATCTCATACTTGATAATAAATTCTCAACATTATTCCATTACTGTTGTCATCCATCGTAACACCTACATACTACGCTGAGACCGTTGTATTAAGTCCCGAAACAGTCAAAATACATCCTTCCAAGTACATCTTCAGCCCTCACATGGCCGATAACTCCTCAAGTCAGCAACTGTCGACACCCCTGGTCCAATAGACGTAAACCATCTCACACACATGGCCGATATGGGTTCAATAGTCAAGGGCACGTGGAAGCAATATTACATATCCCATATGATCAACATCACAAACATTTATAATCATCATAAGCACTTCTTACAACAGTGCATCATGTCCGAGCACATGAGTGGGTTCATCAAAACTTAATACCACTCATTGCTCAAGATTCATCTCATTAAACCTGATTACACCTACTGTAAAGTTAAGTCCCCTCACCGAAATTGTGTGGTATCGCAGTCTCTGTTCAACAGGCAAACAAGTGTACAATTAATAATAGATCAACAAACACAACATTCCAATAAATACATACAAGTAGTATTTCAAAGCCATACAGTTTTCACAAAAATCTCCAAGGTAAATGGAACTGAGTCTCCTACTTGGTTTCTAACCATTTTAAGTTACAATAATCCACAATATATAATAATAAGGTGCTCAGACCAAATCTCATATTGTCTCCTAAGCATAACCAGCTTAACGTATTGAGTTAGGTCTAGATACTCAGGTCACTTCTCGTATTGTCTTCTGGATAGGACCAGATTAAGATGTTGAGTAAGGCATCGAAGTCACTCAGTGCCCGATAGATATAGCGTCGGCCTGGAAGTGAAGTCACTCACTGCCTGACAAATAATGTCGGCCTAAAAGTGAATACAATAGTAATACACTATAGCAATAAGAGAATAAGGGTTAGTACAATTTTTAATTTATCAAATGAGTACAAACATCACATTTAAAACTTAGGATCTAAACATGCATCATCAATCAATCAAGATTTTACACTAAAAAACTGGGTTCCTTGGAATGAGGTATGTGGCTTCGGATCATCCGAACGACTCTCTAAACTAGTCCACAGAATTCGGAACTTGGGTCTGTCTTTCGAAGGTCAGGTCTCGGATAGTCCGAAAGTCCTTCCGAACCGAAAAACAAAAAACAGATCTCGATGGGTCTCGGTGTGTCTCAGATCATGCCGAGGGAAGCTCAGCTTGTCCGAGAGGGGTTCGGTCCTTCCGAACAAGCTCGGAACGTCTAGAGTAGAGGCGGGAGAACAATTAGCCTCTTGTCACTTCGGAACATCGAGTCGAAGCTCGGAACGTCAGAAGGGTCACTTTCGAACCGTCCGAAGGGGGTTACCCTCGGACCTTCAGAAGCACAACTCTCAGACCATCCGAGAGTCGTCTTCCTCCTCTGTCTGCAATAGCAGACAGTGATGCCGAACAGAGAGTGAAATACGAATCCAAAAACAGTGGGTTTCCTGCGTTCGGTTTTTCACATCCAACCGGTCAGTTGGACTCCTTAGTGAGTCCTCTTTCCATAGGGTGTAGTTTGAAGATTTAACACTAATTGAGCCGTCGGATTTTAATACCAAAACCACACTGACACAAGAAAAATCATATTTTTTCTTAAACTTGAAATCGGTTTTACACACTCAAAACTCAGTCAAATTTACTTCCACTTGATTTTAAACCAGTTAAAATTTGAAAAGGAACACAGTGGTGACCTTCACTTCAGTTCCTGGGTTGAAAATCCAACTTTTTGAAAATTCTTCCTCTAAGCTTACGGTAAGAAAAGTTTTGAAAAACAGAGAGACTGAGGGAGAGGGATCGGCTGGTTTTCACACAAAGATTGAGAGATGAGAATTTCTGAGGTGAAACCAGCTGAGCTGAGAGGGACTATTAATAGAAACAAGGGGCAATCAGTGAAGGCCACCCGGGTGCTGCACGCAACTACTGCCGACGTCCGGTACAGTAATGGTACTGTTTGGCTCTTTGGTTGCAAATAAGCCCCTGGCATTTTTAGTTTTTGCATAAAGGTCCGATTTTTTATAAAAATTCAGTTTTTAACTTCAAATATGGTTTAAAAGGCTTAAAAATTTTAATCCAACTTGATAGATAAGTTGGGTTTTAAAAACTCTAATCACCATAAAAATTTGGAGATTTAAAACTCATTAAAAACCATAGATTTAAATAAAATCCATAATTTAACACTATTTACTTAATTTAACTTGTGTTAAATAAAATAAATTAAAATCCTCATTTTTGGGATTTAAAAGAATAAACTAGACCGTACTAAAATGGTCTAACATATTATGCTTGTTTCAAAAAAATTCTCATTTCCAAAACCATTTAAAAATATTTGTTTTCCCCTTTCAGGGTCATGACAAGAGGTTTTAAATATCATTTTCTGAAAATAAAATCATTCTGAAATCAGAAATAGGAATCCTTGATTAAGGAAAATAAGATCATCCAATAATAATCACATAATGACAAATCATAAAATAATATCAATAAGTGGTAAATTACCATTTTGCCCCTTCCAGCAGGACGAGCTGGATCAAAGAGCTTTCAAACTCTGATTGGGCCACACCTGGGCTTCTCACTAAGCCCTAACAAAAATCTTTGAGATTAACCGGTTTAGGAAGGATTTTTTAAACTAATCACGCTTAATTCGGGTCAGGGCATTACATCCCACCATCCTTAAAGAAATTTAGTCCCGAAATTTAGAACAAACTTGTACTTTTTTGGCCGGTGAACAGGCCAGTGTACAGCTTTCGCATCGTCGATTCTGGTTCCCACGTCTCGTGTTGCACGTCGCGATGTTGCCACAACACTCGTACTAGGGGAATAGATTTCCTCCTAAGCTCTTGGGTCCGATGTCTTTGTATCTTTACTTACACTTCTTCGAAAGTTAGGTCCTCTAAGACTTCTATGTCTTCAAAGCTTATCACATGCGACGGATCAGGCTCGTATTTCCTTAACATAGACACGTGAAAAGTATTTTACACTATTTCCATAGTTGGAGGAAGGTTCAACTGATAGGCCACTTCCCCTATTCTCTTCAAGATTTCAAAGGGTCCAACATATCGAGGTGATAGTTTTCCCTTGCGCCCAAACCTTTGCACTCCATGACGTGGTGCCAGACGTTAGAAAACTCGGTCGCCAACTGCAAACTATAAATGTCTTCGCCTTTTGTCAGCATAACTCTTTGGTCTGCTCTGGGCTGTCTTGAGACGTTATCTTATCACTTCAACTTGTTCAGATGTCTCACGCACTAGATCCGGTCCCAAAAGTGTTTTGCCTCCTACTTCTGTCCAACTAAGAGGTAACCTGCAAGGTGTACCATACAGAGCTTCGTAGGGTACCATCTGTACACTAGAGTGATAGCTGTTGTTGTCGACAAACTCGATCAAAGCCAAGTGATCTTCCCAACTTCCCTGCATATCCATAACACAAGCCCTTAGCATATCTTCCAAGGTTTGAATGGCTCTCTCTGATTGACCATCCGTCTGAGGGTGAAAAGCAGTGTTGAAGCATAGCTTAGTCCCCAACTCCTCTTGCAATCCTTGCCAAAATCTTGAAACAAACCTAGGATCTCGATCAGATACAATAGATACAGGCACTCCATGCAATCTGACTACCTCCTTTAAATACAATCTACTTAGAGTAGTCATGGAATCAGTATTCTTGATCAGCAGAAAGTGAGTTGATTTCGTCAATCGGTCGACTATTACCCAAATAGCGTTGTTCTTCTTAGAAGACTTCGGGAATCCAATCACAAAGTCCATGGTGATGTGCTCCCATTTCCATTCGGCCACTTCAAGCAGTTGTATCTTTCCACCAGGCCGTTGATGTTTTGCTTTCACTTGTTGACAAGTCAGACACTTTGATACAAAATCTGCTACCTCTCGCTTCATACCTTTCCACCAAAACAGTCGTCGCAAGTCGTGATACATCTTTGTACCACCAGGATGCACTGCAAAAAGAGAACGATGAAAGTGATCAAGCACCTTTCTCCTGCACTCGTCCGACTTTGGTACGAAAAATCTATCTCTGAACGTCAGACATCCGTCCGCCTTGATCTTCCACTCTTCCAGGGACGCTCCTCTTGAAAGCTGAGTCGCCAACTCTTTTGCTTCTGGATCGTTCTGTTGTCCTTCCATCACCAATCTAATTACCTTGGGTTTCAGAACCAAACTGTGGATTCTTGCTGACCCGTTCCCTTCGATCAGCTCCATATCATACTCTGACAGAACTTCCAACATCTTCCACTGTAAGGATGCCATCTCACCACGCTGCTATGTTATTTTCTGCTCAAGGCGTCGACTACTACGTTTGCCTTTCCTGGGTGATAGGAGAGACTGAAGTCGTAATCTCCCAGGTACTCCATCCATCTCCGCTACCTCATATTCAGGCCCTTCTGAGTGAAGATATACTTGAGACTGTGATGATCAGAAAATACATTGAACTTCTCACTATACAAGTAATGTCTCCACAACTTCAACGAGAGGCCAACGGCTGCCAACTCCAAATCATGAGTCGGGTAGTTCTGCTCATGTCCCTTCAACTGCCTGGAACCATAAGCTATCACCTTCCCTTCTTGCATCAACACACATCCCAAACCAAACTTAGACGCATCGCAATACACATCATAACCTTGTCCTTGTTCGGGTATTATCAAAATTGGAGACGTAGTCAACTTCTCCTTCAACTCCTAGAATGCTCTTTCACAAGCCTTACTCCACTCGAACTTAACGTTCTTTCTCGTCAGCCGAGTCATCGGCACCGCGATCTGGGAGAAGTGTGGGATAAACTTTCGGTAATATCCTGCTAATCTCAGAAAGCTTACGTTCTTGGGACTTTCCCAACTCTTCACCGTAAACAAGATAAGGGTAACATTTGTAAAGGGTATTCATAATTGATTACCCACCCTTGGTTACTTACCCCTAATTACCCGCCCCTGCGAAATTTACCCCTCATCCAAACGCATCCAAAGTTCTCTCCAAAGAGGGGTAAACTAGTCTCTCTATAATTAGTAAGGAGGTAGCCTTAAAACAATCGATAATCACATGCAATTTTTGAAAATTGTTTGTGTCATCCCCATGCTAAACACACCCAAGGGTGTGGGTCCCACTAGCCTACACACGTTTACGCCTTAGCACAGCCCAAATTAATTATTTAATTATTTATTTAATCATTTCTCCTATCCAATAAAATACGAATTTATCCTAATAGTATACAATTTTGATTTAAGGGGTAAAGTTGCGTAATTCGAATTTCTATTGTGTATTTTTAACCCAATTTAACTTCTTAATTAAATACACAACACACAAAAAAACTCAAAGGAATATTTCTAATTACTCGATTAACTCATCTACCCATCTAAAGATCCACTAAAACGGGTCTGATCGTTACAACCCACCTCCTTAAAGAAATTCCACCCTCGAAATTTAGCTAATGGACATACCTTGATCATTGAACAATTCCAGGTATAGCCTCTGCACTACGTCCTTTCGCTCCCAAGTAGAACATTTTACTTCATGGTGTTGCCATAACACTCGAACAAATGGAATGGTTTTACCATGAAACACTTGTTCTCTTGAGTCCAAAGTCTTTAGTGGTTTATCTTCATAAGCGCATCCTCAGTAACGTCTATATCCTCCCAGTCGAGTACATGGGAAGGATCTGACGAACCATCTTAACTTTCTCAAATGTCTCTTTAAAAATGTCTGGCCCAAAATTACTTTGTCATTGACCTCCGCCCAAGATAAAGGTGATCTACATGGCCTACCATACAATATCTCATAAGGTGTTATCTTAATACTGGACTGATAGCGACTGTTATACACGAATTCCACCACAAACAAGTGGTTTTCCCAACTGCCTCTCATATCCAGCACACAAGTGATATTCCCTTAAAATTGAAGTATTATCTTAATTTTCATAGGAATTATCGCACATGTTTTGCATTTATTTTCACATTTTTACATAAATATGTGAGTTCTCTTTAAAATGACTAATTACGCGTATTTTCATTTGTAGGGAACTTAGCTCGGCCAACTTAATTTTTGGTGTTGTTGCCAAGAATTTGGTTTTATCAAATTTGCAAGATTTTTTTTCCCTTTTTGTGTGCTTAGACCTACTTTTTTAAAAATCTAAAAAAAAAGAACTTTTGGGTGTGTTTGTTGTGTTTAAAATTGTTGTTTTTAATTAGAGTAGTGAGCCCTGTTTTTTCATTTCTTTTTAAAAAAAAAAAAACAAAAAAAAGGGCAACAACGTGTAAACCAACAAGTTGTAGCCTTCTTTCTTTCCTCTAAAACAAACTTGGATCGGTCCTATTGAGTGAACCATATTTGATTTCCTATTGGGTTTGATTTGTTTGGAAAAAAATTGTTGTATGAAGAAAAAAATTATTGTTGTATGAAGATGTTTTTACTGCTGTAAGGAGTGTTTTGTTGGCAACTATTTGAGGCTTTAAAACAGACTTGGGAGGAGTATGGACAGGTTCTAAACAAATACAGGACGAGTCTAGGACGGTAAAATAGGGTCTGTGCCTGTTTTGTATTACAGAACAACAGTTTGAACTTGTCCAAGACAGGAAACAGACGGATCTAGGATGAGTTTTGGATGATCTAGAACGTGAAACTTGAACTGTTACAGTTCTTTATTACAGAAAAGAACTTGGGACGGATTTAGGACAATTCTAGGAAAGGTTCTAGGACAGTAATTGGATTGTTTTGGACACTTTCTTTTATTGAGTTTTGGTCGGTGTTTTCTGATTCGATTTTGATCGGCAAGTTGCAAGAAAGAAAGAAAATTCGACAAAGGAGAAGCCGATAATCAAACTATAAAGAAAATTCAGTATGGAAAAACGAAGTGATAGAGGACGATCAATCGTGGTATAGCGATGCATCGTCTGGAAAAATGAAGGTTCTGGTTTGGAATGGTCTGTCAAACACCAGTGGTCTCAAGACGATACAATCGTGCTCACGATGTATCGTTAGGACAGGGCCAATCCAATCGGGTATACGATTGATCGCCTGGACTTATATGATCCGGACAAAGGATCAAAGGCAGATCATGGATGATCAATCGGTTGCACGATCAATCATGAAGACAGGGTCGACACATCAGGCGCACGACCAATCGCCATGGGTCTGGATAACGCTTGTCTTGAAAAAGCACTGTCAAACAAGATAGCCTTAAGCCGATACATTCGCCGACCCACGATCAATCGCCAATAAACACGAATGATCAATCGTGCGTCGTTGTTTTCTATCCGTTGGAAAACAATTAATGCGCAACGATCATATTACAATGGCACTATTTGAACACAAAATTCGTGTGACCCTCCTTGTGCAACCCTAAAAATCCGATCTTAAATCCCCATCGTCCATTCCCATTTAGATCTAATCCAATCCTTTGATTTTCCACCTTAAACCTTGATTTAATCTAAGTCATCCATCTCTTTTCAAAACCTATAAATCAAATGGATGATGAAATGCATGACCTAAATCTAAGGTAATGTGTTTATGTGATGGATACACGTGGAGGCTCTAGGGTTTCTAAGAGATGAATGAATGGATGTGATTGGATTACCTAATATCTAATGGCTAAGATGCTCAATGCATAAAATGAATGCAATGATTAATAGGTGATACATGGATCAATACTAATCTAAGGTTAAGATGATCATGATGACGATGGATGACCTAGATCTAATGATAGATGAATGGATGGGTTAGATTTGATGGTGGATCTAAGGTTTGACCTAATTTGATGTGTGAGATGGAAGGTTAAGATCTAAGATGGAAATTGGATGGTGTGGTGTGAAGTTGGATTATGGGTTTTGGACATAGGTAGTTGGGTTGGACTTAGGTGAATTCAAACATGGACCATGGAGTTTATTGGACTTTGGACTTTGGGTTTTGGATTTGAATCTAGACCTCAACTCACGCCCCTTTAAATTGGATTTGAGAACTTGGGCATTATTTGGACTGAGCTTGCACATTGGCCTGGCCCAAAGTGTGAAATGCGCATGGCCTTGCACGTGGCTTGGCCCATTGAAGCTTTGTGGAGCATAGCTTGGCCCGCTTGAACTGAATCTTGGCCCAATGACTTGAAATTCAGGCTTTGGCAGTTGGATTACAGCTTTCAACCTCTAGAATTAAATAATTATTCAGCTAATTTAAATCTAAAAATTATTAATTAATCATAGACTCTCATAACTGGATCTAGATTAATTAATTTACATGAAAATCCTAGAAAGTGACATAAAATAATTATAGTAATTCTAGGTCTTCTCTTTAAAGTTCTAAACTTGCAATCTTTTGTTCGTTTAACTTAATTTTCCAGAACTTTCCATTTTTTGCTACAAAACTGACAAACTACATTAAATGCATCATTATATACAAAATTGAATATTAACTAACCCAATATTAAAGGGTAAAAATGTAAGATTTTAATGCTCAACAAATACTCCTAAACACAGATTTTGCTAGTCCTCAGGCAAAAGCAAAGCTAAAAATTTCTAAAGACACACAGAAATCCTATTCTAGACCAACTGAATAAAATAAAAAAAAAAAAAATTCTAAACTAAATCACTTTCGCTAGTACTCTCGATTGCATTTAGCATATGCAACAAGCTTTTAAATCCCTAGATCACCACTAGTGCACGAGTTATAGTCTCGTGAGGGCTTTCAGTGATAATACTCACAAATATCAACATGTTTAACAGGAACACAAAGATGAGAGGTCTAGACATCATATAACTCTAAATTTCATTTTATAAGGTTTATACTTGGAGTGTAGTGTGTGCTTAGCCAACATTAAGATATACCTCTTTTTCCAAATAGACCTAAGTTTTGTTCACACCATTGGAAAATGCGCTTTGACTGCAAACCTCACTGGAAATATCTCTCGAAAAAATTAACACTCAGAGGATTAGGTTCATTTTCTATCAAGTATATGTGAGCAGAATTTATTTACTCAAAATCAAAGTATCTGACATATGTATTAACAAAGATGGCTCATATCAAAGAAGATGAATGATCTTGTGAATAGATGTCACTTTCCTGAGAACGTTGAGTCAAATACCATCATTTTTCTTCTTTTATTCTCCACTTGAAATACCTTATTTATACCTAAGATCAATAGGACTTCCTTTTAGAACGAAACATGGCTTCGGATCGGGCCAAATCAAAGAAGGATATAAGGTAAAAGATAAATACTTTGAATAGAAATGGTTAGAGGTCTTCATTATTTTTGAATGGGATATTTTTCTTTTATTCTTCTTTTTGGCACTTTTCAAAGTATTTTCATTTTCTTTTTCACATCCTTATTTTGGTGTCTGGATGTTTCCCTTTTTTTATGCTATTTTCTTTCTTTTTCTTTTCTTGTGCCCTTGTTTTTAGAGTACCATCTCATAATTTTTCATCTCTAACCTTTTCTAAGAATAGGTTATGGATATTTTTTATTGGTTCATACTCCTTCACTGGAGTTGGGTATGGTAAACATGGTTAGTCAAGAATACAGGCTATTTTGAAAGCTCAACTAGGGAACTACCAAGATAAGATGACAAAAAATAGGTAGGCTTTTAGGTTCAAACGATCCAAAAATGGTCTAAATCATATCCTAAGTTTCGACAGGTGGTTTCCTTGTTTCAAATAAATTTGGAAAAATTTCAAGCATAATAACTCAATTTTGATGACGTTCTCAGTAATATGACCAAGATGAAGAATAATGAGATCAACAACGACTTATTTGCGCTACCAAAGAAATTAGAATTGACTTATAACTCTTAGAAGAAAGAATGACTTTAAAGCTCACTAGGTTAAATCTCCACTGGTATTCCTCTAGTGATCACTCAACTCGTGAATAGTTTCCTTTTTCAGACTAAACTTAATATGGCTGTGTACAATGGTTTCCAAATATAAATCCTATAAAAATCTTTCCTGGAAAGTATGATATAAATATCTATATCTAAGTATTAATGTTAAAAATATGACTCTTTTTACGTCAGATTGTCAAGACGCATGTTTTTCTCAAGTTAAGATTGACAGTCTTTTAAAGCACCAAGGAGTCTCAGCCTTCACCTACTCTTCCCTTGAAAAGGTTAAGTCTGCATCTCTTTCCTAAGAAAATATATATATTTTTTTTTTTTGAATTCTAGTGTAACCCCTCATACCCCCAAACTCGAATTGAACATTGTGCTCAATGTTCTCTAATCTATAGTGATCAGGTGCAAATCAGAAAATATCGGAACAGTGCTAACTGGGTTTAGATATACCTAAAAGGGCTCACAACGTAAAACTTATAAACAAACCTAATAACAAAATTCCTAAGCTCACTTAATTAAAATCCAAGGCTAGACTGACTCTAACAAATTAACTAAAATCCTAGACTGACTCAATGCAAACCTAAACTAGACACTAAGGACCTAGACCAACTTAGACATAGACATATGGGTAATGGATCTGGGTAAAGGAAGATGAGTGGGTGAATATGGATAAATGAGTGTGGGCGGATGGGTAAATGGATGAATGGGTGATGGGTAAATGAGTGGATGGGTAAATGGGTGAATGTGTAAATGGGTGAATGAGCACATGGGTGGATGGGCAAATGGATGAATGGGTAAATGGGTGGATATGTAAATTTGTAAATGGGTTAAATGGGTAAGTGGATAAATGGGTTAAATGGGTAAGTGGATAAATGGGTAGATGGTTAAATGGGTAGATAAGTAAATGGGTGAATGGGTAAATAGATAAATGGGTAAATGGATATTTCTTATCAGTTCTAGTCAGATGTTGGACCTTCAGGTTGGCCATCAAGTAAAGGATGGGTTGATAGGGCAGATCCTGTGATGGTTCTGGTGTGGGTGAAATGGTTGGTTGGTTGATGTTGATGTTGGTGGTGATAAGGATGGACCATCTATATCTATGACTGAGCTTGACTGAGCCTCGGGCATAATAATTGGTGGACTGACGGGAAGTGTAATTCGAACCAAGCGATTAGTAGAGTCACTAAACCAATGAAGCATACACAGACACGATCACACACATTCAAACAAAAATCACACAAGAAATGCTTAAATCTAGATTCAAATTTTCTTTAAGAGAAATTGAATTTTTATTGGCTGCTAATAGGACCCTAAATTTTGTCTCTATACATGCTCCTACTTTTCTCTCCAAATAATCTAAATCTCCAATGATATTTTAACCACAAGATGGCCAAGTAAGTTCTCAGGTAAATGGGGAAGCACACGGTATCTCGTCCCAGCTTATCCTTAGACGATGCTCCACTGCATGTCAGGGTGACAGAACTAGTCTTAGACACCATTCTTGAAGATAAACTATTCATTGGTTACAAAAATTAATTTGAATTAAAAAGGTTCCTAATGAGCATGAAAACCCTAAAAATCTAGCCTAATGGTTCCTTAACTGATTTTATTATGAGATGCATGAACCATTTTTATTTACTAATCTGTTTTTATTTTTTTATTTTTGTGAATGCAATCCTAAATCTAACAATGCAATACTCAAAGCAAACATGCAAACTATAACGCCCTGACCCAAAGGTGGGCCCAGAACGCTACTATTTTTTATTTATTTATTTTTATCCTTAATGCTCATAACTGGGCTGAATCAAAAGTTAGGCCCAAAAATAAATGTCATACATGCTCTTTATATGTGGACTCAAACATTTACCATAAGTCTACTAATTTACAAGCATATATCATACAAATAAATATTTTCATCATAAAAACATATCATTCATTCCTATCAGAGTTACTAACGGTAACATAGTGGTTCATACATGATTTCAACATATTAAATACCACATGAGGTACTTTACACATAACATGGTTTAAAGGAACCAAAAGTCAAAGTGAGAATGAAATTTCCGTCCGGGGAAAATACCAGAAACTGCAACAGCTTATCCTTCCAAAACTTGAAATGGAGGTTCCTCCTCATCAGGTATATCTCCTGAAATGTGAGTTGTGTGAGCTAACCAGCCCAGTAAAATGAACATAATAATGCGGTGTAAATTAGGTTAGCTAAAATCAATATAACACCATAAAAGGTTTATCTTGCCAAAGTTTCAAAATAATTCTATAACTGCTGACATCCACCGTAACACCTAGACACTACACTGACTATAAGTATTAAGTCTTGACACGGTCAAAATACAAATCTTGCAAGTGCATCTCCGACACACCTGGGCCGGTACTAACACACCTAGGTTAGAAGACGCAAACTGACACACCTGGGCACGGTAATCGACACATCTGGGCCGATAATAGTTCATTAGTTAAGGGTACGTAGAAGCAGTATGAATATCATCATAGCTTATAAGCATTTCATCATCATAATCACAATATACGATAAACATCGTTAGTATCAATAAGCACTCTTCACAATAGTGCATCATGTCTATACATATAAGTGGGTTCATTAAGTTTCATCATTGAAACCACTCATTGCACTAGATTCTCTTAACCTGATTTACTCCTACTGCAATGTTAAGTCTTCTCACGGAAAATGTGGAGTATCGAAGTATCTGCCAAATACCCAAACAAGTATACAATGAATTATTCAACCATTAATCAAACATAATACATAGAACAATACAATACATATTCATAGTATTTCAAATCTTTCTATCCTATTTTCTGAAAAAACTCCAGGGGAAATGGATTGAGTCTCCTATATGGTTTACTATCCATTTAAAATTACAAAAATCAGAAATATAATAAGGTGCTCAGGCCACTTCTCATATTGTCTTCTGGAAATGACCAGATAGACGTATTGAGTTAGGCCTAGAGATATAATATGCTCAGGCCACTACTCATATCGCGAATTAGGCCTAGAAATCACTCAGTGCATGAACCCTTCTTTTCTATTTAGCGGCGAAGTTAATCGCTCAGCGACTAATAGCTATCGGGCTGTGTCAGCCACAGATAGAGAGTGTCGGCCTGTAAGTGAATACATAATATATATGTATATAAGATAGTATCAAATAAGAGGAGTTAGTTTCACTTTTAATTTATAAGAATGGTATAAACACACATCAAAACCTAAGGTATAAGTTTTTTTAACATAGAATACCAACTGTAACGCTCCGCCCTTTTTCACTCGCTTTTTTCCATAAATTTAAAGTCTATTTTTTTTTTATAACAGAGTAGAGTGATAAAGCGCTGGACGTCACAACGCGAGCTAAGTCCGGACTTCTAAAGTCAAACCTTAACTGGCCAACCCTATGTGTGTATGGACTCAGTCCAAGAAAATGGTTCACACATAGCAATATAAACATGCGGATTAAAATACATAACATGCGGAAACATAATAGAACACAGTTCTATTCCATTCAGATAACAAAGTACGTCAAGTCTGTAATCATCATTATCATAACGTAATTATCAATTAAAACATCCAACCATAGCAAATTCATCTAAGTTATTACATTCCGAAATCTAGATACTCTAAATACAAATCCCTGAGTATCTTAAACAAAATATAAAACTAAAAGCGTTCCAAGCTCCTATGCTTGTCATTTTCCGCGTTCAGCGTTTCCCTCGTTTCCTGCATGATCCACTAAAGGGTAGAAGTAGGGTGTTAGTACAACGCGCCCAGTAGGTATTCCAATTACGGTTAACACATGCGTTAGTACCAACAATCCAGATAAAGTATATATCAAAACCAGTTATAATAAATCATTCCATACTTTCAAAACATTGTATCCAAAACAGTGTATGATAATAGAGATCCAATCATACCGATAAAACCAGAAACCTTGCATGATAATAAAGATCATAACCATGCCGATTCAATGACATGCCATGCTATCATATGCAATGAGTCCCACCCATCACAAAACATAGGGTATACTCTTGATGGAATTCTTCTCATCAAAGTATCTTTCTGGTGGAATGCTCGTCACCAAGGTCTTCTCTCTTGATGGAATTCTCCTCATCAAGGTATTTCTTCCACGAGTGTTTTACGGACGCCCCGACGGAGTGTGGATCTCCGGATATATAGTATCATCTTGATGGAATTCTCATCATCAAGGTATCCCCTGATGGAATGCTCATCACCAGGGTCTTCATACATAGTATCCTCTTGATGGGATTCTCATCATCAAGGTATCCCCCACTAATGCTTTACGGATTCTCCGACGGAGTGTGGGTCCCCGGTTACCTGTCATCCCTCCCATGCCATGCATGAGATGCAAATACCACATGCTATGCAATTATACAAAATCATATCATTTAAAAGCTCATATTTAAAACACATGTTATTTTATCAAGTAAAATATAGCATATAAAATCACCATTTGAAACATATCCTTTGCAATATAAATTCATTAAATCAAGATAAAAATAATGTACATAAACCCATGGTTTCAAAGAGGTGGAATCCTACCAAAGACCGCTACGTGTCCTTGCGTCTTTCTTCTGGTAACCACTCACGATCGTAGACACCTTGTGAGGTCCCGTTACCTTATAATATAACACAATTAAAACCAAGTCCCACTTGATTTATAATTATTTTAAACCCATAAACCAATCCCATGGTTTATCATTTTCAGCCGTTATTACCAAATTGCCATTATACATATCCATAGCACCTTCCCTATTTTCATATATTTACAAGATTGCCATCTATGGCTAATATAACTCAATATTCTTATTTACAATATACTTAGGCTAGTAATTAACCCATTAATCCAAATTCATGGGGTTTGGCCATACCCATGGCCGAACCCATGATCTTTCATTTTAGATGATAATTACAAAATTGCCATTCAAAGCTAACTTTCCTTTTTAGCAAGTATTTACAACCTTGTCATTGCCTCCAACAACTTAGGCTTAGGTTCCAACACATAAGTCCATTTATTTATTTTAAACATGTTAGGTCCATACATGAACCCTAAAAAGATACCTTAACCCCTTGAGTCCCTAAGAAACCTCATGGGGTTTGGCCATACATCATGGCCGAACCCATGATCTTCCATTTTGGCCTTTAATTACACTTTTGTCATTCTTAGGTCTATGTCCAAACCGATCCATAAAATTGCTCCATAAAAATCCATATGACCCATTAAATTGGTTCACCATCTTAGGTCCATAAAATTCCTTAATTGGTTCAGAATAAAATCCCAAGTTCACCAATAATTTTCCATGGAGTTCGGCCATGCCACATGGCCAAACCCATGGTCCATATTTCTTCTCCATTTAAATTACAATATCGCTATTGGCCTAATTATTTCCAACATTCCATTCATTAAGACATAAACATAATAGTTCCATAATTGGTTCATGGGGGTTCGGCCAAGTACCATGGCCGAACCCTATGATGTCTAACTCCCAATTATCCATATTGCATCCATTATTAGATAGTTTCCAAATTTAGTATGCATCTTTCCATACTCATTTAGTTTCCTAATTTAGCATGCATACTTTCATACTTAGATAGTTTCCCAATTTAGCATGCATCTTTCCATACTCATATAGTTTCCCATGCATACTTTCCATACTCATATAGTTTCCCAATTTAGCATGCATACTTCCATAATTATCAACTTTCTAATTTTATAATAATCATCTTTCTATTCTTGGATCCTTTCTAAATCAATTTCCAACTTCATAATTAGAAAGTCCTTAAATAGAAACTTCCTAAATAAATATCCAATTCCATAATTAGAAGGTTTCCAAGATAATCATTAATCCTTCCATAACCATCCTCCATAATTAGATAGTTTCTAAATTTAAACTCCACCTTCCAAAAAAATTATCATACTTCAAAATATACCAAACAACTCCATAGGGTTCGGTCATACACCATGGCCGAACCTTATGGTTTTTATCATTCTAAACTCCATTAAAATTATCAAGGTTCTTCCATTACATCAATCATCAAATTAATTCCATTTATATTTTCCCATGGTCTCCATTAAAATTATTAATAACCTTTCCATGGGGTTCGGCCATGCCACATGGCCGATCCCTATGATTCATCTTATCCCATGGTTTTTCTCCCATAAAAATAACTAACCATCTTTCATGGAGTTCGGCCCTTTACCATGGCCAAACCCTATGGTTTATCAGCCTCTTCTTAAACCACTTTAAATCCCTTTTTAAAACATGCATAATCAGTCCATGGTTTTCAACCCAAAAACCCATAATTTAAACCATGTCTTTCCATGATTTCTGTCATTGAAATTCATTAACCAACTCCCATATTTTTTCCTCATTAAAACTCCATAAATTATAAGCAACAACCTTCCATGGGGTTTGGCCCTTCATCATGGCCGAACCCTTGGTTTACCCAATTCTCTTGAACCATCTAAACCATAAATCAAAACATCAAACTACTAACCGTTTTCCGCGATTGATTCTTCTTCTTTCCTCGCTTGATCTTTCTCTTCCAATCTTCTTCTCCTTTTCCTTTGCTGGCCGAATAACCTCCTTGTTGATTTCCTTCTTCTTGTTTTGGCGTGAATGGGAATAGAGAGAGAGAGAGAGAGAGATCGACCTATGGGGTGTCTTTCTTATATAAGCTCCCCTTTAAATCTAAATGGGGAAGGTACCATGCGCCCCTCCCTTTCTTTAAAGGGTAATGCCGTGAGCCCTTGTGTGTTGCCTCTTTTAAAACTTTCATTAATCCAAAATAGAAAGTAACATGCGCCCCTCTCCCTTGTCTTAATTAATCTCCCATTGAATCCTATCTTACAAGGTACTAAGATAAATAATTCCCCTTGTGCGCCCCTTCCTTGTTGCCTCTTTCATTTTATGCTAACTTAGAAGGTGCTAAGGTAAGAACTTCCCTTATGCCGTGTACCCTTTGCTGCAATACCTATTGCCGTGTGCACTACCCCTTGTTTATAGAAATTTCAATCTATACTTAGATAGTGCCATGTGCCTTTGATGCCTTACTTTTATTAAAAACCTCCATTTAATCTCATATTTAGACAATGTCATGCGCTCATTGTGTTGTCTCTTTTAAAAATATTCTAACATGATATGTGCATGTCCCATGGATATGCATATCTCCCATTTGGCCCAAACAATATCCCATACACGGCCAAATAATATTTACCATTCCTAAAATCTTTCCATGATCCCTTTATTTAGAATTATGTTTCATTACCATTTAAATTCAACTCCATTTAAATTTATTGAAACTATTTATCAAAATTGTTGGGTCTTAATTGGACAATGGCCCAATTCTTTATCCATTTAAAGTCCATAACCAATGTTCACAAATTAAATGGATTATTTTCATACAAAATAATTAACTGAAAATCCGAGGTGTTACACCAACTTAGACTAAGTTTCAAAATTAAAACTGGGTTCCTCGAAACATGCCTTGGAACCAGGTACTGTGGCTTCGGACCTTCCGAGCCACTGCCTAAATCTGGGCTTTACAGAGACTTCGAGACTTGGTTTCTTCGGAACTTCTGAAATTTTAGGTCTCGGAACTTCCGAGCTTGCTTCCGAACAGGAGCAAAGAACACAGAAAAACAATTGGTCTCATTGTGCCTCGGAACAAGTCGAGATCCACTCGGAACTTCCAAACAGTTCGGAACATCCGAGAGTTCTCGGAACGTCAGGGTCAGAACAATAAAGGTAGCAGGAAACATTTGGCATCTCAGTGCTTCGGAACCTCGAACAGAAGTTCGGAACCCTTCGGAACTTCTGAAGGCCGATTCCCGGATCTTCTAAGAGTCGTTTTCTTCATCTGTCACCAGTAACAGAGCAGTGAAGGGAAATAATGTGTAATTTATGAATCCAGAAACAGTGGGATTTCTTAATTTGTTTTTCACACTTTACAGGTCAGATGGATTCTAAAATGAGTCCTCTTTACAATGGGAAACAATTAAAACATTTATACTAATTAAAAATGTTCGATTTTAACAAGAAAATCAGTGTAACACATGAAAATTCAAGTTTTCCATTAAACTTCAAAGTCAGTTTTGGCACTCAAATCTTAATCAAATTTAGTTTTGTTTGATCCTAAACAGGTTAGAAATTAAAATCGAATCTAAATATTACCTTCGCTTTGCAATTTAGGCAGAGTTTCAGCAATTGGAAAAACTTCCACTTCAAGCTACAGTAAAAAAAAAATTTGAAACAGAGGAGGAGTGGTTTTCCTATCGGTGGGTGATTCCAGGTGGGAGATAACTTGATTTATAGCCATGGCTTGGTAGGGTAGCAGACCCTCCAGCAAGGCCAAGGGAAGGACACCTCATCTACAAACTACGTCCTTAGCTTGCATGAGTCGACGCTGAACCAGCAGCTTCAACGGCCACGTAGTTGGCCTAATCATTTTGAAAATTTTGCAAATTAGTCCTTCTGTTGTATTTGCAAATAAGTCCATTTTTATTTCATTTTAAACTTTAATTAATTACATGATTTATTTACTTAATTAATGTAATCCATCTTAACAAAAATGTTGGGTTTTATAAACTCTACACATCATAAATTTTTTGGAGATTTATATTTTATCAAAATCTATTAATTTAAACAAAATTCACATTTTGTCACTATTCACTTAATTCAATTTGTATTTATTAAAAGGGTTTAAAACTTTTATTTTCAAAATTTGAAAACATAAAACAATGAGTTATAATAAAATCTAAAACACATATTTTTCTTAAAATTTTCTCATTTCTAAATTTGTTTAAGAATAATTATTTCTTCACTTTCAGAATCTTTTCGGATAGTTTTTAATAACATTTTCTGAAAATAATATAATAATATACCTATAAATTTTAGAATTTAAATCCTTAATTAAAGAAATCAATATCACTCAAACAATAATCGAAAAAAGAAATTAGGTAAATAATCAAAAAACAATGTCAGTGGTAAATTACCATTTTGCCCTTCTAACTTAGATGAGTTGGATCATTGATCTTTTAGGCTCTGATTGGGCCAAACCTGGACTTTTCATAAAGTCCTAACCATAATATTTATGATTAACAGGTTAAAATATAATTTATCATATTGATTTATCCTAACTTGGGTCGGGGTATTACTCAAATAATAAGCAAACAATTTAATCTAATGCATGAAACTAGCAACCTAAATGCATGATCAAAGTAAATATGCAATATTTTTGTTTTTTTTATGCAAAACACCCTAAATAAAATCTATATGAATGCATGAAAAAAAAAAAAAAAAATAAAGAAAATGAGGTTAGGCACCTTTCTTGGCCTGTAGTGCTTTCCTGCCAGAAATTTTTATTGTGCAATTCAAAATCCCTGTACAATGAAATACCACAAAACAATGTGAAGATTCTGGCTCTCACAAAGAATGCATGAAACTTAATCTAAATGATGTTTTCCTATGTCTACAATTAAAGAAGGAGATGTGATATAATCTATAAACAAGAATTCCAAAATATGATAAGATTATGGAAATTAAATCAAAGTTCACCAAATTAAAATTTTATTCAATGATTCCCAAGATTTGACATCTTATTTTGAAGATTTCATAAGTTAGATAGAAGTTTTAAGTTTTAGAAAAGTTCTAAGTTGGAAGTTTTTCTAAAATTGGAAAGTTTCCAAATATAAATCAATTACCAAAAATAGATTTTTCTAAAAATAGAAAAAGTAGGAGATTCTAAAAATAACAATTACTAAATTTAGAGTCCTAAATTCAATAGCTCCAAATAATTAGATAGTTCCACAAATGCAAACTTCTAAAAGTAGTAACTTTATACGAAGAAAAACGTTCTAAATTTAGAGAGCTTCTCAGTTAATGTAGTGACCCTGTCTCGAATAGAGGGTTAGGGTAAATGGGTAGAAATGAATGTAAGTGGATTAAGGTGTTGATTTATGTGTTTTAATTCTTAAACTATATATATATTGAAAATACACTTGACTTAGAATTTTAGTTAGCTCCCATTGCACACATTTTTCCTTCAAATAGTTTACACAATTGAAATAATTTAATTGGTGATAAATTATATAATTAAATAAAAGAATTAAATAGATTTTAATAAGATTTTCAATATTTTTTATGAAAAGATGATTTTGCCTCCTTTTGATTTAATTGATATTTTGCCAGTTTCGTTGGATTAATCTCTTTCTTAAAAAAAAATTAAATAAAAAAAATCTGAAATTTAGAATACATGTTGTTGCTATCCTTTCCCCCTCTTTCGTTGGTAACTTCTTAATTTTACCCCATATACACGCTTTGCCCTTTGTAATTCCATCGTTGTAGCTCCAAGTGGGACCCACATCCTTGACAAATTCTATTTACGATAAAACACATTAGCCGACCCTTGTTGTTACCCGCTCCTGCATGCAAATATAAATAGTATCAATCGTTGGAACCTTGTCTCATCTCTAACATCGGCTCTCTCCTCTCCCTCTCTCTCTCCTCTCCTTCGAACGCTATCTCTTCTCTCTCTTTGTTTTCCAACTCCAACAACCATCAGCGTCAATACTGTTACCCATTACCAACATGAATTAATCAAGCCTCCACCATCCACACTTTTTGTTAAGATCCAGTTCTTATTTAGTATTTACTTTAGGTTACTTTTATGATTTATATAAAAGAAAAACTTAATTTTAAAGGAAAAGAAAAGGGTGATTTCTTTTAAACCCCATGGGTTTCTCTTTTCTTTCTTTTTATCTTTTTAAGTTTGTTTGTTGACTTAAATTATAGGTATTAATTATTATTGCAAAGCGTTCCTTCTTATTTATTTCAATTACAAAATTGTTTTTTAGATCTTATTTGTTTATCTAAACTAAGTATTTAGTTTCTTATCTATGTATCTATTTATATATTGTATCGTTTTGGATTTAACTTCAAGCTAAACATATTCAGGTATGCTTCTTTTTCATCGATTTTCATTAGGAAAATCTGATCTTTCTTTGTTTCTTGTTATATTTTGATTTCATTAGTTAAAGTGTTTAATAACTCATATGATTTATTATTTTACAAAATAGTTTCGTTTTATTTGTCCCAATTTCAAAATTTGTTTAAATTCTTAAATCTTCTATTTATATGTTTATTGTTTATCTCATCTAGTTTGAGCACCATGGAAAATTAAAAATATATAATATTATTTTGAATGATTTTATTAATCATTGTATTTGATTAAACTATTTTATGATCTAGATTCTTGCAAACTTGTTTATAAATTTATTATACTTATTTGTTTAAACACCAAAGTGACTGTTTTAAAACAGTAATAATAATAATATTTGTGTGATTTCAACCCAACTTTTTCAAGGTATGTTCTTCTTAGTTTTATTTGACCATCTTATTTCCTCAATTGAAGTTTACAAACTCATCTCCTATTGGATCAGTCTCTTTGTTTTGGGTGCAAAGTTGGCTATTAAAATAAATTAATTAATATTGAATCTAAGTTGTCCAAATGATTTGATAGGCATGATATTAATAACAATACTTGGAATCTTCAATAAATTTATGTGCATCACATCCTAAAATTCTTACTAGTTGACAACAATTTAGAAAGCGTTTGGATTCATCATTTAAGTTGTGCAAACTTTTAGGTGAGGAAAAACAATACACTATAATTTTGTTGTGCATGATATTCTCTATTTTATTTATGTGATTGAGCAATGGAAAAATATTGCATTATATAATGTGTTTAGGAATATAATATTAGACCTATGAAATGGACTGGGTATAATATGTTGGGACAATGGCATAATCTGGTGCTTACTCACAGTAATGTAAGGGATTGGCTAAGTGTTCTAATAGCCATCAGGAGACTTAGTATGCCCGAATCGATGGAAATTAGCCGCTGACATTATTGAAAGGTCCAATAATTATATTTGACTTGGATGGATGTGTTGTTATTGTTTGAGATTGTTTGTGGAGAATAAAGATTTGTTTATGATGTTGAATTGCTATGACAATAATGATGTGATGTGATTTGTTATTACGCATGTGTGATATTATTGAGATAAATGTTGATATCTTGGAACATGTATATGATAATTAGAATAATTTGAGATCGTATATCATTGTTTAGAGTATGTAGATAATATTTAGATTCATGGCATGACGACACGATTCATAACATCTGGCATGATTATAAAGATAATGCATGGTAGATATGACATTGAGCATGGCATCTTCGTATTCATGGGATGGGTATGGAGGTGTTGGCCGTGATCTTTCATGATGACCACGACAGTGGTAGTTTGAGGCCTCACTTTTAGTGAGAAGTACCATGCATGTGGTAGGTTTGGTTTGTTAGACCATGAGAGATCACGAAGACTGCTATTTGGTGGGTGGTTGTGTTGTGTAAGCCCCATTGTATATGGGAAGTACCACGTTGTGGTAGATTGTAGGCCTCGCTTTAGCAGGAAGACCACCAAATGTAGTGGGTAGTGTTGTGGAGGAATGATTCACTGAACGTGTACATTAAGTATTTTTGCATCGACTGGCATAGAGTATGCACATTGGGCCATATTCATTTATTTACGTTTTAATATTATTTTTATTATGTTAAATTGAATATAATGGATATATCATGTTCCAGATGTGTTATCGTATTTCATTCACTAGGCTGGGAGTTCACACATTTACATTATAGGTAATCATCTAGACTTAGGCTTGAAGGAGAACGCTGCTAACTAGACGTGATCATGGATGAGTAATTAAATTTCTTTTAGATAGGTGTTGGACTATGTTGATTGAGTTTAGTGATTTCGTTATTATTTTGATATTTGATTAGTTGATTCAAATAATTTGAGGAATTGAGATTTATTAGTTGGTTTTATATTTTTATAGAATGGGTTGTGAGCAGACTTGTGAGATTAGAATTAATGTCATTAATAAATGTTTCCTTTATGTTTGTGGATGGCATTAAATTTTATACGATGTGTTAAGTTTGGGCATGAAGGATTTAGTGGCTTTATTTATTTTATCTATAATCTTATATATATATATATATATATATATATATATATATATATATATATATATATATACTCTCCCAGCCACAAATTTATAATGTAAGATCCGTTAATTGTGTTTATATGTTGGATCACACCCCGTTCAGGTTGTAGAATGAGCGGGGTGTGAGTTAATTAGATGGTATGTGAATATGCAATATTCTAAATTTAGTATGTGTACCCAAATTAGCAGGTGCCGCAAGATCGAGACTTTGATCACCAAATGATAAAGGGTTTAGGGTCGTAACTGCAAAATAAACTGCACATTTCTAAAGATCTTCAGTGGAATTAAAAGTTTTAGATCTTGATTCTACAATCGAGATCTAGGATTACAAAATTTAGAAACTCCTAAAATAACTTTCCATTCGACTCAGGTTAGGAGAAAACTCTTAAGTTGGGTTGGATCAGCAAATCTAAATTTCATTCAATGGGAAACTAAATATGATTCAAATCTCATTAGGTCAAATTGTCAAATTGCAATTGATCAATAATGAAATTATAATTCAAATTGAACAATTAGAGATCAAATCAAGTATGCTATGGCCGAATATGGGTTAATTCAAATTAGAACACAAAATTCAAACCATAAACATGCATAATTTAAATTCACATTCAACAATTAAATTAAAAAAACTTAGATAAAACTCACCAAGAATTTGGAGAGACCTCAAACTAGCTTCACTAGAACTTTTTTTGCTTCAATCGAATTGTGTGTTACAATGGATTACATGTATTTATACTAATTTTCCAAACAAAAGAGGTGAAAAAATAAAAAATCCATTGCCAATCCCAAAGTGATGCACACGCCTAGCATATGCTTGGATTATTCTCTTTGCCTAAATTCGCAAATCGTCCACAAAGTGACATGTGGATTTATTGAAAAAGAAAAATAAGAAAATAAAAAGGAATTCCCAATTGGTTTGGGCGAATTTTAGGTGCCTTGAAAGCATACAATTCCTAGCCATTGAATTAGGATCCTTGCTTGAATTAAATCCACAAACTTCTCCATCCTTAATCTTCTCACATGCCTTTGTCTTTTCCATGCCTTTCCCAATTGGTTTATGTGCTTGGAATTGAACTACAATGTAATACACGTTCATGAGGTTGAATTCGTCCAAGGATTTTCCATGCAACAAATGGACCCTTAAATGTGAGCTTTTAAGGTCCATAATATAGTGTGACGGACCTAATCCAATACTAAGGCTTTTGGCTTGGAACGAAGTGATTCTAGGCTTGTTGGAAAGCTTAGAAGGACCTCCTTGCCTCTCTCCGTTGTCAATTGGTACTGAAGTGCAAATTCGTCTGTTTAATCAAATTTTTCATTATGGGCCTGGTCATCATTATAAGGATCATCATATATTTTTTGGTTGATGCCTGCATCATAGCAAATGCCCTCAATAGCCTTGCAACATGCGGATCCAAGTAATGGGATTCGACACTTTCAGTGAGTTATACCAAGATGACTTAGGCTTTGGGAAAATCTTGGAGACTTTTCTAGAGGAACCCCTTAACTATTATCTCATCCATGTAGTGTGCTTGTTTAAGGGGTCGAGGCTGTGCATTTCGGTTTGTTAATTTAGAGATTGGTGGGCAAGAGAACTATATGGTCGTGGATTTGCAGGTAATTTTGGTAGGGGAAAGCAATGTCAGATCTGGACCGTCTACCAAATTATCTCTGAAAAATGTTGGGTTAAATAAAGTTCAACCATGTTAAACTCGGTCAAAACCGTATCCATCAATATAAAAATATAAATAATATCAAATATTCATAAAAAAATATTCTTGTTCTCACAAAAACAAGTATAAATATAAAAATCTAATAATCTAATGTCTATTTTCCAATATCATTGTTCATTCCAACAAAATGGAAAAATTATAAATAATATCAAATATTCAAAAAAAAATATTTTTCATGAAAAATATTCTTGTTCTCACAAAAAAGATTATAAATATAAAAATCTAATAATGCAACATCTATTTTCCATTATCATTGTTCATTCTAACAAAAATGTTTCATAATCCATGATCTCCGATCTAATCCAACATTTCAATATTCATTCTCCAATAACACCATGAAAATAAAAAAATTCATTATCTAAAATATCATCTAACAACCCATTACTAATTAATATAAAAAACAATTCAATGACTCAATGTTAGTTAATATCTAAAAAAATATATTTAACTTCCAAAGTCACTATGATCTCCAAAAGAGAAAAAAAAACCAAAACTGCTTGAACCTCGACTCACTATTCGAAGTTCAATTAATTAAACCGCGGTTCAATACAAATCAACACTGTTTTCCAGATTTTGAGATTTTTAAAGTGAACCAGGTCATCAAAGAGCCGATTATAACCATGGGGAAAAGAGTTTAGTACTTTTAGAAAAAAAATTCTATTAGTCGAATCTTAAAAAGGATGTAGGTAGGTTCATGAAAATTAAGAAATATTTAACTGAGATGATCCAAGTGGATCTTGATGCATACAGGACTGAAGGCGAGGAGAAAAGTGAAGACAAATCCATCCAAAGACGATCAGTTGACCCGTCATTCGACTGATACATCAACTAAAGACTGTGTGAAGCTAAGAAAAGCTTGTGAATAGTGCTAGTCAATGTACCAGTCGACTAATACATCATCTACATGCATGTGAATAGTACCAGTCGATGTACCATTCGACTGGTACATCATCTACTACCTGTCTATAAAGACAGGCAAATCTTTGATGGTATTAGACGACGTACCAGTAGATAGGTACATCGTCTGGTACGTCGAGGCGGCAGTTTTCTGCAGTTCGGGGCAGTTTCTGTTTTTCCAAATCATGCATATGGTGGTTATTGGTGATTCCTTACGGTTTTTGTCGGTTAGAACCAACTCAGAGGGAGTTGTAACTGACCCAATAGGTTGGTTTACAAAGGAGGAAGTTGTAAGAGATGAAGAAAGACTTCATTTTCATCGGTGGAGTCCCATCTAAGAAAGGGAAAGTCGTTGATTCTCTCCCACTTAAGGCTTCTTCATGTTGCAAAGAAAACAAGGAGCAAGATGAAGATATGACCCTCTTTCCACAGTGGAGTCCCATCTGAGAGGGGAGAGGAGTTGATTTTCTCCCTCTCAACCCGGAATTCTTGGAGGCAGATGCGACCAAAGAGACCACATAGCCAAGGTGGAGAGATTAGTGCACTGATCATAGAGACAGATGCGACCAGAGAGCCCACGTATCCATGGTTGAGAGATTGACGCATAATTCCCGCCTGAGAAAAGAGAGAGGAGATGATTCTCTCCCTCTCAAGTTTGAATGAGATGTCATAAGAGTAGAAGAAGTCGGAGGATGCCACTCCCTGTTTTCACTCTTGTTGTTTTAGTGTATTCTTGTGGATAGGAACACTATTTGTAAGACTACTCATTTTTAGTGAAACTGTTTGCCTAGATTGGCACGTGGATGTTTCCCCATTCAGAGAGTTTTACCACGTTAAAAAAATATTGTCTTAGTCTCATTTTTCCCATTTGTGTTTATGTGTTGTCGGAAGGCGATCTTAGATTCGAGTTCCGCTCACTACATTCAGAGAAAGGCGAGTAGGGGAGTCGAGTATTAATTTCAGATCATGAGATCATTATATATCTTGTTTACCGAAAATTGTCTAAATTAAAAATTCAATAAAAATTCTAAAATTAAAATCTCCAAAGTTATTTTCATTTAATTAAAATATCTTGTACTTGTTGCCTAACTCTAAACTAGAGCACCCCCTCCAAGCTGGAGAGGATAAAAGCCCGTTGTTGCTGACCTTATCTCCTGATTCTTTGATAAGTGGCCATTTCGTACTTTCCGCGAAACGGCAGAGCGCCTTCTCTATCTCTTGCTTGCACTACCAGACAAATTGGTAAGAAAGACCGGAACACCAAAACAACTGGTTGGAAAAAACATTTTTTCTCAATTTATATTTGTTACATCGACTCCAATTGAAATCACCTTTTCCTCCTCCTTTTCCTTTTTCCCTTTTTCTTCTCCCTTTATCCTTTCTTCTTGATTCTCGATTCTTGATTCGATTTTAAGAGAGAGGACCGGTCATGGAGATCGACAAGGCTGTGAAAGAAAGCAACAATCCAAGGCTCCAAACCAAGTACAACAACGCTGTCTACGTAATTCAGAGGGCGTTTTCTCTCTACTCGTGAGTATTCCCATCTTTGTTCTTCATTTCTACGAATTTCTCATCTGGGTTCTCCTTTTTTTTTTTGGGGGTCTGGGGCCCTTAGGATGCGATTCCCAATGATTGAGTGGCGTAGAATGTAAATGAAATTTTGTCCTGATCTGGTCATACTAACCTTCGATACCGTGGTCACTGAATTTCAATTTTTTTTTTTTCAATGCAAGGGAAGGATTTTATTTTATTTTAATTCAACGGTGGATATGGATTGGATGGGTGTAAGATTGGTTTGCTTGACAATTCAGTAAGGGTATAAGTTTGGGCTCACTCTTGAGAGGTCGTTTCTAGAATTTTTCTTTTTGTCTATCAGCAACTATTATTTTTCGGGATTGGAAATCTATTTATTGTTTCTGAGATCAAAATCTTGTTATTTTTTTTAAAGGTAATCAAGACAAATATATTAAAATAATAAGAGGACAGTACAAAGCCTTGTTATCTATTGCTTGTTTTTTGTTTATCTTATTTCAGATATTTACTCATTCATTGATATGTTCCATTATTAACACTAAAAGGATTTTATTTTGGTCCATTGACAATTTTTGATTGGATGGGTGTCACATGTAGTGGATTCCTTAGGCTAATATGAAGATTTAGAGAGATAGTATGTTGAAATCGAGTTGTACTTGATGACATAATGTTCTTACTTTTTATGGATCTGTAGAATTGCTATTATGTTTCTACATCTTTCAAGGTGTGCCAGAATCTGATTTTATCAAAGATTGAACATTGTGCTCAAGTGATATATCAAGGAATTCATGTGATATCCCTGCCCCAAGAGAGGGGGGCTGTTTGGTGAGGGGCGGCAATTGGAGAGAAAGGCCCCATACCGCTCATGGGGGTTGAGAAATTGTGGAATATATGTGATGGAGCACCCCTCCCTTCTAGCACAAGGCCTTTTGTGCCTAAAGGTGTCACTTGGGCCCAATGCAAAGCCGTGGTGGTTTTTCAAACCCAAAGCGTACAATATTGTGCTAGAGGGACGGGTCATTACCAATGTACCAGAGAACAGTTCAACTCTCTACCTGTGTGTTGTGACAAAGCTAGGGATGAGTCTAGTTTTAAGGAGGGTGGATTGTGATACCCCCGTCCCAAGAGAGGGGGGTTGTTAGGTGAGGGGCGACAATGGGAGAGAAAGGGTCCCATACTGCCCATGGGGGTTGAGAAATTGTGGAATATATGAGGGAGCACCCTTCCCTTCTAGCACAAGGCCTTTTGGGCCCAAGGGTGTCACTTGGACCCAATGCAAAGCCGTGAGGTTTTTTTAAGCCTAAGTAGACAATATTGTGCTAGAGGGACGGGTCATTACAAATCATATATGATAGCTAGTTGGAAATCACCTGGAGGTGCATAAAACTGAACTTTGATGAAGCTATTTCTTTGAGAAAGGAATAGCTGTAATTGGTACTATTTCATTTTCTTTAGAATCTACCTAAGTAGTTTGAGGTGAAGGTTCCTTTGGAACACTAAAAACTGCTAGATTTTTTTTTTTAATTTCTTACCTATGCATTGAGGATGGTTCTTGTGCATGTTGTTCAACTATTAAAGATAGTCTTTATCCTTGGATTTTCACTGGTGTGATTGAAGATATTGGGGAATGGATCAAAAGTGAGAATATATGTTAGTAGGATTTCTAGATTGGCAAATGTCAGAGCTGTGGGCTTGCTAGAATGACTTCTGGTTTAGATGTTGTGATTCGATTCATCTTGTAAAACTTTCATTGGGGATGGATAGCCTAATGTCACAAGCTTGTTTAATGACCCTTTGGTTCTAGCCCTTGTGGCATTCACTTACTCCTCTTTTGACGAGCAAATCGACCTTGATTAGTCTGGTCACTCCTTTGGACCATTGCTTTCACCCCAAATCTCACACTTCTCACACGCACAAGAATGAGAGGAATGCATAAGCAATGAGAACTCTTCATTCAATTGCTTTTTTACTTCTTCTTTGAGGTTTAGCTTGACGATTTGCAAGCTTACATACAAATGAAACCCCAACCCTCTCAAAGCCTTTGTTTTATTTATTCGTTTAATTTGAAAGTGACTATCTTGATTCATAAATAGGGAACATACATGGAGAGTATATGAGATGTATTCAACTCAATTCGCAGTATAGTCCTTGTAAAGAGAACACCTATATCAACTCATATTTCTTTCAAAGAAATCTTCTTTGTTTACTCTTTCCTTTGTCAACAAATTTGCTATTTTGTTTACTGATTTTTTTATAATTTTTACAAAATAATTATGGCTCCAATCTCTTCTCTTGTTCCTCTCCTTTCTTCACCTCCAATTCAATCCATGACGTTATTATCCTCTTGTTCTACTTTCCAACAACAACATAAACACAACAATTAGGAATGCATCATCACCATCTCGATCATATGCGTCACCATCACCATCACCATCACCATCACCATCACCATCACCATCATCTTCAATTTTCATTTGCGAAGTTCGTTATTGTATAAATGACACTTGCAAAGAATTGGAAATAGAGTTGATTTCTCTCATTAAGTTGCTCAACCTCATGGACTTCCCTTCTTGCCTTCCTCCTCTTCGAATGTGTTACTTGAGTCTCCTTCTATAATCATCTTACCCTTAAATCTTTCCTTAAAACTTTCCTTTTAAAGCCTTTGTTTAGAGATTAGATTGCCTTTTTTGTTTGCTTTACCAACTAAAATTATTATTATCTTCTTAAAAGGGAAAAAAACTACAAATCTTTCATTTTAGTGCATTTTTTTCCATTTCAAAATGCTTACCCAAAACACTAGCATGGAAACATGACTTTAGTACTTTCATTACCTAAGCTAGATTTCTTTTTTAATATTTCTTTTTCCTTGAGAAATAATTTGCTTTAAAGACAAATCAAATAATATTTTTAATTAGAGCATTTCTTTTTTAAATTTGAAAAGTTATTGTAAAGGATGAAGTGGCTCCTTTCCTCATGTTTTTTGAGAAGCTAATCATTTGGCTAGTAGAGGGTTGGGTGATCATCAATATCAGTGGCAGATACGGTTTTGTGCTTATCCTATATTTTCTTTGTTTTGCTGTATATTATCCTAAGGCACTTTTAGCCCCTATTGGTCATCATTATATAAAAGTATTGTTTTTTTATGATTCAAGAATAGTTGAGGACTCTAATAAGGCAAACTTTTAGGAATATGGAGGGCATTGGAAGTGTGTATAGACTTTGGAGGGGGAGACTAATTATTGAGAAAATCTACTAATGCGATTTCTTGGGCTAAAGCTAAGAAGAAGTCACCTTGGTAGTCGATGTCAGAAGTTAGTCTCATTAGGAGATTGTGTTCCAAGAGGGAGGTGGCATTTAGACTTGTCAAGCACTTGGCAAATAGGGTGTGCAGTGGTGGATTTTCTTGCAAAGGTAGGACTGGATAGACATGAGCCATTTCTGGGACTTCTGTAGCTTCTATTGTTTTTGTGTGTTTGTTGATGATTGCATCATAGATATCATATATTGACCTTATCTTTCCATTTTTGCTACTTCATTATTTTCTTTTCTATTTTATGATTTTTTTTACCCGTTAAAAATCACAATAAATATTTCCTTTTCTTTAAGAAATATTTTGCTTTAAAGACAAATCAAATAATATTTTTTATTAGAACATTTTTTTTTAGGGTGAAACTTGGGTCGGGTTTTGACCCGACCCGCATGACCCGACCTGAGAAATCATGCGGGTCGGGTCGTGTGAGTCGGGTCAGAAGGTTAGGTCGGGTTGAGAAGACAAAAACCAGCATGGAATTCGGGTCGGGTTGAGGATTTTTCAAGTTAACCCGACCTAATCCGATCCAACCCGGCTAAAATTAGGCTAAAATGGGTTCAAAATGCGGGACGGGTTAGAATTCGGGTTAAGTCGGGTTAGAGTTCGGGTCGGGTTGAGAATTTCGGGTCAATAGGTCAGGTTGGGTTGGGTCGGGTGCCATTGGGTTTTGAGAAACCCGACCCCTATTTCGGCCCTATTTTTATTTTTTTAAATTTGAAAAGTTATTGTAAAGGATGAAGTAGCCCCTTTCCTCATGTTTTTTGAGCCCAAAGCTAGTAGAGGGTCAGGTGATAATCAATATCAGCGGCAGGTATGGTTTCTTGCTTATCCTATATTTTCTTTGTTTTGATGTATATTAGCCTAAGGCACTTTTAGCCCCTATTGATAATCATTATATAAAAATATTGCTTTTTTATGATTCAGGAATAGTTAAGGACTCTGATAAGTCAATTTTTTTAGGAATTTTGAGGGCATTGGAACTGTGGGTAGACTTTGGATGGGGAGACTAATTATTGAGAGAATCTACCAATGCGATTTCTTGGGCTAAAGCTAAGAAGAAGTCACCTCGAAAGTCGATGTCAGAATTTAGAGTCATTAGGAGATTGTGTACCAAGAGGGAGGTGGTATTTAGACATGTCAAGCACTTGGCAAATAGGGTGGGCAGTGGTGGATTTTCTTGCTAAGGTAGGAGTGGATAGACAGGACCTGTTCTATTGTTTTTGTGTGTTTGTTGATGATTGCATCATAGATATCATATATTGACCTTATCTTAACGTTTTTGTACTTATGTATTTTCTTTTCTATTTAATGAATTTTTTTTACCCTTTAAAAAATCACTTGTAATAGATGAAAGATTATCTTACTGACATATGGTACATTATTGAATTATTAGTCAAACTGGTAATAACTTTTGTTGGATACAATGGAACTTTTTCCCCCTCTCGGGTTTTGCCCAAAAGGCATTTTGTGCCTACCCTCAAAGTGGTTTTTTAAGAGATGAGTGGAAAAGTAGAACTGAGAAAGATGACCTTGGATATATAGATAAGGCTTTAAAGGTGGTGATCGTGCTGACAATAATAACTGGCTAAATTAACTTTTTGACATGCAATCTGGATTCAAGAGATATGAGCTGATAACTTCTTTTGAAAGGTAACTTGAGAATTTCATTAATAGTAAAAATCTACATGTATGACATGGGACAGCTTCTTAGATGGATGCTTATCTCCTATTGGAAAAAAATATTTAATGACATACAAAAAGAGTTTCCTATTTATAATATCTAGTTCAATAGGAACTCGATTTGCATACTATCCTTGAGTACTCTATTTGGTGCTAAGAAATCTGCCATCCTTATTCTCCATTTCCCCAACATGCACAAAAGGAACATTCAACTTTCTTATCAGTCCCTAATCTCCTTTGCAATAGATATCATTTTCCATGGTTCTCTTTTCTACCCTTCCACCCACTTCAAAGCATTTGATGAATCTTCTTCTATTAAAGTACCTCTTGGACATGTTTGTTGAAAATATTCAATGCTTCCGTTATTGCCCGTAACTTTGCCTCATTGGGAACCATTTTTCCCTACTGGCCTTGAAAAGAAAAAACCTTCCTTACACCCCAAGAGACATGCAAATTGCATAATACCTCTTATCCCTGCTGGCCTTGGTTTATCTATTGCTACTCCATCAACATTGACTTTTAGCGCTTCTTTCATAGGTCTCTTCCATTTCTCTTTGACCCGTACTTGCATTCTTACAACTTCCAAACTCAAATCTCCAATTTCTATGTAGGTAATTGTAGGATATGCCCTCCACACCCATATGATTAACTTCATCTTAAGCCAAATCAAATACCTCTTATGTCAACAGCTTTGTAGTTGTTTGGTTTTCTTTCTTTATTTTTCATTTTCCAAGATTTCTTCTTGACAATGTATTTTAAATGGAGTCAATGGGTCTATAACTTGCAAAGTTGTGAATGAATTGGTGAAAATGACACATGAAGAATAATGTACATGTAACCTTTGATAATTTTATTCTGGGTATAAAATGTGATAATACTTCTATTTGTTCTCTTTCATTTAAAAGTTTGGTTTTCTATGAGTGAAAATTTCTTTTTGGACAGGTTTGAGGAGGTTGCCTTCAGCTTCAATGGAGGGAAAGACTCAACTGTACTACTCTTCTGTGAATTCTGGTTCATATAATAAAACAAGCTTTGAACCATTACGCAATTACTAGTTGTTGGTTTTGTAGGTTTTGCTGCATCTTCTTAGGGCTGGCTATTTTTTGCATAATAATGAGAAGGGCAATAATTCTAATGCGATCCAAACAAACTTCAAATTGAAGTTCCCCATACGGACAATTTATTTCGAGAGCCCTTCTGCTTTCTTCGAAATCAACTCATTCACTTACGAGACAGCCTCCACGTGAGAATTGAAAGAAAAAACCCGTATTTCCTCTATATTGTTGATTTTGTAATTTTCTTGCTCGAGTGTGAATTTTTTTTTCTATATGTTTTCCATGTTAGAGCTTGTGCTTTATTTGCAATTTTTTATGTGTTTCTTGCAGTTATGAATTGCAAATGGAAATTATTCGTTTGGATTTCAAGTCTGGCTTGGAGACTTTATTGAGGGAAAAGCCAATCAAAGCTATCTTTCTTGGTACCAGAATTGGAGATCCTAATGCGGTATATGAGTGACTCTTCTATGCTTTATAATAGTGCTTGTCTCTGCCATATGTGCTAGATACCTAAATGGGGTGTGAACAATGCAGCTTATGTTTTGGGAAAACATGGGTTAGATATGGAGAGTTTATTTGCCTGTTTAATCAGGCACTAGATGCCATTTTCTTTCCTATTGGGGGTGGGAGTGTGTAGTTTCTCTTTTGAGTTGTGTGAATTGTACTGAGGTTCATATTTCTGTACAATATTCCTCTCCTGTCTCTAATCACACCTTTGTATTTTGGATTTCTGAGAAATAAAATCTTCATTACTTGAAAAGAAAAATTTCACCACTGTCCACTGCCCATTTAATTCTACAACTTTGTATATGATGATTATTCTGGAAAATAAAAAAGAAAAAACTCTACATATGTTGTGCATTTAATACTCTGGTGTCACCACTTTATTTTATATGCAGGTTGGCCAAGAACAGTTCTCACCAAGTTCAACTGGTTGGCCACCTTTCATGAGAGTTAATCCTATCCTGGATTGGTCATACAGGTATATCTTGGAGTTTATACTTTATATCAAAGCAGGAGACAGACAGGCATGCTTTATATGCATGTATGCATCAGAAGGATGAGGCTAGGATGATGCTTGTATCTAACATCTTTGTATGTGAAAGAAAGCTATCTCCGTGCACTGTACTATGATACTACTATTTGTATTTGGACACTTGGATATTCGAATATCATCCACGTAATCCAGCCAATCTTTCCTAAACTACAATGTAAAACTCACACTGATTGGACATTTTTGGTAGTAAAGGCCTAAGCAGTAAAGGCCTAAGCAGATGGAGGTGATTTTTAGGAGGCATTGCCCATACACAATTAAGCTTGTTGTATGAACACTTCAGATCCACTGTACCAATTCTCATCGTATGTGGACCATTGATCAGATTTGATGTGATATTGGTAAAATTAATAATGAAGAGTGGCGTGGACCAAATGAATAGCTTGCATGGTTAATTGGACCCTCTGCATTCAATGCAAATGAGTAGCAGCATAGTACGGTCATGAGGCGAGAGGAGATGGATGGGTGTTTTCGATTTTATCTTGGATGTATACTCTGTGAATTTGTGTTGTCTGTTATGGAATGATATTTTGTTCTTTCTGATTTCTTTTGTGAGTAGAAATGAGTGCTTTTTGGAGTGCCTTTTTTTCCTCATCTTTTTTAGATGAAAGTGGATAATTTTAATTTCATTCTGTTCATCTGACAGGGATGTGTGGGCTTTTCTACTGACCTGTAAAGTTCAATACTGCAGTCTTTATGATCAAGGGTGAGTTCTTTACCCCTTGTAAATCCAAGATCATTGTAAAAGTCTCTTATGTCAATATTTATGGTTTTTCATCCAACTGATGCTAATGTGCCTACATTGCGATCTTGGTGTTTTTATCGTCTACTTTTACCAAGACTATGGGGATAAACTAATAAATATATTTTCGAAGATTTGATTGAAGATGGCATGGATACAATAATGGTGCATATTCTTCTTCACACAGTTGCAGCACTGGACATGATAAAATAAGGCAACTATTCATATCTTGAAGCATTTTGTACCATAGTTGATTGGTCATCATGCACTGTTTTGGCACTAGACATGATTATTTGGGGGCTGACAAAAATGTAGAGTACCGCATGTAGCACTTGCTGTGGGATATGTTAATAAATTCGTGCTTCCAACTCAGTTATCTGTGAAAGATTTTATATGCTAGACACGGGCTTCTGAATTCTATTCTCATTTAACGTTGCAGATACACCTCCATTGGGAGTATACATGACACGGTTCCTAATGTGTTATTGTGCATCAATGATCCCTCCAGCAGTAAAGAAAATTTTAAACCTGCATATCTGCTTTCAGATGGAAGACTAGAAAGAGCAGGAAGAGCAAAAAACTGTTCCTCAGTACCTGATGGTGTTTCCGTTTTAAGCAATGGCTTGAAAAGTGTAGGTCCATATCTGAAGGGTTCTCTGACAGCATCGATCATAGCTGTAGGTGATGAGATTCTGTAAGTCCTTTGCATGTCTTGTTGATTTAATCACCTTCCATTATCTTTGGCAGTGATTTTAGTAAGATGGCTAATGAGAATTGGTTTGTACTTGTGTTTCAAGTGTATAATTTGATATGTCACATGCCCCCCAGTCCTTTTCAAACCAAATGCCCATCACTCATGGTTCTTTTATTCCTTATTAAAGAACCAGTAAGTGTCTGTCACCATCCATTTGTTCTTACATTGCATAGTTTACAATTTGGCCTTCTCTTAGTCCATTGGGGTTTGCTAAAGGAGATGACTATCCCTTGTACTTTTGTGATTATGGCACAGATATGTAGCATTCCTTCACAAGATGCATGAACTGATGAACATGGATTAACAAATAATATTAGCATGCACCCACACTCCATACATGGATGAACATGTAATCTTTGCATATCTTCACAGACATGCACAACCCTTCCCCCTTCCAACCCCGCCCCCCGCCCCCAACCAAAGCACCCCAATGCATGCATCCATACACTGCATGCTACATGTATGTATGTGCATGTGTGTGCACACACATATTTACACCCCACTCACATGCAGACTTTCACATTCACTCACATGCACCCACTATGTATGGGATAATTATTTGGAGGACAATGTCTATAATATCTAGTGAGGATTTAATTTGTAAGACCACCTCAATGCATGCTGACCATGAGGTAGAAGGAGCTTGAGGATTTGTATCAATTTTTAGATTCATTAGAACTTTTGTGGTTTGGGTGAGGGCTTGTTAGTTCTACTAGGAGAAGGGGACACTAGTTAGGGTGGGGAAGTAGTTAGAAGTTATGAGTCAGACCATGATACTTTGGAGAGAATGATAGAACAATGAGTAAGACAAGGATCAAATATTTTGGATAATCAATTTGGGTTTATGTTGAGAGTAGATCAACAATAGAAATGATTTTTATGTTGGGACAACTCATGGAGAAATTTAGAAAGAAAAGGAAACATCTACATAGGCTTTTATTGACTTAGGAGAGGGCCTAAGATAGGGTGTTGAGGCATTAATATGGCAAAAATTGAAAAATAAATACATCCCTAATAAGTATGTTGAGTTCATACATGAAATGTATAACGAGTGACAATTATTGTAGGAATGGTATGTGAAGAGATGGAGAAGTTTTAGTAGTTGTATTTCACCAAGAATCAACTTTAAGTCCATATTTGTTTCTTTTAGTAATGAACTACTTAACGTCGGAGGTATGGGATGAACTATTGGGTTGTATGCTATTTGTAGATATGTGCTAATTAGTGAAACAATCATTTTCATCGTCTCCAAAGCCATTTATCTTATCAATCTAGGGTTGGCATTTGATTTTGGATGTGCCAAGGTACTTTTTACTATGATCTGATTACTTATTTGACGCCCAATTGGTGAAACAATAAACTAATTAAATGTGAAATTTGAATTATGGAGAAAATCCTTAGAAATGAACAGTTTGAAATTTAGTAAAGCAAAGACAAAATATATGAAGTTCAACTTTAGTGGCATGGAGAGCTTAGAAGATGCATTTATCAAAATTGGGAATGAATTGGTATCATGTTTTGAAAAAATTAGATAATTAAGTGTGTTTTTCATACCAAATAGAGGATTTGTGTTGGATATTCTCAGTTGGATGGGAGTGGGGTGGGCCAAGTGTAGGCAAGCTAGTGAAGTCTATATGATAAAAGTGTACCTTGCAAATTAAAGGGGAGGTTTTATAGAACGATCATAAGGCAGGGAAATAGCGAAATGTCAATGATTCAATCAGCCCTACATCAACAGAATGAGGAGGATACTTGATGCAGGACAGATGATAGGGTAACTCTAAATGCCTATTGCAATAATGAGATGACTAAATTGATGAACCCTAAATCTAATATGGGGCTGAAATTTAAAGATCAATTAACATATGCAAAGAATAAGGTAAAATTGCCACAAATATTCACACAAATCCAGATCAACTTACAATACGCGGTGGGAATCTCTCAAAACAAACTTCTCCGATTCTCACAAATATGTAAATCTATCACCAAAGGGGATTAATTCTGGCTGTTTGGCACTAAATGGATGGATTCTTGTGATGTGGGTGGCTGGATATGGAGGTAGAGGGACTAAAAGGCAGCAAAAGGGATTAAGAAAAGGTTAAGGTGAAGGCCAGATGGGCCCAGGTGGAACACAACAGTCAAATAGGCAGAAGTTATGGGCTCACGGCAGGGTTAGAAGGATTTAGGGGGTTTGCGGCACCACTATATGGGTTGAAATAGGTTACGGCAGTGTGGGATTAGGCCTTGGGGGGTAAACGATAGGTGTAGGGAAGGTATTTGGATGTGGTGTCTTCAACAGTGGGGTATTAAGGGAGGAACGAAAGGTCCAGAGGGATTTGGGAGGGAGACGATGGCTGTAGGATCTGAAAAGGGATGGATCTGGACTGTATGGTAGTTTAGGACTGATGAAAATGGCTGTAAGAGGCTAAGGAAGGGGGCAGCAGCGAGATGGGAGGCAGTTGGGGTGATGACGATGGCTAGGAGGGGGTATTGGAGAGGGACATAGGTAAGGGATGTGATAAGGAAGGGTCTATATTCCTTGGGGAGGTAGTTTAAGGAGGGACGGAGTGGCTATGGAAAAGGGTTTTAGGGTTGGGCGAAGCTCAGGAAAGGGTTTTTTTGGAGAGGGCGAAAGCCAGAGAGGGTATGGAGGGTGGTGAAGCAAGGTAAGGGAGGGCATGGGCGGTGGGGTTGGGGAAGGGGCGGAAAGGGAAAGGAAATGGGAGGGAGAAGATGGCTTCTCACTCTTCTCCCTGTTGCTCGCCGTGTTACGTACTTGGCATGCTGCTTCCGTTCTCCACTTCGTCTCCTTTCCTTCGTTCTTTTCTTCAATCTTCGATTCTGCTGTGCCTTAGGGTTAAGACCCCTTCTAAAAAAAAAAAACAAAACTGAAGTTGTGTTGGCTGGGCTGGGCCTAGCTGAGCTGCTCCGCATCAAACCCATCTCCCTCTCTCTCTTTTGCTTTCTCAGTGTAGCTGGCCCTAATCTCATTTCCCCTTCTTTCTCTCTTGGCTTTGTTACTCGACATTTTTCAAACGCCTGCAAGATAAAATCATCATATCTCCGATCCCTTTTTCAGAGGATTGCAGTAGAGGCGAGAATGAGAGAAGAAGAAATCTAAATTGCAGGGTAGTTTATTTTTCACAAGATCGTCTTTCACTCACGGCGATTGGACGCGGAAGTCTATCCCATTCCTAGCCGTTTATAAATTTGCGGTGTGACCGGGGGGGCCGGTGGTCACTCACTTACAATTTGCGGATGACACACTTTTTTTTTTTTTGTGATCATAGTAGAGAGGAGGTGTTAGGATTTCGTGTGATTATAAGATGATTTGAGTTGATCTCCGGTCTACGGATCAATTTAGGAAAAAAGTACACTTATTAGGGTAGAAACGGAGAGCTCGTTGGTTAAAGATTAGGCCGATGAAGTAGGCTGTGGGGCAGAGAAGTTGCTATTTCATACCTTGGACTTCCAGTGGGTGGGAATCCCAAGCTCAAAAGTTTTGGACACTTGTTGTGGAAAAGATTGAGAGGAGATTGGCTGGGTGGGGCAAAAAGTCCTTTCCTTGGGTGGTAGGGTGACTCTTATTAGATCGGTATTGATCAACCTTCCCACGTACTTCCTAAATCTGTTTCAAATTCCGAAAGGAGTGGCTAATACAATGGACACGCTTTTTCGGAGGTTCCTTTGGGGAGATCAGAAGGATAAGAGGAAAGTTCACTTAGTGGCTTGGTCGGTGGTAACCAAAGCTAAATCCAAAGGCGGATTAGGTTTAGTCCCTATTCAATTGAGAAAGGAGGCTTTATTATGTTAGTGGGGCTGGCGCTTTGGTAGAGAATCAAATGCGTTATGGGTTCGAGTCCTAACTGATAAATACGTACCTACAGTGTAAACCAGTGTTATCAGAACCGGACCGGACCTCCGGTTCGACCATGACCGCCATCTAAAAGGTCCGGTTCGATTAAAAAACCTTTTGAGAAGTTGAATCGTAAAAAACCCTTATGGGCTGTGATTCATCGCGGTTGTACTAAATAAATCGTGACCCGTGTCCTGCGGTTCACATCATTTGAAAAAAAAAAAATTTTGGAAAGAAGAAAGAAAAAAGTAGAAGAAATCACCAGAATGGCTTCCTTATTTTTTCTTTAGATTCGCCTTTAGATCGCTCTCCATCTCTCTTCTTCTCAGCATTACGGTCAGGCTCTTCTTCTCCAATTCTGCCTTTTTACGCTTTCAATGGTGGCGCTGTAAGGGTTTTCTTTTTGGAACAACTGAGGTAGAGTGGAGAGTTAGGGTTATGAACGGTGGTGGTAAAGTGGGATGAAACGTAAAAGTATCCAACGAGGGTTATGACTTGACCCTTTTATATTTAAAGATTTTTTTTTATTAAAATCATTATAACTTAAAAGAAATAAGTTAAAAAAAGAAAAAAAAGCTTAATAGAAAATATTAGGTGTTAGAAAAAAGAAAATATATTAACTTGACATCTAATTTGATTTTTATTAAGTTATTATTTTTCTTCATTTAGGTGTTAGAATTTTTTAAAAAAGAAATAATAAAATATAAAAAATAATAACTTAATAGAAATCAAGTTAGATGTCAATATAATGTTTCCAAATAAAGGATGTTTTTGAATGATTGATTTTTTTTATGATTAAAATGTATATTTATAAAATATTATATTTTTATATTAATAACATGATACTATGTTAAACAACTACAAAAGGAGTTTTAAAACTTTAGACATTGTTTTCAGAGTTGAGATTTTTTTTTTTTTAGTATTTATAATTGTGTTAGGGGAACAAGAATATTTTTTTATGAAAAAATAATTTTATTTTTATTATGAAAATATATTTTTTAGTATTATATTGGTGACGCACGTTTGGCTGGGTTTGATTACGGTTCAACCCAACCTTCCTCTTAGATGGTTCGATAGGCCGTTCGATTTTGATAACATTGGTGTAAACAAGTGGAGTTTGGGGAAGTGGACAAGTCAGGGTCAAGGGTTCTTAAAGCCTGGTGGAGAATTTGTGAGGGGCGATTGGAGGTGGGAAACCTCTATAAGAGGAGCCTTCATCTTTTAGTCGGAAAGGGCAATCGGGCTTTCTTCTAGGACTTATGGTTGGGGGATAGATCCTTGCAAAAGAGGTTCCCAAGCTTGTTTAGGGTGGCTAGGAACAAACATGCTTTGGTGCAAGATGTCTACTGTCAGGGTGACTGACATATCTCTGAGAATTCGATTTTAGGACATAACTCAGGGGTTTCGAGATGGATAGTCTAAATGATCTTTTTCTTGAGCGGTAAAGAAGAAATTTCATAAGAAAAGACGATACATGCAAATGCAAAAACAAGACAAAAGACAAACAACTAAAACAAAGCAACTAGAAAAGAACAATTCCACTGTAGAACAATTATCTTCTCGGTAAATGAAATACGTCCAAAATCGACCCTTCAACTCCATTTTTAGCAAAGAAGTCTGCTACGCCATTCGCCGATCGACTGATATGAGTGAAAGGCACCTACAGGCTCGCGGTTAGCCCCTTAATCTCCCTAACAAGTGTGATTAGCCTCCATGGGAGGTGCTTCTTCACACCCCAAGCCCATTTGATAGCATTGGAAGAATTACTTATAATTTCTAATTTAACTCCTCCTGAGCTCACTCCTAAGGTCAAGGCTCTCCGAATACTAAGAAGTTCCGTCTCATTGGATTCCTTGATCCCCACAACTTCCGAAAACACAACACGAGAACCCACATGATCCCTAAGGACGCCCCCAATACCTGTCGGCCTAGGTTTTCCTTTAGAAGCCCCATCCACGTTAAACTTAATAGGACCACTCAAACTCCTTTTTCCTTTTTTCTGGAGGAGTGGACTTCATACAACCCTCTCAAGACTGACACAGATCCCTGTCCCTAAGATCTTTGAATTCCTTGTTAGTGCACAACCACGAACACAATCTCCATTTTGCTTTTTTGAAAAAGATCACTAACTTCCGATTGCCCCTCAAAAATCCTAGAATTCCTCTTCTTCCAGATATTCCACGACACAACCGCCGGAATAAATGATCTTAAAGCTTAGTTGGGGGAGTTTCTGTTGGACTTGGAATTAGATGGCAAGTTGGTGTGGGCGGGGGGATTTATCAGGGATTTTTTTGCTAAAGGCCATGATCGAGTTAGCAACTCGGGAGGTTAACGACTGCTTAGCTCATCAGTCGCTCATTTGGAAGAGCCTTGCTCCTCCTAGAGTAGAATTATTCTCATGGTGTTGTGCAAAAGGGAAATTTTTGTAATGGCCCAGGTCAACAAAATAGTAGTGAAAATAAGGGGATAATAATAAATAGTATGAATCTTACGATTCTACGATTCACACCCCTGGACTAATTTTCGATACGATTCGAGTTTGACAACATTGGGTAAAA
Source organism: Chimonanthus praecox (assembly GCA_022113865.1). Classification (NCBI taxonomy): domain Eukaryota; kingdom Viridiplantae; phylum Streptophyta; class Magnoliopsida; order Laurales; family Calycanthaceae; genus Chimonanthus; species Chimonanthus praecox. Next base: position 36,063,510 of record CM039094.1, read on the forward strand.
TTGGAGGCTTTGGCTATTTGAGCCTTGGATGGTCTAATTCAAGAGTTTTAGAGGATTAGTGCCTAATTACCCCAAATTCCGGACTCCGTAAACCTGAGTTGAATGAGAAAACCCATTGGAAACCCAAATTGGGGAATGCCATACACTTTAAGCATTGGGAATATTTGTGAAATTCCATGCTCACAACGTGTTTGATAATATGCTTGAGTGAATGTTGCTTTGTGCACATTCCAATGCATAGTTGGGCAAAGTTATGGTTTGACCTCCCTATGCTTATGTGTGATTGATGTGAAATGTAGGGCCTTGACAACTTCCCATACTAGTCTATAGTTATGGGTAATATATGCATCAAATGAATTCTATGATTGTGATTGGAATTCTTAGATGGATAATTCATATAATAGCATGATGAATGTGTTTTTATGCTATGCTTAGACTTTTGTGATGATATGTACATCACTAGTGAGTACCTATGTTGATAATGGTTGTGGTGGATCAACTTAACCATGTGTAGAATGAATTTCCATGATTTGAAGAGGAACTTAATGAAGGGTTAGACTAAGTGAAATGAGTGAGTTAAGGTCAAGTATCTTTTAACCTTAGGGGGTTAACTTGTGCTATAATGGGGATGGACTAGCATGATTGAGAATGCATGGAATGCAATGTAAATGCTAAGAAAACCTTATTTGATTCTCCAAAGTAAAAGTATGACCACTTCCCAAAGTCAACTCAAACGTGAAAATAATGAACTACAGTTGATCTGATCTACTATGTGCTACATAGGCAACTGAGAGCATTGTGCTTCAGCTCAATCAAAAGATGCATTTTGTCTCATCCATTTATATTAAGGATGATGGATAAATTGTGTCAATTGTTGGAGACCCTTGGGAAGGGTTGAGATGAATTATTGTTGAATTTAATTAGGTTAATGTTGTGAAAAAGGGGATGATTGGACTTAAGATGATAAACCACTATGAGACGGGTTGAATGAATTGCAAGAACTAAGAATATGTTAAATAAACCCGACGTGTATATCTCAGAGTTGGTGTGTAGTCCATGTTCCTAAAATAACCCAATGTGATGAATATATTGAATGTATGAAACGTAATGGAATGTGCTATGTTGCTATTATTGTGAAATTATGGTCATGATGTGATTATAACATATATGTTGCCCATGTAATTATGAATATGTTTTCCTTTGGTATTACTCACTGATGTGTGCCTAGGAGGTTATCTAGGATGTGATTATGAGATATTGTGTTGATGGGCATGGTGATATTGAGAATTACTAGCGTTGGGGTGAGACCCAAAGGGTATATAGGACTTGATAATGTACCTTTCCCTTGCTTGGGTCCCACTAGTATGAGTCTCCACTCCGTAGGGGAGATTGGTGTGACAATATGATGATTTAGTTCCAGGTACCCATATTGAAACGGTAGCGTCGGCTATGGGACTTGGTCCTGTTTGTAGTTGTCATTGAGGAGTATAGCCGCTCACATGCTTCGCACTGTAGATCGCTCTCATGATTATTTTGTACACTTGGTGTACAGTTCGGCAGGGTCAGATACTCGTGAGCCTATGCGGGCGGTACTAACTTAGTAAGGCACATTGTGCAGGGTTAGATAATCGTGAGCCTATGCGGATGGTACTGACTTAGTTAGACGGATTGCGCAGGGTCAGATACTCGTGAGCCTCTGAGGGTGGTACTAACTTAGTAAGACGAATTGCGTAGAGTTAGATACTCGTGAGCCTATGCGGACGGTACTGACTTAGTAAGACGGATTGCGTATGGTTAGATACTTGTGAGCCCTACTTGGGCGGTAGTAACTTGGTAAGTCGTACATTGATCACCTTAGAGCCAACTTAATCACCAGAGTGGTGCAGGGACGCGAGGTGAGGTAGATTATCTATGTTGTATGGAGATCTCCCACTTGTAAGTCGTGGCCTATGTCCCTCAAGGGATCATGATATTTGACTACCCATTCCATAAAGGTGTCCGAGTGGACATTGTGTTCACATTGATGAGGTTGATAGCAGGACAATGTTGCATAGCATGATTTATATTCCATTTCATACATTATTATTATGTGGGTGCGTCTCTCACGTAATATTGATATTGAGATGTGGTATAGGTACGTCCCTCACGTGATTATGATGTTTGACTGCCTATTCCAGAGAAGTATTCTGGACAGTGGGGTCTGCTACTGAGACTTGGTCCCACATGATTGCCGTCGAAGAGTGAGTCCCTCACATGCTATGTGCTGTAGGGCGCTCTCACGGCTATATAACACATTTGATGTGCGTTGATGTGCATGGCTAGATATTCGTTTACCCCATGGGGATGGTACTAGCTTTGTAAGGCACGGTCCAACCGCCTTAAAGTTTGACTGAATCACCTATGAGGTGAAGGGATGCAGGGCGAGGTAAACTTGATCTCGGCAGTTGTGAGTCTCCCGCTTGGTAAGTGTTGGGCCCTAAGTCTTGTTAGGAGTCGTGGTATACTTATGATTTGATATTGTTGCCATAGTCACGTAGTGATTCATGCGAGTGTTTCTACGGATAGAAGATCTCATGGTAGATGATGTGTTCCCCGTATGAGTTATGCCCATGGATGGATTATATTCATGAATGATTTATACCCATGGATATATGATACTCACTGATGGAGTGTTACTAGGAATGGATGGTTAGTCACATGGATATTGTTCCCATGGCAGACATATTGGATTCATGCCTAGATATTGGTTATATGGTAGGCATATTGGCCCCATGATAGACATGTTGGTCCCATGGTAGACATATTGGTCTCATGGTGGACTTGATGGTTCCATTGATAGATATTATTCTCATGGAGGGTTATTCCCATGGATGGTTATTCTCATAGAGGGCATTGTGACCATAGATGTATATTATTACCTTGGATGGATATTCTCACGGAGGGCATTGATTACATATGTGATTGGACCCATATTTAGAGTATTGTCCCCGAAGAGGGATGTAGTACTTATGTTCGTGTATAGGTCCCATGGTTGATGTTTATCCCATGAGTGACATAGATTCCATGGTTGACGGTGTTTCCATGACCTGTGATTGACTAGACCCGTGATGGGTGAGACCTATTTTATTGATGAGGCCCACAACTGGACACTAGAATGTCCTGATGTGGCATCATGAATAGCACTGTGTTAGTGCTATGAAATAAGTGAAATTAGAACTACGCAATATCTAATCTCCAATGGAGTACGTAGGCAGCTGATGATTCAGTTCGATCAACCCAAGGGTCCAATAAGTCTTAGGATCCGCATGGATCTTGTTACACGTGTGGTGTCACGTGTTTGGACTAATAGTTGTGCATGCTTCAGAGTTAAAAAAAAATTTCTTGTTTCTCACGTGCTCGTTGGGTTGGGCTGTGACAATTTTTGACAAGGATGGATCTTAGAAGAAGAGGTCTCTTGAGTTTGGATGAAGATTCTAGCTGTCCCCTGTGTGGCATGGCTGATGAAATTATTGACCATCTCTTAGTCATTTGCCCTGTAACTTGGAAGATGTGGAATAACTTTTTGAATCTCATAGGAGTTTCGTGGGTTTGTTCTGGCTCCTGGGTTGGAGTCATGGAGTCTTGGTCTCTATCTTGTCGTAGCTACAGGAGGAGACTAGCTTGGCTTACGATACCAGCGGCGGTCTTGTGGACCATTTGGAAGGAGAGGAACTCTAGGATCATTGAGGGGAAGACTTCGGAGTTTAGTGAGGTCTTCTAAAAAGCAAAATGGAGGCTTTTTGTCTGGCTTTGCGCTAACAAGGAATTAAAAAATCTTAAAGCCATGGATCTCTTGCAGTCCTAGGAGGGTGGTTTGGAATTTAAGCCCCGAAATCGGAAGAACAGGGTTGAGTGGTCCCCTCCTCCTAGTGGGATCTTGAAATTCAATGTGGAAGGAGCTTCTAGGGATTAATCGAGTTCAGCTGGGATTGGGGGTGTCCTCAGGGATTATACGAGTTCCACACGTGTAGTTTTTATGGATTCGGTTGGGACCAAGGATTCTAATGAGGCGGAACTTCTTAGTATTCGAAGCTCCTTGATCATAGGAGCGGGTTTAGGAGGAGAAAAATTAGTGATTGAAAGTGATTCATCCAATGCTGTCAAATGGAGCAGGGGTGTGAAGTGTCCTCCATGGCAGGTGATCACTCTGGCGAGAGAGATTAAGGAACTGGCCTCAGGCGTGGAAGTGTCCTTCATGCTCATCAGCCGCACAACCAATAGGGTGGCTGATTTCTTTGCAAAATATGGCGTCGGAGGGTCGATGTGTGGCACTTTTCACTTATCAAGAGGATAACTTTTGTTTTTGGAGCTTTTTTATTGTTTCTTTGCTTTTTCTTTCTTCTATTGTTCATCGGCCCATTTCTCTTGGGCCTTTGTAACTTTTTATTGTATTTCTTTTTCTTTCTTCTGTCGTTCATCGGCCCAATTCTGTTGGGCCCTTGTAACTTTTTATTGTATCTTTCTTCTTTATTAATATTAGTTTTTCTGTTACTGCTCAAAAAAAGTTAAGAGAGGAAAGAGTAGAAAATTTAGCCAATGAATGATAATAGCAAAGGTTTGGTGCAAATCTCATGGTCAACCTTTTTATTGTGGTTTTTCTCCCCTTTTCAGTTGCTTTCTAATCAGAATAAGACACATGGCACTATATGTGACTTAGTGTTCAAATTTCATGTATCCACGATGGTGGATTTACTTGAAATTGGATTCATTGGAAAACTTATTCAATGAACTATTCAACAAGCCCAAGCGCGATTTCAATGTATAGAGGAGTTATGACTTTGTAATGAAGTATTGTAGAGTGATGAGAGGCCCTGGACGCCAATAGAATCTAGTCATCTAGTTTTGAGTTTTGCAATCTTGTGATCTCCCTTTGACGTGAATTACCTTATTTTATGATTACTTGTTTAATTAATTTTCAATTAATTTAATTTTATTTTATTTGTGCTATTTTAATTTCATATATTTCATTATTCATTGTGTGTATGAAATTCATGGTGCAATTTTACGTGCCCAAAGTAAGTTTAGGGCTTTGTAGAATTTCTCTGAGAGTGAAATTTTGCCTAGGTTTCTTCGTAAGAAGTTGGATTCTCCCTAAACAGGCCAATTTCTATGGCGTTGGTGAGCTAAGATTGAGCTTCCCATAGGTTTGGCTACCTTAGACCAGCAACCCTACAGGTAAATTTGATTTTGGATTTTCTCTAGGAATCCTTTAGGACCAATTCGAATTTTCCTTGATCTATGTTAGATCTAAAACCACTTTTGTAGTTGAAGGTTCTTAATTGAAAATTTAACCACATCCCTATTCATCATGTTCCTTAACTAAGTTGCAGGGATAGATACAGGTACGTGTTGGAATGTGGCATGGCTATGGCGTGTTCGAATTGATAGGGTTTGGATTCAGGATTTAAAGTTGAATACGGATTTCAAATATTGAAACTCAAGATAGGTGTTCCTGGGCCGTAACGCAGGTGAGGGATTGGGAGTTAAAGCGTGCAAAGTTAACAGACTGTGTACTCTAATCCGCCTCGAACTTGGTTGAAACTCGGTGTACCTTCTAATGAAGTTTAATTGAATTGTGGAATCCAATTTTTAATCAAGTAACGGGGAAAATGCACTGAGTGAAATCTGAATTTTAGAATGCAATTAAGAAACCCGATTACTCTAATAAAAAGTTAACTCAACACAATATGAATTAAATTTCAAAAGAAAATTACTCACCAATATAGGAGAATAAAAAGCATTCAAGATTTGATAAAATTGATAATAAAAAGTCGCCTTACAACCTAGGCCAAGACATTAATTTATAGGCCTTATTTAATTTAAAAATAAGGTAACTTAAAAATACCAGATAAGTAGCTCGGTCAACAAGTCAGTCTACCTTCTTATTTCCTTCTTCCTTTTCCATTCTTATTCTTATCTTCTCAGTCATTTATTGATGGGATCAAATTGGGCATTGCTTTTGGCTGACTTCTAAGATTTCTATTCTTATCCTCATCATGCTAAATGGAATTTTGATGCATTATCAAAAACCCATGAACCTAGTTGCATTTCACACCCAAAGACTTGCTGTTTTAGCCTTCCATTATCCACCGATTTTCTTCACAAATCGCTGATCCTCTGCTTCTTTTTTATCTTTATCTCCAGTCCTTGTCCTTCTCTCTGGATTGCACAAGGTTTTCAAACTGCTGATCTTCTACACAAAACCCGCACCTTATCCTTCTTGATTCGATCCAAACTTAGCTGGGCTCTTTTGGATGCAAGGGCCAACGAAAATCCCAACATGATTTTCGCATACAGTTTTGCTGGGTTCCAGGTTCGAGCTTCTCTCCTTGCTGGCTGGCGATTTGGGATTTCAGAGTCCCACTTGGTTCGGCCACAGTGGTAGTTTCCTGCAAGCTTTCTCATGCGTTCATGCCTTATCCTTCTTTCCTTTGGTTGGAACCGATGAGGATGCCCACTGTTTGTTGTGTTTTCCTTCCATTCTCACCTTCTATCTTCATTTTTATCTTGCTGCTATCGCCTCTACCTGTTGGATACGGATATAGCCAATTTACTGAATCTGTGGACAAACAATGAGGGTGGAGTTCCGTCCGTACTTGGGCTCTGCTGGACTTGTTTCCCATTTGGGACTCTTGTTGTTCAAGCGGCCATGGTGTTCCGTGTGGGGTCCACACGAGGTGATGATACAACAACTTGGGCACAGAGAATGGGGTCCACTATGTGAATGATAATTGGGCTTGGGTCCAATTGTTGCAAAAGTCTAAGGTGTTTTTAAATGGGCCCAATTCTTAAGCTTATGAAGTTGGGCTTTAATGGACTGTGCTTGGAGGCCCCACGCCCCAATCCGATGATAGATTTGAAGGGCCAACTCGTCGGCCCAGTCCTGTTGGGTCAGATCGTTTTCGCTCGAGCTTGAGTCGGACTCGATGCCTGCATTATCCCCTTTGGGTTGGAGAGAACTCGCCCTTGAGTTAAGTCCGGTGGCCCGAACGAGGAGGAAGTTGGCGCTCGTCCATCTCTGTCGTCTCCTCTGCACTTTGCAATTGTGACTGATTTTGAATTGGTGCATTGTTTCTAGGTTGGCAGACTACTGAAATCTGTCATCCACAAAATTTGTCAACCGTTGACTATCAGTGTTAAAATTTACATTTTCCAAAAATGGGTCCACGTATGGTTCGGTCATCTGAACCACATTCACGGTGTTTGCCAGTGGTGGGTTTGAAATTTCCACCGTCCCATTTGGATGCACCGTCTCTTCAATCGACTGCTCTTCCAACCGTCCCTCAACCGTCACTACTCCGTTTTGTTCCAACGATTCAAACACGCCCACTAAAGTGTTAAGTGTCTGGATAGTCGTCGTACACCGGTGAAGGTAGAGTTGGTTGTCCATCTGCCGCTGGAATATCTTGCCGTTCAATGTACCCCACTGTGCTTTCTTTGCGTTGACTTGGTCTCGACTTGATTTTCACCCCGTCTTTGGTGAACGCGTATGTGTTCTTCTTTCCATCATGCACGGTCTCCCTGTCATACTGCCATGGTCTACCCAATATTATATGACAAACATCCATAGGTATTACATCGCACCAAATATCATCAAAGTATTTATTTCCAAGTGAAAGAGAAACCAGACATCGTTTGTTTACTAAGACTTCATTACCTTTTTTGAACCAAGATACCTTGTATGGCTGGGGCAACTTTTCTGTTTTTAGCTTCAATCTCTCCACCGTGCGTTTCGACGCCACATTTGTGCAGCTACCTTCGTCAATGATCATGTTGCAGACCTTCCCGTTGATCGTGCACTTTGTTCGAAAAATGCTCGATCGAAGCCAATCATCTTCCTTCTGATTAGCCATCAGTGTCTGCGTAATCATGAATGCTTCGCCGGAGTCACCATATATCACTTCATCCTCATCAAAGTTGGATCCGGTGTCAAAATGTGGTTTTTGATTTTCTTTTTCTTCCACCAAGTGCACGTTTCTCCATGGACACTCGGTTGAGAGGTGTACCTCTTCATTGCATTTGAAGCATCAGACCTTTCTTTTTCCTCTTGCGTCTGGCATTGACGGTTTCTCCTCTGTCTTTTATGGTGTCTTAGAATTAGATGTGCTGCGGTCAAAGGCACCTTGATAGGTATACTGGATTTGGGACGGGGTTGAGATCTGGTTACCGCTTTTGGATTTGTTCAAACTGCACTGCCTTCTGAAACACCTTTGCCAAGTGCAAAAAGTCAAATGGTGCCATCGCGTCATTGATGGAAGGACTGAGTCCATCTTTGAACCTCTGCACAGTTTGGTACTCAGTCTCTGACAGAGTGTTGCGTGAAAGAAGCAAGTGAAATTCTCCCGCATATTCTTACACAGTCCTGTCTCATTGTCTCAACATTTGTAGTCTGTGGAACAGATCTTGCACATAATTAATTGTTAGGTAAGAAAACTTTTTGTGTCAATGATTTTAACTTACCCCATGACTGTATCTTTTTCTTGCCTCTGTTTTGCGTTCCCACCTTGACCTTCCTGTACCATGCTAGCGCCCTGTCTTTGAATTTGACTGCCACTAGTTGTACTTTCTCTGAATCTGGTAAGTCTTTAAACTTGAAGATATTTTCAACCGTCTCCTACCAGTCCACGAATTCATCACCATACATGCCTACAGAGAATTCCGGAACGAGTCGAATTCCAAAGGACATGTCCTCCTCTTGGTGATGTCTTTCTCTGCGTCATCCAAAGGTATCTGCGAATGGGTTCCTCACGTCTTCCCCTGTTGAAGAAGATTTTGATCTGTTAATTCTGCCAACCCGTTCTCTCTTTATCTGTATGTGATGGTGTCTAAATATTTACATCTTATGTTTCTTGATGCTGTGGCTCGAGGGTTGATCCATGGTTTTCATGTTGAACACCCTGAATTGGAAATTACCCATTTGCAGTATGCTGACGATCCTATCCTTTTTCTCAAGGCTGACAAGGAGGAACTGAGTTTGGTGGCGGCGATTCTCCTGCGGTTTCAAGTATGCTTGGGTCTGAAACTTTAAAAAAAAATTGAGATGATGGGGTCAATTGGATTTCAGTACCTGTGTGAAGCTGACAACTATTTTTGGATCTAAGGTCTCTAGTTTTCCTACCTCCTACCTTGGTCTCCCTCTCAGAATTGATAAACCTAGAAAGAGCTACTCATACAAAGTAATTGAGAAATGGAGGAGATATTATCTGTAAGGAAAGGTAAGTATTTATCCAGTGGTAGAAGGGTCATTCTTATTAAGTATTTTCTATCCAGTCTCGCGGATTATTTCCTTGGTGTTTTTTGGTGCTCAAAAGTTGTCATCAAGAAGATGGAAGGTATTTAGAAAAGATTCTTAAGGAATGATACTCCCGAGAAATGTTAATTTCACCTGGTTTCATGGAATCAGGCATGTAAGGTGGAGAAGGGAAGGGGTGGTGGGGACTGGGGATTAGGTCGATCTGTTGCTTCAACATCGCCTTGCTGGGAAAATGGTTGTGGAAACTTAGGGATGATTTTGAAGGTATGTGGAAATATATTATTATCTGGAAGTATGGGTTGTCAAGCAATGGGTGGATGGTTCCTTTGGCCGGTAGACGGGTTTTTAGTTTTTGGAGAGGTATCTGCTCTGTTCTTACAGTTTTCATGGAAAATATTAGATACAGAGTTTACTTTGGGGCTGAGGTTTCATCCTGGCATGATAAGTGGGGGTGAATCTTCTCTGGCCACTAGATTCCCTTGTTTTTACTCTTTGCTTCAAATAGAGATGCGGTGGTCAAGGATTGTTTCAAGAATCAACATGATAATGTGGTTTGGTGTCCCCAATTTAGGGGAAAGCTAGAAGATTAGATGGAGGGTGACTGGATGGTGCTGATGGATTTTACTATGTTATTGGGTCTAAAAATGGCGACATAATTTGGGAATTGGATATCAATGGGAAGTTTAGTGTCAAATCTTTCATCAGAAAGTTAATGTCTTCAAGTGAGTCTCCACGTGTTCATCTGAATATTTGGAAGAGTGCGGCGTCTCTTAGAGTTTAGGTTTTTGGTTGGCTTGCCGGATTAGAGAAGATCTTGATGATTGATTACTGGAGAAACCGAAGGATGACGATTGTAAATGCCTGCCTTTTCTGCCTAGCGGATGCAGAATTAGTAAATCACCTTTTTTTCACTATCATTTTGTCTCATTTCTTCCAATTGATGGTCATCTCCTGTTGCTTGCCTTCTGCTTGGTACGAGCTTTGGAATGAAATGATCATCAAGGAAGTTAGCTCTTTCCGAAGGAAGCTTTGGAAGGTCACGATGTTAAGCATTATTTGGTCAATATGGCTAGAAAGAAATGAGAGCTTTCAGGGAATGTGTACTACCGCTGGTCAGGTCAATGCAGTTATTAAATTTAGAGATGCTTGGTTGATGCTGGGGGATAACCCTTTTTAAGGTGTTCGCATTGCTGATATATGTAGGGATTGGGCCTCGATTGACATGTGGAAATTAGCTCCATCATCATCGTCCTCCTTTTCCATTATCTGACATCCTCCTGAGCTGGGGCTTCTCAACTTAAACTTCGATGGAAGTTGTGTGCAGGATCTTGTGATGGCTGGTTTTGGTTGTTTGATTAGGGGCCATCATGGTGATCCTCCAATCTCCTTTGTGATTTCAAAGTCATTTTGGGTTGGGCGTTGGGTTCTAGCTGCCTTTGGAAAATTTTGGATAAAATGGATAGGGTTTGGTATGCTATCTATGCAAATGGCTTCTGCCTTTGGAAAATTTTGGATAAAATGGATAGGTTTTGGTATGCTATCTATGCAAATGGCTTCTCGGTGTCGTGGGTTCCTATAGCGGATAATTTGGCTAGAAAGGGGTTGATTTCTAATTCTGAAATTGTAAATAGATTTGTTTAATACCTTTTCGCCGGGTGGGGGGGGAACAAAAAAATTGTTACCTTTCAAAAAAAAAGTCTCATGGGTTTTACACAATATTTAAATAAATATAGATAGATATTATTTTAAAATAAAAAATGTAAAAATAACACAATTAAGAATTAACACATAAACTTAGAACAATCAAATATTGAACATTTTAACTTTCTAGTTAGATTGAAAAAGTAGAAAAGTTGTTGTTATACTTTGTTGAGTTTGGATGTGGAGAAATAAAAACATGGGGATTCTCTAGACAGTAGAGATAGTAAAAAGTAGGGGTAGGGGTTATTTAACTGGTGGAGAACCTACCCCATGATTCTCTTGCTTTTTCATTACTCTTGTTTAGTTTTAACTGGAGAAGTTTTTTTTTTTTTTTTAATTTTTTAATTAACTAGAGAAGTTAGTTATAGAAAGCCATTTTGAACAAAAGTGGAGAACTAAGTGAATTCTCTTGAGGTAGGTAGAGACACCACATTCTCTAGTTTTTGGAGACTTGGCTTTTCTGTCGGGCCCACATTCTCCACATGGGACTCATCCAATAGGAACTTTTTCTTTTCTAGAAACTCAAAATTCCCTACTTCCATTTCTCTACATCCAAACAAACTCTTTATCACCAGCTCACCACCATGGTCCTCATCAAACAATGAAATTGTTTATGATTGAATCAATGGTTAATAAAGCATGCTTCACGTAAATTTGGCATTTTATCTAATACCTAATTTTTCTTTATTTTGGTTACATTTCTACAAGGTCTATTTATTTTTTGCTTGCCCTGTTACTGTTTATCTGTAATCAGTTTTATTTCTCTCACCCAGGTTTGGAACAGTTGAGGATAAACTGGCCCCAACATTGTGCAGAAAACTTCATTCTATTGGTTGGTTAGTCACACATATCTCAGTGGTTCGGAATGACGTAAGAAACTAAACTTTTCACTTGATTACTTATTTAAGTTTAAGGTAATAATGTATGTAGATGGGCTTCATGGTATTCTTTTATCTTCATTTACAAGGTATGAATAGTTTTTCTAATCATGCTTTCTAGTTGTTTTCATGCATTATGACCATCACTGTCATTCTTTTATGATTGTTCCCAAGTAGATCTTGTGCACTTTTTTCATCCCTTCTAAATTGTCAGCATCATCATAATCTAAGACGTTTATTCATCAATTTGTGGTTGACCTTTATATTTGGATTTGGTAAATTATTTCCATGAGTCGATTGCCTATTTGATGCCCATAGGAGTTAAACTCACAGCCTCTAGGCTGCAACCGTGAGCCCTTACTAGTTCCTACAGGTTTTTCTGGAGATGTCTGAATATCCATCTTTGCATAACATACCTAATGATGAAGACCTAGGTTGATTTTTCAATATTCCAATGTCTCCAATGAAATTCTGTTGGAAAAGTTCAAATCTGGCTCAATTTAAATGAGAAACTCAAATTTGAAAATTCCCAGAATTTCTAGAAAAATCCTCGGATTTCTTTCAATTCCAATGCCAATTGAGAATTCACCCAAGATGGGAAAATTGAAATTCAACTAGAAAAACTCACCAAAACCCAATTTCTCTCTGGAATAAAGGATTAAGGCTCAAAATCTCAAAGGAAACCCAACACCGTACGAATTTCACGATGAAATTAAAATTCTAATGAATGCTAGAATTGAATTTCAAGAATTAAAATTCTAAAGCAAAGACAAATAATTGCAATGATTAAAATTTAATTCAAGGCAAAATCACACTAGAAATCAAAGAGCAACAAAGGGAACTAGAACTTACTTGCACAAAGCAATTGCAAACCCAATCTTAAGGATGTTCTAGGGATCGCCCAAGCACCTCTGTTTATACTAAAATTTGCAAAATTATTTACAATATTGTCATCCATGGATGGCTGCCTTGTGGCACCTCCTTAAATAACTTTACATCATAGCCTTTGATTTCATTGAATTCAAAAAAGAAAAAAAAAGAACCTAAAAAAATCCTATCCATATGTGCCACCTCCTTGGTGTTCAATTAGGAATTATTGCTAAGACAAGCTCCATGATCTGGGATGCACCATGACTGTAGGGATCTCTCACATACATTGACTTTTGACCACCTCCTTAGCAAGAAATTCCATAACTTTCCTCTCTTCTACAAATATGGTTCCTATAATTTGATATTTAGGATCCCAACACCATAAGTGAGTCCCTAGGTCCATATACTAGGTCTATGAGCTCATATTTCAGCAATCTAGTTGCCCGCTGTGATAATTTTGGCTTTGTTTTACCTTGATCAGAAGTCTTGTAAAATTGTAGAGCCAATTTATCAATTTCATCTTCCCATTGGTCTTCAAGTCTTCCAATTGGGCTATAGATGTCCTCATCACCTACCTATTATATGTCTCTATTTAGGATACTGGTGAGTGTTGCTAAGAATTAGAGAAGCACCGAAGGGTTTTTTGGTGGGATGGAGCAAGGGATAGAAGAAGGGTGCATTTAGTGAGTTGGGAAGAAGTAGCAAAGTCTTAGGAGGAAGGTAGTTTAGAGCTAGTTAATTTTGGAGGTATGGGAACAGACAAACAACACTATGGCGTAGGGTTATTGTTGGAGCCTATGGCGTAAGTGGTGGGGGTGATGGGTTATGAACGAGGAGGTAGAGAAAACAACTTTAGTAGTCAATAGAGAACTTATAGGCTAGGTGTAGGTTTAGGAAGAATGGGAGAACTGTTCGTGAGAGGTTTGAAGTTTCTGGTAGGCAACATGATTCATTTTTGGAGTGATCGATGGTTGGGGATAGAACTCTAAAGGATGGGTATCGTATAATCTTTAGGCTGACAGTGAACAAAGAATTGACAACCCTCGATACTTAAGATCTTTTGGGAGGAACTATTGTGTGGTCAATTGTATTTAAAAAAGCTTTGAGGGATAGGGAATCAGATCTTTATGTTGAGTTGTTGGAGCTATTGAACGACACATGGAGACCCTTTAGGTGAATCTCAGTAAAGTTTGGAATTAGAATTTTCACCGGGAAGTAGTTATACCTCCTTTTTAAACATTATCTAGAAGAGTAATTCCCCTTCAAAGGTGTACTCATTTTCTTGGTGTGTTGCAAAGGGTAGGGTGCTAACTAGATCTATCCGTAGGAGGAGAAGGATAATCCCAAAAGAAGCTAACTTGTCTTGTGTACTGTGTGGTGTGGAAATAGAAAATGTGGATTGTTATAATGAAAATAGGGAGGAAGAAAAAAATAGATGGAGGAAAAGGGTAGGAAAGAGAGAGATAATTCTCTGTATATTGTGTTGCTTGTCTTTCTAATAAAGGAGGTCACATTTATATTACGAGTACAGGCAGCTAATCAAGGTGAAGAAAAAGGAAAGACAAATCAGTTATAATAATTTACAATCAATGATATCTAACAATATCTAAAGGTCAACCCACATGTGTAAAATGCGATACACCATATCCTACAACACTCCCCTCAAACCGGCGCAAATATATCAATTAAGTCCAACTTGCTAAACAAAATGAGAGAAATGAGTGTGTCGTAGGGTAAGGAGACGAAAGAGCATCGGGATGACAAAGGGGGCAAGGGATAGATGCTCTACTCGAGCAAAAAACGGTAGCGGAAGGAGGTCTCTTAAGCTTCAGTGACATTATTTGTGGCCAATCTCCCAGATCCTACCACCCGGAGATGGCTGCATATCTTCTCCAGGCGGTGGGGCTCCATAAGAGATGTCTTCATACCAAGGAAGAAAGATTCTAGGGGTCGTGTTTTCGGCTTTGTTAGAATGGCCAGTGTGTTGACGCGGAGAAGGCCATCAAAGTGCTTCATGGGTTCCTGTTGGTAGGGAGGAAACTTCTTGTCCAACCAGCCCACTTTGGAAGTGACCCACCAACCTATATGAGTCAAGGAATGGCAGGGAAGCAGTGCCATCAGACCATTTCCAACACTCCGTGCACAAGCTGAAATTGGTGAAATTGAAGGTAAACAGTACTATCCCGAAATAGAGCAAGCTGAAATTGGTGGACATACTGCGTATGCCGGCGAAGGAGTCGATGGAGGATTCTGCAAGGGATGGCCTTTACTAGAGGATTCCCCTTATTGAATTGATGGTGAACCAACAGGAAGAACACAAACTACAAATAAAACTTTCCAAATCGGTGGTGGTCTCCCCAATTGAAAAGCTTTCACCACCTGAGCTGAAGAAGGTCCTGGAAAGTGTAGGCCTCTTTGGCTTCCAGATCAGCCATCTTGGAGAAAACTGCTTTTTGATTTTTTTAGGGACAGAGGACACCCAGAAACTTTTGAAATCTCCTCGACACTGGCGAACATAAGGATTCTCGGCAGGTGGAATTCGAGCCTCATCCAACATTCCAGGCGCGTGTGGATCAGATGCCTGGGATATCCTCTCTACGGGTGGCTAGAAGGAACAATCTGAGCATTTGAGAACAGAATTGGGAGGCTGATTGCGATTGACGATCGTAATCTATCAATGGCCGATTGGTCTTTCCTCAAGCTTCTGGTTGAAATGAACATTGAGGACAAACTCCGAAATCAGGTGAGCCTTTTGATTAATGGCAATATCTCCACAATAATCGTCGAAGAAGTACAGGAGCATGACGGCAAGCCTCTGGACTCACTCTCGCTGGATTTTCCATCGGAAAATCATCAAAACCAGCCAGAGACGGGAGACTCCCTTTTGCTGCCACGCTAGCCATGTGGCAATGAAGGAACGCATGCAGGCTTGACCGTTGGAAGCGTGAAAGGAGGCTCGAGGGCGGCTGTCTCGGAAGATGAAACACAGTGTCCCAATCAATCGCAGGGAGGCATTCAAATTCCAAAGGAAGGGGTTGGTTCGAGAGACTGCTCTAGGGCATCTTCTTTGAACTTTAGAGGCAGACCCTTCGGGTCTGGGATGGCTCAGCTCAACCTGGGCCAGGTCCACAAAAACCAACTTCTTGGGCTGGCCCAGCTCAACATTGGTCAAGCCCAACCCCTTTCTTTCTTGAGTCAGGCTTGGGCCTAGCAACATCTAGGCCCACTCTCGAATCTGCCCAGCACTTTTTAAAGCCAAGTGCCAACCCCGTTCCTTTTAATTCTCAGACTTCTGGGACTTCAAACAGAGTTCCAAGGGTGGAAACCCAGGGAAGGAGAGTGAGGAATGGCAAATTCAGCATGACAAAACTGCAGGCTAGAGGGGCATTGGTAGAAGTTGATGACTACCAATCCGATGTTGGACCTGATAAACTTGATGCTGCCAATATTCGAGAAGGAGAAAAGGCAAGGACGGAGATGACACATCCAACGGAAGATGTAGAAATGCCTCAGAGTCCAAAGCTCACACACTATCTGTTAGACACCGATTCACTGGGGACAGAAGAGGAAGACTGTATTTTGAGGAGAATGTCTGGGGAAAAAAAAAAGAAAAAAGAAAAGAAAAAAAAAGAGAACAAAAAGAAAAAGAAAAAGAGAAAAATAAGAAAGGATACCTCAGGTTCTGCCTAGCCCAGTCCATCCCCAGTAGATGCCTTTGGTCTCCAGACTGACGATCATTGGCACTTACACAAACTGTTTGCAGAAAACGGGGACCATCTGTCAACGGTAATTCCGATCGGCCGGTGAAAAGAATAGGGTGGGATGAGCTGAAGCGAAAGGGGTATAGTCCCGTAGATGCACGTGTCATTCTGATGATCGGGGAAGCACTGGGGATCAACTTCAATGATAACCCAGAGGCTCAGAAGGCCATTCGGGAGGCTGAAAATAGAGATATGGCCTTTTCCTCCTAGTTAGGAACGTCAAAGAGAAGCGCCAATGCTATGCTCAAAATGAGAAATCCTCTCTTCAAGCTTCAATACAGCCCGAAAAAAACTCCTGAAAAGGAACATGGCCTTTCAGATTATGTTGCAATGATGATTCTAAATTCTAATATTTAAGTCCTGGGGCCTCGAGAAAAATGGGTAGCTATTTGGAGATTTATTAGAACACACAATATAGATCTCTTGCTCATTCAAGAATCAAAGAGGACAAAACTATCCCCAACACTTAGCAAGGAAGTTTGCGGCAGCAATGATTGCGAGGGTTTTTTCAAAGAATCCGAAAGTTAATCCAGAGGCCTCATCACAATATGGAAACCATCCCTACTGGCAATCAATGCTAGAAGAACGGACCCAAGATCAATTTCGGTTAAGGGATAACTGTTGAATGAAAGAGTGGAGATATGCATCACCAATGTCTACGGGCCTAACTCTGAATCGGAAAGGGAAGTTTTGTGGGTCGAGTTGAAAAACATTAGATCATTGGCCACGGTGTTATGGTGCATAGGTGGCGACTTTAATGTGGTTAGATTTCCACCAGAAAGGAAGGAGGAGGCACCTTCTTGAGGTTTATGGTGGACATCTCCGACTTCATAATGAGGAACTTTTTGGTTGATCTTCTGCTACTAGGGGGCCGCTTCACTTGGTTCAATGGACGGACACGGTCTGCAATGAGCAAATTGGATAGATTCATTGTATCGACGGAGTGGGATGAACACTTCACACATGAAAACCAGCCAACTTAAGTTGTTTAGTCCCATCTCATATCATTGCCCGATTATTCTTGACACAGAGGAGATTGATTGGGGTCCGAAACCTTTTTGATTCAACAATGTTTGGTTGGAGGAGCCAAAACTTATGCAACAAATCAAGACGTGGTGGGATAGCTTTCACATATATGGCTGCGCATTCTTTGTGTTATCAAGGAAGCTAATTCTGTTGAAGGCAAAACTCAAATAATGGTGCAATTCCAACGGGGCCCCGGTGAAAGAAAGAAAATAAGCTACTTTGGTAGAACTTGAAAGTTGGAGCTGGAGGAGGATAAGGACTTGGATGAGGAAGAGCTAATTTCAAAGCGTCAATGCAAAGGTTTATTATGGGTCCGCATGCGCTTGGAAGAGGTAGAATGGAGACAAAAATCAAGAGCACTTTGGTTAAAAGAGGGAGACAAGAATACAAAATTCTTTCATAAGGTGTCAAATGGGAGAAAGGCATGGAATAGCATCAAATCAGTGCTGGTGAATGAAAAAGATTATGGAAAAGAATGAGATAAGAGATGCGGTTAGGCGACATTTCTTGGCTATCTTCCACTCCTCTCCGGATCAGCTGCAGTCACACACCTTCCCCCTGGCCTTCCCGTCACCTCCCCTGCCCAAGTCGCTTCCTAGGGGCTGGACTATCTCTCGAGTACCTTTTTTTCCCTTCCCTTTTCTTTTCCTCTTTATTCCTTTCCTTGCACACCCTGTGTTTTGCTTTGTCTTGTGGCTTTACAGGACTTTTGAGGTAGGAGCATTCACCGAATCTTATCTTTGTCCTTTCCCCCCCTTTCCTTGGGCGGAGTGGACGTTCATCCACTAGCTTCAGTATGCCGGTAGCCGCCTCTGTTGCAGTTTCTCAGCTAGTTCTTTCTGCAGTCTTCAGTTATTGGGCTTTATCCTCACAGGATGTTCTTCAGTCGCCTCGTGGGCCTTTGACCCTCCTCGGTTCTCAAAGGGTCTTGCGCTCACCGCTTTTCCATCACCTTCTCGAAGCAATTTCTGCAGTGTAACCTCCTTCAGTGCTATCTTCGACATTCGGCTCGCCTCGTCTCATTCTGTTTGTTGTCATGCTGGTGTTTCGTCTTGGCCCCTCTCTGATGCTTTCAGTGGATTCCCCTTAGCTTGGCTCGCATCTTCATCCAAGCTCTCCTTCGTGATTGAGGTTTTGTCCTTGGATTCTTCTTCTTCATTGTTCTTACTCACGACTGGTTTTTTTCTCCTTTACCTCATGTTGGTTTGCATTTTCTGAGTCCTTTTTGAGCTAACCCTTGCCCGGGGGAACCCCTTAGTCAATCCTCTCCTTTTGTTAGGTTCAGTTCAGCCTCACTAGGCTGGAGAAGGGCTGGTCGTCCGGTCATGGACGGAATCCAATTTAGAAAGGTTTTCGAGGCGAGGGCGAGTTGGTTAGAAAAGGAATTCACGGAGCAACAAATCAAAGCTGCCTTAGATGGTATCGAGGGAGACAAGGCTCCTAGTCCTGACGATTTTAACTTTAAATTTATCTAAGCATGTTAGGAGGTAGTGGGGCCAGATTTTATCAAGGTCTTTAAAGAATTCTATGATAACGGTGTTTTAAACAAAGGCCTTAAGCACTCCTTCGTCACCCTCATATTGAAAAGGGAGGGACCATTCAAACTAACCCACTATAGACCAATCAGCCTAATTGGATGCGTCTATAAACTTATAGAGAAGGTCCTGGCAGAAAGATTGAAAGAAGCCCTAATCGAAATTATAGGGGAATCTCAAGGCACATTTGTGTAGGATAGACAGATTCTAAATGATGTTTTCATTGCAAATGAGTTAACTCACATGCGCCTTAAAGATAAGAAACCTGGTTTGTTATTCAAAATAGACATGGAAAACGCGTATGACTTCCTTTGTGAGTTACCTTTTTGTTAGAATGGGCTTCGGATTCAAATGGAAGAAGTGGATGAAGTCCTATGTAGAGTACACCACTTACTCTATCCTCGTCAATGTCTCTCCAACCACACCCATAGCAGCTAGGGGCCTCAGGCATAGGGATCCTTTGTTCCTCTTCATTTTCACCTTGGTAGGCGAAGATTTCAACATGTTGATTGACAAGGCTAAAGACCTAGGCATTGTAAAAGGGTTCAGACCTGTATCAGGGGTTGGTAATTACACACTTGCAATTTGCAGATGACACTGTTTTTTTGCGATCCATCCATAGAAGAAATTGTCGGTTTTAAGGCGATTGATATTAAGGTGCTTCGATTTTCTGTCAGGGCTGCGTGTAAATTTAGGAAAAATCACTCTCATAGGAGTTGGAGTGGAGGAAGGTAGAGTAAGAAGAATGGCGGATATGGTCGGATGCTCCATGGGGACCTTGCCTGTTAAATATCTAGGGCTATCGGTGGGCGGGAACCCAAGATCGAAATCATTTTGGTCAATGGTTATAGAAAGGGTGGAGAAAAGATTAGATGGATGGAGTTGGAAATACTTATCGTTAGGAGGGAGACTTACTCTCATCAGATCGGTATTAATGAACCTACCCACCTATCACATCTCCATATTTCAAATTCCAAAAGGAATATCAAGGAAATTGGAACTATGTTTTAGGAGGTTCTTATGGGGTGACAAACAAGATAAAGGGTAGGTTCATCTACTATCATGGCCTGACGTGGCCAAACCTAAGGAAAGAGGTGGCGTAGGAATCACTCCCCTTCAATTAAGGAACTAAGCGTTATTATGTAAGTGGAATTGGAGATTTGGAAAAGAAAGGGAAGCATTGTGGGCAAGAGTTCTAACAACTTGATATTGAATAGGGGAGAGGGGCGGATAGACATTAGGAGACAATGGAAAAAAGAAGGCTCTCAAATTGTGAAAAGTTGGTGGAAGCTAGGAAAAGGGGAGGGTCGGGTGGTAGTGCATTTAAAGAAAATATGAGGCGCCTAGTGGGAAATGTAGACCCAACCCCTTTATGGGTGGATTCGTGGCTTGGGGAAAGATCCTTAAAGGATGTCTTCCCTAGATTGTACAGGGTAGCAAGGGATAAGGATGCAGTCGTAAGTGAGCGGTATCGGCTAGAGGGAGGTCGGGCTCAATGGCACTTTGACTTTAGAAGAAACCTCAGGGACTTTGAAAATGAATATTTAGTAGGCATGCAACCCCTTTTATGGGACTTTCCTTTGTCCATTGAGGAGGAAGACGAATTGATTTGGACATGGGAATCCTCTGGGGTATTTTCGGTTAGATCAATGGTAGGGAGGATAAACAACTCAAGCAACGAGTTCTTACTTCCGGGTGTCACATGGAAGAACCTAGCCCCACTGAGAGTACATGCTTTTTTGTAGTGCGTACTACAAGGAAAGACCCTTACCAGATTAGCCTTAAAAATGAGAGGCCTACTTGACTCGGAAGATGACCTCCATTGCTCTTATGCAGCCAAGCAGAGGAAGGCTCGGACCATCTATTCTTAAAATGCCCTGTCGTGGATCAATTGTGGAAAAAATTCCTCAATCTAATCGGAATGCTGTGGGTACTCGACAATACCTATATCGGGGTTATGCGCTCTTGATCCATCTGACGCTTTAACCCCAGAAGGAAAATGGCCCGGAATACAATTCTCGCAGCAATCTCTAGACTATTTGGAAGGGGAGGAATGCTAGAAATTTTCAATCAAAAGAGCTGGGGACCGAGGAATTATTACAGAAAGCCAAATGGAGATTATGCACTTTGCTCTTACCAGGGAGAGACTTCATAGGATCCAAGATAATGGATTTCTATCAGTCATGGGAGTGTTCTATGATCGGTGTTCCTTAAAAGACCAAGAAATCAACCACTTGGGTACCCCCACAATAGGGCTGCTTCAAGTTCAATGTGGATGGGGCATCTAGTGGAAAATCGGGGCCGATAGGAATTGGCAGTATCCTGTGTGATCATAATGGAGAACCTGTAGTTGTATTCCTAGAGTTGATTGGCAAAAGAGAATCGAACGAGACAGAACTGTTCAGCATTAGGAAAGCCTTGACCATGTGGAATTCCTTAGGGCTGGACAAATTAGTTACCGAAAGTGACTTGACAAATGCAATCAAATGGGTATTGGGAGTAAATAAACTCCTGTGGAAGTTGGTAACAATGATTAGGGAGATGAATGCTCTACTTGAGGGTTGAGAAATCTCGTTCATTAAAGTTAGCAGATTGGCCAACGGTGTTGCAGACTTCTTTGCAAAATAGGGAGTGGACTCGACAAGCCTGGGCGTTTACTATCTATGACTCATGGGGATAATGCTTTTGCGGTGGAAACCTTATCTTGTTATTACGATTTTTTATTTTGGACATATGTGATTATGGAGTGGGTAACTTTGTATTGTCTTTTCTTTTCCTCGGGTTCATTTCTCCTAAACCATGATTTTCTCTTCTTATCTTATGTACCTTCTTTCCTATTTTAATGAATTTTTCTATTACTGCTCAAAAAAAGTCCAGTGCGCTAAAAAACATCATCAAGTTGAGAGCGAGAGATGACTTTCATCGTCATATTTGCTAATTGATTCTTAGACTTAAAAATATGGAGTGACAATATTCCTAGAGGATATATGATGTCGAAGAAAATAACAATCAATCTCCATGTACGCTCATGGAAAACTAGATTGGAAACAATATTGATTGCAGCTTGATTGTCACAGAATATGTTAAGTTCCTTTGAGGAAGGCAAGTGATGCGGAGCATCACATGAGTTTCCATATTTAACAAGTTTCTATATTTAGATTTAGGATTTCTAGTTTTCATAATTGTATTTTTTCTTTCATTTATTTGTTTAGTCCAATAATTGATTTTTTGGGGGGGGAAATTTAGTGATTTTACATGTAATTAAGGCTTTCTAATCATTGGAGGTAGTTTGGTATTTGTTTATTTGAGGGTATTTTGGTATTTTTCATATTTTTAAGTCATTATATATATGATGTAAATCTTCCATACGGGATTGACACTTAATCAATGAAAAGAACAACTTTTGGTTTGTGCAAACTTGCCACCATCGCAGGAAGCATGGTGAGAAGCCAAGGAACCCTCGTGAGAAATTAGGGAAGGCGAGAAGCCATGGGAAAATGTGAGAATCCTCTTCCAAGATCCAGATTTTTATCTATCTGTCTTCTATCTCTCTCTTTCCCTTTCTCTTAACTGCCGTGACCCATATCCCCCTCTCTGTGCTTTCCGTGGCCCAAAACAAACCCCTAATGCTGCCGTGACACTTGAGCTCCTTCTCTACTGTTGCCGTGTCCTTCCCTATCCCCTTTTGTACCCCAATTTGTTGCTGCCCTCTCAGATCTGCACCATAACCTCAATCCCAGCCCTCCTGAACCCCAAACTTGCTGCCAATAACCCTCCTTAGTCCTGTTCTTGTTACTGCCCTCCTATTCTATCCTCCTAACCCTTCCCTTATTTGCTGTCCCAGATTTCCATAGCCTAATTTTTCTGTTTAAATCCCTTTGTTTGTTGTCCCACCTTCCTACCTTCTATTTTGAGTTGTGACTTGGTTTGGAATGTTATATAATTGTTCACATTAATTTTAATATTGGCGACAAATTTTTATTGTTTATTGCAATTATTAATTTTGAGTTTTAATTTCAGCTTCATAACTTTGATTTCTTGTTACATTACAATTGTATTTAGGCATTTAGGATTACACTATTAGTTGTCCTGCGTCAAATTGGTATCAGTAGCAAGGTTAGGGTGTTTCTTTAAACATCCACGGTCCTAGATTTGCATTTAGTGAAAAAAAAATTTTGAATTGCATCTTAAAAAAATAAAATAATAGTTAATTAAAAATTAATTAATTAATTTTAAAAAAAAATTATTAAAAAAAAGTTCATCATAGCATGTAGAGTCTAGGACACATCATTTAGAATCATCTAGACATGTTGTCTTTTTCATGTTTCATTGACTCTCAAAGTATGTTCAATGCATTTTATTTTCTGATGTTATTAATAAAGAATTTGTTTTAAAAGATGCCATTCTTTATATGTAGATTGATTCTGTGGCTGAAGAAGTTGCAAAACAGAAGTCTACTACTGATTTGGTATGCTTTCGTAGTTCAAAAAGTAAATAGCATGTTCTCTGGTTTCGTTAAGGTCAAAATCAAGAGATTGTTTATTCTCATAAGGTTTAACATGTATTTACAGTTTGTGCTGATGCCAATAGGTATTTATGTTTGGAGGAGTTGGCCCCATGCATTCAGATGTGACAGTAGCAGGTGTTGCAAAAGCTTCTGGTGTTCGTTTGGTAGGTTGCTTCTGTTGTCGGTGATCCATGTTCATACATGAGCTACATAGATTTTCTTTAAGATTTACTCGTTTGTTTGTTGAGTCATGTTTTAATATGTTTTCACTTTGGATAGTTGTCGCTGTTTCATTTTTTTCCCTTCTTGTTCTTGTTCTTCTTTTAAAGTTCAATTAAGGGTGTTTGCTTCACTGGTACAATCATACACTTGCCTTCAGTAATTTATTCATGGATTTCTTGTGTCGGTTATTCTGTCCGGTTTTCTTGTTTGTGAGAAAAATGCTGGAAGCTGGTTTCTGCAGACCTGACTTTGGCAGGAGGTAGCCATTTCATCTGTTCCTCTTTCTTTTAGACAGCAACATGAAGAAGAGGGGGGAAAAAGAGGAAGAGAAGAGGGGGGTGGTAGGAAGGTTAGCCTTGCACACTACAAAAGTCGGTTTTAATTCTTGGTGTAAAATCATGTCCGGTCATTGAAAGGGTGGTGATGTAGAGCATTTTGGAGCATATGATTCATCAATTTTATTTTTATTATTTATTTGGTTTGATGTATTTTTTATTTTAGTTGAGGGTATTTTTGTCTTTTTACACTTGAGGTATTTTAGTCATTGTGTAGTTAGGGGTATTTTAGTCTCCTTTATTCCCATTGTATAAATACTCTCAAAAGCCCCATTAGGGGAACGATGAACAATTTCCATTGCCTACATGCGCATGGTGTGATGGTGGAATCCCATTAATTCCCATCTTATATTCTTCTTAATTATCAAATCACCATTAACCATTTAATCTATTAAACACATTATATTCTTAGTCTTTGCATGATTATGTGTGGTAAATTTTATATTAATTAATTGCAAGTATTAATTAGAATTTAATTTCAGCCCATTTTAGATTTAGGATGCATCATTTTCATCCCTTTTAATATTTTTATAACCACATTAGGCATTTAGGGTTACTCTATCCTCTGTCCTGCATCAAATTTGGTATCAGAGGAAGGTTAGATTGTTTCCTTAAACATCCACAGTCCTAGATTTGCATTTAGTGTTAAAAAAAAATCATTCTCTTCATTGCATATGGTATTAGGACACAACATCTAGTCATAGATCTTTCCTTCTTAGAGTTATGAGTCTAGACATGTCAGGAGAACAACCTCTAGCTTGGTGGAATCAGGCCCTCGCCCAGTTAACTGAACTCCGAGGAGTTTGTCGTGGTGGGTACCATTAGTTACATAGGCATCAGGAACCTACTGAGAACGATGAACGTGTCTTGAAGACCATACGCGTAGAAGCCTCTAGCTTTGATGGATGCTTAGACCCTAAGCTTTTCCTAGATAGGTGTCAGACATGGATCGCTACTTTGGGTGGCATAATATGTCGGAGGTTTGACGAGTCCGATTTGCAAAAATGAAATTGGTTGGACATGCCCGACTTTTTTGGTCCACAGTGGAATAGAAAACTAGGAGACAACCCCCTCAATTTGACTTGGGACGAAATGAAGGAGTTGTTAAAGAAGAAATACTTCCCTCTCAAATACAGGCAAAGACTCAATATCAGGAGTCTGGAGAGAGATCTTTTGATAGGAGAACAATCCATAGACCTTATCCCAGTGTCAGTGTCACCTAGTCCGTCTGTGTCTGTACATGCATCTGCATAGCAATACACGATTTGCATGCTGAAATTAAAAGTCAAATTAATATAAGCGATGAACAATATAAGCTTGCTGCAGATACTCATTGCCGGTCTATGGAAGTTGATGTGAATGATCATGTGGAGGACCTCACACCCTGTCCAGGTCCAACACCTTCACCTCCAAACCCCATCCCACATCAGCTTGACCCCGACCCACAATTTGGCCTGATCCATTCCATGACCCATGGTCTGCACCTGTCCAGCCCACTCAGCCTGTACTTTCCTTACCTTCCTTGCCACCCAAGAGAGAGAAGATAGAATTTATCCTAGTCGAGGAAGTTATTTCCATAGCTGTAGGAGGACATCAGCTATATCATTCTGGTCGGATTACGGGTATACCGTCGATGGCGGAGGAGAGTCACTCCAGCATTCTCGTTGTGGCTCTATGACAGTCAGTCGGATGACGTCTGAAGGCCTCACGTGCCCGTGATTGCACTTTGAAGATCCCACGTTGGGAAGACGCGTGCGTGGGTAGATTTGTGTATTCTTATCCGTTTGAATTCAAGGTCGAGTTCTTCTTAGATAGGGAGATTGATGCGGAGCATTTTGGAGCATATGATTCATCAATTTTAGTTTATTATTTATTTGGTTTGATGTATTCTTTTTTATTATTATTATTATTTTAGTTGAGGGTATTTCTGTCTTTTTACACTTGAGGGTATTTTAGTCATTGTGTAGTTAAGGGTATTTTAGTTTCCTTTATTCCCATTGATAAATACTCTCAAAAGCCCCACTAGGGGAACGATGATGATTAATGAAAGATAAAAATTTCCATTGCCTACATGCACATGGTGTGATGGTGGAATCAATGGAACTTTGGTGAGAAATCGAGCGGCGAGAAGCCCGAAGGTGAGAAGCCTTCCTCTATCCAGGTACACATCTCTATTTCTTCTCTCTCTCTTCTTTTCTTTTTCCCTTTTTATCTTCCCCTGGCCGTGGCCCCAAGATTCTATCTTGTTGTTGTCCCCTTCCTAGGCTCTAGAGTTGCTGCCGCGTCCCGTCGAACTCACCCCTCTGTTGTCGCTTTCCTCCTTAAGCTCCTTTCTGCTACCATTATCACCCAAAATTCCCTCCTTGGCTGCCCCCACTTCCAAATCTTTATCCCTACTGTTGCCGTTTCCCCAAGTCCCTTCTCCTCTTTCGCCCAGGTTCAGCTCTTCCATCTCCCTTTAATACCAACTCCTTCCTCTGTTTCGTTATTTCCTTTACTTTACTTTTCCACATTTTGTTATTTCCTTTACTTTACTTTTCCACATTTAAGAACTTAGGCCTAATTTCCATCTCTTACCTACCACCACTTTTTTCATTTATCCCTTTGATTGTGTCCATCAATCACCATTAATTCTCATCTTATTTCTTCTGAATTATCAAATCACCATTAACCATTTAATCTATTAAACACATTATATTCTTAGTATTTGCTTGATTATGTCTGGTAAATTTTATATTAATTAATTGTAAGTATTAATTTGAATTTAATTTCAGCCTATTTTAGATTTAAGGTGCATTATATTTATCCCTTTTAATATTTTTATAACCACATTAGGCATTTAAGGTTACTCTATCCCCTGTCCTGCATCAGGTGGACAAGAGACTAGATGCTTGGAGCAAACACTAGCCCTACATGGGAGCCAGGCTGACTTTACTTCAATCTGTCTTAGCCAGCCCGCCCACATATTTCATGTCCTTATTCGAGATGCCCAAAGGAGTGGCTGGGATCCTGGAAAGATTCCTAAGGGTTTTTCTATGGGAGGGGAAGAGGGAGAGGAAACGAATGCACCTGGTTAAATGGGATGAGGTCATCAACTTGGAGGAGGATGGGGACTTAGGGCTACACAGCATGAGGGATAGAAATCATGCACTGCTATGGAAGTAGGTATGGAGGTTTGCCATGGAGAAAGACTTCCTTTGGAGGAAGGTGTTCGTGACTAGATATGGATTAGAGGACTTCAGGGGGTGGCAACTAGGGAGTAGGGTGGCCAGAGAGGGATCATTAGTGATCAAATCCATCGTAAAGTTAGGAAATGGGGAGGGGATGGTAGGTGCAACATTCAAAAGGGACATAGAATTCTGGTCAGTAGAGGAGATAGGGCGTTGTTTTGGAAAGATAAATAGGTAGGGGAGAGACCTTTGAGTCAGGCTTCCCTGCGCTGTTTAGAGTTGCATTGAATAAGAACACTTTAGTCAACGACTACTATAGCGAGCTTAATGGCAAACTCCAATGGAATATTGCTTTTAGATGGACTCTTAAGGGATTTCGAGGCAGACCAACTTCCATCATTGGAATGAATGCTAGGGGAATCACGTCTAAACACAGAGGAGGAGGACAGTTGGATATGATCTACAAACTCATTTAGTGTTTCCTCAGTTTGATCTATCCTAAGGTAAGTCTACTCCCTTGGTCAAAATCCTCCCTAGTCATGCATCTTGGCTTGGAATAACAAGGATTTCCCAAGAATACAAGTATACTTGTGGGCTGCAATAAGAGGTAGAATCTCAATCAAGTGCAACCTAAGGAATAGAGGTCTCTTATCATAGGGATCCTTAAAGTTGTGTGTACTTTGTGGTGGGTAGGAGGAATTAGTGGACCATTTGATGTGCAAATGGCCATTCTCTATAGGGGTTTGGCGTTTATTCCTTAACCTAATGGAGCGCCCATGGGTGTTGGATAATACGATAGGAAGGTTATTACACAATGGTTAGGGGGGCCTTTTGTAGGAAGGAGAAGGCTGGCTTGGAGATTGATCCCTGTAGCGATCATTTGGGAATTTTGGAAGGACAGGAATAATAGAATTCTTAAAGGGAAGTCGGGTTTGGCAAGGGAGGTTTATGAGAAAGCCAAATGGAACCTACTCTGTTGGCTAACTCCTAGTAAGTAATTCATTGGATGCGATCTAGAGGACTTTTACCTGTCATGGGGAGGATGTATGAAAGGAGGCAAAAAAGCTAGGAAGGCTAAGACGGAATGGGTGAAACTTCAAAAAGATTTCTATAAGTTTAATGTCGATGGCACAACAACGGGTAAACCGGGCCCAACATGGATAAATGGAGTCCTTCATGATGACAAGGGTAGATGCATTTAATCTTTTCAGAATTTGTAGGTGTTATGGAGTCCAGTGAGGCAGAGCTGAGAGCGATTAGGTGAGCAAACCATCTCTGAGCTAGTCTTGGGAATGACAACATCATCTTCGGAGGTGATTCTACTAGTGCAATCACTTGGGCTAGTGGAAAGAAAACCTCCTGGAAACTGGTCAATACTGTTAGAACATTAGGACATTGTCTAGGAATGGAGTCATCTGATTCGTGCATACCGCCTGCTCAGCGAACAATGGTGCTAACTTCTTAACCAAGGTTGGAGTACAAAAACCTCAACCAGTAGTGGAAGTGTTTACTCTTCGGCCTCTACAGGATGTTGGGGTTTTAGGGTTGAGTATCTCTCCCTTGGACCATGTCCTTCAGGATCTCTTGGGTTGTAACAGGTTTGGGAATCACTGTTGTAACCAACATGGTACCTTTCTTGTTATTATCTTTCTTGCTTTTTTGTATTTTCTCTTTGGAGGGACATGTATAAACCTCTTATACACAGTCCTTTCATGCTCTTGTACCACACTTTTAATTAATGAAATATTTGTTTCCGATTCAAAAAAAAAGTACTACATAAATGTGATCCTTATTGTTGGTAGAATACATTGTGTAACTCACATCGGTTAGTCTCATTAGACTAGTCTATCTCTATTTAGATTGTTTCATCTAATAGATATCTAAAAGATTAGATATATGAAAAAAAGATGGATTGCTAAAAGGCAAGCCACCCTAAACAGATGGCAAAGTGGCAATAATGATGATCACGACGGATGGCTAAAATATAAAGGCCCACAATTTGGGCATTCTGGAACTTTGGACTGGTGTCCATATCACTGGTTCATTTATTTACACTTAAAAAAATGGTGACAATAAAATATTATAAAAACAAGGGTACAAGAAAACAAATAAAAATAAGAAATAAAATAGGAGAAAAGTCTAACCCACAACACCAAGTACATCCCACCAACACATTACAGGAGAAATATATTGAGAGAAGAGAACAAGGATCCAAGATCAGACAAAGCCTGGCTACATATCATAAAATCAATTCAGTCAACCAATGGCATGAAATCCAAAACTGCCCTGGGCCTTACCGTTCTTGCCTTGGCCAAGAAATCTGCAATACAGTTCATTGTATGCCTACTGTTTCTAAAGGGACTGCCTTGCCACTTCATTCATTCCTAATGTCTCTAACAACATGGACCGACCTCTTGGGAGTGTTGAGATATATTTCAATGATTTAGATTATGATATATTTAGTTAGATATATTTAGTTACTAAAGTTCTATTTTCCATTTTAGGGCTTTCCCCTTTATTTGATTTTACCTTCCTTAGTTGTATTATGTTTTCCCTATAATTATAAATCATAGGGTCTCTCCTTGATTAAGGAAGACACAATAATTCTACATGGTATAGAGCCAAAAATTCGATCCCTTTCTTTAGATTCTATTTTTTTTTTTATGAGGGAGAGAAAGACCGTAGGAGCCTTTTTGCATCTCCCTCTGCTAGTGCAACCACACCAGCAGAGGGGGGATCGTTGATTCACCCTTCCCTTTCCTCCAAGAAGATCTGCGCCCCCTTCTTTTTCTTCTTCTTCTGATATTCTCTTTTCCAAATCTGTTGGTGCCTATATTGCTCTCAGCTTTGTTTCCTGCTGGCCATCACCGACCTTCTTCATAGTTTCACTTCGATCCATCTTACTTGTGGTCAGATTGTGCTCCAACTTTTCAGTGGTGTTCGCCCTTTGCCCACCTTTGATCGCCTAAGGTTGACTTAGGGTTTCGGTCAAATGTCGGCCCCTTTTCTTGGTTCTACCATCATGCCATAGTGACGCCCAAAACCCCAGTTTTTGGGATTTTTTCCTAAGATCAATGTGGATCCAACCCTTCTGCAATTGGTCCCTACCCCACCAGAGTCGCCCTTGGCCCACCTATGAATGCCTAAGGTTAACCTAGGGTTTCGGTCAAACAATGGGGCCCATTTGGCTGTTTTGCTGCGTTGCCTCTCTTCTGCCCAGACCCCATTTTTTGGGACTTTTTTAGCCAGATCTTCTGGTTTTTTTTTGGATCTCCCTCCAACCAGGCCTCTTATTGTCATAATTTCCTTGGTTTCCATCGCACCACCCCACCTCCCCAACCCCCCCCCCCCCCCCCCCCCCCCCATCTTCTCTTCTTCTCTTCCATCAATGGTGGGACCCACTTCTTTGCTGTTTTTCCCTTGTCTGTCTGGACGCTTGTACATCAACTCCTCACTCCCTCCCTTTTGTTTGCCGAACGATCCTCCATTTGCCTCCAAGATTTGTTTCTCCAGCCCTTTGACCTCTCATTTTAGAGTTTTTTTTCCATGCATTTTGTGGGTGGTTCATAGGGCCATCTTTGTTTGTTCCCTTAGATCTATAGTCTTTCTTCAGATTTGAACCTATAATCCCATAACTCTACAACTGAAAAAGGGGGATTCAATAACGAAAGAGAGAGAGGAGAAGAGAAACCATACCTCTCTTTTCTCCCTCAACCCTCAAGCCGCCACCTCTCACTATGTCTCTCCCTCTCCCGTGCGCACTTCCTCCCTCTTGCTCTCCTCTCTCCTGGCCTCTCAAATCCCTCCCTTAGTTGATGCCGCCAATCAACCAGATCTGCGATTTGGCCTTTTTCTCTGCACAGCCAACCCTCTTTCGCTTGCACAATGTCGTGCACCTCTGCCCTTACCATGCACCCCTGTCACCGTTCAAGACCAACATTGTCCTAAGCCATCGTCATTTGCCTTGTTGTGCTCTCCATCGCCTGTCCAGCCTCTCTTGGCCAAGCCCTCACTGCTGTTCTGAGCCCATACCTGCTCGAGTCTCATCCTTCTATCCCCTTCTCCTGCTGCTGTATTCTGTTGAGTGAGACCTGAACCAGAACAGACCCTCCAACGTTACAACCCCACCCAACCCTTCCCTCAACCGATCCTTTATCCCATCATCCTGAATCCAACCTTGTCCAAAGGCCTTATTTTCTCCATTTAACTCTAAACTCCAGCTAGCTAGGACCATCATTGTTCTTGCTATTTCCTCAGATCTCTGTCCCCATCGATTTCTGAGCGATCTTGTACCGAGCCTTTCTCATGCGCACTGTTTTGTGCTCCTTGATGTCTTGCCAGTGCCTTCTTTGGAACATCCTTGCCAGCCAGATCTGAACCATTCGGAGCCCGTCCTTTTGCTGCAAGTCATCGTTCGCCTTTGCTAGCCCTGTATGGACCTCGTTCACTTCCCGCCTGGGATCTTCCTAAGCCCATCGTCCATCCATGCATTCAGATCTCCGGCCTAGGTCAGATCCTCATCTAATTTTCCTTAGATCCCCATCGCTTGTTAGAGTAACTAGTTTCTGTACTCTCCCAGCATATTTGGTCATGCTGAGTAATCTAACATTTTGGCCAAACCGGCCTTCTACCTGCCACGGTCATGGGCATTCCTTGGGGACCTGCTTTGCAGCGTGCAACGTGCTCCCTCCTTCAATCATCCGCTCAGCGATCTGTGAGCATGCCATGAAGAGACGAGGAATTTTAGGTTTCTCAATGTGTTTTTTTCCTGTTACGAGCGTGCCATTTTTTTTTTTTCCTTTCCTGTTTCTGTAATGTAATTGCCCTTTGCAATGTAATTGCATCTCTGATGCAGTTTTTTTATTAATATATTATATGTACCATTTAAAAAAAAAATCCCACAACTCTACAATGTTTTTTGGCCCTAAACCACATTTGTATGTTGCGATTTTGAGTTTGAATACCAGTAGAACCCTCTAAGACCCATTCTTTGGCCTTATTGAGTGGAGATTTACATTTTTCTCCGTTTTATTGTTCTTGCCCATATTACTGCTCTTCATCGGACTTCTGCATTTTCTTCGGATCAGTTTCTCTTTGAAGCAGATTTCTATAGCGGATTCTCATTATTTCCCGGTCTTCTGAAGCATTCCCAGTGTTTCTTTCCTTTGCAGCCAACACTTCCATGCATCAAATCTATCCACCGGAACATTTTCTACCCACGCCATACTGTTTTTTGGAGATCTATAGCTCTGTACGTTGGTGTTGTAGCCTTGCTGTTCAAGAACTGACTTGCAACCGTTCCTTCTCCAGTACTTGTTCCGGTAGATGCTGCTGCGGGACGTCAGCTGGTTCCAAGCCTCGACCAAGCTTGGTTTTTGGAGATTCTTGTTGATCTGCTTTCGCTCCAATTAAATGGCATCACCATTGGATCGTCAAGTTGAATATTTTCAACCTCAAGTGGGACCCATTTGAGCTTGTGGGGGAGTGTTGAGATGTATTTCAATGATTTAGATTTTGATATATTTAGTTACTAAAGTTGTATTTCCCATTTTTGGGCTTTCCCCTTTATTTGATTTTACCTTCCTTATTTGTATTATGTTTTTCCTATAAATATAAATCATAGGGTCTCTCCTTAATTAAAGAAGACACAATAATTCTACGTGTCTCATTCTACATGGTATAGAGCCAAACATTCGATCCCTTCTTCTAGATTCTATTTTTTTTTTTTTTTGTAAGGGAGAGAGACCGTAGGGGCCTTTCTCCATCTCCCTCTGCTTGTTGCAACCACACCAGCAGAGGGAGAACATCGTTGATTCACCCTTCCCTTTCCTCCAAGAAGATCTACGGCCCCCTTCTTCTTCTTCTTTTGATATTCTCTTATCCAGATCTGCTGGCGCCTATACTGCTCTCAGCTCCGTTTCCTGCTAGTGACCCATCCACCGACCTTTCTTCACAGTTTCACTTCGATCCATCTTACTTGTGGTCAGATCATCTCCAACTTTTCAGTGGTGTTCGCCCCTGGCCCACCTTTGATTGCCTAAGGTTGACTTAGGGTTTCGGTCAAAGGTGGGGCCCCTTTTCTTGGTTCTACAATCATGCCACAGTGACGCCCAAAACCCCAGTTTTTTGGGATATTTTCCTAAGATCAACGTGGATCCAGCCCTTTTGCAACTGGTCCCTACCCCACCAAAGTCGCCCCTGGCCCTCCTATGAACGCCTAAGGTTAACCTAGTGTTTCGGTCAAACGGTGGGGCCCATTTGGTTGTTTTGCTCCATTGCCTCTCCTCCACCTAGACCCCATTTTTTGGGACTTTTTCTGCCAGATGTTCTGGGTTTTTGTTTGGATCTCCCTCCAACCAGGCCTTTTACTATCGCCTTTGCCTTGGTTTCCATCGCACCTGGTGGGCCCCCATTTCCATCAACAGTGGGACGCACTTCTTTGTTGTTTTCCCTTATTTGTCTGGACGCCTGTACACCTAGATTTTGGGTGTTCTTCATTCGATCTGTAAGGACCCAACAAACAATGCCCCTGGGTTTTGGACCACCAGTTTCGCCCAACCCTCTAGTTTGCGTCTATAAGTCCTCTATGCCTGTATGTGCTTAGTGGGATCCACTACTGCAGTTTTTTTTTTTTCTCCCGGATCTTCGTATGAATAAATAAACTCCTCACTCCCTTCCTTTTGCTTGCCGAACGAACCCCCATTTGCCTCCAAGATCTGATTCTCCAGCCCTATTACCTCTCATTTCAGAATTTTTTTTTTCCCTTGCATTTTGTGGGTGGTTTACAGGGCCATCTTTGTTTGTTCCCTTAGATCTGTTGTCTTTCTTTATATTTGAACCTATAATCTCGCAACTCTACATTCGTTTTTGGCTCTAAATCACATCTGTATGTCACGATTTTGAGTTTGAATACCAGTGGAACCCTCTGAGACCTATTCGTTGGTCTTGTTGAATGGAGATTTACATTTTACTGTTCCTGCCCATATTACTGTTCCTCACCGGACTTCGGCATCTTTTTCCGATCTGTTTCTCTTTGAGGCGGACTTCTGTAGCGCATTCTCATTACTTCCCAGTCTTCTGAAGCATCCCCAACGTTTTTCCCCTTTGCAGCCAGCATTTTCAGGCATCAGATCTAGCCACTGGAACATTTTTTGCCGGTGCCATGCTGTTTTTTGGAGAAGTATACCTCTATATGTTGGTGTTGTAGCGGGACGGCATCTAGTTCCAGGCTTCGACCAGGCTTGGTTTTTGGAGATTCTTGTTGATCTGCTTTTGCTCCAATCAGATGACTTCACCATTTGATCGTCAAGTTGAATATGTTCAATTTTAAGTGGGACCCATTTGAGCTTTGTCTCGGGGGGGGTGGCGGGCGGCGGTTGGTGAAATATATTTTAGATTTTGCTATATTTATTTACTAAAGTTATATTTCCCATTTTAGGGCTTTCCCCTTTATTTGATTTTACCTTCCTTATTTGTATTCCCTATAAATATGAATCATAGGGTACTCTTTTTTATTAAGGAAGACACTGATTCTACGTGTCTTATTCTATAGGGAGTTCATTTCCTGTCACTATCCCAAGAAATAGCATTACTCGAATCTCCCTCAACACCAAACTGCCACTACTGTACGTAGCCCTACTCTAAAGCCCTCTTAATACCCAACAATTCTGTCTCATTTGAATCCACATAACTTCTCGACTCCGGAAAAAAAAATCCTCCCCCAATGTCATTCTGCAGCATACCTACTATGCTTGGAGGTCAAGGATTTCCTCTTGCAGTCCTATCCACATTGAATTTAAAGAAACCTAATGGGGCCCTAGACCACACTTTGCCAACCTCTTTAATGTATCATAAAGTTCCGTAGTGCAGACTTAACACCAATGTCTGCCTGTAATTTCTTTAGGAGTTATCAAGCAACATTCTATTTTGAGAACAATAATCACAAATATTGATGTACTGTATAAAATATATACTGTAGGAGCCAAAATGAAACAAGAATGAATGAGCCCTCGTCCTCCATAACTTGAACTATCCTATCTATGGGTATGTTCATGTACGGTCCATGGAGCCCAGCATATGAATGGTATGTATCATTAATGCTGACACCACTTGTGCAAATTGCCAAACCAAGAGAACCATTGATGTGATGATGGCCAGGGTATTGAAAAATCCCTTTGACCCCCTAGCAGGATTGCAGTGTCGGTTATCTACAAATACTGGCCACTCATCATCACACTAATGGGACATAGGAACATTAATCTAAATTGTACTCCAAAATTGAAACTTACGTTGAAGTTGACTATATCAAGAGATTCATGTCAATTAGTCATCAGTTAGAATCTGGTGGCTAGGATTATGAAGCATAGTGGTCTTTTTGTTATTCTCTATTGACAATGGGTTCCATAATTCTGAATTCTCCATTTTGGTGTGCATGTACTCACATATATAATGTGAGTTCAGCTTTGTTGGACAACCATTTGAGGGGCCAAGCTTTGTACATGTGGCCCATGATTTTAGTGACCTAGATGGGCTAGGTCACTGCCATTTCTCTGGTAAGGTCCATGGTGTGTGCGCCTTGCATAAAATATTACTTATTTGAAGAACTCTTCTACTATCAGTTTGAATAAACGAACAAAATGAGGGAGATGGTTCACGTTCAATTTAACGAGTTTAGTCTTTATTACCTAGTTTATTTTACAATAGTCTATGGTAATGAAAGTCATTAGGCTAATGATCTGTCCACAATGGAAATTTGGGTTGATAAATCTCAATGTCTGTTTTTTAACAAGGAAGAAGTATTCTGCGAAATATTTTGTTCTACCCAATTGGAACTTATTCGAGACTAATTATCTTAAAATGAAATCAAAACAACCTCCATTCAAGAATAATTTAATCACGGAAGTAAAACCCGAAATAGCTATAACATTGTCTTTCATGGCTACTCTCACTCGCCAAAAAATACTATCTTCTTTTTTTGAAAAGTAACAATACTATCTTCGTTTGCATGTCTTTATTGTGTAAATGCTTCTTATTTGTGGCTCTATCTTTATTTAATTTAGATTCAGGATTTTTACATTTCAGGCTCCTGATGAAGAGTTTGAAGAGTACCTTAGGCATCACATAGGTGATCAATGCACTGGGGATAAAAATGAGGTAATAATTTGGTATGGGGATGGAATATGCAAACACAACCATCTTGCTAAATTTGTACTATTTTTCTTTTGAATTTTAAGTATCTCATGTTCACTTTAACAAGATTTTATTATTACTGATGATAATATGCAAAATAATAAAATTGAGGCACTTCAGTATTACTTTGTTTTCACAAAAGTGTGTCAAGTTATTTGTCTCATTAAAAATTCTTTTAGTACACACATGTACTGTTATGGATGAGCAAATCCTTCAATGTCATATTGCTAGTAATAGTATAGAATGAGCAAGTGTGAAATATGGATACCACATTATCATGCCAAACCCTTTATGTAGGTCAATGTGCCCACCTCTAAAGTTAAATGTCATTTGGTAGAACACACACATATAGATGCCCATGTTAGTCTCTCTCACTCTTCTTTGAGAAACACCCACCAATATCTCATTGAACTGTAAAAGGATGTTTTATCATCATCGTCATCATTATCTAGTAGGAACCCAATGGAAAGTGGGGGTAGGAATTTCACTTTGAGGAGAAGTCAAGCCTCCAACTTAGGTTC
This sequence comes from Chimonanthus praecox, assembly GCA_022113865.1. NCBI lineage: Eukaryota > Viridiplantae > Streptophyta > Magnoliopsida > Laurales > Calycanthaceae > Chimonanthus > Chimonanthus praecox. Next base: position 36,100,517 of record CM039094.1, read on the forward strand.
CAATTTGAAGAGAAATCCAAACCTCTTGTCATCATTATCTAGTAGGAACCCGTGGAAAGTGGGGATAGGGATTTCACTTTGAGGAGAAGGCAAGCCTCCAACTTAGGTTTCAATTTGAAGAGAAACCCAAACCTCCTAGCCTGAGCTAAATTGGGGAAATTTTCTTCTACCTTCCGTGATTGACTAATTCAAATATAAATAAGAGTGCAATGATGTTTATAGAAATTGGAATAGAAATAGGGAAACATATCCCTCTTGCCTTCTGTTGCAATCCCTTACCCTACCATGCAACATTTTGTGCAAAAACCCCCCAAAGAGCTCCTACCTTAGACCTATTTTGGTTGCTTTGGGGTTTGGATTCAAGTAGGACCTGATTTTCCATTGTGGAACTTCACCTTTCTCTTGTGTGTGAATTTTTGGACGTTTTGGATCTGATTTTAGGAGATTTTGGGGGGCTTAACACTGACTTGTGATTACTTCTAGGGTTTAATGTGCTTGCTTGCTGTAGAACTCTATAGTTCTTTAGTGTTTGTGATGTTATTTGCTTAGATCTTACATTAATCATTGGTTGCAGAATTTTAACTTCTTAAATCAGCATTCTAATTCCATTTTGTATGCATATAGCTGTAGTTAATGTTTAGATTTCTTATTTTCCTTCTTTGTACTCTTAGACCTAGGGTTTCGAATGTCTTAAACTTATTTTAGGGCATGCTGCATTTCCGCTCTACGTCATCAAATCTTTGGAGGGTATGACAACCAGCTACTGAAACAGTAAATGTGGAAGATGGAGAAATAGAAAGATTCAATTGGGTGCTAATGTGCAATTAATGAAATTGTTGATGCTTCCATTGCCAATCAAAACAAAAATTTGTCAATCCTGAAATCATCCAGAAATCTGTGGTGTGTAGGTCTTTGCAGAAATTATTTGGAGTGATATTTCGGGAGAATCAATTGCAAGATATCCTTGCGGTACATTTGGCACATCTTCCTAATCTTGAATATCTGCTTTAAACAGAAAAACCTTTTGTGTTTTACATTGACGGTACAATGCAAACTTGTCATCACAATTGTAACATAGGCCTTTTTTTTTTTTGAAAGGTGACATAGGCCTATTTCTCTCTTAGTTTATGTTTGAACCCATGACAATTGCTTGATAGGAGGAGTATCTCCTTTTGGTGTGGGTGAGACCAAGAGTTTCCGTAAATGGAGGTGGTAAAGGCTTGGTTACCTTGCTCAAACTATGAAGCTTCTCCTCTTGCATTTGGGTCAATCCTATAGTTTCCAGTAGTGTACATGGCTAAACATGCACACCTAGGCAGTGATTTCCTCAACCAGTCCACCAATAACCAATTAACGCTTCTCCACCCAATGGTCAACACAGTTTTCCAATTGCTCAAATTGAGTAACATTCTTGCACTGAGCCATCTTGGCACAATTTCGACAACGGTTCATCGAAGTCTTAATATTCAGTGTGACCAAATCGCACATAAAGGGCCTTAACTAAAGAGCCCCACATGAGATTTGGCTGAAGTGTGCTCATTCCAATGAAACCACTGATTGGCTTCTCTTTTGAGATGAAAAAGAAAAAGAAAAAGAAAAGGCCAATAAGATCCATTTGTCATTTGTTGTGGATTGGTATTTGAAGAATTGCTCAACGTGTTGAATCCACTTAGTTGGGTCAGTGCCAGTGTCACAAGGAATTTGAGTCGAGCATAACGAGCTTGAATCGCACACAGGAGCTAGTATTAGGGAAGCAACGGTTCGTTATTTTTCAGCGCCTTCCTCCTCTCTTGCGCTGGATCGGCCTCCTTCGCCTCCCACCTTTGGTCACTCTTCGCAGCCTATAGTCCTGGGTACTTCTTTTCCTTTTTTTTTTTTTTTTTGTGATTAGTGTCTTAGATATTTGGAAACCTCGTGGCTTGTTTGCTTCCTCTTTTCCTTAGGCCTTGTCTTCCTCTTGTGCTGCTCGGGTTTCCTAAACGACATTGCTCTTATCCTGTGCTGCTACAACGTCTTGGGATGTTGGGTGGTTGGATTGGGGCCTTTCTCGGAGATTCGCTGGTACATCGCCTACGGTTTCTTCTGGTGGAGATGGTATTCTTGGTCAGCAGGCGCTTTTGGATGCTACTACTCTCTTTTCTCAAGTACCTGTTGGAGGCATCTTCGACTTTAGCTACCTGAGTAGTTTCTCCTCATCTTCTCAAATCTTGGTGGCGGGTGGCTGGGCTTCTGTGCTGTGGTGGCCCTTTAGCTCTTTGGCGTCGTCAGTGGTGGTGCAGGATGTACTATCTGAGGCCTGGGTACTATCCTCCCTTTGTTCTCTTTTTTCTTCCTTTCTGGGTGTCCTCTATGGGGTTATCCTTTATCCCTTTGGCTAATGCATTGGGTAGTTTCTCTTCGTTATCTTTTTTCTCTCCCCCACTTTTTTTCTTGTAGTCTTGGCTCGCCTTTTTTCTTGTACTATCCTAGTTCCCAACGGCCTACCTTGGATGGGATTCAATTCACAAGAATCAGTGGGTGGATGGAGGTTTGGGCTGAGAAAGAATTTTCCTTAGAAGAGATTAGGGTGGCATTTGAGAACTTAGAAGGAGATAAGACACCTGGGCCTGATTGTTTTAACTTCGTTTTTTTAAGGCTTGCTGGGGAACTGTGGGCCCAGTTGTCTTCAGGTTCTTTAAAGAGTTTTTCCAAGATGGTATTCTTAATAAAGGTCTGAAGAATTCCTTTATTACTTTAATCCCGAAAAGGGAGGGTTCATTTTGAATATGAACATTGCCAATATGGCAAGCATGTTAGATCTCATTTTCCCCCATCTATCAATAAAAAATCATCTACTTTATTTTCACTCATTCATTCTGATGTTTGGCAATCTCCCACTGTATCCGCACTAGCTTTCATTATTTTGTCACATTTATTGATGATTACTCTCTCATAACTTGGACATATTTGATGAAACAAAAATATGAGGTTTTTTATCACTTCCAGAATTTTTACCAGTAGGTTCATAATCATTTTGGGTGTAATATTCAAGTTTTACAAAAAGCCACTCCTTTCTTATGTTTATGCAAAAACATGGCATAGACTCTCAATTCTAATGTTCTTTTAAACCTCAACAAAATGGTGTAGTTGAACGAAAGAACCGTCACCTTCTTGAGGTGGCACGTTCTCTTCTTTTTACCATGCATGACCCAATGTCCTATTGGCCCAAAGCGGTGTTAACTGCTTATTATCTCATCAACAGAATGCCATCCCGCATTTTACAACACCAATCCACCATAGACAATCTCTCATTACATAAACATGTTCTTCATATTCCCTTACATGTCTTTGGGTGTGTTTGTTTTTATCACAATTTCTCTGGCCATAAACTCTCTCCCCAGGATGTGTGTTGTGTCTTTCTAGGTTAATCACCTTTTCACAAAGGCTATAAGTGACTCGATCCTCTCACTAGGAAAAAATACACATCCATGGATGTCACTTTTTTTTAGCGGGACCCCTATTTTTCAGCTCCCTCTACTTCTTCTCCTTCCCTTGTCCTTCCCCTTGTTCCTGCAAATCTTAGTTTCTCGAGTCCCACTAGCCTCTTCTAGTGTACCAACGCCGACAGTCTCGACTGTCATCTGCAGCTATCTCCACCCATTCATCTGCCAGTTATTCAAATCCACCACTCTCTAACCCGTCTGATCTTCCTATTGTGCTTCGCAAAGGTAAGCATTCTTGTACTAGGTATTTCATTGATCGGTTTGTATCATATCATGTTGTTTCACCCTCCTATCACAGTTTTCTCACAACATTGGACAACATTAAGATACCAAAGAGGATCGACACGGCTTTGATCCCTCCTTGAAAGTAGCCATGGATGAAGAATTAACTGCCCTTGACAAGAACAAAACATAGGAGATGGTTTCTCTACCTCCAAGCAAGACTCCAGTTGGGTACAAATGGGTCTTTGTCTTGAAGCATAATCCAAATGGATCCATTGCCCGATATAAGGCACGCCTAGTGGCCAAAGGCTTCACGCAGACAAATGGGATCGACTACTAGGACATTTTTTCACCTGTTGCCAAGATTACCTCTCTGCGCATCTTGCTCTCTCTTGCCACCACTTATGCTTGGCCCTTGCACCAGTTAGATGTGAAGAATGCTTTTCTCCATGGTGATCTTCAGGAAGAAGTGTACATGCTTCCTCCTCCGAGGTTTGTCAAGCAAGGGGAGCCCAACTCTGTTTGCAAACTAAAGAAGGCTCTCTATGGTCTTAAGCAGTCTCTCCCCGTGCTTAGATAGAGAAGTTTAGCAGTGCCTTACTACCTTATGGTTTTACTTGCTGTCAGTCGGATCACTCAGTCTTCATCTACTGCCTCCACTCACTTGTGATGATTTTGGTGATCTATGTTGATGATATTGTCCTCACAGGTAACAATGATACAACCATCTCTTCCTTCAAACAGTATCTTCAACAGACTTTTGATATTAAGGATTTGGAGCCCCTCCGGTACTTTCTTGGAATTGAAGTTACTCGATCTTCTCGTGGCCTCTATCTCTCAGCGGACGTATGCCCTGGATCTGTAAGTCCAGGCTAGACCAATGCACGGGTCCTTTTATGTTTATACTTATTATGAATGATTTAAACACAAATAACGTGCAGCATAATAAATAACTGTGTGTGCAAATAATAATAAACAATCCATCAAACAACACAGATGCACAATGATGTATAGTGGTTCGGTTCACCTGAACCTACATCCACTGTTGGACTCACCCACTCTTGGGCTATCCCAATTCCAATATGTATGGGAATCTCTTCCAAACATTAGAACCTAGTTTTGAAAGGTTCAACCACCCGGGTCTAATCCTTAACACCTATTTTTAAGGTGGTTCAATCATGATCTAATCCACCGTACAATGATGAATGAAATAAAACAAAGAACACTTGCCTTGGTTTAGCTCGGATCTTGAGTTGTGTTCTTCAGTGATGCCTCGATGCTTTGATCTTCGATCTTCAATACTTGAGATGCTCCAGTGTTTGCAACTAAAGAAGAGGCTAGGTCTAGGGTAAGATGATGATTCTACAATAACCCCTAGATGATTTATCCTTAATCACATCAACAAAAAGCTTAACATAGCTTTGAGTATTCCATAATCAATTGTAGATGTGAGGTTCAATGGAGTCTAACAATAGTTAGAACCTCTACTGAGAGTCTAGGAGAGACTTAAAATTAATCTCACTTAATTTGCTTGTTTTGCTTAGAGAAACGAGTTGTATTTATAGATTACTGTTCATAACAGCTAGTCCTCGAGTACTGTAGCTCGAGGGCTCGAGTAGCCTACAACAGCTAGTACAACTAAGCCAATGGGTAGTCTTATTGTCATAAAATTTGTTGTCAGCCACGAGACCTCAGGAAATTCTCGAGGCCTCGGGCACTATTCACTCAGCAATGCTACAGTGCTTGAGGCCTCGGGAGACTATTCATGCTACAGTGCAGATAGTGAATTTTGAGCCTCAGATCGAGGGGCTCGAGCCTGACAGTGTTCAAATGTTCAAATTAAAGCTCTTTTAACCCTTTTTCAGTGTATGGTCTTTAGCCTAAGGTGTTCCATATCCTTCGGTATCTTAAGGCTCATCCTGGCCGATGTTTGTTCTATGCACACCAGCCTACTTGTATGGATCGTGATTATTCTGATGCTGATTGGGTTGGGTCTCCAGATTGATCGCCACTCTACTTCCGGCTATTTTGTTTTCTTAGACTCACATTTAGTTGCCTAGCGAAGCAAGAAGCAATCAGTTATTGCTTGTTCCAGTGCTAAGGTCGAATATCATACCATGGCTAATAATATTTATGAATTGTTGTGGTTTCGACAATTCCTTACTAAAATTGGCTTGCTTTTGCCGATCCACTTGTCATGTTCTGTGACAATCAGCCGGCCCTCAACATTGTCTCCAATCCAGCCTTCCATGAGAGGACTAAGCACATTGAAGTTGATTGTCACGTCCTTCATCAGCATATTTCTAAAGGCAGACCTTTTTACTCATCTGAAGTCTAAAGATCAGTTTGCGGACATTTTCACAAAGTCAGTTCTCCGAACGCAGCTCGATTCGGTTGTTAGCAAGATAGAATTACTCGACATTTTCTAACTAGCTTGATGGGGAGTATCATGGGACCCACTTCAGTACACGTAAGGTGTTGTGGACTCACTTCAGGACAAAGTTGACAAACATGATCCACTTTTGGAAATATATCTTATTGGTTGTATAATTGATTGTAGATAAGTATTATTTTATTGTTTTCCTATTTTAGACACCTAGATTAGCTCCTTTGATTCTTTTTATACATGTAATCAATACAATTCAATACAAAGATTTTCATCTCCATCTTCTCTTTCCTTTATTTTCTAGTCTTATTTTCGGGGGGAGAGGAGAACAGTAGGTTGGAGGAGGCAACGACAAGCAACAACCACCAATGATGATGGTGACACAGGAGGGTTGAGGAGACACTGACTGTTGTTTCCGTTCTCAAAACTACCTCCCCTATGAATTGGATTCTGTGACGTCCTGCGCCTCGGGACACGGGTATGCCAGCTAAACCTAAAACCACAATAAACAATAGGTTTTATCTTAAAAATTTAACATATATTAATCTCAAAATATATTACAACTCAAAAGATAAATGACTTTAAATTAATGTACAACTTAAATATCCTAAAGTCACCCATGACTCGGTGTCAAGTCACCATCATTGTGAGTCAGTCCGACCTTCTCAGCTAGTACCCTGCAAACTGTTAGGTAGTGAGCTTCACTAGCTCACATATCAATAACCCAGTAGGAGTACAATAGCCATATAAAACATACAGGAACTCTGCACATTCCATAAACAACACATACAAACCATCATGCAGTAATACCCCACACAGGGTTCTATCTACAACATATGGACACACGACTGTCACAAAACAGGTGACAAGGCATAATGGTCTGCCAAAGGTCAACAACTCTGACCTGATCGACATATATCCTACCTAGATATACTTCTTAGGTACATCAGATCCAAATACAATTCTACCCATTACATCTCTCTCTCATATGTACTATTCTCATAATCCACCTACTCATCTATCCATGAGCATTCGGGATCAACAACATGTGTCTCACTTGTCTGTCTCCGATGAGGGACTCGTGACAACCCCTACCGTGCATGGCAGTGTGGTGTTACGATAGCGTCGCCTGCCCACCTCACACCTGTCCACTCACCACTCGCTTGCTGGTTTATAAGGTCTATTGGCCTCACTCCTCTTCACCGAGAACACAGACTTGTACACATCCATAATCATATGTACCCACTGCAGATCCACGCATAAGAACTAAAGCGAGCAATCGACCAATGGTACTTATATATCCAACTGCATATCAACATCATCTACATTCATCATAACCATCATCCCTATACATGAATGGAGTCATACCTAACGTATGGAAATAACCACCATACGCCTTACCTGCATAGACCATATTCATTGGATCCTAAAATATCACTGGACCCAATAATACTCATGCGGAGCTTCCTAGCCCATCCTCGGCTCAATCAAACCATCCAATACATAGATCTCCTATATAGACCTAAACATACCCTGCATATGGAAAACCCTCATATGCCAAACACGACTCCATAATGCAAATCATCCAAGTTGTGTATAGATCAGTTGACCGGCCATCGGTTCACCGAAGCATTTTGTCAGTCGTCTGATCTTGTCTAGAAAGCACAGTTTCGAGCAAAATGGACGGAGAATCAGAGAAGATGTAATTCAAAAAAACATCAATCATTCTCATTTCGCATACAAATTCATGCATTTTCAAACCGTGAATAATCAACCAAAACATAACATATCAAATGTGAAAGGTCCCACATCAAGTAGATGGGCTCAACCCAGTTCTTTGGGGCAGATATATTCTCATATAAAATAATCCAGAACCGGAATCGATTTTGGACATATCCACTTCATTCCACATCAACCCAAATCAATATCCCTTCTCCACGGGAATTCAAACAACAATCATACATACGGTATGATTTTAAAGCATCCAAATAACAGTCGGGAAAACACTGATAAAATCTCAAGATTTAATATCAACAAGGTTTCATACTCCCTACCTCAAAAATGGGGAAGCTTAGGCTCTCCTGAAAGCCAAAAGGAACCCAGACAAGAACTCAGCTCGCCGCTTCGGAGAAAGAAACTCGCCCTCTGGAGTGGAAATCATAGATAATGGGAGAGTGAGCATTAACCGCGCGTGTATCTATCATAGTTGGATGGGAGTGAGAGAAAATGAGTTGGAAAAACCATATAAAAACCCTAACCCTCGCTGCCTTTTCATAGAAAAAGGGAAACTTGGTCGCCAAGAAAAGTCATCGGTCCTCCATCCTTTTTTTGCTCGACTGCACTAGGTTTCTTCATCGCTAAGAAAAGGCTTTGGTCCTCTAAAGTCAATCTTAGGTCGACCAATCAAGGTACTTTGTCAATAAAAAGCATTCAGTCCTCCACAGTCAATCTTCGGTCGACCGATCGAAATAGACTAAAATATGGTTCTCTTTGGTTTTTGATCCAACTGTAAGATCGGTCCACCGATCTGGCACTTCGGTCTACTTATCTGCATTTTCGCAGTTTTCCACCCTTTCACAAAAACGGTCATAACTTGAGCTACGGAGCTCGGATTTGGGCGTTCTTGTGCTCGTTAGAAAGGTCTTTGACTGAACTATTCAACCAAACAAAATTCACCAAATTCAGAGTTTGTTTGATACCCCAAATGTGATCCACAAATCAGGCCTACTTCCAAACACCCGGTTTTGAAGGCAACTTGACCAGATTCGGGCCAAAAGTCACTTCCATACATTCTCCAAGAGAATCCTCAATAGTACGGTGGGTCAGATCGTTACAGATCCATACTCAATTAGGCCCCAATCTAAGTTAAAATGATCACTAACCCCATTGGATAAAATTGAAGTTTTGGGAACTTAAAACATGGCTACACTTGTCCAACTAAGGTGATTTTTTCTCGACAACTTATTCAAGTAAAAACCTTTCCAGCCAACTCATCTCCAGAGGCCATGGTGGACCTCATTTCGTTAGTATCCTCAAATTACAATTTGACGGTGCACTCCTAGGGGGGGTGTGGGTGCGTGTGTGCATGCACGCTATCATCAAGCATTTCCACCATTGATAAAATTGAATTTTTGAGAACTTAAAAAACATGGCTTCACTTATCCAACTAGGGTGATTTTTTCTAGGAAACTTATTCCAAGTAAAAATCTTTTCAACCATCTCATCTATGTATGCCATGGTAGGCCCCATTTCATTAGTATCCTCAAATAACAATTTGAGGGTGCGTCCTTAGGTGTCTTTATGTATGTTGTGGAATGTGGTATTCACTACACTCAGGTTTATTGTAGTTTTAGCATGTTTGCCTCTAATACCAAATGGTAAGAACCTAATGGAAAATGGGGATACGGATATCACTTAAATTTCATGCGTCAAACTTGTGTTTCAATTCGATGAGAAACCCAAACCTCCTAGCTTGAGCTAAATTAGGGAAAATCTATTCTACCTTTCATTTTTTACTAATTCAAATGTAAATAAGAGTACAATGGTATTTATGGAAATTGGAACAAAAATAGGGAAACATATCCATTTTATTAAGTGATTACCAAATGCCTACTAATTAAATCAAATCCTAATCGTATCATTTTCCATTTTTACCATTTTTTTGGGGTTGGCTTTTTGAGTTCTAAGTTTTCATTTTATCCTATCAAAGACCATATTTTCGGCGAGGTTACATTCTACCATATCCTTTTTTTCTCCCTTGATCTAAGGTTTTATTTGTCTGCCGCTTCTATTTTCCCACTACCTATGGTTTATAAGTTCTTTATATTCACGCTATTTGTGGTTGTCTATGGACATGTCCAACCATCTTATATGGCCTTCCCTTTTCTTCTCATGGTTCATCTTTTAATGTTATTCACTCATCCATGTCAAAATACATATATGGTACTTGTCTTTCCCTTATTGACCAGTATTTTACTTGATAAAGCAAAGTTCGTCTAATTGTGGTGGGGAGAGGCTATAGGGTTTCCTTCTAAGAAAATGTATAGGTGAAGGAATCATTCTGGGTAACTATGAGGAGTTGGGAATCTATTCTTTTAAGGGTTGAAGAAAGATGGTGTGGCAAAACTTTCTGGTGGTAGTTAATGTTGTGCATTTAGAAGGGGAGGAACTTTAAGTCAAAGGAGAATAGCGGGTAGAATTTTTTTTTTCCCTTAGCCAATGTTAGTGTCTTCAAATGGTTGTTGGTGTTTCATTAGAATAGTGGGTGGTGTCAAAAGACAAGTAATTGCTCATAGGTGAGAGGCACCTTTGTTGGGGTATTCTAATGAATCAACGAGAGAGAAACTTGGGCCAGTAGGATTTGGGGGAGTGATGTACAATTGTGAAGGAAATATGAAGATGTTGTCTCTTCGGAGACATCCAATAAAATTGGAACGAAACAGAGAAGGAAGTATGAAGATGTTATTTGTGGTTCTAGTGGTCTTTAAGGATTCCAACTAGGTAGAGCTGCTTGCAACTCGGTATGCATTGAAGCTTTTGGAGGGAACATTATGTGGAAAAGATCACCATTGAAGGAGATTCTTACAATGCAATTGCTTTGGTAGCAGGGAAGAAAAGGGTGTCATACCGGCTGTTAAGAGTGCCTAGGGGTATTGCAAAATCAAGGAATGATTACAAGTTATATTTGAAAAAGAAATAGCAATCAACTAATTTTGTGGCTAAGGTGGAATTAAGCACTTGACCTTTATGTGGTTTTTTGTAGAGTTCCTTATTGTGTTTTGATAGCTTTTTTACTCAAGCTCAGTGGCTCTCTTATAATGTAGATCTTTTTGTGGGTAAAATGTTTTTTTTTTGCTCAAATATGTAAAGGTTAAAAGGGGTGGTGGGTGACAAACTTGGACATACCAATTCATAGTGGGTAGGTAATGCGAATAGTTTTGATTGTATGTGCCAGAGCCCTATGTCGATGTCTTTATTTGCTCTCTACTTTGAGGATATCTCTAGACTTTGTGATCCCTCTAGATGGTTCCCCTATGTACATGTACATATACTGATATGCATGACACAAATTAGTAATACACGACTAAATATGTACATAAATAAATAACTATCCTCATAGTTGTCGTTGACATCATCATTGTTAAAGCTATCATGCCATCTACCTTGGAGGAGGTTGAGTTTTTGAGTCGTACTTCATCAATCCTATGAAATGATCAGGCTCTTCTGACCACCTTAATTCAAGTTCTAAATGGTTTTCTTCTAGTACCTCCTACTTGTAACTATTCGGGTCTTTGTTTATATGATTGAAAATTGTCATATCAATTTAATGTAATTTTCTAGACAACAGATAGATCTTGGATGTTATATGTATCTGAATATCGCACGATGAAGAAACTACATATGTTAACAGTGGGAGAAATGTGTCTTAAAATGGATATGCAGAGTAGCAAGATAATTTTAGTAGTGCTATAGAGAAAGCCTTGAAGAACACAACCACAGGACAGTTTTCCTCATTGCCAACATCGTTTGAATCCTTAACACCTGTAGGGCCAAAAGAAAAAAGAAGCAACAGCGACTCCATGGAAATTACTGAAGTAGATTATCGTTTCTCATAGAATCATTTGGACAGCAACATCTTATCGAAATACTCTTGCAGAGCATTTCAGGCAGTTATGGACTATCTATTTGTTTTTCACCTTTTGAGCATCTGTATTTTTTTTTCTTTTGATAGTTACGAGAAAAAAATACAGGTGCTCCAAAGGTGCACGACAAATAGATAGTTCACTCGATATATTCTGCAAAATTTGAAAATTATTCCTCTGTATTTCTCGTCATTATTGAAAAAATCAATTAAAATATCATGAAATTCTTTTCATTGTATTTGTGCAACGTGTATCTTTTCTGTGGAGTATTACATTTATTTAACAGGGGTACACCTTTGTTATTGATGCTATCAAATTCTCATTAGTCTTTTTTTCTAATGAGTCTTGATGCTGTTAAAAACTCATTGGTCTTTTAGTATTCACTGTATTGTTTGCATGATTAGTTTTCCAAGTTGAATAATTTTTGCAGAATGTGATTTTTATCTCAAGTTTGTTTCCTTTCCAGATGGCTAAGTTGCCTGAGGGCATTACGGAATTACTGCACCATGAAATGCTAGAAGTTCCTTTGGTATGTTAAGGGCTGGAATGTGTTATTTTTTTATGCAACATAAGTTCTCTAGGTTCATATGCTTTTTTTGTTTATATCATTCTTAATAGCTTCTGTAGTAACTTTTTTTTGGGTATCTCCTTGCTCTTTTATTTGATTAGAAAATTTAAAACCACTCGAAGAGTGAATCAAAACATGGTGAGAAATTTCCTGATACAGAAAGAAGATGAAATTGTCATCACACTATTTGCTATTGTCTGCTTTGCAGATAATATGTTTAACATTAACCACAACATTGGAAAGATCAGCTCAATAATGCTTTACATCTCCCATAGGTCTATGCTTTTGTACTTTACTGTGCAAACCTACCTTAGGTGCTACTTGTACACTCACTCATTTGCTCCTATGCCTTTCCTGTTCTGTGTTTTACTGCCGCTACAGTTATGTCTCACCCAATTTTTCCTTCCTGCTTGTTCAAAATAATTTGGTTCTGGTTCTATTTGCAAAATGTTATTTGCACTGTATCTAATGAATCTGATTTGCCGAGATTATTTTGCCATCTCTTTCAATTTGTGTAAACAATTCACCTGAATGGTTCATTAATGTAATATTTAGTTTAAAATCTTTTTCATTTCAGAAATATTTTCTTCTAATATTCCAAGGTACTTGTCCATCCTGCATGCTTGTATATCTCATTTTAGATTAAGGTTATGAACTCTGAATTAATTCTATCTTTGTATTCATGGTATTGATTTTCCAATAGTAATTCTATTCTTCTTCTTTTTATTCTTATTTCAAAAAACCTCTTTTTTTTTTTCCAATCTTTTATTTCTATTTTAAAAAAATAAAAATATCTAAAAAATGATTTTTTATTTTTAGAAATTTTTTATTTGATGCATGCTATTTAGATTTATTTAAATTCCATTGATTTATTTGTTTATAAAATAATTTAAAAATAATTTAATTGTGGAAGTTTTGTATATTTACAGTTTATGAAATAATTTTAGAAAAAACATTATGAATCTTACGATTCTACAATTTCTGATTTACGATTCACGATACGATTCGCGATTCGAGTTTGACAGCTTTGCTAATAGGAGATGTCATACCCCCCATCCCATCAGAATGGCATTTGCCTTTCCCCTTAAATGGTTTATTACTTGACCAGGTGCCTAGACGTACTAGCTCCCCTTTTTCTAAGCTTTGTTCCGCCTCATTGCCCTCTAGTAGTTCTGCTACACCATTGTTGGAGGGAATTCAATTTAGGAGAATCATAGGAGAGAGTTCTACCTGGTTGGAAGCTGAGTTCACTACATAAGAGATCAAAGCTGCATTGGAGGATTTGGAAGGAGATAAGGCTCCCAGACTTGACGGTTTTAACTTTAATTTTATCAAATCATGCTGGGAAATCGTCGATCCCGATTTTCTTAGGGTTTTCAAAGAATTTCACCGTGGCGGAATTATCGACAAGAGTTTGAAGAATGCTTGTGTTACCCTAATTCCGAAGAGGGAGGGTCCGGTTGAACTCTCTCACTACTGGCCAATTAGTCGTCTTAGGAGTGTTTACAAACTCCTTGCAAAGGTCTTAGATCTGATAGGTTGAAGAGAGTTCTACCTGAAATCATAGGTGAATCCCAAGGGGCATTTGTGGAGGATAGGCAAATTCTAGACGGGGTTTTAATCGCCAATGAACTAGTACACATGAGACGCAATGAGAAGAAATTGGATCTCCTGTTCAAAATTGATATGGAGAATGATTATGACTTTGTGGATTGGTCCTTTATGGGTTACCTCTTCGCTAGAATGGACTTTGGACGCTTATCGTGTCGATGGATGAAAAGCATGTATAGAGGACACCTCTTACTCCATCTTGGTAATGGATCTCCAACTTCTCCAATACAAGCCAATAGGGGTTTAAGACAGGGAGACCCACTTTCTCCCTTCATTTTCACTCTAGTGGGGGAGAGCCTGAATAAGTTAGTAGAGAAATCTAGAGAGTTGGGAGTGGTAAGAGGCTTCGAATCGGCACCAGATCTACAGTTTGCAGACGACACATTGTTTTTCTGTGAACCTCAATGTTAGGAATTACTGGGATATAAGGCCATTCTTAGGTGCTTTGAGTTAGTGTCGGGTCTCAGGTTCAACCTTGGCAAAAGTACCATCATTGGGATAGATTTGGCAGAGTATCACCTTAAGGACCTTGTAGAAGGTATGGGCTGCGGAACAGGAAATCTTCCCTTTATCTACCTAGGTCTACCCGTAGGTGGGAATCCAAAACACACAATTTTTGGTCCCCAGTCATAGAAATGGTGGAAAGAAGATTGGCCGGTTGGGGTAGGAAGTATCTCTCTCTTGGTGGGAGGGTTACCTTAATCAAATCAGTCTTGACAAATCTCCCAATTTATTACCTTTCCCTCTTCGACATGCCAATAGGGGTCTCGAAGAAGATAGAGCAACTCTTTAGAAATTTTCTACAGGGGAGATAAAAAGACAAAGAAAAAAGTTCATTTAGTGGCATGGTCGGAGATAATCAAGCCAAAATCCAAGGGTGGACTTGGAATTGTGCCATTGAAGATGAGGAACCAAGCTCTGTTGTGTAAGTGGGTGTGGAGATTTGGGAGAGAGCGTGATGCTTTGTGGGTGAGGATCTTGAGAGCCAAGTATGGCCTAGAAGAGGCTACCGGATGGTACCTTAGTTAGGAGAGAGGGCACTGAAGGAAATTTTCCTAAGGCTTTACAGGATCTCAAGACATAAACTTGCACTGATACAAGACTGTTACAAAACAGAGGGTAACCAAGTGGTATGGCAATTGGACTTAAGGAGAGAATTGATGTCTTTCGAAGAAGGTGGTAGAATAGATTTTAGGTCAGCTGGAGGAATTCCCCATATCACCAAATGAGGAGGATGAAGTGGTCTGAACTGGGGATTCATCAGGTAATTTCTCGGTCAAAGCATTGGTACATTTGATCTTGCAACAACAACCCAATGAAGAAACCACAACCATATGGCCTGCCCCCCCCCCCCCCCCCCCCCCCCCCCCCCCCCCCCCCCCCCCACACACACACACACACAGAGTACAAATCTTTGTTTGTGCGTTTTATAAGGGAGAGTATTAACTAGAATGGAACTCAAGAGCAGAGGAGTAATCAAGCTGGAAGAGGAAACCCGATGTCCAATCTACGGGACAAAGGAGGAAGATCTAGATCACCTTTTCATTGGGTGTCCGACGGCGTAGTATCTTTGGACGAATTTCGCTAACTTCTTAGATGTGCCCTGGGTGTTGGACAGAACTTGTGCAAGGTCAGTGGAAGCGTGGTCTCTCTCAAGCCTTACCCCAAGGCATAAGCTTGTATAGAATACGGTCCTAGCAGTTATCCTATGGACCATTTGGAAAGAAAGAAACTCTAGAATTTTTTAAGGGAAATCAATGGACAAGAGTGAGCTTTTTTCAAACAACAAAGTGGAGATTTTGTATTTGGCTTCTTTCCAACTCGGAGTTTAGAGGTCTTAAACCTACAGATCTCCTATCATCTTGGGAGGGGTGTATGAATGGTTTTAAAAGGAAAGTGAGACGCACGGTGAGTTGGACACCCCCAGAACGAAACGTCATGAAGTTCAATGTAGATGGGGCATCAAAAGGAATCTGGGGCCAGCAGGGATAGGATGGGTGCTTAGGAATCATGAGGGGACTACTTCCATTGACTTCAGCGAATCGGTGGGAGTTACAGACTCTAATGAGGCGGAAATCCTTAGCATTAGGTGAGCTCTAACCATCTAGAACATATATGGGCAAGGAAAACTCATAATTGACGGGGATTCGGCAAATGCAATTAAATGGGCGAAGGGACAAAGGCATCCTCCCTGGAGACTGATCACTCTAGTGAGGGAGATTAGGGTGTTGATTTTAGGTTTCGATGTATCCTTTGTCCAAAAAGGCCGTGCACCGAATGGTGTGGCATACTATTTTGCCAAGCTTGGAGTTGTTGATCTGTCCTCTGGTGTTTTCCTTCTCTTAATTGGGAGGATTCTTTTATTCTGCACTTCTTGTTTTTCTCTTTTTTCCTTTCCTTTCCCTTTTTTGGTCTAATCCTTTTAGACCTTTTTATTGTTTTTGTATATGTACATTTTTTCTGTTTTAATGAAACTTCTTGGTTACCGCTAAAAAAGCCGATAGTTTTTTGTTGTTTTCCTCTATTTGGTTCAGTTTGTCCTGATCTCTTTTTGGGCTGGAGCTTATTTTTGTACATTATTTTCTCCTATAAATATAATTTCTTGTCATCTTCCTAAAAAAAATACCTATTGTATCCTGTACCTTGTCCACATCCAGATAATTCCGGTCTCCTTGAACCCAACTCTCTATGATTCATACTCTGATTAAACTTTGGCTACTTTTTGCAAGTTCAGGGATTGGGAGCATCAAACTGAGAGGTTACTTTTGAAGAGTATAGATCAGGGAATCCACTGATTTCATTTGCTTAATTTGGACCAAACTCCTGAGTGGTTTCTTGTGTTGTGCCGTGAATCATTTTGGCTCTCTAAATTTGTTGTGATATGTGTTGTTACAAGAGAAGATAGAATTAAAAAATGAATAAATTACTTTTTTTACGAAAGACAAAAACCTGTAGCACAACTGGTCAAGGATCATTGTTGCATCCTAGTGCTTGCGGGTTCAAGTCCCATGGGCGTCAAATAGGCCAACCGGTCTATGAAAATAATTTGCTAAATCCAAATTAAAGGCCAACCCCAGATTGATGGGATAAATGACTTCGTAGATGATAATGATGACATTACACAGGAGATTTTTAATATGGGTTCATTAGAGAATCCAAAATGCTTTGCACACATTGTAGAAGATTAGAAACAACCTTGGTGCAAATAATCAAAGTTTTACAAGGTACTAGGAGGAGGGGGAGGCCATTAAAGATGTGGGCTGAGGTCATTGGACATGAAAATATGATTGCTGATAGGGTTGAGTAGAAAAGCAGAAGTTCAAAAATCCAAAATCAGATATAAGACAAAGGTAATGAATTTGGAGCAACATATGTTAGGACTAAAGTTGTGACAGTGATGATGATGCTGAATTTGGAGCAAACATGGTAATTCAGTATGTTTATTAACCTCACATCATATTTGTCAATATGTGTTTGACAATATGAGCTTGAATGCATACATGAAGATCATGCATGTTAAATCTGTATGCCTGATGTACATGGGGATGTGGTACGTTTCTCCCTTTGCTTAATGAGGGTCTTCCATTCTGTCAATTCAGTTGCTTTTCCAAGTTGCATCTGGCTCCACACTGTGCCTGCTTGAGTAAACACACAGTTCTGGGATACAGCCACTATTTTCTTGGTAAACCAAAAGCTTGGCAATGGTTACAACTTTCTAAGCTGTGTATTATATTAATCTTGTCCAAATCATGGAGTCTGGCTTCTTTCTCAAAGTCAATACACTTTATTCAGGTATTATTATATATGCATGTTATGCAACAATGACTCTCGCACTCAATATACATTTTGACTTTCATTCTTGTTTCTGTTGACAATGTTTGGAGCAGCATTTTGATTGTCTGAGCATGTAGTGGCTATTCTGTACAGATCAAATGCCAGAATGTGATCATGCTTTCTGCAACAAACGCTACTGAACTGGACAAACAATGGGACTGCTTGCTGGAGTTAACTGGCACTCGTGGACCCCTACCGCTGCTGGCTCCATTTATTTCAAGGCATTTGAGGACAACACTTTCTGATGTATGCCTTCAAATTTATTGTTTGATATAGTTTTGAATTTTCCTTCTTTTTGTTTTTTCTCCTCTGTCATGCACTTCTATTATAAAGTAATCTCCAGTGGAATGTCTTTATTTAATTTTCTCTAAACTTTCTATTCATAGAATGTTTCTATCTTGCACTGCCACAAGGTTTTTACCAGTACACTGATTTTCTTATTGCTATGGTTTTATGTACCTTATCTAGAAGTGCTTCTCTGTCCTCCAAATATTCTGATGAAGTTCCTATATTTGGTTATCTTGAAAATTTGCAATTAATTTAGATTCACTGTTTATTATCCTTGTAAATCTGAAATGTAAACACATTTCTGATCATGTATCTATAGACATAGAAACATAGAGATGCACACTTGCATGCATACATGTGTGTCTTGCTTCATTAGTGACTTGGGGTAGCTATTGATTGTTGGCACAGAAGTCTGGATTTTTTTTCCAGAAAGAAAGCTGATCTCACATGGGTTTATGGGTGTCTAAGCCTAAAGCAGTTAATTCAATGCAATCTTCAGCCTGTTTGAAAGGGCTTTGTGTGCCATGGCCCAAGCCCATCCATTTAAATTACATATGAAGCCCAATCCTACCTGTCCACAGACCACTTGTTTATTAATGGACTAATCCAGACAAGGAAGTCCAGCTATAGGTCGCTTGTTTAAGTTTCTTTTTCTTGCTTCCTGACGATTCGTAGTGAAAATGTCTTATTCTCATTTTTAAATAACATTTTCTAGTGACGAGAATGATAGTTCACTTCTAATAAGAGTTCAGCTCTAGGAACATCGCGATCCGACAACTAGCACCCATGTGAACCTTCAGCAATCGACATATTTACCAGGGAGAAAGAGGTGTGGCACCTAAAAGGCTGGCAAGCAAGCACCGGTGAAATCCAATTAGAACGCTAAGAGTGTTGACTCCCTCCCGGGCTCCACGGCCAATATGCAATAGCTATGGATTGCTCTTCACTTATTCTCCACCTTTGTTTCCACTTAAGCTTTGCTTCGCCTCACCTGCAAATAACCGATAGCTAGATTGTTTTCTTCCCAACCAGGCCAGACGCATCTAACACTCATGTTGTGGTTCTTTCCTCTTACCCCCACCCTAGATACCGGGTTTTCACTTGAACCAAGGGCATGCTACTTTCAATCACTGATCCTAGGGATCAATTCATGGCAAGCAATTCCTCCCCGCCTAGAAAAATCAAGGTGGGGGAATGTGTAACCAACTAGTTATACCTGATTGGATGGTGAATTAACATATCTACTTCAGCCCTCACTGGAGTAGGCATGACCAGATATCTTAGTGGATGAACCAACAATGCAAACTCAGTTAAAGGATTCACACAAACTTTCGGGGTGGACTATCAGGAAACCTTCTCCCCCGTGGCCAAGATTACTTCTGTTCGCATCTTGATTTCCATTGCCACCACTTATGACTAGCCGATGCATCAGTTAGATGTGAAGAATGATTTCCTTCATGGTGATCTCCATGATGAAATTTATATGCTTCCACTACCAGGGTTTGTTAATCAGGGGGAGCCTCAGTCTGTCTGCAAACTCCGAAAAGCTCTATATGGCCTCAAGCAGTCTCCACAGGCATGGTTTAAGAAGTTCAGCAGTGCACTGTTGCCTTATTGTTTCTCCAGATGTCAGAAGGATCGCTCAGTTTTTATCTACTGTCTTCACTCTATGGTCATGATTCTAGTAGTGTATGTTGATGACATTGTCCTCACCGGTAATGACGTTGTTGCCATTTCTACCTTCAAAGAATATCTGCAGCGCACATTTGATATTAAAGATCTGGGGCCATTGCGTTATTTTTTGGGTATTGAAGTCACTCGTTCTTCTAGAGGACTCTCTTTATCTCAACGCAAGTATGCTATTGACCTCCTTTAGGATGCTGGAGACTCTGGGTGTAAACCTACTGACACTCCATTAGATGTCAATACGAAGCTCTCCGCAGCAGGCAAGACTCCTCTTGATACTCCTTCATTCTATCAGAAGTTGGTGGGGAAATTGATTTCTCTCACTATCACATGACCAAATCTCTCATATGCAGATGGTGTTAGTCAGTTCATGCACGAACCACGGGATACCCATCTTCATGTTGCCTTCCGCATCCTTCGTCATCTTAAAGCTCATCCTGGCAGGGGTTTGTTCTTTGCACAACAGTTTTCCCTCTCCGTTCGTGGATATTCAAATGCTAATTGGGCCGGCTCTCTTGATGATCGCCGCTCAACAACTGGCTGCTGTGCCTTTTTGGGTTCTCATCTAGTCGGTTGGCGTAGTAAGAAACAGTCTGTTATTGCTCACTCCAGTGCTAAAGCTGAGTATCGTGCAATGGCCAATACTACAGTTGAGCTTCTTTGAGTCCGTTAGTTTCGTCACTCCACATGTGCAATCGAAGGATCAATTGGCAGATATCCCAAGTCTATTCCTTGTCATCAACTTACTTCGGTTATTGACAAGCTAGGTTTGTTAGACATCTTCGAGCTAGCTTGAGGGAGAATGTTGTGGGACCCAATGGGACCCAACTCAGGACAAATTGACTCAATTATGCTTACTTTGGCAAGTCAACTGTATAGGTGTATAATTAAGTGTAGATAATATTGACTGATTGTATTTTCCTTTATGGCCACCTTAATTGGCTCACTTTCTCTTATTTATACTTGTAACCTCTAAGAGGAAAAACACATCAATATAGTTCTGAGAATCATTATTCTCTGTTCTTCATTTCTTTCTTTCTTTCTTTTTTCATTATTAAAAAAACAACATCCATTACTTTCTTGGATTGATGTAGCTCGCTCATCTTGAGGTCTCTCTCTCTCTCAAAGAAAGTATGCTCTAGATGTATTGCAGGATATCGGGTATTCTAGATGCAAACCTGCCGGATCTCCTGATGACCGACGCTCCATCTCTAGTTACTGTGTCTTCTTGGGCTCTCATTTAGTCTCCTAGCGAAGCAAGAAACAGAATGTTATTGCTCTGTCTAGTGTTAAAGTAGAATATCATGCCTTGGCCAGTACTACATTCGAGTTGCTATGGTTTCAACAATCTCTTTGAGTTAGATCTTGCCCCTGCTGATCAGTTAATAATGTTTTGTGACAATTAGGTTGCCATCAACATCACTTCAAACCTTGTGTTTCATGAACGGATTAAGCACATTGAAGTAGATTGTCACTTCCTTCGACAACACATTTCTGCCGGGCGGATTTTCACTCCTCTCCAGTCCAAGGACAACTTGCCAATATGTTCTTTCCAAGGCGGTTTCTCCGGCCTAACTTGATCACGTTTTGAGCAAGCTGGGCTTAATCGATATCTTTGCCCTAGCTTGAGGGGGAGTGTTGTGGGACCCACTTCAGGACACAGAATGACCATGTGGGATCCAGTTCTAGGCAGAGTTGACCATAATCATCTTATTTTTGGATAGTCAACTTAGTTTATTTCACTAGCTGTATGATTTATTGTAATTGATCGTTCTTTTATTCCTTTCCATTTTAGCCACCTTGATTTACTCCTTGTTTATTATTTATACATGTATTCTCTTACAGTTCAAACAATATACAATACGGAGAAATTCTCTCTCCCATCATTTTCTTTCTCTTCTATTTTTTCCTCATTAATTTCTACAGTAATAAAGCCACATGGCTAAACCTCATTATGTGAATTGTATTTAGTAGATAGGACACAATGGCAAGCATTGGCATGCATGCTTGATTGGGGATTTTATTCTTCTTTTTTATTGGGGATTTTGGGCATGGGTGACTATAATGTACACAAACTTCGATTAAGTCTTAGGGAAGCAAAGGTTGCTTTGAGTCTCCAAATGTGGTGAGTTAAATCATTTCTTTTCAAAATACTTTTGAATTTATCTTGAGTTGATTTTAATTCATACATATGATATGTTGTTGCATCTTGAATTTTAATTTCAATTGATTGCATTGGACCATAGCATAATTAAAATTGGATTCTACAATTCAATTGAATTTTCGATTTCATTAGTGAATCTTGCATTGTGCCAGTTTTCCTACAGGTTTTCTCCTAACTAGAGCCGTTGCAAAATTGATGGTTTAGGGGGTCTATGTTTTTCCTTGGTTTGATTTATAGAAATTGGCCTAATTAACATTTTGCTGAGGGTTTGTGGAAGAGATGCAATTTTCTTGCAGTTTTGAGCATACACCTTCATCACGAACTCAATTCATTATCGCGGGATAGGGATGTGAAGGGGAAGGGTATTTGATTTGTGATGAAAAATACAATCGTAAAATTTTTATTTATTTCTGGACAGACAATGATATCCTCTCTTTTACTTTTCCCTTTGCATTGAAAGAGCATATTTAAAAATAAAAATAAAAGAGTCGATTCAACGTCAAATCCACTTGAATGTAGTTGACAACAACGGGGCTCGAGAATTGATGTGCATTCGAATCATAGGAGCTAGTAATCACCAATGTGCTCATATTGGTGATGTTATTGTTGTTGTAATCAAAGACCACTTATTGTCATAATTAATAAAAAACCTATTCTACATTTTCTCTCTCTCCCATCGCTTTCTTATACGTTTTCTTGCATGTCCCATCTCTCTTATACATATTCACATCATCCTTGGATTTTTCATGATACTGGTGCATTGCTCCACCAACTGTTGATTCTTTGTTAGGTATGTGGATTCTCTTCCTTTTCTCATTATATGCACAAGTTACAAGAACTAGTGACATTGTCAGTGTAATAGCTGTACATCAGCATAAGTGCACAGTAAAGTTAATAAACTAGGGTTTCACCAGCCACCAGTCCACCACACTTCACTGTGGAGTAATACCTGTTTGTACTCATTTTCTGGTTATAACTGACAGTATTTGTGAATGTGTACTTCAAATATTTGTAGGAAACGTTACCTCCAAACCATCTGGCAGTGTATCTGAAAAGAAGGAGCAGACATGATTTTTTAAGCACAGTGGATTCAATTTAAGTCACTGCTGTCGAGAAAGCTAAAGAAACACTGCTTCTTTTCACAAAAAGCTAAAGAAACACTGCAGTGACATCAATCCTGTCCTAGTCTTATCCTCTCTTTGAAATTTGGCTTTTGACTCTAGTCCTATCTACTGTATCCTACCTAAAATAGTGAAATGAGCCCCTAAAGTCCTAATAGGATGAAATTAAAATTCTGTTAAATTGGTCAGAGGCCTAATAGTGTTTCTTTCTGTGTACTGACCCATATCCTGTATTATTCTATCCTATTTGCTGAAGGGTTGGCTTTAAGTAGCAGACATGTTTGGCTTCTAACATAATCATTGAGGATTTTTTTTCGGGGTTGAGGGAGATTTATTAGTATGGCAAAGGGGTTCTAGAGTTTCTGGACTGCAGTTGTGATAATTTCAATGAATTTACAGATAGGATTCAACCTTTAGTAAATCAAATACTGCAGTTGTTCTCTTAGCTTTTAGACTAATGTGTCTCTAAGTGCTTTGATCATCATCCTCTTTTCTGGTTGGGCATCTATAAATAGGGTATCGTTTTAGTTGTATATGCTCTACGCATTTGACTCTGTGGTTTGTAATTAATTTGACTTATATTTTCACTCATCTGGAGTTTGCATTTGCATCAGTAAGTTAACTCTCTATACTATACTGTAATTAACATATTTCTCAGTGCTTGTTCATGCTCTTGTGAATTTGGCTTGTTCTTATTATTTTCCGATGTTATGCAGTTGAAAGTTGCTCAAACGTTATCCAAATTCCATCTTGAATTTCCAGATATTTACATTGGTAAGACTATCATTACTAGTATGCTAGGGATCCAAAATGTGGACTTCCTAGAAGAAATCTTAATGCTTATTGACTGTGTGTAGGTTGTTATCGCGAATCCAGAGTTGAGCCAGTCATTATCAGTTTTGTGGGGAAGGTAGGTAGTGAAATTTTTTGGCCCTTACACGTCCTACTTATTCTGTGAAATTTCTTGCTATTCCCAGTTCAAGCCTTATAGTTCAAAATCAGTTATTATCAGCGCTTGGGTGCTAAACAGTTTATGGATAGAAACAGAGGATTTGCAATAATATTCAGTGGTATATTGTTTTGGCCACCTGCTCTGGACTTCATCATGAGATGTCATGTGATGCAACTTTGTGGCCTTTATAGGCAGGTGGGATATGTATGGAATTATGTGGACAAGTGATGTTGAAAACACCCTTCATTCAAGATCCCTAGCCTATGATCTGAGCCCAAGCGATATTCAGGTGTTGCAGATATTTGTGATAAAATCACAAAACTAGAGGTCTTGAATGAGGTTGGTTTTCTGATACCAGCCACTTGTTATGTTTCAACCTCATGGACACCGTCAACCCTTTCTGTTGGAATCAGGAAGGATGCAGGTAGAGGTAAAGTTCTTTTGAGTAGTGCATTTTTTGTTGATTTGATCTCATGGAGTGCTGATGCATGCTGCTAGATGTTTAAGTGGGTTTTGATTATGGGTCAGATTGGGGTATATTGTGGTGTGCACCTGATTATTTGTGTGCATGTATGCATGTATGATCTCATTGCTTTGAAATGATTGTGGCCCCTACCTACAGTGACCAAAATTTTAACTGAGTAGTACTCATATTGAAAAGCTAAAACTGTAATCTTTAGGGCCCTAATCATGTTCATCTGCACTCTTTTTTTTAATTTTTGGATGGTCATCTGCACAATTTTTTTTGGAGTGCATTTTTCTTGTGACCCAATCCAATTGTGTTTAATCTGGTCAGGATGAAAAAGGGTTGTATTGAAGGGATCTGTATGTGGATTGGTAAGATCTTGATCATGTGGGCTTCATATGATCATGGGTTTGCATGTATCATGTATCTGGGTACGTGAACTTCTCTTGAGCTAAGTTTCATGGGCATGGGTGTGAGTATCGGAATCTGACAAGGGTGCGAGGTGTCAGGTTCGGCAATCTAGAAAAAATAGGATACAGATACGACGCCATATTTAAATAAGTTTAAGTTTAAATTCATTTTAAATAAAAACAAGGTGTGGAAATACCACTAAGAGAACAATATACTAGTTTTACCCTCAACATTTAGACAACAAACATATTGATACTTTAATTATGTTTTTAGAGGGGAAAGGTGTACTATTCTAATCATGTTAAACAATGGTAAAAAGCACTAAAAGAGTCCATGAAGAACAGGTACAAGAATCCAAGTGTCTGACAGATGCATCACACATCTTGAAGCGTGCACGTAACACAGCCTTGAGCAGGATCTGGTTTTCGTCGAATTCTCTAAACTGAAACCATTATATCTTTTGAGCCCTTGAGCAAGATCATTATTAAAGTCATTTGTCCTATCTATGTAAGGTCGGCACTATGGACTAATTGCCTACCAAACACCCATTGGACTTTTTATCATAACTTTCACAATTGCAACACAAGCACCTAGTAACTTGCTATGGGCTTGGCATATGCCCCTGAAATGATTGTTATCACCTAACAGGGAAGTGGGGCACATTTGGTTGGGGAGGATTACAAATCGAATTGATTGTGTTCACTAATTTGTGGTGGGCCTAACTAGGAAGTGGAGCACATTTGGTTGAGGCTCAAAGGATAACAAATATAATTCAGATTGTGTGTGTTTTTCCTTTCCATAACCTGGATTAAAAAGCATTCATTAATGTCTATTGCAGGATGCCACGAGAATAGATATTGCAGTGCAAAAGCTTTACAGAGAGTTCCATCCATCAGCATTCTCTGAAGTCAAGCGTGGCTGATTCTGTTCTCAGCATCAGGATGCCTCTGAATCTCTGGATCATGCCATTCCTGCTGCTTATTCAGAAGTCGATTATTTTTGTTCAATCCCACCTTCAATTCCTATAGAAACAGGAGGGGATGGATAGATGATCTGGGCATGTGATCAAAAGAAAATCCATCCTGTTCCGTGCTCTTAGAAATGCCCTTAGTGAGGAAAAGAACCATTCATGCATTGCAACTTCAAGAACTACTTACCGCTTGTAGTCATTGTCACCAGTTATACCTAATGGTCAATGATATACACTCACTACTTATGAATCCAATATATGGTACTAGAAAAGAGAGAATAGGCAACTAATTCTCTAATATTTACTGTTTCTGGATTCATTTCACCGATTTGACTCTGATTGATCTCTCAAAAAACTTGTTCATGCGATTGTCCTAACTCTAAATGAGTAATTGGGTGAATGGAATCTATGAGATGGGTAAATGGGTATGACTCAATTTTGTAAATGTTCGGGTTGCACAAGAAATTGTACGTCAACTCAGGCCTGTTTAAGGTAACTCAGGTCTAGCTCAGCGAGCACATATGGTAATGCAAAAATGGGATGCTTCTATCTACTCTTTGAAGCAATCAATTATCTAAAAAATGATGCTTGAAGAAATTATCCATATGATGTTGAGTTGATTAGGTTGAGTTGACTCTCCCCCTTGCATGGACCAAAACGGAGTTCTCTATGGAGGATGGTCTCCAGCACTTACATTCTTTGAAATTAAGAGAGCATAAATCAATTTATAATTGAGTGCACATGCGCAGAGTTCCACCGAGAAGAAATTACATAAAAAGGGTCACTTTTCATTATTTTGTACCTAGCGTATGTAGATTGAGAAGTTTTCACATATTCCAATGATTAATCAGGTGAGATCTTTGGGTATCTTGATTTTTTTTTTTAAAAAAAAAACACTCAACAACATACATGTGCATGTTCTAGCAGGAACAAATTAAATAGAAAGATGGTACTCATTTACCGAAATTGCCGCAGCAAAATCTCGTTCTTTATTGTTACATATAAAATATATGCAATGGATACATGGATCACATAAGCAACATGTGATGGTCGAGCTGAATCTTGAACTAGTCAAGCTGGGCTTTTGGGCTAAGATTATTCAAAATTTAAATTTTCCAAGGCCGAGTATTTGCTCATCAGTAATTGTTTCCATGATTCGGTCTTTCTGTGGCATCGGGCTCTTTGCACATGGGAGAAGTGAAGAAGAATGGGCCGAGAGTGTACTTCATAAAACCTCGGTAAACATGAGATGGACGCTGAAGCTTGACCCCAGTTTGGCCACCATTAAAGTTGGTGAGAACATTGCAGTCCTGATCTGGAGAAGAAACAAGCCTCACCGAGCATCCTGCGGCTTCCAATTCCTTGCCATTTTTGTTTTTGTTGACACTGAGCTCGAATTGTCCTTCTTCATCAGTCTCATCGCTTGCATAGTACACCACTCTGCGATTGTTCATGCACATGATAGCCACCCTGGTCCCTGTTGAATTTACAAGTTCATCACTTTTCTTTTAGCAAATTCTTGAGTACATATGTATGAAATCATGCAAGTTTTGGACATTTAAAAAAATTTAGTTGCAATGAGTGGAAAGTCTATGTTTTTTTTAATGATCAAAGTGTCCAGGCTTCTTTGAGTATCCAACTAATCATCGAGCATGTGCAAGCTTCCCTACCCAAACACATCGGGTAACTCTACGGGGATTGGCCCTTTGGAGTTGTTTAGTGTTTGTGCTAGAGGATCTGGATTTGTCCTTATGATACAAATTGTGATTTTTAAATATATCAGAACATAGAATCACTTGAGGACACAATCTTTGATGGGATGGGATAGAGTGGGATCTTAGAACTGAAAGAACCTAACTCCAAATTGAAAGAAAAAATGTCTACGACGATGATGATCATGGGAGTTCTGAGTTCGGTTTCGATTCCCATCTCAAAGGTCCACTCTCTGTAATGTTATCCAGTGTATGTGAGTAGGGAAGCTTGCATAAAACAAAAGTATTATGAAGGATTATATGATATGATGGCCCATAATCAGATCTAATAGTATGCATTTGTGTTGGATCTAATAAATTGGTTGCAGGCCAGGACTTGAATTGTTATGTGTGAGCTGCCCAACCCAACCATGCACTGATTTAGCACTTAGTGCTGAAATTTTCAACACGTTTAACGGTATATGTAAATTGGATCAGGCCCATGTCACCCCAGCAAGGCTAGGCCTAAATAATCAATGATGCTATTGCTCATGAAAAGGCAAAAATAGGCCTGATTGCGTCAACCAAATTTTGGTTCAAAGTTCAGTCCGTTTGTAGAACTCGAGTCAAGTAATTCAACTAGTATTTAGTTAACAAATAAAGAAAAAAAGTGTGAGTGAAAATAGTCTAAGCCAACTCAACCCCATTTTACAAAGAGTTAGGCTAGTGAGACTTACCATGTGTGAAGCTTCACTATAAACTGAGCATCCTAATCATGTAATAATAGCCATTTAAATTTCAACAAACACAAGTCATTGATTTATAAAAATTTAAAATCAAGAGATAGGATGATTAGATAAGAGTAAAACATCATGAATCCCTACACATATGGTCCCCCTTAGTCCTTGCTTCATCGCCAACCATATAATATAAGACCTAGGACTTATTTAAAAGGCAGTCTTGTTTTTGTCTTCCCGTTGAGTTTATACCAAATTGAAAATTGTGTTGACTCAAGTTTATTTGAGGGATCATATTTGGATTGAGTTAGGGTTCGATGAATCATACCCAAGTTCCACCTACCTAGGAGTACAAGTTGGGCCGGGCCTAACTCGAGTTGCATAAACAAAGCCAAAAAAATTGAGTTCATGTTGACTCGGACTTGGACTCGGGTTAAGCTCATATTTGGACTGAAATAGCGTTGTCCAAATTAGAATTTGGGTCAAGTTGGACCTAATATATAAAAGCCCAATTTTGGCCTAAAAGCTCGAATTTGAATCATAATTTATAAATCTAATTTTCTTAATTTATGTTATGTACAAGTAAAAACTTTTTTGTAATATATAATTTATAGTTTAATAGAATAAAACAATATATTCATTTTATATCCAAATAAACTTGTGTTTGAATAAGTACGCATGTACATTTTAGGCTTAAAATTAGAGTCAGTCCTACAAATACAATTTGGTTTGAGCTTGGATAGAACTGGGCTTAATCTTGGGCAAACTAGGGGTATAAAAACCTGAGATATCTTGACCAATACGCACAGTATCGGGCAAGGAAAAAAGAAATCGGTCGATATGGCTGAGATCTCAACTGAATATCGGTTGTGGGCCCAGCTATATCTCGGCCGATATTTGCCGATATCAGCCGATATTTTTATTTTTTATTTTTTTTGAAAAAATCCTTTTTTACTTATTTTTAAATGAATTTTTTCAGAAAAAAAAAACCACTAAAATTTTCAAAAAAAAAAATTGAGGAGAGAGAAAAAATCTCTGTTCGGCTGAATTTTCGACCCCTAGGGTAAACCCAAAACTTGGCTTGGCCCACCTAAGTTTCAGCCCTAACAAAATATTTGGAGAGAGAAAAAAGAAATTTGTACCTTTGATAGGTCTAGAGCCATGCACCCATTCTTTCCAACCTTGGGTGCAGTCTTGGCACATGACCATGCCACCTACATGAATCGTTTCACTCTCATCTTTCCATGCTTGTATTGGATTCAAGCCCACCACCAACATCCACATCCAAATCCAAATCCAAATCCAAATCCATGCTCCTACAAACAAAACAACTCTGGTTCTCATTCTCTCTTTCCCTCTCTTCTTCTTCTCCTTCTATGTGATGAGGCGTTATATACATGAAAGATGTGCAGAGCAACTCTCTTATATTATTATAGATGTAAAACGTGCAATCCATTTCAAATCATGAATGGAGATTCTCATATACGTGCTTGCATTCTAGCTTTTCAGTCAATTACATCACAAAATAGCACAAGAATGCGTATGATATAAGTTTCCATTAGGGGTGAAACTTGGATTGGGTTTTAATTTGACCACAAACTCGATTTGAGAAATCAGTGGGTTTGAACTATGTATTTGTAATTTCGGGTCGGGTTGGGTTGGAAAAAAATGAAACCCATAAAATTTAGATTGAATTGGGTTGAGAAATTTAAATCAACCTGACCTCATCCGACGTAACCCGACTCGACCTGAGTGCACTAAGATATAAGACAACACTCAGCTGAGTTGGGTCAAAAATTCGGGTCAGGTTGGGTCAGGCTCAATGAGTTTTGACATCGATTGGACTGGGTTTATTAAAATTCGACCCAATCCGATCCAAGTTTCAGTCCTAAGTTCCATAAAACAAAGACTCTCCTCTCTCGTTGCACACATTTCTTAAACAATGTTTTGAAAACCGACCCTCATCGGTGATTCAACCTCGACTCAAAACTAACCTTTAGGATGTGTGAATCGATTGCTTTTAAAACTTTTTCGAATGCAAACCTTATCCTCAAAAGACCCTTTCGGGTCAACTGATCAAAAGGAATGAAACAATTGACCTTCAATAATCTTCGAAAAGTTTGAAACTTACTTATTAGATTCTTGAGTTATTTTATTATTTATAATTGTAATTACTTTGAACCAGGGGTCAAGATATCAGCCGATATCCGATATATATCGCCCATATCAGCCAATATTAATACGTTTTGAAAAAAAATTAAGAAAAATATTGGCCAATAACGAGATATCAGTCGATATATCGTATCGGCCGATACTGGATTTCAAACCCCTTCTTTGACAACACATTTTTTATGAAATTGTTATTATTAATTTTTTATATTTTTTTATATTTTGTATTTGACATTTTACGTTTTACAGTTATTTACATATTTATTATATTTGAACTTGTTTATTATTAATTTACTAATTAGTTATTCTATATGAATATCACATCGATATCATGGGTTTGACCGAGTTTGACCATAGTCAAACTTCAGTTGAACCTCATAGTAGGATTTCGGTTGATCTTTATCTAACCCAACCTTCTTCCAAGATGGTTTAATCCAATGAGTCAGTATTTTAAATATTGATCATAAATCTAGATTTTTCATCACAAGAGACTTGGAGAGTTGAAATTTTGGCGACACCGAAACTTTTGCTATATCGGCCCATTTTTATTTTTTTTATAAAATGAAATCTTTGGCCAAATTTTTGTCAAATTTTTTAAATCTTGACTAAAATTTTAGTCCAATTCAATTGGCCCATATACCATGTACTTTAGTAGGATTGTCTGAGTTTTCTACACGTGTATATATATATATATCCAGCCCACTTGTAAATTGTAATTGCTTGATGATAACTTTCAAATTTTAACTCTAAAAGATCTGACTACCTTGATTGAAAAAGGTATATGATAAAACAAAACGAACAGTTGAGTAAACATTTCATTTTGACAATTCGTTTCATTTGACTTGAATGAGATAGTTTACAATAACTAATGTAATTTAAAATTTGAATTCAACATATTTACGATCTCTTATTTAATTTTAGTAAAAACAAGTCATTATCACTTACTATTAAATATTGTAAATTTGAAAACGTAGTCTTGAACACTTGTGACTCACTTCTTTGATGACCCCAGAGTAGGTTGTAAAGGATGAAAAGATGTTTAAAAAATAAGTTTTTAAAGTTAGAATAACAAGTCCAATTGAACTCTAGTTGTCATTATTTTAGTTGCTTCTTTCGTGAGAGTAACTAATAAAAAAACCATCCAATTGAGTGGATTACATTGACGATTGATTGTGTTTGATTTCTTTTAAATGTCATGACCAATTAAAAAATATAGATCAATTGGTGCGCTGAATTATAAGAGTAAAAAGAGAGAAATAATAAAATGTCAAATCATTGTCACGAAAGTGAGTTGCAATGGCACTAAACGAGCAACATCTTAGTTTAAAAAATAAATGAATAAATAAAATATCTTAGCTTATACATATTATGTTCTTCAATACGCATCTGTTTTTCAAAGTGACATCATGTCTTTATCGAGGAGAGAAACTTAAGGAACTACGTTAGTTTTATCTTATTTCATAGATAATTTATTAGTTGATATGTCTGAACTCTAAGAAATTGAAGTGCCAAGAAGCCGCATCATAGGAGTTCTAAGTTTGATTTACATTCTATTCCAAAGGATCACTCTATATAGAGTTATGCAATGTGTATGGATAGAGAGGCTTGTAGGCTTGTAGATGCCTAGAGGATTAGTGGAATGCTCTAAGAGTTTTGGACACTTTCGTCATAACAAAAAATACAAACACATATCATATTTAGATCTCATATTGTTTTGGCATATAGAGATACTCGATTAGTGTTAAAAGTATTACAAATGATAGTGGTGTTTTTTATAATAAGGGATTTCGATAATACCTTTTTTATCACTTAGATGATGACAAAAAACTAGTCCAACATTGTTACTAATAAGTCTGTGTAATACCACAATCCAAATTAGTGTCTGATTATGTGAATTTAAATGTTAATTGTGATTAGTGACCCATTAATCTAAAATATTAATAAATGGACTTTGTGATGAGTCTAAGTTTGACTCTACCTGATTTCAAAAACCTGTGGATTCGATTCGATTGGTGCAGTGGCAGAGTTGAAATTATCTGAACTTTTCTCTAGTTAAGATCTTTAAAATAATTTGCATATGATTATTTAATTTTAAATTTCAAGGAAATTACTGCCCGAATTCTAGAAATGAGATTTTTTGAGGTGTCCCAATGTTTATAAAAGATACTTTAATTATGTAAGAGTGTTAAATCATCTAAGAATTTTTAGAGTGTTTTGCGAAGTATTGATTTATAACTTCGAATTTGAAATTTTATTATTTTGATTCTTTCTCTAAGATTTGTGTGGTATTGAATATTTAAATTATCTATCTATTTGATTGAATTATGAAAATACCCATTATTTTTAAGAAAATATATTATATTTATTTAAAGGGTTTTAAATTTAATAAAACAATGCATTTAATGCATTTCAACTCAAGACTATAACTCTAGGTCTACCTAAGTGATGGCAAGCCATACCTAGCTACACCACCAATTTCTTATAAAAAAATGTTCAAACCCCTTCCCATTCATCCTACATTTCCTTTACTTCTTTTTCTTTCCTCTTCTCCTCCACCATTCCTTTCTTCTTTGTTTCTTTTCTTCTTCCTCTTCCATCGATTGGAACTTTTTTCACGATTGAGCTCGAGATTTTCAAACTTCCTCATTTCTCCACCGATTCTTGCAAGTAAGGTATGAAAATTCATCTATTTCGAATTTTAAGAACTCCGGGACTGTTCTTTTTGTAAAATAGCATGGTTTTAAGCTTCAAAATTAAATTCTTAAAATTTATGGGAAAATAGCCCATTCTCTTGATTTTTGAATTTCACCTCTTGAAATGGCTTTTGATGATGTTAAAAAATTGATTTTTCAACTTTAAATTAAAAAGAGGAAAGATTAACCCCAAACTAACTTTGTGTGTTTACTTTCAAGCGTTGAGTGTTTATTTTACTGTACTCTCTAGGCGTATCTCAATATGTCTCCATGGTCCTATCTAGAAGACAATACGAGAATGGCCAAGCATTTTACTTTCAGTACTATAACCTCTGGGTACAGTCTCAATATTTTCCAGAGCCTCGAAAATATGAGACTGGACACTGAGTACTTTATATTTTCTCTTTATTGTGTGTTTTGGATGACTGACAGTTGACTATACGGACATAAATAAATGAAATAGTAAGAGTTAGGAGACTCACTCACATCACCCTGTTTTTAGACGGAAAATTTATAAAGGGGTTCTTTTGGAGTATTTTGAGTGTTCTTGAATTTGAAATGAGTATTTTAAGTGTATTTAAGTTTTAAACAAATATTTATGAGATTTTAATATTTTTACGGATCTGTGGTGAAAAACACAAGTTGGTGAAGATGAGGAGACTTAACTATGGCTTATTTGCATGTGTATAGTTGTATTGGATGTCAAAATAATAAAGTGTATAGGTTGTGTAAGCCATAGAAACTGAGAGGAAATTGAACTCTCTACTTGGACTTTTCTCTGTTGTCCGAAGTCTCGGCATACTGAAACTTGAATTTTTTTACAGAGTTGTAGTTTGAAACCCTCTATTGTCCGAGATCTCGAACTAAGATACGAGGTCTCGGTAACCTGAAATTGTGTTCTCCTATGTTGATTATCCTAGAGTTTTACCAATAGATGGTAAGTGAATCTTTCATGTGTAACTCTGGTGAAAAAGTAAGATATATGGACTTACCCAAGTCCACATGGGCAATAGTGTGAAATGACCAATGATGTTGTGATTTGTATAATAAACATGAACATGTAAATCATTTTATGATGTGTGGATGTGATTCATGCATGGGTAATTTATATCTGCATATGGGTTTAGTTATACTAACCAATTATGCAGGTGATGAGAATATGAAAGTTCTATGTCGTTGAACCAGAACTACTAGCCAGTGAATGGTAAGTATACTCCAGTATGAAACCCTGTGGAAGGGTACATGGAGTAAAGTGTAAGTAAATCATGTTTATGGTTAAATCCCCAGCGTTTGGGTATGATTTGTGCTTTCGATAAATCCTTTTTCATGCATTGACCAGGGTATTGTCATGCATTATTGGATCGCATTCATATGCATGGTTGTATGTTATCATTAAAATGCATTCATGTATAAACCATAGGGTCGGACCGTATGGTCATTATGCTCTTGCAAGTAGCTGCATCTTGACCGTTTGGACTTGATGCTACTGGGGTTGAGTGGAATACCTCAGTGTGTAAGTGTCACAACCCGATCCCGTACGTGGGCCCGAGACGCGACTAAATTTTTTTTTTTTTTAAACCTTAACCTAATGATTCACTAATGATATAACATACTACCCATGTGATTCTAATACCTATGAGAGATATCCATGTGTTAAACATTCCTAAACATAGTCAACAAAATCATCCGAACAATTTTCACTCAAACACACGAAAGCAATATATTGAGCACACCAACACACAAATATATTACATGGAAACATCAAACTTACAGACATAAGTTTTTTGCCACATGAGGCATATTTATTATCAAAATACATAGAATAGTCCATAGATTAATTTTGTTTCCTCGAGCGAGAACTACGGGAAACATCCAAGTTTGACTCTCAGCGAGGTACCATTCGTTCGTCCATTCCTTCCTCCAGTTCATATCCTATAATGTAAGGGACATGAGCAACAACCCAGTGGAGAGAGCTCGCCATAAAATCCAACATACAATATTCATAGAATAAATAACAATACATATTCCATGAATGAAATGCAGTTAATCCACTTAACTTATTTTCACCATAACATCCAACATAATACATGAAACAATAGACAATGCATGTTTCATGAATGCAATGTGATTAATCCACTTAAGCCATTTTCACCATAGGATCACTTTCTAAGGTGTTTTACCAATTTTTACCGGGGTCAGCCCCCATTTAGCAACTTGCAAGTGCATAAGGTCTCCACGACCCGGTCTACTAACCCATCCAACACCAACTGTTGATGGCGGTCGACCACAGCCTACTAACACGTCCAACCCAAAGGTTAGCAAATGGCGTTCGGCCTAACATCACAAGGTCTCCACGACTCAATCTACTAGCTCATCCAATACCAACGGTTGATGGTGGTTGACCACAGCCTACTAATACGTCCAACCCAACGGTTCGCAAACGGTATTCGACTAATCTCATCAATTATAGTCCAATGGCCAATATCAGATTTTCCAAAGTTATTATCTTTCACAGATTTAACTTATAATCATAATTCTCACATGCAAATGTCAAATGCATGATAATGCATTATTTCTAGTGCCTTCCTTACACAGGGATTTATTCTGAGAGAATCACTAAATTCCAACCTTACCCTTCGGTGCATCCAACACCAATATACAATGATCAATAAAGAACCAATATTCACACAAACATATAAATTGGATTTAATAACACGAATGCCTTCACCCAGTTTTTACCCGACAATTCCCAGACGCTCCATGGGTCCATACTGCGTTAGAGGCTACAAGTCCTCGACTCCCCAACACCAATTTACACTTACGTTCTACACAGTTAGAATATTTATATCCCTTACATGTATGCGGTGTCAAGTCTCGCATTCTAAACCTATATAGTCTTTTCCATTTTTGAATGACCATGGGTCCCATTTCAGTCTGGAGTTAGTTAGTGGGTTTAACTTATAACACAATACAAGTGTTAGTTCGAGTCTCATCACCTCTATCCGCAGAGATTATCTCACAATCTGTAAGATAAAATAATAATATAAATTTCAAGTTAATAAAGTATTTACGAACTACTTCCCATCCCCCTTGCATTTTCCAAGAAAACAGATAACTGTAGTGAGTCTCCTAATTCTTTCTACTCCATTAAATTAAGTCAGTAGTTAGTTGTTAGGCAACCAAAACATCACATCAAAATAAAAATATAAAGTACTCAATGTCTGGTCTCGTATTTTTTCTTGGCTATGGAAAAGTATTGAGACGGAGCCCAGAGGTTGCAGTGTAGGAATACTCAGTGCCCAAATCCTTTTTACCACCATTTGACCAAGGCCGTCTCAGATGGCCACCGAGCGGCGCTTCCTCTACGCTACAGATGGAGATTTTTGGCCCCGAGATTACGATGCAAATAATATAAAAAGTACTCAGTGCCCCACTTCAAGACCATCGGGTGACTAAGCGCCTCCTCAGATGATATCACCGAGCGACTAAGCGCTACTACTAATGAACCACCGGGTAACTAAGCACCACCTCAAATGGTATCAGCACTACTGTTGATAGTGTGGCCAAGAGGTTACGATACTGAATTTAAATACATAATGCATAAAAATAAACACACAATTGTTAGATAGGGTTAATCTTTTCCCCTCTTTTAATTAAAGGTGAAAAACAAGTTTTTAACTTAAAAATGATTTTAAATGTATAATTTAAAATTTAAGAGAGAAGTCTACCATTCCTCCATTTTTAAAAATTCAATTTTAAAATCCAATACTAAACTATTCTAATTTTGAACTGTTACGAAATTATTAAAATTAAAAATAAAACTATTTTGGTACCTCACACGCGAAAATCCGTCGATATTTGACTAAGTTTTGAAAACCCAACGTAGATACGAGAAGCTTTGAAGTTCGGCTCCTACTTTCTGCTTCTGTTGATTGCGGATAAACAGAAGAGATGAAAAGAATAAAAGAAAATGAAAGAAGAGAAAGAGACAGGAGAGAGAGTGACGACTTGGCTAGCTTCTGATATATTAGGAAGAAAAAAAAATGAAGAGAAGAAAGCGGAAAGCAGAGAGAGGCGTTGGAGGCAATGGTTTTTTTTTTTTTTTTTCTTGCTGCTGGCGGATGTAAAAAAAAAAAGAACATAAGAAAATGAAGGAAAGAAAGAGAAGACAGTCTGGAGAGAAAGAGAGTGACAAAAGATAAAGAGTTGTTGTTGTCTCTCTTTTTTTCTTTTTTTTCTTTTTTCTGTTGCTACTTGCGGACGTACAGAAGGAAGAAGAAAAGGAAGAGAAGAAAGCGAAAGTCAGTGAGAGGCGTTGGAGCAGAGTTTGTGCTTTTTTTTTTTTACTTCATCTGCTCTTCACCTCCTTAAATAGAAAATGTCTGTAGGCGATTAACGAATGGAATTCATCCACCATTGCCTACAAGCTACAATTGTAGCTTTCTCCTTATCTTAAAAGATTTTTAGATTATTTTATTATTATTTTCTTTTTAAGAATTCCTCTTATATCTTTTGTTAAGTTTGAGTATTCAAGGGTCTCACTAATTTAATCTAAATAGTCCACTAGGTCAGATATTAAATTATTAACATAGTATTAAATTTTGTATAGAAAATTCAGTCAACAACTCAATGTTTTAATTGAATAACACCGATTTGATAAAATTTCTTAATTTTAAAGAATTTCTTGGAGAAAATTTAATTTTATAATTAGATAAATTAAATTAGTCTAATAAAAATATTTTAAAGTTTCAAAGTGTTTCGGAGTAAAAAAGTACTCCATCTAAATAACAGAATATTCGACGGCTCACATTTCTCGACGTAAAATAACTATTAGAAACTTGATATTTTAGAAATCTGCAGATAAAAATGGCTCAATTATATTACAGATTGAATATTAACTTCCTTCGTATATTTTTATGATTCTATCTTCCTTATCCAAGTGGATTTTGCCACCTATAAAATTTTAGACAGTGAAAATAGGTAGAATTAGGTCGAGATTGGCATTCCATTAAGTCCAGATTTTAAAAATAATGTAAGATCTAAAATTGAGGTTGAAATAAAATTAAATGACTAAGTTTCCAAAGCAGCCAAGTTTTAACCCTAAAATAATATTATTAATAATCATAACTTGTTATTATACCTTTAATTTTAATTTGAAAGAGTGTTCGGACTCGGATCGAGTCAAACTCAGTCTCGTTGAGAAGCTCATTCAATATTCTTCATGATCAACATAACAAAACTTATAATTATTGGCTAAAAATATTTAATTAATTAAAATTTTCTAAATTAACCACTAATTTGGGCTGGGATATCACACCCTACCCCCCCCTTGAAGAAATTTCATCTCGAAATTTTCGCATTGTTGACTCTGGCTCCCACGTTACAAGTTGGGCCTCGCGATGTTGCCACAGTACTTGTACAAGCGGTATAGTCTTTCGTCGTAGTACTTGAGTTCGGGTGCCTTGAATCTCAATAAGAACTTCTTCAACAATCAAATCTTTAGAGATTTCAATATCTTCCACATTTATCACATGAGATGTGTCGGGTTCGTACTTCCGAAGTATAGACATATGAAATGTGTTGTGTACATTTTCCAAACTTGGAGGTCATGCTAGTTGGTAAGCAACTTCTCCAATTCTCTTGAGGATCTCAAACGGGTCCAATGTATCGAGGTGATAATTTCTCTTTACGTCCAAACCTCTGTACTCCATGACGTGGGGCTACATGTAAGAATACAAAGTCTCCCACTTCAAATTCCAATGGCCTTCGTCTTTTGTCGGCGTAACTTTTCTGTCGGCTCTTAGGAGTTTTAAGACGTTGCCTTATGATTTCCACCTGTTTTGCTGTCTTACGTACCATTTTCGATCCTAACAGTACTTTATCTCCTACCTCTGTCCAACACAGGGGTGATCTGCAAGGTCCATATAAAGCCTCGTATGGTGTCATTTGTATACTTGCTTGATAACTATTGTTATATATAAATTCAATTAAGGCCAGATGATCTTCCCAACTTCCTTACATGTCCATAACACATGCTCTCAACATGTCCTCCAGTGTTTGAATGGTCTTTTCAGAATGACCATCTGTGTGAGGGTGAAATGCTGTGCTGAAACATAATTTTGTACCCAATTGACTTTGCAATCCTTGCCAAAATCAAGAAACAAATCGGGTATCTCTATCTGACACAATAGAGATTGGTACTCCGTTCAGTTAGACTATCTCTTTAATGTAGATCTTGCTCAGAGTATCCAACGAATCCTTCATCTTGATAGGTAGAAAGTGAG
Source organism: Chimonanthus praecox (assembly GCA_022113865.1). Classification (NCBI taxonomy): domain Eukaryota; kingdom Viridiplantae; phylum Streptophyta; class Magnoliopsida; order Laurales; family Calycanthaceae; genus Chimonanthus; species Chimonanthus praecox. The sequence goes on from CM039094.1 coordinate 36,139,894, forward strand.
CTGACTTTGTAAGTCGGTCAACAATTACCCATATTGAATCATTATTTTTGATAGACTTAGGGAATCCTATCACAAAATCAATTATGATGTGTTCCCACTTCCACTTGGCTATTGGAAGAGGTTGTGTTAATCCACCTGGTCGTTGGTTCAGCTTTAACTTGTTGACAAGTTAAATATTTAGACACAAAATGTGTCACTTCCTTTTTCAACCCTCTCCACCAGAATTGTCGGCTTAGATCACGATACATCTTCGTGCTACCAGGATGGACTGCAAATTTAGAGTGATGATAGTGATTAAGTACTTTTTCTCTCCAGTCTTCAGATTCTAGTACGAATAGTCCTTCTTTGAATGTTAAACCTCCATTGGGTCTAACCTTCCAATTTTCCAATTCCACTCCATCAGATAGCTTGTTATTATCTTCTGAGATTCAAGATCACTGTCCTGTCTTTCCAACACAATTCCGACAATTTCAGGTTGTAACACTAGATTTTGAATCCATGCTGACTCCCTACTTTCAATTAATTCCAGATCATAGTCGAACAAGATTTCTAGTAATTTTCGTTGTAAAGATGCTACTTTGGTAATATCACCACGTGACTTGCTGCTTAAGGCATCTGCCACCACATTAGTTTTCCCTGGATGGTAGGAGAGTTGAAAGTCATAATCTCCTAAATATTATACCCATCTCCGTTGTCTCATATTTAAATCCTTTTGAGTAAACAGATATTTGAGACTATAGTAGTCAAAATAGACATTAAATCGCTCACCATGCAGGTAATGTCTCCACAGTTTTAGTGCGAACACCACAACTGCCAACTCCAGATCGTGGGTTGGGTATTTTACTCGTGTCCTTTCAACTGTCTTGATCCATACCCAACTTTCTCTTCTTGCATCAGAACACAACCCAATCCAAGCTTAGAAGCATCACAATGGACCTCGTCACCGTGTCCCTGTTCTGGTATAGTTAGTACAGGAGAAGTGGTTAGCTTCTTCTTAAGGTCCTGAAATGCATCCTCACATGCTTCTGTCCATTCAAATTCGACATCTTTTCGGGTCAAGCGAGTCATTGGCACCGCAATCTGAGAGAAATGTGGGATAAATTTCCTATAATATCCAGCCAAACCAAGAAAACTCTGAATTTCCATGACATTTTTTGGTATTTCCCATTTCATAACTGTTTCCACTTTTGCTGGATCTACTGAAATTCCATTGGCCGACACCACGTATCCGAGAAACTGGACTTGGGTTAGCCAAAATTCACACTTACTGAGTTTGGCGTACAGTTCGTGATCTCGTAAAGTTTGTAAAATGGTGCGTTAATGCTGCTCATGCTCCTCTTCAGGCGAGGTGTATATCAAAATAGCGTCAATGAAGACGATTACAAACTCCCATAAATAATGTCGGAAGATTTGATTCATCAAATCCATGAAGGTAGCTGGTGCATTAGTCACTCCGAATGGCATAACCAAAAACTCATACAGGTCATACTGAGTGTGAAACGCAGTCTTCGGAATATCCTCATCCCTTACTCGGAGTTGGTAATATCCCGATCTCAAGTAGATTTTTGAGAAATACCTTGCCCCTCTCAACAAATCTAATAAATCGTCTATTCTAGGTAACGGATTTTTATTTTTAATAGTGACATGATTCAAAGGTCGATAGTCTATGCACATCCTCAAAGATCCGTCATTCTTTTTTACAAAGAGAGCAGGTGCGCCCCAAGGCGAATTGCTTAGATGGATAAAATCAAGTTGTAGACGTCCATCTATCTGTTTCGCCAACTCTTTATGTTCTGCTGGTGCCATCCTGTAGGGTGCCATGGATATAAGAGATGTTCTGGGCTGTAAATCAATTACAAAATCAATCTCTTAGCGTGGAGGCAAACCACTGAGTTTATCAGGGAAAAACATCCGGAAATTCACAAACCACCAGAGGTAAGATAGATTCTATTCCTTCCACATCCCCCCATCCCATATTGGCCACTACTTTACCAGGGTAGGCCTTCAAACCTGAGAATTTCACTCTCACTATATCATATGGTATTAACTTCTCCACAAACCTACACTTGGTTGTAGATGTCCCATATATCTTTCTTTGTAGACAATCTATCATAATTTGATGTGCAATTAATCAATCCATGCCTACGATGACATCAAAATCCATCATCTCCATGGTAAAGAAGTCATATATCAAATCTAAGTCACTCATTTTTAGAATACAACATCTGCATACCTGATCCACTCGTACCTCTTTTCCTAATGGTGACATTATCGTTAGAGGTCTCAAGGCAAGTACTGAGGGTAAACACAATTTATCCCGACATGACTTAGAGATAGATGAATGAGAAGCACCAATATCAACTAATACTTGTGCCATGTAACTAAAGAGATGTATGGTACCTTCCATCACAGTGTTTTCAATTGGTTCCTCCTCCCGAGTTCCCATGGTGTAGACTCTGCCTCTGGTCATCGGAGGGCGGCCATGTCCTCTCGGTTGACCGGTCCTTTGTGGCACACTTCCAGATGCTGTTGAACCTCTGGAGGGTGGCAAAATAGACTACACCTGAGACTATACCGATCTGACATTCTGAGTAGATCCTGCCACATTGTTCTGATTGTCAGGATAAGGACAATCTTTAATATAGTGTCCCATTTGTTTGCATTTGAAACATGTTTGGTTGTCCATTGTTGGTGGATTGCTCTGACACTGTCTCACTATGTGAACTGGCCGGTTTCACGTGTAATATATCATTTGTCTGAGGCCAGTGTTGCTAGTCTGTCCCACAAATGTTTGTCCTTTCTTAGAGAATGAACCCTTGTTAAACCCCCTTCTTTTGTTCGGCAATGGTGGTTTTTTACTATTCCCCGGACGAGATCGATCCAAATTCCTGTTGGTTGTGTCAACAACTTCCAACATGAAGACTCGGTTGATTACCTCTGTAACGTCCCGTTCCGCTACGGGCACGTTATCTCCGAAATATCTTAAAACATCACAAAGGAATAGGTAACGGATTTTTTTTTTTTTTTTTTGAAATGGAGCAACTACCTCCCACTCAAAAACTGGCAAGAAGGTTCAACATACCAACATAACATGAAACAATCACAGACTATTCGAACACAATTATACATCACCTGAAAACAAACAACATACAAAGAGGGGTCATATAAAATAAGGTCTCTCAACTAAGAACAACGTAATTATAAAATGTCTAACCACTGCTCCTCTACGGGCGCCTGCTCAAGGGGCCCTGCCCAGTCCCTTTGCAATCAAGTACCTGAAAGGTAAGAGGTGAGCTAACCAGCCCAATGAAGAGATAATACATATCACATGTTAGCAATATAAATAGATATCATATGTATGAATGCAAAAATATCGTAATAAAAGGGGTGCTCATATGTATGAGATCCAACTGCACCACCAACCAATAATCCACCGACTAGTCCGCAACATCATCTCGGTGGCCCACATCGGGTCCTCCAACAAGCTCCTGGAGAGCAAGAGGTGAGCTAACTAGTCTAGTAAAGGGAATAACCATATCATACATCAACGACATATATATGTCACATGTATAGAAAAATAATGAACATCATAATAGAATAAATGTCTAAGTACGAGAGTACTCAACTACACAATTAACCAATAGTCTCACCGACCAATCAGAGACATGATCTCCATAGCTAACAACTGTCCTCCAACAACCCCGATCTCTCTACAAAAATAAATCGGAGACCGTATGATACACAACCGCCTCAACCACCGGAATACAACGGGGAAAGCCGTATCCCCTACGGGGTTTCGACAATCGGAGAATAACGGGGAAGCCAATCTCAAGGGGCAGGCACCTCAACTGCCGGAACGCAATGGGGAAACCCGCATCTCCTATGGGGATTTTGACCGCCGTAGCGCAACGGGGAAGTCCTCCCAATACCCAAACCATTATTATCATCATAAACATATACTCATGTAAACAACTTCCCCAAGACATACACATGATGCCATGATCATATACAACGGTAAGACTATATTATAGTGCAACTAACTCAGAATCAACAATATATTTCATCGTGCGAGTCGAGATCTTATAATGGATTATTTAGTCACGTGTGTCTATATTCCACGCGATTCCAATAACATCTAACGAATAAACATTCACAGTATCACCAGCAATCTTCCAAGTATCATATTCAATTCCAATTGTCCAATTAAAGTTCTCTACAAAGCATATAGTTGAGTGGAGTACCCCCGAGCAGACCCTCTGCCACGTATTTATTACAACAGTTTTCCCTTACCGAGTGATTAAATAAATAGAGGGTCACCCCCGGTCACTCCATGTCCAGAGATAACAGTTTAATATATGCAAGTGCATGCTAAAACGGTGATAAGTCCCCTCACCGTGTGTGCAGAGTCGAAAGTCTAAAGCGAATAAGAGGCTTGAATGGTTGAAGGTAGCTCAATCTCTTGAAATAAGGGGGAACAGATGAGTAATTAAGACAAAACAAGTTAAAAAGAGACCGGAGAAAAAACGGGCCTAAAACTGGGCCGGGCCCAAAATGGGCCGAACTAGGTTGGGCTTGAAAACGGGCCAGGGATATGGGTCGGGCCGAAGGTTAGGGCCTGCCAAAAATGGGCTGGGCCAGATCGAGCTGGGCCGGACCCAAACCAGTCCACTGGGCCTAGATTGGGTCGGATCAGGTCTGAGCCTGGCCGGGCCAGACTGGGCTTGGGTCGGGTTAACTCAGGGGCCTGAGTTGAGTCCACTCGGAGACTAGGCTGAGCCAACTCAGTTGCCCAACTGAGTTGGAAAAGGGGAATTCAGAGAAAACCCGGGAAAATCGAGGAAGATGGAGGAAATCAGAGAAAATCGGAGAAAACTGAGGAAAACGACGGAAATCAGAGAAAAATGGTGGAAAATCAGGGGAGAAATGGGAAAAGAAGAGGGAAAAGAGAGAGAGATGAAAAAGAGAAGAAGAGGGTACCGAGCAGGAAGAAGAGGGATGGAAAATATCCTGCGAAAAATCCAAAATCCTGGATGGTCAAAGCGTTTGGGGAAAAACTGCGGTGGGATGCGACAGTTGAAGGAACCGAGAGGGAAGAAGAACGGTGAGAGGAGGAGAAGAAGATGCAACAAGAGAGAGAAAATACATGAAAATGGGGAAAGAGAGGGATCGTGCCGGAAAAGGGAGAGCTACCGGGAGAGAAGAGGGACGCACGGGCACTATAACAGTTGCGGCTACAGTGCCGCCTGAGGGATTGAGGTATTTTAAAGGGTAGGGTTTGGGGAAAAAATAGAGTTTTAAATCCCTTTTTTTAAAAAAAAAATACTAAGGTTTTGAAAATAATTTCTTTTCAAAAGAAAATAAAATACAAAGAATTCGAGAACCTGAAAAATCTCGAATAACAAATGTCAATCGGGAAAGAGTGCGATTTTTCGACGACTTTTTTTTCATGACAATATACATAAAAATTATGAAATTATTAAAATGCCCTTTGAATTTTCAAACTCGAAATTCGATAACTGGGCCCACCACGGTGCCTACACTCTTCTCACTGCTACTACAGTTTCGAAAACAACTCGGAGGTCCGAAATCTCTCCAAAAAAATCGGGAAACTCGGAATGGGTCGTTACAACCTCTTCCAAAGTGGCAAATTGCGTTCTTGCCATTTGTCACTGAAAATAAGGACGAAGCCCTTCAATGTAGTGTTGAATCTTTTCCACTATAGTATCAAAAAGTCGTGATGCGTACTGACAGAGATTTAGGAATTTTGAAGAATACTGGGCCACTGTGTCGGAGGCCTTCTTCAATGGGAGAAATTGTTTCATTTTAGCATCTCTTACTACTTTTGGATAGTAGAAGGCAATGAAAGCAACAGAAAACTCCTCCCAAGTCATCGGTTCTCGGTTTCTTGCATTATGTCTCATTCCCACCATTTGTATGCATCTCCTTCTAGCTCATATGTGGCTAATGTGACCTTATACTCTTCTGCAGTAGCTAGTGTGTCGAAGATTCGACAATCTGATTGATCCAATTTTCTGTTTAGGCTGGATCCGAATTCCCAGTGAAAGTCGGTGGATTCAACTACTTGAAATTTTTTAGAGCTGTGGTAGTGCTTCCTTCGGGGGTCCTCTCCCGAGGTCAGTGGAGATCATCCACTATCCTTTGGAAAACTTCTAACGTGGTTCGCACGGCATCTAAGGGGTCAGGTCGATTTTCAGGAGGTGGAACTGCACTTTTCCCCTGACTCCCTAACTCTCCAACTGACCCAGACATTTCCTTTAGTCATCATGTATTAACATAATTCATTCAAATAAAAGTTTATCAAGTCAAAAGATAAACAAACATACTTTATATATCACATATCAGAGGAGTTACTTAGTCTCCATACATGTCAGTTACAAAAGAGTATATACATACAATCATTTTTCACAAAAGTTTCCCCAAAAAGTTTCCTTCCTAAGATTTTTCCCTTCTTTTTACATTTTTACATGTATACACATATGTATATTTTTACACCCATCCTTTCCTATCTGACTCTATTTCCATCCTTCTTTCTAGTCTCCCCCATCTGAAGGTAAGCTTCAGAAGTGAGTCCTGACTGATAATGGTAAGCCTCTTCTTGGTGACCAAATACTCCACATAACTGACATGGAACAGGTACCGCAATTCACATGAAGGGACAATTCACATTTAGATGCTCGAATATTCCACATATTGGGCAAAACTGGATAAGAGGATAGGGACAATATTCAGCAGTGTGCCCTGCTTGTTGATAGTTCTCACAGACAATCTCAGGTACCTGTTCTACAGCAGAAGGTTCTGGTTCCATAATTAGATGTGCAATTAAGGGTTCTATTATTGGTGGTGCAATTAGGGTTCTACAACTGGGGGTTCTAGCTCCTCGACTGGTGGTGAGGGTGTATGAGGATGACATTCATATGATGGTGTAACAGGGGAATATTGGGGTGGTGAGATATGGGTCTCACTATTTTCTTCTTCTTCTGGGTCAGATTTTGATATAGTCCATTGAGTCTCACTATCAGAAGATATTTCTATTACTTTTCCTTTTTCAGATTTTGAAGCCATATGGGTTTCAATCTCATTTGAGTCGGATTATGATGTCCATGATACTAAGTCGGAGTCACTAGGTGAAGAAGGTATCACCAATGGACTGGAAGGGTGCCTTTTCCTGTTACTGAAACTGATATTTTATCGTCAGACATTGTTGTCCAAAAATAAAACAACAGTTAGTAATGGAGGAAATAAATAATAATAATGCACTAAATAAAACTCACAACTGCAAAACCCTACTAAGCATGTATAGTCCCATCACATTCCGAGAGCTTGGACCTAAGCTCTAATACCACCTTTGTCACGACCCGATCCCGTACGTGGGCCCGGGACGCAACTAAATTTTTTATTTTTTTTAAACCTTAACCTAATAATTCACTAATTCCATAACATACTACCCATGTGAGTCTAATACCTATGAGAGATATCCATGTGTTAAATATTGCTAAACATAGTCAGTAAAATCATCCGAACAACTTTCACTCAAACACACGGAAGCAATATATTGAGCACACCAACCCACAAATATATTATATGGAAACATCAAACTTACAGACATAAGTTTTTATGTCACATGAGGCATATTTATTATTACAATACATAGAATAGTCCATAGATTAATTTTCTTTCCTCGAGCGGGAACTACGGGAAACATCCGAGTTTGACTCTCAACGAGGTACCATTGGTTCCTCTAGTTCATATCCTGCAACATAAGGGACATGAGCAACAACCCAGTGGAGAGAGCTCACCATAAAATCCAACATACAATATTCATAAAATAAATAACAATTCATGTTCCATGAATGAAATGTAGTTAATCCACTTAACTCATTTTCACCATAACATCCAACATAATACATGAAACAATAAACAATGCATGTTTCATGAATGCAATGCGGTTAATCCACTTAGCCTATTTTCACCATAGGATCACTTTCTAAGGTGTTTTACCAATTTTTACCGGGGCCAGCCCCCATTTAGCAACTTGCAAGTGCATAAGGTCTCCACGACCCGGTCTACTAACTCATCCAACACCAACGGTTGATGGCGGTTGACCACATCCTACTAACACGTCCAACCCAACCGTTCAAAAACGGCGTTAGGCCTAACATCACAAGGTCTCTACGATCCGGTCTACTAACCTATCCAACACCAACGGTTGATGGCGGTTGACTACAGCCTACTAATACGTCCAACCCAACGGTTCGCAAATGGTATTTGACTAATCTCAGCAATTATAGCCCAATGGCCAATATCAGATTTTCCAAATTTATTATCTTTCACAGATTTAACTTATAATCATAATTCTCACATGCAAGTGTCAAATGCATGACAATGCATGATTTCTAATGCTTTCCTTACAGAGGGACTTATTCTGAGAGAATCACTAAATTCCAACCTTACCCTTCGGTGCATCCAACACCAATATACAATGATCAATAAAGAACCAATATTCACACAAACATATAAATTGGATTTAATAACACGAATGCCTTCACCCAGTTTTTACCCGACAATTCCCAGACGCTCCATGGGTCCATACTGCGTTAGAGGCTACAAGTCCTCGACTCCCCAACACCAATTTACACTTACGTTCTACACAGTTAGAATATTTATATCCCTTACATGTATGCGGTGTCAAGTCTCGCATTCTAAACCTATATAGTCTTTTCCATTTTTGAATGACCATGGGTCCCATTTCAGTCTGGAGTTAGTTAGTGGGTTTAACTTATAACACAATACAAGTGTTAGTTCGAGTCTCATCACCTCTATCCGCAGAGATTATCTCACAATCTGTAAGATAAAATAACAATATAAATCTCAAGTTAATAAAGTATTTACGAACTACTTCCCATCCCCCGTGCATTTTCCAATAAAACATGATAACTGTAGTGAGTCTCCTAATTCTTTCTACACCATTAAATTAAGTCAGCAGTTAGTTGTCAGCCAACCAAAACATCACATCAAAATAAAAATATAAAGTACTCAGTGCCCGGTCTCATATTTTTTCCTTGTCAGGGAAAAGTATTGAGACAGAGCCCAGATGGTATAGTGCAGGAAATAAAATAAAAGAACTCAGTACCGAAATCCTTTTACCATCGGGCCACCAAGGCCGTCTCAGATGGCCACCGAGCGGCGTTTCCGCTGCGCTACAAATGGAGATTTTTGGCCAAGAGATTACAATGCAAGTAATATAAAAAGTACTCAGTGCCCCACTTCAAGACCATTGGGTGACTAAGCTCTACTACTGATGAACCACCGGGTGATTAAGCGCCACCTCAAATGGTATCACCGAGCGACTAAGCGCCACTACTGATGATAGTGTAGCCCAGAGGTTACGATACTGAATTTAAACATATAATGTGTAAAAATAAACACACAATTGTTAGATGGGGTTAATCTTTTCCCCACTTTTAATTAAAGGCTAAAAAATAAGTTTTGAACTTAAAAATGATTTTAAAGGTATAATTTAAAATTTAAGAGAGAAGGCTACCCTCCCTGAATTTTGAAATTTCAATTTTAAAACCCAACCGCTACAAAATTATTAAAATTAAAAATAAACCTATTTTGGTACCTCACACGCAAAAATCCTTCGATATTTGAGTAAATTTTGAAAACCCGACGTAGATACGAGAAGCTTTGAAGTTCGGTTGCTACTGTCTGCTTCTGTTGCTTGTGGATGAACAGAAGAGAAGAAAAGAAGAAAAGAAAATGAAAGAAGAGAAAGAGACAGGTGAGAGTGACGGCTTGGTTGGCTTCTGACGTTTTTGGAAGGAAAAAAAGACAGTCTGGAGAGAGAGAGAGAGAGAAGATAAATAGTTGTTGTTGTCTCTCTCTTTTTTTTTTCTTTTTTTTCTGCTGTTGCTTGAGGACATACAGAAGGAAGAAGAAAAGGAACAGAAGAAAGCGAAAGACAGTGAGAAGCGTTGGAGCAGAGTTTGTGCTTATTTTTTTTTTTACTTCCTCTGCTCTTCACCTCCTTAAATAGAAAATAGTTGTAGGCGATTAACGAATGGAATTCATCCACCGTTGCCTACAAGCTACAATTGTAGCTTTGTCCTTGTCTTAAAAGATTTTTAGATTATTTTATTATTATTTTCTTTTTAAGAATTCCTCTTATGTCCTTTGTTAAGCCTGAGTATTACAGGGTCCCAATAAATTAATCTAAATAGTCCACTAGGTTAGATATTAAATTATTAACATAATATTAAATTTTGGATAGAAAATTTCTTAATTTTAAAGTATTTCCTAGAGAAAATTTAATTTTATAATTAGATAGATTAAATTAGTCAGATAAAAATATTCTAAAGTTTTAAAGTGTTTCGGAGTAAAAAACCACTCCATCTAAATAACAAAATATTCGACGACTCACATTTCTCGATGTAAAATAACTATTAAAAACTTGATATTTTCGAAATCTGAAGATACAAATCGCTCAATTATATTACAGATTGAATATTAACTTCCTTCATATATTTTTAGGATTCTGTCTTCCTTATCCAAGTGGGTTTTGCCATCTATAAAATTTTAAACAGTGAAAATAAGTAGAATTAGGTCGAGATTAGCATTCTGTTAAGTCCGGATTTTAAAAATACTGCAAGATCTAAAATTTAAGGTTGAAATGAAATTAAATGACTGAGTTTCCAAAGCAGCCAAGTTTTAACCCTAAAATAATATTATTAATAATCATAACTTGTTATTATATCATTAAAATTTAATTTGAAAGAGTTTTCGGACTCGGATCGAGTCAAACTAAGTCTCGTTGAGAAGCTCATTCAATATTCTTCATGATCAACATAACAAAACTTATAATTATTAGCTAAAAATATTTAATTAATTAAAATTTGTCTAAATTAACCATTAATTTGGGCTGGGGTATCACAGTAAGATTGCGAAAAACCTTGACACGTGTATATATGTGTATATATATATATATATATATATATATATATATATATATATATTTATATGTGCATGCATGGAAGGAAGGCATATTGCATATGAAGAAAGCTGAATGCACGTGTGAGTTTACATATACATGTGTGAGTTATATATGCATATGTGAGTTGTATATGCTTTTGTGAATATACATGGGTGTGTATGGAAAGACAAGAACAAATACCACATGTTTTGTTAATTTTTTATCAACATTGTAGATTTTATTTTCCATCACATGCAATACCTAGGATTATTGAGTTCTCTTCACTAGGGTGGAAGCTCACGTGTATCTCAATGCAGGACGTGATCTGGAAGCAGTGGAGGACCCCTCTGCGACAATCTAAACGGTGGAATCTCTGGATTCCAATAAGTTGTTTTGGATTAGAATTTACTTAGTTGTTTACTATGTATGTATTGTTTGGTTTGTCACCTGTGGCATTCAAACTTATGTGTATAATTATGGTGTGTAGTGGTATATAAACATAAGTAGTATTTATATTATACTTGGAATAATCTCATGTGATAGTTTACATTTCTCGAACAGGTATGGCTTCTTTATGGGCTTAGGTGAACTTGAGGCCCATGGACTTGTGGAGTTTCGATTTGTTAAAAAAAAAAATGTAGTTGTTTTCCAGGCCCACATCTCGGGTTGGGGTGTGACAGGGTGGTATCAGAGCATGGTTCAACAGTTGGACTGTGCGTATGGGAGAAAGTAGATTGATCAATGATTTTAGATCTATTCCTTTAATTTTGGAGTTAGGGGAGGTAGAACCATGGGTCAAGGTAAGGTTGAATCTTCTTGTTTTGCTAAATTGTGTGATTATGGTATCAAGATAGGACCTCGAACCAAGTGTTTAGAAGTGGAGATTTGTTATAGATATGGAGAGGTGTTGTGTTGACAACGAACATTCTCGTTGGTAAGTGGTGTGATTTCAGTATCAAGTGGATACTTGAAACCAAATGTTTAAAGGTGATATCCCCTTATAAGAATTTAGGTCAGAGGGTGTAGAGTTTGTAAAAAGGCTTTGAACATGGATAAACCTGAGAAAGCTCAATGGGTTGAAATTGGTTTTTCTAGTGTAAAGGACCCTTGATAATATAGTAGTTCAGACTTTTGTTTGTGATGTACTTGTGATGTTCGAATGTCTTATTTCTCTTACAGATATGTTGAAATACCAGAAGGGCAAACTATCTGCTTAGGATTTAAATGAGCAAGAAGATGTGAATCAAATAATACAAGAAGCCTTAGGAATCATAAGAAGCACTTTGGACTTACTGGAAAAGGATAATGGTAACTGAACCGGCTCTAGCAATTGTGGGAAAAGAGTCAGTCCGGTATCCCTCCCAAGGCTTTGCTTTCCAACAACATCAACCACCTGCAAAGTAGACAAGAGTCGCAAAAGGAAGAGCAAATTGTGCTATGACTGTAAGCAATCAGGGCATGAGATGGAATCTGATTCTTAGATGAAAAAGAAGCGGTGTTTCAATTGTGGTGGAGATGACCACTTGGTTAATCAGTGTCCAAATCTCCCCGACCCTGAAGATTATTCAGAGAAATCGCCAAGGATGACCGTAGACAAATAATATAGTTATGAGTAGTGGTAGGTATGGAAGACTTGAGGAAAATTTTATCTTAAGTAACCCGCTCTTTTGGAAATTGACTTAGCGAAAGAAGAAGTTTGTTATGTATAATTACATCGGATATTGTGGAAATAAATAAAAATCATTGACTTTTGCCATTTGTTGTATATTGATTGAATAATGATTGTAGCAGAATGCAGTTTTAAGTAAACAACAGGTTAGTATATAATCAACAGTTGCAATATAATATCTCATGCTTGATAATAAATTCACAATATCAAGTAAAATCTAATCATCATTTCCATCATTTCATCATCATCTTTCCATTACTGCTGTCATCCAACGTAACGCCTACCGACTACACTGAGACTATTGTATTAAGTCCCGACACGGTCAAAATACATCATTGCAAGTACATCTCCGGCTCTCCCATAGCAGATACTGACACCCTCAAGTCAGCAACTGTCGACACCCATGCTCCAGTAGACGTAAACTATCTCACATATGGCCCATATTGGTTCAATAGTCAAGGACACTTGGAAGCAGTATTACACATTTCATATGATCAACATCATAGCATTCATAAGCATCATAAGCACTCTTACCACAGTGCATCATGTCTAGGCACATGAGTGGGTTCATCAAATCTGAAATCACTCATTGCTCAAGACTCATCTCAGAATAAAACATGTTTACATCTTACTGTAAAGTTAAGTTCCCTCACCGTATATGTGTGGTATCGAGGTCTCTGTTCAAACAAGCAAACAAGTGCACAATCAATTATACATAGCATCGAAATCATACATATAAGTAGTATTTCGAAATCATACTTATTTTCCCAAAAATATCTAAGGTACATGGAATTGAGTCTCCTATTTGATTTCTATCCTTTTTAAATTACAATAATCCACAAGATATAAATAAAAAGGTGCTCAGTCCAAAACTCATATTGTCTTTTCGGCATTGATCAGATTGACTTGTTGAGTTAGGTCTAGATTCTCAGGTCACTCTCGGTTGTCTTCTGGATAGGACCAGATCTGACATTTTGAGTAAGGCCTCGAGATCACTCAGTGCTCGACAAATATAGCGTCGGCCTGGAAGTGAAATCACTCAGTACCCGACCAATAGAGTCGGCCTGGAAGTGAATACTATAGTAGATACACTATATTAATAAGAGGAGAGAGTTAGTACATTTTTAGATTAACAATGGGGTACTAACTTTACATGCAATCAATAACTATCAAACAAGATTTAACACTTAAAAACTGGGTCCCTCGGAACATACCTCGGAACCAGGTACTGTGGATTCGGATCATCCGAACCACTGCCTACACTAGTCACTGACCTTGGATCTTGGGTCTGACTTCGGATAGTCCGAAATCGGGCTCGAATCATCCGAAGTCCTTCCGAACCGATTAAAATCCAAAAAACAAGTCTCGTTGGGTCTGGTGTCTCGGAATATCCGAAGTAGGGCTCGGATCGTCCAAGTGGGGTTAGGTCCTTCCGAACTCTGGTCGGAACATCCGGGCGAGTCAAGCTAGCCTCGGGCGCTTCTGGGCTTCGGGTGAAGCTCGGAACGTCTGAGGGGTCCTCTCGGACCGTCCGAACATCGACTCTCAGACCGTTCAAGAGTCGTCTTCCTCACTGTCTGCACGCTCGTGCAGACAGTGATGACAGACACTGTATAAAATACGAATCAGGAAACAGTGGGTTTCCCGGATTCGGTTTCCACATCTAGCCGGTCCGATAGACTCCTCTGGGAGTCCTCTTTCCAACGGGAGTTGTTTGGAGCTTTGAAGCTTAGCAAGCCACTGGATTTTAAAACCAAAACCTCACGGGTAAAAGAGAACCCATGGTTTTCTTAGACTTTGAAACCATTTTTCTTACTCAAAACTCTGTCAAAATCAGTTTATCTTGATTCTAAACCGACTGGAATTGGAAAAGGAATACAGTAATTACCTTCACTAGAGTTCCTGGGCTAAAAATCCGATCTTTGAAAATCTTTCCCTCTAAGCTTACGGTAGCTAAAACTGGGAAAAACAGAGGCTAAGGGTCGGCTAGTTTTGGTTTTCAAACAGCAGCTAAGAAAGAGACTGAGAGAGGGAGAAGAGATAGATTTGCTAGGAGTTGAAATCAGATGGAGGAGAGGGCAATTTATAGAAAAATCGACCGGAAGAAGTGGCCATTGAGCCACTGCATGCAGGTGCGGCTTACGTCCGCAACAGTAACCATAAGTTTGGGTTGGTTGCAGATCAGCCCTCTAGGATTTTCAGTTTTGCAAATAAGTCCCTGTTTTAATAAAAACTGGATTTTTAACTAAAACATGATTTTAAAAGCTCAAGAATTTTAATCCAACCTTACAAATAAGTTGGGTTTTGAAAACTTTAATCACCATAAAAATTTGGAGATTTAACTCTCACTAAAAACCATTGATTTAAAATAAAACTATAATTTAATACTATTTACTTAATTAATCAAATGTTAAATAAAACAACTTAGAAACCTTATTTTGGGTTTGAAAGAATAATTAGAACATACTTAAAATGGTCTAACATACTGCACTTGTTTCAAAATTTATTTCATTTCCAAAACCATTTAAATAATTATTTCTCCCTTTCAGGGTTTTGACAGAAGGTTTTAAATACCATTTTCTGAAAATAAAAATTATTTTAAAATCAGAAATATAAATCCTTAACTAAGGAAAATAATATCATCTAATAATAATCACATAATAACACAATTTATAAAATAATAACAATAAGCAGTAAATTACCATTTTGCCCCTCCAGCTGGACGAGCTAGATCACTTAGCTTTTGAGCTCGGATTGGGCCACACCTGGGTTTCTCACTAAGCCCTAATCGAAATCTTCGAGATTAACCGGTCTAAACAAGATTATTAAGCTAAAACACGTCTAATCTGGGTCAAGGTATTACAAACACAGTTGGATCAAACGTTTAGCCGCTTGTTTTCATGCTTCTTACTCTTAAGAAAAGGATTATGATTATTAAAGCAATTATTATTAAATCTTTATAGAACTTATTAATGCCTTATTACTAAAGGCCCACAGCTACATTGGATTGAATTATAGTCCAATATTTTTATAATTTCTCTATCATCATTTATATAATATCAGCAACGTATTGCTCATATATTTGTGAAAGTGTTCTGCATCAATGATCTGATGGATCAGTAAATACAATGCTAATACAAGATTTTCTATTATTTTTTACAGAAAAAAAAAAAACGGAAACTTGGATACATTAAATGTGTATTGATCATAGTTTTTAAATTTGAAAATTTGATTTCACTTGAAGTCTACGAGAAGGCTAAGTTTTCTTAAAAGATTCTAAACTTCCTCAAAATTTAGTTGAATATATGATTTAAAATAAAAGTAATTGTTCACGTGAGTATAGCTTAATTAGTTAACCTCTCATCTAAAGAAGTGGAAGGTGTCAGATTCAAGCCCCCATAGCTTAACCTGGTGTACCCTAAGGATAGTGGGTATCACCCGTGGGAGTGTTACGCTGGGTTTCCTACAATTTCCCACACATAAATTTAAAAAAAAAAAAAAGTAATTAAATAACTTGACTCAACTTAGAACTTTTATAAAATCTTAAACTGTAGTATAATTATATTATTAAATAAATTTATTTTCTTAAAAATTACACTTAACTAGTGATCCATATTTTCAAAACAGACCAGTGGGTAGGCACTCATGAATGTCTATATAATGCATAATAGATGCCAAAATTGGACAGGTTGGGCTAATGGGTCTGTATATATACGATAAGGATGGGACTTCCATACCAAACAAGCAACTCCATTCATAAATTCAGCATTGGCCCACTCACCCCATGTGCAAGAAAAGCTTGTCCAAACCCAATTACCCAAACCACTGGCAAGTGGCAACCATATTTTCTCATGTGAGACAGGAGAGGTCAAAGTGGTCAAACAATTCAATCCACTTTGATCACATGGAGATAACAATGATAAGGGTGCAACATTTCTGGGCCTAATATGAGCACACATGAAAAACTTAATAAAAAAATTTGGGCTTGGGTCTCATTTTCAGGTTTAAACTATCAAATCGAATTAAAATTCCCGTTAAATCAAGCTTAATACATGAAAATTCAAGTTTAATTATAATTTAGAATCTAATTTTCTATAAATTTGAGTCCTACAAATGCAACACCAGTTGAGCTCGAGTTTGACTAATTCAAGTTGACTTAGGTTTGTGCTTGCGTTTAGGCAAATTCAAGACCTAGTCTAATTCACTCGAGTTGCAACACTAGACAAAGATTAGTTTGGATCTTATATACATAAATAAATAAATATATATGACAAAAACTCTAATAGACCAGAGTATAATCAATACCCCATTCCACAACATACAAACGGAAAAAATTCTTGAAAAATTACATTGAAAAATGTGTAGTACCAATGTGATGAGAATGATATGGCACCTACTCGGAGTTATTGGATTAGTTTTTTGGGTGTGTGCAAGTCTCACTACTCGTACACACATAGTAAAATTATAGGAAATGATCTTTTAAAGTAAAATGGGATTCGAACTCAAGACTCTGAGATTCCTGACCAATACATTTCCCTTAAAATTTGGTTTAATGTTATTTTGGTCTTGAGATAAATATTTATTGAATCTAATTTTAAAAAAAAAAATTGAATTTCTCCAATTCTAATAGTGGGCCATCATCTCATCATTTCAAAATGTGGGCCCAAATAACTATTTGTACATTACTATCTTTTGCCTGTAATTTCCTTTTCATGACAATTTGATTTTCTTGACAAAAGTGATCAGATCATAATAATGAGATTGCGACACTTTAACATAGGAACACAAATTCCAATCAAATGCCAAAACAAATGATGTCATTATTAAATTCAAATCTCTGTTTTTCCTTTTTATCTTTTTTAATGGAATCACATCTCACTTTCGAGCCCATTGTCTCAAACATTGGAATTTTGAAAGTTCAAGCATGTATGTAGGCCCCACATTCATGGATTTGTGAGATACAGGTCAATTATGTGGGCCCATTGATTTGATGCTCTTATATTCAGTCATTTGATATAAGGCAAAAGCAAGATGTGAAGTATTTATTGTTTTAATATCTACATAATTGACTTAGACAACAATAAAGTTTTTTCCATTTTATCTTTTATTTCATTATTAATAAATTGAAATGTAAAAAAATAAAATGAAAAAGATGTTATATATAGTAAAAGGCCGTGCATTTAGACACTTGGGTGTTTTATTATTATACACCAATTTTTAAATTTTTTGATAAAATTATTATTTTGTCCTTCCACTTTTTATCCTTCTAACGATTTTGAAGGATAGTTTGATCCTTTGAATGAATGCCAGAATGCAATAGTAATGTATTATTTAAATAATAAAATTTTATTTAAAATTTTTAAGTTATTTTTTAAGTACTGTGTATTTCCAAAAAAATTTAAATTAAATATCTGAACTAATTACGATAACATGATAAAAATACTTTAAAACTTTAAGGTCTTTTGACACTTCTAAATGCTTAAAATACCGTGTTTTACAAATAAAGGTATCCTTAGGTTGTGCCGAAAACACATTTGGAAATGTCAAAAGACCTTAAAGTCTTAAAGTATTTTTATCAGGTTATCGTAATTAGTCCGAATATTCAATTTGAGAAATTTTAGAAATATACAGTGCTTAACAAATAATTGTCTATGTTGCCGATGTTATAATAAAATATTCTTTAAAACATAGACAGTTATTTTTTAAGCACTTGTATTTCTAAAAAATTTCAAATTGAATATCCAGACTAATTACGATAACTTGATAAAAATATTTTAAGACTTCAAGGTCTTTTGACACTTCCAAATGTGTTTTCGGCACAGCCTACGGATACCCTTATTTGTAAAACACTGTATTTTAAGCATTTGGAAGTGTCAAAAGACCTTAAAGTCTTAAAGCATTTTTATCATGTTATCGTAATTAATCTGATATTTAATTTGAGAAATTTTAGAAATACACAGTGCTTAAAAAATAACTTTAAAACTTTAAATAAAATTTTATTATTTAAATAATACATTACTGTAGCATCCTGGCATTCATTCGAATGATCCAAAAATAAACTACAGAATCATTAGAAGGATCAAAAGCAGGAAGGCAAAACGATAATTTCACTGAAAATTTTGAAAACTGGTGTCTGTAACAAAAAAAACCTATGTGTCTAAATGCACGGCCATAGTAAAACCTTCATAATGTGATATGGTTGGGACCATGGTATATATATTACATTCGAGAAGTTATTTAATTAGAGGGTCTACCAAATTGGCCTTTAGTATTTCTTTCAAAAAAAAACTCTTTAAACTCTCACCCATCGTAAAAAGTCCTTTCAACTGAAATCGTTTTATCTTTCTTCTCTTTCTGTCCCATCGGGCATCGCTGCCTAAAAGCTAGCTGCCAGCCATCGTCGCCATTGGATCTTCTCCGTCTGCAACTCTCAAGACTAGCGAGAAACCCTACCACTTCGGCTAGATCTGTAAACAAACCATCCTAGTCGTTTTTCAGAGTGTTTCTCGAGAGAGACAGTAGAGGAGAGGGTTTACAGAGCACCAGTAGATCAACAGTAACAAAAAAAAAAACCGCCAAACTCTTTCAGTTTGTGAGGTCCTTAGTAACTTTTGCAGTAATTTTGTATTCTTAATGTATGGAACATTACTTTACAAAATGGTTAGGACAATATATTTTTATTTTGAATTTATTAAGTACTCAATTAGAGAGATTTACTACATTTTGTATGAGTCCGAAGTCGAGACCAAATACAATATTAGTTTAGACAGATTATAACTTTATAGAGTAATACTTTATAGAGGTTTTATTGTATTCTACATTACGCAATCCTCTTTGTTTAAAAATATTGGTGCCAAATTATTTTTCTAAAAAGTTTAATTACAGGTAAATTGAAATGAGAGAATATATATATATCATCTAATCTTAAAATATTTATATTTTGTGTTTATGCTTCAAGGAAAATCAAACACGAGGATATGAACTTTACCAGAAAAATGACTAAAAGGATGATTACTCTACTTCTAATTTTAAATAAATGTGTCATCATGTGATCTCTATTTTTATTTGGAATTCAAACAGTAGGATGATTTCATGCTTCTTAAATTAAATTTACAATCAACATAGAACGTTTTGAAATAAATATAATTCAACAACAAATATAAGTGTCATATTGAAGCATGTGATAACTAATTAAAGCATAATTTGTTAACTTGAATTGGAAAAATACTCGACATTAAAAATTAAAAAAGGAGAAGGAAAACATATTTTAAAAAAACTGAAAAATATCATCTAAAAATGTGGTTAGTAAAAATAAAAATAATATAGATATACATTTAAAGATTGCAAAGTTCTATGGGAATGCCCTTTGAGTTTGGCGCCACTTATAGACACCCGATTATTCTGCCTCTACACATCCGTTTTTTAATTTTATAGTGAAATTACCATTTTGCCCCTGCTTTTTTCATTCATTGGAATGAATTGTCCGTTCATTTCGGTATTCATTCGAATGAATGTCGTAGTGTAAATTTCATTTATTTGAATGAATGGGCCGAAAAGTGCTCCGTGTTACTGTTCAGCCCATTCATTCGAATGAACAGATGGTTCATTCGAATGAACGATCAAATGAACAGATGATTCAATGAACCATTTGGTTCATTCGAATGAAAAGGAATTTGCTAGTGCACTTATTTAAATAATATTTTTTTTAAAAAAAATTAAAGTTATTTTTTAAATACTGTGTATTTTTAAAAAAAATCAAATTGAATATCCAGACTAATTAAAATAACCTGATAAAAATACTTTAAGACTTTAAGGTCTTTTGGCACTCCCAAATGCTTAAAACACAGTATTTTACAAATAAGGGTATCCCTCGGCTATGCCAAAAACACATTTGGGAGTGTCAAAAGACCTTAAAGTTTAAAAATATTTTTATCAGGTTATCGTAATTAGTCCGGATATTCAATTTGAGAAACTTTGGAAATACACAGTGTATTGCTTAAAAAATAACTTTAAAGTTTTAAAGGAGATTTTATTATTTAACTAATGCACTGTTTATTTGCAAAATTTCTCAAATTAAATATCCACACTAATTACAATAACCTGATAAAAATACTTTAAGACTTTAAGGTCTTTTGATACTCCCAAATACTTAAAACACAGTATTTTACAAATAAGGGTATCCCTCGGATGTGCCGAAAACACATTTGGGAGTCTCAAAAGACCTTAAAGTGTTAAAGTATTTTTATTAAATTACCGTAATTAGTCTGGATATTCAATTTGAGAAATTTTGGAAATACACAGTGCATTAGTTAAATAATAAAATCTCCTTTAAAACTTTAAAGTTATTTTTTAAGCACTGTGTATTTTTAAAATTTCTCAAATTTAATATCCGGACTAATTACGATAACCTGATAAAAATAATTTAAGACTTTATAGTCTTTTGATACTCCCAAATGTGTTTTTGGCATATCCGACGGATACCTTTATTTGTAAAATATTGTGTTTTAAACATTTGGGAGTGTCAAAAGATCTTAAAGTCTTAAAGTATTTTTATTAGGTTATTATAATTAGTCTGGATATTCAATTTAAAAAATTTTAAAAATACACAGTGTTTAAAAAATAACTTTAAATTTTTTTTAAAAAAGATATTATTTAAATAAGTGTACTAGCAAATTCCTTTTCATTCGAATGAACTCATTCGAATGAACATATCGAATGATTTCTATTACTATTCATTCGAATGAACCATCTGTTAATTTGAATGAATGGGCTGAATAGTAAAATGGAACATTCTTCAGCCCATTCATTCGAATAAATGAAATTTACACTACGGCATTCATTCGAATGAGTGATTCATTCGAATAAATGAAATTTACACTACGGCATTTATTCGAATGAGTGATTCATTCGAATGAATGCCAAAATGAACACACAATTCATTCGAATTAATGAAAAATGTAGGGGCAAAATGGTAATTTCACCATAAAATTCAAAAATGGGTGTGTAGAGGCAGAATAATCGGGTGTTTGGCGCCTTGAGTTTTTACTAAACACTGGATGGATGACGATGGACTTTGCATTACTTAGACATTCTGCTTTTAAAAGGGTTACTGATTTATTTTTCTAATAATAAATAGTTTTAAAAGTTCTGTAAAAAATAAAAATTTAAAATAAGACTTCTTGTCCTACTAAGTCAAGTTAACTTGACCCAAATATAAATTGAGTTAATATTTTAAATTAAAATTAAGAATACATAAAGTAAATATCGAGTGAAATACTCGATGCTCTAACTTTACTTAAAAGTTATATAGTTGAATAGATTATCATTAGATTTGTTTAAGTGTCAAATTGGTATTCAATGAATAATTTTAACTCTTGATTAAGATTAAAACTAAATTATTAGAAAAGTTTTTAAGATTGATCTAACCATTAAAAGATACCAAACAAATATTAAAAAATAAATAAACTCTAAAAAATAATAATTTTAATTACTTAAATTCATTTTAAAAAAGCGTAAGGAGTTAAGGACCTTTAAACATTCGAAGAATTTGTAAGGGCTGAACACTTTTTCTTGTGTTACAGTTCCACTAGTGTGGGGCCATGTGCACTGCAATTAAGTGTACAAAGTGTTGAAATGATTGATGGAATATGCTCCAGCCCAATAATAATACACAAAGTAGAAATAATTAAGTTCAGTTTAATGGATTAATTTATATTGACTGTAGATTGAAACTCTCTTTTTTAAAGATGCTACTAATCTTGCAGATATGTAATAAAATTTGAATGCAAAATAATGAGGATTGAACTTTCACTTAATGTGAAGATTTTTCACAAATAAGAGCAGGTTTTGAGCATTGAACTAACTTTTAAAAGTTATTTAACTTTATTTATTTATTTATTTATTTGGTGAAATTTACAGATTAATTTTGGTGATGTCTTGAGGGGTGAAGGTTCCGCTTGTACGGGTTTTGTATAATTCAAATTAAATGTAATTTGATGATTATAATAATTGAAAGGAGCTCATATGTTCTAAAAATCACTAAGAGAGTGGTACCTACTCCATTATCAAAAGAGAAATATTTAGATAGATAATTCTCCAAACTATAAAACGTTCAAAATAGATGGCATAATAATCCATGCATTAGGAGTGGAAATCTCAATAACGGCCGATAAATTTTTTTCTCCTATTTTTTTTATAACAAAAATCACCTATATCTGCCGATATAAAAAGGTTAAAAAAATCGATAATAAAATCCTTGTCGTGCACTATAAATTTTTACCATGGTCCACCATCTTTAAAAGGAAAAAGATCATTTTACCATTACTTTTCTTCTTTTCTCTCTTTCCTCTTTAAAAAAAAAAAGAGGGCAAAATGGCCTTTTCATTTTAAAGGTGGTGCACCATGGTGAAAACTCATGGTGCACAAATTATTATCCAATAGAGGTTCTCTCATAATCTTAACATTTGGATCTTTAAAATTAAAATAAAATTATTAGATAGATATTTTTATCTATAATGTTCATTTCACCAAATGAAAATGCATTAAATGACCATTAATTAAAGTTAAATTTAAACTTAAAAATATTGATTTGGACATCTTCTATAGCTCATTTGGATCATAAATATCTTTTTTTGCATTGTACAATCATTTAAATTACTTTTTATTAGATTTTTAAATTCATGTAGATGGATTTAAATGAACTCATAAAATGAGTAAACTTTAAGTCAATATATTACTGTAATATCTACATCATCATCATTATCATATAACTATTTATTTTTATCAATATGGTTTTTTATTTGAATTTGATAAATTATTATTATAGATCGACTATCAATTTAACGCCTATAAAATTTGAACTTATAATTCTAAACTTCAACAAGTTAATACAAAATTAATTATTTTTGAAAAAAATGATAAATGACCTCCTCATTGTTTAACGAGCAAAGCTTCAAAATGCCACTTCACTCAAGAATGAATTGAGTCAACTCGCCATCTCAATTAAGTATTCCCTTCTTGCTGTGTCAAATGTAAATTAAAAACTAGGCTAAATAATAGCCTCGTGCCCTTGTGGCAGTAAACTCACTGAGTTTCTTAAAATCCGAGTGAGCTTAGTCAGCTCGAGTCGAGCTTTCCTTCAATTAAAAGATTGATAATTTCTGCTTTTCTCCATTGCTGCCTGCTCTTCAACATCAGGTCCTTTCTCTTTTAATGAATTTGATAGATGATCAAACGCTCATTAAGTTTCAACCATAAACTTCTATCCAATCTTTTATGAGAAATTGATTTCACTCTAGCTCAAATGATATCCAACATTAAATTAAAAGCAATTAATTTCACTCTAGCTCAATTGATATCCAACGGTAAATTAAAACCAATTAATTTCACTTAGGGGTGAAACTTGACCCAAAAAATCAATGGATTTGAGTTATATTTTTGTACATCTCACGTTGGGTGGGGTCGGATTGAGAAAAAATAAATCTGAATGAAATTCAAATCGAATTAGGTTGAGAAATTTAAAAGCAATTTGAACCGAGCCAAATTGAGTAACTTGGGTCAACAAGTTGTGAGTGACACTAATATAATTTTTTTACAATGTAGAATCTCAATATATTCACTTCTCTTTGAATACATTGGTGTAGGATAAAATTTTCGGTGTACCTAGCCTCCTGTAAACTACAGACATTGAGTGATTACAAGACTCAAATCGAGACCTCTGATTTGAACGAAAGTGTTCACCAATTAAACTTCCCCATACACTGATTGAAGTAAATAACATTTGATTAATCAAAATTATTACATCATTATCTGTGAGTTGAATCGAACCCCATCATCATCTAAACCTTGAAGCTTGCACCACTTAAGAAAGAATTGAGAGGGAAAGTTAGAAATGGAAGAAATAGTTTGTTCATGACCAATTTAAATCATCTAAATCATTATAACTTACATCTGACTGAAGTAGACATTGAGAAACATTTTATATATAATCATATCCTTAAGAAAGAAAATGAATAATTTTTATCTACATAATTTGTAAATCTAAATATCATTCTTAAAATCAGCCAAAGTCAAATCCATTCTAGTAATCTCACCATTCAATAACACCCATAACCAGAAGTTTTGGACAACAATTTAAACATTAAAATTATGCTAACATGATCTAAATTGGCCCACTGCTAGCAAACTATTTACTAAAAAAAGTTAACAATTTCAAATTAAAATTAAAATACAAAAAAGAAAAAATTGTATGAATGTTCCGATAATTTTGGGCTTAATATCTAAAATTGGTAAAAAAGACCCTTAGATGTGAAAAAATCAGCAAAATTGCTAAACTTCAATGACTTAAATATAAAAATATGATATCAAAATTCTAAATTAAATGCTTTTATTGATAGGTCTAATTTTAATCAAATTTGTTGTTCTAAATAATTTTAAATTTTATTTTTAATGAATGACCCTTCTTAGGATCTTAGCTATTGTATCCCATGAGCCAATTTTCATCTAACCTACAAATCAAAGTAAAAATTGTAAATGCAAAAAACATATTATTAAAAAAATCTATTTTAAACTTTAAACTTTAAACTATCAAATATATAATTATAAATAAAGACATCGCCTCAATCACTTACATAATCATTAGAACATAACTCAGTTATATAGAAAACCATTCTTAATTCAAGTTTATAATGTTAATAAATTGGAAATTTAAATTTTTTTGAAAATAAAAATTTTAACCATCAAAATTTATAATAAAATCACCACCTCTAGCGGCCCAATTTGGCCCAACTACACCACCTTGGAGGGAGGCTCAGACTCTCAAACAGAAGCCAAGGGCAAAGACAGACACTACTTTTGTTTCTGCCGAACATGAGTACACAACTAGGAACATTTTGGCCATTTGACGCCTCCTCGATTCACTCGTGCAAATTACACAAAAGCACGAGCCCAATTATATATTATTATAAAACAAGTTCATTTAGATGTTTTATTAATTTAGTTTAAATAAATAATATTGACATTTGACTGTTGCCAGTGAGTTTTAATTTAATTATTTACTTTAGTAATTTAAACTAAATGTTAAACAAAATTAGGTTTTTATATATTTAATAAGATTATATCAATAACTATTTCTTTCATTTGTTGATTCACTCAATCTTGCTCCATTCCCTTAACATTTATATATTTTCTTAAATATTTTAAGTTATCATAATTTAACAACGAGTTCTTGTGACTCAATTTTATTTAAATGTTATTATACAATATTTATTAATTTTAATAAACTAAATACCAATAATAAATATTTAATTTATAAAAGTAGATTGCATTATATGTCTTTGTTGATTTGGTTTAATTAAATGAAATAAGTAGATGATGGAAACTTCCACACAAATTAATTTTATTATTTAATTTTAATGAGGCAACTATTCATATTAATTGGAATTAATATTTTAACTGGAGTTTTGATCCTGATACTTTTGATAAATATTTAATTTTTTTCATTTTACCCTTTTACTTGAAAAGAGCAAATATTTGACAAAAACATTCTTGTGTGAAGTGAAAACAAAAATATTTTACTGTTCATGCAAAAGAAAAGCTCATGAGAGAATCAAGCGAGTCTCATTTTAAATTACGTATTTGATCACAATGTAGTTTTAATCACTTTATAAAATTTAAAGAATAATTTTTTATGTAAAAATTAAAAAAATGTTTATTAAATATGTATATTTTGTCTAATTTAAAATAAATAAAATAATAAAATTAAGCCAAACTTTATGTCAAATGATAATGTTATTTATTAAATTAAATAAATAAAATTTATTTACTATAATCTATATAGTACTCGGGACACTTGATGTTCAAAAACCCACTTAAGAATAGAGAGATAACACAGTGTATATGGATATATCAAGGGCAGCGATCCTCTCACAAGAGGTATGTGTAACCAGACACGAGTTTTAGTGTATTGTCAATTTTACCCTTCGTTTGAATAGTAAAATCGGCTCACTAACCATTCGCATGAACAGTAAAATTGACTCACCAACCCTTCGCATAAATAGTAAAATCGACTATCTGAAATTCACATGAACAGTAAATTGGCTAGCCGAAATTCACATGAACAGTAAAATCGGCTAGCCGAAATTCGCATGAACAGTAAATCGGCTCACCAAAATTTTACTGTTCATGCAAAGGGTAAAATTGGCAATACATTAAAACCCGTGTCGGGGTTATACAAAATACCCGTGGGAGGATCGCTACCCTATATCAAATGTAAACTCTAAGGCTGCGTTTCAATGGGGGGTAATGTAACGCCCGCCCCTTTTCACCGAAATCAGAGTCTATTTTTTTTTTTTAATAAAAGTGACAAAGGGCGCAGACGTCACGATGTGAGTTAAGTCCGAGCTTTCAAAGCCCGGCCCTTAACTGGCCAACACTACGTGTGCGTGGAACGAAGTCCACGGAGAATGGTTCACACGTAGAAAGCAAGCTTGCGGAATATTAACCAAGTGCGGAAATTATAATAAAGCCTATCCTAGTAATTTTAGATAGCAGGGAAGCACATTCATTTAATTACTAAATACTTCCAAATCGTAATGTCCAAAATCAAATCTAAAACATAGCAAGTAATCTAAATTATTACATTTCCGACAAGCTAAACTACTCAAATACATTTCCAAAATAAATTTTAAATAAACTAAGTAGTCAGCTTTCCCTAGCTGCTAAGCTTGGCTCCCGTCTTGTCATTCCGTTCCGCCATCTCCTGCATCATCAGCTAGGGTAGAAGTAGAGCGTTAGACAACGCGCCCAGTAGGACTCCCAGTAGGGCTAACACATGGATTAGTGATAACAAGCATACAGATAATAATATAA
This sequence comes from Chimonanthus praecox, assembly GCA_022113865.1. NCBI lineage: Eukaryota > Viridiplantae > Streptophyta > Magnoliopsida > Laurales > Calycanthaceae > Chimonanthus > Chimonanthus praecox. The sequence goes on from CM039094.1 coordinate 36,167,421, forward strand.
CGAAAAACCATAAAATGAATGTCATGGGTGTCTGTGTTATGAATCTCACCCATCATCCTTACTATCATGATGCCATATCCCCTTTGACGGAAAAATCTCGTCAAGATATAACCAATCACAAATTATCCCCCTTGACGGCAATGCCTCGTCAAGGTATGACTATAAATATGAATATCCCCCTTGATGGAAGAACCATCATCAAGGTATAATAATAAATACAATATCCCTGATGAATCAAACACATTAAAATGTCCCCATGTCTGTTTATCGGTCGCCCCGACGGAACATGGACTCCGGTTTCATTTCATCCTTCCCTTGTCATATTCCTCCCATGTCATGCATGAGATGTAGATGCCATATGCCATGTAATATATATGATAGTACAAACCATGGCATTTAAAATCCCATCAACAAAACATATAATTAGATTGTCAGAAATAGATTAAGCAAAGCATCAATATACACATCATAGCCTTAAAACCCATATTAAAACAATCATATGCTTACCAAAATAAATCAAGGAAAAACCCATACATAACACATAATCCGTGGCTTACAAAGAGGTAGGAATCCTACCGAATACCGACTATTATCCCTTTACGTTTTCCGTCTATAAATCCGGTCGCCGATCGCGCACCCCTTGCGATGTCCGGTACCTTATTACATATTAATAGTCAGTCCTTAACTTAGCCTAATTTTTACATTTATCTAACAACATAGATAATCCCAAGTTTAGCCCATCAAATGGCTCATAAATTGGGTCATGGGTTTTATTAAAATCAGCCCCTTTAATTCAACCTAATCCCCATTTTTCCTTAGGTCTTTTTCACCACATTTAGATCCATAATAAGCCCTCCCATGAGGAGGTTTACATCATGCATTTAAATCATCAATTTTTTTATCAACATTAGGTTCATTTTGGTCCATCAAAACCACCAACATTCCCCATTTATTTTTCCATTATCTTACCCCCATCAAAGTCACCAATACACTACCATGGGATTTAAAAAAACATCCCATCCATAAAATCTCTCTATGGTTTTATTTTTAAAACATTATTTCTACCACTTTCAAACATTATAAACTATACTTGCAAATTCATTTAAACTATCCACTTTCTTAAACATCTTTCCCTCTTTTTACACCCTTCAAATTTACAACTACATCACCCTAGGGTTCGGCCATACACCATGGCCAAACCCATGGCTCATGGTTTCACTCCCATCTATGCCTTTTTAGGCCATACAAACCATTTACCCCTTCTATGAATTTCATCATAAAAACCCCTTTTAAAAAAAAATACCAATATTTAATCCTTATGAGCCTCACTATCCTTAACCATTCTTCCATGGTTTTTAAACCTTAAAACCCCATTAAACACTTAATCACCTACCATTTTTGAGGTCATTAACATCATTCACATTTCCCATGCATTTCCTCATTTAAACCCCTTTAAAATTATCACCACATTTAATCATTAAAATCCTAAAATTCCAAATCATACTTCCATGATTTCAAACATAAAAATCCCATTACAATTCCTTTAAAAAAAATATTACATTCAATCATTAAGAACCCTAACAATCATAAATTACCCTCCATGACTTCCATTCTTCAAAACCCTAAAAACTCCATTAAAGATCCTTAATTACCTACATTTAACCATTAAAATCTTAAAAACCCTAAATCATCCTCCATGGCTTCCATTATTTATAAACCCTAATAAACCACTTAAACACCTACCATGGGGTTCGGCCATACCACATGACCGAACCCTATGGTCTATCATCCCATTAAAAATCCACACTTCCATGCTTAAATAATTTCAATATTTAAGGTCCTTAATACATCCATTGATTTTTTTCTTAATCCATCTCTCCTACTTTATCCATTTCTCATCTTTCCATTGGATGGATTTTGAGATCCAAGGCCTATGATAATTTCGCCACCATTAAATCCAAGCAATGGATTTCATAATCTCTTAAACCCTAAAAAAAATCTAATCTCTTGTTTTAGAAATACTTACAATCTGATGGCTCCTCCGATTTTTCTTCCTCCTCTTGGACTCCTTGGCCTTCTTTCTTCTTCTTCTCCTTGTTTGATCGGCCAATATGAACTTGATCAAGATGAAAACATCAACACTTGGGTTCGGCCATCATGGAGTGTGTTTGAGAGAGGGAAGAGAGGAGATGGTGAGGAAGAAGATGCTAGGTCTTGATCTTAGAGTGGTGGCTTATGCTTACACTTTCCTCTCCTTTCTTCTCTTCTTCTCTTCTTCTCTTCTTAGCTTTCCTCTTCTTTTCTCCTTGGACATGAGGGACGGTCTTGAGAGTGAAAGAGAGGAAGAGAATGAAAAGAAAGCCCATCTTATCCCAAAGCTTACTTAAAATACACTTTATCATTAATTCCTCCCACCAACACACATAAGATTTTTATCATGCTTTATGGTGGTGGTTGGGTTAACCACCACTAGCCAATGTTTTTTTTGGTGTCTAAGATAAAATGGTTTGGTTTTCCATCTTTTGACCCCTTTGACCACCTTTTGAATAGTTTAATCATTTAATTAATTGGATCATTAGGTTAAGTTAATTAATTCCCACTTTATCTCCTTTAATCTCCTTGACTCCTTTCATTACTTCACCCATGGTTGATCAAGTCAACCATGGTGGCCGGCCCCACCAATCTTTGGTCCACGAAGGTGGGTCCCACTCGGCCATGTCACCTTGGTCAATTCATCACCAACTTAGGTAATTTAAATTTAATCCATTTTCAACTACTTGAATCACCATTGGCCCATGGCCCAATTAAATTTATTTCTTACCTATTTACCTTAAAGTTTACATCATCTTAATCCATTGGGTCCCAAATGGGTATTGGGCCCAATTTGACCATCCTTGGCCCAATTGACCATCATTGACCCAATTAAGTGAACTCATTCCAATCCACGGCCCATTGGACCACACTTGGGCCTTTCTCCAAATTTTGATCCATTTACCATCTATTCCATTAAATTTCCCAATTTCCATCATTAAAATAAATAATATCCATATTTATACTGATTTAAAAAGTCCGGGCTATTACAGGTAAAGGGGATTACCCCCCTTTACCCTTGTTTGGTAATGGAGGGGTGAGGGTAAAAATTTAAAATTTTACCCCTTCCCCTCCTTTTTTAAAAACCCCTTGGAGCATGGGGGTTTTCATGAAACCCTTGCCCTTTCTTACCCCTCTTTACCCCCCTTTATCCCTCTTTGCATGTATAGAGCAAAAATATTTTAAAATATTTTTTAATTGATGAATATTATTTATTAATTATGTTTCATAAAATTTTATTTTTATTTTTTATATTATATGAATGTAATAAAAATTGTTAATATATTACCCTCCTTACTCCCTCTTTGCACCTATGGAGCAAAAAAACTTTAAAATATTTTTAATTGATGAATATTATTTAATAATTATGTTTTATAATTTTTTTATTTTTTATTATATAAATTTAGTAAAAAATATTAATTCTAATAAACCCTCTCTACCTTTCTTTACCCCTCTAATCTATCTTTACCCCCTTTACCCATCTTTGCACCTGTTACCCTCCTTACCCCCTCTTTGCACCTATGGAGCAAAAATATTTTAAAATCTTTTTAATTGATGAATATTATTTAATAATTATGTTTTATAATTTTTTATTATATAAATTTAATATAAATTATTAATTCTAATAAACTCTCTTTACCCTTCTTTACCCTCCTTTACTCTTCTTTGCACCTGTTACCATTCTTTACCCCTCTAAACCCTTTTTACCCCTCTTTGCACCTATTACCCTTATTTACCCGTCTTTACCCTTCTTTACCCCTCTTTGCATCTGTTACCCTTCTTTACCCCTCTTTGCGCCCATTACCCTTATTTACTCAATTTACCCCTTTTTGCACCTATTGCCATTCTTTACCCCTCTAAACCATCTTTACCCCCTTTATCCCTCTTTACACTTATTACCCTTGTTTACCCCTCTAAACACTCTTTACCCTTCTTTCATCCTCTGTACACCTATGGAGCAAAAATATTTTTAAAATATTTGTTAATTGATGAATATTATTTAATAATTATGATTTTTTTTATATTATATGAATTTAATAAAATTATCTATTCTAATAAACTTGTTAATATATTACCCCTCTTTACCCCTCTCTTTAGACTTATGGAACAAAAATATTTTAAAGTAATTTTTAATTGATGAATACTATTTAATAATCATGTTTTATTATTTTTTATATTATATGAATTTATTATTTTTTATTTTTTTTTTTATTTTTTATTTATTTTTTTTTTTTTGATATTATTTAATAGTTATGTTTTATAAAATTTTATTTTTATTTTTATATTAAATTTAATAAAAAATATTAATTCTAATAAAATTATTAATATATCAGGTGTTTATTTTTACCAAATAAAAAATTTTACCTTTAGGGTCAGTTCTTAATTTACCACTACAATTAATAAATAAGATAATGATAACCCCTATTCGACCCCTACTTAAGAGTGACTCCTATTCAAAGGTGACTCCTTTAAAATTTACCTCTCATCCAGAAGCAGCCCCAATGCTCTTAAAAAGGTTTATGTATCCTCTAAACATTAGTAAGATGGAACCCATGAATAATTTAATCTTAAAAAAAAGAAGGCCGTGGACAACTTGATCTTAAAAAAAATCTATACACCAATATTGATACTTTTATTTAACAATTTAGTGTATTAATTAAATAATATATTTTATTAAAATCGAAGTCGAAAAAATGGAGAGCTCACTACTATAGAGTTTCCGATCATCTTATCTGTATTTTCTCTATTTCCATTCAGCATGTGACCTCTACACTGACACCACCACCATTCTGTCTCTCTCCCTCTGTCTGCAATAAAGAAAGAGACTGGAGACGCAGAAAAAACACAGAAATCAATAGAAAATCGATCCACCAAAGAAAAGAGAGAGAAAAACAAAAGGAAAATATTGCCAGAAAACAAACCAACAAGGAACGACAACCTGTTTGGCAAAAACCTCTTTCCCATCTCTCTTTTCCTTTTCTTTACCATCCGTCTCCATTTCTACAGCTCAATATTCTTCTTCCCTCTCCCTTGCTTTTTTCTTCTATGTTTCCTTAGAGGGAGGGAAAGGTGGGAGATGGTGGCCTTGAAGAGAAATCCGAAGAAGAGAAGAATTTATGCGATTTTTTCCTACAAAAGACACTTAAAATGGCTTCTGTGGTTTTGCACTTTTGTTTACTTCTTTACCTCTTACCGTATCAGCAGCAGCAGTTCCTCCATCAGCCCTACCAGATTCATCTCCTTCACTAAGAGAGCCACGACCTCGTTTGCTTCCCGGGCGTTAATCGAGCCGTCCGGCAAAACCAAGAAGACTAGAATCAACGTCCAGGGTGGGCTGTTGGGGAGTGATTTGAAGGTTTATATCTACGATCTGCCGTCGAAGTTTCACAGGGACTGGCTCTCGGACGATCGGTGCGGGGACCATCTGTTCGCGGCGGAGGTGGCCATCCATGAGGCGTTGTTGGCCAGTGAGTTTCGGACCCACGACCCGTTTGAGGCCGATTTCTTCTTTGTACCCGTTTACGTCTCCTGCAATTTCAGTACGTCGACTGGTTTCCCGTCCTTGGCCCACGCTCGCCAGCTTTTATCCTCAGCCGTTGATTTAGTCTCTTCCCAGATGCCATTCTGGAATCAGAGCGGCGGTTCCGATCACATCTTCGTCGCTTCGCACGATTACGGAGCTTGTTTCCACGTTGTGGTAAGCTCGGTCAAAGCTTCAAAGATTTTTTTCTCTTAAAATAAAAAAACGAAAATCTCAAATTCATCCGCGGGGCCCACTTCAGGCAATCGAACGGCAGTGATTGATTTAAATTGGTCTGCTGGACCCCACTTAAGGATGGATGTCCTACCTGCGCTAAATTAGAAATCGGAACTGGAACATGAAAATGCGAAAGAAGGAAAACAAAATCTTCTCCGTTTGTGGGACCCATTTCTCTCCATCAAAGGGCGAAGAAAAGGGGTGGGCCTTTTCTGTGATCAATTATCTGTCATTGATCACAGAAGAGAAGTTGGTTGGCCCCACAATTTCAGATATCTATCGGCCGTCCGATCTGATACCTGATGTACCGAATTTTTTTCCGGCCGAACCCCTATTTGCGTATTGTTAGGCCACTCGGTTCTCCAGTCTCTACACATCTGGAAACCCCAAAGAGCTCAACCATTTTTTTAGGGAAAGGAAAAGGAGAAAATCACAATTTCCCTTTGTGGACCCATTATCTTGTTCGAACCCTTATCATGATAGACTGGATTTGAGTTGTGTGTGGGGGCCAAATTTTCTGACATCTAATTTTTCATTTTATTATCTGTTAAACAAAATCGGATTGAGGGGATTCACGAGATGTTCCATCTGATGCCTGATTTTTTTTTTTTTTGGAAATTGGGGAATGAACGGATGGATGAAACAGGAAGATCTTGCGATAGCAGATGGGATTCCGGAATTTCTGAAGAAGTCGATCGTTCTACAGACGTTTGGGGTGAAGGGAAGGCACCCGTGTCAGGAGGTGGAGCACGTCTTGATACCTCCGTACGTGCGAGCTGAGAGCGTGGAGATGGCGTTGAAGAAGAAGGAGAGCGGCATCATGTTTTGGAAGAAGAAGAAGAGGAAGAAGAGAGATGGAGACAGAGACATATGGGCTTTCTTCAGAGGAAAAATGGAAATGCATCCCAAGAACATAAGTGGTCGCATTTACGGCAAGTAAGTGCATCTGACCTCTGCAATTTAATTTACTGCTACTCATTATTACATTGAAAGTTTTGTTTAAGAGCTTCATCTCATTTTCCTATGATTAGAAATGGATTAAAGTAGACCATGATTTAATTCCCATATCAACATGTGGGTCCCTGTCATTAACTTTCCTAGAGCTGTGGAAATCAATCCCATGTGAGAAATGGATAGAAAATAGCTACAATTATCCACTTGCGGGATGTTTTTGGGGGTGGGAACAACGCATAAATCTATTCACATGTGAAACCTTAGTAAATTTTGATGAATAAAGTGGAAATTTTGTGTTTTTTTTTAAAGAGCATTAATCATCTCTAGAACACGTATAAATTTCTCAATCCCAAGGAAGTTGAGTTTGATCTTAAATCTCTCACAGATAACGGTGAGAATTAACCATCAAACTAACATTCAGGATTTTGTGATTTATTTATATAATCTAATGATATAAATTAGATAGATATTTAAAAATACTTTTAAACTTGACTGTCCAATTTATTTATCAAAGAAAATCTAAAAAAAATAAAGAAAATAATAATATCACATCAATAAAAAAAGTGTCTTTTTTTCTCTATTTTCTCATTTTTCTTAATCGAAATAAACTTTCTTTTTGTAATCAGTCTAAATTAATATCCCACTTAATTATTTCATTATAGTAAAGACATTTATTACAAGTGGTAGGTGCTCACGTTGAATGGTTGATTGGAAAATATTGCACTAAGTCACAGGTTAAGAATGTGCACCTAAGTCACGGGTTGTGTATTGGCCATTACGTTATACCAACTATTTTTACATTATATATCAGCCTATACATCATGTAATACGAAAGTATATAAAATTTTATTATCAACTGATAATTTAAGTTATATAATTAAGGCATTCAAATTTTTATGAGAATAGATTATTAATTTTTTAGAAATTTAAAATTAAAGAAAAGAACAATTAAATACAGATGAAATTTTTTATATAATTTATTTATTTTACATCGTATCTAATTATATAGATGGTAAAATTCATTAAAAGTGTCTCTTAAGATTTTTCAAGAGATATATCCTCTGGAGACTGAAAAAGTGAGAATTTTGTGGTGTGGGGTTTTTGTGCGTCTTGAAATTGAAAAATAAAAAATTTCGGGTTCAATTTTTAAAAGTAAAATCACGTGACTATGATCACAAGATATGGTGCCACTTTCTGATCATGACCCTTGACGATTGTGGTGTCTATGAATTTCGGTTTTTTATTAAAAAGTTCCTCTGTGAATCTTTTTTAAGAAGAGAACTTATATGTTGTTTAAGAATTAAGAGTTTATTGTAAATTGAATAATTAATATTTTATCAATTTATTTAAGATAATTGAATGATCTAATCAACCGTCACCGAGGCCTTTAGTTTATCATGGATTGCAGATATAAATTTTGTCCAAAAAATAAAATAATATGACTAAAATGCCTTAACAAAATTGAAATTTTATCCTTTTCCACGACCCATCAGTCATCAAATAAGAAAATTTATTTTAGGTTTCGACCCAACATAGATAATGTTATATAAACATTGCCCTCTTAGTCATTCTAATCTATCAATGTTCTACTATAGTTAGAATTTTATTTATTAAAATTATTAAAATAAAATGACTAAATAGATGAGAGGACGGTTGTAATTGTATATGAAGTCTCGTAAAATTATTGTTAACACTTGTTATGTATGAAAAAGGTTATCATAGAATTCACAGATGATGACTAAAAAATTAAGTGGATATTATCGCCTACGTTGGTCAATCATAGAACATGACGACATTAACGCCGACGTATTCAATTCTCTGCCACCATTTCTCTGTCCGGGATACTTCGGTAAATTTATAAAACATTTTTTACTGTTTTTCAATGTATTTTATTAGAAAACTTAGAGAATATTTTAGAATCTTTCTATTTTTAAAATACTTTCTCAAGTGGACTGCATCCATTTAATTCATTATTAATTTAGTTTTAGTTTTAGTTCTAATTTTAATTTTAATTTTATTTCTAAAATATTCGAAAATATTTTTGAATTTTGACAGCGGTGTGAGAACAGCAATATGGAAAAAATACAGCCGAAACCGGAAATTCTTCTTGAAGAGGAAGCGATTTGCCGGTTACCAGTCAGAGATGGCCCGATCTGTATTCTGCCTCTGCCCGCTCGGGTGGGCCCCGTGGAGCCCGCGATTGGTTGAGTCGGTGGCCCTCGGTTGCGTGCCAGTCATCATAGCCGACGGCATCCGCCTCCCCTTCCCTTCGTCCGTCCCTTGGCCCAACATCTCACTCTCCGTCGCTCAAAAGGACGTCCCCAAGCTCTCGCGCATTCTCGATCGAGTCGCCTCAACCAACCTCTCCGCCATCCAGCGCAACCTCTGGAATCCACTCGTCCGCCAGGCCCTAATCTACCACCGCGACGTGATCCAGTTTGGAGATGCCACGTGGCACGTGCTCGAAGAGCTCTCCGGCAGGCTGCTCCACAGATCTCACCGGCGGGCCAGGCTTCATGTCAGTCCATCACGTGTTCCATTGACTTCGTTAGTTCAGCGTTCTTAAATTTTTTTAAAATGGTACGCAGTACTTGAATATTCCTTTAAATCTTTAGATATTAGTAATAAAACAATATCTAATACTTTCTCTATTTTATTTTAAATATTTAAATTATTTAAGAAAGAACTCTAAAAAGACATTTTAAAGTAGATATGAAAGAGAAAATCAAAATGAGTATATCAGATAACTATTTTATGACAATTTTAAAATACATATCAAATAATTAAATTGAGTCAGAAAGAATATATAAATATAAGACTATAAAAAAAGCATGTCAAAATTTGAGAAGGATAATTTTATCTTTTATTTGGTTATTCTTTTATTGGCAATATGCATAAAGGAGAGCGATTCTTTCTCGGACATTTTATGTTTAGCGACACGAGTTTTAGAGTATTCTCAATTTTATCTTTTGCATGAAGAGTAAAATTTCAATGGGTTAATTTTTACTGTTCATACTGATTTTTATTGTTCATAAGCGAGCTGATTTGTAATTTTGGCGAGCCAAATTGCACTGTTCATGATTCTTGGCAAGCCGACTTGTAATTTTGGAGAGCTGATTTTAGGAAACATTGCACTGTTCATGATTTTCGGCGAGTCGACTTGAAATTTTGGAGAGTTGATTTTAGGAAACATTGCACTGTTCATGATTTTCAGTGTGCCGACTTGCAATTTTAGATAGTCAATTTCAGAAAACATTGCACTATTCATAATTTTCGATAAGCCGATTTCCAATTCGGAGAACTGTTTCAGAAAATATTGTAGTGTTCATGATTTTCGGCGAACCGATTTGTAATTTGAATAGTCGATTTCAGGAAAAATTGTACTGTTCATGAATTTCAGCAAGTGATTTACAATTCGTAGAGTCGATTTTAAGAGAATTGCACTGTTCATGCATTCTTCTTTTTAATATGGCAGTTGAAGGATAAATTTGACATACGCTAAAATCTGTATCTGTAAACGCAAATTTGTATCTGTAAACGCGAAGGTAGCTATCCTGTTGAAATGAAAAAATAATCACATACAGTGCACTTAAAGAAAAGAGAGTGCTAGCTTTCTTTTCTTTTTCTTTTTGTCTTGGAGCAACATTTTTTGCATTTTTTGTGAAACTTCAAAATAATTCTTATTTTCCAATAATATAATTTACGTTTTATTAAAAATAATTCTAATTAAATGAATATTAAATTGCAAAAGTATCTCTTAAAGGAGGAAAAATCTATTCTATGATAAATTGTTTTGGAGTCGACGTAAGAGAACAGTTATATCCGTGTTGTAGGCCCCACATTCACGCTGAGCTGTTTATATAAAAAGGGTGGAAATGATTATATAAAAAGAAAGAAATGATGCATTGAATCGGCTTCCAATCTGATTGGAACACGTAGAGGACAGCTATTGCGCTATGTTGATCCAGCTGGCAGAGAGAGCGATCATGGGGGACAGCTGGCTCCGTCACGGACTGCTCCGTCACGGACTGCATGTACTAAATTCTCCTCGCAGTGCTATTGGGGCCCAGTTGATGCTTGACGCGCCGATTTGTATTTTTGTTGACGTGGCGGTGCATGAATGGTCGAGAGAACGGCAATATGCAGACACTTTATGGAGTTGAGGACCCTCTAATTAAAGAAATGTTTCACAAGAATTGGATTGATTTGGTCCTCTTGGTTTTTTTGAATTTTGTTTTTTTTTTTAATAATATTCTTTCATTGGTGTAATGTATGCAACAATTTTTTGTAAATATCAAGCGCTTTTCAATTTCCTTTTATTTTTATTTTTCATGAGTTAAAAAAAAAAACACTATAAGATGACAACTTTCCTGCTCATTAATATATTTCCGGTAAAATCTGAAATTTTGATGCAATTTTGTTGCGAATTTATTACCTTGGACTTAATAAAATTGAAATTGAATTAAATCGATAGTTTAAGGGGACTGAAATTCGATAGGGATATTGGTTGAATTTGTCATTTTGTTTAGTTATTATTGTCTAAATGATAAAAGATAAATGAGAGTTACTTATTAGAAGGAGCATACGTGTTTTTATGTTGGTTTGTGTAAATTGTTCATTTTTTCATTAGTATCAAATGGATAACCATTATATGAACAATATCTATTATTGTTGTGTACGGTTATAGTGTCGTATAGAATGGCATAAGATATCAAAATTAAAATTAAAATTACGTGACACAAGTGGAAATATCAGCTGTTATTTTCAAGTAATTGGAGTTTACATTGAAGTACTTTGCTCAAAATTTTCGATTTCTGCTAAAATTCACAACTGAAGTCATGATAGATTTTTCAAAGTTGAGCTGAAATTTGTTAGAGCAAGTCCAAGTTAGATTATACCTAAACATTTTGCGTCACTTTTAGGCCCAAAAGACATCATATTAAGAGATAGGTGCTCACTACATATAACCCACTTACTCTCAAATCTCATGTCCCATACCCCCTTCACACACAGCAGTCCCATGGGCAGGGTATTACATAGGATTTATAGTAGAATTTTAAAGAGCTTTTGACTTAGATATAACGAAGATGATAAGAGCAGAGTGGACAAAATGTAGATAAGGTAGTGGAGTCTTATGTGATAAAAGAGTCCAATTCATTTAAAAGGATAATTTTATAAAACAGTTATTAGACATGCCATTATTTATGGAGCAAAATGTTAGGTAATGAAAAAATGACAAGTAAACAAAGTGGTTACAACAATGACGTGTAAGTTATTTTCGATGAGCGGTTTAACTGTAAATGATAAGAGTTAAAAATAAATCATTGGGAATAGTGTGAAGATAGATGACAAATTGAGAGAAGTTTGTTTGAGATAATTTGGTCATATTAGTAGAACACTAAACACAATCCTAGTACGTAGAGTGGAGAGGCTATGAATTAAAGACAATAGGATGAGAGGCCGACTTTTGAAAAGATGAAAGGAAATGATAAAAAGGGACATGTTAGACTCTTGAGTGATTGGTTGCATAATTTGTGATATAATTGTTTGGAAAGAAAAGTCATATAGCCAACTCTAAATAGATGGAATTATTCGCTTTTGTTGGTGATGATGATCGAAGAGCCAATACTCTCTCCATTGCTGGTAAGGTTGTCTGTTTCAAGCTAGGTAGGATAGGACACCCTACTTAATCGCTTGAGTGGAAGCACTGGAACAACTCAAGTATCTTGGTTGTGTAAATCAAGAATCAACGTAGTTTAACACAACCCTTTGATTTTAATAAGTAAAGCCCAACTCTCTCAAATAATGAAATTAATTGAATCAATTAATTTAAAAAAAAAAAACACAATTGGGTTCTAAAGAAAAAAATCCCATTAATTTGATCAAACCCGCCCACAACTACAAATCAAATTTGAATCTTTATTTTTCGAAGCCCAAATTGAAGTAATTGAAAATTGGTTAAGTTTTAATTAAAAAAATACCAAACAACTTAAAATCAGGTAAATACTCAATGAGAATCAGTTTTAAAAACCGAATTTGTAAAATTGGTTTAAAAACCTTCAATTGAAATAACTAAAATAATTTTTAACAAAATTAGTTCCTAACATTGTGCCAAAACACAAATCCACGCATGTTTATACTCAACGTGATTTATGGATTTTCACAACGAGTCAATACAACTCTAGTTAATTAAACTATCAACATTCTCGTTGAGTCACTGAATTTAATTAACACAAAGAATTGATTCAATTAATTCCAAAAGAACTTGAGAAAGTTAGGAATTACTTGATTCAGTCCTCTAATCCACATACCTTAATTAGGGATCAACAAGCACACTGCTTGACTCGACTGCAACTTGAATTGTCTTAGACCTCAAATGATATTTCCATTGGAAAAATAAAAATTTAATTCCTCATATATGGGGAAAAAAAAAAAACACAGAAGATTCTCATGTGAGCCGACCCTCACACAATTTAATTCCTAATCAAACACCATCACCACCATTCCAAACTAAAAATCCTAACTAGCAAGCAACTTAAAATAAATCCTAAAAGTGTTGTTACTGCATATCCAAACGTTGCATGCTTGGAGAGTCATACATATTTGCACCAGTGGGCCCAAAGGCTTTAGGAATCCCACTTGAATTGCCACACTTGCATCGTCCCACTAGTCTTTGCATCCTAGTGGTTTTTTTAGGACTCTTTGAGTCCCCACCATGTAAACCATTACGGAATGTAGTGTTCAAATGTGTACAGTGTCGGTCCTGAGATTTCAAGGGTTTTAGGCGAACTCTTAAGATGGACCATTTTTACAAAGTGTGAAACACCCAAATAATGATAGTGATAACTAATACAAAATTAACAACTAAATAATCAAAATTAAATAACAATAAAACCTAATTTGACTTGTGAATAAATTAGAATCAGTTGGAAATGATTATATGCCCACTGCCCCGTCCATACAAGATTAATCACAGTCACATAATCAATTTCACTACAAAATATCAACATAAAAAAATTTAATAAAATATATAAAATAAATTCAATAAATTTAAATATTTAATGAATAATTTGCAGATAGATAAGAAGTTTTAATAAAAAGGGAAAGATAGAATCAAGTAAGAATTTTTAATAATACCTTTAAATAATTTTAAAATTAGAATACATAAGAAACAAATACTTTTGTAAAAAAAAATCAAAAGGGGTAAGGTTTTGTTCGGTTTCTTGGATGGAAATAGGGAACAAGTGGGTTCGGTTGGGCCCTACAACTACAAGTCTACAAAGCTCTCCAACGCTTCCAAGCCAAAGGAATACAGAGAGAAGAATGCCAAACCAAAAGGTTCAAATGGGAATTACATGGAAGAATATTAGAGAAATGGAAGTAGAGAAAAAAAAATGAAAAAAACATGTAAAGATCACTCGCTTGGCACGGGGAGATCGCCCACAATGGTGGTTTGGCTACAGGTGGAAGGAAAGTGAGAGGAAGAGAACGAAAACTTTGATGTGGGTTTGCTGCTGTGTAACGATGGCCTGAACGTGTGGCATCTTGGGCAGCTTGTTGGCCTTCCTCTTTGGCCCACTAGAATTCAATTGGGCCTCAGTTGTAAGACTGGTCTGCTTTGCTTTGGACTTGGGCTGGATTACATTTTTTGAATTAAAGCCCACGATCCATCTTCAAATTTCCAGTCGAATACCTATTTGGATCGAAGATATAATTTTTATCATTCGACTAAAAAACCAGACCTATCAAATTCCTTGCGCACCCATCTGGATCAAAATAAAATATTTGTCTACATCTCCAGCTCCAGATGCCTGCATCACTAGTCATCAAGAATGTCATGTCAAATGTGCCCAACTATTGGATGTCTAACTCTATGTTTTCCAACAAAAGTCAATATCCATCCAAAGGAGTTTTTTCTGGAATAAATGGAATGGTAAATCATTTTTTCCAAGAATTAATTGGGAAAACATTTGCCAACCAAAATCTTGTGGTAGGCTTGGATTTCGGAAATTCAATTTTCAAAATTGCTCAACCTGGTGATTTCTTATGGACCAGGTTATTTAAGGAAAATTATATACAAAATGGCAGCTTCTAGAATTCTACTAAAAAGGAAAAAATCTTTTAAATTCTGAAAGTTAGTTCTACATTATAGGAGTTTTATCAAACGAAACAATCTCTCGTCAGAATGAAAGGAAAAATTGTGGAAAAGGTCAAAGTTTCATACAGGGATGTTAATGTAGCGGAAGCGGGGATAAAAATCAAATTAAGTCAATTCCGACGAAAGATCGGGTCACACACATGAGTTGCTTCACACGTGCAGGAATTAACTTAAAGGGGTTGTTTGACTGGCATGTGGAACATAAGGGAATTAGGGTTACTTTAAGGTGAATCACGAAGGAAAAGGAAGAAACTGGAAAGGAAAAACGAAGGCTTGCGGCGGCGGAAGCAATGGAGAGAAGAGGAAAGGGTCTCGCAGCAGGGAAGCAAGAGGTAAGGAAGAAGAAGTTAGGAGATAGGAAGAGGTTCGATGCAGGGTAGCAGTAGTACCTGGTTAGGAAAGAGGTGAATCTGCTGGAAAGGGACAGAAGATTAGAAGCAGTGGCGGAATTGCTGTATGGAGGAGACGATTCAGCGAGCAGACGGGGTGGAAGGTTTGCAGTAGAGAGATGCAGGGATAATGCCCAGCAGTGAAGGAGTTCTTCCTTGGGATTAAGCTCAAGAGTTGTTGAAGACGACGCTGGATGTGGCCAGCCAGAAACGAACTTGCAGCAAAGGCAGAGAGATAGAAATAGTATTGTCCTTCGACCAATTCAATATTTTCGAAAATAAGGTGTATCCTTTTCTCCACCTCCTTCGACCAATTCAATATTTTCGAAAATAAGGTGTATCCTTTTCTCCACCTCTTGTATCTTATTTATAAGCTAAAGAACCAACTATTACACCTAAAACCGAGTTTGGAACTTTCCAAACTTTACATAAGACTTCTAATCCTAATCAAATATTTAAACCAAATAGGAAAACAACACTTAATCCAAATAGGATTAACATACAAATTAAAATAGCAATTTAAAATATTAAAATACGAATTAAGCATGTGAGCTTACCGTCTTGTCGACCCGACGTGAGTACGTCTTCAAGAATTTGTCGGCCACCTGTTCTACATCATTCCCCTTTTCTTAAAAAGAACTCGTCCCCGAGTTGATATCTGGCAGATGAACTGGACTATCACAATCAAATTCAAACTCTTAACCTAATTCTAAACCAAATACATCTCTTAATTAGAGATAAATCCAAACTTATGATCCTAATTACAGAATAGTTCTAATATATTCTAAAAACCTAAATATATTCTAACACGCCCTCACAATCTGAAACATAGATGAACGCAAATCTTGGAACATGAAGAAACAACAGGTGAACTGCAAAAGTGGCACACCGACTGACCAGAAGATTTGTTGGCAGCAAACTGATTGGCTACAAAAATTGTTGAAGTGGCAACGCACTAATTGGATACAAAATAGCAAGTGGCAAACACAGATAGTAGCCTGAAAAACATAAATTGTTTGACAAAACAATAATCGCAATATGTGAATAACACAAGCAAAAAATGGCCTGAAAAACCAGTACATGCCAAAAAGGGTGAAGTCGTTACATCGATCAATTAGGTCAAAAAGGCCAACAAACAGAGGGAACGAATCAGAGTCATCCAAATAATACGGTGGATGAATTCCACGACAAATGGACAGGTGTCCAAAAATAGGCCATCTCATATTGGTGAAACGGCGAAGATTGAATGTTCAATTGCAAAGGCTGCATATTTGAGCAGCAGTGAGCATGGGTTTTGCTGGGTGTCCTCAGCGGTGACAGAAAGACGAAAGTAAAAGGAGAAGGGCAAGTTGCGTCCCTTTCTCTCCCCCTTTCTTTTTTCGCACAGATCTGAACAACCAAAAAACAGAGATAGAGAGACAGAGATAGACATGAGTCCAATATGGAGGCCAACACTTTCAGTAAACATGTCTGGTTTGTGGACAGTGATCAAACCAGACAGGCCTCCTCTCTTAGCGTAAATAGTACAGTCTCCAATAGTGCTCTGTGTGAAAAAGAAACAACAAAATCGAAATGATGTAGAACTATATCTGGATTCTGCCTGTGATTCTATTGCTTCTCTTGAGCTTTCTTCCATCATTTGAACCCATCTATACAATCTCACGATCTTACTCTTATCAACACAAAGTTGTCACCGAAAGCGGTGTATTATTTTATGTGACACATCAAACACAACTTTGCAATGAAGAACTATTGATGGCAATTGATCTTTAGACAAACCAACTCCTGTATTATGAGGTTAAAGCAGACCCTTCAAAAGAGGGTCGGCAATAGCAACAAGAAGCAAATCTGGTAAATAGAGGCGGCGATATGGCCACACAGGACAAGAACAGAGGAGGCCGATCTTAGAGTTGAGATCTGAGGTGAGGTAACACGTCTCGAACAAGAAAAAACTGGTCGCGTGGGACAACAAATCAGATCTGGGAATAGGGGTTGAACCTGGCTTTGATAGCATTTAGAAAATAATAAACTGTATATTATTGCATTAACAACTAAGCTTATTATATGTATTTATAGCCTCTAGCCGACCATATGACTATCACAATCAAACTCAAACTCTTAACCTAATTCTAAACCAAATACATCTCTGAATTAGAAATAACCCAAACTTATAATCCTAATTTGTAATGCCTCGACCCGATGGTGGGCCCAGAACGCTACTATTTTTTTTTTTAATCTCCAATCAACCACAACCTAGCTGGGTTGGATCTTCAAATTTGTCAAAAGTCCATCATAGAAAAGGTCACACATGCTCTTCTCACATGGACTCGAACATGTAGCATATGTTCCCATAAACAAATACATATTTAAAAAAACTAATATCTCCATTCATTAAATCAGAGTTATGAAAGAAAACATAGTAATTTATACACGCTTAGATTTATAGTACCACAGACGATACTAAAATCAACAAAACATAATTTTCACGAAAATAGACATAATAAGCATATTTTCTATCATCGGGAAATACGATTGACTGCAAAGGCTCCATCATACCTTTTCCACTGTAATTACTAAACAATATAAAAGAAATTCATGTTCAAGGAAAACTCCTGCATAAGAGAAACTCCTGCAAAATTTACTTCTCATCCAAATACCAAAGTGAATTCCTCCGAGGAACCAACATGCTCATAGAAGTTGTCATCATGAAGACAATTCGCTCAATCTTGTCAAGACCATAAACTGCAAAATGACAGGAAATGGGAGATGCTTATCAATGGAGATGCCTTCAGAATTTTCTCACAAAGATTCGACATTGGAATATCTAATATTATCTTAGATGAAGGGAATAGTGTGGCCAAAGGTCTGGCGGCTCTTGGACCTCAACACCTAATGAAATTCGAAGGCTATGAACCAGTTCCCTCTCTACGTGGACCAAATGACTCATGACCTATCCTTAGTAAATGTTTTGTAGTAGATCATGAGGCATTTCTATATTATGTAATCTCCCTTTTATATGCATCCTGGTATCTGAATGTTCTGTGTTGACCCTTTGTTAATTACATAAAATTCTAGATTTTTTTGAAAAAAGAAAAAAAATCGTTAAAGAAACACAGACACTCTGTCCTGTTCATCTCCATTGAACAAAACCTCAACAAATTGGTCCATAAAAAGTAGAAATGGAGGCGGAAAATTCAATTTTTATAGTGATTATGCTCACCATAGGCCGTCCCAAAGGTTTTTCTAGAGACTGGCCTGGAAAGGAATTATGCACTCATGGATGGAAGAAGTTCTAGTACATTTTTGAACATGAAAATTCAGCTTCATATGCATAGATGTTTACATCTAAGTGATAAAAAGGCACATTGTTGTCCTTTGTTATCGGAAACACTATTGTTCTTATCAATTCTCCATTTGCATGTCTATGTATTTTTTTACGGCTATAACATTAACCATTTATTAGGATTTAGGCTATATTTTGTTCTCATACCAATCGTAGGTTTCACTTTTTTAAATCAGATGGTTCCAAACCCCATCGTTGGAAGAGGCCCTTTAAGAAGTTTATCTTATAATAATGTCAAATAATGTAAATTATAGAAACTATGTGTTATAGGTCCACAACAACATTGACCTAAATCCAAATGCCTGTACCTAGAGAATATAAACCTATTCTATAAATGGGTTCGAGTTACCTAGCTTACAGTTCTCATCAAAACTCAAGTTCCACTATGATCGATTATATTAAAAAGAAAACCATGAATGACTTTTGTTCTGAACATTTGAATCACGTCAAATATAGGGCTGTTGAGAGGTTGAATTGAATCATTTTATTTTTACTTTTAGTGTTGATACCAAGTAAATGGATGCGAGCAAATATCCATGAATATAAGTGAGGGCAAAGTAGTGTGAGGGTTTGGATGACTGTGTTAAAAATGCATTGTGCCCATACGTATCGGTGTTATATTTATATCAGTGCAACGCACCTTATCGGCTGAATTTATACCGAAATATACCATAACAACCAAATTTATGTATGGCTGCAACACATAGATATGTTGCAGTCGATACTGTTCGACCCTCAAAATTCCACAACAATTCGGCCTGACATGCACCATATTAGCCGAATTTGTTAGCCAAAATGGAAAACACATAGGTACAAAACAATTAGAAGAGCATAGAGTCTCTCAGAAGCAATAAAACATGGGAGTCAGGAAGATCACAGCCAAAACCAAACACTGGGTCATACAAAAGTTGACAATAATGAATGCAGGATAAGGGTACCAAGTTGCAAGCTTATGAGAGAGACACCAATGGTCCACAACCAAGACCAACCCTACAAGCAACATGGACAAGACATTACCAGGGCCACTCACTATGGACCACTACAAAACCTCACCACACAAGAAGCACAAATCTGATTGTAGATTTGTAGGACCTAAACAAAGCTGCCTTATCTTCTCTTAAAACGGAAAGTGGAAGGTAATCCACAGATCTAAACACTTTGCAAACAACCATGAATGTGTTACGAATTATATGCTCGTTTCCATGTCTCTTCACGTAGATTTAAAATATTGACAAATGGGTACAGATTTTTATCCTTGTACACAATGGGTTTTCCTTACAAAAATATATTTCTCATTCTTTGCATCTTGTTTGCCATGCTATCATTTATTGTACCATCAACTTGTACATATATCTATTCTAAAAGGAAAAAAAGTCAATTCATTGTGACTTGCCACATAAAATAGTAAAAAAATTAAATAATTTTAAGGCAAATTCAGCATTTCCCTTGATAATAATAATAATAATAATAATAATAAAAAGAGTGCCTCAGCAGTCCATCCATCTCATGTCTGAAGTAACATGAAAAACTGATACTAATCTAATGGTCCAATGCATCTAAGTCTAGCTTGCGCCACAAAATTGTGAAGAGACCCCCTTCAACTGTGAGGAAAAGGCCCATCCCCCCCTCCCCTTCAAGCAGGGGTCGAAATCTTGGCCGATACGGTGTGTATCGGCTTGAGATAAAAAAATTTGGCCGAGATCTCGGCTGATTTTTATTTTTTATTTAAAAAAAAAATATATCAGCATGGGCCTGTTCGATATCTCTACCGATATTAATATTTTAAATTTTTTTTTTTTTTAAAAAAAAGCTTTTATTTTTTTAAATGATTTTTTTCAAAAAAAAAAAAACCACTGATATTTAAAAAAAAAAAAAAAAAGAGAGAAAAATCTCGACCGAACCAAGATCTAGGCCGAGATCACATATCGGCCGAAAATTCAGCGGGCAGAATTTTTGACCCCTGCCTTCAAGTCATTTTTCTCCTCTATGGAATTGGTCAGGTTGGATTTACAAAAAGCACCAAGCAACTGACTGACTCTTATCATGCTCATGTTTAGATGATTGGATCAATGTTTGAAAACCAAACCTAACCAGACCATCCCTGTCGAACTAATTCTACTGGAACTAAAGTTCATTCTCACTCGGTTTAAACTGAGTCAGCAGTGTGTCACGGATCGGGACTTCATGACACAAAAAGCATCTATGAACTCAAGAGTGCATTCTTATTCTAGTTTTTGTACTCTAGTGTTCAAGTTTGTATGTGGTTTAGTGTGATCAGTTTAGTCCAAGAGAGTGACCAAATTAGTTAAAGGCTTACTCACTTGACAAAAAATTCGAGTGAGCCAACAAGCTTGAATCAAGAAAGATTTCGCCGAGTCTCTGACAAGTGGCTATAGGCTACAAATCTGATAGGCTAAAAAATAGAAAATCATTATTCAAGGCAGGCGGCTGGTTTTGTCATATTATTTCGGGCTTGGTTTGGTCAACCAAGTTAACATGAAGATTAAATATTGGCCACAATGCAAAATATCATCCAACATTTGTGAAGTCCGCATGTTTCAAATTTACTGATATCATATTTACAGTATATCAATCATATAACTGCGTCCAGTACTTGATACTGCCTGGAAAAAATATTGACTGATATACACAGAATATATCTAGTGCCCAATAAAAAGAATCAAATTTGGATTAACCAGCTAGTGACAGTTCTGTTTGAGAAAAATTGGATTTGTGAGGAAGT
Source organism: Chimonanthus praecox (assembly GCA_022113865.1). Lineage (NCBI taxonomy): Eukaryota > Viridiplantae > Streptophyta > Magnoliopsida > Laurales > Calycanthaceae > Chimonanthus > Chimonanthus praecox. The sequence continues at coordinate 36,188,856 of CM039094.1, forward strand.
AAACTAGGGGAGGATTCCCAGGTACTCTTAGCAGGTGAAAATTTCACATGAGGGAATCCTATACTGGCACAGACATGCTTGCATTGTAGGATACTGGTTTTTCTCTTGAACCTGGATGAAAGTACTTTTCTGCAATCTCAAACTTCTCTCCACCAAATAATTTTCCATCATAGGGGTTTCATTCCAAGAAGCCAGAAAGGTGAAAAAAAAAAACACTAAAATCATAATTTATAAAAAGCAAGGATCCAAAAATCAAAACAGAAGCAAATAAATCCTCAGAAAGAAAGATCTAGTCAAAGGCACCGTTACTCTCCAATACCATCTCTTCAACTAATAATGGTTATATTTAATGCTAGAAAAGCAAATCCAATTGTTTCTACCAGATGATCTGACTAAAAAACAGAAATGTCTAGCCAGCTTACTCAGATTTCCAGATCCACAAACTTCCAACAGTAATTGCAGATCAGTATCTTCGGGGTCCACGAGGGAGAAATCTACCAGATGGACACTCGTATGCAAAGTGTCCTCGGCCCCCACAGTTATGGCAGAACATCAAAGGGCCCATGCAGTCCCTGCTCATGTGGCCCACCTGATTGCATGTCCGGCACACGACATCACGGTAGCTACTGCCACGGCCCCCACCCCTCTCTGCGAGAACATCAGCCTTGGGGCACTCCCTGGCAACATGCCCGGAAATATTGCACAAATTGCAGATGGGATCATTCTTACAGTCCCGTGCCAAGTGGCCCGTCTTCCTACAGTTGTTGCACGCCTTCTCGTTGGTACATTCAGGAGCACTGTGGCCTTGCTTGTAGCAGTTGTTACAGAGCCTCAGATCACCAGGCGGCAGCTCAGGAGCCGAGCATTCCCTGGCAAGATGGCCCGCCTTGCCACAAGTGTGGCAGATTCCTTCATTCGGGCAATCACTGGCCATGTGGCCTGGCTCTCTGCAATTCCAGCATAGTGACTTGGTGGTGCACTCTGATGCAATGTGCCTGGTCAAATATTGCAAAGCACAGGTAACACTTAGATGGCCGATGAGAAAATTCAGCAAATTAACTTCTCAACCTGTGTTCTAATGTTTGTGTGTTTGTGTGTGGTCTGTTGTATGCATACATTGTCCACTGCATCAAAAAGATGGCAGCAATTGATGCAATCTAAAAAAAGAGCACAGCGGTGAGAATGGCCAGCATCAACAGAGACTGTAAGGTCGACTCCAATAAAATTAACTTTTTTGTACATACATGAGCAATCAAGGGTAAACAATTAGCTGGTTAGACCATAAGAGAACAGAATTCTACAATCTAGGTCTTCCCAAGAGGAAATATCTCCAGTAGGAAGGAAAAGTTCCAAAACTTGGTTAACTAGGTTAAACCAAAAGTTTGCCATATGGGGAAGTGTAAATCTACAACATGTTTGGTGCAGGGTCATTTCGCAGTGGGAAGAAGAAGAGATGTTTAACTTGAACCTTCCTAAGTTTGAGAATAAATTACTTCCCCTTCACTAAATTAATGAGATCATGGTCAACTCACTGGAAAGAAAAAAAAAACTACAGGAAGACATTTTGCATGCATACTGGGTTCTATTCAGTTTCCCAAATCCTATATTCAAATTATCATGTTTTAGCTGATGACCAATGTAACAAGGCTTTAAACCAGAATCAGTTTAGCAGTAGCATAAGATGGATATCTTCTTTTCATTACCCAGGAAGACCACAATTGTTACAGATCGCGACATTAGGGCATTCTCTTGCAAAATGTCCAGGGCGCTTGCAGTTCTTGCAAAGATTACCTGACCTGTAAAGAGGAAAAAGAAGTTGGACATCAGTGAGCGGCAGAGAAATCTGAAAATCATTTAAACATCTAAATCCAAAGAGATATTTAACATCCTCTCACTAATTAAGCTCTCTTACTTTCTTTTCAAGAGATGTTTCACTGTTTAATCCTACATGCTACAGCCACTACACAACCTTAGACAACGGGAATATATAACAATATAACACTCTTCACCACTGCTTTATATAGTGTTTTTGTTATAGGCTACAGACACTATGAGCTCCCAATGTCAAAGACAGACAAATTATGTGAAGCAATGCTGCTAATGTATTGAAAGAGTAAAGTTCCAAAGTCAAAGGTGTAAACCACCACTTATGAGATAAAAAATACAGAAATCAAAAGAAAATCCTGAGGTATCAAGAATCGGATGTATCGTTCAGATTGGCAATTAGACAATTCCAGTAGAATGTTCTCTTTTGGCCCCATAAATGCAGATCAGAAGAATGTTCTCTCTCTGAGAAGAGAAAAAGAACTAGAACCCAGAAACAGAGCAAAGAACCATGAAGATCGGATTCAATTTCTGATACTATGGCACTAATCACGATCTAGATATTATTAACTCTGTTCATGTTCGAAGAAAAACAAATAGAGCTGCAAGACTCTGCCTAGACCAAGAAAGTTGGTAAACCAGTGATTCATTTGAGCTGGACAGTTGGACCAGTATCTGTAGGTTATACTTCAGTTCCCTGCGTGATCTGAAAATATTGTTTGGCTTGCTTCTCTCATACTCATACATTCTGTAAATCCTTACTCTATTGTTTATACGACCATAAGGGCTGGCCATAGAGACGAACTACCTTATGTAGGCTCCTGCTCAAAACCTTGGTTGAATAATTCAACCATTTTCCATCAAAATACAACAAAATGGGCAATTATGTCAAGTTTGTTCTACAGCCCATTCCATATGCTCTTGATAGTGAATAACCTGATCAGTGCAATGAAGAGGGCTTAGTGCATCCCAAGGTTGGACCACTGATCTTAAACAATTGAAGATCATGGCTAAAATAGATGATCCAGACAAATTGAACTTGAGAAGACTTGGGTGAACCATCCATTATAAACCCCACCGTGGCTTGTCAATGCTTCTAACTTGACATGAGGAAGATGGCCGAGAGACATTTATTTGGACTAGAAGAAATCATCTAACCAGTAGGTCATAGTAAATAAGATTTTGGACATCCTGAAACAAACCTAGAAACATAAAATCAGTAAACCAAACAACTATCACCAATAAGAGATTCATAATTTGCTACTATAATCTCATAGTTGCAATTTTTATATTTTTAATAATTTATTTCATAATCTAACAGCATATTACTGTTATTATGATGTCATACTAACATCACGGTTTAAAGTTGCTTGACCTAGTGGTTAGGCCTACTTAAACCAAACTATAATAAAAAAAATGGCTTGGTTAATGGTTCAGGTTTTAGAACTTTGTTATTGTTAATTAAACTAAACAAAATTCATGGGAAACACCGTTGTTACTGGCTTCTGTCATTTTGTTTCTTCATTTCTAACTTCTCAATCTCCAACCATGTGGGGCTCAAGACTCATTTAAAGGGCAGTCTCATTTGATGAGATTTCAATTATTTTTTAAAAAAAAAAAAAAAGATTAACAGATTTTATTGCAAGGAAAAAGTACATTGGAATAACAGGAGATTAACGAGCTAACAGGCCAAGAACATTAACCTAAGAACTCAACCAAACATAGCACAACCGCAATAAAAAAAAAAGGATAGGAGAAAGAAGACAAGGCTATGAAATCATAAGCAGTAGGACGTTACAACTATCCAAGGTCAAAAGTCAATCTGCAAACTATGGCTTGGAATAACAGGAGATTAACAAGCTAACAGGCCAAGAACATTAACCTAAGAACTCAACCAAACATAGCACAACCGCAATAAAAAAAAAGGATAGGAGAAAGAAGACAAGGCTATGAAATCATAAGCAGTTGGACGTTACAACTATCCAAGGTCAAAAGTCAATCTGCAAACTATGGCCCAGTTGTAACAGGTGTCTGTGATGGATGTGCCTGACAGGCCTATGTGGAGAGAAGCCCATGAAGCTGCATGAAATTTTGCATGCATAAAATTTTACCAACTCCAATATCTCCTGTATTTTTGCACAGCTACTGAAGACCCTATTAATCCTCACCCCAAATGGACCGAAGGACATCTGGGAGGACCAAAACCCAAATGATTCTTCATTTCTCATTATCCCAGCCCTGATATTAGCTAATCACAAGGTCAAGACATGGAGGAGAGACCCAATTAATTCCAAACAAATGGAAGCAAGAGTTCCAAATCAAAGAGGCAAAGGTGCAATGAGCGACACTCAGCATCTCTCAGGCAAATAGGGCAGGTATTAATGATAATGAGACACTGCCTATATAGTGCTCAATGGTTCAGATCTTATCAAGATCAACAATCCAGTAAGAACCTTGATATATAGAGGAGCTTGGGATGTCCATAAAGCCATTGGGAAGCCAAGCTGCAAAGTCAAAGAGACAGGTTTGAAGAAACAAATATGGTAGTTGTCTGGGATAATCATTTCTTGGGAAAGAAAAAAGATGGGTGGTTTAGCCACTTTTCAGTGTTAATGATCCTTTAAAATTCCAGAAATAACATTATCTCATTGTTAAGAACTGGCATGATCTGTCCAAACGATATAAGGAGATTGCAAAGTCCCCTTGATGTGTATAGAAAGTCTTTTCAAAGAAACATGTTTATGGATTATGCAAGGCATGGTCATTCTAGTAGCACAAGGAAGGTAGAATCACTCCCTCCAAGTTTGTAACATCTGTGCATGAGAAGAATAACCCAAAAGGTTAGGGGAAGTGAATTTTTTTTTTGAGAGATTTGGGATTTGAGTGTGTGCGAGTGTATATATATATACATATAGCTCAAGATGATTCCATTTATTTCTTCTAAGCAACAATGATCAAGGGAAATTAGATAAGGTTGTGTTTGGTGAAACACTGCAAGGCCAATATTATATTGGACCTAAAGCAACCTGAAACTCTGGCCTGGAGAAAGTAGCGTCAGAGGTCTCCGTTAGCAACAAGGCTTAAATAAATAAATAAACTACAACAATTTATGACGATAACAAGAAGAGCTTGAGTATTGCAAATGCTAATGGAAGAAATTCAGGGTTTTGGAAAGGTGTTTGCTCAGTGGCGATGACCTTTGGTTAGCATATTCGATATGTTTATTCAGGTGAGGATATCTTTTTCTGGTTGGATAAATGGTTGGATGATGCTCTTTTGGCCCAATCGTTCCCTCTGTTGTTCTCTCTCGCAACAAATAGAGTGTCCACGGTTAGGGAGTGTTACGAGGTAATTCATAATAAGGTAGTCTGGGGTCCTCAGTTTCGGAAGAAGTTGGAACATTGGATGGTTGAAGACTGGATGTCGTTAATGAATCTTTTGGGGAATGTCTTTGTTTTGGGTCATGGGAAAGATAGGCGGATTTGGGAGATCGAGCCTCATGGTTTTTTCTCTATGCAATCTTTTGTAAGCATTTAAAGATGGTTGGTGATGCTCCTTCCATTCAACCCTAGGGGTGGGAACATCTCCTTTTAAAGTGAAGATATTTGGTTGGCTTGCTGGATTGTAGAAAATCTTGACTATCAATAATATGTGGATGCTTAGGATGCTTATTGTGAATGTTTATCCGTTGTGTCTTCACTGTCAGTTTTCTTATAAGATTAGGGTGCATTTCTTACAACTGTTGCGTATTGCTTTCTGCATACCTCGTATGTGGGGTGAGTTGTTCAATGAAGATGTGGCGGTGACAGGAAGTTCCTTTCGACAAAGTCTGTGGAACATGACTATCTTAAGTATTGTTTGGTCTATTTGGCTAGAATGTAATAAAAGATTGTTTCAAAGGTAAGGATAGTTTAGCTCGGTCGCTCCTAGATATTATTAAGTTTCGAACAGCTTGGTGGTTGATCGGGGCGAATAAGTTCCGGGGAGTTTCTGTTTCAGATTTGTGCAGAGATTGGGCTTTTCTGTGGATTCAGTTGTGCATCATTTGAAGCCAATTCATCAAGCTCCTTACACGAGTCCTGCTTTTGGGCTTTTTAAGCTTAAGTTTGATGGAAGTTGTAAGTGCAAGATTGGTCTGGCAGGATATGGTAGGATCATCTGCAATGATTCAGGGTCTACAGTGCTTTCCTCTACTAGTCCACTTCTTAATGCATCCGTAATTGAGGCGGAATTATTGGCTCTCTAGCATGGTATTCTGGAATTGGAGGAGTTAGGAGTTCATGGGAGTTTGGTAGAAGGTGACTCTTAGGTAGCGGTTGGGTGTCTGTGGGTTTTCTTGGATAAGATTGAAAGGATTCGACATATAGTTGCTTCCTTTGATTTTAAGGTTGCTTGGGCTACTCGGTCAGTTAACTCAGGGCCGATGATATGGCTCGTCAAGCGTAATCCTTAGTTTCGGAAGTTATAAATAAATTCTTGTAATTTCGGGCAGGGTTTATGTTTTTCTTTTTGTTGGGCTTCTTTGGCCTGTTTTCTCTCTTGTTTTTCCTCTTTTGATTTAATGAAAATATCTTTCAAAGAAAAAAACAAGAAGAGCTCGAGTTAAAGACAGCTAGTATAATTCATGTCTCAAATAAGAGGATATATAGGACTAGGACAGCAGACAAGGATTCACCTCTAAAACTCAAGACAAGGTTGGAGAGATTGTATATGACAAAACTCTAATAAATAAATCATTCAAGAGAACAAGCCGAAAAAAGGTGCTATGGGCATCAAATGCGGAAAAGGTGCAACCTGTAGGAGTATCTCACCAAGCTCGATAATATCTTCAACTAATTGCCCAATTTGGATGTAAAAACTAGAAGAAGAAGATAAGGCTTTACTCATCAAACATTTTTCCCTTCTTTTAAGAGTCACCTGCTTACAACTTTGCCATGCAAGAAAAGAACTTTGGACACAGAAAAGATCATTGAAGAATTATTATTACAAGAGATGGAGAAGTAACAGAATTATGAGGACTCTCAAGTAGACTTATGGCCTAAGAAGCACCGATACAGGTATGCGTATCGGATACGACACGTATTCGATACGGAGATACGGCAAATTCTGAAAAAACTAGGATTCGGGTGCGGCGGGATACGCCGAATTAAAAAATTATTATTATTATTATTATTATTATTATATATCAACAAAATAAATTCAGACATTTACAAAAAATATCATAAATTCACTATGAGATAATATATATATATATATATATATATATATATATATATTAGTAAACATTACAAAAGTATATATATATATATATATATATATATTAGTAAACATTACAAAAGATATATATCTTATAAAGATTAGACTATTAGCAATTTAGTATACATATATATATTTTCCCTTTTCTCCCTTGCTGCCGTATCCTGTGCCGTGTCCCTCCTCCCGTGTCTCGTGTCCCTCCATGTCTGCTGCTGTATCCGTATTTAAAAATGTTTTATTTAATTGGATACATATACAAGCCGTATCCGGCCGTATCCGTGTCGGAAACGTATCCGACAAGGATACTCGAATGGTTTTAGAGTATCCGTGCTTCATAGCTTATGGCTAAATCAGAATAGGGCCAAGGGGCAGTAGAGTGAGGGATTGTTGGCAGCTTGAATCATTGAAATGCATAGAATGGAAAATGGGAGTTGACGTGTTCCCACTCCCAATTCTAACTCATGTCTGCTAGCCAAGAATGAACAACATCAGCACACCCATGCCATTCTCATTCCAAATTTTCACTTTTCCAATTCCTCTCAATGACCTATTAGTGTGGGAAAGGAATGGGGAGATGAGTGGTTAAACTAAGGTGACCCAATGGCACAATGTATTTTCATAATAATAATTGATTCGCTAAGTGAGATCCTAACTATTCATCTGATCGAGTTTAGTGCAAATGGGGTGCATATCTGTATTCATCTCAATCGGATGCTCCTAATTTGTGATCAAACACCTGCAACATAAATGGTTAGGAGAAGGACAAGTATTTTTGTTCTGTTTATTCATTGAAACGAATGCCATGTCGGAATTCCCATTACCTCAGGATGGAATGCATGCCAAACAGAGCCAAGAGGATGGGAGGTTACATTCAAGACTTGATCCAAGTCAAGGGGATGGGAAAGATTGAATGTTATTATTGTAAAAAAGGAAGCATCGAAGAACGTGTGCTGAAAGGTGCCAGATTGTATCAAAACTGAGAAGCAAAATGAACAATAAAGTGTTGTACATATGTAAAGATTCTCTCAGTACCACAAGCTAGATTTTAGATTTTAGATGCTTATTTGATATGAAAATTGGAAATTTTATGAAAAACTATAAAGAGAGAATATCTAAGAGGACCGAACTTCTCCAACGCTATTCATACATGATACTTTAAAGTTTACATAGGTTGCACCTGGCCTTTTATTCTTTTTTTCTTATTTTTTGTTGATTCCATAGACAAGCCAACCATATGAAATGAAGGCAGACTTGATGATCAAATTCCAACACTAAAATCAATTTTAGCTAGTTGACCTTAATGGTTGAGATAACCAGGCTTCCTTAAAAAATATTCCAAAAACACCTAGTGATCTCGACCATTAAGATCAAGTGGCTAAAAGTTGAGTTTGGGGCCAAAATTTGGTCCAACATGCCAATACTGAATTAACCATAGCAGGATCCAATGGTAATTAATGGTCAAGATGCATAGTATAGAATAGATTAGATGGTACAGTTCACATAGAAAACAAAAATTCCAAGTATACTGAAAGCGGCTATCACAACATGCCAGTACTGAATTCACCACAGAAATAACAACAAAAAAAATAATTGTAATTAAATAATTAAAAAGTGGTTGATATTCTAAATATGCAAGCATGAAGGAGTGCTTCCGGGACCAAGTTCATCTTTAAGAAACTAAAAATACAGTTGTTTTTACAAAGTTACAGAATACATGATAAAACACTTACTATATCTCACTCACAGATATAAAAATAAACTATTAGGACTTTTTCCCTACAGAATCATTATTTTTGGAATGCCAAAACATAGTATACAGACTGCTTTTGATGTCTCAAACAAAGAACCAAGTACCTAAAGCAAAAATATAGGTGGCTCCATTAGAAGAGAAAATGAAGTAATGTCCTCTAAGATGGTGGGATTCTATGCATAATATGCAAGAAATGGCTTCCATATGAGGAACTGTGGTAGAGATATTAGGAGAAAGGGGAGATCAATAAGGATTAGGAAAGAAGTAACTCGAAGTGACATGTTGGGCATCAAAGCACGGAGTGCGTAGTTAACCTTAAAAGGGGAAATATAGATAATACAACGTCACAAAACCAACCCCACTTAAAGCGTTCAAGCTTCAATTATATAAGGACATCCAGTGAGTAACTCAGACGTGAAAATTCTAAAATAATTCAGTTTGTGGCAACAATTAACAGAATTTACAGGAGAAAACTCTCCAGCAATTCTCTCAGATATATGAGAGACATCATAACTGTTAGGGCTGCCAGTTTCTTTCTGCATTCCTGGATATTGTTTTTATGCAAATTAGCAATTGATATCAGAAAACATCATCTGAATTACAAGGGTTCAGACATTTTATATTCAGCCACACAACAGTCGTATCAGAGTTTGAATGCCATGCCAACAGCGATGTTACGTTACAGGCATCATACACATAACTAGGAAAAACCTGGCCTATATAGAAAACAAAAAAGAGCAACTCAATGCAAGTGGGCAAGTATCGAAAACCAAAATTCAATGTATAAACAAACCTTTGAAATATATTTATATACAGCTATACAGCAGAACACATTTGAAGCATAGTAATCCAGATCAAGTTCAATATTCATATCAATTTTGTGGTTCGCCCTCAACAGTGATCTGATGTCACTAGCATCATTTATATCACTAAGAAAAATCTCGCTCAGGTAGAAATGAGAAATAGCAACTTCATACATGGGCCATAACAAGGCAGACCAGAATTTATTGAATAAACCAAACTATTAAAAAATAACAGCAAGAAGAACAGGCTTGCAGTATCGTATTCCCATTCAAAGAGATCCCTAATATGCACATTTCACTAACAAGTACCAAGGATCAAGTACCAATCTACGATGCAACAAAACATTAAACTGTGGGTTCAAAATTGACACTTCAAAAGCAACTGGGGAAAGAGTAGTATCAGATAGAAACCAGGAAACCACCTGAAACCCAGACGTGACTCCCTCTTATAAGGTGCATCACGGTAGGAATAGCGCTGAGTGCGGATCCTGCGATCTCTTGGAGAGCGGCTTCTTCGGGGACTCATCTTCAACGTTCCCTTGAATCACAACTATCACAAATCCACAACACCACCACCACCACTAACACCACCACCACCGTGGTTTACTTCCTGTCCACATAACAACCATGCACCCAAAACAACCTCCATGAGTACATCATCAAACCCCTGTTTTTTTCTCCAATAAACAAAGAAAACAAAGGCCACACCAGAGTCCACAACAGTATAAAAGCCATCCAATTAGAACACTACACCTTCCATTCCAATCCACCACATCATCCATCCAAGCCAATTAAAATAAAAATAAAAAATTCTTCCACAGCCATCCTTCTCAATAAGATGTCAAAATATCTGGGTACATATCTACCATTAAAGAATGAAAAGCAAACTACATAAAAATAATGTATGTATTTTCTATCCCATATAGGGCATACAGAATTTCCATCACCACCTCCACTACATGCGACCAACTACACTGCTTGTCCACCTAATGAAACTGAAAGAACAAATGGTAAGGCCAATAGCACAGCCACCTATCAAACCGTCCTATCATCCAACTCACGCACATCTCCGTGTTAAGCTCTTCTTTGAACAACTCTGTGATAGCCATGGGATTTATTCATCCTGAAAAACATTTACATTTCATTGGTGATTGTATAAAGCCAAGGTTATCAAGCTGATGCAAGGCCAATGAATCTATCGATCTAGGACAGTGGTGGACATGGTACAAGAGGCAGTTTCCACATGGATACCAGAGACAAGAGTCTAAAGTTAGAACTCCAAGTTGTAGCACCATCCCCATAATACTAAAACACATGTATATAGTAGAAAAGCAAGCACACTCATCATCAAAGTCCCATACACCAGAACTCATGCATCTCATGTAAAAGCAGTACACATTGAGCAGCAGCTGAGGAAGAATGGTGCGAACGAAAAGGGGAACACCTCGATTCCTCAATTCATACTTGTAACAAGAGGGTTGTTGCTACCCTGTAATCTTCTTAAGCTGTTACTATGTCAAGAAGACCAACTGAACAACTGATGACATTGATGGATAATGGAAAAAATCTTAATTCCACAACCTATCCTTTTAGTAAAAAGCTATGACACGATTCTCATCCACTTATTGTCGAGAAAAATCAGCCGAAGGCCCTGAAGATTAAAGTGGAAACCTAAAAGATGGCTAAAACTAGTGGTGATTCACTTATCTCTGGAAGATCCTGTCCTTTTAGTAAAAAGCTATGCCACAATTCTCAACCACTTATTGTCGAGAAAAATCAGCTGAAGCACTGAAGATTAAGGTGGAAACCTAAAAGATGGCTAAAACTAGTGGTGATTCACTTATCTCTGTAAGGAATTAAGGAACTATTCATTTCAAAAAGTCCCAACCAATATTCCCACCACAGGTGGCTTCAGATTTATGACAATCCAATATTTGTCCTTTGCAAGCAAAAGGCCTTAAAAAATAATTATGTGAAAGTATAATTCTATTCAAACAGCCAACCATTAAAGTCCACTGAGATGAAAGGATGAAGAGACGAGAGGAAACATCCAGGAGCAAAGACGTCCGTACGAACAGTGATGTTACACACCCATGCTCAGGGCATGATCCCTTCTTCTTCCTCATACTATTCGTCTTCTTAGCAGCAGAGGTCTTGATCCTTCTCTATTATTTCAATCAAATCATACAATTATACAACCCCACCCCTTTCCCACCAAGCCTAAATGATGATGGTCCTAAAACAAAATAGTAGAACCATCTATAGTTCAGTAATTTGATCGACATCTGGGCCCTCTGTATCCAAGAAACTACCAACAGAAAGCAAGAAAAGCAAACCCCAAACAAATTCCCCATCACATCAAATATAGTTGAAGATGGATCCTCCAAATCCAGATCCTCAGAAAAACCCTAAAGGCTCCTTTGTATGCATGGAATGGAAAGTATTTTCCTGGAAAAGTTGTTATTTTAAATCAAAATTGGCCAAAACCCATTTCTATTTTCAGTTAATTGGTTATTCCCGAAAAAGAACTTTCCTTTACATGCACCCAAACGAAGCCTGAGGCAAACGGAAATAGGTTAACTATTTTCAATGAGAAGGTGGTTTGCAAAAAAAAGGTTCCTTTCCGTGCATCCAAAAGGAATTTAGGGCAAAACAACCGCATATGAAGAAAGAAATTAATAAAAGATAATGAACCAAACATGTATATATCACAATAAAACAAAATCACAGTTCCAGAAAGCAAATCACCTGCCAACTCCAGATACATCAATGGACGTCAGAAACAAAAATCAGAATAGGAACATCAGCAAATACAGACATTCGATGGGAGAGATGAGGCAAGAAATTCGAGATCTCAGCTCTTTAAATTGGAAAAATGAATAGGACAAAGCGGGGAAATCTGGGGTTTGGGTTTTGCGAAGTACCTGTCTTTTATTTATACGCTACGAAGAAGGCGTCTCCTCTCTTCCACTTTTTCATCCAAAGACGGAGCAGCAATGGACACACAATGCGAAGGAAAATTTTGCCCTCATCTTTCCTTATAGCAAAATTGATTTGCAAGTTGCAACGGCTGCCACACGTGTCGTTTGTTCGTGACTTCGTGCAAACGATGACAAATCAAAGCAGATCTCACGGAGACTTTCAACCTCACTATTTGTAAATATTTTTTATAAATTTTGAAGTAAGTTCTGTATTAATGATTGAAAAGATAAAATATTATATCTATTTGATTATTTTAACTTTGTAAGCTTTAAAATTTTGATAATCTCACAAAAATATGATGATTAAATTAAAAAGTTTTTGTTAAAATATGATGATTAAATTAAAAAGTTTTTGTTGAATTATACTATATATCTCTTAATTTAGTTATTTTATATGAATTTTGAAATTGTCCCAAAATAATTGTCTCATTTATATTAGAGTAGCACAAAGTTAGTTGAAAATGGATGAGATCACGTGGAGTACTAGTCTTATAGAGAGAGTTCTTTAAAAAATACAAATATTTTAAATAAAACATCTAAAATGAGACGGATGGAATATTATTTATTTAGTCTTTTATCTATTTTAATAGGTCATGTAAGGTCCAATCTGTCATCAATGTACATTCTCATTACGTTTTCAAGTCAAAATCTTATCTATCCAGATTGATTTCTTTATTTCTAATTCTTTGTTCTCTATTTGTTTTTAACATAAACTACATACCCAATCAATCTACTATTTATTATGTATTTCTTCATACGATTCATCCAACTTTTTTTGGTATGTTTTTCTCCTTATCTTTGCAACTTATAATCTCTCAACTCTATGAAGTGAAGTTATCTCTTATATTTTACTTACATGTCCAAACCATCTCATATTAGTTTCTCTAAATATCGCATATATCACAATTATTTTCAACTTTTTAATACAATTATTTCTAACATTATCATTTAGACAAGTGTACAATCTATCTGTAAAAAAAGAGAACCTAATTTTGTTAGAGTTGCTCATAAATAAATGAAAACTCCCAAAATATTCATATCTAATGACGATGTTCAACAAAATTTTAACTAATAGGTCATGCATTCTTGGTTGATATATATAAAAAATGGTAACAATAGTGGAAGAGTAAAATTTAAACTTCAATTCATCATCTTAGGCTTATGATTTTATATTTTAAAAACTTGATTGATATGAGTTATTGTTTTTTCATACCTTGCATCGCAATGCCATGTTCCGTTGCTGGCACGTTATCTCCGAAATAACATTCTAAATTTCCAAAACAGAATCTCTGATCTATGTTTTTTTTTGGAACAGGGTAACTACCTCATACTCAACAAACGCATACAACATAATCTCAACATACGAACAATATAACAAACAAGTAATAACAGTTCAAACATTGCTATTACAATCATCCCAAATAAACATGCAGCAATAATTCATCAAAACATGGTTCTCTCACACAAAACATAAACACAAACTACTAAATCTACTCAGCTCCCAGTGCCTGCTCAAGGGGTCCTTGAAAGGTAAGGATGTGAGCTAACATGCCCAGTGAGAGAATAAATACATATCACATGCTATCAATCATAACACACACATAGGTGCATGAACATTGTGAAGATAAAGATGTATACATGCATGATTACCCAACCACTCCATCAGTCAAAACCTAATGGACTAACCTAAGACATCATCTCGGCAACAACATCGGGTCCTCCGACAATCTTTGGTCTCTCAACCAATGCGATCGAGAGACAGCAAATTCCCACAACGACCTCAACCACATGAGCCGTGTCAGGGAAGTCCAAAGCTAAGAAAGAGGCCACAACCACACCAGCCATGCCTGGGGAAGTCAAACTCTAGGGCAGACACCTCAACCACAAGGAATGCAACGGGGAAGGCCACATCCACCACGGGGCTTCAACCATATGGAGCGTAACGTGAAAGTCCTCCCCACAATCAATAATCACATCATCATGCATACACCCTACCAACTCAACCCCTCTTAGGGGAAAGACCCTAACACCCGGTGCAACCCTAGGTACACACCCAAAGGAATGACTGTTTGTTGCGGGTCACATCCCATGCATGCCGCCTACATCTATAGATGATAACATGGTCATTCAAGCGTCAAAAATAATTATGATTCGCTACCACAACTCATATAACATCATTATGGCTTACACATGAGTCAACAACTACACTTGATATAAATATCAACATACATGCATGTTTCTCTACTTTCAAATAACATTGAATCATCATAACAGGATATCATGTTATCTATCAAAACCCAACATGTTATCAATCAATTTCACACTAACAATATTTCATGTTTTTCATCAAATCTACCATCGGTCTATAACAACATAAGGTGCACGACAGCACCGCATATAATCAACAAGAGTTCATTCAAATAGGTCCCTTGCCACAATCCATTTCAACAGTTCCTTTACCGAATGACTTAACAAATAAATAGGGTCCATATTCGAATTCCTCCATGTTCAAAAGATAAGGATATGTGAAATGCAAATGCATGCTCAAGCAGTGATAAGTCCCCTCACCTAGGTTGAAAGAATAGTGAAGTAGAAGCGGAGATCCTAGTAATCCACGCGAAGTCCTACCAAAATCTGGAAAAAGGGACGAGAAAGATTGCTCAAAAACATGTACAGAGAAATGGGCGACCCACTTTTGAAGACTGGCGAGCCATTGAGGAAAGCAGCTTGGAGAATCGGCGAGCCGGTACAGAGAACCGGCGAGTCGCCCAAGGTGAACACCTCGAGGAGTGGCGAGTTGCCAGGTGGGGCAGTGGTCCGCTCAACATGGACGGGTGAACAGATCCTAACAGAGACTAAAGTCTTTACACAGTTATAGACCGGCGAACCACTCAAAGGGGACCGGTGAGCTGCTCGTGCACAAAATGCATAGTTTTGTGGAAAAACCACGAGAATAAGAGGATTTTCTAGGAAACCTTAGGGGAAAACGAGGAGGATTGTTTTTCTAAGAAATTAGAGATGTTTTCCTTGAAACATATGGACGATTTTATGAAAGCCATTTTGAATCCAAGCAATTCTTATAGAAATCCAAGGGAAACTATTTCAAAACCCCAAAACAATAAAAGGTGAGACAGAAGAGAACGAAAAGTCTGGGAATCATCGAGAAATCCGTGCAATCCTCGAAGAAAATGGTGGCGAGGGCTCCTCCAAGACTCTTCTTGCTGAATTAGGTAGGAAGAAGGAAGAATAAGAAGAATGAAGGAGGAGAAGAAGAAGAGAATAAGGAAAGAGAAACAAGGGAGGGGAGGCAAATGTTGCTCCCCCTCTCTCTTTCTCTTCCCCATAAGCAACGTAGCGAGTTGTACAAAACTCTAGGGTTGTGTGCCTTTATATAGGGTCTCCCACAGGTCAGGTCAAGTTAGGCTAAAACGAGTTGTATTCAAAACATTGGCTTTTTACTCCAAAAATGGCTTGAGTTATTTTTTATAAACTTTTGGGTGAAAACCAAGTCCGAGGGTGACATCTTACTGAAAACAAAACTCGGGGGATAATTTTAATAAATCATTTTTGTTTTTCATAAATCCTGAAAATACTCTAAAAATCAAACAAATGACTTCAACAGTGGACAAGTGTGGGCCTCTAATTTTCTCATGTGTTGCTAACTGAGGAGAAAGTGTGTGCCAATATTTGGAGTCTAACAATCAATTCTATGCTTTCTGTGAACTTTTCGAACATCTTTGCATGTTATAAGAGTAGTTAATCAAAATTACAGAAATGTCATTCGAGCTCCTAAACTCAAAATGGCACAACCCAGGGCTCACCAGTGAGCCCACACCCTACCAAACGCTACCAAACTCCCAAAAACCAACTCGAGGATCCATAGATCTCTCAAAAATTCAAAAATATCATAACAAGTCGTTACAACATTACCCCCTTTAGGATTTCGTCCTCGAAATTCAATTTGAACTCATACCTTTAGTCTCAAACAAGGTCAGAAACTATTTCTGCATCGTTGCCTCGTTCTCCCAAGTCGAAGATTCCCTACCTTGCTGCTGCCAAACCACTAAAACCAAACAGATAGTCATGCCACGAAATCTCTCTCCCTCGAATCCTCAATCCGCACTGGTCCTTCCTCATAGGTGACTTCTTCGATATGCTCCACATCCACCCAATTGCTCACATGCTACGGATCATGATGGTACTTCCGAAGCATTGAAACATGGAAGACGTTGTTCACTCGAGCGAGACACGGAGGAAGTGCAAGTCTGTAAGCCACTTGTCCGCTTCTCTCCAGTACCTCAAAAAGTCCAATGTATCGAGGTGACAGCGTTCCTCTCCTCCCGAACCTCTGAATCCCCATGACGGGGCAAACCCTCCTCCGGCATTCAACATAACTCTTCTGCCGACTCTAAGCAGTCAACAACCTCAGCCTGATCAATCTCACTTGCTCAGTAGTCTCTTTGACCATATTTGGTCTTGTCATCACTGTGTCATTGATCTCGGCCCAACATAAGGGTGATCTGCACGGTCTACCATGCAGGGCCTTATACGGTGCCATCTTGATACTAGACTGGTAGTTGTTGTTGTAGACAAACTCAATCAAGTGTAAATAACCCTCCCATTGATAAGTGTATAAATGTTACATATTTGATACCCAAAATTACAATTGTTAGTATTTTATTTTCTTTTATTTAATCTATTTTAAGTGTATTTTGTGTGTTGTCAAGTTGGCTGCTTGACAATGGAAAATAAGGTCCAAAGGCATCAAAAAGTCTTAATTTGAAGTTGAAGTAGCTTGTATGTTTCAAGTAAACAGAACACAAAGAAATAAAAACATCGTTGAACCCATACATGGAAGGAGTGGAAAGTAAATAAAGAAATTAAAAAGAGATGGGAAAGAACCAATGATGGCAATGTCTGTGGAAAAATCTGCTAATCGAAACAGAGAAAGAAAGGGCCATCGAGTAGAGAATGAAGAATGGTGGACAGAACATCAAGAAGCCTTATCTAGGGACGAAAATCTGCAGAAAAATATTGCAAGCATTAGTGATTGCAGCCATATTAAAAGCAACTGGTGAGAGTGAAAAAAAAAAAGAAACAAAAGCAGGAAGAAATGACAGTATGGGCAGCAAAAATCAGCAAGAGACGAGCAGAGAGATCTCCAAGAAGAAGGTAACAACCTTCTGAAAGCAGATCTAGTTGCTAGTACAGGAGGAGTTCTAAGAGTAGCAAAGCATTGACATAAGAGAAGAGAGCTAGCTGATCTCTATCGTGTTTTACGGAGGGAAAGAGGGGGATGGTGATAGAAGAAAAAATAAAAATAAAAGAGAGAAATAACCATATACAAAGAAGAAAAACCAGCTGAGAAATCGTCTATAGAAGGAATGCGCCAGATTGAAAATAGAACATACCAAAGAAAGAAAATAGAAAAGATAGGAAGAGTGGAATTGAGAAAGGGGGCCCACACGGTACATCTTCTAATGAAGACCGACCCATTGTATTATAAAAAGAGGGTAATACGGTTGAACTTGGATAGTACAAAACAAGATAGAGGCGTGTGGGGAGGGGGTCAAACAGAGGGATTACGGCTAAGACTCGGGAGCTCCAACGACCAATAGGGTTTTATTTTCAATGTCTTTTTGTTTTAATTCTTTCATAATGTCATTCTAATTTCGTGTATTGAGGTTGAGGATGAAACCCCATTAATGAAATAATTTTGTTTTATTTATTTATTTAATTCCAAATTATGTGTGTAATGACCCGTTCCGAGTTTTATCTTTTTTTTTTGGAGAGATTTTCGAATCTCCGAGTTGTCTTTGGGTCCTTGGTAGCGGTGAAGAGAGTGTGGGTGCCGTGCGGGGCCCAGTTATCGAATTTCGAGTTTGAAAATTCAAAGGGCATTTTAGTAATTTCATAATTTGTATGTATATTGTAATGAAAAAAAATTCGTTGAAAAATCACACTTTTTCTCGATCGACGTTTGTTATTCGAGATTTTTCGGGTTGTTGAATTCTTTGCATTTTATTTTCTTTTGAAAAGAAATTTATTTTCAAAACCTTAGTATAAAATAAAATAAATTATTTCAAAACCCTTAAACCCTTACCCTTCCCTAAAACCCTAGACGACCCGACTCCCTTAATTTTCCCCTTTCGCAGCACTGTAGCGATTTGCTATAGTGTCACCGCAACCCATCTCCTTCCTCCCTCTCTCTCTCTCTCGATCCAGTCTCTCTCCCTCTCTCTTTTCCCTTTTCCTGCGGTCTCTCTCTCTCTCGGAGGCTTGTTTCTCCTCTTCCTTCTCCGTTATCCCTTTCTCCTTCTTCCCCATCTGTCGCCGTCTGCTGTTCACCAAATCGGAGGTTCGGGCCCCCAGCCGTCGATCTTCTAGCTCTCTCGCCATCGACCGATTCAAGGTATTTGTTTTCCTTTCTCTTCTTTCCCTCTTTCTGATTTCCTTCTCTCTTTCCCTTTCTCTCTCTCCGCTTCTCTAGTTTCCTTTTTTTTTTCTTCTTCTTCTTCTTCCCATCTTTCCCTCTTCTTTCCCCTTCCCCTTCGGCTGAGTCACTCAGAGCCGTTAATTGACTCAGCTAGGTCCCGATTTTGGACCCCGGTAACCCGGCCCAGCTCCCCAGATCTGGCCCTGTTCACCAGATCCGGCCCTGTTCGCCTGTTTCAGCCCAACCCAGTCATGCCCGGCCCAGTTAGGCCCGATTCAGACCTGACCCGTTCTTGGGCCCATTTGCATTCCTTGCCCAGTTTGACCCGTTTCATCCCAATTTCTTTCCCACCTATTCTTCTTTCAACAGATTGAGCCCCTTCAACCCCCCGGACTCATTTTTTCACATTAGATTTCAAGGACACACACAAGTGAGGGGACTTCTCACTATTTTAACATGCATTCGCATTCTTAACCTATAATCTTGGACATCGAGTGACCTGAATGAGACCCTTTCGTTTATTAAACTACTCGGTAAGTGAACCATTGAAATGAATATGTGGCAAGGGATCCGTTTGGGTTCACCCAAGTTAGTTATATGCGATTAATGAAAAATTCTGATTGAATGAATGGTTATTGATGCTTGAATGTTGTTGAAAATATGTTTATGTTTAATCATAACACACATACGATATCATGATGAATGAGACAAGTGTAGATGGATGTTGAACACAATAGTTGGAAGATGTTGTGATGCTTTACGTGTTTATGCATAATATGCATATGTAATCGCATGTTGGATATAGAAGTATTAATCTAAGCACTGCTATGTGTCGTTGACTGCATGATGAGGCATGTTGTTGATATTGACGTCACGTCAGAACATGTTTATGTTGTCATACATGATCATGATACCATGTGCATACATGAGAGGTTTTGTTTATGTGTGTATACATTCATGATGATGAGATGAGTTTGGTGGTTGAGAGGACTTCCCCGTTACACTCCAGCGGTCGAGACCCCATAGGGGATGTGGGTCTCCCCGTTGTGTTCCGGTGGTCGAGGTGCTTACCCTAGAGTTTGGTTCCTTCGGGCGTGGTCGAGGTGGTTTCCGACACGACTCGTGTGGGTGAGGCAGTTGTGTATTCTTTAGTCTCCCGATGATACTGGTAGGGAGACCGGGGGTTCGTTGGAGGACCTGATGTGGAATGTGGAGATGATTTCTTGGATTTCGTTAATGGAATATCGGTTAATAGAGTAGTTGAGTATCGTAGGCATTGATGTTTTATTCACTTGTGATATTTACTGGCCCTTTCATATGTGATCTATAACTACCTTGTTAATATATGATATGTTCTTTCGCTAGGTTGTTTTGCTCACCCCTTACCTTTTAGGTGCCCCAACCGCGAAGGGGCTAGGCGGCCCTTTGAGCAAGTACCAGGAGAGGAGTAGTAGAGAGTAGAAGCTTATGTTTATGCTATGTTTGATGTTTGAGAACTTTAGTCACCTAGATTCAATCACATGTTTGTTTGGATGACTGTATAACCTGTCGATTAGTTTACATTCGTGAATCATTGTGTTTATTCTAGTTTTGAACTTGTGGGCTGTTGGACGGGAAGTAGTTACCCCGTTTCAATGTGTGTTTGATTATTTCATGATTTTGACTTCGTTAAATTAATTAAATATTCATTATTTTCACCATTAATATCATACATTTTTTGTAGTTAATAATATTATTTAATTAATCAAGGGCTTGGCATTTTAATTGAAAGGGTAGTTTTATTTGATTTAATGTTTTCCAATTTAATTAGATACATTGGATGCTTAGATTATTTTCTTTGATCCACTGTCTTTTAAAATAAAATTGGATACATTAAATGCTTAGGAATTATATTTTTAAAGTTGAAGAAAAATCTAATTTTTGAACACCATATTAATGAACTTAAATGTTTAAATCTTTTAAAATTGGGAATTAATAAATAAATAATTAGAAAATTATGGATTTAATGGTGGTGGAATCCGATGCTTTAATAATTTCTCACTTGATTAAATGTCCATTTTTTTAGTTATTTTAATTTTATAAGTTTAATTCAATCATTCTCTATAAAAAAAAAAAGTGTTAACTAGGTTAAGGTTAAATTGTTAGTCGTTTTAATTTGTTCTCCCGTTCATTCTAAAATCAAGTCCCTGTGGGTTCGACCTCGCACTTGCATATCTCTATATTCAAATTTGATTCGTACGCTTGGGAGTAAATATAAATTTAAAATTTTCACAACACCTACCTACCGTAATGATCCAAAACACAAGCTCGGAGTATATCCTTTAGGATCTGAATGGTCTACTCCCATTGGCTATATGTCTGTAGGTGGAGCGTTGTACTAAAGCACAACTGTGTGCCCAACTCTTTCTGCAAGCTCTGCCATAATCGAAAACCAAACAGCTAGTCTTGCCACGAATTCTTTCTCCTTCGAATCCTTAATCCGCACTGGTCTTTCCTCATAGGTGACGTCTTCGATAAGCTCCACGTCCTCCCAGTTGATCACATGTGATGGATCATGATGATACTTTAGAAGCATTGAAACATGGAAGATGTTGTGCACTCGAGCGAGACACGGAGGAAGTGCAAGTCTGTAATCCACTTGTTTGATTCTCTCTAGTACCTCAAAAAGGCCAATTTATCGAGGCGACAACATTGCTCTCCTCCCGAATCTCTAAATCCCCATGACGGGGGAACCCTCCTCCGGCAGTCAGCATAACTCTTCTGCCGACTCTAAGCAATCAACAACCTCATCCTGATCAATCTCACTTGCTCAGTAGTCTCCTTGACCATATCCAGTCCTGTTATCTCTGTGTCATTGGTCTCGGCCCAACACAAGGGTGATCTCCACGGCCTACCATACAGGGCCTTATACGCTGCCATCTTGATACTAGATTGGTAGTTGTTGTTCTAAACAAACTCAATCAAGTGTAAGTAACCCTCCCACCTACCGCCATGATCCAAAACACAAGTTCAGAGTATATCCTCTAGGATCTGAATGGTCCGCTCCCATTGGCTATCTGTATACGGGTGGAGCATTCTACTAAAGCACAATTGGATTCCCAACTCTATCTGCAAGTTCTGCCATAACCAAAAAACAAACCTCGGGTCCCGGTCTAAAACAATCAACATAGACATTGTAATACCCCACCTTTAATTTGGCTTAATTGTGTGTTTTTGTGTTGTTAAATATACTTTGTGATCGATTAATCGTGAAGATTACTGAGTGGACTTTCCGAAAACTCTAAGTTTGGTCCAATACGAGCTCGATAGCTCATTGATTCGACTCGTTAAAGTTTGAAGGGGGAAATAGTAAATATCTATATTTCATTTATTATTTTTGAAAATTGAACATAAAACCATTTCACTGTGAAAAACACTTATTTGGGATTATTTGGTTTCCAAAGTTATACACACACTTAGTATTTTCAAATGATGAATTAAATGGACTTCTCCGTTCATTTTAACGATTACCCGATTTTTAGATATTTTAACCCCTTTAAAAAACTCAATTTGCAAAACCTTCATTTTAAAATGCCTCCAGAAGTAAAAAATTTACAAGAAAACATTGTGCTTTTAATTTGTGTTTTGACCGAGCATTTTATATTTTTGGATTTCTATTTTGAGTTTTTAGTCACTCAATCCAAGTATCGAGGTGTGAATCGTTGATTTCATTAAATCGACATTTTTTCTCAAATCGATTGGCTTTTGTCACCCTATGATTCCAAAACAATTTCGGCTTATTTGATACCCCAGACTCATCTACGGATTCAGATTTAGTTGAATTCATGATTTCCTCATATTTTAAACAAAGCTTATAAGCACCTAAGTTTTAAATAATTTTTTTAATGAATAATCAAACCTATGATTTTAGCCATAGGTAACATGGTTTCTTCTTTTCCTATTGCATGTCAACTGGCGATCGTTGATCCGTACCTCACTTGCACCACATTGCTTTTTCTCTAATACTTTGTTCTCTTCTTCTTCCGTTGAAGCTTTTGCAACCTGCAACTTCTTCTTCTTTCAATTTTCTCTCTCATTGAAGAATTTTGAAAGGGAAGCTTCCAGAGACTCCAAAATCAATCTCCAAGGTACCTAATATTTCCCATTAACTTAATTAAGAAGTTTAGAAGAGGTTAGAATCAATTTGGAATAAAATTGGATAAGAAAAATGAAGTTTTAGAAAATTGAAAAAATCAAACTGTAACCACTGTACCCATAAGATCAAAGCGTTTTCTCAATCAAATTATGACTATTGATTTTCGAAAATGAGGTAACAACATACAGATTTCATCTGACAAATTTCCCTTTCCTCTTTGTATTTCTTTTTTCTTACTTTTCCTTATTATGTGGGTCTAATTCTTGTAGACCTATTTTTCTTTGATTTTCTTTGTATTTCCCTTCTCATCTAATGAATTTTCTTTGTTACCACTCAAAAAAGAAGAAGAAGAATTCATCTGACAAATTAACTTTTGAAATTAGGCTTAAAAATCACTCCATTTTAAAATTTGAATTTCCGCCCCTTTTTGTGTTTTTTTGCAAACTGTCCAACTGAAGAAGACGATCTTTGGAAGTTCCGAAGCCTTATAAGGCTTTCTGATCATTTTACTTGTACTAGAAGTCATTTTCGGACGTTTCGAAAATGAAACTTTGGAAGTTTTGAGGCTGAAGCCTTCAGATGTTGTGAGGCAACCCTAGGACGTTCCGATGGACTTAATGGTCATTTTCAAATTTGTTTTCTTGGTGTGTTTATTTTATGCATTTTGTGTTTACAACTTTCATTTTCTCTCCAGCCTTCTCAGTCTAGACATGACTAACTCTCTAACTTTTGTTAAGACTGGTCCCTAGGCTTTTACTTTAAATTCTGTCTTTTTTTCTTTTATTGGCTTCTCAATCCAGACATAACTAACACTTTGACTTACTAACTCTCTAACACTAACTTTTGTTCAGATTGGTCCCAAGCCTTTTTATCTTTCCTTTTATACGCCCTCTCCGTGAAGAGCATATTCTGGTGCCTAATGTTCTGCTTAGAACTAGTCCGAGGCTACTAATAGACTACCTGTTCTATAAGTCTTTCGTGCACGACTCGGTTTACTAGAGGCTCATAGCCTTAGCCCAAACATGAGAACTCCAAACACTTGTCGAACGGGGAACATACATTTACTTTTTACAATTTATTTACTTTACTACTTTCTATAACCTCTAAGCTAAACTATGAGAATTCACCATGTGGCTATCGCCCATGGATACTTGAGACCCGGCACTGAGTACTTTATTTACATTCAACTTTAGAAAAACTACGTTTTCAACTTAATGGTCTTCCCAACTTCCCTGCATATCCATCACATGCCCTTATCATATTCTGCAAAGTTTGAATGGTTCTATCTGATTGACCATCAGTCTGAGGGTGAAAAACAATGCTAAAGCATAGATTAGTCCCCATTTATCCTTGTAAGCCTTGCCAAAATCTTGACACAAATCTAGGTTTTCTATCAGATACAATTGACACAGGTACCCCATGTAGTCTAATTATATCTTTTAGATATATTCTACTCAGGGTAGTAAAAGAATCATTCTTTTTAATAGGCAGGAAATGGGCTGATTTTGTTAGTCAATCAACTATTACCCAAATAGCATCGTTCTTTTTAGAAGACTTTGGGAATCCAGTCACAAAGTCCATAGTGATGTGCTCCCATTTTCATTTAGCCAATTCAAGAGGTTGCGTCTTTCTACTAAATCGTTGATGTTCCGCCTTAACTTGTTGACAGGTCAGACATTTAGATACAAAATCTGCCACTTCCCGTTTCATACCTTTCCACCAGAATACTTGTGGTAGATCGTGATACATCTTTGTACCACCAGGATGTACTGCAAATCGAGAATGATGAAAGTGATCAAGCACATTCCCTCTGCATTCATTTGATTGTGGTACAAAAAGTCTGTCCTTAAAAGTCAAACCTCCATCAGTCCTGATCCTCCAATCTTCCAACTCCTCTTGAAAGCTGAGTCATCAACTCTTTTGCTTCTGAATCATTCTGTTGTCTTTCCATCACCAATCCAACTATTTCAGGCTGCAGAACCAAGTTTTGAATTCTTGCTGGCCCGTTTCCTTCAATCAACTCCAGATTATAGTCAGATAAGATTTCCAACATTTTCCACTACAGTGATGCCATACATGCTATTTTGTGATGTGATTTCCTGCTTAAGGCGTTTGCCACTATATTAGCCTTTCCTTGATGGTAGGAGAGACTGAAATCATAATCTCCTAGATATTCCATCCACCTCCGCTGTCTCATATTCAGATCCTTCTGAATAAACAAATATGTGAGACTATGGTGATCAGAAAACACATTAAATTTCTCACCATACAAGTAATGCCTCCAGAGTTTTAATGAGAAAACAAGAACTGCTAATTCCAAATCATGAGTTGGAATTTTGCTCATCTCCCTTCAGTTGTCTAGAACCGTAAACTACTACCTTTCCTTCCTGCATTTAAACGCATCCCAATCCAATCTTAGATGCATCACAATATACATCATATCCTTGTCCTTCTCCAGGTACGATCAACACCGAAGAGATGGCCAATTTCTCTTTCAATTCCTAAAATGCCCTTTCACAAGTATCAGTCCATTCGAACTTGACGTTCTTCCTCATCAATCTGGTCATTGGTACTGCAATCTAGGAAAAATGTGTGATAAATTTCCTATAGTATCCGGCTAATCCCAAAAAACTTCGAATTTCAAACACATTCTTGGGACTTTCCCAATTTTTCACTGTTTCTACCTTTGCTGGATCTATCGAGATTCCTACTCTAGACACTATGTGTCCAAGAAATTGTACATGAGTTAACCAAAACTCACACTTGCTCAGCTTAGCGTACAATTGGTGATATCTAAGAGGCTGAAGAATAATGCGTAGATGACGCTCATGTTCTTCCTCAGATGATGAATATATTAAAATATCATTTATAAAGACTATCACAAATTTCCTCAGATACGGTCGGAAAACACGATTCATCAGGTCCATAAACATGCCTGGTGCATTGGTTAACCCAAATGACATTACCAAAAACTCATACAAACCATACTGCGTTCTGAAAGCAGTCTTTGGAATATCTTCTTCTCGAATCCGCAACTGATGATATCCCGACCTCAAATCGATCTTAGAGAAAAATTTTGATCCCCTCAATAAATCAAAGAGATCATCTATCCTAGGTGAATGATACTTGTTCGTTATAGTTACCTGATTGAGTCGTCGGTAATCTATACACATTCTCATCGATCCATCTTTCTTTTTCACAAAGAGAGCGGGTGCGCCCCAAGGCGAATTGCTTTGTCGAATAAAACCAAGTTGAGAAGCTAGTCTACCTGTGTATCTAGCTCTCTCTGTTCAACTGGCGCCGTTTGGTAAGGTGCCATAGAAATAGGAGATGTTCCTGGCTATAAATCAATAACAAATTTTATCTCTCGGCGTGGAGGTAGCCCAACTAACTGGTCAGGAAACACATTCATAAACTCATACACCACCCGAGGTATAACAGATTCCACACCACCCACATCTTTCCACCCCATGCTAGCCACCACACTACCAGGATACGCCCCCTAAGGCTAGAAAAATTATTTCTCATCCTTTCATAGGGTATTAACTTCTCTATAAACCCTTCATTGGTTGAAGAGACTCCAGAAATTCTCCTTTGAGAACAAAACCAATGCATGCCTAGGATGATGTTAAAGTCCGTCATTTCTAAGATTAGAAAATTATAAGACAAATCTACACCACAAATCCTTAAAATGCATGACTTCCATTTTTGGTTTACTATTGCCTTTTTACCCAAATGTGACACTACCATCAATGGGTTACTTACTTCTACCGCTTGCAAGTCCAATTTATCACAACAAGATCTAGAAATAAAAGAATGCGAAGCACTGGTATCAAAAAGTACTAGTGCCAAATAACTAAAAAGGATTAGTGTACCCTCTATCACCGTATTCTCCATTGGCTCTTCCATCTGAGTTCCAATCGTGCAGACTCTCCCCTGAGTGGTCTAAGGACGTCCCTGTCCTCTTTCTTGTCCGTTCTGTGGTGGCCCAATCTTAGGTGCCGCCGAGCTTCTAGAGGTATGCTGAGAACCTATGCCAAAAGATGATTGTGCAACAGAATGAGCTGGCCCGGTGCTTTTTGAAGGTACGACCCTGCTAAGATAGGGGCAATCCCTAAGTATGTGACCTGCCTGTTTGCAGTGATAACACGTCCTTTCCTTTCGTGTTGGGCAAGTCCTAGTTGTATGCCCTAGCTGGGTGCCGAAATAGCACACCAGCTGTCGTGTGTTAGACTGGCTTCTTTGTCCTGTTGCAGGTTGAATTTTATTAATAATGACCTCTTCTGGTTGAATTTGGTCTTCTTATTGGAGGAAGGTTTCTGAAAACTTTCGGTACTCCTATTGGTGGAGTCTACAACTTCTACCTTTGTAGCTCGCTCGATGATCTCCTCCAAAGTGTTGAAAGTTAGCCCTGCCACTTGCCGTTGTAGAAATGGTCGAAGTCCATTTTCAAAATGTTGGATCTTCTCTACTTCATTCGCCACTATCCAAGGTACATATTGGATCAGTTCAATAAACCTTATGGCGTATTGCGCTACCGTGTCAAACCCTTGTTGAATGTTGAGAAATTGCCTCTTCTTTGCTTTATGTGCCGTTTTAGGATAATAACGAGTGAGGAAAATAGCTGAAAAATCTTCCCAAGTCATGGACTCGTGATTACGAACTAGACTTTTTGCCTCCCACCATTCATAGGCATTTCCCTCTAGTTGATAAGTTACCAATGTTACTCGCAGATCATCTGCAATGGCCAGGGTATTGAGGATCCGACCAATCTGGGTGATCTAGTTCTTTGCCGCACTCGGGTCTTCAATTCCCGAAAAGCTCATCGAGTTTAACTGTTTGAATTCTTTTAAAGCCATAGTGCCTCTCTCTTCAGGGGTCCTAACAGGAGGACGTTGCATATTCTCGGCAATCCTCTGGAATGCCTCTATTGCTACGCGCACAACCTCATAGGATACATCTTAATTGACACGGGGTTGAGGACTTGTCCTCCTTCCTCGGCCTCTAGTATTTTCGAATGGTCCTGACGTTTTCCTGTCATTCACATTCGTAAATATCACTTAATAATTCGAATTTTTTTTATCAAGATAGACCATATGAGTTGTGTAAATTATAAACATGCATCCATCATACAAACAAACATAACTTCAAGTTTTATTTATGTACATAAGTTGGTAGGATTGGTAAAACCCTTCATACAATGCATACTTATATACAAATTCATATTTTTTTTTTTACAAGGTCTTCCCTAACCCTTCTCCTACATATCCCTGTCTACTTATCATTAGAGGATTCTACATCAGCATCATAGTTGAAAATGATGTTGTTAGGACATGCTACTGACATATACCCCAACACTCCACATGTTAAGCATGGCACAATCTCTGGTCCTCCAATGTAAGGACAATTGGTCATTTCCCTTCCATGTCCTTAGAATCCACATACAGGGCATATTACATTGATGGGATAAGGACAATAAGTGTAATAGTGGCCTTCTTGATTGCACAGTTCGCAAACATACGCCCTCATGTCCTCAACATTTGGGGTGGACGATGTACATTCGGGCGAGCCTATTTGCCCTACAAATGACTCCTCTATAGCTGAAAATATTCCAATATTTTCATTTTGGACACTGGTGTCGCTGGTAGACTAATCCAATACTATTAGGCAGCTAGGGGTCCCTTTGTCCCAAATCTCAGCGTATTCCTCGTTATTTGACATATCTGTATCACACAATTGATCAACATTGTTAGATAATGTTAATAACAAATACAATTCTAATCAAAAATATGTTCTAATCATATATTACCCATTACAGTCCTAATGTTTGAGCCAACGTTCTGATACCAAGTTGTAACACCCCGACTCGATGTGGGCCCAGAACGCTACTAATTTTTTTATTTTTAACTAATTAGAAGATTTAATTTAATCTATTTTAACTAAAATGTTGGATTTTATAAACTCTACATATCATAATGGAGATTTATATTTTATCAAGATTTTATGATTTAAACAAAAATCACATTTTTATCATTATTCCCTTAATTCAATTTGTATTTATTTAAAGGGTTTAAAACATTTATTTTCAAAATTTGAAAACATAAAACAATGAGTTAAAACAAAATCTAAAACACATATTTTTCTTAAAATTTTCTTACGTCTAATTTTTTTTTAAATAATTATTTCTTAACTTTCGGGATTTTTTCGGGTAGTTTTTAATAACATTTTCTGAAGAAAAATATAATAAAATACTTACAAATTTCATAATTTAAATCCTTAATTAAGGAAATCAATATTACTCAAACAATAACCAAACAATTAAATAAACAATAAAATAACACTTGTCAATGTAAATTACCATTTTGCCCTTTCAACTTAAATGAGTTGGATCATCGAGCTATCAAGCTCTGATTGGGCCAAACCTGACTTTTCACAAAGCCCTAACAGTAATCTTCATAATTAACAAGTTAAATTACACTTTAATAAAATAAATCATATTAATTAAGCCTAATTCGGGTCAGGGTATTCATAGACTTTCTACTTTAAGGACAAATTCTTCATTTCTTCCTAGTTTTCTTCTGATTTCTTGTATTTTCATGTATTTCCTGCAAAATTCTCAAAATTCAATTAATACTAACAAATACACACAAAAGAGAGGTTATCTAGTCCAAATTACAGGGGTAAAATAGTCAATTTCAAGTATACATCAAATACCCCAAACTTAGATTTTGCTATTCCTCGAGCAAAACAAAAACTAAAAACTAAAAGAAAAATAAAAATCCTAAACTGCACCACTTTCGTTGGCACTCTCGATTGCATTTAGCGTATGTAACAAGCCTTTAAACCCCTAACTCGCCACTAGTGGACGAGTTATAGTTTCGTGAAGGATTCTAGTGATGATACACACAAACATCAAGTTTTAGCAGAAATATATAAACAAAAATTTGAATATCATACAATTCCAAATTTATTTTACAAAACTTATACTCGGAGTGTAGTGTGTGATAACTAATAGTAATTTAACCTTCTTTTTCAAAATAAATACAAGTTTTACGACTATCAATTGAAAATGCTCTTCGACTCCAAATCTCACCAGATATATTTCTCAGAAAGACTTTCGCTCAGAGATTAGGTTACATTTTCTCTCAAAAGTATATGTGAGTAGAATTATTTCTCGAATGCAAATATCTCATATATTTATCAATAAAGAACGGATAATATCAAAGAAAAGCATAGATCTCCTGAATCGATGTCATTTTCCTGAGAACGGTGAATCAAACACCATAGTTTTTCTTTATTATTCTATACATAAATACCATATTTAGACTTAGGATCAATGAGGTATTCCTATAGGACGAAATGTGGCTTGGGACCGGATCATATAAAAAAAGGATAAAAAAATTCTAAAAGAAATACGTTGAACAGAAAAAGTTGTAGGTCTTCAAAATTTTCACTAGGATTCTTTGTCCTCTATTTTTTTTTCTCTCAACACTTTCAAAGTATTTTTTTTTCATATCTTTTTTCTTTTCTCATGTTTTCTTCTTTTTCACAAATTTTTTTACTTTTTTTTTCAAGTGTCATATTTTCTTCAAATAACCATCCCAATAACAATCATCTCTAACATTTTCTGGGCTCTAGAATAGGTAACAGATATTTCAATGTAAACTTAAACTCCATTATTGGAGTTGGGTATGGTTAACATAACTAAAAATAAAACATGCTAACTTTTCATATAAGGCTCAAATTTTGGAACTAACAGGATAATATGACCAATAAAAGTAGGTTTCAAAGGTTTAAAAGGTCCAAAAATAGCCTATATTACTTCCTAAGCTTCATATGACTATTTTCCTGCTCAAATAAATTCAGAAAAGTTTCTGGTGTAATAATTCAATTTTGATGTCATTCTCAGTAATTTGACCAAAATCATGAATAATAAGATCTTGCAATAGTGATGCGCAATCAAATAAATTAAGAATTTACTTATAACCCTCAGAAAAATCGAATGGCTGAAAAGCTCACGGGAAATAAGTCTCTATTGGTATTCTTTCGATGATTACTTTACACATGAATATTTTTCTTTTTCAGACTAATATTAATATGCTTGTGTAAAATATTCCAAGCATAAATTGTATAAAATTCATTTGGAAAAGCATGATATAAAATTTTTTATCCACACATTAAGGCTAAAATCAATTTTTTCCATTTTTTTCAATATTTTTTTGGACTCAAAAACAAAACTGACACAGTATATAGCATCCAAATACCCCCAAACTTAAATTAAACATTGTCATCAATGTTCCCT
Organism: Chimonanthus praecox; assembly: GCA_022113865.1. Lineage (NCBI taxonomy): Eukaryota > Viridiplantae > Streptophyta > Magnoliopsida > Laurales > Calycanthaceae > Chimonanthus > Chimonanthus praecox. The sequence goes on from CM039094.1 coordinate 36,220,343, forward strand.
AATCTACAGTGATCAGTTGTAAATTAGAAGAAAATTTCATAATAGAACAACATGAGTTTAGAAATACCTGAAATCACTCTCTTTATTGACAACCTGCAAAAACAAACATACACAAAAACACAAACACAAACCCAAAGACTCTAGACTGACAACGCAAATACTGACTCAACAAAAATCAGATATCCTAGCCTAGACTAACTCAGACTGACACAGAGACTAGACTAAATTGACTTGGACTCGACTGATAGACACAAAACAACAATTAAAAAACCACACAATATATGACCTAACTCTAAAAAAAACAAAAAAAACCAGGACTCTAGACAACTCCTAAACCCTTGTTGAGCACTGAAATATTACATTTTTACCCCTGATTATTGGACCAGTTAGCTCTCATATTTATGTATATATGGTGCATTTAATGTTATTTTCTAGTTTTGTAGAATAAAAATAGAGAGTTCAAGAAATCAAGCTAAAATAGTGGATAATCTCAAGTTTGGTGCTTAATTCGGAAGACCTGAAATTTTTATGATTAATTTCACTCCACTGTTAGGGTTTTCATGTAAATTGGTTAGTCTAGATCCATCTATGAGAGTCTAGATTAAATCAATATTTTTAGATTTTAAAATGGCGAGTTGATTATTAAATTTCGGAAGAGGAAACCTGCAGTTCAAGAGGCAAAGGCTAAAATTCAAGATTAATGGGCCTGAGATCCACTTCAATTGGGCCAAGCTAAGCTTCACAAGCCAACATTGGGCCAGGCCACAAGCAGTCCATGCGCATAAAACTGATGGGCCAGGCCAATGTGCACTCCAAAGCCCAAGTTCTCAAGTTCAAGTCCAAGTCAAATGAGCCTAAGATGAAGTTCAAAGAGTTGAGGTCCAAGTCCAAAGTCCAATAGCTCTATGGTCCAAGTTTGAATTTCACCAAAGTCCATATCCAATTACCCATGGCCAAAATCCATAACCCTAATTTCCTCTCTCTTCCATACACATTTCATATCCACACCAACCAATATCCATCTTAAATCTTAATCCTCCATCTCATGCATTAAAATTAGGTCAAACCTTAGATCCACCTACAAATCCAACCCATACATGCATTACATTAGATCTAGGCCATCCAAACTATCCATCATCTAGATTAACCTTAGGATCATAAGCATTCATGCATCATCTATTCATCTATCCAATTAGATCATCCATCAATCATCTAAACCATTAGATCTTAGGACATTTCATCACAACCATTCATATCATTTATAAATTTAAGAAAAAACCCTAGAGCCACCTTACTTATCCTATGCATAGATTCATCATGTTAGATTTAAGCCATGCATTTCATCATCCAGCTTGGATAACCCTTGAATCCAAACCCTCCATTAGATACCTTACCATGTATATAATTTATTTTAGCCAATTAAACTTAGAACCATTAGATTTAACTCAATCCAATCTTAGCCATCCATTCATTAAACCCTAAGTTAGAACAACATGGACCCCAAGTAGCCTTCATTCGCCCATGCCTTGTCACCACTCTTACCATCCAACACACTCCACACAATTTTAGCACCTAAAACCTCTCCATGCACTTAGACCAAAAACCATATAGATACACTCATAAGATTCCTACACACCTCATCACCCCAACCTTCTATGTCACACACGATGTTCACAATCCAAATCCACCCCATTCGAATTTCATACCTATCCAAGCCACACCAAATTCGTGTGCACCTATGTAACCCTAATCTTTTCAACTTAAAATCCAAACCATCCATGTTCCATGAGATTTAATCTAAGTCATTCACCAATTACATAAACCAAGATTAAATCCCAGCCATTCATCCATTCCCAGAGCCTATAAATAGAGCACTAAGCACACCAAAGAATTCGAAATTGACCTGAAGCTCAAAAGGACCAAAACACTGGAAATACACCAAGATACAGTGCGAGCATTCCAATTTTGCAAGTGAGGAATCAATTTTTGCAATTTTATTTTATTGTCTTCATTGTATTTTCCAAGTCTTATATTCAAATTTTTCCATGAAATGAATAAGAGATGTCCATTTTAGAATCATGAAAAGTCCGATTATTCAAAATTCTCTTCAATGTTTTTTTATTTAATTTTAAATTTGTATTCTTTATTTAATTAAAGTACTTCTGTTATAAATGTTAAATCTAAGAACTAGATTTTAATTAAATGGCATGAATTGATCTTTGAATTCTATGCGTTGAATTTCAGATCTAGATCTCTTATTTATTTATTTATTTTGGGCGATGAGAGAAGAATTCCATAAACACCCTTTACATTCTGCACTTTTAAATTATGTTATTTACTTTACCAGCAATTTTATTCTTCTAGTTACATTAGTTCCTTTGTCTGTTTGTTGTATTCTAAATATTCAATTTATTTTCATGTTTTTATTCTTGTATGTTCATGTACTCTATTCTTTAATTCTTTGTATTCAAACGCTCTCTCTCAAGATTCTCTAACTAAGGTTGGAGATATGATATTTTGGTCTTAAAATAAGTGATTTTAAATTAAGATGAGACTACCATTAATCATGTTTCACCAATTTAATAAAAAGATGATGGAATTGATTCTTGATTTGTTAAATTCACAAGTTAGATAATAATGGTGATAGTTTTGACTTTCTAAGATCTAAATTAAAATTATAATTCCATGAATTTGATTTCTAAAGATTATATATTTTAAAGGAACCAATTTAATTTAAGCATATATTTTGTGGATTTCTTTTGATTTCGACCTCGTACTCAATCGCTATACTACTAAATGGTTCATACGCTTAAGAGATTATAAATGTAAAATTTGCACATCAACAACCCTTCTCCAGAAAATTTTAAGTCTCTAATTGAAGTTTAACCACAAGCACACCCAGGTAAGTTCCCAGGTAAGTGGGTTGTTGTATCTCATCATGTTTTGCATTTATTAGTCTCAAGTGTATGAACCATGTATAATTTAGCAGTGTGAGTGTGAGGTCGAACCCAAAGGAAATCACAAAAATATATGTTTAAAAGAATTAAATTGACACCCTTTAAAAAGATATGATCTATGAAATAGAATTAAATCTAAAATTTGAAAAAGAATTCTAATACATGGAATTTATAAAAACTTAGATCTGAAGGAAACATGCTTCTAACTTTTTAATCTAACAAAGTCTTCATTAAATCCATTTTATCAAATCTTTTATCTTTTTATTAAAATGGTGAAACAAGAATTTAAATAGTCTACATCTCAATTTAAAATAATAAAATTAAGATTAAATATTACATGTCCAACCCACTTAATAAATCTTGAAAGAATGGATTACACACAAAGATTACATAAAATAAACAACATAATTGAAATGAATAAACAACAAGAAAAGCAAATAAACAAGTAAATTAATTGGAACAATAAAATGAATCAAATAACATAAAATAAAAGAGCATAACATAATTTACAATTGAATTAGATCCATCATGACCACCGAACATTAAGAGATCTAGACCATGGAAATTGCATAAAAATACAAATTTCAATTCAAATCTTTAATTAAAAATAAAATCCATATTTAGGGTTGCAACTCGGGTCGGGTTATGGCCCGACCTACATGACCCGACCCGAGAAATCACACGGGTCGGGTCGGGTTGAAAAGAGAAAAACCCGCACGGAATCCGGGTCAGGTCTGGCTGAAGTCTTCAAATCTCAATCTGACCGGAGAAAATTCGACCTGAGAAGACCCGACCCGGCCCGACCCTGATTTCCTAAATTAATAGGTTAATATAAAACCCTCACTCTCAAACCGTAACAAACAACTGGTATATGGGCATACAACATTCATTTTTCCTTCCCTGCAGACCCTCGTCGTCTCTGGTAGCGACATGCCGATACTCCTTCAGTCGTCTGGAGATCCCTTCCATGTCTCTCTCACAATAGGGTAAGCCCTCTCCGTTCTCGCCCTCTCTCTCTCGTCTCTCACTGTTTATTTTCCCTGTTCTTTCTCTCATCCCTCCCTTATTTCTCTCTTTTTCTCAGATTTCTCTTTCTGTTTCTCTTTATCCTTCAGTTTTCTCACAAGTCTGTATTATATTTCTCTGTTTCCATATGTAGTTTAGTTGTCTTCTGCATTTACACATTTTTGTTTTCTATTCCTCTTTCTTTCCCTTCTTCCTTTAATCTTTTGCTTCTCAGTATCATAGATATCTTCTTCACAAAAATATTTACTATTCTTGTCAAGGATCCTAGTGATGATTTGAGCTTAATTAATCCATTTTAGTCCCATGCTTTCAGTAATTAGAACATGGGTCATCATCCCATCTTGATATAAATTCCTTTTCTCCTTCCAAACCCTTCTTAGATTCTCTCTCCAATCCTATCTGACTTTCCTCTAAGGCTTTTCTAGGTTTTGTAGCTCTTCAGATAGACATGGAATCAATTATCCGAAAAAAGGGCCTTCTTTCTCTCCCTTCAAATCCAAGAAGCATAGATTTCCACATACCGAAGAGCCTCACGTATCGAGTAGGTCGGGTTGGGTTGACTAGATCGGGTTTTTAATTCGGGAAGGGTCGGGTTGGATTCAATGTGTTGTGACATGGGTTAGGGTTGGGTTTTATCAAAACGCAACCTGTCCAACCTGAGTTGCAGCCCTATCCATATCCTTTAACTTAATTAAATGAACCTTCGGTTCTTAGATTTAAACAATTAAATTCAAAATCTAACTATTTCATTTTGTCCTAATGAAACCTTAGATCTAAGTCTAATGAAATCTAAGTCCTAACTATTTCATTATGTCCAATCAATTAAACAAAAAATAGAAAATTAAAAATAAACCAGACAATCATCAAGGAAATTCGAAAATTGGACGTTCGAGGATTCTAAAAGTTTATCTAAAATTTATTAAATGGAAGTATTTCATCTCTTTGGAGAAAATATATCAAAGACATAGATTAAAAATAAAATTACAAAATAAAATAAAAGATCTTACTTTTACAATTTTTGAATTTTACTCTTCTCTCTTGTCTTCTCTGTGTTCCAACCCACTGATGATCTCAAGCTCCAAACCTAGTTCAAATTTTAATGTGCATCAGTTCTCTATTTATAGGCCTTAGGTTAAAATGGATGGCTAAGATTTAATCTTGGTTTAGCTGTTGGGTGAATGGCTAAGATTAAATCTTCTTGAAATATGGATGGATGGGATTAAAAGATGAAAGGGATTAGGGTTACATAGGCATGGTTGAATGGAGTGGCTTGGAAATCAAGTTGGCTTGGTGGCTAAGCAGAGAATTTCGAATATGTAGGGATTGGATATGGGTGTGGCCGAATTTTTCATATAGGATTAGGGTTTGTGTTATGCAATGCATGATATGAACAATTGAGATTAAAAGCTAACATGAATGGATGAATGAGATGAGAGGTGGAGGGTTGAGCTTCGGAAAATTCGAATGGATTGAATGGGATTTGATAAAATAGTGTGTGAGGTGTTAGTGATATGGCAAAATCGAGTGGATGTGTTTGGAGTTGCTTGGAGTGCAAGTTGGGTTAGATCTAGGGTTTTATGAATGAATAGCTTGGATTAAAAAATGTTTAGATCTAATGGTCCTAGTGATGGGTGGTTAAGATTGGTTATATAAAAGGTAAAATTTTCTATGGAGGGTTGAGATGCAAATGTTAATCTAGATGGAAAATAAAATGGATGGCCTAGATCTAAGATGATAAATGTATGCAATTGATAAAGAAATGTGACACTAGGGTTTACCTAGTTTATGAATGCAATGGAAGGTGTCGATTAAAGATGGTGAAATGGATGGTGTGGATGACAAGGAGAGGGACAAGGATAAGGGCGTGTTGACTTAGGGTTTACAGTGAAATTCGAGCATGGGGTTTATGGATCACAGGGGTTGAGCAGTTGGGCCTCAAATGAACACCTTGGACTTGAGTTCTTGAACTTAGGCCTGCTGGACTTGGACTTGCACATTGGCCTATCCCACTTGTGAAATGCGCATGGATTACTTGTGCTTGGCCCAATGTCTAGCATATGAAGCATAGCTTGGCCCAATTGGAGTGGATTTCTGGCCTATGGATCTTGAATTTCAGACTTTGGCATCTTGAATTACAATTTCTCTCTCTAGAATTAAAATAATTAACTCACCACTTAAAATCTAAAAATATTGAATTAGTCTAGACTCTCATAATTGGATCGAGATTAATCAATTTACAATTAATCTTAAAAGTGGTCTGAAATTAATTATTAAAATTCTAGATCTTCCAATTTAAGCACAAAATTAGCAATTTTTTGATTGATTTCCTGTATTTTCCATTTTTATCTACAAAACTAACAAACAAGATTAATTGTATCTAATATATACAAAATTGAATGCTAACTAGTCCAATAATCAGGGGTAAAAATGTCATTTTCCATGTCCCAACATGGAGGAGCACAACGCCATTTACGTCCCAACTTATCATTAGACGTGCTCGACCTCATAGCTTGGTAACATAACTAGCCTTAGACACCATTCTTGAAGCAAATTATTCAGCGGTGAACTAAAAATAACTGAATTAAAGATGGTCCTACTGAGTATGAAAAACCCTAGCTCTAACTGATGGTTCTAAATTGATTTTACTAATCTTTTTGGAATTTTCTAGTTTTTTTTGTGAATGCAGTCCTAAATCTAACAATGCAAGATTCAAATCAAATATGCAAATTACAATAACCAAACAATTTTAATCTAATGCATGAACTAAACACCTATATGCATGAGCAAATTAAATATACATTTTTTTTTTGTTTTTTATGCAACATAAATGCAAACAACCTAAGAAAATCTATATGAATGCATGAAAAATTAAAAAAAAAAAATGGTTTAGGCACTTACCTTGGCTTGTAGTGCTAAAATCTGTGTGCTTAAATCCAGAAATTTTACGGTGTGCGATTATAATCCCCTACAAAATAGAACACCACAAACTTTGTAAAGATTCTGACCTCTTAAAAAATGCATGAAACCTAATCTAAATACAATTTCCTAATGTTATAACTAGTGAAGGAAATTAACTAACTAGACCCTAGTTAAGAATTCTAAATTATTTTAAGGCCAAAAAAAATTCTAAATTAACATCCACCATATTAATAAAAATTAGAATTGATTTTTTTTTTAAATTAGACACCATATTGAAAACCTTCTAAATTTAGATGAGGGTGCTGAATTAGAAATTTTCTAAGTTCAGAAACTATCCAAAATTAGTTGTTATCCAAAATTAGACAACTTCTAAAAATAGCAATTTTTAAAATTAGACAATTTTTAGAATTAGACAATTTTTAAAATTAGACAATTTTGGAACTTTCCATAGACAGAAGTTCCAAAATTAAAACTAAATTTAAATCTAATTTTCTAAAAATAGAATGCGTCTAAATTAAATTATATTTCTAAGATTAGAAAATTCTAAAAAGAGAAACTATCTATAGAAATTTCCAAACATAGGAGTTTCTAAAAATGATAAGTTTCTAATTTTAGCAATCTTTCCAAATTTAGATCATTTAAAAAATTTTGTTATTTCCACAGACGTCTAATCTAGGTAACCTTCTAAAATTAGTGTTTCTAAAAATAAAAAATTTTAATTTTAAAGAGTTATCAAAAATAGAAATTTTCTTAAATTAACATTATTTCTAAAATTACATAATTCAAATGACAATTTTCTAAGTTCCCCGTCAACGGCGCCAAAAATTTGTTTTGTTTGAAATTTTTAATCACAAGTTGCACGAACCATTTATAATATAGCATAGGAGTGCGAGGTTGAACCCATTAGAAGTTAGTAAAATATAACAATGAAATAAACACCATTGAATTATATATTTTAAGAAATTTAGAAAACATAGAAATAAAACATAAACAAGGAATTATTTCTCTAATCTAAGAAATTTAATTTTAATTTAGAAATATTCTAAAAATAGAAAAAATTCCAAAAATAGGAACAATAACTAAAATTAGAAATTAAACATTAAAGAGATCTAATTTTCATGGAAAATATAAAATTTATCTAATTTCAATTAAGATGATGGAATTAATTTAAAAATATGCATAATCTTAATCTAACTTAAAACACAAAATTAAGATGCAATTAAATTATTTCCAACCTAGTTTCACAATTTTTCAAAAATTTGAATTTTATAAACAAAAATAAAGATAAAATTACCTTATTTATATATTTACAATGGAACTAGTTGAAACAATCAATGTGATATTATTTTCCATATTTTAAAAATAAAATCAAAGCCAGAACATGGAGCTCAATTAAATTATTTATCATACATTCAAAATTTTCACCTAGCTAAATTCTCATTATGAATTTTATGAAGCCCATTTAAATTAAGAAAAATTAATTCAAACCTTAGGTGAAGGTGGAATTTCTACTTGAAAATTCAAATCTAACTATTTCATATACTCTTAAAAAGAGTCTTACATCAGAAAAATCATGTTCTACCTCTCCTAACTATTTCATATGTTTTCCTCAATTTTTTTAAAATAAAGTTCATCACAAACTCATGAAAATAAAAAAATTGGAATCAAATCTTCATCATACATAAATAAATAATTGGACGACCATAATTCTAAAGAAATCTGCCTCTCTTTTATTATTGAAACATGAATTTTAAATTACAAAACAATGAAACTTTGAAATAAAAGAAACAAGAAAAATACAATGGAAATTAAAATCCACGAACCTGAAACCCACAGTGGATAGAAAATTCCAAAGCCTCTATTTTTCTCTTGTTTCTCTCTTTCTCCAAACAAAACCTTTGAATTCAATGCTCAAGTTCGAGTGTTGCAATGGGAGAGTCCTCCAATTTATAGACTTTTGGAGAGCTTATGGAGGGACATGATCGAGTATATATGTAAGGAAGGTGCATGTGTAGGTTTAGGATTGATTGAACTAATTGAGGAAGGAGGTGAAATCTATGACCATGATTGAATGTACCCAAACAGGAAATGACATGTGTAAGGCCAAGATCGAATTATTTTAGAATGGGAATGACATGGAGATAGAAAGGAGGTGATGCATGGAATAAGGTCGGCCAAGGCATGTTCGACCATAGTGTTGTGCACATGGTGATGTGGCATCCATCTTCTCTTCCCTTTTTCTTTGTGCTCCCTTAGCTGCAACGCCTCTATCTGTTGCACGGTGATTTTCCTCTGTATTTTATTCTCAATGGGTTGCTGCTGTACAGAAAAATGTTGTTGTCCTGCTTTTGAAGTGTTGAGCGTTGATTGCATGGTAGAGCGAGCATGGTTCGCTTGCTCGGTTAGAGGCATTTCCAGAATGACAGTTTGAAGTTCCAGAACCAATGTCAATCTGGCCGACCAATCTTTGACCAAGATGGGTCGATCCTGACTACACCGAGAGATCAGTGAGATAAACTGGTCGTGCTGACAGTGAACATAATTCATGTTTCCAAGTTCACTTTCAATTCACTGTTCAGTTCCTCTCTAGGCATTTTATGTTTATTACCAATATATGCAACTAAGCCTATTAGTCCTCTCTCAGATGTGGGTGCCACCTAGGGTCATCTATGGCCATATACATGTTCTTGTGATTGCCATGATGATGAGCTCTGAGCTTAGTGGAGCATGATCTTCTTCCTCGATCATCTTGAGTCTTCAAGCTTCTTAGCAAGTGCTTCTACCCAAGTCATGTAATTGACAAACAGGGACTCGGTCAAGCCGGGGCACTAACACGGTCTATAACCTCCGTCCACCCCAACGATGTGCTGACCGAGATCAGGGTCCTTGCTAACTCTACTTTTAAACTGGAACTAACAACAAAACTCAGGGCTACAAAAGAGTGCGAAGCACTAGAATCAAACAAAACTCTACACTACGCACCTTGAAGAACCAACGTACCTTGCATCACTGCTGGTGGCGCGAACGCCTCTAGCTGTTGGATGATGTAGTAAGCTCTGCCATGGGTCACTGAGCCAGATCTACCATGACCTCTGCCTCTCTCCGGCCCGTAGATGTGCTTCGCGCCATCTGAACATAGGTGGGGGCTGGCACGATCGCCCGCATGGGCGTTACCACCACGGTTGGACCTCTACCCTGAGGACATTCCTTGGCGAAGTGTCCTGCCATAACAGGTGTAGCATTGAATCAAAACCCAGGGCAGAGGCTGGGGACACTCCCTCCGGGTATGGCATGTATGTTGACAATGGAGCACACATACTACCTGGGTAGGCCACTCGCCACTGGCACGGCTTGAACTTGTTGCTGTGAGCCTGACTGAAACCTCTAGAACTGGTGAACGGTCGGCCTCTTCCCCTCTTGTCAAAACCTCTACTCTTCCTGGGGGTACTGGCCACCATCAGTTGATAAACCAGCTCATTGCTTCGAAGAGCAGTACCCTCTGCCAGAATCACCCTCTGCACCACCTAAGCATAGGTGATACACCTCGCGGTCACCACTGCATGTGCAATCACTGGGTGTAGCCCCCGCTCAAACCGATGAGCTCTCAACTCATCAGTCACGATGATCTGAGGCGCATACTGAGTCAACTCTGTGCAACTGCACCACTGCCCTACACCAAACTGATGAACTCTGCAATCTTGGCCTTTCTGACCACGAAGGGGCTCTTGTGTCCACCAACGGTTGCTTCGCCTACAAGCTGGTGCGTAGCAAGGGTCACTTGTAAATCTCCTTCCCTGATGCCCAGGTTATCCAGAAGTACACCGATGTGCATTTGGACACAATTTAGTTGACTTAAATCAAAGATTCAGTCGACTGAATCTCATCTGAGGCCAAAAAGACCAATCTGCAGCACTTTCAGTAGACTGAAACATAAAGTTCAGCCAACTGAATCTCGACAGTTTTGTACACCTCCACTAAAACTAGCATAACTTGGGTTTCAGAATCGGTTTTGGGAGTTCTTGGGTTAGTTCAAAAGCTAATTGAGAGATATATCTATTCAAAAAATTTGGTCCAATTTGAAGTCCATTTGATACCTCAAATAATCTCTCAAAGGGAGGCTATATGACAAAACTGTTTTGATCAGTTTTGTATCCTTTCATTGAAATACTCATAACTTGAGCTATACATTTCCAAATTTGGTGTTCTTAGACTTTTTAGAAAGCTCTTTGACTGATCTATCAAATCATAAAGATTTTACTAATACTTAAGCATATTTGATATGAGAAAAAGCTTCTCCAAACAGGGCAAAACATAACTAACCTAAGAAATCTAATTTAGTTCTACCAAATTCTAAGTTATGGATTCTAAGGTTTGTCCCAATGGTAAGTCTAGGTGTTCTAAGTCATTCCTAAGTTCAAATTCTTATGTTGGTTGGCATGCATGAATTTCTTCATGTTTTGGTGCGATGCCTTCCAAGTGACGCGTCTTCTGGAGCTTAAACTTGATATGACTATGCAGGTCTTCCAGATGCACGGTCTTGACAAGCAAATAAGGTCACGACAAGTCACAAAAATTGACAACTCATTACTCAGTATGACACAGTCACGGAATTGACAACTCAGTATGACTCAGGGGAGACAGATTTAACTTTTATGCCAACAAAACATACCACACAAACATCGGATGTCTATACATTACCCCAGAACTTGGTCCCATCTACCCTATCACATAGGGGATGAACCTAAACTCTAATCATCACCACATCTTTCTCAGTCCATGCACAGTCCGAGAGTTGAACTTTGCTCTAATACCAACTATAACGCCCAGTCCTGTTAGGGGCACGTTATCTCCGAAAGAACACTCTGAAATCGGGAAACAGACTCTTGGGTCTAAAATTGTTATTTTTTGGAAAGAGGCAACTACCTCCCACTCAACAAACACATACAACATAATCTCAACATACGAACAATATAACAAACAAGTAATAACAGTTCAAACATAGCTATTACAATCATCCCCAATAAAAATGCGATAATAATTCATCAAAACATGGTTCTCTCACACAAAACACAAACACAAACTACTAAATTTACTGCTCTGCTCTCAGTGCCTGCTTGAGGGGTCCACCCAACCCCTCCTTCATCAGAGTGCCTAAAAGGTAAGAGAGTGAGCTAACGTGCCCAGTAAGAAGATAAATACATATCACATGCTATCAATCATAACACATACATAGGTGCATGAACATCGTGAAGATAAAGATGTCTACATGCATGATTACCCAACCACTCCATCAATCAATACCCAATTGACCAACCCAAAATGAAAATATCATCTTGGCAACAACGTCGAGTCCTTCAACAATATCTGGTCTCCCTACCAATGTGATCAAGAGACAGCAATACACAAACAACCTCAACCACAAGAGCAGTGTCGGGGAAATCCAAAGCCAATATAAGGACCTCAACCACGCGGGGCATGCCAAGAGAAGTCAAACTACAGGGCAGGCACCTTAACCACATGGAAAGGAAAGCCCACATCAACCATGGGGCTTCAACCACGTGGAGTGTAACAGGGAAGTCCTCTCAACAATCAATAACCACATCATCATGCATACTCTCTATCAACTCAACCCTTCATAGGGAAAATATCTCAACACTTGGTGTGACCCTAGGTACACACCTAACGGAATGACAGTCCGTCAGGGTCACATTCCATGCATGCTGCCTACATCTATACATGATAACATGCCATGAAAGCGTAAAAATTAATTACGATTAACTACCACAACTCAAGTAACATCATTATGGCTTAAACATGAATCAACAACTACACATGATATACATATCGACATACATGCATCTTTCTCTACTTTCAAATAACATTGGATCATCATAACAAAATATCATGTTATCTATCAACACCCAACATGTTATCAATCAATTTCACTTTGACAACATTTCATGTTTTTCATCAAACCTACCATCGGTTTATAACAACATAAGGTGCACAATGGCACTACATGTAACTGACACAGATGCATCCAAATAGGTCGCTCGCCAAAGTCCATTTCAACGGTTCTCGTACCAAGTGGCTTAATCGATAAAGAAAGGCCCTGTTCGGATTCCTCCATGTTCAAAAGATAAGGATATGTGAAATGCAAATGCATGCTCAAGAGTGATAAGTCCGCTCAACTAGGTTGGAAGAACAGTGAAATGGAAGGGGAGATCCTAGGAATCTACGCGAAGTCCTACCAAAGTTTGGAAAAAGGATGGGAAAGATTGCTCAAAAACATGTACAGAGAAATCGACGACACAGTCTTGAAGATCGATGAGCCGCGAGCCACCGAAGAAAGTAGCTCGGAGAATCGGCGAACCAGTACAGGGGACTGGCGAGCCCCACAAGGTGAACACCTCAAGGAGCAACAAGCCGCTAGGTGGGGCAGCGATATTCTTAGCATGGACTGGAGATCCAGTGATAGAGGACAGATGATCGGTGAACTGATCCTAACAAAGACTAAAGTCACTGCACAGTTACAGACTAGCGAGCTCGAAAAGTTGTCGGTGGTGGTCAGACGGCGGTCGGAGGAGGAGGGCAGTGGCTGGCGGCGGAGACAGCTACTGGCTGCCAACGTTGGCAGCAACAAAGGCAGTTGGGTTTTCCTCCTTTGGAGGAGAGAGAAAGAGATCAGAAGAGAGAGGAAGTGGGCTTAGAAGAGAAAGTAATTTAAGGAGAGAAATACTAGAAAGGAGAGAGTAAAAGAGAGAGTAAAAGAGAGAGGAGAGAGAAATGAATTTGAAAAGAAATGGAGAGTGAAAAAGAGAGACGATGGGAGTGTGGGGGAGGGGGATGGATCCCCTCCTCTTTATATAGTGGTGAAATAATATTAAAATAATAATTTTACTTTTATTATTTATTTAAAAAATCCAAAAATCAATATAATATTAATATTTTAAGACTTGGGGCTCAAGAAAGTGTTGGTCCAAAGGGTTCGATTTGATGGTTTGTTGAGCGTATCTCTAAAAATGGATTTGTTGGGTCCCAATGTACAATCTGACTTTACAGTATGGTTAGAAATATTGCCAATAGATTTAGAAATAATTTTTAGTGAAAAATAAAATTAAAAGCCACTTGATTTAATTCAAAAACACTATTTTTAAATTTAAATAAATGAATGGTTTAAACAATTTGGAACTGCTAATTTAAAATTTTTGATTTTGGAAAATCAAACAATGTTTCGGAAGTCTCTATGTGCAAGTTTCAAAATCAACTCCTCAAATGAGTGATTTTATTTAAAAATATTTATTTTTAAATCATTTTTCGTAATTATTTATTTAAAATAATGCAATGACAGTCAAAATTCAGTTTTACCCCTCTGACTTTAAACAATCATATCTTGAGATCCTACAAGATAATCTACGCATCAAACCGGTCATAAGATATGATTAACAGTGCTAATACACTGTATTAGCCTAATCTGGGGACATGGTATTACACAAAATTTCCGGTGTTCCCATAATCATCATATATAGGTTCCAATAAGTCCAACTCTACATCTTTTGTTGGAGAATCCAAAGTTTTAGCTAAGATTGGTTTCTCATCAAACTTAAAAGATTTAAACCAATCAACAATAGTTGTATATATATATATATAGGCTGCGTTTGGATGGGGGGTAAGGGGGGTAACCTCCTCTTACCCCTACTTACCCCCATTTGGTAACAAGGGGGGAGGGGTAAAAATTCAAATTTTTACCCCTCTTATCTCCCTTTTCAATACCCCCATGGCGCAAGGGGTATTCAAGAATGAATACCCCTCCTTCCCCCCCTGAATACCCCCCTTTTGCTTATGATTTTTTTTTTTTACATTTTATTTATTTATTTATTTTCGTGAGTACTCATTTATTGAAATTTAAAATAATAATAGTGGTTTTTTATTTATTTTTTATTTTTTAAGGAAACCTTTCCCCTATTTATCCCGTGCCTTCATCTATTTTTCAATTATATATTATATAATTTTCTGAAACGTATTTGTCAAAATATTCTATTTTTAAGGGGTGATTCTGTCGAAATTTCGATAGGGTCTCAAAACTCTGAAAATTTTGAGATTTATGATAATATCTTTTAGGGTAATTAACAATTTATTCTATTAGAAGATTATTTTAAAAATGTGTCAACATTTTCAACGTGATGCATTTAGGTGAGGGGTAAATTTGTACAGGGGTTACCCTTGAGTAGGGGTAAACTGACATATTAACAATTTTATGAGAATTAATAATTTTATTAAATCTATATAATATAAAAATAAAATTTCTGCAACATTTTCAACGTGATGCATTTGGGTGAGGGGTAAATTTTTACAGGGGTTACCCTTGAGCAGGGGTAATTGTACGTAGAGGTAAACTGACATATTAACAATTTTATGAGAATTAATAATTTATTAAATCTATATAATATAAAAATAAAATTTCTATAACATTTTCAATGTGATGCATTTGGGTGAGGGGTAAATTTTTACAGGGGTTACTCTTGAGCAGGGGTAATTGTACGTAGGGGTAAACTGACATATTAATAATTTTATGAGAATTAATAATTTTATTAAATCTATATAATATAAAAATAAAATTTCTATAACATTTTCAATGTGATGCATTTGGGTGAGGGGTAAATTTTTACAGGGGTTACCCTTGAGCACGGGTAATTGTACGTACGGGTAAACTGACATATTAATAATTTTATTAAATCTATATAATATAAAAATAAAATTTCTGCAACATTTTCAACGTGATGCATTTGGATGAGGGGTAAATTTTTACAGGGGTTACCCTTGAGCAGGGGTAATTGTACGTAAGGGGTAAACTGACATATTAATAATTTTATGAGAATTAATAATTTTATTAAATCTATATAATATAAAAATAAAATTTCTGCAACATTTTCAACGTGATGCATTTGGGTGAGGGGTAAATTTTTACAGGGGTTACCTTTGAGCAGGGGTAATTGTACGTAGGGGGTAAACTGACATATTAATAATTTTATGAGAATTAATAATTTTATTAAATCTATATAATATAAAAATAAAATTTCTGTAACATTTTCAAAGTGATGCATTTGGGTGAGAGGTAAATTTTTATAGGGGTTACCCTTGAATAGGGGTAAATGACATATTAACAATTCTATGATAATTAATATTTTTATTAAATTCATATAATATAAAAAATAATAATTGTAATTTTTATGAAGAGATATGTTGATATTTTTTATTTATTTATTGGGATTTAAAATAGTAATATAAAAAAAATCTTAATTTATATTTTTAATATTAGAATTCAAGTGTTCATTTTAAATTATAATTATGAAAAATAATTTATAAAAATTAGATAATATTATTATAAGTTATATTATTAGAATTTACTTCATAAATATTATTTAATAATTATATTTTATAAAAAAAATAAAAAAATATTAATATATCAGGTTACCCTTTCTTATAGTTATCAAAAAAGATTTTTTACCCTTAGGGTAAGGTTTTACTTTACCACTGTAATTATCAAATAAGATAAGAGTAATCCCACTTCAAGGGTCATCCCTACTTGGGGGTAACTCCTATAAAAATTACCCCCATCCAAACGCAGCCATATTATCTTTCAAAAAAAATGATGTTGAAGTGTATGAATTACTCTTCTGTTTACAAACCTCTAATGATCGTTCAATTTCCTCTTTTCTTGAAGAAAAAGGTCTAGACTTCGGTAGGAATCCAGATTGTTTTCTGTTTTGCATTTCCTTCATATTGTTTTTATCTCTCCTAAAAATTGTGTTATTTTTGCACACTTCTAATTAACACATCTATTCAATTCTTTTAGATCTGTGTTATTTCAATGATTGCGTCTAGTGTTTTCTCCTGCCATTGAGTTACGAGGAATACAATATGTCACTCTTTCAAAGGTAGAGATGCTTGCTACAGAAAAGAGGTGAAAATGTTTTTCCCAAAACAAAATAAAGAATGCACACCGTAAACAATAGTGTCTGCCCACAAATGTATTTATGAAACAAGTTTTGATCGTCAACTGATGTTGGGTTTTTTTTACTCTGATACCAACTGATGAAGGGTAGGATTCGTTTAACAACCTACTCATACCTCCAACATAGAAAAGTAGAATTACGCAAAATCCAACTTGAATCTACTATGAATTCAAGATGACTCGAACTCAATGAATTTTAAGAAGTCCAAAAGGATCTTCAGATCTTTATCGACTCAAAGTGCTAATTGATCACTCACCCTAGTTGTAAAGGCAAACAAAGCTTCAATTGAATGAACCAAAACCCCAATTGCTCATGGGAAAAGGAATTAGGTCAAACACTCAAGACCAAAACCCCAATTGCAAAATCATTCCAAGAGGTGAAAATTCGATTTAACCACATTCGATTTCACTGAATTAATTTAAAATTTTATAAACTGAATTTAGGTCTAAAACAACTTTATAAGTTTCAGCCAAAAAAAAAAAGTTCAGAAAAATTCTACATATTTGGCCAGAATCGAATCAGTTTAATTAGGTAACTTCAAATCACCAAATTAAATCAATTAATCTCTCTATTCAGACATTCAATCTAAAGCTAAACATACTTCAAATCAATCCCTATTATGCAAGAGCACAGCTCAAAAGACACATCACACATCACAGGTTCTTAAACACACACTTCTATGTCCAATATGGTTACATTTGCATCTTATGCGTAAACATGCAATGCATCATAGCGTCTTCCAAAAATTCATATTTAATATCAATTTATCCAGTTAAAGTTTCTCACAAATGCATATAGTTGAAAAGAGTACACTCGAGCGGACCATTTGCCACATTTTATGTCAACAGTTTTCCTTTATTGAGTGGCTAAATAAATAGAGGGTTACACTCGGGTCACTCTAGGTCTAAAGATACGTATTTGATATATGCAATGCATGCTAAAACCGTGATAAGTTCCCTCACCTGCGTGCATTTTTGAAATCCAAGTGATGAAAACAGGTCGAAGGAATGAAAAAAGCGACACACGAGCAACCGAACCTGAAAAGCTGGAGCGGGTCAACAAAATCGGGACGATCCCGCAAAACTAGATCGATCCCACAAAACTATCTGGAAATGAGCTAGAAACGATCCAAGAATGATCCAAAATGGCCTAGAACAGCTCCAGAAGTGATCCCAAAACAGGCTAAAAGCAGCCCAAAGCTGGGCCTGAAATGGGCCCAAAATGGGACGGGCCCGAGAGCTGCACCGGGCCAGACTGGGCTGCTGGATTAGGCTTGTCCTGATTGGATCTGCTGGGCCGAAGAAAGCAAGTTGGGCCCAAGAAACTGGGCTCAACTCGTTTGATCTGTTGGGCCGAAGGAGGCGAGCTGGGCCTAAGAAACTGGGCTCAACTCGATCGATCTGCTGGGTTGAAGGAGGCGAGCTGGGCCTAAGAAATTGGGCTCGGTTCAGGTCGAGTTGGGCTTGGCTTGCTCACAACAAAGCCCGAGAAAAGAATAAAGGCTGGCTCAGTTGCTGGGCCTAGGAATCACATGCCTAACCCAAGTGAGCTAGAGGGGTTGCTCACTCGACCGAGTCGACTAGGTCGGACAAGGAAAAATGAGGAGGAAGAAGGAGAACCAAGAATAAAGGAGATGAGAGAAAGAAAAGGAAACCAAGAAAAGAGGTGGAGGCGGGTTAGGGTTGTCCGAAGGGGATGAGCGGTGGCACAACACAATCAAATAAGAAAAAGAAGATAGGAGATGAGAGAAAAAGAGAGTAAGAAAGAGGATGGACAACGGTGGCTTGGGGTTTAGATCTAGGGTTAGGGCTTTGGTTTAGGTTTAGGTTTCAAGAGAGGAAGAAGAGTCAAGAAAGGGAGAGAGGGAAATAGAGCAATGGCGGCGGTGTTCAAGGGGAAAGGGAGGAAAGGCCAAGAGAGAGAGAAATCGGGTGAAAAGAATGAGGGGTGGGAAGGGGCTGCAACTACACTAGGGTTTGAGAGAGAAAGAGGGAAGGGAGGAGTGAGATCAAGAAGAGGGGCGCCGGCTAGGGTTAGGGTTTGATGGCGGCGGTGGCTTGAGAGAATGGAAGTGGAGGGTTTAGGGTTAGGGAGAGGGGAGATGGGAAAGAGAGGAGGAAGATGAGAGGATCGGGGCTAGGTTTTGAAAGAAAATAAAGATATTTTATATAGGTGAAAGAATTAGGGTTTAAGGTTATGGCTTCGGTTAGAGTTCACCAAAGTCTTTCTTTTTTTCTTTTTCTTTTTTTTTTTTTATAAAATATCAAAGCCTAGGAACTTTTGATTTATTTTATTTTATTTCATAAGACTATATATTTTTATTTTATATTATTTACCTATTTATTAATAGTAATGTTTATTTTATTTTATTTTCAAGAAAAGAATCTCGAAAGGTGTGAAAACAAAGTTTCAAAAATTGACATGGAGTTTTCAAAACTAAAATCTAAAACCCGCTAAAAAGTCGGATATCGAACATCGAGAGAAAACCATGTGATTTTCAAATATTTTGCATGATAAAAATATAATAATTTAAATGACTAAAATGTCATTTGAGCTCCCGAGCTCGAAATCAGGCAAACTCAGACCCACCATGAAGCCCACACTCTCTCCACTGCCACCAAAACACCTAATCCGACATGGAGATCCAAAAATCTCCCCAGAAATCCCAACAGATCGGATCGGGTCATTACAATGCATGTAAGTGGTTTTTTTCTTCGTTTATAGATTAGCAGACATTGACTCTATTACACCGTGTTGTGTGCTTCAGTTCTAATAGTTAAAACCAATTTTCATCCCTCACATGGAAGATGTGTCAAGTCTCGCATTTTGGCATATTGGTCTTTTCCATATCATGTAAAATCCATGAAACCACTCATTGCACTAGATCTACATAACCTGATTTACCCATGTTGTATTACTAAGTCTCTTCACTGAATAACATAGGATATCGCGAGTATCTGTTATACACAAATAGGAATTTAAGTAAACACACATTTATAGACAATACATTAGACATTCATAGCATTTCAAATCTTTCTAACTTATTTTCCGAAAAACTTCAAGAGAAATGGTTGTGAGTCCTTATAGTATGTTACTACTCCTTTTTAAGTTATAATAATCAATCAATCAAGACATCCATGAAATACTCAGTGTCCAGTCTCATATTTCTTTCTGGCTCAGGTAGAGTATTGAGACTTTGCCCAGAGAGTACAGATAAAGTGCTCAGGCCACTACACATATTGTCTTTTGGATTTAACCATGGAGACGTATTGAGTTAGGCCTAGAGAGATATATGCTCAGGCCACTACTCGTATTATCTTCTGGATTGGACCATGGAGATATATTAAGTTAGGCCTAGAGAGAGAAAATCACTCAGTGCCCGATCCCTTCTTTTCTATCGAACGGCGAAATTAATCGTATCGTTATGCTACAGATAGCTACCAAGCGGCGTTTCTACTGCGCTACAGGTAAAGGGTTTCGGCCTGAAAGTGAACACATAAGGCAATAATAAGACATAAAAGAATTATTATCATTTTTAATTTAATGGCCTTCAAGATAAATTACTGAAACAAATAATATTCCAAATTGTACAGATTTAAAAACAGACCAATCTTCTTATTTTAAATAAATAAGACATAATACTTTTATAGACCAAAACCAATAAAGTATTTTAAACTAGTATATTTAATATAATATGATTTTATAGTTAAAGAACTACCATGATCTTGAATGATCAATTTAATACGTAATGAAACCTGATGTTGTACACGAAGTTCTTGTACATACAGGAAAGCTAGTAAAGTATTTTATATTTTAAACTATCATAACCATATATTTTCTTTAAACTATTCAAGAATTTAATTGAATAAATATCTTAGACATTTTTAGAAATACCCAATAACCCAATTAAAATTTGTAAGTCAAAACTTCATCAAATAATTAAAATAATAACTTAATTAAAAATACAATAAAAGATATTAAAAGCTTTCTAGTAAATAGAAATAGGATCATACTCATTCTTAAATAATTAGAAACTTATTTCAAAACAAATTGAAATAAATCAAATCATAATAATACTTCACATTATTACATGAAAAAAATAAAATAAGAAAATTTATTTTAAGTTTAAAACAATAATTTCAAATTAATAATCAACATGACATTTCATTTCATTTTATTCCTTTATTTCTAAATCACAAAAAGCAAAGTAAAATACAAATAGAATAATAAATAAATTATTTAAGATTACATATCACACAAATCCAAATTGATTTTAAATTACTCTAAGACTAATAAAAATTTGAAAATAAATGGTTTCATACCTTTGCTTAAATCAGACACGGTGGAAGTAAATGAAAGAAGAAGAAAGAAGCTTAGAGGAATAAGGAACTGAAATACGCAAGAGGTTTGGTTTTGAAGCTGCAGGAATTTTCATTGTTTCAGGCTTTAAATAGCCAAAACACATAGGCATGCAACGTTAGCTATGCATAGCTTATATGAATCATCACCTAGGTTGATGATTCAGTGCATATCAGTGTTATCAAAATCGGACCGAACCGTGGCTGAACCGCCCGTGTAGTCTGCGGTTCGGTCTGGCGAAAAAACCGGCCTGCTGTCAAAATCGGTCAAAACCGTGGTTTTATGCGGTTTTGACACCAAAACCGTGAACCGTGAACCGCGGTTCATGGTTTTTGAATTTTTTTTATTTTTATTTTTAAATTTTCTCCTTAAAAAAATGTGTATATTTGAAATATAAAAATTTATTACTATTTCTATCATATATATTTCACCGTTTTGGTATATTACTCAGAGTTTGAATGTTATTTTTAATATTTATATTAATATTATTGGTAAAATATGTCTTACTTAATATTATATATAATATTTATATTATTTTAATACTTGACCGGCTTTTACCGGCTTTAACCGGCTTTGACCGCGGTCGAACCCGGTTGAACCCTGACCTCCTCGAAGACGGTTCGGTACACGGTCCGGTTGTGATAACATTGGTGCATATGCTTAGCATAAAAAGATAACTTTTATTAAATGGTTTAAAAAATCATCCACAAAGCCTACTGTCTGACATGAATTGCTTTGATAAATCACCTACACGGTTGTGATTCATCCACTTATCAATAGTAAAAAAAAATTATTTTATATATATTTAAGTCATTTAATCTTATCTTTACTAATTAAGCATGAAATTAGATTAATTAGATTAATTAAATTAATCTAACTGAACCAAAATATTGGATTTTAAAAATCAGGCTAACGATTGAAATCTGGAGAAAAATACAGTTTGAAAATCAGTCGATCTAAGTGAAAACGACACAGAGATAATTTTTTGTTAAAAATACAGTATTTGTTTAAGTATTTTCAAATATTACTTTGGAACTCCGAAAAATAAACTAATTGGTAAGAACACAGATTAAACACTGGCTATTTTTCTGAAATTTTATGACCTCTATAATTATTTAAAAAAATTATTTTCATAAATAGGGACCTTTTTAGGGTCAAATTATAAATATTTTTTAAAATAAAAAATACAAATTATAGGATCTTATAAAATCTCAATTTAAAATTATTAACAAAGAGAGAATTTGAAAATCAAATTAGCTTAGTTGAAATATTTTTCAATTAAACAATGATTAACACCACTAAATAGTAATAATTTCCAAAATTACAATTTTGCCCTTCCAACTTTAACGAGTTGGATTGATAAACTACCGAGCTCTGATTGGGCCGATCCTGGACTTTTCTAAAAGCCCAAACAGTAATCTTCATGATTAACTTGTCAAAACATAATTTATTAACATAAATCACAGAATTTAGTTTTAATTCAGGTCAGGGTATTACATGCAACACCATAATTGTGTTAGGTCTAAGGTTTCAACCCAAGGGTATATAGTTAATTTTGATGATAACAAATCATTGACTTATGATATTTAACATTTCAATTGGAGTTATATTACGAGACAGGTATTAAAAAACTCCATTTTTCAAGGGAGACATGTATTGGATATCAAGCCCTTTGATAAAGAAGATCGACTTTCAAGTGCTCATGTTCATCAAAGTCAAAATTGAAGAATGACCGATGGATTTCAACGACTCAAGGACTGAAGATTGAAGATCAAGTCATTGTCCTTGGGTTAGGTCATGAGTGTTAGGACTTAAAATTGTTAAGTTACTTGATATCGTGAATACCATGGCTCAACCCAGATTTAAGTGGACCTTAGGACCTCAAAGCCTTATAGAAACTATATTGGATAGGTCCCTAAGGAATTGGCTAAGTCTCCATGACCAAATAAATATATTTCTAAAAAGGCCCAAAGCCAAAATTTCAGAAACAGGGGATACCGGATCACCAGTCTTATAGAGTGACTCGCCGGTCCCTGGAAAATTTGAACAAAAGCAACCACTGCTAAGAATGGCTTGCCACTAAGACTTGAGCAGCTTGCCGCTTTGTGAAAAATTTGTTTGGAGGTAGCCTTTTTTAAGTCCGGCTCGCCATTGAGAGCTAATCGGATCGCCGGTCTCAGACAGACTTTAACAGTCTGCTCTCTGTTAAGACCGGATCATCGGTCATTGAAGAACGGCTCGCCGCTCCATCGCATTGAACTTATAATCTATCAAGAGCGGCTCACCGGTCCTTAAGACAGGCTCGCCGGTCTGAGGAAACAGTCGATTTTTTAGCATTTAATGCTCCTTCCAATGAGAAAAATCTTGGATTTATTGTTACCCAACGATCATAAATTTAAAAGATCTATAAATACAAGCTTTAATGAGCATTGATTACTGTTCACCAACTGGAAAATCTTGAAAAATCACTTGAATCATCATCTTAGCTCAAAAACCCAATACTTGCAAATCCTACATTGAGCCATTATTGTTCATACTTTGAGTAACTCTTTGTGAGCATCATTTGTATACCTTAGAGAGTTATTTCTGAGCAAAAATCTTGTATTCTCTTTCATTCTTCTGTGAGATTGATTTGTGAAGGGTTGGTGTAACCCTAGTGAAGATAGAAGAGACCATTTTACTTCAACATCATATTAGTGTACTCAAAGATCTGTAACATTTTCTTCTCCACCCTTGAAGAGAAGCATTAATGATTTTAATCTTCAAGTGGCGTACTTGAGGTGAGGACGTCGGCAAGGAAGCTGAACCTCGTAAAAATTCCAGGTTCACTCTTTCGTTCTTTTCTCATCCCTTATATTTACTTTTACTTTTATTTATTGTGAATTTACATTCTATATTTCTAAATTGCGTAAGTTAAGAAATCCCAAAAGTTTGCATTGACCTAATTCACCCCCCTCTCGGGTCAATATTTGGACACCAGGATCCTAAGGTCCATATGCTAGGTCCATGGGCATCTAACAGTACAATTGGAGGTCCAATTGACTCTTTTGGCTGGGCCTTGCACTTATCAAATTTGTCAAAAAAGTTGGAGAGGTAGTTGGACCACCTTATCCAATTTATCTACATTTTCTTCTTCCTCTATGATGTCCTCATCACCATCATTTGAATTTATTGGGCCACTAATGCTCGAATCAAGTTATTAGCTAATTTAGAAAGTGAAATATTTCTGTATTTGCATCCTAATGATAAGAATGATTTCAAATGACATGTAGGATGCATCTCTTAAAATTCTAAATTGTTGAAGGATCTCTAGATGCATGTGTATTTTTTTAGATTTTTGAAAATTGAGCTCATCATATCAAATAAATAACATTTGACTAGAAAATTTATAAAATTTATTATTCTACTCTCATTTTATTCATCCCAGTTGAGAATAAGAAATGAATCCTATGTATCTCAAACAATAGTATTCAAAAGGCCAACCATACAGGCATGGGCGTTTTCCTCTTGTAGACACGGGTTTTCGAAATCCCGTGTGAAATTACCATTTTGCCCCCTCATTTAAAAAAAAAATGAAGATTCCCCCTGATCGTCCAGATGTTATGTACAACATTTTTTGTGCGTCCGGACGTTATGTAGAACATTTTTCGTGCGTCCGGACACACCTTTCAATGTAAAACTCCATCGTCTGGACGCACCTTTAGAAATTCCCAAAGATCATCCGGATGCATCGTTAGGACCGTCCAAACGATCCTAACAATGCGCCAAGACGATCTTTACTAAGAAACTCACTTTAAGTTCGAATCTCAACCCTTTTTCCCCATTTTCAACTTCGTTCCCATCTTTCCCTTTACAAACCCTTCTCTTTCAAACGCCCTTTCTAAACCCTTCTCTCTGAAACACCCTTTCCAAACCCTTCTCTCTGAAACACCCTTTCCAAACCCTTCTCCCTCAAACCTCATTTTCAAAAACTTTCCAAACCCTTCTCCGTCAAACTCTTCTATCTCGGTTCGTAGGTATCTCTCTCAAACGACTCTCTCAATCTAAGGTAACTCTCTCTAAACGATCGCTCTTTATTTTTTAGAAATCAGTACTATGAATTCTTCAAGTGGCATGGATTTTGTTGAAAGTGATGAGATATTATGAGTTTTATAATGAGAATGAGTTTGTTGAGAGATATTTTTCAAGTCGCGAGGATCTTGTCAAGTATGTTAAGGAGTTTGGTATTGCACAAGGATTTGTATTTACCATCAAGAGGTCAAGTACTAAGGACAAGAAAATATTTATTAGTTGCGATAGAAGAGGTACATATCGCAGCACAGTTAATTTGAAAGACTAAGAGAGGAAAAAGAAAGCGTCCTCTCGCATTGTCAATTGTCCATTTGAATTGAGAGGAAAACAAATTGTTGATGGGTCATGGAAGTTGATTATAAAAAATTTGGAGCACAATCTTGATTTCTCGAATGTATTATTAGCTCATCAAGTACACAATGTTTTTCAGATGAATAGAAAAAAATGATCATTGAAATGAGGAGTAGCAATATACTACCCCACCAAATTTTGACGACCCTTAGAAATGAAAATCTAGACATTGGAGTAACATCGACTGATTTGTATAATTTTTTGCATATTTTTCGGAAAGAGCAACTAAGAGGTTGTACTTCAATGCAAGCTTTGATAAAAGATCTTCAAAAATGTGGTTTCAATTACTAGCTTGGCTATGACAATGATGATCATTTGCCCCGTCTTTTCTTTATACATCCATTGTCAGTTATACTTACTAAGAGCTATCACAATGTCTTTCTGATGGATTGCACATACAAAACCAATAGATATCATATGTCATTGCGTAATATCATTGGTGTCACAAGTTTTAATAGTAATTTCTATTCTTGCTTTGATTTCATAAGAATTGAGAAATTAGAAGATTATGTATGAGCATTACAGATGTTCAAAAAGGTTTTAGAATTTCATTATGATCGTCAAGTTTTTGTGCCTGATAGAGATTTGGCATTAAAGAATGTAATTGAGATGGAGTTCCTTAATGCTATGCATATATTGTGTATTTGGCACATTAACAAAAACATTCTTCCTTGTTGTAAACCTATGTTACAAAAAGTCGAACTATGGAATGCATTTATAACTGAATGGAATGCATTGGTTGAGTCACCATTCGAAGGAGCATTTGATTCAGCGTTTAAGCTCTTCAAACAAAATTTTAGAGATTATTGGCAAGCAGCAAACTATTTAACAAGCACGTGGATTCTACATAGAAGACAATTCCTGAAGGCATGGATTGGCTGGTGTAGACATGTTCAAAATCGAGCCACTTCAAGGTTTGAAAGTGCACATTCAGTGTTGAAAAATTATATAGATACATCGACTGGTGACCTTGACGTTGTTCAAAGAAAGATATGCAATGCCATTTGAAAATCAGTTTGAAGAGTTAAAAGGCTCGAGTTGAGGATGAAAAAATTCAGTTTGCTCATACTGTTTCTATTACTTTCTTTGACGAATTGAATGGCAAAGTATCCCAATTTGCATTGAATGAGTTTTACAAGCAATATGTTTTGGTGAGAGATAATTCATTTCTGTGCACTTGTACATAAGAATTTACTGCAACAATGTGCTTACCTTGTGCACATATGATGAGGCCGATGGACAAGTTACATTTGGATCACATCCATCCATAATGGAGAATCGATTTGATATCATTCAACGATTTGAACATTGAGATGAATCAGCCTGGGGATCAATTATATGTCTACTTCAATGGAATTAAGAAGAAATATGGATATTTGTCTTATACCAATCAAAAGGGGCTCCGAAATCATCTTAAAAATCTTACCAGCAATGCGACGCCTATTAGTCATCCTATAATTCAGCATTCTAGAGGACGTCATCTAGGTTCAAAGAATTCAAAGTCCAAAAATTCTATAAGACGAGATCCTTCTGCATTTGAGATTGTAGAGAATGAATCGAATGCAAGAATATGCAAGATATGCAAAAATATTGGTCATAATTCTAGAACATGTCTAAATCAAAATATTGCACAGGATCAGCGAGTGTAGATTTAAATTCTTTGCCTATTGTAGATGATTTTCATGGATCACAAACAGTGGGTTTGTCTCTATTATCCCAAGTAAGTGACTGTTCTAAGTTGTTGCACATTCATTAATTTTTTCTATATAAAGACTAACATCTATTCATTTTTCCATAGCCAGGTGGTTTTTACAACTTCTTTGACGAATCGACATATAACAATTCTCAGTTTTCCCAAGTGATTTCTTAACTCAACTAATAAAGATATATATTGTGAGGTTTATACTAATTTTCATATGTTCTAATGTTATATTTCAAAACGTTATGTAGTGCTCTGGTGAACTCAGAGATACTCACGATTTCTAGCATTTGTGGAATTAGTGAAGAGGCCTGTTACCTATTTGAGTGGAGGAAAATGTATTCATTTAGAAGATCTGTATTCATTTGCAAGAAAATGTATTAATTTGGAAGAAATGTACTATATTGTATTTTATTTCGATTTTTAGTGAATGAAGTAAGTTTATGACTCAAGTTCTGTACTTAATATGTTCATTTGTGAATATGGTGCTTCTTTTAAGTGATACGGGAAATGAGAATTTGGATGTTTTGAAACAATTTTCATACTTTTCATCTTAGGATATATCATGTATGTACCTTTGGCCCTTCCTCTTTTTTTTTCCCAGAAAACCAAATGGGAGAAAGAACCCATTTTCACCCTAGGATCACTTGCCAAAGCAATGAATCAAAGTTTTAACCCTAGGATCATATATAGAAATGTCATGATTGGATGTTTTTAAAAATTGGATGTTTTTTAAAATTGGGAGTGTTGTCCATATGCAATCAAACTTAGGGTATTTCTTGTATTTCAAGCCCATTTTCACCCTAGGATCACTTGCAAATAAGAATTTGAATGTTTTTAAAAAATTGGGAGGAGCATAGGAGCATACTATTCTTAGGGTTTAAAGAATTTTCAAATATTGTTTGTGAGAATACTAACGACAAGTTACAATAGTTACATGATTCAATTGTAGATCTAGGTTCACGTGCTTTAGTGATTGAGATGGATGCTGAGTAAATAATGGTAAACAAAAGAAACATACACAAGACACACAATATACATGTCATACATATAGAAGATGTACATTTCAAAATATGAAAATTACAAAATCATTTCCTTTACATGTCATCATCAAAATATGAAATTACAAAATCACAACTTCTTTTTTCATAACATCAAAAGAAATAGCTATCGGGAGCCAGAAGCTGGTGCAGGTATAGCAGCAACATCCTGAAGATTAGTCGAGCCAGAAGCTGGTGCAGGTCGAGCAACAACACCCTGGAGATCAGTCGAGACAGAAGCATGTGCAGGTGCAGAACCAGGTGCAGATGTAGCCAAAACTGGAGTGGAACTAGGAACAGGTGGAGCAACATATGCTCGTAATTGACCATCTGGAACAAATTTTACACTTACTGGTATTCCACTACTTTGAGCTACAAATACAATCATTTTCAAATTATCTGAATCATTTTCAAATTATCTGAACCAACGGTCGATATAAAATTCTTTTTTTGCTCCATACTATTCAACCTTTCATAATGACCCTGCAAATGTTGATATATGCCTTCAAATTTCTGATTCATGTTGTCGTTGAGAACCGATATGCTTTCAAGAATAAGTTAAGTAGTGTTCATTCCAATATCAGGTGCCTGAGGTGTATTTTGAAGCTGAACTTAAGGTGCCCGAACTTGAGGTGCATGTTCTACTTTGGGAAGCCACCGGTTCAATGCATTGTCGAGTTGGAATCCCCTTTTCTTCAAAGTAATCTCACCAAAGGTATTAGTGGGCTTCATAGCTATTTTATCTTCAGGGGGAAGAGGGATTTTGCGTTGTCTAAAGAAGGAAGAAAGAAAAAGACCATATAGAAGACTACATTTTTTCGTCTTAAGACCGACTCACTTGTGATTTCTGATGATATAGGAGAGGGAGACTTGTTTGCCATTCATGATGCATCAGATGAGAAAAACATTGAACCAAGACACATGATTACCATGCACTTTTGTAGGAAAAATATATTTTGCAATAATATAATGGACGAGTCGGGCTTCAAGGATTAGGTCCTTTAGAGTGGGCGTTTCTTCTTTGATAATATTAGTGCGCCCACACATTTGCTTGATGGCTTCCAAAACAGTGAAGTCATCAACATCGTTAGGTGATGTATTTGTTTCATATTTTACAATTGTCGCATTGGGTAAATTGAACATATGGTCCAATCTTTCACATGTCAAGCAAATTTCCCGACCTCGGACTTTGGTTTTAGTGAGTTTTCAGTACTAGTTTCTATGTTGGCATAAAATTCCCTCACTAATGTAGGATACATATCATTTTTCATTGCTAAAAAGGAGCCCCAGCCAAGAGTTTCAAAGTACTCTCTGGTTTTCAGTTCAAAGGGTGGAAAAAAAGAAAGAACAATGACTTTACCAAAGAGATAGGGCTGAGTGGACAAATCATCTTTGTACAACGTTGCAGCTTTTAAAGAGATGAAATGGTTGGGGTCAACGTCGCCTCTATCCTCTGTTTCTTCTCCTTTTTCTTTGAAGGGTTAGATTTCCCCCTTCTCTTCGATGAAGACCCTTCTGATGCCATGTGAACAAAGAGGTGTTAGAGATGTTTTGGGAAGGAGATTCGATTGAGGAAATGGAAAGGTCGAAGGAAGGGAAGGGAGAATGGTTTGGAATTGGCAAATGGGAAGGGAGAATGGTTTGGAATTGGCAAATGGGAAGGTCGAAAGAAGGGGATGGAGAAGGGTAAGGTCGAAGGAAGGGAGTGCAAGGTCACACGAAGGAGAAAGGAGGGAGAGGGCAAGGTCGCACTAAGGAGAAAGGACGGAGAGCGTCCGGACGAAGGAGAAAGGAAGGGGAAATGAGGGTTCGTTCGAATGAAGGATGGAAGGCAGAGTATAAGTTCGAATGAAGGAAAAATTGGTCCGTTCAAACTTATATTCATCGGATCTTCCGGACCCATTGTTAGGATCGTTCGGACGATCTTAGGAATTTCTAAAGGTGCGTCCGGACGATAGAGTTTTATACTAAAAGGTGTACCTGGATGTACCAAAAAAAGTTCTGAACGCCTGGGGCTCATGAAAAAGGGGAATCTTAGGGTTTTAAAAAACGAGGTACAAAATGATAATTTAATAAAGGATTTTGAAATCCATTGATATATGGCTGGCCATTCAAAATTATTATTTACTATAGGATTTAAGCTTTGGACCATTCCCATTCTGAAAATGAAACATGATAACGTTGTGCAATAGGTTAAAAGTTCACCAAATTTGTGAACGGGCTCACAGCGGATGATTTCGTAGCGACGGATAATTTCTCCAACGTACGGATACTGGTCTGATCCGAGGAGAGGGAGAGAGGTGGTACCTACAAACAAACATTCCCTGGCTGCCATGAACTCAAATGCCGATTTGGATTACCCCCAAAAGGTCATTTGAACTTGGCAATTCCATTCTAATCCTGGGTTACTCAGAGATTATAAGACACAAATTCCAACAAAAAGGATACAGATTTAGATATAGATGGCGAGTCCAGCACTACTCCTTAACACTACGTTTTTCTTTCATAACAAATCTCACCATCCTCTCGTTTCAGTTCCCTTGCTTACCCATCGACGTGCTTGTCCGCAAGGTATTTCGTTTTTCACTTTAATGATAGATTTCATTGCGATCATAGCAATTTGCATTGGTTCTCGATTCTTGTTTTTTTTCCATCTCTTTTCTTTCTGTGCTTAACAGGGAAGTATGGTGCCCATCATTGTTGGCATGAAATTCCTTGTTTGCCGATGATGGATTCTACTGGAAAATTCTACGTTAGAACCAAGGTATTTGTCCTGGTTTACCCTTTTGAACTCTTTATTACTGTATTTTTCATCGACATCCAAAAGTACATTTATAGTTTGAACCTCAAAAAAGGAGCCTTGGAATTAGCCCGTTACTCTGATAAAACCTTGAAAAAGCTGAATGATGTAGTAAGCCATGGTGTATGGGAGAAGCTCTTTATGCCGTGGATTAATTCAAAACATTTGATATTCAATTCCAATATCAATATTTCAGCCCCAATCCCAATGAAAGGTATTTTGATTTATCACGGAACACATGTAACTCGGTTGGGGTTGTCTAATATCATTTATAATCATACTTAATAAATGATAACTCTAAATTTGAATATCACTACCAATCTTTCATCGAAGAAGGATATTTTGATGACTAGTAACTCCAACAACAATCTTAGAAACAACTTTGCTTTTCCAATGATGGTTGATTGTAATGGAAAATAAACCATGATTGAAAACAAATCAATGTTCTTAATAACAATAGACATGGATGTGTTGGTGAACCTTAGGATTTTCCCCTTCTATGTGTGAATTACAAGTTACATAAATGATAAAAAAGATAGACGCAAAACGTACACATCACAAAAGAGGCACCAATTTTATGTTGACAACCCTTTGATCTAAAAAGAAAGGATGCAGGTGAAGTCTCCAAAGATTTGAAATCTTAGGCTGCAATTTGAAGATTTAGAATTTTAGACCTGTCAATAACCGTATCTAAGGTTAGTTTCAAATTCAGGCTCAATTTGAGCAAACCCCAAATTCGAAATTCACTCGAGATTTGTTAATGAAATCCTCGAATTTCAGACAAACCAAAATCAAATTCAATTGAATTTCCACCCCAAAGGAGAAAATTGAAAATTCTAATTGGTGATGCCAATGAATAGTTCTCTCAATGAAGAATTAAAAAGGCAATTCTCATTGGCTTCAAACTGAAATTCAAAACACAATTCAAATAGTTCATGAATTAAAAATAAAAGTTTATAAGAAATTTAAATGCAAAATTGAAACTAGAAAGAACTCACCAAAGGGAGAGAAGCCAATTACTTGAACTTCAACTGAAAACTGGTGCTTACACTGGGTATCCAAGGCCCTTATGTATAGTGTTCTAGGAGGAAAATCCTACAATGGAGGGGAACACCGACCTTCCTAATCTTCTCTCTTTTGATAAAAAACAAAACT
This sequence comes from Chimonanthus praecox, assembly GCA_022113865.1. Taxonomy (NCBI): domain Eukaryota; kingdom Viridiplantae; phylum Streptophyta; class Magnoliopsida; order Laurales; family Calycanthaceae; genus Chimonanthus; species Chimonanthus praecox. Next base: position 36,252,736 of record CM039094.1, read on the forward strand.
CTCTCTTAGTGACATTTGTCCCTGATGACATCATCATTACATAATTACTCAAAATACCGGATGCACGAGCCGTCCGCAAGCCACTGGCATCGTAGTCACCCGATGCCCGTGGCTTGCAGGGAGCTATGTGCATCCGAAGTTTTACCCTATGCCTTCGTACTCGGGGAGATGTGGGGTTGTTGGGGCTCTTTGTCATAAAAAAGAAAAAGAAAAAAAGAAAAGAAAATCCAAAATAACACAAAGGAGGTGGTGCCCAAGCTTGTGTTCTCTTTAGAAACTTGTTTATAAAACAAATGTGAAAGAAATCTTTAATGTAGGTGGAGTCGAAGCAATCTCGTCACCAAATTTTGTTTCTTAAAAATGGGCCTCTTAATTAGCCAAAATAAGCCCAAACCACTTCCAATCAGGCCCTAACCCATATATCTATGATATAAGGCTCTTATTTTATTGATTTGGGTCCCTTTAGACTTAGAGCCACTCTTCGTGCCATCAAACTTTTCATACATCTCAAGGGAAAATTGGACATCACGCTTCGTGCCATTAAGCTTTTTCTTTAGAAAAGGAGGGGGAGGGCAGGAAACTCTAGTTTTTCTGAAGAATTTTTTGACTGCATTAATCATTTTCAATTGATCGATTACTTGATGAGCGGTCGGAGGTTTACTTGGTCAAATGGTTAGAACCATCCTTCCATGAGCAGGCTGGATAGATTCTTGGTCTCTCTCAGCTGGGATGAATTGTTCCGATGTGCATCATAGATTAAGTTGTGAAAACTGGTTTCAGATGATTGGTCGGTTTTACTTAGTACAGAGGTAGTGGATTGGGAGCTCGTCTTTTTTGCTTCAACAACTCTTGTTTGGAGAAAAAAGTCTTCTTCATCAAAGTAAAAGAATGGTGGTACTCCTTCAAGGTGGAGGGATGGACAAAATTTTGATTACGTAGGAAACTGAAACTATTGAAGGGCAAGATTAGAGAGTGGTGTTTATTTGAGCTGGGCATCTTGGAGGAGGAGAAAGATCATTTCTCCAGTTTGGTTGAAGTTTCAGAGGGTGTGGAGGAAGATAGAGACTTGATCGATGAGGAGACTTTATTCGAGTTGGCGTCTTGGGCAAGAGCACTATAATCAGTTTGGGCTTGGAGTCTCACTCAGTGGAGCTATTGGCGAGGGTGTTGGGTGGGTAAAACCCCCTTCTCTTATCTAGACTTACCAGTTGGCAGTAACCCTAGATCTAAATCTTTTTGTAACCCCATCTTGGAAAGGATTGCCATGAGACTAAACGCTTGGTCCAAAAGCACTCTCTCCATCGGAGGTAGGTTGACCCTAATTCCAGTTTTGGTAAATATCCCTACATACTTTATGTCCTTATTTGAAGTCCCCAAGGGCATTGCAAGAAAATTAGAGAAACTTCAAAGGGACTCTTTATGGGAGGGTAAGGGGGGGAGAAGGAGAATCCATTTGGTGAAGTGGGAAGAGGTCACGGAGTTAAAGGAGAAAAGTGGCTTGGGGATCTTTAGTGTTAGGGATACGAGTCATGCCTGTAGAAATTATAATACTATGTATATGTTTAATCCATATGCTATTACATATATTTATAACCTTTAGCCGACCCTAGGGTTATCACATTCAGACTCAAACACTTAACTAATTATAAATCAAATACGTAAAACCAAATTAGGAATCCTAATAACATTATAATTCTATTAATCTAAATATATTTCAATACACCCCCGCAAGTTGAAGCGTGGATGAACGCAAAGCTTGGAACGTGAAGAAACGACAGATGAACTGAAAAAGCGGCACACCGACTAGCCGCGAAGATTTGTTGAAGAAGCAGTACACTGATTGGCTGAAAAATTTGTTGACGAGGCAGCGTTGATTGACTGCAAAATGACAGGCGGCAAACACAAATGGCGGCCTGAAATAGAATGGCACGGACGACAGCAATGGCCGTAAGACAGTTGTTCGGCAAAAAATAGTGATTGCAATATGCGATAAGCACAGGCGATGAATAGCTTGAAAAACAAGGTGTTGAAGCCATCACATCGATCAATCAGATCGGAAAGACCAGTAAAAGGGCTGTAGCCATAAAGGCCAGCAATTAAGGCTGTAGCCATAAAATGCCAGCAATTAAGGCTGTAGCCATAAAAGACCAACAAATAATGACTGAAGTCATAAAGACCAGCAAATAAGGCTGTAGCTATAAAAGGCCAGCAAAGACTGTAACCATGAAAGACCAGCAAATAAAGGTTGTAACTATGAAAGGCCAGCAAATAATGGCTGAAGCCATAAAAGGCCAACAAAAAATGGGGACGAATCAGAGTCCTCTAAATAAAAAAGAGTGGATGAATTCCACAATAAATGGACATGTGTCCAAAACATGCTGTCTCATTTTCGAGAAACGACAAAAAAAGGTGTGCTTGAACGAAGGGCAAGTTGTGTCCCCTTCTTCGGCTAAGAGAAATGTCAAAAAATTTTGAACCCGACCAGACCCGACCCGAATTGCAAACCCGAGTATGTTAACTCAACCCGACCCGAATTGCTAAGACTCTCAACCCGAGAGTTGACACGACCCGACCCGAGTTTGCCCGTATTAGCCCGAGTTAGCCCGAGTGGGCCTTTCCTTCCTTATATGGTGACATTTCTACAAGACAATCTCTCCATATTTTCACCAAAAGATGAAGATTATATTTCATTTTGAGAAATGATTATCTACAGCACCAATATGTTAGATTATGGGAGCAAAATAAATGAATTAAATTCCTTAACCTGTTAACCATAAACAAGAACATACATATACATGATGCTTGCTTAGTATGTTCACTTCCACACAGCCGTGTTTTGGCTGCATCATGTGTTGACACTCTTTTCATGCCAATTAACAGAATACAATCAGTACATAACAGAAGAATAGAGAGTTTTCAGTTTCAGAATTATGTCAAAATCCAACGTGATGCATTGCCACCTGATAAGGGCTCCCTAGTCTTGGACAGTTCACAGTTGGACTTGAACAAGAGGACCACTTGATGTGAAGGAAATGTCACAAACAGCTAAACTAAAGCAAAGTGGTGATAACCAAGTGCAGTTTAATGCAATTGTCAAGTGCAATTGGCTCAGATAAAGAACAATAATAATGTGTAACATCTAATTAAAATAAAATATAATATTACAAGTCCCAAATATAAATTGTCATCTAAGGATCTTCTAAAAAACAAAACAAAAAAAAAAAATCCAATGACATCATCGCTTTCGCAGCCACAACTCTTCATCCAATCACATCATCGCTTTTTTCAACTTCAGTGACACCTAAAAAAAAGTTTAAGAGTAATATCAGATTGCAATAATAGAAGAATAAAAAGAAGTACTAAATAGCTTAAAAAAAATATTATTACCAGATTCAACCATAGCAGTATCATTTTCAAGATCATAAACTTCAGCCTCTCCATCCCCTTCATCATCAATTAGGGTATCTTTCAACCAATCTTGTGTACAAATCAATGCTTGCACGACCCCAGGGCTTAATGAACTTCGGTATTGGCTGATAACCCTACTTCCAGTACTAAATGCTGACTCTGAAGCAACATTTGATGCCTGAATTGCTAAACTATCCTGAGCCATCATTCAAAGTGTAGGAAATTTAGAGATATTAATTTTCCACCAGCTCAAAATGTCCAAATTAGGATCATTCGGAGAATTTTCTTCATCAAGATATTGGTCAAGCTCTATCCTCAAATCCACATTTTTCCTTCCAGCCCCCATTCTAAAAAATGCTTTTCGAAGAAGGGCTTTCTTAGAACTAGTTGAAGTATCATCCATTGTCTCTGATATATTATCATCAAAAGGGATTAATTGCTTTTGTAGTGGAGAAGAAAATGAAGTATACTCATTGAAAAGTGCAACCATCTCATTTCGAATCAATTCAATATGTTGATCAACATCAGATTTTGAATAAAGTTGTTGATACATAAATTCGACATATCTCAACTTGTAACAGGGATCCAATACCATAGCAATAGCAAACAGTACATTGCATTTCTTCCAATATTTATTGAATTTCTCTTACATCTTTTTTGCCATTGAAGAAATGCACCCATCATCATTCTTCACCATGTCAAGCAATTGAGCTTCAATCTCATACACTTCATGAAAGTAGAGATTTGAAGTAGTATATTTTGTCCTCGACAAAACCTTTGTAGCACCATAAAAAACACGCAAAAACTTGCAAATTGTTTCAGCCTTTCTCCAATCATCACTTGTTGGAGCAACATCCTTCGCATAAATTGGATCACGCGTCTTCAAACGGAAAAATGCACTCTCATATACTGAGGCAGAATCTAACATAAGATAGGTTGAATTCTACCTTGTACAAACATCTAAGCACAAACCTTTAGTGGGTGCAATTCTTTCTTGCAAGACGCAACTATCAAACTCTTGCTTACGCGATTGCGATGATCGCACATATTTCACGCATGTGCGACTAGCTTCAACTGATGATTTTATCTCATTTAAGCCATTTTGTACAATCAAATTAATGACATGTGCAACACATCTTACATGAAAAAATTTACCCCGTTATAACAAAATTCCCTTTCGAGGAAAAGTCTCAATGAGGTTATCAACGACTGTCTTGTTGTTTGTTGCATTATCCAATGTGATTGTGCATATCTTTCTGATATCATATTCAGCCAAACATCTCTCTATCATATCAACAATTACTACACCACTATGTGGGGCTGGAACCATACAAAAACTAAGTATCTTCTTATGCAACTTCCAATTGTTGTCAATAAAATGTGTCATGAGATTTAAGTATTCCAAAGTTTGGTTTGAAGTCCACAAATCAGCCGTTAAAGAAATATGTTTAAAAGAAGTACTTAGAAATGCTTTCAACTTACCCTTTTCCAAATGGTAGATTTTCAAAAATTCTTTTCTAGCTGTGATACAAGAGATGAATTGAAATCTAGGATTGATTGATTTCACAAATCTCTGAATGGGTGCACGATCAACAATAGAAAATGGAAGTTCAAGCATAACTATCATAATCGCCAATTCTTTTCGTGCTTGTTCCATGTTAAAAGCATAAGGCAAAAGGCCCGCTCCCACTCCATCATCACTAACTTTTTTATCATTGTCAAATTTAAGAACCTTTTGACTCGTCTTTCACCGCATAAGCAGTACATCGTTCTAAATAACGTTTGAGTGTACTAGTTCCATTTTTAGAAGTGGCTTTGTAGCTTCCATGACAATATTTGCAAATTGCCCTTAAATCATCATCCTTAGTTTTAGGATCTCTAATAAAATGACCCCAAACAACTGACTTTACTGTGTATCCTTTCCTTTGCTTACCACTAGCGGGAACTGAACAATCTCCTATATCCAAAATTTTGTTATTATCATTCGTGGGAGCAATATTGGATTCTAACACCTAATTAAACATTAAATACAATAATCAATCAAATATGATAAATATATAAACACATCTAGGAAAAAGGAATTAATAATAAAGAACTACCAATGAAAGAAAAAAAATCTTACTTCAAGATCAACATCAATGTTAACATCAGAGTTCTGCGAAGCCTTTAGATTATTTTTGCTAAGGCACTGTAAAAGTAAATAATAAAAAATCACTACATGTCTACATGTAAAAATTTAATCAATTAGAGTACAAAATCAATTAAATAAGTTTTCCAAAACCACTTGTAAATAGAAAATGATGTTGACACTTGATTGTTGTGTCCAAGTGTCAAAATCAATGTTTAAAAAAAAATTGATAATGTGATTGTTCCCACTCATTTACCATTATATTTTTATATTTTGAAATATATATGTCAATATGGATGATAGAATAATAGAGCCTAATTGTACTTCTGCATTATCTCTTGCTCATTGTTAGAAAATAGGATAAAACAATAAAATCCAATATAGTATTCTATTGAATAGCATCCAAAGTTATATAATACATCAAAGGTTTACTCATGGTCCTATCTTCCTAACTGAATGTAGAATAATACTGTGGTGTCTCCCTTAATAAAGGACAGACAATAACTAATTATATATCTTAACACTGAAAGATGTATATCATTTTTATTTCAAACGTATAATTTTCTTTTACATTACCAATTCAGAAAAGCAATTGTAACTTCTGTTGCTTGCTTGCAGACAAGTGGAGATTGCAAATCTTTTGAAATTATTGAGATTGGCAAAGTCCATGAAAATATCAAGATGTTGGTGGAAGAGATGAACGAACTCCATCAATCATTTGCACATTTAGAAGCTCGATGGGAGTCTACTGAAAAACGAATTTCATATTGGTTCCCTTTACAGTAGTAAAGTACTGTTCATCGTGGCTGAACAGAGAGGAGAGGGCAGCAGGTTGAGCAGGGATTTCAAATAAATTACCAACATTTGTTGCCCCAAACAAATTTCAAATACAAACTACATCAAATGATGATAAGGAATTTCACTAGGGAGTCAAGGTTTTTATTTATCCAGATGGGCAAGGTAAAATAGCAAATCCCAAATAAAATAACAAGCAACTGAGGAAAAAGGAAAAAAAAAAACAAATACAAAGCACACATAAACAAATGTAAACTGATTTTGTACCGAACCTGTAATTAGGGGTAGACTTTGGCGTGCTACTGTGCAAGGGACGGATCTGGGGTGCGTCCTCGGATGAGCGATCGATGACGTGCAGATGAGAGATCGGTAGCAGCGATCAGTAGCGTGAATATCAAGTCGGAATCGCTGGAGATTTGGTGTCCAGAGGGTAGAGGGTGGCAGCGTATGAGGTTCAAATAAAATAAGAAATCGCCGGAGATTCACGGGAGGAAGAAAATGCGGAAGGAGAAGTGGGTGAAGCTCAAGTCGGAATCGCACATGCTTGAGAAGAACTGGAACAGCTAAGGATCTGACTATGGAGTATGCCATTAGGGTTAATCGATGAGTTTTATAATCGAAAGAGGGAGAGAGGAAATCGAACGGGCGATCGCCTGTTTGTGGAGTTTGAAAGAGGGAGAGAGGATGTCGAATGGGAATGGCCGAATGGGGTTTCGATTTTCGAAAGAGGCGAAGAGGAAGCGGAAGAGGTGGATATCGATTTTCGAAAGAGGGGAAACCGAAGAGGAAGCGGAAGAGGCAGACCGAAAGGAATGGGTTTCAAATGTATTTAGGGTTTTAGTTAAGTTATGAATTCGGGTTGGGTTTTTCCGGGTTGGGTTCGGGTCAGGTCGGGTCGGGTTGAAATTTAAATTCTTCAGCCCAACCCGACCTGAATTTCAGTCGGGTTTTTTTTTCCCTAACCCAACCCAACCCGAGTTTACAATTTCTATAACCCAGCCCACACTATTTTCGGGTCGGGTCAGTCGGGTCGGGCCAAAACCCAACCCAAGTTTCACCTCTAAACAGCAGTGATAAAGAAGCAGATAAGAGAGAGAGAGGGGGACACTCTCGACTATCAGTCAAAAAAAAAAGGAAGCTTTTTGGAGGAATGTATTGGTAGCTAGATATAGTGAGGACGATCTTGGAGGTTGGAAATTAGGTAGCCTTCCCATCCCTCCAACTAAAATCCTCCCCATCCCTCATCAGACCCCTTCTCTTGAGGTCCATTCAAGTAAGGATCTTACCCTTTAGTGTACACTATACAAAAGCTTGAACCCTTGGAGGGGCCAACCCAATCCAAGCTAGCCTAGATGTAGAATCTTCATTGTGATGTTGTCCCAGGTGATGCGGAGCATATATTGCAGTTTCCATGATTAGTAGTTGCTGTGTTTATTTTTCTTTTTAGGTTTGTTTTAGTTAGTTTCTATTTTGTTTATTACTTTATTTAGTTAATGTTTTATTTTAAGAAAGGAAGAACTCTATATAAGCATTGTAATAGAGAGATTGATCAATGAAGAATTCAGATTTTGCCTTACACGAATTTGAGTGTTAGTTTTTTTTTTTTTGTGGAGAGAATCCATGGAACTCTGGTGGGATATCAAAGAGGCGAGAGGCCACATCTTGTTCAGGTATGATTCATCTTCTTCCTTCTCTCTTTTCCTTTTCTTTTCTTACTGCTGTGCCCCATCCCCTTCCTAACCTAATCTGGGTTTTTGTACAGCCCCAATCCCTTTGCTGGTGTGAGTCCCATAAGCCAATCTCCTTGCTGCCCTTTGTTGCTGCTACCTTTCTAGATCCTTCCCAAGTCCTTCTTTAGCCTATACAGCCATCGCCAACCGTTGTAGAACCTTCCCAGCTTGCCGCCATTCCCAGATCTTCACATATTTGTTGTCGTTTCCCCCTAGAGTCCCTTCCCTTACTTCCGTGACCCACAAACCAGTCCCTTGTTGCCGCTGTTCCCAGACAAAGTCCCTCTCCTTGCCTTCGTGAGCCCCTTAACCCATCCTTTTACTTCCGTGAGCCCTATTAATCCATTCTCTTGATGCACCTTACCCTTATTTTGTTATTTAAAAACCATATGCCCATCTAAAATCCCATATGCCCCTTTCATTTAAAAATTATTCCACTCCTTTTATTTAAGTTTTCATGTATCTACTTACATTAGATTTCAAGGATATTTGCATGATTATATGTGGTAAATTTTATATTATTTAACTGCAAATATTAATTGGGATTTAATTTCAGCCATATTAGATTTAGGGTGCATTCTTTTCATCCCTTTTAATCTTTAGGGAACCACATTTAGGCATTTAGGGTTACCCTATCCCTTGTCCTTCGTCACCAAGCCTAATTCCACCAATTGTTTTACAAAAAATGAGCCCGATGTGTCACTTGTCCACAAAAGTTCATCTTCTTCCCCTAGGGACATAGAAAATTCCTACAATTGGGTTGAGAGGTTCACCCAACTCCTTAACTCAAAGGATCTAAGTTCAGGTATGAAATCTAGGTTCACGAGATGTTACCACCCTCAACCTAGTAGCAATCCTGAACTACGGCATTCTTATTGCGAGAAATTCGGTACAGTCTAGGTTCTATCTCCTTGAGGGGTCTATCTCCTAACTAGATATCCGTCTAGAAAAAAGTTCTATCCCCTCTCCCCACCAACCTCCTAATGTTATCCTTGAAAACCCTTCCTACTTCTGATCTACCTTGGCATAACCTCTACCAGGCCTTAACGATTGCTGAACCAAATTTCTCAACATTCTCACGTAGTGCCCACCCATTCCTATCTTCCCAACCATATCTAGTTGTCAAGACTCGGGCCCACAATGCTTCTCTCTCTTTTCCAAATCTCCACCCCCACTTGCATAGGAGAGCTTGATTTCTAATTCTAAGAGGAACAATTCCTAATCCTCCCTTCGATTGGTTGCCTCTTGCCATGTCACTAGGTGAACCTTCTTTCTCGAGTCCTTCTCTCCTCATAGGAAGCTTCTGAAGAGTCATTCTATTTTCCTCAGTAATATTTCCATATTACTAGTTCTATTTCCATATTACTAGGTTCTATTTCCATATTATTATTCTACAGAGGATACATGGATAGTCCATTTACCAGCAATATCAATAAAAGACCCATTGGCTAACTTAACGTTACCAAGAAAACAGGGTAAAGCGTGGAAAAGAGATGAGACATACCAGCTATATGGTCGGTGGCTCCAAAATCGATAATCCAAGAACTTTTAAAAGAAACATGGTGAGCAAGGGGCACAATATCTGATTGATCTGTGACAACATGAGAAACCTCAGAGGATTGAAGATGCTTCAATTGTTGTTGTAAGGAAGCATACTCTTGTTTGGACACATGAATGGTGTCATCTTCAGCAACAACGGAAGGGGTGTCGGTGTGATTAGTCTGCTTAGAGGGAGGTCTACCATGAAGCTTAAAGCAGGAATCCTCATAGTGATTGTTCATCTTGTGGTACATAAAAAAGGGTACCTTTCTTCTTTTATCCTTTGGATTCCCCTTGGATATTAATCATTGCTTGCTTCCGTCGGATATTTGCTTTCCATACCCTATATGTGGGACTATCCTTAGCAAGTTCCATAGCAGTACCATCAATATAGTCAGATTTCTGCTTGGCATCAAGGAACATTTTTGCTGAATGAGACCATGGAAGTAATTAGTCTCATTCAAAAGTAGGGTCAATGGAATCAAATGAGGCTGAACTGAGAGCAATTAAGAGAGCACTTCAGGTCAGGTCTAGGTTTGGGAGTGGTAATCTCATTATCGAAGGTGACTCAACTAATGCCATCTCATGAGCTAGTAATAGGAGATTCCTCCCATGGAGGTTGGTTTGTATTGCTAGGAACATTTGGAGATTGTGCAGAATGGGTGGCATCACGTTCACTCATACTCGTTCAACAAACTGTGTTGCAGACTTCTTGGCGAAAGCTGGTGTTCATTTACAAACACCGGCTTTGAAATTTTTTCCTCTTGCCAGCCTTGGGAGTTAGGGGTTTTAGCCCCCCCTTTGGTTTCGGTGTGGGGTGGTTCTTGGATGTATCTTTTCCATTTTTTCTTACTTTCTCTTGTATTTATGTTTTGTGTTCTTCTTTTTCGTTGAGTATATTTCTTCTATACTCAGATCCTTCTTTTTAATGAATCTAAGTCGTTAATGTTTCAAAAAAAGTCTCATTCAAAAGTACAGTCGTGATTTTTCCAATATGATGTGAATCATAAGAGATAATATCCATTAGATTTGAAGAATTAGAAGATGCCATCTTGCAAAAAGCAAATCTGAAATAAACCAAAATATAGTACAACATCTGCAAAAGCTGAGATAAGTGGGCCCCACGAAGTACGAAACCACGATCAATCCAGTGGGATTGATAGAACCACCAAGTGCAATTGTAGCAATGAAGGTTCAGCCTAAGAGGAGGTCTACAGGAGCAGATCAAGCTAGGTTGTGAAGAAAACTATGTTCCAAACGTCCCTGTAGCAGTGCTGGAAAAACAACAAAATGGTCACTGTTTGACTGAAACCCTAGGTCAACCAAAAACAAATACTGTAGGGGTAGGGGCTACTTCAATGGCAATGGTTCACAAAGATCTGATCTCTGGTGGAGCAGATCAAAACTAAACTTGCAAAAAACTGGGTTTTTTTTCCGCTTGTAGCGAAACCAAAACATGTCAAATGAACCCTACCTGTGAACGGACCCTAAAACCAATGGAATGGATGGAATCTAGGGAGAAACATGACGTGATATAGTGGGGTATGTGGTCCAAATCAACAGTCAATCAACAAACCTAAAGACAGAAGTTGGAATGTCCTACTAATCCAAGGAGGAAAAAAGAAACTCTGACCTGGCTGTTGCAGGAGAAATGAATCGAGGGAAAAAAACTACTGGATGAGAGGGTTGGTGTTGAAGATTAAGACACAAGAATTCAAATGTGATCATTTCTGATTGATACTATGCTGAGAGGAAAATTGTAGAAAGGGAAGAAAATAATGAAAAGAAGAGCCGAAAGCTGAGAGAAATTAATTCTCTGTATTGTATTTCTTGTCTTGTAGAAAGAGTAGCACACATGTATATATAGAATACGATGAGCCAATGGTAGCAAATAAGGAAAGAAGAATCACTTACACCTATTGACATCTGTAGGTCAACTCTATAAGAAGAAATGTGAAAAATACTATATTTACAACAATATACACCACTCAAATGCCCTCATATTCACCAAGCCATGGAATACAAGAATTTAAGCCACAACTTTTGCAAAAAGTAGCTTCCAAATATGAGTTTGCCTTACACAAAACTGTATTGTTTCAAATTTTCTTGCTATTTGTGGGGCACAACCTCTAAACAAGGGGATCTTCCAATAGAGAACGGTAGGAGATGATCTTATCTGAAGATTTCTCCTCCAGAATGGATGCAATCTAAAATAACTAGAGGTGAAATTTCAGGCCAAAGTTCCTCTCACATCCTTAACGTTACTAGCATTTAATGACTTCTAGTTTCCTTCTATTCATTTTAGTCCACCCCCTTTATCATCATCAATTCATCATTTGAAGTTCAGTTGAAACTTTTACTTCACAATACCAACACTTTGTCAGACATTGTAATGGCCATGTTTGAAACCTTTACAAGATGCATTGATGTCAAACTGTTTTTTGGTTGCAACCTCAAAATATTGTTAGAAAATAGAAAGCATTCGTAAATTCATAATAATTTATAGCACATGGTGGGGGCTTGAAAGTTGGTTGTGCCAACTTGTGTAGTGTAATTGTTACCAACAATTTACATTGCTCTAGTCAAAAGTTTCAAATGGGTGTCTCATTAATCCTACACAACTTTTGGTGGATGAGGAACCATGGCGGAAACATCCACCAAAAGTTGTGAAGAAGTGTCCAAATTCTTTTCAAATAATTTATCTTAAAGTAAATATTTTTTAGCTGTATGCTATCTTACCCCTGGTCGGTTGATTGACTGATCTCTCTCATTGAATTATGGTGCAGAGAAATCCTCATTGCTGTATGATTTGCTTGTAGAGCATGGTGTTATTTAACTTCTGCTATTGTTTGGGTCTTGTTTTTAGGCCAAAATTCATGATGGAGGAGAACCTGACCCCGTTCTGCAAATTCAAACTCTTACAAGATATCCTATTCAAGAACTTTCTGGGAAGGTTGTTTTGGTCCGTTTTGATTCTGCTCTGCTACTGAGGGAATCAACAGATGGGCAGATTCCATCAGACAATAGAGCACATTTAACCATCAAATACTTGTACAATGCTGGTGCTAGAGTACGTTTAGTCAGTGATTGGGGTCCATCAAAAACTGGAGTTCTTTCTTCAGTGGAATCTGTTGCAGGTCTGCAATACTAAATGCTCATGCTGTATACATCCACCTTGGCAGTTTTGGTAACTTATAAAAAGTAAAACACTTGGTTTTTGTTTGAGTTGCAAAATATTGATCACATTGATTTGAGTAATTCTAAATCAAGCTCTTGGGCAGTGGCTAGGTACAAATTGTGATACAGTTGAGGATTTGCATTCTCGGCCTATGTCCTTTCCATATGGAATAAGGTTGAAATACCCCACTGTGAAGAATATAACTTTGATGCATCTCATTTCAGTGATACAATGATATTTGCTCCAACTAACACTCACAAGAGCTGTTGATTTAACAATCTTGATTTTAGTGATATACTGATTTCTGTTCCAGCCCACATTCACAGCAAGTGTTGATTCAATAATCATTTTGATGAGAAAGGCCACAGTGTTTCTTTTACTTGTATCACAAATTAATGTAGTGGTCTCTTGGTATATTATATATATGTATATCTTTTATTACATGTGTTTTATACATATGTTCATCTTTTGTTGTATGTGTTTCTACTATTTTCACTGCATTAAACCTAATTCGTGTTTACAATCCAAAGAAAAGAGAAATAAAAAGAAAACCAGGAAGCATTTTAGATCAGTGGATATTGTTCATCATTTGAAGGATTTAACCTTAATTTTTGGATCTGAGAAGTTATTTCATTGTTGAATCAAATTTATGTTTCAGATTATCTGTCATCTGTTCTGCATCTAAAAGTTGTACCAGAAACTGGAATTGGCCACACACAGCCTAAGGTTGAAGAGCTTGAGAGACCCGAGATTCGTCTTCTTGAGAACCTTTCAAAGTTCAGAGAAGAACCTGCCAATTGTCCAATCTTCACTGAAAAATTATCATCAGGAGTCGATATCTTTGTCAATGATGCTTTCTCCCAATCCCATAAGGTTCTTGCATCAACTGTTGGTGTTGCTCGTTTTTGCTATGCTTCTGTTGCTGGTTTCCAATTTGAGGAGGAGCTATCTTTAGTAACAGAGATTTCAAAGAAGACCAGGCAACCTTATGTAGCAATTGTATGCCCTTTCCAGCTTCCTCACACTGAAAATCATTTTATTCAAGTCACTAAGGATTTGATAGGTTCAATGACGTTAAGCACTTCTTTATTTTTTGAAAGATAAGATAGAATATGGATAAATTTTCAGTTACATGGATTGTCATTGTTTTGGGGAGAACATTTCTACAGCTTGTTTCTAGAATCTTTTAAGTGTATGGATGTATTTCCATTAAAAAACTTGAAAATTTCTTAGTATTGGAATTTATGTGAGACTGAATTATTTTTTATTTCAAAATAAATGCATAATTTCCTTGATGCTAAGGAAATGGTGGCAGACTTAGGTGCAAGGGAATAGTGAATAATTATCTACTAAAAATAAAAATGTGCTAAACCCAAAGATAATGAATGAGAAGTGAGGGGAGGAGAGAAGGGAAAAAGATAGCCTCATAAATGTCATATGTTAGGAGAGCTCATGTACCTTGGGCTTTGTCATGTAGCCCTTTTCTGTGACCCATGGGGTCACTGGTCTGTATGATGCTCTAGTATGTCATGTTGTGCCCTGGAGTTTTAATTGGCCCCACACATTAGCAAGGCAAAAGTTTGAAAAGAATTGTCCCCATACATCATGGATCATGGATTTATTGTCCATAGATTTGGTTAACTCTTGGTTTTGATCGATCAAATATTCAGGATCTGTTTCAGAATCGATTATATTATTCTAGAACTGCCAAAGAACGTTATTTGCAGTATATAAATATCATGGTTGTTAAAATCTTACTATACACGATTCGTATCTATCAATAAATCTTACGATTCGTATAAATAATAGAATTATGGGGTTATTAGGAGTGTGAAAGCATAAAACATTTCGTTTTAATGGATTTTAAGGCTTGAGTTGATGAACATTTAAGACCTTTCGATTTTTTGAGGGTTTTTTAAGTTCGTTATTGACTTTTCATCAAATGGTGTCATTTACTAAATAGATGAATGGCTTGTGAACTGTAGTTTAATTCCCATTCCATCCCACCCCAAAAGGCCCGTAGTTTTACCCGGTGTGTGTGGGTAGGGAGGCTTGCACACGCCCCGAGGACTAGTCGGGTGCTCTAGGAGGCCCTGGACACCTCGATCAACCAAAAAAAAAAAAAAAAACTGTAGTTTACTTCAGTTATTTTTGGGCTTGCATTAGGATTGGTGGCAAGTACATGATTATATGCGGAAATTTAGGTCGTCCTCTATCCTAATAGATTTTGTCCAATATTAACCAGAAAAAAAGGGTAACAGGTTTATTCTATGCGGTTATACATCAGTTGCTATTCTTTCAGTTAAACTACACATTATGTTCCATCACTGACCCAAAAAATGGACCATTCTATGGAACTATTACAATAGTTTTTATTCTTTCAGTTAATCTACATATTGATGCATTATTTCATGTTAGATGTACGTAGTGTGTCAATTGATCAGCAGCAGCAGCCATTTTTCTATCTATTTGGGTTGACTTTTTGAGTCTTACAGTTTCATTCTGTCCTATCAAAGACCAAATCTGCCATCATGCCACATTCTATCATGTCCTTTACTCCTTTGATCCAAGTCTTTAAAGGTCTACCCATTGTAGTCCCCATCTGCTTGTACCTTATAAGTTCTCTGTATTGGAGCTGTTTTTGGTTCTTTGCTGACACGTCCAAACCATAAAGTTTACATATATTTACAGTTGATCTCCACACATTTTCCAATTCTCATCTCAAGTTTTATGTATGTTTCTCTTGATGCCAAGAACATTATTTTTCCTTTTTGTTTCAGATAAAAGGGGATAGTATCTTTTTCTTCAATGGACATATTCTTTATAGAGAAAGCTAGTACCTTTCATCAAATCTTCAGCCTCTCAAGTTTATTTTAACTTGTCAACATTGCAAATGGATAGCTGGAACAACTATGAGAATGTAAATGAAGATGTTATGATATTATACCTATACTTCTAATCATAATGCCTGCCTTATACTGATTTTTGAGACTACGACCAGATTTTGTGGTCATCTTTTGGACACAATTAGTATTTCTCAATTCCTTAAAATCTTTATAGTTTTCCGATCTCATTTATAGCATCTTGTGGCTCTCTTTGGAATTTTGATGAAGACATATTGTGTCCAATAGATGAGGACTATATTGTGTCAATGACCCATTCATATTTGCAAACCCTTGAGAGGTCCAATCGGCACAAGAATTAGAGGTTTTCCAATTGAAATCTTGAGGACCAAAGCCCCACTATTAAAAGATTAGGGTCCATGGGTGTTTTCAGCAAAATTGGACATGGTTGTAATGGTTATAGGGTCCAATTAAGGTGTATGGCACTTCATAGGCCTGAAGTTTGTGCCTTTTCCAAATTTATTGGATTTAGTTATGAATTTTGATTTTTTTTCTCAGTTTTTTTTTTGAGCGGTAAAAAGATAATATATTATAAAAAGAGGACAAGTACAAGAAGAAAGAAAAGTTTTAAAAGAATTAGACCTAAGCAAAAGGAAATAACTACAAGAAAACAGAAAATACAAAAAGAAATAGTACAAAGGCTCATCCAAACTCAAAGAAGGAAAACATATGAAAAAGGGTCGGTGACTCCAAGCTTGGTAAAATAATCTGCTACTCCATTCGTTTCTTGGCTTATTTGGACAAATGATACTTCCATCCCCGAAGCCAGCTCCCTAATCTCCTTAACCAAGGTGATCAATTTTCAAAAAAGTTTTAAAAAATTCTAAAAAAGAGTTTTCCTTGCCTGTACGTTTTCCAGATGTGTAAAGCTCCCTTGATGCTAAGGATTTCCTCCTCATTATAATCTTGTGTTCCCACCGACTCATTGAAGACAATGGATGTGTTCTCCTCATGGTCTCTAAGCACCCTGCCAATCCTGGCAGGCCCTGGTTTTCCTTTTGCTGCCCCAATTACATTGAACTTCATAACATTCAGTTCTAGAGGACTTCATTGGGCATTGGGCTTCACTTTCCTTCTATACCCCTTCATACATTCCTCCCAAGAAGACAGGAGATCTGTAATTCTAAGCCCACTAAATTCTTTGCTAGACAGAAGCTACGCACAAAGTCTCCACTTTGCTATTTGAAAAAGTTCGCTTGTATCTGTTGATTTTCCTTCAAAGATCCTGGAGTTTCTTTCTTTTCGGATGGTCGATAGGATGGCTGTTGGGACAATGTTCCATGCAAGTTTAAACCTTGTAGTAAGCCTTGAAATAAACCACACTTCCAAAGCCCCTACACAGGATTTATCAAACACCCAGGACACCTTTAGTAGGTTCGCAAATTAGTCCAGAGACTTCTAGCTAGTGGGTACTCGATAAAAAGATGATCAATGGCTTCCTCTTCCGTCTTGCATATGGGGCAAATGGGGTCCTCCTCCTCATATAACACTCTTCTCCTTTTGAGTTCCATTCTAGTTAAAACCCTCCCTTTAATCACACAAAAAACAAAAATTTGGACCCTAGGGGGGGGGGGGGGGGGGGGGGGGGGGGCATTGCCATTCCAAGCTACCTTGGTTGTGGGTATCTCATTGGATTGCCGTTGTAAGACCAAATCTACCAAGGCCTTGACTGAGAAATTGCCCGATGAATCCCCAGTCCAAACTAGTTCATCTTCCTCACTTTGTGAGATGGGGAACTCCACTGACTTTTTGTGGAGGTCCCTTTTACCTTCTTCTTCGAAAGTCCATCGCTCCCTTCTAAAGTTTAAATGTCAGGAAGCTAGGTGACCCTCAAGTTATAGCAATCTTGTACTAATGTTCTCTTATTCCTTGAAATTCTATAGTCTTGGGAACATTTTTTTCAAAGGCCGCTCTCCTAGCCATAGATCATGCCAGAACATATATCTATTCCCTTTTCCCACAAACAGTCTAGTGTTAATTCCTAAAAATACTTCCTGCCTCCTCTTCACCTTGTCCTAACCTCCACCAAGATTTAATTATCATTGACCCTTTCTTTACCACCTTGTCACTTAGGAACCAACCATTTTGACTCCACCATACCATATCTGGCTGACAAAATTCGGACCCACAAGGCATCACATTCTCTCCCAAGTCTCCGTATTCACTTGCACAAAAGAGCTTGATTCCTTAACCTTAGCGGGGTTAACCCTAGGTCCTCTTTCAACTTCGGTTTCATTATTTCTGACCATGCAACTAAGTGCATCCTCTTTTTTGTCTCTGTCTCCCAACATAAAGTTTCTAAAAAGCGTCTGAATTCTCTTCACTACTCCTTTTGGCATCTCGAAAAGAGATAGATAATAAATTGGAAGATTCATCAGACCAGCCTTCTTTCCACTTTTTCAATGACCGGGGACCAGAATGATCTATTTCTTGGGTGGTAGTAGTCTCAAATATGTAAAAGGAAGCTTTCTTATGCTACAATCCGTTCCTTCTACGAGATCCTTAAGGATGTCCTCGGCCAAATCGATCCCCATAATGGTACTTTTGCCCAAGTTGATTCTAAGATCTGATGCTAATTCAAAACATCGAAGAATGGCTTTGTGATGCGGGCATCTAGAGTTGTGATCAAAATTTTAATTTTGACCTGGGCAGGTACGTTATCAAATTAGCAAGTTTGGGCCCCGAACCGAAGGATGAAAATTTCATTTTCAATCCTGGCGGGTGTGAGTTGTTTCGGTCATTTCAAGCCTAATCAAGCCAAGCCCAACACATCAGGCCCAATTGAGTTCAAGTGGGGCCCAATGAGTTGTTGAAGATCTAAAAGCCCAAAATGGCTGCCCCACTACCATCGTTTGACAATTCAAATTTGTAATGGCCCAGGTCAACAAAATGGTTATGGGAATAAGAGGATATATGAATCGTACGATTTTACGATTTTCGATTCACGATTCACACCCCTAGACCAATTTCGATACGATTTGAGTTTGATAACATTGTATAAAATTGGAGAATGCCATACACTTAGAGCATTGAGAATATTTGTAAAATTCCATGCTCACAAGGTGTGTGATAATATGTTTGAGTGAATGTTGTCTTTTGCACATTCCAATGCATAGTTGGGTAAGGTTATGGTTTGACCTCTTTATGCCTATGTGTGATTGATGTGAATATATTGTATCAGATACATATGTATAAGTTTCCCAAGTTTCCTATGATTAGATGTTTACTATAATTGAGAATTCATGGATTTAGGATGTGTTAAAGATGATAGAATGTATGATAAATCAAGATTGCCCAAGATGTGTAATGTAGGGCCTTAATAACTTCCTATACTTGTGTATGGTTATGAGTAATGTATGTATCAAAATTCTCATGATTGTGATTGGAATTTTAGATGGGTAACTCATATAATAAGCATGATGGATGTGTTTTAATGCCATGCTTGGATTATGTGATGATGTGTACATCACTAGTGAGTACCTATGTTGATAATGGTTGTGGTGGATCGACCTAACCATGTGTAGAACAAATTTCCATGATTTGAAGAGGAACTTGGTAAAGCGTTAGACTAAGTGATATGGGTGAGTTAAGGTCAAGTATCTTAGAACCCAAGGGGGTTAAATTGTGTTACAATGGGGATGAGCTAGCATGATTGAGAATGCATGTAATGCAATGTAAATGCTAAAAAAGCTTTGTTTGATTTCCCCAAAGTAAAAGTATAACCACTCCCCAATGTCAACCCAAATGTGAAAACAATGAACTACGGTTGATCTGATCCACTATGTGTAGGCAACTGAGAGCATTGTGCCTCAGCTCGATCAAAAGATGCATTGTGTCATCCATTTATATTAAGGATGATGTAAGATGTTGAGCAAATGTGAAGGGTAGAAAGGGATTGGTGGGATATACCTTCCCTAATTTAGACCCTAATGCTAGATGCTGGATCCCTCGAAGGCGGCCCGAAGAGATTTTGATGCCTTGGGAGTCCCGATATGATGAGACATATATGTTTGTTACTCGAGTAAAGCCTAGAGTGGCTAGAGAACTGTGAAAATTCTTAAGATGGGCAGATGAGGACTTTGACACTGAGATGTATGTGACTAGGTCACTTGATTATATTGAGACGTGGTATGGGTACGTCCCTCACGTGATGATTATATTGACATGTGGTATCGGTGTGTCCCTCACGTGATATTGATGATTAAGACGTGGTGTGGGTGCGTCCCTAACGTGATATTGATTATATTGAGGCGTGGTATGGGTGCGTCCCTCACGTGATATTGATGATTGAGACGTGATATGGGTATGTCCCTCCCGTGATATTGATAACGTTATGCCTCAGTCTGTTGAAAAAGGAAACTGTCCGATCAGTAGATCATTGTGTCTCACTTTTGTATAGTTAAAATGATGAGATAAGTATATAGATTATATAAGTAAGGCCTAGAGTAGCCGTGAAACCGCGGGAGCCTCGATATGAACATACGGAGACTGTGGTATTGAGATATTTATGTGACTTGGTCATTTGATATTGAGACGTGGTATGGCTACGTCCCTCACGTGATAGTGATGTCTGATTTCATGTCCCAGAGAGGTATTCGGGATAGTGGTGTTTTTCCATGGACCTTGGTCCCGTGTGGTTGCTGTCGCTGGGTGAGTCCCTTACATGTTATATACTGTAGGGCGCCCTTACGAATATTCCGCATACTTGTTGTGCATGGTTGCGCTGAGGTAGATACTATTTTACCCCATGAGGTGGTGCTAGCTTCGTTAGATGTGGTCTGACCACCTTAGAACTTGACTGAATCACACATGAGGTGAAGGGATGTAGGGCGAGGTAGACTTGATTACGCCAGTTGTGGGTCTCCCGCTTAGTAAGTCACGGGCCCTAAGTCTTGCTAGGGGCCGTGATATGTTTATGATATGATATGATGATTTGATATTGTTGCCACAGTCACGTAGTGATTTATTCGAGTGTTGTTCCTACGGATAGAAGTTCTCACGGTCGATGATGTGCCCCTGGATTAGTTATGCCCCTGAATGGATTATACCCATGGAGGGATTATATCAATGGAGGGATTATACCTATGAATAGATTATATTTACAGATAGAGTGTTACCAGGGATGGATGTGTATACCCATGGATAATGGTTCCTATGGTGGTTTGAATTGATGCTCGGATGTTGGTCTTATGATAGACCTATTGGTCTCATAGTAGACGTATTGGTCTTATGTTGGAGATGTTGGTCCCATGGTAGACATATTGGTATTATGGTGGACATGTTCGTCCCATAGTAGACGTATTGGTCTTATGTTAGACATGTTGGTCCCATGGTAGACGTATTGGTATTATGGTGGACATGTTGGTCCCATAGTAGACGTATTGGTCTTATGGTAGACCCGTTGGTCCTATGATAGACATATTGGTTTTACGAATGCATGAGTTATGCACATGAATGGATATACCCATGGAGTGATTATATTCATGGATGGTTATTACCAATGGATAGATGATACTCACTAATGGAGAGTTACCATGGATGGATGATGAATCCCATGGATGTTGTTCCCATGGTAGACATATTGGATTCATGCCTAGATATTGATTATATGGTGGACATATTGACCCTATGATAGATATAGTGGTCCCATAGTAGACGTATTGGTCTCATGGTGGACGTGACGGTTCTATGGATATATATTATTTTCCCATGGATGGTTATTCCCATGGAGGGCTTTGTGACCATGGATGAGTATTGTATATCGTTGATAGATATTCCCACGGAGGGTATTGATTCCATAGAGGATTGGACCCATATTTAGAGTATTGTCCTCGAGGAGGGATGTACTTATGTTCGGGTATAGCTCCCATATTTAGAGTATTGCATCACGTTGGTGGAATTGCATGGGAGTTGGATTACACATGTTTGACTCCTAAACCCATTTGGAAACCATTGACGTGTGGGGTTCTTTCCCTAAAGTGCAGCACCGAGTATAGGATTAGATTTGTTTTAATAGGTGGTGGCTTTAGATAAAGTATTTGCTTTATTTAATTTTATTTCTATTTGGCACTTATGTATTTTTATTTCTTTCTAATTCCAATTTTAGGAGGTATAGAAATAGGAGTTTATTCGAGTCAAGGTTGTGGAAGGAGGGTCGGCTCCATTATTTCCATGTTTCAGTCGGCGTTCTTTTTCTATTTAAGAGGAATTGTAGTTTGTAATTAGGGGAGATTTTTGATCAATAAAATTGTTATTTTTCCTTTTGCAAACTGTGATTTTCTTGAGTTCTAGTTCTGCAAATTGTTAGCAGAAGTGTGGAAAGTACAGTCACGTTTACAGATTGTATTCTGATAAAACCGTGGCTGAACTTTGGTTCTAAACGGTGGCGTGCTCCCGGTTTGGAGAACAAGATCTAGTTGCAACTGTGGAGATAATTCAGGCCTTGCCATGTTGAGGACCTGAGGAATTCTGCAACTCACAGCAGAGGTCTCTGCTAAGATCAGACCACAGCGCCAGGTGGCCAGTGTGGTGAGGTATTATCAAGTTCTATTGGTGTAGGTAACCTGCAACCTGTCCAAAGCAACGACGACTGTTGCTGATTGGCTACCAGCCAGACCTCTGGCGTCGGGCCCAGTTTTGGGTGATCGTTTTTCAGAAACGCTGTTGATCTCCTGCTATTCAGCATACTTATTTTGATTTATTTTGCGATCGGGTTATTCAAGTTATCATTCAAGCTTCCGCTACAGTTCGAGGTCGGGTATTCTTAATTCTACCTAGCCTACGTCACCTTGTACCCCAATAACTCTTGGCGAACGACTCGCAGAAAAACAATGTATCGTCTGCAAATTATAAGTGTGTGATTATGGGTCCATCCGGGTCCACTTTGAAACTCTTGACTATTCCCATCTCTCTCGCTTTCTCCACTAATTTGTTCAAGCTTTCCTTGACTAGAGTAAATATGAAGGGAGATAACGGATCTCCTTTCCTTAAGCCCCTGTTTGCTTGTATAAGTTGTGTTGGGGAGCAATTGACAAGGATGGAATATGAGGTGTCTTCAATACAAGCTTTCATCCACTTACACCACTGACTCCCAAAGCCCATCCTAACGAAGAGGTAATCCACAAAAGACCAATCTACAAAATCATAAGCTTTCTCCATATCAATTTTAAATAGGAGACCCGGTTTCATCTCTTTACGTTTCATGTGGATAAGTTTGTTGGCAATTAGGACCCCATCCAAGATTTGTTTGTCCTCCACAAATGCTCCTTGAGATTCTCCTACAATTTCAGGTAGAATTTTTTTCAATCTTTCTGCTAGTATTTTTTCTCTTAGTTTGTAGGTTATTAGCTGAGATTATGATCTAAGATGTTTCTATGGTTGAAGTCATAGATGATGTTGGACTTATGTGACTTTAGGATTGGAAAAACCCTATATATGATCATTATCATCATAGCCAAATTCCCATTTATCTGGGGTTGGTCTTCTGAGTTGTACTTCTCCATTTGATCTTATTATGAACCATATGATTTGTTACTCCATTATCTATCATGTCTTTTTATATTCCTTTCACTGGTCTACGCCGCCTCCTAGTATCTACAACTTGTGATCTCTTGACTCTATGTATTGGGGTTGACTTTGATCTTATAATTACATGCACAAACCACCTCAAAAGGGTTTCTCTCATTGTGCATCTAACTAAGCTACTTTTAAATTTTCCTTAATACACTCATTTTAATTCTTTCCCTTAGAGTTAATCCACTCATCAACACAGTATACGCACCTCCGTCACCTTAACTTTGCTATTTGTCTTTTCTTCATCGCCCAACACTCTGCTTTATAGAGCATTGTGGGTCTGATAACTGCTTAATAAAATTGTCCCTTTAAGTGAAGTAGGACTCACTTATCACATAGGACTCCTCTAGTTTGTTTACATTTTACACACCCCTCTCCCATCCTATTAGACTATTAATTATATCTAAGTCTAATCCTATAAGATATTCTACTATAGATCCCAATTATATAAACATGTCGCAGTGCTACTAAATCATTTCCAATTCTAATTAGGCCTCCCTCACTATCTTTTGTTCCACTAAATTTAGTTCCATACATTCTGTTTTAATGTTGATACAACAACACTAGTTGTGGCAAAATGAGATTGTAGGTAGGATTTTTGTTTTCTATAACAAAACCTCTTTGTGGAAGACCATAGATAATGTAGCGGAAGCGGGGATAAAAATCAAATCAAGTCAACCCCGACAAATATCGGGTCACACTTGCACACACTCATCACACATGTGGAGAGGCTTTAAGTTAGGAACGTGTGTAGGGAATTAGGGTTGCTTTATTTAGGGCATGTGAATGGGATAGTGGAAAGAAAAAGGGAAAACGAGAAGAGGCAGCGGAAAAGGAGCACAGCAGGTGGCGGCGGAAACAGAGGAGGGAGGAAGAAGAAAAAGGAGAAGAGTTTCGCAGGGAAGAAGTCGAAGAAGAAGGGAAAAGGAAGGGGATTTGGTACCTGGACTTAGGACAAAGAAGAAAGGAGAATCTGTGCTGAGAAGAGGAAGGTCTCGAGTAGCAGCAACAAAAAGGGTATGGAGGCGAAAACTCTGGGATAAGGCCCAGTCAATGGCGACAATATAATCACTTGGGATTGAGCCCAAGATCTGTAGAAGCAACTTTGGAACTCAGCCAGCAAGGGATTCGTCTGCAGCTTAGGCAGAGAAGAGGGTAGCTGATGCTCGAAGGCAAAAGATAATCAAATCTGATTTTTATTTCATAATATTCGAAGAGATAAATCCCTCTCTTACATGCATTGTATTTATAAGAAAAACAAGAAATCAAAATAGAAAATGACTCCTAAATCAAAATGGAAAAGCCACCGACCTGGCTTCCTTGTGACGCAAGCATTCTAAATTAAAAATAATGCGAAAATAGTAAATCCTAATCATAGGTGTATGATGGGCGGGATGAGGTGGGATGGCTAGTGGGCTGGGTTGGTTTTTGGTTTTTTTTTTTTTGGGGGGGGGGGTGGGGGGTGGAGGGGGTCATTAGTGAATTCTTCGACATTTAAAGCGACACTGATGGCGGCAGCTAAAGCGTAGTGGCAATGAGAAGCAATTGCTCTACGAATATCCCATCTCAGACCACGTAGAAAGCGAGCAATCTTTTGTTCTTCTGTCTAATGAAGGTCATTGAGAGAGAGGAGGCGACATCAACATATTCCTGAATAGAACGTGTACCTTGGTAGCAGTCTTGAAGTTTGTTGAATAAGACCTGAGAGTAATGAGGAGGCAGATACCGACTTTTCAAAAGTTACTTCATGCAAAACCATGTATGAACAAGAGCCAAATTTTGTCGAGATCTGTCCTGTTGAGTTTGCTCCCACCAAGAAGAAGCACCTCCAGTGAGTTTGAAAGCAACTGATGGGACCTGCTTGGCTTCAGGGACTCCCATGTATTCAAAGAACCGCTCGACCTTTGTTATCCATTTCATAAACTCTACCATGTGGAGAAGACCATTGAAGGACAGAAGGTCAACCTTGGGTCAATAATCATTGTTGTCAGAAGAGCGACAAAAATCACTAGTATTCTGTTGATTGGGATTGGGTGGGTGAGTGTTGAGAACCAGTTGCTCGACGTCCTCATCATTCCAATCTTCCCGATGTGGTGTCTCTTCTTTTTGTTTCTTGCCGGTGTTTCTGTCAGCAAAATCTGCAATCATGATTGCGCGAAACTCTGTGAACAATTCTTTCATCTCTGCCTTCATCTCAGCTTTAAATGTGTCGAACTGAGCGGTGGTGACAAACTGATCGTTGCTGGATGCCATCTGAATTTTTTTTTTTTTTCAGATCACCGACGAGAAACGGGGATCTTCTCTGGGCAGTACTTGGCTCTGATCCACTTAATGTAGTGGAAGCAGGGGTAAAAAATCAAATCAAGTCAACCCCGAAAAATATCGGGTCACACTTGCACACACTTGTCACGTGTGGAGAGGCTTTAAGTCAGGCACGTGTGTAGGGAATTAGGGCTGCTTTATTTAGGGCATGCGAATGGGATAGTGGCAAGAAAGAGGGAAAATGAGAAAAGGCAGTGGAAAAGGAGCACAATAGGTGGCGGCGGAAACAGAGAGGGAGGAAGAAGACAAAGGAGAAAAGTTTCACAGGGAAGAAGACGAAGAAGAAGGGGAAAAGGAAGGGGATTTGGTACCTGGACTAAGGATGAAGAAGAAAGGAGAATCTGCGCAGAGAAGAGGAAGGCCTCGAGTAGCAGCAGCAAGAAGGGTATGGAGGTGGAAACTCTGGGATGAGGCCCAATCAATGGCGACAATGTAATCACTTGGGATTAAGCCCAAGATATGTAGAAGCAACTTTGGAACTCAGCCAGCAAGGAATTCGTCTGCAGGTAAGGCAGAGAAGAGGGTAACCAATGCTCGAAGGCAAAAGATAATCAAATCTGATTTTTATTTCATAATATTCGAAGAGGTAAATCCCTCTCTTACATGCATTGTATTTATAAGAAAAACAAGAAAACAAAATAGAAAAGGACTCCTAAATCAAATAGGAAAGCCACCGACCGAGCTTCCTTATGACACAAGAATTCTAAATTAAAAATAATGCGAAAATAGTAAATCCTAAAATAGATGGGTCTCTCGTGTCCTACATCAATAGAGGTTTCTTATAGAGTTCAAGTGTGGTCCACCTCAACTTGGGCATGTAGACCTAGGCTTTGGAAAGTCTGGTTTTCCATGGCGGTGCGAGTTTTTCTTCTTTCTTACCACTGTTTCTATGAAGATTGGTGGTGGTTTTGTTTCTTTTCAGTAGGACATCTATATTCTCTCTTAAGGTGCTTCTAGGCTTATCTAAATTAGCCTAGACTACATCAAACGTGGTTGTCATTTTGTTTGATAGACATCAACATCTCCCTAGTGACCCCCTTTCCTCTCTCTTCTTGTGTGGATGGGCTTATGCACATGGACACCTATACTTTAGTACATGACTGGTTAACCTGGTTCAGTTTTGATGGATCAGCTAGGCTTGGTTTTAAATATGTAACTCTGATCCAGGGCTATGTGATAAGTATCTTTTGTATATCTATATCCAAATGATGATTTCACATTTTGATGCTCAGCCTGGGTCTTATTTCTTAGATGCTTATGACCTAGGGCTTACATGATGCAAAATTGATTTATCATCATCGTCATCATCATAACCATTTCCTATCTGGGTTGGCCTTTTGAGTTTATATTTCCACACCACTCTGTATAAAGTCATATGCAACTCTATTTTGTATGCCCATTATCTTTCCTTTTTGGAAAAATTTCATTACCTTTTTTTGTAATTAATGGATTCTGATGATGATTTTGTGAACCTTTGCAGATTGGAGGCAGTAACTTGGTGAAAAAGGCTGCTGCATTGCATCATTTGGCTTCTATATGTGATGGGCTAGTATTTGCTGGTAGGATAACATTTCAGATCATGCATGCATTAGGATTTCCTGTTCCTTCAAGTTATGTGGAATGCAGTGCAGTTGAAGATGCTTCAAAAATAATCAGACTTGCACAAAATAGGAATATTCCAATTCTATTTCCGAAAGACTTTTGGTGCACGAATGACTTCCTCCCAGAATTGTGTGATCTATTCCCTTCTAATAAGGTCTTGAATGGTAAGCTCAGCAATCTGCCTTTGAACAAGAAATTAAAATAAATCCTTATAACATTCCTCTTGTAATGCTTCTCTATTTTCATGTTCTTTTTTTTTTCCCCTCTTGCCTAAACATACCTTTTTTGGGAAAGGAAAAGGGAGGGGAGGGGTATTTTTGACCTTGAATGAAAAGCGACATAATGAACAATAACAATGCAAGTATTTCGGTAGAACTGGAAAGGTAATTAAGAGTTAAAGTTGTGAGAGCTTCATTTGCTGATTGGTTTATGCTTACTTTGTTGTCCTGGATAGCTTTTGTCCCCCTTTTTTTTTTTTTTTAAAATTTTGAATAATAACAAGAAAACAATATCAATACGAAATAGAAGGTACAAAGCTCAGTACAAGAGATCTGTATTGATCTTTAAATAAAAGGAAAAAAGAAAGAAAAAGAGAGAGATCTGTACTGATGGAACATTCTCAAAACACCCACTGTCAATATAAGAACAGTCATATGAGGTCTTACATTACACCCAAGAAAAAAAATCTGATCTCTCAACCCTTGCCTTTGCTAAAAACGTCTACCCCCTCATTAGTGAGACTTCCTTACATGCTGAAGTTCACTGTCCTACACATGAAACTGTTTGCAAATCCCCTTTAAAATTGAGAACAACCTCCAACGAGGCTTCTTTGTGGCCTTGGCCCATTTAATGGCATTAGCAGAATCACTCTCGATAATTAGCTACCCAGATCCAAAGGAATTCCATGGTTCCAGTATCACATATAGAATATTTTATGGTAGCAATGCTGGACACTAGCAACTAACCAGTCGGGGTGCAGGTTGGATCAGGTCAGATTTATGATAACCCATCCTGAATCAAGATTTTTAATTTTGAGCCGACGACCAGAGATATCCGCCTCTTGGGAACTGACCTGAAACAAGAAAATACCTGAGACTTGAGAACCAGACCATTTTTGAAACAAAAATTGTGGAGACAGAAGAGTCTATCATAGATCTCAAAAATGGAAGAAATAGAAGGGTCTAAAATTCTAGAATTGGTAAAATGAAAATGGGAAATAAAGTGTCTCAAAAAGGGAAGAAATAAATGTCTAAATAATTATAGAAAAGGGAAATAATGACTAAGCGATAGCAAAGATGACAGATTTATAGAATTTTTGTATAGTCATATAAATATCATGTAATATAAAATATTTCAGGTTGGTTCTCAGGTTTGGATAAACTTGATGCCAAAGCTTGCGAGCTTTGACTTGACCCCAGCTATTTTTAGGTGGGGTCGACGCAGGTCAAGTTTTTATGTGAACTGTTGCACTCCTATTAAACAGTAATTATTAGTGGTGAAATATTTGTAGCTGTATACTTATGTTAACAGGGGCAAGTTTATGAATCGGGCAATGGAGAGGCAATTATGGAAAGTTAGGAGCTGCTAAGAAGTCATAATTGCCTCTTCATTGCCCCAGTCATTATCACTGTTTGAATGACTTCATTATCTTCATTAATGGGGCAATGAAGAAACAATTATGATAATTTGAAATGAATATATGTATATATATCGATCAATATCTGCAGTTTTGAATCAGTAGATGGGTTAAAACTGGGAGGTTACCCAACTTTTGCACTTCTTAGAGAAAATAATGGCAAACAGGATGCAACTTGAATTAATTATTTTTTGTTACTGAAGATTGATTGAACTTATATGATAAAAAATGAAAATGTCCAGTGTTGAGCCCCATGTCATAGGAACTTTGAATGAAATAATTCTCATGAATTGCAGCTAGCCCAAATGTCACGCAGATTGGAGTCTTATCAATGTTTGATTCAATTCATTATCTTCACATGACTTCTAATTGTTTATGGTGAAGATTATCATAACACTGATGAAAGCATCATCCTCTCTATGTAGTGTCAGTTCTGCAAGTTCTACTTGTCCCATTTTGGGGCTAAGTTCTCTGTCTTTCTGCAATCCAACATGTTACCTCTAATTACTTAATTGCTGGTCTTCACTGACTGTCTCCTTTGAAAAGAATTCTTCATTGGCTCTCCCTTCTCCTCTTTCTCTTGCACTTTCGAGCCTTGAGTTCTTTGTACAGGGACTGCATTGGTCTTCTTACCACATGCCAATACCATCTCACAGGCTATTCCTTGATAATCTGTTCTGA
Source organism: Chimonanthus praecox (assembly GCA_022113865.1). Taxonomy (NCBI): domain Eukaryota; kingdom Viridiplantae; phylum Streptophyta; class Magnoliopsida; order Laurales; family Calycanthaceae; genus Chimonanthus; species Chimonanthus praecox. The sequence goes on from CM039094.1 coordinate 36,282,230, forward strand.
AGGAGCCACTTGTAGATTTAATAAAAAATTTCCTAATCCTTTCCTTTTTTCTTTACATCAAAATTCCAATTCCAAAATTCAATCTTAGCATATATACCTCTTTTCCCCATTACCAATCCTAATAGAAAAGAGAGGTATATTATTCTAAAATGTGATCAGATGAGGCTGGTAGATGGATATATATTGCGAGTGCAAAAGAGAAACGTTAGAACCCAAGGAAGCGATGAGACCAAAAATATTAGAAACATTCCCCCACATCCTCCACAAAAAGAACCTAGTAGCCATTTTGGTGAAAACTATTGCTCAAGATATTGTTGGAGCTAAGGGCACTTATAGTGAGTAATTTTCATCAATTGAGAAATATTACAAAATAAAATCTCTGTAATAGTATAGGAGAGCTACACTAGTCATATTTACATAGGGTCGTTTGTTGATCTGAACCCGGCCCGCGACCCACCCAAACTCGACTTAAATAAACAGGTTTGAACAAACCTTTTTGTTTGACAGACCGAGCTTGGGATTTTCTAGAAGTCCATTTATATAAATAAACTGGCTCGGGCTTTTACTTAAAGCCTGTCAAGGCCATTGGGCTTTTGGCCTGTTTATTTTTCGTATTACCATACAAGCACTTATCAAATTTTGAGAAGAGTTTTCTGATGTCAGAGATCAGCATATAGCCGCAGTGACAGAGCATACTAATCACTTTTCAAAGTAAGATAAAAGGGATTAAGAAGAGGAGCATGTAATGAGAACGAGATAGATGCATACCAACAAGATCACAACTATCATTACTGTGATAACTCCAAAGATTACAACCAACATTCTTTTGGAGAAGGATACCCTAAAACTAAACTTGGCTCTGATACCACATTACAAACCCCCAAGGGCCTATTTATAGCAAGAACAAACTAAAGCAAAAGCATCCACCGACAGTTGTGGATAAGACTAAAGTAAAAGCAAACCACGCGTCAAATACAACAGAGAGGGGTTACCGAACAGTTGTCACCGAAAGCAAAAGTAAAAGCTGAAGAAAACAACAAGGGCTACAGGATAAAGCTGGACACATCCTTATTTTAAGCCCAAGAGACATAAGAGGAATCCCTTTTTGTGGCTGTGTCTGCCTTTTGGGTGGGAAATCATACCTTGTCTTTGGACCTTAAACCATCTACCATACAATTCGGACTATTATGGCATCTCCATCCTCCATTAATATACATCTGCCCAACCCATTTTTCCTTTTAAAACTAAAAGTGCATCCAAACAAGATTACCTCTATGAAATCGAGTATGCTCCAGCTCATGTACCTGCAACAACTTTCCCTGTCCTTAATCCATACAAGGTATTTGAGCTCAGCAAAGAATCTTTCTCTGTTAAGTCTCTGAAAAAACTATTTTCTGCAAAAACTCCTACTATCTTTGAGGAGTATGTTCAATCTTCAAATTTTGCCCAGAATGAAATCTACTCAGGACCGCAAGAAACATTTGTCCCTTTGGAGTTCCCCACAGGTCTGTATCAACAATGGCTGCACGAAGGATATACTCATATACACATTGGAGCTATCAAGATCGCTCTCACTTGCCATGGCCGACATGGCCAAGAAGTGACTGGAAACCTCGCCATCCTTGACACCAGATATCTCACCTACAATCAAGCTGTCATAGGAATGGCCCAAATAACAATGAATGCTGGAACAGTGTTTCTGACACTATATCCAAACTACAACATCCATCTTCATGACCCATTTTTGTTCAAGTCCTTGGTTTCTCAAGTCCAATTCTGTGGACTAAATATGCAGCATGGAGCTATTGCCTAAGCAGTGTTCGGTGCACCTATGTCCCAAAACTGCTAACTAATGAGCAGTTACAGGCTATCCTACCTAAGCAGTGGCCACTGCTTATGAGCAGCACCTTCAACAAACCAAGACGGTTGTTAATGCTGCCCCCTCCTTTTTGAGAAAAGGAGATGGTACTGTTGTTACACAGTTTCAACAAGAAAAAGAAGAGGTTATTCCTCTCCTCTTCTAAATCTTCACTTAATACGAGAAGTTCCACATCAGCCGTGGAATCTCGACTGCTGTTGCACAGCATGCCTTGATGATCAATTTGATTTGAAATTCGGTGACCAGTCAGCCGACTCACCATTTGGAACTCGCAAAAAGAAAAAGAAAAGTTGGAAGGAGAGATACGAAGAAGATCCTTATGTTGATACATTAGGAGAACCTTCGGGAAAATATGATTACTATGTTTCATATGCATCCCAACCTCAGCCAACTTTGTGTGGCTACTACCAGAAGGCTTTGGCAGTCTTGCCTCCGGAATCTTTGCCAGTTCTGCCCTCTGCACTCCAACATCATCAGATTTCTGCTTTACCTGAAGTCTTCATGTTTCAACCAGTTTTTCCTCCATTGGAGGACTATGAAGATATTCAAACTCATACCAATCATGTCTGGAAGATAAAGACTCCTGTTGATAAATCCAGACACATCACTCAGGCTGAAGCTGCCATGAATTGGCAAGCCCAAAATTCAGTGGCACAAAATCATCCCTCCACCAGATTCTTGAAGAACAGAAGAAGATTACATCCATGGTAACCCCGACCATGCAAATTGTTGCCGAGCTTCAACAACAGATAAAATTGCTCCATCAGGAGCTTATTCGGGTGGCAACAAACTCTCAGTGCATTGCTAATGCCTCTGCTATTATTGCTCAAAAAGAAGCAGAGAAACGTAGTCTTGAAATTCAGCTCAAGTCCATCCAGCACCAGCAAGCCGCCTCCTCAAACCAACCAACAGATTTCACCAACTATTTCAGTTCGTCCTATATCCCAAATTATCATCCTCAGCCTCTCATCTTCCCACAAGATCCACTCATATATAAGCCATAGCCTTACCCTCACCACTTATTCCCTCAAACCTCATTACCATTATCTCAACCACCTCCTGTTTTTCCCACACATAGACCCAGTACATCTAGACCCAGTAGAACAAGAACCCCACCAACAAAGCCACCACAAACTGAACCCGAAGCCTCCGCCTCATCTACTCCACCACCAACCTTCCTGACTATTCAAGAACCTAATCCCTTCTCTTCTTTTCTCGATGCCTGATGCCTAAAGGATCCTCCGAAATCTCCCTCTCAGATTTCTGATTCTGCTTGGACTTCCCAACCAGAAGAGTTTGACCTCTACCAAGCTTTTGATTCTCTTATGTTGCATGCACCTGATGAACCCCCAGAAGAGCCGCCAGAACCAATAATTGAAGATCCCCCTGAAGAAGTTCCTTCAGAGCATTATGCACCACCTCGTGCTCATGTTCCAAATGATGTCAAGCATTTTTTCAATGTTGATCATCTTCCTCCGTCACAGTGGCATGACAAATTCATGGAAATGTTAGCATGGGGAAATGCTGAACTGCAAGTTCCAGGACTCCAGTTGCCAGATGTCCTGCTTCGGATCACTTCCAGGTTTTCAAGAAGCATCCATGAATGGTGGATTTCCCTTGCTGAGTATAGACAACTCCAAGCTCTACAGGCTGCCTCTGTTGAGGCTTTTGTTGGCCTTCCTTATGTTGAATTTTTGGGAGCTCCTGCTTTAAGAAGAGAAACTGCTCGAGAAGAGTTTCTCAAGGCCAAGCTATGCTCTTTTGATAGGAAAGATCTTGAACGCCGCTACAAAAATATGTTTGCCAGATTTCATGCTATTGGTGGTATTGATGATGTTAACTTGAAACAATTTTTTCTTATATCTCTTCCTGATCCTCTTGGAGACGAAGTCACAAAATATCTCCCTTAATGGAGAAAAAATTGACCAGTTCACTCTTGGACAATTATACCAATTCTGTCTTACTGCCATTGACAGACTTTGCAACCAGTCAAAGTTTTTAGCACAGTTTCAGCAGGCGGGACAATGCCTTGGCAAGGCCTGCTACAGGCCTGACCTCCAGATAAAATGCAAAGCCAAGCACTGTGACTGCTGATCTAAGAAGAAAGTCCATTTCCGATCTTATGCCCATTCGAAAGAGTTTCCTCGAAAGCCATTTCATAAGAAGCGATGATGGAAATTCTTTAGAAGAAAGGGGACAACACACAGAAAAGGAACAAGATGTTTTCTGTGTAACCAAATTGGACATTTTGCTCCTAACTGTCCAACCAGAAGAAGGCCCAAGCAAGCTCAATTTATTCAGCAGCCCATGTCTCTCATCCAAAAAGATTTTAATGACCTTGAGTCAGAACTCTCCTTGGATGATGATCAACATTCTGATACACTCCTCCAACTTGAAGATTCCTCTGATGACTCGGCCTCTGATTCTGATACACATCCTGGCCTCTTCCCTATGCAGCCCTCAATTGATGGACTTTGTCACGCCCCGCCTTCCAACACCTGGACGGGTGTGATCTGACTGTACAAATTTAAATCACATGCTTCCCTAAACGGGTCTTACTTTCAAAATCTGTGGCTAAATTCAAAACAAACATAATTAAAGTCACAAGCCACCAAAATTCCTCAAGTCCACAACCTGCTTGAAGACATAACATCTCATTTGAGCTTCTAAATAACCTAATGGGATAAATATCACTCACATAAAGATCTCTAAACGCATTACTTACTCACATTCCCATAAAAATCAAATTGAATCATTCTCAAAATTAATCCATACTTGAATTTATTATCCAAGTTTTTCACAAATAAAAATAAAACAAATAAATAACTTTCTCAAAGTCCCAAAACAAATAAGCACCCATCTTATAACCTAAATAATAAAAGCGTTTCTACGAATTCTGCATCGACTCCTCGCCTTCTAAGCTCAATTGTGATTATCGTCTAGACCCAAGTCCAAGGGATTGCCTGCAATGTAAGGGATGAGCTCCATACCCAGTGAAGAAAACAATAACACAATCATAGCATATGATATTCCTACTTCCTCAATGATATTTCAAATAAGCAAGTATAACAATTTATTTCATGCTCATGCTTTTGCAAAATGTAATGCTCAATGCCAAATGCCATATTCCAACCAATTATTACATCTACTGATATTTGGTGGTCTTCTCGACGAATCGAGGATAACACAACATCACCTTAATGGCCTTCCCACATAAAGTGAGGATAACACAACCTACCACCAAATAACAGCCCTCATGACTTGTCACGGATATCGCATCTCATCTACCATAATGGTCTTCCCACATGAAGTGAGGCTAACAACACTACCACCGTCGTGGTCTTCGTGACAATCATGGATCGCACCCTCATACCCAATGCTATGAATATGAGAATGCTATGCTCAATGCCGACAAACATGCTTAAATATTCATAACATGCCTATGAAATCATAAATCTCCATCTAAGCAGATCATAACATCATACGAAATATCTCATTTGTCATAGCATGCATAAACCTTGAAATAAACATAACACTTGTCCATGCATCACAATATTTGAATTATATATACCAACATTCAACCATGTCCAATCAAGGTTAATAATCAGACAATAACATACAAATAACCATCAATCTACGAAGATAACTCATTGGATCTTTCAACAATATTAATGGTTAGACTCCACAATCCGGGCGGACTGAGTCTCCTCACGGCCAATAAAAGGTTTAGCCAAATCTCCCTTACATTATTGTGAGTGAACACCGGATCTTAACCATTATTAACATACACCCAGTCTATTCCAGATCCAACAGTTATATTCTAGTCACACAACAAAATACAATATTCCATTGCCTAAACACATAAGAATATAAGGAATCATGTTTCAAAGTATGTAGTGAATTGTTTCCCTCACCTAGAAGTTTGTGAAGTGCCAACAATGAACCCAAACGCTTTCCAAGAGATAACTAGCCTTGAGAACCCAAGTTTGCTGCGAATACGATTTAAAAGTTCCAAGTATTAATAATATGAGGATTATTAAGTCTCTTTGGGAAAGTACTTTTAATTACAAGTAAGGTGGATTGCTGTCCCAACTCTAGCCTTATATGTTACACTAGGGTCCAAGGTTAGGAGTGAAGGTTTCCAAATTTGCTGCCAACATAACACAATAATTACTTAGGACTGTATTATTTTATTTATTTATGAAAACTGTCCTAACTTAGAGCAGTTTAGAGGTTGGCTGCCTTTAGGAAAGATAACAATAACTCTAAGTATTTTTAATTTAATAAGTAATTAATCGTAGCAAAGCATATTAAATCAGACCAATTGAATACAGTGGGTACTATCTTGAAATTACCACTGTAAGAGGGCAAGGTAATAAGATTCCGGGTTTTAACTTGTAACTAAGCCACGGGTAAAACAAAGAAAGATGTTAACGCATGGTGCTGGCAGCAAGGGGACTTGGATCAGTCTCACTTAAAGGTAGTTTCAGGCTGGTTGTGTTGTCCATCTCAGCTGGAGAAAGAGTTCTCTGTAACTCGTCACAGTAAGATTAAAACCAGTATTGAAATCAGCCAGCTAGGGGCTGAAAACAGTCCTTAATATCAATGTTTCTGGGGCTGAAAATCAGTCCCATTAACTGGCCGATCTGGGGTTAGAAATCAGTCTCCAACTTAGGATGTTTTTATTAGAGAAAGGCTGAGTGATTACTGTTCACGGATAAGAAATTGGGGACAGATCTGAGTCACCAATTTATTTGATCCTACCGCTGAATGAAGAAGGGAAAAAAATCATCACCATCCAATAAGGATTGGCTGGTTGGCTGGCTCGAAATTTACAAAGGGGAGAAGAGGAAGAAGAAACCCATGGGAGAAGAAGACCATAGAGGAAATTAGAGGGACATACCTGTTACTTGCTGTAATTTGGGAACAAATACGATAAAAGCTGGTCACACGGTGGTCCGGAATGGTCTTTGAAGAGGAGAGGAGCAAGAACTCGAGAGAGATTTGGGGTTTTTTTCCTTCCCTTCTTCTGCTGAGGTTTCCGTTGCGATTTCTGTTGAGATTTGGTTGTTGTTTCGAAAAGGGTAAAAGAAGGGAAGGGTTCGCAGGTCTCTTAAAGGGAGGAGAGTCCTATTGGTAAAGGAATCCCATTGGTGAAAGGATTTTGGACAGTTTCCATTTAAGTAGGGATTTGAGTCCCAAACGAATAAGGAAGAAGAAGAGTCCAATCTGAATAAGGAATCCCATCGGTGAAAGGATTTTGGACAATTAAATTCGACAAGGGAAGGTGGGTCTCTTTAAATTATTGATTTTAATAAATTGTCCTTTATTTCTCTTTTATTAATTTTGTCAATAATCGATTAAATTCTAGACACTTAAAATTGGAATTTATTTATTGATTTCACATTCTTAATTGCATATTTCCAATTGAGATTCTAATTTAGGAGAATTAAAATCTAAGTTGATAATTTATTTCCCATTCCCTTAATTTAATTCGAAGGGGATAAATTTGTAAATTCTTATTGGGGGAAAGTGTAAAATCGGGGTCTAATATTAAACCCTAAATTCAATTGTGTTTTTCCCAAATAAAATTATTAAATTAAACTAACAAATCAATTTAAACTACAATAATTTTCTAAATTAATTTTACCCGTCACAACTGACCCGTTACCCCAGGTCGGGTCATTACAGACTTCTACATGCTTTCACTGTTGGAGCCTCTCCACTCATCTCTGTCATGTTAAACCTCACCCATAAACCCACTCCTCTCATTGCTCTTCTTGATACTGGTGCTGCCTGTTCATTCTTGAAAACATCAATTCTACCAAAGAATTATTAGTTACCATTTAGCCAATATTTTTCAAATTGGAAATGGAACCACTATGCATGTCAATATGAAGAGCGTGCCAATCACCTTCCATCGTACACCAGATTACCCCATTACCCATCAGTTTTTGAGTTCCAGCATCCAGGGTAAAGACATGATCATTGGGTTCGATGTTCTCCAAAATCTTCCTGATGTTTATTGGACTGCACAAGGACTAAGATTTGGAGATCAACATGTTAGATGGACAAATATCCCAAGTCTTTTGTCTGTCAGTGAAACGGTATACACTGAGGTAATAAACAAACTAATTCATTCTTGTTGTGCTAACTCGCATACTGAGTTTCTACAGAAACATCCAAAGCCTCTATGGACAAGAGCAGAGTTCTTCATCACGCTGCCATTCAAAGAAACTGCTCCCTCTTCCTCTCCAACCAGAGCCAGCCACTCTGGCATGCATCCCGATCATCTCAAGCTTGCCCATGGAGAAATCAAGGAGCTTCTACAGCAGAAGTTAATTGAAGAAACCACTTCACCATGGTCGTGTGAAGTTTTCTACGTCAACAAACATTCTGAACAAATTCGTGGAAAGATGCGACTGGTTATCAATTACCAGCCACTTAACAAGTTCCTTGTGGATGACAAATTCCCTCTGCCACAAAGAATGCCATTATTTGAACAATTGGTAGGTGCTCAGATCTTCTCAAAATTCGATCTGAAGGCGGGTTTCTGGCAACTAGGAATTGACCCAGCAGATAGACCAAAGACTGCATTCACCATCCCAAATGGCCATTACCAATGGACGGTTATGCCCTTTGGGTTGAAGATTGTTCCATCCCTCTTCCAGAAGGCCATGATCAGGATTTTTCATCCTTTGATTAAAAATGCTTTGGTTTACATTGACGATATTCTCTTGTTTTCTCAGGATGAGTCCTCTCATCTCCATCTTCTCAACCAATTCTATGATCTATGTCAAGAGTATGGGATCATGCTCTCTGAGAAGAAGATGATGATAGGCAAAAGAAGTATTGACTTCTTAGGCATGCATACTGAAGAAGGCAAATATGTGCCCCTGCCTCACATTGTAGAGCAACTAATTAATTTCCCTGATGTACGGCTCACGGTCAAGCAACTCCAACAGTTCTTGGGAATTATTAATTATGTCTCTGAGTTTATTCCTCACTTGGCAAGATAAAGATCTATCTTGTCTACTCTCTTGAAGAAAAAGCCTCCCCAATGGGATGATTCCCATACTGCTGCTGTTCGCGCCCTCATAAATATTGTATCTCAGCTTCCTCCTCTGTCTCTACCACCACCACAGCATAAAAAGATTCTCCAAACTGATGCTAGTGACTATTCTTGGGGGGCTGCATTATTTTCTGAAACACCAGATGGTCAGCGGCATATCGTTGGATACAAGAGTGGCAGTTTCAAGCCATCAGAACAGCATCACCACAGCACATATAAAGAAATTCTGGCAGTAAAACTTGCAATCGAAAAATTCAGATTCCTACTGACAGGATATGAATTCATCATTGAAATGGATATAAGTGCTTTTCCTGAGATGTTGAGATTCAAGCAGAAATCTCTTCCAAACTCTCAACTCCTGCGATGGGCAAATTGGTTTGAGCAATGGAAATTCACTGTAAAAAAGATCAAGGGAAAAGACAATATCCTTGCCGACTTCCTCTCTCGTCGTCTCAAACAACACCAAACCAATAACCAATCAATCCAGCATAGTCCTAACCCTATAGCCACCCTCTGTCCTATTGAGCCTCAGGATTTTCCTCCTGAAATTCAAGAATTGCTAGCCTCCATCACTCTCCCAAGAAGATCTGCTCTCAATGCCAAGACCTTCTTAGAAATACATCTTCACCAAAATTCTCCTATCTTCCATTTCTTACCCCATCCTGATTATCCATGTCTGACTCCCTTTGGTTTCCGAAACCTCTACAATGTCCCTAAGGAAGTCCGCTGTTTTCTTTGGTATATTTTTGAATTATACCGAATGGCTATTGTCTTTGATGTCTATGATTTATCTGCATCTCTCCTCCAAATGAGATTTAGACATCAATTGCCTGATCATGTGGTTGGTCTCATGACAATGCTCGAGTGGTTCCACCCTCGAGTGGTGGCAAAATATTATCTCTGTTCATCCAGGTGGAATTCGAATGCGTTTTATTCACATCCATTTCTATTGCCGTCGAGATTTTATCTCAACACCAGATGCAAATTTCCTTGTTCCCCATGAACAGGAGGAAGTAAGCATTCAATGCTGGAGTCCAATAAACATTGCTGAGAATCCTAGATTCTATCATCACAATGAATTCAGGGAATTCACGGAACGAATGGCTGCTCTCAATCATGTTCAGTTCACTGACATTCCTGCTCATATAGCCATCTATCCTTTTGCCGACGGTGACCCTGGCCTCCAACTCAGAAGTCTTGATGAGTTCATCACAACTCACTTTACTGAGTTAACTGGCTTCGCTGATGAGTTCTCACAGGACCCAAATGCTGACAGCGATTTCTACAGTACCGGATCAGAATAAGGATGTGTCCATCTTTATCCTGTAGCCCTTGTTATTTTCTTCAGCTTTTACTTTTGCTTTCGGTGACAGCTGTTGGGTAACCCCTCTCTGTTGTATTTGACGCGTGGTTTGCTTTTACTTTAGTCTTATCCACAACTGTCGGTGGATGCTTTTGCTTTAGTTTGTTTTTGCTATAAATGGGCCCTCGGGGGTTTGTAATGTAAGAAGAGAAACTGCTCAAGAAGAGTTTCTCAAGGCCAAGCTATGCTCTTTTGATATGCTCTTTTGATAGGAAAGATCTTGAACTCCACTACAAAAATATGTCTGCCAGATTTCATGCTATTGGTGGTATTGATGATGTTAACCTGAAACAAATCTTTCTTAGATCTCTTCCTGAAGACTGCTCCATCCCTCTTCCAGAAGGCCATGATCAGGATTTTTGATCCTTTGATTAAAAATGCTACGACGGCCCACTTTCTTACTCCACATGTCTCCATTGCCCCTACTCCCTAGGTTTCAATTTTTTCTTTTGGAAAAGCAAAAGCAACTCTAGTCCCACTACATGTCTCCCTAGTTCTTTGGGCTTCATTGTTATTATTATTATTTTTTCTTAAAAGCAAAATCAACCCTAGACTTTGACTCTTTGTTTTCTCTCAACCCTTTAGAAACATTCAAAACCATTCTTCCACTTCCAGCCCCTTCTTCCCAAATCGGAAAATTCCCATTCCCCATTCTCCATTCGGTGAGTAATCAACATACATAATCCTTCATCTTCTTGATTTGGTTTCCAACATTTCAATTTCTTTCCCCTCTTTTCCCTTTTTCTTTCTGATCGATAATGAGCTTCCTTTTTCTTTCCTTTGATGTGCAATGGATGACAGAACCGCTGATCGGTGGAGGGGTGCTCTCTCTCTCTCTCTCTCTCTCTCCCCCCCTCTTTCAGCCATGTGCTATTGAAAAATGGGAGAGAAATGATATAGTGTTGCCCTGGCCGTTTGTACCTTGGTGCGGCTAGGACAAAATATTTGCATTTGCATTTATATTTTTATTAATATATTTAGAAAATAAGTTACAAAATAAATGAGTGGGCTTGGTCGTTATATTTTAAACTGACAGGTTCAGGCTTTAACTTTAAAAGCCCGATGGGCTTCAGACTGTTTTGAGCTTTTGTAAATATAAATAGGCTTGGGTTTTTTTGGCAAAGACCAACCTGAACATGGCTCGTGAATAGGCCTATATTTATATCACTGAGCCTTCACAAAAGTTGCTCTTCGTTGTTGCAACTACTACTTCAACTCCTCGTATATTACTAGAGCTAGTAGAAGAAAATAAATCCTTTCAATGTTAAAATGTTCCAATCTGAGTGACATTCAAGCCTGGTGCAATCTCTAGGAACTTGTACCGCTACTATTGGCTACAACTCAAGTCTTTGCTTCTTCTTAGTTGTAAAAAGTTTTTTTTTTTCTTTTTTTGAATAACATGGGTATCCCCATCCCACATGGAGGTGAGTAATCTCATCGATACACAAAACAACCTACAAACGTTGTGTATCGGTTACTTTGGGAGGAGTCAAACTTGAAACCTCTAGTTTATTCTTTTTTCTGAATGATAGTTAAGATGTAATTTTTTTAGAAGCCTTTGTGGTCTTAGCAGTGTTTGTAATGCCTTATGTTCTCTATTCATTACCAAAACAACCTTTTATGATATCTTAGTATCTTACCTTTGTTGCTGGCACTTTTTCTTTTAGGTTGGACACCTATTGGCCTTGGGCCATGCACATTAGATGAAATTTTCACTCTTCTCTCAAAGTCCAAGGTGAGGTAAGATTGTATGATGAATATATATACATTTTTTGAAAAGTATCAACAATGATCTTAAAGAACCATACAAATGCTTTTGAGAGTAATAGTATATAGTTGATATTATCTTGTCATGCTATTTTTCATCTTCTCCATTTTTTTTTTAAAGATATCTTGTTATGTTATTCTTGTGGTATTCAAAGTGGTGGCTGAATGTTGATGGAGAATGATTGCTAACCCACTGTTCTCATATTTCTTGAATATTTTTGTTATGCTTAATTGCTTATTTAATAAAATTATGGCTTGTAATACCCCAGGTTTGAGTGGGCGAATGTGTGGAGAGAAAAATGTTGCCAGTCTTGGGCATGATCTGTGTCCCACATTGCCTAGAGTGGGGAGTTGACAGTGGGATATATGTGGAGCTTCTCCTCCTTCTAGCACAATGCCATTTAGGAGCACCTTTGGGTTGGCTCATCAATGCAAAGCCGTGTGGGCCCATGTAGGCCCAAAGCGGACAATATTGTGCTGGTAGGATGCGGCGTTACAAATGGTATCAAAGTACGGTTCAACTCTCGACTGTGGGTGTGGACAGAGCCGGGGATGACTCTGGTCTTAAGGGGTGGATTGTAATACCATAGGTTTGGGCGTGCTCTCTGTCCCACATCGCCTAGAGTGGAGAGTTGACACCGCTATATATTTGGCGCGTCTCCTCCTAGCACAAGGCCTTTTGGGAGCAACTTTGGGTTGGCTTGCCAATGCAAAGCCGTGCAGGCCTATTTAAGCCCAAAGCGGACAATATTGTACTGGCAGGACGGGGAGTTACATGGCTAAACTAAATCCAAGGTGAGGTAGCGGATGACGGAGAAGAAGGGAAGGAGAAAGTGCACCTGGAGAAAGACGTTGGGGGGTTAATGGGGCTAGCAAAGGGATCAACAAGGGTCCATGGCAATCACTACGAGGGTAGGTGGATATAGGTGACCGATAGGCGGCTTTACGCGTTAGAGGGCGTTGCTTCAATCGCCTTATTTATAGCAAATTTGCTGGAGTTGACAACTTGGAGCTGGTTGTCAGGGGTTTTTCAAGCAATGGGGAATGACAAGGGATTTTTTCATTCCTAAAAAGGAGGACTCGACAGGAAGATTTTTTGGTTTTGTTAGAATGCTAAGTGGAGTGTAGGCAGAGAGAGCCATAAATGGTCTCAATGCGACTCTGCTAGAAGGTAGGTGCTTGCAGGTTAATCTTGCCTATTTGGATGGAAGTAAAAATCTTTTCCTCAAAGTAATGGAGGAGAAGGAAGCAAAAATTTCAAAAAACTGAAACTAAGAGCAAGAAGAAATTGTTTAAAAGAAGAAACTGGATCGATGTAGTTGGGGAGCCCTCAACTAGAGGGGAAACGAAGAAAGCTCTGAGCCTGGATCGCTCAAATTTTGGCACGAAAGAGATAGAACTAATGGTCGACCCAAAAGAAGAGAAAGAGACCAAAGATTAGCTCTTAAGAGCTGTGGTTGATGTCTAGTTGGACGCCTTCCTTAGGGCGAGATTTTTCAACTTCTAATCAAGAGGCGTCTTTGATCCCCAGACTTGCTTGATTGGAGATAATTGTTTTCTTGCGATCTTGAAGACGGAAGTGTTAAATATTAGAATGAAAAATAAGAAAATAAGAGATGGAGAAGACATCGATTGAGAAGAACTCTATTTTTGTATTGTATTCAGTGTGTCTCAAACCATAACTTTATACATGTATAAATAACATATAAGAGAATCAATCATGTTGGCAGAAAAGGAAAAAAATAATCTAAAATCTAATTACAAGCTATTAGACAACTAAGCTAGTTGACTATGCGAGATACATTGAACGTGGACAATTTCTGTCCTGAGATGGGTCGGGACCCACAATACAAGGATGGTACTCAAATTGGGTTGGGGCCCACAACACTCCCCCTCAAGCTGGTTCGAAGATATCGAGTAATCCCAGCTTGCTAATAACTGAATCAAGTTGAGCTCGGGGAACCGACTTCGTGAAAATGCCGGCAAGTTGATCAGTTGACTTCAGATGAGGAGTGACAAGCCGGCCTTCAGAAATATGTTACCGAAGGAAGTGACAATCAATCTCAATGTGCTTGGTCCTCTCATGAAAGACTGAATTGGAGGCAATGTTGATGCCGCCTGATTGTCACAGAACATAATAAGGGGGTCAACAGGAGCAAATCCCAATTCTGTAAGAAACTGACGGATCCAAAGTAATTCAGGCGTAGCATTAGCCATGGCACGATACTCAACTTCAGCACTAGAGCGAGCAATAACAGACTGCTTCTTGCTATGCCAGCAGACCAAATGGGAGTCCAAGAAGACGCAATAACCAGTGGTAGAGCATCGGTCATCAGGAGAGCTAGCCCAATTTGCGTCGGAATAACCATAGAGAGGTAGTGAAGTCTGTCGGGCAAAGAACAATCCCCATCCTGATGAGATTTAATGTAGCGGAGGATGCGGAAGACATCATGGAGATGAGTATCCTGGGGAGCTTGCATGAATTGGCTGACCACACCAACAACATATGATAAATCAGGCCGGGTGATAGTGAGGTAAATCAATATCCCAACCAACTTCTGATAAAATGTAGGAGAATCCAGAAGAGTTCCATCTGAAGCAGAGAGCTTGGTGTTGGTATCACATGGAGTGTCAGCTGGTTTGCAACGAGAGTACCCGGCATCTTGGAGGAGGTCAAGAGCATACTTGCGCTGAGATAAAGTAGGTCCCTGAGAGGAACGAGCAACCTCAATACCAAGAAAGTACCGCAAGGGCCCCAAATCTTTAATAGCAAATGCACGGTGAAGATACGCTTTGAATGTAGAAATGACGGTCGCATCGTTACCAGTGAGAACAATATCATCCACATATACAACTAAAATCATGACCATATCGTGAAGGCGATAGATAAAGACCTAGTGATCCATCTGGCATCGAGAGAAATCATAAGGCAAGACAGCATTGCTGAACTTTTCAAACCAGGCCCTTGGAGATTGCTTAAGGCCACAGAGAGCTTTTCTGAGTTGACAGACAGAATGAGACTCCCCTTGCTTGACAAATCCAGGAGGAGGGAGCATATAGACATCATCCTGTAAATCACCATGAAGGAAGACATTCTTCACATCTAGCTGATGAAGCGACTAGGCATTGATTGTGGCAATAGAGATTAAAATTCGAACAGATGTAATCTTGGCCACATGTGAGAAGGTTTCCTGATAGTCCATCCCATAAGTTTGCGTGAATCCTTTAGCAACTAGACGAGCCTTATAGCGAGCAATGGACCCAAATGGATTATGCTTCAGGGCAAATACCCATTTGCATCCAACTGGAGTCTTTCCTGGAGGGAGAGGAACCATATCCCAAGTATGATTGTTTTCTAGTGCCTCTAGTTCTTCATCCATGGCTGCCTTCCAGGAGGGGTCTCGAAGTGCAGTGTCAACCCTCTTGGGAATCTCAACATTGTCTAGGGTTGTGAAGAGGCTGTGATAGGAAGGAGAAACAACGTGATAGGAAACAAATTGATCAAGTGGATGGAGAGTACAAGTACACTTACCTTTCCGAAGGGCTATGGGAAGGTCAGACTCAGCAGTGCTGGGCGGATCTGGATTAGGGGCAGATGTGATAGTGGCGTTTGCTGGAGGTGGATGTTGGTGTTGCCGGCGTTGATATACCAAGGTAGGCTTGGGAGTGCTAGTTGGAGTAGAGCGAGGTGGAGTAGTATCTACGGGAAGGAGAGGTAAAGCAAGAGAGGCGGATGGACCAGATGGTGCAGAAAAATATGGGACTATCTCAAAGAAGGTGACATCCATAGACACATTGGTTTTGCCAGTGGTAGGATCAAGACACTTGTAGCCTTTGTGAAAAGGTGAGTAACCTAAAAAGATATAACACACAACATGAGGGGAAAATTTATCACTAGAGAACTAGTGAACAAAGCATGCACATCCAAAAATAAGTAATGGTAGAAGAGGAATATGTTTATGGAGTGAGAGAAGTTGAATAGGCGATTTGTGTCACAATACACGGGATGACATGCGGTTAATAAGGTAACATGAGGTCAAGACTACCTCAGGCCAGTATGATTGTGGAACATGCATGATAAAGAGGAGAGATTGAGCAACCTCAAGAAGGTGTCTATTTTTTCTTTCCGCTACACAATTCTGTGGGGTAGATTGACAGGACAATTGTGGTTAAACACCATGCTCGTGCAAAAAATTAAGAAAGCAATGAGACAAATATTTCCCCCCGTTATCACTTCACAAAATTTAATTTTCAAATCAAATTGAGTGGCAACCCAATTATAAAATGTCCGAAAATGATCAAACACTTTAGACTTATGTTTTATGAGATAAATCCATGTCATTCGTGAATAATCATCAATAAATGACATAAAATATAGGAAACCAGTGCGAGAGAGAGGGTGATTGCCAAACATCAGAATGAATAACAGAAATTAAAGAAGATGCACGTTTATTCATAGATGAAGGAAAACAAGTTCTAATATGTTTGCCATATTGGTAAGGTTCACACTCAAAACCCGATCTAATGAAATGAACAACCAGATCAGGCCTTCCAAGCAATCTAATCACAAATCTATGCACAACTTGGTCTATCCATGGCTAGTGTAGGCTCTATCTATGATCAAATATGTAGGGATTTTTATTCAAAAAAAAAATAAATGTAGGGATTGTGTAGAGATTCATCATGCAAGCGTGATGAGGTAAAATCTAGGTTCCAATGCATAATTCTTTGCTGGCGCCCTATGGTGTCCTCATCTATATCTCTTTTATACTAAGCTAGATACACTTTGTACGTTATCCTTTTCATTCAATTAATCCTTTTTTTTTTGTCTCTACTCAAAAAAATAAAAAGAAAAAAAAGAAAAGAGAGGAGAGGGAAAACATGGATCTAGAGAGGGAATAGAAACAGTCAAGAGAAGGGCAGTTTGGAGAGAGCTGAAAGAGTGGGATGGAACAAAAAATGTGAGAAATGCAAAGACCCCGAAGCAAGGGATAGAAGGAGGTGTTGATAGAGATGTAAAGATGGAAGTTTGCTATATAAGCATAAGTGGATTGCTTGTGACAATGATAATAATGTAGGGCTAACACTTGTTCTTTGTTGGTATGATATTTTTGTCCATATTGCTACCATGAATTGTTAAGTAAATGCGATAATCTTTTCCAATCAAAACAATTAAAAATGTTTACTTTTTAACAATATTGAACATGATCATTTGCCAAAGCTCTTTTTGTTTCCCATGAAGTCTTTAGTAAAATCCGTCCACAAAAAAACATTTTCATCCCTATCAGATTGTTGGTTGAAGAAGAGAAAAAATTGAAAGCCCGATGATGGATAGAAAAATAGGGAAATGAGATCCATTCGCTAGAGAATCTCTCTCTTGGAAAACACAGTTTAGTCCTTGAAAAGTCTCCCTTTATAGTTACGTTAAGGTGAGAGGATTTGCTCACCTTTTTTAAGTAAAGTCCCTTTTATTGAAGTGGCATGGGATGTAGCATTTCACTTGCTTGTCCCACCGTACTAGGACAAAACTGGTGCTCTGATAAGAGAGTATGCTCTTGTGTAATGACTATTGTTCAAGAGAGAGGGAAGCAATTCAAGAAAGAATAACACATTTATGGAAGTACTTTGCATACCTCAACATGACCAATACCATACATACCTCAAATGATAAGTTGAATTACCCTCCAGGCAGAAATACCTATGAGAACATAATTTTAACCTTTTTTTTTTTGAGCGAACATAGGTGATATATATTAAAAGAAAGAGAAGTTACAAGTGTGAGTCTAAGAGGCTTAAACCTAGAAGAAAATACAAGTGTCAAAATACAAGAAAGAAAGCAAAATAAATTAGAATACAACTAGAGCCCCTGCTCTATGAATACAGTGTGGAAACCCTGTAGATGTCTTAAACCCTAAGATCCCAAGAAAGAGTCTCGCCATCATCTCTGTCTACTTCTCATTTGTCTAGAAAGTTGGTGACTCCATTTGCCGATCTCCTAACAAATGAGAAGGAGACCTCTCTCCTAATAAACACCCTTCCCAAGAAGTATAGAAATCCGTTAACCTAAGACCTTTAAATTCCGAACTGGTTGCCAACCACTCACATAACCTTCATTTCACTTTCTGGAATATGTTCTCTTCCTCTGATCTTTTGTTCTAAAAAATTATCTGGTTCCTTTCCTTCCAAACTGACCAAAGGATAACTAATGGAATGGTGTTCCATACTAGCTAAAACTTAGGTCCCGCTTTGGAGATGACCCAACTTTCCATGATTGCCATGAGGGAGCTATGGAGAGCCCATGACACTCCCATCAAGAAAGCAAATCTATTCCAAAGATTGCTCGCTATTAAACAACCTCCTAGCAAATGGTCCGTATCTTCCTCATGCTCTCCGCAAAGAGGGCAGGAAAGGTTGTCACTAGATACACTAATTCTCCTCCTATCAAGTTCTGCTTTGGACAAGATGTGTTTTTTAAGGGCACCCCAAGTGAAAGCCTGAACTCTTGGCGGAGCCACTCTAGACCACGCTGAAAGACTCGGGCAACTCCTATTGATAGTCTCTTTTTGTGCCAATTCCACCCCGCCTTTACTGAATAAAAGCCTGAATAGTCACCTGTTCATCTTCTATCCTCCAAAAGATAGGTACATCTCCTAGCAAAGCCCTCAGTTCTGATAAACTCTCTTGCTCAAAGACCCTTAGTTCTCTTCTAAAGTCTATTTCCCAACTAGTGAGGCCCTCATCAACTCCACCTACCTTCAAAGATCGCTACAAAAGAAGGTCCTGTCTCTTTTTCCTATTAGAATTCTCAACTTCTCTTTTAAAAGACCACCTACCTTGCCTTTGCCCAAACCTATCCTCCACCATGCCTTAAGAACTGGTGTTGCTTTTCCTCCGAAAGATTCCATTCATTTTCATTCTCCACCCCATATCTAGCTACTAGAATGTTCCTCCATAGAGCATTCTTTTCTCTTCCAAACCTCCATTTCCATTTACATAATAGAGCATGGTTCCTTATCCCTTAAGGCACTATTCCCAATCCTTTTCCTTTGGGTTTCATGACCTTCGACCATCTAACTAGATGTACCTTTCTACTTTCCTCCTTGTCATCCCATAAGAAATTCCTAAAGAGCTGCTCCAATCTATTCACTATTCCTTTGGGCACCTCAAAGATTGACGTGTAGTATAAGGGGAGGTTGTTTAAGACTGATTTGATTAATGTAAGCCAACCCCCTAAAGACAAGTAGTTCTTGCCCCAACCTGCTAATCTCGTTTGCTCCTTTTCAACCACTGGTGCCCAAAACTGCCTTGATCTAGCATTTCTTCCTATTGGCAACCCCAGGTATTAAAAATGTACCCCACTCCGCAACCCACCTCTACAGCTAAGCTATTTAAGGTATCCTGATCCATATCCAGCCCTATTAGCGTGCTTCTTCGTAGGTTAATTCTAAGCCTTGATACTAATTCAAAACATCTCTAAATTGCTTTGTAGCCCATTACTTCATCTCTGGATGCGTCACAAAAGAACGAAGTGTCATTGGCGAATTGAAGATGGGATACTACCGGTCCCTCCTCTGTCACCTTAAAGCCTCTGATTAGCCTAATTCCTTGGCCTTTTCCACCAATCTATTCAAACCTTCTCCAACCAAGGTGAAAATGAAAGGTGATAAAGGCTTTGCATCAGATTTTTATTGAACCTGAAAAAAAATCCAAGGCTTCGTAGGAGATTTTATGCATGAGCAATGATATTAGCAAACACTAAAAGCTGCAAAGGCATAAAACCTTGGAAATATCTGCTGGCATAATTGCAGGCCGAAACAAATCTGAACTTATATGCCTGTATGTCAATTGTCAACTGCCTTAGTACCTAGAACTAAATTTGTCGTCTATTTTTGACTTATTTACATCAGGTGATTATGAAATTTCCTTGCAGCCACGTGGATTGCTGTATGTTTTAGTTGACTTCTCACACATAAATTGACAGATATGAGCACTACAGATTTTCATGATTTTTTCCCTTGATGTATTACAGAAGGTTTTGTGGATTGGACCAGTTGAATTCAATGCATCCAGGCGGGATACTCTTGGGGCATCTAAGTTGGCTGCAATGCTAGAAAACTTAAGTGGATATGGCTGTGATATCACCATTGTTGGGAATGCAGTATGTGAAGTCGTTATGGGGACGACAAGCTCAATTTCATCTTATAATATTTTTGAGAATGCTTCAGCTGTATGGAGATTTCTTCAACAAAGAGTTCTTCCAGCTGTCACATCTTTGGATAGAGTATGAAAAATTGATTTTTGGTCAATATATTATTTATATTGTAATTCTAGTTTTTTTAAACATTATTTATGTTGTTTTTTTTTAAATGTTCTATACTTTCTATCTAACTGCATTTTCCAAGCATTGCTTTATGTGCTCAATAGGTAGATGTAAGATCAATGATGGACCGATATTCACTGGGACCTTGCAGGAAGAATTGGAAAGGTCCTATATTTCCAAGCATTGCTATGGTCCTAGCTAAGGAATTGGAAAGGATCCAAAGAGGTTTCTTAGGGAGCATAAGAGGGGTGATGTGGTGAAGCTTATGAGGAAGGAGATTGTACTTTGGGTTGATGATCCATGGGATTGTATGTTCAATGTTTGTTGGGCATGCTAGAGGAAAATGAGGCTTTCAAGAGCATACAAGTCATCTTGCGTTGGGTTAGGAAAAGTCCATTGGAAGACTTAGTTACGTCAATGCCAAAGAAATAACAAAGCAAGCCCATATCCTTAAGATCAAAGGCCTTCTGAAGATATTGCTTTAAAGAAGTGATAAGTATCATTGCCTATTACAACAATATCATTAACATATACAATCAGCAACATGATAATGGGACCTTTCCGGTATGCAAAAACCGAATGATTTGATTGGCATCTCGAAAATCCAACCCAACTAGGCAGTGCTAAGTTTATCAAAGCAAGCTCTCGGAGATTGTTTAAGGCCATAAATAGCCTCTTTAAGGTGATGTATGAATCCTTGTGCCCCTTGTTTGATAAATTCAGGTGGAGGTAGTGTATAAACTTCCTTATTTAGATCTCCCTGAAGAAACACATTTTTTACATCGATTCTCACTCTACTCCAAAGGACCACTCCCGTAGAGTTACCTGGTGTGTGTCGGTAGGGAAGCTTGCACATGCCCTGAGGATTCTCCGGGTGCTCTTAGAGGCCTGGACACCTTGGTCATTAAAAAAAAACATTTTTTTACATCAAGTTGATGAAATGACTAGTCTTGGGTAGTGGCAATTAAAAGTAAAATTCGTACTGAGGTGAGCATTGCAATAGGAGAAAAAATCTCTTGATAATCCACTCCATACGCTTGAGTAAAGCCTTTGGCCACAAGTTGAGCTTTATGCCTTGTAATAAAGCCATCAGGATTGTGTTCGAGAGCAAACGCCCATTTACAACTGAGAGGAGTCTTTGCTTTTGGTAATGGTACCATCTCCCATGTCTGTTTATTTTTTATTTTTCAAGCACTACTAGTTCTTCCTCCATTCCTACCTTCCAAGAAGGATCTCGAAGAGCCGAGTCAATCTTCTTTGGGATATTGGGAGTATCTATTATGGATAGAAAACTGTAATCCGAAGGAGATATGGAGTGATAGGAGACAAAATGCTCAATAGGTTGCTCATTGCAGGCACACTTACTTTTTCAATGCAATAGGCACGTCAGATTGGGTAGAAGTGGGGGAAGGAGGAGCCAGACACTCGGAGGGCAATTGCATGGTAATTTATGGAGCAGGAGGTAGTTGCTGTCTCTGATGATATACATTAAACAGTTGGAAAGAAGTGATATTAGATGAAGGAGCACTAGTCTCTGTAAGTGGCTTGGAAGAAACAAAGCAAGAAGAACAGGGGAAGGAGAAGAGGTTGAACTAGTAGAAAAAGGGAAATAGGTATCGTACTCAAAGGAAGTCACATCCATTGAATACAGCGCCTACCACTAACAGGATCTAAACAACGATGACCTCCCTGAGAGGAAGCATATCCTAGAAATGTGCATTTTTTTTAAAGTTCCTAGAAACATGCATTTCAGAGACCACTTTGAAAGTTTATCGGCTGAAAAGTTGTGTACAAAAAACTGCTGTAGGACCTGTGTTGTGGGTCCCGACCCATTTCGGACAGAATTGTCCAGGTTCAATGTATATTGCACAATCAACTTAGATGAGTTGTAATTATCTTTTAGATTATGTTTTTCCTTATTTGTCAACGTGATTGGCTCCTTATGTATTATTTATACATATACAATGCAATTGCTTAGACACACGGAATACAATATTGAAAAGAGAATTCTTCTCAATCGATCTCTTCTCCATCTTTTTTTTCTCTTGCATATTTTTTCTTATTTTTATTATATTCTTCTACATGGTATCAGCCAAAACGTTTTTTTGGACTCCTTCGGAGGATTGTTTTCTGTTCCGCTTTACTGTCCTTCACCAGATTTTGTTGTCATCTTCGGCTCCGGTTTGCAGCGGACTCCTGTAGCGGTCAATCTCTATTTTTTTCATTTCAGATATATGTTTGTGGCTCTTCTTCTGCACATCTGGAGTTGGAAGTAGTTTTATTCTCACCAGTTTTTGTTCCAGGCCTTGACACCTCTTCGGTTCCCGGCTTAGATCGGCTACCTCTGTGTCTGGTTTCTCACTGGATTTCTACCCCTGGGATCGCCCTTGGCCCCTCTCCACTCGCCTAGGGTTGCTCACTGACTTTGATCTACTATGGGGCCCCACATGCGCGATCTTCTGCCTGCTGCTGGGAATGTCAGAACCAACAAGTTCCACCAGTTTTTTGCTTTGATCTACTGGATCTGCCCGCTGTTTGCTGCCATATCTCCTCCATTGGGATCTCCCTAGGCTCCTCTCTCTACGCCTCTGGTTACCCTTCCATTTCAGTCCCGCGTGGGGCCCAGTGGCTGTTTTCCTCACAGGTACTCTTCCGCCCAGGCTCCTGCTGTTCCGGGCTTCTTCTGATCTGATCTGCTCGACTGGTGCCTTTCTTACACCTAACTGCTCAACACCAGGATTGCCCCTGAGCCTAATACTCATCGCACTTGGTGGGTTCCCTTCTTCTCCGTCGTGGGCTCCTTTTTGTTTTCTCTGCTGCTGCCTGGGACGCCAATCCCTCTCTGTCTGTCATTTTCTTCATAGATCTGGGGACTCTTCTCTCCTTTTGTCTACACTAAGGCCTATTGGATTTGCCCTTGGCCCCTGCCTCTATCCCCCAGGGCTTCATCACCCTCCATTGCCAGTGGGGCCCACGTTAAGGTCTTCTACTGCAGCTATCACTGCTTTTGGGCCTATTTGCCCTTTGATCTGCGCAGCCCAATCCTTATTAGCTTCATCTACAGAACAACCTAGGAAATCATCCTCTGGGGCTCTTCTTCTATTTCTTCTTTCCCTGATATAGCATCCTCTGGACCCCAGCATATTGGCAAGATCACCACTGTTCTATTGAATGAGACAAATTACTTCCAATGGTCTCACTCCGCCCAGATGTTTCTTGACGCCAAACAACTATTAGATTATATGGATAGTACTGCTCCTGAACCAGCCAAGACGGATTCCTCTTATTGCACATGGAAGGCTAATAATTCCTTTGTCCAGACATGGCTACTTCACTCCATGGAGGATTATGTTCGTGGTACTGTTTATACCTTTCCAACGTCCAAGGATGTGTGGGATACCATTAAAGCCTTCTATTCTGATGGAAATAATTCTGCTCGCCTTTATGAGTTATATCAGACCGCATCTCACCTTCGACAAGGGGAGCTCTCATTGATTCAACACTATTTCCGCATTTCATGTTGGCTCGAGTTGGATCAACTTGAATCTGTTAAGTTTGTGGACCCTACTGATGCTATTCCTTATAAACAATTCCTTAATCTGCGACGGACCTTTGAGTTATTGGCTGGCCTCAACCAAGAATTTGAACCTATTCGAACCCAACTGCTTGGCCAATGCCCTCTCCCCTCTCTGGAAGAAGTCTACTCTGCCTTACTTCGAGATGATAGGCGCCGCCTGGTTATGACTCCTGTGGTTGCTGAATGATCCGCCTTGGTGATCACTCATCCTTCCATGCCTTCTTCAGCACGTGGGCCTTCTGGTTCTCATGCCAAAGGTCCCCGGAAGAAGGGGTTTCGTTTCTGTACTTATTGTAAGATGACGAACCATTATATGGATTCCTACTACAAACTGCATGGGCGTTTGAATCAAGCAAATGTCTCCGCTACCTCACCTATCACTTCCTCCTCTGATGTGCTTAGTGATGGTGCTCCTGTAACTCGTCAGGATTTTAACATGCTATTACAATGCCTGGATTGTCTTCAAAATCTGGAGGTCGCCAATGCTATCTCCTCTCCTTCAGGTACTGAGCCATTTGCCTATCATACCTCCTCTCATTCTTGGATCATTGATTCTGCGGCCACTGATCATATGGTTGGTATGTCCACTCTTTTCTTGTCCAATTCTCATATTTCCTGTGGTAATGTCCTATTAGCTAATGGTTTCTCTACTACCATTGCTGGTAAGGGACCATTCCTCTTTCTTCCACCATGCATCTTCCATCTGTGTTACATGTCCCTCATTTATCTCGTAATTTACTTTCTCTTAGTGCGCTCACTAAACAATTTAATTGCTCAGCCACCTTTTTTCCATCTCATTGTGTTTTTCAGGATATAACCATGAGGCAGGTGATTGGTGGTGGACGTGAAATTGGAGGCTTGTATCTTCTTGATCATCCGGCTGGTGCTTCTGAAGCCTGCTCGACCTCTTCGTCTGATGTGCGGCTCTGGCATTGCCGGCTTGGCCATCCCTATGGTTCTGTTTTAAGGAAGCTTGTTCCTTCTTTATCTTTTCAGCATTTTGAGTGTGAATCTTGCCAATATGGCAAACATAGTAGAACTTGTTCTCCTCCATCTTTGAATAAACATGCGTCTTCTTTATTTTCTGTTATTCATTCTGATGTTTGGCAATTACCCTCTCTCTCTCGCATTGGTTTCCGATATTTGTGTCATTTATTGATGATTATTCATGAATGACATGGATTTATCTCATGAAACATAAGTCTGAAGTGTTTGATCATTTTCACACATTTTATAATTGGCTTGCCACTCACTTTGCTTTTAAAATTAAAACTCTGCGTAGTGATAACGAGGGGGAATATTTGTCTTATTGCTTTCTTACTTTTTTGCACGAGCATGGTGTTGAATCACAATTGTCCTGTCCCTCTACACCACAACCTTAATGGTTTAGCGGAAAGGAAAAACATACACCTTCTTGAGGTTGCTCGATCTCTCCTTTTTACCATGCATGTTCCACAGTCATAGTGGCCTCATGTTACCTTATTAACCGCATGCCATCCCGAGTGTTGTCAGACAAATTGCCAATTCATCTTCTCACTTCATAAAAATATTCCTCTTCTGCCCTTACATATTTTTGGATGTGCATGCTTTGTTCACCAATTCTCTAGTGATAAACTTTTTCCTTGTGCCGTGCGTTGTATTTTTTTAGGTTACTCACCATTTCACAAAGGCTACAAGTGTCTTGATCCTACCACTGACAAAACCTATGTGTCTATGGATGTAACCTTCTTTGAGACAGTCCCATATTTTTCTATACCATCTGGTCCATCATCCTCTCCTATTCTACCTCTCTTTCTTGCAAATACTACTCCACCTAGCTTTACTCCAACTAGCTCTATCAGGCCTACTTTGGTATATCGACGCAGACAACACACGATTCCACCTCCAGCAGACGCCACTATCACATCTGACCCTGGTCCAGATCCGTCCACTGTTGCTGAGTCTGACCTTCCTATTGCCATTCGGAAAGGTAAGCGTACTTGTACTCTTCATCCCCTTGCTCAATTTGTGTCCTATCACGCTATTTCTCCCTTCCTATCATAGCTTCCTCACAGTTGGACACTGTTAAGATTCCCAAGCGGATTGACACTGCTCTTCGAGACCCCTCCTGGAAGGCATCTATAGATGAAGAATTAGCGGCACTGAAAACAAATCATACTTGGGATATGGTTCCTCTCCCTCCAGAAAAGATTCCAGGTGGATGCAAATGGATTCCTTGAAGCATAATCCCGATGGGTCCATTGCTCGCTATAAGGCTTGTTTGGTTGCTAAAGGATTCACGTAAACATATGGGGTGGACTATCAGGAAACATTCTCCCCTGTGGCCAAGATTACATCTGTTTGAATTTTGATTTCCATTGCCACCAGCAATGCCTGACCATTTCATCAGTTAGATGTGAAGAATGCCCTCCTTCACGGTGATTTACATGATGAAGTTTATATGCTCCCTCCTCCAGGGTTTGTCAAGCAGGGGGGGTCTCACTTTGTCTGCCGACTCTGGAAAACTCTCTATGGCCTCAAGCAATCTCCAAGGGCTTGGTTTGAGAAGTTCAGTAGTGCTGTATTGCCTTATGGTTTCTCCATATGTGAGATGGATCACTCACTCTTTATATATCATCATTATGATGTGGTCATGATTTTGGTAGTATATGTGGATGATATTGTTCTCACTGGTAATGATGCGACCGCCATTTCTACATTCAAAGCGTATCTTCACCGCACATTTGCTAATAAGGATCTGGGGTCCTTGCATTACTTTCTTGGTATTGAAGTTGCCTGTTCTTCTCGGGAACTAACTTTATCTCAGCGCAAGTATGCTATTGATCTCCTCCATGATGCGAAGTACTCTGGCTGCAAACCAGCTGACACTCCATTTGATACCAACACCAAGCTCTCTGCTTCAGATGAGACTCTTCTGGATTCTCCTACGTTTTATCAGAAGTTGGTTATGCCGTTGGTGTGGTCAGCCAATTCATGCAGGCTCCACAGGATACTCATCTTCATGCTGTCTTCCGCATCCTTCGTTATATTAAATCTCATCTAGGATGGGGATTGTTCTTTGCAAGACAGACTTCTTTGCCTATCCGTTGTTATTCAGACAAAGATTGGGCTAGGTCTCCTGATTACCGTCGCTCTACCACTGGTAATTGTTTCTTCTTGGGGTCCCATTTGGTTTGCTGGTGCAGCAAGAAGCAGTCTATTGTTGCTCGCTCTAGTGCTGAAGCCAAGTATCGTGCTATTGCTAGTACTACGGCTGGATTACTATGGATCCATCAGTTTTTTATAGAATTGGGTTTTGTTCCTGTTGACTCCCTTATTATGTTCTGTGAAAATCAGACAACCATCAGCATCGCCTTCAATCTGGTCTTTCATGAGAGGACTAAGCACATTAAGGTTGATTGCCACTTCCTTCGCCAACATATTTCTGAAGGTCGGTTTGTCACTCATCTGAAGTCTACCGATCAACTTGCCGACATTTTCACCAAGTTCGTTCCCCGTGCTCAACTTGATTCGGTTGTTAGCAAGCTGAGATTACTTGCTATCTTCGAACCAGCTTGAGGGGGAGTATTGTAGGACCCGTGTTGTGGGTCCCGAGCCATTTCAGACAAAATTGTCCAGGTTCAGTGTATATTGCACAGTCAACTTAGATGAGTTGTAATTATCTTTTAGGTTATGTTTTTCCTTATTTGTCAACGTGATTGACTCCTTATGTATTATTTATACAAGTACAATGCAATTGCTTAGACACGGAATACAATATAGAAAAGAGAATTCTTCTCAATCGATCTCCTCTTTTTTTTTTTTCTGCATATTTTCTTATTTTGATTATATTCTTCTACGAAAACACCCATCCAAAAACATGTAATGGAATCATAGGCACATCAACTTCAACTAGGGTGGTGTTATTTATATTCTATTAGGTATTTTGTTAATCAAATAGCATGTAGTAAGAATACAATCATGCCAATATAACTTGGGAACATTCATATTGAACAACAAAGATAAAGCTATCTCAAGAAGGTGGCGATTATTCTACTCAACAATGCCATTATGTTGAGGTATATGAAAGGAGGAGGTTTGTGATTCAATCCCATGATCCTGAAGATATTGTAAAGAAGGACGAGACAAATATTCTTAACCATTATCACAACGTAAAATTCTAAGGATTGCAACCAAATTGAGTAGTTATCCATTGATGAAAAATACGAAAATGATTAAACACCTCAAATTTATGTTTAATCAAATAGACCCAAGTGGTACGAGAATAATCATCAATAAAGCTAACAAAATAACGAAAACCTGTAGTAGAAACAATTGGGGACATCCATGCATTAGAACGAATTAATGAAAGAGTACTTAAACAAGGTTTGTGTTTTCCAAAATTATTGTGGTTCAATGATGGAAAGTGATGCTGCAATACATTATTAGACCCTAGCTTACAATGCTACAATCAGATGTCTTGTGTACTAGTAGAACAAGCAATTGAACAAGAACTGATTTGCAGATCGAAGAAATACAAGCCCCCTTTTTCACGACCACCTCCAATCGTCCTCTTTATATCCAATTCCTACAAGTCCCTTTTTTCACGACCACCTCCAATCGTCCTCTTTATGTCCAATTCTTGGAAGACACAGTGAGAGGGAAAAAAGTCATTGAACACTTAAAAGTTTTAGTAAGTGCACTAATAGACAAAGATTTGAAGATAAGCATGGTACATGAAGGACATATGATAAAGTAAGACTAGAAGACAAGTGGACACACCCTCTACCACTGATTTTAGTAAAGGTGCCATAAGTTAGTTTAACATGATCTAGGAAATGGGACTAAGAGAGGTAAACAAATGAGACATACCTTCCATATGGTTTGTTGCACCAGAGTCAATGATCCACGAGCTACTAGAGGAGGCATAGAAGGCGGAAGGAAGATTACCTGTCTGAGTAACAGAAACTTGAGAGTTACCCGAGGATTGCTGGATCTTCAACTGCAGCAAGGATTCATGTTCCTGGCAAGACACTAAAATAGTATCACGAGCAGAAGAAATAGGAGTAGTAGCAGATGTAGATTAAGGCTCAGAGTAATGTGCCTATTTATTCAGGGATTTGTCGTGTAGCTTATAACAAGAATCAACTAAATGATTTATCTTCTTACAATAAGTACAAAAGTGATTGCCTTTCTTGTGTTGAAGGTTTTTAGGAGGCACAGAATAAGCTCATTTGGATGATGACACACCTTCAGCAACCAAAGCAGACCGTACAGGAATCCCCAGAGTAGTCTATAAACTGACGACATTTTTCATCTTGCAGTGACATGGAATACACCATGGAAAGAGATGACAATGGTTTGGTGTGAACGATTTGTGCTTGGATTGGTTCAAAATTGCGTTTAACCCGGTTAAAAAGGAAAAGACCTGGTGTTTTTCAACACATTGCTTATGAACGGTAATATCCTTGGAGCATTTAAGTTTCAAAGGCTCCAAATGATCTAATTTGAGCCAATAACTTTGCGTATGCGAGTAATAATGGATGATCGTAAGACTCCCCTGAAGGAGATGAGATATCTCGAGTAATCTGATAGATACGGACTAGATTTTCCCCACCAGAATACAAAATTCTGGCAGTGTCCCAAATATCCTTTGCTGTGGGCAGCATAAACACCATGCCACAGATGTGTTCTTCCATGGAATGGATCAACCATGATTGTACCAAATAATTGTTGGCATGCCATTCCTTACATTTAGGGGCGTAAGAGTGAGCTGTGTGGTAGTCCCATCACTATAACCCATTTTCTGTTTTACTCTAGTGAACATTTTAGTAGAGTGGGATCATTGGAGATGGTTTCATTCAACAACTCAGTGGTGATTTTACCCGTATGAGTGTTATCATATGATGGATCATAATTACACTATCTTGTTGGAAGCCATTACAAGAGCCAAATATCATAGAAAACTACTGAATGAGCAACCAAAATGCAAGAAATAATTCTAGAAAGCTAGCCATTGGGTATAAAGACACATCCAGAAATCATAGAAAGTGGGCTCCACAGTTGACCAAAACCCTAGGTTCACCTATTATTAGAGCTATTTTCAAGATTGGAGGGGGAGAAAGGTTGGTGGGTAGTTTGTATGAAGGAGGTTGAGACTATTAGTTGTGAAAGGAGATAAAAAAATGTTTTGAAACGATCTC
Source organism: Chimonanthus praecox (assembly GCA_022113865.1). NCBI lineage: Eukaryota > Viridiplantae > Streptophyta > Magnoliopsida > Laurales > Calycanthaceae > Chimonanthus > Chimonanthus praecox. Next base: position 36,312,390 of record CM039094.1, read on the forward strand.
TGGTTTGGGGATAGATGATGCGGAGCATACACCTTGATTGCTTCTTGCTGTTTTCGTAGTTTATTTTTAGTGATTTTATTTTAGTTTATTTTTAGACAAGGAAAGTTTTGTATTTTTGTTTAATCTATTTTTAGGAGTTTTCTTATTTGGTGTAAGTTAACACTATATAAGCCCCCTCTCTCTTGTAAAAAAGATAAGATTGAATGAATAAAAGCTTGAGAAAGTTTTCGCAAATACCAGTGAGTGGTGTGGCGATCTTTGGGAGTGATTCCTTAGCGTGAGACTACGGCGTGAGACCACTATATCTTCTTCTTCGGGTACTTCTCTTCATCTTTTATCTCATTCCTCTTCTTCTCTTTTCTCCTTCTTCCCTCAAGTCAAGAACTGCCAGATCTGTAGCCGAGATCCTTTACCTTCCCAGTCCCTTTCCGCCATAGCCTAATCCTCCATCGCCATTCCCAGATTCATATCCTTTGCTGCCGTGACCCCTCCCTTTGTGATTTCCTTGACTTCTAAACGCCTCCCACAGCTTTGTCCCCCCTGTTTTGAAACCCCACTCTTTTCGCCACCTTCCAAATCCCCTCTCTGTGTTGTCGCCTTCCCCAAATTTCCCTGTCCAGCCTTGCCACTACCCCAAAATCCCCTACTTAGGCTTCCGTTATAACTCAAAGTCCCCTTCCTGTAATCGCAGCCCCTTTCTCTATTTTCCCTCTTTCGCATGGTTGCCCTAAACCGTTGACTTCCATTTGTGTCCTCTCTTTACCCTTTTATTTTAAGTCACATGTGCTAAGTTCCTTTTATTTCCCTTCTTACCGTGAGACCATTTCTTTTGTTTCACCCATAGTCGTCCGGATTGGTTAAATTCCTATTATTTGCATGGTTATTTGTGGCAAGTTTTATATTAATTATTGCAAGTGTTAATTGAAATTTAATTTCAGCCAATATTAGAAATAGGTTGTATTATTTTCATCCCTTTTAATTTTTAGGGACCACATTAGGCATTTAGGGTTACCCTATCCCTTGTCCTGCATCAATAGAGCTCTCAAGTTAGTATAGCCTAGGCTTTTTAGAGCAGTTGGGAATAAGGAGGCTTTGGTTCAAGCTTGTTACGTAGTGGAAGGTGGGGTGGTTCAGTGTGAAATCTCTTTTGGAATAGAGTTGAGGGTGTTAGAGCAGAATAGTTACGAGGATTTGAAGGTGATGCTCGAGTATGTTTGGATCTTCTTTGAGGAGGATAAGTGCATTTGGATTGAGGACCTTTCAAATTTATACTCAGCAAAATTGGGGGTTCGACTAGTTTTATTGGCAGGGGTTGAAGAGAACACCTTGTCAGCTAGGATGTTTGATGTGGCGTCTCTTGAGAGTTCAGGTGTTTGTTTGGTGTTGTTTAAAGGGAAAGATCTTGACTAGAGTCGGTCTTCGTTACAGAGGTATACTAGCACAAGGAAGTGATCTTTCTTGTTTGTTTTATGGTTTTAGTGAGGAGACTCTGATCACTTGTTTGGTGAATGTGATCAAATGGGCTAGCGGCTTCAAAAGATCTCCTTGGAGACTTTTACCAGTGGTTAGAGAAATATGGGACCTGTGTTCTGTGGTGACCCTACCCAAAGTCACGGGTCAATGATAGTGGGTAGAGCTAGTTTAGAAAATAAATAATTGTTTGTGCTTGTATGTTAGTTTATTTTACAAAAAATATTTTGGAAAACACACAGACTTAGAAAATTAATTTTATCAGCTCCCCAACTACACACACTTTCCCCTTAATTAGATTACACAATTTAATATTTCTCTCTGACAAAAAATCTAATTAAACAGAGAGGAAAATTTAATTAAGAATTCAATTAATTAAATTAGAAAGATAATATTAATTTCCCTAATTTCGAGAATAAATTGGAAATATAATCAAGTAATCTCTTGTATAAATTGATAATTAAAATAAAATGCAAATGGATCAAAATTTAAATAAATAAAATAATTTAGTGTTTGCACTTAAAATAAAATTTATTACAATGTGAAGAGACCAATTTGCCCATGTCTTGGGTGAATTTGTTAAAATAAAATTAGACCCTCTCTAAATCAAAACTAATTCCCTTCAAAGTTGAAATCTAAATTAATATGGTAGTCTTAGATCTTAGAGACACCTCATACACTTATTTAGTTCAAGTTGGAAGTAGTATTAATAATACTTGGAATTTCAAACAAATTCTATGCAGCACTTCTTGGATCCTCAATTGCTTGATAGAGACTCAATCTTTCATACAAGCATCACTTACACTTCACAAACTTCTAGGTGAGGAGAACAATTCACTGACATAGTTGTTTGAACATGAAATCTTTGAAATTCGCTATGTATTGTTGTGTTTTTGGAATATAAGTGTTAGATCTGAAAAATAGATTGAGTACTGGAGAAAATAATGGTTGTGATTTGGTGCAATACTCACAGTAGTGTAAGGGAAATTTGGGCTAAATGTTCTATTAGCCTTGAGGAGACTCAGTCCTCCCAGATTGGTGGAAATCAACCATTAACCTTACTGGAAGATCTAGTACTTATATTCAACTACATATGGTTTGAAATGACTTGTGGTAGTGTATGTTTTGTTATGGTTGGCAAATCTAAATGATTTGGTTTTAGTGGGATATTTTATATGATTATGGGCATGCTATGTAATAAGTGTAGTTTAGTTGTGATAATTATCCAATTATGATGAGATCATATCGTCGTCGTATTTTATGAGATGTATGCTATGGTAGTGAGAATATGATGTTATGCGATTGAACATGTATGGATAATGAGAAGCATGTTTAGAATGATTTAATAATTCTAAGAGCACGTTGATGGAAATTATGGCATATTGATAGAGATTATGGCATAATGATGGAGGTTATAGCATGTGATATGTTGGTAGATGAGTAATGCATGTTGGGCATTGAGCATGGCACTCTCATATTCATGGGTTCGGGTATGGGAGTGTGCGATCCGTGATTTGTCATGATGACCACTTGGTGCACTAAGTGGTAGGTTTGGTTATCCCCGGCTTATCGAGATGGCCACTTCAGTGGTAGCTGTGTGATCCTCGATTTGTCGGGATGGCCACTTTGGTGGTAGTTTAGTTACCCGTGACTAACCATGATGGCCAACACTTGGTGGAAGGTTAGTTACCCTCGACTTTTGGGGTGGCCACTTCAGTGGTAGTTGTGTTATCCGTGACTTGGTCACGATGACCACCAAGTGTTGGAACAGGGGTTTGTGGGTTGAGATGTGTTGAGTGGCATTGAGCATTGTGCATTGGCATTGAGCATGAAGCATGATTAAATTATTAATGTGAATTGATTATGCTTTGATTATTCAAAGAATATGTAATGTGATGGAAGAATAAATGCTTCATGTATAAATGTTTGTGCTATTGTTTTCTTCACTGGGCTTGGAGCACATATCCCTTACATTGCAGAAAATCCCGTGGAGTTAGGTCTGGATGAAACTCAAAATCATGAAGGACAAGATGTTGTTGAAGAGAATTAGAATTTCATAGTTTATTGAAAGATTGAACACTTAGACTATATATTTTATTTTTGTGTTGGTTTGAAACCCTTTGAGGAATTTATTTGTTCATTTATTTGGTTCATTGAGACTTGAATAATAAATTCAAGTTTGAGTCATTGAGAACTCATTTTATTTATGGATTGGGAATGTGAGGAAACTTGTGAGTTTAGAAACATTCATGTGATAGATTGTTTTAATCCTTCTAAATTATGTGGAATGATGTTTAGAAATTTTATATAACTTATTGGGATGTGGGCGTGAAGAATTCGTTGACTTTGTAAATGTTTGTTATTTAAGAAAGATTTTCTAGCCACGAATTTATGATGTAAGACCCGTTTAGGTGAACAGTTCGTTTCGGTTTTATTAAAATATCACGTCCCGTTTAGGTGATGGAAGGGTGGGGTGTGACATGTTCGTCTTTGGAGGTTTCTTTTAAGTTTGCCACGAGGTTGGCAAATGGAGTGGCAGACTTTTTAGCCAAATTTGGGATGAATAGGGCTCAGGCAGTTGCGGTTGTCCCTTGATGGGCGTGTTGGAGGGCTGTGGAGGAGGGTTGGGCTTTTGTATTGGGCTAGTCTATGTTTTTAATTTGATCATGTTGGACATTTGTTGTACTGGTTATTTGTTGTTTTGTAGTTTTGTAGGACTATAGGGGAATTTTAATGTTCTTTAAATATTGAGCACTTTAAAGAGAGGTTTCAACAAATTTGTTCAATTAATCTCCCAAAGTTGATTTACATGCCAGATTAATTCCACTGAAATATTAAGTGCAATAAGATATGAGAAAATTAAGTGCACCAAATGAGGTGAAGGAGATGGAGAATTGTGACACAAGTATTTTTACATGGTTCGGTAACTGCCTACGTTCACACCTCAAGTACACCACTTGAGGATTCCATTAAACTTCTCCTTCACGGATGGAGAAGAAACCTATTACAACCTATGATCTACTTCACTGGTGTAGATCAAACCGAGATTTACAAATACCAAGAAAACACCTTTCTTGGATTTCACAAAGGTTACACCTAACCCTTACAATTATCACAAATAGAAGATAGAAGATGTGCTTTGAAGATTACCAAGAACTTAGCCTTGAGTTACTTGAAGTAGCTTTGGCTTGTTTTTTAATGTCCTCCTCTTCTTGGCTTGATGTAGATGCTCCAATGAAGTCCAACCAAGATAATAGCAAGGAGGTCTAGGGTAGACAATGGTTTTCCTATGAGCAAGGTTGTCAAAAACGAATCGTAACGTGAATAGGTTTAGGGGTCTGAACCGTGAATCGTGAATCGTGAATCGTAGAATCGTAAGATTCATAACATTTTGTTCAATTTTCATAATATATAAGTAAATATATACAGACATAAATATATGACAAAATGTACCAACTCAAAATGATTTTAAATGCATTAAAAGTGAAGTTTTTACATTCCAAAATACAAAATATCTAATATTCTAAAGAATGTCATTGTCATCAATCATCATTGTCATCAATATCATCTAAAACATCTAAGTAGGATGAAGATAAATTATCTCTTCCATCTTCCACATCTCCCTCACTAATTTCTTCAACACTTTCCTCCTCTCCTTCAACTCTCTTTCGTTTTCTTGAATAAACCCCTGTTAATAGAAAAATCAAATATTTTATAAATTTTGTATTCTAAAATCTAACTATAATATACATATCTTCAAGAGGTTAAAAGGCTTACTCGTTTCCTCATTAAACATCTCGTCGGCTTGCAACCAAGAATTGTCTTCTGGAAGAACTGGATCTTCTTTTTCAGTTATCCATTCATCATCAGATTCCACATCCGATAGGCAAATAATCATAATCTTTCTTTGAATCTCTTAAAGTTTGTCTCACTTGTAATTGTAAATTGTATTTTACAAATACAAGGGCATTCATCCTTTTTGCCTCTAACCTATTCCTCCTCTTCGTATGAATCTAAAAAACAATTAAAGTATCAAACATATAAGATTATTATCTCCACTTCTTAAACAAATGTTAAAAATTTGTATTTATTTAATTAAAGCTAGAAATAAAACATACTTGGTCAAACACACTCCAGTTCTGCTCACACCCAGTTGCACTGCAAGTTAAACTCAAAATCCTTATCGCAACACGTTGCAATTCTTTATTTTCATCACCATAATCATCCCACCAAATGGCTATAAAATATGAGATAAAAAATCAAATTCCAAATTTAAATAATAAATGAGTAAATAGTAAATAACTAAATACTAAATACCAAATACCTGGTTGTTTTCTCTTCCTTGTTGCTATGGCCATCCTATCCCCAAACAATCCTTTTCCAGTTTTGAAATTATGCAATTGTTCATCAATCTTAATCCTCTCATCCATGTCTATAGCCAACTTATCAAGGCATTGATACAACCCCCTTTTAATTTCAACATCTGGGCTAATTGATTCATCGTAGTGGAAAGAAGGATTCAAATAATAAGCAGCTGCATGCAAAGGATGGTGGAGTTGTTGATTCCAACGAGCATCTATCAAGGCCCAGTATGGCTCGTATTTCTTTTCATCATTGTTCAATCTCTTTGCAATCTTCTCCTTGGCTCGATCCATGCCCTCATATATATATCCCATTGCCGGTTTTTCATCTCCATCAACTAATCGAAGCAATTTTACAAGAGGCATTCCAACTTTAGTGCAAAATTTAACACGATTCCAAAACTTACTATCAAAAATCAAATTATTCACCTTTTTTCCCCCTTCAGTCTTGGATAGAGGCATTAAATCCCATTCATCCGAGCTAAACATTTTTCGTAGGCCAGATTTGCATTTTAGTATGCTCTTTAATGTAAGATAACTTGTTGCAAATCTTGTTACTGCTGGCCTACCTAACTCACGATTCTTCGTGAAATGCCTCATTAAATTTAGAACCAAACCATGACCATAAATGAATTTTGCAATTGATTTTGCATCGGAAATAGTAGAAGACTCCAACTTCCGCTTCCCTATGTCTTCTAGCATAAGATCAATGCAATGTGCTGCACATGGAGCCCAAAATAATTGTTTCCTTCTGTCCATCAAAATTTCACCGGCCCTTACATATGGTGCTGCATTATCGGTGACAAGTTGCACAACATTTTCCTCGCCCACCTTTTCTATGACTGAATCTATGAGGTTGGATAAGTTCTCTGCATTCTTGGAAATTGAAGAGGTGTCAACACTTCTCAAAAATACGCTCCCCATTGGACTATTGACAAGGAAATTAGTAATAGACCGATTCTTCTCATCAGTCCAACCATCTGTCATAATTGTGCACCCTTTTTTTGCCCATTCCTTTTTATGATTTTCCAACATTTTCTCAACATTTTCAACTTCGATTTTCAGATAAGTATTTCTTATCTCATGATATGTTGGGGGTTTCAAACCCTTTCCAAAGCTTCCAATTGATTCACACATGGGTTCAAAAAATGGACTCTTTACCAAATTGAAGGGGAGGGCATTTGCATAGAAGAACCGACAAATATTACGACAAGCATTTGTTCTATCTTCTTTTTTCCAAACTCTATTAAGAGTTGTTTGCTTCTTGTCGTCCTCCAAATTCACAAAGTTTTCCATCGGTCCTTTCCCTTTTGTTGTGTCCTTATCATCAAAGTAAAATTCAGGTCTTCCAGCCTTCATTTGAGCCTCTCTTTTTCTCCTTTTTGTGTCCACATTGTGCCCCATCAACTTAAGACATTTTTGGGTCACCGATTCTGGACATTTGTCACATACCGATACGTCCTTCTTTGTTTTTCCTAAATAATTTTTCATTCGATATATACCACCATACATTTTTTTTTTACAAAAATTGCATTGCACATGCAAATGATTGCCCGATTCTACCCTAGTACAAAACTGCCATGTTTCATCTTGTCCGTCATTTCCACCACTTCGTTGACCTCGGACCATTTTAACTGTTTTTAGTCTCAACAAATTTGTAAAGCCACATCCAAAACAATATCATAAAAAAAGGCATAAAAATATGTTAGTATGATATTAATATATTTACAACATTATGTAAATACTAAATAAAAAAAAACAGAGATATAAAACAGCAATTATAAAACAGCAATTATAAAGAACTAAAAACAGAAAGAGGAAGAAGAAAAAGAAGAGGAAGAGAAGAAGATATTAAAATATGTTAATATGATATTAAAATATATTTACAACATTATGTAAATACAAAATAATAAAACACAAATATAAAACAGCAATTATAAAACAATAATAAAACACAAATATAAAACAGCAATTATAAAACAATAATAAAACACAAATATAAAACAATAATAAAATACAAATATAAAACAGCAATTATAAAACAATAATAAAATACAAATATAAAACAGAAATTATAAAATAATAATAAAACACAAATATAAAACAGTAACTATAAAACAGAGAAAAAGAAAAAAAAAAAAAAGAGGAAGAAGAAAAAGAAAAGGCAGAGAAGAGGAAGAGAAAACGATGAAAGAAAGAAAAACGGAAGAAGCAGAAGACGAAGAGAAGAAGAAGAAACCAGGTAGAAGCATGTAGCAGCAGCGGAAAAAAAAAAAAAAGAACAGAGGAAGAAGAAGAAGAGAAGAAAGAAGAAAAGAAGAAGAAGAAGCATGTAGCAGCAGCAGCGAAAAAAAAAAAAGAACAGAGGAAGAAGAATAAGAGAAGAAAGAAGAAGAAGAAGAAGAAATCAGGCAGAAGAAGAAGAAGCATGTAGCAGCAGCAGCGAAAAAAAAAAACAGAGGAAGAAGAAGAGAAGAAAGAAGAAAAGAAGAAGAAGCAAGAACGAAAAACGGAGGAGAAGGAAGAAAAAGAAAAGAAAAACGAAAAAAGGAGGAAGAATAAGAAGTAAAAGAAGAAGAAGAAGCAGAAGAAGTACCTTGCACCTGCGAAGGGTTGCAGAAGGAAGAAGGAAGTGGAGTTTTCGTTTCGGAAGCTTGGAGATCCCGACGAGCGCAGAGGAGGGAAGGAAACAGCGAGCGCAGAGGAGGGAAGCAAACCAGCGAAAATGGGAGTTTTCTGATTTCGTGTAGTGTAGCCGAAGGCATGCAGGGAGCGGTAGGTGAAATGTCTTTTCTAAACCATTTAAATATTATAATATTTCGAATTTTTTTTTTTTTTAAAACGGAACCCCATTTCCGTGAATCGCACGATTTTGCGATTTGTGCGAATCATCTCGCACGATTCGCGAGTCATGTATAAACCGTAATTTTTTTATTTATTTCTGATTTTTTACCGATTCGAACCGTAATACTGTCCGACTCGATACGAATCGTGCGATTCGACTCGCGAATCGCACGATTTTGACAACCTTGCCTATGAGGATTAAGACCCTAGAGAGAATCTCCACTTAATACATTCAACTTAGAGCATAAGATGATCAAGATATGCCTATGAGAGCTTTGAATGTGTATGGGATTAAGATTAAAAGCTTACAGTGTTTAACTATGGAGTATGTAAGCTTTGGAAGTTGTTGGGAAGCTTAGGAGAGTGTATGGAAAAATTGGTCTTAAGTCATCAACTTTTTCCTCTCAAAAAAGCCTTGCATTTATAGGCTAGAAAAGTCCTAACGGATCTGTCTTCAGACCTTCCGAAGATGGGTCTCGGACCTTTCCGAGGTTACAACGGTCGGATTCTCAACGGTCAGTTTGGAACATCTTTTGGAACGTCCGAAGGGTTCTCTTCGGAACGTTCAAGGAACCCTTGGATACAAGGCTTCGGTACATGGACGAAGGGAAGGAGGAATGGCAGTTCCAATGTCGGTCCTCGGAACGTCCGTAGGTCTAATCTCGGATCGTCCATGGGAATATTCTCGGACATTCTGAGACCTTGTTCTCGGAACTTCCGAGCTGCCCAGAAAACCCATTTCTCACTTAGTGTTGAAAACTTGAGATTTTGTCAAAACATGGACATGGTGGAGAGCTCATTTGTGATTTTTGCAATCAATTAGATTTAACTATAATGAACATTTTAGATTGTAAGGACAAATGAAAATATGGAGATATTTGGTAGATAACAAGAGCTCTCCACGGGGCAAAGAATGGACTTAGAAACCTTCTTTGTATTGTTCCAATTTTAACCAAAAGGCTTCTAAGGCTTCTAGGTCAGTCCTATGGTCCATATACCTGTGATGGTTGGCAATCATGAGGATCTTCTCATTTCAGTACGTTGCCTTTCAATCTTCTCATGTTCTAAAGTTTCAAACTTGATTTGACTATACATGTCTTCCAGAGATGCGGTCTTGGATACATGGACATAGTCACGACTCAATCAAAGAAATTGACAACTCAGGAATCAGTCGGACACAGTCACAGAATTGACAACTCAGTCTGACTCAGGGGAGGCAAATTTAACTTTTAGGCCAACAGTCGGTATGGCGGATGGAAGCGAGAAAACGACTACAACTAAGTCAGGCACGAAATGAATTCTTAGAAAAAGCGGTGTGGTGAAAAGCCTCTTGTACCACTTTGTACTTTCTTTCAAATAATAATATTTTTAGTGACTTTCAAAAAAGAATTTACTTGCTGAATGTCTTTTTATATTTCTAAGATTGTGGTAACATGCAGTAATAAGTTTAATGTTTACATTTTGCAACTGAACGACTAATTCTTCCTGAAAGTCTGGGAAAATCATTTTATCAATTTCTTGTGTTTCTATGCAAATTTCTCATGGCCAGAACTATTACTCTGTCCTTTCTTATTTTTTCTTGCATTTGAATAAGCATGTGGCTTGTTGCTTTAGTTTGCCTGTTGTATTAGTTATCTTCATATTTCACAATCAGCTGATGATGTGATGTGAACACTTAGTTGATGGTGCCAAAATATTTATTTTGATGATATTGTGCCAGCTAAACACTTGTTTTGAATTTATTTCCATTCAGTTAATGTTCAAAACTCTGTACTGATAATTCTTACAGGCATACCCATATGAGCTCGACTGGACTGCCGTTTTTGTTGATCCTACTCTGCCTTTAATTGTTGACATTGGAAGTGGTATTATTCGTCATTACTGCTGTATTTAGATGTATTGCATTTTGTTGTCCCTTTTTTGTTTTAAATTATTCATTTTTTGATGTTGGCATTCGTGTTGTTTATTCATCAGCATTTTTCTCCAGAATGGTTTTGCATTTCTTTTGTCTTGATTTTATTATTTCCAAAAGTTGATTTCCATCTCTGATTGGAAGCAGCATTCATATATGTTTCTCTATAACTTGTATGACTACAGACTAAGGTACTTTGAATTATTAATAACATGATTAAATGTAAAATACTATTTTTTTTGGAAATGGTGACAAATAATTTCATTAATTAAAGTAAGAAGGTACAAAAAAGAAAGTTGCCTAGTATTAGAGAGTTATACGAGGCTACAAGTAGAATACAAAGAGATCAAGCAAATGGAGCCTATATATACAATATTCCAAATAAGCATAAGGAAAAAGCAAGTGTATATAACCTCAAAACCCCATACACCCAAAAACAGCCTGAGATCAGAAAAGCGCCAATGCGGGTCTCTTCTTTTGCACTACAACCTTAGCTAGGAAGCCTGCAATACTATTCGCAGACCAAGCTATATGTGTGAAGGTAATTCCTCTTTGCCTACTCAACCTCCTAATGTCCCTAACAATGCTTACCAATTTCCACACGGGGGCCTTCCTATTATTAGCCCAAGAGATGACATTAGTAGAGTCACCTTCAACAATGAGGTTACCATTCCCAAATCTAGACCAGATCTGAAGGGCTCTCTTGATTGCTCTTAGCTCCGACTCATTTGATTCCATAATCCCTAAAGGCTCAGAGAACACTAATATCATCCTGCCCTTATCATCATGAATCACTCCCCTTATTCCCGTCAGGCTAGGTTTTCCTTTCGCTGCCCCATCCATGTTGAATTTACAAGAACCTTAAAAAATGCCATCCTATCACTGCACGTTAGGTTTCCTACCCTTCCTAATTCCCATCATGCACCATTCCCATGATAGATAGAAGTCTTCCAGTGATAGACCAACAAACTCCTTGCAAATGGATAGCCATCCTATCAAATGCCACTTTTAGCCTTTTCAAATACTTCTCCTATAAGCCTCAACTTGCCTTTAATTTTTTTTCTCATTGCTCTTTCCTAATAGCCTAAAGGATAGCAGCTGGAACCAGTCTCCACGCAACCCTATGCCTACCTCTAAAAGAGACCTCCAAACCACTCTGAAATGACATCGCCTGTGCAGCTCCCTAGGGAACACAAACAACCAAATAGGTTCAAGAAAAGACGCTAAACGTCCCCCCGTGAACTAACATCTACATAACAAGTGGTCTACGGTCTCATCTTTCTCCATGCATAGCGGACACGCTTTTGAAGTTCCTTCTGGAAGAACACCTCTCCTCCTGAGGTTATGTCTCACTGAAATCTTCTATTTCAAAGCCGTCCACACAAAGACCTGAATCCTAGGGGGGATCTTATTGTTGTATGCGAAATTACTTGCATGAAGGGAATTTGGGTCTGAAGAGTATGATGTTTTAAGAATTGATTTTACTGAAAAGGACCGTGACTGATCTTTGGACCAAATCCACTTGTCCTCCTTCTCAAGCCACATTTGACTGTCCCCTAGGAGTCTTACCAAAGTTCGGTGGAGGTCCTCTTCAAAATACCATATGGTCCTTCTGAGAGAGATGGACCATTGTGGCACACCATTGGTCTCATTATAGTGTTTATTAACTAGGGCATCCATATTTAAAGCTGCTTTAAAGAGCCTAGGGAACACTTCCATAAGGGGTCTCTCTCCTACCCAAATGCCCTTCCAAAAGGAAACTCTATCTCCTTTAACCTAACTAAGGCTTTCACCACCAATACCCGAATTCCATTCTGAAAGGCCTCTCCTATCTTTCCCTCACCATTCCCTAACCTAACTAAGGCTTTCACCACCAAGGATCTCTCCGTAGCTGCCTATGGCTTAATCTCCATCCACCCAGATCTTCCTTGCCATACCTTGCTACCAACACTTTTCTCCACAAGGCTTCCTTTTTCGACGAGCTCCATTATTATTTGCATAGCTAAACATGATTCCTATCTTTGAAATGAGATGAGGGAGGAAAAAACTGCTCAAAAGAATAATAACAATGAAAGGAAGAAAAAGGATACATGGTCGAGAGTACCATGTCCGAGGATCTGAGTGAAATGGAGCAAACCGAAGTGGAGATAGCCAGATATCCGTCATTGTGTGAGGAAGACACGATTCTTCAAGAAGGATGCGAGCCAAAAATGCAGAGGTAGATCTGATGTCAAAAAGTAAAGCCGACTGGAGCTCCACCAAAGCTTCAGCAACTTGAGGATGAGGAACTGTAGGTGAGTAGCTGCTCTCCTCCAAATAAGGGAGAAAAAGATGTGAGGAGAACATCCGAGGAAGAAAACGATCCACAACAACCTGGATAACAAAACTCCAAAATAAACCATGGGATATGCTAGAAAAGGTATAAGAAGGGAAATCGCAGGAAAAGAAAGAGAGGGTACCTGGAGAGGAGTAAGGCATCAATGGAGCGAGCTCAGCAAGGTAGGAATAAGGTGGAGTTGGTGGGGGAGGATATGGCTGATATTGATCTGAAGATGACTGAAAAATAGTCGAGAAATGTTCTACCAATCTCCCCTATCTCATCTTTATCCACCAATCTTCTTCCATCCCCGCAATTGATTTAATACTGTTGCTAGCTCTCCTCCCATTAGCCACTCTGTGAAAGAATTTAGTGTTCTTCTCCCCTGCTTTCAACTATTGGGCCTTGATTTCTGTCGCTACTCTACTTCTTTCAAACACACGCAATCCCAAAGTAGAGCATTGCATGTCCTTCTTGAGTTTAATTCCTCCTCCTCTAAATCCCTTTCCTCCTCTAGTTGATTCCAATTTTCTAGTTCCACTAAAGCAGCTCCCTTTCTTTCCACCACTAGGCCCCCATTGGATTTGACCCATTCGTTAATTTTTGATTTCAACAGAATAAGTTCTCTGGAAAGTACAAAACCTGCCCAATTGTAAACAGGGAATCCCTCCCACCAAACCTTGATCTGTTACATGAGGTTAGGGTCTTCCAGCCAAACATTGTTAAATCGAAAGGGTTTTGTTCCCCAGTTAGTCTCCTCTGTATCAAGTAAAATCGGGCTATGATCTGAAATTGGGTTGAACAATTTAATTTGATTTCAGTGCACAAAGTGTTCATCCCAATCTGTCGTCAATAGAAATCTATCCAATCTATTCATTACTGATCTGCATTGCCCTTTATACCAAATTAACCAGCCTCCAATTAGCGGACGATCTACTAAGAAATTCCTTTCTGTTAAATCGGAGAAATCCTTCATTGCTCTTGTGAAGCCACCTCCCCCTTTCCTTTACTAAGGGAACCTTACCATGTTGAAATCACCGCCGATGCACATAAATCAGCATCCCACAACTTAATGCTTTCTAATTCAGCCCAAAGAACATCCCTCTCCGCGTCTGAATTTGGCCTATAAATGTGGGTGAGACAGATTTTCACACCTTAATTCAGCAACTGGTCTTTAATCGTGATTGACTTTGAATCCATTCTTCTAGCAGATACCGACAAATTGGATGATTTCCAAATAAGACCTCTCGACTGTCCCTCGGATGCCTAATAGAAGACCTCAGTCATTACTGCCCGATAATTCTCTAATGAGTGTAGTGGACAAGTCCATCTTCTTCGACTCCTGAATGAACAACACATCAATCATATGTTTCCTAATGAATCATCGGATAACACCCCATTCTCCCGAGGCCCAAGACCCCTAATGTTCCATGTGAGAATCCTCATTGACAAACATGTTGAATTCCCTTACCCGGTCTCAACCATTTTTTCCTGCTGTACTGAATTTTGAAAAGAGGATTTCTTACTTAGCATGGCTGCAACAACTCTTCTTGAAGCTCTAGATGATGATGATGTGGTTCTATCCCTGTTCTCAACCTGTCGAATGGCATCCTGTGCATCGATGTCACTGCTAAAATTGATACCCAAAGCTTCACTAATTTTCAAAATTACTCTCGCGTACTCCGGGTTGTATCCTTATTTTTTTCAGATTGTCCCATCCATTGGCTTGCATTGGACGAGCAGAAGTTCCATCGTATTTTGCAAGTCTTTTAATCTTCAATAAAAAACTTATCCAGTTGCCACTAGTCTTCCATCTGAGGAACTGATTTTCCGTCGTTCTGTGGGCTGTCCTTATCTTTGATTTCGCCTTCTTTAAGTTCCTCATTTATTTCATCCTTTCCTCCACTGCATCAACCGACGTTTCCTTCCCTGAAGTTTTTTTGTTTCTGTTTGTTGATTTTCCTCCCTCCATAACTCTAGCGGCAGATTGATTATCATCCCTCCTTGTTTCCGTTGCCGTTGTGAATAACGATCCAATTCCAACTCTTCTTTCATGATTTCCTTCCCTTCCTGGTTCTTCTTCCTTTGAAATTGATTTCGAATGGAAGGAGTCCCAGAAGAGTAATTTACTGAAGTTCCAAAAACAGGGAAATGGAACTGGGCTGGGCTTTGAATGGGGCAGCTCCCATTCTGAGTCATGCCGAAGGCCTGTTCAAAGTAGGTCTGGCTTGGTGCAGGATTAATAGGTCTGAGTCAGGAATAGGCCCATACCCGAGAGGCCTGTTCTTTAAACACTCAAGAATCGATGCCCTAATCAGAGCTTGGGCTCAATTCGAGAGCCTCACCTTCTACATTTCCTCACATGGAATTTGAATCCCTTCTCCAATTAGTTGAGGCTCTGCCGATTCATCTTCTCCGTTGTTATCAAGGTTGCCGCCCTCCGCCCTTCCACCACGTTTCCTTTTGTTGCCTTCCTTGCATGTCTACCTTTGTTGCCATGTGGATGTAGATGCATCAATCTAGGCTTCTCTCTTTTCGGTGAAGATGATCAGTTTTCCGACACCGATTCGGAGAAGGAAACCCCTGTAGCAGGCGATTGTTCTAGGTTTCTTGAACAATCACATCAAAACTCTTGCTGTTAATGGAGAGGCAGACTTGTGGTGGAATCTTTTCTCCAATGCCTACCTTAACAAGAAGCAAGAGAGAAACATTCTTCCATATTCAAGTTCCTGTCATCTATCTCAATCAGCTGTCCAAGCCTGTTTCCAAAAGTCCGAATCATCCCTCCAGTGCTAAAAGAGGGTAACCCAAGCATCGAAGCCAGACTCTTCTGGTGTGTTTGAAAAGGTTTGGGTTCCATCTTCCAAGAATCCTAATACTTGTGAGGTTTTGTGAAGGTTTCATGAGTCTCACAACCTCGTGGCTATCAGATAGAAGTTGTCTCCAATGAGGCTCACTTGGAGATCTGAGAAGCCATTTTTTCTTAAACAAAATGTATATCAGTAGGCGAGAGTCGTCCGATGGGAGAAATCACCACTGTTTTGGACAACCATGCCTTAAGTTTGTCTTCTTCCACCTTGTCAATCATTAGTTCGATGTGAGGTCTCCCTCGGTCGGAGCATCCCTTTTCAAGACGAAGAAGCATCGCCCCTTCTTTGGATGATTTTGTCACGCCCCGACCCAACGGACAAGTGAGAAACAATAATATATATATATATATATATTTTTTTTTTTTTTTTTTACTCTAAAGCATGCACAACTCATAGTTCAAACACGTGACATCTACATATTTTGCAAGATCCCTACGGATCCTAGGACTTATTGGACCCTTGATTTGATCGAACTGAATTATTAGCTGCTTACGTACTCCAATGGAGATCAGATCTTGCGTAGTTCTCAATTCATTTATTTCATGGCATTAACCCCGTGCTATTCGTGATGTCACATCAAGACATTCTAATTACCCAATCGTGGGCCTCATCAGTAGAATAGATCTCATCTATCATGGGTCTAGCCAATCACGGGTCTATACCAACCATGGGAACACCGTCAACCATGGGGTCAATGTCACACATGGGATAAACCTCAACCATGGGACTTATACCCGAACATAAGTACATCCCTCGTCGGGGACAATACTTTAAATATGGGTCCAATCCTCTATGGAATCAATGCCTTCCGTGGGAATATCTATCCACGATATATAATACTCATCCATGGTCACAAAGCCCTCTATGGTAATAACCATCAATGGGAAAATAATATCTATCCATAGAACCTTCACGTCCACCATGAGACTAATATGCCTACCATGGGACCACTATATCTATTATGGGGTCAATATGCCCACCATATAATTGATATTTAGGCATGAATCCAATATGTCTACTATGAGAACATCCATGGGATTCATCATCCATCCCTGGCAACTCTCCATCAGTATCATCTATCCATGGGTAATAACCATCCATGAATATAATCACTCCATGGGTATAATCCATCTATGGGCATAACTCATACATTCGTAGAACCAATATGTCTATCATAGGACCAACATGTCTACCATAAGACCAATATCTGGGCATGAATCTAAACCACCATGGGAACCATCATCCATGGGTATACACATCCATCCCTGATAACACTTTATCTGTGCGTATAATCTATTCATGGGTATAAATATCCATGAATATAATCCCTCCATGGGTATAATCCATCCATGGTCATAACTAATCTAGGGGCACATCATCTACCATGAGATCTTCTATCCGTTGGAACAACAATCGAATGAATCATTACGTGACTGTGGCAACAATATCAAATCATCATATCAGGTCATAAACATACCACGACCCCTAGCAAGACTTAGGGCCCATGACTTACTAAGCGAGAGACTCACGACTAGCGTGATCAAGTCTATCTCGCCCTGCATCCCATCACCTCATGGGTCAAGCTTTAAGGTGGTCGGACCGCGTCTAACGAAGCTATCATCACTTTCATGGGGTAAAATAGTATCTAGCTCTGTGCAACCACGCACAACAAGTGTGCTGAATAGTCGTAAGGGCGCCCTACAGTATATAACATGTAAGGGACTCACCCAGCGACAACAACATGGGACCAAGTCTCCGTGGAAAAACACCACTATCCTGAATACCTCTCTGAGATGGAGGAAATCAAATATCACAATCACGTGAGGGACATACCCATACCACGTCTCAATAGCAAGTGCTCAAGTCAGATAAATATCTGAATGCCACAGTCTCTGTATGTTCATGTCAAGGCTCCTGCGGTCTCACGGCTACTCTAGGCTTTACTCATGGAATCTATATACTATCTCATCCTTTTAACTATACAAAGGTAAGACACAATGATCTACTGATAGGACAATTTCCTTTTTTTTCAACGGACTGAGGCATAACGTTATCAATATCACGTGAGGGACGTACCTATACCAGGTCTCAATATAATCAAGTGACTTAGTCACATACATTTCAATGTCAAAGTCCTCATCTGTCCATCTTAAAAATTTTCACAGTTCTCTACACACTCTAGACTTTACTCGAGTAACAAACATATATGTCTCATCATATCGGGACTCCCAAGGCATCATAACCTCTTCATGCCGCCTTCGAGGGATCCAATATCTAAGCATTAGAGTCTATATTAGAGAAGGTATTGTTGAATCTAATAATGAAAAGAAATAAAGAAAGGAAGAAAAGAGATGAATATCAGAGAATAATTTTTCTCAGAATTGTATTAAGATGTATTTCCTCTTAGAGGGTATATGTATAAATAAGAGAGAGAGCCAATTAAGGTGGCCAAAAAGGAAAGTACAATCAGTCCAACTTATCTACTCCTAATTATACACCTATACAGTTGACTTGCCAAGATAGGCATAGTCAGTTTAGTTTGTCCTGAGTTGGGTCTCATTGGGTCGCACAACACTCCCCTTTAAGCTGGCTCGAAGATGTCGATCAAATCTAGATTGTCAATAACCGAAGTAAGTTGGTGGTGAGGAACAGACTTGGTTAGGATATTTGCCAATTGATCTTTAGATTTCACATGTGGAGTAACAAGTCGGCCTTCAGAAATGTGTTGTCGTAGGAAGTGACAATCAACCTTAATGTGCTTGGTCCGCTCATGAAAGACTGGATTGGAGGCGATGTTGATGGCTACCAGATTGTCACAAAACATAATGAGTGGGTCATGTAGAGCAAAACTCAATTCCTGAAAAAACTGGCGGACCTAAAGAACCTTAGTTGTAGTATTGCCCATTGCACGATACTCAGCTTCAGCACTGGAGCGAGTAATAACAGATTGTTTCTTACTATGCCAGCCCACTAGATGAAAACCCAAAAAGACACAGTAGCCAGTTGTTGAGCGGCGATCGTCCGGAGAGCCGGCCCAATCAGCATCTGATTAGCCACGAACAAAGAGGGAAGATTGTCGTGCAAAGAACAAACCCCTGCCAGGATGAGCTTTGAGATAGCGAAGGATGCGGAAGACAACATGAAGATGGGTATCCCATGGTTTGTGCATGAACTGACTAACCACACCAACTGCATAGGAGAGATCGGGTTGTGTAATAGTGAGATAAATCAATTTCCCCCCCAACTTCTGATAAAATGAAGGACTACCAAGAGGAGTCCCGTCTGCTGCAGAGAGTTTCGTATTGACATTTAATGGAGTGTTAGAAGGTTTGCACCCAAAGTATCCAGCGTCCTGAAGGAGGTCAAGAGCACACTTGCGCTGAGATAAAGAGAGTCCTCTAGAAGAACGAGCGACTTCAATACCCAAAAAATAATGCAATGGCCCTAGATCTTTAATAGCAAATGTGCGCTTTAGATATTCTTTGAAGGTAGTTATGGAAACAGCGTCATTATCGGTTAGGGCAATGTCATCAACATATACCACTAGAATCATGACCACAGAGTACAGACGGTAGATAAAAACTGAGTGATCCATCTAATATCTAGAGAAACCATAAGGCAACAGTGCACTGCTGAACTTTTCAAACCACGCCCGTGGAGACTGCTTGAGGCTATATAGAGCTTTTTGAAGTTTGCAGACAGACTGAGGCTCTCCCTGATTAACAAACCCTGATGCAGCGGCCAGTCATAAGTGGTGGCAATGGAAATCAAGATGCGAACAGAAGTAATCTTGGCCACGGGGGAGAAAGTTTCCTGATAGTCAATCCCATAAGTTTGTGTGAATCCTTTGGCAACGAGACGAGCTTTATACCGGGCGATGGAGCCATCCAGATTATGTTTTAAAGTAAAAACCTATTTACACCCAACTGGAGTTTTACCTTGAGGCAGGGGAACCATGTCCCATGTGTGACTCTTTTCTAGGGCTGTGAGTTCCTCTTCCATGGCTGCCTTCCACAAGGGATCACGGAGAGCGGTGTCAATCCGCTTGGGTATCTTAGTACTGTCCAAAGCTGTAAGAAAATTGTGATAGGCAGGAGAGACAGCATGATAAGACACAAAATGGTCAAGGGGATGCGAGGTACAAGTACGTTTACCTTTGCGGAGGGCAATGGGAGGATCAGAGGCATCTGTAAGGGAAGGATCTGGGCCGGGAACAGATGACGTGATGGTGTGCTCGCGGAGCGGAGGCCTTATCTGTCTGCGGTGATATACCAGAGTGGGCTTAGCAGTGCTAGTGGGATGCACGTCAGAGCCAGTAGGACTCAAGTCAGGAGGGAGGAGAGGAAGAACTGGAGAAGGGACAGATGGTGAAAGAAGTAAGGGACTGTCTTGAAGAAAGTGACATCCATAAACACATGTTTTGCCAGTAACTGGATCAAGACACTTGTAGCCTTTATGGAATGTGAAATATCCCAAAAAAACACACCTCACAGCACGGGGGGAAAGTTTATTAACAGAAAATTGGTGAACAAAGCAAGCACATCCAAAAATATGTTAGGGAAGAAGAGGAATATGTTTATAAAGTGAGAGAAGATCAATGGGTGATTTGGCCAGCAAAACTCGGGATGGCATGCGATTGATAAGGTAGCATGAGGTTAGGACAACCTTAGGCCAGTATGACTGTGGGACATGCATGGAAAAGAGGAGAGAGCGGAGGACTTTAAGAAGATGTCTGTTTTTTCGTTCAGCTACACCATTTTGTTGTGGTGTAGATGGACAAGACAGTTGGGATTCAACACCATGATCTTGCAGAAATTGAGCAAAACAATGAGACAAATATTGTTCCCCATTATTGCTATTTAATTTTAGAACCAAATTGAGTGGCAACCCAATTATAAAATATGCGAAAGTGATCAAACACTTCAGACTTATGCTTCATGATATAAATCCAGGTCATGCGTGAAAAATCATCAATAAATGACACAAAGTATCTTAAACCAATACGAGAAATAGAGGGGAATTGCCAAGCATCAGAATGAATAATAGAAAATAAAGAAGATGCATGTTTATTCATAGAAGAAGGAAAAGAAGTCCTTTTATTTTTGCCATATTGGCAAAGGTGCGCACTCAAACTGCTTAAACGATAAAGAAGGAACAACTTTCTTTAGGACAGAGTCAGAGGGATGTCCCAGCCGGCAGTGCTAAAGCCATATATCAGACGAAGAGGAGCTAGAGTAGGTTGCAGAGGCACCAACAAGACCATCCAGCAGATATAAACCTCCAACTTCACGTTCACCACCAATCACCTGCTTGGTGGTTAGATCGTGAAATAAACAATGAGAAGGAAAGAAGGTAGATGAGCAATGAAATTGTTTAATGAGTGCACTAATAGAAAGCAAATTGCAAGATAAATGAGGTACATGTAACACAGATGGGAGGTGCAAGGTGGAAGAGAGAGGGAGGGTCCCTTTTCTAGCGATGGTAGTAGAGGAACCATTAGCTAATTTAACTTGACTATAAGAGACAGGAGAAATGGAAGAGAAGAGATTAGACATACCCGCCATATGATCAGTGGCCTCAGAATCGATGAACCAGGAATGAAAAGAGGCATGATTGGCGAAGGACTCAGTACCTGAAGTAGAAGAGACAACATTGGAAACCTCAGAGTGTTGAAGGCGATGGATATAGTAGCTTGCTTCGGGCGGCCATGCAATTTATAGCGGGAATCGACATAATGGTTCGTCATCTTACAAAAAGTGTAGAACCGAGACCCCTTGTGTGGACCTTTGGTGTCACGATGTGGGTCAGAAGAAGGGTCTTTGCCATAAGAGCCAGAAGCCCCACGTGTGAGAGGAGGCATGGAAGGATGAGTGATCACCAACGCAGACCGTTCAACCGGCATATGAGTCATAACCAGGCGGCGCCTATCATCTCGAAGTAAGCCAGAGTAGACCTCTTCCAGAGAGGGACGAGGACGTTGGCCAAGCCGCTGGGTCCGAATAGGTTCAAAGTCCTAGTTAAGGCCAGCCAAGAACTCAAAAGTTCGTCGTCGATTAAGAATCTGGTTATAGAGAACACCATCAGCAGGGTCAACAAACTGAATGGATTCAAGTTGATCCAATTCAAGCCAATAGGTCTGCATCTTGGAATAATACTGAATGAGAGAGTGCTCCCCCTGTTGAAGGTGAGAAGCAGTCTGATAGAGCTCATAGAGCCGAGCAGAATTATCACCGTCCGAATACAAGGCCTTAATGGTGCGCAGACATCCTTGGCCGTGTGAAGTGTATAGACAATCCCACGAAAATGATCTTCCATGGAATGAAGGAGCCAAGACTACACCAAAGAATTATTAGCGTTCCAGGTACGGTAGGAGGAGTCCTTGTCTGGTTCAGGGGTGCCATCAATAAAATCGGATAGCTGTTTGGCAATAAGAAACATTTTAGCCGAATGAGACTATTGGAAGTAATTGGTCTCATTCAAGAGCACAGTGGTAATCTTGCCAATATGCTGATGACCAGAAGAAGCCATATTAGTGGAAGAAGAGGCCCCATAAGTCTTCAGTGGTTCCGGAGATTCGGCCATTATCCCAAGAAGAAAGCTTGCAAGTAGTAGAAAGCAAGGATAAAAGTGGCAGAGAGATCAGAGGCAGCAAAAACTGGCAGAATAGTAGTGTAAGAAGCTGATCCGTCAATCAAAAAGACAATATTGGGGCCCACCGATGAAGGATGGAGTAATTGGCAGGAAGGATGAAAGTATGAGTGGTAGGCGACACCAGCTGGGAGAGAAAACTCGACAAGATGCAGCAGAGTGAGTAGATGAAGCCAAAAAACCAAAGAAATCTGGTCACAGACGTTGCATGTAGCAGAAATGAAGACCGCGAAAATGGGCTCCACCTTGGACTGAAATCCTAGGTCCACCTGTGGCAGGAGAAGGTGGGCCAGGGACGAAGCCAACAATGTCGAGCCGAAGTGCAAGGAGGTCAGATCCAAAGAGATCGAACCAAAAAACCTCCAAGAAGAGATGTGTCGTCGCTGTATGCAGAGGACCGAAAATGGGCCCCACTGTTGATGAAACGGGGAGCACCCAGGTGCGATCTGATCCAGAGGTAGGGGCGAATACAAGAGACCTGGTTCCAAGCAAAACCAGGCAAAAACCAGTAGATCTGGCAAATAATCCAGCAAAATCTGAGATTGGTGCGTCCCACGCAACAGTCCAAAAACCAATAGATTTGAGGGCCCACACTGATCAGATCAGAGATCCAATGGGACAGATGGATAGTCCATCTAAAAATGGAAGGGGTATAGTGGGGTCCCGCCGGGAAAATCTTTTCCGGTCAAGGGATCGAAGGCCGAGAACTTAGGGCTGCAGGGAATGTAGAAACTGAAAGCAGCAGGGAGACAGTAAAATGGCCAGATCAGCAAAAGAAGAAGGATAGGAGGGAGAATCCGCAATAGAAGTCCTTGGAGAGTCGGAGAAGAGGTCGGAGGCCGAGGATGAACAGTAACTCCGACGAGAAACAGTAAAACAGAATAAGAAACACCTCCTAAAGCGTCCAGAAATTCGTTCTGTTTAATACCATGTTGAATCTAATAGTGAAAAGAAATAAAGAAAGGAAGAAAAGAGATGAATATCAGAGAATAATGATTCTCAGAATTGTATTGAGATGTATTTCCTCTTAGAGGTTACAGGTATAAATAAGAGAGAGAGAGCCAATTAAGGTGGCCAAAAAGGAAAGTACAATCAGTCCAACTTATCTACTCCTAATTATACACTTGTACAGTTGACTTGCCAAGATAGGCATAGTTAGTTTAGTTTGTCCTGAGTTGGGTCACATTGGATCCCACAACAGGTATATTCCACCAATCCCTTTCTACCCTTCACATTTGCTCAACATCTTACGTCATCCTTAATATATATGGATGACACAATGCGCCTTTTGATCGAGCTGAGGCACAATGCTCTCAGTTGCCTATGTACTATATAGTGGATCGGATCAACCGTAGTTCATTATTTTCACATTTGGGTTGACATTGGGGAGTGGTCATACTTTTACTTTGGGGAAATCAAACAAGGCTTTCTTAGCATTTACATTGCATTCCATGCATTCTCAATCATGCTAGCCCATTCCCATTGTAGCACAAGTTAACCCCCTTGGGCTCTAAGATACTTGACCTTAACTCACCCATATCACTCAGCCTAACCCTTTACCAAGTTCCTCTTCAAATCATGGAAATTCGTCGTACACATGGTTAGGTCGTTCCAGCACAACCATTATCAACATAGGTACTCACTAGTGATGTACACATCATCACATAATCCAAGCATGGCATTGGCATTAAAACACATTCATCATGCTTATTATATGAGTTACCCATCTAAGAATTCCAATCACAATCATGAGAATTCATTTGATACATACGTCACTCATAACCATACACAAGTATGAGAAGTTATCAAGGCCCTACATTACACATCTTGGGCAATCTTGATTTACATCCATTCTATCATACTTTAACACATCACAAATCTATGAATTCTCAATTATACTAAACATCTAATCATTGGGAACTTGGGAAACTCATACATATGTATCTGATATAATATATTCACATCAATCACACATGGGCATAAAGAGGTCAAACATATGCATTGGAATGTGCAGAAGGCATCATTCACTCAAACATATTATCACACACCTTGTGAGCATGGAATTTTACAAATATTCCCAATGCTCTAAGTGTATTGCATTCTCCAATTTTATCCAATGTTATCAAACTCGAATCGTGTCGAAATTGGTTTAGAGGTGTCAATCGTGAATCGAAAATCGTAAAATCGTACGATTCATATATCCTCTTCTTCCCATAACCATTTTGTTGACCTGGGTCATTACAGATTCACCGAGCACTTCTACTCATTTCAATTTTTGTTGACCCGGAGTAGCTTTATCTCTGTAGCTCCTTGGCAGCCGGTGGAAAATTTTAAAGAGGTTTACAATCAATACCGGGTGAAGCATTCCTTCGAAACTGAGCAGGATTGACCTGTAGCTTCTTCCAATCGAGCAAGGAACCATGAAGACCTTTGATGGATTTCTTAGCTTGGGCACCATTGACCATCCTAATGAATCCGAAGACTCGTGGCACTGCATCTTTCTTCTTTGGCACAAAGGCATCTCTAACAGATACCCCACCTTCTGAAAAATCCCTGCAGCCATCTACGGGTTGTGGGATCCGATATGTTTGCGACGAACATAATCACTGAAGCCTTCTCCCCTACTTCCCGATGTTTCCTTTTGGTATACAATGTCCATCCTCCATCATCAGCGCTGCCCTGATCCTCCTGATGATCTCAACAGGTTAGTGTGATAGCTCCTTTCCTTTCCTTGATGCTCTCTCATTGCTCCTGTCCTTTCCTCTGTCACCATTATGAGTTTTTTTTTTTGATAATTGTGAACTACTTGGATAAACTAGCTTGAACACTTTGGAACTTGTTTTTTCAATACATTGGATGGCCCAGCTGAGAATGCCATTGAAAGATCTGATCTCAATTAGGATTTATGTGTTTGTGATTTTCATGGTTCAAGGCTTGTGCTTGGACATCATATGAGGGCTGTGACTCATGTGAATAGCATCTGACTTGAAAATACATTGAGTAGACTGCATCCCTTTAACCAAATTTGCATGCCTTTTTCTTGTAGAAGGTAGAATGCTAGGTCCCTTGCCTTCCTGTCATTTTCCTTAACATTGAAGCTTTTTGCTCTCAACATTCAACATTTCTTGGTTCTTTCATGCTCTCATGAATACTCTTCTACAGTTTTTTTTATCCGCAGTTATCAACATTGACTAGCATATAAAAACTACTAATAGGTGGCAATAAATCTATTTAGTTATTTATTTTTCATATTAGAAGTTTTGGGTGTTTCTGTGCATATGTCAGGCATTAGTATTGGAAAAAAATTTCATGGAAACAAATGTCTTCTAATACCTGGTTTTTGATATGTGTTAGCCATTGAAGTTTTTATGCATATTTCATGTCTAATTAATTTGTAAAATGACATAGGAAATGGATTGTTTCTTATGGGGATGGCAGCAAGATGGACATGTTCAAATTTTCTTGGTTTGGAGATTAATAAAAAGGTATTTAATTTTCCTTCATTTTAAACAAGTGGTGAAAGGAATTTTACACATTTTTGAGAATAATGCAGCTTGTAAGGAGGTGTCTAGATTCAGTCCATCAATCTGGCTTGAAGAATGGGTGAGTCCTTTTCTGCTACAAAACTATTGTTACTTCAAATTCAGAGCAGATTTGTTACAAACTTTAATCAACTCTCTATGGATGTTGGCAAGTTGCTAACTTGCTAAAGCAAACTGTGATAGGTAGATACTGAGAGTTTGTCTTGTGGGGTCTAGAGACTAAAGCTTCTTTTTTTTAAAAAAAAAAATGAGTCTATTACTTAAATGTGTTGCCCTATATATTTTTGGTCTAAAACTAAAGTTTTTTCTTTTAATTTGTTAATGAGTCTATACCTGTAAATTTGTCGCCCCTTACATTTTTGGTTTAAACTTGATGTAGCCTAGCTTGAAGAAGACACAAGAAGTTTTAGCTGATGGCTCTAATTATGTGAAAATTGGAGATTAGGTCCAAATGTTAGAATCCACAAAATAATGAAAATTCGACTTCTCTAGAAAATCGAAGCTAGAGAAAGTAGGAAATCAAAATTGATCATCAGAAAAAATAATCTTAGAATCGGCTCAATTTTATATGGGTGCCTAAAATTGATTAGAGAACCAATGAAATTTTACTCAGGGAAAAATTCAAAGGCCCAAAAAACTCACCTTGGTCACAATTCTCTTAGGAATAAACTCTACAAAGGCTTCAATTCAATTTGAATTTCACACAGAATAATTGTGCAATAATTAATTCAAAATGTCAACATAATTTCAGAAACCATAAACAAGAATAAAGAACTGCAAGCATACAATTAATTGAAGACAAATTAATTTACTAGAATATCAAATCTACGAAAACTCACCAAAACTTGGAGAGACGAAAGCAACAAATGCTTCAATTAACTTCAACTCAACTTGTGTACATCTCTTGTGGAGTGCAAACCCTCTTATTAATAGTGTTTGGCATACAAAAATTAGCAAAATATACTTTTCCATCTGATGCGGCGCATCTGCGCATGGCTGCTATTCCGTGCTTTTTTTTTTTTTGTATTTCTTTTTTTAGATAAGGGTAATTAAGGTAATTTTTGAGTTTCTTATTTGGGAGTAAGAAAATATTATATAAGCTCCTCTTGTAAGCTATTTTGGTTAATGATGAATGACATAAAATTTTGAGAAATTTCGCAAACCTCTCTGCATGGTGATAATCCAAGAACGAGGCGTGAAGCTTCTTCCTCTTCCCAGGTACTTCTTCTTCGCTTTCTCTTTCTTCTTCTCTCTTCCTTTCTTCTCCTCTCCCTATTTTCCCTTTTTATTCTCCTTGTCAAGAACCCCAAGACCCCCTCCATTACCGCCGTGTCTTCTAACCCATCCGTTGTTTTCCGTGACCACTTATTTCCCCTCCTTTGATTGTCGCCCCTACCTGTAGCCTTCTTTTCCTTGTCGCATCCATATACCCCTCCCTACTGCTGTCATGATTCTTCCTTAACCTTCCCTTGCAGCCTTGACCCTCCCAGATCCCTACAGTCTTGTCCCCAACCCCTAATACCCATCTAAAACTGCCGTACGTCCAAAGTTCTTTTTTCTTGGTTACAGTAACCCATATCCCATCCCCAATTGACAGTTATGCCCCTCCAGGGCCCATCTATCTTTATTTTGTAGCCTTCCCTTAAGCTCTTTTGCTACCTTTAACCCCTTTACCACCTTATCTTTATTGCCAAATAGCATGAATTAATCCCTTTTGGTGTTAGATCTACATATTCGTGGGAACTGATAAGCCCCTTCGTTTTGAGGGATCCCGCTGCGTTTGGCAACTAGGTTGGGATCAAGATATAATTGTTTACATTGAATTTTCTGAGACTCCCATGATTATTTATAGTTTGTTTATATTATGTAATTGCTCCATATTAATTGATTGATTAATTTCAGCCCGTTTTTAGATTTAGGGTGCATTATTTTAATCCATTTTAATCTTTTCATAACCACATTAGGCATTTAGGGTTTCCCATATTAGTGTCCTACATCACCATCACTCTCTGAAAACTGGTTACAAAACTAATCATAACTTCGTTTACGTTTATCAGAATTGTGCATATTTGAATTTGTTAGAAAGGTTATTGAATAATCTTTCCAATGAATTCTATTTTATGAATATCCGATATCGTTTGGTACATCAAATGTGCTTGCAAAGTTGCACCATATTTTCTGCCAATCCCTGAGGCACAAGTGTCCTATCTAAAAATAAAATAAAATAGATCATAGAAAAATACAAAATGGTAAAGGAGGTGGCGCCAAAAGCTTGCTATTAGAGAGAGATCTTGCTTATGTTTTCTTTTCCTTAGATCCACCAAAATAGAGATAGGAATGTTTTATGTGGAGGAGGAGATAATGAGAGAATTTTGTAATCCCGTAACTCTTCCTTGTGCTAAGCAAATGGACCCCTTTCTTAGACCAAATCAAGCCCAAAAACATGGATTTAAAGGCTTGACCCAACATACCAGCCCATGAGCCAATTATTTTGATGATTTGGGCCCTGTAACGCCCCTCCCTCTCCCACTAAGATCAGAGTAATAAATTATGAATATTTCCGTGGAGAGGAATGGGCGCCACGACGCGAGTCGAGTCCGAGTCCAAAGAATCGACCCTCGACTGGCCCAACCTAGCACATGCGTGGATTGAAATCCACAATAACCTTTGCACATGCTAGAAATAACCAACAGAAATTAAAACATTTATATATTGCATGAATGATGAAACACGTCTCAAAGCAAACATAAGGAATTCCTCAACATTTATATAAGTCAAATACAAAACCACAATTCAAGTCTAGGAGTTAAAGTTATTACATTTCCAAAATGAACACTCCTACAAATTACATCATTCCCAAAGTCTGAAAGAAACTATCTTAATCATAATTCCTTCTTGTGCTCATCTCGTTCATGCTTGGCTGCCACTTGGTCCAGCCTCGTCTCCATTCCCTAGACCTGCATTTGCATCTAAAGGGGGAAAGTATGAGGTTAGTTAACGCGCCCATGAGGAATTCCAATCATAGGAGAAAGGCGGTGCACATAGGAGTGTTACAATAAAATATATTTACATTTTTTTTTTGAAATGTTTTGAATAATTTTTTTTTTTTTTTGAAAGGTATATTTTCATTGTTAGAAATATACATGATACACAATAATACATTTTCTCAAATCCTTTTCATATCATTGAGGAATTCTCAAACCTTCTCAAATAACATCATATTAGAAAATCTCATATTCAATCCATAATCAATCTTTTATCTCATATTCAAATTATATCAAAATAGGAGACTTACAATAAATTCATATTCATCATCAAAATCTCATACTCCAATTATATTAAAATAGGAAACTCATACTTAAATCATGAAATGTCATGCCATTACTGTTATGATACATGTATGTCCTTATCATACTCCATGCAGGCTTTTGGGATTTCTTTCTAATCCAGGAGCTCTATGGCCCAATATTGTTCTGTTTCGGGACTTCTTTCTGACCCAGGAGCTTATTAGCCCAATATTATGCAATTCCCATCCCATGCAATTGTTTATGGATGTATTATCAAATCTCATTGTGTCATATAATCTCAAAAACAAGATATCATATATTCAATATAATTTCAAATCTTTTCAAGATGTAAACCAAATATCATGTATTCAAAATGTCTCAAAACTTCATATCGGGATCATCCTCATGGATGTAAAACAGTTTGAACACAATATAACTGAAATAGACAACACTTTCATAATCAAGATCACATGATTTTTAATAGGAAACCAACTCATAATAATAGCAAAATATTTGATTCACAACCATAGTGCTTGAACGATGTAAGAAAACCTACTTGCTCGAAGGTGATCAGTGGAGTAGAAAGAGTTTCGAAGTGGCACAAACGACGTCGGGGTTAATCTTGGATCTTCGTTCGTTTTTGTATATGCCAAGAATAACAATCATAACACTAAGTTAGGGCCTTAGAATACTTAAACTGCCCTCACACATCCTAAGGTCATTTTGGGTGTGCCTTGTCCTAACCAAGGGTAAATGGTCATTTTACCCATAATACTCCATTTAAACATAATTCATAAAATTCCAAATTATTTAAAGTCACTGATATGTTCTTAGCGAATCAGAATTTGGGAACAAAATACTCATTATTAGAAAATAAAATTTCAGATCTAGTGAAGATGCCCAAAACTAGCCTTTCTAGTTTTGAAATACAAACTGCGCACTGTTTTTGTAAAAATCATTTCGGGTTCTTTTCGGTATCGGAATAAGTCGAGTATTTTGGAAAGTTGTTTGATAGTAGAATACACGAAAAATATTCTAAAATATCCAGAAAATCGTTTTTGAAATGATTATAGGTCCATTTTCGAGACTGATATGTAAAAACAGTTTTCTATCTTAGAACTGTCCAGTTTTTACGAAATTATTTCGGTTACTTTCCGATGTCCGAAAATTGAGAATAAATACTTTTTGAAAATCTCTTTTATAGTAGAAGATCTGAAAAATAGTTACAAATTCCCAGAAAATCATTTTGATGTTTACAGGTCCATTTTTGGGACTAATTTGCAGAAACAGTTTTACCATGAATCATTTTTCCAAAATTCATCACAAGATATCATTTTCTTAAACCCTTTTTCTTACAAAAACCATTAAATAAAAGACATTCAAATATTCTAATGGAATTATAAAAAACACACTAAAAGAAAATATCTAAATATCAAGGCATTTTAAGTAGAACTTCACATGTAAGTCTCCATTTTATGAAAATACTTTCTACTTTCCATTATCTCTTCCTTACCTTCAATTTCTTAGATTATCTCCACAATTTCTTTGATGCAAGCACTTAGATGAAGAGATGAAACATTTTAACATCTAAATCAAATAACCAAGAGGGTTAGAGAACCTGCTTGTTCAAGCTCTAATCCAGTCTTCAAGTCCTTCCTTCATTTTTTCAAGCTCCAAGCTTTCAAGAGAGATTTGCACCAAAGAGAGGAAGAGGAAGAGCAATTTCCAGCTCTCTCTCTTTCTTGCTTCAGATTTTTAGAGAGGAAGAAGGAGGAGGAGGATAGAAGAAGAGAATGGAGGAAAAGAGGTAGAGATGGAGCCCTAACTTTTCCTCATCTCCTTTTTACTTTTTCCTCTACCTTATCCTCTTTTTGCTTTTTAGTCAAAAAGGAAAAGCTAAAGGTGGTGAGGTGGAGAACACTTATTGGCCCAAGCTAAAGGTGGGGTGGTGAGGTAGAGAACACTCATTGGTCCAAACTAAAGGTGGGGTGGTGATGTTGCTTTCATCGTTATCTTGCCATGTGGCATGCCACCTCATCATGCCTTGCCACGTCATCGCTGATGTGACATATTTGCCACCTCATCGACTTACCCAATTAATTAAATTCCACCTCATCATATGGTTTTGAAATTAAATTTTAATTTGATTTAATCACCATTAATTTCATTTAATTTATTAATCACTTCTCTAATCTTGTTAATTAATCTCCAATTTTCCCATCAATTTTCAATTTGAGTTCAAAACTCCAAATTTTATTCAAAATATTCCGGGAACATTACATTGAGTTACGGGGTTGAAACTCCGGGTCATTACAGGCCCCAATGAAGGCCATAATGGACCCCTTTTGGCACCACAACAATTTCATTCGATTTAAGTGTCAAATCTCCTTTGGCACCATAAAAATTCTTGGCTCATTTCTTCCATGAAATCATCTTCAATTTGTGGCATGTGATTTGTGGTGATGTCCACATCAAAACTTCGACTTGAATCAATCTACTGAGAAGATAAGTGCATTAAATATATATAGTGAAATTGTGTAAGTGATGTATACATTTTTGGTTTAAACTAGAACTTGAATCAATCTACTGATAAGATAAGTGCATTAATCTTTTTCTTTTTTTTGTGAAATTGTTTAAGTGATGTAATGCAAAGATAAATGAAAAGCTGAAATATAGAAGAATAATTGATAGGATGAGTCATTGAAGGGGGCACTCGACAAATGCAATTAAATGGGGCAAGGGTCTCATGCGTCTCCCATGGAAACTGATTTCTATATCTAAGGAGATTAGGGATTTGTCTTCAAGAATGGATGTCTCCTTCGTACAAGTAAGCCGTACACCAAATGGGGTTGTAGATTTCTTCACTAAGCATGGAATCAACAATTCAGAATCAGGGGTTTTCTTCCTTTGAGAAAGGCAGGATTTAAAAATCTGTTGTGGAGATGTTTTTTTATAGCATGTTATGTTTTCTTCTCTTGGTCTAACTTTTATAGACCACTCTCATCTGATTTATTATTTCTCTTTGTACTTGTTTTTATCAATAAAATCTTCTTTGTTACCGCTAAAAAAAATTGATAGGATGAATTATTTTTCATATCATTGAAGGATTTACGATGAATATACACTAAAATGCAACAAAAAAGGAAAAAGAAAGCATAAAAAGGTAAGTCAACTCAGCATGGTGATCCTAATGACTACTTGAAATAATACACTTAGTTTCCAAAAACGTTGGTGCTGTACAATATCCTACAAAACACCCTCTCAAGCTGGAGCATAGATATTAATCAAGCCTGGATTGTCTAACATGTCATCAAGTTGAGCATATCTACCAACAAATCTTTTGTGTTGATATTGGTGTGACAATGTGGCTAGAAGAAACGTGGCGTTGGATGGTCTCAAGTTGACTTCAATATGCTTGGTCCTTTCATAATGGGATTTGTGGTAATGCAAATTACTGCTTGATTGTTATAAAACATAATCATGGACCTAGAGATAAAAAATCTAACACCTGAAGAAATTCTTTGAACTAGAGTAACTTTTGTTAACCATGGCCCTATATTTTGCTTCAGCACTAAAGCAAGCAACAATAGTTTGTTTTTTGTTGTGCTTGGAAACAAGATGAGAGCCAAAAAAAAAAAAACTATAGTAGCTCAAAGTCTATTGACTTTCATCTTTGAAACTACGTAATCAGCATCGGAATAACCACGTCTAGAAAGCTTATTTTTGGTTTTGTAAAGGAGGCCATAACCGGGATGAGCCTTGTGTTGTAGCAGCCCTACATTCTCCGGTAATCTGCAGAACCATATGAATAAATATACCTACTTTCGTAATGTACAAAAAAACACTTAAATAGTGTACAAGATACTACAATACCTTGTGTTATAGTAAGATGTGAATGACGACCTGAAGATAAACATCTTGTGAAGCATGCATGATTTGAGTAGTGATCCAAAGAACTTGAGACAAATAAAGTCGTGTTATAGTCAAGTGAATAAGCTTTCCAACCAGATTTTGATAATAATTAGTATAAGGAGGATAACCATTAGAAGCACTAAGGTTTGACTTCACATCAAATAGTGTTTCTGTAGGCTTGCATCTAGAATACCCAACTTCTTTGAAAAGATGATGAAGGCTAAGGTAGTGTAAAAACCTTTCTTAGACTACAATGAAAGAAACGGACCAAACGAACTTATCGAAGTGGATCCAAACCAAAAATGCCACTAATAGCAATCATTGGTGACATTAGTTCCCAAAAAAAAACTAGTTTAAGTTCAATTGAAAAAATTGAAAAGAATGCAATTCCCAATGATAATTAATTCAAATGTAATTAATCTTGAAAAGGAGTTGAAATGTATAGAGGAATTGCAAACCACAATTTAATTCAATCAACTTTGAAAACTAGAATTCAAAGAAAGAACTTACAAGAACACAAATCCATACTTGGATTTCTTGAATCAAAACTACAACTCAAAGACTTCAAATCTCCAAATTCGATTATAAAATTCGATGATGTACAAGGCTAGCAATGACCTCTATTTATAGTGTTAGGAGTGACCTTTACCCTAGGATAAACCAAGGGTCACCCAACCATGGTTGGCGTGATTTAGGGGATTGATTGGGTTGGTTATGCAAGTTGAGGTTTGACTCATTACATCATCTAAACCACTGAGAAAAAAGATGATTAAATTACCTTTTAAAAAAATATAATTAAATTACAACCAATGAAATAATTTCACCTAGGTTCTAGTGACTCATCCAACCAATGAGTTGCTACCAGATAACGTCCTATGATACATACAAGCTCACCAACTGTGTTTTGCGGGTCTACCGGTTGTAATACTGCTTCGATCACATCTTGTTTTTTCAAAGGAGAGGAAATAACAACTTCAAGTTGCACTTCTCCTATGTCTTCTTCTTCATTCAGTTCTTGTTTGAGTGCCATCACATCACCTTCACTTATGGATCTGTGCCACTGGGTTGTCTGTCATCAGCTAATACATTATCCCCTTTGATTAAGCACACTATTCTGTTTGGGCATTCGAAAGCCAAATGCCCCAACCCATTGCAGTTAAAGTAGTCCATTTGGACTTGCGTTTCTAGTTCGAGGTTGAAAGTTGGCTGCTCTGTCTCACCAGTACATTAGGAGATGTACCCTGATCTGTGGTGGGTCTGCTGGAATAAGTGCTCCTATTGCTTGTCAATGGGTTGGATCTATCTCTCCTATCCTCGATCCCTTTGACCTGAACTTCCATCCTATCACATCACCTTCAATCAAGCTCTACTATCTATGCTCTCTAGTAACCCAGTACCATTCTTAAAAGTGTAACCAACACTGCCACTACCCCTATTTAGCTTGTAGAATGCATTGACATTGCAAGGAGTCAAAATGGCCCCACACTGAACAAAATTGTCTCAGCCAAAGCCCTCCGAGACGATATCAACTTGTGTTGAAAAAAGAATTCCCACATATTGCATTCTCGCATTCTCACCTTAAATCTATTATGTCTATTAACTGTTCTAGGTTGTTCACATCACAATTATGATATGTTGTCCTTGAAACCAGACGAATTGACTAGAATTAGTTTTGCTTGTTAATATGATACTGCTGCTAATTTTTCGTAAAACATAATCTCTTGTGTGCTTCTTTTAGGTTTTGAAATTAAAATTTTGAAGTATCATTTCAAATTCTATGGTATGCAAAGTCTGTGTGTACGACTACATCGCACTTTTTTGCCTTTCTTGCATCATAAAATTATGTTTTGTTTAGTTGATTCATTTCACTGACTTAGCACTAGTTCATTGCGTTTATAATAGGATGTTGATCTAATGAGTTTTTCTGCTTGATATATTTTAGATACTTCATCTCAACAAATGCAACGTCTACTTTTCGTTCCATAATTTCTAGCTATCCTGGGGACTTGGTTCTTGTTTCAATACAGGTATTGGAAGTTCTTGTACATGATTACCTTGTGATCCTTTTATTGTTGCAGCAGTTTTATTTATGGAGAAGTTTATTCAATGGTATGGATTAGCCATGGAAACCCTTGCATTTGTAGATTGATCAATGAAGCTCTTCTCATTACATAATGCAACACACGTTTTTATTTTGAAAGATAATAATGTCATTTCATAGATAATAATTTAATCTTCTTGGAAAGAGTTTTGATTGAAATATGGTATGTATTACCATTTTAGTGTCCAGACCCTGATTTCAACGATGAAGGGAACAGATGGAGAATGTTGCAAAGGGGACTCATTGAAGCAATAATAGATCTTCTTGCTATTGATGGAAAGGTTATTTTCTATTTCCCCTTCTTGGAATGCATATTGTAGCATATTGGAGCTTTTCTCTTGACATATATGGAAGCTTTGAAATTGAGATTAATTATTTCTGGTCAAGGACAAAACTAGAAATTAAATCTTGGAGGGACCAACATAAGTTTCTTTATTTTCTAATTGTTAAGCCCTAGTTTGATGAAGTTTGAAATTTTGATGGGCTTGTTGACATGAAATATATTGGAAGAAGAAGAAATAGAAAAAGAGGAGAAGTTTGAGGAAAAAATTGTTTTGTATTTCCTTGTATTTGAGCGATACAAAAATATAGAATTTAGAGACAAGGTTTATGATGAAGGCCAAAGTCGATTTTGCAATTTTTTTAGGTCCCAACGAATTTTGATGAAAATTTTCAAATTTGGCTCAATTGAGATGAGACACCCAAATTTGAAAAATTCATGGAATTTCCAGAAATCCCTGGATATCCTTCAATTCTAATCACCAACTGAGACTCGAAATCAACAAAATTGAATTTCAATTGGAAAACTAAACTCAATTTCTCTCAAGAACAAAGATGAAGGCTCAAATCTCATAAGAATCTCAACACCATGCCAAATTGACAATGAAATTATAAATTGTAAAGAATCCAAAAATATTTTGCAAGAATTTTTCTTAGCAAAGACAAATGAATTTTATTGAAAGTATAAATTAAGTGCAATAACAAAGAATAGGACTTGTATAAGAGGGCTTTACAAGACCAGGCATCCATATAAGAGAGTAGAAGACGCAGCATAGAGTAATATCCAAACTTCCAAAAACCCCTATCCCAATGCACCCCAACCCAATGAACTCAAAAGAAGTCCACTACCGGCACCCTCTTTTGGACTGCAATCTTGGTTAGAAAATCTGCAACTGTATTCTCTGATTGCTCCACATATTTGAAGAGGATGCCTCTATTCCTACTCACTTCTTGATATCCTTTACAATGTTAACCAACCTCCAAGGGGGACTGATGCGGAGCAGTTTCTACATTTTGTATTTTGTAATTATTATTGGCATTATTGTATTTTTTATTTTTAGTTATTTTATTTTAGTACTAGTCTAGTAATTTTGGGTTTATTTCAGGTTATTCTGGGAATTTCCATGTAATAGGGGTATTTTTGTCCTTTTCTTTCGATGCAACTTATATAAGCAATGTAAGCCCCATTAGGGCTACTCGATTATTTGGATGAAAAAGACACGATAGGGAAAACAATCTCTACTCCATGCGAATTGGAATTCTTGGTGTGAAGCCATATACCTGCGGTGAGAAGCTAGAAGATGGTGAGAAGCCTCTTTGAACTAGGTACCTATCTATCTATTCTTCTTCTCTCTCTCTCTCTTTTCTGTTCTTCTTCCTTTAGCTTCCAACCAAGCCATACTACAGTCCCTCCAGACTACAGCTGCACCCCTCCCCTTGGCCCAGTGATGCGGCGCATCCCCCATACGCAAGTTACTATTTTCGTATTTTCTATTTCCATAGCTTTCTATTTTCGTGGTTTTCTATTTCCATAGCTTTCTTTTTTTTTTTAGCAAGGATTTATTTTTAGTAGGTTGAAAGTTTATATATGATGTAGCCCTTTGAGGCAAAGACACGATTGAATGAATAGAAAAAAATTAAGTTTCCACATACCCTGTGCGATTGAGATTGTTGGAGTGATTCCTTTTGGCGAGAGGCCATGGCGTGAGGCCATCCTTACAGGTACTTCTATCTCCTTTCTTCTTCTTCTCTCTTTTCTTCTTCCTTTTCTTGCCAACACCAGCCAAACCCCCTTTTGCTGCTTCCATGACCTCCCTTAAACCCATATACCACAGCCGTGACCTGTCTTAGACCCAAACCCCTTCGCCGCCACCTTCCAGAATCCTCTTTCCCTTCGTCGCTCCCTTCCTTAGACCCCATAATTTCTATCATTGCCATCCCGAGCCTTCCACCTTGTTGCCACAAGCCTCCGTGGCTTTCGTGACCCCCTTCCACTCATCGTGCCTTTCTTCCTTATCCTTTTATTCCCTTCTTCAAACCACATGCCTTTTAAGTATACATGTCTATTTCATTTAAAACCATAGCCATTTTATTTAAAATTACATAGTCCTCTTTTTGTTCAAAATCATTCCATCCCCTTTTATTTGTTTTCATGGATTTGTTTACATTAGATTCCAAGAATTTGCAGGATTATCTGTGTTAAAATTTATATTAATTAATTGCTAGTATTAATTGGTTTTTAATTTCAGCCCATTTTAGTTTAGGGAGCATTATTGTCATCCCTTTTTAATTTTAGGAAACCAAATTAGGCATTTAGGGTTACCCTATCCCTTGTCCTGCATTACCCAGAACCCATTCGAAACCCTTTGTGGAACCCCTACAGTTTCCGCCCTTCCCTATTCCAGCTTTTGTCCCTTCCCAACTCCTTCTAGCCTTCGCCAACCCTATTAGACCCTTCTGGCCTTGCTGTCTCCCCCTCTTAACCCCTATCAGCCATCGTCAGCCCCTTCCTAGCCATAACTCTTGTCGCCATCCCATTCATTGCCCTATCCAGTGTCGCCACCCACAGATCTAGCCTTTGTTGCTTCCGCCTCCCCTTCCCAAGTCCTTTCCCCTTCGCTGCCACAAGCCTTTACCTTCGTAAGTCTTCCTCCCCTTTTCCTATTTCCTTCTTTTGCATGTTTGCCTAAACCATTGATTTCCATTTGTACCCTTACCCTTTCCCCTTTTATTTCGAAACCCATTTTATTATCATCCCAAGTTCCCAAGTTTAATAACCCACGTGCCCTTTAGCCTTCCTTTCTTAAATTACCATAACTGCCATTTCACCACCATTTACACATTTATTCATATTAAACACATTATAGTCGAAGGATTTGCATGATTATTTGTGTCAAAAGTTTTATTAATTGGAATTTAATTTCAGCTCATTTTAGATTTAAGGTACATTATTTTCATCCTTCTTAATTCTTAGGGAACCAAATTAGGCATTTAGGGTTACCCTACCCTTTTCCTGCATCAGGGATTCTTCCTACCACTAGCCTAGGTGATTATCATTAGCAGAATCACCTTAAACGATAAGACTGCCATTCCCATGCCTTGCCCAAAGGTATATCGCTCTTTGAATCGCAAGTAGTTCCGTTTCATTTGAATCCCTAAGCCTTGTGGACTCAAAGATGATTAATGACATTCTTCCCTTATCATCAGGAATTGCACCCTATACCAACCAGACCAGGCTAAAGCCTAACTCAGGTTTTGTCTTCCAGGGAGCAGTCAGTAATCTCCTTGCACAATGATATCCAACCTACTAAGCTCCACTTGGCACTTTCAAAAACCTCCCCAATATCTCCCATCTTTCCTTCAAATACTCTATTATTCCTTTCCTTCGATACTAATTAGAAGATTGCAGCTGGAATCAACTTGTACGCACTCCCCGCCTTCCTGTAAAAGGACCTCCCAATCACTTGGACACAACATTCCCCACACTCTCATAAAAAACCCAAGAGCAACCCATTAAGCCTATGACATGTCCCAAACACTCCTAGAGAACTAACACCTACACATCAAATGATCGACAAATTTTCCTCTAGCCCACGTGGTATGCAAGATTCCAATACACCATCTAACAAAAGGCCCCTATCCCTCGGGTTACTTTTTACTGATATCTAAAAGTCTGAAACTAGAATAGTACATGACCTAGAGAGCGGTGAATAGGTCGAAAGCCAATTTTATTAGTCCTTTTTTATTCAATTATTAGCAACCATCCATAAGAAAAGAACATTTAATTTTGATGGTAGTTGTAAGCGTGAGATTGGTTGTGCCGGTTATGGAGGAGTGATTACTAATGAGTCAGGGAATACTTTGACATCTTTTGTTGGACCGCTTCCTAATGGTTCAGTTATTGAGGCAGAAGTGTTTGCTCTGTGGAGAGGTATTCTGGAACTGGAAAAGTTAGGGGTGAGAGGTAGTTTGGTGGAAGGTGATTTAAAGGTGGTGGTGGATTGGATGGTGGGATCTCTTTGCCCTTGGTTGTTCCTTGACAAAGTTGAGAGGATCTACCATTCTATTGCTTCTTTTGATTTTCAGATTGCTTAGGTTCCTCGGTCAGCTAACTTAGTTGTTGATGTGTTGGCTCGGCACTGGTTGTCTTTGGTTACAGAAACTGTTGATTCTATCTTGTAATTAGGGGGTTTGGTTCTTTTGTTTTGTTCTTTGTTTCATTGTTCTCCCCTTTTTATTAATGAAGTTACCTTTCCAAAAACCCCATCCATAAGAAAAGAACATTCAAAATAAGTGCAAATGAGAAGACCACAGTTTGTGCAGGTGATTGAAGATAGAGAACATCAACACATAGACGCAAAGATTTATAATGGTTCGGTTTAAACAAACCTACATGCATTGCTGGACTTACCCTCTCTTGGGATGTCCTAATATACTATGAATGGGCTTCTCACCCAAGTAGAACAACCTAGTTTCTTGGAGAGGTTTGACCACAATGGTCTACTCCTCGACGCCTATTTTTTTGGGTGGTTCAAACACATAGTTCTAATCCACCTTACAAGATATGAAAAGAAAATACCAAAGGAACACTTGACTTTGGCCTTCACAAATCTTGAGTGTTGTGTTCTTCTGAGAAGATCTCCACGCTCCAGCCTTCAATACTTGAAGAATCAACAATGATGCTCATGCCATAGCGGGTTCTAGGATATTAGATGCTACAGGATGATCCTAGAGTATGGTTCTCATACTCTTCTTCAAAACAAGCATTAAATGCTTTTGATCAAACCCATGAAGGTTGTTGAAGAAGAGAGAGATGGGTCAAGCTCTCTGAGGAATTAGGGTTTTAATTGTG
Organism: Chimonanthus praecox; assembly: GCA_022113865.1. Lineage (NCBI taxonomy): Eukaryota > Viridiplantae > Streptophyta > Magnoliopsida > Laurales > Calycanthaceae > Chimonanthus > Chimonanthus praecox. The sequence continues at coordinate 36,352,785 of CM039094.1, forward strand.
ATTAAGGTTTGTGTTTAGCACTGAAGAAAAGCCGTGTATTTATAAGAATTTTTTCCAACGGCTAGCTCTCGAGGGGCTCAGGAGCGTGCATCGAGGGGCTTGACCTCTGTATAAGGAAAGGCCGCTAAGAGGATTTAAAAGGAAGCACAACTGGAAAACTAACGACCATCCTCGAGGGCCTCGGGAGCGTGCTCGATCAGAGAGCAGGGAAGATTTTCAGATATTAGCGCTGAATCCTCAGATCGAGGGGCTCGAGCTTGTAGAAAAAGAGAATAAAAAAAAGAGATTGAGATTGGAGAAGAAAATCTTTGAATATTTTATTGATCGTGTGTCGATACATTGAATGGTTACATGTATATATAAAAGAATGAGAACCAATCTAGGGATCTTTATTAGGAAAAGAATAACACAATGGTTATCTACAATCAATTACACAGTAAGAAGCAATCTGTTGTTGCCCGTTCTATTGTTGAAGCGGAGTATCGTGCGATGACCAATACTGCGGCAAAGTTACTTTGGATTCGACAGTTCCTTACTGAGTTGAAATTTTCTCCTGTCGATCCTCTTATCATGTTTTGTGATAATTAAGCCGCCATCAACATTGCCTCTAATCTGGTATTTCTTGAGAGGACCAAGCATATTGAAGTCGATTGCCACTTTCTTCGTCAGCATGTTTTTGAAGGTTGCCTGTTTACCCCTTTTCTGAAATCTCAAGATCCGCTCGCAGATATGTTGACCAAGGTCATTCCTCGACATCAACTCACTTCTGTTGTTAGCAAGCTGAGTTTACTCGACATCTTCAAACCCGCTTGAGGGGAGTGTTGTGGGACCCAGTAGACCGTGTTGGCCCCACTTTTTGGACAGAGCTGGCCAGAATAATTCTAGTTTAGGAAAGCTGATTCAAAATATATCGACAATTGCAGAAATGATTCCAATTGATTATTTATTGATGTATTTCCATTTTTGCCGCCATGAATGGCTCACCTTGTATTATATATTCATGTATCCCTATACGTTTAATACAAGAGAAAAGAATCTAAGGGAAGAATTCTTCTCCAAAATACTGTGTATTCTTTTAATTTTCTTCTTTTCTTATTATAATTCCACATAGTATTCCAGGCCTTCTTTCTTTTGGGACCGAGGCATGGAATGGACCATGAGCACATGACCCAATACAGGTATTGTCAAGTACCCACGGTATTCCTATGAGATTCAGAATTTTTTTCCACAATTGATCCGTGATCAGGCACTTTAGAAATAGGTGGTCCGCCTCCTCCTCTGTTTGATTGTGTAGGGGACATTATAGATCGTCTTCTGAATTGAGTAGACCCCTCATTTTTAACTCTACTCTGACAAGTGTCCTTCCTTGTAACACATACCATAGAAAGGCCTATACTCTCAAGGGGGCTAAGTTCTTCCATGCAAATCTCGGGAGCGGAGCCTCATTGCATGGGTCGCTAATTCTCCCCATCATCAATCTGATTGAAAAGACTCCTAAGGATTCTCCTTTCCAAATTATCTCATCTTCCTCCTCGATGGACAGAGGAAAATCTCTCAATAGGGATTCCAGGCCTTCTAAACTTTCTTGTTCAAAGCCCCTAAGGTGTCTTCTAAAGTCAAAGTGCCATTGAGCTCGATCACTAGCTTATACCGATCACTCACGAACTCATCCTTCTTCCTTGCCATCCTGTACAATCTAGGAAAGACATCCTTTAAGGGTCTATCCCCTAGCCATACCCCTGTCCAGAAGAGGGTTTCGTTTCCATTCCCCACTAGGCACCTTATATTGTTTCTAAATGCTTCACCCACCCGGCTCTCACCCTTTCCTAACTTCCATCCTTTGTATCTTTTGATCATTAATATAACTTTTCTATTTGTTGTCGCTCAAAAAAAAAGTATTGAAGGACTGAATGCTCTTAAGTCGCAGTTGCATAGATTCAAATTCTTAGCGAGGCACTTGAATAATATCATCAGTATTAGTTGTAGGTGTCGAGGGGTCTTTGTATGATGAACTTGTTTGGTTGGGGGTTTTCCATGTAACTTGAAGCAAGAGTTGACAAAACCTTTGTTGCAATATGTACAAAATGTATTCCCCTTTCTTATTCCCTTTAGGATTATATGGTCGTTGAGTAGCCATATCAGACTTTGTGGAAAAGGAGACTTTCTGCGACAAAGGGCAGTGCGGTCTGTAAGAGTAGTGGTAGGATGCCAAACATGACACCCTTGTTCATCTTAGAGTAGGAGAGAATATACCTCTGTAAGCAAAGGAAGAAATTCAGTTATGTGCTGGGTTTTGGTGACCTTCAGGCATGTTAAGAGGGCGGCTGATTGTCTTTCTAAATTTTTAATGGACGGAGTAGAGGTAATAGTTGATTTGTTGTAATTTATAGTTTCCTTTTGCTCTCTGGTTTCAGGATAGAAGATTGTTCTCGTGGTCTTTTTTTTTTGGATTAACGTGTGGGAAATTCAGACACAGTCCTACTAAAACCCCTACGGATGAGCCCACTTCCCTAAGGCAAGCCAAGGTTAGGCCATGGGGGCTCGAACCCACAACCTCCCGCTTCCTAAGGGGGGAGGCTGCAACCAGTTGAGCTACACCCATGTGGGTGCTCTCGTGATCTTTTTACTGATATTAGTCTTTTATACCACTGATTTTGGATCATGTTGTAATTCTCGTGTCTATAATTGAATTTTTTTTGCATTGTTACCGACTAAAAAATAATTATGCAACTTCAATTTTTTAGTGTAAAACTTCAATTGCTCTCCAAGAAAATAAAGATAGAACTGATGGCTTTTCTTTGGGAAACATGTCCATATCATCAATCAAAGCTGCTCTAGATGAATTGACCAATCAATGTTTCCAATGCTTCTGACGCTGAGTTTTATGTTCCTTTTTAAGGTATGCGTTTTACTAGCCATGATGCCATAGATGGATTATTGAGGGAGACTACTGTACTGGTGTGGTTGGATTCTTTCCTTTGTATCATTGGATGGTAGTGCTCTGCGTGGAATAGTTGACAGAATCACATTATTCTTCTCCCTTATCATCTTATACCATGCATGCTGCTTAAATGGAGGCCAATGACGTTGCAAAATGTGGTCGTCCTGTCTACACCTTGAAGTCTGTGCGTTCAAGTTATATGACAACTTGAGCACCTTCCAATGTACTACTATTTATCTTTGATAATAAAGTTATATACAACTGGGAGAATTTAATTGGCTGAGGCAAGAAGAAAGGATGACTGGTTTATTCCTTTGATATCAAAGGATTAATTTGATTAAACTTCATGTAGTATTATTTTAATGTAGAACTGAGCCATCTTTTCTGATTAAAATCCTAATTTCCAAATAAAATAGGAGGGAAAAAAAATCTAATCTTCATTGAAGAGAGATTATATGATAAAGTAAGCTGATTGCTTTATTTAAAAAGGGACAATGTTCAGGAAAAGCATGACGATCACTTTATTTTTTCCTAAATATGTACTTTTGGAAACAAATCAGATAATTCTCATCTCATCTATGACTTGAAGCACAGGTAGTAATTACACCATTCAACATGAGCTACACATTTCTTCTCACATGAATTCTGCTTATATCATCCTCATGCAAAGGGGTGCTTGATCTTTCAGATATTTCTCCAGTCGGACGTTGAAGCAGTTGCAATTAGAATGAAACAGCTATTTATGATGTATGGCAAGGGTAGGCTTGTCCTTGATGGCAGAAATGATGCCAAATGTGATGAGAAAGGTTGGCTCGAGGAGAACCCATTTGGCGTAAGGTCAGACTGGGAGCAGCATGTTATTGATCGTGGGGAAAGCATGTATAGACTATTGATTTCCAAAATTGCTACCAATAAAAAGTGCAAGAATGGCTGATATTTTTACATCTGATTGTCGTGATATCATCTCTGAAATTTGAATCTGATGGTCCTGCATTCACATCTACTTTGAACGATCTGAACCAGGTATCAAGTTATATTTTGCTGATGCTTCTGTTGTAGGACAACTAAAAAATCCAGCTCACTGAGGCATGTGGAAAATGAACTAAAGTTAATTTTTTTGTAAATGATACAAACGACATGACTGTTGTGGGACCCACTTCAGGACATGTTAGGTTTTGTGGACCCATTTTCGGATAGAGTTGACCCAAATCACCTTAGTTTGGAAAGTCAATGTATTAGTTGTAAATAGATTTGTGATTGATGTAATTGATTTGCTCTTTCCTATTTTGGCCACCCTGCTGGCTCTCTGTAATCTATTTATTCTGATGTATACCCTCCGTCTTACACACATTCAAATACAATTCAAAGAAGAATTCTTCTCCATATTCTCTCTTCTCTTTCTTTCTCTTTATCATATTCTACATGGTATTAGTCAGGAAAGATTTCTGAAGCCTTTTGATTCCGTTTTACTATTTCGACCGGAGTTCTTGTTCCTTGAAGGACTTTGGGATCTTCTTCGGACCAGAGACTTATTCTCCGGTGGACTTCTGTAGCGGATCGTCCCTCTTTTAACTTGCCTCTCAGCAGTATTCACGGATTTGAAACTTTTTCTTTCTTTTCCTGCATGCAGCTCCCTGTACAGTTTCTTCTCCGGTGATGATCTCCTTTTCCAGCGAAGCTCCTTCTGGCGGGAGCTTACCTACCTCTGCCATTTTTTACAGAGCTTTCAATCCGTAGGGTTGGATCTCTGGTTTGGAGGTTCTTTGTTAGGTTTTTGTGCCTTACCTCTACCAACGATTCTACCGTTCCAGAAAACCCATTTTTTAGTTTGACTCGAGGCTGTGTTGAATTTCGACCCTACACTACTGCAGTCGCCCCTTCCCCTATTTACCATCGCACTTAGAGGCCCCACCTTTCATCACCGGTGGGCCCCTCTTTGCTGTCTTCCTCCTGTTAACTGCCTTGGACGACTATCAACCCAATTTTAGGTCTTTTTTCTTTGGATCTAAGTAGGACCAGCCTTTTTGCACCTCTACATTCTCCCCTGCCTCTGTATTGCATCGATGAGTCTTTTGATTCTACTTGTGCTTGGTGGGACCCATTTTAGGTGTCTTCTTCTCAGATCTACCCTTGTATCTTGGGGTTTGCGTCTGGTTTTGACCTATATCTACTTCTCCAGTCTTCTGATTTGGTGACTACTTAGCGTCATGGCCTCTTTTACTACATCTACTATTGTCGCTTCTATTCCAGATGTGGCCTCTTCTGGCTCTCCATAGATTGGCCAGATCATGACAGTATTGCTGAATGAGACTAACTACTTTGAATGGTCTGATTTTGCCAAGATGTTTTTTACTGCGAAGCAACTGTCATCTCATATCGATGGTACTGTCACAAAACAGCTAAGACTGATTCTAAATATTCCACCTAGACCGCAAATACTCACTGGTCCAGTCCTGGCTTCTTCACTCCATGGAAGATCATGTCCGGTGCCTGGTTATGTCTGGGACATGGTGAATAATCTATATTCTAATGGCGATAAGTTCGCCCATATTTATAAGTTACCTCAGACCGTTGCCACTCTCCAAGAGGGGGAGTTGTCCCTTATCCAGTACTATTCGAAGATGCGGTCTTGTTGGTTGGAGCTAGATCAACTTTAATCCATTACCTTAAGGATCCTGCAGATACTGTGAAGCATAGCCAGTATGTTGAACAACGACGGATTTTTTCATTTTTAGGTAGCCTCAACTCTGAATTTGAGCTTACTCGGGCCCAACTGCTTGGTCAACGACCTCTCCTCTGTCTGAATGAGGTCTACTTTGCATTACTTCGGGATAATAGGTGTCATCTTGTTATGAATCATGTGCCAGCTAAACGTTCCGCCTTCGTCACTACTCATTCTTCGGTGCCTTCTCCAACTCATGGGACTCTTGTTTCCCATGGCTAAGATCCATCTTTTGCCACTCGTCGGGACACTAGAGGCCTGCGGAAAAAGGGTACCCGGTTCTTCACCTATTGCAATATGAACAACTGTTATGTTGATTCCTACTATAAGCTTCATGGCCGGCCAAAGCAAGCTAATATATATGTTGCCCCTCTTGTTCCTTCTTCCTCTGATGTGGCTAGTGACAATGCCCCAGTGACTTGTCAGGCCTTTAACTTACTACTGCAACAACTGGAGCGCCTTAAATCCTCTGAGATTTCCAATGTTGTCTCATCTACTTCAAGTACTGAGTCCTATGCACACCATGTCTCCCAGCATAACTGGATTGTCGATTCTGGTGCTGACCATATAGCCAGTATGTCCACCATCTTCTCTTCCCTTTCACCTATTTCATGTGGTAAGGTTAAATTAGGTAACGGCTCATATACTAATATTGTTGGGAAAAGCGATTGTTCCTATTACTCCCATTTTGGACCTCTCCTCTGTTTTGCATGTTCTTAATTTATCCCGCAATTTATCACTGTTAGTGTCTTGACTAAACATATGAATTGCTTAGTCACTTTCTTTCCTTCTCACTTTGTTTTTTAGGATCTGACCACGAAGCAGGTGTTGGGTGGTGGTCGTGAAGTAAGTGCCATCTACCTTCTCGACTCGCCATGACAACTCCAAACCATGCTCGATCTCTTCCTCTTCAGATGTGTGCCTATGGCATTGTCTGGGACATCCTGCAGATTCTATTTTGAAACAGCTTGTTCCTAGTTTATTTTTAGTCATTTTAAGTGCGAACATTGCCAATATGGCAAGCATAGTACATCTCATTTTCCTCCATCTATCGATAAAAATTCATTTACTTTATTTTTGCTTATACATTCTGATGTTTGGCAATCTCCTACTGTATCTTGCAATTCTTCTCATTATTTTGTCACATTTATTGATGATGATTCTCGCATGACTTGGACATATTTGATGAAACACAAATCAGAGGTCTTTGATCACGTCTAATTTTTTACTAGTAGGTTGACACTCAATTTGGGTGTAAAATTCATGTTTTAAGAAGTGATAATGGGAGAGAATATTTGTCATACTCCTTATTTTTTTGCATGAGTATGGTATATACTCTCAACTCTCATGTTCTTCTACACCTCAACAAAATGGTGTAGCGGAACGAAAGAACTGTCACTTTCTTGAGATGAGTCGTTCTCTTCTTTTTACCATGCATGTCCCACAGTCCTATTGGCTCGAAGCTGTGTTAACTACTTGTTATCTTATAAACAGAATGCCATCTCACATGTTAGCAAAACTAGTCTCCTATTGACCGTCTCTCATTACATAAACCCATCCCTCATCTTCTCTTACATGTCTTTCGGTGTGTTTGCTTTGTCTACAACTTCTCTGACCATAAACTCTCTCCCCGGGCTGTGTGTTGTGCCTTTCTCAGTTACTCACCTTTTTACAACGGCTATAAGTGTTTTGACCCCCTTCACTGGGAAAACATACATCTCCATGGATGTCACCTTTTTTTAGCAGGACCCCTATTTTTCCGCTCCCTCTACATCTTCTCTTTCCCTTGTCCTCCCTATTCTTCCTGCAGATCCTACTACCCCCATCCCTACCAAGCCCATTCTGGTGTATCATATCTGATAGTCCCGACCACCACCTGCTGCTGACTCCACTCACTCATCTGTCAGTGGTCTAGATCCACCCATCCCTAGTCTCCTTATTGCACTTTGTAAAGGTAAACATGCTTGTACCAATAACCGACTTGATAGATTTGTATCATATCATGTTGTTTCACCCTCCTATCATAGCTTTCTCACAGCCCTGGATAACATTAAGATTCCAAAGATGATTGACGCGGCCTTGAAACATCCCTCCTGGAAAGCTGCCTTGGATGAGGAATTAGTTGGGACCTGGTTCCTTGGCCACCTGGAGAGACTCCTATTGGGTGCAAGTGGGTTTTTGCTTTGAAGAATTATCTCGATGGCTCCATTGCTAGATATAAGGCACGCCTATTTGCCAAAGGCTTCACGCAGACATATGGTGTAGACCACTAGGTCACCTTTTCACCAATCGCCAAGATTACATCTGTGCGGATCTTACTCTCCCTTGCCACGACTTATGTCTGGCCACTTCACCAGTTAGATATGAAGAATGCCTTTCTCCATAGTGATCTCCAGGAGGAAGTGTACATGCTTCCTCCTCCTGGGGTTTGTCAAGCAGGGTACACCTCAGTCTGTATGTAAACTCAAGAAGGCTTTTTATAGTCTTAAGCAGTCTTTTTGTGCTTGGTTTGAGAAATTTAACAGTGCCTTGTTACCATATGATTTTACTCGCTGTCAAGCAGATCATATAGTCTTCATCTATCTGCTCCACTCAGTTGTGATGATTTTGGTGGTTTATGTTGATGATATTGTTCTAACAATAATGTAGCCATTTATTCCTTCAAACGTTATATTCAACGGACATTTGATATTAAAGATTTGGGGCCCTTTCGTTACTTTATTGGCATTAAAGTTGCTAGGTCTTCTCACGGACTCTAGGACACTCACCTTCATTCTGTGTTTTGTATCCTTTGGTATCTTAAGGCTCACTGGCCATGGCTTGTTCTATATACATCAGCCTACTTGTTCGATTCGCGGTTATTCAGATGCTGATTGGGCCAAGTCTCCAGATGACTGCTGCTCTACCACCAGTTATTGTGTGTTCTTGGGGTTGCATTTAGTTGCCTAGCGAAACAAGAAGCAGTTCGTTGTTGCTCGGTTTAGTGTTGAGACCAAATATAGTACCATGGCTAATAATACATCTGAATTGTTATGGTTCCGACAGTTTCTTACTAAATTGGGCTTTGCTCTTGCCGATCCACTTATCATGTTCTGTGACAATCAAGCGACCATCAACATTGCCTCCAATCCAGTCTTTCATGAGAGAACTAAGTACATTGAAGTCGATTGTCACTTCTTTGGACAGCACAATTCTGAAGGCCGACTTTTCACTCCTTATCTGCTTTCTAAAGATTTAACTTGCAGATATGTTGACAAAGGCTATTCCTCGAACTTAGCTTACTTCAGTTATTAGCAAGCTGGGTTTACTAGATATCTTCGAACCAGCTTGAGGAGGAGTGTTGTGGGACCCACTTCAGGACACGTTAGGTGTTGTGGTACCCAATTCTGGATAGAGTTGAAACGAATCACCTTAGTTTGGAAAATCAATGTATTAGTTGTAAATAGATTTGTGATTGATGTAATTGACTTGCTTTTTCCTATTTTGGCCACCATGATGGATCTCTGTAATCTATTTATACTGATGTATACTCTCTGTCTTATACACATTCAATACAATTCAGAGAGAATTCTTTTTCATATTCTCTCCTCTTCCTTATCATATTCTACAATGACAAGTCACTATATTTTGTTCTTTATGACTGAAACGAAGACATAAATACTAAAAGTAATGTATGTCTAGCCACCACCATTCATGGGTCTCTTTATCCTTTTTCTTCCCACTTGTCTCTCAATTTTTGTTTCTCAAGCATATGGTTTGCTAAGCTATCAATCCCATACATGTGGAGCCCACATGGACTGATTTTCATTGACTAACATGGGTAGGTTATTCCGAATAGCTAGGAACAAACAAACCTTAATCCAGGATTGTTACAGAGTTGTCGGCGAACACATAACTTGGCACTTTGACTTTAGGAGAGAGTTGAGATCCTTTGAGGGTGCGAGTAAGGAGGACTTGTTAACCTAGTTTGATGACTTTCCAATGTCTTTAGGAGAGGACGATGAACTTGTTTGGACAAGAGGTTCCTGAGGTACCTTCTTGGTTAAGACGATGGTAGATTTTTTTCCTACATCAACAGCACTATGTGGACTCTCTCTCTCTCTCTCTCTCTCTCTTATCTAGCTTGGGAAATCCTAGCACCTTTGAGGGTTCAATCTTTTGTGTGGTGTGCTCTAAAAGGAAAGATCCTTTCCAGAATGTACCTTAAAAAGAGAGGATTGTTGAGCTCGAAGGAGCATCTTATTTGTTCACTGTGTGGATTCCTGGAGGAAGATGTTGATCACCTTTTCACTAGATGCCCAGTCTCTAGGAATCTGTGGATAAATTTCGCTAGCCTTTTGGGAGTACCATGGGTCTTCGAAAGAACCTGTGAAGGAATAGTGGGGTCTTGGTTCCTTTCTAGACTTAGCCCCAGGATGAAGGTTTTGTCTTCAAGGAGAAGACTACTAAGGAAAGAGAGCTTTCTTAAAAAGCCAAATGGAGGCTTTCCATATGGCTTCTTTCTAGTAAAGAGTTCAAAGGACTCAAAGCAACTGATTTCCTTTGCTCGTGGAAAGGGTGCATGAACGGGTACTCTAGATAGTCAAAAATCTTAGTCAATTGGTCCCCTCCTCAGCGAAGCGTCCGAAAATTCAATGTGGATGGAACGTCCAGGGGAAAACTAGGACGAGCAGGGATTGGGGGGGTCCTCAGTGGGATTTAGGGACTCGAATGGGACGAAACTTCTTATTATTAGAAAAGCTTTGACCATTTGGGAAGTAATCGGCCAGGAAATACTTATTATAAAAGGGGATTCGGCAAATGCAATCAAATGGGCTAAGGGATTGAAGTGACCCCCCTAGAGATTGATACCATGGTTAGGGAGATAATGGCCCTCGCTTCGGGACTCAAGGGATCCTTTGCCCTAGTCAGCTCACAGCTAACAGAGTGGCAGACTTCTTTTCCCAGAATGGAATTGACCATTCAGTTTCAAGTGTCTTCCACCTTTGAGATAGGAGGAGTTTAAGCAAGTTGATGTTCAACCGACCTTAGTTGTTATATTGATGTATTTTTATGTTTTTCCGCTTTCACTTTTGGTTGCTTTTCAGGGTTTAAACCTTATAGACCCTCTTTTGCTTTGATGTAATTGTACTACTTCTTTCTCTATTAATATATTTTGTCTCTGTTACCACTGAAAAAGAAAAAAAAAAACAGGGGTTGATGAAACCTACTACCAAGGAGGATGCTAACGAAATATCAAAGATTGGAAGATTAGAGGATTTTTTTTTTTTTTTTTGTTTATTTATCAGTCTTTTGTTATCTAACAGTAGAAAAAAAAATCTTTTTCCAACTTAAAAACTAAAATCCTGTTGGCCGGGGAGATGTAAAGGAAGTGATTAATGTAGGGGCAGTATCCTTGAATTGGAGATTTATCATTTGATGCATGGCCAACCAACACAGTAGTCAAGGCACAAGGCACAATTAAGGCACCAAGGGACCTCAAGTGTAAGGCACAAGAGCATGTTTAGGATCGTGCCTAATTTTGGAAGTTGTGCATATTTAGATGCTTCAAAATTCAAACACGTGTAACCCAACACTGGATATCCCAACTGGTTGTCTCCCACTACTTTCAGTGAGAAGTAACACGTTCAATCCTGGTGGCGTTAACTGGGAGCACTCTATGTGGATGTGGAGTGTCCCCTCCAGGGTTTTAGGAGGGCGAGGCGTAAGCACACTTTGGCAACATGACTACAGACCGTCAAGGTGGGCTCGAGGTTTCCCTGGGTCTCAAAAAAAAAATTCAAACACGTGTAGATTCACAGATTTATGTTTCTATGCATAAATGCTGACAAAATACAATACAACTTACCAAAAGCACCAAAATATGTTGGATAATTGAGCCTCCATGCACATTATAAGCATGTACTAATACATGCATAAGCATATTGACTAACAATAACTTAATGTAACTATAATATTAACTAGCTACTACAAAAAACCTTTTTTTTGAATAAGTAACAAAAAAAAATATTATTAGAAGAAAGAAGTACAAAAACAAGGTATAAAAGTGATGAAAACCTTTTTAGGGGTCTTTGAATTGATAGGGCTTTGATTTGGGATTTTAGGCTGAATCATGAATTTCGATGAAGAAAACCAAAAATGCCGTTCTCAGGCTCAAGCACAGTTTGAACGCGGAGAATTGTTCTCGGGGTTAAGTACAGTCTAACTCAGAGAACCTTCTTATGAAGTTTAATTAAATTGCGGAATTCAATTTTTAATAGGGTAACGGATAGAGTGCATTAAATGAAACCTAAGTTTAGAATGCAAATATAATAATCCAATTACGCTAGCTAAAATTAATTCAACACAATAGAATAATTAAATTCAAAAGGAATAACTCACCACACCTGGGATAGAAAGAAAGCTACTAGCTTTTCCAAATTTCAATATTCAAAAGTCTCTCTCCTACACTAGGTCCAAACACTAATTTATGGGCCTTTATTTAAATAAAAAGGAATAAAATAAAACTAAAATAGTAATGGGATAATTTCGATCAAACTGATCAGTTCTCCTGGCGTTTTTTCCTTTGGCTTTCTTCTTTGCTTCCTATCGTTTTGGCTCTTTGCAGCATCAGTCTCCACCGTTTCTAGCCTCGTTGAGTCCAACATCTGCAACCTCTTTCCTCCTTTTTTTCACTGTTGAGTTTTCGATTCATAGGTGTCGTGCTTCTCCTATCTTTCTTATCCTTTTCTCTATTCTTCATCTCCTGCTTCAGCAAGTCAGCAACGTGCTCTTTGCTGTGCGACTCTTTGTTGTGCACGTTCAACGCTGCCTTGTGTGGGGTCCACATGGGTGGATGATGCGGAACTCAAAGTGGGGTCCACTTGGCATTGACTCAATGCTGATGTGGTGCTCGAAGATGGGGCCTGCAGAAGTGGTACTCAAGGTGGGTCTTTTCTTCCCACCATCTGTCCGAGTATAAATTTGAAGAAAAACTCATCCATTTTGATTGATTGGGCTGGCTCATCTTCGATTGAGCCCTAATCGAGTTTATAGATCTGATGCCCGCATCAAAAAGACTTACACCAGAAACATGAAGAGAACAAAGGACAAAAGAACATTACAACATCACCCCCATAATCAAGATCTCAGATAAGGGAACAAACAAAAAGTCGAAGACTCCACCCCTAACTTAGATAAATGTTCTGTGACACGGTGTGTCAATCGTCGAACGTGTGCAAAGGAGCTTTTACAAAAAAAAACTATATAAAATAGGCTTGTTATGTAAGTTTCTAAAACAATTATGCTTAAGGTATGCCCAACTTAGAGATACAAAAGGTGTAAAATGGGTTTGGAGCCTAGGGAAGCGTCTTGGTGCAACTAAAGCGTGCATTTGACTACCATACCAACCAATGATGGTTTGCATCTAAAAACTGAAGCTGTTTTCTTATGTTTTCAGATAGGAACTGATTGTTTATAGAGATGATTGAGAGTTCCTTATTAGGAACTGTCATCAAATTTAGTATTACATTGTTAACACTTTATTGCATCTTATTCCTTGAGAAGCTTCCCTTACCTAATGAGACTAAAATCATATATTATATGCTCTGTGCAGATAACATCCATTCTGTCTTCGCCAGAGGGGACTGTCACAATATCATATATCAGCTTCTCATCCACGAGCTTGTAGGTGCTAGAACCTTCTTATGAGGACTATTTTGGCAGTTCTGTACATGAAAGTTGGACTTTGTTTGCAGATGGCCAACCAAGCTGCACATTCACTTGCAGTGTGCTCAAGTAGTGTCAGTACTTTTTTACATATTGGAGTCTGCTGTCATCTGATTTAAAGGATGGATGCCACCAAACTCCATTGTTCGTGCATTGCATGAAACCTTACAAAGATTTGGATGTAATGTTGTCAAGGGTCCTTGTAAAAAAGGGCTCACATTTTTGTAGAGAAAACCCAAACTCAGTAGAAAAATCAGAAAAAAAAAAAAAGAAAAAAAAAAATTTCTATTCTACCTTTGGTTTTTCTTCTGCTTAACGACTACTGAGAACCAAAAAATGACAGGGTTTTCTTAACCCCATGTGGGCTCAAATTTTGCAATCAATCACTAGAAGGCTCTATGCAGGGTTAAACAAATTGATTACTTGGTAAAACATAATACTGTCATCAAGCTTCAGTATTAAATATTTTGTTATGACCAAAGGTATCGGTTTCTTAGAGCACCTAACTAATCTTTACCATTTTCAGTATTAAATATTTAAAAATGAAAACGAATTCGGACTTCACTTGAGTTGCAAAGCCGCAACATTGAGGTGGCGAAGCAAAGGAAATCGGCAGAACCTATCGAAGTGGAAATCAACCAAGACATCTAGTGCGATCCAGCTTTTACAATAGAAATAGAAAAGGGACTAGACCTTGCTGCCTTTGAGAGGCAATGTTTTCCAGGAATGGAAGGAAAGAATTCGCATAAATTCTAATGTTATATATTGTTTCAATTGATCAACCTGGAGCAATCACAGCAACCTACAAGAAAATGTCCTACTCCCTCACTTCCATACTAGGATGTTTGCACTTTGTGATGTTTTCACTTTGTGTAACGCAAATTGTTATTCATGGAGAACTGGTTTGCTGGGAATAGGATGACTAACATTTTGTAGAGAACATTTAGGGCATGTTTGAATATATTTTATGAAATGGAAATTAATTTTTATATTATGAAATTGTTTTTCGTTGTTATGTGGGAATCTTTTCTACAGGAAATTATGTTTATGGCTTGGTCATTTTCTATAAGAAGTGTAGAAATTGAACTATTAGAGAGGGGTTAGAAAACAATTTCTATGGCTTGTGGATTTCATGGTAACCCAACTCGTAGACTAAGCATGGCCAAACCTAACCCATAATCGATGATCAAATCTAAACTCGACCCATGACTCATTCCATGACTCAATTGACTTAATTCATTACCCAATCCATGACTTTATCAATCCAACCATTATTTCATGGCCAACTTAACCGAACATATGTACTCAATTGATGGTGCAACCTAACCAAACACAGTATCTATGATCTATTGCTCAACTCTTAACCAAATCTAACCCATATCCCATACTTTTTCATTGCTCGACCAATAAACAAACCTAATCTAACCTAGCTTATGAATTTTGAGATTAAATTGAGGTGAGACTAAAATCTAAACAAATTTTACTCGTTATTACATAATATTATCATTTTTTTAAGTAAAGAATAGGTTGTATCAACTATATAATACATAATTTTATTGTTGTTATTATTTTAATCATTATCATCACCTATCATCATATAGAATTAAAGAAAAATAGAGTTATAACCTACATCTCTCCCACCGAACAATAGAAATAATTCATTTATGAATTATTATGGAAATATTTTTATCACACCAAATTAAAGAAATTAATATCCATGGAAAACAAAATATATGGAGTTCATTTTCGATAGAAATAGGAATCATCAAGAAAATCAATTTCCATAGAAAATAATTGTGCACAAACATACTCGTATACTCTTTCTAGTCCTTTGGGTACATTCATTTACATTGTTTTCTAGGAGAATTTGACTTTCCAAAGAAAGTGAGGTTTTTCCACGTTTGTTTGCACAACTTTTTTCTTGGAATGTTGATTCTCAAGGCCAAATTTTTCTATGAAGACGGTCCAATTATTTTTCCAATCATGAACTATAGAGAAATATTTTCTTGAAAAAATTTTATAAAGCAGAGCTTTGAAGACTTGTGGTAACTTGACCATATGAATACCCAACTTGACTCATTTATCGAAGAAATTGACGTGACCCACCTAAGCTTAAAAACCTGAAAAAATGATATTAAAGTTGATCTTTAGGTCAGGCTCTTTTTTTGACCTAAAATGTTAGGCTTAGAGTAGAATTTGGACTAAGTCGGGCCTAGTACATGAAATCCCAAGCATGGCCCAAAAGCCTAAATTTGAGCAATGATTTATAAAATTGAATTTTATTTAATTAATAATTGTATAAATATTAGATTTATATAATTTATAATTTATAATTAATTGAATAACATAAATTATTTCTATGTTAAGCCTAAATAAGCTTGAGCATGGATAAGCCTTCACATACATCTTAAACTTGAATTAGGCTTGGGTCCTACCAATAAAATTCAGATTGGACTCGAGTTTGATTAATTCAAGTTAACTCAAGCCTAGCTCGTGCCCTTTATTGCAATTAGGGCCTTGGCTTAGGCAAACCCAAAACTCAGCCCGCCTTGCTCGAGTTGCAACTATAATTTAAAAACTCGGAAAAAAAAAAACCTTAAGCAAGTTAGTCTAAATTGACTTAATTCGATGGAATTTTGAGTCGTGCAACTCAATGTGTTTTACTAAGCTTTTTCGAGTCAAGTTCAAAAACTCAGTTGAGTTAGTGACTTGATAAGATTTTGAGTGGAGTCCAAATTTCTTGTTTCTGAATTACTGTTGCAGCCCTAGTTCCACCCATGCACCTCATCCTCATTATTCAAAGTGAGCTCCACAAAAAAACCCTATCTAGATGAAAGTTAATTCGAGACTTGTCGAAACTGCAGAGTTATTATACTTGGAGATCTAGCTTCGAGGTTGTCGCTCGAAGTCATATTTAAAGCAAACTTCCAAGATATATTTTGAAGTTATAATTCGAGGATGAGTTTTGAAATGGAGCTCAGCAAAATTCGGAAGTTATTATGTCAGTTCAGATGCAGTTATAACAATATGAGATTTTCTGAAGTACTGCTGACATGGCAATTCCCTGTTGGAGGATTGTGCAAATGGTTTTGTCAAAGAATTAATTTTATTATAAAATTTTGAGCATCTTTCTCCTCTGAGCCATTTACAGCAAGACATCTGGCAACAAGAATGGCTTTTCTTCCAATAGAGAAGAAGAAGATGAAAGGCTCCGATTGGTTCAGCTTCATTATGAAAACCTCATCGTTTTCAGAGAGGGGGCTTCATGCCGTCCTACGGAGGTCCATGAGTGTCTAAGTCTGAGTCTGAGTTCGAGTTCTTCATTGTTTGTGTTCTTATTAAGGGTGTCTTGGGGGAAGGGATTTCTCTCTTTAATTTATTATAGTTTGTTAACACCAAGTGTAATCTCTAATTTGTTTGATGAATGGAATCAGGCTTAGGCCTTTTGTGTCTCTAATTTCTTCTTTTTTGTGCAGGTTATAGCTCATGCTTAATTGATTTCAGATGCATTTCTACTTTTTTTTCATCTATTTTAAAACAACAATAAGACCATTTGAATTTTAAATCCAATTCTCTTGAAAATGACTGTAAGTGTTGAGATTGGATTCATCTGTCACCCGTAAACCCCCCAAGGAATTGGAGTCTCCGGTTTGTTTCTTGTTAATTAATTACAACTATAATTTTCAATTTCTTTATTTTCCAATATCGCTGCTCTATTTTTCCCCTATTTTTCTTAACTATCTTGTTTGCTTGTTACTCATTTTATCTTTTCATTATCCTCATTATTGTACTATTTCTTTTGAGGTTTCTTTTGTACTCCAGAGAATGATGCATATATTTTATTACAATTGATATTTGTGTTATTTCAGTAAACAACTTACTTTAGAACAATTTGGAGAAGTTGTTTATCTTTTGTGGCTTACACGTTTTTGGTTAAAATATATAGAAAATGGGATGAATAGTAGGTAGGTTAAATTTGAAATCTATCTGAGCATCTAGCCACATGATGTTAGATCTTGACAATTTAATTATTACAGGCCATTGATTTTTCATGAATCATCTCATAAAGCTATACTTGGATGGAAGAGTCTCTCTTGACTTATATCCTCCATGAAATCCTCTCTACATTTAACCTAGCCATGTGAGGCGGAACACATGACAAATTTTTATTCTCTTAAAAAAATTAATAGTTGATGAAGGCCAAGAGATAAAATTTGAAGAATTCTCCCTATGTCTTCTATGGAGAATTTTAGATTAAGTTTATGCAAACCTATTAGTGCCCCGGTTTGACTGAGTCACCTTTTTGTCAATTCCGTGACCTAGAAGAGCATTGTCTTGGAAGATTGAAGATAATGAATCAAAACTCAAGAGTGGTGTGAAGATTGAATCAGGAACTTTGTCACGTCCCGACTCAAATTCGACACGTGACGCAAAACAAACTTTTCTTTTTAATCATATTAATAAAAATCAACAATTACCGCATGTGGGAAACACACGTAAGTATTATTTCTTAATTCAATTACTTCCAATTAGGTGAGAACCTGTAACGAAATTTTGGCATAGTCTCCCTAAAAATATGGAGAGTTGGGTCAACTTTGACCTCTACAATAAACTACATATCCAATATTCACCAAATCTTACATATCCCATACTTACATATTAGTCAAAATTTCCATAACGACAAACATAACATCCGTGGTCAATATACATGGTTTACCAAATAATTACATCAATAAATAAACATAACCATGCCATACAAAATATCAAAATAATATTTTAGACGTGATGTGCTTGATTCAGCTAAAAGTGTTGACTATGATCGTCCTCTTGGTCCCTCGAACCTCGCCGGTGCGATAATACCTGCAAATGCAAGGAGGTGAGCATCAACAAGTTCAATGAGGAAATCCATGCATGCCACACACTCACGCACCCACATGATAAGGATGTAAGAAATGGAATGTAGATAAAGCTATGCAATATGCCATACTATTTGAATATCCATATGAAGTCAAGTCCTCCATGGGATACTTCTAAGAATAGGGAGTCACAACCACAAACAAACCACGACCCCTAGTGAGACTTAGGGCCTATGACTTGCATCTAACGTAGCTAGCACCACCCTCATGGGGTAAACCAGTGCCTAGCTCAGCGCAACCACGCTTCTAACGAAGCTAGCACTATCTCAAAAGATAGATATGTGCCTAGCTCTGCGTAACCTCACACCCCAAGTGTGCGGAGATAGCCGTGAGAGCACCATACAATGCATAATACATGAGGGCCTACTCCCCGACAACAATCCTATCGGTCCAAGTCTACATAGATAAGCACCACTGTTCCAATTGAATTCCTCTGTGATCTCCATTCTTTACACCAATCTCATCTAAGGAGTTGGGTAATTTACAATTATGGTGATTCTAGAGGGGATGGCAAAATCTCATCTCCCTTCGTATTGAATCACACATCTTCCGATCAAAATGGACTTAAGTCCATCAGTCCACATTTTATACTCTCTCATAAGTCATTTATTAGAATATAGGAGATACACCTTTAATATTTGAGCAATGGCATGTTGTAAATGCTTTAAAATCTCACATCATTGAGATAGCATGCATAGCTCATTCCATACAATTTCATACATTCTACAATCTCTCGTATTCATGCTTATTCATGGGCATAAAATTATCTCAATGGATTATTTCTTTGGGACTTAAAGGAACATTTCTCATTGCACATAGCCCTTAATAATCCTTTCTTAACAAACATTTATATAAATACTCTCAAATATTCCAATTACATACACTCATATATCATTTCATCACAAGTCAGTTCAATCTAATTTACATTGACCATCTTCTCCATTCATTTTATTAAACACATCAAATTCTCAAACATATTCATATACCATACGAAATATAAAATAAACATCATACACATTGATACACTCCATGCATCATTCATCATATAATAACCAAATTATCATGCATTTGCATGTAGATACTTCTCACGCATTTCAATTATTGAAATAAAGTGTGTAACATTCCTCACCTTTAATGTTTCAGGAGTGCTGGGTCGATCCTCGACTTGCTCAACTCTGGTGTTCGGATTTGAAGGCTCTAATTACCATGACAACACTAATTAGTTCATGTATTAGGCCCCAAAATGATATTAGAATCAAAACCCCCAAGGAAAACATAAGGTTTGACCTCTACTTCAGGTCAAACCACTCATCCCATGAGAAATCCCCCATTTCTCATATATTCCAGCTCAAATCCATACATAAACCCATTTTGCCCAATTTATTTGCCTCTCTTTGGGTTCTTAGACCCAAATCCATCTCAAATCCCTTACATACAAACCCCATATTCGAAAACCCCCAAATTAATCCATGGGTTTTCCTTAAAAGGCCTATTGGCCATCCCCAAGGTAAATCCCATCATATCTTACCCAAACCCCCATCAAACAAGGAGAAAGGAAGAGGGAATGACGAATTTCTTACCTTTGGCGGACGAAAATCCAAGATTTTGGGAGCATAGGGCGAGCACAATCCGAAAACCCCACATGCAAATGGTGAAATCAGGTGGGGGTATGGGGGAGAAGGTCACCCTCAGCTGGAATTAGGGTTCTCTAGGCTGCTGGAAGTGAAGGGAATGAAAATTGCGAGAGTTGGGATTTAAACACCCCAACTTAAGTTGCGCTATCGATCGCACCGGCACCTAGTGTTGGTCGAATCGACTCACCCATAACTTCTATCTATTTTTATTTTTTACTTTAATTCCAACTCATCTCTAACAGGGGTGTTTTCTAAAGGACACGTATCTTCTAGTGTGACCCACATGGGACCCTCAAACTACCCACACATGAAACCCCTATTATTACATCACAATTATTCAAATTCAAGGGCCGGGCCATTACAAGCTTCAAGCATTGGAAGATCAAGAATGCGATTCAAGCATCACCAAGTGTATGACAATCAAAGGTAAATTGGTCATAGATTACTCTAGGGTGGACTCAACACTCCTAGGTAAACCTTGACTAGGCTTAAGAATCAAAATGGCAAAATATAATCAAGCCTAGTGGACCTTGACAACCAATAGAACCAATGAACTTAAAATTGCAAAATCTGGTATTCTGTCAGGACAACACATCGTGTCCGGTGACCCATCGTAGTCCACGATCCATCGTCTGGAATGACAAAGGCTCTGGTTGGAAGATACTGTCAAACATGTTCGCTCTCAGGCCGAGACATCGTGGTTGTCGACCCATCGTAAATGACATGGTAGATCCATCGTTGGCCATGACTTGTCAGTTGGTATTTTCAGAGTTCCGGTTGGAAACACTTTGTAAAATATAGTTGGTCTAAGGATGATACTATCATTAGTGGCTACCCGTCGGCTTTGGGCTCGACGACCCATCGTGGGTGACCGTTATTGTGCCGTTGGGGTGCATTAAATGTGCAACGGTCATATTGTTGGAAGGTAAAACTTAAAAGCCACAACCCATCACAAGCCACTACCCATCACCGATTAGCCGTTGGGAAAAGTTCTGGATGCCTATTTAAACTCCAGATTTTTGTGAGTTTATTTGGACCCTTTGAATTGGAAAATCTCAAGGCATTCTAAGAGAATCCCAACCTCTCTCTAAGCACTAAACATTGGTGAATCATTTGAAATCCAATCAATTTTTGATTGGGATAAAGAGAGAGAAAAATCAGATCTAGATTCAACTTGCAAATCTAAAATCCTAGAAATCTCTCCCAAACTTGTGGTTGCTCATACCTTGGCACATCTTCGTCATCAAGGACATCAAGTTGGGAGAACTCTTCAAAAAACACATCTTCATCACATTTGAGCTACAACAAGCAAGTGTTATTCTTGTGTTTAAATTAACATCATCTTGTAAAGTGGATTAAAGCAAGAAGCTTGAACCACTATAAAAAAAAATAGAAGGATAAGAAAGTAGACCGGGGTAGGTCGAACCTTTCAAAAGATAGGAGATTGTGTACGCGAAATTCCAACTCTATTTGTGAGGGCGTAATTCCCTTACCTAATGAATTTGAGATAACCCAGGAGTGGGTAAGTCCAACAGTAGATGTAGGATGGGTTTACTCCGAACCACTATATATCGGCTGTTTGGTTTGTTTTTGTGATTAATCTTTTACTTGTACACTCTCTTATCATACAACACATCTCTCTTGATTAATCTTGTTTATTCCGCTGCTTATGTTTATCAAAATATTGAATTCGATTTTCGCTCAATCTGTAGCGACCCGACCCGATTTTTCGGGATTTAGGGTCTCAGTAGCAGTGGGGATGGGATGGATCCCGTTATAGGCCTTGTCTCGCCCGATCCCGAGCTCAGAAGCTCGAAGGGCATTTTAGTAATTTAAATTATTTAATACATTGTCATACAAAAATAATTGAAAATCACACACTGTTCCTCACCCAAGGTTTAACATCTAATTTCCCCTCGGATTTTGAAATGTTGTTTTTGAAAAATCTAATTTTATGTTTAAAAAAAAAAAAAACCCTAAACCCTAAACTCTCCCCTTATAAATCCTTCTTTAGCCGCGCACTGTAGCACGCAGCTACAGTGCCGCGGTACCCTTGCCACCGCCTCCTCTCTCGTTCTCCTTCTCCCTCTCTCGTCTCCGGCCCCCTTCTTCCTTCGCTCAGGCGACTGACACCTCAGAATCGCCGTCGCCGCTCGACCGAGCCAGGTATCTTTTTCTCCTTCTTCCCTCATCCTCCAACCCTCCTTCCTCTCCTCTCCCACCTTTCATTTCCCGTCGGTCTTCCCTCTTCCCCAATCTTACCTCGGTTTTCATCGATTTTCCTTGTGTTTTTCCTTTCCTTTCTCTCCGATTTCCTCGGATTTTTACCCTGTTTTCCGATGGATTTCTGAATCCCCTTCAGTTTTTCCCTCTTCCTTCTTCTTCCTCTCCTTCCTCCATTTTTCTTCCTCTTTCTCCTTCCCCCTTTGGCTGGGCAGCCGAATCAACTCAGCTGAGCAGCCGAGTTGGCTCAGCTGGGCAGCCGAGTTGACTCAGCTGAGTCTGAGTGTGGGCCCCGCTGAGCCGGGTCCAGCTGGCCCAGTCCAGTTTTAGGCCTAGCCCCATTCGGGCCCATTTTCAGTTCGAGCTCAGTTTAGCCTGTTTTATCTCATTTACTTATTCTTGTACTCTTGTTTCTTCAGATCGAGCCCCCTTCAAACCAACGGACCCGTCTTCTCACGATTGATTTTCAAACGCGCACCGATGAGGGAACTATCACACTTTTCGCATACGCATTTCTGCATTTATTTATCTTCGAATTATGTGGATGCGGAATGCGCAGAATGGGACCCCTTATATCTAGTTTTGCTGCTCGGCAAGGGAACCGTTCAGATAAGTATGTGGCGAGGGGACCACTCTGTGTATTCGCGTCCGGTAATGATGTGAGAATGATAGATGGACTTAATGTTGTACCAGTTGTGCATGATTAAGTAATTGGATGTGATTGATTGATAACATGATGAAATGTCAACATGCTAGTATGTGGTAGATTGTGATATACATGATTGACTGGGATCTGATGTTGCTTTATTGAGAACATGTCTATTGTTAATTGTACCTGCACATGCCAATTGTTAATTGTACATGCAATTGTTGGATGCGTAGAATGTCGGAGGGGCTTGGACGTTAAGTAACATTAGGGTTATATGGGGCCATGCGGTGGACGCGTGATAGGATGTGTACTGCCTTGTGATTAGATATGGGTAGTCGTACCCCTAGCTTGAATAAAATGGTCGGTTTGTCTTGTGGTCACCAGATACACCTTTGAGGGAGGTGTAACCTGACTTGGGGAACAAGGTGCCTGGAAGTCCCCAATAGGGATCCTTTGGGAAAGTAGTCATGTCAATCCTAGATAGGCTATCAGGCTGAATGTTGGTTCACCCAAGGTAACCTTAGAAGCCTCTTGCAATTCCGATACCCGAATGTGGGACGGATGAGATGATCCCTGGATGACCGAGTAGGCTGAGGAGGTGCTCGCCTAGGTCGAGGGACGGAGTGGTGAGGGACAGCTCCCGCTGGTATAGTTTGTGATCCCTGGATGACTGAGTAGGTTGAGGAGGTGCTCACCTAGGTCGAGGGACAGAGCGGTGAGGGGCAGCTCCCGCTGGCGTAGGTTGTGATCCCTGTGGACCGAGTAGGCTGAGGAGGTACTCGCATAGGTCGAGGGACAGAGCGGTGAGGGGCAGCTCCCGCTGGCATAGGTTGTGATCCCTGTGGACTGAGTAGGCTGAGGAGGTGCTCGCCTAGGTCGAGGGATGGAGCGGTGAGGGGCAGCTCCAGCTGGCATAGGTTGTGATCCCTGTGTGACCGAATAGGCTGAGGATGTGCTCGCCTGCTCATTGGTTAAGGGATTGAGGTTGTCTAGGTAAGGTGGTTGTGGGCCATGTTGAGTACCTACCGAATAGCCCGTACGGTGGGTCGAGGGCGTATTGTGTGGGAACCATGTACGTGGACCTTTGTTATTCCTTAGTGGTAGATATGCAGTATGTGATATATGTTGTGTGATTATATGCATGTGTTCCCTTGCTGAGTATGTAGTACTCACCCCCTTGCCTTTCAGGTGGCTCGATGGATGCGGGATCCAGCGGGTCCCAAGACCAGGCTTAGGTGATGATGCTTTCGGATTGTTTAATTACTTTCCTTTTTATTATTTAGAAAGAACCTTGTGTTTATTTTTGGATATTGTTTATCGTTGTAGATGACTGTACTAGCCACCTATTGCACTGTTGTGTTAACTGAACTTATGGTATCTCTTTTCCCTTATGGTGGTTGATGTTTAGTAAAAAAAAAAGAAAAAAATTATGCATGCAGTTTGGAATGTGTGATATTTCAGTTTAGTATCGGTAGTAACACACCCGTTTCGGGATGGGGTATTACACAATCTCTCGAGTCTATTCTCCATGAAGTTACTCTTTATCAAATTAACCATTATAAAGATCAGAAGATTTATACATCTTATGGAACTAGTATTTTTGTTCTAGCACCGGGAACTTTTAAAACCAAATATAAAAAAAATTCAAACTTGGCTCACAATGAAAGTTGAGAAAACTCAAATTCGAATTTACTAATGATTGATAAGATAATCCTCGAATTTCTCACAACTCAAAACAAGAACAAAAGAAAAATGACTCTATTAATAAGAAATACAATATTTTAATGGATCACCTTAAACAAGTTTCACTCTAGAAAAAGAAAAAGAGGGAAAGACTCAAATTTCACATGAAAGAATCAACATCTCGCAATTTCCAAGCTATAAAATTAAAATAAATCTAATGAATTCTAGATAATTAATTGCAAGAACAAAAAATTAAATTCAAGCAAATTATAGAGCTAGAAATAAAAACTAGTCATACGTTTGTCTACGTATATCAAAATCACACAAACTTGAGGTCTTTGAATAAGTTTTCCAATGAATTTAACTTTTGTATAAATTTGAACATATATGGTACATTTTCTAAGCCTGAAAATTTGTACATTTTTTTCTACTCAGTCGAGTGCCAAGTGTCTGCACTAAACCAAGTCTCCTAAGAAGAAGGTCGGTTAGTTCAAGAAAATTCGCAACTCTTCTCCAATCCATATGGACCCATCTAGTTGAGTATTTGGAGGCCCAAATATATAATTAAAGCGCTGGACTTCATCTATGGACTTGGGCCAATGAAAACACGAATTTGGGTTCAAAAACCTTATAAAATTAGTTGTTTTTAGTCCATTAATTTTTTTTTTTTTTGCAGATTTTGAGCAATGTCAGATATTGATTTCTTTATATGCGCCTACATCAGATTCCCCTTATTGAAAAAAATAAATTAATTAATCTCGAGTTTGATTCTTCCAGAAGTTCCACTCTCTTCCTAAGTCTTTATTTTTCATCACCAACGTAGAAGACACGACTAATGCTGTTAACTATAGAAGTTCATGTAGTGCTGAATACTTGAATACCTTTGCACAAATCCTTCCCAAATTGGATCTTC
This sequence comes from Chimonanthus praecox, assembly GCA_022113865.1. Lineage (NCBI taxonomy): Eukaryota > Viridiplantae > Streptophyta > Magnoliopsida > Laurales > Calycanthaceae > Chimonanthus > Chimonanthus praecox. The sequence goes on from CM039094.1 coordinate 36,378,173, forward strand.
ACATGGCATTACCACATCCCCATTACATAGCTTATAAAGAATGTTTATGCTTAAAACAAAGGGAAATCACCTTCCAAGTCTTTAAAACTGAAAAGGGTAAAAGCTGAGAGAAATCATAATCATCATCCAAAAGAATAGGCATAACTCTCATAATTTTTCTTTGTTGAACATCTCTGATTTCATTGACAAGCTCACCACTACCATGTCTCCAACAATAGATCTGAGCTCTTTAGCAGGGGAAATAAAATTAGTAGTATTTGCATCTTCACATGATATCTCTTCACTGTAGATTAGCTCTTCATCATAGACTAGTGGTAAACATATTTATAAATACCGTTCTTGGGATAATAACAACGTTTGATAATATCGGGATATTTTCAAATACTTGGATTTTTATCAAAAAATTAACAGAAAAATCTCACAGAAAATATAATATTTAAAAATAATTAAAAAATAAAATATCAATATGGATGTATCTGTATTTTATCAGGAATTTATCAGCATATTATCGCGATATTACTATTAATTGTGAATTTACTGCAGTGCCGATAAATCTCAAGATATTAACGGCAATTACTATTTTGCCGATAAAAAACGTGATAAATTTGAAAATATCAGAAATATTTGTACTTTAGTGATAAAGGCCAATCTAAAAAAAATTCCTTTTTCACACCATTCAAAAATAAATAAATTAAGTCACTGCATCTTGATCATAACGTTCTTCCTTGGGTGAGAAAAACTCATCATGTTTCTCATCAAGAATCTCAGCACTTCATTGTAGAAAACAATGAAAATTGGAAAAATATGATCGGTCTTCATAAGGATCTGAATCTTGAATAATTGGATCTTGGCCCATTTCCGTTGGTGCATACTGTTATTCTATCTGTCACGTTGCTTATGGGAATTACAAAGTTTCCTCAACAAGAAAACCTGCTCTGATCACAGCCTGCTAAAGCCAAGAGTCAAAATTTGAAGAATTCACCCAAGGTCTTCAATGGAAATTTTAGATTTAGTTTATGCAACTTTAATCTAAGAAAAATTCAAACTCGGCTCGATAAAGGTTGCGAAAACACAGATTCAAATTTATTAAAAATTGATAAGATAATCCTCAGATCTCTCATAATTCACAATAAGGCCAAAAGAAATATGACTATTGAGAAAAACTAAAATGTTTCAATGGATCACCTTAACCCAAGTTTCATACTAAGAAAGGAGGAAAAAGCTCAAATCTCACCGGAAAAATTGACACATTACAATGTCCATACTATGAAACTAAAATAAACCTAATGAATTTTAAATAATTAATTGCAAGAATAAAAAGTTAAATTCAAGCAAATTAAAAAACTAGAAATCAAAAGACTAAGGAAAGATAACTTGCTTGTCAAATAGAAGAGAGAACTTCAACTACAACTTCAATTGTGATTGATCCCCCTGGGTGTGTAAACCCTTTATTTACCATGTTCGTATTACAAAATTTGACAAAAATAGACATTCCCATCACTTAACTGTAACAAAACTGGTCTACTCATGTCAAAATTTAGAAAACTATTTGGATAAGATTTTCTATAAATCAAACATTTGATACATTAAATAAGCCTCAAAAGTTACAACCTTTTTTCCACTCAATCATAGAGTGCCACGTGTCCTGACTAAACTAGAAAACAAAGCATAAAAAAGAAATCTTGAAGAAAAAGGTTGCTAGGAGCTTAAGGCCACTCTTCCTTTTTCCTATAGATATGGACCATCTTGTTGAGTATTTAGACCCTTCATATATGGACTTGGCCACTGAAAGCACAAATTTGGGTCCAATAACCTCATAAAATCAATCATTTTTAGTCCATAAAATCTTTTGCAGATTTTGAGTAATGTGGGGTACTGATTTCTATAAATGCGCCTGCATCAGCAATCTAACCTCCCCTCTTTTAGAAAGCGAGTATGAAAAAAACATAGAAAAGGTTAGAATGGTGGCAAAAGAAGGATGTGGGAAATGGAGGATAAAATGGGGGTATTTTTGTCTTTCCAAGAGTAGGTGCCATGGTAGAAATTGCTTGAATAGATATTTCAAAAGTTCTTCTTAACGATTCAAAGATTAGTGAGGTGTATAAAATAGGATTGAAAAGAAAGTGAGACCTACATGTTAAATATAATACTCCCTCTATTCTAATTTAGTTGCCTCATATGTATTTTGAGACTGTCCCAAAATAATTGTCTCATATGCATTTTAGAAAGATTACATGATGTTAGAGAGAAGTTCACAATTTTTTTAAGAACCCTTCTTTAAAAAATTCAAAATTTTAAAATAGGACAACTAAAATGTAACACAAACAGTAGAAAAAAAACCATATATACACTTGAGTATATACCACAATAGCTCATTGATAGAATGTTGTTCACACATGGCAACATGGTGTGTACTCGTGTATGTTAGACGTACCAATGACGATGCACATTGTTCTACTAGAAGAGGTTCTATGCTTTGGTAACCATAAAAAATCATATTGATCGATCACACCCATATTTGTGCATTAAACTCATCCCTAATGAGACCCATAGGACCTGGGCATAACGTCTCATGGGCAATATCATCCAAGAGAAAGTTGTTTTGAGGATTGAGCTCAATCCAAAAATTGATAGACAATCCCCTTAACTATAGGCTTGTTCCTTAATGGAAACCCAGTTTGAGACCTACTTGAACTTAGCCCAAAACCTGTCCAAACCCGTCATAAACAAATAACTTTGAACATATATATCAACCAATCAGGACGTGCTTGGACTAAATTCTTGAGTCTATTTAGCTAAACATAGGACTTGAGCTTTTACAAGAAATTCGCAAAAGCCCGTCAGGCTTTTCAACCGGTTTAATCATTATGCACGTATGTGTACACCTGTTCATTTTCCTTTTATTAAAAACCTAATTTGAAACTAATTAAAATGACCACTTGTATTGAAAGTTGACGAGGGCATCAATGATTCAATCCAAAGAGATGAAGACAATTGGAAGATTGAAGATGAAAATATGGTTCTCTAAACATGCAAGATTTATGATGGAAGGAAAATTGGAGACATCAATGAAGACTTAGGCGAAGATAATGTCCATTTGATACTCCAATGTCAAGACAAGATTGATGAGCTAATAAAAGACCCACTTAGAGACCCACTTATGATGAACGTAGACTCTCTATAATCTTGGAGAGTGCCGAAATCGTGCCGAAAACAGAACAAACAACACCTACGGCAATGATAAAAATGCACAAGGACCCCTGCACACAAAAAAAAAGAAGGCATTAACAACCAATAATAATAAAACTTACAAGGCAGGAAAAAAACCACATTAAGACATTGAGAGGAAAGATTGGTGTAGAAACCAAATCTTTGGCAAAATTGATCTTGACACCAGCAGGTTAATATGACTACATATGATAGGTTGCGGGAGAGGGATCACCCACATCTAAGATTATTTGTTCATGTTCTTTATAAACCACAAACCAAACAACTTAGCCCATAACATCTGGTTCAGTGCTTTAGACTGAAGGGTCTAAGATGACCACCAAAAATGGAAGATCTTAGCAATCCAGTATCTGGCCTTCGTCTGAAGAATAATTGTATGCCTTTTCCATTGGTTGTTTATTGCTATGCCACTATGTAAGGGGATTTGGAAGCTGTTAAGAACATTTTCCTTCAATGGTGTTCATATTACATGGATTATTTAGTTCATTAGAATACAGAAATATATGGTCCGTACAGCATATTACATGGCTTCCACTTGTATCAGTTGAAGTTCAAGGACAAATATAAAAAATAAATTCTTTTGTTTGAGATGGGTCGGACATGTAAGTAGAAGCCTACAAACAAACAATGTATAACTATCTTAAGTAGGTGTTTATTCTTAGAAGTTTCATAGAAAGAAACTATCCTTCCTTGGTTTGGTCGACCAAGGCAAGGGAAGTTTGGTCTTTTGGCTAGCTTTTCCCTATAAATACTCCATGTAATCCATTCGAAAATCACAAGTCTAGAATTGAATAAAATTTGAGAATTCTCTCTCCAACTCTTCTTTAAGTTGTACCAGGATCCAGACTTCTTCATACAAGCAAGTACCAATGTTTTGATTCAATTAGTCTCATCGTTTTCTTAGATTTAGTACAAAATTTGAATTCTCCTTAGTCTCTTTTGATTTCATGTTTCCGCAATTCATAATCAATTTCGATTAGACGAGAACTTAATCTAGAAAATCCATAGACATAATTGAATTTTTGGGAAACTTGTTCTTCTGGTTCAAGTATTATTTAACAAAACCCCAGCCAAAGCAGAATCATTTTACGAACCGTAATCGGCTGTGCAGGTCTTTCAGAGACTAGACACTTAAATTGTTCACCTACTGGCGAATTTCATAAATTCGATCCTAGGTTTGCATCAGTTGGTCATTAGAGCTTCGAATTGCTTTCAGTGCAATCAGAACAACATTCTTGGGAGTTCGACTTTTCTCCTTGAGGATAATCTGGGACAACTTGGGCATGCAAACGTAATTCAGGGTAGGGCTGGTCTACTAGGAGCTAAGTTGGCATGGATGGACCCATGATTATTATGTTGGGCTACAATTGGACCAATTCAAGGCCTTGCCCACCAGAAGTTAATTACTTTGTGCTATAAGGCTCTTCCAAATGATTTTAGACAAGGATTTCTCCATCAATTCCTTCATCATAACTTAAATCAAACATTGTACAATTCATGATACTCTTAATAGCCACTACAATTAAAAAGGTGTCTAGAACTGTTATAGGAGCTCTTAATTTTAACAAAATATATATTTTTTCTATAACCAAGATATAAATAATTCAATAGCTTTCTATAGGCAGGTTTCAGTGAAAAGTAGCAGAAGAAGTGGACAATATCTTGCAAGGGGATTCGGGTCATTACAAGGATGACACATTATCAGTATTTTATCTCCAAAGTAAATTTCTTTTATTTTATAATGAATTTCCAATGGCAATAGGAATTAAAGGGGGCTGAATTGCACCATAATGGAAAATGTTTGGAACCAACGACAAAAATCTGAAAAACTGGAATCTTAGTATGAATCTTCTTTAAACAAAACTAACTTCAAATTCAAAGGTGATTTCTGTATGTCCTGAATACCTGTTTCCAAGTCACTTTGCCCCTAATGATGCTTAGATAGCAAACACATGGAAGAATCAATGTCTGCAGTGTAAAAGAAGGCCACATGAGTCTTAACATTGCATAGATGTTTCACCTTCCAACACCGACATGTTAAAAATAGGCAAAACAATGGTAAAAAGAAAATGGAAGATGACTTACAACAAGCATGGTGAGCAAAGAGCCTATTAATGCCATCACCAAACCTGAAAGACGAATAAATTTCAAAGGTCGGAAATCCAGTTAAGCTTCAAGGATTGCAATTAAGAACCAAAATCTAAAAGACAGAATTTGCAAGGGCATAGAAAGTGTCATTGGCAACCGAAGAAACATTTTTGTCATTTAAGAATTGCAATGGATGATGGCAGATCCAGTTATGCTTCAAGAATTGCAACTAAGAACCAAACTTTAAAATACAAAATTTGCAAAAATAATATAAATGTCATGGGCAAACAAGGAGACACTTTTACCATTAAAGGACTGGTTGGATGTTGTGAGCTATGTAGGGATCAAAATTTGATTGTATTCATTTCCACTACGCATAGATCCCTGACATCCTGTAGATGTACTCTTTTACAACATTTTGACAAAATGAATGCCCATAACTAGTAGATCTATGTTATCTCATGATCACTGCTAGCCAATGGTCCATAAAGTTCATGGAACTGAGCCACATAAAAGTTCACTGCTCAAAAGTTAGATATTTCAACAAGTGTGACATCTGAGCTGCCCCATCCATGAGATGGCACATTAAATGATTGAAACAAGATAATATTTTCCTTTCTATTGCATCTCTACTATAGGGTTATTTTCCTCAAATTTTAGCCATTTTTCTAAATAAATATGAAAGCTCAAATAATACTGGCTTTGCCAAGAGTCTTACCAAAGAATGGGATGCATAGAGCAACAACCAGTGTAGAGATTACCAAGGCTGTTCGGATGAGGATCGCATAAATGTAGGAGTTGAGATGGTTCGACGGTATCAACTCCTCCAAACTCAATGCCACAGGAGTTATGGTTAAAGCATATGTGAATGGTAGTCAAGGAGAACATTCTTAGTTCTGAATCCACAGATTCAGGAAAAAAAAAACTGAACCGATCTTCGCAATGTACATCAAATATCATGTGATAACTAGATATCAATTGTCTGAAGTTCAACAAAGAAGGATTCTGGTATATTTGTTCAACCCAAAAGATTTCTCCATATTCTATTGGTGCTCATGATCATCAAATTCAGATTGTTTGATCAATGATGGCCCACTTAAATAAGTTCCATAACCAAAAAGAACACCCACTGGATCCTCCTAAATTCATGACAAAGCTGGATCCATTTAAGAAAATGAACAACTGACAAATAAAGTACATTCATCATACCAATCAAGACAAGTAGTTGACTTATGTGATGGGACATGGGCCACTGACTAGATAGTCAGAATCAATTTTCCATGTAACGTGACTGAACAATAAGAAATGGATAACACGGCAAGTTCTTGTCAATGGTCAATTTACATGACTATTGTTTGTGCCAGAATAAGGGTGGAACACATGACAAGGCTTGAGTTGTGGATCATGCTGTCCTTGAGACAGCATTTACCTTCGCACCAAAGTCGGTTGGTGTCTGCAAGATGGGTATTAGCAAATCTGCCTCCAGGATTTCCCAATGCCAGATTGAGTCTGTATATTGCAGAGCAGCTTGCAGTACTGAGATGCAGCTCTCAATGCCTCAAATCATCACCCACCAAAATACAACAAAAATAATTAAAGATTAGAGAAAATAAGCCTATAATTTGGGTCTTCAAAATGGATTCACCATTGGTTGTCAAAATTAAGCTCCACCACCACATGTTGATTCCATCATGTGCTAGTCAACAACCAAGAAAAAAGACATCGTGGGTTTCAAGAGGCAAGCCAACTCATATAAAAAGTTCTAGTCAAATCCAAATATGAGTTCAACTTCTTAATTGAACTCAAAAAACCAAGATGGGACAAAAGCTTTAATGATGATGATGATGAATTGATTTGGCCAAATTACATTTCAAATTCCATCCAAGCCATCTATTGATAGACCTTAGGTTTCCCTTGTATTACTCTTACATGGGGGGTCAAGGATCAGTTGATAGGGTCACTCTTTAAGCCAAGGGATACCTCTAATGAAAATACTCAACTTCAAATGGATTTCAAATGGCATCCCTAAAAACTTAAAATTTATTTCTCAAATAATATTCAATTTGAAAATTTCCACATAGCCATACAAGTCCTGAATGGTTCAACTCTGGATTTTCTTTTTATTTTTTACATTAACACACTTGACAAAACAAACTTTTGAATTCATAGATTCCAGGGGTATGCCCAATCATCATAATCTTAGGCAAACTAGATCATAATCTTCATTTTATTTATTATTATTATTTCTTTGGAAAGTTTAGTTCATAATATTCATTTAAATTCAACAACTGGTAAAATGGCACAGTAGTTGGTAAAGTTTAGATCATAAACTTCATTTTGTTGAACCATTTTGTGGATCAACTGCAGCATAAAAGATCTGGTCCATCCATCTTTGCAGAGGGATTTTTCTATTGTTTGCAGAATATCATACATATGAAGAATTTTTTTTTTGGAAGTCCATACACATGAAGAAATTCATATGCAACATCGGGCATCACTGAGCATTATGATTTATGGATAAGGGGACAGCTACAATTAGTCGCATCAAATGAAATGATCTACACCAACTGATGGGGATCTGCCTGCATTTTAACTCAACATCTCTAGCTTGGATTATATGACATTCCAAAGAAAAAGGATATTTGGTGAATGGGTTCACTATCTGCAAAAAAGCACAAACAACATAAACGTAACAAATCAGGGAAACATTTACCAAAACAATCAGGTATATGTTTAGATTGTGCTAACAAATGCCAAGACCGTTAGAAGTTCTTAAAGTGCAGGACACACATTTAGTATAGGGATACCAATGAGCAAGGGCAAGGATTTGAAATGGTCAAGTGAGAAATTATCCATTGTGAACCGGTTCACAACATTAGGTTGTGGACTTTTACTGCTATCCATTAGATCCAACCAACGGTTGGATTAAAATAAACTACTTAATGCCTATGGTAAATGATGTCTCTCCCATTTTATTTCCTATTTTGCTCCTCGTCTTTTCCTCTTCTCCATCTCTTTCCACAGTAGGCAAAATCACCAAACGCAGTCAACAAGGAAACACGAAAATTCCATATTATCAAAATTCCATGTTGCTTTGACTGGAAATTTTGAATGAGGTTATGATTTTTCAAAGAAATTCTCCAAGTTTCATAATTAGAATAATTTGTTAAATATGAAATATGTTGATTCTAGCATTGAAAATTCAACTTCTACTATCACATTGCAAGTATAACCATTCAAGCATGGTATTGAAAAAGAAAACCCCAATAAACCCCCATTTAAAAAATAAATCCAGAATCCCTATCAACCCATGGTCCCATATTCAAAATCCAATACGCCATTTCCATCACTTTCACATTACATCACTGCCCCATCCACATTGAACTTAACAATAACTAATGTTTGGTTTGGACCATGACTCCTTAACCACCTTTATGCTCTTCCTGCCTTTCAAGTACCCTTCCAATGACAAGTAAAAGTCCGATATCGTGCGACCCCCAAAATCTTGGTGATGGACAGCATCACCAAGAAAAACATATTTGTGTGTGTGTGTGAAACAGATGGTTAATTTTAAAAAGGGAAAAAGGCATTTGTCCACATTTATAGATGAAATGTCTAACATTTGGTAGCATTCTGAGACATTATCCATCCCTTATGAGATCCATTTGATAAAGTTTGGATCATCAAACCTTAAGAACAAACTTCAGATAATATGCATATAAGGACCATATATTTATACATTCTAATGAACTAAATCATCGATGTAATATGAACACCATTGAAGGAAAATGTTCTTAACACCTTCCAAATCCCCTTCCATACTGGCATAGCAATAGACAACCAGAGGAAAAAGTATACAGTTATTCTTCAGACGAAAGGTCAGATACTGGATTGCTAAGATCTTCCATTTTGGTGGTCATCTTAGACCCTTCAGTCTAAAGCATTGAACCAGATGTTATGGACTAAGTTCTTTGGTTTGTGGTTCACAAAGAACATGGCTAAATAATCTTAGATGCAGGTGATCCCTCTCCCACAACTAATCATGTGTAGTCATTAACCTGCTGGTGTCAAGATCAATTATGCCGAAGATTTGGTTTCTACACCAATCTTTCCTCTCAATGTCTTATAGCGGTTTTTTTCCCGCCCCTGTAAGTTTTATTATTATTATTATTATTATTGGTTGTTAATGCCTTTTTTTTCCCTTTGTGCAGGGGTCCTTGTGCATTTTGATCATTGTCGTAGTGCAATCGAGCTCCATGTAGCTTCACTGTAAAATGCCACTGGTCACTGATCCTGCTGAGTACCGCACCACTGGCCACATGAGAGGCATCGCAGTCTACCACAAACTACTTATTGAAGTTGGGCAAGGCTAGAACTGCAGCAGTGGAGAGTTTCTCTTTGATGATGCCGAAGCTTTTCTCTGCAGCAGGAGTCCACATGAAAGCTCTTTTCTTAAGACAGCCTGTCAAAGGCGCCATGATAGTGCTAAAATCACGAATAAAACGTTGATAAAAGGAAGCTAGGCCATGGAAGCCACTAGCCTCGTGAACATTCTTTGGCACTGGCCACTTGCAGACTGCCTCTACGTTCAACATATCCACCTTGATACCATTTGCAGAAACCACATAGCCTAAGAAAACAATTTCGTAAGTAAAGAAAGTTCATTTCTTAGGATTGGCATATAGTTTCTCTTTTCTCAGTACATCAAAAACTTGTCTAAGGTGGTCTAGATGTGTCTACTGATCCTTGTTGTATATCAAAATATTGTCGAAGTATACGATGACAAACTTTCCAATAAATGGACGCAGCACCTAGTTCATCACCCGCATGAAGGTACTAGGTGTGTTGGAGAGCCCAAAAGGCATGACCAACCACTCATAAAGTCCCTCGCGAGTCTTGAAGGTCGTCTTCCACTCATCGTCTGGACCGATCCTTATCTGATGATACCCAATGCAAAGATCCACTTTAGAGAAGGCCCTTGATCCTGCCAGCATGTCCAACATGTCATCGAGCTGTGGGATGGGCAAGCAATACCAAGTAGTGATCTTATTGATAGCCCTCTTGTCAATACACTGCCAGTTGTCATCCTTCTTTCGAGCTAACAAAGTGGGAACTGAACATGGGCTCAAACTTTCACGAATGAAGCCTTTGTCTATCAACTCTTGCACCTGCCTGTTGAGTTCTGTGTTCTCGGCTGGAGACATTCTGTATGCTGCCTTGTTAGGCAAGACTGTGCCTGGGATTTGATCAATGCAGTGTTGTATGTCCTGCATCAGTGGGAGTCCTAGAGGGAGCTCTTCGAGAAATACATCTGCAAACTGGGCAATAACAGGTTGAACTGGAGGAGGAATGGAGGTCTCGACAGTGATATCTTTTGCCACTAAGGTGTACAGCTTGCCTTTATCATTCTCCACCTCTCTCTTCAGTTCTGGGAGGGTGACTAGGATAGACTCAGTTTTTTTTGGCTTCACCTTCTCCACATCCTTCAAGGGGCCCAAAAGAAACTTGGTGCCATCCTTAAAGAAAGAGTACAAGTTCTTACGTCTGTGGCGTCTCATATCCCGGTCATACTGTAAAGGTCTACCCTGCAGCAAATGACAGGAGTCCATAGGCACAACATCGCACCATATGTCACCATAATACTTGCCAAATGAAAATGGGACTATGCATTTCTTTTCAACACTTAGCTCATTACCCTTCTTCAATAAGGAAATCTGGTAGGGTTGAGAGTGCCTTAGTGGTTTAAGCTTGAGCTTATCAACCACAACTTGGGCCACGACGTTGCAACTACTTCCACTATCAATAATTAAATTGCATACCTTGCCCCCAATAGTGCACTTGGAATGAAAGATATTCTTCCGTATCTAGTCTTCCTTCAGTTGTCCCTTTGGGGCTATGAGGGAGCACTGGATCATGATGCTTATCTTTCCACACAGAGTCTATTCTCCATTTTCTCATTGACCGGATCCTAGCAACTCTTGCTTGGTTTACCCACACAAAAAGGGAGACCAAGATAGTAAATAGGAAAGCTAGACAGCTCATAACCCATCACCGTTGCCAACTCTACACAAGCATTGAGATCTAGATTCACCCCCAACAACTCACTTTAAAGAAAATTTATTTTCAAGACCGAGCAACTCTAAAACCATAATAAAATTTCCATTACCGACTTCAATGTTGTGGGACCCGACTTAACTCGGGACCCATCTTTGGACAGACAGTGTCCAAGTTCAATGTATTTACATAGTCAACTTGTAATTAATGTTTTCCTTTTTTGCCAACATGATTGGCTCACTTTTTCTATTTAATCATGTACAAAGTTATAGGGTAAAACACAGTGAATACATTTTAAGAGAAGAGAAGAATTCTTCTCCTTCAATCTTTTCTCCATCAATTCTCTTCTTTTTCCTTATTTTTATTCTATTATTCAACATGGCATCACTCCAGAAAGATTTCTGCAGTTTTTTTCTTCTTGTCCGTTGTACTACTGTAGCGGATGCTCTCTACCGTCGATTTTTCCGGCGAAGCATCTCTGACAATGGGACTCTATCTCTCTTGCCGTCTTTGATAGAGCTCTCCTTCCCTTAAGATTGGACCTCTGTTTTGCAGCCTCTTTTCCCTGGTTTCTGCTGCCCTCTGTCCCAGCGATTCTGCCGTTTTTGGAAAACCCAGTATTGGTTTTCTACGTCGATCTGCTGCCTCACCGCATATTTTGGAGTCGATCTTGCCTCCCTGCAATCGCCTCTGAGTCTACTCTCCATCCCTCCGGCTTGTCCCACCTTTACACAGTTGTGGGACCCCTTATCTGCATCACGATTCTTGCTGCCTCTACTACAGCTACAGTGATTTTTTCTCCTTTTTCGGCCAGATCTGCTTGGTTTTTGTAGTTTTTTTTGCATGGGAACAACAATATTGTGTTCGCCCTAGCCTTGTACTCTCATATGACTGCCCTTTATCAACTACGATTATCGATCTACTTTCGGATCATGACTTCCTCTTCCGATCAAAATCAGAATGGGTCTTCTGGGCGCTCATCCAATACTTCCCTCACTGATATGGCTGCTTCTGGGCCCACATATATTGGAAAGATCACCGCTGTCTTATTGAATGAGACAAATTACTTCCAATGGTCCCATTCTGCGAAAATGTTTCTCAATGCCAAACAGTTGTCTGATTATATTGATGGCACTGCCCCTGAACCAGTCAAGACAGACTCTTCTTATCGCACATGGACAGCTAACAACTCCTTGGTGCAGTCCTGGCTCCTCCACTCCATGGAGGATCACGTCCGTGGTACTGTTTATACTCTTCCCACGGCCAAAGATGTATGGGACACCATTCAAGCCTTGTATTCCGATGGTGATAATTCTGCCCGCCTTTATGAGTTATATCAGACTGCATCTCATCTTCGACAGGGGAAACTCTCACTGATTCAGTACTATTCCAAGATGCGGGCGTGTTGGCTCGAGTTGGATCAACTTGAGTCTGTTCAGTTTAACTTATCTGATGATGTTGTTCTCTATCAACAACTCATTAATCGCAGACAAGCTTTTGAGTTATTGGCTAGCCTCAACTAGGACTTTGAACCTATTCGGGCTCAATTACTGGGACAACGCTTCCTTCTTTGAAAGCGGTGTATTCTACTTTACTCCGGATTGATCGGCGTCGCTCAATCATGACCCCTGTGCTTGCTAAACCCTCTGCCTTAGTGACCTCTCATCCTTTAGTGACTTCTCCCGCTCGAGGGACTCCTGGTCCTCCTGGCAAAGGTACAAGGAAGAAGGGGTCTCGGTTCTACACTTATTGTAAAATGACAAATCATTATGTATATTCGTGCTATAAACTGCATGGGCGTCCTAAGCAAGCTAATATCTCTGTTGTTGCTCCTGTCCCCCCCCCTTCATCTGATGTGGTTGGTGATAATGCTCCGGTGACTCGTCAAGACTTCAATATGTTGTTTCAAGGTATGGGTCGTCTTCAGCATTCCGAGTTCTCCAATGTTGTCTCATTCTCTTTAGGTACTGGGTCCATGGCCAATCATACCTCCTCTCATTCTTGGATCATTGATTCTGGTGCCACAGATCACATGGCTGGTATGTCCTCTATTTTCTCGTCCCTTTCTCCTGTCTCATTTGGTATTGTTCTCTTAGCTAATGGTTCTTCTACTTCCATTACTGGTAAAGGATCTATTCCTCTCTCTTCCACTATGCACCTTCCATCTGTATTACATGTTCCCCATTTATCTCGTAATTTGCTTTCTGTTAGTGCCCTTACTCAACAATTCAATTGCTCAGTCACATTTTTTCCCTCTCATTGTGTTTTTCAGGATCTGACCACGAGGCAGGCGATTGGTGGTGGGCGTGAAGTTAGGGGCTTATACCTTTTTGATCCTCCTGCTGCTACTTCTGAAGCTTGCTCGACCTCGACCTCGTCTGATTTGTGGCTGTGGCATTGCCGGCTTGGCCATCCTAATGATTCTGTTTTGCGAAAGCTTGTTCCCTCTTTATCTTTTAAGCATTTTACATGTGAACTTTGCCAATTTGGCTAACATATTAGAACTTCTTTTCCTCCCTCTCTGAATAAACGAGCATCTTCTTTATTTTCTGTTGTTCATTCTGATGTTTGGAAATCTCCTTTCTCTCTCTAGCACTGGTTTTCGATATTTTGTGTCATTTATTGATGATTTTTCACGAATGACATGGATTTATCTCATGAAAAATAAGTCTGAAGTATTTGATCATTTTCGCACGTTTTATACTTGGGTTGCTACTCATTTTGATTTAAAAATTAAAATTTTGCGCAGTGATAACCGGGGGGGGGGGTTGGGATATTTATCTCATTCATTTCTTACTTCTTTGTATGAGCATGGTATTGAATCACATTTGTCATGTCCATCCACCCCCCCAACAGAATGATGTCGCGGAAAGAAAAAACAGACACCTTCTTGAGGTAGCCCGCACCCTCCTCTTTACCATGCATGTTCCACAGTCTTACTGGCCTGAGGCAATTTTAACCTCTTCTTATCTTATTAACCGCATGCCATCCCGTGTATTGTCTGATCAATCCCCCATTCAACTTCTGTGCCTCCATAAACAGATTCTGATTCTGCCATTACATGTTTTTGGCTGTGCATGCTTTGTTCACCTATTCTTTGGAGATAAACTTTCCCCTCGTGTTGTGAGTTGTATCTTTTTAGGTTACTCACCCTTTCACAAAGGCTACAAGTGTCTTGATCCTACCAATGACGAAACCTATGAGTCTATGGATGTCACATTTTTGAGACAGTCCCATACTTTTCTACATCCTCTGGTCCAGCTTTAGTCCCTGTTTTACCTCTTCTTTCTACCGGTACTCCTCCCTCTCGGTCCCCTCCAGCCAGTACTTCCAAGCCTACCTTGGTATATCAATGCCGGCCACCCCAACATCGGCCACCAATACACGCCCCTATCTCCTCTGCCCCTTGTCCAGATCCACCCATCTGTGTTGAGTTCGACCTTCCTATCGTCCTTTGGAAAGGTAAGCGTACTTGTACTCTTCATCCTCTTGCACAATTTGTTTCCTATCATGCTGTTACTCCTTCCTATTACAGTTTCCTCACAGCGCTGGACAATGTTAAGATTTCCAAGAAAGTTGACACTGCACTTCGGGACCCCTCTTGGAAGGCAGCCAAGGCTGAAGAATTAGCGGCACTAGAACAAAAAACATACTTGGGATATGGTGCCTCTTCCTCCAGGAAAGACCCCAGTTGGCTGCAAATGGGTCTTTGCCTTGAAGCATATTCCCGACGGGTTCATTGCTCTCTATAAGGCTAGGTTGGTTGTCAAAGGATTCACACAGATTTATGGCGTAGACTATCAGGAGACCTTCTCTCCTGTGGCGAAGATTACTTTTGTTCTCATTTTGATCTCTCTTGCCACCACCAATGCATGGCCGCTTCATCAGATGGATGTGAAGAATGCCTTCCTTCATGGTGATTTAAAGGATGAAGTTTATATGCTCCCTCCTCCGGGGTTTGTCAGACAGGGGGAGCCTCATTTAGTATGTCGACTCCGCAAAACACTTTACGGCCTTAAGCAATCCCCACGGGCTTGGTTTGAGAAGTTCAGCGGTGCCCTATTGCCTTATAGTTTCTCTCGCTGCCAGATGGATCACTCTGTTTTTATCTATCGCCGTTCTTTTGTGGTCATGATTTTAGTTGTTTATATGGATGATATTGTTCTCACTGGTAATGATGCCACCGCCGTGCCTTTGCAATTAAAGATCTCAGGCCATTGCATTACTTTCTTGGTATTGAGGTTGCCTGCTCTTCTCAGGGACTTACACTATCACAGCACAAGTATGCTCTTGATCTCCTATATGATGCTGGTTACTTTGGCTGCAAACCTGCTGACACCCCACTTGATACAAACACCAAGCTCTCTGCTTCCGATGGAACTCTTCTGAATTCTCTTACTTTTTATCAGAAGCTGGTTGAGAAATTGATTTACCTCACTATCACCCGGCCTGATTTATCATATGCTGTTGGTATGGTCAATCAATTCATGCAGGCTTCTCGAGATACCAATCTTCATGCTGCCTTCCGGATCCTCCGTTATATTAAATCTTATCCAGGATGGGGACTATTCTTTGCTAGACAAACTTCACTGCCAGTTCGTAGTTACTCTGATGCTGATTGGGCTGGCTCTCCTGACGACAGACGTTCTACCACGGGTTATTGCGTCTTTTTGGGCTCCCATTTGGTCAGCTGGCGTAGCAAGAAACAGTTTGTCGTTACTCGTTCTAGTGCTAAAGCTGAGTATCGTGCCATGGCCAGCACTACGACTGAACTCCTTTGGATCCGACAGTTTCTTACAGAATTGGGCTTCGCTCTTGATGATCCCCTTATCATGTTTTGTGATAATCAAGCGGCCATCAATATTGCTTCCAATCCGGTCTTCCATGAGCGGACCAAATACATTGAGGTTGATTGCCACTTTCTTCGCCAACATATTTCTGAAGGTTGGCTGGCTTGTCACTCCTCATCTGAAGTCCTCTGATCAACTTGCCAACATTTTCACTAAGTCAATTCCTCGAACTCAACTTGATTCCGCTATTAGCAAGCTGAGATTACTGGATATCTTCGAACCAGCTTGAGGGGGAGTGTTATGGGACCCGACTTAACTCGGGACCCATCTCTGGACAGACAGTGTCCAAGTTCAATGTATTTACATAGTCAGTTTGTAATTAATGTTTTCTTTTTTTGCCAACATGATTGGCTCCCTTTTTTCTAATTAATTATGTACAAAGTTACAGGGTAAAACACATTGAATACATTTAAAGAAAAGAGAAGAATTCTTCTCCTTCAATCTTTTCTCCATCAATTCTCTTCTTTTTCCTTATTTTTATTCTATTATTCAACATTCAACTATCCCTCATCTACCTTCAGGAACAAAATAGTGTCATCAGCATACTAAAGATGGGAAATCCTTAACTTTTCTGTTTTACATGAAATCCGTGAATCAGCCCACAAGAATAAGCATCTTGGAGAATAAAATGAAGAGGTTTTGCTACCATAACATAAAGTAAAGGCGATAGCGGGTCCCCTAGCTTGATCCCCTCCCCATATTGTAAAAGCCGTTAACGAGAATAAATAGATGAGCAGAAGCAACGCAGGCTCAAATCCAGCTTCTCCAACATCTCTAAAGCCCATTCTTTGCAAAAAAAATAATTCTAAGAAGTTCCAATCAATGCTAACATAAGCTTTTTGGAAATCCAGTTCGCATACGATACCTTCCTTTCACAAAAGAAAAAAGAAAACATTTGGAATGTAAGCTTTCATGAGTAACAACCATTGTCCCCCTTTATCTTTACCTTAACAGGAGAAGGATTGAATAGACGGATCAATAAGGCAAGGGACCTAGGTATAGTAAAGGTTTTCAAACATCGTACCAGGGCCCGATAGTAACACATCTGTAATTCACAGACGACACTTTGTTCTTCTGCGACCCATCTATAGAAGACATACTTGGATTTAAGGTGATACTCAGATGCTTCAAGCTAGTGTCAGGACTACGTGTAAATTTGGGAAAGAGCACACTGGAGTGGGGGTGGAGGAACAATCGGTGACGAGTATGGCGGATATGGTCGGATACTCCACGAGGACTTGGCCATTCAAAGGTGGAAACCAAGATCAAAATCTTTTTGGTCACCAGTTGTAGAAAAGGTGGAGAAGAGATTAGATGGTTGGAGCGGGAAATATATATCGTTAGGCGGGAGACTCGCTCTAATTAGATCGGTACTAATGAACCTTCCTACCTATTACATGTCCATTTTTCAAATCCCAAAATGAATTTCATGGAAATTGGAACAACGATTTAGGTGATTCCTATGGGGCAACAAACAAGACAAGAAGAAGGTTCACCTAGTATCATGGCCTAACGTGACCAAACCCAAAGATAGAGGCGGCCCCGGTATAGCTTCTCTTCAATCAAGGAATCATGCGTAATTATGCAAGAGGAATTGGTGATTTGGGAAAGAAAGAGACGCATTATGGGCAAGAGTGCTAACGACGAGATATGGGATAGGCGAAAGAGGTGGATGGACTCTTGGAGACAAAGTGGAAAGGGAGGGCTCGCAGTTAGTGAAAAGTTGATGGAAGTTGGGAAAGGGGGAGAGTCGGGCGGATATTGCATTTAGAGAAAATATAAGGCGCCTTGTGGGGAATGGAAACCGAACCCTCTTCTGGAAGGAGGTATGGCTTGGGGAAAGACCCTTAAAGGACGTTTTCGCTAGACTGTACAGGGTAGTAAGGGAGAAGGATGCAGTCATGAGTGATAGGTATAGGCTAGAGGGCAATTCGAGCTCAATGACACTTTGATTTCAGAAGACACTTGAGGAACTTTGAATAGTAAAGTTTAGAATGCTTGCAATCCCCTTTGAAGGACTTCCATCTGTCCATTAAAGAGGAAGATGACATAATCTGGACAGGGTAATCCTCTGGAGTCTTTTCAGTCAGATTCATGACTGGGAAAATGGGCAACCCAAGCAATGAGACTTCACTCTCAGGATTTGCATGGAAGAATTCAACACCCCCGAGAGTATAGGCCTTTCTGTGGTGTGCACTACAAGGAAAATCACTTACCAAAATTGAGTTAAAAAAGAGGGGCCTACTTAGTTCGGAAGATGACCTCCAATGCCCCCTATGCAGTCAAATGGAAGAAGAGGTGGACCATCTGTTTCAAAATTGCACGACCACGATTCAATTGTGGAAAAAGTTCCATAATCTCATAGGCATACCATGGTTACTTGATAAAACATATGCCAGGGTCATGCGTTCTTGGTCCATTTCATGCCTCAGTCCCAAAAGGAAAATGGCCTGGGATACTATCCCTGTAGCAATCCTATGGACAATTTGGAAGAAGAGGTAAGCCAGAATCTTTCAATCAAAGGAGCTGGAGGTTGAGGAATTATTCCAGAAAGCCAAATGGAGACTCTGCACTTGGCTCTCAAAAAAGGGAAAGACTTCATAGGAATCAAGGAAATGGACTTCTACCAATCATGGGAGGGTACTACAATGGAAATCCTTAAAAAGACCAAGAAATCAACTACCTGGTAGCCACCACTACAGGGGTGCTTTAAGTTCAATGTGGACGGGGTAGTGAGGGGAAAACCAGGCCCGACAGAAATTGGAGGTGTCTTGCGAGATCACACAGGGGAGCCTTTAGTTGTCTTCCTAGAGGCGATCGACAGAAAGAGTCAAATGAGGCGGAACTGGTCAGCATTAGGAAAGCCTTGACTACCTGGAACACCTTAGGGCTAAGCATACTGGTCATCGAAAGCGATTCGGATAATGCAATCACATGGGTAACCGGAGCGAAAAAACCACCGTGGAAGTTAGTAATAGTGATTAGGGAGATCAAGATGCTCCTTAAGGGACGAGAAAAATCTCGTTCACTAAAATTAGCAGATCAGCCAATAGAGTTGCAGATTTTTTCGCAAAACTGAGAGTGGACTCAACAAGACAAGGCGTATACCACCTGTAATCCATAGAAGTAGAGCTTTTTGGGATGGGTTACTTTCTTTTAGTATTATGTTTTTCTGGATTGGGATATATGGGATATTGTGGGCAAGGCAATTTTGTACTTCTTGGATATTGTGGGACGGGTGATTTTGTAGTTCTTTCTCTTTGGATTCATCACTCTTGAACCCAAGTTCTTCTTATACTCTTACTCTATGTTCATCTTTATTTTATTTAATGAAATTTTTTGTTTACTGCTCAAAAAAAAAAGAGAGTAACCATTGAATCTGTAATTTGTCTATCTTCCAAGAACGCACTTTGTTTTGGAGAATAAGCTTTGACGGAACAACCTTCAAACGATTCGCCAACACCTTAGCCAAAATCTTATACGGGCACCCATGTAAACAAATAGATTGGAAGTCATTCTGCTTAGCCATCCCACCTTTTTTAGGGACCAAAGTAATGAAAGAAACTCCCAAGTCTCTAGAGATAATCCCCCTCTCAAAAAAATTCATGCAAAAAAGAAACGTTTGAACATATTCCAAAAAAAATTATAAAACAAAATAGGAAAGTCATCAGGGCCCATGGCCCTATAAGCTCCCAATTGACATATTGCAGACTTCACTTCCTCCACACTAAAGATTTCTTTCAAAGCAACATTTGGCGTTCAACTACAATTAATTGAGCTCAGGAGAGGCCTACCCCTACTAGGATCCAACTTTAGACTCTTGAAGTAGTCGACAATTTCTTTGCAGATATCTCCTCTATTCTCCACCATTTCCCCATCAATTTGCAGCATTTGAATGCAATTATTTCTTTTTCTAGCACCAGCCACCCCATTTACAAAAATTGCATTTTTATCCCCTTCCTGAAGCCATCTCACTTGCGATCTCTGCGTCCATTTAATTTCTTCTAGCCAAGCCTTCCTTTTAAGAATTTCTTTGATTTCCTTTCTGGAAGAAACACATTCACCCGAGAGGGACCCCTCCTATTCTAGTCTATTGACATTTTGAAGCTCTTTTAAGAGCAAAACTTCTTCTTGTGCTGCAAATTCCCTCAATCATTTAGCCCAAGCCTTTAACTTCCCTTTTAGATATTTTAGCTTTTGAAGAAGATAGAAACCTTTCTAACCGATAGGGTTAGCTTCCAGGCACCAATTTTCCACTAATTCCCCGAAACCATCTTCCTTGAACCAAGCAACCTCAAAAGAAAAAAGGAAGGCAAAGGCCAGGGGAATCAAGAGATGGACCAAACCAGTGTAACGGTATCTACTCCGATCGAGAGGTGAACAATGAAACTAGTCCTGAGACTTCTGTCAGGGGTTCCTGCAATCCTTTAAAAAATTGGTGAACGTGGCAAGAAGTTGATTCCACCATGAAGGAGAAGATCATAGGGAAGAGAGATACTTCAAAGATTGCAGGACGATGATAAACACCAAAAAAAAAAAAATGACAGTACAAGGCGGAAAACTCACAAATCGAACTTGGCTGATACCATGTTAGGATGAAAATAGGAAGAAAGTATTGGAGGAAAAGAGAGGAATTGAGAGAGAGAATTCTTTTGAGTATTATATAACTTGTTATTCTAATAAAGGAGGATACATGTATATAAAGAGTACAGGGAGTCCATCAAGGCAAGGATGAAGGAAAGAAAAATCATTTACAATCAATGATATCTAACAATATCTAAAATTCAACTCACATGTGTAAAATGTGATACACCTTATCCTACAATAGGGGGGGACCTCACTTTTCCCTTGTTTAGTAAATACCAAATGCAGGAAAGGAGGGGAACCTACCTTCCCCTCGTCCAAATGGTCCCTAAGAGTCATCAGTGGAAATGTAAAGCCAATAGTTTTTAGACGTTACCCTTTTTTAATCAACTCTCACTAGATCTAAGGGTTGGATTGAAAGTTCACATTTTAAGAATATGAACCAGTTCACTATGGATAACTTGTCATGGTCAGGTCATACTGCTCAGTTTGACATGAACTTAAATATTCTTAGGTCTCAGGCCTACGCTATTGACAGCATGAGAATAAAAAAAAGGGTAAACAAATAATGCTCACCCCCCACCAAAGAGAGAGACAAAGAGTATGATGCTATTCATAGTTTAAAATATGACAGATGACAGGCAAAAAAGACATTGCAACTAAGTTTCTGCATGCATGTATTAAATTCAAGTCAGTTTCCAAGTAGGCCCTAGATTTTATGTGCAGGAACCTGATAATTAGTCATGGAACAACTGTAAACATTTCTTAGAATTGCCCGTTCAGCATGAGTTTTAGGCAGGCCACTCCATAGTAAGTATCATTGGATGAATAGTTCAGATCCTTGTAGCAACAGGATCAAAAGGCTAAAATGCCGAGCAAAGAAATGTCCTCTTTTTCTCTCTTGTAATTTTCTTTACAACTGGTGTTTTTTCGGGTCCAAGGCTCTTATACCCATGATTTGTACTTGCATCTTCCTTTATTAACATAATTCTTACTGTCATGCTCAAAAAAAGGAAAAAACAAGAAATGACCTCCAGTGTAGGGTTTGCTTAAAATATTTTCTGCAGCTCTTGTTTGATGAAATTAAGACTAGTTGTAATTGTGGTGTCATCATAGTTTTCAATACAGGACAAGGACCAGGACTTGGCTAGTTGCCAGGTAGGATTAGGTCAAATACATCTTTAAATATTTTAAAATTTTATTTTTACCAGGATTCACTCAGTTATTTTTAGATCTTTTTTATTACATGACTGTTTTAACATCATTTCAACACCTACAGTTCACGACCATAAACTGTTCGTGAGAAACTTTTTAATCAATGAGTTTATACTGATGATTTAGCACTGGAGGTGAAGATGCCAAAAAAAAAACACTATTTAGTGGAGAAAATGTAATTAACAATAATGACATACCGTGGTCCATACAGCAATATTAGATGCAACTAGATTTTTGGGCATGTTGAGGGTGAACTGTGATTTGGTGGCTTCTCCAAACATTGTATAGCCCATTATAGCAACCCCAGCAAACATTGTTGTACAAACTACAAAACTAGAAGAAAATTGAAAGATAAGGTTCAGTCTAGAAACTGTTTTATGCAGTAACAAATAGTAGAGGAAAAAACATTACATGTACATACATTGGGTCAGAGTCTTAAACCCGAGAAAAAATGAGAAAAAACACAGCCGTCAGATGTTCCAAAAAAAAAATATATATATACAATAGCATTCATCTAGAAGTAGGCAATCCCAAAATGTACTAAGACCCTATACAAGAAATTCAGAGGAAGAAAACAACCTTGTGCGTTGAGTCCAACCCGTGTTTGCGAAGAAGTCCGCCACTCCATTAGCTGATCTCGTGACCAGCTCATAAGAGATTCCTGACCCGAACACAATGTCTTTATCTCCCTGACAACTGTAATCAGTTTCTAGGAGATCATTTCAGCCCCTTAAGTCACTTAATTGCATTTGCCGAACTTCCTTAATAATTAAGTTCCCCTGGAAGATGGAAAACCACAAGATTAAAACTCTCCCGATAGTTGCATCTGCCTCATTTGAATCTCTCCTACCCATAGACTCAGAAAAGACTAGATGAGGTCCCAGACGAATCTTGAAGAACTCTCCCTATTCCTGTCAGCCCCAGTTTGCCCCTTACTATCCCATCTACGCTAAATTTGATGACTCCCGACGAGGGCGAAGACCAAGTCATGCTAATTATATTCTCACAACGTCCCATGCTCATACAACCTCCCAAAAGTTATTGAAGTCTGACATTTTGTATCCCCTAAACTCTTTACCTGCTAAAAGTCAAGCACAAAGTCTCCATTTAGCCTTTTGGAAAATGTCACTCTCCTCATAGGGTATGTTCTTGAAAATGCTAGAGTTTCTCTCCTTCCAGATAGACCATAAAATTACAGTTGGGATGGTGTTCCAAGCTGTCTTCCTTTTTGGCCTGAGAATCATGGTTACCCATGAACAAACAATACCTCCACAAATTCTATCAAAAACCCATGAGACGTCCATTAAATTAGCAGAATTGATTCAACGGCACCTAGCCATTGGGCAATCCACAAACGAGTGGTCGACGTCCTCCTCCATATAACCACAAAACATGCAACTTAGATCATCAGAGATAAGCATACCCTTCCAGTTAAGTGCCGCTCTAGAGAGAATCGTCCCCTTCAAGGCACACCATACAAATTTTTGAACCCTTGAGGGGGCTAAGCCTAACCATGCTGAAAATGGTAGATTGACCTCATCATTTGGTTGTTGTAGGGCCAAGTCAATCATTGTCTTAACTGAGAAAACACCGGAAGAGTTTTCCGTCCAAATTAATTCATTCTCCTCCTCCCTAGATATAGAAACTCCCCTTACATGACCTTAACCTCTTCGAAACTTTCTTGCTCAAAAGCCCTTAAATTTCTTCTAAATTCAAGCTCCCAAGTTATGAAACCTCTTCCAGCTTATAACAGTCTTGTACCTTGACTTGTCTATACCTAGCTATCCTAAAAGTCTAGCAAAAGCATCTTTAAGAAGTCTCTCCCCAACCCAAAGGTCCGTCAAGAAAAGTGTTTTGTCTCCTTTCCCCACAAGGAGTCTTAGTTTTCTTTTAAAAATATTGTCCACCCTTCCTTTTCCCCATCCTATTCTGTAGTGACCCGACCCAGAGTAGCGGGTCAGAAGAAGTGGGTAGAATTAGTTAGAAATTGACATTGTTTTCATTAGTATATTATTTTTTTTATTAAAATTATTTGGGAAAAACACATCTTCTCAATTAGAAGCTTACAAATTTATCCTCCTCGAATTGAAATTAAATGAATGAAAAATTTAAATTAGCAAGTTAGATTTAATTCCCAAGGTTGGAATTTCAATTAGAATTAGTCAATTATAAATTTGTAAATTTAATATCAATAATTTTAGGTGAACTCATGGGACCCACATTCTTTGGTTGAATTTATCATAAAAATTAGTTTTGTTCAAATTCTTTCCCATGGAGATTTATTTAGTGATATATATATTATAAAATAGGATACTCCAAATCATGTGGGCCCTTTGGAACCCACACTCTTGGTTGAATTTACAATAGAAATTAGTGAGGTTAATTAAAATTCGTTCACGTTGAGTTTTTATTAGTTGGGTATGCTTTAAAAATAAATACTCTCTAAAATATAGAATTATAATTAGCTCCCCACTAATTAGTGAGAAAATTGAAATACCCAATTAAAACAAATTGAACAAAATTGAAAAGATAGTAACCTTAAATAAAATATTAATTCAAATGCTTAGTCAAATTTAGTGTTATAATCTTTGTTTTTAGAAAATAAATTTCTATAGAAAGAGAATTAAATTAAGTAAATACTATTTAGAGAGAAATTAATTAAGAAACTACTAAAATTCATAATTGGACAAATTAAAGATAGAGGTTGGTTTGTTATAAAATTTAAATCTCATGATTAAATTAAAATCTAAATCTTACATGTTTAAGTAAAGTAAAGGAATAATAAAAACAACCCAAACCCGTGTGGGCCCCTTGGAGACCCACACCCTTCATGAATTCCATCCACGGTAAAACACTCCCTGTTTATTTCCGTTAATACTCCACACGGCCCTTTCCTTTTCCCTTTATTCTTTCCTTCCTCTCCTCCCTCAAATCCAAATCCCACCGTATCGCTCCAGGGTTTTCCAAAATTGACCCCTTTCCCCTCTTTCCATCCCCAAATGGAAATAATCCCTAAACTCTCGATGGAAGTTCCTAATCCCATCCCTCTTGGTTCCCTTTTCTTTTCTTATTACGACTACAAATCGATTAGGACGGACCCCTCCCAATCTCTCCGTGCTTGTAGCTCCGCCTATAGCTACTCTATTTCCTTTCGATTTTGGGCACCTCTAATCACAAATCCCTCCTCCTCATTCCTGTCCTTCTTCGTTGCTGCTCAAGTTCTTTTCTGCGACCCGTCCAACCAGATTTCATCCCTGTTGTTTGCTGCTTAACTTGATATCAGTTCGACTTCTTGACCTTAGCCGGTGACCTCGCTTGATTGTGTGGTGTTGCTTTCCCTATCTGTGAAAATGCAGACCCAATCTTCAAACAGTAAGTCTCGCTCCTCTTTTCTCTATTCTTTGTTGTTCATTCTTAGATCCCTTCTCTTTCCCCTACCTTGCATTCAGTACCTGAATCGTCCTAAGTTGGGGCTGATTTTAGTCTCAAAACATGCATGTAGAATCTACCTTAACTTGCCAACATCATCAGCTTAAGTGGACCAAGGTAGTCAATAAACCACTTTAATTCAGTCCTTTGTTCCTACAACATTCTTTTAAGAAGATTGGCTTAAATCCTAGTTTTATTTACTGCTTTGATAAAATGTAACTTGAACCTACAAGTGTCTGTTAATACAAAGATATAGATCTTTCTATTTTTATACGTACTAATACATTTTGAGTTTTAGAATTTTACATATCAAAGAGAATTTCAAGAAAACCTTGACCTTTCCCTTTAGGCCAGAATTAGGACTACTTCCCATGTGTTTAACACATTTTTTTTTTTTTTGGTTTGAGCCATGCGTATAAAATGAAAGTATGTGTATACATATACATATATGATAAATCTACCATATTAACACTTTCTTCTCAAACAGTGAATTCCTGTTTAGTCGATCTTTTCCTAATATCCCTTTCTTTGGTTTTAAACCCACCTTGTGTATTTGGTTATGCTCTTTTATGACAATGATTTATTTTAACCTCTATCTATACTTCAGCTTACATGTAATTGTATCTAAATTTGTTTTAAAGAGGAGAAAACAAACTACAACCTGAAAATATTCTCTCTCTGTCTTTCTCAGCGTTATCATTACTATTCTATATTTTTATAAGGTTTAAGATATGAGTTTTAAACTTAAGCACTTACTTTTGTTTCAAAACACATATGTTCTTCACTTCAATCATTTTACTATCCTTGTAGTTGCTATCGTTTTATTTAGTTAAAGTATTTAATATATTTTTTAAAAGTTATGACTCCAGCTATCTATTTACTTACATGATTTGGTTAAAGTTACTAGTAATTTGGAAGAACTCTTCTTATTTTTGAACAAGGCTTTTGTTGACTTATTAGTACAAAGTATTCATCGTCTTAATAGTATCAAGTTGGTTTAGGCATAGTTCGGCCATACAATGTATGAACTCCACCTTCGCCCTTAACCTTAGACTTTAGGATAGCCGGGGATCAAAGTTAGGGCAGCAACATACCTCATATGTATTTAACGTAAATTGCGAAAGAGACTTAATAAGCACCATATTAATGATGTTTGGAAAACTTGAAATAATCTATTTGCAGCACTTGGAATTTGAATTGGCGTCTTTATGCAACCTATCTATTGCTTGGATGCTAGGAGACTGTGAAAATCTCAACTTTGAGACAGGGAGTACTTTGTTGTTATTTCCATAGCTTGTGTATTGGGTGTTATCAGTATTTTTATCTTGATCTTATTTATGCTTTGCTTTTATTTTAAAGGCATATTGTTATGTGTTATTATTGCTATGATATGATGATGATTTATTTGATATATCTGGTATGCTTATGTGATTGGGATATTATGGTAATGACGCAAGCGTGGCCAACACTAATACTGGTTCTGGATTTTAATATAAAAATTATATGCCCCGAAGAACCTGGCTGGACCCGTCAATTTGATTGAGATCCCATCACATGTGAATAATTGACATGTTACGCATGAGTGTATTATGTCGGGTTTGATTATGATAGGTATCTATGTGTGAGACTTGTGGATTGGTTTGAGGAATGTGTAGACCAAATGGTGAGGTTGAGTGGATATCTCAAGTATGAGAATGGGACCCGGATGTTGATAATGCGTGGAAGTGGTTGAGACTCATAGATTGATATGAGTAATTGTGATATGATTGAGAGGTGTAGACACATGAGATTGTGGGATATGTTAGCCACTTATGGAGGACATATCTGATTACTAAGATGTCGATTGATGTTTTCGTTGGATTTGGGTTCCACGTGTTGGATTGTACTGCATGGGCCTTATGTGTGAACGTGATGGGCCGCACAATGTATTCACGTGTGACGTGTGTTCATGGACGACATCGTGTATCAAGTTAATGATTTGTGATTAGTGGCCTGTGAGAAATATCCCATGTGTGAGATTTGATTAAGAGCGTGATACTAATCGGTCTTCTTAATGGGGAGGTGTGAGGCCAAAAGACCCAAAAGTCCTAGTGGGCGGGTGATGGATGAGCATAGGCTACCATATTGGTGGGCTACCTCACTGACAGCCTACGGGTGAGGGGCAAGGTTTTTACTAATCTCATATCGAGAGCAGATGAGTGAACGTGTTGTCTATAAAATGGATTTGAGAGCATCACTGTACTAGGTGAAATGAGTCCTTGTGGAGTTGATAGTATGATAAGTTACACTGTTTAGTTGGTTAATTTGATGATCGAGTGCTTAGAACTATGAGGTATTGATGGATATGAGTATTATGAGTATGATATCAAGATAGATATGTTTAGGTGGGTTATGTTATGGTGTTCATGTGTGTGTTGTTTATGTGATGTTGAATGGTGTTGGATATTCCGCCTTTTTATATTGAATATTATTGTATGTGGGTTTCCTATTGTTTATTTGTACCCCTATTGAGCTAATGATCCACGGGCAAGTGAGGCTCACTTCCTAACAGTTTTTCAGGTGATAGCTGAGGAGTGGCGATTCAACTCTCGGAGGTGGTGACGTGGCACTGAGTAAAGGATAAATGGTTAATTTCTTAGCATAGTTGTGGATTCATGCGGTTGAATTTATTTATTTGGTAATATTTATTTTTGAGACTTGATTAGTTGATTTGAATAAATTGAGAACCTTGAGGATATTGTTTTTGTTTTATTTTATAGAATGGGATGTGAACAGTGAGATTAGACTTGATATTAATAGTCGATGTTGTCCCTCTCATTTTTCTTGTGGATGACATTAAGATTTGTCCAATGTGTAGTTGGGCATGAATGATTTGATGGCTTTGTTTATCTTATATATAATCTTCTAAATATATATATATATTTTCCCTCAGCCACAAATCTGTGATGTAACACCTGATAGCTTTGTTGTTACGTCGGATCGCCCCATTTAAGTTGCAAAAAGGAGCGGGGCGTTACATATTCTCCACCAAGCCTTTACTACCGGTGATCCGAACTTTTCTACATTTTACCCCTAGCCCCAATCACCTATGTTCTCAACCCCGTACCTTGCGATCAAGACCTTTCTCCATACAGATTCCTTCTCCCTACCAAACCTCAAACTCCATTTGCACAACAATGCTTGGTTTCAAACCTCAAGAGGTACAATCCCTAAACCCCCATTAGATTTTGTCTTGGTCATCTTTGACCAAGCAACTAAATGTACTCCTCCTATCCTCCTTATCTCCCAAAAGGAAATTGCTAAAAAACTGATCTATTCTCCTAACGACACCCTTATGCATCTCGTAAATGGACATGTAATATAAGGGAAGGTTTATGAAAATTGATTTAATGAGGGTTAGTCTACCACCTAGAGAAAGATACTTTCTACTCCATCCCGCAAGTTTCCTGATGCGGAGCATTGGATCGATATTGATTTATTTTTATTTTATTTTATTTAGTTGTCTTTTGATGTAATTTTCTATTTTTTATTTGAGGGTATTTTGTTTTATTTTACATTTAGGGGTATTTTCGCCATTTTGTTGGTGTGTTTATTATAAATACATTGTAAGCCTCTTTAGAGCAATCAGATTATGAATGAATGAATGAATCGTATGTTTGCAGCGGAAAACAACTCCATGCGCAACTTTTGTTTGAGAGAAATCAACGAGCCTCCGATGAGAAGCTGAAGGCCGGCGAGAAGCCATCGGAAGGGGTGCGAAGCCTCTTCCTTTATCCATGTACACATCTCTATCTCTTTCTATCTCTCATCTCTCTCTTCTTCTTCCTTTCTCTATTTTCGCTTTTCTCCTTTAAACCTTGCAAACTCCCAAACTGACGACCCTCCATAAAGTTGTCAATCCACCCTAAGCCTTCTCATTTGCTGCCAAACTTCCCATAGCCCTTCCCTTGAAATCACAGCCTTTTTTCTATCCTTCCCCTTGCTGTCCCACTTCCGCCAGCCCTCTAAACCAGCTCATTTTCTTCCGCCATAACACCTAATGTAACAACCCGTCCCTTCAGCACAATATTATCCGCTTTGGACCCCACGTGGGGCGACCCGCACGGCTTTACATTGGGCCTGGCCCACAAGACTAGGCCCAAAAGGCCTTTTGCTAAGGAGAGGGGAGCACCTCTTATAACTCCACACCCCCTCCACCTCATGGGCGATGTGGGACTTTTTCCCACACCCCCATGTGGGTGGGGTGTTACACCTAAGTTCTCCTAAGACTTTCGCCCCTCTGTCCAAACCCAATAACCTTTGTCGCCTCTCGCCATACTCCACCCTGCTAGTGTCTTCAGCACCAGAAACCCTTTCTTAGCCTTCTGTAACTCCAAACCTAGCCCTCTCCTTACTATCGTGATACGATAACCCCTTCTTGTTGCCGTAATCACTATCCCATCCTTATTTACCCCTCCCACTCTTCCATGACCTTTCAGCCCATCCATTTTTTTGTTTCTTTCGTATCCCTTTTTGTTTCTTACATGCCTAAGTTTTCAATTTATCCATGTGCCCATTTGATTCATTTATTAAATTTATATTTTGAACCCAATTATTTCCATTCACACATTAGTTACTTAAGAGTTGCATGATTATTTATGGTAAAGTTTATATTAATTAATTGCAAATATTAATTGGAGTTTAATTTCAACCATTTTAGATTTAGAGAGCATTATTTTCACCCTCTTTTAAATTTTAGGAAACCACATTAGGCATTTAGGGCTACCCTATCCCTTGGAATGTATCATTTCCTCTCTGATTTTCCTCCACTGAAGCCCAAAATCATTTGGATCTTGGATTCCCACCAACCGGTAAACTTAAGTAGGTGGAGGGTAGGTTTCCTATCCCACAACCCACCTCGTCCGCTAGGCTCCGAAGAAAATTATCCTCCACATCAATCCCAACTAAGGTGTTTTTGCCTAAATTGATTCTAAGCCCTGATACTAGTTCGAAACACCTTAGAACTGATTTACCTAGGACTTCGTTCCTATGTGGCTCGCAAAAGAACAATTTGTTGTATCCCGTCATTGAGAAACCTCTAATGATACCTAGGTCCCTATCTTTCTCCATTAGTTTGTGTAACAACCCAACCCGAGTTTTCGGGGTTTTGAGGAGATTTGATCTCCGAGATGGTTTAAGGGGTTTTGATAGCATAGGTTAGTATGTGGGCTCTCTAGCGAGGCCAAGTTTGCCCAAATTCGAGCTCGAGAGTTAGAGTGACATTTCAGAAATTTTGGTTATATTGAGAATATCATGAAATTTTTTTTGAAAATTCACAAAACTCTAGAAATGAATACTTAGAACCCCAAATTTGGCAGACACAATCTCCTCAATTAGCTACACTTGATGTAACGACCTGACCCTACCCCATTACAATATTGTCCGCTTTGGGCCCCACAGAACCGCACGACTTTGCTTTGGGCCCTATCCCACTAGACCAGGCCCAAAAAGCCTTGTGATGGGTTGAGGGTTTGCCCCCTCATATAAAGCCCACCACCCACCTTCATTGGCGATGTGGGACTTTTCCCACATCCCATGTGGGTGGGGTGCTACAATCCACCCCCCTTAAGACCAGAGTCATCCCCAGCTCTGTCATGTCACACTGACAGAGGGTCTACACACATAGGTAGGCAACGTCACGCAAATAGAGCTCACACTGTCCGAGTGTTGAACCGTGCACTGATACCACTTGTGACGACTTGACCCTACCCAATCACAATATTGTCTGCTTTGGGCCCCACGGACCTACACGGCTTTACTTTGGACCCTGGCCCACCAGGCTAGGCCCAAAAGGCCTTGTGATAGGTTGTGGGTCTTCCACCTCATATAAAGCCCCCACCATCCACCTCCATAGGCGATGTCGGACTTTTCCCACATCCCATGTGGGTGGGGTGCTGGCCAGGGCCCAAAGCAAGGCCGTGCGGGTCCGTAACTCCCAAAGTGGACAATATTGTGATAGGTTAGGGTCGTGTCGTCACACTTGAGAAAAATAAAAATTCGCACAAGTCCATTGTGAAGATTAATTGTTTGTATTATTTAGTGTTTTCAGGATTTATCCGGACTTGAAAAGAGTTTAATAAAATTATTTCCCGGTATTTGATTTTGATGAAAATTTACCTACGAGTTTCGCTTTCACGGGGAAATTTAAGAAAAATGCAAAAGACCCATTTTATGCCTTAAAGCCATGTTTTCAAACAAGACTCATTCTGAAAACCTTGGATCCGACCCAATTTTACTATAAAAAGGGTCGTTTCCCTAAGTTTTGCAAAATTACTCTCATCCCCTTCTATTTTCAGCAACACCAGCGGCCCTCTCCTCTCTCTTTTCTCTCCTAGCTGTCGGCCACCCGTGGGAGGCCCAACTTTGCCATTTCTTCGAGTTTTTCACTAGAGGATCTTCAGGAGTCTCTCCTCCTTGCTCGAGCTCAGTGGAATTCTCCGTTTTCCAGCCAAACAACTCTGACTTTGGATATTTTCCTCTCATCTCTCTTCTCCCTTGCTTTCCTCATTTCATTCTGATATTTAGATTTACAATTATTAGTGTATTTGGAGTTTTAAATGTTTTGGGAATGATTTTCTATCATAAAACAGCTTTAGATGGGATTTTAGGGACCTAAGTTGCGAGAAAAATGGGTTTTCCATGGTTTACCGTCGAATTTTTGGATTTTCCCCTCAGTTCCCATCGCTTTGCAAGTTAACGAGCGTTCGGATGATCTGAAACTTACTTTGGAACTTCCGAAGTGAGGGAAGTCTTACCCTTGATCCCATGATCTTCTGAGGTCTCGAAAGATCTAAGCCTGACCTTCGGAATTTTTGAAGAACAGGATAGACCTTGGGACCTTCTGAGCTTTCAGAAGGTCCACCCCTGACCTCAGAATCATCCGAGAAGCTCGGATGTTCCAATCTTGACCTCAAAACCTTCCAAGGCCAGTGTTGGTCTAACCCTTGGCTCAGAACTTTCCGAGATAGACCCCAGATCTTCCGAGGGTTCGGAAGATCCTATACTTTGGTACATTCTGAGAGTCCGGAAGATTCAAACTTGACCCTCAAATCTTCCGAAGGGTAGTGTGACCTATTGGACCTTTCGACTGTTTGCTCAGGCAGTTTTTTATGTTCGTTTTGGTTTGATGCAGCCTTTCCTATTGGCTGAGTTGTGAAGTGACAAAAGTCTCACATCTGTTAATTCGAGAAACCAATGACTCCACATAACACTTGAGGCACCCTTCTCTCAAGGGCTATTCTTTTGGGCTGGATGCCTAGTCCCAACAAGTCGTATCAGAGTCATTTCTCCAAGTCAACGAATGTGGATTCAGGAGATCCCCTAACCGTATAGGATGGCCGGTGACGTTCTATCTACCGGAGAGCCTCATTCCGGGGGGGGGGGTGGTTGTGTGGTTGTGGGTGTGGGTGTGTGTGCAGCGAACGAGTCCCACATTGGTTGTGAAGGGGGAGATCTAGGGACTTATGTAGGACTTGGGACACTCCACCTATCAGGCTAGTCTTTTTGGGAGTTAGTTCTACCTCAAAAATGTTATCAAGTCAGATCTAGGGACTTATATAGGACTTGGGCCACTCCATCTATCAGGCTAGTCTTTTGGGAGTGAGTTATACCTCAAAAATGTTATCAAGCCATGGTTTTCTAACATGGTATCAAAGCAGGTTCTACGTGTAGCCATGCAGCCATAGGGCCTAGCTGCATGTGAGGGTGGGCCTGATGTTTCCACGTGCCGCCGCAAGGTGCAGTCGCATGTGAGGGCGGGGTGTCAAGTGACAAAAGTCTCGCATCGGTTAATGACACCGTATAACACTTGAGGCACCCTTCTTCAAGGGCTAGTATTTTGAGAATGAGTTCTACCTCAAGAATGTTATCAAATCATGGTTTTCTAATAGAATCTGGATCTCAGTCTCTCAACAACTCTCAGCAACCCAAGCAATCGTCTATGCCTGCTTCTTCCAGGTATGTTTTTTCCCTTCCTCTATGTTTTCGATTTTTCTTTCTCGCCTTCTTCTTCGTTTCTTCCTCCTCTTTATCACCATCTTTTTCTTTGTTTCTTCCTCCTCTTTCTTCTTCTTCACTTCTGCTTCGCTTTCCTCTTTCTTCCCATTTGTCATCATCTCCTTCTTTCCAGAGCTGAAGAATCCTTGCCTTACGAATCTAAGGATGTATAGTTATTCGACTTCCCTCTCCTTCAACAATTTTCTTCTTTGATGGAAAGGATTTTGCATTCCTCCCGAAATGAGCAGCATTGACCTGCAACTGCCTGCCTTCAAGTAGAGACCCGATTAGACCTTTTTTTTTAGCGGTAACAAAAAAGATTCCATTAAAAATAAAAATATGATACAAGAGAAAAAACAACACAAGGGAAGGTCTAAAAGAGATAGACCTCCCAAGAAAGGAAAAAAGAGAAAAAATTACATAAGAGAAAATCCCAACAATACAACACCCTGAAACCCTGATCAAGTCCCAAACAAACTCAAAGAAAAAAGACTCTGGAGTCGGAGTTGTTGACTCCAAATTTAGCGAAGAAATCTGCAACCCCATTTGATGTACGACTCACTTGGACAAAAGAAACATCCATTCCTGAAGATAAATCTCTAATCTCCCTGGCAATAGTAATCAGCTTCCACGGGGGATGTTTCAATCCCTTGCCCCATTTAATTGCATTTGTCGAGTCTCCTTCTATGACTAGTGGACCATGCGCGAAGACTTTCCAGATGGACAATGCCCTCCTAATACTGAGTAGTTATGTCTCATTTGAGGACTCTAATCCCCACCTTTTCTGAAAAGACCAGTAACGTTTCTTCTTTGTTATCTCTAAGCACTCCTCTTACCCCTACAACCCTCCCAAGAAGACAAGAAATCCATGGGTTACCCTTGTCATCAGTTTTCTTTTTGCTCCACTCATACAACCCTCCCAAGAAGGCAAGAAATCCGTAGGTTCAAGTCCCTTAAAGTCCTTCCCCGAAAGAAGTCATGTACAAAGCCTCCATTTAGCCGACTGGAAGAAGTCGGAGTCTTCACTTGACTTTCCTTCAAAAATTCTCAAATTTCTCTCTTTCCACAAGGTCTAAAGGATTGAAGCAAGAACAATATTCCAGGTTGCCTTATTCCTAGAGCTAAGTCTCAGCAATACCACGACTCTATAACCTAAACACAACTTACCCCAAACACGCAAGCAGATTCAAAGAGACTTACAAAGTTTTAACCAGGGGCTTCTAGCAACAAGATAGCTAACAAAGAGATGATCAATATTCTCCTCAGGGTGACCGCACATGGGGCAACTACGATACTCATCATCTCTCATCAAACCCCTTCTTTTAAGATTCATTCTGGTAAGGATCTTACCTTTCAATGCACACCACACAAAGGGTTGGACCCTCGGGGAGGCCAACCCAATCAATGCTATTCTAGGTGTTGCATCTACATTGTTTTGCTGCCCCAAGAATAATTCAACCATTGACTTTACTGAAAATGAACCCGAAGAATCTGCCATCCAAACAAGTTCATCCTCTTCTCTAAAGGAGATAGGGAACTCCTCGGACTGATTTAAGAAGTCCACCCGGCTCCTAGTCTCAAATTATCTAAGTTCCCTTCTGAAATCCAGAATCCAAGAAATGTTATTCCCCTCAGTCTTATAGCAATCCTGAACTAGGGCATTCTTGTTTCTAGATATTTTGTATAATCTAGGAAACCTCTCCTTTAGAGTGTTGTCACCCGACCAAAGATTAGTCCAGAAAAAAGTTCTATCACCTCTCCCTACCAACCTCCTATTGTTGCCCCTAAACAGCCTACCATAAGTCGTCCTTACTTGACAATGTCTCCACCAAGCCATAACAATTGGTGAACCAAAATTTTCAACTTTGTCACTTAATGCCCATCCACTACTATCTTCTAAGCCATAACGAGCACTCAACACCCGAACCCATAGGGCAGCTCTCTCCTTCCCAAAGCACCAACCAGACTTGCACAAAATGTCTTGGCTTCGGACTCTAAGTGGAGCAATTCCTAATCCTCCTTTCTCTTTAGATTTAATTGCTTCTTCCCATGCTACCAGATGCACCTTCTTTTTGGTTTCCTTGTCACCCCACAAAAAACTCATGAAGAGTTGTTCGATTTTCTTCAATATCCCTTTAGGCATTTCAAACACAGAGAGGTAATAAATCGATAGGCTTGTCATCACTGGTTTAATCAGAGTAAGGCGACCTCCAATGGAGAGGTATCTCCTGCCCCACCCGGCTAATCTCCTTTCAACCCTTTCTACAACTGAAGCCCAAAATCACTTAAGCCTCGGGTTCCCACGAACCAGTAATCCTAGGTAAATGAAAGGAAATGTACCAATGCGCTGTTCTTGATATTTAAATATATTCTAACAGCCGCACCCTATCTCCTCTGCTAACTCTTTAAAGGTACCTTCCTCTACATCAATTCCTATTGAGGTGCTCTTCTTGATATTGATTCTAAGTCCAAACACCACCTTGAAACATCTCAAGATTGCCTTATAGCCCCATATTTCTGCCCTATTCGGTTCACAGAAAAATAAAGTATCATTTGCGAACTGGAGATGAGTGACTACTGGTCCATCAGACGGAGTGGTAAAACCTCTAACGATATTCAGGTCCCTAGCTTTCTCCACAAGTCTATGTAGACTTTCCCCAATTAGAGCAAAGATAAAAGGAGATAGAGGGCCACCTTGCCTCAAACCCCTTAAGGAAACTATGGGTTCAGAGGGAGACCCATTTAATAACACAGAATACGAAGAGTCCTCTATGTTGAATCTAATAATAAAAAGAAATAAAGAAACGAAAAAGAGATGAATATCGGAGAATAATGATTCTTAGAATTGTATTAAGATGTATTTCCTTTTAGGGGGTACATGTATATATAAGAGAGAGAGAGAGAGTCAATTAAGATGGCCAAAAAGGAAAGTACAATCAATCTAACTTATCTACTCCTAATTATACACCTATACAATTGACTTGCCAAGATAGGCATAGTCATTTTAGTTTGTCCTGAGTTGGGTCCCAGTGGATCCCACAACACTTCCCCTCAAACTGGCTCGAAGATGTTGATCAAGCCCAGGTTGTTAAGAACCGAAGTAAGTTGGTGGTGAGAAACAGACTTGGTCAGGATATCTGCCAATTGATCCTTAGACTTCACATGTGGAGTAACAAGACGGCCTTCAGAAATGTGTTGTCGTAGGAAGTGACAATCAACCTCAATGTGCTTAGCCCTCTTATGAAAGACTGGATTAGAGGCGATGTTGATAGCGGCTTGATTGTCACAAAACATAATGAGATGGAGCAAAACCCGATTCCTGAATAAACTGGCGGACCCAAAGAAGCTCAACTGTAGTATTGGCCATTGCACGATACTCAGCTTCAGCACTGGAGCGAGCAATAACAGATTGTTTCTTACTACACCATTCGACTAGATGAGAACCCAAAAAGACACAGTAGCCAGTTGTTGAGCGGCGATCATCAGGAGAACCGGCCCAATCAGCATCTGAATAGCCACGAATAGAGAAGGAAGACTGTCATGCAAAGAATAAACCCCTGCCAGAATGAGCTTTAAGATAACGAAGGATGCGGAAGACAGCATGAAGATGGGTATCCCGTGGTTCATGCATGAACTGACTAACCACACCAACTGCATAGAAAAGATCGGGTCGTGTAATAGTGAGATAAATCAATTTCCCCACCAACTTCTGATAAAATGAAGGACTATCAAGAGGAGTCACGTCTGCAGCAGAGAGTTTCATATTGACATCTAATGGAGTGTCAGCAGGTTTGCACCCAGAGTATCCAGCATCCTGAAGAAGGTCTAGAGCATACTTGCGCTAAGATAAAGAGAGTCCTCTAGAAGAACGAGCGACTTCAATACTCAAAAAATAACGCAATGGCCCCAGATCTTTAATAGCAAATATGCGTTGTAGATATTCTTTGAAGATAGTTATGCCAACAACGTCATTACCGGTGAGGACAATGTCATCAACAAACACCACTAGAATCATGCCCACAAAGTGAAGACGGCAGATAAAAACTGAGTGATCCATCTGACATCTAGAGAAACCATAAGGCAATAGTGCACTGCTGAACTTCTCAAACCACGCTCGTGGAAACTGCTTGAAGCTATATAGAGCTTTTCGGAGTTTGCAGACAGACTGAGGCTCCCCCTGATTAACAAACCCTGGTGGTGAAAGCATATAAATTTCATCATGGAGATCACCATGAAGGAAGGCATTCTTCACATCTAACTGATGCAGCGGCCAGTCATAAGTGGTGGAAATTGAAAAGAAGATGCGAACAGAAGTAATCTTGGCCACGGGGGAGAAGGTTTCCTGATAATCCACCCCGTAAGTTTGTGTGAATCCTTTGGCAACGAGACGAGCTTTATACCAGGCGATGGAGCCATTCGGATTATTTTTTAAAGCAAAAACCCATTTGCACCCGACTGGAGTTTTACCTTGAGGCAGGGGAACCATGTTCCATGTGTGATTCTGCTCAAGGGCTGTGAGTTCCTCTTCTATGGCTGCCTTCGACAAGGGATCACGGAGAGCGGTATCAATCCGCTTGGGTATCTTAGTATTGTCCAAAGCTGCAAGAAAAGTGTGATAGGCAGGAGAGACAACATGATAAGACACAAAATGGTCAAGGGGATGTGAGGTACAAGTACGTTTACCTTTGCAGAGGGCAATGGGAAGATCAGAGGCATCTGTAAGGGAAGGATCTGGGCCAGGAACAGATGACGTGGTGGTGCTCTCGCGGAGCGGAGAAGGGACAGATGGTGAAGAGAAGTAAGGGATTGTTTCAAAGAAGGTGACATCCATAGACACATGTTTTGCCAATAACTGGATCAAGACACTTGTAGCCTTTATGGAATGGGGAATATCCCAAAAAAACACACCTCACAGCACGAGGGGGAAAGTTTATCACCAGGAAATTAGTGAACAAAGCAGGCACATCCAAATATATGTAAGGGAAGAAGAGGAATATGTTTATGAAGAGAGAGAAGATCAATGGGTGATTTGTCCAGCAGAACTCTGGATGGCATGCGATTGATAAAGTAGCATGAGGTTAGGATAGCCTCAGGCCAGTACCTGTGGGACATGCATGGAAAAAGGAGAAAGCATGCGACTTCAAGAAGATGTCTGTTTTTACGTTCAGCTACACCATTCTGTTGTTGTATAGATGGACAAGACAGTTGGGATTCATTACCATGCTCTTGCAGGAATTGAGCAAAATAATGAGACAGATATTCTCCCCCATTATCGCTACGCAAAATTTTAATTTTAGAACCAAATTGAGTGGCAACCCAATTATGCTTCAAGATATAAATCCAGGTCATGCGTGAATAATCATTAATAAATGACACAAAGTAACGTAAACCAGTGTGAGAAAGAGAGGGTGATTGCTAAACATCAGAATGAATAACAGAAAATAAAGAAGATGCACGTTTAATCATAAAAGAAGGAAAAGAAGTTCTTTTATTTTTCCCATATTGGCAGGGAGCACACTCAAACTGCTTAAATGATAAAGAAGGAACAAGTTTCTTGAGGATAAGAGTCAAAAGATGTCCCAGCTGGCAATGCCGAAGCCATATATCAGACAAAGAGGAGTTAGAGTAGGCTTCAGAGGCACCAACAGGACCATCCAGCAGATATAAACCGCCAACTTCACGACCACCACCAATCACCTGCTTTGTGGTCAGATCCTGAAATACACAATGAGAAGGAAAGAAGTTAGCTGAGCAATGAAATTGTTTATTGAGTGCACAAACAGAAGGCAAATTGCGAGATAAATGAGGTACATGTAACACAGATGGGAGGTGCAAGGTAGAAGAGAGAGGGAGGGTCCCTTTTCCAGCAATGGTAGTAGATGAGCCATTGGCTAATTTAACTTTACCATAAGAGACAGGAGAACTGGAAGAGAAGAGATTAGACATACCCGCCATATGATCAGTGGCCCCAGAATCGATGATCCAGGATTGAGAAGAGGCATGATTGGCAAAGGACTTAGTACCTGAAGTAGAAGAGACAACATTGGAAACCTCAGAGTGTTGAAGGCAATCCAGCTTTTGTAACAGCATGTTAAAGTCCTATCGAGTGACTGGGGCACCGTCGCTAACCACATCAGGGGAGGAGATAACCGACGAGGCGACGGAGATAGTAGCTTGCTTCGGACGGCCATGCAATTTAAAGCAGGAATCAAAATAATGGTTCGTCATCTTACAAAAAGTGCAGGACCGAGACCAATTCTTTCGGGGAACTTTGGTGTCACGATGGGGGTCAGAAGAAGGATCTTTGCCATAAGAACCAGAAGCCCTACGTGCAAGAGGAGGCATGGAGGGATGAGTGGTCACCAATGCAAACCGTTCAACTGGCATAGGAGTCATAACCAGGCGGCGCCGATCATCTCAAAGTAAGCCAGAGTAGACTTCTTCCAAAGAGGGAAGAGGACGTTGGCCAAGCAGCTAAGCCCGAATAGGTTCAAAGTCCTGGTTAAGGCCAACCAAGAACTCAAAAGTCCGTCGTCGATTAAAAATCTGGTTATAGAGAACATCAGCAAAGTCCACAAACCAAACGGATTCAAGTTGATCCAATTCAAGCCAGCAGGTCCGCATCTTGGAATAATATTGAATGAGGGAGAGCTTCCCCTATCGAAGGTGAGAAGCAGTCTGATAGAGCTCATAGAACCGGGCAGAATTATCACCGTCCGAATACAAAGCCTTAATGGTGTCCCAAATATCTTGGCCGTGTGAAGTATATAGATAGTCCCACGAATATGATCATCCATGGAATGAAGAAGCCAAGCCTGCACCAAAG
This sequence comes from Chimonanthus praecox, assembly GCA_022113865.1. NCBI lineage: Eukaryota > Viridiplantae > Streptophyta > Magnoliopsida > Laurales > Calycanthaceae > Chimonanthus > Chimonanthus praecox. The sequence goes on from CM039094.1 coordinate 36,418,481, forward strand.
AATTAATAGCATTCCAAGCACAGTAGGAAGAGTCCTTGTCTGGTTCAGGGATGGCACCATCAATAAAATCGGATAGCTGATTGGCAATAAGAAATATTTTAACCAAATGAGACCATTGGAAGTAATTGGTCTCATTTAATAGCACAGTGGTAATCTTGCCAATATGTTGATGGCCAGAAGAAGCCATATCAGTGGAAGAAAAGGCCCCAGAAGTCTTCAGTGGTTCCGGAGAGGCGGCCATTATCTCGATAAGAAAGCTTGCAAGTAGTAGAAAGCAAGGATAAAAGTGGCAGAGAGATCAGAGGCAGCAAAAAACTGGCAGAAGAGCAGTGGAAGAGGTTGATCCGTCAAACCAAAGAGAATATTAGAGCCTTTTTCAGCCGACTGATTTCTTCTTAGTTCTTACAGACGAAAATTCAGTCGACTGATTTCTTCTCAGTTCACAGACGGTGCAGGCAGCGGAGATGAAGACCGAGAAACTGGACCCCACCTTGGACTGAAATCCTAGATCTACCTGTGGCAGGAGAAGGTGGGTCAAGGACGAATCCAACAATGGAGAGCCGAAGTGAAAGAAGGTCTCAGATACAAAGAGATCGAACCGAAAGAACCATCAAGAAGGGGAATCTGGTCACTGTTGTCGCTGTATGCAGAAGACCAAAATGGGCCCCACTGTTGATGAAATGGGGAGCACCCAAGTGCGATCTGATCCAGAGGGAGGGGCGAACACCAGAGGTCTGGTTCCAAGCAAAACCAGAAAAAATGGCAGAAGCTCTAACCAAAAATCCAGCGAAATCTAGGATTTGGGCGTCCCAGGCAGCAATCCAAAAAACCAACAGATTGGAGGCCCCACACTGATCAGATCAGAGATCCAATGGGAAAAATGGATAGGCCATTCAAAAATGGAAGGGTATGGTGGGGTCCCGCCGGGGAAATCTTTTCCGGTCACCGGATCAAAGGCCAAGAACTCGGGGCTGCCGGGAAGAGAAAAACACTGAAGCAGCATGACACAATAAAAAGGTCAGATCTGCAAAAAGAAGAAGGATAGGAGGGAGAATCCGCAACAGAAGTCCGTGAAGAGTCGGAGAAGATGCTGGAGGCCGATGATGAACAGGAACTCCAACGAGGAACAGTAAAACGGAATAAAAAACACCTCCTAAAGAGTCCAGAAATTCATTCTGGCTGATACCATGTTGAATCTATTAATAAAAAGAAATAAAGAAAGGAAAAAGAGATGAATATCAGAGAATAATGATTCTCAGAATTGTATTAAGATGTATTTCCTCTTAGAGGGTACAGGTATATTAAGAGAGAGCCAATTAAGATGGCCAAAAAGGAAAGTACAATCAATCTAACTTATCTACTCCTAATTATACACCTATACAGTTGACTTGCCAAGATAGGCAAAGTCAGTTTAGTTTGTCCTAAGTTGGGTCCCACTGGGTCCCACAACACTCTACACACGCTTTCATCCACTGTCTCCACCTTAGACCGAAACCCATTCTCTCAAATGGATACCCAACAAAGGACCAGTTAACAAAATCATAAGCCTTCTCCATGTCTATTTTGAAAAGTATGCTCTGTTTCTTCTCCCTCCTCCTCATATGGACCAATTCATTTGCTACCAGAACACTATCTAAGATCTGTCTATCTTCCACAAAAGCTCCTTGAGATTCACCTATTATCTCCGATAGTACCTTTTTCAACCTATCCGCTAAAACGTTAGCAATGAGTTTGTAAATACTACCCACCAAGATAATAGGTGTATAATGAGAAAAAATCGTCGGTCCTTCCTTTTTAGGCACGAGCGTCATAAAAGAGTTTTTCAGTCGTCTGTTAATGATACCATCCCTATGAAATTCCTTGAATACCCTCAGAAAATCGGGACCCACCATGTCCCAATAAGCTTTGAAGAAAGCAAAATTAAAGCCTGCTAGACCCAGGGCTTTATCACCCTCCATACTGTCCAACACAGCCAAATCTCATCCGTTGAAAATTCTCTCTCAAGCCAAGCTGACCTTTCTACTCCTATACTTTTAAACACAATCCCATCAAGAGTCGACTGAGGGTTTCTTTTATCGATAAAAGGGGAAGAACAGAGCTCAGTATACGGGGACCTAAGACCACTGTCAACCAGGGTAAACGGTAAACTAGGACTGGCACAAGGCAAAAACAATAAATGGGAATCCGGGGCTTCCACAAACCCCCAAGAAGGAAGACCAAATGAAGGAAAAAAAAGAGCAGTTCAGGAACAAATGTACTCGAGAGATGAAGGTGTGAGGAAAGGCGCCAATAACAGGGGAGGAAGCACTCTGCGCAGACCACGGGACACGTGCATCCGCCAAAGAAAAAGAAGATGAAGTCAACCATGAAAAGTCCTTAGATGTCCTGACGTCAAAAATGGCAAGTAACTCGCGTCCTGGAAGGAGAGAAGTAAGCAAAACTGCAATATCTTGAGTGAAAGAAGTGTGAACAAACCAAAGATCCCACAAGAACTTCAGATCGAGCGTGAGCAAGAGGAAAAAAAAAATACAGACTGAGAGAAAGAACGAGAGAACAATAGAGAGTTGGACTTTCTAGGGAAGGAAAGGATCCTCACCGGCTATCCGATGGCCAGCGAAAGGACTTGAAGGGCAGTAACGTGGCATCGGACGAGGAGGGGTGGCAGCAACAGAGGAGACGAAGACACAGGAACACCAGAGGAGCGTCAGTTTCGTTATTTGTTGGAATCTCTCGGATTTCACCTCCAACAATTGGCTTTGATGGCTTTTCAGTCGCTGGGGACAATTCAAGATACTTTTGTCTCTAGGAAAAAGGACGACAATGGTTGCACTTTTGCCTTCATGCGGCTGAACAATGGGGAAATGGCAGGAAGAGCCATTCGAGAAATCAACGGACATCTTTTGAAGGTCGTCGATTGCAGGTGAATCTGGCACACTTCCAAAGAACAGCTAAACCAGGGGTACAGGCGTTAACAACGGTGAATCATAAACCAATATTCAGTGTAAGCTCTTTTGCTCCCATGGGTCTCCCCAAAATAGGGAGGAAGTGGTCAGAAGTGGTGACCACTTGTAATACCCTATCCCAGAGGGGGTCTATAGTGTGGAGCGTGCCTATGGAGAAAAAATTTCACATTGTTAGTTGCATTGAAAATTCTCTGATATATAAATGGTAGCATTCATCCTTTTAGTATGAAGCCTTTTGGGAGCAACAATGGGTTGACTCACCAATTGAAAGCCCTGCGGGCCGTGTGAGGCCCAAAGCGGACAATATCATGCTAGCGGAACGGGTCGTTACAAAATGGTATCAGAGAATGGTTCAACTCTCTGCCTGAGGGTATGGGATTGGTTGTTGTGTGTGCAGAGCCGGGGACGGTTTTGACTTTAAGGGGGGTAGGTTGTAATACCCCGCCCCAGAGGGATCTATAGTGTAGAGCGTGCCTATGGAGAACAAGTCACACATTGCCAATTGCGTTGGAAATTCCCTGATATATAAATGGTAGCCTTCCTCCTTCTAGCATAAAGCCTTTTGGGAGCAATAATGTGTTGGCTCGCCAATTTAAAGCCGTGTGAGTCGTGTGTGAGACCCAAAGTGGACAATATCATGCTAGTGGGATAGGTCGTTACACCACTGGGCAAAGACAGTCAAAAATCTTGCCGGACTTCAAAGAAATTGATTTGATGATCACACCTGCTAAGGAACAAGATCTAAAAGTGTGGTTGTCCAAGGCGATTATCCTTTCATCTTCGGTGGATCTGAATCATCACGACGTGCTCCAATTCCTTCTCCAAAAGGGATTCCTCAACCCTATAATCAGTCGTTTGGACGAGTCTCCATTCCTTGTAGGTCTCAGTTCAGAAGTAGAGAAGGAATCAATTCAGAGTTCTTCAGATTTTGGGCATTTCAAAATCTTAGGGCCTTGGATTCCAAAATGGTTTTCAGTTTACAAGAAAAACATGGATTAAGTGCTTTGGCTACCCTTTGGAAAGTTGGACAGAGGAGTTGATGCGTGCTTTTGGCAAAAGTTTGGGAGAGTCTTGGAAGTGGATTGCTGCAATTTGAACATGGTAGATTGCTCCACCCTCAACTTGTTGCTCGAACATGGTGAAGATAAATCTAAATGGAACTTCCTTCGATGTAGCTATTGCCAAATCCTCTGAGTCTCCAAAGCAGGTTTTGTCGCTGTTGCAGGTTTCCAGCCTACCACTGCAATCGAAGTATTCACCACTGTGCTCGGTTCAGATCTCGAGAATCGACGGCACACGTGTATGTCATGCTGGCTTCACGAAAGCCAAGGCAGTGGCGGGAAGAAGGAAAGCAAATGGGTGGCTATGGCAAACCAATGAAAAGACATTGAGAACGGAAAGGGCAGTTGGAGTCATCAATGTAGGAACGGAAGAGGCGCAGCACACGCAATTCCTTTTAGCAGAAGGGGTGCAGCACACGCAACCCTTTTAGAGGAAGCAACAGGGAAGCTCACACGCGCCATGCGTGCGAAAGAAATTAGTGATGAGCTGCTTAAAGTCTGGGCCTCAAGCAAACCTATGGACTCGGCTACAGAGCCCAATTCAACGAGTTTGTTTGCCCCTTAGTTGAGCCCAAAACGATTGTATTTCCAAACGCACTTACAGATTCGCTACTTGCAGAGGACAATGCAGAAATGCAACTTTAAAATTGGACAACTAGGAGATTCTGGCGGAACAAGGGGTAGACGAAGATGAAGGAGATGTGCGGCTGAAACTCCTCTTGGAGAAAAAACAAGGACAAACGGAAGATGGAAAAATCATTTGGGAACTCAAAAAAAAAAAGGATATGCAGCAGAGGATACAGTAGAAATTATCAAAATTGGTAAAAGAACCGAGATGAATTTCAGCGATATTTCTCAAGCTGTAAAAGACATAGAAGATGCTGAGGAGCGGGATCGATAATTTTTGGCAAAAAGAACCGCCAAGAAACAATATGGTAGGAATCCAACTATCAAAACCTACTCAGAAAATTACAGAGAAGATGGTTGAGAAGAGGAGGCAAGGAAATAGCAATTGGAAAATTGAAAGTCTATCCTCAAATCCTCAAAATCCTAACGGCGATGAAGGACTGAGCATAGGAAGAGTCGGGGGAACTAAAATTATTTTAGTGAAGATACTTAGCTGGAATGTGAGGGGTCTAGTACTCCGGGAGAAGAGAGGAGCAATCCGCCAGATGATCAAGAAGAACATAATAGATGTATTGTTCATTCAAGAATCTAAGAGAGAGGAATTGAGTTCCTCCTTCAGCAGAGAAATCTGGGGCCCTTCAGATGTAGACTTCTTCAGTAAATCAGCAAAAAGGCTCATCAGGGGGGCTTGCTCATTCTCTGGAATCCTTCACTTTTTCAAGTTTCTGCAAGAAGAGAGGATCTCAAGTCAATATCAGTTAAAGGAATTGTAACGGCCCCGGCCCAAAAATCCGGGCTTAAGGCTTGGCTCAGCACAATATTGTCCGCTCTGGGCCCACACGAGGCCCTCAAGGCTTTGCATTGGGCTTGGCCCAACAGGTAGGTCCAAAACGCGTTTACTGAGGAGGAGGGGCGTGGCTACATATAAACCCCCTCCCAAACCACTGCATTTCCGATGTGGGACTTTTTCCCAACCCCACTCGCCATTCCACTGCTAGGGTGTCGGTCGGACCGACACTGGCCCAGTTTCACAGTTTCAGCCCTTTAATGGGCCGGTCTCTGGGTCTTTCCAAGTCAGGGCCCTTTTAGGAATGCTTTTTAGTGAAGACGTGGAGGTTTTCTTCACTAATGTTTATGGTCCTAACACGGAAGGAGAGAGGGAGGCTTTGTGGACTGAGTTAGACGATGTAGATTGTTGGAGCTCTTCCATTTGGTGTCTAGGAGGAGACTTCAATGTTGTTAGATACCCATCAGAAAAGAAAGGTGGAAGGAGCTATACTAGAGGGGTGGAAGACTTCTCCGATTTCATTTCTAGAAATGAACTTTTTGACTTTCCACTCATTGGCGGCCGTTTTACTTGGAGCAATGGACAAGCGAGGACTGCTACGAGTAGATTGAATAGATTCCTCACCTCTTCGGATTGGGATTCAATTTTTTCAAATTCTAGTCAGATAAAGCTCTTCATCCAATCTCAGACCATTGTCCGGTGTTGCTTGATACGGAGAAAATAGACTGGGGCCCCAAGCCTTTTTGCTTCAGTAATACTTGGTTGGAAGACCCGAATTTCACTAAACTGGCGCAAGAATGGTGGGACGGTTTTGATATCCAGGGATGGGGAGGATATGTCATCTCGAAGAAAGTTATCTTATTGAAATCTAAAATCAAAGATTGGGTCAAATCGGTTGGTGGACCAGTTAAGGAAAGAAAAGTGACAGTCATTCGTGAGTTGGAAGGTTGGAATAGATTGGAGGAGGAAAGAGAACTAGAAGAGGAAGAATTTGACTCAAGAAGAAATAACAAAGCCACTCTTTGTGATTTCCTTCGATCAGAAGAAATGGAATGGCGACAAAAATCTAGAGCTCTCTGGTTGAAGGAAGGAGATAAGAATAGCAAGTTCTTTCATCATTGAGCCAATTCTGGAAAGCAGTGAATTGTATACGATCATTAGTGGTAGATGGCCGTCGAGTGGTAGATAAGATTGGGATTAGGAATGCAGTCAGACTTCATTTCTTAGCTATTTTTCAGTCTTCTCCAGAGCTTCCGCCTCCTGTCCACCCCCTCCCCGTCATTCCTCCCAGCTGCCCTCCTGTAAGCTCCTCTTCTTTGGCCTCGGATCCGGGTACTTTCTTTCATTCCCCTTTTATTCCTTTTATGATCTCCTGTTACACAGACGTTTTGGAGCTTTTTCTAGACTTGTCTCTAGACTGCAGGTCTTGTAGCTTTGGGCTCTTTGGCTCGGATGGATCTTGATTCATTTTCTGAGGTTTCTTCTCTCATCTTTGACATCAGGACAGTAAGTCTTTCTTGTTGGACTTCTTCGGATCACATATCTTCGGTGGCATGGTTACGTAGACTTCTCAGCTCTCCAACGGCTGGTCATCCTTCTCTGCTATCCACTACTTCAGAGAGGATTACGGCGATCACATTCACTTCGGCGAGCTCATATTCATTCCTTGGTCTCAATAGGACCACTTTTCGGTAGATTTTGGAGACCATTAGCTTCGGATCTTCGTCCCATGGTCTCCCGGCAGCTCTTACTTTCAGTCTTCTCTTCCTGCTTCAGAGGTGGTTTCTGAGGCCGAGTTTCTTCTCTCCACAAATCGGGTACTTTCTTTCCTTAACTCTCTTTCTATTTCTTCCCTTAATGATCCTCTCCTCGGGTTTGTCCTCCCCCCTTTCCCTTTGTTATTGCATTTTCCTACCCCCGATTCTAGGTCTACTTGACCATACCACCTAGTTGTCCTAGATCCACCTTTTCTAAGTTTTTTCCCACCTCTTTGTTCGGTAGTGTTTCCCCTAGGCCTACATTGGATGGAATTCAGTTTAGGAAGCCGAGCGAGTTCCATGGGTTTTGGAAAAGGATTTCACAGTTGAAGAGATCAAAGCTGCTTTGATAAGGCTCCGGGACTGTAATACCCCAGATTTTCAGTTTATCAATATTTACGAAAATTGTCATTGAAATGGTGAATTTAAAGGATATGACCTTAGATGGGTCAATTGTGGGGTTCATTGTTCAATTAAGACCCAATGAATATGTTATAAGGATCAATTCAAGTAAATGGGTAAGGTGCATTTAATTGGGTCAAGGTGGTTATTTGGGTCAAAAGGCCCAATGGGTCATAGTTGATTTGGTTAACTATTAGGTGAGTTCAAGCTTAATTTGGTTAAGGCTGAATTAAATGGGAATGCAAACAAGTGTTTAAGTTAACTCAAATTAAATGGATGAGTTGAGTTAAATGGTGGAGTTGAATTTATTGGTTGAGTTGCATTAAAATGATGAGTTAAATGGGTGAGTTGAGTCATATGAGTTGGATGGGAAATTATGGAGATATTTATCTCAAAGGAGTGAAGTGTGAAGGGGAAGTGGTGTTGTTTCAAACCCCAAAAACAAGGGGTACACGTTGGATGCATGGGAGGTCATCTCATGCATGAAACTCCTAAATAGATAATGAATGGAGGTGGCGGTTTTGTGGGAGTTACATAAGGTGAGGAGTTTAATTTCAAATTCAAATCATTTTACACGTTGGATTGCATGCAAGTTTTATTTCATGCATGAAACTCCAAATGGAGAACCAAAGGAGGAGTTTCATGGAGGCAAGACAAAACCGTTGGCTTGTGGGAGTTTCATCCCATGGATGAAACCCCCATATGGGCAAATAATGAGGGGTGGCAGTTACACATTTCAAACAAAGCACATGCCGTTGGGCACATGGGAGTTTCATCTCTTGGATGAAACTCCAAGATGGAAGATGAATAGGCTTGTGGAGGTTACACAAGACATTACATGGGAGCCGTTGGAGCCTTGGGAGTTTCATCTCAAGGATGAAACCCCAAGGGAAGCATTAAGGAGAATTGTAAATGGAAATGGGAGTTACATATGAGCTGCACCAAGGCAGCCCAAGAGCCAAAACAGTTGGGAGGGTTTCATCTCAAGGATGAAACCCCCAAATGGAATAAGTGAAGGAGATGAATGGGGAGGGGAGTTACAAAGGGGTGCCATCAAGGGACACCACCTTTGGTCAACCTTCATACTTGTTTTCTTTTCATTCTCTCCCTCACTCTCTCTCCCTTGGCCGTCCCACCTCTCTAGACAAGAACCTTGGCTGGTTGCTTCTCCTCAAAACACTTCTTGGCTGATCACTCCTCAAAGACAAAGTGGACTTAGAACAAAGGAGGTTGCATCTCAAGGTTTTATCATTCACACCCAAGGCTGAAATTCTATCTTTCCTCTCAATCAAAACCTCATTTGGCTGAACCACTTCAAGGGGTTTCCAGCAAGGTTAGGCTCGGCTAAAGATCAAGAAGGAAGGAAGGAAGGAAGGACTAAGGAAGGAGAGGATCAAGAAGGAGTGAAAGAACCGGAGGAGTCGCGGAATTGGTAAGTGCTCCATAAACCTTTGTTAAATAAAATGGTCAAGGAAACATGATTCGGCCATTGTATGGCCGAACCTATCAAGGGTTTAAATCATGGTTAATGATGTTTAAAAGGGAAGAACATGGATCATAAGGTTCGGCCACTTTGTATGGCCGAACCCCATGAAAAAATATTGGTTTAACTTTGTTGGATTTGAAGAAAAGAAATCATAAGTGTAGGTGTTTGGTTTTGTTAAAAGTTTTAAAAGGGTTTAAATGATGTATAGATTGTTTTATGTTTAATTGATGGAAGATGGTTGGTATTTTAGAAAGATTTTTATTGGATGGTTGGACCAAAAGAAGAGGTGAGGTTCGGCCATGGTATATGGCCGAACCCCACCGAATAACATTTATGGATTGAGGGTTTTGTTAGAGATTAAAGTATGTGGACTGTTTTAATAAGTTTGAAGGATTACAAAAGATGTAATTAGTGGATGCATGTTAAATATTTGTAGAAGGAACCATACCATGGCCGAACCCATGAAGAAACATTAGTGATTAATAAGTTGTGAACAGTGGTAACCATGGAAGAAAAATGAAGCGTTATATGATATGTTAAATGGAAGGTGGAGGATGTTTTTAAGGTTTAAAATGAATGTAAATTGATGGACTTGGATGCATTTTGATTATCAAAAAGAATGGAAAGAGGAGCACCAAAAACCAAAGGGTGAGGTTCGGCCATGGTGGATGGCGGAACCCCACCAAGTGCTATGTATGGTATTTTATGTTTAAAGGGTCTAAGAGAATTTAAATGAATGGAGGTGTGAGAACCAATTATAGAGGAATAAAATGTTTAAATGGAAATAAGGAACCATAGGGTTCGGCCATGTGTATGGCCGAATCCCATGGAGTGACAATGGTGGTTGATTAATATGTGAATGTTTAATATGTGAATGTTTAGATGAATGGATTGGCATTTGGACTTAATTAAAAAGGACGAAAATTATGATGGTGAGGTTCGGCCATATTGTATGGCCGAACCCCACCAAGGTGTATTTGGTGGATTGAGGTTTTTAAATGAGTTATTTGGATGGTATTGGTTAAATAAAAAGAGAGATCAAATCCAAGTGGGTGAGGTTCGGCCATGATGTATGGCCGAACCCCACCAGGGTGGTTTTTGGACTTACACTTAATTGGAAATCAAATGGATATTGTCTTGACTTGTTGTTATATAAACAAGGTGACGGGACCGCACAAACGGTGCAAGATCGTAAGCGGTTGCGGGATTAAGAAACAAAGGACACTTGAGTGGTCTTTTGGTAGGATTCTACCTTAGTGAAACATGGATATGTATATGGTTTATCTTTATTTGTTGGTTTATGTTTCAATTTATATTATGTTTCAAAAGTGAAGTTTTTAATGCTATGGTATTTACATTACATAGCATATGGACATATACATCTCATGCATGGCATGAGAGGGGAATTTGTAACCGGAGGTCATGCTCCGTCGGGGCGTCTGTAAGGCAATCGTGGGAAGACCTTGATGTGTTTAATGCCATCAAGTAGAAGCCGGAGGCCACACTCCGTCGGGGAGTCCGAAAGACCACTGTGGAGATACCTTGATGAGGAGAATTCCATCAAGAGGTTACATGTATGTGATGGGTGGGACTCATTGCATAAGACATATAGCATGGCATGATTTTATATGGTTTTGATGATATATTATTATTCATGTTTTTGTGATATTAACCCATGTGTTAGCCCTACCTAGAATTCCTACTGGGCGCATTGTTCTAACGCCCTACTTCTACCCTAGTGAATGACGCAGGAAACGAAGGGATCGATGAGCGTGAACGGAGTCAAGCTTAGAAGCTTGAATAAGTTTATTTAATAGTTGTTTAAAGTTATTATTTGGACTTGTAATTTGACTTAACTTAGAATGTCGGACATGTAATACCTTAGTTATGTTGCTATGGTTTGGAATGATTTTATTTGATCATTTCAGTTAAGATAAACATTGTAAAAGGACGTATATCTTTGCTATCTAATAAATCGGAATAGAGTTAGGTTCTATTATAATCCGCAATTTATGATTTAATCCGCAAGGTTTAACTTGAATATGTGTGAACCATTTTAGTGGAACCATTTTAGTGGACTCGGTCCACACACACGTATGGTTGGTCAGTTAAGGGTCGGGCTTTGGAAGCTCGGACTTAGCTCACGTCGTGACATCCCGCTCTTCATCACTTTTGTTTAATTTTAAAAAAAAATAGACTCTGATTTCAAGTGAAACGGGCGGGGTGTTACAGGGACGGGATGGGTTTCAAAGCAAATTTTCTGAGGGTGTTTATGGAATTTCATCACAATGGTATTATCAATAGGAGATTGAAGAACGCATTTATCACCCTAATTCCAAAAAGGGAAGGTCTAGGGGAACTCTCTCACTATCGGCCAATTAGTCTCCTTGAAAGTGTGTATAAGCTCTTAGCAAAGGTGTTAGCTGAAAGACTGAAGAAAGTGTCATCAGAAATCATAGGTGAGTCTCAAGGGGCATTTGTAGAGGATAGACAAATCTTGGATGGGGTCTTAATTGCCAATGAGCCAGTTCATATGAGACATAAAGAGAAGAAACCAGGTATCCTATTTAAAGTCGATATGGAAAAGGCCCATGATTTTGTAGATTGGTCATTTGTTGGTTATCTCTTTGCTACGATGGGTTTTGGGAGTAAGTGGTGTAAGTGGATGAAAGCATGCATTGAGGATACCTCTTACTCTATCCTAGTTAATGGTTCACCAACACAACAAATTCAAGCTAATAGAGGTTTGAGGCAAGGTGATCTATTATCTCCTTTCATTTTCACTCTTGTTGGGGAAAGCCTGAACAAACTAGTGGAAAAAGCTAGAGAGATGGAAGTAGTTAAAGGTTTCAAAGTGGCACCAGATGGTCCCATAATTACCATAATTAACCACTTGCAGTTTGCAGACGATACATTGTTTTTCTACAAACTGGAGCGTCAAGAGTTGCTGGGTTACAAGGCCATCTTAGATGTTTTGAATTAGCCTCGGGTCTTAGAATCACCTTGGGAAAAAGCACTATCATTAGGATAGATTTGGCTGAGGACTTAATCAAGGATCGAGCTGTAGTATAGGTAAACTTCCATTCATTTACCTGGGATTACAGTGGGGGAGAATCCAAGAAACAAAATTTTTTGGTCTCCGGTCATAGAAAAAATGGAAAGAAAACTGGCGGGGTGGGGGCGTAAGTATCTTTCTTTGGGAGGGCGAGTTTCCCTTATCAAATCAGTGTTGATGAATGTTCCAATATATTATTTGTCTCTTTTTGAAATGCCAAAAGGGATTGTGAGGAGAGTAGAGAGGCTCTTTAAAAACTTTCAATGGGTGACAGAGAGTAAAAAAAAAGGTCCACTTGGTTGCTTGGTTAGATATTATCAAACCTAAATCTTTGGGTGGTCTAGGTTTAGTTCCCTTAAGGTTAGATATGATTTGCAGAAGACAACAGGTTGGTTTCTTAGTGATAATGTAGAAAGGAAAGGGTCTTTGGTGATTAGGTCTTGGTGGAAGTTATGACAAGGGGTAGAGGAGGTCGGAAGGCTATTTAGGGACAACACCAGACTTATGGTGGGTAAAGGGGACAGAACCCCTTGTTTTTGAAACATCTTTGGTAGGAGAGGCCAAAGAAGTTTTCCCTAGACAGTACAAGATTTTGAGGAACAAGAAAGCACTAGTACAAGAGAGAGATAAAATTGAAGGACAACTAGTATCCTGGCATTTGGATCTTAGAAGGGAGTTAAGGACATTTGAAGAAGACAGCAGAAGGGATCTCGTAGGTCAATTAGGGGAGTTCCCCGTTTAGCAATGGAGGAAGATGAACTAGTGTGGATTGGGGATTCTTCGGGCAATTTCTCGGTCAAAGCTTTGGTAGAATTGGTTTTACATCGGAAATCCAATGGGCTACCAACAACCAATTTTGCCTGGAAAGGTACTGCCCCTCCAAGAGTCCAAATCTTTGTTTGGTGTGTTCTAAAAGGTAGAATTTTAACTAGATCGGAACTCAAAAAGAGGGGCTTATTCTGCCAAGAGGAGGACCCCATTTGCCCAATATGTGAGACAGAGGAGGAAGATGTTGATAATCTTTTTTTAGGTTGCCCTCTAGCTCGTTTCCTTTGGACTTACTTCACAAATCTCTTTAAGGTGCCCTGGGTGTGTGACCGTACCTGTGTTGGATCATTAGGAGCGTGGTTTATTTCAAGGCTTACTCCAATGTTAAAACTTGCATGAAATACTCTCCCAACAGCCATCTTATGGACCATTTGGAAAGAAAGAAATTCCAAAGTCTTTGAAGGAAAAACAGCAAATATTAATGAACTTATTCAATTAGTAAATTGGAGGCATTGTGTTTGGCTTCTTTCGAGTACAGAGTTTAGTGGTCCTAGACTCACGAACCTCATTTCATCTTGAGACAATTGTATGAATTGATTTAGAAGGAAGGAGAAGCCTAAAGATAAATGGAATCCTCTTGAACAATAGACTCTGAGTTCGATGTAGATGGGACAGCAAGAGGGAAATCGGGGCCAACTGGGATTGGGGGGGTTCTTAAAAATCATGAGGGAACCACATCTATTGTTTTCAACGAGTTGGTAGGAATTAGAAATTCTAATGAGAGGGAAATCCTTAGCATTAGGAGAGCTTTGCATATCTAGAAGTTGTATGGTCAAGGAAAACTTATTATTAAAAGGGATTCGACAAATACAATAAAGTGGGCAAAGGGCCAAAGACGACTGCCCTGGAAATTGATCATTGTGGTTAGGGAGATTAGGATGTTGGCTTTGGGGATGGATGTATCCTTTGTGAAGATCGGCCGGGCAGCAAATAGTGGCGGATTATTTTGCCAAACTTAGAGTCACGGACCTTTATTCAGGAGTTTTCCTACTTTCCTATTAGAGGAGTTCTTATTCTTTTTGTCTCATTGTATTTTCTTTTTTCTCTCTTTTGTTTGGGTCTAATCCTGTTAGACCCTGTTCTTTTGTGTTTGTTCTCTTCCTTTATTAATATATTTCTCTTAGTTACTGCTCAAAAAGAAAAAGAAAGACACAAAAAAGAGGGGTTGGAGGGTGAGGAGAAGGGGGTGACTGCTCTAAATGGGGGTGGAAAATGGTCGAGAAATGCCTTCTAGCTGCTGCTCTAATACCTTCCTTGTTGATAACTCCCCCCCCCCCCATTGACTACCAAAGATCTAATACTGTTTGCTGTCTTTCTTGCATTAGCACAACAATACTTTAGTGTTAGGTATTCTAATTGATGATATCTGAATGCCTTCTCTGTTTTATTGCAGCTACTATCATTCATGAACATCAATATCATCATTACTAACATCATCATCAATGAAGCATGTTCCCATCTGTTTGGGGTTGTGTTCTTTATGATCCACTTACCAGTATGTCCCTTCTTACTGCTTTATTGTCTTCATCAATCTCCCTTTCAAGTATCCATGTAAAGCTATGACATAAATTGTTGTAATTGATATTTGAAATTAAAGGTTAAGGGTAGTGATGACTTACTCCTTTTTTTTAATAGGAGGCACTCCCTTTGTCATTTTTGCATGTGTCACCATTTAAATGGTGAAAGGTAAAAGGAGTGTATCCTATCAAAAATGGGAATGCCTTGATCACTACCAAAGGTTAAATAGTCATTTTAACAAAATGTTGTACTTGAGATCCCCTTTCCTTACTGATTTCAACTCTGGAGGGAGGTTCCCGGTCCTTTGAGATTTATTTTATTAGTCAAGAGGGTCAGCCATAAACATTGGAAGTGTTAGACATGTCTAGCACAAATCAGAAGGAATTGGTAGTTTCCCAATCACGTGGTTAAGGTTGAGTCAGCTTACTTGAAAGAAGAATATAAATAGAGAAAAAGCCTTTTAAAGATATTGCATTTGAGATAAAAAAAGAGAATTTTCTATCATTTTTTTAAATGGCAATAGTGATTATATTACAAAGAGATTTGAGAGCAATTTACCTTAAAAAGAGAACAGAGGGATATTCACTAGGTTTCTTCATTGAGCTGTAGATGTTTGGATAGACGGCATGTCCGGAGTAGCAATATCCATAGAGTCCAATGGCAACAGGAAGGCCAGTTAAGTCTAATAAAGTCCCTTTATGTTCAAAGCCCACATCACCAAACATCCCAACCCAAAACAAACAGATTACAACCAATATAGATGCAATGACTCCACCAGCTGTAAAAGAAAGACATAAGAGAAGGTCAACCTTGCTACATCAGGATGTAGGTTCGGCCATAAGTTGCTAAAATGATAATTGTAAGAATAATTGGAAAATGACATCAATTACTGTGGATTAAACCTGCATTGGAACGTGAACATCTAGAACGTGAACATCTAGACCTTGTTATCCTCAAATATTATAGGGCAACGGTGGAAGTAAAGTCTACTAAAATTTTCCACAATGATCATATAAACCATAAGATGAGAAATAGCCGGGGACAATCGGACTCTAAAAGGTTAGATTTTTTCTTTTTCTTTTTTCTTTTTTCTGACCTTTACACACATAACAATTATATGTACTTTATCTTCCTTTTTCCTCTAAATTCAAATAGAAGCTAATCGTTTTTGGTGAAGTAGTGTTCTATCATCCAAATCATCAAATCAAAGCAAGTCATCCAAATCATCAAATCAAAGCAAGTAAAACATGGTCAATCACATGTTCATGCAAAGCTTTCATATCCTGGAGATACAGTACCATCCTGGTTGCAGGGTAAAATCCTAGAGGAGTAAAGGTTGAAATCTATCTTAAAGATAGTAAGACACGCACCTAAGCTAGCCATCTTTTTTTGTGCTCGTACTACAATTGCTAATTGTTTTTTTTTTTTTTTTTGTGAGCAGTAATTGCTAATTGTTTATAACTATCGACAAGAGAACTTTCAGCAGAAATAGAGTCAAGGATTCTGTTCTAGTTAGTGTTCCACGTAGAATTTTCTTTTCAACATGAAACCAATCAAATGACATGGAAGATTAGTCTGGGAGGGTTTCACTTCTTGTCAAACCTTTAATAAAGTAATAATTCATAAGTTAACTCTAGATAATAATATAAAATTAGATACAGTTAGTTCTATTAAGAAATTATGCTTATATTGGCTAAAGTTATTGTATATAATTCCAAGTTTTTGCAACAACTTTATGCATAATAAAGCCACATACACATCGTATCTTTATAAATTGTAATATAATTCTTCCCCATAAAAAGTAGTCTGGTTATTACAAGGACACTGTACTTTCACAGGATCACTTAATATAATTATTATGAATTGCTTCAGTCCTTTTCATGCATGATAAAGCATAACAACAATAACTAGGACACTTAATTTTGAAAATTATCTAGAGTATGTAAGGTCATTTTTACTCAAAATTTCATATTGAAAAACTTTGTAATGCAATACTTGATCAAATATCACATGAAAGAGCAGATTCAGCAGTTTTATAGCAAAAAGCAAATAACAAGTGAAAACAATAAAAATTGAAAGGATACTAGAATCACCTGAGATGTAACTAAGAACAGTCAAATCTCGAAGCCAGACAGTAGGAAGAACGGCAAGGGTTATCAACAACGCAAAAAGATAGTGGGAATCCAAATGAAGCCCACCTATACTCAAATGTGCATTTGGGAACAAAGATGATAGGTTGTCGCTTTCTAGAATTATATACTCAATGGAACAAGTCTGCAAGTGGGAGATCAAATATGTTATCACAGAGGGTTTGGAACAAATCATAATTTCTACATTCCAAAAGCCACAATAAGAGTTGGATAATAAGAAATAGATGACCAAGTTCACATTTAAGATGACTACATGATTCTTTAAATGAGCTCTCTTGTCATTCAGTCCATTAATATCTCCTCCAATGAGACTTGTATCACATTAATATTGATGTATCACTCTCTTTCACCTAGCAATATTCTAACTATATATGATTTGCATAGAATGCAGTCTAGCATCTTTAGACAAGGAAATTGCAACAGAACTGGTAAGCAAAATAATGTGGAGACACTCCACATGTAACATGTGTTTGATCCAAATTGCGTGCTTAGCAAAAAAATGTGGAAAGCTTCTTCAAGACACGGATCCACCTTCTCAAAAAAAAGGTATTACCAGATAGAGAGAGAGAGAGAGAGAGAGAGTAATCAAACGTTTTTTAAAATTAGATTCAGAACAGCTCTTCACTCATACGCCTTGTTCAACAAACTGTTGTAGACTTCTTGGTGAAAGCTGGTGTTCATCTTCAAACACCGGCTATGGAATTTTTTCCTATTGTCAACCTTGGAAGTTAGGAGATTCGGAACTTCCTATGGGTTCAGTTTGGGGTGGATTATTTGATGTTTCTTTTCTTTTTTTCTTTTTCTTATGTTTTTTTTGTAATTCTTGTTCTTCTTCTTTGCTACAAGTATATATCTCCTATACTCAGATCCTTCTTATGTACTCTTTTCTTGTTTTTAATGGAATTTAATTGTTAATGTTTCAAAAAAAAAAAAAAGATTCAGAATAGCTCTTGAATTAAAATTCAACGAAGAAAGATGATTAATTGTTAATGGCATATTGACTCTTTATGCATTACGGCACCATCTACATGTTAAGAAAGATGATTTCATAAAATTCTAGTGCTCTTGAATTAAGAAAATCTCATATATATAGACATGTCAGAGTCATAGGCTAACTGAAACTCTAAAGCAAATGTGATTTCTACTGAATAGAGACTCCTATCCTAACAAAATCTCTAATATATCCTAACCCATTCCCCCACTTTTCTCAAACTCAAGTAGGTCCCCCATTTGAGTTGTGGAATTATCGAATTGGGCAATTCAACAATCAAAAGATGCCATCTGATTGAGGTAAAGTAGAGGACGATAAAGATGTGACAGTGGAGTGAAAGACAAGATCAATGTCCCAAAATTGTTGATCCAAGAGCAGAAAAGTAGAAAGAACAAAGATTGACATTCTGGTGAGAGATTGGTTAAAACAATTGATCTCAATGGTTGGAACAAATTGAAGCAAATGTAGACAAGACAGAAGATCTGAACCATTAATTCAACGATCAATCCAAATAGATAGATGGCCAAACATAAGACATAACCAAAGAGGAGTATAACAATCAGCTGAAAAAAGTGGCAGTGACAGTGATCACAACAGTGATGACCATGAAAAAGACATGAATGGCTTGATGGTGATGATGGAATTGTTGTGGGACCCACTTCAGGACACGTTAGGTGTTGTGGGACCCATTCTAGACAAAGTTGACATGAAAATCGAATTGTATCATAAAATCGTTATACATCTTGAACCGCAAATTGTGTATCGTAAATCATAGAATCATAAGATTCATAAGTGCATTCCCTCAAAAATATTAATATATGAAATAACATGAAATATATATAAAATGTAACAATATGAGAAGTTCTCCAACTTTTTTTAATATTAAGTGAATATTATATAATTAGTTCATTAGAGCTAAAATTTCAATGCTATAACTCTCAAAAGTATAAGACTAGTATATAATCCAATACTATTAAAAGTCAATAATGAACTAAAAAGCCTTAAAAATTCAAAAGGTCTTAAATATCCATCAACTTAAGCCTTAAAAACCATTAAAACAAAATATGTCATACTTTCACACTCATAATAACTCCATAATTTTGTTAATAGATACGAATCATAAGATTTGTTAATAGATACGAATCGTTCCACTTATCATATTATATGAATCGTATGATACGAATTGTGTATTGTAAGATTTTAGCAATGAGTCAACGTATTAGTTATATCTTTAGTTGTAAATAGATTTGTGATTGATGTAATTGAATTGTTCTTTCCTTTATTGGCCACACTGATGGCTCTCTCTAATCTATTTATACTGATGTATACTCTCTTTCTCAAATACATTAAATACAATTCAGAGAAGAATTCTTTTCCATATTCTCTCCTCTCCTTCTTTTATTCTACATGTTATCAGTCAAAATCGATCTCTAGAGTTTTTAGGAGGATTCTTAATACATTTTACTGTTCCTCGCCGAAGTTACTATTCATCGCTGGAGTTATTGTTCATCATCAGACTCCAGTGTCATCTTCAGATCTCCGAGGTTCTCTGTTGCGGCTTTCCTCCTCCCTTTCTTCATTTTCCAGTCTTTTTTTGAGACTTCTAGACAGTTTTTTTGCTGTCCCAGATTCACTGTTTTGCTGCTCGGACATTCACCACCCTTCCCATTTTTCCCTGCGTCAGGGACCACCATACCCCTGTCATTTTTTACAAGGCTTCCCATCCCTGGTGCCCGATTAGCCCTCTGGAGCCTCTAGCTTGATCTTTTGGCAGACATAAACTAGCGGCAGTCACTGTTGTGGGACCCACTTAGGGACAGAGTTGACCAAAATGATCCACTTTTGGAAAGATATCTTATTGGTTGTATAATTGATTGTAGATAAGTATTATTTTATTCTTTTCCTATTTTATACACCTAGATTAGCTCCTTTGATTCTATTTATACATGTAACCAATACACCTTCAATACTATATTTACAGAGAAGAGTTCTTCTCATTTTCCTTCTCTTCAATATTAAATTCTTCCCTTCTCCACTGCTCCTGCCCACTACTATCGTCCCTGCCTCTGGCTTCCATTGCACCTGGGTGCTCCACCTTCAATCATCGGTTGGCATCCCCTTTTCTACTGTTTTCCAGTGGCTGTCTAGGACACCGGAAAACCCCATTTTTGGGTGTTTTTAATTGGATCTGCAAGGAATCAACACTTCAGACCTAGGCTTTGGACCACCACAATCGCCCCTACCTCCATATTGCATCGGTGAGGCTTTCGATTCGATTTGTGCCTTATGGGGTCCACTTCAGGTTCTTCTCAGATCTGCTGCAGGACCTTGGGCTTGGGTCTGTCTTTTTTACATGTATCTAATTTGAATATTGCTTCAGCATCATGGCATCCTCTTATACATTTTCTCCTGCCTCTTCTATTCAAGATGTGGCCTCTTTTGGCTCTCCATAGATTGGCCGACTCATGACGGTATTGTTAAATGAGACCAACTACTTTGAATGGTCTCATTCTGCCAAGATGTTCTTAACCGCAAAGCAACTGTAATCTTATATCGATGTACAACCACAGAACCGGCTAAGACTGATTCTAAATATTCCACCTGAACTGCGAATAACTCGCTGGTCCAGTCCTAGCTTCTTCACTCCATGGAAGATCATGTCCGGTGCCTAGTCTATACTCTTTCCACTGCTAAAGATGTCTAGGACACGGTGAAGACTCTATATTCTAATGGCAATAACTTCGCCCGTATTAATGAGTTATCTCAAACCGTTGCCACTCTCCAACAGGGGAAGTTGTCCCTTATCTAGTACTATTCGTAGATGTGGTCTTATTGGTTGGAGCTAAATCAGCTTCAATCCATTACCTTTAAAGATCCTGCAAATACTATGAAGCATCGCCATTATGTTGAACAACATTATTTTTTTAGGCTATTAGCTGGCCTCAACTCTGAATTTGAGCCTACTCTTGGGCAACGACCTCTCCGTTGGAGATTAACCCAACACACATTCATCATGAAATCACAAATCAAACACACACACAAGCAAGAACACGAAGAACACATGATGTACGTGGTTCGGCAATGTTGCCTACGTCCACAGGGCGTACTAAAATTCCACTAAGAGGAAGAATGCCCAATACAGGCTACAAGGATTAACAATCCTACCCACCATTCCTCTCAGTCAAATAAACCCTACAGAAAGAGACATTATATAGTGTCTCACAACAAACATGGCCTGGGCTGAGCCTGGGCCTGGGCCCATCAGACAACTCAGGCCCAATAAGGCTTTGAGCCATAAATCCAACAAACTCCACCTTGGCGAAAAAGCTCGACACCATGAAGATTGTTTCCTTCAGATCATGACACCTCCACCTGCTGTGTAGCACCTTCAGATCCTCATCTTCTGTAGGACGGCCATCCCATACCTTGGGATGCTCCACCAGTCTTGAGTAAGACTGAATAGCCCAACCGAGCTCCACCTCGAGCATTCTTGCCCGAGTTTCCTGTGTTGCATCTGCAACTCCGCACCAAATGGGCTCCACCTCGAACCATAGCCGTCGAGATCCATGTTGCCTCTACAACTCCGCACCAATGGGGCTCCACCTCGAACCATAGCCATCGAGATCCCTATAGCCTCTGCAACTCTGCACCCAATGGGCTCCACCTTGAACATTACCGCCCAAGTCCTTTGCACTGCCGTTGACCACTCCCCGACTCCTCCAAAAAATTTCCTCTCCTTTTTCAAATCCACACCGGTCACCTCGTACATCTCTTCACTGCGGTCGCACAGACGAAGACAGATCTCAATTCCGAATCCCTATGACTCCAGAAACTGTAGTCATGTTGATCACCATGCAAGCAGTACTGTAGTCCTGCGAGACTACCCCAATCTGTAGTCCCTGGGTGATCACTCGAAACAGTGGTCTCACAGGTGCACTAGAAATGGTGGTCCTCCAGACCACCAAAACCTTTTTTCCTTTTTTTTTTTTTCACTGTTCTCCGCCCAAAAACAAGTGAAATCCCTTTCTTTTCCACTCGTTTTTCCTAACCGAGTGGAATCCACGATGTTCCTGCCGCAGCCTTCCTCTGGAGCTCGCCGCCTTCCGCTCAGCCGCTGCAATCTGCACCACCAATAGTCACCTGCCAGATCTGTCTGCTAGCGGCTACCACTGCCGCTCTCCTCCTCTTGCTACAGATCAGCAGTCGGCTTCCTCTTCCTTCAAATCTCAACCTAGATCTGCCTCGATGCTCTCTGTGATGGCTTCCTACCTGAGATCTAAAGAAGTCAGCTCTACTACTCCGGCGCTACACCATCCGTCAGCCACTCAGATCTGCCGAGCCTCTATTTGGCTCTCGCCGCCTCCGGCATCGATGCACGCTGCTCGGCCTGCCTGCGCTGCAAACCACCGTGTGCTACCTTGCTCGACCTTTCCAGATCTGACCGATCTCTGTGTGATGCTGCTCTCTCACTCAGATCAGGCTGCCCTCTTTTATGCGATGGAAGACCCGTTGTCTCTGCTGCTGATCTGCAGATCTGTCCCTCCGGTGCACGCATCACCATCACTTGCTGCTGCGCCACAGATACTCACCTATCTGCTCTGGTCAGGCGCTGCCGCCCTTAGGTCTGAACGAATCAGATCTATTCCAGCGATGGTCGCTGCTTCTTTGGTTTCCCGCACATTGCAACTGCAATGTTGGCTGCAGGTTGCCCTTGCTCCGCCACCTTTCTCACAGCCCCGATCTGGTCCTCCATTTCCAGATCTGAACCCTCCGATCTCAGATCTGGCTGCTTTCGACTATGGGGAATCTGTAGCTTCTGCCTCCTTAGATTTGTACCAGATTTGTCCACCTCCAGCGCCCCTTCCTGTGCTGCCGATCTCAGATCTGCCTCAGATCTGAACGGAATCCCGACTGCTTGCGCCTCAGCTTCTGCCTTAGATCAGCACCAAATCTGCCGATAAGATCTGCCTCAGATCTGACCGACGATGGAAGCCCCCTCTGATGGGTATACTGCACCGGATTTGCAACCTTTGCAGATCAGATCTGATCAGCCTTTATGCGATGTTTTGAAACCCCCTTTCAGATCTCCTTGCTGCTGCCCACAGAAACCGCCGCTCTCAAATGGCCACGCCTCATATCTACTCCAAATCTGGCCACCTCCGGCGCTCTTGCTGCAACTGCATTCCTGAAACCCCTTTTGCGCAGCAGCCTCCTTCGATCTGTGATTTCCTCCGGTCCCGATTCTGAACCTTGCTCTGATACCAATTGTTGGAGATTAACCAAACACACATTCACCATGAAATCACAGATCCGACACACACACAAGCAAGAACAAAGGATATACGTGGTTCGACAATATTGCCTATGTCCACGGGGCGTGCTAAGATTCCACTAAGAGGAAGAATGCCCAATACAGGCTACAAGGATTAACAATCCTACCCACCCTTCCTCAGTCACTCTCCTCTCTGTTTCTCCCCAGGAGAAACTGCACCAGCCAAATAAACCCTACAGAAAGAGACATTATATTGTGTCTTACAACAAACAGGCCTGGGCCTGAGCCTGAGCCTAGGCCCATCAGACAACTCGGCCCAATAAGGCTTTGAGCCATAAATCCAACACTCTCCCCTCTCTGGATGAGGTCTACTCTACATTAATTCGGGATGATAGGCATCATCTTGTTATGACTCCTATGCTAGCTGAGAACGCTCCGTCCTGGTCACCGCCAATTCTTTTGTGCCTTCTCCAACTCATGGGACACCTTCTTCCCACGGCCAAAGCAAGCTGATCAAACTGTTGCCCCTCCTGTTCCTCCTTCCTCTGATGTGGCTAGTGACAATGTCCCAGTGACTCGCTAGGACTTTAACTTACTACTACAACGACTAGAGCGTCATCAATCCTCCGAGGTTTCCAATGTTTTCTCATTTACTTCAAGTACTAAGTCCTCTGCACATCATGTCTCCCATCATTCCTGGATTGTCAATTCTGGTGCTACTGACCATATGGCTTGTATGTCCACTATCTTCTCTTCCCTTTCACATGTTTCATGTAGTGAGGTTAAATTAGCTAATGACTCATATACTGATATTGTTGGAAAAGAGATTGTTCTCATTCCTCCTAATTTGGACCTCTCCTCTATTTTGCATGTTCCCAATGTATCCCACAATTTATTTTTTGTTAGTGTCTTAACTAAACATATGAATTGCTCAATCAATTTCTTTATTTCTCAGTGTGTTTTCCAGGATTTGACCACGAAGCAGGTGTTGGGTAGTGGTCATGAAGCGGGTGGCTCTACCTTCTCGACTCTCGCTATGGCAACTCCGAAGCATGTTCGACCTCTTCCTCTTCAGATGTGTTGTTGTGGCATTATCGTCTAGGACATCCTACAGATTCTGTTTTGAAAAAACTTGTTCCAAGTTTATCTTTTAGTCATTTTGAGTGTGAACATTACCAATATGGCAAGCATAGTAGATCTCATTTCCCCCATCTATCAATAAAAATTCATCTACTTTATTTTCGCTTATACATTCTGATGTGTGGCAATCTCCTACTATCTCTCGCACTGGTTTTCATTATTTTGTCACATTTGTTGATGATTTTTCTAGCATGACTTGGACATTTGATGAAACACAAATCAAAGGTCTTTGATCACTTCCGTAGTTTTTACAAGTGGGTTAACACTCGATTTGGGTATAAAATTCAGGTTTTACGGAGTTATAATGGGGGGGAATATTTGTCATACTCCTTTCTTTATTTTTTTGCAAGAGCATGGTACAGACATGTCCCACAGTCCTATGGCCCGAAGCTGTATTAATTGCTTGTTATCTTATCAACAGAATGCCATCTCGCATTTTACAAAACTAGTCCCCTATTGACTTTCTCTCATTACATAAATCCATCCATCTTCCCTTACATGCCTTTGGATGTATCTGCTTTGTTCACAACTTCTCTGGCCATAAACTCTCTTCCCGGGTTGTGCGTTGTGCCTTTCTAGGTTCCTCACCTTTTTACAAAGGCTATAAGTACTTTGATCCCCTCACTAGGAAAGCATACATCTCCATTGATGTCACCTTTCTTAAGCAAGACCCCTACTTTTCAGCTCCCTCTAGCCCTTCTCTTTCCCCTGTCTTTCCTCTTCTTCGTGCCAATCCTAGTCCCCCCAACCCTACCAAGCCCATTCTAGTGTATCAATGCCGACAATCTTGACTGCCACCTGCCGCTGACTCCACCCATCATCTGCCAGTGGTCCAGATCCACCTGTCTCTGACCAGTCTGATCTCCCTATTGCGCTTCATCCACTTAATCAATTTGTATCATATCATGTTATTTCACCCTCCTATCACAACTTTCTCAAAGCCCTGGACAGCATTAAGATTCCAAAAAGGATTGACACGGCCTTGAACCATCCCTCCTGGAAAGCAGTCATGGATGAGGAATTAGCTGCACTTGAGAATAACAACACTTGGAATTTGGTCCCTTTGCCACCTGGAGAGACTCCTTTGGGTGCAAAGGGATCTTTGCTTTGAAACATAATCTCGATGGCTCCATTGGCAGATAGAAGGCTCGCCTAATAGCCAAATGTTTCACACAGACATATGGTGTGGACTACCAAAACACCTTCTCACTAATCGCCAAGATTACATCTGCACGAATCTTACTCTCCCTTGCCACGACTTATGCCTGGCCACTTCAATAGTTAGATTTGAAGAAAGCATTTCTCCATGGTGATCTCCAAGAAGAAATTTACATGCTTCCTCCTCCTGGGTTTGTCAAGCAGGGTGCACCTCAGTCTGTCTGTACACTCAAGAAGGCTCTCTATGGTCTTAAGCAGTCTCCCCGTGATTGGTTGAGAAGTTTAGCAATGCTTTATTACCTTATGGTTTTACTCACTGTTAGGCAGATCATTCAGTATTCATCTACCGACTCCACTCAGTTGTAATGATTTTAGTGGTCTATATTGATGATTTTGTTCTTCTAAGTAACAATCATGCGGCCATTTCTTCCTTCAACTGTTATCTTCAACGGACATTTGATATTAAAGATTTGGGGCCCCTCTGTTACTTTCTTGGCATTGAAGTTGCTAGGTCTTCTTGCGAACTTCATCTCTCTCAGTGGAAGTATGCCCTGGATCTCCTCCAGGAAACTGGATATT
The DNA here is from genome assembly GCA_022113865.1 of Chimonanthus praecox. Taxonomy (NCBI): domain Eukaryota; kingdom Viridiplantae; phylum Streptophyta; class Magnoliopsida; order Laurales; family Calycanthaceae; genus Chimonanthus; species Chimonanthus praecox. The sequence goes on from CM039094.1 coordinate 36,444,255, forward strand.
CTGGATACAAACCCCCCAATACTTTGTTGGATGTTAACACCAAGTTATCTGCATCAGACAGGACTCTGGTTGATACTCCAGTCTCTTATCAGAAACTCGTCGGCAAACTCATTTATCTCACCATCACGTGACTGGACTTATCTTATGTTGTTGGTGTCGTCAACCAGCTCTTGCATGAACCACGGGACACTGACCTCCATGCTGTGTTTCGTATTCTTCGATATCTTAAGCTTCATCCTGGCAGCGGCTTGTTCTATGCACATCACCCTACTTGTCCGGTTCGTGGTAATTTTGATGTTGATTGGGTTGGGTCTTCGAATGATCCCTGCTCTACTACCAACTATTGTGTCTTCTTGAAGTCACATTTAGTTGCTTGGTGAAGCAAGAAGCAGTACGTTGTTGCTCGGTCTAGAGCTTGAAAGTATGGCTAGACCAATGCTCAGATCTTAAAGGGAGGGGGGGTGAATAGGACCAATCACTTTTTATTTACCAATTTTAGAATTGAATGTCCAGTTATTTGATAACAAGCACACAATGAATCAAATAAATTAATTAATCAAACCATAAAAACAAACACCACAGATGCATAATGATTTATAGTGGTTTGGTTAAATAACCTACATCCACTCTTAGAATCACCCAACCTTGGGATATCCGGAAATGCACTATGAAAGGGTATCTCACCCTCACAATACACCTAATGAGTTTCAACCACCTTTGGTCTACTACTCGACTCTTATTTTTATGGTGGTTCGGGCACAGAGCTCTAGTCCACCTTACAATGATGATGATAAAATAAAAACAAAGAAACACTACAGCGGAGATGCAAGGCTAGGACAAAGGGTTCTACAGGTGTCCGAGATGGTTTTCTCAAAGACTCTTCTTCCTCACAGGCTTGGTCATTTTCTTAGATATTCATAGAGGTTTGGAAGGAAGAGATTTGCAAGAGATGGCTTGGAGTACTCTAAAGAAGACTAGGGTTTCGATTCTAATCTCAGTGGTGTTTCTAAGTCTAAGAGAGGCCAGGTATTTATAGATTTTCCACTAAACACAATGGCTAGTTCGCGAGGGGCTCGGGCGCGTCTTCCCGATGGGCCCGGCCACCATATTTGGTAATGCCAACTCATGGTCAACTGGTGATCAAACAAGGAAGGTACAACTGGATGACTAACGGCTAACCTAGAGAGGCTCGAGAGGCTCGGTCTGAGACACAAGATGATTTCAATTAACAGAGGCAGGATCACAGACCGAGGGGCTCGAGTGTGGCCCGAGGGGTCCAACCTGAACTCAGATGAATTTTCTCAGTTTTAAACACTGAGAATTCAGGACGAGTGGCTCGGCCATACCTGAGAGGCTCGAGCTAGGACTACTAATAACAGACATACAGATCGTTACTTCCTCAGTCCGAGGGGCACGGCCAAACTCGTAGGGCTCGAGCTAGGCATAACCTATATTTTCTAGATTTTTTCATTAGCCTCTATTTCACACCTAGTTTTTTTCTTAGGGTCAACTAACTTGAATACCTAGGGTCTATCTAAGAGTATCATACCTGAAAGAGCTGCCCAACACACGATAAAATGATCTGATGAGCTTAGACTTCAATTTTTCAGATCTTCAGCATCTTCCAAGCACCCAAGGCAAGAAATACATGGTCACAAATATTGACAAAAAGGTGACTCAGACTGGCCAGTGCACTAACAGTGCTGAGGCCGAATGTCGTGTCATGGCTAATATTGTATCTGACTTGTTTGGATTAAATTCCACAAATCAAACACATAGCGGAAGCAAATCGAAAACAAACACAAACAATCCACACGAACACAACATTTAACGTGGTTCGGCCGAAGCCTACATCCACAGACAAACACCGACAAATTCCACTATTATCAAAGGTATTACAAAATATTCTCAAATCTCTCCTCACTGGTCTTCTCTCAAACTCTCTCCTCTCTCACAAACCAAAAACTCTCAGCGGTGCCCAAAAGGGCCACCCACACAACATACTAAAGTCCCTCTCCTACCTTATAGGAAAGAGACCCAAACAAAAATAGAAGTTCCCCAACTGAGAGTTCATCCCAAAAACGAGAATAGAAGTAGAGACAAAATAGGAGAGAAATAGGAATCTAATCCTAATCAAATCTGGCTCCAAATTGAGCCATATTCCTAACAATCTCCACCTTTGCGAGATTTACCAACAAATAACTCCACCTTGGCGAGATTTACCAACAAATAACTCCACCTTGGCAAGAAATCTCATGCCAACAAAACTGACGCAAACAACCAACGTTGAATGCTGCCACCAAATGCACCTGTAGGCGCCATACACCCGAAAATGCTTCCAAATGCGTCTGTAGACGCCGCACAACCGAAGATGTCCAAATAAGTAGAATGTTGATCAACTGGTGCTTGAAGCCTTCAAATTCTAAAGCACCCAAATAAGACCAGATTTTTCTTCAAATTTGGTACACACCGCACAACCAATCCTCCGACTGCTCCACGATACGACTTCAAACGAATTTTGCCTATCCAAACAATCCAACTTCTCAAAGCTAGAAAACAAATCCCTGTCGGGACACAAATGATAGGTACAACCTGTCTCCAAATCCATTTATCACATGATGAGCCAATCAGAGCCAACTCAAACAATCACCAACGGACTGAAATCCAAATCCAAAGTTGCAAATTCAAGTTCCACTGGCGCACCGAATGCATGCGCCCCCGAAATCAAACAAAGCAAGCGTCTTTGCCAAATTTCAATACAAAAAAGCTCCAAAAATTCCATCTAATCACCAAAAAAATTCAAAACTACTCAAAACACCTTTTACAAAAGCATTAACGATAACTTCAATATTTTCCAAATTTTTCATTTTTCTTTTGCTGAACGTGTACCTGAACTTGTGGTCCCTCGAGACTAGCCAATTATGTTATCCTGCGGAGCACCAAATAGAAAATGTATTGTAGTGTTGTGGGACTACCCGAATCAGTGGTCTTGTGGAACTACCCAAATTGATGGTGTTTCGAACCACCCAAACGATGGAGAGAGAGATGCCTTTATTCCAAACATGAATTTCACCCAAGCTTTTTCAAAACTCTCTGATCGAGAGTTGTGGGACAGCTGTTTCTAAAGAATTGTTCTTTTCTTTTCTTTCTTTCCACTTCAGACGCAGCAACAAACAGAGAGATGATCGTTTCCCCTTTTTTTTCTTCACTTCCTAATAAATATCTATTTATTTATAAATTCATCCGAGTCACCCATCCATAATTTCACCCGATCCTACCGGCTGCGTCAAGATTTCAGCACGTGTGAAAAGAAAAATTTAACGAAATTGAACCATTTCTCATTGTTGGAAACTGCTCACAGTTGCAAGAACAAAGGTAGTCGGTTTGAGTCATATTGGTGTCAAATAGGCTGTTGTGCCATGGAAAATAATTTGTCAAATCAACAGTTCTAGTCATGTATGCAGTAAATGGCTTTACAGTTACAATGTTGACTAAACCAGTTCGGAAAAAAACAAGTTGAGATTTCAAGTATTCCAACTGCGTGTCTTTGTGTATTCAAATACATTCATTCTTATCTACCAACAAAGAAAAAATCATTATTGAAATGGAAGCTCATTGTGCTCATTGGAAGTGGGTCATCCAGTGGATCCTGTAAGAACTTTGGCCTACAATTCTATGGGCTCTTGTTCATTCACCATCTGATGGTTCCATAAGAGATCATTAAACATGATGAAATAATATTCTAAAGAAAGAACAGTAAAAAGGCACTCTAAAGAGACAGAGTAAGTCATACTTACATACAATTCGGCATACAGTATTATCTGCAAACAAACAAATAAAACAAAATATTAGACTCATTTACCTTCTTCAAGTACAAAGGAAAACAGCCAGGTGCAAAAAGAGAGGTTTTTTATGGCAATATGCCTAATCATGCATAGGCGTAACAAAGCTAGCTTACAGGAATTTGGAATTACGTAAATCCGAAATTTTCCAACCCTAATAAAAAATGCTAATGGGCCCACTGAAGTTCTTGACGCCAAGGGGGTTTAGGTACTAACAACAAAGTACTTGCAACCTGATTGATCTCTAACAATGAGAGGAATGAGTATGGAATTTGTTTACGATAGAAGCATAAGCTGAAAACTCAAAAAAACTAGAGAAAGTCGATTTAAATTGACTCAATTAGATTGCATCTTAGGTTAACTGAGTGGATAAGTTTTACCAAGTTGTTTGAGAACCAAAAATTTCATTGAATTACTCAGCTTAATTGCATTTTGAGTATGAGTTTCAAGCTTTTTAACTAACTAGAAAACTGTTCAAATTGGACCTCTCAGGTCATCTTAGTCCTTGTTTTTGATGTCCAAGGTTCAACCATTAAAATGATCAAATATCCATGGAAATGAGCATGAATTAGTTGGTTAGATTTAAATTCATGAGGAATAAAATTGTGAAAGAATTTGCATCTAAATTAAGGTGGGTCCCGCATAGTGGGAACAAAGTTCCTTCTAGGGGTGGCAATGGTCTAGGTTGGATTTGGGTTCAAGTTCAAGTGGTTGAACTATTTATTTTAAACCACCAACCCAAACTCACCTATTTATTAGGTGGAGCTCAGTCTCTAGTCAACCAATTTGTGAAACAAATCAAGATATTCAGGGAACTCCTGTTTTCCAGGCTATGTTCGAGTTAAGTTGCTGGGTTAGGTTTTTGATTCAAATTGGAGATGGATCTAGTTGACTGACCTAGACTGTAAAACCTCAATCTGAACTCAACACCCATTTGGGTCACATCAACCCACTTTTAACAGGTCAAGATGCTTGACCCAATTTTATTTTCACAAGACAGATATTTTTAAGTTGATCGGTTGAGTTAGAAATTGTCACCCATAACTACAACAGCTAGAGCGGGAGAGAAATTTACACCCATAACTCAGAGAGAGAGAGAATGTGTCTGTGCGTGTGGTCTCTCAGTCTTAAGTTTCCCATCAAATATATGCTGAGTTTTAAATTTCGGCAAATACAGCAAAGAGAGAAATTAAAGAGTTCTCAGTAGTAAGTTTTCACATAAATATATTGTGAGTTATAAAATTCAGTGATGTATCAATATTGGCCACTTGATGGGCCAAAAATTTGGACCATTTTGAGCCCACTCTATTTATAACCTTTAAGAAAAAACAATTTTGGTTGAAATGGGCCTGAAATTTTAGCTCTGTCAGACTATAGGGTTTTTCTGATGAAAACCAAATTTCACGAATTTTACAAATCAACCCATGTAAGATCTTAAAAATTTCAACTGGAATTCCCTCGGAATACATGAAACTTACTGAGATGGCAAAACGGCCAGGCGTACCGAAAGCTGCCTGGCCAATGTCTGGGTAAGTCTCAAGCCCAGGTTTACTGTCAAGACAGCGGCCCAAGAGAACTCCTGTGTACAAAGAGAGCACTGAGAACAACAATAATATTGATAGCCCAAGCCATCCTCCCTCTTTTATTGCATATGGAGTTGAAAGTATCCCTACTCCACATAGAACATTTATGCCTACATATATCAAAATAAATCACAGGGTCAAGTTCATAGAATAGAGATATTGTTAAGATAACAAAAATAGGATTAAATTGAGTTTCATTAACTCATTTGATAACTAATTTAACTCACTTAACTCATTAATAAATGAACAATTTTAAATTGATAGTTTAAACTGAATAGATGAATCAATTTAACTCATAATCACTCAACTCGATAATTTGTAAACAAAAGTAATCAACTAGAATCTCACCTAGAAAAATAAGGTTTTATTTGACTACATTGATTAATTTAATGATTGAGTTGATCCTAATTCATTGAGATCAAAATAAACAAATTGGTGACTCAACTTAAACTCGACTCAAACTCAATGCACCCCCTCCTCCAAATAAAATTGAAAAAAAAAAAAAAACACGCTCCAAATTTTAATTAAGAGTGAACCTTGAGTTCACACGGGTATTGCATCCCGCAACAGATTGACCTAGGCGACATCATGCATACGCAACAACACTCACGTGACCCTGTGAGGCCCGCATGGGTTCGACCTATGGGATGGGGGCTGTGCCATTTGAAAGGTATTTTTCGGATGACACTTCTCATAAAAGAAATCAAGTTCGTAGGATTTCAAAAACTATGATTTATATAAATTCTAAAATCAATGGTAAAAATGGAGGTAATTTTGAAAGAATTTCAATCCGACGATGAGTTAACTTAGGATGGGTTTAAATTGGATATAGATCCAATTCACGGAGTAGTGTAGGGTGTGAGGGGAGTATGGGGTATAAGTGGGGCCCGAGTGGGCCCTATTTGTGCTTTGTTGCCCATGGGCAATGTCGCCAGAAGGAACCTATTTAATATCTACTAGTGATTGAATATAGTTCGTACCTGGCTTGTACTCGTGAATTAATCATTGCAAATCCACCAAGCACGCTTAAATTTATTGTTGTTAAGTCCGCAGGTAAAATACAAGATATTGCTACAAAAGACTCATTCATACTAGAGAAACAACAATAGAGAAAAATGCAATAAACACCTGAACTTGTTTTGGTATCCTGAAAAGCCTCCTGTCTATATTACTCAGGTACAACAAGGATACAAGACCTCTCCCCTAATAACGAGTTTGTACCAAACTTGGTACAAATAGCCAATAGATATTACATGGGCCCACATGAATGGGTGAGTTTGAAAGACCTTAGCTTTTATATAGTGCCTATAAAATTTCATCTTTATCGGATAAGAAAACTCATGGTTTTTAAAGACCTCAAATTTTCATATTTATCTAACTGTAGAAATTCATTAGGTTACGTAAATGAGATTTAAAAGTTAAATTTGTGTCAAATTGGGTACATCAATAATTAAAGAGGGATAGATGAGTCCCCTCACACCCATCTATCCCTCGTAAATTGTACCCTTCCTCAATTTGATACCAATCTAACTTTTAAACCCCTTATTCATTCCAATGAATTTACACAATGAGATAAAGTTGAAATTTTGAGAGCTTTAAACAACATCACTTTTTTTTTAAAGGTAGCATGACTTCACTTATCCTATTAAGTTGAAATTTTATATACACTATATATAAGCCAAGACCTTTCAAACCCACCCATATTATATGCCTAGGTTGGGCTCACCACACTGTTTACTTAAAACTTCTTAAGAACTTGGTCTTAGAGGATTTGCAAAGAGGTGACAAAATATATATTTATAAAATACATATTAAAAATGTGATAGAAACTAGAATAACATAGGACATTATATTTTATTAGGTAAAATAGAAAATGCCTAATGATGATTATATACATAGTTGTGTTTTGGTCTCAAGCTTTTCTTTTTCTTTTTTTCTTCTTTAGCCATCACAATTTTCCATGATTGATTACAATGCGAGGAGTAAGGAGCTACACCAAATAATTTGAAGATCCAATCTATTCAATCCAAAATGAACAAGAAATATAGATTTTCTTTTTTTTATTTATACATGTTTCTTCTTTTTTTCCTGTTCCAGTCATTATAATTACTCATGCTTGATTACACTGAGTCAGGAACTAAATAGACACCAAATAATTTGAAGATCCAAGCTATTCAATCCAAAACAAACAACTTAGATATAGATTTTTTTTGTACATATTTTAAATTTGAATGTAAATCCATGTTTTACGACCAAGTAAAATTGGGATGTGGATGCAGGTTAAGTCAGATTCAAATCGATGAACTTACTAATCGAATATGATAAAAGTAGATATTAAAAAAACATTTTGTATTGTACATTTGCATAAGCTGATGTAACGAATATGACAAAAAATGTTATATATGCATGTTAATGGGCTCCAAGCTTTATTTTATTTTTGAAGACGAAGGATTCCGGACCTCTTAGAGCACCTAATTAATTTTTGGGACATGTGCAAATCTCCCTATCCAAACACACCGGGTAACAATATGGAGAGTGGCCCTTTTGTGTTGAAAATGACTTTAACCCAAGACCTCCAGTAGTACAGCTAGGTTCTTGACCGCCAAGCCAACCCTCACGGGTTAGCTTGAATTTATTTTATAGTAAGTTCAAAGACCTATTTTTATTTGGTTTGATGAACTTAATAAAAACCTTAGTTTTCAATTTCGTTGTGCTCTAGCCGTGTTTTCAAAGGGACAAGTTCAAAAAAAACAGACACACATATAAAATCCAACCGTTCAAATAAAAAACCGACTTCATGAGATATAATTAATAAAAATGAGCTTAAAATTCAATATACAATCACTTAATCTTAGTAGCCAAAGTCGTCTTAAAGTTGCTAGAAATTAAATTTCAGTCTAAAATTTAGCCCAATTGTAAGTCATGAAGTATATTTTCAATTCATATAATTTATTTTTAATATGTATGACTAAAATTTTAAAAAAATATATATATGAAACAGACCTAGTGTGTGGTGTTTTGAGTTTTGACCTTTAATTTTAGAAGAAGAGAAAAAAGAGAGAATTCAAGGTTAATTCTTAGATATTTTTTGGATATTTTAGTGTAATTCAATTTGTATTTGGTTGTTATTAGAGTAAAATTCAAACATTCTTGAATTAGTATTTGATAATTACACTATTATGAACATGAACTAAGATAATAAACATAATCAGCTATTTAAGGATAATTTATATTTTATTTATATAGATCAGTGTAAAATGATGAAAATAATTAATTTAAGTATATTTATAAGTTTGTATTATTGTCTTTATATTTTATTTTTATTTTTTTTTTTTTTTTTCATGTCGTCTTTTCCAAAACGAAATATAGAAATAGTCGAAATGGCGGAACGTTCTGATACAAGACAATCAAAACAAGTTCCAAAATGGAATGAAATTAAGAAGTCTAAAAAACACTATAAGACTGATATAATTTAACTTTCAAAATTTTGGTAAATTTTGATATTTCAAAGTCTTAATAGGCTGTTTTTTTTTTACCGATGTTTCAGTCACATCGAGCCATTTTAGACTTAGATTTTTTTAATTTAGAAATACATTTCAACAAGAATTTTCAATAAAACTCAATTTCTAAAATATTTGCATATTACTTTCTTAGATCTCAAAAATTTCACTTGATATTTTAGATTTTAGTCTCAAGACAAATTGACTAAAGTCTAAAACATCTACATCATAATTTCATTTTTCTAAGAAAATCCTAAAATGCATCTGCTCATCATCTTGAGTAGGGCTGCAACTCGGGTCGAGTCAAGAATTTTGGGTCGGGTCAGGTTGAGAACATAAGAACCAGCATGAAATTCGGATCAAGTCGGGTTGGGTTAAGGATTTTACAAGTTAATCCAATCCGACCCGACCCAACCTGACCTGGCCCCACTAAAATTATGTTAAAATTGGTTCAAAAGGTAGGTAAGGTTAGAATTCATGTCGGGTCGAGTTGAGAATTCGAGTCAGATTCCATATATATCAACTCAGGTTGAGTTGGATTTTAAAAATATAACCCAACCCGTCCGATCGAGTTGCAGGCCTAATCTTGAGTAACAAATGTCTCTTAAACCTTATAAGGTTCAAAGGGTAAGCAGAATAAGAACAAAGTATTAATTAATTTGTTTTAACTTCAAATTGAAACTATGGTTGCCAATTCTATTTTGAGAGATATTTTGAATTGCCTAAAAACAGAACATTTCAGTATTTTCGTATTTTGTGATAAAAAAAGTGATTAATACAAAATTAAAAAATTTGAAATTTAGATAAATTAAAATAGAAAATTAAAATAAAGGAAAATAGGAGAAATAATAACTACAAGTAAAAATATAATAAAATAGTAAAAGTACACTAAAATTATAAAACAAAATAAATTATTGAACAAATTCTATAAAATTACAAAGAAAAATAAAATAATTAAATTTAGTAATTTCTTTTTTTTTTTTGGAAGTACGTAGGTGTCCAGAGTCACACCAAAAATTTAGTAAAAATTTTAGGTAAGCAGACGATGTCAATGACTCATTTCTATCGATATGAGAAGGCTAATAACTGTGCTCTAAATTCAAAAATCTATCTGCTAAAAAATTTACTGAATATAATACACAAATAATGAATTAATGTAACCTATGGGTCACATACACGTGTATGGATGAGGAGCTGTGACGTGCCATTGGGTTGGTGCGTCTGACGACAAATATTCTGAATATCGCCTTAATTCAATGGCGTGACGACAAATTAGAGTCCTCACCCGCACGACAACCACGTGTACACTTTTGTACTTTTATGATAGTGTCGACTTCGAATATAAGAATTTTAATAATGTATTAGATTTTTTAGAACTTAATATTAAAATAATTACAATTAATTATACTAGCTGAATTTTTTCTAGGAATCAAACATTCAAGGTAAAACCTTAGATGTATGGGGTTAATCTAAATTTCTAACATTAGATTAAAGATTTTGAATTTGACTCCTCTCAAATTTATCTAATGTACGAAATTTGTAGATGATATTGTGTATCTATTGGATAGTCTTATCTCCAATGTATGATAGAGATATTCATGTTATAAAAAAAAAATTAAAAACCTTCAATTATTAAAATTAAATTTAAAAATATTTTAATAATCTAATTAAAGACTTCAAAATCAATCATCAATATTTACAGTATGTTTGTATTTAACACTTTCTGTGATAATTGAATTACTTTTCATTGTTCAGGTTTTTTAAAGAAATTTTTTTTTTCTGATTTGCTTATTATTTACAAGAATTATAAGAAATAAATATTTAGGAGAAAGGGTTGAAAAACAATCCCACAACTTGTAGATAATAAAATCCGTGACCCAACTTATGGACTAACCATAGTCCAATTTTACCTATGATCCACAATCCAACTTGATCATAATTTGTGACCCAATATAAGACCCCTTACCAAATGAAATTGACCCATTACACGATTTATGACCTAATCAATCCAATACGTGACTCATGATCTAACTTACTCAAGCTATAATCTCATCCATGATTTGACTCATGGTCCATAGTTCAACCTAACAATATAAAAGATTTATGATCTATTACATGATCCACGATTTAACAAGTGACATCTGTACCTCAATATATTTCAATTTCAATATATTTAAATTAAATTAACGAGAACAACCCTTAGCTTTAGTGTTTTTTTTTTTTAATGCAGCTCTAATTCCTACTTTATATTAATAATATATATTTTTTTAAGAGATATTCAAAACAACAATGTACCACTTTTTTAACTAACCTAATCAATTCTTGAAGACGTAAATTATTTTAAATTAAAGATAAATGATTAGAGACTTTAATATAATACATTATGTGTAATTTATTTAATTTTTTTAATTATATAATCAATAAAAGTTTAAATGGTAATAATACTCAAAAAAACAATTTTATTTTGTCATTCTAATGATAAAAATGACAATAAATAATACTCCCTCCGTCCCATTTTAGTTATCTCATTTGAAATATTTGTATTTTTTAAGGAACTTTCTATATAAGGCTAGCACTTATGTAATTACATCCATTTTCAACACTAAAGCATACTACTCAAATACAAATAAAATAAATATTTTAGGACAATTCTAAAATCCATATAAGACAACTAATTTGAGATAGAGGGAGTACGTGGAGATCACTAGTGTAAATTCTAAGTCATTCAACAATTTGTAAATAAACATTTACACGTGTCTTTTCATCAACTTCCATAAAACTATTTGATCTATCATAGGATGAATTCAATGAAAAAAACTTTAGTAAAAAATCAATAAAATTTACCATGCTCCTCTCATTTAATTTACTAAAAAATAATATATAAGCATGTATAAATTAATAAATAATTTAAATTTTTATAAATAATGTTATTTGCAAGCATCTTTAATGAGACAGCAATATATCATTCCACATAATACATATAAAATTAAAAAAACATGACAGCAACGACGATAACGACGAAAAGGAATGAGCTGGCCCACGTGAAGAACCTAGATTTGAAAACTGTACATATTGTCTTGGTTCATCAAGGAGGACCCCACCATTCAATGTAACGACGAGACGACATCCTATCGCCGCGTAACATCTTTATCCACAAAATATTTTATTAGGTGGAATATTTGCATCTTATCTAATAATATGTTTTGTCAAGATATAATACATTATTGGGCCCATCGACACTGCCAATCCACATGGGTGGTAGGATTTTGAAGGGGACATGGATCGGAATTTTGGCCCATCTCCAACATTACTAATCTCATGTCTATCGGGCCACACAACACTGAATTTTTCAACCAATCGTATCTAGACATCATTGTGACCTAGTTGGGCTTCCTTATCTAGGATTATAGGTATGGATTATGTCACCATCTCAATTAATTTACTTTCTATTTTATTAAAGAATTTAACGAATAATGCCAAAATCTAATAGACCAAAGCTCAGCACATAATGTGGACACTGACAGACTCATTCATCAGATGCATTTAACATCTAAAAGACTAAGCCAATAAAAAAAACCCTAACTGCCTCATACATCAGATGTATTAAAACAGTGGGCCACATCTCAAGGTTTAAGCCAATCAAATAACCTGCCAGCTATTCACTTACAGAGTAAAAAATCATAAGGTCATGAAAGGTTTAATTTGATACTTTAATTTTTTTTTTTAGACGAGAGATTCCAAGTTGAATTATACGAACAAATATATGTAAATTTCTCAAAATAAAAAGTGAAAGAATTTCCTACTCGATTATTTAATGGTTTTGTAAAGTAATTTCCGAATCCTCTCATTGTTCTCTTGCTTGCGAGTGATTGATTAAAAACTTAAAAGGGACATGTGTAATATGAGTTCTCCTTTCTTTTATCACTTAGAAGTCGTGTGAGATAAAAGAAACAATTTTTATATTAGAATTGTTTTTATTGTTGCATTTGAATTTTTTTTGTGGAAAATGTTTTTCAGACCTAAGTTATTTTTAAGAGAAGTGTGGAAAATGATTTTTTAAAAGAAAGGGACAAAAAGTAATTATCATGACCAACTCTAACCATTGTTCAACCAGATATATGACCTAAGATCCAATGTAAATACCATCCATCACCCAACACATGATCCACTCGACTCAGTCCATTACATGACTCAACGAATCTAACCCTTGTTTGATTGTCAACTTGACCAAACTTATAATTAAATACATAATTAGAATCTAGAGCAACCTAATAAAGTATAGTATTTACAATCTATTACTTGACCAACCATTTGATCAAGAAATCAACCTAATCCGACCTAACTTATGAATTTATAGATTAACTTGAGATAGTTCAAATTAAAATCTAAATCAATTGTACTCTTTACATAATATTATCATTTAAGTAAAATATATGTTGAATTAACTATTAAAAATATATAATTATTATTCTAAACGGATTACAATCCAACAAGGAGATCAACTCCAAATAGGTTCAATTTTGGTAAAGATCTAATTCATGGTGGTCAAAACCGTGCAAGAGGAGCAACAAATGTTAGTAGAGCCTTAGATGTATATATATTATTAAAAAAATAAAACTAAACTAAACTTACACCTTAGTTATACACTTCTATTTTTTTTTTTTGGCGTTGCAAGTCTTACGATTGGTTAACTCTTGAAAATCCAACAAATTGCGACTTGCCACATTAGCTTAAGGGTATAAAACAATATTACTTAAAAATAAGTGTCAATCTCTGATGGTAAAAAACCATTCTCATAAAATGAATTAAACGTAACTATAACTTAATTTTTGGTACATGGTTTTATCACACAATTTTAACATTTGATGACTTTATTCAAATTGATAAAATTGGACTTAGTATGTTGTGTGGCTAACAATATTTGTGAGCTATAAATTATTTCATTTTTAAAAGTATTAAAATAAATTATTGATTGTTGAGATAAGATGAAGATCATGAATTATTACTTTTTGAATATATAATATTTTTAAATACTTCTTCTTCTTCTTTCAACAGTTACAAGTTAGCAAATATTTAAACTTTCTTTAAACGACGAAACTCTTTTTAGTCTAATGTTAATTTATAAATATGGACATAAATATAACTTTAATTTAAATACATACGTATAGTTCAAATAAAGACATATTTCAATATTTTATCTTTATAGTTAATATTTTATGTATATAACTTATAGTATATAATTTAGTTTTAATGTCATTCAACTTAATGAAACCGGAGTGATCTCTTTTAATATTATTTATACAAAATCACATGTAAAGCATGTGTCTGCCCTAATTTTCAGGAACAATTAGAAGAAAACTTCTACTTTTGGGTCTAATAGTGAAATAAGGAGAGTCAACTATTCAAATTTTAGATAACTCCATGTAATCAATTTTTTAGTCAATTGAATCCATGACTTATCTCACTATGATGAAGTTTTGTTCGAGTACTTAGGTATTCTCATATTGAGTGGGAGGTCTTGTCATCAAACTCTTAGACGTACCTAATTTGATCCATGGTGCTTATGGATGGTAGGTATTCTCACTACTAAGTGGGATCGGTGGATTTTCACGTATGAATGTCAAAAAAAAAAAAAAGGCAACTTACCGTTCAAGACGGCTTGCCAGTAGGAGCTCTGGCGGGAAACCGGTTTCTGATCTTTTTCAGGAACTGGAGGAAGAAGAGAAGAATATGATCTCAGCTGCTGCTGCTGCTCATGTTGATCTGCTGTTGTTGGTAACAGAGGCTTTATCAAGTTGGAGAGTATTTCTGGAGTATGTCTCCTTTGCAATGAAGATGAGGAGAGAAAGGAGCTGCTAAATCTAGACAAAGGAGTAGTGCCCAGAAACCCTATACTTGGTGATGGCACACTGCCATACATGTCCATAGACTGCCTACAAAAAATTCAGAATAATTAACATTATTATGAGTAGATTGTTATGTTTATCAATCAAGAACCATGATTAAATACATTTACAGTCAACTAATGTCAATGTAGCAAAAAAATTAAAACCCTCAAACAGATTAGAAAAATCTTATATGTAGGTTTCCTCATAGAAATGAAATTTCCTAACCGCCTTTTATGATATTGACATTTATATATGATAAATATTTGTGAAAAATATAAAGCAATGAAATAGTTATTTATCTTTTAAACTCATGTCTAAACTTTTTTTACGTACATTTGATGCATTTAACTGTTACGTTGAACATCATAATAAAAATATTTGTCTAATAAATGAATTTATTTTGATCTTAAAATGCAAGGGCTAAAATGATTTAATAGACCTATTATAGATAGTTTACCATCTCTGGGTGAATCCCAACTTTTTAACATAACTTTTGTTTACTTTCATACTTCCTCTGTTTCAATTTAGTTGTCTGATATACATTTTAATACTGTCCCAAAATAGTTGTATACATTTTGATACTGTCCCAAAATAGTTGTCTGACATGTCATTTTGATTCTCTCCCTATCTACTCTGACTATCTATCTCTTCTTTATTAGAAGAGTTATAGGATTTTGGAGAGAAATTCATAAACCTTTTGAGACCCTTCTTTAAAAAATTCAAATTTTTAAAATAGGACGAATAAAGTATTAATTGTTAAGTATTAATTGTTAGACACTCAACCAGTAGACAAAGGTTACAGAATGGATAGAATGTGAAAACTTATATACACTATATATAAATATATATTTGAAGTTATGTATGAAAAATGACAGTAATATATTTAGTCACATTAAAATGATATACTAATATATTTAGTCACATTAAAATGATATACTGAATGAATCATCACACCAAGTAGGCATTTCCCTTGTGTTTTTTACATATTCCTATGAATATGATTGCTTGTTGAATGCCTCATAAAGCAATGACGCTTGTGGTCCACGCATGAAGAGTGGATCCCAACATCAATCTCATTATATCTTAATAATAATAATGAATATTCAACACTGTAGGTGATAAGCCTCACATTTACTTAAACAGAACTCCTCATCAAATACTTTTGTTAAGTATGCTCTGACATCAAAATCCACTTAATTACGTGACCACTTGGATGGAATAAAGTTGGAGTATTTTGATTAATTTTTATTATTTTATAGTCCATCCCATTTAACGGGTGAGCCCATAGCATTCATATGATTGATGAAGGGTGAGAGACTATATTATCTAAATGATGTTAGTTATCTTTTAATATTAGTTTAAGAGCTCGATTAGAATAAAGTGAATTATAAGATTAAATTGGTTAATTAATTTATATTTAAATTTAAATCTGTAATACTTGTAGTTATAAATTATTATAAAAGGAAGATATGGTGACAATTAATTCTAATATATTACAGTATTGGCCCCGTGTGTCAAAACCCGATTCACAGCTCTTTCTTTGATTTATTAAAAAAAAATAAACCATTTAACAGTAACTTATCAGGAAGGATAATGATCCTCACACCATACTTTTTAGTTAAAGAACATCATAAATTATTATTTTTAAAAAACTTCCAATTCTACTCTCTCCAATGTTGTGGAGAAATGGAAAACACGATTCTGTGCCTGAGAATATGGAAGAGGATACAATTGGAAATTTTTTAAAAACAACTTGTAATGTTCCTTAACGAAAAAGTATGGTGTATATATCATCACCCTATCAGGAAATTAAACATAGTAAACAAATTAAGGCGCCAGCTTAGCTTCTTTAGAAAACTGCTGTTCTCTCTAGTCTCCACCACACGCTATTATGTTATAATATCACAAAAACAGGGCATGCAAACGGGTCCCATATCTTCGAATCCCTAGAATCGACCTATACCACTAGCTCAATCTTGATCATCTACAGTAGTGGTTTATGGAGCATTGAGATGAACGGGTGACAACTCAACAGATGTCAAATACAAATTTCATTGCGTTGGATGGGGGTAACGTACCCTGTTTGGTAGGTAAGGCTGCATTTGGATAGAGGGTAACTGGGTAATCTCTCATTTCCCCCTGCTTGATAATTAAGGAGGGAGGTGTAAAAAATAATCTTTTTACCCCTCCCTCTCAACTTTTGAAAATCAGGAGGAGTTTTCATATAACCAGAGATTATCCAAATGACCCCTCCAAAATTTACCCATCATCCAAATACAGCTTAAGGGAGAGGTAAAACCTCTCCTTAACTTTTGAAAACCTTTGGAGGGATCGAGCACTGCTCTAGCCGATTCAGATTCCCACTAGCCATAATATTTGCCCGTTTGAGAACTATTTACATCTTATACAACTTTTTTGGGCTTATATTTAGTTATCTACCTTTCTTTTTGAATTAAAATCTGGGGTCTATAACATGCTACAGTTTTCTTGTTTATCATTTTCTGAATATTTCAAGTGATGCATGGACATGTTAGGATCTAAATTCACCCGTTTAGCAAACTTTATCTATAATAAAGTTTCTATCATTTCACATAGAATCACAAAAATAAATAAATTATACAAAAAATTCAACTTGAAAAAAAAAAAATTAAGATCAACCCGTTTATTTCTATGACCCTATATTAAATAGGTAAAAATCTCGATGAAAAGATAAAATTTCATATTTTGAATAGAGTTGGATACTTTACTATCATTCAAACAGAATTTCATGTGAGAAATTCTCAAATTGCTGCAATAAAAACAGTATAGCGTGTTATACTTACAGAGTAAAACCAAACAATTCATTATGCTAATTTTAATACTTTTATTCAAATAAGATATTTTGACTAATTTATTTTTTACAATTTAAAGTAAAATTTAAAACTCAGTTTGAGTTGAAATCTAATTGAATCAAAAAATGAAATTTTCAACTACTAGACTCGAATCAATTAGAGCTTTTAAGTAGAAAATATAAAGTTCTAAGAGGCCGTAGGTAACGCCCATTAGAGTTTCAGAGCAATTTTCACACATAATTTTAAAAAAAATGGTACAAATAATCAAATACAAGAGTTAATAAAAGTAATTCAAAAGAAAGAGTGTACTTATTGATTTTACCTGTAACTCTGTGGCCATGTGGTGTTATAGGAGCTGGGCTTGTTCTGTTGACCACTACCAATCGAGGAAGTTTCAGAAGTATCGGATTCACTTCCGTCATTTTCCCCTTTGTCCGAAACCTCCTTTCCCGGGAGATCTTCCTCACCATCGCTCCCGATGTAGAAGCTGTGATCCGAAACCGAGTTCTTCATTTTCTCTTCAAAAAAAACAAATCTCAACAAACAAAAGGATAAAAAATAAAAACAGAGAGATAGAAGAGGAGGAGAGACCTTAAATGAAGAAACAGATCTAAGATTCTCAATCAGAAAAGATTGGGTATTTAAATCCTTTTTTTTCTTTCAAAATTTTTGATAGAGAAAGCTGAGAAATGGAGAACGTTTCAGAACACAAGAATGGAATTTCTGCAATCTGAAAAATAAAAACAACTGCTTTCAATTGTCTTTGACTAAAAACAGAAAAAATAAATTAACAAGTCAAAAAGAAAAGAAAAAAGTCTGGTCATCTAAACGCCCAGATCTTTGACAAAATGAAGTACTGTCTTCTTTTTTATAATAGTTATCATTTAAACAAACATCGAAAAAGGAAGTACAGAACTCCTATCTCATTTTACAAGTAGTATTGGTTTTTCCCTTTTTTTTAAATTTAATGCACATTGAAATGAAAATTATGAGTACAGACATACCAAATTACATATAATGTCAGACTTTTGAATGGAAGTACGAATCAAAATCAACAAAATTTAAGGGCAGATAAAAAAATTCTCATAGGATTAATATATAAATTGCATTTTTTTAGAAAGACCAGCCCTTCTAAAAATCCATAAAAGCCAAACAGATTTGGGTTTAAAAAATTTGGGGGCACTACGTTTAGAAAATAAACTTTTAAAAAAAGTACTTGGTCCCTGCTCCCATATTTTTATTTTTAATGCGTCAAAGGATAGTATTATAAAAAATAAGGAAGTTTAGTGGGGAGAGATTACCAGAGGATTTAAGACGTCTGAAAGGCGCTGGAGAAGAAGAGTATTGGAAGAGAGAGAGAGAGAGAGAGAGAGAGAGAGTTATGAAGGAAGGTGGAGGCAAAGGAAAGGTGTGAAGGCCTGGAGAGAATAAATCAACTTCGCCTGCGCCGGGAACTCTGGCTGTTTGGTGTTTGATAGGGGCGTTCTTGAAATGAAATTCGAACTCTTCCTGTTTCGCAGGCTTTGTCGAGACTCGAGACTCGAGAGTTGAGATTGACAATATAAATAAACAAAACCGGTTGCCTATGTTTTATCAAGAATTTATGCTTGATTTAAAATTAATCCAACTAAATAAGAGTTTGAGTTAAATAAGATTCAATTAAGTTCCACTGCCGTCAAGTTAATTAAATTTGTGTTATTAATATAAATATTATAAATAATATTAAATTATTAGTTAAAGTTTAATTCATCAGTTGAAATAAATAATACTAAATATGATTAAAAAGTTGCTCTTAGAGGTGTAGATGGTTCTGGATTCGGCCCGCAGATCGTCCGATCCGACCTGATTAATAATAAAACGGGCCGGATCCTGGAGTCCGTTTGTTATTGTCGAACAGTCGATTAAGATTCCGATAATTTCGGGCGGGCCGCCCCATCAGACGGTCCGCCAAAAAATCAAAAGAGGAGTTACGGAGAGGAAACCCTAACTCTCTTTCCTCTTTCTTTTCAGCTTCCATTTCTTCGTTCTCTACCACTACCATTCGCTCTCCATCTCTTCCCTTTTCTTGCCGCGGGTCTCTCCATCTCTTCCCTTCTCTTGCCGATCTCTCTTTCGAACTCTCTTTCACGCTTGCTTCTCTCTCGATCTCCCTCTCTCCCTCGAACTCCCTCTCACGCTCGCTTCTCTCTCGATCTCCCTCGAACTCCCTTTCACGCTTGCTTCTTTCTCGATCTTCCTCTCACGCTCGGGAGCTCTCTCTGGGTTTCTCTCTCTAGCTCTTGCTCTCTGGGTTTCTCTCTCTCTGGTCTCTCGATCTTTCTCTCGGTCTCTTCAATCTGCACCGTCTTATTTTCCATTCCCTTAACAAAGACCCTGAAGAACCTTATAATAAAGAAGAGGAATCAGAGATAGATGCCAGAGAAGTATCTATACGGGGGTAAGAGGATCGATTTCCCTGGAAAGCACTGCGATTCCTTTGAGGGATTGGGCATCAGGAGTCCAGCCTTCGCTATGCCATTGAAGAAGCCCTTTTTCTCTAGAGGTACCCCTCTTTTCTCTTTCTTTTATTTGGAAGAATGGAAAGGAAATTGTTTTCTTCAAAAATAACCATTTTGTACAATACGTAAATGTGGCGGATTTTATTGATAAGACTGTAAAACAGATCAATGTGGGTTAAATTATTAAAAAGAATCTCTAGCAGCATCTCTGCATCTCAGTATTAAGTAAAGTAAATTCGTAAATAAGGTGGATTTTATTTCGTTCGCTTGTGCTAATATTAAATATTTGAGTTAGAAACTAATATATAACTGTAAATGTATATGGGCTATGTAATAGATGTTCTCTTTCATGGAAATTTTTAATATTTGAGAAGAGAGAATGTCTTGCTGCGGACGCAACTGTGGGTGTGGTCGTGTGGATCTGCCTGCAAGTGTGGCAGTGGATGTGGAGGGTATTAATCTTTTATTTTATTTTATTTTGTGCTTGAGATATGATTCTCTCCCACGTTTTAGATTTTGAAGCTGAAGCTTTTTGTTTTAACAATTTGATGTTTGTTCTTGTGGTTTCCAATTTGGTCTGGGTAGGAACCCCACATTCTGGTCTTAACATTTAAGAACTGGGTCCAGTTTTGTAGTGAAAACACCAATTTTTTTATATAAAATCTGCATGGATTTTCAGCTCTTGGGTTATCTTTATTGCTACTTTTTTGTTTGTTTTTCGAATTTTCCGTTTCATTTTTAAGTAGTTTATGGCAGTGTAATTCAAGTATTATAGACTCCGCATGCAGATGTTACATAGAATTTGAGCAACTTGTCTAATCTTTGGCCCTCCTTTTTGTTCCTGGGTTGGAATTTAGCAGAGCCATGGATGGAATTTAAATTCTCTCTGTTATATGAATTTTGATCTTGTTCTTCTTTCTTTGATTCATTTAATATCATTTGATTTTCTTCCTTGAGATAAGCATTTACAGCCTCTCTTTTTCTTCCCTCTCTGCTTTCACCACTATAATTTATTTGAGCTTTGTCATTTCTTTCCCTTCTGTTTTTACTTGCATGGCTATGTTTGTTTGTTGCTGAAAATCATTGGGTTTTTTTTCTTCTCAGATGCAAGATGTATCCTGATCTCTCCTTCTCTGGAGAAAGCAGCACAGAGACCATGTTGTTGTAGTTTCTCAGAAGAAAATGTAAATATTTTGATAGTTGTTTTATTAAAAAGGGTGTTTATCATTTGCAGAGCCTCTTGTATGTCACCCTTCTTTTTCATGTTTAATGGTGAAACCATCTCTATGTTCTTTTGGTGTCAATGAAGGACCCAACTCTTATCCCTAGGCTCTCTAACATGCCAAGTAAGAGCATGAGCTCTACCACTGATATATAGTGATGAAGATTGTTCACACTTAATCACATGTAATATTTTTCCATTTTTAAGGACTGATCCGACTGGATGACGATTCAAATGGGTTCAATGTAGGTTTGAATTCAAAGAGCACTTTGGTTTTGAAATAGTCTGGATTTATCATTCTACTGACTATACAGGCCATACACTGCAGTGGAATTCCAGCTTACAATTATTTTGTTAAAGCATGGAAAAATTATCTTACAATTGTTTTGCAGCCTATCGATCGTTGTTTCATATTTTGGTAGTCATTTAAAGGTTTTTTTTTTTTTTAAATGATGTATGGGCTGTGAATGTGTTCTTTCTTGTGTGAATTTAGTGAATTCACTTATTTATTAACGAGAGATTGTGTATTTATTATATGACGTAATCTAAAAATTCAAATGGGCTTCTTTGTCAATTGTTTTGCATGTGAATTGCAGGTGTGGGGGATAAATTTGATTTATGGTGGAGAGAGTGAGATGCTTGAGGCTTTTAATTTTGGCAAAGAATCTCAAGAAAGCTTCAGAAATGAAAGAGAGGATATAGAAGGACAATTCCAATTCAGAAACCATTTTATTTGGACTTAATTTTAGTTGATTGTAACATTATTATTATCTCATGTATATTCTTTTTTTTTTAGCGGTTATTATCTCATATATATGTCTGTCTCGTGAAAGTTAAATATCAGTTTAAAAGCAAAACGAACGAAAAATTTCTTTTACGAATTTGAATACTCAAAAGATTTCATTGAAAAATTTTCAAAAAAATTATCATTTGAAAAGTTCAAATATATCTTTTTTTACTTTAAAATTATTTTAGAGAGATATTGGATGAGCCTTTCATCTAATATTTTATTTAAAATCTTAAAAAAATTTAGTTAGAGTTATTTGACCAACAAAAATTCAAGTTGACCAAGTAGAGTCATTTTAATTTTAAAATTGTAATTATTTTTCTTATATCAAATCCAGTCTTAATTTCAAATTTTCAAATTTTGATTTAGATTAAAATAAAATATCTGATTTATTGTGGTCAGTTTGATAAAAAAAATTGAAGTTTTAAAAAAAAATTGGCCTTGAAGTATGATGGCCAGAAATCGGACCCTTATTGGGCCGCGGACTGTTCGACAGCCTGATCAGGCTGAGTTAGATCTAAGGTTAATCGGACTCTATCTTATTGGGTCGGGCCACGGACTGCCCAATTATCTTATCGAGCCGGGCCGGATCTTTGCGGGTCAGGCCGGACCTGGATCCGTTTACAGGCCTAGTTGCTCTTATTCATTCGGTGATATTGAGACTGATTGGAATCTTATAGCATCTCTTGTCGACTGATGGAGACCTGAGACGAACACATTCCACTTTCGGAGTGGGGAGGTCGTTGGATTGGTTCTAGTTGTGAAGGTAGATATTTCAGGTTATAGAACAATTTTTTTAGACTACCAAAAGATTCATGCAACAATCTATCTCCACCCAACACAATATTATCCACTTTGAGTGCCCATACACCTGCACCATTTTGGTTTTGGCAGATTGCATCACACATGCCCAAAAGGCCTCATGCTGAGAAGAACTTGGGTGTTCTCATATAGCCCAGTCTCCGAATGCTCGCCTAAACGACGTGAGACTTTCAATCATGGCACGGATGTCTAAAGCTTTCCAGCGCCCCAACGCTTGCCCACTTCAACCTGCCTAGCACATGGGAGCCCTCCCACACCCTTAAGGTAGAGTCATTCCGAGCTTTGATATCCCCAATGTAATGAACCACCTCTAATACCAGAGGTCCTAGACTAGCATACTCGAGAATTCATTCTACATTTGTTAGGTAATAAAGTACAACGAACTCATCAGGATCTAAGGTTCCTCTCACGTTTTCCCCGCCCTTTGAGGATTTTGAACAAGGTACATAGAACCCTGCATACTTAGGCCATTTGTGCATATCATATAAGGCCTCCCAACAAAAGTAAAGGACTTTTGTGAGAAATTTGTCACTATTACAAGTTTGTCTGTCTTTTACAAAGTACATAGACCTATTTCAAATAAACAGTCACTTAAATTTTCATTTCCGTTATTAGATGCCTGGGTATTTAAGATCCAAGGCCATAAATTGAATAATAATCTCATTAACTTAAGGCAGCAATTAGATTACCAAGATATTACATAAGTATATAACTATCATTATTACTATAAGATTGAAAATAATAATATTAAACTTTATTTATGTTGATGTGATGGATTTGTCTACAGTTCAAGTGGTTGCCTTATGTTTATTATGAGGCCGAACTCTTATCGCTTGTCCCCACCGCTGAGAAGGAGTTTTTCACTTCTATAACTATTTTGATTTGTTTCACAGAAGTGAAAAGATATTATCTTGATCGAGTGATGAAGCAGAGGTATCTCCTCCTCTTGCAGATCGCGTCGATGGGACAAGGGGCAAGGGAACAACTTCGTGCACATCTTTGAGTGGCAAAGGAACGATGAGCAAATCGTTACTATAGACCCCAATGTACTACCCGTTCATAGTGAAGACTATTTCTAGTGGCACATGCAGATCACTAGGAGGTTGATTCTCCTACCACTGGAGAATCAACTCTCCATCAGATAATGACTTTGTAACTTGATTTTGCATTCATTCACAAATTAATCTTTTCAAAGTTGTGCTTACAAATTGCTTGGTCATCATTTTAGGTCACGACCGCAAATTCCCTTGCAAACCACTCAGGAGTAGGAAGATGTTGGTATCTCTATTCTCCAAATAAATGTTGATGTATAACAAATGATTAATTATTTGGGCCAGCGATCCTCCCACGGACATTTTGTCTAATCCAACACAGATTTTACTATATTATCTATTTTACCCTTTGAATCAGCTGGCTAAACCCTTTGTTGTAAGTGATTCGAAAGGTTCATCAAGCCGATTCGAAGGGCAAAATAGGAAATACAGTAAAATCCGTATTGAATTAAACAAAATGCGTGTAGGAAGATCGCTATCCATTATTTGAAGAGACTAACCGATAAACATGACGCCATTGGTGATTTAAGATAGTGCCACTATGCGATGCATCATATATTACTAAACAATTATAATGTACAGGTTCATCCGGCAAATTATCCATCACCCTCTGTAGATACTCCAAAAGAAGAAGAAGAACAATACAGAGCTCCATCACAAGAATATGTAGCTCTATATTTCCTTCACGAGAATATGGAGCTCCATATTTTGAATATGGAGTTCAATAACAAAAATATACTATGATAAAGGACAATGAGGAATACGATGAGGGAACAATCCTTAAGTTTCCCAATTTTAATTCCTTAAGTACTTAAATTGGACTCAATGTAATTATTTCATTTGCAATCTATACCATTCATGGTCCAGTCCTAAAAGTCACCATACAAAGGCAATAAAAACAATATTTCCACGAACAAGTCGAGAAATGTTTTTATAAAAGAGTAAAGTTTCTCTAAAGATCATGACCATTATTTAAGTGTATCTTTTGAACATTCATTATACTTACTACCAAATATGATTGTCTATCATTAGCAATTCGGACTAAGGAAAAATTAAATCATTCCCCGTAACACTTTAAAAGAAATTCTTGCTGCAGTATTTCTCAAGTTGGCTATCAGTATTATACTAACTATTTCTTTTTCCAAAATATATGTAATTTTTTTTTTTTTTTGGGCTATAAATGGACTCTGATATTGTTTTCATTCCGTATGTAGTGATAAAAGCCAATGACAAGAATGCCCACACATGAAAAAAAAATCTAATGCAAATATTCGATAAAACGTGAGGTTATGTGACTTTTTATTCTTACCAATCATCTACTCTCATCATTGGTTTCTTCTAGTGTTCAATATAAAAGAAAGAAAATTTATGTGTTGGGACTATTACAAACGAGTTTTACATTCGAAGTGTATAAAGAGATATAGGGGTTTATGAAGAACTTAAATCACTTCACCTAACGTGTTAGTCTTTTAGACTGGAAGTTCAAGTCCTAATAATAAATTACAACAACCTGTCTCTTGCTACAGTTATAGACCCCACACAATCTATGTTATGTGGTATTTTAGAAAAAAAAAAAAAGTTGCCTTATGAACAAATCTAACCTTGTGTTCTTGAGCTATAGTCAACTGCTTCGTTGTGTTAATCATATTCTTGTATATTCAATTGTACACTTTTGATTGTATACTTGTATTCAATTTTGCTCAAAATGTATGTCTTTTATTTAAATTGATATAATATAAATTTTATTCATTTGATGAATTTCCATCTTTAAAAGAATTTTGTTATGTAAAATATTTATTTAACCTTAAACATTATATATTAGAATGATTTAATACAATATTTTAAACAATCTTATAGATTTCATCATAATCTATCCTGTGTCGTGACTGGTGTGTGGATAAGTAGAAGAAGTGAAATTACAGAATTGGCCTTGTGTTACATTCTCAGGAAGAGTTGATTGCCCAGAACATTCAAAGGCTCCATCATTTCTATATGGGTAAGAAAGGACAAGTGGCATGAGAAGGGGATTATATTTGTGGATCCGTATCATCCACAATTAAAAGTATATGACGGTTACATTTGGCATCTGTCAGAGTTAGACAGCTCCACATATATTATTTTCACATCAATTCAATCCATGTGATATAACTATAGAAAATTCTGTTGGAGATTACAATTTTTATGAATTTATTTTAACTCTTCATTTTAATTTATTATTTTATCTTAATTTGGTGATATATTATTTTAATTTATTATATATCACCAAATTATATTGGACCTAGCCTAAAATAATTGTGCAACCTCTTTAAAGGGGGTTATTCTTACAATCTCTCAAGTGTTGCTTTAAAATGTTTTATACATTTTCAATAGTTTAAAATCAATGTTTAAAAGTCAAAAATTAGGATAACTTGATTGAGTCTATTTTTAATGGTCTTATAATTCATGCAGTTTCAAAGTTAACCATTACATTAGTTATATTCAAGATTTGTGTTTTGTATGACAAAAGTGTCTCGGCCTTTAAAGTATTCAATTAATGTTCAAGACATGCACAAACCTTCCTATTTATATACTTATTTAAGAGTTGTATTTTCATTGACAAATAGTCTTAGACTATAAAAGTTATTAACTATATGAAATAAAAAAGCAGTTTTATTTCTTAGTCATTTGATACGATGATATAAAACATGGATGGTTGAATGTAAAGCTGAAATTGATATTCAAATTTGGTATTTTAGATAGAATAAAGAAACTCCAGTTTCTTTAGACCAGTTAGCAAGCTCTAAAAATTGTACTATAAGATATTTGTCAAAACATCATGGGAAAAATATTTTTCCTGTATATTTCACTTACTTTTTAATTACACAGACTGAGGGTATATTTATACACATAAACTTCCTATTTCTGCCAACCCCTGATTTTATGACAGAATCACGGTTGACCCTTCTATCAAGGGATTTACAGGTCACGACTCCTACTCTAATTCCCCTAATTAACAACTCACGCCAACACTCCCCCTCAAGTTGGTGCATACAGGTCTCTCATGCCCAACTTGTCAAGTGAGTTGTAAAAATTCCTGCTGCATACAGCTTTTGTGAGTACGTCTGCCAATTGATCCTCAGACTTAACAAAAGGAAATCTGATTGTCTTGTTCTCAAGATTTTGTTTGATGAATTGTCGATCCACCTCCACGTGTTTGGTCCGATCATGTTGGACAGGATTGTGTGAGATATCAATGGCGGCCTTATTATCACAGAACAGGTTCATCTCACAATTTGGAGCAAAACCAATTTCTGTTAATAGTCTTTTAAGCCAGAGAAGCTCACAAAGACCTTTAGCCATCCCACGGAACTCAGCTTCAGCACTTGACAAAGCCACCACATTCTGTTTCTTGCTTCTCCATGTTACAAGGTTGCCGCCAACAAACATGAAGTACCCTGAGGTGGATTTTCGATCTGATATATTTCCTGCCCAATCTACATCTGTATATCCCTCGGCTTTGAGGTGATTGTTTTTTGAGAACATAAGCCCTTTCCCTGGGGATGACTTCAAGTAGTGAAGAATTCTGAGTACCGCATCCATATGATCCTCACTCGGACAATGCATGAATTGACTTACTACACTCACCGCATACGCAATGTCTGGGCGAGTGTGTGAGAGATAGACTCCCAATTTGTGGTTTTGGACAATTGGTGTGTCCGCAGGCTTGCATTCTAGTAGTCCCACCTCTGATAGAAAATCTAGGATATATTTTCGTTGGGAAAAGAATATACATTGCCTTGACCTAGCAACCTCAATTCCCAAAAAATATTTGAGCCCTCCCAGATTCTTCATTTCAAATTCATTCGCCAAATGCTCTTGAAGCCTTGATATTTCTTCTGGATCATCTCCTGTGATAATCATGTCATCTACATAGATTATTAAGGCCGTGACCTTGCCCTGTTGATGCTTTAAGAATAGTGTATGATCTGAGTTACTTTGTTGATAGCCATATTTCTTTATTGCCAAGCTGAATCGCCCGAACCATGCTCTAGGTGATTGTTTCAAGCCATACAATGCTCGTTATAACTTGCACACCACTTCAACTTCAGAAGTTGCTGTGTAGCCTGGTGGAACATTCATATAGACCTCCTCCTCCAGATCACCATGGAGAAAAGCATTTTTTACATCAAACTGGTGCAGTGGCCAATCAAGGTTCGCTGCAAGGGATAACAACACTCTAACCGAGTTCAATTTCGCTACTGGAGAGAATGTCTCTTGGTAGTCCACACCATATGTCTGGGTGTAACCTTTTGCTACTAGTCTTGCTTTGTATCGGTCAATCGAACCATCTGCTTTGTGTTTAATGGAAAACACCCATTTACATCCCACTGTCTTCTTTCCTTTGGGCAAGGGAACAAGAGTCCATGTTTCATTTTTTTGCAGTGCCTCCATTTCTTCTTTCACCGCCTGGGTCCACTTAGGATTTGTCAGAGCTTCATGAACACTGGTAGGAACATGGCATGGGGAGAGTTCATGCACGAATGTCTTGAGTGGGTCAGAGAGCCTTTTTGTAGACACATAGTTGGCAATTGGATATTTTGAGCTTCTCTCTCTAATATGTGGAGAATATCGACTTGGTGGTTTGCCACGATTATGCCTGAAAGGTAAAGTATAGCCAACATGGATATCTATATCATTAGAGTTTGAAGATATAGTGGGAGAGTTTACCTCGGGGATATTCTCAGGAGATGGGTCGTCAGGTACTGAGGAGTGGGAGGGGGTTTCCATTTCAGCTTCAGGTGATGTAGATATTGCTTTGGAATCTTTCTCCGTTTCTGAGGACACATGTAATTCTGTATTGGGTTCCTCAATGTTGATGTCGGTGTCATTAAATCTCGGCCAGTCAAAGTGTAGCCACTTCGGTTCGTCATCCCTGATCTCCCCCTGACGAGGAGAAGTGGGTAACGAGGAAGAGAAGAACGTCTCAAACTCCAAAAAAGTGACATCCATAGTCACATAGGTGTGTTTGGAGGCCGGATCATAGCACCGATACCCTTTTTGATGGACGGCATATCCCAAGAAGAGACATCGAATGGCACAAGGGTCAAGCTTCGTGCGCTGGTTCTTATGAAGGTGGACAAAAGCGACACAACCAAAAATCTTAGGTGGAAGCAATAACATCATAGGTAAGGGAACATACGTCGATAGGGCCTTTAACGGAGACTTGAAGGTCAAGACTTTGGAAGGCATCCGATTGAGGAGATGTACAGCTGTAGCAACGGCTTCAGTCCAATGTCGACTAGGCACATGGGTGCCCAGTAATATAGCCCGAGCAGTTTCAAGGATATGGCGGTTCTTTCGCTCAGCCACACCATTCTGCTGAGGAGTTTGTGGACAGGAGGTTTCATGGATAAGACCATGTTGCTGAAAATAGGCATGAAACTGGTGGTTCACATACTCACCACCATTATCTGATCGAAGAATCTGAATCTTAGCGGAAAACTGAGTTTGAACCATCGTGTGGAAGGACTGAAATGTAGTCAGTACTTCATCTTTATGTTTCAGCAAATAGAGCCAAGTCATGCGAGTACAATCATCTACAAATATCACAAACCAGCGGTGACCAGATATGGTGGTAATTGGGGAAGGACCCCACACATCGGAGTGAATTAAAGCAAAAGGAACAGTACTTTTATTCATACTTGAAGGATAAGTAGCTCTATGGCTTTTGCAACAATACAAGTTTCACATTTGAGGTCCAATATCGAAAGCTTGGAAAATAAATCTGGAAACAAATACTTCAGATAACCAAAGGACGGAT
Source organism: Chimonanthus praecox (assembly GCA_022113865.1). NCBI lineage: Eukaryota > Viridiplantae > Streptophyta > Magnoliopsida > Laurales > Calycanthaceae > Chimonanthus > Chimonanthus praecox. The sequence continues at coordinate 36,474,080 of CM039094.1, forward strand.
GTCCTAACCGACGATGCCAAAGCCAAATCTGTCGCTCTTGCTTGTCAACCGGAGGATGCATGTGATGTGCGCGGCCCATACTGAAATCGTCCAGGTAATAGAGCCCCCCCCTCTTAGTACCACGCCCAATGATCTCCTTGGTAAGAATATCCTGAAGTAAACAAAAGGTAGAGTACATTAGTACAACACAGTTCAGGGCAGCAGTAACTTGGCTCACAGAGAGCAGCTTATGGAAAAGGGATGGAACATGCAAAGTATGAGATAATGATAAAGTGGGTGACAATTGCACAGTGCCAGCCCCTGTAACCGGAGAGAGAGCCCCATTGGCATTAGCAATGCAGGTGCGCCGTGGTGGAGAGGTAAGGCAGAAATCAGTGGCATCGAATGTCATGTGATCGGTGGCACCCGAGTCAAGGATCCAAGAACGGCGATCACCATCGCGAGACGAACTACAAAGAGCACTACCAAAGTTACCTGTTTCTGTGATTGGTAAATCACCCTGGGCGGTCTCCACATGGGGAGTGAGGGAGAGACTGGACTCGGCTGCAGCAACTGCAACTTGACCTGCTCTGCCATCAGCAGTATCTCGGCGTTTGCGGGCCTGAAGGTCATTCCACCAGTCAGGGTAGCCGTGGAGTTTGAAGCAATTTTCACTGGTATGTCTCAAATTACCGCAGTGAGAGCACTTGGTACCATCAGAGGAAGAGGAGCGGGGCTTGGCAAAGGTGCCAGCCTTCCCAGTGCCCAGAGAGAGAGACCGAGAAGATGATGGAGTTGATTGGCCGGGCTTGAACCCTTTTGAGGCCAGAACTGCCCCTGGAGTATCGGGGGGACCACCGGTAATCATAACAGCTTGCCGGACAGCTTCCCGGCGAACATGAGCATACGCAAGTTCAATGGAAGGGAACGGACGCATCTGTAATATATCACTGCGAGTGTTATCTAGCCGATCATCCAGGCCATCCAAGAATGCATACACACGGTCTTCTTGAAGCATGTCATTATAGTGCTGAATATCAGCAACACATTCCATGGGGTTTGGGCGACGAAAATCAATCTCGGGCCATAACCCTTGGAGAGAAGTGAAATATTTCTCAAGGGAACCACCTGCCTGTTTCAGACGGGTCACACGCCGCCGGAGGTCATACACTTGAGAGGTATCGCTGCCGTCAAAATAGGTAGTAGGAATGGAATCCCATACTAGTTTCGCAATCGGAAACCGAATAAAGTTACCGATGAGGGATGGGTCCATGGAGTTAATCAGCCAGCCCTTGACAATGGCGTTGTCTGTGCGCCATTTTCGGAAGGAGGGATCGTTCGGTGGGGGTTGGACGACATCGCCGTTAATGAGTCCCAACTTGTCTTTGCCGGAGATGTACATCTCAACAACTTGGGACCAAAGAGCGTAATTGAGCCCGTCCAATTTAATGCCAATGGGAGCAACAACAACATTATCACTGATTGGAGTAGGAACCGAATTTTTATTCAAGACATCAGTCATTCGGGCGGTTAATTCGGTGATAATGGCAGTGGAGTCAATGGGCTTGTCGTGGTCCGCCATGGGAGCAGTAGGTGGAGAGCGGAGAAGGCGACGACAGCTAACCCCAAGATCTCGGGTCAGATCTGAACCTGGAAAGCGGCGGCTGGAATCAAGCAAAGGTTGGCCGGCCGGAAGTGGCTGGAATCGCACAGAGTGGCGCCGGCCAGACGTGGCGTCGGCAGAGGGGTTTTTGAACCCAGATTGAGGCCGGAGGCAGCGCCAGGGGTGGGACCGAGAGAGCAGCAACCAGCAGAGGCCGGATCAAGCAGGATCGGCAGCAAGCCAGAGGAGGTAGCAGCGGCAGAGATCTGAGGCGGAGCGCAGATCACTGCAGCCTGACGCAGATCGCGGAAGCCTGACGCAGATCGCGGCAACCTGATCGGTGGGAGAGAAGAGAGCGGCAGATCTGAGGTTAGGGCAGGCGGTACTGCGCCGGAATCAAGGGCGGAAGGGCGCGGGAGCCCGGTATCTCACAGATCGGCAACCTCGCGGTGTGAGAAAGGATAGCAGCAGATCGGAGGCAGCAGGCAGCTGATCGGAGCAGAAACGCAGACAGCAGACCGAGGCGGAAGTGCAGGCAGGCAGATCTGAGCGGAAACGCAGGCAGCCGAGAGGAGCGGAATCGCGGTGGAGAAGGTGTCCGACGCCGGCGAGAGGGCAAACAGTGAAGCCGCAGATGAAGGAGAGGAGCACACAGTAATGTCGATCGGGAAGATGTGAAGAGAAATCCCGAGAAAACCCGCAGGATTAGTAACGTCGGTCGGGAAGCTCTCCCTGACACGGGAAGAGTAAAAAAATTTAAGAGAAAATCCCGTCGTCTGTGACAGACGGAAAAAAAATTTCAATTCAGAAAAAAAAAAAATTTTGATTCCTACGAAAGGAGATCGAACCTAGGCTTTGATAGCATGTCAAAACATCATGGGAAAAATATATTTCCTGTATATTTCACTTACTTTTTAATTACACAGACTGAGGGTATATTTATACACATAAACTTCCTATTTCTGTCAACCCCTGATTTTATGACAGAATCACGGTTGATCCTTCTATCAAGGGATTTACAGGTCACGACTCCTACTCTAATTCCCCTAATTAACAACTCACGCCAATAATATTTTCTTAAAAATATTATATAAAGCGTCGTATAAGAAGTGCCACGTCTAAGTGAAAAGGGCTTTTAAATTAGTTCAATTATCAAAAGTCACCAAGGAAGAGGTTTCTAGTCATGCAATACATAATTCTCAGCTATATACATTTTTAACTATCATTCTTGTACCATTTATATTTAATAGTATGAATTCGTTTTAGGAAATAGAGTTCTTGTATTTGATTTTCGCTCAATTTCAAAGAGCTACTCTTTAAAGTTTTACCCAATATATGTAGATTGAGAGATTTTCATATACCCTGAAAGATTAGTCGAATGAGACACCTGAACACTTTTGATAAAAAAAAAAAAAAGGTTAGAAATCTTATCTAAATATTAAATTTATGCTTGAGATAAGTATGGAGTTCTCTTTCACATCTATCAATACTACCAAAGAATCGTAAAGCGTATTTCTTTTGTCCTTAAATGCTACATTCAATGATGTCTTTCACTTGTTATCACCTTGTGGAGGCCAGGCCTATGGGATGTTTTATGAGTTTTATTGAATTATTTATCAGATTTTATGTATACTTTTGTTGTTTTTGATCTAAGTCTCTTTACTCCCTTTCTTGCATTTGTATTATTCTCTTATCATTTTAATAAATTTGTCTTGACTATCTTTAAGAAAAACAAAAATCTTTTGCTATCCCCTTGATATAAGCATTTGTCACCATTCCTTTGCTATCCTTAGAAGTAAAGAGCACTGGCGTACATGGCCGGCTAGACACAAGTTGAAGCCTAAAGTAAAAAATCTAAATGGAGCCTTCTTGGTATTTAACATATTATAAGTAATATTTAATTAAAATTTTAATTATATATAATAAAAAGAATTTATCTAAAATATATTTTTCTTGCTTTTTGAGATACAAAATTACTAATTAAATTTTTGTATTCAAGTTTTGCTAAAATATCATTTTCAATTCTTCATCCATTCAACTGCACTGTGTGTAGAACATTTCAAACAATATCTTTAACTATTATTCTAGTAATTCTAGTATATCTAAACATTTTCAGCATTTCAACACCATTTCAAACCCATAAAGTAATTATTATTCTACCAATATTCAAATATTCAAACCTCAAAACTCTATTGTTTCAATATTTCCATCATGTCATTACCAATCTAGAATCGATCACCATTAACCAAATAAAATAATAAATAACTGAATTAAAAAAGTAATCAAAAGACAAAGGAATTAAAATTTTTGCATCCTTTGTTCGTCTAACACAAGTAAGGCTGGCATTGGATAAGATTAGGTGGGAAATGGGGAAACACTGATGTTATTTTAAGGGGTTGAAACAATAATCTAAAATCTTCAATTTAGTTAAATTAGAGGAGGGTCCTCCAAATTTATCCCATAAATAAATCTGGACTCAAAATGGTGATGTCCGAAACTAAAACCCATTCGCAATTTGAAACCAATTTGCAGAATAACTTAAGTGTTAACCTATTTACACTTTTTTTTTTTTGAAAATTAACTTCGTGAATAAAAAAAGGACACAAACAAAGAAAAAAAACCTTAAGTGGGCCCTTTTTTAAATGAGGCTTAAAGCACCGGTCTAACTTACCTTATGCTTAGGCTGGCCCTGCTGGGATAGACACTAGAATATCCAACGAACCATCACAATTCAGCTTTATAAAACGAAACATTTCAAATTTCCATGGCAGGAAATTAGTCCCACGAAACGTGAATCATTCCATTCATGGCAGGCCATAAAGTTTTCTTTTATATCATAATTGGATCCAAATAGTTTCTGTTGAAAAAATCAGTTGATTTTGATGTTGAAGTTGCATAACTTGATTAGAAGTTAATCAGTCCGTGTGTATCCGGACGTGTTTATTGTCTGGGTGAGGAATTCAGCCATGTCAACATGACAACTGATACAATCGGATGGGCTTAAATGATGGCCCGATGGCCCTCACCTCTCAATGAGAGAAGATCCTAGATATCTTTATCTTTTCTTGGGAGCAATCTTTAATAGTTAATTATTGAAGTAGTACAAAAGAAAATTGGACAATAGTACTAAGAACTAAGAAATGAATAATGATCACATGACTGAGGTCCTGTTGGTGTTTCTTCTGTCCACGTTGCACCTGTGTTTGTTTTTACTAAATTGAGAAGGTCGTTTAGAGTAATAGAGTAATTCTATGAGCATATGTAAGTTTCTCTACGTATATACTTAGTAATTCTAGAGAAATCGACTTTCTAGAATAGAGTGAGAATTGAACTCCAGACTTCCACTTTCTAAAACAGTTTCTAATCATCACTTCAATCCTTTTGAATTAAATTAACGCAAGTGTTATATACTTAAAATAAGTACTATACAAAAAGTTTTCAAATTTAATTATAATCTAAATATTAAATTTCAGCAAAAATCGATATTTGGGTCACAGGAGCAAAACGGCCAAAGCATGGACCCTTTTTTATGCAGTATCGCCCTTTTTGGATTATGTATGTCTTATTTTCCAAAAAAATAGAAATATTGGCTGATTCAATCAATATTCCAGGCTTCCAGCTCATGTTGATTTTATCGAGTTTTAACAAAACCTAATGTTTACCTAATTTTCCACATCATTCGTTCTTAGGCAAAAAACATATCTGTTAGAAATTCTGACAACTATTTTTTTTCACTAAGATCATGAGTGCCAACTTTAGATTAATGCGAAAAATAGCCATGAAAATAATGATGATAATGGTTTTTTGAAAGTGATAATTTCATTTATCCAGAGTGATAATGATTGAATCACTTTTCATTTATTCACAATTTTTTTCCTTTTTTTAATCAAAAAAATTCTAGATTTTTTATTCTTTTAAACAATCTACTATTCAATATCAATCATCATCGTCATTGTCCAGTATTTTTAAAGTATGATATTTTAAATATTGACCAACACTGTTAGATTTTGAAAAATATAATAGGATGTCTATATTCAACTTTAAAACCATGCTCATCTCACATTGTGACGGAGTTTTGATGTCCGAAAAAAATATTTAAAAGGTTATAATAGTTTAAGATGTCTTGGTTGCACAACTTTTTCAATATAAAGAGCAACTATGAATTTGCCCGTTGCAAAAATTAGCTTATGCAATATTGTTGTATACTCCAGGTTTTAAGGATTTTGTGGATCAAAATAACTTAAAAACCGTGAATTTCAGTCAAAGTGTTTGGAATTTTTTCTTTAAGGTGAGCCGAATTTTCAAATTTTTTTTTTCGGAAATCTTAGTGACTTTTTTTTTTGAAAAAAATCATTTAAAAAAATAAGAAAGGCTATTTTTTTAAAAAAAAATTAAAAATATAAATATCGGCCGATATTTGTCCGTATTGAACGAATATCGGCCGAGATATCGACCGGACCCACAACTAATGTAATGACCCGGCCCGATATTTCAGGGTCTTAGAGAGTTTTGTGGATCTCCAAGTTGTTTTGGTGTTTTGGTGGCAGTGAGGATTGTGTAGGCTCCGTGGTGGGCCCCAGTTCACCCGATTTCGAGCTCAGAAGCTCAAAGGGCATTTTGATAATTTTAATATTTTAATTATTTTTGTCATTTAAATTATTTGAAAATCACAATTTGGTTACCATTTTAAAAACATTTTGTGAAAGTGATGCTTTCCTCCTTTTTTGTAAAAAAAAGATACCTAAACCCTAAGACCCCCATAGTTAATCTCTCTTTCCCTCCCCTTTGCAAACCCTAGCCGCCGCCCCTTCCTATTCTCCCTCTCCTCTTCTCTTCTCTCTTCCTCTCCTTCCTCTTTCCTGAGCAAACCCTAAAACCCCTTTGGTCACCGTCGCCTCCACCTTGCCCTTCTCTTTCTCTCTGAAACCCTAAATCCCTCTCAACCTAGCTTCGGCCACCACTCATTGCTTTTTCTCCATCTGCGATACCTTCTTCTCTTTCTTGTTACCATCTCTGATCTCCCTCCCTCCTACCGTCGTTGCCGCCCCTCTTCTCTCTTCTCTAGATCCCTCTTTTCCTTTCAGTTCTTCTTCCTCCTCTGCAAACCCTAACTCTGATTCCCCCCTTGTGTTGTGTCGCCGCCACCATTATCCTTTCTCTTCTCTTTCCCTACCTCCCTTTATTCTCTTCCAAAACCCTAAATCTGTTGCCGCCGCTGCCGTCCCTCATCTTCTCTCCCTTTCCTGTTTGCTTCTGCAACCTGGTCGAGCTTTCCAGGCCCAGTTGCAGCTCGGGTCTGATCCAACCATTTCAGCCCGTTTGGCCTTTCAGGCCTCCAAGCTTTCTAGGCCCAATTCGTGAGCCCAACGTTAGGCCCACGAGATTTGGCCCAAAGCCTTTTGAGCCTAGTTTTCCAAACCCAGCAAATCCAAGCCCAACTCTCTTTTGGCCTAGCAACTTAGCCCAGGCCGGATCCAGCAGCTCGGTCCAGCCCAGGCCCAGTTCCAGTTCTAAGCCGAGGCCCGTTTCAGGTCCACTTCAGGCTCACTTCCAGCGTGTTTTGGAGATCATTTCTGGATCTTCTTCAGCTCGTTCTAACCCGTTCGCAGGATCGTTCTCAGCCGTTTCAGCCAGTTTTACGAGACCATCCTAGTTTTGCAGACTCGCCCCAGTTTCTCTAGCTCGGTAGCCCGTGCATCCCTTCCTTCAATCCTTCAACCCATTTTCATAGCTCGGATTTTGAAAGCATACACAAGTGAGGGGACTTATCACAGTTTTAGCATGCATTGCATATATCAAATATGTATTTTCGGATATGGAGTGATTTGAATGTGACCCTCTACTTATTAAGCCACTCAGTAAGGGTGAACTGTTGAAAATGATTATGTGGCGAGGGGTCTGTTCGAGTGCACTCATGTCCACTATACGCTATTATGAGAAACTTTAATTGGATAAATTGATAACGAATAAGATACTTAGAAGATGTTGATGATACTTTGAGTGTTTATTTATAAGATGCAAGTGCAATCGTGTCGAACATAAAGATGTGTGTTTCAGTAACTCGTTATGTGTTTTTGACTCGCATGACGACGCATGAGGTTGATTTTGGTTAGTTATGTTGGAACATGCTTATGTTGTTATCTAGTTTTAACATTTGAACGAATTTATGATGAGAATAAGATATGTGTTGGAATTCAAACATAATGCTGGAGACTTAATGATAACGTGTTATGTGTCTATCCATAACATGTGAATGAATTTATGTTGAGCGCCTACTTATAGTATGTGAATGAGACCATGATGAATATGGGGTTTGTGTTTTGAGATCTTACTATATGAATATGTTGTCATACATGATCATGATATCTCGCGCATGCATAGAGGTAATCCCTAACAGACATCGTGCCGTTGGGTGTTGAGATGGAGGAACCTATTCACGTGCGCATACGTTTATAATGACGTGATGAGTTTGGTTGTTGGGAGAACTTCCCCGTTACGCTCCGGCAGTCGAGGCCCCCATAGACGATGCAAGTTTCCCCGTTGTGTTCCGGTGGTTGAGGTGCCTTCCCCTAGAGATTGGCTTCCCCGTTATGCACCGGCAGTTTAGACTCCCATAGGAGATGTGGGTTTCCCCGTTGCATTCCGGCGGTTGTGTGTTGTTTGGTCTCCTGTTTGTACTGGTAGGGAGACTGGATTTTGATGAAGGACCTGATGTGGGCTACCGAGATGAGGTCCCTGGTTTGGTCGGTGGATCATCGGTGGTGTAGTTGGATTTCATGCATGTGAGTGTCGTTGTTAATATGATATTCTTGCATTCGTACATGTGACCTATTTATATTGCTAACTTATGATAAACTTTATCTCTTCGCTGGGCTGGTTAGCTCACCCTTTACTTTTCAGGTACCCCGATCGCAAAGGGACCAGGCGGGCCCCTTGAGTAGGCACCCCGGGGAGAAGCAGTAGTGATAGATATTTCATATTCTCACATGTTTAGTTTCGAGAGATCCTTGCTGGCGTGGATTCCTCATTACATATTTGTCTAAATGTTTGTATAATTATATTAAATGGTCTGTGGTTGTTTGTTGTAATTATTATATCGATTTTGACCTTTATTAAATTGTTGAACGGGAGGTAGTTACCCCGTTTAAAAAAAAAAAAAGATGTCCAGTATCCATTCCTTGGTTATGTTTTGAGACTTTTCGGAGATAACGCGTCTGTAGCGGGACGGGGCGTTACAACTATATATATATATTTTAAGAAAAAAAGAAATTGACCATATCGACTGATTTTTTTTCCCCTCTAACGAGTACATATGATTTTAACCCTTAGGTGAGAGTATCTCGTACAACGTCAGAATGTAGGAAGATGGATTGCCACTGGCTCAATACAACTCATCTAAGTGAATTTATCTATTTGCACTAGCACAACCTAGCCCATCTGCACTAGCACAATCTGGCTGAGTTGCACTATTAAGTATCGACCTTAATGTCCCCTTTACTCCTTTAGTAAAAGAGTGAAAATTACTAGAGGGAATCTAGGGTTGTGATAGCGGGATCTAGGTTTTCATCTCCTTCTTCTTTTTTAATGAGAAATCTATAGTGACAAAGGTCTGAGGTTGATTGTGTGCACATATCTCTGTCTTTCTCCTTCGTTTCTCCTTCATTTCTCCAACTTTCTCCTTCTCCTTTTCCTTCTATGTATCTTTGACTTTCTCCATCTCCTTCTCTCTCCAGAGCATCATTTTCCTTTGGCGACAATGGTACATGAGAATCTCTTTTAATTTCATCCCTTTTTTTTTTTTCAATTAAGGAGATATATTTCATTTCCATTGAAATGGTTGTTTTCCTTGAAAGAAGGATTTAAGGGGTTTTGATTTTAGTTGTTGTAAAATTGTCCCAAGGTTCAATGAATATTATTTTTCTTGATAAATAAGGTTTTTTTTTTTTTTAAATATTTAGGGAATACTTTATCTACATGTTCCTGAGATGGAATTTTTCCTTGGTTATTGAGAATAAGGGAATTTGAGCCCATCCGATTGACCAAATAGTCTGATATGCTCAAGAAAATCATATATCAGATTTTTGGAATGGAATGGAATGGTATATACATTTGCTATTATGAAAATTGATTTTGTATAGCCTTTTCAACCACAAATTTTTCTTATAGGCTCCTAATATCAAATGTATGGAATGTAAAATATATGTTAATAAGTGGAAAGTCACTCTCCATATGAAGATAAATATAGACAAGAGTGGTTTTGATATTTTTATCAATTAGGAGATATGTTTTATGATTAGAATTATATCGCCTCACCATTAGATTGATGGAGGCGGCGTAAAACTAAACATGACTCACATTAAATTTGGAGCTCCACATAGAGGATATTAAATCAGCAAAACTGTGTTTAAATAAGGAAGGTCTATTTTAAGAGAGTTCTAAAGGGGGTTAGTTTCCTATTTTGATGGGAAGTAGGAATGGAAAGTTTTAATTGCCTTAGAAGTCCTTCCTTTGCCTATAAAAGGTCTCTCTCCATAATTATCCATCAACTTAAGTCAACCCTAGTGTCTAAAAATATTATTCACGAAATTGGGAGAGGGCATTAAGGAGGCAAGAGGCAGAAACTCCAAGGTGGGTGTTTTCTCATGTTTTTGGATTTCAGGAAGTATTGACATATTAAAGGGAAGATCAGATCTCACTCTCCTTCATTAATGGATCCAGGTATGTCTTATAATTATTACGTTAATGATTTTCGCATTAAAATTGATCAGTGTTTCAAGCATTAATCAATTCAGCTCTTGTGATTATGTTGTTCGGGTATGTCGAACCAATGTTATCAGAACCGGACCGTGTACCGAACCGTCTTCAAGGAGGTCAGGGTTCAACCGGGTTCGACCGCGGTCAAAGCCGGTAAAAGCCGGTCAAGTATTAAAATAATATAAAATATTATATATAATATTAAGTAAGACATATTTTACCAATAATATTAATATAAATATTAAAAATAACATTCAAACTCTGAGTAATATACCAAAATGGTGAAATATATAGGATAGAAATAGTAATAAATTTTTATATTTCAAATATACACATTTTTTTAAGGAGAAAATTTTAAAAATAAAAAAAATTCAAAAACCGTGAACCGCGGTTCACGGTTTTGACCGATTTTATGCGGTTTTGACCGCCGGCCGGTTTTTTCGCCAGACCGAACCGCGGACCACGCGGTCGCGGCTGAACCGGCTCGGTCCGGTTTTGATAACACTGTGTCGAACATTAAGTTTAATGATTAATGAATGTACGATTGATTCTCGATCAATAACCTCTGATATTATGATGAAGTATTACAGACTGGAGACAAATAGTTTTCATTGTTAAAATTAACGTCTTGTACCTTTTTGTTATTATGTATTTAGTTTATGTCCATTTTGGTCATTTTATTGTTATACTGTAGATGCTAGATTTTGCCACATATATGGCTATGATGATTTGTAAAAAAAAAATCCTTTAAGTTTATGGAATGAGAAGGAGGAAAAAAGCTTTCCCTTTTTTACTTCTAACCTCTACCCATTTCTTCTTCTCCATTTTACATTGTGTTGCTTTTGGATAAACAAATGGCTGAAATACAGCCAACATCTGGTATCAGAGCTTGGTAGTGAGCTTTTGGGGCTTTTTATCAACCCATTTGATGACGGTAAAGTGAATCTTGTTGCAGTTCTTCAAAAACTCTCACAAATCCAAAGTCATCTTCTTCAATCAGATTTGAAGTGGTTCTTGTAGCAGATAAGAGAAGACACCATTGAGTTTTAACACTTGGAAAAAAAAAAGAAGAAAAAAAAAATTATGCACACCAAGTGTTTGGTGATTTGCCAATGAGAAACAAAAGCCTAAGAAGAAGAAGCAATGGCAAGTTCAAGCAATAATGGTACTCAAAACCCTCCATTTCCAATTTTTTATGGAGAAAGTTATGATTATTGGTGTGTGAAGATGAAAACTCTTTTTGTTTCTTATGATTTATGAGAGTTTGTAGAAGATGGGTATGAAGAACCTGAAAAAATGGAAGACTTGACAATTGCCCAAAAGCATCAACTAAAGGATAACCGGAAGAAGAATGCAAAAGCCCTCTATATGATTCAACAAGGAGTTTCCGACAAAATCTTCCCAAGAATCATCAATGCCACAAAAGCTAAGGAGGCATGTGACATTCTACAAAAGGAGTATAGGGGGTACTTTGAAGGTAAGCCATTAAACTTCAAACTCTTATAAGAGATTTTGAAAATCTTAAAATGAAAGAAAGTGAAGCTTTGCAAGATTTCTTTTTTAGAGTTGTGGAGATGGTGAATCAAATAAAAATTTATAGAGAGAAAATTACCGATTAAAGAATAGTGAAGAAAATACTCATTAGTTTGCCGGAGAAATATGATTCCGCTGTTGGCATTATTGAGGAGACTAAAGATATTTCCTTGTTGGGTGCTGAAGAATTGATGGGTTCTTAGAGCATTTGAACAAAGGTTGAGTAGGCACTCTGAAAATCAATTGAAAGTGCACTTCAATCGAAGCTCAATGTTAGTTTAAAAAACCAAGCAAAGGAACCATCAAATTTTGATCAATCCAAAAGTGAATCTTCAAGATGTGAAAGACATAGAATAGGAAGAAATACAAGAGGAAGAGGTATAAATGTTTTTTAAAGGAGATGAAATGTAGAGACCACTCAACAAAAATGCAATATTTGTAAAAGAAGTAGTAATGTTGATAAAGATTGTTAGTTTCACGAAAAACCCCAATTTCACAATTGCAAGAATATGATGGAAATACGTTATATGCTTGTCAAGCGAGATTGGAACAAAGAAACAATGTGTGGTTCATTGATAGTGGTTGTAGTAATCATATGACGGGAGATAAAAATATTTTTACTAGTAGTCTCAGATGCTTATGCGAGATACACGTGTGTTGGATATTCCTAAACACAGCCAACAAAATTATCTGGACAATTTCACTTAAAACACATGAAAACAATATATAGAGCAAACCAACACACAAACATACTGCATAGAAATATCAAACTTGCAGACATAAGTTTTTATACCATATGAGACATATTTATTATCAAAATATATAAAATAGTCCATAGATTCATTTTGTTTCCTCGAGTGGGGAAACTGTTGTGTTTTAAATTTATACTCGCAAACGCACGAATCATTTATAATATAGCGATTGAGTGCGAGTTCGAACCCATCGAAACTTAGGAAAATATATCCGTGAAAAACATACCATTGAATTATATATTTTAAGAAATCTAGAAAATATGGAGAAAAATCATAAATATGGAATTAATCATCTAATCTAAGAAATTTAATTTTAATGTAAAAACTTTATAAAAATAGAAAATACAATCTAAAATTAGATACAACATCTAAAAATAGAAGCTAACCATTCAAGAGATCTAATTTTCATATAAAACACAAAATTCATCTAATTTCAATTAAGATGGTGGTATTAATTTAAAAATTATAAATAATCTTAATCTAACTTAGAAAATAAAATTAATATGTAAATAAATTATTTCTAACATAGTTCCACAATTTTTCTGGAATTTGAATTTATAAATAAAAGAAAATAAAATGAAACATATATACATATTTACAATGAAATTTGGATTGAAGATTAATGAGTCATTATTTTCAATATTTAAAAAATAACATCAAAACCTTGAACATGGAGCTCACATTTATTAATGATCATTGATTCAAAATTTTTATTCATAATTAATTTAAATACGAATATCATGAGTTCCATTAATCAAGAAATAGTCAAAATAAACCTTGGGATTAGAGAGAATTCAACAAAATTCAAATCTAAATTCTTCACCTACTCTTAAAAAGAGCTTAGAATGGAAAATTAAGGTTCTAAACTTTCGCAAAATTTGGATGTTTAAGATGAAAATTCTAAGATTAGATCAAAACATGCATTCATAAAGAGATTAAAAATCAAATCAAACTATCACAATCAACAAACATTAAGTGGAAAACCATAGATCTAAAAAGCTTGTCTTAATTTTATTAATAAAACAAAGAATTAAAATTATAGGACCATGGAATTCTTGGAATAAGAAATTACAATGAGAAATTAAAACACCAACCTAAAACCCATTTTGGAATTTGAATTTCACATTGTCTTCCCTTCTCTTTGTTTTCCTTCCGTTCCTCTCTATGCTCTAAAAATCAGCAGCCCAAATTCCATTTTCTCAATGGGAGAGGGATAATATTTATAAATGAAAGGACGTGTAGTGAGTGGCTTGGATTTAAAGATTTAAATAAAGAAAGGGATACTTGGAGGGCTGATATGGTTTGTACTAAATATGGAATGGCTTAAAGAGGTAAGGATGTTAAAAAAAATAGTAAAATTTGTTTAAGGAAAGTAAGTGTAAAATCCCATTTTTTACACATGTACCACCTTACAGCTTAGTTTTGACCTATTTAATGTCCGAATCACAAAAAGTTGTAAACTAAAAAGTTGTAGTCCTTAAAGTCTTCTTTTCAACCCAAAAAGAATCAAAGCAATCAGATATCGGAATAGATTGTTATGGCCAAAATACTAAAGTTACGTCAAACCTTCCTTCTTTTTCTCCATTTCTTGTTTTGTTTATTTTTCCTCAATCCACTTGTCAAATTCGAAAATCCTTTTATAATAACTTATAAATTTTGAATTTTCTTATATTTATCTTGAGATGATGAAAATAAATTTTACACATGTGGATTTGTTCATGGGCTTTTCTTAATGAGTTTTTCTTAATGAGCTTAATAATTGAGATTTTCAAAGTATGGAAAATCTAATAAATAATTTTACCACTTAAATTCAATTCTAAAAATGTACTAAATTAATTCAAACTCTTATAAATGGATTTGAATTAATTAGTTTACAAATAAAACTCCTAAAATTGTGATAAAATAATTATTAAAAAATTTAACTTTCAAAAAATATCAACTTATGCCCTTTAATTTTAAAATTCACCATTTGAATTCTCATATCTTATATTTCCCTTTAAATCATTGAAAACTTCCAAAATTCGATAAAATATATCTTAAAACACACAAAACAAGGAATAACTATTCCAAATATAAGGTAAAATAGTCATTTTCCTGTACTCATCAAATATCTCCACACTTAGATTTTGCTAGTACTCGAGCAAAACAAAAAGTAATAAGTAAATACTAAAAATTAAAATCCTAAACTATACCACTTTCGTTGGCACTCTCGATTCCATTTAGCGTATGCAACAAGCCTCTAAACTCCTAACTCACCACTAGTGAACGAGTTATAGTCTTGTGAGTGATTCCAGTGATGATACCCACAAACATCAAATTTCAGGAAAAATATATAAATAAAAATTTCAACATCATACAACTCCAAAATTATTTTAAAAAACTTATAATCGGAGTGTAATGTGTGATAGCCAAATATTAACATAACCTTCTTTTTCAAAATACACAAAAGTTTTGCAACCACTAGCTGAAAATTCACTTCAACTCCAAATCTCACCAGATATATCTTTCAGAAAGACTTTCGCTCAGAGATTGAGTTATTTTTCTCTCAAAAGTATATATGAGCAGAGTTATTTTCAAATACAAATATCTCACATATTTATCAACAAAGACGGTTATTATCAAAGAAAAATATAGATCTCATAAATGGATGCCATTTTCTTGAGAACGTGGAAATAATATACCATCTTTTTTTCTCTTCTATTATTTACATGTAACACCATATTAACTGAGGATCAATAGAACTTCCTATGTGACGAAACGTGGCTTAGGACCAGGTCATATCAAAGAACAATAAAAAGACTAAAAAATAATACTTAGAACATAAAAATTTAGAGGTCTTCAAAATTTTCACTAGGATATTCTTCCTCTATTTTTCTTTTTCATCACTTTCACAGCATTTTTTCAGTTTTTTTTTTCCACTTTTTTTTTTCACATCCTCTTTTACTGTTGTAGGGATGTTCCCTTTTTTTTCCCTTATTTTTAATATCATTCATCATTTTTTTTCAAGTGGCATATTTTTTCAGAGTACCATCCTAATAACAATCATCTCTAACTTTTTCTGAGCCCTATAATCGGTCAAAGATTTTTCAATGTATGCTCAAACTCCACAACCGGAATTAGGTATGGATAACATGGGTAGTCAATAAAAACATGCTTAATTTTCATATAAAGCTCAAATATGGGAACAAACATGATAAGATATGACCAATATAGGTAAGCTTCAAAGGCTCAAACGATCCAAAAATGGCCTATATAACTTCTTAAGCTTCATATAAACATTTTTTTTCTACAAATAAATTTAGAAAAATTTCAGATGTAATAATCCAAATTTAATGTCGTTCTCAGTAATTTGACCAAAACAAAGAAATAATGAGATCTTCAATAAAAACATTGTGCATATCAACAAAAATAAAGAATTACTTATAACCTATAGAAAAAAAATCGAATGGCTCAAAAGCTCACTATGTCACAAGTCTCTACTAATATTCATCCAATGATCACTTAACTCATGAATTTTTTTATTTTTCATGCTAAAATTATTATGGATGTGTAAAAGTTTTCCAAACATAAATTTCATAAAATTGAATTGGAAAAGCAAGATATAAAAATTGTCATCCACATATTAATGCTAAAATCAATTTTTTTCAATTTTTTGTCAATTTTTGTCATTTTTTTTTTAACACAGACACGAGACTGATTTTTTTTTTTTAAAGACTCTAAAACGGACACAAAACTTAAAACAGACAAAGTGTAACCCTCCAATACTCCAAACTTAAATTGAACATTTTCCTCAATGTTTTCTTATCTACAGTGATCAGGTGCAAAGTAGAAAAAAATATAAAAAATGAATAATTTGAGTTGAAAATTACCTGAGATGGCTCACTTTATTCAAAACCTGCAAAAACAAATAAACACACAAACACACACACACACCACAAAGATTCTAGACTGAGAACAAAGACTAACTTAATGAAAACCAAAAACCTAATCGAGACAATAATAAACATCGACAGACATACAGACACAGAGTTTCACACAAAATTCAAAAACCTAAATTAGACAGATTGACGACCAAAGTCACAAACACGAACAATCAAATGCTAATCTAGTTATCAAATACTCACACAAGTTTTTTTTTTTATGCAACCTAATCTAACAATGCAATACTCGAACCAAATATGTAGACAATAATTAACAACAAAGTTAATGCATGAGACTAATACCCTAATATGCATGATCAAATTAAATATGTATTTTTTTTATGCAAAATAAAATACAAACACCCTAAGAAAAGTTATATGAATGCATGAAAAATTAAAAATTCAAAGAACATGAGTTTAGGCACTTACCTCGGCCTGTAATGTCCACTTACAGAAATTTTAGAGCGTGCGATTACAATCTCCTGCAAAGTAGAACACCACAATCTTTGGTGAAGATTCTGAATATCATAAAAAAATGCATGAAACCTAATCTAAATACAATTTCCTAATGTTATAACTAGTGGAGGAAATTACCTAAGTGAAACCTAATTAAGAACTCTAAATTAAATTAAGACCATAATTTTTTTTACATTAACATCCACCAAATTAATCAAAATTAGGCTTTCAAGTTTAAGAATAATCCATTAAAGTCCAAATTTCTTTCATGATTTTTTTTTTTAAATTAGATACCATAATTGGAAAACATTCCAAATTTATATGAGGGTCGTAAATTAGAAATTTTCTAAGTCTAAAAACTCTCCAAAATTATATGTTTTCCAAAATTAGACACCTTCTAAATGTAACAATTTTTCTGAAATAAGACAATTTTGAGATTTTTCATAAACAGAAGTTCCAAAATTAAGATTTCCCAAATTTAGATTTATTTTCTATAAATAAGATGTTTCTAAATTAAATTAAAATTCTAAGATTAGAAAATTCTAAAAAAAAAGAACTAGATAATTTTAGAAATTCTCAAAAATAATAAGTTTATAAATTTAGCAGTGTTTCCAAATTTATATCATCTCCAGATTTTTTATATTGTCAGAAACTTGTAATCTAGGTAACCTTCTAAAATTTGAGTTTATAAAAAAATAAAAACTGCCAATTTTAAAAAGTTGCAAAAAATATAATTTTTTTTAAAATTGCATTATTTATAAAAATACATAATTTAAATGGCAATTTTTTTAAGTTCCCCGACAATGGCGTCAAAAATGTATTGTTTTTCAAATTTATACTTGCAAGCGCACAATCTATTTATAATATAGCGGTTGAGTGTGAGGTTGAATGTATCGGAACTTAAAAAAATATATTTATGAAAAACATAATACTGAATTATATATTTTAAAAAATCTAGAACATATTGAGAAAAATCATAAATATGGAATTAATTATCTAATTTAAGAAATTTAAGTTTAATTTAAAAAATTTCTAAAAAGAGAAAATACAATCTAAAATTAGATGCAACATCTAAAAATAAAAGTTAACCACTCAAGAGATCTAATTTTCATGGAAAATATAAAAATCATCTAATTTCAATTAAGATGGTGGAATTAATCTACAAATTATAAATAGTCTTAATCTAACTTAGAACACCAAATTAATATGCAAATAAATTATTTCCAACCTACTTCTACAATTTTTCAAGACTTTGAATTTATAAACAAAAGAAAATAAATAAAATATATAAACATATTTACAATGGAATTTGGATTGAAAATTAAGGAGACATTATTTTCAATATTTTAAAAATAAAATCAAAACCTAGAACATTGAGCTCACATTTGTTAATGATCATTTATTCAAAATTTTCATTCGTAATTAATTTAATTAAGAAAAACATGAGTTTTATTAATCAATAAATAATCAAAATAAACCTTAGGCTTAGAGAGAATTCAACATGAAATTTCAAATATAAATTATTCACCAACTCTTTAAAAGAGCCTTAGAATGGAAAATTAAAGTTCTAAACTTTCCCAACATTTGGATGTTTAAGATGAAAATTTTAAGATTAAATCAAAACATGCATTCATTAAGAGATTAAAAATCAAATCAAACTATCACAATCAACAAACATTAGGTGGAAAACCATAGATCTAAAATGCTTGTTTTAATTTTATTAATAAAATAAAGAATTAAAATTACATGGCCATAAAATTCTTGAATAATAAATTAGAATGAGAAATAAAACACCAACTTGAAACCCATTGTGGAATTTGAATTCCACACTGTCTTTCCTTCTCTTTGTATTCCTTTCCTTCCTCCTTATGCTCCAAAATTCAGCAGCCCAAATTCCATTTTCTGAATGGGAGAGAGATAGTATTTATAGAAGAAAGGAGGCAGAGTAAGTGGCTTCTATTTAAATATTTAAAGAGGTAAGGAGGTAAAAAAATAGTAAAATTAGTGCAAGGAACGTGGGTGCAAAATCTCATTTCTTTACACATGTACCACCTTTCAGCTCAGTTTTGACCTAATTAACGTCCGAATCACAAAATTTTGTAAACTAAAAATTTGTAGCCCTTGAAGTCTTATTTCCAATCCAAAAAGCATCAAAATAATCAGATGTAAGAGTAGAACGTTATGGCCAAAATACTTAAGCTGTGTCAAACCCTCCTTCTTTTTTTCCATTTCTTATTTTGTTTTTTTTCCCCTCAATCCACTTGCCAAATTCGAAAATCCTCTTATAATGACTTGTAAATTTAAAATTTTCTCATATGTATCTTGAGATGATGAAAATAGAATTCGCACATGTGTATTTCTTCACGGGCTTTTCTTAATGGGCTTAATAATTGGGCTTTTTAAAGTATAGAAAATTTCATAAATGGATTTGAATTAATTTGTTTACAAATAAAACTCATAAAATTGTGCTAAAATAATTATTAAAAATTTCAACTTTCCAAAAATATCAATTTATGCCAATTAATTGAAAAATTCACAATTTGAATTCTCATATCTTATATTTCCCTGTAAATCCTGCAAAACTTCTAAAATCCCATAAAAATATCTTAAAACACACAAAACAAGGGCTAACTAGTTCAAATATAAGGGTAAAATAATCATTTTCCTGTGCTCATCAGAAACTAATTAAAATATCAAAGTTTGACTCTCAAGAAGGCACCATTGGTTCTTTCACTCCTTCCTCTGGCTCATATCCTACAATTTAAGGGACATGACAACAGTCCAGTAGGGAGAGCTCAGCATAAAATCCAATATACAATATAAATGGAATAAATAACAATACATATTTCATGAATGAAATGTTGTTAATCACTTACTCATTTTCACCGTAGGATCAAATTCTAAGGTGTTTTACCAATTTTATCGGGGTCAACCTACATTTAGCAACTTGCTAGTGCATAAAGTCTCTACGACCCGGGCTTACTACCACGTCCAACCCAATGGTTCGCAAACGGCGTTCGTCCCAAAATCACAAGGTCTCCACGACCCGGTCTACTGGCACATCCAACAACAACGGTTCAAGAAGGCGATCGACCTCAACCTACTAATACGTCGAACCCAACGATTCGCATACGGTGTTCGGCTAATCTCAGTAATTATAGCCCAACGACCAATATAAGATTTTACAAAGTTATTATCTTCCACAAATTTAACTTATAACAATGATTTTCACATGCAAATGTCAAATACATGATAATGCATGATTTCTAGTGCCCTCCTTACACATGGACTTATTGAGAGAGAACCAGCATATTTCAGCCTTACCATTTGGTGCATCCAACACCAATATACAATGATCTATGAAGAATCAATATTCACAAAAATATATAAAACTAGATTTAATAACAAGAATGCTTTCACCCATTTTTTATCCGAAAATTTCCAAACACTCAATGGGCACATACTGCGTTAAAGGCTACAAGTCCTCGACTCTTTTAATGCCTACGTTCTAAGCAGTTAGAATATTTACATCCCCTACATGTAGGCAGTGTCAGGTCTCGTATTCTAGACCGATATAGCATTTTCCATCTTTAAATGACCATGGGTCCTATTTCAGTGTGGTGTTAGTGGGTTTAACATATAACACAACACAAGTGTTTGTTTAAGTTCCTTAACTCTATCTACAGAGATTATCACACAATCTGTAAGATAAAGTAATAATATAAATTTTAAGTCAATAGAGTATTTACGAACTACTTCCCATCTCCCGTGCATTTTTCAGGAAAACATGATAAATGTAGTGAGTCTCCTAATTATTTCTACTTCATTAGATTAATTCAGCAGCTAGTTGTCAGCCATCCAAAACTTCTCATGAAAATAAAAGTATAAATTACTTAGTGCCCGTCTCGTATTTTTTCCTGGCCAGGGAAAAATATTGAGACGGAGCCCAGATGGTACAATGCAGGAAATTAAATAAAATTACTCAGTGCCCAACCCCTTTTACCATCGAGCGGCGTTTCCACTGCGCTATTGATGGGAGATTTCGGCTCAGAGGGAACCGAGATAATATGTAAATAAAGAATTCACTGGCCAAATCCGTTTACCACCGGACGACCAATACGGTCTCAGATGGCCACATAGTGGCATTTTCACTGTGCTACCGGTGGAGAGTTTCGGCCTAGAAAGTACAATGCAAATAATATTAAAAGTACTCAAAGCGCCATTTCAAGACCATCAGTTGAATAAGAGCCTCCTCAGATGATATCACCGAGCGTCTAAACGCCACTACTAATGAACCAAAGGGTGAATAAGCGCCACCTCAAATGCTATCACCAAGTGACTAGCGCCACTACGGATGATAGTGTGGCCCAGAGGTTACATTAGTGAATATAAACACACAATGCGTAAAAATAAACACACAACTGTTAGATGGGGTTAATCTTTTCCCCTGTTTTAATTAAAGGCTAAAAACAAGTTTTCGAACGTAAAAATAAAATGATTTTAAATGTATAATTTAAAATTTAAGAGAGAACCATACCCTTCCTCCATTTTGAAAAATTCAATTTTAAAAACCAATACTAAGCTATTCTAATTTTAAACAGCTACGGAGTTATTAAAATTAAAAATCGAATCATTTCGGTACCTCACTTGGGGAAATCTGTCGAGATTTGACTAAGTTTCAACGCCCGAGGGAGACATGGGAGAACCCGAAATCTTATTGCTGCTTACTGCTTCTGTTGCTTGCGGTCGGTTAGAACAGAAGGAAAGGAAAAAGAGGAAAAAGAAAAAAAGAAAGAAACAAAGGGAAAGGCACGACTGGGAAAAGGGAAAATGACTTGAGTCATTGCTGGTTTTATTTTGTTCTTCTTTTGTTACTACTAATGGATGTGCAAAAAAAAAAAAAAGAACACAACAAAAGAAAATGAAGGATAAGAAAATAAGGCAGACTGGAGAGAGGAAGAGCAACAGGAGAGAGAAAGGGACCACTGGCTTCTGCTGTTTTCGGATGGAAAAAGAAGAAAAAAGAAATGAACAGAAGAAAGCAAAAGACAGATAGAGGCGTTGGAGGCAACATCGGTTGTTTTTTCTCTGCTGCTGCTTGCGGATGGAACTGAAAGAAAAATGATAGAGGGAGAAAATAAGGAAAATGAACGGAAGATAGAGAGTGATTGGAGGAGAGGAGAGGCAACTAGTGTTTTCTTTCTTTTCCTCTCTTTTACACTGCTACATCGCTTAAATAGAAAAACGCCATAGGCGTTCATCAGCGTGGAAACGCCCAGGTAAGTCTACACGTTAGGATGCTAGCTTTGATATTATCCCACAATTTTTTTTAACAATATTTTATTAATGTTTTCTTTTTAAGAACTCCTCTTATATCCTTTGTTAAGTTTGAGTATTCAAGGGTCCCATTTGACTGATCTGAATAGTCCACAGGGTCAGGTATAAAAATATAACATAGTATTGAATTTTAGAGAAGAAACTCAATAAAAAACTCAGTGTTTTAATCGAAAAATATAGATTTGACAAAATTTCTTAATTTTTAAGTATTTCCTGGAGAAAATATAATTTCATAATTAGATAGATTATATTAGTCTGATAAAAACATTCTAAAGTTTCAAACTGTTACGGAGTAAAAAACCACTCCATCTAAGAGACAGAATATTCGACGGCTCACATTTCTCCGTATAAAATAGCTTTTAAAAACTTGAAATTTTGGAAATCTGAAGATACAAAAGGCTCAATTATATTATAGATTGAATATTTTAGGAAGTAAAAGTATGTAGAATTAAGTCGAGATTGGCATTCCGTTGAGTCCGAAATTTAAAAATAACGTAGAATCTAAAATTTGGGGTTGAAATGAGATTAAATGAATGAGTTTCAAAAGTAGTCAAGTTTTAACTCTAAAATAATATTATTAATATTCATAACTTGTTATTATACCTTTAAAATTCCATTTGAAAGAGTTTTCGGACTCGGATCGAGTCAAACTCAAAGTTGTTGAGAAGCTCATTTAATATTCTTCATGATTAACAAAATAAAAATTATAATTATTGGCTAAAAATTATTTAATTAATTAAAATTAATCTAAATTAACCTCTAATTTGGGCTGGGGTATCACATCCCACCCCCTTAAAGAAATTTCGTCAAGAAATTTTCACAAAATATTCGTACCTTAGATCGGTTAAGAGATTGGGGTATAACTTTCGCATTGTTGACTCCAGCTCCCATGTTACATGTTGGGTCCACGATATTGCCATAGTACTTGTATAAGCGGTATAGTATTTCGTCGGATTACTTGAGTTCGGGTGCCTTGAATCTCAATACGAACTTCTTCAAAAGTCAAATCCTTAGAGACTTCAATATCTTCCACATTTATCACATGAGATGGGTCAGGTTCGTACGTCCGGAACATAGACACATGAAATGTGTTGTGTACCTTTTCCAGATTTGGAGGTAGTGCTAGTTGGTAAGCAACTTCCCCAATTCTATTAAGAAATCAAATGGTCCAATGTGTAACGCCCGCCCCTATATTTTTTTTTTTTAAGTGACAAAGAGCGCGGACGTCACGACGCGAGTTAAGTCCGAGCTTCTAGAGCCCGGCCCTTAACTGGCCAACCCTACGTGTGCGTGGAACGAAGTCCACGAAGAACAGCTCACACGTAGATGTAAGCTCAAGGAATATTTAATTAACTGCGGAAGCTATAATAGAGACTATCCTACAAAATTTAGATAGCAGAGAAGATTTCATCATTTAATTACTAAAATGCCATAACATCATATGTCTTCAATAAAATCCAAAACTGAGCAATAAGTTTAAAATATTACATTCCGACAAGCTAAACTATACAAATACACATTTCCCAAAATAAACTTAAACAAAATAATTAGTCCGCCTTCCCAAGCTCCTAAGCTTGGCTCCCGTCTCGTCCTTCTGCTCCGACATTTCCTACGTCATCAGCTAGGGTAGAAGTAGGGCGTTAGACCACGCGCCCAGTAGGACTCCGAGTAAGGCTAACACATGGATTAGTGATAACAAAGCATATAGATAATATTATAATGAAAAACCATAACATGAGTGCTATGCCATGGGTGTCTGTACTATGAACCCCACCCATCATCCATATTATCATGTTGTCATATCCCCCCTTGACGACAAAACCTCGTCAAGATATAAACAATCACAAATCATCTCCCTGGACGGCAAAACCTCGTCCAGGTATAAACAATCACACATCATCCCCCTTGATGGAAGAACCATCATCAAGATATCATAATTACATACAACATCCCTGATAAATCAAACACATCAACTTGTCTCCATGTCTGTTTATCGGACGCCCCGACGGAGCATGGACTCTAGTTTCATTTCATCCTTCCCTTGTCATATCCCCCCATGCCATGCAATGAGATGTAGATGCCATATGCCATGTAATGAATATAATAGCAAACCATGACATTTAAAAATCCCATCAATAAAACATATAACTTGATTATCAAAAGTAGATCAAGTAAAGCCTCAATAAACACATCATAGCTTTAAACCCATTTTAAACCAATCATATGCTTATCAGAATAAATCAAGTAAAAACCCCTACATAATACATAATTCAAGACCAATCTTAAAACAACCCATATAATTTCCAAAATAATTCAAAGAAACCATTACTCAATCCATGGCTTACAAAAAGGTTAGAATCCTACCAAATACAGACTAGCGTTCTTTCTTTCGTTTCCGCCCGATAGACCCGATCGCCAATCCGCGTACCGCTTGCCATGTCCGGTACCTTATTACATATTAACAATTAGTCCATGTTTTACCCATTTCTAAGCCCATACATCATGTCTTAGTGAGTTTTCCTCATTTTGGCCAATATTTACGGTTTTGCCATTACCCTTCCATGGATAATTCATTCCCTCTTCCACATACATTATGGTCTATAATGGATCCATAACTTAGACCCATTAATGATCCATGACTTATGTCCGTTAATGACCCAGCAAGCATATCATGTGATCATAAAATTAGTCCTTTTATTAACCTAATCCTTATTCCTTTAAACCCATACAAAACCCCATACTTAACCCTTTAAATGGTTAATGGATCATGGGTTCAAAATACCCAATTCATCAAATCTTTCCATGGGGTTTACATCATGCATCTAAACCACAATGAGTCCATTATCCACTCATTCCCTTTATTCATAATTGATCCATACACTTACCAATCATGAGATACAACCATGTCTTAACCTAATCCCCATTAGTTAAAGCATATCCATAGACTTTAATCTTAGCCTATCCATTGGTTCACAAAAAATGGGTCCATTAATGTCTCATTAACCATGACATAAGAACATTAGCAATTAACCTAACCTCCATTTATTTAAAACATAAATATATAACCCCATACTTAGACCATTAAGTGGCTCATAACAATGGGTCATGGGTTCATTAAAAATCAGCCCTTTCAAATTAACCAAATCCCCATTTTTCCTTGGTCCTTGGTTACACTTTAGATTCATCACAAATCCCTCCATTGAGAGAGCCTAAACCACACATTTAATTCATCATTCCTTAGTCACATTTAAGTGGTTCATATAATTGGGTCATGGGTTCGGCCATACACCATGGCCGAACCCATGATGTTGATTTCCTTATTCCTCTTGGATCTTTTCCCACATTTTTTATCCACATCTTAGATCCCTTAATGCCTTACCACTTCATGTTATAGGATCATTAAAATCAGCCCATTTTAATCAACATTAGGCTCACATTCTTAAGTCCATCACAACTACCAACATTTCCCATTATTCAGGCAGTGGGGGTTTCTGAGTATTCCCCGGACGAGATCGATCCACATTCCTGTTGGTTGTGTCAACAACTTCCATCATGAAAGCTCGGTTGACAAAAATGGGCAAGACTTTTCCTGGTGGCCAAGTTCTCCACAGAACTGACATGGAACAGGTACTGCAACTATCATGAAGGGACATTTTCCATATGCATGCTCGATAATCCCACATATTGGGAAAAGATGGTCATAGGGGTAGGGACAATATTCAGTTGTATGTTCTGGTTGTTAACAGTGAAGGTAAACAACCTTAAGTACCCATTCTTCGATGGGTGGTGTTGGTGCAAGTTCCAATGCAGGAGGTTCTGGTTCCATGACTGGAGGTCCAATTAAGGGTTCTACAACTAGGTGTTCTGGTTCCTTGACTTGGGGTGAGGGTGTATCAGGAGGATACTCAGATGATGGTGTACTAGGGGTATACTAGGGTGATGAGGTATGGGTCTCGCTATTCCCTTCTTCCTTTGGGTCAGATTTTCACGTAGTCCAATGTGTCTACAATCAAAAGATATTTTTATTACTTCTTCCGGCTCAAACTCTAAAGCCATATGAGCTTCAATCTCCTCTGGGACGGATTCTGACGTCCATGATACTGAATAAGAATCACTAGGTGAAGAAGGTATTACCAATGGACTGGAAGGGGTGCATTTTCCAGATACTAAAGCTGGTATTATATCGTCAGACATTGCTGTCTAAAAATAAAACAACGGTTAGTAATGGAAGAAGTAAATAATAATAATGCACTAAATGAAACACACACCCACCAAACACTACTAAGCATGTATAGTCCCGTCACAGTCCGAGAGCTTGAACCTAAGCTCTGATACCACCTTTGTCACACCCCAAACCCATATGTAGGCCCGGGACACGACTACTTTTTTTTCAAAACAATAATCGAATGATCTTTTAATACCATAAACATACTACCCATGTGAGTCAATAGATAAAATTGCAATAACTAACCCTCTACTAATAGTCTCAGATGCCTATGCGAGATACACGTGTGTTGGATATTCCTAAACACAACCAGCAAAATTACCCAGACAATTTTCACTTAAAACACATGAAAACAATATATAGAGCAAACCAACACACAAACATACTGCATAGAAATATCAAACTTACAGACATAAGTTTTTATGCCACATGAAGCATATTTATTATCAAAATATATAAAATAGTCCATTGATTCATTTTGCTTTCTCGAGCGGGGAAACTACTGAAAATATCCAAGTTTGACTCTTAACGAGGCACCATTGGTTCCTCCACTTCTTCCTCTGTCACATATCCTGCAATGTAAGGGACGTGAGCAATAGCCTAGTAGGGAGAGTTCACCGTAAAATCCATTATACAATATACATGGAATAAATAACAATACATGTTCAATGAATGAAATGCAGTTAATCCACTTAACTCATTTTCACCCTAGGATTACATTCTAAGGTGTTTTACCAATTTTATCGGGGTTAGCCCCCATTTGCTACTTGCAAGTGCATAAGGTCTCCACGATCCGAGCTTACTGGCACGTCCAACCCAATGTTCGCAAACGGCGTTGGGCCCAATATCAGAAGGTCTCCACGACTCGGTCTACTTGTACATCCAACAACAACGGTTCAAGATGGTGGTCGACCATAGCCTACTAACACGTCCAACCGAACGGTTCGCACACGGTGTTCGGCTAATCATCAGCAATTATAGCCCAACGGCTAATATCAGATTTTACAAAGTTATTATTTTCCACAAATTTAACTTATAACCATAATTTTCACATGCAAATGTCAAATGCATGATAATGCATGATTTCCAATGCCCTCTTTACGCATGGACTTATTCAGAGAGAACCACCATATTTCAGACTTACCATTTGGGGAATCCAACACCAACATACAATGATCAATAAACAATCAGTATTCACACAAATATATAAAACTAGATTTAATAATACGAATGCCTTCACCCATTTTTTACCCGAAATTTTCCAAACACTCTATGGGTCCATACTGCGTTAGTGGCTACAAGTCCTTGGCTCTGTTAACGCCTACGTTCCAAGCAGTTAGAACATTTACATCCCTTACATGTAGGTTGTATCACCTCTCGTATTCTGGACCTATATAGCATTTTCCATCTTTAAATGATCATGGGTTTAACATATAATACAATACAAGTGTTGGTTCGAGTTGTTCAACTCTATCCGCAGAGATTATTACACAATCTGTAAGATAAAATAATAATATAAATTTCAAATCGATAAAGTATTTACGAACTACTTCCCATGCCCCGTACATTTTACAGGAAAACATGATAAAGGTAGTGAGTCTCCTAATTCTTTCTACTCCGTTTGATTAATTCAGCAGTTAGTTTGTCAGCCATCCAAAACTTCACATCAAAATAAAAATATAAAGTACTCAATGCCCGGTCTCATATTTTTTCCTGGTCAAGGAAAAGTATTGTCAGCATTTTTTTTTCTCTGTTGCTGTTTGCTGATGGAATTGAAGGAAAAATGATAGAAGGAGAAAATAAGGAAAATGATTGAAAAGGAGAGGCAACTGGTGTTTTTTTTTTCCTTTCCTCTATTTTACACTACTCCATCGCCTAAATGGAAAAACGCCATAGGTGTTCATTGGCGTGGAAACACCCAGGTAAGTCTACACGTTATGATGCTAGCTTTGATATTATCTCAAGATTTTTTTTACAATATTTTATTAATGTTTTCTTTTTAAGAATTCCTCTTATATCCTTTGTTAAGTTTGAGTATTCCAGGGTCTCATTTGACTGATCTGAATAGTCCACAGGTTCAGGTATAAAATTATAAACATAGTATTAAATTTTGGAGAAAAAACTCAGTGTTTTAATTGAAAAACATCGATTTGACAAATTTCTTAATTTTTAAGAATTTTCTGGAGAAAATGTAATTTCATAATTAGATAGATTATATTAGCGTGATAAAAAAATTCTAAAGTTTCAAAGTGTTTCGGAGTAAAAAACCAGTCCATCTAAGCGACAAAATATTCGATGGCTCACATTTCTCGACGTAAAATAACTATTAAAAACTTGATATTTTGGAAATCTGAAGATAAAAAAGGCTCGATTATATTACAGATTGAATATTAACTCCCTCCGTATATTTTTAGGATTATGCCTTCCTTATCAATGTGGGGTTTTACCACCTATAAAATTTTAGACAGTAAAAGTAGGTAGAATTAGGTTGAGATTGGCATTCTGTTGAGTCCGGAATTTGAAAATAATGAAGAATCTAAAATTTGGGGCTGAAATGAGATTTCAAAGCATCCAATTTTTAACCCTAAAATAATATTATTAATATTCATAACTTGTTATTATACTTTTAAAATTTCATTTGAAAGATTTTTCGGATTTGGATCGAGTCAAACTCAAACTTTTTGAGAAGCTCATCAATATTATTCATGATTAACAGAACAAAAATTATAATTACTGGCTAAAAATTATTTATTTAATTAAAATTAATCTAAATTTATCTCTAATTTGGGCTTGGGTATCGAAGAGGTGCAATGTGTTTTCTAGGTACATTCACAAATTGATTTACTTTATTTTTCTTTGCATGGTGTGAATGTCCAAACACCTCAATTTTTCTCTTCTTGCCACTCGGAGAAAGACCATTAGGCACCTTTGATTTAACCTGCATTCTTCTTATCTTTCACTCATGATTGAAATGCCCGGTTAATCCACAATAAAAATATTTTATAATAGAAGTGTGTGTGGTGTGGCTTTTACCTAATATGGATTGGTTCATGGGCCACTTTAAGTTTTAATAAGAATGTCCAAAACCATGTCAATCACAATGTGGCCTACCCAAAATAGGTTCTTCCAATTTTAGTTCACATTGGATAACCATGTCTTGAGATTACTTAATATTTTAATCTCCAAGATATTTTCCAACTTCTTTGAGCTTCAAGATGTCATTTTCATAATCCTTTAATTTTCCTTGAAGCAACTTTTGATTTTCTCTCAAATTCACAATTTCAACATTTGCATTTTTCAAATTTGAGGAGAGAGAATCAATTTCAACATTTGCATTTTGAAGTTGGGTAGAGAGTTTGGCATTCTCAATTTTTGCCTTATCAAGTCCTTAGCTAATCTCATACTCTCTAAATACAAGGCATCATAGGATTCTTGGAGGTCATCATCATCCTCGTCAAGATCCTTTTCATCATCTTCTTCCTCACTTGAGGATTTCTCTTGAGTGGGTGCAATGGAGGCAATAAAATATTTCAATGCTTCACCTCTATCTTGATATTCCAAATGGTTACAAAAGGTGTAGCCATCCATTGATCTATCCAAAGATGTACAAAATTTTTCAATAAACTCATTTTGGATAGGGGTCTAATCTTCTTCATCATGAGATGCAAGTATATTCTCTATTTTTGTTTTCAAATGCCCCAAGATAGAGTACACAAACAATAGAGAGTAATGGAAATTTTTCGGCTATCCATAACGAAGTGCTAACACATGGATCAACTCGGATGGTTAGATCCTTATGAAGAGCACGAGACTCGGGATGAATAGGGCAATCATCACTTTTTATGGTCTTCACAACTTTCTTGATTAATTAAAATGATTTAATGCGAATTAAACAAATTAATCAAGATAAGGTGTTGTGTGATACAAAAGTGTGTCAATATGAAAGAGTAATCACACAAACAAACCAAACACCCACAACACTAGATGTATAGTGGTTCGGAGTAAACCCTCTTACATTCACTGATGAGCTCACCCAACCTTGGGCTATCCCAATAACTATATGGGGAATTACACCCTCGCTAATAGATTAGGACTTCCACATAATCAATTGGATGGGAATTTCACCGGACTCCCTTAAGATTTTGAAAGGTTCGACCTACCTTGGTCTAGGTCCTTATCCCTCTATTTTTTATAGTGGTTTCAGAGTACACTATCTATAATCCACTGTACAAGATGATTTAAAAATTAAATAAAACACGAAGAAGAATTTGCCTTTGTAGCTCACAACTTGATGTAGATGTGCTTGAAGAATCTCCCAATGTGATATCGATTGATGACGAAGATGCGCCGAGTATGAGCAATCACAATCTATGGGAGAAAGCCTCGAGGATTACAGATATGCAAGTTGAATCCTACATTAGGTGTTCTCTCTCTCTTAATCTCAATCAAAAGATTGGATCTCAAATGGTTCACCAATATTTAGTGCATAGAGATAGAGGTTGGGATCCTCTAGGAATGCCTTTGTGATTTTCCTATTCAAGGCTCTAAGGTATCTAACCA
The DNA here is from genome assembly GCA_022113865.1 of Chimonanthus praecox. Taxonomy (NCBI): domain Eukaryota; kingdom Viridiplantae; phylum Streptophyta; class Magnoliopsida; order Laurales; family Calycanthaceae; genus Chimonanthus; species Chimonanthus praecox. The sequence goes on from CM039094.1 coordinate 36,505,199, forward strand.
AACACAACAAGGTTTGCAGTATATATAGACAAACATAAAATCCCAACTGTAGGTCACCGATGGGTCGGACTGGTCAACAGGTTGGTATATGCAAAATGTCGTTGTAATATGACCGTTAAGCTTCCAATGAATATAAAAAGGTCACTACCGATGGGTCGAGTTTCTCGATGGGTCGATGTAACTTATGTTCGACATGTCGAGCTTATTGATGGGTCGGTCTAAATTATCAGAGACCAACATAAAAGTACAGAGTATGCCCATCCAGAGCCCTAAAACTCCAAGTCAACATGTCTGTCCATCGATGTGTCGGTCTTGGTACTCTCGATGGGTCGATGGCCTCGATGTGTCTGTCTGAGAGTACCCGAAAGTTCCAAGCCCAGAACTAAACTCGACCCAAGTCAACATGTCGAATTCCCCGACAGGTCGAACTTGATTATCAGAGAGCATACCGAAAATACAGTATGTTCTTTCTAGAGACTGCCCAAATCTACTCGATATATCGATGACCATGATGGGTCAGTCCTGTGTCATTGATGGGTAGGTGGACACGATATGCTCGAACCTTGAATGATATACCTTCCAGTCCAGAACCCCTGTCAATCCGGTCGACGTGTCGATTGACCTTGGTGGGTCTGTTCTGTCTTCACTGATGGGTCGGTGGACTCGACGATTCGACCTTACAAGTACCAGATTTTCAGTGTTTATCCCGTCTGGTTATGTGACTATCCTGGGACCACTAAGGCTTGTTTATGATCTTATCAACATGTTCAACTAAGCCTAGGCAAGATCCACTAACTAAAGGTGTGGGTTCTACCTAAAGTCATTTATGGCCAATTTACCTTTACTAATTGCCATACATTTGGCGTTGCTTGAATTTCCAACTTGTTCTTCCATCTTCAGGTCTTAATTCAATCTTCACATCACACATTGAGTCTTATTCATAGCTTCAACCTTTCGAGGAAATGCTTCACCTAAGTCATGGAATTGACAAATAAGTGACTCGGAAAGTCAGGGTACTAACAGGCCAAAAGACAAAGAAGCCATTGGTGTGAAGTGGATTTACAAACAAAATTGAACCCGAATGGTTCTATTCAAAGAAAAAAAGCAAGACTTGTGGCAAAAGGTTATTCTCAACAACCCGAAATTGATTTCCATGAAACATTTGCACCAGTGGCTTGGCTTGACACAATTAGAGCTCTTAATGCCGTGGCAGTTCCAAAAGGTTGGTCTTTATACCAACTAGATGTGACATCAGCATTCTTGAATGGTGTAATGAATGAAGAGGTATATGTTGAACAACCTCAAGGCTTTGTTGCAAGAGGTGAAGAAGAAAAAGTGTTCAAGTTGAAGAAGGCATTGTATGGCCTAAATCAAGCACCACGGGTATGGTATAGTGAGATTGATGTTTACTTCAATGAAAAAGGCTTTCAAAGTAGCAAGAGTGAGCCAACCTCATACATCAAGACACAAGGTAAAATCGGTATTCTTATTGTTTCTCTTTATGTTGATGATTTGTTGTTTATCGGTAGTGATGAAAAAATGATTAAAGAATTTAATGGAGAGATGATAAAAAAAATATGAAATGAGTGATATGGGACTTTTGCATTACTTTTTGGGCATTTGAAATTGTCAAAATGAAGATGATGTTTTTGTTTGCCAAAAGTAGTATGCAAAAGTCTCCTTGAAAAAAAAAAATTAGGGAATTGCAAATCGGTGGCTACTCCTTTGGTTGTGAATGAAAAATTGGAGAAGGAAGATGGAAGCAAAGAAGTTGATGCATATCTCTATAGAAGCTTAGTTGGAAGCTTGTTATATTTGACTGCCACAAGACCAGACATCATGTATGTTACAAGTTTATTGTCTCGGTTTATTCACAAGCCAAGTCAAATTCATTTTGGGATTGCTAAAAGAATGCTAAGATACATACAAGGCACACTTGATTTTGGGATTATGTATGAAAAAAATGTTGGACAAGATTGTTTGGATATTGTGATAGCGATTTGGGCAGTTGTGTTGATGACATGAGAAGTACTTGTGGATATGCATTCTCTCTTGGTTCTGTTGTATTTTCATAGGTATCTAAGAAGCAACAAACCGTGGCACAATCAATTGCCGAGGCCCAATATATTTCGGCATCATTGGCAACTTCTCAAGCTATATGGCTAAGCTAAGAAAAAACTTAAAAGAGTTTGGTGAAAAGCAAGGAGAAGCTACTCCAATCCTTTGTGACAACAAATCGGCCATTGCAATGACAAAGAATCCCGTTTATCATAGCCGCACTAAGCATATTGCTATCAAGCATCATTTCATTAGAGAGGCCGTGGAAAATGATAAGATCCAAATCAAGTATTACTAAACCGAAGACCAAATGGTGAATATCTTCACCAAAGCACTTTCAAAAGATAAGTTTCAATTTCTTAGAGAAATGTTGGGTGTTCAACCACAAGGCATTAAGGAGGAGTGTTAAAATTAATGCCTTGTACCTTTTTGTCAATATGCATTTAGTTTATGTCCATTTTGGTCATTTTATTGTTATATTGTAGATGCTAGATTTTGCCACATGTATGGCTATGATGATCTGTAGAAAAGAAACTCTTTAAGTTCATGTAATGAGAAGAAGGAAAAAAACCTTCCCTCTTTTGCTTCTAACCTCTACCCATTTCTTCTTCTCCATTTTACATTGTGTTGCTTTTGGATAAACAAAGCCAACATTCATTTCTGTATTGGGGAGGCCACCATTACAATGGAAGATGTACGACCTCCTCAACAAAGCAAGGTTATGACAACCATGGCATCGTTTAAAAATTGGCAAACTTATACAACCAAATTGTCAGGAATTCTTCCAACAGTAGATATAGATACAGTTGGTGCTATTGTTAAAATGACGTGTCTACGTGATAATTTTTTGAAGTTACTCAAAGATCATCCACTCGCTGTCCAAGATTAGGACACCCATGCATTTATGCTACACTTTTTGGGGAGTAAAATTGCTTGGAGTAGTAGTATGCATGGGACCCTACATGTTGGGTCATTAATATAGAATATTGTATAAGGCGTCCAGAAAAAACAAATGGCTCTTTCGAGAAATCTAGCACTTGTCTAAGTATGGGATTGCACTTCTGTGTTAGTATCATTATATCATATAATTTTTCTTCTTTATAGTTGATTTAACTATTACACTTGTACAGACTTGGGCGTACTCTCGGCTTTCGATTGGAAAGTCAAATACAAATAAGAAGCCCATTGAATCTCAGTTTCCTTTGGTTGAAACATAGATAGAAAAGTTTAAAGGCCATAATCTGAAAAATAACACTTAGATTTGAAGGCAACTAGATAGCCAAGACATTAGAAATGTATGTATAAGTATGGTCTAGAACGATGCACGGTCCTAGAAGAGGAGGGGGAAAGAATTGGACCAATTCCAATTTTTAATTTCCCCTTTTAAAGTATTAAACAAATGTGCAGCGGAATAATCAAGTGTGCAAACAATAAACAAAACCACAAACAACCACATATGCACAACGATTTATAGTCGTTTGATTCACCTGAACCTACATCCACTCTTAAACTCACCCAACCTTGGGCTATCCGGAACTCATTATGATAGGGTAAACCACCCTAATAATGCACACCTAGATTTTGAAAGATTCGACAACCCTAACAATACACTCCTAGATTTTAAAAGATTCAACCACCCTAGTCTAATCCTTAACACTTATTTTTTATAATGGTTTGATCACAAAGGTCTAATCCACTAGACAATGATAAGTGAAATAAATAAAAAAGACTTTCCTTGGTTGTGCTCTGATTTTGAGTTGTGTTCTTCAAAGCAGCCTTCACACTTCAGTCTTGAATGATTTGATGATCTCCGATGATTGCAACCGCGGTAGAGGATAGGTTTAGGAATTGTTGGTGATTCTACAGTAATCCCTAGATGGTTCAACTCTTAATCACTTCATGAAGAAGCTTAACACAACTTATAGAATCCCATAGAAACTTGGAGATGTGATTAGAGTGATTTGGAGAGGTTCGAAGGTGATATGCAAGGGGTGGAACCTCTCTGGAGAGTCTAGGATGCTTAGGCTTAATCTCACAACTAATTCGCTTCTTCTTCATTGAAAAATGAGCCTTTATTTATAATATTATTGTTTAAAACAGCTAGTCTTCAAGTACTCGAGGAGTCTTCTTCGGGTACTGTAAGCCTACAACAGCTAGTACAACTAAGACAATGGATAGTCTTTGAGTACTCAAGGCACTGTAGCTTCGATTACTCGAGACGTCCTCAAGGTCTCGAGCATGAGAGCAGGTAGATTTTGATTGTAAACAGATTTGTTCTCGGAAGCTACAATGCTTCGAGTACTTGGGACGGGTCTCAAGTACTCGAGTGAACAATGCCTCGAGTACTCTAGCCAGAGCTTCGAGTACTCTAAGCTGCAATGACAGACACAGTCACTTAATTTGACTTTAATATTTTGGCTCCGCAAAAGATTCTACACTATGGTCCCTTAGCCTAGAGTCCGCTATGGTCATTTTACCTACGTGGTTGCCAAACACCTGGAGAATCATTCGCAGCTTGCTTTTGGACTTTGATCAACTTGATTCTTCAAACTTCATTCTTCCAAGGTAAGGTTCGACTCGGTCATGGAATACAATATAGGGGCTCGGTCAAATCAGGGCACAGACATTTTGCACTACTAAAATCTCACATGATTTGAGTGCAATTGTAACATTGTCTTCACTTCTAAGCTCTTTTTTTTTTATGGAATTCATATTCTATTTGCTGCCATATGTTTGTGACGATGCCCACATCACGGGCTTAGTGAAACCTTCTTTGATTCAAGCCCTCTGATGCTCACTAAAACTCTCTTAGGGAAAGTAAATAAGTTTTTAAATAAGTTGGTCAATCGTTGGACAAAAGATAATCACATCAACCACACACAAGTTGAACACAAGAATGAGAGAGAGTGGAATGCCATGAGAATAGAATTTGAGACATTTTCCTCTTCTTCCAAAGAATTCATTTACTATGAGAGGAGATAGAAAATTTTAATGAGGAAAAGAGGGAGATTTTCATTTCTTGGTGAGACAACATCTCGTTTGGTTTTTTCTTTTGTGAAATTAAGATCTTTATAAAAAATAATAATATAAATACAAGGTTTTCATGGTCCAACAAGATGTCGGAGTTTATGGCATGTGTCGAATAACATGAATTACGTCTAATTTTTTTTTTTTTGGAATTAATTTCCTCAAGGAAATTGATAAACAACCCATTTGTGTTTGGATAGAACAATTATGTGGCGATTGGAGGCTTTAGTCCAAGGAATTTCAAAGCTACTACATTAAACACAAGGAGAAATACAAGAGACCTGGACATTCACAAGCATTTGATCTCACTTGCTAAAACTCTTGCCTCCCTTGAGAGCAAATGAACTCCTCACCTCATTAAATATTGGATCACCAATTGTTAGGATTCCGCCTTGTGGAAACAATCCAACGGTCGAATCTTTTTTGAATAATCCATACAAAATATCTAAGATATTTATAGATCCTCCTACAATCCTGAGTAAGAGTGAAGCAAGTCTGGCCAAACTTGGTCCAAGTCGAGACTGAGTTTTGAGTTTTTAATCAAGTCATCAGTGCTTCTCAAATTGAGGCCCATAGGCTGCATAGACCATGGTCAACAAAACCATTCGAGCCCAAGGTGGCCCAATCAGGCCCCACAGTTATCACAACCCCCTCTCATGCCCATGTACCGCCTTGCAAATTGGACCCCTACCAACTGTGAACTCATCATGAGTTGATCTTACCATTGTATTAAAAACAATCCAATTCTGGCTCTATTTTAACTTATTTTTGGACCTCTGAAAATCATGGGTTTCAAATCTAGTGAATCTGATCTTTTGTGTACGGTCAACATCTATTGGGGCCCAGATGGGACCCAGAGGCCGGTCCATGGGTTGTGCTGCCGGTGAAAACCATTCAGGTTTCTCTTTGTGACAAAGTTTAACAAGTTAAGATGTTTTTATGTCCTTGTTTTGATCGATACACACTTAAAAATTCATGATTTGGTCAAATCACTTCCGTAATTATGATTTTTAGGACTTTAATGTTAATACTGATTAAATCCAATTTTTAGAACTCTAATATTGTTTTTGGCCATTTAAAAAAGAAAAACAAAATTAGGTTCATTCTGACTTCTGAGACGCCAATGGGGCTTGGGCCTTCGAATTCATCTCAGATTTGGCCCAAAACAAGTGTGAGGTGATGAATACAAAAACCTGATTTAGGGCCTTATCTGACTTTAGCCTATACCCCAAAAAAAGTACTACCAAATGCACAATTTTGAACCCAAAAAGATTGACTACCAAATGTAAAAATATCGGTTGAAATCTAAAACCCGAAATTTTGACAAATAATTTTTTAAGTTATTTTGAGAAGGATCGATATAAAAATATCAGACAAAAAACAAGGCAGTCTAAAAACAGCCGAAATTTCCAAAAAGAAAAAAAAACGAGGAAATGAGTTAGACCCATTATAGACAAAATGGGTGAAGAGCTTCAGAAAGGACAAAAAATTTTGTCATCCAAAGATTTTAATTCAAAGTTGATGCTCCCGTACCCATCTGATATGTGCCTCTTGCCAAGTTGCCAAGTTGTGCTAAAGGTAATGTTTGATATACATATGATATTTAAATTTTGGGTGGTATTAGAACTAAAGATTTGATATTTGACTGAGACACGTTTCATTGCGCGGTAACAAGTATAAATATATTAAAAGAACAATTCATTTTTAGAGGACATAAATTTAAATTCATATATTTTGAGATTTTTCCTTGAGTTCGATATTGCTCTCACAATACTATACTATGAATGGTTTGTGCACTTGCGAGATTTACAAATTTAAAACCATCAACAAAATGCCTATTTAATTTTCTTATTCAAAGCTCTAAGGTGTCCAATCAAACACAACAAGTTTTGAAGTATATATAGGTAAACATAAAAATCCCAACTCTGGGTCACCGATGGGTTGGATTGGTCGACAGGTCGATACAAGCAAAGTGTCATTCTCATATGACCGTTAAGCTTCCAACGGATATAAAACGATTACTACCGACGGATTGAGTTTTTCGATGGGACGATGTAACGTATGTTCAACATGTCGAGTTTATCGATGGGTCGGTCTAAATTATGACAACCATGGCATCGTTTATAAATTGACAAACTTATACAACCAAATTGTTAGGAATTCTTCCAACAGTAGAGATAGATACAGTTGGTGCTACTGTTAAAATGACGTGACTGCATGATAATTTTTTGAAGTTACTCAAAGATCCTCCACTCGCTGTCCAAGATTAGGACACCCATGCATTTATACTACACTTTTTGGGGAGTAAAATTGCTTGCAACTCTTCAGGATCTAGAGTTTCTCTCACATACCTCCCATTGTTCGAGGATTTTGAGTAGTACGCATGGGACCCTTCATGTTTAGGTCATTTATATAGAATATTGTATAAGGCGTTCAGAAAAAACAAATGGATCTTTCGAGAAATCTAGCACTTGTCCAAGTATGGGATTACAGTTCTGTGTTAGTATCATTATATCATATAATTTATCTTCTTTATAGTTGATTTAACTATTACACTTGTACAAACTTGGGCATACTTTCAGCTTTGGATTGCAAAGTCAAATACAAATGAGAAGTCCATTGAATCTCAGTTTCCTTTGGTTGAAACATAAATAGAAATATTTAAAAGTCATAATCTGGAAAATAAATTCACTAAGATTTGAAGGCAACTAGATAGCCAAGACATTAGAGATGTATGTATAAGTATGGTCTAGAATGATGCATGGTCCTAGAAAGGGGGGGGGGGAAATTGGACCAATTCCAATTTTTAATTTCCCTTTTTAAAGTATTAAATAAATGTGCAGTGGAATAATCAAGTGTGTATACAATAAACAAAACCACAAACAACCACATATGCACAACGATTTATAGTCATTTGATTCACCTGAACCTACATTCACTCTTACACTCACCCAACCTTGGGCTATCCAGAACACATTATGATAGGGTAAACCACCCTAATAATACACACCTAGATTTTGAAAGATTCGACAATCCTAACAATACACACCTAGATTTTAAAAGATTCAACCACCCTAGTCTAATCCTTAACACTTATTTTTTATAGTGGTTTGATCACAAAGGTCTAATCCACTGTACAATGATAAATGAAATACATAAAAAAGACTTTCCTTAGTTGTGCTCTGATCTTGAGTTGTGTTCTTCAAAGCAGCCTTCACGCTTCAGTCTTGAACGATTTGATGATCTCCGATGATTGCAACCGTGGTAGAGGATAGGTCTAGGAATTGTTGGTGATTCTACAGTAATCCCTAGATGATTCAACTGTTAATCACTTCATGAAGAAGCTTAACACAACTTATAGAATCCCATAGAAACTTGGAGATGTGATTACAGTGATTTGGAGAGGTTCGAAGGTGATTTCCAAGGGGTGGAACCTCTCTGGAGAGTCTAGGATGCTTAGGCTTAATCTCATAATTAATTGACTTATTCTTCATTGAAAAATGAGCCTTTATTTATAATATTGTTGTTTAAAACAGCTAGTCTTCAAGTACTCGAGGAGCCTTCTTTGGGTACTCTAAGTCTACAACGGCTAGTACAGCTAAGCCAATGGATAGTCTTTGAGTACTCAAGGCACTGTAGCTTAGAGTACTCGAGACATCCTCGAGGTCTCGAGCCTGAGAGCATGTAGATTTTGATTGTAAACAGATTTGTTCTCAGAAGCTACAATGCTTCGAGTACTTGGGACAGGTCTTAAGTACTCGAGTGAACAATGCCTCGAGTACTCAAGCCAGAGCTTCGAGTGCTCTAAGGTACAATGACAGACACAGTCACTTAATTTGACTTTAATATTTTGGCACCGCAAAAGATTCTACACTATCGTCCCTTAGCCTAGAGTCCACTATGGTCATTTTACTTGCATGGTTGCCAAACACCTGGAAAATCATCCACAGGTTGCTTTTGGACTTTGATCAACTTGATTCTTCAAACTTCATTCTTCCAAGGCAAGGTTCGACTCGATCATGGAATTGACAATATAAGGAATCGATCAAACCGGGGCACTGACATTTTACACTATTAGAATCTCACATGATTTGAGTGCAATTGTAACATTGTCTTCACTTCTAAGGTCTTTTTCTTCATGGAATTCATATTCTATTTGCTGCCATATGTTTGTGACGATGCCCACATCACGGGCTTAGTGAAACCTTCTTTGATTCAAGCCCTCTGGTGCTTACTAAAACTCTCTTAGGGAAAGTAAGTAAGCTTTCAAATTAGTTGGTTAATCTTTGGACAAAAGATAATCACATCAACCACAAACAAGTTGAACACAAGAATAAGAGAAAGTGGAATGCCATGATCATAGAATTTGAGACATTTTCCTCTTCTTCCAAAGAATTCATTTCCTATGAGGAGAGAGAAAAATTTAATGAGGAAAAGGAGATTTTCATTTCTCGGTGTGACAACATCTGATTTTTTTTTTCTTTTGTGAAATTAAGATCTTTATAAAAATAATAATATAAATACCAGGTTTTCATGGTCCAACACGATGCCAGAGTTTATGGCATATGTAGGATAACATGAATTGCATCTAAATTTTTTTTTCTTTTGGAATTAATTTCCTCAAGGAAATTGACAAACCCACCATTTGTGTTGGGATAGAACAAATATGTGGCTATTGGAGGTTTCAGTCTAAGGAATTTTAAAGCTACTACATTGAACACAATGGGAAACGCAAGAGACCTGGACATTCACGAGCACTCGATCTCACTTGCTAAAACTCTTGCCTCCCTTGAGAGCAAATGAACTCCTCACCTCGTTATATATTGGATCACCAATTGTTAGGATTCAGCCATGTGGCGACAATCCAACGGTCAAATCTTTTTTGAATTATCCATACAAAATATTTAAGAGATTTCTAGATCCTCCTACAATCCTGAGTAAGAGTTAAGCAAGTCTGGCCCAAACTTGGTTCAAGTCGAGACTGAGTTTGAGCTTGTAACAAGTCATCAGTGCTTCTCATGTTCTAAACCTAGGTATGCTGCACGCCGACCCAAATTGGGGCCCATAGGCTGCATAGACCATGGTCGACAAAATCATTGGAGCCCAAGACGGCCCAATCAGGCCCCACAGTTATCACAACCCCCTCTCACGCCCATGTACTGACCTACGAATTGGACCCCTACTAACTTTGAACTCATTATTAGTTGATCTAACCATTGTATTAAAAGCAATCCAAATCTGGCTCTATTTTAATTGCTTATTTTGGACCTCTGAGAATCATGGGTTTCAAATCTAGTGAATCTGATCTTTTGTGTACGGTCAACATCTATTGGATCCCAGATGGAACCCATAGGCCGGTCCATGGGCTGTGCTGCCCAGGTGAAAACCATTCAGGTTTCTCTTTGTGACAGAGTAGCAGTTTAGCCCAAATCATTTGGTCGATACACACTTTAAAAATTCATCATTTGGTCAAATCACTTCAATGTTAATGCTAATTAAATCCCATTTTTAGAACTCTAATATTGTTTTTGGCCATTTAAAAAGAGAAACAAAATTAGGTTCATTCTGACTTCTGAGACGACAATGGGGCTTGGGCCTTCCGAATTCATCTCAGATTTGGTCCAAAAGTGTGAGGTGCTGAATACAAAAACCCAATGTTATTAGACCCGGACCAGCCGCAGATTGACCCGCAGGTCAACCATGACTGGCTAAAAGAAGGCTCGGGTCTGTTTAAAACCCGTATGGGTTTCAAACCCGTAAATACCCTCCTCAACCCATGGTTCAACCCGGGTTTTCACATAAACCAGTGACCATCAAAAAAAAAAAAACATTAAATGCGAACAGACTTTTGATGGAATGGGATGGGACGGTACTGGAGTCGAATCGCAAAACAGCAGGAAGGCAGCAGGAAGGGTTCGATTCTTGGATTTCTTATTAAAAAAAAAAATATCTTCTTCTTCATCTCTTCTTCGGTTCTTCCTCTATTTCCTGTTTCCGTTCATCTCTTCTTCCTCCATTTCCAGTTTCCTCTGCAACTACTATCGCTCCATCTTTTTCAGTGAACCGCGTTGCCACCTTCATCTCTTTGCAGTGAACGGCGCTCATAAAAAAACCTAGAAAGGTTTTAGTTTTTGGGTACTTAAGGCTTTTTCAATTGTTGAGAAAACTAAGGGCATTTTTGTCTTTTGAGAGAATTGACTGGATTTTGCGGTTGGGAAGAAATCTCATTTAGGAATTGGGGTTGCCGTTTACACTTTACAAAGTATTCAAGTGTTGCTTTTATTATTTTATGAAGTTGAACTTAAAAATTATCAATGGCATAAATCACTTATTAATTAGTGATGCACGTCAAAAAATTTGACAGGAAAAGGACTATATACCCTTTCTTATAAAATAAAAATTATTAATTTTTAATAAGAGTTTATTATTGTTAAAAAAATGTTCTAATTTTATAATTTAACACACTTAGTGAAATGGTTATGGCCCAATTTTATAAGAGACTAACAGTTATTAGTGTCCCATTTTTCATATAATTTGAGATCATTTAAGTTTTTAAATAATAGTAAGAGGTAAGATTTTATTTTATTTTTGAAATAAAAATTAAAATACTTTTAAATTATTAATTAAAAACAAAGATCAAGTGTTGTTTAAATATTGATTTTAATTTTAAATTATAATAAATAATTTTTAAAGTTATGGATGGATTATTATTATTTAAAAAAAAAATCTTGAATAATCTATATAGACTCATTAATCTAGTGAACTTAGACTTTTATTCACCATCTATCTATTAGTTAATAATTTAATATTATTTATAATATAATATTCATAGTAAGGGTTTGACCAGATTTGACCACGGTTGAACCTTATTTAACCCAGCCTTCCTCTAAGGCGGGTCATTCCACGGGCCGGGTTTTAAAACATTGCAAAAACCTGATTTAGGGCCTTACCTGACCTTAACCTATATCCAAAAAAAAGTTCTACCAAATGCACAATTTTGAACCCAAAAAGATTGACTACCAAATGTAAAAATATCGGTTGAAATCTAAAACCCAAATTTTGACAAATATGTTTTTCATTTGTTTTGAGAAGGATCGATATAAAAATATCAGAAAAAAAACAAGGCAGTCTAAAAACAGCCGAAATTTCCAAAAAAAAAAAAAAAAAAGGAAATGAGTTAGACCCATTATAGACAAAATGGGTGAAGAGTTTCAGAATGGACAAAAAATTTTGTCATCCAAAGTTTTTAATTCAAAGTTGATGGTCCACTACCCATATGATATGTGCCTCTTGCCAAGTTGCCAACTTGCCAAGTTGTGCTGTTGGTAAATATTTATATTTTGGGTGGTATTAGAACCAAAGATTTGACATTGATCCAAAGTTGTGGTCAATAAATATTTATATCTTAAAAAAATGGAATGTGATTTAGGTTTTTGGGCTTAGTATAGGAGTTTTTTTCATATTTGCATTTCACTATATTATATACATTTATTATTTAAGACTTAATGAGATTAATGATTTGCTCAATAGAGTACAAAAGGATATGTTGAGTCAGACCATCTTAATTGAGTTGACCCGAATCAATATGACACAGCTTGAAATTTCTTAGAGCATAGAGTTTAAAAACCCCTTAAACACTTTGACTTAGGATTTCTTCTTCATTGGGCTCAAACTAGGGCTGCAACTCGGGTCGGGCGGGCCGGCTTTGAATAAACCAAACCCTAACCCTACTCACACCACATTGAACCCGACCCGACCCGACCCGAATCAAAAATCCGATTTAGTGAACCCGACCCGATCCGAGATTGTAATACACTTGACCCGACACCCGACCCGACCCGAGTTGCAGCCCATTAAACCCGACCCGAGATTAGTTTTGTTTTTTTTAAAAAAAAAAAAATGGGATAGAGGAAATGCAGTGCTGCCCTTCTCTGTTATTTGCAAAGAGAGGGAACTACGAAATAGGAAAAGCGAGAGAAATGTCTCCTCCAAACCCTGAAACCTAACCCTAGTTTCCTTTCTCTCTTCCCTAACCCTAAGCCTAACCAAAACCCCATTCTCATCTATAATCCCTTCTTCTCCCCTTCGACAAATCCTCCTCCTAAGCCCCTCCACCTCTCATTCTCCGTCGCCACTGCAGCTTCCAATCCAACCCAAAATTCCAACCCCAATCCCAACCTTAAGCCCACGACGATCCCTCGGAAGCCAAGGCGCGGGCTGCGAAGTGAAGCAGTCGCTGTAGAGGACTTTGTCCGCGGCTCACTCGAGAGGACGTTTGCCTCTATTCGGCAGCAGAGCTCCGGGATTTTGGATGAAAAAGATGAAATCTTGAAGAAGAAAATTGAAGAAGAGGAAGACAATGATGAAGAATCGGATGTTGAAGGAGAGGATGGAAAAACTACAGGCTAAAAATTGGAAATGAAAGTTAGGGTTTGAGGGGGTTTTTATATTAAGTTATAAAATCCGGGTTGGGACGGGTTGGGTCTTTTCGGGTTAAGCCTTCTCGGGTCAGGTTGGGTCGGGTTGAAATTTAAAACCCTCAGCCTAACCCGACCTGAATTTCGATCGGGTTTTTCTCTTCTCAACCCGACCCGACCCGACCCTATAGCCCGACTATTGTAACCCAACCCGTATGATTTCTCGGGTCGGGTCATGCGGGTCGGGCCAAAACCCGACCCGAGTTACAGCCCTAGCTCAAACTTAGCTTGACTCGGCTCAAGTTAGTTGAAACAAACAAACTTCAACATATGTACTTGAGTGACAAGTTGGACTCGGTTTAATTTTTAAGCTAGTTTAATAAATGGGTGGGCTTGGGCTTTTATATAAAGCCCAAAATAGCCTATCAGATTTTTTAGCTCATGAAGTAGAGGTGGTTGTGGGTCGGGTCCACTTGGTTTGTCTAACAAATTTTCTACCTCACCTAACCAAAATTTTCACTTACTAACTTGACTTGATTTGACTGGAAATTCATTTTGTTCAGCTCAACTTGATACAAATCTCTATAAAAATTTGAAAAACTAAAAAATGAGATGAAATTATTTTTGATAGAAAATGAAAGATAAAATGACTTATGTTTCATGTGGGATCATTGAACTATGGAAAATGGAAGCAATGGGCTAAGATTTTTTTTAACTTGGGCTGGGGTAGATGGGCCTTATAAATTAAACAAAAAAAGTGTTTAGAATATGTATAACCTAAACTCAGGTACAAGTCTAGTCAATTTAAATTTATTTTAGAATATGTATGACCAAACTCAGATTTTTTAGGTCGGATCGGGTCCACATGTTAGGTCAAAAACTACCGAACCCTCTTTATAAGTTTAAATAAGGTCAAAAACACACCTTATACAGTGGGTGTCATTTCATTTTTTTTCCTTATCAAAAACTCTATGAAGACTCTCTAACAACACTTTCTTTTCGAACAGTTTATGGGGCCCACCTAATTGGCTGTGATATAAAGATCATATGAATAGATTATGTATGAAGTCTCACCTTCGTATTATTCGAACTCTTGATTTTAAATTTTTAAAAATTAATGACTTATATTCATCAAAATTTAAAACTAAAAATTATATGATTTGAATTATCATTAGATAATCAAACTTTATATACTTCATATCCATGCAATTATCTATGAAAAAGAATCAATTATATGAAACTCATAATCTATTTTATGAAAAGTTTTGTTAGAGCCTCTTTTATAAAGTCTTTCTAGGCTTGTAAAATAGAGTTTTGCGCTTAAATATTAGAATATACATAGAAATATGTGTCTTCTCATTTTTTGTCTATTAGATATTAAAATACAATAAAATAAAGTTTTCATATCCATATAAAAGTGCGCAATTTTTAATGATGATATGATTATTGGAATAATGACATTTTTAAAAGATTTTGACTTATTATTACTTAGTTTTATGTATTAGCTTCTTACTGTACTTTTACATTCCATGCATTTTTCGAATAGGGTGCTTGAGTGTCTACATCTACTAGATTTAGTAGATAGACATTCTAAAATCGTTCTAAAATGCGAAATTCTTTGAGACGTGAAAATTCAATGCAAACTAAGTTCAGTTTCACTGAATTATTTCTATTTTGCAAACTAAATTATTTAAATTTAGGTCTGAAATAATTTTAAGTTTCAGCCACCAACAATAAAAAAAATAGCTAAGAAAAATTTGAAGTGTTAGGCTGAAAACAAATCAGTTAATCAGGTAAATCAAAATTGTAAAATTTGTTTAATTAAGTTCAATATTTTAGATCTTCCAATCTTGAAATAGGAAGTATCTTTCAAACAGGAAGTGACCCAAAAAATTCAACATAAATTAAAACGGTTTAAAATCCGAAATCAAACTAAGATCATAAAACTAGAATTCAACCAATTTCAACTTGATTGAACTGAAATCTGATTTCAAATTTCTTTCGAAGAATTTCAAATGATTAATTCAGATATAAAAAAAACAGTAATTTTTTTTAGAATTTGCAAAATAAAATTCAAACTTATTCAATATAAGACTAAGTTGAAATTCAAAGAAAAATAAACAAAACTCACCACACTTAAGAGAGACCCAAAAGCACTCTTGTTTTCAATTAGACTTCATTCAAACTTATGTGTGGAACAATAGTCCTCTAGGCTGTAATAGTTCATCATAATACCAGAGTTTATTGATTGAGAATCAATCATATATTATATTCATCATTAAACTTAATGTTCGACAAACCCGAACGACATAACCACAGGATCTGAATCGATTAATGCTTGAAACACGGATCAATCTTAATGTAAAAATTATAAACATAATAATAATAAGACATACCCGGATCCATTAATGAAGAAGATTGAGTTTTGATCTTCCCTTTGATATGTCAATGGTTCCTGAAGTCCAAAAACAAGAGAAAACACCTACTTTGGAGTTTCTATATCTTTCCTCCTTAATGCCCTCTCCCAATTTCGTGAATAGTATTTTGAGACATTAAGGTTGGCTTAAGTTGATGGATAATTATGGAGAGAGAACCTTTTATAGACAGAAAGATGACCCCTAAGGTAATTAGATCTTTACTTTCCTACTTCCCATCAAAATAGGAAACCTGCTACCTTTAGAACTCTCCTAAAATAGACATTCCTTATTTAAATACAGTTTTCTTGATTTAATATCCTTTATATGGAGCCCACACATCTAATGTGGGTCATGTTTAGTCTTACATTCTCCCACTTGGCTCACATTTACAATTCATGGGATTTAAAACAGGTATATCATAAGGTTTACACGTAAACTATATTTAACAACATAATGCAGTCAACATCATAATATTAATACTAAACAAACCACAAGTAAGAGCAATGTCGGTTGCTCATCATCTTATTCCGACATGGTCTCTTCCATCACTACAACAAAAGTGACCTATTTAGCATAGCCCTTAAACGAGAGATTTTGTTCATAATGGTCTACATAAGTGTCATACCATAATCACTATTCATGTTAGTGTCAAAATAAACACACATAATTTATATACATAACAATAATAAAAATGAACAATAATTAGAAACACATATATAAGTATTCAAATGTCAAATAGTGTACATTTATTCATAATGCAGTTCAAAATTCATAATTACATCATAATAGATTACATTCAAGACTCATTTTATTGGCATGTTCTTTAAAGATCTTTATACGTAATCCCTTCGTCAACGGATCTGCCACCATAAGTAAAGTACTAATGTGCTCAATAGACACCGCCCATTTCTGAACTTCTTCTTTCACGACAAAGTACTTCAATTCCATGTGTTTCGATCCATTCAAATACTTGTCCTTATTAGAGAAAAATACTGTTGCAGAATTATCATAGTAAATTCTTAACGGCTTGGCAATGCTGTCGATAATTTTAAGTCCTGAGATAAAGTTTCGCAGCCACATTCCTTGAACAATGGCCTCATAGCACGCCTCAAATTCTGCTTCTATGGTTGATGTTGCAGTGATAGATTGTTTAGCGCTTTTCCATGATATTGCTCCGCCAACCATAAGGAACAAATAACCAAACGTTGACTTTCTACTATCAACGCACCGAATAAAATCCGAATCTGAGTAGCTAATAACCTTGAAATTATCGGACCTCTTAAAAGTAAGCATGAAGTCTTTAGTACCCTGTAAATATCTCATTACTTTCTTTGTAACTTTCTAGTGGTCCATTTTAGGGTTGCTTTTGTATCTCCCTAGCATACTAACAACAAAACTAATGTCGAGTCAGGTACAGGTCTGGGCATACACCACGCTACCTACAGCTGAGGCATAAGAGATTCCCTCCATTTGTTTCTTTTCAAGTTAATTATGTGGACATTGATTTAAATTAAATTTATATTCCTTTTGAATAGGGGCATCTTGATAGGAACAATTTTACATACCGAATCTCAACAAGATTCTTTCTATGTAACCTTTCTGAGACAACCATCACATACCACGTGTTTTATCACGAAATATTTTTATTCCAATCACATAGGTTGCCTCTCCCATATCTTTCATTTCAAAATTATTGGAGAGAAACTTCTTGGTTTCAAACATCATACCAAGTCATTAGTAACAAGCAAAATATCATCAACATATAATATCAAAAGGATAAACTTACTCCCACTGACATTCATGTATATACATCGATCAGCGGTATTTTCCATAAAATCGAAGGAGATAATGGTATCATTGAACTTAAGGTACCATTGCCTAGAAGCTTGCTTAAGGCCTAAAATTGATTAATTTAATTTGCATTCCATATGTTCTCTATGGAGAACCCTTAAGGTTGTTCCATATACACTTCTTCATCTAAACTACCACTCAAAAATGCGATTTTAAAATCCATTTGGTGAAGCTCCAAATTTTAATGAGCGACCAAAGCCATAATGGGTCTGAAAGAATCCTTTCTGGATATAGGAGAGAATGTCTCTTTATAATCAATGCTATATTTCTGAATAAACCCTTTGGTCACAAGTCTTGCTTTATATCGTTCGATATTGCCATTGGAGTCTCGTTTGGCCTTAAAGACCCACTTATATCAAACTTTCTTGCATCGATTGGGGCAATTCTATAAGATCCCATACTTCATTCTGGGCCATGGACTTTAACTCATCTTTCATGGCGTCTAACCACTTATTAGAATCATCACATTCTATGACTTTTTCATAAGTGATCGGATCTTTAATAGCCCCTAAATCATAATCCGATTCTTGCTGATATACTATATAATCATCTAAAATAGCAGGTGTCCTTTGTCTTTCAGACCTTCTTAATACTATTTCTTACGGTTGTTCTACAATCGGTTCATTATTGGTGATAGTTTCATCATAGAGTGATTCATCATTCAGGTGTTGTTCATCAGGTTGTTCAGTGACATTATGAACAACAATTTCTGAAATTACGGGTATAGGGACTTGTACCCTTACTTCTTGCACACCTACGTTTTTTATTATGTCATTCCTACTAACCTCACCATTCTCAATAAATCTTGGATTACCAGTCTCCACAATTCTAATACTGTGGTTCGAACAATAGAACCTATACCTTTTGGACTTCTCAGGATAATCTATGAAGTAACCACTGATTGTTCGTTCATCAAGTTTTATTTCATGTGATTATAAATTCTTTCTTCTGCATGACAACCCCATACATGCAGGTGTCTCAAATTAGATTTCCTTCCCATTCACAGTTCAAAAGGAGTTTTAGGAACTGACTTACTAGAAACCCGATTAAGCAAGTACATTGCGGTTCTTAATGCATACATCCACGACATAACGCGTATGGTACTATTACATAACATACTCCTAACCATGTCCATAAGTGTGCAGTTACGCCTTTCAGCAACACCATTCTGTTGAGGTGTACTGGGCATCGTGCATTGTGCAATTATACCGCGACTTTCTAGTAGTTTAGCAAAAGGCTCAGGGTGTTGACCCGTTTTATCATACCTACCATAATATTCACCACATCTATCTGACCTTATGACTTTCACCTTTCTATTTAGTTGCCTTTCAACTTTAGTGGTAAATATCTCTACGGCGTTAACTGCCTGAAATTTATCATGCAACATATAAATATAACCATAACGCGAAAAGTCATCAATAAAGGTGATAAAATAGGTCTCTCCACCAAAAGATGGAACATTAAATGGGCCACAAATATCAGTATGGATAACCTCAAGTAGCCCTTTAGATATTGTACCTCTGTCATGCCCCGACCAGAAGGGTGGGCCCAGAACTTGACTGATCTTAACATGTGGACTCAAACATATACCATAAGTCTGATACCAACAAAAGCACAACGGCAACACATAACATATTCACATAAATCCAACACTGAATTATCATTCAAATCACATCAAAGTAACTATAGAAGCATACTAGTTTCAGTACATAACATTGATACAAACTAAG
The DNA here is from genome assembly GCA_022113865.1 of Chimonanthus praecox. Lineage (NCBI taxonomy): Eukaryota > Viridiplantae > Streptophyta > Magnoliopsida > Laurales > Calycanthaceae > Chimonanthus > Chimonanthus praecox. The sequence continues at coordinate 36,524,699 of CM039094.1, forward strand.
TACCACACCTGTTACTTTACAAAAATAAGAGGTTCCAAGAATCAGAAAGCAAAAATAAGGGTATTCCCCTCAGTGGGCATCCCAAAACACCGCCGCAACTTATCCAACCTAATTTTGGAAAAGAGGGTTCTCCTCCTCGGGTTCATCTCCTGAAAGGTGAGTGGGGTGAGCTAACTAGCCCACTAAAGGAAATATAACAGTGCAGTTTTAAAGTAAACAACATGTTAGCAATAATCAACAGTTGCAATAATATCTCATGCTTGATAATAAAATTCACAATATCAAGTAAAGTCTCATCATCATTTCCATCATTCCATCAGTCTTCCATTACTGCTATCATCCAACATAACGCCTACCGACTACGCTGAAACCATTGTATTAAGTCCCGACACGGTCAAAATACATCCTTGAAAGTACATCTCTGGCTCTCCATAGCAGATACTGACACCCTCAAGTCAGCAACTGTCAACACCCATGGTCCAGTAGACGTAAACCATCTCTCATATGGCCGATATTGGTCCAATAGCCAAGGGCACGTGGAAGCAGTCTTACACATTTCATATGATCAAAATCATAGCATTTACCAGCATCATAAGCACTCTTACCATAGTGCGTCAAGTTTAGGCATATTAGTGGGTTCATCAAATCTGAAACCACTCATTGCTCAATATCCATATCAAATAAACTTGTTTACATCAAGCTGTAAAGTTAAGTTCCCTCACCGTATATGTGTGGTTTTGTGGTCTCTTTTCAAACAACAAACAAGTGGACAATCAATCCTAAGCCACATGCATAGCATCAAATACATACACACAAGTAGTATTTTGAAATCATCCTTGTTTTTTCAAAAAATATCCAAGGCACATGGAATTGAGTCTCTTACTTGGTTTCTATCCTTTTTAACTTACAGTAATCCACAATATATAGAAATAAAAAGGTGCTCAGTCCAAAACTCATATTGTCTTCTGGGCATTGACTAGATTGACTTATTGAGTTAGGTCTAGATGCTCAGGTCACTTCTCGGTTGTCTTCTGGATAGGACCAGATCTGACATTTTGAATAAGGCCTCGAGGTCACTCAGTGTCCGACAAATATAGCGTCGGACTGGAAGTGAAATCACTGAGTGTCCGACCAATAGGGTCGGCCTGGAAGTGAAAGATAATACTATTTATACTATAGTAATAAGAGAAGAGTGTCAGTACATTTTTCTTTTTTTATCAATGGGTACTAACATCACAAGCATCAACATAATCCAACAATAATATTTATTTTTTTATTTATTTTTTCTTCTTCTTCCTTCACTGTCTACAATAGCAGACAGTGAACGGGTGACACTATAGGAAAAACGAATCCAGAAACAGTGGATTTTCCGGATTCGATTTCCATATCTAGCCGGTCCGATGGATTCCTCTAGGAGTCCTCTTTCCATAGGGAGAGGTTTAGAGCTTTGAAGCTCACTGGGCCAACCGATTTTAATACTGAAAGCTCACGGGTGCAAAGAACCCATGGTTTTTCCTTAAACTTTGAAATGATTTTTCTTGCTCAAAACTAAACCAAAATCAGTTTTTCTTGATTCTAAACCACCTAGAATTTGAAAAGGAACACAGTGGTTACCTTCACTGGAGTTCCTAGGTTGAAAATTCGGACTTTGGAAATCTTTCTTCTAAGTTACGGGTGACTGAAAACTGAGAAGAATAGAGGCTAAGGGTCGGCTGGTTTCTTGGCTGAGAGGGAGATTGAGAGAGAAGCGATTTTCTGGGAGGGAGAACAACTGAGCTGAGAGTCCTCTTATAGAAATCTGACTGGGAAAGGGGGTCATCCGGCCACTGCATGCGGCTGCATACAGCGGTAGCCGACGTTCCAAACAGTAACCGGCAGATTACTATTTGTTTGCATATCAACCCTTCCAAATTTTTCAGTTTTGCAAAAAGGCCCTTCATTTGATAAAAAATCGATTTTTTAACTGAAAACAAGATTTTGAAAACTCAAAACTTAATCCAACCTTACAGATAAGTTGGGTTTTGAAAACTTTGATCACCATAAAAATTTGGAGATTTAACTCTCACTAAAAACCATCGATTTAAATAAAAATCACAACTTAACACTATTTACTTGATTAAACAAATGTTAAATAAACTAACTTAGAGACCTCATTTTGGGGTTTTGAAGAATAACTAGACCATACTTAAAATGGTCTACCATAAAATACTTGTTTCAAAATTTATCTCATTTCCAAAATCATTTAAAATAATTATTACTTCCTTTCGGAGTTTTGACAAGCGGGTTTAAATACTATTTTCTGAAAATAAAAATTATTTTAAAATCAGAAATACCAAATACTTGATTAAGGAGAACATTATTATCCAATAATAATCACATAACAACATAGTTTATAAAAATAATAACAAGAAGCGGTAAATTACCAAAATGCCCCTCTAGCTTGACGAGCTGGTTCACTGAGCTTTCGAGCTCGGATTGGGCCACACCTGGGCTTTCCTCAAAGCCCTATCTGTAATCTTCGAGATTAATCGGTTAAACAAAATTATTAAGGAAAAACACGCTTAATCTGGGGCTGGGTATTACAGGCTCATTTCTTTGTATGTTTGGTCTGCTTCCCCTTAATGCATGCCACATACACACCTAAATCAGTAAAATCAAAATTTGAGAGAATCACATCTTTTACCAATCTTTCAATTATTTCGCGGGATATATGTCCCAAACATTTATGCCAATTATACCACGACTTTCTAGTAATTTAGTAAAAGGCTTAGGGTGTTGACCCGTTTTATCATACCTACCATAATATTCACCACATCTATCTGACCTTCTAACTTTCACCTTTCTATTTAATTGCATTTCAACTTTAGTGATAAATATCTCTACGGTGTTAACTGCTTGAAATTTATCATGCAACATATAAGTATAACCATAACGCGAAAAGTCATCATTAAATGTGATAAAATAGGTCTCTCTACAAAAAGATGGAACATCAAATGGGCTACAAATATCAGTATGGATAACCTCAAGTAGCGCTTTAGATATTGTGGCTCCTATCTTTGTGTGTTTGGTCTGTTTCCCCTTAATGTATTCCACACACACACACACCTAAGTCACTAAAATCAAGATTTGGGAGAATCACATCTTTCACCAATCTTTTAATTCTTTCGCGGGATATATGTCCCAAATGTTTATGCCACAAAATAGAGGAATTTTTATTAATTAACTCACGTTTAACACCAACATTATGATGGATGGTTAGAACAGAATTTGCAAAGTAATCCTCAAGCTTTAAACAGTAAAGGATATCAATCAATAATCCAGACCCTATAAAAGAAGGATCTTTAAACAAACTGAAGGCATTATATCCAAATTTGCAATAATAACCATTAACATGAGTTTGGAAATTGAAATAAGGTTTCTTGTAACAAAATGAACATAAAGACAATCAAATAAATCTAAGTGGTGGCTAGTGTCGAGAAAAAGACGGTAATTCCCGATGGCTCCAACGGACACATTTTATCAGTTTCCCATGTAAATGAAGGCTTTAGTTGGGTCACTGGTCTGGGTCGTAAGATATCCCTACATTGTATTAGAAACATGAGTTATAGCCATAGAATCAAGCCACCAAGTATTAGAGGAAACTTAAGTGAGATTAGATACGAAACATAAAGAAATGAATGATTACCTTTCTTTTCAAACCACGCTCTCCTTTTATGGCAGCCTTTCTAGAAGTGCCCTTGTTTCTTGAAGAAGTGATACCTCACACTACCTATCCTGTGATTTTGAGTCTCTGAAGATGTACTGGGCTCAAGTGGTTTCTTTTCGGCTTTCTTAAATTTCTTGGGCTTCCATCCACTTTTCTTACTGAGTTCTTGACGAGTTAAATGGAGTGAGTGATGTCACATCTGCTTAAGTTTGTCCTCCTCTTGAATCAACATACTTGACAGTTCATTTACTTGTCATTTATCTTTCATAGTATTGTAATTTATTTGAAATGACCCATACTGAGGAGGAAGAGAATTTAGAATGAATTGGACAAAAACATTACCATCAACACTCATCCCTATATTTTTCAGCTGAGCAGAAATATTTGTCATCTCCGTTATGTGCTCATACATACCACGGCTTCCATCGAATTTAATGGTGGGTAACCTGTCCATAAGTGTCCCTACTAAGGACTTTTCCGCTGTTTTGAATTTATTTTTCAATATTTTAAACGTATTCCTTAGCTCTTTCAGTTTTGGGTAACAAAGTTTTGATATTATTTGCCACTGTCATACATATGAACATGTGTAATACCCTGCCTCAGATTAGGCGTATTTTAGCTTGTTATTGCTGTTTAACCTGTTAATCTCGAATATTTTGGTTAGGACTTTGAGGAAAACCCAAGTATGGTCCAATCCGAGCCCGAAAACACAGTGATTCAGCTCGTCGAGTTGGAGGGGCATTTTGGTAATTTACCACTTTTAGTTATTATTTTACAAATATTGTTGATATGTGTATAATATCGGTGGATAATATTCTCCTAAATAAAGGATTTGTATTTTTTATTTTAAAATGAATTTATTTTCAGACAATGGTATTTAAATCCCACCCGTCAAAACCCTGAAAGGGAGTATTAATTATTTTAAAGGGTTTTGAGAATGAAATAAAATTTGAAATTAGTATTTTATGGTAGACCATTTTAAGAATGGTCTAGTTATTTCATTTCACCTCAAAATGATGTTTCTAAATTGTTTATTTTAACAATTCTTTATTTAAGTAAATAGTGTAAATTTATGGTTTTTATTTAAATAAATGATTTTTAATAAGAATTAAATTCCAAAATTTTTATGGTGATTAAGATTTTTAAAATCCAACCTATCTGTAAGGTTGGATTAAATTTTTGAGCTTTTAAAATTATTCTTTTAGTTTAAAAATCAATTTTTATCAAAATAGGGCCCTTTTTGCAAAAATGGAAAATGTGGAGGGTTGATTCGTAAAAGCCAAAATTTTTCTATAGCAGCGCCAGCGGCGTGCTGCGGCCTGCTCGACCTGATTTTCCGGCGTCGTCCCGTCCCATCGCGCGTGCACTGGATTTTCCGGCCAAAAACCTATATAAACCGGCCTCCTTCAATCGGTTTGAACTCCCAAAACTTCTTGTCTTCTCCCTTCTCTCTCTTGCAGACAGTGAACGGGGGACGAAGAAGAATAAAAAAAAAAAAGGAAAAAAAATATATTTTTATTTGATATTATGGTTGCTTGTGATTTGTAATGTCAGTTCCCATTGAAAAAAAAATGATGAATAAATAATTGAATAAATAAATATTATTATTTTATTCAAAAAAAATATATTTTTATTTGATATTATTGTTGCTTGTGATTTTTAATGTTGGTTCCCATTGAAAAAAAATGAATAAATAACTGAATAAATAAATATTATTATTTTATTCAAAAAAAAATTATCATTTTGTTAGATTATGTGATGTGATGATTAGTACCCCTTTTTGTTAATTAAAATTATACTAACCCTCTTCTCTTATTACTTATAGTATAAATACTATTGTATCCGCTTCTAGGCCGACCCTATTGGTTGGGCACTGAGTGATTCACTTTCAGGCCGACGCTATATAGTCGGGTACTGAGTGACCTCGAAGCCTACTCAAAATGTCAGATCTGGTCCTATCTAGAAGACAACCGAGAAGTGACCCGAGGATGTAGACCTAACTCAATAAGTCAATCTGGTCAATGCCCAGAAGGCTATGAGTTTGGACTGAGCCCCTTTTTATTTATTATTATATTATGGATTATGATAATTTAAAAAGGATAGAAACCCAGTAGGAGACTCAATTCCATATACCTCGGATATTTTTGGAAAAACGCGAGATTTCAAAATACTACTCGTGTGTATGTATTTGATTTGTATATTGATTGTGCACTTGTGTGTTGTTTGAAAAGAGACCGCGTAAACCACACATAACGGTGAGGGAATTTAACTCTTCAGATTTTGTAAAAAGGTTTTATGATGAGATAAGTATTGGGCAATGAGTAGTTTTAATTTTGATGAACCCACCCATGTGCCTATACACGATGCACTATGGTAAGACTGCTGATGTTGATTGAAATATTACGATGTTGATCGTATGAGTATGTAAGACTGCTTCCACGTACGTGGGCTATTGAACCAATATCGGCCATATGAGAGATGATTTATGTCTATTGGACCATGGGCGGACCATGCTGTTGTCAGTTGCTAACTTGAGGGTGTCAGTATCGGCTAAGTCAGAGCCGGAAATGTACTTGCAAGGATGTATTTTGACCGTGTCGGGACTTAATACTGGTCTCAGCGTAGTCGGCAAGCGTTACGGTGGAAAATGGCAATATTTGATGATATTGATGTATTACTTGAGATTATGCTTATTGTTATCGAGCATGTGATATTGAACTGTTACTAACCTGTTTTATATTTACTTAATTTACATTGTTATATTTCCTTCACTGGGTTAGTTAGCTCACACCACTCACCTTTCAGGCGATGAACCCGAGGAGGAGGACCCTCTCTTTCAGGCTTAGGGCGATTAAGCTAAAGCAGTGTTTTGAGATTCCCTCGGAGGGGAATGCCCTGATTCTTTTCTGTTGGTTCTTGGAACCATTGACTTTTATTAAGTACCGGATGCGGCACTTAATTTGTGTTAATTTGATGTATTAGGCTATGTTGCCTTTGTACTGATTTGAGACAATGTTTTGCATGTTAAAATTAATGGTTGATTTTCTTATGTTATGTGTTGATGTTGTTAATGTCTATTTTATGGAGTAGGTATATGGTACATGTTTGAGTCCACATGATGGGATCATGTGTGACCCTTGGGCCTAACTGTTGATTCGGCCCAATTAGATTGCGTATGCTTGTGGTTTAGTTTACTTAAAAAAAAAAAAAATCAGTCGCGTTCCGGGCCCACCCTTCGGGTCAGGGCGTGACAACATGAGACTGAGTTTACTTGACCTGATCCATGCTTCATAGGATTTTTCCTCAGAAGTCGTACTTATGCCCGTAATAGTAGGCTTTTCAGAAATTAATGCTTTATAAAGATCAAGCACACCGAGGTGAAACTCGACTTGTTATTTCCATTTAGAGAAATTAAGTCCAGTCAACATTGGAACAACAAAAGCTTGCGAATGCAGTCTAATAGAAAGAGATGCTGCAAAAATTACATAATTTCATACTTACTAACATTATAGTATGAGTTAAAATTAATTGAAACACACAAATAATCAACATTAGTAAATAGTATTACCGGATCTACCTTTAGCTAATCTTATGGCAGGTACTTGTGTTTAGGTGTCCGGACAAATACCAAACACAAGTACCTGCCAATCATCTTAAACCAATTAGAACGGTGCACCTTTTGGCCAACCTAATATCTCTGTGATTAGGGATCACAATTAGCAAAGTCATTATTATCCGACACTTGGGAAGAGTATTGGACCACAGTTACATGACCTGATGTCCAGACACATTCCGCTAGGCCACTTTGGTGACTAACCAAATCATATCATAATATGGTATTAGGTCAAGAATAATGGCTTTGCTCATTATTGGTCTTCCAAAAACATAAGATGAAAAACCTCTGAATTTTAAGTCCATAAGATCCATTAACCATAGTTTTAAAATCCATAAAATTTTAAACTCCATAAATCATTAAGATTTGTCAAAAACATAAGAGGAAAATCCATGATTTTAAAATCCATAAATCATCCAAATTTTAAAATCCATAAACTTTAGATCTATAAAGGATCCTCTTTTTCCTTGAGATTCGAAAATTTTCTTTCTTTAATTATTCTTTATTTCAAGCAATAATCGATCATATGAACCAGACTATTGATGTCATATGTAATATTTCATCATAATATCAGAGTTTATTGATTGAGAGTCAATCATACATTATATTCATCATTAAACTTAATGTTCAACAAACCCGAACGACATAACCAAAGGATCTAAATCGATTAATGCTTGAAACATGAATCAATCTTAATGCGAAAATTATAAACATAATAATAATAAGACATACCTGGATCCATTGATAAGAAGTTTGAGTTTTGATCTTCTATTTAATATGTTAATGCTTCCTGAAGTCCAAAAACAAGAGAAAACACCGACGTTGGAGTTTCTACATCTTTCCTCCTTAATGCCCTCTCCCAATTTCGTAAATAGTGTTTTGAGACATTAGGGTTGGCTTAAGTTGATGGATAATTATGGAGAAAGACTATTTTATAGGTAGAGGGAGGACCCCTAACGTAATTAGAGCTTTCCTTTCCTATTTCCCATCAAAATAGGAAATTTACTACCTTTAGAACTATTCTAAAATAGACCTTCCTTATTTAAACACAGTTTTCCTAATTTAATATCCTCTATGTGGAGCACCCAAATTTAATATGGATCATATTTAATCTTACATAGGCATCTATTTTATAGAGGCTTATGGTTGAAAAAAATAGAAAGATTTCTAAAAATTACAGTTTATCATCATTCTTTGACACTTGGTTAAAAAATGGTATAACTTCGTCTACATATATCAGAATTGCACAAATTTGAATTTTTTTTCGAAAGGTAATTAAATAAGTTTTCTAATGAATTCTATTTTATGAAAATCTGATATTGTTTGGTATCTTAGATCTTCTTGCAAACTCTGACCATGTTTTCTATAAAATCTCTGACTGACATATATCCTATGTAAACTAAAAAATAAAAAATACATATTTCTTTGCTGATACGCATGCATAAAGACTTCTAAGTTTTCAAGAATCCATCCTACATGACGTGATAGGACATCCAAGTAGGTAATAATGTGGAATTTGTAACTCCAACTTATATGCAATAAATGGACTTCAAAACTTGGTCTTTTGAGGCCCAAAACATCTCATAGCAAGCCTCGACCCATATCTCACTCATATGGCTCCAAATTTGATGAAACTAAGCCCATTAGAAAGCTTGTAAAACACTATCTTCCCTCCATCAATTCTTGCTGGATATGGGTTGAAAATTCTTCAATTATGCTCAAATTGACCCCACCATCCTTTAATAAGTCTTCATTACTTGCAATTGGATCATTTTAGCTCTTGATGACCACATCAATCTCTCCAATTTTCATTTCCACCAAAGTGTGGTGCAAAGACTCAATTATCCCACTTTGGCCCACATGTATGGGCATGGTGAAATTGGATAAAAGAAGAAATATATTTTAATGCCCTTACAATTTCATATTTATCTAATAGTGGAAATCCATCAAATTAAATTAATGAGCTTTAAAAGTCAAATTATTGTTAAATTGAGTATGAGTGAAATTCACATATTGTTGCTCTCCCCTAAGAATGAGTTTGCACTAAACTTGGTGCAAATGATCAATGGGTGCCACTTCAGCTCACATGATTCGATGTGTTTGAAAAAGCCTTGGTGTGTATATGATGCTTATAAATTTTCATCTTTTTTTTTTTAATTTACGTGTGGGAAACCGCAGGAAACTTGTTGAGGCGGGAGATTATCAGTTGAGCTACGCCCATGTGGAGTAAGAAGTTATATTTTTATGACTTTTAAAATTTAATATTTCTAATAGTGGAAATTCATTAAGTTATATCAATGGACTTTAAAAGTCAAATATGAATCAAATTAGGTATGTGTGCAATTCACAGGGATATGTGGTGTGAAGGGGGAAATTGATTCAGTGGGTCTATTGTAGGCCATACAAACCAAAGTTTGCGTGAAAATCATATGAGGGATTTTTGCTAGCACAATTAGAAAGGCTACTTATAAAAAATTGGATCAATTGAATTTCAAAAGCCAAGTAGGTAGATGTGAGGTCTTGGCTTGTATATGTTGCCTATAAATTTCATCTCAACAAGATAAGAGAAGTCATATTCTTTTTAAAGTCCTCAAAATTTCAAATAATGGAAATCCAAAACTTTGCAAGAAGTTTGGTACAAACTTTGGATTATGGGGACTACAGTGGATTCAATGTTTCCATTTCCTCCCTCATAATCACTTACCCTCTATGAATTGCACATGTACCCAGCTTAACATAAATTTGACTTTTAAAGGCCATTGATCTAACCGAATGAATTTCAACTGTTAGATAAATGTTAAATTTTGAATGCCTTAAAAAACATGGTTTGTCTCGTTCATTCAAGATGAAATTTTATAAGCACCATATACATGTCAAGGCTTTTCAAACCCATCCATCCATATGGGCTCAGGCAGAACCATTGGAGTATTTGCACCAAATTTCGATGCAAAATGCTCTTATAGATCCACTTGGGCAGTTGGTTTGAAAGGCATTGACTTGCATACGTTGTCTATTTTCATCTTGATTAGATAAGAAAAGTCATTCTTTTAAGCCCTTCAATATTTCACATTTATTTAACAGTAGAAATTCATTAGGTTAGATTAATTACCTTTAAAAGTCAAATTGGTATTGGTACAGGTACAATTAATAGTCAGGTGGGTGTTAAGGGAAAATTAGATCTATTAAATCTACTATGGGACCCACAAACCAAAGTTTTTATGAGAGTCTCATAAGAACGACTCTTAGAGGCTCATAATGGAGTTTGCACCAAACTTGGTACAAACTCTCCAATGGCATCACTTGGGCCCATATTGACTGGTGGCTTTTAAAGGCTTTGGCTTGTAAATGATGTCTTAAAATTTCGTCTTTGATTCAATAAAAGAAGCAATGCTTTTTAGGCCCTCAAATTTGACATTTATCTAGTGAAAAATTATCAGGTTAGATCAATAGACTTTAAATATTAAATTGGTGTCAAATTGGACACGGGTGCACTTTACGGGGGTGAGTGTAAGGAAGGGAGTGGATCCATTAGATCCACGGTAAACCCCACAATCCAAAGTTTGTAACAAATTTACATACAAACTCATTTTCCGGTGATCATTGTCCATAAGGGACCTTTGAACGTGTGTATATTGGTTTATTAGCCTTCACATGTATAATGTAATTCCCCAAGAAATTATCCAAGGTGAACCAATTTCCCAGACAACTCTTGGATTGAATAATTAGTTAAATTTTAAAATGTGAACTTTATATCTATCCAAACGTTTAGGTTTAAAATTCACACCAGTTTTTGTGAACCGATTCAAATAAGATAATTTCTTGTAATTCCCCCACTTGAAACCAATCGTCTGATCTCCAAACAGGACCCTATATGGGTTTCAGATATTGTTCAATTGAAATGTTAGTTGGACCTTAAAGTGGGTTTTAGACTCATTCAGTCCAAGTATGTTAAATCTTTAAAGGGCTCCAAAGGATCAGCTTAGGCTTTTCATGTATCTAAATGGTTCGACTTGGACTTTAGCCCAAGAACTCCAATGGGCTTTGGGTGGAGTTAGACTTTGAGAATTTGAACGAGTTTAGGTTTGAGCAGTTCTGTCCAACCTGAACTCAGCCTGTGAACAACCATACTTTATGGCCGCCAACATTTCATTAACCATATTGGTCGTATAGACTTCGCCTAAACCTCACCATTGTTAAAGCCAGATTTTCAGACTCGTTTCGGTCAGGTCTCAACCCAAAATGAGTCTTTAATATTTTCATAAAATATCTACATTTCTCTCTTGATGTAGATATTTATTGGATTTGTATGTTAAATATATGAAGTATACAGATGAGGGGTTTAAAAAACGTTATCGGCCGATATATCGGCCTATACGATATATCGACCAATATTTCATTTCGGCCGATATATCGGCTGATATTTTTCTCTCTCCTCCTCTTTTTTTTTTTAAAACAGCCGATATTTTGATATCGGCCAATATGATACGGCCGATATATTGGCCAATATTGTGAATATCGGCCGAACCGATATTTGTACCCCTGAAACAGATAACATATATAAAAAGTAATTTAATTATAAAATATTAATAATTATGTACTATGAGGTTCCAGGCCAAGAAAATATAGACACAGGCTGGACTTGGATTTTCAAGCAGACAAAACCAAACCCTATGTTTGATATGAAGTCTTTTATGTCTCTGGGCTTTCCTATAACGACATGACCATATATTGGGGGAAAAAAATACCAATAGTATGCAAGAAATAATGATTTGCTTTCAAATTCTGTAAAAAATTAATTGTGGGCCTTCTGTTTCTCGTAGAAAGCTATTTAACTGAACCAGTGTGAATAATTCAGTTGGTTTAACCTTCTAAGATTTGAATAGAGGTCTTAGGTTCGACTCCTCCTAAACTTATCTATAAAAAAGAAGAGAAAAAAAGCTATTGAACTAAACTTCTACCATTAATCGTTTTAGCCGGTATTTAAAACATTGTGGTCGAAACTTTTCACTTTAAGCAGAGAAAAATGATATAAAAGATTCATATCCCAACTTGGTAGATCTAAGTAAAAGGAAATAGAAGCAAGATCTCTCTCTTTAAGCAAGCTTTGAATGCCACCTTTCTTTTTGGTATTTTTCTATTTTTTATTTTATTTTTATATTTTTTTTAGATAAGACACATGTCACTCAGAAATTTGATAGAAAGCATAGTGTAACTTAGTAGAAATATTTGATATATAAAAAGTTATAATTTTTTTATAAAAATAGATTTATTGGAAAGGTTATTCAACAACCTTTCCAACAAATCTAAATTTATACAACTCTGATACGCATAGATGAAGTTATGACCAATTTTATAATAGGTGTCAAAAGATGATAGAGAAACTTATTATTGTTAATTTTTGTATTCCAAACACTAATAAATAAGAGGGTTTGCATGCCCCAAGAAGTGTCCATTTAGAGAATTAATTGAAAAAACATTAGTTGCTTTAGTGATTTTCAAGTTTGGGTGAGTTTTAGCAGATTTGTTTTTCAGCAAATTAATTTGTGTTAAATAAATTTTACGAGTTGCTAATCCAATGGCGTGACCTTTTTTTAGCCGAAGTTTTAAGAAAAAAAAATCAGCAACAGGTTTTTTATATTTCTTAAAACTTGGGTGAATTCTGTAAAGTTGAGTTAATTTTAAATTTCTTAGTCAGATCCAAATTTCATATAATTTTTTTTCTTAATCCAACTCAACTCGAAATTTATAAATACATAATTCAACCATTGAATTGTCAAGCTAGGTCACGTGGGTCAAATTTTTGATTTGGCATAACTTTTGAAACTTTTTAGGCTTATTATTTACTGACATGCCACTGTAGATTCCCTGTCAATTTAACAAAGAAAAAAAAATTCAAATTATGCATATTATTCCATGGAGACCAAACTATGGTGTCATTCATTATTCAATCTCCAACTTGTAGTTCGAGGGCTGTGTAATTTGACTTTTGAGTGGGAATTTTTTTAAGATATGACGAATATTCGGATACAATGTTAGAAATATTTCAAACCATTCATCATGTGAGGTGGCCCACACGAATCATCTTTGAATTTCTAGTCTAAAATTATAGACGGCCCAGAAACAACAATGACAGCTGTTCGTATCAATCAATGCTGCTTCTTTTTTTCTTTTAAAAAAATCAATGTCCAGAGACTATTTGATTTAAACTAGTATAGCGATAGTTTGGCTTCTCTGATGTCACCATGATGACTGAAGGGAAAGATGTGTGATGTCAGAGTGACGCCCAAAATAGAAAAAGTGAATTTACATTTATCCCAATTTTTAATTAGATTTAACCCCTGTCTAATTATGTTTTAAAGATAAAGTTCAAATCCACTGCTTAAAACTAGTTTATTTTGCATCTGACATTATTTTAAAAAAAGTTTGTAATTAAAAAATTTAACTGTACAGATTAAAAGTATAGTTAAATACCTATGATCAATCAAAATTTTAGTATAAAAATCATTTTTTAATCACTTGATCATGATAGTCAAAGTTGAGATATGTCTTTTAAAAGATGACGCACAATGATTTTGAATTTTAAGATTGACTGACCGAAAATTAATTTTTAAAATGAAATTTAATAGATGGCTGATTTTTAATTCTTCTTTTAATCTTTACGGTTATAAAATGATTTTTAAAATGAAATTTATTCCATTTCTCTGGTAATCTGTCAACCTTGCTTGTAATTGTTGTTTCGTTGAATGAAATTAAGCTTTAGCCTTTTCTTGCATCTGATTTCTCTTCTTAATTGCAAGCTTCTGTCCAGGGTTTTTTTGAATCATTTGTAATTTATTGGTGAGTTCATTTCATTTCCGCACCAGGAGGAATTCCACTGGAATTCAGAGCTCAGTTTTTTCTTAAAAAATGGTTGGAATCTTAACCTGATTAGCCAGTCGTTATGTGAGTCTTGATTTTATCCATTCTTGTGTTTTTTTTTTTTTATAATTGGATCTGGTCTGAGTTTGCTATTTATATTTGTTTTTTTTTCCTTTTTCAGGTTTACAAAAATAAGAATGATAACTACAAGTTTGACCTTGGAACAATAAAAAACTTTGGAGAGATTTCTAAATTCTCTCTATGCAAGTGGGCTATTCTTTAAAAGTGAAAAGGGTCACGTATTTTCTGATGGAATATGTATAGAATGATTGGGACATTAATTGTGTAGAAGTTGAGATTCATCAAACTAAATTGTGCTTGTAATTTTAGACTTCGAAACTTTAATTGTTACAATACAATAGATTTTTTATACCTCATCTCATATAAAGTTCTCATAAAGTTATAATAATTTCATTTAAGAGTGGGTAGTGATCCTCCCATGGACATTTTGTGTAACGAGATAGAGAATTTAGGGTATTGCCCATTTTACCTTTTCACTACTATACGAAATCATTTTAAAAAAAATTCAGTGATCCGTAAAGTCGATTCGAAGGGTTCGACAAGCCAGTTCGAAAAACAAAATGGGTAATAGAATAAAACCCGTATTGAGTTACACAAAATGTCTGTGGGATGATCCCTACCCTTTAGAAATTCTCCTTAAGTCATATCATCTATGAAGTCGTATATCCATCACACCCAACTAATTAGGACCTATCCATAATAAATGTACATTCTCTCCATTGAGAATGGTACCTCAATGTCTCGACAGCTACCCTTAGAACTAGTTTGGTATCTAAAATCACTAAGAATAGGAATAATTTTGGGAATGCTAGTGTCCAATAGAAAGAATGGTTATGAAAAAGTTCATCAAAAATGATTTTGATTATTGATTATTGATGTTGCGTTTTCTCACTCTTTTTGAAAATGAGGTATTATTTTTATTTATAATAAAAAACCATTTCCATTTTAAAGGGCTTGTAGACAAACTTTTAAACAAGTGAAAGATATGGTCAAACTATTTTGGAACGGCAAAAAGAAATTATAAATATGTGTATACCCAATTTTGAATCAATTTGAATCGATTTTTGCCCTTCAACCAATTTGAATCCCAATGACTCATCAATGTAGTTGCCAACTTGTTTGATCTGATTTTTACATCCTGTATACTGAATAGAGGCCTAAACGTACATTTTCGTCATGCATCAATGGTCCAGTTAGCAAGGCCCATCACAATTTTATTGCAAATTCATCGAGATGAACATTTCAGATATTAAAAATAACTTCTACATTGACATTTTGTTGCAGGGAATATATATTAAATATACATTTTTATTAGGCAAGTCATATAGACAACTGGATTTTCTGTCTCTACACACCCGTTTTCGAATTTCTGAGTAAAATTACCATTCTACCCCCGCGTTTTAACTCATCCGAACGAACTGCCAGTTCATTCTCAGTTCGTTCGGATAAATACAGTCATCTGAGCGAACACCTCAGTATAATTTTCATTCCTTTGAATGAGTGTTCATTCGTTCGAATGAACTGACAATCCATTCGAATGAATGAGTCGAATTTTGTGAAGAATTGACATATACATTCGAATGAACACTCATCCAAACGAACTGAAATTACACTGATGTGTTCATTTGGATGAGTATATTCATCGAATGAACTGAAAATGAACTGACAATTCGTTCGGATGAATATACACGGAGAGGTAGAATGATAATTTTACTCAATTTTTTGAAATCAAGTATGTAGAGGCAGAAAAATCAGGTATTCATATGGAGCGCCTTTTATAAATATCATCATTGTCAACAATGTCATTTATCCCATTCATGTAGAATTTGACAAAAAAATTCAATGGCTTGATTGCTTAGGGGTTCAAATGTCAAAGTCTGGGTTGATCATGGATACATGATGAACCATTTTTATATGATCAATAAAAAAGTTCTAAAAAATACATAAAAAATGAAAAAAGGAAAAGCCCTTTTTTCCAGAATTCTATTTTATAATATTGAACATTTTGGTGGAGTATCAAAATGTCGTGAGAAATAACATGAAAAAATATGCGGAAAAAAAGAAGATAAATTAGATGAAATTTGGAATTGACATTGAAGATTCATGAACATCTTGATCAATTTAAAATAATCCCATTTAATAAGAAGTAGGGGCAAAAGACAGTTAAATAAAGCTTCAAATAATAGAGGATGGGATTTAGGATCTTATTTTTGGTGCTTGAATATCCTACTATTACTTTGTTAATAAAGAATTGTGAAATTACTTTGACCCAGGGGTCGAAAATTCGGCTTGACCGACATATCGGTCGATAAATTTCTCTCTACTCTTTTGTTTTTTCTAAATATAGGTATTTTACTATTATTTTATTTTTCTGAATTAAAAGATAAATAAAAACCCAAAAGGAAACTTTTTTCCAAAAAAAATTGAAAACGTAAATATCGGCTGATATCTAGGCCGAGATATCGACCGGGCCTACCACCGTTTTGATTTTTTTTTTTTAAAAAAAAAAAAAACGGATATTATATTTCTCAGCCGATATCGGACCGATATATATCGCCGATATATTGGCCATATCGACCAAGAAGTAGTTCGTACGGCCGATACAATACATTTTTAAAAAGAAAAAAAGAAAAATAAGAGAGAAAAAAATATCGGCCGATATCGAATTTTTCACCGATGTTTGTAACAATGGTTGTAAGGAATTGGATTTGCTCTTCATCAAGTCAATTTGTAAGGAATTAGGTGGACTTCTGCCTTTTTGCCTTTTAAATTATTCGAAACTACTATCATTTTAGCCTAGGAGGAGTTTTGCAAGTTTTCCTCAAACTTAATTGCATCAATTTTAGCCTCAATATTAGACCCTTGTCGGTTATTTGAGAATTAACAGGGACATAAGTACACCAGTCTATACTTTCTTCACTCTTTAAAAGTATACTTAAAATTTCTTCTGACTCTTCCACCTTCGAAGGTTCTAACCTTGGTCCCAGCTACATCATCTATTTGTATGTAGGCCTTAACTTGAAGTGTTATTTAAAGAATACTTTAAAAAAACTTTAATTTTGTTAAATTCTTGCAGATATTAGTAAAACAAATAAACATAATCCAAATTGTCCAAATCATTATATCACACGTCAATTAAAAAATTTAACCTTTTAGCATGCGTTCATTCAAAATATTAAAAAAAAAAAACCCAAAATGGATATATCTTAGTGTAAATATCTCAAAAAATAAAAAATGAGGTGAATTGTTGGCTCAGAAAAAAAATATTTTGGACTATCCTGAGAGAATTAGCTATTAGAAATGATAAGAAAAAAAAAGGACTGTGATAAGTAAGTTTAAAAATCATGAAAAGATGAATTTAGAACATAATTGGGCCCAAGTAAAAATGCTAAAATGTTCAAATGCAAGACCAAGATCTCAACCCATATTTGCAAAATAGGGATGATAAATGACTGTATTACCTCTCCTCAATATGTATAAACTACAAAATTTCGTACTTTTTTTATAATTAAAGTTTCTCTATTAGAACATCCGACTAATTCATGTAGAAACCTTCTTATCCATATAAACTGAGTAACTTTACAAAAATGATCTTTAAAGTAGAGTCAGAATCAAAATTTAGGACTCTCACCTTTTTAAATGAATTTTGATCATCATTCTAACCCTTTTAAATTTATAAAATTTCGTACCAGACCAGCTGCAATGAACACTTACCTCTTCATTTTGTATGGTTGCTAATCAAACTCATTATTGTCTAATTTAATGGCTCTCTCTGTCTCTAATTTTTACCATGGCCGGCTAAGTAAGAAGACGTCAGCCAGCACTGAAGGGCAAAGAAAGTGAAAATTCAAGGACCAAAAAAGGTTACTCAGTTAATATCGATGCAAAAAGAGTCTGTACTGCATGGAAGTGATGTCCATTTCTAAACACATGGGCTCTTCTGTACGATACCCGACCATATCTTCTTCCAAATCCAAGCATCCATGAACGATGGCCTGAAAATTACACCACTGGTCAGAAACCCCCAATAATTTCACTGGAGAAATCCAGGAGCATAGAAATGGATGGTCAAGAAAGAAGCTGCTAACTGTGGGGTTATCTCAACCAGCTGTGCAAATATTGGTCGATATTAATTATATCGCTCGATATATATTGAGTATTGAAACTTCGATATATATCGACCGATACGACATATCGAGTTGTAAAGTAAAAATATCAGATGATATTGACCGATATATTGGCCAATATTCAAGATTATCATTTTTTTTTTTAAAAAAAAGCTCTATATCGACAGTGAGCCCAAGCCGATATTGGTCGATATTTTCATGTGTTAATTTTTCAAAATTAAAAAAAGTACGTTTTTGAATTTTTTAATCTTTTTATTCAGAAAAAAAAATACACATCGGATATCTTAAAAAAAGAAACAGAGAAAGAAAGATATTAGTCGATATCGATTATTGGGATATCTGCCGATATCTCTACCAATCCGAATTTTAACCCCCTGCTCTCAACGCTCATCTGCCTAGAGCTGTGGATATATATAAACAAAAAAAAACCATTTAAAGTGCAAATGTCTACTGATGCAATACAAATCATACGTATTAATTGATATTTAACGGCTAAGTTTACACTATATTTATCAGCAATATGTGGGCTTCTACAGTAGTATATTGGTCAATATTATCGACACATATCAATCAATATGATAAGTGTGATGGCCAATAATCATTTTTAATAAGTGGGAGTTTTGAGTTCGATTTTTAATTCACTCTAGAAAGGTACTCCCTTTAGAATTACTCGGTGCATAGACATGAGACTTGTACATGTTTCGAAAATTAGTCGAGTGCTCTAAGATAATTGGACACGTTCATCATAAAAAAATAAATAAAAAAAATCATAGGCCTATCGCCCAATAGAGTTTTAATATGAAGTACATTTAATCATTTTCATAATTTTAAAAAATTGAACAATTAGTGTACCATATCAGCCCATATAAGAGATACGATGATATTAAAAACCTTAAAATCCCAACTAAAAGTGTTGGAATTTATCCAATCAAAGCACGGCTGCAAATTTATTACATAAACACATAATGAACTATGCCAAAAAAATTTTGAGAGTAGGGAAACGAATTAAAAACTTATTGGGTGGGATTTAGGTATAAATGACTGTAATTAATAACAAATTTTCTAATTTATCTAAATTAATTTTGATTTTTTCGACACTTGATTCAACCAAATTTCTAGAAAAAAATAAGTCCTAAAGATTTCCTTCATATGAGGTTATTATGCTAGAGAGATAGAGAAAATGGACTAAAATTTTTAAAGTACATGGATTAAAAAGAGTTAAAACAGTATTTTAAATAAATTAAATTGAGTCTTTTTGGAGTCTCGGAATTCTCACCTAACTAAATCGAGATTTATTTTAGAGTTCATTTGTAACTTTTCAATTATAGAAAGTAAAGGGTAAAGAAATGAGAGATTTTTCTCTTCCTCTTAAGTGTCTTAACCAAGAGCATATTTAATGAGAAAAAGAGAAAAAATTCACCTAGTGAAACAACATCTTGTTATTTTTTATATAAATAAAAATTTTAACGTAAAAAATATAGACACAGAAATTTTATAATACAACATGAGTTCTGAGTCTCATCTAAAGATAATTATTTTTTGTTTTCTCAAATTCCTAAAAAAAAATTGATAAACATTTCCTCATAGTCAAGTATAGTTCAGTCATATTAAATTTTATCCAAAATACATTTAACTTCATCTTAGACTTTATTTTCAAATTCAATTTGTGAGGACTCGGATCAAAATTACCAACCACTCACTTCTCACCCCAAGGCAATAATATCTTAGCCATCAAGTTCATCATTTGGTCCATTGCCACAGCAAATGCAGACCCTTTCTACTCATTTTTATTGTCAGCCGCTGTCATCCTCCAGTACCAGTTGCCCAAGGCATCAAATTTAAGAGAGAGAGAGATATAGATAGAGAGAGAAATTAGTTTTAAGTCCTCAAATTAGAAGGGGGAGATAGATTTCCACTCATTTTGTCAGTCTGTGCTAGAGGACACTAAGAGAGAGAGAGAGAGAGCTTGCAGGGAGGAAGATCAGATTGTTGACTTCATTAATACCATTCTAATCATATTCTTCCTCACTAATATTACATGATATTTTTATTTTTATCATGAAAATATCGACAAAATAACTTTTACATATTAAAAATATGAGTTTATCATGTTTGTCCTTTTTAACAATAAATTCCTGCTAAAATGCGTTTTTATTGCAAGAAACGATAAATTCTCGATAAAATCGCAAGATTTTACCCTTAAATTTACGTTAAAATACTTAGGCCAAGTATATATTTTTTATTTTTGAAATATCATCTATATTTTCAAACTCCCTCTATATTATTTATTTATTATTTATTATTTTTAAAATATTATATTTTTTGAGAAATTTTCCCTTTAAATTACTGATAAAAATGTGAGTTTGAAAATATCCAGTTATTAACAATTGCCATTAATATCTTGACAACAAGATTTGTGACAATGTTCCTCACCTCACACTCTATATCCATCTCAACTCAATGAATTCGAGTTTTAAATGGTATCCAATAGTTAAATGCCTTAGCCTTGCACCTAAATGATTTTCTATATAAGAGTTAATAAGTCTAAATTATCTCACATGACTATTTTCCCATCAAGCACTTCATTTAGCTTAGTTTGCATAAATTTAATGAAATGATTGTAAAAATAAATAATAGGAACCTGAATTGAACCTGTTTTTAGAAATGAGAGTTTTGATTTTGATTCACACTCCACTCTAAAGGGTTTCTTTCTCTAAAATTATCTAGTGCAAATGCCCCGATGATTACTCAGATGCTTTAAAAGGCCTGAACACTTTAGTCATAAAAAATAGACTCATTCAAAGAAAATATTATTCTCCACTTATCTCCTTTCTCCAGCACAAATGAGCACATAATTAGAGTCATGATCTCCTTGAAGTAAAATCGGATTATGGATGGAATCAATGCTTGATACTTTCATCCCTCTTAATCACCATTGGAGTAATATCTTTAAGTAGATCATATCATTATAATGGCCATTATTATTATTAGTGCAGTTGACCAATCTATCTCGGTCAATATTTAAATTTTTACTTTTCTTTTAAACTTTATTGTCAATTATGTTATTTCAAATATGTGAAACAGACCATTAACTCATAAAGAAATGAAATATGTTAATTCTAATTAAAAATAATGATTTTAAATTAATAACATAAATAATTTCAATAATCTTACCTTCTAAATAATTATGATAATCTTACCTTCTAATAAATTGATTTCAAAATATTAGATTCCGATAAAAGTAAAAAGTCATAAAGAAAAAGTTGTACCTTCCATAAGGACCACCTCATGATGAGTATGGGAATTTAGTGGGGGCAGACCTACTGTTCACAAGAACAGGTCATCTCATTTGTGTAGGTTAAAGGGCCAAGAACCAAAATTACAGTTTTCCAATAAAGTTTTTAAAAGAAAGAAATATCTAACTTGTTTTTTAATATATAAAAATTAAATGGTGCAAGTGATATTTTTAGTGTTAGGAGTGATTGTCAAGAACTTGTAAAATGGAAGATCTGAATTCGATTTCTACTCTATCTCAAAAGGTCACTTTCTATAGATTTACCTAATGTGTGTGGATAGAAAGATTTGTACATGCTTCGAGGATTAGTCGAATATTCTAAGAGACCTAAATACTATGGTAAAAAAAGTGATATTTCACTTCAAATTTTGAGGACGGGCTGGGCCAATATATTTTGGCTAAAATTTTGGACACTATTGTTTCAAGAATTTTTTTTTTTATTATTGATTATGCCTGAAACTTTTCAGTATGTGGATTTAGACCCATTTCTGAAAGAAGGAATTTGTATACTTCTATCCTAAAATTTTAAAAATATCAGTTGAATTTTTTTTTTCATTTGATATCTTTTCTCAAGGTCCATGGTTGGTCACTTGTATATGGATATTCACTACTTATGTATCTCAGAGTTAGTGTATTCCTGTAAACATACTTAGACACCATCGATTTGACATGCATAGTTCAAACCCCTACTTTAACATTTTTCATGGATCAGGACTCAAGATAGCATTTGTTAATCTCGGAAGATTGATCTGACGGTCAAGATGTCTACTTTAAGAAGAAAAGTTTTGAGTTTGATTCACGCTCAATCTCAAAGGATCATTTTCCTTAGTTGTGTATCCAGTGTGTTGGGAATTAGGAGGTCTGCATATGCTCTAAGTATTACTCAGATAAAATCTCCCACGGATGAGATGCATGAACACTTTGATTTTAGAAAAAAAAAAAACATGGCATTTGTTCAGATTTTCATGAGAATTCATTGAACTCACCTGCATTATAAAACTTTAAATAATTATGAAACAATCTTTCAATGAAAAATGAAATAGATGCACCTCAAGATTGACATGCTCATTGGCATGTACTTCCTACAAAAGAGATTCAAAGCACAGTTCAGGTTAAAATGATTGAAAAATGTTTTTCTTACTAACGTAAAAATGTAACTATGTTTTGATAATTTGACACAAACATTAGGTCACAATAACATTTAAGAATAGTATATGTTTGAAGTTCGCACTGACAGAAGATGTTTGAGAAGTAGAACACAAACTCAAATGAGGGATGATAAAAGGAAATGGTATCTCACACTTTTGACATTATCAGCTAATAAGATCTCTCCTCTGCAATTCTTGTCTAAGTTTGATCATTATAATTGAATTTGAAAAATATTTATTTTTTTAATAAATTGATGTGTATCTAATGCTCATGAAACCTTCTCTGTGTTTTTACCCAATTAAATAACTTTTATGTTCTAAGGGAGGATGTGAAGAGAATCATGAAGGACTAAATTGGAGAAGCAGCAGACGTTAAAGGTGTGATCCAATTTTAAAAGAAAAAATAAAAATTGGGTGAAGTTGGACAGAGTTTTGATTGCTTTCGCCATGTGATTAGGCAGTTCTTGCAGAAGGATAAAGACAATATTTCATCATTCAATGCAATAACTCTAAGCCCGATACTTCTACTGAGTTAAAATGCTTGGGATGATTTCTGTGGTTAAGTTGTGGGAAGAACAAATCAATGGTTTTATTTTTTCAACGGAGCAAAAAGCAAGCTGGTTATCAATGTCTTAAGAAGTGGGAGGTCATGGGTTTAAGATAGGGGTCCATCCATGGGGGTTTTACACTGGATATTTCACGATTTTCCATATGTAAATTCAAAAAAAAAAAAACAATTTATTTAGAATTAAAAGAAAAAAGAGTAAGCGGCTATTGATGGATTTACTACTTAGATGTTAATATGTGCTCATGCTAAATGATTGTTTTAAGCAGCTTTTTAAATTGTTACACGATTTGAATCTACAATTTTTTTTTTATTACAATGAACAATTACCAAATATACTATAAGCTCTCATTGAAAATCAACTATAAATACTTTTGGACTGAAATCAGAGAGGAAACCATTGAAATCATACCCTTTTTCATCTTCATCTGGTTCTTCTTCTGAATAGAGGAAACAGTGCCTTCGGAAGCAAAATGTGGAACTGGAACAATTTAGATCTGGGTAGGTATGTATCTTTCAAAATCTTGATGGTAAGTGGTCAAGGTATATTCATTGAAAAATTACAGCTTACATACATTTTTCCCATGCATTTAGCCTTTCTTTGATTTATCGTTCAGTTTTTTTTTTTTTTATAACCGAGATGTACAAGTCTCTTAGAGCACTTCACTAATCATCGGAGCATGTATAAATCCTCAGAGCATGTATAAGCCTCTTTACCCACACACACAGGTAACTCAACAGAGAGTGAGTCTTTGGAATAGAATGAGAATCGAACTCAGGACTCCCACTTTATTAATCGGATTCCGAGCCATCACCCCTTTGTATATTGGAGTCATCTAAAGCCATTGATTAAAGAAAATAATCAACTTTGTGATTGGAGAGTCATATTTATGAGCTATCTAAAAGCAGATAATACTAGGTATTTGCCTCTTTTCATTAAAGGCTCGACATACTTTACTGGGCTTGTGAATGTTGCTAGAATGAGTTGCATGTTTGAAACTTTAAATAGAAATCATGGGTACAACCAAACTTTAGATGGGTTATACTAAAATCTATTTTAGGTAAAGATGTAGTTGAGAAAAAAATAGATATGTACTAAATTTGTCTCAAGTGAAAAGTGGTAAAAGGGTGTATTTCAACAATCTCACCATTTCATAGTTTAAAGAAAATATGAAAAAATTACATGAATCAGTTTGGTTAACTTGATTGAAAGGATTATGAGTTAAGCAAGTGAACAAACTGTTTTAAATTTATTTAAGTTGCGAGGAAAAACTCAATTAAATATTTGGTCGTGACTGAATTAAGAAATTTTAAACTGATTTCAACAGAAATGCACATTGAAGTTTGTTCTATCTTTATTTTATCCCATGGGAAATTTCACTTAAATGATTAATTTTCTATGTTACTTAATTTGAATCTCTTAAAGTTTTTTTTAATAAGATAGGTATCTCTACCTCGAATTACAGGTGAGAGTAATGCCTGAGATACATGTGAATTGCCGAACCAGGAATCAAAAGGAGCAAATTGTAAACATTAGACAACATGGTGAGAGAGAGAGAGAGATCATTGGTAAGTTTTATATACTCAAATGAAATCGTCTCATATGAATGTCAAGTCGAGCATGGCATTATATGTAAGTTCCAGTAGTAGTTTCAAGTTTCAAAAATCAATGCATCCAAATTCCAAACCAAGCATATTTATAAGAAAGCCAATAAATAATAAACCCATACCAAATTTCTCTGCAACATGGTATAAAATAAACTTAGAAAGAAAAGCAGCAATTGCACAAGAAATAGAAGAGAATACACGAAAAATACCAAATTATCTGATATTTCCATCCCCATTCAGATCAGAATTCGAGAGATCATCTGTAGTAGCATCCTCCATTCACTACAACTGAAAACTCAAAAGCAGACCACTCAAAAGTTATGATCTCATCAAATAGACAGAAAAAAGAAAAAAAGAAAAAGAGGGAGAAGATAAGAGACATGAGCATAGAAGAAGAAAAGGTAATTCACCTTGGTTGAGAGTCATGTAGAAACAGATAAATAATAGTCGCTTATTGCCGATGCAGCATCATCAAGATTCTCACTCTAAGGCAAAGAAGTAAAAGGAAAATAATCTCCAGCATGCAATGCATGGGTGTGAATCTTGATGATGCTACATCCGCAAACAACGACTGTCAATGGAATCCATGCAATGATAACAAAATCGAATCCAAAGGAACAAACATTCCATAACCCTATTCTTATTCAAGACAAAAACAAGAACAATAGAAAGGAAGAAAAAACAGATAGTTTGTTCTCATTCAAAACCAAAAACAAGGGGGGAAAGGGAGACATAATCAACAGGTAGAAAGAAGCCATAACATGTTCTATTAAAAAACCAAAAGCAATCAAGAGAGAGAGAGAATCTAAAGAAGAAAGAACAGATGATTTCCCCTTGAAACCCCGAGATAGAGAGAATCTAAAGAAGAAAAAACCAATGATTTCTCCTTAGAACCCTGAAAGAGAGAGAGAAGAGAAGGGAGAGAGACGAAGAGAGAGAGAGAGAGCGTCCATGGCATCTGCTTCTCATTCAAACCCCTGAACAAAAAAACAAGTGAGTGAGAAAGGAAGGGGACTAGGCTGATGAACATCTCCCCATTCAACACCACGTGCACATGCTGACGCGTCAGCATGCTATTGGCCCAGCAAAAATGACGTGTGGGGCCAGAAAAGGTGGAATCTAGACCAGCGCTAAGCTAAGCACACCTTCCAACCTCAGAGAGGAAAAGAGAAGCAAACGGGCGTTTTGAGAAAGGAATTTTCAGTTCTCTTCTTTCCTCCTTTTTCTCACCGAATCTGAACACCAGAGAACCCATGAGTATAGCCTTTTCAATAGCTCATGGCAGTCGATCATTCACCTTTTTATTGGATTCCGGTCAGTATCCGTCGGGATATGTCACTCGTGTCAGATTCCGATCATCCTACTGATCGATCTCCTTTGGGCAAGGGGAAGCAAACAACCAGATGGGAAATGAAAACGAATAAAGTAAGATTTAATCCTATAATCCAATGAGTCTGCAGAAACATCATGACCCTTTTATCTTAGCAATCAATTGAAAGAGAAGTGTGGCACCCATGAAAATGAAATTTTTCTTAAAATTAAATTTTTTTTTTAAAAAAAAAACCTAGAATTCGCTCTCTAATAAGATTGAATTTTTTTTTTTTTTTAAAATGAATCCTATTTTATCACGGGAGAAAAGGGAGACCCACAAAAGAGAGAGACAGAGAGAAGTTTTTCTCGAAACACAAGAACTTGTGTATCAATGGCACACCGTCTCTTCCTCCCACCAATCAGAGATTGATTTCTCTGCCTAAGAATTTCCACTAACTGCAACTTTAAAGAAAGGCAAAAATCTTTAAATGAAATATTTTTTAAAATCGTAAAATCTAAATTCTCTGCATTTTAAGTTTCTCTCATTTAGACACAGTTTGAACACAAAAAACAAAACCTAAAATCATAAAAAGGGCTTGATTTTCTTTTCTATATGGACTCCAAATCTGTCTTTCCAACCAAGATCTAATCAAGGAGGCATGAATAATAGCCTATGTGACAAGGAAGAAAAGGAAAAGAAGAAAAGAGAGTGGATCAGAGAGAGGGAGATAGACAGAGAAAGAGGAAGCAGCAACTCAAGGAAGGAAACGAAAGAAAAAGAAGAAACGGAGAGCGGATCAGAGAGCTTAGTGGTAGGGTTCAGAGTTTAAACTTTAGGGGAGAGAGAGAGAGAGAGAGAGAGTGACTGGTAGTTACACATCTCTATCCCTCGACCTGGCTAATGGATGATGGCACGGGTCGAATCATATTTGGATCGTATCTTATTCAATTCAAATATATTTAGGTTGAATTTATTTTTAAATTTTATTTTCTAGTATAGTCTATTCTAATTCGAATATGTTTTCAAATGAGAGAAGAGTACCTCAGCAGAGTTTCAGTTATATGTAGATCGGATCTTATTCAATTCAAATATATTTAGGTTGAATTTACATATTAATTGGGGTGAAATTTTTTGTCACTTCACAACCGCTTGCACCATGCGGCTATATACAAAACTTGCTATAATATCATATTGAAAAACTATGATTTTATAGGCCAGCGATCCTCTCACGGACATTTTGTGTATACAGATATGAGTTTTACCGTGATATCCAATTTACCTTCCACGTGCTATACCGAAGAAAAAAGAATTCCAGAAATTCATAAATAGTGCAAATCGGCTCGCCAAAATTCATGAACGGTACAATCGGTTAGCCGAAATTGCAAATCGGCTTACCGAACTGTAAATTGGCTAGCCAAAATTCATGAACAGTATAAATCGGCTCGCCGAAATTCAAATGAACAGTAAAAAATCAATCCGTCGAAATTTTACTTTTCATACGAAAGGTAAAATCAGAAATACACTAAAAATCATATCGCTAAATACAAAATGCTCATAAGAGGATTGCTCTCCGATTTCATAACACTCTTAAGGTAAAAATTATTGAAAAAATGATGTCTCAAATGTTATATAAACTCATTCGTTTCATAAATTAATCGATATAAGACTTTTTATCACTTTATAAAATATATATTAAAACAATCTATATAATCAGTCTAAATATGGTATAATTGTACATGCATGGTAATAATCAAGTCACTTGAGTCTATTTATTTATTTTTAAAGTTGAATTTAGTCTATTTATTTATAAATGAATTCTATAAGAATTTAATTAATTATTTTTAAATTTGAATTTAGTCTATTTATTCATAAATGAATTCTATAAGAATTTAATTATTTATTAAACAAATCAAATTACTTTAAATTATTTATCAAAATGGTTCAATTGAAATTATCTAATAAACGAGTCATGTCAATTTAAATCATTTATCAAAATGGATTATCAGTTAAGTCAATTCAAATCATTTATAGAAACAAATCGATTTGGATTAATTATAAGAAAAAAAAAAAAACAAATGGCGCAGCTACCGCTCGGGTTTAGGGTAAAAAACATAAAAATGATTCTAAGGACTTTGCTACTTTTGTCAGCCGTTGAGGTTAGTGCCCTGCCCCGTACTCTGCCTCACCTGCGACTTTGTTGCCCCCATTTTGAGTAACTTTCCAGTGGCTAACATAATTAAATTAAATTATGTCTTCCAGATGTCATATTAATATACTATTCAATATGGGAAAATTAGACGAGAACACAAAAGTGGAAATTATAAATTCATTTTATAAATAAAGATAAAATTGTTATTAGCAATAATAAAAAAGAAAATAAAATAGAAATTAGAAATTAATTTTTTTTTTTTAATTTACGTGTGGGAAACAAGAGGATACCCAATGTAAAACTCCCATAGGTGAGCCCACTACCCCTAAAGCATACCAAAGTTAAGCCATGGATACATGAACCCACAATCTACTGTTTTTTTAGCCGGGAGACAACCAATTGAACTATACCCATGTAAATTAAAAATTAAAATTTTAATCAAAAGGAAAATAAAAATACATTAAGATTTCGAACTTCTATTGATTATTCATTATTTAAAATTTAAAGACATTTTCATTTATGGTGCTTATAAAACCATGAATATGCAACAAATTCTTATTTTAAATAACAACATGAAAGTCCACTTGTAATATTTATTTGGCAATTACATCTGTCATGAACTCTCATCACTTCCTTAGCACCATTGAGTCGTCGGTTCTATAATGTGCTGACGCTCAAACATAAGGTTGAATAATAAATTCTAAACACAAACAATGAAATTAATTGAATTAGATGTCTCCAACAAATCATGGTGGGGTGGAATACTTGAAAAAACTTAAGATAGATGGTAAAAAGATAATTTTAAATAATTAAATTTTAATTGAAGATTAAATTGAAGAATATGGGAATCATCCAATGTGGGAATCATCCGGATAATAGTTAAATTGAAGATTTAAAATTCACATCAAATAAAAAAAATATGTGCAGATTTAAATTATATAATGAAGAATATCTCTATTGGACAGCAACAGTATATCTCAATCAGGAGTTTTAAAATTTGGCTCCAATACGTATAAGTCGATACAATTATATTGTCGATATGTACCTGCAATGTTACATTGCCGATATGTTTTCTCTCTTATTTTTTGCAGTTTAAAATATATACAAAAAAAAAAATTAGAAAACCTAGTGTGAGCATATTTTTGTTAAAAATGGTCATTTTTATGGAGCATTAGACCCTTGAGGGTTGAAATTTCAATACAAATAAAGTATCTTATAAAATTTTAAAAAAGTCTAATTTTTTTAAAATAAGAGAGCAATATGAGGTAACACTTAATATGAAGTTCATATTAAAATGGTAATTTTTATGGAGCAATAGACCTTTGAGAGTCGAAATTTAAATACAAATAAAGTATCTTCTAAAATTTAAAAAATGTCTAAAGTTTTTAGAAATAAGAGACCAATATGAGGAAACACTTAATATGAAGTTCATATTCTCTAGTATCCCATGGTGATATGTATTTTCTAGTACAACTAATAATTTTTTTGTGAAAAAAATCTGAATGTCATAATAATGTTGAAATATTAGGAAAAAAAAAATACAAACACTTTAAAAACTACTTCAATCATATTAAGGGATTTTCATTTAATTCTAAAAATATTTGTATATCATTTCACTTAGTTTTTCTACCAGAAATTTCAAATGGAAAGTTTCTTACAAAACTCAACGTTCATTATTTTGTTAAAAAAATGGAAAATCACACAAACACCCTACAAAGTATATCAATCAAATTAAGACATATCCATTCAATTCCATAAACAGTTATTTTATTAAATTATTTTCAAAAAAAAACTCCAAAATCGAGATTAACTTAGAGAGATTTTTCAAAAAATTCATGAAAATAACTCAAAATAATCAAATTTTAACAGAAGAAGTTTAAAATTGCCAAATACGTTTGAGACTTAAAAAATTGCTTCTAAACCTTTTTAAAATCATACTCAAT
Organism: Chimonanthus praecox; assembly: GCA_022113865.1. Taxonomy (NCBI): domain Eukaryota; kingdom Viridiplantae; phylum Streptophyta; class Magnoliopsida; order Laurales; family Calycanthaceae; genus Chimonanthus; species Chimonanthus praecox. The sequence continues at coordinate 36,555,104 of CM039094.1, forward strand.
ATAATAAACAACTCCGAAGATTGGCAAAACTACTCTTTTAAAATGAAAAAAAATAAAATTATATTAGCGGATAGTGTACAATATTGACCGATACTGAAGATAGGCCGAATTATCGCCTGTATAAACTTCTACAGATACTATACATTTCATACATATTGAGAGTTTATAAACCAATATGTATTTATAATGTGATTTCAATATTAATCTTTTTTTTTTTTTTTAATTTAGGCATGGAAAACCGCGGGATATACAGCGTAAAACCCCCACAGATGAGCCCACTATCCCTAAAGCACATCAAAGTTAGGTCATGAAGACTCAAACTTTCAACCTCTCATTTCCTGACACGAGAAATAACCAGTTCATCTACACCTATAAATAAGTAAAATGATCTAAGTGGGGCCTGTTGGAATTAAATTGGTTGCAGAAGAAATAGAATAAATTTGGTTGTATATGATCTGGCCGGTGGCCACCAGCAGTGCCTGGTCACAATGACTAGCTACTTTGAAAGGGTGGTTGTGATGTGTAAAGATTGTCACCCCTTTAGTATGCACTGAGAGCTTGGAATGTGTAAATCGTACACACCAATTTTCTTTTTTTCCTAATTCTAAGGGTATTGGGGGCCTAGGACAAAATTACTTTAGACCAATAGATTGGCCCATTTTAGTCTTTTTATAAAGTTCTAGTTTATATAAAAAAAGAATAGAAATAGTTCTAAAGGTTTTTAATTAAACTAAATGTATGAAAATTTTAATTTTACTAAAATAAGTGAGCCTACTACTCCTAGGACATATCAAGATTAGGCAATAGGGGTTCGAATCTGCAACCTCTCTCTTCCTGAGGCAGGAGGCAACCAGTTGAACTACACCCATATGAGTAATACTCCCTCCGTATCAAATTAGTTGTCTTATATAGATTTTGGAATTATCTCAAAATAGTTATATCATTTATATTAGAGTAGTATAAAATGTGTTGAAAATGAATGAGATCATATGGAGTGCTAGCCTTATATAGAAAGTTCCTTAAAAAATACAAATATTTCAAATGAGACAACTAAAATGGGACGGAGGAAGTATAATTTAAGTTGACAACTATTTTCTTTTTCTCTTTTTTTTTTTTTTTTAAAGAAAAGGAAGAGAGTTTCACATTGCAATATCTCTTGATTTAAACTGACTTTTAAAATTATAATTTGCACAAATTTAAATAATTCATTCACTAGAATGTAAAATTTTAAAAAACTTGTACCTTCTAGTGTACTAAAGAGTATTCCCATAGTCTAAAAATCAATTCCCTAAGATAGAGAGGCCAATATTGCTACAGATGAATATTGGATACTTTTGGATCTTCCTTCACAAGGTTCTAGAGCTCACTTTGTCCCAGAGAAACAAGGCTCTAAATATCAATTGAATCTTGGTTGACTTGAACTCAATCATGTCTTATAGGATCAAGTCTTGTTGTGACCGTAAGTAAAATGAACCTTATAAATTCGACCATACAACTTCGGCCAATACACAGTAAATTCCGTCGATACATATCGGCTTAAATTCGACCTTTTCCATTTAACCATATGCCTTTAAACTCAAGACCATCTTACACGATTTTTTGCTTTTTGAAGTTCATCCTCAATCCAAAATCGAGTCTGAAATTTAAAATGTTGTCGAGAAGTGATCATTTACTTTGACAACAAGATGTGTTGACTAGACAATTGAGTTGATAGACTGAAATTAAAATATAATTGAGCGAATTGGAGGTCAAAACTCAAAACTAGAGCTCACATTTTGTAAATGTTGTTTATTTTCATGAACTCAAAACATGTAAATTGATGAATGTGCAAATGATTTCCACGTTGGAAGCATTTTGTGCCAACAAGTGATGGATTGGAATGATTTAGTGACCGTTAATCTCTAGAATTACCCTATTTTAGAGTTGCAATTCGGGTTGGGTGGGTCGGATTTTTTAAAATTCAAATTGACCTGACTTGATATATATATAACCCGATCCAACCTGACCCGAATTCTGATTCAACCTGCATTATGAACCTAATTTTAACCTTATTGAGTTAGGTCAAGTTAACGTGTAAAATCCTCAACCCGATCAGATCCAAATTCCATACGGATTTTTATCTTCTCAATCCGATCCGACCCACATAATTTCTCGAGTCGAATCATGTGGGACCCGAGTTGCAGCCCTACCCTATTTACAAGTTTTTGTATAACATACTTCATACTACATTTGGAAATGAGATACCACACTATCTCAAATCAAAGTTTTTTAATTTTTTTAATATGAATATACCCATTTTATATACATACCAAATCTCCTCCAAATCTCATTTTGACTACACCAATTAAAAATTAAATATAACTTTCCTCATGAAAATGACATAGGTGAGTCGTACAAATTATGAATTCCTCTTTTACTGTGCCATCATATTGCCTATATTTTACTTCGCATTATCCATGTTTTTATATTTCGCTTTTTACTTACTCTACGTTTGGTAACTCATTGTGTTTTATTTGTTTTACACCTTGTTTTTTACTTTATAGTGAGATATCTAGATAGTGTAATATACATCAGATTCAAATCCACGAGAGTAAAAATGTGATAAGTGCACACAGAAGTTACCATCAAGTGTCAATTTATATGGCTATAATCTACGGGCCACACATGTGACAGCTGAAACATTAGACAAGACTAATTGTCCTACATCTTAACAATACAAAATCCAAATACTCTTATTTTATTAGACCATCATGTGGGCGCCGTTAAAATATTGTATTTATTAAAGATATAAAATCAATATTGTATTTATTAAAGAATATAAAATTCATTGATGTATATCATATTAGTCGTACAATTACTGTATTTTCAATATATTTAATAATTTACCTGTCTTGTCTCATCCTATATCGGCAGATACGGTATAATTTTGGCTACTTTTATAAATTTTTATTTTTAAAAGATGTTGTTTTGATTAGTTTATGAATTGAAAATGCATTGTGTACAATCTTAAGAAGGTTTAGAGGTAAGTTCTTCAAGTATAAAAGATGTTTGTCAATTTCAAACTTTTCCTCTTAAAATTTGTCTATTTTGAATTATTTTCATCATTTTTTTTTTTTTTTTTGCATTTTTGCTCTACGATAATCTTAATTTTGTGGTTTTTTTAAAAAAAATAATTTAATAAAATAATATTGAGTGTTTATAAATATAATGGATATATCTTAATGTAATTAATATAGTTTGTAAGATATCTATATGATTTTTAAGTTCTTTATTTGAAATATTCATGAAATCTGGGTTTTTTAAGATAATTCCCTGTCATGCCCCAAACCTGGATGTGTGCTCGGAACGTGACTAATTTTTTTTTTTTTAAATAAATCCAATTATTAAGTCCATGGGCCTCTAAGTGAGCTCACTTAAGCCCATAGAAAATGTCACACATTCTCATGTGGACATCAGGGTGACTAAATCAAACCTTCAACGACCACCAATCGATACTATGATCACAGTCCTGGTCGAATCCTTCGACATTGACAGTATCGGTTCTCACAAATAATTTTCAAATTTTTCCAATTTTTCCCACTTACTACACGTGGGTTTCACCAAACACACCATAATACAATCAATTATACATCATATTATCATATTACACATATATGACTTATACACAAGGTCTTTATGCCACAAGTGGCATAATCATCTAATATTTACATGATTTTAATATAAAACTAAACAAGTATAAATCCTACCCTCGATTAGCACTGGATTCCGACTACTAAGCATCGCAGAGGGATTCTTCATTCACTCATCAAGTACATGACCTGCATTGTAAGGGACGTGAGCTTCAACCCATCGAAAAGAACTCAATTTAACAAGTCCCTCCAAATTTTCAGAATATCAAATTTACAATGCAGTCTACGAGGAAAATACTTAGAACACCATGGCATACCTTTACCATTTGTTCTTTCCTATCCACACACACACACCCATGCATACTCACACATATACATATAAACCCACCCATGTATACACACAAATGCAGATGCCACCCACACATGCATTCTCACATTGCACCTGCAAACTCACACATGTATTCATAATTTCAATAACACAATGCATGTTTAACAACATGATAAGCAAATAAATCATATTTACCATTTACAAGGTTATAACGAAACTTATGATACACTGGGGTATCCCACTCAACCCCGTTAAGGTATCCCACTCAACCCAACTGTACAGGTCCAGGGTATCCCAATCAACCCTGTCCAGGAATCCCACTCATCCTCGAATACATTAAGTCAAGGCAGACAGAATGCAGCATCTTGTAAGAGCTCGACTGAATGTACAAGTGTGTGTGTAGACATTAACATGTATATTAACTATCAACTATCCAGAAATATGGAAATAATGTAAAATCACCATTCACATATGTTTTCTCCATCTACCCTTTCCATGAGGGTTTAATAATGGAGTTTCACTTACCATCCATTGGTTTCAATCTAGGTTTAATAACCTAGAATGCTTTCATCTCATTACTTGCACAAACTTGTTAGCACAAGAATAATCACATACATACAAAACTCTATACATGATCGAACACCGACCCACCAAATGCACCTATACTATGGTATGAACGACATGCATGCTCTAATATAACACATACTACATGCATCAATGACTATAGCATGAACCCTAATAAGCATTGAAATTTGACATATTTACCTTTCAATATTGGATTAGTTAGCGCTTGAATTTTGTTTATTTTGTATTATTAACGGGATTTTGTAGTCTTATATATTTAAAGAGAAAAATAGAGAGAATGTGTTTAAATGCAGGCCTAGAGCTAGATGAAGTGCAAGGATTGAAGAAAGAGGGACATGATGAGATGGAGATATCATCTTCCCTCCTCCATTCCATTCCTTTTCTTTCATTTCATTTCCTTTTTTCGTCTGTAAAGAGTATTTATTCACATATAAACTGGTGCCCTCTTCTTCCTCTTCTCCCATTACATCTCACGAGAGGAACATGGTGGAAGCCATTAAAGGAGATTCCGCCACTGCCCCACCCCCTGCGCCGACGAAATCAAAGTTGCATTATCCCCTGTAATCGGCAAGTAAACCAAGGGATGAGAAGTCGGGAGCGGTAGAGTTGGAGAAACAGAGTTCTTCTGCATCCAAGAGGGGGAGGGTTCTATCAAATGTCAGAACAAGTGTTAAGTGTTCTTGATCTCTCTGGGAAGGATAAATCTGCAAAACCACCAAGAAGGCTTTCAGTTCTCGCCAAGTCTAGCTTCAGCCCAGTGCCAAAACTAGAGAGGATTACTCCAATTTCAAGAACTAGAAAGAAGAAATCAACTACTGATCAAGGCAGAAGTGATACACCAATGTCAGAATTATCAAAATCATCAGCCAGTCCCAAAATCTTATGAACTTCAGCCCCTGTAAACACCATCGTGTAACAGCCAGCAGAGATATCAAGAGAAAACTGCAAGCAATAAGCGGCCAGTAAACAAAAAGGATATCACCGTTTAAGCAAAGCAATGAAAGAAATAAAAGGGAAGATTGGAATAGAGAAAGCAAGAACTGTTGCTGAGATACAAGGAAACATGAAGAAGAAAATCAAACAGAAGCAGAACAGCAGAGGCCGACTGACGAAGGTAGAGAAAAATCGGTGTGTAGAATTAGAAGTGATGCTAGCCGATTCAACATAGAAGATTTTGAACCGAGTAAAAAGATAAGAAAGAGATTGAGAGATAAGGATGAAGGTGTTGGCTGATTTGAGTTTGAACCGAGATAAGGAAGAAGGAATGGTGTTAGCCGATCCTGAGAGGAAAAAAAGGGATAAAATGAAAGCTGCCGTGTAGAAGGAAGGAAGGAAGAAAGATAAGGAGAAAAGAAGAACATAGAAAGAGAGATAAGAAGGAATGTGTTAGCCGATGCTAACAGAGAGAAAAAAAGGGGTTAAGAAGGTTTTGTTGAATGAGATAAGGAAGAGGGAAACAATCGGCTAAGGCTGGAAATTGTATGGGTCCCACGTGACTTACCTTATCTCATTTCTTCTCACTCCTATAAATTGATGGCTTTGGGTCCATTGAACAGTGAACAGAGCAAGGCATTGAAAGGGCTGACTTTGGACGGCTAAGGATAGAGAAAAATATTTGAATTTTTTGTAAGTCATTTATTTTAATTTTATGTAATGAGTTTGAAAGAATTGTAATTTTTTTATATTCCAAATTTCAAATGAAATTCATGGTAGATTCTTTAGATTTATGGTGTTCCCAATTATTAAATATTCTATGGTGATGGTCTTTAATTTTATTTTAATTCTATTTCTGAATGTTATGAAATAAATTATTTTTAGAATTTTTCAAGGAAAAGTAAAACCCCTGTTAGGATCGGTGGGACTTGACTTTTTCAATTTAAGCTTATTTTTAAGAACAGTCTATTTTAGATTTGGAAAATGTAAGTTTAAATCCCGCTCAAACCTAAGGCTTGAATTGAAAATTTCTGATTTAACGGACGACGTAATTTTTCTAATTAGAATTTTAATAAATGATGAACTTGAATTTATATTTTATAATTCTAGAATATTTCATAGTCTAGGCCATCATTTTATATTTAAATGGGATAACGTGCCGCCTTAGATACTTGTCTCGATTCTATTGTAAACTACGTAAATAATTTATTGTTATTGTTTTTATTTCATTCTTTTATTTATTCATAAAAAAAATCCTTAAAATGATTTAACTATGTTAGAAATATTTTATTTGTTTCTTAAATTTGCATTTTAAATTAAATTGAGGTCATTTAAATTCACTCCACTATTTTAATCAAAATTTATAAATCAATGATAAAAGTAGATCTTATATTTTGTTAACTTCCAAACTTAGATAATTAATTAAATATTAGTTATTTAAATCTAGAATTTTGTTAAATTAAGATTATAACTCCATGTTTTAGAAAATTATTTTCTTAGATCACATTATTTTAGTGGTACCATTTTTATTTCATATATATTTTTTTTTATTTCCCTTCAGTACGACCTCGCACTCATTCACTACACTATTAATTGGTTCGTGCGCTTGCGAGTTAAATTAAAATCACAACAAACCCCATCCATATTCACCCAAGACAATGCACAATCAATGGACAATTCACTCTAATGTCCTATTGAATCTATTATCCTCTAGACGTCCAATGGGTCCCATACTGAGTTTTAGACCACTAGGCCTCAACTCCCTGACACTTTTTCACGCTTACGTTCTACATAGTGAGAACAAAATCACGTCCCTTACAAGTAAGCAGTGCCAGGTCTCGCATTTTGGTCCCATTTGGTCTTTTCCATCCATAATTTCCATGGGTCTCATTTTCAATCTAGACTATAACAAGTTTCACACTGACTATTATACATGTTAAGTTGGGTCTCCTCACCTTGATCGATGAAGTTACGTGTGTTTCTTTATTTACGTGAATGAGATAAAGAGCTTGTCTAACCGTTTTAATTGGATAATTGACGGAGTTAGACACTATATTTATTGACCTAAGTTGATCCGACAGACAGCTCGATGGGTCTCACTGACAGAACATAGTTCTATTGGGATAGACTCTTGGAATGGATAAAGAGAAGTCATAAAATTTTAATAACTCTTTTAAAATGCCACCGTCTAAAAATAAGATAATAGTTTATCTTTTATTAACACAAACCAACTAAGGTAAGTAAGGAAATCAATTGAAAAACTTAAAATAAAAAGGTTTAACATTTGTTATGTGAAAAACCCAACTTTTGAAGTTAAACAGTAAGTCATTTAAAACTCATTCTACTAAGGCTTCAATTTAAAATCCAAAAATAAGAAACTCATCAATTAAGTAGATAAAGAAAATAAATAAATAAAGTTCTCTACTTAAACTCATCAAACCAAACTTACAATAAATATAATTTATTATTATTATTATATACATATATATATATATATATATATATATTAACACAATCATCAGACATCCAAAGTGATGGATGATTTTAAGTATACATCACCTTGAGTATACTTAAGGTAGTGAGGAATGAATGTCAAAACATTCCCAACAAAGGGAGAGAGAGAGATCGAAAGTCCCTCTTAAAAAAAATATATATTTGATTATAAAAAAGAACCCACTAAATTAAACATAAAAACCTGTCAGTTAAAAATATGATACAACTTTATCTAAAAAAGCACCACCTTATTATTTAAAGGTGTTAAAATCTCAACATAAATAATTAAACAACATAATAACTAAATTTTCCATCATTAGGATAGGATGCTAATTTAAACCCAAAATAAATAACATCTAATGTTATCTAAAATACCCGTAAATAAAAGAAATAACTAAAATGATACGAGTTAATCTAATAGATAAATTATTAATTTCTAAATTAGTGGTGGTAACAAAATAAAACCCAAATGAATGGAGATTTGTGTAATGACCAGGCCCGATATTTCGGGATCTTAGAGAGTTTTGTGGATCTCCAAGTTGTTTTTGGTGTTTTAGTGGCAGTGAAGATTGTGTAGGCTCCATGGTGGGCCCCATTTCGCCCGGTTTCGAGTTCTGAAACTCAAAGGGCATTTTGGTAATTTTAATATTTTAATTATTTTTTTGTCATTTAAATTATTTGAAAATCACATTTGGTTACCATTTTAAAATCACTTTGTGAAAGTGATACTTTCCTTTTTTTGTTAAAAAAAGAAAAAAGAAAAAAAATTAATAAAAATAAAAATACCTAAACCCTAAGACCCCCCATATTTAATTTCTCTTTCCCCTCCCCTTTGCAAACCCTAGCCGCCGCCCCTTCCCATTCTCCCTCTCCTCTTCTCTCTTCCTCTCCTTCCTCTTTCCTGAGCAAACCCTAAAACCCCCCTTTGTCACCGCCGCCTCCACCTTGCCCTTCTCCTTCTCTCTGAAACCCTAAATCTCTCTCAACCTACTACTCTCTCTTGTTTCCGTCTCTGATTCCCCCTCCCTCCTACTGCCCGCTGCCGCCCCTCTTCTCTCTTCTTCAGATCCCTCTTTTCCTTTCGGTTCTTCTTCCTCTACTGCAAACCCTAGCTCCGGCCCTCCCTTGTGTTGTGCCGCCGCCACCATTATCCTTTCTCTTTTCTTTCCCTCCCTCCCCTTATTCTCTTCCAAAACCCTAAGTTTGTTACCGCCACCGCCGTCCCTCATCGCCTCTCCCCTTGCTGGTTGCTTCTGCAATCGGGTCGAGCTTCCCAGGCCCAGTTACAGCTCGGGTCTGACCCAACTGTTTCGGCCCGTTTGGCCTTTCAGGCCTCCAAGCTTTCTAGGCTCGATTCGTGAGCCCAACGTCAGGCCCACGAGTTTTGGCCCAAGCCTTTTGAGCCTAGTTTTCCAAACCCCACAAATCCAAGCCCAACTCTCTTTTGGCCCAGTAACTCAGCCCAGGCCCGATCCAGTAGCTCGGCCTGCCCAGGCCCACTTCTAGACCCAGCCCAGTTCTAGGCCCGGCCCAGGCCCGTTTCAAGTCCACTTCAGGCTCACTTCCAGCGTGTTTTGGAGATCTTTTTTGGAGTGCTTCTGGATCTTCTTTAGCTCGTTCCAGCCCTTTCGCAGGATCGTTCTTAGCCGTTTCAGCCAGTTTTACGGGACCATCCTAGTTTTGCAGACCCGTCCCAGTTTTTCGAGCTCGGTAGCCCGTACGTCGCCTCCTTCAATCCTTCGACCCGTTTTCTTCACTCGAATTTCGAAAGTGCATATAAGTGAGGGGACTTATCACTTCCGGACATGGAGTGATTCGAATGGGACCCTCTATTTATTAAGCCACTCGGTAAGGGTGAACCATTGAGAATGATTATGTGGAGAGGGGTCTATTTGAGTACACTCTTGTCCACTATACGTTATTATGAAATACTTTAAGTGGATAAATTGATATCGAATATGATACTTGGAAGATGTTGATGATACTTTGAGTGCTTATTTATAAGATGCAAATGCAATCATGTCGAACATAGAGAGGTGTGTTTAAGTAACTCGTTATGTGCTTTTGACTCACATGATGATGCATGATGTTGATTTTGGTTAGTTATGTTAGAACATGCTTATATTGTTATACATGCTTATGTCGTTTATATAGTTATAACATTTGAATGAATTCATGATGAGAATAAGTTATATGTTGGATGTCAAATATAATGCTTGAGACTTAATGATAACGAGTTATGTGTCTATCCATAATATGCGAAAGAATTTATGTTGAGTGCCTACTTATAATATGTGAATGAGACCATGATGAATATGGGGTTTGTGCTTTGAGACCTTACTACATGCATATAGTGTTACACATGCTTATGTTCTTATACATGATTATGAAATCATGTGCATACATAAGAGGTAACACACAACGGATAGTGTACCTTTGGCTATTGAGATGGAGGATCATTTTATGTGTATATGTTTATGATGACGTGATGATGTTGATTGTTGGGAGGACTTCCGCGTTACGCTCCAGCGATTGAGACCCCTATAGGGGATGCGGGTCTCCCCTTTGCGTTTCGGCGGTTGAGGTGCCTGCCCTAGAGTTTGGCTCCCCCGAGCGTGGTCGAGGTGGTTTCCGACATGGCTCGGGTGGTTGAGGCAATTGTGTGTTTTATCATCGGCGTTGTCGAGATGGTTTTTTTACATGACTCTTGTGGGTGAGGCAGTTGCATATTCTTTAGTCTCCCGATGGTATTGATAGGGACATCGGAGTTGTTGGAGGAACCGATGTGGCCTATCGAGATGATGTCTCGATTTTGGTCGGTGGATTATTGGTTGTGGTGTATTTGGATTTCATGCATACGAGTACTCTTATTATTATGATATTCTGCATGCGTACGTATAATATCCACTTATGTTACTGACTTGTGATAAGCATTACATCTTCATTGGGCTGGTTAGCTCACCCCTTACCTTTCAGGTACCCCGATCGTGGAGGGACCGTGCGGGCCCTTTGAGTAAGCACCAGGGGAGGAGCGATAGTAGTTAAGCATTTATGTTCATGTTTATGTTTTAAACTTGGAGACTCTAGTTTGTATGGGCTTATCACTACATGCTTGTTTGAATGACTGTATAATTATGTTCAATTAGTCAAATGTCATTTGTCATGCTTCTTGACTTTTTGAGCTTGTGGTTTATGAACGGGAGGTAGTACCCGTTTTCAAAAAAAAAAAATTAGACCCGATAACCATCTTTTACGACTTTTGAGATGTTTCAGAGATAAAGAGTCCGTAGCGGGACTGGGCGTTACAGTTGGTATCAAAGCACGGTTCAACTCTCGGACTATGCTTGGGTTAGAGTTAAAAGTGATGTTGATTGGATAATAGGTTCATCCCCTATGTGATATGGTAGATGGAACAGGGTTATGGGGTAGTGCATAGGTGTAATAGCCCGGAATTTTTAAATCAATATATATGTGGCTATTATTCGTTTTTAATGATGAAAATTGGGAATTTGAATGGAATAGATGTTAAATGGATCAAAATATGGGAAATGGACCAAGTATGGTCCAATTGGATCATGAAGTGGATTAAATTCATTTAAATGGTCAATGATGGTGAATTGGGTCAAGAATGGTCAAATTGGGTCAAATACCCATTTGGGACCTGATAAGTGCAAAATAATTACATATTTTATTCCTAAATTTATAATTGTTAGTATCTCATTTGATTTAATTTTATCTAATTGGTATAATTTTGTGTTTTGTAGGTTTAAAAGTGAAAATGAAAGAAAGTGTGTTTAAATGAAGAACTTTGACCCATTTTAAATCACGTTGGATATTTGAAGCCTGCAACCCTGAACCCACTTGCTAATATTAAAGAGGTGGCACTTGGAAAGAGAAAGATCTAATCGGCAGCAACCCATTGAGAAAAACAACCAGCAGGAAGAAGATGTGAAGAGCAACGTGTTGTAATAACCAATATTCGATCGGGACAACAAAGGCACTACATAGCAGCGCTTCTGAGTTGTTCATAGAAGGTCTTGGGCTGTTTTTGACCCGAGAAATAGCAACCAAACTTAAGTAGCCAAGTCTGAATGAAAGTGAAGCAGAGAAAAGAAAGTGTCAGCCAGACATGGAGAGAAGAAGGGGATAAGATGATAACAGTAGTTGCAAACATGTAAACATGAATAGAGCAACATCTGTTTGCAAGATAGAGATGGTGAGGAGTTATTGGCAGGAAAGAAAAGAAAGAGATAAAAAAAGAAAGAGAAACACGGCAGAAAAAAGATAGAAAGAAGGGGCAGATTCAAATTAGGAAATAACACAAAGACGGAGAGTTAGACGGTAGAAACAAAAGAGAAGTTGCCGTGTATGCAGTTGGGTCCCACTTGTATTACTCAATTTATCTCCTCTTAAACTCTATATATACCAACCCTCTCCAAAGTTACAATTCGAACTTGGCACTGTATTTTGGAGGCTTAAAAAGAGGAGAATAAGAGAAAGAGAAAAGGAGAGAGAGCAAAGTGTCGACCATCAGGTTGGATTTTCTTTATTCATTCTTTTATCTTGTATTTTCTTATTTCATTCCTTTGGTTTGTAATTTTGATTTCAATTTTTATTAATGGAATTAAAGCATTCTATTTAGATCTATGGTTTTCCACTTAATGTAAATTAATTGTGATAATTTTTAATTCATTTATGAATGCATGTTTGCTTTAATCTTAAAATTTTCATCTTAAACATCTAATTTTTGAGAGGTTTAGAACCTTAATTTCCATTCTAAGGCTCTTTTTAAGAGTAGATGAAGAATTTATATTTGGAATTTTAATATCCATTCTAAGGCTCTTTTTAAGAGTAGATTAAGAATTTAGATTTGGAATTTATATTGAATTGTTTTGATGCCCAAGGTTTATTTGTAAATTGCAAAATTAATGAGATTCATGGTTTTCTTAATGGAATTAATGATTTGAATTAATGTGCATTAATAAATGTGAGCTCCATGTTCTAGGCTTAAATTTTATTTTCAAAATATTGAATATCATGCCTCCATAATTATAAGTCCAAGATTCCACTGTACATATGTATATATGTTCTTTTTAAATTTTTATTTTTGTTTATAAAAACTCAAATATTTGAAATTGATTAACTAGGTTGGAAATAATTTAATTGCATCTTAATTTTGTTTTCTAAATTAGATTAAGATTGTTTATATTTTTATATTAATTCCACCATCTTAATTAAAATTAGTTAAATTGTTAGATTCTATGTTTAAATCTAGAATGTTTCTAAATTAGAACTAAAACTCATAGATTAGATAAATAACTCCATATTTATGATTTATCTCCATGTTTTTGAAAGTTCTTAAAATACGTAATTTAATGGTATATTTTCATGGATATATTTTCCTAAGTTCCGATGGGTTCGACTTTGCACTTAATCGCTATTTTATCTAAATAGTTCGTGCGCTTGCGAGTTATAAATTTAAAATTTGAACAACAGGACCCAATGGGTCAAGATGGTTAAGCTCTAAGGTAAGTGGGTAGGACGTGAATGTAATTGGGCCATGGGCCCAATGGTGATCCAATAAGGAGGAATGGATTGAATGGATTTAAATCACCTAAGTTAATTTTAATTAGACCAAGGTGACATGGCCGATTGGGACCCACCTCCACCTCACCAAGTGAGGTGGCGTGTGGACCAAGGATTGGTGGGGCCGGCCACCATGGTTAAATTGGTCAACCATGGGTAGATACATGGAGAGCATTAGGTTAAGTGGGAATAAATTAACCCAAGTTAATTATTCAATTAATTAAATAATTAAACAATTCAAAAGGTGGTCAAATGGTCAAAGGTGGGAAACTACACCACCTCATCTCCAAAGACCAAAAACGTTGGGTTAGGTGGTGGTTTATCCCAACCACCACCATAAAGCATAAAAAATATCTCATGCTTGGTTGGTGGGAGACTTAATGGTGGAGTATAAAGTAAGCAACCAAATGAGATGAATCTTATCTCATTTATCCATTTTTTTCCATCTAACTCTTTCACTCTCTCCCTCTCTTACTCTCTCATTGCCGTCCCACGCCAACAAGAGAAAGAAGAAGGAAAACTTGGAAGAAGAAGAGAAGGAAAGAGAGGAAAAAGGTGTAAACGTAAGCCACCACTTCAAGACCAAGAGTTAGGGCATTCTTTCTCATCATCCTCTCTCTCTCTCTCTATCTCAAATCTACTCCATCTCAACCACATCTCAACCGACCAATCAAGGAGAAGAAGAGAAGAGAAGGCCAAGGAATCTGAGAGGAGAAGGAAAAATCGGAGGAGCCGTCGAATTGTAAGTATTTCTTAAACAAGAATTTACAATTTTTTTAAGGGTTAAGAAGAGACCATGGAATCCATTTTCCTTGGATGTAATAGTGGCCAAAATATCATGGGCTTTGGATCTCAAATCCATCCAAGGAAAGGATGAGGAATGGACAAACCCTAATGGGTAAATTAGGTTAAGAAATTAAAGGATGCATTAAGGACATTATGTATTAAAATTAATTTAAGCATGGATGTATGTGATGTTTGAATGAATGATGGAGGTGATTAAGTGATTTAATGGGGTTTTGAAGAATGAAGCCATGGAAGGTGGTTAATGAGTTTGAAGGTTTTGAATGAAAGAATGATAGTAATTTTAAAAGGGGTTTTTAAATGAGGGAATCCATGGATGAATGTTAATGTTTTAAAGGAGCTGATTTTAATGGAGATTAGGTTAGTTAAATGGCTGATCTCTAATGTTGTTATGTCATGGTTAATGAGACATCAATGGACCCATTTTGTGAACCAATTGATAGGCTAAGATTAAGATCTATGTATATGCATTAATTAATGGGGAATGTAGCTAAGTTGATGGACTCAAAATATACTTAATGTTGATCAAAAGGAGTGATTTAAATGCATGATGTAAACCCCTCATGGGAGGACTTATTATGGATCTAAATGTGGTGAAATAGACCCAAGGAAAATGAGGAGAAGACATCATGGGTTCGGCCATGGTGTATGGCCGAACCCATGACTCATTTGAGAGTCATTTTTGGGCTAAGATTAAGGTATATGCGTGTGTTTAAAATTAATGGGGTTTAGATTAAATTAAGGACTGATTTTTAATGTGTTCATGTTATGATTGGTGGGTCACTAATGGATCTAAGTTATGGATCAATTTTGGACTTAAGTTTGCATGGATAAATGAATGATTAATCATGGAAAGGAAGAGTGGCAAAACCGTAAATAATGGCCAAATTCAAGAACCATGGATTCGGCCATGATACATGGCCGAACCCCATGAGAGATGATCATGGACTTAGGGGCTCTAAGTAACAACCTTATTTATGATCAATAAAGCCTAGGGTGCTGGTTTTTAGACCCATGTAATTAAAATAATTAATGGATTAAATGGGACCCACAAACCTAGTTAGTGAGGTTCGGCCATGGTGCATGGCCGAACCCCGCTAAGGTATGATTAATAGATTTAAATGGTTAAAAACATGGGCTGATTATTCGTATGTAATAAGGTATTGGATATCGCAAGCGGTACGCGTATCGGAGACCGGATTATCGGACGGAAACGTAAGAGGACATTAGTCGGTATTCGGTAGGATTCCTACCTTTTTGTAAACCATGGATTTACGTGTTATATGATGGTTCCTGTGATTTATTTTGGTAATTTATATGATTTGTTTTATGATGGATTTTAAGATTATGATTTATATATATTATATGGCATATTGCCAGGCTATAATTTATATGATTAGGCTATGAATTATATATGAAGGCTACAAATTATATATAATACATAGCATAATGCACCTACATCTTATGCAGAGCATGGGCAGGAAAATAATGAAATCGGAGTCCATGCTCCGTCTGGGCGACCGAGAAGCAAACATGGGGATAACTTGATATGCAATAGCCGGAGTCCATGCTCCGTCGGGGCGACCGAGAAGCAAACATGGAGATATCTTGATTTGTTGAGATATAACCGGAGTCCATACCCCGTCGGGGGGACCGAGAAGCAAACATGGGGATATCATGATGGTATGGATGATGGGTGGGACTCATGACATAGGCACCCATGGCATAGCATTCATTTTATGGTTTTCATATATTATTATCTATATGCTTATTATCACTAATCCATGTGTTAGCCCTACTCGGAGTCCTACTGGGCACGTTGTCTAACGCCCTACTTCTACCCTAGCTGATGACGCAGGAGATGGTGGAACGGAAGGGCGCGACGGGAGCCAAGCATAGGAGCTTGGAGGAGCGAGCTAATTAGTTTACTTTAATTTATTTTTGGAAATGTAATTGGAGTAGCTTAGCTCGTCGGACTGTATAATTTATATTTCTTACTATGGTTTGGTCTTTACTTTGCACATTATCACTTTGAGGTATAATTATGAATTTAGGGGTATTTTAGTAATTTAAGCGTCGTACTTCCTTACTATCTAAAACTGGTAGGATAGTCTGTATTATAATATTCCGCATTAAGTTATATTCCACGAGCTTACGTCTACATGTGAACCGTTCTCGTGGGCTTCGTTCCATGCGCAAGTAGGGTTGGCCATTTAAGGGCCGGGCTTTAGAAGCTCGGACTTAACTCCCGTCGTGACGTACGCGCCCTTGTCATTCTTTACTTAAAAAAAAAATAGACTATGATTTTGGTGAAAAGGGGCGGGCGTTACAATAGGCACCCTAGGTTGTGTGGTGTGCTAGATGCGTTACTTTTCGATCAGTATACTTGAGATGTGTCTTGTAGCGGATTCTCGCTCGGTGACTCCCCAGCGTTTGATTCGTGGATGAGTCAATGGTAAAATAAATCGCTCGTTCGAGTGGGTGGAGCACCGTGACGTGGCCACAGGAACTATGGGATACGAATCTTTAGGTTTGGAGTTATGTTGGTCTTACTCCCTAGAGTAATTAGAGGTGTTCCTCGGTGGGACCCATGTTAGGAGGAGTCCTCACCTTTGAGGCGCATTGGTGATATTTTAAAGGTTGCTTGAGTACCGCGATGGAGTCGCGGGGTTTCAGATTGTGATTGAGATGAGATTACTCGAGGTTCTAGCGTTGGGAAGAGGCCGTGTTGTGGGTCTACCCCTGTGTTCCTGGGGGGCTCGTGTTTAGAGAGCGAGGACATCGTTTGTTGGCCTCGCATTTAACTGTTTGGTATATAAATAGATTTATTGGAAATCTATGGGCACCTACCGAGTGAGTCCGGCCAGCTAACTCGGTAGATAGTCGATGGAGTTTCATGAGGGGTTGATGGGCTTGTTATGTTTGTGTTGTTCGTTAGGCCCATTTTTGAGCTTAGGACTGCGGGGAGTGCCCGGGGTCTGAGCCAATGATTGTATGCCTAGCTCTAGGATCCCCGTGGGTCCAATGTTATGGCTAGAAGAAGTTGTGGTTTTGCTAAGGGCTTGTTTAGGTCAGACTGGTAGGGTTTACCGTTGAGACTCATGTGGACCCGATGTACAGTCTGAATTCGATATATGAGTGAGTTGGAAGCAAAGTGTTTTGAACTGATCACGTAGTTGTTTCTTAGCTCTTGATCAGTGTATTGCCCGTTTCCAGTGTTCCACTTCTTTTTGTCTTGAGTTTCGTTGGTTGTGGACTAGATCTGTGGTTCGTGCGTTTTGACCTTTGGAGTTAGCGTTGGAGGTGGGTTTACAAGTTTTGTAGATGTCAGAGTTCGACGTCATCTTAGGATGGATTGGTTGTCCTCCTTTCAGGTTATCTTGGACTGTTACTGTAGGTGAGTGACGGGTCAGTTCCTTGCGGTGGATACACTCGTCGAGCGGCTTGCAACTTACAGCCTGAGCGTGGAAGAGTTGGGCAGCTTGGTGGCTAGCTTGAGTTAAGGGAGAGTTTGGGGTAGGCAAATGTTGAGATGCCTCACGTGGTCCGAGGGTTCCCGGATGTCCTTCCGGAGAAGCTCCTTGGATTGTCATCACGTCGTGAGGTAGGTTTGGTTGTGAATTTGCTCCCTCGTTACGACACCTATTTCGATTACTCATTAGCATGTGGTGGTAGTAGGGTATTGGAGCTGGGGAGTTGGAGTCTCTTGGCTACAATTGACCCAGCGCCCTCCTTGGAGCGCACTGGCCTTGTTGTCCAAGAAGGGGATGGCTCTACGAGTTTGTGCTTTGATTACCGACAGAGACTTTGGAGTTGGAGAAACAACTCAGTGAGTTAGAAACTGATGCCTCACGTGGTCCGAGGGTTCCCGGATGTCCTTCCGGAGAAGCTCCTTGGATTGTCATCACGTCGTGAGGTAGGTTTGGTTGTGAATTTGCTCCCTCGTTACGACACCTATTTCGATTACTCATTAGCATGTGGTGGTAGTAGGGTATTGGAGCTGGGGAGTTGGAGTCTCTTGGCTACAATTGACCCAGCGCCCTCCTTGGAGCGCACTGGCCTTGTTGACCAAGAAGGGGATGGCTCTACGAGTTTGTGCTTTGATTACCGACAGAGACTTTGGAGTTGGAGAAACAACTCAGTGAGTTAGAAACTCTTGCCTTCATTCGCTTAACACTTCATCTTGGGGTGCACCGACGTTGTTTGCTAAGAAGAAAGATGACTCCATGAGACTATGCATCGACTATCAACAGTTTAACATGGTTACAGTGAAGAACGAGTATCCTTTGTCAAGGATTGATGATCTGTTTGACCACTTGAGATGATCCTAGTGCTTCACCAAAATAGATCTTCGTTCGGGTTACCATCAGGTGAGGGTGCGAGAGTGTGATATTGAGAAGACTGCCTTCCGCACTCGTTTTGGACTCTGTGAGTTTGAGGTAATGCCATTTGAGGTGACTAATGCCCCGGTGACATTCATGGATCTAATTAAAATGATATTCAGACCATGCATGGATCGATTGCAGTGGTGTTCATCGACATCTTGATATATTCAGCATTAGAGGAGGATCATGAGCAGCATTTGAGGACCATGCTTCATGTCTTGAGGGATCACGAGCCTTATGCAAAGCACAACAAGTTTGAATTTTGCTTGCCAGAGGTTCAGTTTCTTGGACACATGATGTTAGCTGGCAGTGTGGTTGTGGGTCCGGCTAAGGTGGAGGCTACTTTGAGTTGGGAGCGACCACGAAGTGTGCTTGAAATCTACAACTTTTTGGGTCTTATGGGTTACTATCGGCGGTCTATCAAGAATTCTCCAAGATCGCCACACCCATGACAAGGTTGACCCATGAGAATGTGTCATTCGTTTGGGACGAAGCTTGTGAGACAGTTTTTCGGAGGTTGAATGAGAGTATGACTTCTGCTTCAGTGAGGATTGTACTAGAGAGAGGCCACGACTATGCGGTTTTCTATGTTGCTTCATGTATGTGATGGTTTGAGTTGTGTACTGTGTATTATGACTTGGAGTTGGTGATTGTGGTGTTGTACGCAAGAAGGAGCTGAATATGAGGCAGAGACTGTGGATGGAATTACCTTGGTGACTATGACCTTGTGTTGTCTTACCACTCCGATAAGACGAAAGTAGTTGCAGATGCCTTGGGTCGCATGACGAGAGGGGCTTGTCGAATCTGATCTAAGGGTAGAGCATTCAGATTTTACAGTACAGTTGTCCAGCCAGAGATTTATGATAGTGTTTGGGAGCTCAGCAGACGGATGAGAGGTACATCGCGCTGAGAAATACTGTGACCAGTGGCAGTGGACTGTTTAGATGGAATGTGAGATGAGACGATGGTTTGATCTTCCAAGACAGACTGTATATATTCTTGTCCGGGCAGTGCCACGAGGAGGTATTACGGCACTTCCACAATTCCAGATTTGTAGTGCGTCTGGGATGCACAAGATGTACCATGATTGCGTCAACAGTTCTAGTGGAGAAATAGTACAGTGACTGAGTTTGTGACCGGTCGTTTGACCCCTTACAGGTTGAGATAGAGTTTGAGACTCGCCGCCAGACTGCAGCCTCTTCTGGTTCCCTAGTGGAAGTGTGATCACTTTACTATGGACTTCGTGACTGGTTTACCGAAGTCTCCTCTGAGACATGATGCAGTGTGGGTTATAGCGGAACGGTTGATTGAGTCAACCCATTTTGTTGGTATGAAGAAGACAGATCCTCTTAAGACCTTGAGTTGACCGTACTTGGCGGAGGTAGTTAGGCTACATGGGGTAACTAAGTCAATTGTTTTAATTTGGAGTCCGAGGTTTTCTCTCCGTTCTAGTGGAGCTTGCAGAAAGAGTTGGGCACACAGTTATGTTTAGTATGGCATTCCATCTGCAGGCGAATGGTCAGTCAGAGCAAACCATTTAAATCTTAGAAGATGTGCTCCAAGCTTGTGTTTTGGATCATAGCGGTGGTTGGAGAGTTAGTTACACTTGGTTGAGTTCGTTACAACAATAGCTACCAGGTCAGTATCAAGGTGACTCCTTATGGGGACTTATAGGTCAGACCGTGCAGACCTCGCTTGAGTTTTCCGAGAGCACCGATATAGTGATGTCAGGATCAGACGTGGTTAGGGAGACTACTGAGCTTGTGAGACTGATCAGTTAGAGGTTACTAACTGCCCATAGTCGGCAGGAGGGCTATGTTGCCTTCGGAAGAGGGACCAGTACAGATTGAGAATTCGAGGTAGCAAAGGCTTTGTAGCAAAGTTATCTGCTTGGTTTTGATGGTTTGGCAATGCAGGGATAGAGAGTCTTCTACTTGGGTAACGGGGCAACGATGCGATGCAGTTTCTAGCCTTGTTTGAGAGTTGATGTATAAGTTTAGTTTGAATTTCGAGGACGAAATTCCTAAAAGGGGGTGGCGTTGTAATCACCTGGCCCGATATTTCGGGATCTTAGAGAGTTTTGTGGATCTCCAAGTGGTTTTTGGTGTTTTGGTGGCAGTGAGGATTGTGTAGGCTCCATGGTGGGCCCCATTTCGCCCGGTTTCGAGCTCTGAAGCTCAAAGGGCATTTTGGTAATTTTAATATTTTAATTATTTTTTTGTCATTTAAATTATTTGAAAATCACATTTTGGTTACCATTTTAAAAACACTTTGTGAAAGTGATGCTTTCCTTTTTTGTTAAAAAAAAAAAAGAAAAAAATATAATAAAAATAAAAATACCTAAACCCTAAGACCCCCCATATTTAATCTCTCTTTCCCCTCCCCTTTGCAAACCTTAGCCGCCGCCCCTTCCCATTCTGCCTCTCATCTTCTCTCTTCCTCTCCTTTCTTTTTCCCGAGCAAAACCATAGCCGCCGCCCCTTCCCATTCTCCCTCTCCTCTTCTCTCTTCCTCTCCTTCCTCTTTTCCGAGCAAAACCGTAGCCGCCGCCCCTTCCCATTCTCCCTCTCCTCTTCTCTCTTCCTCTCCTTCCTCTTTCCCGAGCAAACCCTAAAACCCCCCTTTGTCACCGTCGCCTCCACCTTGCCCTTCTCCTTCTCTCTGAAACCCTAAATCTCTCTCAACCTACTCTCTCTTGTTATCGTCTCTGATTCCCCCTCCCTCCTACCGCCACTGCCGCCCCTCTTCTCTCTTCTTCAGATCCATATTTTCCTTTCGGTTCTTCTTCCTCTACTGCAGACCCTAGCTCCAGTCCCCCTTTGTGTTGTGCCACTGCCGCCACCATTATCCTTTCTCTTTTCTTTCCCTCCCTCCCCTTATTCGCTTCCAAACCCTAAGTCTGTTACCGCCGCCGCCGTCCCTCATCGCCTCTCCCTTTGCTGGTTGCTTCTACAACCAGGTCGAGCTTCCCAGGCCCAATTGCAACTAGGGTCTGACCCAACTGTTTCAGCCCGTTTGGCCTTTCAGGCCTCCAAGCTTTCTAGGCCCGATTCATGAGCCCAACGTCAGGCCCACGAGTTTTGGCCCAAGCCTTTTGTTATTGGTTGTGGTGTATTTGGATTTCATGCATACGAGTACTCTTGTTATTATGATATTCTGCATTCGTACGTATAATATCCACTTATGTTACTGACTTATGATAAGCATTATATCTTCATTAGGCTGGTTAGCTCACCTCTTACCATTCAGGTACACCGATAGCGGAGGGGCCGTGCTGGCCCTTTGAGTAAGCACCAGGGGAGGAGCGATAGTAGTTAAGCATTTATGTTCATGTTTATGTTTTAAACTTGGAGACTCTAGTTTGTATGGGCTTATCACTACATGCTTGTTTGGATGACTGTATAATTATGTTCAATTAGTCAAATGTCGTTTGTTATGCTCCTTGACTTTTTGAGCTTGTGGTTTATGAACGGGAGGTAGTACCCATTTTCAAAGAAAATATTAGACCCGATAACCGTCTTTTACGACTTTTGAGATGTTTCGGAGATAACGCGTCCGTAGCGGGACGGGGCGTTACAATTTGAGCATACAACACCAAGATGCTAAACTGAGATGGGACGGTGCCTCCCCAAGCAACACCTCAGAGAAGAAAAGACATAGAAGAGAGATAAGAGGAAGAGGAAAAAGAATAATGGGTTTTAAAATATCCCCAATCTAAATTGTAATCAAAGTTTAATATTAGAAGTGAATTTAAAATAAAGGAAGGGAGAAGTAAAGGAAACTCAACTGAAACTTGTAGATAAAGGAAAAGAACAGTAGAAAAGAGAAAAAATTGCAAAATAGAAGGAGAGAGAAACGTTGAATGAGAGAGAGCCATTGTTTTTTTTTTTTTTTTAATTTCCTACCTACCTAACCTACTCCCTTCACACAAAGTGTAAAACCACCGTAGGTGGCTTATGGAAGAGATGCTCCCACCCCACCTAGGTTAGTGGGCAATAGAGATGGTGAATAATCACCCATTTTTTATAAATGTTTTATTTATAAAAACTTTAATAATTATCCATTCATAAATAAATCCAAAATTATATAACCTCCATAGTTTAGATAAATAAATTAAAACTAAATAATTACTGTAGTTTTGGAAAATAAATTAAACCACTTTTTAGTTTTCAAAATTTAAATCACACCTTTAAAATACATTGAAAATCTAATGTTTTAATTAAAAATCACTTAAATACTAAATTTCAAAATTTAAAATAAGGTTTTGTAAAACTTCTGACTTTACATTCGGGTCAAACAATTTTAACTGGTAAAAACACTCCAAAATTCTAGAATGTTGACACTCTTAAGCATTTAAAAATTATTTTTTTATAAAATAGGGACACCCTTGACAAATCAAAATCCACATTTCTACAAATCAAAATGTCAGCCAGGAAAATTCTTTAGACTTTGAATTTTAAAACTAATTTATTGAGTGAAATTTGAGAATTTAAATACCTCAAATAATTTATTTTCCAAACACAGCTTATTATACGGGTCTCAGTCATAGAAAGTTTAGATAATTTCAACTTTCCCACTACACTTTACGAATCGGATCCACTCGGGTCGAGTCAAACTTTGACTCTAAACAAAGTCCACTTGTTAATCTTTTAGATTAACGGGTCACTAATCACACTTAACAGCTAAATTCACATAATTAGGCACTAATTTGGGTCGGAGTATTACATTCCCATTTTAGCGTTTTTTTATGAAAATTTAATGAAATAGTATATAAATGTTTATAAAATAAAAAGAAGATTGGTTGATATAGTTTTTAGCGTGTTTATGTGATTTTTCTAATATTCTAACATTTTTATGAAATTCATATTTTTTTAAGACAAAAAATTATAAGAGAATATGAATTTTATACTAGGTTTTTTCTCATATTAGTTTTCTATTTTTAAAAATATTTAGATATTTTATAAATTTTTTGAACATATTTTATTTGTATCAAAGCTTTGGCTCTCACTGCTCTAATATTTAATTAAAGGACTGTTTTAAATAAAAATATGGTCATACTAAGTTTTCCACTGTAAAAAAATTCAAAAAGAGAGAAAGAGTCCGCATCGGCGTACATATCACCCTTTTTTATCCCTACTTATTACTATACGTTTAAAACACATGAGTATAAATTATCCTTAAAAACCAATTATTAAAGAGACATTTATAAATCTCATAATCCACAAGCCTAAAGACGATGTGGAACATACTAACACTCTCCCTCAGTACTAGGGCTAGAGACACTCGGTTCTCGCCCTCCACATAGAGCTGGAGGCAAGAACCAAACCCATCCCTATGGTATCTTTCTCTAATACCATGTTAAAACATATGAGTATAACTCATTTTAAAAATCTTGTTATTAAAGAGAGGGGCATTTATAAACCCCATAATACATAAGCCTACATACGATATGGGATATGCTAACATTATGCACGTTGGTGTGCAACATATTGTTTGCCACACTTTGGTATGAATCTCACTAAATGAGATAGTGATGAGTTCATTAATTTTTTTTTTTATATATGATCCATCAAAAACCACCGAGTCAATCAAACCAAGTTTCTCTATGCCACAAAGACTAAAAAATCATTTAAACTCAACTTTTGAAAAAGTTTAAAAGAATGATTTAATTGATTTAGTTATGGTAATTTTTTTATAAGTCAACATAATAAAAAAAAAAAACCAATTTTAACATACCCATCACTATCCTGTTTCATGAACTCTAGGCTTAAGGGTGAAAGATAATACATTGCACACTAGTGGGTCACGCGTAACTTATAATATAAATGGGTGAAATTATACTTAGTTTAGACGGGTTATTCATTCCTTGAGGCGTAGAACCTTGTATGAAGTCTATAATATTATAATATAAAGTGTTTAAAATATTAAAATCTACTTCTTTAAATATAAATTTAATTTTAATTGACATCCATTTTATTTATTTTTATATTTAATTAATTTTTTTAATAAAATTATTTATTCAATAGTTTTTTATTGATTTTAAAACATCAATTTAACAATTTGATGAATTTTTATTTTATACTCTGATAATTTTCATAAGAATATAATCAACAATTTATTTTTTTACTACAACATAATTTCAAACTTCTCAAGATCAATATTTGCTAGATGTACCCATTGTACGTTTTTACTCAACGAGAAGTTGGACATAAATTTAACGAGTGTTTTAAATTTTTTTTATAATAGAAATTACCCTTTTGCCCTTTCATTTTTTTAAAAAAATGATTCCTCCTCATCATTCGAATTCCTCCGCATCATTCGAATGAATTTTTGGTTCGTTCGAACAAATCTTACAGTATGTGGGGCTGTGGAGTGAGATATTCAAAGTAGGTCGTTTTTCGACCGATTTTTACAAACAAGCTATCAAAACTCAGCTAGTTTGTATTTAAGAACTCTAGATCTGATTTTAAGTGAAAATGGTATAGTTTTGGGCTTAAAAAATTGTACCCAAAGAATTAACGAAAGTTGATGTTCTCTCTTAATTTTTTGGATATGATTTTTGTATCCCAAAACTATACATTTTTCACTTAAAATCAGTCACAGAGTTCATAAAATTTAGAATAGATGAATTTTGATACCTTGTTTATATAAATAGGTCGAAAAACCGCTGCCAACTGCAACCTTTGTTGCGTTTGACTCGGTTTTCAAAGAGATGGTTTCTGACCTATTTTTAGAAACAAGTTATCAAAATTCATCTATTCTAAATTTTATGAATTCCGAGACTAATTTCAAGTAAAAATGATATAGTTTTGAACTTCAAAAGTCGTACCTAAAAAATTAAAAGGGAATAGCATTTTCTTTAATTCATTGTGTATAATTTTTGAAACTCAAAATTATATTATTATCACTTAAAATTGATTTCGGAGTTCATAAAATTCAGAATAAATAAATTTTGATATATTATTTGTAAAAATCGATTGAAAATTGAATTAGTTTAAAAATTCTACTGCAACGTTGTTGAGGAATTCGAAGGATGTGGAGGAATATTTTTAAAAAAAAGTGAAAGTGCAAAAGTATTATTTTACTCAATTTTTGTAAAATGGATATTTAGCGAAAGAAAACTCGAGTGTCGCCGACCTATGCTTAACATGGATTATAACTGTTCTTGACGTAGCTTGAGGGAGACAGGAGGACAGAGTGACATTAATCGCGACTAACGGTTTACGTTTACATTTAATACAAAACCTAAAACTATTTTATTACGGGGAGGATTCCTTACAACATGTTCCCACCTGAAGTGGGCCCCATATCCGTACGTATGAAATGGTCCTGCTTCCAATTTTTTATAATAGTTTTTATCAGAAATCTCTCGCTCTCATTATATTTAGGTTTCCCAGGAAACAAAAAAGATCAGCACCCTATGAAGTCATATAAGCACGTGGTGTGGTGGGCCTCGCTGCGCCGATAGCAATAATAAAAAAATGGGGGGTTCTGGTTGGCCTTTTTTTTAATTAAATCTTATTTTTTAAATATTTTATTTTTAATATTATTTTTTTATAAGTAAAATGTTCATACTTCTTATATCACACTATTGATTTTTGAGATATGAATAAATCTCTCTTCTTAGTATATTGAATAACAGTACCAAAAATGACTCTTTAAAATAAATTAAGAATCGAATAGATTTCTATCCGTCAACTCTTTTCATTAATTTATAAAAATATATTATCAATTACTGTCTCTTTCATTTAAATTTTTGAAAAATTTTATATATCACATTAATTTTTATTTAAAGCTATTTTTGACTCGTCAACTTACAAAAGTCAAATAATAATGATTAATTTTATTAAATTAATTTTTAAAATATATTGAAGGATCTTTTGAATATTTTTTGACTAAATCTAGATTCTCTCCTTATGTAATAAATGTATGTCTTATTATTACATTTAAATATTATTAATTTACTATAACTAAAAGCATATTAAGAATAATTTATATAAGTTGAGCTTAGCGAAACACTATCTACACCTGTATCAATCTGTCCATTTTTATTTTATTTTATTTTGAAGAAATAATCATGTTTAAGAAATTTGATAGGGCTGAGTGATGGTTAGAAATTTGTCTCAAAAAGTGAGAATTTTAAGTTCGATTTTTACTCCATCTCAAAAGACAACTCTTCGTAAAATTATTCGATATATATAGGTAGACAAGTTTACACATACCTCAGACACTTTGATCATTAGAAAAAGACATTTGATAATGGCCATCGATAGAGACACCCGGGTTTTCTTTCTCTACACACAGATTTCAAAAAAATGGATGAAATTACCATTTTGCCCTTCATTTTTAAAGGAAAAAACAATTCTCCACATTATTTGAATGGATTCTTTTGAGTGATGGCTGTGGAGCAAGATTTTCAAGCGAGGTCGTTTCTCGACCGATTTTTACAAAAAAGGTATCAAAATTCATATAGTCTGAATTTTATGAACTCTAAGACTGATTTTAAATGAAAAAGGTATAGTTTTGGGCTTTAAATATCGTACCCAAAGAATTAAGAGGGAATACCATTTTCCTTAATTATTTAGGTACAATTTTTGAAGCTCAAAACTATACCCTTTTCACTTAAAATCAGTTCATAAAATTCGGAATAGATAAATTTTGATAAATTATTTATAAAAATTGGTTGAGAAACGGTCTCGCTTGAAAATCTCACTCCACAACCATCGTTCGAAGGAATCCATTCGAATTGTTCTTTCGAACGAACCAAATAGTCGTTCGGAGAAAGAGAGGAATCATTTTTCCCTTAAAAATGAAGGGCAAAATGGTAATTTCATCTAATATTTTAAAATCAGGTGTGTAGAGAAAGAAAACCCGAGTGTCTGTATGGGTGACCTTGATAATAATTGAATTCAGTTCTATATCTGTCATCTATTTTGTTAAATATCGATATTTTAAATATAAAATTTAATGATAATTTGTAAAATATGATGATCTAACCGTCAAATTTTATCCGAGCAAATTATTTTAAAGTTTTTCTTGATGAGCCTTGGAAGTAGGCAGCTTCATGGGCTACCAGTTCTCCACACGTGGGGGGCATCTGGGTTTTGTTCCTGACTAGAGAGTTAGTAACTGAACAAAAAGATAGGCTGAAATTTTTTATGAAAACTTTGGTTGGATTCATAAATCATTTCTATAAAAAAAAATTCGGCAAATTCCTTCCATATAAATTTTTATTTTTCAATTATTAAACAGGTGGAATGATGGTTAGGAACTCTCAGGAAGCGAGAGCTCGGAGTTTGATTCCCACTCACTTTAAAGGTCTGCTTCTTTTAGAATTAGTTGGTGTGTGTGGGTAGGGAGACTTGCCCATATCCTGAGGATTAGTCGAGTACCCTAAGAGGCCTAGACACATTGATAAAAAATTATTAAGAAACCTCAAGGGGTTGGCCTAGTGGTTGAGACATTAGACTTCACGTTTGAGGTCTTGAGTTCAATCCCTGATAACTTCAATAAAGGACCACTTTTCGTGGGACATGTATCCGACATTTGCATAGGGAGGCGTGCACATGTCCCGAATGACTAATTGGGTGAGACACTTGGACACCTTTAATCATAAAAAATATTAAACAAGTGCTTTGAAGGAAAAATAAACTTTTGTGGAGGCCAAATTCAAATAGTGTTAGTCAAATCAAATGATGTGGAGTTAAAAACTAGTGAAAAATGAACATGATTGATTCTTACTAACTTTAAAATTAATTCTATATACGAATTATAAATTTAATATACAATTACAATCAAAGGAAATTATTGGTCTAAAAATATCAAGTAAAATTTCAAAAAAATTGATCAATATTGTAGCGACTCAGTGTTTGTTTACTCCCTCATTTATTTGTTTTGAGAAAGAATAAAATAATATATATAATTCCTGAGAGTACTAGAACACGGTCTAATATTGACCCCAGAGGGGGATGAATAGGACAATCACCACTTTTTATAGTCTTCACAAAATTCTCGATTAATTAAAATGATTTGCAGTGGATTAAACAAATTAATTAAGATAAGTGTGTCAATATGAATGAGCAATCACACAAATAAAAGCCAACACCCACAACAGAAGATGTATAGTGGTTCGGAGTAAACCCTGCTACATCCACTGATGAACTCACACAACCTTGGGTTATCCCAATTCACTATGTGGGGAATTACACCCTCACAAATAGATTAGGACTTCTACCAAACCAATTAGTTAAGAATTTCACCCAACTCCCTTAAGATTTTGAAAGATTCAACCTACTCTGGTCTACGTCCTTATCCCTTTATTTTTTATAGTGGTTCTAGAGTATACCTTTATAATCCACTAAACAATTGTTTAAAAAGAAAACTAAACCTCTAAGAAGCACTTGCCTTTGTATAAGCTCACTTGTAGATGATGTTGTGCTTATTCTTGCGCTGAGTATGAGCAATCACAACCCTTGGGAGGACCACTAGGAAATTGGAGGTTCAATGCCTATCCTAGATTTCTTATCTCTCTCTCTATCTCAATCAAGGGCTATGATTGGATTTCTCAAATAGGTTCACCTATGTGTAGTGCATGGAGAGAGATTGGGATCCTCTGGGAAAGCCTTTGTAATTTTGCTATTCAAGGCTTTAAGGTATCCACCCAAACTTATCAAAGTTTAGAGAATATATAGGCAAACATAAAAAGCCCAACTCTCGGTCACTGATGGGTCTGTCTGGTTGATGGGTCAGTACAAGAAAAGTGTCGTTGCAATATGACCATTAGACTTCCAACGGATATAAAACGGTCACTACCAATGTGTCGGTCTCCTCGATGGGTCGACATGACTTATAGTAGATTTGTCGGTCTTGTCGATTGCATCGACCTGAGGTAAAGCTATGCAGACAAAGTTTCAAGTCCAAAAACTTGTCAAACCCAGGTCGGCATGTCGGTACGATCGATGGGTCAGTCCTGGTACTCTATGGGTCTGTTATATCGATGTATCAGTTCCGAGAGTACCCTTGAGTCATAAGTCCAGAACTCATACTTGACCCAGATCGATGTGTCGTGTGCACCGATGGGTCTATATTTTCTCATTGATGTGTCGGTACACCGATGGGTCTATCTCCCTTATGAGCGAGCACCCGGATTTTACAGTCTGTTCTTTCTAGAGACTGCAATGAACCAGTCGATGTATCAGTGACTTTGATTGGTCGGCCCTGTCATTCACCGAGGGGTTGGTGAACTCGATACACTCAAATGGCAACCCCGAATGACAGTGTGTTCATTCCAGAACCTTTGTCAATCCGACCGACATGTCGAAGATCTCGATTGGTCTGTACTGTCTCACCGATGGGTCAGTGTACTCGACGGGTAGACCTGACAGTTTGTCATTTTTCCAATGTTTATCCCATTTGGTTCTGTGACTGTCAAGGGTGCACTGAGGCTTGGTTATGTTATTACCAACATGTTCCACTAAGTCTAGGCAAGGTCCACCAAGGGTTTGAGATCCACATAAAGTCATCTATGACTAATTACCTTTTGTGATTGCCATACACTTGGTGATAATGAATCTTGCACTTGATCTTCCATTTTGAAAGCTATTGATTCAATTTTCATCACATGAGTTTCATTAGCTTCAATTTTCTGAGGCAATACTTCACGTAAGTTATGGAATTGACAAATAGGTGACTCGGCAAGCTAGGGCACTAACAATCTCCCCCTTTGTCAATTTCCATGACAAAACACTTAGAAGCTAATGAATACAGATTTGATTACTTAGCTTAACCCAATATACATACATTTGAATACAAATGATATAACCATTTAAAGTACATATTCAAATGACAAATAAATCTTAGACTCTATGCTTCAAGATGCGACCTTCATCTTGCTTAGCTTGCCATCTTCCTTATGATCTTACGCATGTCCCTGTACACACAAACAATACAAGTAATGGTGGAAACAAAGGTCTCCCCCTCAAATGGTAGTCCATAAGCACATAGCTCTCCCCCATAACTAATGGAATAAACCCTTTTGTAGTCTTGATTAAACTCCCCCTTAATAAAAGACTATCCTCTTTTCTTGTTCTTATCTTAAGCTTTCTTTCAAGCTTCCAAAATCTCCCTCAAAGCTTATATCAAGCTTCAGATATTTCTCCCCCCTTTTGTCAAAAATTGACAAAGGGTGCTAACCACTAATATACCATATTAGTGTGCTTCAACAAGTCCCAATGGGTGGACTAAGAGGAGAAGGAGAAAGAAGGGCTCATGCATTTGGTTTTCAAAAAATGCCAATATGAAACCAACTCATGCATGCAAAGAGGAGGGAATGACTCATACACATATTTAACATTAGAAGTGCATATGAGTGAAAAACATCATGAACTACACAAATATACCAATAAAGCACATGGTTCATGAAAACAAGGTGATACATATATATTTACCTATATGATGAGCACAATGAGTCAACCGACGTAAGCTAATTCATTCACAAAAAAAAAAATATACCAATTAAGTACAATGAATGAATAAACATCCTATCCTTGGAATCCCATTATACACATGGAAGCTTGTTTCTTCTCTTAAACATTCCGACGTGTCCTTTCCTTTGCTCAATAACTTGAGAGCACAATGCACGAGTCCAATAACATTTGAACCACTTAATCATGTTGACTTTCATTACCAAAACCCATTTGATTTTAAGATTCACCTTTAAAAGATGAAAGCCACAACATAAGTGCATTCACTAGGTTGCATTCAAACCAAATTTGACATTTTTCCAAAAAAGTTAGAGGTTTAAACCATGAATGCAAACTAAATACATTTGGAGAAGAAAAGTCTTCCTTATTTAAGCATTTCTCCAAACAACTCATTTCCAATGTCTAATGATTTTCCAAGATAGTGCATATACAAGACATGGAAATAACATAATACATCCCTATAAGATTTGCCAATTTGAGGGAGGAGAGTGTGTGCTTGTGATGCATGTAGGTCCACAAGACAACAAGCTTTACAATCCACCTTTGAATGCCAATGAATGTCCATACATTCACACACCAATTTCTGTCATTTGATGATTTAACCAAATTATAAACACTTGCACAAATTGATTGGGTTTTGGATCAAAGTACCTTTGAAAGTCTATGTAAATTGTGTTAGTGCCCCAGCTTGCCGAGTCACCTATTTGTCAAGTTCATGACTTAGGAGAAGGCTTGCCTTGAAGAGAGAGCTCAAGACTCAAAACTCAAGTGTTGGTTGAAGTGTGAAGATTCAACGGATCAACACATGTATGGCAATCATGGAAGGTAATTGGCCATAGATGACCATAGGTGAAACTCAAACCCTAGGTGGACCATCCCTAGGCTTACACATCATATCTGGAAAAGTAACCAAGCCTAAAAAGTGTTTGACACTAAGAGGAACCCATCTTGGAAATGTGTAAACAAACTATCAGGGATAACACATTGTCTAGGTGACCCGTCACCATTGACAGAATACGACCGGTCGTGGTCATACGACCCCTCAGCTACATGTCCACCGACCCATCTGTCACAATGATCTGTTGGCAGGACTCAACCATGATCTGGACTGTTATTCACAGTCAAGCTCAGGACGATCAAATCGTCTGGCAACGACCCTTCGTGTGGTATAGCACGAGCCGTCGGTCCTACGACCAATCACCAGAACAGGGCAATATCACATCGGGCACACGACCTGTCGCCCTGGGTTCGGGTGAGGTCTGTTTTGACAAAGAACTGTCATGACAGGATAACCTCAGTCCGATTCGACCACAAACCCACGATCTGTTATCCGAAACACGGACAATCAGTCATGTATATGACCGTTCGCGTGGCTACCGTTATTATGCCGTTGCAGTACATTTAATGCTCAATGGTCGGATTAGTGAGCATGAATTTAAAAATGGACGATCGATCGTGTGGTTCTGCTATCCGAAAATTCTATATTTGCCTATAAATACTTCATTTGTTGGTGAGTTTAGGTGAGACCTTTTGAGCATAAAAATAACCACACTCTCAAGGTAAAACTCCCAAGGATCAAAGGTAAATCATCCAGGCTTATTCTCTTTTGGCAAATCATGAACAAATCATTATCCAATCCATTTGAGATTGAGATTAAGAGAGACGGATTAGGCACATTTAACTAGGATAGATATTGGAGGACCCAATTTCCTACTCGCTCAAGGACTGTGATTACTCTGCACGACTAGTCTATAAGGCGGAACGTTGGGATTGTGCGGGCACACATTGGGTAGATCTTCAAGTAGCACACTTCATTGGAATCGAGCTCCAAGGCCAGTGTTTTTTGCTTTTAATTTTGTTTTTAAAACCATATCAGTGTAAAGTGGATTAAGGAGGCTTGGCTCCGGAACCACTATAAAAAATCTAGAGCGTTGTCTCTCGCACACATGGTGGGTGGAATTCCCAGCCAATCGAGTAGGGTGGAATTCCCAGCCAATCGAGTAAGGTGGAATTCCCAGCCAATCGAGTAAGGTGGAATTCATAGTCTACATGTGGTGGGTGAAATTCCCGACCAATTGAGTATGGGGTCCTATTCTAATAGTGAGGGTGTAAGTCCCCACTTAGTGGATTTGAGGATAGCTTAAGGTTGAGCGAGTCCTAACAGTGGATATAGGTTGATGAACTGAATCACTATACATCGTGTGCATTGTCTCTTTGTGTGATTGATTGATTATTATCTTGCACACCTCCAAAATCACACACTTGATTAACTAAGATTTAATTCTGCACAATTTCACGTTAATCAAGATTTTTTTTGAAAAGACTATTAACATTGGGATTGATCTATTCCTTCCCCCCCCCCCCCCTCCCTCCCTCCCTCCCTCCCTCCCTCTCCCCTCCTCCTCCTCCTCCTCTAGCCAATCCTTTCTAGCACACTGGGACTTTCAAAATGTTTGATCCAAACCAAATCCAATACCTTGGACAGTTTTAATATACCATTTGAATGAACATCGCCCATGTGTGATGTCATGTGATAAGGCATTCAAGTTTAGCAAAAGCTTGGTGCTTATGAACACAGTTCATTCCTCATAACATAAACTAATGAAGAGAATATGAATGAAAACCAAAAGCACACAAGACATACATCAATTTAACATATAATATACCAATGAGAAGCATGAAAAATGAAGTATCAGAGATATGGCATTAAAAAATGCTACATGATAAGAGCTAATGACATGCCATCTCCAACAAACACTTGCAAAAACATTTTCAAATGCACCAAGATATACCAATTAAGGACTAGTTCATGAGAAATGATCTACATGTTGAGCATACAAGTGTTTGTCCAAAACCATTTTTGCTCCCATGCTTTTTACACACAATTACCATTAAAAAAGGAATACTCCAATTAAGTTCAAAACTTTGAGTTGAAGGGTACATGAATGGATTATTAATTTAAAATTTTGAGTACATTTTGATCAACAAATACCATTCACAAGCATGGAGCAAATTTCATTCCAGAAAAGATTCACAAAATTGAGATCATGGAATGAAACAACATAATGTAGGTGCACAAGGTCATCTCAAAATCAAGATTCTACCAATATAGTATAG
The DNA here is from genome assembly GCA_022113865.1 of Chimonanthus praecox. Taxonomy (NCBI): domain Eukaryota; kingdom Viridiplantae; phylum Streptophyta; class Magnoliopsida; order Laurales; family Calycanthaceae; genus Chimonanthus; species Chimonanthus praecox. Next base: position 36,589,446 of record CM039094.1, read on the forward strand.
AGATGGAAACGTATAATACAAGCACATACAAGAACAATACATGAGGCCATGCACAATGTTCATTTACTCCCAAAAGATATACAAATTCTTTGATAAATGGAATGAAATGAAACAAGGTCCAAACCAATGTTAAAGCATAAAGTGCAAGCCTACATGTAAAGTACACATTCTAATAAAGTTACACCAATTTAAGGTCATGGAATGCAACACAAAAATCAGAAAAGAGTTTTTTAACCAAAACCATTTTGTGAACACATGATACATCGATGAGGTCGATGGATCGAAACCTTGATACATTGACTCTGATGATGTGTTGAGAGAATAGAACACAAAATTTTCCTTATAAATCCTTTTTCTTTTGAAATCTCCTTCTTGATTTTTTTTTTTTTTAAATGTGGTATATGATAAACATGATTCTACCAATATGAGCATGTATGCCACACAAATATCTTGTATAAATTTCAATCCAACAATGAAATAAGAATATGGAATGAAATGCAAGAAAGCAATGGTGATTCTAAAACTTGCTTCAAATGTGATACCAGCATTGGCAGCCCTTCACACATTTGAGCAAACACTGTAGGACTAAGATTCTAAGTCCATACATGTATGACTCATCAAGCATGATGTATACAATATCCAGGAAATGTATAAAACAAGGCTTGCAAGAGGCAAGTGTGCCATGCCACAACTCATGGTTGTTTGAACTCACTTGAACGAATATTTGAGTTCAACTACAATAGTCTAGAGATACTCCAATTAAGCACAAGTCTTAGACCAATGTAGGGCATGAGTAAGATCATATCCCTTAGGCCTCCCATGAAATTTGATCCGGACATTTGCTCTCAAATCCTTGAAAATTGGGCATTTTGATTCTACCATTTTGAACATTTGCCCAATTCTGGAGGTTTGATAAAAAGACCCTCATCATCATATTCATATCCATGGTATGATGAGGTTCTAGCCTATCGATGTTAGATTTACCAATGAAGGGATGATGCATGGTGTGAGGTGCAATAAGTTTTCTAGGTACATTCAGAAATTGATTTATCTTATTTTTCTTTGCATGGTGTGAATGTCCAAACACCTCAATCTTTCTCTTCTTGCCACTTGGAGAAAGACATTGGCCCTTTGATTTAACTTGAATTCTCTTGCACTCATGCTTGAAATGCATGTTCAATCCACAATAAAAGCATTTTATATTTGAAGTGTGTGTGGTGTGGCTTTTTCCTAACATGGATTGGTTCATGGGTCTCTTTAAGGTTTGACTGAGAATGTCCAATATCATGCCAATCATGAGGTTTACCCAAAATAGGTTCTTCAAATTTTACCTCATCTTGGGTAACATGTCTTGAGATTTCTTTAGATTTTCCAAATTTGAGCTCAATTTCAATTTTTTATCTCTAAGACATTTTCCAACTTCATTTAGCTTCAAGTTTTCATATCAAAAAAATCTTAGTTTTTCTTGAAGAAAATTTTGATTTTCTTTCAAATTCAAGACTTCATCATTTTCATTTTTCAAATTTGATGAGAGAAGATCATTTTCCATATTAGTACATTGAAGTTGGCTACAGAGTTTGGCATTCTCAATTTTTGCCTTCTCAAGATCCTTTGCCAATTTCATACTCTCTAAATACAAGGCATCAAAGAATTCTTGGAGGTCATCTTCCTCTTCAATATCCACATCATCATTCTCTTCCTCACTTAAGGATCTCTCTTGGTCATTAACAATGTAGGCAATAAGACATTTGAAATTTTCACCTCTCTTATGATTCTCTATTTGATTTTGAGAGGTGGAGCCTTACAATGAGCTATCCAAGGATGCATCTTGGATAGAGGTCCAAACATCATTCTCCATTTTTTATTTCCAAGAAACCAAAAAGGCCAAAAATTGAGATTTGTCCCCCTCTCCCCCTGAAGGAGGCCTTCTTCACCCCCCACCTAAGCTGCACAGGAAAGGCCCAAAGCCAATCCTAGGGGACAATGAAGCTTCATAGGGTCTTTCTGTCCAGGCGCAGGTAGTCTGCATCTTCACAGACATGTTTATTTAACCAAGCGCCTCTCCGAGACAGTGCCCAGATCGTTACGCCTTTCGTGCGGGTCAGAACTTACCCAACAATGAATTTCGCTACCTTAGGACCGTTATAGTTACGGCCACCGTTCACCGGGTAATTCCATATTGATCCGAACCAATCCGTATTCTCCCATTTTTAATAAGATTCCAGTTAGAAGCATACATGTACTGTTGGGTATCTGGTAACCATGTATGTAGGGGTATAATGAGCGATTTGACAGCATAAGCAATAAGGAAACCAAAATAGAATATTATTTCCAGGGTCTTTGAAATAGTTCGATCATTTCGATCATAATCAGCTTGATTTGTTTTACTGAGAATGTCTACAGTTCGAGTTCGTAGAGCCATATACATTACAGTTATTTTTGTATTCATTTCCTAAGTAGAACAACAAAACAACCCCAATTCATTGTTTCCGAGACAATGAATTGGTCCTAAATGTATCAACGTTGCGCCCTGTTCTATTTATGAGTTGGTTTGCGGAGATCTACTCGGATTGTTAGATCCTTTATGAAGAGCACAAGGCTCTAATACCAATTGTAACTTCCTAAGGGTGTTAGAACATGGTCCACCAAAATTGACCCTAGAGGAAGAGGAGGAGAGGGGAGAGAGAGAAAAGGGAAAAGGGGGGGGGGGGGGGGGGGGGGGGGGGGGGGGGGGGGGGCGCGGTCGGAGGGGTGTTGCGTCTCAATTGGGCAATCACCACTTTTTATGGTCTTTACAAATTTCTTGATTAATTGAAATGATTTGCAGCGAATTAAACAAATTAATCAAGATAAGTGTGTTGTGTGATATAGGAGTATGCTAATAAGAAAGAGTAATCACACAAATAAAGACCAATACCTACAACATAAGATGTATAGTGGTTTAGAGTAAACCCTCCGACATCCACTGATAGACTCACCCAACCTTGGGTTATCCCAATTCACTATATGGGAATTTACACCCTCACAAATAGATTATGACTTCTACCTAATCAATTGGTTGGGAATTTCACCCAACTTCCCTAAGATTTGAAAGGTTCGACCTACCTCGATCTACGTCCTTATCCGTCTATTTTTATAGTTGTTCCAGAGTACACCCTTTATAATCCATTGTACAAGGTGTTTTAAAAGAAAACTAAAACTCTAAGAAACACTTGCCTTTGTATGAGCTCACTTGTAGATGATGTTGTGATTCTTGTAGAATCTTTCCCAATGTGATGTCCAATGACATAGATGCCCCGAGTATGAGCAATCACAATCCTTGGGAGGGTCACTAGGAAATTGGAGGTCCAATGTCTATCCTAGATTTCTTCTCTCTCTCTCAATCTCAATCAAGGGATATGATTGGATTTCTCAAATGGATTCACCTATGTGTAGTGCATGGAGAGAGGTTAGGATCCTCTGGGAATGCCTTTGTGATTTTCCTATTCAAGGCTCTAAGGTGTCCACCCAAACTCATCAAAATTTGGAGAACATAAAAATCCCGACTCTGGTTCACCGATGGGTCGGTCTGGTCGATGGGACGGTACAAGCAAGTGTCGTTGCAATATTTCTGTTAGACTTCCAACAGATATAAAAGGGTCAATACCGATGGGTCGATCTCCTCGATGGGTCGACATGACTCATAGTCGATTTGTCAGTCTTGTGAATTGCACCGACTTGAGGCAAAACCATGCAGACAGAGTTTCAAGTCCAGAAACTTGTCAAACCCAGTTTGGCATGTCGGTACCATCGATGGGTCGGTCCTAGTACTCTGGATGGGTCTGTTGCATTGATGTGTCGGTTCCCCTAGAGTCCTAAGTCCAGAACTCATACTTGACCCAGTTCGACATGTCATGTGCACCGATGGGTCTATATTTCCTCATCGATGTGTCGGTGCACCGATGGTCTATCTCCCTTATCAGAGAGCACCCAAATTTTACAGTCTGTTCTTTCTAGAGACTGCAATGAACCAATCGATGTATCATTGGAAATATTGGTCGGCCCTGTCATTCACCGAGGGGTCGGTAACTCAATACACTCGAACTGATGGCAGCCCCGAATGACAGTATGTTCATTCCAGAACCTTTGTCAATCCAGTCGACATGTCGAAGATCTCGACTGGTCTGTCCTGTCTAACCGATGGGTCGGTGGACTCCATGAGTCAACCTGACAGTTTGTCGTTTTTCCAATGTTTATCCCATTTGGTTATGTGACTGTCAAGGGTGCACTGAGGCTTGGTTATGTTATTACCAACATGTTCCACTAAGCCTAGGCAAGATCTACTAAGGGTGTGGGTTCCACCTAAAGTCATATATGGCCAATTACCTTTTGTGAATGCCATACACTTGGTGATGATGAATCTTGCACTTGATCTTCCATCTTCAAAGCTCTTGATTCAATATTCATCACATGAGTCTCGTTTCCTTGGCTTCAATCTTCCGAGGCAATGGAATTGACAAATAGGTAACTCGGTAAGCCGGGGCACTAACATATGTATTGTATGGGTGTCAGTCGGTGCGACCAACGAACACCATCGGTTAGATCGACAGGATCGGTGGGACTGAGAGTGGTGTCGGTCCAATGGGGACTTGATCCGAGGACTCAACCAAAAATTGAGGCTATTGTCAGTCCGATCGACACTGGGTCGCTGTGACCTACAAAAAACAGAAATTCAACCAGTTTCTGTTGGTGCGACTGACAAAGAGCAATATATGCAGTAGTGTTGCACGCTGTCGATGCGACTGACACACGAATTATTCTAGGGGTATTTATGTGATGATCCGACCCAACCCGATCTCTATCACGATATTGTCTGCTTTGGGCCCCACTTGGGCCCGCACGATTTTGTTTTGGAACCGGCCCACTTGGCCAGGCCCAAAAAGCCTCGTGATGGGGAGGGGCTGCACACTCCCCCCCTCTTAACTTCTCTCCACCCAACAGTGCTGGGCAATGTGGGACTTTCCCACACACCAACTGTTGCTGCTGGGTGTTACAATCTACCCACTTTAGACCAGAGCCGTCCTCAGCTTTGTCATGCCACACTGGTAGAGGTCTACACACACAGCCAGGCAAGTCACATAAGTAGAGAGCCCCCACAATTCGAGTGTTGAATGGTACTCTCATACCACTTGTGACGACACGACCTGACATCCATCACGATAGTGTTTGCTTTGGGCACCACACGGTTTTTCTTTGGGCCCGACCCTCCTCGCCAGGCCCAAAAGGCCTCATGATGGGGAGGGGCTGCCTCCCTCTTATAACCTCTCCCCACCTAGCATCACTGGGTGATGTGGGACTTTACCACACACCAGTCGTTGTTGCTGGGTATTACAATTTAAACCCCTTTTGAACCAAAATTTCAATTTTACTCTCCCCTCCTCCTTCCAAATCCTATGAAAGCCCTCTCCTCACCAGACCAGGACCCTATTTCCCTGTTTCAAATGTTATTTTCTTTTTTAAATATAAATTTAATTTTAATTGATGTCCATTTTATTTATTTCTATATTTAATTAAAATTATAAATAAAATTATTTATTCTATATTTCTTATTGATTTTAAAAGATCAATTTAACAATTTGATGAATTTTAATTTTAATACTTAATTTTCATAATAATATAATCAACAATTTAAATTTTTACTACAACATAATTTCGAACTTCTCAAGATCAATATTTGCTAGATGTATCCATTGTACATTTTTACTCAACGAGAAGTTGGACATCAAAATTTAACAAATGTTTTAAAAATTTTATAATGGATTTACATGCTTAACATGTAGTGAGGAAGGAACCTTTCGTTACTAATTCTTTCTTTATTTTTTTAGTAACTGTTGTTCTTAAAGTAGCGTAGGACAGACTACAGAGTGCCATTAATCGCGACTAACCGTTTACGTTTACATTTTAATACAAAAACTAAAAATATTTTATTACGGGGAGGATTCCTTACAAAATGTTCCCACCTGAAGTGGGCCCCACATCCGTACCTATGAAATGGTCCTGCTCCAATTTTTTATAATAGTTTTTTTCAGAAATCTCTGGCTCTCATTATATTTAGGTTTCCTAAAAAACAAAAAAATCAGCACCCTATGAAGTCATATAAGCACGTGGTGTGGTGGGGCCTCGCTGCGTCGACAGCATAATAAAAAAATGGGGAGTTCTGGTTTGGCCTTTTTTTTAATTAAATCTTACTTTTTAAATATTTTATTTTTTAATATTAGTTTTTTATAATTAAAATGTTCATACTTCTTAGATCACTCTATTAATTTTTGAGATATGAATAAATTTCTCTTCTTACACATATTGAATAACAGTACCAAAAATAATTTTTCGAAGTAAATTAAGAATCGAATAGATTTTTACCCTTCACGATAACTCTTTTCATTAATTTATAAAAATATATTATCAATTATTATCTCTTTTATTTAAATTTTTGAAAAGAATTTATATATCATGTTAATTTTTATTTAAAGCTATTTTTGACTCGTCAACGTACAAAAGTCAAATAATAATGATTAATTTAATTAAATTATTTTTTAAAATATATTGAAGGATCTTTTGAATATTTTTTGACTAAACCTAGATTCTGTCCTTATGTAATAAATGTATGTCTTATTAGTACATTTAAATATTTTTAATTTACTATAACTAAAAGTGTATTAAGAATAATTTCTGTAAGTTGAACTTAGCGAAATACTATCTACACCTGTATCAATCTATCCATTTTTATTTTATTTAGAAGAAATAATCATGTTTAAGAAATTTGATAAGGTTGAGTGATGAGTAGAAACTTTCTCAAGAAATGAGAATCTTAAGTTCGATTCTCACTCTATTTCAAAAGACAACTCCTCGTTAAATTATTCATAGGTAGATAAGTTTACATACACCTTGTACACTTTAATATAGGGGTCGAGATATTAGCCGATACGTATCGTATCGGCCAATATGTATATCGATTTTTAAAATCTATATATATATCGACGATATATATTGTCAATATCAGTCGATATTGGTGGAACATTTAAAAAATAAAAAATAAATAAGAGAGAAAATATTGATCAAAATATCGACCGATATCTCGTATCGGCTGATTTCTCAACCAATACCAAGATTTTGACCCTGATTTGATCATTAGAAAAAGACATTTGATAATAATTGAATTGAGTTCTATCTGTTATCTAGTTTGTTAACTCAGTATTGATATTTTAAATATAATGTGTAAAATATGATGATTTAACTGTCAGATTTTATCCGTGTGAATTATTTTAAAGTTTTTCCTGATGAGCCTGGGAAATAGGCAGCTTCATGGGCTACCAGTTCTCCACACGTGGGGGGCATCTGGGTTCTGTTGCTGACTAGAGAGTAAGTAACTGAACAAAAAGATGGGCTGGAAAATTATATGAAAACTTTGGTTGGATTCATAAATCATTTCTGTAATAAATTTTTTGGCAAATTCCTTCCATATAAATATTATTTATGTTTCAATTATTAAATTGGTGGAATGATGGTTAGGAACATTCAGCAAGCGAGAGTTCTGAGTTCAATTTCCACTTCATTTTAAAGGTCCATTCCTTATAAAATTACTTGGTGTCTATGGGTAGAGAGACTTATAAATGTCCCGAAAATTAATTGAGTATTTTAAGAAACCTAGACACCTTGAGATGAAAAATTATTAAGAAATCTCAACGGGTCAACCTAGTGGATGAGACCTAAGACTTCAAGATTAAGGTTTTGGATTTAATCCCTATTAACTCCAATGAAAGACCACTCTCGATTATCTTTAGAAACTGTTATTTGTAAAATTTTGAAAAGTTCAAATTCACACAAATCTCGATTTAATTAAAAAAATATGAATGATTTGTTGTAATGTTAAATGGGTAGAGATAGATTAAAAAACAAATAATTGCATGTGCTTGTGTGACATTTTATTTTGTTAAAATTATTTTAGAGACAGACTTAGAATTTAATTACCTCTCTAAATTAGACACACCTTCTCCTCAAGAAGATTACTCGAATTAATATTTCTCTCTGATTTTAAAAAGAGTTGATTAAGAATTTAATTATCTAAATTTTGAAGGGTAATGTTAACTTTCTAAACTTTGAAAACACATTAAGAATTTAATCAAGAGATGCATTAAATAAATTGATCATGAAATAATTTAGTGTCTACATTTCAACTAAAATATAATTGGAAAAGACCAATTTGTCCATTTCATAGGGCAAATTTTATAAAACAATAAATCAAAAATCTAATTTTAAGTGTCAGTCGAATATATATCTTTCCCTATATCTTCTCTCTTTTGAAAAATCCCAAATCCTTATACGGAGCCTCATGGAATTCCTATTAAATTCGAAAATCAAACTTGTAATAACTTAATTTTTTAAAAGCCAATTTTAATTAGAGAAAAACCAACCCATGGCTGATCCCCTCTTCTTTTTTCTTTTTTTTTCTCTCAAAATCGTTTGAAGCCCTGTTTTAATCCATTGCATGCCAAGCCAAGTACCACATGTGTCCTGATTTTGATCAAGGCCAGAGACAAAAATATCCCTCCTAATTCCACTCCTGGCCGCCTCCTCCTTATTTATTTAATAGTGTCGGGCGCAAAGTCCTTCTCCTTGCACCAACGAAATCCTCCTCTCCTTTTCCTCTTTGGGTGAATAGAAGACGCTCTCCTCCTCAATCGTATGCAATATGAACAAACGTCTTAAACGGTAAACTATTTAGCTGTAACCGTCTAAGTAAAACAACAATATCTCAGGGTTTGAGACTCTGTTTAGGCCAAATGAGATATTTCTAAAATTCTTATTCAGAGATCTATCTACAGTAAAAATATCAAAATTATTCGATATTCGTACAAATTGAAAAAATTCTATAATAATGGGTGGTTTACATGGTTTCCCTGAAGTAAGTTTAGATGTAATATTTGGTTTTTAACCTTAAGTTCTGGATTGATAGGTGACCAATTGTTAGACCAGCGACCATGAACCAGTAATAGATTACTTTCAATACATTAGAAGCCTTAAACCATATTTTAAAATTTTGAACCTGTTGGTCAGTTTAAAGTTGTTTTGGACTTTAGAGAAAAACTAATTGAAATAGACTTTTATTTGGATCTGTTTTCAAATTTAATTTGCAACAAACCTTGAGTGCTAAAATTTTAGATTTGTTAAAGGACGTTGGATTACATAATTTGTTGTGCAATACATTACATATTTTGTTGTGCAAGTGAACAATTTACCTATAAAGTTCTATTTGAATATTTTATGATTGAATGTTGCGTTGTATGTTGTGTGGTTGGAATATAAGTGTTAGACTTGAAAATAGATTGAGTACTTGTTAGAATAACGGTTGAAATCTGGTACAAACTCACAGTAATGTAAGAGAAACTTGACTAAAATGTTCAAATAGCTGTGAGGAGACATAGTCCGTCCGGATTTGTGGAAACCAACTTTTAAACTCGTTGGAAGGTCTAGCACTCGTATTCAAATAGAAATTGTCTTGATGACCTTTGGTATAGAGTTTGTTGTGAAAGATGAAATTGAGAGATACTGAGTGTTTAATGGAATTGTTGGATGGTATTTAGCATTCTATGAAAATGTGAATTATGATAGCTTAATTGTGATAATAACATAATATGCAATTATGCTTATGATATTTTGTTGCTTCGTTATATAATGAGATGCATGCTACGGTGAAAAATATATGATATTCATATAATACCCCGACCCTAAATTAAGATTAATTGTGTGATTTTGTGCAGTTAAACACACTTTGTATTCCGTTAGCTGTGAAGATAACTGAGTGGATTTTCTGAAAAGTTCAAGTTTGACCCAATCTGAGCTCGATAGCTCATTGATTAGACTCGTTGAAGTTGGAAGGGCAAAATCATAAATATCTAAACTTCATTTATTTATTTTAATAAATGACCATAAAACTATTTTACTCTGGAAAACCACTCATTTGAAATATTTGATTTACCAAACTCACACACACTATATAATTTCAAATTCTGAGTTCAATCGACTTTACCGAACAATTTATTGATTTATCGATTTTCATTTATTTTAACCTTTTTAAAAGACCCACTCTATAAAACTATAATTTAAAAATAATTATGGAAGTCTAAAATTTACAGAAAAATATTATGTGTTTAATCTCTATTTTGACCAAACATTCTGTGTTTCTTGATTTCTTTTACAAGGTTTTAGACGCTCAATCCAAATGATAGAGTACGAACTGTTGATTTAAGCAAATTGATGTTTTGCATCTGATTAATTGGCTTTTATCACCGTTTCTTTTCAAAAACAGTTGAGACTAATCTATATTTGATATCCCGGACTTATTTGCGGAGTCAGATTTACTCAAAGGTTTCCCGATTTTTTCCACATTTTAAGTGAAGTTCTAATACCTAACGTTTTTAATAAAAATAAATATAAGATTTAAATGATTGCTACCTACACTAGCATGGGCGGCTAATCTGCGTAAAAACTATTCTATATAAAAGGATGTAGTGTGATCGATCATTACCTTACTCTCTTGCACATTAATCACTCTCCAGCTCACTCTCCCAATCTTCAGTTTTCCCTCTCAATCGTATGTTCTCTTTTCCTTCTTCTTCAAGCACCTGTAACCAACGACAACAGCAGTGTCTTCTTCTCCTTCCTCTGTTTCTTTCTTTACCTGAAAACTTCTGAAAGGGAAGCTCCCGGAGACTTTAATTTCAATAAAAAAGGTACTCAATCTATCCATTTAACTTAATTAAGAGGTTTAGGAAAGAATAAAAATGAATTTGGTTAAGAAAATGGAGTTTTGGAAAAACTAGAAAAAACTACGTTTTAACTATTGTACCCCTAAGATCAATGGATTTTATCGGTCAAATTTCATCCATTTGATTTCGAAAATGAAGTAAAACACAAATAGGAATCATTTGACCGGTTAGATTTTAAAATTGGACAAAAACACCAATCCCTTTTCAAATTCATAATATATAGTTTTCGTCCCGTCATTGTTGCAATTGACTGTCTGAAGAAGACAGGTCTTGGAACTTAACTCAAAAGTTTCGAAATCCAGACTTTGAAAGTTTCGAAGCCCAGAATTCGGATGTTCCAAAGCCTCAAGAGGCCAACTGTTCCTCTACCATTGTTGGACGCAGAATTAACAACTCAACATGGACTTGATCTTTTATCTAATCAGAAGCTAGGACATGGTATTTGACAACCTCGGATCCAACCATCACACGGCCGCTTGAGTTCCCAAGCAGATGGAGGGGTCACAATGGTCCCACTTAAAACCCAAAACCTTGGAGAATCCACCTAACACCGCGGTATGTGGACACACTACTGGTCACAATGCATTCCAACACCTTGATTCCATTAATTGAAGTCCAAGTTATAAATGTCACACATGCTCTACCTAACATTCATCATCAACTAACATATACCCATCAGAATCAGACATAAGAAACGTTGAAGTTTTATTACTTGTCTACTGTGTCTCAACTGGACATAATAAATGGTTTATTACATATATGAGTTCATATAGACAATATGTAAAAACAACAATAGAGAATTCCCAACAACGGGGGAAAATAACATAGAGGGCCTCCACCCCTACTGCAGCTGTGGACCTTCCAGTCCTTTTTTATCCGAGTTCCCTGTAACGTAAGGGATGTGAGGTAACGCAGCCAGTGAAGAGAAAAAACCAAATAATAAAGCATATTATCATTTATAAACATGTTATCATACAACATTTTATACACTCAGAAATCATGTAATTTTTCTATGAGAATAACGTCTAACATAGTTAATCTACAATGCATGCTCTTTCTTCTTCCAAAAACAATACCCCCATCAATCGACGTCTACGGTACACTAAGCCACGAATATGTGTCTACACCGCTGACAAATTCATGCTCAATGCTTCACCAAGTCCGTATATACACCTTACACTTTGACTTTTCACAAGCCAAGTGCTCACACCAAGCTGTGTGAGGTAATTTGATATACACAGCACATCAGCCAAATGCATATCAATGTATGGATTAAATCTCCATTCAACCCACAATATATCTCGTGTGATCATAATTAAACTCTCATTCAGTTAACATGGATTCTTAAGTCCTCCCGCATAGAATCACAATAAAGCATCAATTTGTATTTAACGATACTATGCTGAAAAATAAACATAGATTAAAACCCACCAACGGGTAATAAATCACCGTATATAATAACTGGAATTCAAAACAGATATAAGAGAATTGCATTTGTTACCATCCTCTCTAGTCGGGTACGTCTACCCTTTACTCACCGTTTACCGTGTAAAGGTATATTTCCTGCGACATACTGTTATATGCACAAAAATGTGTATTCCAAACGGAATCACGATTGGAAATTGATCTGTTTCTAGATCTCCAACTGATAAACCAATCAGCCTCTAGGCACATAAATGGATTTCGTACTTCGTTTCAAGATGGCTAAACCTCGACATCCCGTATACTCTCGTGTTCACGTTTCATATACAGAAACATACAATCATCCCATTACGTGTGACCAATGTCGGTATCGCATTTTGGTCCTGTTCACATCCTTTCCGTCGGTATAATAACCAAAGACATCCACTCATTACCATAACTCTAATGGTAAGAGAATTCAGAATCCAAATGTAAAATGCAATGCATTTTAATAAACACAATGTGGTTGAATCTCCTCACCGTAAATTGGGGAGAGTTTTGGTTCAAACTGTGGAAAGGGTTAAAATTGAGTAAATAAAATACTTGCATCCAAATGGTAGCAAAACTGACCAAAAATTAATAAAATAAAATAACACCGAATACATGGCGTTTTAAGAAGAGTCAGCATACAAAACACAAATAACCGAAATTTAGTGCTTATCTCGTATTATCAACAGGTGGTCGTTACCGCGACGTATTGAGACCAATGTTTTAAAAATCGACGCGTGGAGCGACCTGTCTTCGAAGAAGGGTGGGTTAAATAAGATTCAACCGGGTTGACCTGTAGTCAAACCCGGTCAAACCCACAACATTAATATAATATTATAAATAATATTAAATTATTAACTAAAGTTATACTTCATAAAATCATATTCTTCCCCTCACAAACACAATTGTAAATATCAAAAGTTAATAATCCAAAATTAATGTCCTAATATCATTTGAACAAAATATCATCTACCAACTCATTGTTAATTAATATCCAAAACACTTCAAGAACTCAATGTTTGTAAATATCAAAAGTTAATAATCCAAAATTAATGTCCTAATATCATTTGAAAAAAATATCATCTACCAACTCATTGCTAATTAATATCCAAAACACATCAAGAACTCAATGTTTGTTAATATCCAAAAAATAATATTTAAATTCTAAAGTCATCATCATTCCCAAAAGAACCAACATCTTCATCTTAATTTTGATCATGTAAAACAATCTAGTTTTCAGTTTCATCTCCATGATTCCTCTCTGTCAAATTCAATGAAATTGAAGAATATACATGTATGACAATATTATATGTACAACTTCATATTATATAATCTAAAATTCAAGTTCATAATATTAAAGAATATACATGTATAACACTTGTAGGTTGTGTCATTCTGTCCCAAGTTTGTAATTCCTCCTCGTTTAACAGAGGTAACAGACTCATCCCAGTTGTGAATCAATTTCAAAAATAATAAATTTAAATTTTGATTAAATAAATTGTTTTTTCTCAGTGATTTTTTGTTTGTTGTGTGATATTTGACATTGAATTAATTGGATATAAAATTGAGTTTTGATTCGGGCCCTGACTTTTATAACCAGTTAATTAATAAAATTAATTAGTCAAAATGAAAAAAAAAAGAATGATATTAATAAAATAATTAAAGAAATAAAAAAAAACTAAAATCCACTCAACCCAAATCCTTTCCACTCTTGTATTTCTCTCTTTCCTAACCCCACTAAGAAACCCAGCCGATCCCACAGTAGGAACCATACGTTCGATATTTCTATCTTTCCTAATTCCACTCTTTTATTTCTCTCTTCTATTCCCAGTCTTGCAATTATCCAGCAAACACTACTCCTCATGTTCTCTCTCTTGTTTCGTCCCTCTATTTCCATTCCTTCACTTGCTGAGAGTAATGCCCTAGACCTCCACTGTCTCCAACCTACCTCATCCCTTGGGAAACTGAGAATGGAGGACTACAAAAATGCAAAGAGGGTAGAGGCAAAGCTGAGAGAAAGAGAGAAGAAGAAATCTCAAAATCCTTCTTCCTAACTTCCAAGCCCCTTCTGCCATTTGACTCCTATCAGCACCTATTTGGACTCTCAACTCAAACATGGCAAGTCTCATCCCATTGCAGTTGTTTTTTTTTTTTTTTAAATCTGAATTTTCAATCCAATGAGTCATGGGTTTATTTTATAAACCGGGTTGACCCGTGGGTGGCAGATAGTTTTTAAGGGTTTTTAACCCAGACGAGTTTAAAAGCGACCCGACCCATTATGTAGCCAGTCACGGTTGAACCTCTGGTTCAACTGCGGGCAGGGCCGAGTTTGATAACATTGATTGAGACTGTCTCAGCAAATAAAGGAGAAAAAGAAAACAGTAAACAATAAATAATAAACAATAAACAATAAACAATAAAAGGTCTCTAGTCTAAACAGAAAGCATAACACATAATTTGGAGCGGGATAATCTATTTGAAAACATTTTATGAAGTTACACTGTATTTAAATATCACAATGCTTAAAATAAACATGAAAGTGGTCAAATCCATGAATTTTAAGTCAAAACAATGTATTTTTCAATTTTTGAAAGCAAAAACTACGATTTTACCCTTGGCAGTATTAAAAAAATACCTAGAAAATGACAGACTGGTCGACTCGTCGAACAGTTCCACTAATTACATCGCTAGATTTCGATGGGTCAACGGTTTCTCCACCTGGTGGAGCAATTTTTCATATTTTAGGCATTTTCTTGCATGATTTTTCCAGAGTAAACCAGAGAGTATTTAAATTTGAACCAAACCTTCCTCTTAATAAGGTCCACAAAATAAAA
The DNA here is from genome assembly GCA_022113865.1 of Chimonanthus praecox. Lineage (NCBI taxonomy): Eukaryota > Viridiplantae > Streptophyta > Magnoliopsida > Laurales > Calycanthaceae > Chimonanthus > Chimonanthus praecox. Next base: position 36,604,534 of record CM039094.1, read on the forward strand.
ATATTAACTGGAGTGGAAACCATACAGAAAGCTTGAGAAAAATCTGAGAAAATAAACGTTGAATGAGCCTTCAGTGATCGTTGCAGAAGCACAGAAAAGGGAATGAGATGATAACAGAGAATGAAACGAAGAAGAAGGAATGAGGGCAGAAACTCGGACGGTGGAAATGGTGTTCTAAACTAACACCCCACCAGTCAAAAACATCTCTAGCAGCTCCCCAACCATTGGATTCGATCTGCAAGGTGTAGGGTGGATCCATCATTTGCCAACTCCAGATTTTCTTCCCATTTTCTTTTACTCATTTTAATTATCCAAAATATCTAACAAAATATCTGAAACCTATAAGTTTTGAAAAATTGACACGTCTAGAAAATCATCTGATAAAATCTGATACCGCAACTGCATTGTAGACATTTTTATTAGATCCATAAAAATAATAGCCAAAATGGACGCATATGGGAGAACACATGAAGTGTGTGGACTAATCCTACATATAATTATTTTCTACTATGATATTTTTAAAATGTTCAAGGTGGTATTGGTCTCTTAAAGCACACCCCTATCAAGAGCCCACTAATAATGTTGGACATAGATATATTGATAATTATTATACTTAAATATGTTGCTTCGAACAATTTAGCTATATTTTGAGCCATAAAAGGTTATAATACAAAAAATAATTTAAAGTGATGAAAACTCATAGATCTAAAAGCAAGGTATTATATTTGTCACGACCCACTCAGGCAATTGATACACATATTTTTTTTTTCAAGCCCTCATGAGCAGACCCACACGCGGGGACCTTCCGGTGCAGGGGATCTCTATGGGTCCTACATCCTCCGCAGTTCCCAAAAATCTTGTGAGATTTCTGCATAGCCTCTTCTAAAAGTGGGTTGTGGTGACATTAACTTCCTCCTATGATTTCACATTTTCCACCTACACATACATAAATATAAAACATTTTTCCTACTTAACATCCTTCAAACCCATGTACATAGATTTCTAGGTTTATAGTTTATTTACAACCCCAAAATACATTAGTACCTCAAAAATGGGTTTTTTATAAATACATTCCATGCTTAAATCAACCCGTCATACACAAATACAACAATGTAACAAGTCTTCATGATATGGTCTTTGTAGCCGCCCGATCCTTAAATTAATGGATCTGTGATGTAATATTTGGTTAGTATGTGTGAAAGATGTTTGAAGGTCCCACCTGAACACATGTGTCCTCTGTAGACCAACCTTGGTTGACCCGAACTGGAATTAAGTCAAAAAGAGTATTTGTGGGTGTTTTGATTCGACCGGCCCAACTGTCGGATTGACCGATGGATGTCGGAGCGACTAAGGATGGGATTGGACCAAAAAGGACTTGATCCGATGAAAATGGCGGATTTGTTGGATTGATCAACACTTTCGTTGGTGCGTCCAACAGATAGCAGCTTTTCTCTGTGTGACCGACGTTGGGTAACTTGGGAGGTTTTCAGTGTGGTGTCGGTTTGACTGGCAGCACCCGTCGGTCTGATAGATGCGGGACTTAAAGGGGAGTATTTAAACCTTGTTTTAGGCTAGAAATATCATTTCTCACCTTCTTCCTCCCCTCTCCTCGAGCCTCTCATCCCTCCAGCCAAACCCCAGCGGTTTCCGTTGCATTTTCCCTCCATTTCTGCCCGTGCCTGTGCTAGATTTGAAGAGACCTCACCCCAAGCTTCATTTGAGCGGATTTTTCTGATGGAGGTATTAGGCCTCATGGACTAGACTTGATTGAGAAAATCACAGTGGACATCATGGACAACATTGATAGTAGACAATCTAATTGGGCCCGTCCAATTAGCCCAAATAAATGTCCAATTTAATTATCTATTTAAAACCAAGCTCACATGCAAATGCATACAAGCTATGCATGTTGATTGCATGCAAAATCCACCAACTCATGGTCGTTGGTATGCATGGGGAGATTTGAGTGTGATAAATAATGAAGGCATATCAAAGCATGAGATGGAGCATATGTTACAAGATTATCATATGGTGGAGTTAAAGGGCAAGTATATCAAATCCACAACCCAATCAACGTGTGAAGGTCTTCACAAGATTATTGCATTAAGGAATATGCCTTTCGAGTTGATTTTGGGATGAAGACAAATCCAACACCAACGTGGGAGTATCTTCATTAGCATTTAGCATTCTTTCTATTTTATTTTATTTCCAAAATAAATACACAAGAAAATTTGGATCGTTGGTTATGTTTAGGAATTAGGATTTTTATTCCTTTTATCATTTTATTTTGATAAATCCATTACCTCAAATCAGGGGTCGGCCATGAATTTTTGGAATGGTTTGGAAGCTTGTAAGTCTATTTAAAGACTATGTATTTTCAAATTTCCTATTGAATTGAATATTTTTGAAAAAGAAGACTTTTAGAGCTTTGTGCGAGAGGCTGTGGCCCTTGGCGCAAGCCAAAATTTCGGGAGGGTAAACCCAACTTTTCAAATAAGTCTTGGTGATGATAGTTCAATTATGTGTTGTGGGTTTTAGATTAAGAATATTATCGTATCTCTTTAATCTCTTCTAATCATTCGCTTCCTCATTCTTAAATTAATTGGATTAAAATAAACCTTCATCTAAATTCTATACGGCATTGTTGAATTCCTGGAAACTTGTTGTTAGTGCCCTGGCTTGCGGAGTCCTTATGTTTGTCAATTCCATGACTCGGGAAGAAGCATTTGCTAAGAAGCTTAAAGACTCAAGGTGATCAAGAGTGAAGATCATGCTCCACCGGATTGAAGCTCATCGTATATGGCAATCACAACAAGTATTTGGCCATAGATGACTTTAGGTGGTACCTACACCTTAGGAGGACTATCTCTAAGCTTAGTTGAACAAATGGTAAATCCATAAAGAAGCCTAAGAGAGGAAGTTGGACAATGAACTCAAAGGGAACTTGGAAATATGAAATAAGTTCATTGTTAGCTCAACCAGTCATTCTCACCGATCCCTCGGTGAAGACAGGATCGATCCATCGTGGTTGAAAGACTGGTTGGCCAGATTGACAAAGGTTTTGGAACGTAGAACTGTCATTCTCGGTACGCCTCTAATCAAGAGTCTCGTATGAACCGACCCCTTGGTGAAAGGTTGAAACGACACCTCGTGGTCAACGACTTGTCGATGATAACTTATAAGTTCTGGAACTTAGAACTCAAGTGCACTCTCGAAGTCCGATTGAGAGTACTAGAACCGACCCCTCGGTAAAGGGCGACAGGTCGTTCTGGGCAGGACAAGTTTCGAGACGTGAAACTCTGTCTACATGGTATTGCCCCAGATCGAGACCCTCGTATGGACTGACCTCTTGGTGCCATAACTGTCGACCCATCGGTGACACCGATCTGTCGACCGGGAAGTAATAATGCCGTTGGGAGTGTATTTAATGTGCAACGGTCGGGTGGTTAAACGGTAATAAATATGAACACCGACCCATCGATGCCACCAACCTGTCGGTACTGGATAGTTTGAAAAACTGTGTAAACTCCTCTATATATATGAGTGTTGTGTGATTATTTAAATCATCTTCCTTAAACTGAGAAAAGTCATACACTCTAAGGAACGATCAACACTCTTGTGCTGAGAATCATAAACAACCAATCTATTGATTGAGTTTGAAAGGGAGAAAGAGAGGAGGAAAGAAAAGATACAAACTATGAAAGCTTTGGTAAAACCAATTTCCTTGTCACCTTGTGATTGTGATTGGTTTATGACGGCTATAAGGAGGAGCGTCGGCACACATTGGGTGGATTTTCAAGAAGCACACATCAACAAGAAAAGCTTCAAAGGTAAGTGTTTCTTGGTTTTAATTTTTATATAAAACCTTTGTCCTGAAAGTGGAATAAGGAGGATTGGCTTCGGAACCACTATAAAAAACTCTAGAGCGTCATCTCTGGTATAGTGGTGTGTGGAATTCCCAGCTGATTGAGTGAGGTGGAATTCCTACTCTAATTGTGAGGGTGTAAGTTCCCACTTAGTGAATTTGGGGATAGCTCAAGGTTGATTGAGTCCTGACAGTGGATGTAGGTTAGTGAACCGAACCACTATATATCTTGTGTCCTTATGCTTGTGGTGTTAGAGCTATTATCTTGTGTTTATTGTTTAATCATATTTGCTAACACACACTCACTTGATTGTTGCATCCTCTGAACTAATCAATCAAGTAATATTTTAAAATGACCAATGATGACCTATTCCCCAACCCAGCCCCCCCCCCCCTCCCCCCCCCCCTTCTAGGGTCAATTGTGTTCTAGCTTGGAAAGGGAACTTTCAGTTGGTATCAGAGCCTAATGCTAGTTATAAGGATTTAACCATCCAAGTTGATCCAAACTAGAACACCATGGGAGACAGTCACGCAATATCCAAACCCCCATACTTCAATGGAACAAACTATGCCTCATGGAAGGCTAAAATGAGAAGTTTCTTTGTTTCCATAGACTCATCAGTATGGGATATTGTAAAATCTGGATGGCATGAACCCATGGAAGAAAAAAAGGTAGCATCCACCACTGTGTTGATGACACCCAAACCTTTTGCATTTTAGACACCTACTGAAAAAGTTGTTCAGACAACAAATGACAAAGCCATGAATACCCTGAATTGTGCAGTCTCTGACAATGAATATAGGAGAATCATGACCTGTAAAACTACAAAGGATGCATGGGAAGTTCTTGAGAGAACCCATAGTCCAGAGGTCCAAATTTCTGATCCTCCAAAGTTATTTTGATACTCTTAAAATGAGGGAGGATGAAGTCTTCATGGATTTTTACTCCAAGATACGTGACATTGTAAATCAAATGTTCAGTCTAGGTGAAGAAATACCTGAGGACAAGATATGTACCAAAATTGTCCGGAATGTTGTAGAAAGATCCAAGCCCAAGGTTGTGGCTATGGAGGAGAACAAAGATGTGTCCTTAATGAATATTGATGATTTAGTTGGTTCATTACAAACCTATGAAATACATTTTGAATAACCAAAAGATAAATCTATTGCCTTGAAATCTTCCCTAAAACAAAAGAAAACAAAAGAAAATTCATCGGAACATGAATTCTCAAGTGACGAAATGACAATGATTACCAAAAGGTTTTACAATTTTTTTTTTAAAAAAGAAACAACTTGAGAAAAATGGGTTAGGGTGAAACGAGTAAAAAATACCCAAGAAGGAAAGAAGAAAACAGAGGAAAAGGGATGGAGAGAGAAGTCACCAAGGAGCATATCGGTTTTAATTGTAGAATGTCCCTCAGATAAAATAAAGAGGGCTATGAATGTGGGTATGTCCCATGTAGAAACCTCTGAATCAGAGAGTGATTCGGATGAAGAGACCCAACGAAAAGTTGATGTATCAAATGGTCTCATAGCTTCGATTATATATGATCAAGAAAACCCCACAATTGTAACAGAAGATGAGAGTGAAGACGATGAAAGTCTTCAAGCCTCTTACAGTGCCCTGTTCCTTGAGAGTGAGAGGCTGTCTAAAAAACTTAACAAGGTTAAAGATGAAAAACTGAACCTCTCCAGTCAAGTGGAAGATTTGAAAAATGAAAAATCTTTTCTAATCTCTAAGCTTGAACTCTTAGATGTTAAAAACACTAAGTTTAAAGAGACTAATAAAAGACTTCAAGAAGAAATAATTATTCACAGTAAGGATGTCGAAAATCTATGGCATCACAACCTCCTTCTTGAAGAAGATGTCAAAAAACTGTCTTTGGAAGTTAGGGAACTAAAATTTCATAAAGAAAAATTCCAAGATAAGTTTACCTATGGAGAAGAAAGACTTAAGAGACTCATAAGGCAAGATAAAAAATATGGTGATAGGTCTGGTCTTGGTGCCTCATCCACCAAAGAACCTGTACATCATGCTGTGTTTAGAAAAACAAATATCTCTCACCCTTCAACGGAGAAGTGCTTTTTTTTTTGCACAATCTAATAAAGCCTATGCCTAAAGACACCCACCAACACCTAACCTTAAAAAGAAATCCAAGGAAGGTGGAGACAAGGCAAGACTCTTTGTTAAGACAGCTGAATCATATCTTAAAAGAGTTGGAGGATCCAAAGGTCAGTCATCAAAGGTACGATCATAGGGGTGTATATAGAACACCAAATGCCACAATCTTTGTACCTAGGAGATAGACCACTATTCATTCTTTGTTCTGGTTTATGATTCACTTCCATTGTAACGCCTCGCCCTTTTTCACTCGCTTTTTCCCGTAAATTTAGAGTATATTTTTTTTTATAACAGAATCCGAACTTCCAAAATCTGATCCTTAACTGGCCAACCCTATGTGTGCATGAACTCAGTTCATGAAAATGGTTCACACATAGCAATATCAACATGCGTAATCATAACATCAATTTGCGGAAACATAATAGAACCAAGTTCTATTCCATTCAAATTGCAAAGTACGTCAAGTCATTAATCATCATTAATATAACGCAATTATCCAATAAGACATCCAACCATAGCAAATCCATCTAAGTTATTACAATCCGAATTCTAGATGCTCAATTACAAGCCCATGAGTATCTTAATCAAAATATAAATTAAAAGCATCCAAGCTCCTATGCTTGCCCTTTTCCTCGTTTAGCTTTTTCCTCGTTTCCTGCATCATCCACTAAAGGGTAGAAGTAGGTCGTTAGTAAAACGCGCCCAGTAGGTATTCCAATTAGGGTTAACACATGGTTAGTACAAAACATATATTATAATATAATATATAAAACTAGGTAAAATCCATGCCATGCAATGATGACAAATATGCAATGAGTCCCACCCATCACATGTACATAAATGTACCCACGACATAGGTCTTTCGGACGCCCCGACGGAGTGTGGACCCTTCGGTTACATTTCATACATTATATCCTCTTGATGGAATGCTCCTCATTAAGGTATCCCCCACGATTCTATTACGGACGTCCCGACGGAGTGTGGATCTCCGGTTACAAATCATACATAGTGTCCTCTTGATGGAATGCTCCTCATCAAGGTATCCCCCACTAGTGCTTTACGGACGTCCCCACGGAATGTGGGTCCTCGGTTACCTGTCATCCCTCCCATGTCATGCATGAGATGCAAATATCCATATGCTATGCAATTATACAAATCATAGCATTTAAAAGCTCATACTTGAAACATATAAAACATATGCTACGTTATCACATAAACATATCATTTAAAATCATAGTTTGAAACATATCCTTTGCAATATAAATTCATCAAAACAAGATAAAACAAAGTACATAAACCCATGGTTTCAAAGAGGTGGAATCCTACCAAAGACCGCTACGTGTCCTTGCATCTTTCGTCCCGTTACTGCTCACGATTGTAAACACCTTGTGAGGTTCGGTTACCTTAAAATATAATAAAGAATCAAAACCAAGTCCCACTTGATTTACAATATTTTAAGTCCATAAACCATTCTTCATTTTTTACCCTTTATTTACCAAATTGCCATTGATCTCGTCACCTAAGTTTTAGGTCTCAAAACATAGGTCTATTAATTCTCCTATAATTACTAAAATGCCATCCATGGCTAACCTTCCATTTTTAACAAGTATTTACAACTTTGTCATTGCCTTTGACATTTCCAAATTAATCTCTTTCTTCTATAATTGGAAGCTTTCTAAATTAAACTCTAACTTTCACTTATTGAATGCTTTTCAAATATAGATTCCATAATTAGATATTATATTTCATAATTAAACATAATCTAGCATCTAAGCCATTATGGTTCGGCCATGTAATGGCCGACCCATGTCTTTATTAGAAGCTTATCAAGAATAGTAATCACCTTCCATATATGGTAGTTTTCTAAAAATAATCTTCATGGTCTATAATTAGATATTTTTTAATTTCAATATCCACTTTCAAAGAATAGGAACTTTCCTATAATAGACAAACTTCTATAGATATATAGTTTCATAAATTAGAAACTATCTTTCCATTATTGGATGCCTTCCAAATTTAACAACTCCTTCCATATTTGGAAGCTTTCCATATTAAGTAACCAAATCCATCTCCATTCAAAAAGCAACCCCATGGGGTTCGGCCAAGCACCATGGCCGAACCCTATGGTTCATGATCTTCATCAATGGTTTAAATCCATTAAAACATTCAATAATAATACTTATATAATTTAAACTCTAATTACATTAACATCATCTCAAAATTCTCTATGGGGTTCGGCCATACACCATGGCGGAACCTTAAGGTCCTTGGTTCTCCATCATTCTTTAAATTTAATAAATCAGTCCACATGATTTAACCTCTAAGATTTGGTGGGGTTCGGCCATACATCATGGCTGAACCTCACCCCTTCTTTTCTATTCTTTTGGTCAAACATATCAACCTTTCCAAATTATCATGATCATTTCCCAATATTCTTTCATTTAATTAATCATCTATATTTTTCCATTAAAATAAACCATAACTTAACCCATGTCTTTCCATACTTCTAAACCAACATTCATTCATTACCAACATTATTTCATGGGGTTCGGCCATGCATTATGGCCGAACCCTATGGTTCATGTTTCCTTTTATTCCCTTCAAACTTCATTTAAAATTTATCTAACACTTTTCATGGGTTTCCATCATTCAAATCCATTAATTTAAACCATGACTTTCCATGGTTTCTAACCCATAGAAATAACCAAAGTTCCTCCATGGTTTTCCATAATTAAACACTTTCTAAATTAAGCATTCATGTTTCCATAAATAATCTCCGCCTTCCATTTTAATTTAAGATCCATAATTAGAAAGTTACTAATTTACTCTCCACCTTTCCATTATTAGAAGGTTTCCAAAATTAGAAACCAAGTTTCCTTAATTGGATGCTTTCCAAATTTAGCAACTACCAATTAATCCAAGGTCCATGATTAGATATTTTCTAATCTAGTAACATCCTTTAAAATCCATACATTGGTGCTTTATAAAATAATAATTCTCTTCCATGGATCTAAAACCATATATCAAATCAAAGACATAGAATCACTTACCGGTTCCCCGAATCCTTCGACTTTCCGTCTGTTGATCTTGTTCTTCCAATCCTTCTCCTTTCCTTAGCCTTTTCTTGTGTATGCCGTGAACCACTTTGTGCTGTTGTTCTTGTGCTTGCTGCTACCTCTCTTCCTTTGATAATGATTGCCGTGAGACAAGGTTTGAGAGAGAGAGAGAGAGAGAGAGAGAGGAAAATCGGCCTAAAGTGTAGGTGTACCGTGCCCCCCCTCCTTCTCTCCTTTTATTGATCTCCAATTGGCCAATCTTAGAAGGTTCTTGAGATAGTAATTGCCCCTTGCCGTGAGCTCTTGTGTTCTCCTTTTTTACACATATACTATATTGTAGATCAGTTTTGACCTTGTTAACTTCCGAATCAGGAAAAATGGTAAACTACAAATTTGTAGCCCTTAAAGTGTTCTTTCCAACACAAAAAGAATTAAAGCAATCGGACATTTGAGTGAAACTTTATAACCAAAATACTGAACATATGTCAAACCTTCCCTAAATCAAGAATAGAAAGTGCCATGCGCCCCATTCTTGTTGCCTCTTCCATTTTATTAAAATCTTCCTTAATTGCACTTCCCATTTTAATTTCCAACTTCTAAACTTAGAAGCTTACCAACTTAATAACCATTATCCATATTTAGACACTTTCCAAATTTAACTTCAATGTTTCCATATTTAGACACTTTCCAAATTTAGCTTCAAATTTAGCTTCAATGTTTCCATATTTAGACACTTTCCAAATTTAACATCTATATTTTCATATTTAAGCACTTTCCAAATTTAGCCATTGCCTTAATTAATCTCCCATTGGTTCATACTTAGAAGGTTCTATGCGCCCCCTTCCCTTTTGTTTTATAAAAACTTTCCTCTTAATTCTAATTAGAAGGTGCCGATCCTCTATCTTAGTAATTCATTTAATTCCACTCTTAACCAAGGAAAGACCCTTTATAAAATGATCTTATGTGCATTTACTTGGATATCCAAATCCACATTCGGCCATGCATCCTTTCTTCTTTTTGATTAGAAAGTCCCATGCGCTGTCACGCCCCGAACTCAAATGTGGGCCCGGAACGCGACTAATTTTTTTTTTTACAATAAAATCTAATCACGCAACGTCATACCTAGGCTGGATCTTCAAGTTTACCAAAATCCGATCCTAGAAAATGTCACACGTACTCTTCACACATGGACTCAAACATACACCATATGTCCCCATATACAAACCCATATCACACAACGAATATTTTCATTTGTCCCATCAGTGTTACGAACGAAAACATAGTGGATATAATGTATACGACATTAAAACTTACAGACATAAGTTTCTTATGCCACATGAGGCATATTTATTACAAACACTCAAACATATTCAAGCAGGCAAATGGTTTCCACATCCGGAAAACCTCACGAACTTCTAAGTTTCAACTTTGAACGAGGCACCACTGGTCCCTCCAATCCCTCATCTGGTTCATATCCTGCATTGTAAGGGAAGTGAGCAATAGTCCAGTGGAGAGAATTCACCATAAAATCAAATGATTGTAATGCAACAATGCATAAGCAATGTATGTCACAGAAACAGATGTTATTTGCATATCCGATTTTTACCCTAGGATCATCTTCTAAGGTTTTTATTCAGATAGTATTGTTAACACCGGGATTGGTCCCCAACCATGTTACAATGCCGGGGTCAACCCCCTTTTGAAGTTCTAACTAGAACTAATATTAACTTCTCAACGGAATTAATATAACAACTTGCAAGTGCATAAGGTCTCCACGACCCGGTCTAGTAGCTCATCCAACACCAACGGTTGATAGAGGTCGACCACAGCCTACTAACACGTCCAACTCAACGGTTCGCAAACGGTGTTCGGCTAATCTCAACAATTATAGCCCAACGGCAAATCTCAACCTTTACAAAGCTATTATCTTCCACAAATTTAACTTATGAACATAATTATCACATGCCAATGTCAAATGCATGATAATGTATGATTTCCAGTGCCCTCCTTACACAGAGACTTATTATGAGAGAACCACTATATTTCAACCTTACCATTTGGTGTATCAAATACCAGTATAAGAAGTCAATAAAATAATCAATATCACACCAACATATAAAACTGGATTTAATAACACGAATGCCTTCACCCAGTTTTTACCCGACAATTTTCAGACACTCAATGGGTCCATACTGCGTTAGAGACTACAAATCCTCGACTCTCCGACACCATTTTAAAGCCTACGTTCTAAACAGTTAGAATATTTACATCCCTTAAATGTAGGTAGTGTCAGGTCTCCTATTCTAGACCTATATAGCCTTTTCCATCTTTAATTGACCATGGGTCCCATTTCAGTCTCGTGTTAGTGGGTTTAAAATATAATATAATATAAGTGTTGGTTCAAGTCTCCTCACCTTCTTCGGTTGAGTTTTTCATAGAAAATCTGTAAGATAAAATAAAATGTATAAATTTTCTATTTATCAGTATATACACATAATAATTTCTCAAGCCCTATGCTATTTTCTAAAAAAAACATGATATGTGTAATGAGTCACCTAGGCTCTTTCTATTCCTTTAAATTATATCAGAAAGTTAGTTATCAACCATCCAAAACATTGCAATAAAATGAAAAATGTAAAGTACTCAGTGCCTTCTCTCGTATTGTCTTCTAGAGGAAGGACCATGGAGATGTATTGAGAATTTGACCCAGAGGGTACAGTACAGGAATTTAAACACATAATGCAGAAAAATAAACATAAAATAGTCAGCTGGGGTTAATCTTTTCTCCGATTTTTCTTAGGGTCCAAAATTATATTTTGAACGTAAAATAATACAAATATTGAGGGTAAAATTTAAATTTTAAGAGGAAATCTATTTTTCCTCTATTAAAAAAAAATTCATTTTTTTTAATCCAAATACTAAGCTATTCTACTCCTAACTTACTATGGAATTAATAAAAATAAGAATAGAATCATTTTGATACCTTGGGTGCAAAATTCCGCGTAACATTGACTAAATTTGAAAACCCTTAAAAGAATGCGGGAAACCCGAACGTTCAGCTGTTTGAGTGCAAAATTCGGCTATTGTTGGTACGGCCAAAGCAAGAGAAAGAAGAGAAAAGAAAAGAAAAATAGGAGAGAGAGTGCTTGCTGTTTTTGAAAGAGGCAGAAAGACTTTGAGGGGTTTTTTTTTTTTTTTTCTTTTAATTTTTACATTCTTGCTTTCTCTCCGATTACTCTTATTTATAAGCAACCGTATGGATTTTTTAACCATACAAGTTGCCTAAGCTATTCATTAGCTTTATAGGTTTTTAATAACTATGCATTTGTTATTATATATATTATAATTATTATTACAACTACCACACAGTGACATAGGCATTTGGCGGTATTGTAACCTTACAGCACGACTAAAAGCTACAACCGTAGCTTTGAAACTTATCTTATATCTGTTTGCTGTTATTATTTTATAATATAATATTAGTTTATTCTTTTTACTATTTACATCTATGTCCTTTCTTTTATCGGGGTATTTCAGGGTCTCACTAAATTGATACAATTGGTTCAGTAGATCAGGTATTAAAAACTAAGCATGGTATTAAAATTTGGAGTGAAATTTATCTCAAAAACCCAGTGTTTTTACTAAAAATCACCGTTTTAACAAATTTTCCTAATCTTCAAGTTTCTTTTTGAAAGTATCGAACCTTATAGTTTGATAGAATAAATTTATCTGATAAAAATATTTTAAAGTTTCAAAGTGTTTTGAAGTAAAAAATCACATTTTCAAGTGAAAGATTATTCAACGGCCCATATTTCATGGCTTGAAATAAATATCAAAAACTCACTATTTTAGAGTGTAAAGAAATAAACAGTTTAGTTATAATACAGATTGAGTACTGACTCTTTCTATATATTTTTAGGACTTCCTCTACCCTATCAAATTGGGGTTTTACCATTTTAAAACTTAAGGGTAAAATAAATTAGTGAAATTATAACGAGATTGGCATGTCATTAGATCCGGAATTTAAAAATAATGCATAATCTAAAATTTGAAGTTCAAACTAAGTCAAATGACTGAGTTTATACAGCAGCTAAGGTTTAAGTTTAAAATAATATTATTATTATATTCATAACTTGTCCATATACCTTTGAAATTTAATTAAAAGAGTTATCGGATTCGGATCGAGTCAAACTCAAATCCGTTTAAGAACTTATTTGATACTCTTTACGATTAGAGGAAAATAATTCATAATTAACGGATAAAAAAATTTATTTAATTAATCATAATTAATCATAATTAACCCCTAAATTGGGCTCAGGTATTACATGTGCATATCTCATAGATTTCATATCTCCCACACAGCCATGATAATCTATCTTATTCCAAAAATCTTTCCATGATCCCTCATTTAATTTTTATTGAAAACATTTACCAAAACCGTTGAGTCTTAATTGGGCAAAGACCCAACATTTTACCCATCTTAGATCCATATATAAAATTCATAATTTAAATCGGTAATTTTCGTAAATATTTATAATTTGAAAATCCGGGGTATTACATCCATATCTTAGACTACTACAAATGGACTCACAAGAGACAATGTGAGTTCACATAGCAGAAACGTGTTGTGACATGAGGAGAGAGAGATTGGCTAACCATAAGTGTAGAATGTAATCTTCTTGGCTATAGTACATATTCTACTTGGAAAATCATACATTCCATTCAAAGTATTTTGAACTTTAGGTATCTTGGAATGTGATTTTTGATTGTGTGCATGTTTAATGACTTGATGACTTATGTTTTACATATCTATGCATTGGAATAAACCTACATATGCCTTGCTTAGAATATGATTTCATCAAGTTACACAAATCAATGATGATTGCTATGTAATATGAACCTCTGGGGGTAGTCGACATGTCGGTGAATAGACTGGTCGGTGTGACAGACATATCGGTAGTGTGCAAAATCGAGCACTGTTAAAAAGAGGGGAAATGTCAAAAGGATCGACCTATCGATGGAACCAAAATGTCAGTGAGACAAAAAGTTTAAATTAAGAGGGACCCTTTCTACGAAAGTGACAATTCATTCAAATTTGTCGTCTCCTCTCCCGCAAAGGTCTGGTGGTCCCTCCTTCGCCTCCCATTCCCTAGACCAATCGATAGGACCTCGTGATTTCCCGTCAGAAAACCATAGAGTTTTCGTTCCTCTAGTCTCTAGAAGCCTGAAAATCACGGTTAGGCTCAGTCATCACCTCATCCACCTTCAAGTCAGTGTTTGAGGATTTCATCTTGGAAAAACCACACCCCAAAAGATGGCAGCCCGGTCACGTCCTAAACCATCTGAAGAATGAGGAGAAACTAGTGAGTGGCGCAAACGAACCAAAATGTTAGCATCTTGATCTTGCCCTGGTTCTAGCTCTGGAAATCTTGGGTCTGGACCAAATTCTAGTGCTCACCATGAGACCCAACCAGAAGTTAAGGTAGACCACATCATTGACAAAGGTGTCATCATCGTCGAAGAGCTACGTAAAGAAATGAGAGAAGATACAGAAGAGAGGAATGGTCTTAGAACTGATGATGAAGACCATGTCTTTATCCATGACGGCACCAGTGAGGAGGAAAGTCACAGTTCTGAGGAAGAAGAAGAATATCAGTATCCCCCTCAAGAGGACATCAATCTGGACAGGAAGGTCTTCAGACTTGAAAAAAGAATAGACTATCTTGAAAGAAGTCTAGATAGTATTGTGTTGACTGTCCAGGATCTAGTCTCTGCTACCTCCCTCTCTGACAGAGCTCTAGATTCCTCGTCTCCTTCTCCTCCAGCACCTCCTTAGGATGGCCCTGCTTAGGATAGTTCTTCATGGTTTTTGAAAAACTATACTTTTGATGTTTTGACTAAGCATCCATGATGTCCCTCTTAAACCATATGTACTGAATGCACATTTTTTTTTCCAATGAAATGATATGGTTTGTCTTAGTGTGTGTGCTAATTTGTGGAATGCCTTCTATCTCATGTCTATTGTTAACATGGATTTTGTTTAATGGACTAACATGCAGGTTGTTAGGTAGATAGGGATCGGGCTAAGGTAGCACACATCCTTGGAGTTTTGGGGAGCACAAAATATGTGCTGATTAATTGCTGTCACTGGTCATTACAGTTTATGAAGGAAGGTGAATGCAAGCTTGAGAAAAATAAACTTAGAGGCAGCTAAGTTTATGGGGGAGTTGAGTCAAGAAAGCTACAACAGATAGCTTGGAGAATGGGGGAAAAGACTCTAGGGAAGCTAGGTAAATGAGCTTGTCCCATGGAAGACATCAATTAAGTTGGAACTTAGTTTGTGCAGGGGCGAATAAATTAGGAGTATGCTTCTAACTGTGGGGGGAGCAGTCCATAGAGGAAGTGCTGCTGATGTCTGCCTACTAATCTTTGTCAATTGTAGGACAAAATGGGGGAGAAATTAGTGGAAACTATAAAACATCAAAACCAATTAGGTGAAGTATTTGGTGAAGCCTAAGTGCTTGGGCTTCTAGAAAGAGAGATCCATGAAGGAATGAATATAAAGAAGCCGATGGACATGGTGAGAATGACTATAGTTGGAGTTTGGAAGATCAAACTAAAGAAGATTAAGGGAGAAAATCTTCTCAACATTGATAGCTTGGATAAACTATGGGAAGTGTTGGTTACTAGGATATCATTGGTGTATAGGGAGGATGGATACAAATCTTGCATAGTCCACTGATGCATATTTATGTTTTGGACTAACCTCACTAATGATATTTCTACTGTTGTTTGCTTATGTGCTTAAACAGGAAATCATGATTTGAAGCAAATTAAACAAGAATATGTGAAGATTATAGTCACGTTTTCCATTTGAATATATACATGTAATTAATGTAATATTTTGTATTCAAATGTGATATAATAAAGGTGGGCTTGTAACTGAGTTAGTTTCTAGGTTTTGTCATGAAATTGACAAAAGGGAGATTGTTAGTGCCCCGGCTTGCCGAGTCCCTATGTTTGTCAATTCCATGACTTGGGAAGAAGCACTTGTTAAGAAACTTGAAGACTCAAGGTGATAAAGAGTGAAGATCATGCTCCACTTGATTGAAGTTCATTATATATGGCAATCACAACATGTATTTGGCCATAAATGACTTTATGCGGTACCCACACCTAAGGAGGACTTTCTCTAGACTTATTTGAACAAATGGTAAATCCATAAAGAGGCCTAAGAAAAGAAGCTGGACAGTGAATTGGAAGTGAATTTGGAAATATGAATTAAGTTCATTGTCAGCTCGACCAGTCGTTCTCACCGATCCCTCGGTGAAGACATGATCGGCCCATCTTGGTCGAAAGACTGGTCGGCTAGATTGACAACGGTTCTGGAATGTAAAACTGTCATTCTGTGTATGCCTCTTATCGAGAGTCTCGTATGCACCAAGCCTTTGGTGAAAGGTTGAAACAATCCCTTTTGGTCAACTGCTCGTCATTGATAACTTATAAGTTCTGGAACTTAGAACTCAAGTGGACTCTCGAAGAAATAGACATCTCGGTAATTCAAGATCAATCGAGAGTACCAGGACCGATCCCTCTGTGAAGGACGACAGGTCATTCTGGGTAGGACAAGTTTCGAGACATGAAACTCTGTCTGCATGTGTTGTCCTAGATCGAGACCCCCGTATAGACCGACCTCTCGGTGCCATAACTGTCGACCCATCGGCGAGATTGACCTGTCGACCGGGAAGTAATCATGTCGTTGGGAGTGCATTTAATGTGCAATAGTCAGGTGGTTGAACGGTAATAAATATGAACACCGACCTGTCGGTAGTGGACGGTTTGAAAAACTGTGAAAACTTCTCTATATATATGCGTGTTGTGTGATCATTTAAATCATCTTCCCTGAAATGAGAAGAGTCATACACTCTAAAGAACGATCAACACTCTTGTGCTGAGAATAAAAAACAACCAATCTATTGATTGAGTTTGAAAGTGAGAAAGAGAGGAGGAAAGAAAGACATAAACTAGGAAAGCTTTGGTAAAACCAGTTTTCTTGTCACCCTGAGATTGTGATTGCTTTATGACGGTTATAAGGAGGAGCGTCGGTACACATTGGGTGGATCTTCAAGAAGCACACATCAAAGAGAAAGAGCTTCAAAGGCAAGTGCTTCTTGGTTTTAATTTTTGTTTAAAACCTTTATCCTGAAAGTGGAATAAAGAGGATTGACTCTGGAACCACTATAAAAAAAACTCTAGAGCGTCGTCTCTAGCACAATGTTGGGTGGAATTCCCAGCTGATTGAGTGAGGTGGAATTCCTACTCTAATTGTGAGTGTGTAAGTCCCCACTCAGTGAACTTGGGGATAACTTAAGGTTGAGTGAGTCCTGACAGTGGATGTAGATTGGCGAACAGAACCACTATATATCTTGTGTCCTTGTGCTTGTGGTGTTAGAGTTATTCTCTTGTGTTGATTGCTTAATTACATTTGCTAACACACACTCACTTGATTGTTATATCCGCAGCACTAATCAATCAAGTAATATTTTAAAAGGACCAACGATTTTAGATTGACCTATTCACCCCCCTCTAGAGTCAATTATGTTCTAGCTTGCAAAGGGAACTTTCACTTGTGCTTTTGGTTTTGGATCTCTTTAACAAAACCCTAACCAAGGCAGAATCCGTTCACGAACCGTGACTAGTTGCGTGGGTTCTCAGACGCTATAGATTTAAACCTTAATTGCACTCTTAATCTGCGACCTACTGGCGAATTCTTACTGATTCAACCCTTGGCCTGCATCAGGTGGTATCAGAGCCACAAATCTTGGGAACTTGACTATTGTTTGTGGGCTTTTTCTTTTTTCTTTTTTTGTGTGTGCAATCACATATATGTTGTAATAGTCCATTATTATTTTTCCATGTTATTTTCAAATTTTTTTTTTTGGGACTTTATTTATATTGCGATGTTGAATCTATGAGACCATGTATTTGAACTAAGATTTGCACTTTCTTCACCCTTTGCTTGCATTCTAGATCTGTTCTCAACTAGATCTTTGAATAGAAGTTGTTGATGGTGTTTGACCATCAGTTGTAGCACTTCTTATGTGCACGAAGTTTGTAGTGTAACTCACCCGAACGGACGGACAAATTGAACTGGACAAATTGATACAGTACCAACTGCACTAGTTGGGATGATAGTTGGATATGATTTATTGTAGCAGGTGTAACACCTCGGCAGTTCTTTGATTTTATTATAGCACCCATTGCTTTTGTCATGACTAGAGTGATGCGGATGTGTATTGCCTAAGTCGTAGGTGGACTCCTTTCGCTTCCCATTACCTTTGGTAGATCCTTGGTGGTGGGCCTCAATTCCACATTGCAAGAGAAGTTGTTCGGTGTTGTTCTTTAGATATTAAATTCGAGGACGAGTTTCTTCCGAGAGGGGGAGAATGATGGAGGTATCAGGTCTAATGGACCAGACTTGATCGAGAAAATCACAGTGGACTTCATGGACAACATTGATAGTAGACTGTGAGACCCTGACCCGGCCCATACGGCCTAGTCCAATAAGGGCCAGCCCAAGTGAAGGTGTATGAGTGGGAATGCAATAGAGTGGGACATCGGAAGTGAGGGATTTATGCTTGGAGTTTATAAGTGGCAGCCCTTCCACACT
Organism: Chimonanthus praecox; assembly: GCA_022113865.1. Classification (NCBI taxonomy): domain Eukaryota; kingdom Viridiplantae; phylum Streptophyta; class Magnoliopsida; order Laurales; family Calycanthaceae; genus Chimonanthus; species Chimonanthus praecox. The sequence goes on from CM039094.1 coordinate 36,623,247, forward strand.
TAGTAAGACGCATTTTGGGGCCTACCAGTTGGGCCAGGTCCCAATCCAAACCCATGCGGGCTCACGCATGTGGGCTCAAAGCGAATAATTTCTTGCTGAGCGAAGCCCTAAGCCGAGTTCAGCACTCGGACTGTGTGGGCCTACTGCCTTCCACTGGATTCATTGGGTTGAGCCACGGACGACTCTAGGCTTTAGGGGGTGGATTGTGAGACCCTGACCCGGCCCAGATGGCCGAGTCCAATAAGGGCCGGCCCAAGTGAAGGTGTGTGAGTGGGAATGTAGTAGAGTGGGAAGAAAAGAGTCCCACATCAGAAGTGAGGGATTTCTGCTTGGAGTTTATAAGTGGCAGTCCTTCCTCACTCAGTAAGACGCGTTTTGGGGCCTACTAGTTGGGCCAGGCCCCAATCCAAACCCGTGCGGGCTCGCGCATGTAGGCCCAAAGCGGACAATTTCTTACTGAGCCAAGCTCTAAGACGAGATTTTTTGGGTCGGGTCTAGACAATCTAATCGGGCCCATCCAATTAGCCCAAATAAATGTCCAATTTAATTCTCCATTTAAAACCAAGCCCAGATGCAAATGCATACAACCTATGCATGTTAATTGCATGCAAAATCCACCCACTCCTGGTCGTTGGTATGCATGGGAAGATTTTAGTGTGATAAATAAAGAAGGCATATCAAAGCATGAGGTGGAGCATATGTTACAAGATTATCATATGGTGGAGTTAAAGGGCAAGTATATCAAATCCACAACCCAATCAATGAGCGAAGGTCTTCACAAGATTTTGGCATTAAGGAATATGCCTTTTGAGTTGATTTTGGGATGAAGACAAATCCAACACCAACGTGGGAGTATCTTCATTAGCAGTCTTTCCATTTTATTTTATTTCCAAAATAAATACACAAGCCAATTTGGATCTTTGGTTATGTTTAGGAATTAGGATTTTTATTCCTTTTATCATTTTATTTTGATAAATCCATTACCTCAAATCATGGGGTCGGCCATGAATTTTTGGAATGGTTTTGAAGCTTGTAAGTCTATTTAAAGACTATTTATTTTCAAATTTCTTATTGAATTGAATATTTTTGGAAAGGAAGAATCTTGTAGCTTTGTGCGAGAGCATGTCGGGATGTGGCCCTTGGCTCAAGCCAAACCCTCGAGAGGGTAAACCCAACTTTTCAAATAAGCCTTGGTGATTATGGTTCAATTTTGTGTTATGAGTTTTAGATTAAGAATATTATTGCATCTATTTAATCTCGTCCAATCATTCGCTTCTACATTATTAAATTAATTGGATTAAAAAAGACATTAATCTAAATTCCATAAGGCATAGTTGAATTCCCGAACACTTGTGTTTTCAGTTTTGGATTTGTTTAACAGACTCCTAACCAAGACAGAATCCTTTCAAGAACCGTGATTGGTTGCATGGGTTCTCAAAACGCCATAGATCTGAACCTTAATTTCACTTTGAATCTAAGACCTACTGGTGAATTCTCACAGATTCAACCCTGGACCTGCATCATTTTCTCCCCAAGAGGTAACTTCTTCATCTTCTAACCTCTCATTCTCCTTTATTTGGTGGGATTGGTGTAGGGTTTCATGAGACTGGACTAGAAACGACCATTTGGGTTTCATGAGATGACAAAATCGTGGAGGATGGGTTCGGTTATCAGAGGATGAGGGTGGTAGATCTCAATTATGATTAGCCATGGTGGGGAAGGGGCTTGCATAGATATAAATTTGCAAAGAATGCGATGTGGATGCACAAGCAAGCCAGATTGAACATTCCAAGGCTAGAGATTGAGATGATGGTATAATTTGAATAGAAAATGCTATGCGTGCTATCTTTTACGTACATGTGATACTCGTGTGATAATGGTATGCTTGTACGCCCATTTCATTGTTATTGACATCCCATGTACATAGCTCACCATGTTGGACCGATGATAGGTTGACTAGAGAGTGAGTTGGTGGATGTGGGAAAAGGGGTAATGAACTTATTTGACAATAGGATTGTGCTTGTGCCATAGGGGTAGAGAAGACTTGAATGATATACCTTCCCCAAACTGGGCCCCTAGTGTAGTTGACCAACTCCTTTGAGGAGGTTCGAATGACAACAAAGCCTCATGGGCTTCAACGGAACCCTAAGGGAACGGTGGCCTTAGACTACAGTGATTTGATCCTGTAGATGCTCTAGAGGAGTACGTTTTCCATATGTGTGAGGTGGAGGTGACGTCTCTCACAGATGTGTTAGGTACACTAGGTGTGAATTTTGCATAGGGTCAAACACGTAGTTGGGGCTAGTGCTAGCCGAGTAAGTTGCTCTTTGATTATGCGCATGACTATGCACTTACATACACCTTGGGTTTGTGCTAGCCGAGTAAGTCGCTCTCCGACCACCTTGGAGCTTGACTATATCACCAAGCTGTGGTGAAGGGCATGCATGACGAGGTGGACTAGAGCATGTTAGGCGTGAGTCACCTGCTTAGTAAGTTGTAGGTCCTAAGTCTTTTCAGGGGTCATGATATGTTACTTGATGATTTATCGCTACGTTCCGTAGAGGTGTCCTTATGTGGGTTTAGATTCCCATTATCATAGATAACATGATTTATATTCCATTTCATACATCACCATGTGGGTGCGTGAGTGTGTAGTATGCATTAATTTTCTCACTAAGCTTGTAGATGCTCACCTACTTGCAATTTCAAGTAATATTGCACCGGCTGGGTCGGAGGGACCAAGAGGACGGGCTTAGGGTACATCTTGATGTTTCCACGCATTGCTTAACATGGATGATGCACATTTTGATATTTTAATTGATATGGTTATGTTTATGATGTTGTATATTTAATAACCATGTATAACCATCTTTGAGAATTTGTATGTTGTGGTTGAGACCTTATAGACCGTATGAGTAATGTTGTAGTTTGGGGATGTATTATTATTTGCTATGATGGATATGATTGGTGGAGTATGAATAGGTGTTTTGTAGAGGCCAAGATTGGCCCATATGTCCAAGTTTTAGAGGAGACTCTGTCCGTATTTCGATAGGGGCCCCATACCCCAAATGATGGTCTAAGGTCCTTGTGAGTTACTTTGCACGTGTGCTTCCCATGTGTGGTATATTATGATAATTGTCAAAAAAAAATCCTTTCCTCGTTGGGGTTGGGGCGTGACACTCTTCGTCCTTGCCTTTGGGGTCCATATGACCCAACCTCTACTAAATCTCCTGCAACTGAGAGGGGTCAATCTAGAAACAGACAATCACAACAAAAATGGAGATATAAATGTACATAATCTATATAATAACATTTGTCTAAGAAAGCATGTAACTTCCAATTATCCACCATTTTGTATCTCCCGTCATCACTACTCCCACTTCGTGACCGATGTCATTGCCGTATGCCATTACTCCCACTTCATGGTGGGTACCTGCTCGTGCATTGCCATTACTCCCACTTCATGGCTGTGATTGATCCCACTTCGTGACCTATGCATCGAGTATTTCCACTATTATTGTCATGCCCCGACTCGTCGGGACACGACTAAGGGGATAGTCTTTTTTTTTTTTGAAACTCTACAACACAAATCAAATAGAGTACGTGAGAATCAAACGTGCAGAGCCTTTTGGGGATTTGGGTTTCTACCGAAATTTCAGCAGATTTTTCCTTAAAAATGGGACGTTCGGACCATTCTAGGTCTCCAAATATACCTGCCCATTCAACATTCAACAATCCAAGCACATATTTAAGCATCATCATTAAAACATCCCAAAAGAGTCTTAACATAGTGTCCCTCAAGAGTTTAGCACAATTCTACAATCCACAAGCTAGTAAAAGGCATGGTTTAACAATACGACAAATACATCAATACACGACCATGTCAGTGCGAGGAAAGCTTGTGTAGCCTATGCTCGTCCACAGGGTCCCTCAGACCCAGTCGGTGCAATATTACCTGAAATTGCAAGGATGAGCACATGTAAGCCCAGTGAGGAAATAAATCTATGCTACACACTCACGCACCCATATGGATATGTATGAAATGGAATATACAATGCTATGCAAATAATGTTATGCCATTAAGTCATGCTAGTGTGATTCTAAGCCTTCACCATATCCGACACGTAAAGTGGCAACCAAATCATCTTGAATCCCCGGGAAGCCCTAAAGACCTACGTCTTACCTGGTTAGCCCGACATTTGCAGTATACATTAGAATATCTCGCCCAACGCGTTCCTCACCATATCATGTCGATGAGATCCTTGCACATAGGTGGTCAGACCACGACTTACCCGGCTATCTTAGCTCTTCATGTTCCGCATGCCTGGCATGCCTAAGCACCGTGAGGGACATCACATTCGTGCAATCACAGGTGAGGGACATGCTCCTCTATGGTATCTATGTGATCCAGTCACCGTAGCTATTGCCACCATTCCCGTATGAGTCAATCAAAGTTTTCATTGTGTTATTGTCATTCCAACCTCCTTATTGGAGTTGATTGTCTACACTAATGGGTTAACGAGGAAGGTACTGCACCCATGTATCATCTCTACCTCTTATATACATACCCGACCTTAGTGCCTGTAGATTACCATGACAATCTTGGGCCCAACATGTCTGGGTGATGCACATGGGATGCTTACGTCAATGAAAATAGGCATAGAGTTAGACAAATAACATAAATTACAATAGATGGAAAGCATAGCAATTCCATTCAAGTTCATACAATCATTCCATTTTTCCACGTTGGGTGGACATTGAGGGATGGCCCACCGATTGCCTCGAGGATCTCAATCAAGGCTTGTCTTTGCACTCTCAATGCATTGCTTGCAAGTCTAATTCATACAAGCCTACCCCATGGTGTTATATCCATTTTTAGGCTCCACCTCACCCTTTTCAAATAGGTCCCAACCCATACTCATGATCCATCTCAACCATGCAAGGTTTTATAAATTAAATGAGTGCACGGTGAGTTCCATGGGTTATCAAACACATTAAACATAGGAATTCAATAGAGATTCATAAATTCAACACATCAAGCATGGTATTCAATAAACAACTCATCATGCTTTGAACACATTGTCGAACTAAGGATTCCTACATTGCATGTCAGCAACAATCAATCAAATCGAGGTGTGTAGCATTCCTCACCTTGAACTCTACGCGCTTCCGCGGTTTGTTTCTTGGGTCGTATGACTACAAAATGGGGGGTGTTAGGTTCTAATCATACACAAGAACACATAAAGCGTGTATAAGTTCCATGATTAGGCTAAATATACACTTGATTACAAAAGCCCCCAAATTTCCCCGGGTTGACCCTAGTTTTGGTCATCCAAGCTCAACCCATGAGAGAACTTAACTTACCAACACTACCCAGCTCCATTTCCCTAATAAATCATTTCCCCCCAATAATTTACCTCCTAATAGGGTTCGAAACACGAATGAAGCTCAAACTTACCCAAGCATGGCTTCCAAACATAAAATCCTCACTGTTTTTCGTGGATTCTTCCCCAATCCAAGCCCACATGACCATTCCAACTCTATTCCACGAAAATATCGAAATAAAATCCAACATTGGAGAGAAAGAGAGGTGGAGGACTGAATAACTTACCCTAGGGGAGGGAAAATCCAATTGGAAGGGAGCTTGAGGTGAGTCCAACTCTAATCTCTTGCATACAGTGGGTGAAAGAGAGTGAAAGGAGGAAGGAAGAGGGTATGGTTCAGCTGGAAATGGGCTCTCTCGGTGAAGGGGAGAAGAAGGAAGGAGAAAAATGAGTTTTGGGAGTCACACTGGGTTTAAATACTCAAGGTTAAGTCACGAGTTGGTCGCACCGACGCCATTGTCAGTCACCCTAAGAATGCACTACTCCATATACTGCTTGTCGGGCGCACTAATGATATTAGTTGGTCACACCGACAGAGACCCAGTTCTCTGGTCTTCCAACTGTCCAAAACTCTGCTCTCTGACAGTTGCCGTGACGCCCAATGTTGGTCGGACTGACAAAGGCCTCATTTCTCTATTGACTCCCACTCGATCCCAGTCTGATGTCTATTCACTAACGGTTTGACCGACTCCACCATCGGTCCCACCGATGATCTCGGTTGCACCGGCAGGAATACCATTTTTATTATTTCTCTTATTTTCTACTAGGATTATTTCACTTTGGGCTTTTGAGGACACGTGTCCAACGGTGGGACCCCCAAGGGCCCTCAAGCACCTCTCACACGTGTGAACTAATTTAATTCATTAAAATTAAAGAAAATTAAGGGTTGGGCCACTACAACATACCTCCTTTAAAGAAATATCACCCACGAAATTTAAACAAATGCATACCTGGTGGAAGAAACAAGTTCGGGTGCATCTCCCGAATGGTACACTTCCGCTCCCACATGGCATTCTTAGCTCCGCGGTGTATCCACTCCACTTTCACTAGTGGAATTGTTATCATGCGGAGCCTTTTCACCTCGGTCCCTGAAATTCTGATGAGACCTTCATTGTAGGTCTCATCTTCAGAATATGTACATCCTATCAATTCAACACATACGAAGGGTCGAGTTGGAATTTTCTGAGCATTGACAAATGGAACACGTTGTGGATCCGGGCGAGCTGTGGTGGCAACGCCAACCGGTTAGGCACCTCGCCTATCTACTCCAATACCTCGAAAATGGCCAATATATCAAGGGGACAACTTCCCCTTGCGTCCAAATTGCCTTAACCCACGCCGAAGGGACGCCCGAAGGAATACATGATCGCCAATGACGAATTCCAAGGCCCGCCACTTACGGTCTGCATTGCTCTTTTGACGACTTTCTGCCATCAGCAGATGCTGCTTAATCACTTCCATCTGCTTGGAAGTCTGTTGCATCATGTCAAGGCCCAAAAGAGTCTTCTCACCCACCTTTGTCTAATACAACGACGAACGGCATGACGTCCCATACAGAACCTCATATGGAGCCATCTAGATGCAAGATTGGTACTTCTTGTTATAAACGAACTCCACCAGAGGTGATCCTCCCAACTCCCCCCAAAGGTCATATCCTCCAATATCTGAATGGTCCTCTCGGACTACCCATTCGTTTGTGGGTGGAATGTTGTTCTAAAACACAATTGGGTCCCCAACTCTCGCTGTAAACTCTGCCAAAACCTCGACACAAATCCTGGATCTCGATCGGAACAATGGACACTGGCACACCATGCCGTACGATGATCTCCTTGATGTATAATCGGCTCTTGGATTCCATCGAATCTGTCACCGTCATGACTAAAAAGTTGGCTAGTTGGTCAATCTATCCACAATCACCTATATGGAGTCTTGGCCTTGGGGTATCCTCAGCAAACTCGTCACAATGTCAATCGTGATATGTTCCCATTTCCACTCTGACACTAGAAGGTTCTGCAATTCCCCACCTGATCGTTGATGTTCAACCTTAACTTGCTGACATGTAAGACAACGAGTCACAAACTTGGCCACATTCTGTTTCATGCCTTTCCACAAAAACTACCAACGCATGTCACAATACATTTTGGTACAGCCTGGGTGTTCGGAAAATCAAGAGTGATCAAACTTACGAAGCATCTCCTCGCTATATTGATCTAAGGTGGGCACAAGCAATCTCCCCTGGAGAACCAATCCACCACTTGCTGTAACTGTCCAGCCGACAGTGCCTTGCTCTTGGAGCACCTGCTCCCTCAACTCGGTTTCCTTAGGGTCCACATGCTGCATCTTCAACACCTTGTCTACCAACACAGATTGCACTACCAAGTTTTGAACCCATAGAGTTCCACTACTCTCAAGTAGCTGTAAATTAGAACCGGCAGCCATCTCAAGCATCTGCCACTGATTTATCCCTACGTGAACCACAGTACTGTGGGATTTGTAGCTTAAAGCGTCGGCCACAACATCTGCCTTGCCTGGGTGATACAAGATTTGGAAATCATAATCTCTTAGAAATTCCATGCACCGCCGCAGTCTTAGGTTCAGATCATTTTGAGTAAATAAGTACTTAAGACTCTTATGGTCGGAAAACACCTCAAACTGCTCTACATACAAGTAGTGTCGCCAAATTTTCCATGCATACACCACTGCAGCCAATTCCAAATCATGAGTAGGGCAGTTTTGTTCATGGGGTTTCAACTATCGAGATCCATAACCCACAACGCAATCATCCTGTAGCAGTACACAGCCTAAACCGCTCCTGGAGGCATCATAATAAACAACATAGCCTCACCTTCACTCTAGCACCACCAAAACTGGGGACGTGGTCAATCTCTCCTTCAAGCTGATGAAGGCCTGCTGACAAGTCTCATCCCACTCAAAAGCGACTCCCTTTCGGGTCAGTCGTGTCATAGGTGCGGCGAGTCGGGCAAAATTCTTTACAAACCGGCGACAATAACCTGCCAACCCCAAGAAACTGTGGATCTCTGTTACATTTCGTAGTCATTCCCAACTCACAACAGCATCAATCTTGGCGGGATCTATTGCCACGCCATCGGGCGAAATCACGTGGCCCAAAACTACAACTTGTGATCTGACAAAGTCTGTAACACAATTCTAAGGTGTTGCTTATGCTCTGCCTCTGAGGTGGAATACACTAAGATGTCATCAATAAAAACCTCTACAAAAAGGTCCAAGTACGGTTGAAAGATGCGATTCATCAAATCAATAAAAGTAGCTGGTACATTAGTCAACTCAAATGGCATGGCCACAAACTCATAGTGCCCAAATCGGGTGTGAAATGCTGTCTTCTGGATATCGCCCTCCCTCACCCTCAATTGGTGATATCGTGACTAGAGGTCTATCTTGGAGAAATACTTTGCTCCTCTCAACTGATCGAAGTGATCGTCAATCCTTGACAACAAATGTTTATTTTTTATCGTGACCCAGTTCAACTTTCGGTAGTCAATACACATTCTCATTGAGCCATCTTTCTTCTTTACCAATAAAGTCAGTGCACCCCAAGGTGAAGTACTTGGACGTATAAACTCAATCGAAGAAAGCTCTCTGATTTGAGTCTCTAACTCTCTCAGTTCCGCTAGTGCCATGCGATATGGTGTAATAGAAATGGGCGAGGTGCCGGCTAACAAATCAATCACAAACTCAACCTCTCGGTGTGGGCCTGTCAGACTCTCTGGGAACACCTTTGGAAACTCTAGTACTACCTGAGGCATCTCTACAAGAGTATCCCTAACATCCTCTTAGCTCAAGCTGGCTACCATGCCCTGCAAAGCTGCCTCACCACGAATCATACTCGCAACCGAACTGAAGGTCAGACTCAATCTGCTGGCAAACTCAACACCCGTCAAAGATCGACCTGATACTCTCCTCTCGTGGCAATATATCACCATTATGTGGGCTGACAACCATTCTATGCCCAAAATCACATCAAATCTTGTCATGTCCATGACTAACAGGTCGAATCCCAACTCTAGGTTGCCTATAATCATGACACAAGTCCTACGGATTCTGTCCACAACAGTCTCCCGTCCCAGCGGGGGTCTAACATGTAAGGGGGTACGTACTGACTCTATCTCAAGTGCCAATAAATGTGCAAACAAAGATGCTATGAAGGAATGAGATGCACCAGAGTCAAATAAAACATGTGCCCAAGAGCTGTAAAATGGCAGGATACCTTGCATCATTGGATGCTCTGCTGTCTCTCCTATCTGGGGTATAACTGCATATACTCTGCCCTGCGGAACCCATCCCTGGCAGCCTCCGCCTTTGCCACAGTTGGACCTCTGTCTTGAGCAGACTATAGAAGTTTGTGGGGCCTGTGGGGCATACATAGGAGCAGCCCTCGGAGCTTGCTGAGGTACCACCGCTCCACTCGCACCACTTCTCTGAGGACAATCTCTGGCAAAGTGTCCTTCCTGTTTGCAATTGAAGCAAACTTTCTTGTTGGTTTCCCTTGGCCACAATTCTAGGCGGAATGTCCCATTCGTCCACACAACTGGCACTCTGTCTGAGGTGATTCTGCATCATCATCCTACCTAGAAGTCTGGTATCAGTAATGTAAGCTCGCTATAGAACATTTGCAGCATACTTAGATTCAGAGAGCAGATAACCTGTAGGAGAAAATGCAACTTCTATCCCAAGAAAGTATCGCAAGGGCCCCAAGTCTTTCATTTAAAATTGTTTTTGCAACTGTACCTTCAACTGGGCAATGTCGTCAAGATCATCATCTGTCAAGATCATATCATCAACGTACACAAGCAGGATAATACGACCAGCGGAGGTGGATCGAACAAAGAGGGCTAAGTCATGAGCACTGGATTGAAATTCAAGAGAACCAATCACTGTGGAAAAGGATGAGATGCTAAATCCTTGCTCACGATACCATGTCAATGACTTGATATTCCAATTAATCTCAATGTAAAAACAAGAAATAACATATATACATAACTTTAATGAGAACCCTATTTAGAAAAGATAAAAATACAAAACTATCCAAACAATAAAATACAAAATACATGCTTAATAGGAAGGAATCCTGGATTGGGGAGGAAATTGTTTCTATCCATGGTGAAAGGGATGTATCAGTTAATCACCGAAATCAATTGAGGAGATTTATCTTTTTCAGTAAAGTTTGAACCTGATGAGTTGTTCATAATCTCTCCAAGCACCATCTCTCTAATGATTAAAGTACCTATTGTTCCTGATGGTGAGATCTAAGGGGTTTATAAAGGATTTGGGTTACTTCACCTAATAGACTAGTTTTTTGGGCTGGAAGCCCAGGTCCCAACAAGTGGTATCAAAGTCAGGTCTTAGGCTACCTCATGTGGGCTTAGGAGATCCCCCAAGTGAACGGGATGGCCGGTGTCTCTCTCTCCTCCAGAGGGCCTTGTTCGAGGGGGATTCTTGGGGCTGCTGAGAACGAAAGCCACATTGGAAGAGTAGAGGGAGATCTAAAGGGTTTATAAAGGACTTGGGTCACTCCACCTAATAGGCTAGT